>OY821786.1:15017500-17517500 GCA_963682175.1 Triglochin maritima
ACACCCAGGGTCCTTATATTTTATAAGAGACGAATTTGACAGAATAAAGCTTATGTTTGCAGTTAAGAATGCATTCTTTGGTACATTCATTTTTCTCTTTTTAGTGCACAGATCTTTTAAGAATTTAGCATAAGCAGGTATTTGTTGAATCATATCTAAGAGTGGTATATTCACCTTAACTTGCTTAAATACTTCCAGGATTTTCTCCATTTGTGCACTTGAGTTCTTCTTAAGTCTATTGGGGAATGGAGCTTTAGGAACATAGACTCGCTCAGGTTGAGCTATGGGTTCAGGTTGAGTAGGTGAGTTGGGCGTTTCAGATTGGATGTCGGGTTCAATGGTTAGGTCATATGTGGTTGCTTGGTGGCTAGATTGATTAGACGTTCTAGGATTTACCACATTTTTATCAACGTGTCTTCCGAACCGTAATGATACTACAACATTTATTTGTTGGAACAGTCGTTCCTTATTAACCATTTGAACTGGTCTAGGGTTGTTATTTCCTGAAGGTGGTTGATAGGGCTGATATTGATTATTAGATCTTGGATTCACCTCAGGTTGACTTGGAAACTGCCCCTTTTCTCTTGCACCTACAATTTGCGCGAGTTGGCTGACTTGTGTCTCTAGCCTTTGGAAGGACTGGTTGGTTGTTTGTATAAAGGTTTTCATCATATTTTCCAAGCTTGTCAACTTAACCACATGATCGCCATTGTTACTAAACCCAGATGATGTATTATTTTAGTTATACGGGTTTGGTTGTTGTCTAGGAGGTTGACTTTGTTGGCTTGATGACAAATTTGAATTATTACGCCAACCCGAGTTATAGGTTGATGCGTATGGGTCATTTCTAGCATGGTTAAACATGGCATTAACTTGTTCCCAGTCCGCACAATCCTCCATTAAATGACCAGTCTGACCACATCTAGAGCAAGGGATAAACGAGGCTTGATTCACTCGGGGTCGGGTTTGTAGCTCTAGACTTTCCATTCTGCGCATAAGGGTAGCTAGTTTTGCTTCAGCCGCTATGTTGGCATCTACAGCTAAGACACCTGGTTTGGGTTGACTTGCTATTCTAGATCCAATACTCGGGTTAAGCGGTGCTTTAGCGTTGTCCCATTGCATACTATTTTCAGCTAAATCCTCAAGAAAAGTCCAGGCATCATTTTCATTTTTTGACATGAAGTTCCCTTGGCTTACAGATTCTACCATAACCCTAGATGTGGGTGTCATTCCCTCATAAATAATTTGGCATAATTGTCATCTTGGAATTCCGTGATGAGGGCATTGGGTCAGCACACTTTTAAATCTTTCTAGATAGGAATAGAACGGCTCGCTCTCAGACTGAACGAATGCAACAATTTCATTCCTAATCCTCATAGTCTTATGGTTGGGGAAATATTTTTCAGGAACACTTGAACAAACTCAGCCCAACTTCTAATGGATCTTTCGGCTAGACTATATAACCATTTCTGAGCGTCGTCCTTCAGTGTTAGAGGCACGAATTTCAGACGCACTGCCTCCTCAGGGATATGCTGGTATTCCATAAGAGAGCAGATTTCCTCAAATTCTCTAAGGAAGAGATATAGGTCTTCCCTAGAGGTGAACTTAGGCAACATACTCATGTATTGTGCCTTAAGTTCGAAGTCGCGACCCTGTATGGTGGGCATAACGATGCACGATGGCTGAGTAGCCATCGCTGGGTAGCATCGATCCCTCAGAGTTATAGGTTGTGCAACAGGTGGGTCCACTACATTCTCATGCATTGGATCCGGGTGAGGTGGTGCAACAGATGGATTGGGGCTAAGTTCTAGACTGGAATCTAGATGAACTCGTGAGAGTCGATTACTCAAGTCCCGAATCCAAATCTGAGTTCACCGGATTTAATCATTTTTTTTGAATTAAAATTCGAAATTTAAATTCCAATTTTAATTTGAAGAATTAATTACAAAATAATTTTTTTTTTCAAAAATGGAAACAAACAATAGAATGGGGAAAGATGAGAAAGGAATCCTAATCTAGAGAATTGAGGTGAGAAGAGAAAGAAGACTCAGATGAGAAGGGAAACTTAACTCTAAAGATAGAAAAGAGGGTCGGTCAGAAATTTCCTGAAAAAGCACGGTTCAAACAATCCTAGACCTAGTGTCGCTTAAATCTAGACGACTCCTAACTGGTTGTGTCGAGTTGATTTGCTTGATTCACCTCCCTCACTAATCAAACCAACTTGGCCAGGCCGTGTATAGCTAGTGGGGGCGCTTCCGACAGAGTCGGTGCCAATTAGACAACCACTTCGCTTGGAAGACTTACGTCAACACAAAAACACTTTCTAGACACCAAATTAAATTCGATCAGCTTCAGGTCATAGCAAGTCAAACCAATCTTCTCCTTAATTGAGCCTGAATCCTTAGGGGCCAATGTCTAATTGATTTTAATTTAAGGCTTGGGTGACACTTTAGGATTGTGATTTGTGGGCCACGGAAGGGTGATGAAATCCCCACCGTATCTTTTCCTACAGAGTTGCCGTTAAGATAGTTTAACTTAAATCTAGCAAAGATAGTCAAATATTGGTCTTTAATTGGGGGCAATTGCAAGGTTGTATGCAAACTAAATTATATGCTTAAATGCAATCGTTAAAACGCGATACGTACCTTGCCTCCAGCACTCTTTCAACAATAAAAATAATTTGCAAGAATTTAGCAAGAATAATGCAAACAAAACAATATATGATGCATGCACTATGTCCTCCTAATTTTGCCAATTTTTAGGTCAGAGTTGAATTATTGCCAATTATGGAATTTTGCCGTAACACGTGCAGTTCTACGAAAAGGGAATTTTCCGAAACTAGAAATTACGAGGAAAAAGGCAAAAAAGGTTACCTACGTAATGCTCAGTCGGGTTCACCGCCCGCTCTCTAAATTTCAGTAGCTCCACGCGTCCACCCAGAGATGGTGCTGACCCCCGAAAAAATTGAAGCCGAGATGCTTCAAATGTACGGCGATTCCGCCGCAGGTTCTTTTTGGTATGCGGTGATTCCGCCGCCCTTGTTGCTCAGACTGCGTTTTCATTTCACCGCGCGCTCTATTATCTCCTGAAACACAAATTCAAATACTTAGATCGTGCACAAGATAAACAGAATAGAATCGAAATCAACAAAAAACAAAATCTGCGTCGCCTCCCCGGCAACGACGCCAAAAACTTGATGAGAATTAAATTTATACCGCAAGTGCACGGCGTCAATGAAGATGTGGAAAGTACGGGTCGAACACAAGGAGGGAGAGATATTGTTATTTTTGTGATTTTCGTTGAGGGAAGAGAGAGGGAAATATGTTTGGGCTGAGATTTTTGGTTTTTTAATCTTTTAAAGCAAGAACAACATAAGCAAATTAAGGAAAAAGCAAATATGGATGGGAGTCCAGCGTGTGGAGGTTTAGATGTCAGGTTTTGATTAGAGAATTCTGAAGCTTATAATAAATCACATTAGTTATAAAGCATTACATGATAAATGATTTAACATAAACTCAAGTAATCAAAATATACTAACACGAAATTAAAATAATAACGTAATTCTTCTTCTCATCACCCTAAATCCGTCACCCCCACCCTTTGGAGAGAGTTAGAAACTCATGGATGGAGGGAAGGAGAAGGGGTCCTAGAAAATCTACAAAAGAAAACTAAAAACACAAAATAAAAGAACAAAATTTTATTACCTAAACTAAGGACTAAAAATAAGAACATCAACGAAGGACCCTCACAACATCGTTTCAAGGCTTTTTATAGCCGATACAAGGGACCTAAGTATAAAATAGGAAAGTACACGTGGCGAGACACGACTGGACAAAATCCGGAGCCACGGATCCACAAGGGGGCGGTGTTTCCGCCGCACAATACACGTAGGATGCGGCGATTTCGCCGCAATATAGCTCTGATTTAATCCAGATTTTTTCCTGTGTGTTTATGGTATGATTTCAATATCCAAATTGATTTTTCTTTAGAATTTCTCCAAGATAATGCTTTGGTGCTTTAATTGCAGTCGGGTCCTCGGTTTTTTGCAATTCAGTCCCTGGCTACTTTTGTGCTCAAGTCCTTGGCCTTTTTGCAATTAGGTCCTTTAATGCTTTTATGATTGGATGAATTTCCATTTGAATCCCCGATAATCATGAACTTGGTCTTTATGACAGAAATGAGTCTCTTCCACGCATTTATGCTCGGGATATGGGTAATTTGTATTCAGGTCCCTGTATTCTGTAAATAAGACTAAACACATACCTTAGTAGCATTTATTGATATAAAATTAATCTAAATGAGTGACATATGATGCAATGTATGCAATGCATCACCTAACTTTTGCTAGTCCCGAGCAAAACAAAGAAAGAGAAAAGCATACGAAAAACAAGAAATCCTAACTCACTTTTGTAGGAATCACGAGTGCACTTAGCACGTGCAACAAGCCGTTAAACCTCTTTGTCTCCAAGGAGGAGGGGTGTTGTCTCCTGAGGGTTTTCAGTGGATATACCCACAAAATCCGAACAAGATGCATTAATCAATCTAGCTACACGACTCGTTGGACTCATTTTTGTCGATCATAGGATGCAGTAATACTACGGGTCGACTCTATATGGGTTATCAGTCCACACACCTAGCCTAATGAACCATTCATGAAAGTTAGTTAAGGACTTAAGTGAAAGACATGGGCAACCTTAACTTCTGAATGTGATACAATGTGTAAAGTCAATTTTGGTACTTATTTGACTCTCTTTTTTTTCTTTTTCTTTTTTTTCCTTTTCCTTTTTTTTTCTTTTTCTTTGGAGCATTTTATTGGTTGGTGTTTGATTCTCCCAGGGTCAGGTTTCGTGTATCATTGCCTATGAGGACTTACACTATCACGTACACCTTCCCCCAAATCTCCACATAAGGCGATCCCTACCACCCGTGTAACAGGAGTTTGGTCGGTGCATCCCAAGTCAGATGACTCGAAAGCACTAGGGACAAAGTCCCCTCAGACCTACTTTCCCGAGTGATAAGAGTCGTGCGAGAAGAGAGAACACCACTTATTTATTTATCTACATGGGAACCAAAACCCCTACACTTAAGTTTCACAAAAAGAGATTAAGGGCCCTTGATTACGACAAACTTCCTTATACTAACAGACACGAATTATTTGATTCACAAGGTTCAGGGTGGACTTCTTGAAATGTTTGAGTGCTGAAACCCTATGATTACACGCCCACTGAGGGAAACACGGTGTGCATCCTAATGACTCGATAAGACCTAAAGTCAGTAAACTAGATATCCTAATGCATCAAGTTCAAGACAATTTTGGGAGCTTTCTTTTTTACTTTGCCTCTCAACGGTTTTGCACATGCTAAACACACGCAAAACCAACAAAAACATTTTTTTTCGCAAACACGTGAAGATTTTGAAAGAAATGTGAAAATTTTAAAGCACTAGGCAAGCAAAAGAAGACAAGTCACCCAAGGATCATGGCAAGCAGATATATCAATGTTAAATGCAGCACACTAACATGACCCTATCAATGCACACAAAAGAAAACAAAAATCAAAAGAAAAGACTCAACTATGTACACACGTAAAACACCCCTCACACCTACTTCATGCATTGTCCTCAATGAATGTGAACAAGATACTACATGGATTTATGCATGAAAAATTAAAGATCTCACCAACATAAAGCGCAAAAGGAAGTTCGTGGTTATGTTGATGGAAACAAACCTGAATTCCTCAAAACCTGTGAGATACTGAAGAAGGGAGACAAATACGTGAAGAAATGGGGCCCAAGTACACAAGGGTTGGGGCCTACAACAATCAATGCTCGCTCATGGAGTCTTTTATTACACATTTTTTTCTTCTTCTTTTTTTGGCTTATTTTTACATGATATATACAGCAACAATGATATTCTCATATTCATTTGGTCAAGCAACATTAAATGAGAACATCAAGTCATGAGGACCAGAGACTTGCCCAGATGGGCAAACTTCACCGGTACTCTGAGGTGTCATGAGGGGTGAAAGGTCAAAGCTGAAAGGCTTGAACCCATCATGATATTGGTTGGGTGTGGGCAACAAAGAATGAAGTTGTGTTGCCTCACTAGGGTTTAGTTGCTCATCGAACAAAACCCTCCAACCAATAGGCGGGTGCATCGGAATGAGTTCCTCAAGCTCATTCGATGGATGTAGCAGACTTGCATCACTAAGAATGGGGCTTCTCCCCAAGTCATCCAACAAGGACCTCCCACCATCATTTAGATCATCAAGCATAAGCTCGGTCATAGGTGGGTCCTCGTTGTAGTCAATATGAAGCTCACATGGCTCAATGGCCATGGGACATGAGGTAGAGACATCTTCTGGTATAGGCATATGATGAGGTGTCTCACTCTCACTAGTACTCTCAACTGAATCATGCAATGAACACTCCTTTTGGACATTTATGTTTGATGCCAGCTCACTCGGTTGCATTGCAAAGACAGGCAATGAGTTTTTGCTCGCCCCACAAACATTCTCAATGGGTTGCATTAGGGTTACGGATGTTCATTGATGTTGTGGTGCTTTCTCCAATTGGCGGATGAGATTTAGATTTAAAGGTTGATCCATGGTCTCCTGTTTTCTACCAGAGTTGAACACATGAAACTCAGCACTCGTGTTACCAAATGAGAGCTTCATGAGACCATTTCTACAATTAATTAAGGCGTTGGAAGTTGCTAGAAATGGTCTACCCAAAATCAAAGGTATTTGAGAGTGGGTATTCTCCAACTTTGATAAGCACGTCCTCGATAATCCCCTTTGGAATACGAAAGGATCTATCCGCCAGTTGGAGGGTGATCTTAGTTGGTTTCAATTCTCCCAAATTTAACTGTTGATAAATAGAAAATGGGAGGAGGTTGACCGCTGATCCTAAATCAAGCAAAACATTACTCATGCTAGTGTCTCCTATCGTACACTGAATAGTAGGACACCCAGGGTCCTTGTATTTTGTGTAGGCGGGATTGGACAAAAGTGAGCTTACATTTGCAGCCAAGAATGCTTTATTAGGAACATTAGTCTTCCTCTTGGTTGTGCAGAGATCCTTCAACACTTTGGCATATTGAGGTATTTGTTGGATGACATCCAACAAGGGGATGTTAACCTTAACTTGCTTAAACACCTCTAATATCTTGTCCATTGTGTCACTCTACTTTTTAGTTAATCTACTTGGATAAGGATCTTTTGGCAGGTAGGTTTTCTGCAGTGCCTGAGAAGGAAGCCTTGGTGTATTACCCTCACCCTCAGCCTCTTCTTCACCACCATTCCCACTAAAGGGCTACATAGATGGTGGTGGTTGTGGCAAGGAAATGTGATTGTCAACCTGTTTTCCATTCCTTAAGGTCACAATGGAATTTACATGGTGAACAGGTTCCTCCACATTGTTCACTTGCCTCCCCCGTGGTACCACATTTTTATTTTGCATGTGTTGTTGCTGGTACATGCGGGGGTTAGCCTCAGGCTGGCTAGGCAAAGACCCTCTCTCTTTCATGTATAGACTGAGCCAATTGACCCATCTGAAGCTCTAGAGATTTGATGGTCTGTTGATTTGAAGTGAGAACTTAACTTGTGGTTGACATAAAAAATTTCATTGAGTTTTTAAGTCCATGAGTCAAGGTCTCAACCGAATTGAATTGGGTTTCCATATTATTGGAATTTGGCAAACCCGATTGATTGGTGATTGGTTCTTGGGGTGGCTGATAAGATTGGGCATGCATGGGAGGTTGGTATGATTGGTTAGGTGGTCGAGAGGAGTTTGAAGGACCACCCGGGGCATTATTTTGATTCCATGAAAAATGAGGGTGGTTCCTCCATCCAGGATTATAAGATGATGAGTATGGGTCATTCCTAGCTCTGTCATAGATGGCGTTGACATGTTCCATCTTAGGAGGAATGGACGCACACTCGCTTTCTACATGACCTATCCTACCACATGAATGACAGGGAACTCGACCAGATGTAGACATGTGAGATGCACTTTGTTGGTTTTGGAGCTCAATGGAATCCATACGGCGCATTATGGCCTCCATGCGTGCCTCGGTGGCCGTAGTGGTATCGATAGCAAATGCGGTACCCGATTTAGTCGAGTTTACATTTGCGATACTCGCTCCTATACTAGATGATGCAGGTGGTTCCCTTACACTCTCCCATTGAATTGTTTTCGCAGCAAGGTCTTCTAGGAAAGCCCATGCCTCCCTTTCATCCTTTCCCAAGAACTCTCCTTGACACATGGAATCAAGGAACGTTCGGGATGGGATGTGAAGACCCTCATAAACAATCTAACAAAGACGCCACAACTCAATGCCATGGTGAGGGCATGAGGATAGTAGCTCCTTGAACCTCTCTAGATATGCATGAAATGTTTCGGTCTCAAGTTGATAGAACGAATTGATTTTGTTCCTCAATTTTTTAGTCTGATGATTTGGGAAGTACTTCTTGAGGAATGCAGATTGAAACTCATCCCAAGTCCTAAAGGAATTCGCCTGCTTGCTGTACAACCACTTCTTGCCATCATCCTTCAGCGCAAAGGGTACAAATCTAAGATGGATGGAGTCTGTGCTAAGTTGTTGCAGCTTGAACATAGCACGGATCTCCTCAAATTCCTTGAGAAAGATATAGGGGTCGCCTTTCCCAGTGAAATGAGGGAGCATGGAGATAAAATGAGGCTTAACCTCAAAATGGTTCCCATTAGCTTCTGGCAATACGATGCATGAGGGTACAGTTGTACGGCTCGGGTAGCATCGATCACGGAGAGGTATGGGAACGACAACTGGAAGAACAGGTCGAATAGGTGAGTCCAACAACTGCTCCTCCTCACGGAAATTAGCTACCATTGAACCCAGACTGTGTGCGATACGAGAAGAGGAAGGCGTCGAGAAATTGATTACCGAAGCCGGATTGACAACGCTCCTCGTCAAACGACCCCCCTCGTCTCGTGTCCACGAAAGCATGCACAAAGGTGCACGCACACAAACAAAAACTTTTTTTAATGAAGATTGTGCGTAGATGGGTACTGGTAGAAGCACACAAGCAAAAAAGGCTCAAGCAATCCTAAGGTCGTTATAGGTCCTTACAGCTAGACGACGCCTAACTACGAGGTCAAACGGCCTCAACATGCCTCATCTCCCTACGACAAGGACCACAAAGCCCAGCAAGTTAGCTAAGATCTGGGGATCTCGTCTCTCCTACTATCGACAAAGTGGGCAACGCCGATCAGGTCATGACGGTCGGGACCGGATCAATCTCCTAATGCGCCTGAAATCCTTAGGGCCAATGACTTAATTTTAAAAATTAGGCTCTTGATTAGTGTGGTTTGTAGGGCGAAGGAAAGGGTGATAAAATCCGCCACCTTATCTTTTATGGGACAACCCCTCCTTAGTAGCGCTTTGGAGTCTAAATCTAGCAATCAACTCTCCAAACAAACGCTCAACTCACACTTGTTTCAATTCACTTCCTACTAACTAATGCATGTTCATACGAAATGCATGAATGAGAGTAGAAGGTGCGTACCTCACGCCAACACTCAGAAACTGAAAATAAAGCTAAAATGAAAGACAATCTATATGCCTAAGTCACATCATGATGCATGACCTAGACAAAAAGAATGCCTAATCATTTGCTTTGGGTTTTAGGGTCCAAGTTGCTTAAAGGAGGTTTGATTATTGATCTGGGAACAAACTATAAGTCAAAGAATGCCAAATCAAGTCCTAGATCACTACATCAATTATGTAAACACGACACAGAAATAAGAGAGTAAAATGAGCTCACCAGACCGGCAATTGGCGGTCTCAGGCCGCTGATTGGCGGTCTAAAGTTCCTAGAATGCCTCCAAATTTCTCCAGGTGTTCCTCCTGGCGACTCCAAGTCTCCTGAAACAAAGAAAAACTACAAAACACAAATTAAATCCACTCGAATCATCCAAACAAGAGTCTGGACTAACACCTCCCCAGCAACGGTGCCAAAAACTTGTTGAACGTTTTAATTAAACCGCAAGTGCACGGCCGCGATGAAGCGGTGGCAACTACGGGTCGTCCTCAGGGAGGTGAACAACCTCTTGTTTATTAGAAATCAAGTGGCCAAAATTGGGGGAGAAAGATTGATTATGCTACTCTACACTAAACTACGCTAAGAAGTATGAAATGCGAACGAAAGAAACAAAAAATGAAATGACAACTAAGCTAAGAACAAAAGAAGAATGCCGAAATACAGAAATGGGAAAACCCCTAAGGGGTGGAGTGAGTGCACACAAGCAAAGAGGTGGGTGTTGAACACATTCTTTAAGCACAAATAAAGGTGGTGTTATCATGCATAGGAAGTGTCTAAATGTTGTGGCAAAACCTATCAATCTATTCACCAACTTAGTTGATTGACATTTACATATGCAAGATGTTTATTTCAGAACCTAAACGAGCATGAGAGGTGTCTAATCATTTTGGCAAAACTCATCAAGTTATAAATTCTATCCTAAACAAGCAAGCATACATTAATGCTTTATCAACACATTGGAAATAAAGCATTCAATCCCTTCTCATTTGCATGTATGTACATCTACTCCACCCCCCCAAAGGGGATGGAACTACTCACTAAACATAACACTAATTATTAAACTAAACAAAGAAAGCATATTAACTAAGCTAATAAAACTAATGAAATGAGATTAAGCAAAGCAAAACAAGAAACATAAAACAAACAACATAATAAAGAAAACTTGTATTAAAATGACTCACATTAAAAGTAGCATCCTCCTACTTTAGTGTGTGCTTCAAGCCTCACTTCTAGTAGGAAGAATAGCCACTTAAAATATGGTGTGATTACAATGGAAGGTGAAGAGTTCTATTTATAGCCATGAAAAAAGGCAAACGGGGACAATCCCCCGATGTGGGACTAAACGGATACCAAACATATCCTAAACATCCTCTAATACATGTCCTGGAGAAATTGTAGCGGATTTGGGCCAAAATGGACCGCAAATTGGCGGTCTATATGGTTCAGATCCTGCTCATTTTTGTTGTGGGCTTTTCTTGGTATATTGGAGCTCCGACCCGAATCGAATTGCTAAAATACTCCCCATGATCATGTGGAGTATTCTGTTTTGCTCTTAGGTCCTTCTGTCTTACGTTCAGGTCCTTCTCCCTTGCATCTCAGTCCCAAGATCTCACAATTCAGTCATTTTTCCCAGCTTTTGGGTCCTTTTATGCTTCATCTCTTCAAACCTATTTATTCCTGAAAACTAAACATAAAACTCGTAACATAGCATTATTTTGGTGAAAGATAATTGATATAAGATACAAATATAAGCATGAAATGATGTCAATCAGTGGCCGTTGATTATGTGTCTAAGTGGGTTGAGGCTATACCCACAAAGACCAATGACAACAAGGTGGTCACCAAATTCTTAAGGGACATTTTTGTGCTATTTGGTACTCCTCGTACCATATTCAGCGATAGGGGTACCCAATTCTGTAATCGCTCATTTGAAGCGCTTATGAGGAAATATTTGATCACCCACAAGCTTGCGACCCCATATCATCCGCAAATAGTGGGCAGGTTGAAGTCTCTAACCGTCAATTAAAGCAAATTCTTTAGAAGACAGTTAGTTCCTCGAGGAAGGATTGGTCAACTAAGTTTAATGATGCGTTGTGGGCCTTCCGCACCGTGTACAAGACCAATTTGGGTATGTCCCCATATTGGGTAGTGTACGGCAAGACTTGCCACCTACCCTATAATGCTTCACATCCAAAAAACAATGTTTCTTACACTACTTTGAATGGAAAGTATTTTTTGTTAATCAAAGTTCCTCAAGTGTGTGGACTCCCAAAACCAAAATGGTTTAGGTTCCTAAAGCTTACATTCAAGGACCCAAAGTTGTTTCGGTACCTAAATTTATACTTGTAAGTACTTAAAGGAGGACGGGAGATCGGTAGTGAATGGCCAAGCTTGGAAAGTCGAATTCAAAGTTGGTTGCACTATCAAAAGGAAAATTGGAACCACAATCGAGGAACGCAAGTTGGTAAGAATCATTAATCCTCATAAGCATATAGAAATGGTTCCAATAGGAATATGAATGCTTAATTGTCATATTTTTAGCGTTATAACAATTGCATCTCCTTGAAGGTAGAATATCATCACATGTTTTTATATCCATATTTGATTGATGTTAAAAAGGGGAGAATTATTGAGCTTAATTGTTAGACATATTCATATTTATAGGGGGAGCTTAATGAATATCATTTACATGAAGTAATAAATTGCAAACTTAAGGGAAAGAAACTAGACATCACTTGATCAACTCGGTAATATTTTGATTGATGTCAAAGGGGAGAAGAAACTTGAAATTGAAATATAATTCAAAGGAAGAATGGAATTGAAGTCAAGACATGTAATCAACCTTTTGAAGACATGTAATTTGCCTTTATTTTGAGTCTTATGAACTTGTGTATACTTGAGCATACAAGAGTCAAAACTTACTTACATACACACTATGTTTTGTTTGTAGAAGTCACACACAAAATTTCACATCAATTGTACATCAATAGAACACCCAAACTTTAGCCAGACAATCACATAAAACCAAACACTAATTTCCTATGCCAATCGGTCAACTGAACGAGTTCTCTGTTCAACCGATTATAACAGACGTTCCAAGTGTTTTTTCACGGTTCCACCGGTCGACCGCCCTTGACCTTTTGGATGATCATTAAATTTGGTGAGAAAATAGGAAGAATTCGTATAAATTCTTCCTACCCTTAAAATACACTTGGCCACCGGTCGAACGTTGACCTAGAAATGGTAGGCCGGTTGAACACTTTTTCTTGAGCCTAAAGTGACTGATATTTCAAGTTTCTAAGGATTAGAGGAAGTAGGCGGTCAAATGTTGACCTAGAAATGGTAGACTGGTCGAACGGAGCTAGCAAGAGAGGAAGTAGGTGGGAGGCCGAACCTCAATAAAACTCTTGTGTCCTTTGTGGTTTGCGTCATTTCTTCATTGCTTGTCTCTACTTGTTTTAAATTGTTTCTGCGGCATCTATTGATTTCTTAAGTAGAGATTTAAGTTTAACATTAATTAGAATACATAGGCCATCGATCCTTACAAGAACTTGATTGGTTATTTTATCAGTTCAACATTGTAACTGCACGGCGTTAGTGAAAACACGACACGAATCAACAACAACTAATCAAAAACTAATCTTGTAGGAGGTGTAGATGTGTGATTTATGTGTATAATTAAGCGTTAATGACATACATAACATGGAAATCATATAATCTCACAATCTTAAGTGTGTCTCTACATGGATTAGGATTCATAACCATCATTAAAATATACAAAATACTACTCAAGATGTGAACATTGACAACCACATGATTACATGTTTAATTACATAAAGAACATAGAATCCATAATTACCCCAACCCCAACTATGTCTCCACATGAATTAAGATTTAAGATTATCATTAAAACATTCAAGACATTAACGATGATAATGCCAACAAGACCACATGCTCCCAAATGCCATCCTTATTTCTTTACCCACTCAAACATTATCCTCACATCATCATTCCCCATAAAGTAGGCTTTAGTCAAAGCATGTGTTAAGCATCAATTAAGACCATTAACACATCAAAGGCAAGAGTGAGAAACCCATCAAAATGACCATGAAAATCATGTGAAGCTTCTAGATTAAGATTAAAACACACACATCAATCTCACAATATTCACACTTCACATCATTCTCCACCCCTCAATGGGGATGGATTACTCACTAATCAACATATTAACCAAAGAAACAACACATAACAAGTAAAGAAGACTATATCTAACAAAATAAATGGAATAACATATGCATCAAATGAAAGACAAGAACATAAAGAAAAAAAACTAAAACTTGATTAAGAAATGAAGATTACAAAGTTTGCTCTTTTTCTCCTCCACTACACTACTAAGCAAGAAACTAAAACCCACTCTACTAAGGAAGAAAATAAAACTTACTCTACTAAACAAGAAATAAAACTAACATGCGTTTCTAGGGTTTAGAGACGATGGGATAGTCTAGGGTTTCTAGGGTAGTTCTTCACCATTTCTCAACCTAATTCATGTTTTGGTTTTGGTTTTTGGTTCTCTTTCCTGCTATGGGAGAATCCTTGAGTGCTAGTGCTGCCCTCAACGACTTGGAGGAGTTCCCAAGTCTAATGAGCGCTGAAGTGGGTTGTGAAGGAGCTAAAGGTGTGGATTCTCCACAGCAAAGGGAGATTGCTCATCCCCGCATGTGGTCTGACCTCTTTGAGAAGAGGGTCAAGCCCAGCACCTCCATGGATTTTGTTGCACCAACAATTAGGGAGGGAGGTGCTAGGGTTGCAACTATCTCGAGTAAAGAGCAAGAGGAAGCTAGTGGTGCATGGAAGAAGGTGATGTTGGGTTATTTTGTGGGGTTCTCTCCCCATTTACCCACACTTGAGAGGCACTTAGCAAAGGTGTGGAGGATCTCGGGGGAGTTAGAGATTGTGCGACGGGGGTCTAATATGATGATTTTCAGATTCTCGCTAAACACCGATCGGATTTTCGCTCTTGAAAATGGTCCATGGTTTGTGAGGGGGGTGCCACTTATCCTCCAACCATGGTCGGCTGGCATTAAAACCTTAGACAAGGTTTGCACGATTCCCATTTGGGTGAGGTTCCCCGACTTGGATCTGAAGTTCTAGTCAAGGAAGCACCTAGGCACGATTTTAAGTGTGTTAGGGTCACCGATGTACATGGATGAGAATACGGCAATGGGGCGTCAGTTAGCATACGCCCGAGTGTGTGTTGAGGTAAGCGGTGACTTCGATTATCCATTACATATTTTGGTGCAAAATGAGAAGGATACGTTCACGGATGATTATAGTCGTTATGGCTATGATTATCTAATGAGAAACAAAAGTGAATCCTTTGACAAGTTCAAAGAATTCAAGAATGAAGTAGAGAACCAACTCGACAAGAAAATCAAGTCTCTACGAACGGATCGTTGAGGTGAGTACTTAAGTGCCGAATTTGACTCATACCTAAAGGAGTTTGGTATTGTACCTCAACTCACCCCTCCCGGTACACCTCAGTGGAATGGGGTATCCGAAAGGAGGAATAAGACATTGCTCGACATGGTTCGGTCAATGATGAGTCATGCGGAATTACCTCTTTACTTTTGGAGTTATGCACTACAAACTGCGGCTTACACACTAAATAATGTTCCATCCAAATCCGTGGAGAAAACTCCTTATGAGCTATGGAGTGGTAAAACACCTAAGCTCAGTTTTCTCAAGATTTGGGGTTGTGAGGCTTACGTCAAGAGATTGATGTCGACTAAACTTCAACCAAAAGCGGATAAGTGCTTCTTTATTGGTTATCCTCGCGAGACAAGGGGATACTACTTTTGGCATATCACCTCCAATCGAGTGATTGTAGAGAGGGATGTCACATTTCTGGAAAAGGAATTTCTGGAAAGAGTAAAAAGTAGTGGGAGTAGGGTTGTGCTTGAGGAAACTCAAGATACTCTACAAGATCATGACCTGAATGATGACATTCAAGATCATGAAGGTCCAACCGAGATTCCTTTGGTTAGTGGGAGCGTGAGTGAGAGACCCTCGCAAGAAATTGTGAGAGAATCTCAATCATCCCCACCAAGTGTACGTTCAAGAGTTGAACGTGAACCCACTCCTCAAGAAATTGTGGAAGAAGTTTGAGAGACACGAGAAGAACGAAAAGAACTAAGGTAAACAAGGGAAAGGAAGAAACCCGATATGTATTTGGGACTTCATGAGATCATGGTACTGGATACCAATGATCCCTTGACCTTCCAAGAAGCAATGGAAAGGGAAGACTCCAAACTATGGCTTAAGGCTATGGAATCCGAAATAGAATCCATGTATGATAATCAAGTATGGAACTTGGTTGACCTTCCTCAAGGTAAAAAGGCCATTCAAAATAAATGGGTTTTTAAGAGGAAGATGGACATGGATGGGAACTTGACAACCTACAAAGCGAGGCTTGTAGCGAAGGGTTTCACTCAAGTTCAAGGAATTGACTATGATGAAACTTTTTCACCGGTTGCCATGTTCAAGTCTATTCGGATAATGCTCGCTATTGCTGCATTTCATGATTGTGAAATATGGCAAATGGATGTCAAAACGGCGTTCCTTAATGGGAACTTGGAGGAGGATGTATACATGTTACAGCCTAAAGGTTTTGAAGATCCAAAGAATTGCGAGATGCTATGCAAGCTTCAAAGATCCATTTATGGATTGAAGCAAGCATCAAGGAGTTGGAACAAACGCTTTGATGAGGAAGTGAAGAAGCTTCACTTCATTCAAATCAAGGAAGAACCTTGTGTATACAAGAAGGTTAGTGGGAGCCATGTAGTATTCCTAATCTTGTATGTCGATGACCTATTGCTTATGGGCAATCATATTCCTTTACTCGAGCAAACGAGAAGTTCATTGAAATCTGCATTTTCAATGAAAGATATGGGTGAGGCTCAATACATCTTGGGAATCAAGATATATCGAGATAGATCCCGTAGACTCATTGGCCTCAGTCAACGTGCATACATTGACAAGGTCTTGGAAAGGTTCAAGATGAACAACTCCAAAAAGGGCAGTGTGCCAATGAGTATGGGTGTGCAACTCAAGAAGTCTCAATGTGCGCAATCACGTAAGGACTTAGAGTACATGAAGGATGTCCCTTATGCTTCGGCAATTGGGTCGATCATGTACGCGATGACTTGCACAAGACCCGATGTCTCGTATGCTCTAAGCGTGACAAGTCGTCACCAATCCAACGCAGGTCCTGAGCATTGGACTGCGGTCAAGAATATCCTAAAGTACCTTAATCGGACTAAGGATAAGATTCTTGTTTATGGAGGACAAAGGGAGTTGATAGCCAAAGGGTACTCGGATGCGAGTTTCATGAGTAATCCAGACGATAGAAGGTCGCAATCAGGATACGTCTTTCTTGTGAATGGTGGAGCTGTGAGTTGGCGTAGCTGGAAGCAAACCACTACGGCCGATTCAACCACTGCTTCAGAAGTAATGGTTGTCGCTGAAGCGAGCAAGGAAGGAGTGTGGATCAAGAAATTCCTTGAAGAGCTTGGAGTAGTTACCACGAGCGAGGGACCCATCGAGCTGTTTTGCGATAATAGTGCATCTATCTCGAAAATCAAGGATCCTAGATCACACCACAAAGTGAAGTACATGGATCGTAAGTACTTTGTGACACGTGACCTCATCGACGAAGGCAAAATAAATCTATTATGGGTGGACACCAACAGCAACACAGCTGATCCATTAACAAAACCCTTATCCCAAGCCAAGGGCGAAATACATTTCGAGTCCATGGGATTGAGGAACCATGTAGATTGGCTTGATGATTTATATGTAATGGGGTTTACCCTAGTTATTATTGTTTTATACATTGAGTATGTATGTGAAAGAAAACTTTAATAACAAGTGGGAGATTGAAGGGAATGTGTTCTAAAAGTTTTACTTTTAAATGTCAATTATTATGAATTGAATGAGAAATCATTTTGTTCCTTGTTTATGTTATTCGTCTTTTAGAAGTGTTAAGGAAGAGGCTCTTGGTCCTTAACCGTAGAGCTCTAAAAGATATTGGTTTACATAAAACAAAAGATATTCGCAATCATGGTAATTAACATAGGACATTAATTACCGAGTTAAGATTGTCGTGTTGGTCATAGATCATTGTAGCTCTACAAGTGAGTGACGACACGGGTATGCAAAAGAGGAAAATATTACTTTTCTATACTGAATAGACCTAATAAGTAAAATATTATAGAAATGTGTTTCTGTGTCATTAATATTTTACTGTGTCTTTGGTCCTTTGATATGAGACTTATATCCGATCACTTAAGGAATGCTTAATTAGACTAGTGTCTTGAGCTATCGATAAGTGTAGTATAAAGGCATTGGTTGGTTAAGTACAACTTTTGTTGGAGAAGATAGTTAGTCAAAAGATTATCATTGCCCCTCTTAATTGAGTGATGATATTAGTGGGCCCCTTGATAAAGCAAAGTTATAATGTGCACAATGTGATTTGAGTTAAGTCACATATTTATAACTAGCTTAAAGAGATCAAGAAATGAATACTAAGACAAAGATGACACAATACTAATTTGTGTGTATTCTTAATATCATGAGGCAAGGGACGGACACAAGTGGTGCACTCCATCACTAAATGGATCGCTATAATGTGTAACTAGATACCGCTTATAGCTTGTGATATTAAGCTCTTAATATCACTACCAACTTAGTTTAGATCCTCCCATAGGTCACACCGCAAAAACCGTGAAACAAGAAGCTTGATTTTTGGTTCATATGATGTGTCGGGTTTCTTATAGAAAATATGACACACGTGGTGAACAAGTAAAATCAATTATGTTGTATATAAACATAATTAGAATCATGATAAATTCATATGAGATGCATATATTTTGGGGTGCAATAATTTATTGTTGCATAGGATAATATATTGCATAAGTTGTGAATTTTCTAAAACCCCCTTGAGTTCAATTTTTGTTGGAAATAAATCCAAAATTTGAAAAAAGGCAAAATCAGGTAGAAGTTCGGTAATCCGTTATGGTTCGGTCGACCGAAGGATCTATGGATCGGTCAACCGAACGTGGAACGGATAATTGTAATTGATTGACCGAACTTGATCAAAGTGCCTGGATCTTTGGTACAGTGTACCGAACCCGAAACGGTCGACCGAACAATGTCAAGTTCCGATATTTTCGGGTAACCGAATAGCACTCGGTTTTAGACGTGAATGGGTCCGATCGGTTAAGGAGAATTTTTCTCCTTAAGATTCGGTCATCCGTCACGTACTCGGTTAAACGATCGTGACAAATTCGGTTAACCGAGTGGGACTCGGTAAACCGAACAGCGGTCGATTTTCTGCCTTTGATTATTAAGAGATTACTTTGATCGATGGTTAGATTAGCTCCAAATTCGGTCAAACGTTTTGTGGGTGCATATAATGCATTATGGAATTAGTTTGTGAGAGAAATTGTCATAAAACCGTGGCTTAAGAATAGCCATGATGAAGAGTAAGATTGGAACCTATAAATTGGTCCTTATTCTCCCTAATTTGGTTACACAATTCAGAAATTATTTTCTCTCCTAATTCACTACTAAAACCCACGAAAATTCTCTTAGTTTCTAAGTCTTTGGAAGGAGAAATCTCAGAGGTTAAGGAAGGGGTTTGTAGCTAGATTCTAAGCTTGTTTGGAGATTGATTGGCTAGCTCCTTTCTCTCCAACCTTGTTTAGGGTTTCAGTGAACACTCGGAGGCATCAGGCGCAACGGGAAGCGACGATCATCTTCTTCAGCATCTCCGGATCATCAAGAAGTTTTAGAGAACTTCTAGGTATGAATTTCGGAGCCCATGTTTGTTTTAATGAGTTTTTGAAACTAGTTATTAAAACAAACTGATGCATGCATGAAATAAATCGTAGAAAATTGTAATTGATCCTTATTATGCATAAAAAATCGAAAAATATACATGCATAATTAAACATGAAATCCTACACAAAGTCCCCTCAGACCTACTTTCCCGAGTGATAGGAGCCGTGCGAGAAGAGAGAACAGCTACGCACTTGTTTCTTATCTACACATGAACCAAAACCCCTACACTTATGTCTCACAACAAGATTTAGAGGGTCCTTGACTACAACAAACTTCCTTAAGTTAACAGACACGAATTATTGACTCACTAGGTTCAGGGTGGACTTCTTTAAATGTTTGAGCACTGAAACCCTATGATTACTCACCCCCAAAGGAAAACTGGGGTGCATCCTAACGACTCGATAAATCCTAAAGCCACTATACTAGATATCCTACTGCATCAAGTTAAAGATAATTTTGGGAGCTTTCTTTTTACTTTGCCTCTCAATGGTTTTGCACATGCTAAACAAACGCAAAACCACAAAACATTTTCTTTCGCAAACACATGAAGATTTTGAAGGAAATGTGTAAATTTTGAAGCACTAGGCAAGCAAAAGAAGACAAGTCACCCAAGGATCATGGCAAGCAGATATATCGATATTAAATGCAGCACACTAACATGACCCTCAAGCAAAGGAATGTGATTGCCCATAAGCAATATGTCATCGACATATAAGATTAGGAATACTACATGGCTCCCACTAACCTTCTTGTATACACAAGGTTCTTCCTTACTTTGAATCAAGTGAAGATTCTTCACTTCCTCGTCAAAGCGTTTGTTCCAACTCCTTGATGCTTGCTTCAATCCATAGATGGATCTTTGAAGCTTGCATACCTTCTCGCTATTCTTTGGATCTTCAAAACCTTGAGGTTGTACCACGTACACATCCTCCTCCAAATTCTGGTTAAGGAACGCCGTTTTGACATCCATTTGCCATATTTCATAATCATGAAATGCGGCAATAGCGAGCATTATCCGAATAGACTTGAACATGGAAACCGGTGAGAAAGTTTCATCATAGTCAATTCCTTGAACTTGAGTGAAATCCTTCGCTACAAGCCTCGCTTTGTAGATTGTCAAGTTCTCATCCATGTCCATCTTCCTCTTAAAAACCCATTTATTATGAATGGCCTTTTTACCTTGAGGAAGGTCAACCAAGCTCCATACCTGGTTATCGTACATGGATTCTATTTCGGATTCTATGGCCTTAAGCCATAGTTTGGAGTCTTCCCTTTCCATTGCTTCTTGGAAGGTCAAGGGATCATTGGTATCAAGTACCATGATTTCATGAAGTCCCAGATATATATCAGGTTTCTTCTATTCCCTCGTTGACCTTCTAAGTTCTTTTGGTTCTTCTCGTGTCTCTCGAACTTCTTCCACAATTTCTTAAGGAATCGGTTCATGTTCAACTCTTGAACGTACACTTGGTGGGGATGTGTGAGATTCTCTCACAATTTCTTGCAAGGGTCTCTCACTTACGCTCCCACTAACCAAATGAATCTCGGTTGGGCCTTCATGATCTTGAATGTCATCATTCATGTCATGATCTTGTAGAGTATCTTGAGTTTCCTCAAGCACAACCCTACTCCCACTACTTTTTACTCTTTCTAGAAATTCCTTTTCCAGAAATGTGGCAACCCTCTCTACAATCACTCGATTGGAGGTGATATGCCAAAAGTAGTATCCTCTTGTCTCACGAGGATAACCAATAAAGAAGCACTTATCCGCTTCTGGTTGAAGTTTGGTCGACATCAATTTCTTGACGTAAGCCTCACAACTCCAAAGCTCATAAGGAGTTTTCTCCATGGATTTGGATGGAACATTATTTAGTGTGTAAGCCGCAGTTTGTAGTGCATAACTCCAAAAGTATAGAGGTAATTCCGCATGACTCATCATTGACCGAACCATGTCAAGCAATGTCCTATTCCTCCTTTCGGATACCCCATTCTACTGAGGTGTACCGGGAGCGGTGAGTTGAGGTACAATACCAAACTCCTTTAGGCATGAGTCAAATTCGGCACTTAAGTACTCACCTCCACGATCCGTTCGTAGAGACTTGATTTTCTTGCCGAGTTGGTTCTCTACTTCATTCTTGAATTCTTTGAACTTGTCGAAGGATTCACTTTTGTTTCTCATTAGATAAACATAGCCATAACGACTATAATCATCCGTGAACGTAATGAAGTACCTGAAACCATCTCGTGCACTAATACTCATTGGACCACATACATCGGAATGTATCAAATCCAACAAGCCACTCGCCCTTGGGCCTTTCTTTTTGAAAGGCTTTTTGGTCATTTTTCCCATTAGACATGGTTGGCACGTCTCCAATGATTTAAAATCAAGTAGACCAAGAAGGTTAGCTTCTTGCAATTTCTTGATGCGCTTTTCATTTATGTGACCAAGACGATAGTGCCACAAGAGTCATTCTCATGAGTGGTCTTAAGTCTTTTGTTATTGATATTAAAGATTTGTTTATTATCCAATTCAAGCAAATAGAGATCATTCCTTATGAACGCATTTGCATAGAAAACACCATTCTTCGATATAGACAAACAAGAATTTGAAATATTTATATTAAAATTATCCATATCCAGACATGATACAGAAATAATATTCTTGCTAATCGAAGGTACATAATAAACATTCTTTAGACATAAATTTAAACCACTACATAATTGAAGCACCACATAACCTTGTACAACCGAAGACACGTTCGCACCATTTCCGACCTTCAATTCTACCTCGTTCCTTACGAGTTCCTTCCTATCCATGAGTAGCTGCACATTAGAAACTATGTGAGCACAAGATCCGGTATCAATTACCCAATCCTGGACAGAGGTGGCTAAATTTATTTCAATAACAAATATACCTTTGGCCTTTTTGGGGCGCCGAGGTTCAATCACAAAGTTGTCAAGGTCTTCCTTGTACTTGGGGCAATTTGGCCGGATGTGTCCTTTTTCACCGCAGTGAAAGCACTTCGTATTAGGAGTTGGAGATTTCTGAGATTTCCCCTTCGAGGTACTCTTATGAGCACCTCCTACTCCCTTGCTATTTATTGAACCACTTTTGGTAGATTTCCCCTTTCCTTTACCAATCTTTTGGCTCCTCCCATGGACGGCAAGAACTTGCTTGTCCCTACCCTTGCCCATGTCAACTTCAGCAGTTTTGAGAGCATTGTGCAGCTCCTCAAGACTCACCCCTTTTTCACGCACGTGGTAGTGCATCACAAAGTCCTTAAAGGACGGGGCTAGAGAACCAAGAATCATATCTTCAGCAATGTCCTCGGGCATTGGTGAAGAGAGCTTTGCCAACTTCTCAAGGTACCCTTGCATCGTGAGAAAATGCATGGATACCGATGTTCACTCCGCCATATGGCACCTTGTGAGTGCGATGGTGGTCTTATAGCGCTCCTTTCGGGCACTATCCATGAACATCTTTGATAAAGCCTCCATGGTCTTCTTAGGTTTTGAATCCAAGTATTTCGCTTGAAGCGAGTCACCCATGGATGCTAGCATAAGACCGTGAACTTGGTTCTCTTGGTCTTCCCACTTGGCTTTAGCCTCTTTCTCTTCATCGGTTAATCTCTCATTCCACTTTGGGATTGGACCTTCCAAAATGTGAGATAGTTACTCAAACTTTAACACGATGTTGAGTTTGAGTTGCCAACTAATGAAGTTTGAGCCATCATTTGCTAAAGGGTGTTTTTCTATCATGGATCGTACGATAGGTTGGATGTTCGACATTTTTCTACAAAATAAATCATACAGGATTTTATTGCCAATTTTATGTTTATTATACATACATACAAATGTAAATGCTGCAAATAAAATTTTTGCCCATAAATGCAACAATCCAAGATCCCATTAATTGTAATATAGACTAGCTAAGGGCTATCGAATACATTACAATATAAGGTAAGAAAAATATTTTCTAATCACAAACTTTTTGAATTTTAGAAATATTAGCATCTTCAAAGTTTTGTGATTCTTGTTGTTTTAATTATGAGGGAATATGACCTATCCTCGTAAGAAAAACTTTTTCCCAAAACCGAGCGAGGGCTCTAGGTGATGTTAAGAAAACTTATTTTCATTTGATACGAGATACGTTTATCCATTGTATTCACAACTAAACATACTTGGGTTCACTAGGGTGAAACGCACCTCATACATTTAATCATGGCACAACAACAGACAACCATTATATCTCCCACTATTCCCAAAGATGGATGGAGCTATCTCCCACTAAGGGCGAGCAGAGTATCCCTCAATCAATGGCTGCTAGTGGATGAAATAAGAAGGAAATTATTCTTAATTTTTGTTGGACAATTTCATATATTAACATGTGATTCAGAATTTTAGGTTATCATGCATATTATCATTCATACACATCCTAACATTCAACACATTCATCACATGCATAGCAGAAATTAAAAAAAGAAGAAATTAAACCATTCACACAATCCACATCGTGTGAGTTTATATGTTCCCTTCGATCCTTGATCCTCGATCCTCGATCGATGAGCTACAGCGGGGACTTCCTCTTGCACCGGAGATGTAGATTTTACAGAAAATAAACATGCTCCTCACATTCGATAAAAAAAACCGACTAGTGCAAGTCCTATGTAAAACCTCTCATATGCATATGCAATTATCTAAAACATTGAAAGAGAATTTTGGCTTTTACATATAAATAAGCCCCTGTATAATAATGATTACATACATTCATAGTTGCTGATTTGGAACATATAAACTCACAATTCCTGCAAAGACAACTCGAGCATCTATGCACGCAATATCTCTATAAACTATCCAACCTAGTTTATCAAGCATCTAGAATCTCAAACAATTCTTTGAAAAACATTTTGAAATCCATTAAAAACGTTTTTCATGCATTCATAGTTCAAAAAATTAATTATGAACCACTGTCCATCCAATTTCCAATGGAAAGATGAATCGCATTTTTTCGGTTTTGTTGATTCTCTTACAAAATAATCGTTTATACTTAAAAAATAAAAATTATTGCAAGTTAGACAAATGTCTAAATCTTAATTATAATAATTACATGGCATGTTTTAAAACACTTAAAACATTCAGAACGAATTATTATGGAGAATTACATCAACAAACATTCATAGACCAAAGAAAACCGGTAAATCGAATTGTTTAAATCCTAGATGGTAAACTAAATTCGTTTACAACCTTAAATCATGAGAAAATTGAACCCTAAGCTCTGATACCACTGTAGGATTTCATGTTTAATTATACATATATATTTTCGAAATTTTTATGTATAATAAGGATCAAATACAATTTTCTATGATTTATTTCATGCATGTATCAGTTTGTTTTAATAACTAGTTTCAAAACTTATTAAAACAAACACAAGGGACTCCGAAATTCATACCTAGAAGTTCCCTAAAACTTCTTGATGTTCCAGAGATGTTGATGAAAACGATCGTCGCTTCTCGTTGCGCCGGATGCCTCCGAGTGTGCACTGAAACCCAAAACAAGGTTGGAGAGAAAGGAGCTAGCCAATCAATCTCCAAACTAGCTTAGAATCTAGCTACAAACGCCTTCCTTAATCTATGAGATTTCTCCTTCCAAAGACTTAGAAACTAAGAGAATTTTCGTGGATTTTTGTGGTGAATTTAGGAGAGAAAATATTTTCAAAACTTCTAACCTAATTAAGGAGAATAAGGACCTATTTATAGGCTCCAATCTTACTCTCAATCATGGCTATTCTTAAGCCATGTTTTCTTGACATTTTCTCTCACAAATTAATTCCATAATGCATTACATGCATCCACAAAACGTTTGACCAAGTTTGGAGCTAATCCAACCATTGATCAAATAAATCTCTTAATTATCAAAGGCAGAAAATCGATCGGGGTTCGGTTTACCGAGACATACTCGGTCAACCGAATATCTCACGTTTGGTTAACCGTGTATTAGACGGAAGACCGATTCTTAAGGAGAAAAATTCTCCTTAACCGTTCGGACGAACCCTTCGTCTTTGACCGAGTGCCATTCGGTTAACCGAAAATATCGGAACTGGACATTGTTCGGTCGACCGTTTCTGGTTCGGTACACCGATCCAGAGTTCCAGGCACTTTGGTCAAGTTCGGTCAATCAACTTGACCATCCGTTCCACGTTCGGTTGACCGGTCCATGGATCCTTTGGTCGACCGAACCATAACCGATTACCGAACTTCTACCCGATTTTGCCTTTTCAAATTTTGGATTTATTTCCAACAAAATTTGAACTTTGGGGTTTTAGCAAATTCACAACTTAGGCAATATATTATCCTATGCAATAATAAATTATTTCACCCCATAATATATGCATCTCATATGAATTTATCATGATTCTAATTATGTTATATGCAACATAATTGATTTTACTTGTTCACCACATGAGTCATATTTTCTATAAGAAACCTGACACATCATATGAACCAAAAATCAAGCTTCTTGTTTCCCGGTTTTTGCGGTGTGACCTATGGGAGGATCTAGACTAAGTTGGCAGTGATATTAAGAGCTTAATATCACAAGCTATAAGCGGTATCTAGCTACACATTATAGCTCCCAATTAGTTAGATGTCTTAATTCCACTCGAACCAAAACCCGATCCATTTAGTGATGGAGTGCACCACTTGTGTCCCTCCCTTGCCACATGATATTAAGAATACACACAAAGTAGTATTTTGTCATCTTTGTATTAGTATTCATTTCTTGATCTCTTTAAGCTAGTTACAAATATGTAACTTAACTCAAATCACATTGTGCACATTATAACCTTGCTTTATCAAGGGGCCCACTAATATCATCACTCAATTAAGAGGGACAACGATAATCTTTTGACTAACTATCTTCTCCAACAA
Organism: Triglochin maritima; assembly: GCA_963682175.1. Classification (NCBI taxonomy): domain Eukaryota; kingdom Viridiplantae; phylum Streptophyta; class Magnoliopsida; order Alismatales; family Juncaginaceae; genus Triglochin; species Triglochin maritima. Next base: position 15,043,902 of record OY821786.1, read on the forward strand.
AAGTTATACTTAACCAACTAATGTCTTTACACTACACTCATCGATAGCTTAAGACACTAGTCTAATTAAGCACTCCTTAAGCGATCAGATATAAGTCTCATATCAAAGGACCAAGGACACAGTAAAATATTAATGACACAGAAACACATTCCTATAATATTTTACTTGTTAGGTCAATTTGGTATACAAAATTACAATTTTCCTCTTTTTGTGTACCCGTGTTGTCACTCACTTGTAGAGCTACAATGATCTATGACCAACATGACAATCTTAACTCAGTAATTAATGTTCCATGTTAATTACCATGATTGCGAATATCTTTTGTTTTATGTAAACCAATATCTTTTAGAGCTCTACGGTTAAGGACCAAGAGCCTCTTCCTTAACACTTCTAAAAGACGAATACCATAAACAAGGAACAAAATGATTTCTCATTCAATTCATTATAATTGACATTTAAAAGTAAAACTTTTAGAACACATTCCCTTCATTAAATTCTCAAGAGCTTTAGAGGGGTTATTAGCTACGTTCGCACCTTGATTTAGAGATTGATGGGCAAGATTCTTTCTCTCTAATCTTGTTTAAATTTTGGTGAATACTTGGAGGAGGAATCAATGGGCGATTCGACGAGCGACGCAACTCCGGATCGTCATTAAGGTTTTAGAGAACCTTTGGGTATCATCCTCTTATATTTGTTTTAATATATATATAGATTATATGACATTAGAATAAATATAAAATTATATAAATTAAATTAAAAATATTGAAATCGATCATGCATGCATGTATTAAAATTTTAAAATATACACATACATAACAGCAAAAAATCATGAACTATCTGATCTGATTGATTTGATAGGTTTTCCTAGTTATTTCTCTACCTCTAATTTGAAATCCTTAAAATTTTTTGGACTTCCAATTTATCATGGATGAGGTAAAGGTACATAAATACGTAGAATAGTCATCAATAATGTTAACAAAATACTTTTGTCCAATAAAACATGGATTAAAAGGTCGACACACATCCATATGAATCAAAGCTAGAGTATCATTGCATCTTCTGACATATTTTCTGTATGTGTTGGTTGTTTTTGCCTTTATAGAATCAACACAGGTGGTTAATGAGTAATAATACCACAAGTGCATGGCCGTGATGAAGTGGTGGCAAGAACGGGTCGAGTCCACAGGGAGCACGTGTGTTTGTTTGTTTTAAATTTAGACCGCAAGTGCACAGCCGTCGGTGAAGACTGGGCAAGTACAAGTCATCCGCAGGGAGGTGAGCAACCTCTGGTATGACCGAACTCAGATGGCGAAAAAAGGGAGAAGAGTTGTAGATTACGCTAAAGCTAAACTACACTAAACTAAAAAGTACGTAATGCAAAAGAAAGCATGAAAGATTGTGAATCATAAAGAGAAACCCCTAAGGGGTGGAGTGTGTGCACATATGAAGTGAAATTAGTCATGAATGATGCATATAAGCATGTATGTGTGTGTATCGTGTGTGTGTGTTATCATACATAGAAAGTGTCTAAAGATGTGGCAAAACCTATCAATCCAATCACACAATGTATCGGCAATTACTACTTTATTATCATAAGATTGGGCTCAACATGAGAAGTGTCTAAAGATATGGAAAGACTCATCAATAACCATAAACCTATGTGAAGAATAAAGTAAGCATGGAAGGTTTTTAAATGTTATGGAAAAACCTATCAAAACAAAATTTCTTCAATCAATGAAGCAAGCAAACACAAATACAAACACATAACTAACATGTAGTATATTCAACCGGAAATTTCAGTCCATAAACATGAGAAAACTAAGCATGGGAAGTATCTAAATCTTATGGCCAAACCCATCAAAATTACCCAACATGTAGATGATTAAAATACCCCCAATGAACATACAAAACATGCAAGTCTACTCAATGAAAAATTCATCAAACATCCAAACCCCCAAAGGGGATGTATCTACTCACTACAAATTATTCTAGAAATTAAAATAAAGATGAAAGGAGATATTCTAACTAATTTAGCCTAAGATCAAAGAAATAAGACTAAGCTAAGCATGCATAAAAAAGAAACAACATGAGAACAAAACAATGAAAAATTACTTTATTAAATGACTCACATTACTACTATCATTCTTATCCACCTTGAGTTTTTACTCCAAGGCTTACCCCAAGTAGAGAGAATGCCACCAAGCAATGGGTGAATACAAATGAGGAGGAAGAGTTCTATTTATAGACATGAAGAAACGTAACCGGGGACAATCCCCCGGTATGGGACTACTGAAACCTTCCCAGAATACACATAAACACATAAACCATGTCTTGGAGAAACTGGGTTGGATTCGGAGACAAACGGACAGCTAATTGGCAGTCTTGGACCGCCAATTAACGGTTACTTTTACCCGGATCCGACCCATTTTCGGATATGTTCTTTAGTTCTTCAACTCTTCACACGAGTTGGACTCGGTTTGGTTATTTGAGTGTCGTCCCGAATCTAATTGCCAAAATACTCCTCATGATGGGGTGGAGTTTCTTTATTTGCACATTGGACCATCGGTTTTATATTCGGGTCCCTCTCTTATGCATCTTAGTCCACAAGTCTTGCAACTTAGTCTTTTTTCTTGCTTGTAGGTCCTTTTATGCCTCTTCTCGTCCATCTTGTTTATTTCCTGAAACTCGAACATAAAACTCCTTATGTAGCATTGCTTAAGTTCAAGATAATGGATATAAGACATAAATTAATGCATGAAATAATGTCAATCAAATACCCCCACACCTAACTTTTTCTAGTCCCGAGCAAAACAAAGAAAGGAAAAAAATGAAAGAATGGGAAAAGCATACGGAAAACATGAAAATCCCTACTCATTTTCGTAGGAATCACGGTTGCACTTAGTACGTGCAACAAGCTGTTAAACCTCCTTGTCGCCAAGGAGGAGGAGTGTTGTCTCCTGAGGGTTTTCAACGGATATACCCACAAAATCCAAACATTGATGCATTATTCAATTTAGAACTCGACTCGATGGGCTCATTTTTGTCGATCATTGAACACGGTAATCCTACTGGCCGACTCTATACATGTATCTAGTCCACACACCTAGCCTAATGAACCATTCGTGCAAGTTAATTAAGGACTTAAGTGAAAGACATGGACATCCTCAACATCCTCAAGTGATACAAAGTATAAACTTCATTAAGGTTCTTATTTACATTACCATTTTTTTCTTTTTGTTTCTTTTTTTCCTTACTAGTTGGAGTGTAATTCTCCAAGAATCTAGTTTCGTGCATCATTGCCTATGATGACTTACACTATCACGTACATCTTTCCCTACATCTCCACATAGGGTAATCCCTACCACCCGTGTAACGGGAGTTCAGTCGGTGCATCCCAAGTCAGATGACTTGAAAGCACGAGGCACAAAGTCCCCTTAAACCTAATTTCCTGAGAGATAGGAGCTGTGCGAGAAGAGAGAACACCACTTATTTATTTATGTACAGGGGAACCAAAACCCCTACACTTAAAGTTTCACAACAAAATTTGAAGGGTCCCTGACTACGACAAACTTCCTTATACTAACAGACACGAGTTATTTGACTCACTAGGTTCAGGGTGGACTTCTTTAGTTATTTGAGTACTGAAACCCTATGATTACTCTCCCCCCAAGGGAAAACTGGGATGCATCCGTACGACTCGATAAGACCTAAAGCTGGTATACTAGATTTCCTAATGCATCATCTTCAAGACAAATTTGGGAGCTTTCCTTTTTACTTTGCCTCTCAACGATTTTGCACTTGCTAAACACACACAAAACCCACAAAACATTTTCTTTCGCAAACACATGAAGATTTTGAAATAAATGTGCAAATTTTGAATCAAGGCAAGCAAAAGAAGACAAGTAACCCAAGGATCATGACAAACAGATATATCAATATTAAATGCAGCACACTAACATGATCCTAACAATACAAACAAATGAAAACGAAAAGCAAAACCAAAAATACTTGACTCCATATATATACAAACGTAAAGCACCCCCCTCCACACGTCCTTCATGCATTGTCCTCAATGAATGTGAGTATGAAACTACATGGATTTATGCATGAGAAAGAAAAGATCTCGCCAACGTGAATCACAATTAGAGTTCCATGGTCATGTTGATGGACATAACCCCGAATTCCCAAAAACCTGTGAGATACTTAGGAAGGGATACAAGTACGTCAAACAAATTTGGCCAAATACACAAGGGTTGGGGACTCAATAATCATTGCTCACTGGTGGAGTCTTTCATTACTCTTTTTTTCTTTTTCTAAACAAGATATATACATCAACAATGATATTCTCATAATCATTTGCTCAAGGAACATCAAATGAGAACATCGAGTCCCGCGGGCCAGAGATTTGCAAAAATGTGCCCACTTCATTGGTACTTTGAAGTGTGACGAGGGGTGAAAGGTCAAGGCTGAAAGGCTCGAACCCCTCATGATATTGGTTGGGTGTAGGCAACATGAATGAGTGGAGTTGTGTTGACTCACTAGGGTTTAGTTGCTCATCGAATAAAACCCTCCAACTAATAGGTGGGTGCATCAGAATGAGTTCCTCAGGCTCATTCGAAGGATGTGAAACACTAGTTTTACCATGAATGGGACTTCTCCCCAAGCCATCTAACAAGGACCACCCAACCTCCTGTATATTATCATGTATAAGCTTGGTCGTAGGTGGGTCCTTGTTGGAGTCAATATGAAGCTCAAAGCGCTCAATAGCCGTGAGAAATGGGCTAAAAGACACCTTCTGGTATGGGCATATGCTGAGGTGTGCCCCCTTCACTAACTGTGTGAATGGAATCATCTTACAAACACTCCCTTTGTACATTCATGTTTGATGGCAGCTCACTTTGTTGCATTGTAAAGACAGGCAATGAGTTTTCGTTGGGTAAACAAACATTCTCAACGGGTTGCATTGGTGTTAGGGGTGTTCGTTGATTTTGTGATGCTTTCTCTAATTGGCGGATGAGATTGAGATTTAAAGGTTGGTCCATGGGCTCATGTTGCTTACCAGAGTTGAACACATGAAACTCGACACTCATGTTACCAAATGAGAGCTTCATTAGACCATTTCTACAATTAATTAAGGTGTTCGAGGTTGCCAGAAATGGACTACCCAAAATCAAAGGTATTTGAGAGTGGGTGTTCGCAACAGGATTGGTATTGAGGACAACAAAATCTACTGGAAATATAAAATATCTAACTTTGGTAAGCAGTCCTCGATAATACCCTTTGGAATACGTATGGATATATCATCCAATTGGAGGGTGATCTTAGTTGGTTTCAATTCTCCCAAGTTCAACTGTTGATAAAGGGACAACCCTTTGGAATACGAATGGATCTCTTCTTCTTTTCTTTTTTTTGAACTATGTACAAAAATGGGCTCCCATCTTCATATATCAAGGGACATCAAATGGGAACCTGCCATCTCTCGAGCATAAAATGCACAAGCATGGTCTCGCAACATACAAAACAGAATTGCTAGACCACCTGATACCCTTATAAGCGTTGTGGTCGTTTGAGGCCTCTTGAGAGTTAGCAAAAGAGGAGGCATGAATGAGAGGTGAACCTTTGTCTGATTGTTTAAAATGTAGGGTATCAGGTGGTTGATTCTTAACCCACATGGAGTCCTCTGAAGATACAGAATGAAGAGAATGTGGCACAGAGGCCATAAAAATGGTATCTTGTGCCTTAAAAGCCACATGATCGAAAGGATGTGGCTCAAGGGCCACGTGATCAAAAGGATGTGTCTCAAGGGCCACGTGATCAAAAGGAGGTGGTTCTAAGGCCACGTGATCAGAATATAAGGCACCTTCTTGTGCCAGCCCAAGTGAAACATCTTCACCACCTTCAGGATCTCCATCGAACAATTCTCTGAAGTACTTGAAGGTCCCTCTACTTCAATCTCATTCTTGCCCTGGATAAGGTTGACACCAACAGGGTCATTGAAGGCACCTAGCTTCTTGCCGATGGTGAAGATGTTGAAATCAGCGCACTGACTTCCATAAGTCAAGCGCATCAGACCATTGCGACAATTGATCCAGGCATTGGAAGTTGCCAGAAATGGCCGCCCCAGAATAACAAGAATTTGTCCAAGTGGGTTTGCCACAGGTTCAGTATCCAAAACAAAGAAGTCGATTGGATAAATTAACTCTCCCACTTTGATCAGCACATCTTCCACCACACCCCTCGGTTTCATCATAGACCTATCAGCCAATTGAAGAGTGGTTTTTGTTTATTTAAGGTCTCCAAGACCGAGGTGGATGTAGACAGAATATGGCAGAAGATTAACAGATGCACCAAGGTCCAATAAGGCTCGATGTATGGACACATCACCAATCACACAAGAGATAGTAGGACAACCAGGGTTCTTGTATTTGACTTGCATGGGTTGTGCCAACAAAGAACTCACCTTAGCTGCAAGAAAAGCTTTCTTTGGAACATGAGTTTTTCTCTTCTTGGTGCATAAGTCCTTGAGAACCTTGGCATAAGGTGGCATTTTCTGAATCACCTCCAACAGAGGGATGTTCACCTTAACTTGCAGAAATTCTCAAGCATCTTGTCTGCTGATCCGAGGTTTTCTTTTTAAGACGCTCAGGGAATGGCACCTTCGGGACATAAGGGTGTTGCAAAGGAACCGCAGAATTCTGGTCTAAAGAAGCATGACTGGGGACCTCAGAATCTGATTCCTTCGACACAAGATGAGACAAGGGGACCTCAGGGTTCGGCCCCAGTATCGAAGGAAATGTAGAAGGAACCTCAGGATCAGGCTCCTTCCTGGAAGTATTTGTGGAGGGAACCTCAGGATCCAGCTCCCTCAGAGATGAAGGTATCACCGCAGGTCTAGTGACACCAAGAAATGGCGATGAAAAGGAAGGCACCCCAATGTGGTTATCTACCTCCTTACCAAACCTCAAAGTATGAATCACATTAATATGATGGGGTCAGTTCAGAGGTAGTATGAGGCACTGATGGCCTTCCTTGAAAATGGGTACCCCGAGGATTCACCTCGGGTTGACTCGGTAACTAGACCTTCTCGCGTTCATGGAGCTGATTAGCCAACTGACTAACTTGCATTTCCAAAGCCTTGACAGTACTTTGCATTCTCTGCATGAACACTTGAAGGGTAGGATCACAAGAAGGGTTCTTCGGGTCAACCCGCTGGGGTAGTGGAGTTTGGTTAGAATAACCCGACGATGAGGCCTGAGGAGATTGGTAAGTATAATGCTGAGACCTTTGATGTGGGGTTGGTAGGTCGCCGATGGGCGTGGAGGTTGATAAGGTGGAGGTTAAGGTTGAGCGTGCGAGGTCTGATAGTTACCCCCACTAGGCCCCCAAGAGAAGTTAGGATGGTTACGCCATCCCGGGTTGTAGGAGTGACTGTATGGGTCATTACGGGGCCTCTGTTGATACATCGCATTTGCATGCTCAGTATCCCTTGGAGCGTAAGCGCATTCCAAGTTATCATTGCCTGTAAGTCCACACCTACCACATCCAAGAGTAGCGACCTGAGCTACAGGAGCTCGGTCCAACTCTAAACCCTCAATCCTACGCATGAGAGCAGTCATTTTCGCCTCAGACGCGATAGTTGACTCAACTTCATATGATCCAGCTCGACCAGAAGACCTGGCGGCTGGTGGCTCTCTCATGGTGTCCCACTCAAAGGTACGTTCAGCCATCAATTCAAAAGTGTCCCATGCCTCATCGATGTGTTTCATTTGGAAATCACCTTGACACATCGACTCCAACAATGTGCAAGTGTTGTAGTTGAGGCCCTCATAAACAATCTGGCACAGCTGCCAAAGCTCAATTCCATGATGAGGGCACTACAAAAGAAGGTCCTTGAACCTCTGAAAGAAAGCATAAAATGATTCAGTCTCAGTCTGATACATTTGATGTATCTGGTGTCGTATCTGTGGAGTTTTCCTTTGAGGGAAAATTCTCTTCAGAAATACGGTCACAAAGTCATCCCAAGACCGAAGAGAGCTCGCCTGGAGACTGTACATCAATTTCTTCGCATTATCCTTCAACGCGAAAGAAATCATCCTCAACCGGACTGAATCCTCATCAAGCTGTTGAAGCTTGAACATGGATCATACTTCCTCGAATTCACGTATAAAATATACAGATCCTCCTTATGTACAGTGAAGGTAGGAAGCATGCTCACATACTGAGGTTTCAACTCATAGTTGTTCCCGCGAGCTGGGGGAAGAACTATGCAAGAAGGTTGCGCGCAGGATGGGTCTGCTCCCACAAAGTCATCGGTCTATCCTGTCGAGTTAAAGGTGGTGGTGCACCAAGAACTTGATCCTGACCAAAGCCCCCTTCCTCTTGAGTCAGAGGAGGAGGAGAAGGAGGTCTACGTGGTGGTGGTGGCGGACCAAGGTAATCCATGTATGGAACCTGGTCTCCCTCGTCACCACAAAAAGACTCGGTCTCACGCTCCAAAGGAGCATGAGGCGGAGATGGCCGATCACCAAAACCGTCCATCTCAGAAAAATGCACTCTCTCTAGTCGAGCGCTCTCACCAGAACGAGCCCAACCTCGCATAAAATGCTCGACTCGACTCTAAAATAACACACAATAGAAGGTTTACTAGAGGAGGAGACTGCTCATAGAAAATAGAAGAGGAGAGGACTCAGATGAGGAGGGAAGAATCCTAGAACTAGCGTGGGTAATGGGAGAAGGTAGAAGCCTAATCTAGCAAGCACGACTCAAACAATGAAAGGCAATGGGTCCTTAAGCTAGACGACGCCTAACTTCGAGGTCACTAGCCTCGACACGCCTCACCTCCCTACAACAAAGACCACAATGCCCAGCAAGTGATACCGTATCTGGAGATCCAGTACCTCCTACTATCGACAAGGTAGGCAACACCAATCAGGCCATGACGGTCTCAACTAGATTACTCTCCTAGTGCGTCCGCAATCCTTAGGGCCAATGTCTATTTGCTTTTAGTTAAGGCTCAGTCCCTCCTTAGTAACGCTTTGATCCTAAATCTAGCAATCAACGCTCCAATCAAACACTCAACTCACTCTTGTCCGGATGCAATTCCTACTCACGCTTGGATCCGCCTGGTTTTTGTTCTGGGCTTTTCTGGATAGATTCGTTGGTCTTTGATGCATCTACCTCGCTTGTTGGCGCGCCGACCCGAATAGAATTGCCAAAATACTCCCCATGATGGTGTAGAGTTTTATGTTTTTCTCTTTGGTCCTTTGGTCTTATGTTCAGGTCCTTCTCCCTTACATCTTAGTCCTCGAGTCTCTAAACTCAGTCATTTTTCCTTCTTTTAGGTCCTTTCATGCCTCTTCTCTTGAAACCTCTTTATTTCTTAAATTTAAATATAAAGCTCATTAGTAGCATTGTTTAGGTGAAAGATAATAGCTATAAGATACAAATATAAGCATGAAATGATGTCAATCAGTGAGCTTACACTTGAAACTAAGAATGCTTTCTTAGGAACATTGGTTTTCCTCTTGGTTGTGCAGAGATCTTTTAACACTTTGGCATATTGACGTATTTGTTGGATGACATCCAACAAGGGGATGTTAACCTTCACTTTCTTAAACACCTCTAACATCTTATCCATTGTGTCACTCTGCTTTTTGGTTAACCTACATGGATAAGTAGCTTTTGGCAGGTAGGTTTTCTGCGGTGCCTGAGGAGGCATTGGTGTAGTACCCTCACTCTCAGCCTCTTCTTCACCACCATACCCACTGAGGTATGCATATCTGGTGGTGGGTGTGGCATGGAAATGTGATTGTCAACCTCTTTCAATTCCTTAAGGTTACAATCAAATTGACATGATGAATAGGTTCCTCCACATGGTTCACTTGCCACCCCCGAGGTACAACATTCTCATTTTTGCATGTGTTGTTGCTGGTACATTCGGGGGTTAGCCTCGGGCTGGCTAGGCAGAGTCCCTCTCTCTCTTTCATGTACAGGCTGAGCCAATTGCCCCATCTGAAGCTCTAGAGATTTGATGGTCTGTTGATTTGAAGTGAGAACTTGACTTGTGGTTGACATAAAAAATTTCATTAAGTTTTGAACTCCACGAGTCAAGATCTCAAGCGAATTGAATCAGGTATCCATATTGTTGGAATTTGTGAAACTCGATTGATTGGTGATTTGAGCTTGGGATTGCTGATAAGATTGTGCATGCATGGGAGGTTAGTGTGGTTGGTTAGGTGGTCGAGAGGAGTTTGAAGGACCACCCGGGGCATTATTTTGGTTCCATGAAAAATTAGGGTGGTTCCTCCATCCGGGATTATAGGATGATAAGTATGGGTCATTCCGCGCTCTATCATAGATGACATTGACATGTTCCATCTCAGGAGGAATGGACGCACACTCGTTTCCTACATGACCTATCCTACCACATGAATGCCAGGGAATTGCACCAGATGTAGACAAATGAGGTGCACCTTGTTGGATTTGGAGCTCAATTGAATCCATACGACGCATAAAGGCCGCCATGCGTGCCTCGGTTGCTGTAGTGGTATCGACAGCAAATACGGCGCCCGATCTAGTCGAGTTTGCGTTTGCGATCCCCACTCTAATCCTGGTCGTTCCCTCACACTCTCCCACTGCATGGTTTTCTCAGCGAGGTCTTCTAGGAAAGCTCATGCCTCCATTTCATCCTTTCCTTAGAACATTCCTTGACACATGGACTCAAGGTGTTCGGGATGGGATGTGAAGATCCTCGTAGACAATCTGACAAAGGTGCCATAACTCGATGCCATGGTGAGGGCATGAGGATAGTAGCTCTTTAAACCTCTCTAAATATGCATGAAATATTTCGGTCTCAAGTTGATAGAAAGAATTGATTACGTTCCTCAATTTTTGAGTCCGATGATTTGGAAAGTACTTCTTGAGGAATGAAGATTGAAATTCATTCCAAGTCCAAAGGCATTCGCCTGGTTGTTGTACAACCACTTCTTGGCATCATCATTTAGTGCAAAGGGGACAAGACTAAGATGGATGGAGTCTGTGATAAGTTGTTGCTGCTTGAACATAGCACAGACCTCATCAAATTCCCTAAGAAAGATATAAGGGTCACCCTTCCCCGTGAAGTGAGGGAGCATGGAGATAAACAAATGCTTAACCTCAAAGTGGTTCACATTCACCTCTTGGAATACGATGCATGAGGGTAGAGCAGTACGGATCGGGTAGCATCGATCACGGAGAGGTATGGGACCAAGAACAGGTGGGGCAGGTAGGTCGAACAACTGCTCCTCCTCATGGTACTGAGCAGCCATAGAACCCAGACTGTGTGCGACACGAGAAGATGAAAGCGTTGAGAAATCAAATACCGAGGCAGGATTGACGACATGCTTCGTCAAACGGCCATTCTCATCTCGTGCCCACACAAGCATGCACAAAGGTGCACACACAAACCAAAAACCTATTTTTTACAACTAAAATAGAATGTGCGTAGAGCAGAAGACGAGAGGACACATGATTGACATCATTTAATGCTTATATTTGTATCTTATATCCATTATCTTTCACCTAAACAATGCTACAAGATGATTTTATGTTTGAATTTCAGAAATAAATAGGTTTGAAGAGAAGAGGCATAAATGGACCTACAAGCAGCAAAAAACGACTGAGTTGAGAGACTCGGGGACTTAGGTGCAAGATCAAAGGACCTGAATGTAAGATCGAAGGACCTGAATGTAAGATCGAAGGACCAATGAGCAAACAAGAATACTTCACACCATCATGGGGAGTATTTGGCAATTCTATTTCGGTCGGAGCTCCAACAAGTGAAGTAGATGCATCAAAGACAAGCCAAGCCATTTGGAAAAGCCCAGAAGAAAATCCACAGCGATCCAAAAACTGTAGACCGCCAATTGGCGGTCACTTTTGGTCTGGATCCGTTAAGATTTATGTGGGTCGTGTATTAGAGCGTATTTAGTATGTGTGGTATTTGTTTAGTCCCATACCGGGGGATTGTCCCAGATTTCATTTTTCTATGGCTATAAATATAACTCTCACTACTACAGAAAATGGAATATACGTCGGATGTACGGGGCTATATACGTCGGATATAAGCACTCTCAGATCCGACGTCTACATGTGCGTCATCTATATATAGACGTCGGCCTTCATATATACCGACGTCTATACCCAAAGACTATACGTCGGCTGTATATATTAGACGACGTCTATTATTTAACGTATAGACGTCGGTCGTTTTATAGACCGACGTCTATACTTAACGCATATACGTCGGTTCAATAAGAGACGACGTCTATTCCTAAAGCATATACATCGGATTCATACTAAAGCCGACGTCTATGCCTTTCTTCAGAGGAATAAACGTCGGCTAGTACAAAAAACCGACGTCTATTCCTAAACCTGGACAAAAAAACCAACGAAATTGTTTTTAGTCATTGTATTCGTGTACATACAACTGCACCAAATTCGTTCAGCTATAAATTTGTTCACAAATACTCACAATTTCATCCACATGTACATACAAGCACAAACACACAAGCATACATGCACAAATACAAACATACAACCATACATGCACAAACATACAAGCATACATAATTGACATTCACCACACTTGCAATTAATTCATTCTAAAATTAAGGCGATTATATTAAGGCATAAAGTGTAGGTTTGTAATACAAGTGCACTTGTTAACTAAATTACAAAAAATACTAGTGGCAGGAGAACCTCTTAGTTTGTCAACATGTTTTTGATAAAATAGTGAGCCCATCGGACGCGAGTTTCATCGAGCTCCTGTTGCGAGAAGGGATCACTACTTTTTGGGAAGACCTATCAAAAAAATACAAGTGTGTTGAATATTAATATCTAAATATTGAAACTACAATTGAATATACAATTGAATAACGATCTACATTACCTCGGTTAGACATACGTGTTGAGTTGCCACATCGAGGATTTCCTCCATGTATCTCATCACGTAGTAACCACATTCGGTATTTCCAACCTGCTTTCGGTACTACAAACATAGAAATTCTCTAAATATATGTTCCTAAGTATTCAACAAAAATGAGATCGAATGTACTCTCATTCCATGCCTTTTTATTCCTGCTTTTGTGGTTGTTCTCCTACCACCTAAAGCTCTGTAAACCTTAATTGCCCTGAGTAGCACAAGTTAACATATCATTCAATAATACTAATAAAAATCCACGAATTACTTTTTTCACGACTAAACAAACTTACATATTTAGAAGTTTCTTTATTGAGTCCCTTGGTTTATTCGACCCCAACGGATCAAACCAATATGCCGAATTAGTCGTGGGGCATACAACGGCAAGCATCCAATGAGCCCTGTTATATATATATATATAATTAGAAGCTTATTACAAAATAAATTTTCACTTTGAATTACAATATTTACCTCTCATGATAAGGGAGCAGATAATATCTTTTGTCTTCTTCTTTAAAGAATGTCCCAAGCTGACCCGATTTATCGTCATTCCCATATATATATATGTAGATGGACTGATAAATCCAAATACGTGATCCTCGGGAAAGATTGACCTTCTAGAGTCGTAAAGATGTCTACAAGTATAAAATTTATACTTTATTACAGTTTTGATAAAAAATTCAATACTTATCATTGTATACAAAAAACACTTACTTCACTTGCACGTCAATAATCATGATACACAACGAATCCATCGCCATGAACTGCATGATATCCTCTTTGGTGATGTACAAAGCGGGAGGCAACCCTTTATCTGAAGGGAATGTGTTTGATTGACATCATTTCATGCTTATATTTGTACCTTATATCCATTATCTTACACCTAAGCAATGCTATGTGACGAGTTTTATGTTTAGTTTTCAGAAATAAAGAGGTTTGAAGAGAAGAGCCATGAAAGGACCCAAAAGCAGGAAAAAAGGACCTAATTGTGAGACCTGGGGACCAAGATGCAAGGGGGAAGGACCTGATCGTAAGACAGAAGGACCTAAGAGCAAAACAGGAAACTCCACACCATCATGAGGAGTATTTTGTCAATTCGATTCGAGTCGGAGCTCCACTAAACCAGCTAGATGCATCCAAGACCAAGAAACACACCAAGGCAAGCCCACCAGAAGACCCAGCCGGATCTGGGCTTTATAGGCCGCCAATTGGCGGTCTGGAACCGCCAATTGGCGGTCTTATTAAGCCCAAATCAGCCAAGATTCTTCCTGGACTTGTATTATCATGTGTTTAGGCTATTTTTGGTATTGGTTTAGTCCCACATCGGGGGATTGTCCCGGATTAGCTTTTTCCATGCTTATAAATAGAACTCTTCACCTCCCATTGTATCCATCTCCCTCTTGGTGGCCATCTTCCCTACTAAGAGTGAAGCCTTGAAGCAAAACTCTAGTGGAGGAAGAGCTACTTGTAATTGAGTGAGTTAATAATATAAGTTTTCTTTTAATGATGTTGTTTCTCTCTTAGTTTAATTTCCTTTCCTTTGCATGCTTGTTTGTTTGTTTAGTTTTATGCTTCTTTAATATTTCTTGCTTAAGTAGTATAAATTTCATTTCAGTATTATGCTTTCCTTTGCTAAATTAGTTAGTGTAATGAGTAGTGAGTAGTTCCATCCCCATTTGGGGGGTGGAGAAATATGTGATATAATAATGTAGTGTATTAAGTGTGTGTTATTTTTATCCCTTGAGCTTTATATGATTTCCATAACCATCTAATGGGTCTCCACTCTTATCTTTGATATGCTAATGCTCTTGAATGAAGCTTAGCTTATGCTTTGATTAGTGGACCTATTTTATGGGGAATGATAAAGTTAGGATATGGATGAAGTTAATGTTGGAAACACAATTTGTAGTGTATGTACTCTTGTTGCCTTTTCCTTAGCTAATGTCTTGTATGTTTTAATGATGTAGTCATCTTAATTCATGTAGAGGCATAGTAGGGTCTAGTCTTTATACTTGAGTTCATGTAGCTTCATTCCAATCGTTGTCTTGTATGTTTTAATGATGTAGTCTTATCTTAATTCATGTAGAGGCAAGATTGGATGTAGTTTTATGATTTCATGCACTACATGTTGTGAGGAGCTTAATTGAACACACACACACACACATCTTTATGTTCACATCAGTTCTCTACCCCCTTTGGGGTTTAGTTTTATTGCTTATCTTCATTTCCTTTGCATTTCATTTCAGCTTTGTAGTTTAGATTAGTGTAATACATCTTTCTCCCTTCTTTTTACCACTCGCCTTCGAATAAACCAAGTGTCGACACACCTCCCAGTGGACGACCCGTATTTGCCACCACTTCAACGCGGCCGTGCACTTGCGGTTAAATATAAAATGATCAATCAAGTTTTTGGTGCCGTTGCCGGGGAGGTGCTCTGTCCAGACCTTGGTTTGGACGATTCGAGGGGTTTTTAATTTTTCGTTTTCAGTTTTTCTTAGTTTCAGGGAACACTCTGATCACGGGGAGGCCACTGGAGAAGTTTGAGGAAGCAAATCCAACAACAGACCGCCAATCAGCGGTTTGGAACCGCCAATTGGCGGCCTGGTAAGGGATTCTGTCTTCCAATTTTTTTGTGGTCGTTTGTGTTGTAATTTGTGTTATCTGGGAGCCCAATTTTGCATGCTGTGACTTCTTATTTGCTCCCAGATCATTAATCACTCCCCCTTTAATCAACTTGGACCATAAAACTCAAAGCAAAAGATTAGACTTCTTGCCATCTAGGTCATGCACCATTGGTAGACCTTGCATGCATTTGTCTTTTCTTTGCTTTACATTTTGTCGTTGATTGCTGGCGTGAGGTACGTGCACCCACATCCCTCATTCATGCATGTTTCGTTCATGCATTAGTTAGTAAGGTGCATCGGGACAAGAGTGAGAGAGCGTTTGATTGGAGCGATTGATTGCTAGATCTAGGATCAAATCGCTACTAAGGAGGGGCTGTCCCATAAAAGATAAGGTGGGGGATTTCATCACCCTTTCCTTGGCCCCAAAAATCACTCTTAATAAAGCCTTAACTAATAGCAAGTAGACATTGGCCCTAGGATTGCGGGCGCACTAGGAGAGTAATCTAGTTGAGACCGTCATGACCTGATCGGCGTTGCCTACCTTGTCGATAGTAGGAGGTACTGGATCTCCGGATCTGGTATCACTTGCTGGGCATTGTGGTCCTCGTTGTAGGGAGGTGAGACGTGTCGAGGCTAGTGACCTCGAAGTTAGGCGTCGTCTAGCTTAAGGACCCATTGCCTTACTTTGTTTGAGCCGTGCTTGTTAGTTAGGCTTCTTCCTGATCCCACTACCCACGCTAGCTCTAGGGATTCTTCCCTCCTCATCTGAGTCATCTCCTCATCTATTCTCTACGTTTAGTCTCCTCCTCTAGTACACCTTCTGTTGTGTGTTTGGTAGAGTCGAGTCGAGCATTTTTATGCGAGGTTGGGCTCGTTCTGGTGAGAGCGCTCGACTCGAGAGAGTGCTTATTTCTGAGATGGAAGATCTTGGTGATCGACCATCTCCGCCTCGTGCTCCTTTGGAGCAAGAAGGCGAATCGTCTCGTGGCGGTGAGGGAGACCGGGTTCCATACATGGACTACCTCGGTCCATTCCCACCACCACGTAGACCTCCTTCTCCTCCTCCTCTGACTCGAGAGGAAGGGAGATTCGGTCAGGATCGAGTTCTAGGTGCACCACCACCTTTAGCTCGACATGATAGGCCGATGACCTTGTGGGAGCGGACCCATCCTGTTCGGGCCGCGCAACCTTCTTGCATAGTTGTTCCCCCGGCTCGCGGGAACAACTATGAGCTGAAACCTCAGTATGTGAGCATGCTTCCAACCTTTACTGCCAATAAGGAGGATCCGTATATTTTTATACGCGAATTCGAGGAAGTATGCTCCATGTTCAAGCTTCAACAGCTTGACGAGGATTCTGTCCGGTTGAGGATGATTTCGTTCGCATTGAAGGATAATGCGAAGAAATGGATGTATAGCCTCCCGGCGAGCTCGATTCGGTCTTGGGATGACTTTGTGACCGTCTTTCTGAAGAGATTTTTCCCTCAAAGGAAAACTCAACAGATACGGCACCAGATACATCAAATGTATCAGACCGAGACCGAATCTTTTCATGGTTTCTTTGGGAGGTTCAAGGACCTTCTCCAGCAATGCCCTCATCATGGACTTGAGCTATGGCAGTTGTGCCAGATTGTTTATGAGGGCATCAACTACAACACCCGCACATTGTTGGAGTCGATGTGTCAGGGTGACTTCCAAATGAAACCCATCGAGGAGGCATGGGACACTTTTGAATCCATGGCTTAGCGCACCTTCGAGTGGGACACCATGAGAGAGTCACCAGCCGCCAGGTCTTCTGGTCGAGCTGGATCATATCATGTTGAGTCGACTATCGCGTCTGAGGCGAAAATGGCTGCTCTCATGCGTAGGATAGAGAGTTTGGAGATGGACCGAGCTCCTGTAGCTCAGGTCGCTACTCCCGGGTGTACTAGGTGTGGACTGTCGGGACATGATGACTTGGAGTGCGCTTACGCTCCAAGAGATACTGAGCATGCAAATGCGATGTATCATCAAAGGCCCCGAAACGACCCGTACAGTCATTCCTATAACCCGGGATGGCGTAACCATCCTAACTTCTCTTGGGGGTCTAGTGGAGGACACGGTCAGAGCTCGCACGCTCAACCTCAACCTCCACCTTATCAACCTCCACGCCCATCGGCGACCTACCAACCCCCACATCAAAGGTCTCAGCACCAAAATTACCAACCTGGTCAGGCCTCTTCGTCGGGTTATTCTAACCAGACTCCACCACCTCAGCGGGTTGACCCCAAGGACCCTTCTAGTGATCCGACCCTTCAAGCATTCATGCAGAGCATGCAAAGTACAGTCAAGGCTTTGGAAATGCAAGTTAGCCAATTGGCTCATCAATTCCATGAACGCGAGAAGGGTCAGTTCCCGAGTCAACCTGTGGTAAATCGCAGGGGTCAGCCTGCTAATACCAGGCAGAATGTACACAATGTTGAAAGTGACCCTTCCCAACATGCTAATGTTATTCATACCTTGAGATCGGGAAGGGTCGTTGACAACAATGTGAACATGCCGGAAGCCAATCCTGTTGGCAAGTCTTCCGAGGAGAGTCTTGAGCCTGTCAAGGAACCTAATTCTGAGACTCCTCCTCGTGATTCCTATGTCCCCAAGGCACCATTCCCTCATCGGTTGACTAAAAAACGTGATGAGCATTGGGATAAGATCGTTGAGGTACTTAGGCAAGTAAAGGTGAACATCCCGTTGTTGGACGTTGTTCAACAAATGCCACCGTATGCCAAGTTCCTCAAAGACCTTTGCACCACCAAGAGAAAAACAAATGTGCCCAAGAAGGCCTTCTTGGCCACCAATGTGAGCTCCATATTGACACAACCCATGACTGTCAAGTACAAGGACCCTGGTTGTCCAACTGTCTCTTGCATGATTGGGAATGTGACCATCTCTCAAGCTCTATTGGATTTGGGGGCATCTGTGAATCTCCTGCCTTACTCGGTCTATGTCAACCTTGGGATAGGCGATCTTAAACCAACGAGGACAACCCTCCAGTTGGCTGATAGATCCGTCAAAATCCCACGAGGGAGTGTGGAGGATGTCCTTATCAAAGTGGGTGAGTTCGTATTTCCAGTTGATTTCATCATCTTGGATACCGAACCCGTGTCCAACCCACAAGGACAAATTCCTGTAATCCTTGGGAGGCCATTTCTTGCGACATCTAATGCCTTGATCAATTGTCGCAATGGCTTGATGAGGTTGTCTTTTGGAAACCTCACGGCGGATTTCAACATCTTCACTCTTGGTAAGCAACCTGGGCTCTTCGACGACTCAGTCGGAGCCAATTTCATCCAGGACACGGATGAGCCCGATTCATTAGGCATGTTCGACTCACATCGACATATTATTGAGGTGCCTAATGATCAGGTTGCGAGTGAAGAGGATCTTGAGGAATCCGCCAGCATATCTCTGGACGAGGAGGCACATCTGGGTGCTTGCTCCTCTTACCCCGTGGCCCTTGAGCCACTTGAAATTAACTCTGAATCAGACAAGGACCCACCTCTGGTCGAGCTTAAACCGCTCCCCGATAACCTAAAGTACATCTTTTTAGGGGATAATGAGACCTTGCCACTCATTATTGCTTCTGATCTTGAAAAAGATCAAGAGGTTGCCCTCAAAAGAGTACTCTTTGAAAACAAAGAGGCGATCGGGTGGTCCTTGAAGGATATCAAGGGAATTAGCCCTGGTATTGTTCAGCATCGGATCCACATGGAAGAGGATTCTAGGCCCCGCAGGGACCCACAACGGAGATTGAATCCTGTACTGAAAGAAGCCGTCCGAAAGGAGGTTCTTAAGTGCTTGGATCATGGCATAATCTATCCTATCTCTGATAGTTCGTGGGTGAGTCCTGTCCATGTGGTTCCCAAGAAGTCAGGCGTGACGGTTGTGGAGAATGAGCATAATGAGCTTATCCCGACACGCCTGCAAACAGGCTGGCGAGTTTGCGTTGATTATCGCAAGCTCAATGCGGCAACGCGGAAAGATCATTTCCCGTTGCCATTCATTGATCAGATGTTGGAAAGGTTGGCCGGACATGAGTACTATTGTTTTCTTGATGGATACTCCGGTTACAACCAAATTCCCATCGCCCCCGAGGACCAAGAGAAAACCACATTCACTTGTCCCTTTGGCACGTTTGCCTACCGTCGCATGCCCTTTGGGTTATGCAATGCGCCGGCAACGTTTCAGAGGTGTATGATCAGCATCTTCTCCGATATGGTTGAGCGTTTCCTTGAGATCTTCATGGACGACTTTTCCATATTTGGCGCTTCCTTTGATGAGTGCCTTCATCACTTGAGCCTTGTCCTCAAGCGATGCCGTGAGAAGAACCTCGCTCTCAATTGGGAGAAATGTCACTTCATGGTGAAGCGAGGGATTGTACTTGGACATGTGGTCTCAAGTAGGGGAATTGAGGTCGATCCCGCCAAAGTGGGTATCATTGCTAATCTCCCACCGCCACGTAATGTGAAGGATATCCGCGCCTTTTTGGGGCATGCTGGATTCTATCGGCGGTTCATTCGGGATTTTAGCAAAATCGCTCGACCTCTCACCGCCTTGTTGGCTAAGGATGTCATTTTTGAGTTCACTCCGGATTGCCACCGTGCCTTTTTGACCTTGAAGAAAGAGTTGACTTCAGCTCCCATTATTAAGGCACCGGTGTGGACTGAACCCTTTGAGTTAATGTGTGATGCATCTGACTTCGCTGTGGGAGCAGTGCTTGGGCAACGATTGGACAAATTGCCTCATGTGATCTACTATGCCAGTAGAACACTCAATGATGCCCAATTGAACTACACTGTGACCGAGAAGGAATTCTTAGCGATCATATTTGCTTTGGAGAAATTCCAGTCGTACTTGATTGGCTCCCACGTGATTATCTATTCTGATCACACAGCCATCAAGCACCTCATGGCGAAGAAAGATGCAAAATCCCGACTCTTGAGATGGATCTTGTTGTTACAAGAATTCGATCTCGAGATTCGGGACAAAAAAGGGTGTGAAAACGTTGTAGCTGACCACTTGTCTCGTCTAGAGACGACCAACCCACAGGACCAAATCATTGACGACAAATTTCCTGACGAGCAGTTGTTCATGATCGAAGATAACCCTTGGTTTGCCGACATCGTGAACTACCTCGTGACCGAGCAATTTCCTGTGGGTTGGTCAAAATCTGACCAATCCAAATTTAGATCGTATGTCAGATTCTTTCACTGGGACGACCCCTACCTATTCAAATACTGCTCTGACCAAATTTTCAGGCGGTGCGTCCCAGATACCGAGTTCCAAAGTGTGCTCCATTTCTGCCATTCCAAGGCATGTGGAGGACACTTTGGAGCAAAGAAAACTGCTGCCAAGGTGCTCCAATCTGGATTCTACTGGCCCTCTCTTTTCAAGGATGCTTACGACTTTTGTAAGCAATGTGATAGGTGCCAGCGCCTTGGCAGGATTGGTCGACGTGACATGATGCCTTTGCAAAATGTCCTTGTTGTCGACATCTTCGATGTGTGGGGCATCGATTTCATGGGTCCCTTCCCGAACTCTTTCGGGAATGTTTACATTCTGGTGGCCGTTGACTATGTGTCTAAGTGGGTTGAGGCTATACCCACAAAGACCAATGACAACAAGGTGGTCACCAAATTCTTGAGGGACATTTTTGCGCGATTTGGTACTCCTCGTACCATAATCAGCGATAGGGGTACCCACTTCTGTAATCGCTCCTTTGAAGCGCTTATGAGGAAATATTCGATCACCCACAAGCTTGCGACCCCATACCATCCGCAAACTAGTGGGCAAGTCGAAATCTCTAACCGTCAATTAAAGCAAATTCTTGAGAAGACGGTTAGTTCCTCGAGGAAGGATTGGTCTACCAAATTGAATGACGCATTGTGGGCTTTCCGCACCGCGTACAAGACCAATTTGGGTATGTCCCCTTATCGGGTAGTGTACGGCAAGGCTTGCCACCTACCCGTCGAGCTTGAGCATCGTGCTTTCTGGGCGATCAAGAACCTGAATATGGATCTTGATCAAGCAGGAGTACAACGTAAGTTCGACATTGTGGAATTAGAAGAGTTACGCAATGATGCGTACGAAAATGCCAAAATTCATAAGTCCCGAGCCAAGATGTTTCACGATCGCATGATTATGCGAAAGGTGTTTACGGCCGGGCAGAAGGTGTTGCTCTACAGTTCCCGGCTTCATCTGTTTGCGGGTAAGCTCCGTAGTCGCTGGTCTGGCCCGTTTATTGTCCAAACCGTTTATCCTCATGGAGCGGTTGAAATCTTGAACCCAGGGAATGGGGACGTGTTCAAAGTTAATGGACAACGCCTCAAACCCTACTTGGAGGGGGCACCAGCCGAAGTCGAGGAGGTCATGTTCCTTCATGAACCTCCCTCGCACTCAACCATTCATGCTCCTACATGAGTGGTTGAGCTTTCATGTTTGCACATAGTTATAAAAAAAAAGAAAAGACTCCTTCAGTGAGCATCGATTGTTGTGGGCCCCAACCCTTGAGTATTTGGGCCCCATTTCTTTCACGTATTTGTACCCTTTCTTTAGCATCTCACAGGTTTTGAGGGAATTTGGGTTGTGTCCATCAACATAGCCATACACTTCCCTTTGTACTTCACGTTGGTGAGATCTCTCCTTTTTATGCATCAATCCATGTAGTATCTTGCTTGCATTCATTGAGGACAATGCATGAAGTAGGTGTGGGGGGGTGTTTTACGTGTGTACATAGTCGAGTCTTTTTCCTTTGATTTTGTTATCTTTTGTTTGCATTGTTAGGGTCATGATAGTGTGCTGCATTTAATATCGATATATCTGCTTGCCATGATCCTTGGGTGACTTGTCTTCTTTTGCTTGCCTAGTGCTTCAAAATTTTCACATTTCTTTCAAAATCTTCATGTGTTTTCGAAAGAAAATGTTTTGTGGGTTTTGCGTGTGTTTAGCATGTGCAAAACCGTTGAGAGGCATAGTAAAAAGAAAGCTCCCAAAATTGTCTTGAACTTGATGCATTAGGATATCTAGTACGTGGCTTTAGGATTTATCGAGTCGTTAGGATGCACCCCAGTTTTCCCTTGGGGGTGAGTAATCAGTGGGTTTCAGTGCTCAAACATTTAAAGAAGTCCACCCTGAACCTAGTGAGTCAAATAATTCGTGTTTGTTAATTTAGGAAGTTTGTTGTAGTCAAGGGCCCTTAATATCTTTTTGTGAAACTTAAGTGTAGGGGTTTTGGTTCCCATGTAGATAAATGAATAAATAAGTGGTGTTCTCTCTTCTCGCACGGCTCCTATCACTCGGGAAAATAGGTCTGAGGGGACTTTGTGCCTGGTGCTTTCGAGTCATCTGACTTGGGATGCACCAGGCACAAAGTCCCCTCAGACCTATTTTCCCGAGTGATAGGAGCCGTGTGAGAAGAGAGAACACCACTTATTTATTCATTTATCTACATGGGAACCAAAACCCCTACACTTAAGTTTCACAAAAAGATATTAAGGGCCCTTGACTACAACAAACTTCCTAAATTAACAAACACGAATAACTCATTAGGCTAGGTGTGTGGACTGATTACATATATAGAGTCGACCCGTAGTATTACCGCATTCCATGATCGACAAAATAAGTCCAACGAGTCGTGTAGCTAGATTGATTAATGCATCTTGTTCGGATTTTGTGGGTATATCCGCTGAAAACCCTCAGGAGACACCACTCCTCCTCCTTGGCAACAAGGAGGTTTAACGGCTTGTTGCACATGCTAAGTGCAACCGTGATTCCTACGAAAGTGAGTTAGGATTTCTTGTTTTTCGTACGCTTTTTCCTTTCTTTGTTTTGCTCGAGACTAGCAAAAACTTAGGTGTGGGGGTATTTGATTGACATCATTTCATGCTTATATTTGTACCTTATATCCATTATCTTACACCTAAGCAATGCTATGTGACGAGTTTTATGTTTAGTTTTCAGAAATAAAGAGGTTTGAAGAGAAGAGCCATGAAAGGACCCAAAAGCAGGAAAAAAAGACCTAATTGTGAGACTTGGGGACCAAGATGCAAGGGGGAAGGACCTGATCGTAAGACAGAAGGACCTAAGAGCAAAACAGGAAACTCCACACCATCATGAGGAGTATTTTGTCAATTCGATTCGGGTCGGAGCTCCACTAAACCAACTAGATGCATCCAAGACCAAGAAACACACCAAGGCAAGCCCACCAGAAGACCCAGCCGGATCTGGGCTTTATAGGCCGCCAATTGGCGGTCTGGAACCGCCAATTGGCGGTCTTGTTAAGCCCAAATCAGCCAAGATTCTTCCTGGACTTGTATTATCATGTGTTTAGGCTATTTTTGGTATTGGTTTAGTCCCACATCGGGGGATTGTCCCGGATTAGCTTTTTCCATGCTTATAAATAGAACTCTTCACCTCCCATTGTATCCATCTCCCTCTTGGTGGCCATCTTCCCTACTAAGAGTGAAGCCTTGAAGCAAAACTCTAGTGGAGGAAGAGCTACTTGTAATTGAGTGAGTTAATAATATAAGTTTTCTTTTAATGATGTTGTTTCTCTCTTAGTTTAATTTCCTTTCCTTTGCATGCTTGTTTGTTTGTTTAGTTTTATGCTTCTTTAATATTTCTTGCTTAAGTAGTATAAATTTCATTTCAGTATTATGCTTTCCTTTGCTAAATTAGTTAGTGTAATGAGTATCTATTCCTAAACCTGGACAAAAAACCAACGAAATTGTTTTTAGTCATTGTATTCGTGTACATACAACTGCACCAAATTCGTTCAGCTATAAATTTGTTCACAAATACTCACAATTTCATCCACATGTACATACAAGCACAAACACACAAGCATACATGCACAAATACAAACATACAACCATACATGCACAAACATACAAGCATACATAATTGACATTCAACACACTTGCAATTAATTCATTCTAAAATTAAGGCGATTATATTAAGGCATAAAGTGTAGGTTTGTAATACAAGTGCACTTGTTAACTAAATTACAAAAAATACTAGTGGCAGGAGAACCTCTTAGTTTGTCAACATGTTTTTGATAAAATAGTGAGCCCATCGGACGCGAGTTTCATCGAGCTCCTGTTGCGAGAAGGGATCACTACTTTTTGGGAAGACCTATCAAAAAAATACAAGTGTGTTGAATATTAATATCTAAATATTGAAACTACAATTGAATATACAATTGAATAACGATCTACATTACCTCGGTTAGACATACGTGTTGAGTTGCCACATCGAGGATTTCCTCCATGTATCTCATCACGTAGTAACCACATTCGGTATTTCCAACCTGCTTTCGGTACTACAAACATAGAAATTCGCTAAATATATGTTCCTAAGTATTCAACAAAAATGAGATCGAATGTACTCTCATTCCATGCCTTTTTATTCCTGCTTTTGTGGTTGTTCTCCTACCACCTAAAGCTCTGTAAACCTTAATTGCCCTGAGTAGCACAAGTTAACATATCATTCAATAATACTAATAAAAATCCACGAATTACTTTTTTCACGACTAAACAAACTTACATATTTAGAAGTTTCTTTATTGAGTCCCTTGGTTTATTCGACCCCAACGGATCAAACCAATATGCCGAATTAGTCGTGGGGCATACAACGGCAAGCATCCAATGAGCCCTGTTATATATATATATAATTAGAAGCTTATTACAAAATAAATTTTCACTTTGAATTACAATATTTACCTCTCATGATAAGGGAGCAGATAATATCTTTTGTCTTCTTCTTTAAAGAATGTCCCAAGCTGACCCGATTTATCGTCATTCCCATATATATATATGTAGATGGACTGATAAATCCAAATACGTGATCCTCGGGAAAGATTGACCTTCTAGAGTCGTAAAGATGTCTACAAGTATAAAATTTATACTTTATTACAGTTTTGATAAAAAATTCAATACTTATCATTGTATACAAAAAACACTTACTTCACTTGCACGTCAATAATCATGATACACAACGAATCCATCGCCATGAACTGCATGATATCCTCTTTGGTGATGTACAAAGCGGGAGGCAACCCTTTATCTGAAGGGAATGTGTTTGATTGACATCATTTCATGCTTATATTTGTACCTTATATCCATTATCTTACACCTAAGCAATGCTATGTGACGAGTTTTATGTTTAGTTTTCAGAAATAAAGAGGTTTGAAGAGAAGAGCCATGAAAGGACCCAAAAGCAGGAAAAAAGGACCTAATTGTGAGACCTGGGGACCAAGATGCAAGGGGGAAGGACCTGATCGTAAGACAGAAGGACCTAAGAGCAAAACAGGAAACTCCACACCATCATGAGGAGTATTTTGTCAATTCGATTCGGGTCGGAGCTCCACTAAACCAGCTAGATGCATCCAAGACCAAGAAACACACCAAGGCAAGCCCACCAGAAGACCCAGCCGGATCTGGGCTTTATAGGCCGCCAATTGGCGGTCTGGAACCGCCAATTGGCGGTCTTGTTAAGCCCAAATCAGCCAAGATTCTTCCTGGACTTGTATTATCATGTGTTTAGGCTATTTTTGGTATTGGTTTAGTCCCACATCGGGGGATTGTCCCGGATTAGCTTTTTCCATGCTTATAAATAGAACTCTTCACCTCCCATTGTATCCATCTCCCTCTTGGTGGCCATCTTCCCTACTAAGAGTAAAGCCTTGAAGCAAAACTCTAGTGGAGGAAGAGCTACTTGTAATTGAGTGAGTTAATAATATAAGTTTTCTTTTAATGATGTTGTTTCTCTCTTAGTTTAATTTCCTTTCCTTTGCATGCTTGTTTGTTTGTTTAGTTTTATGCTTCTTTAATATTTCTTGCTTAAGTAGTATAAATTTCATTTCAGTATTATGCTTTCCTTTGCTAAATTAGTTAGTGTAATGAGTAGTGAGTAGTTCCATCCCCATTTGGGGGGTGGAGAAATATGTGATATAATAATGTAGTGTATTAAGTGTGTGTTATTTTTATCCCTTGAGCTTTATATGATTTCCATAACCATCTAATGGGTCTCCACTCTTATCTTTGATATGCTAATGCTCTTGAATGAAGCTTAGCTTATGCTTTGATTAGTGGACCTATTTTATGGGGAATGATAAAGTTAGGATATGGATGAAGTTAATGTTGGAAACACAATTTGTAGTGTATGTACTCTTGTTGCCTTTTCCTTAGCTAATGTCTTGTATGTTTTAATGATGTAGTCATCTTAATTCATGTAGAGGCATAGTAGGGTCTAGTCTTTATACTTGAGTTCATGTAGCTTCATTCCAATCGTTGTCTTGTATGTTTTAATGATGTAGTCTTATCTTAATTCATGTAGAGGCAAGATTGGATGTAGTTTTATGATTTCATGCACTACATGTTGTGAGGAGCTTAATTGAACACACACACACACACATCTTTATGTTCACATCAGTTCTCTACCCCCTTTGGGGTTTAGTTTTATTGCTTATCTTCATTTCCTTTGCATTTCATTTCAGCTTTGTAGTTTAGATTAGTGTAATACATCTTTCTCCCTTCTTTTTACCTCTCGCCTTCGAATAAACCAAGTGTCGACACACCTCCCAGTGGACGACCCGTATTTGCCACCGCTTCAACGCGGCCGTGCACTTGCGGTTAAATATAAAACGATCAATCAGTGTTCTAATAAGTTTTACTTTTAAATGTCAATTATTGTGAATTGAATGAGAAATCATTTTGTTCCTTGTTTATGTTATTCGTCTTTTAGAAGTGTTAAGGAAGAGGCTATTGGTCCTTAACCGTAGAGCTCTAAAAGATATTTGTTTACATAAAACAAAAGATATTCGCAATCATGGTAATTATCATGGGACATTAATTACCGAGTTAAGATTGTCGTGTTGGTCATAGATCATTGTAGCTCTACAAGTGAGTGACAACACGGGTACACAAAAGAGGAAGATATTACTTTTGTGCACTGAATAAACCTAATAAGTAAAATATTATAGAAATGTGTTTCTGTGTCATTAATATTTTACTGTGTCCTTGGTCCTTTGATATGAGACTTATATCTGATCACTTAAGAAATGCTTGATTAGACTAATGTTTTAAGCTATCGATCAGTGTAGTGTAAAGGCATTGATCGGTCAAGTATGACTTTCGTTGGAAAAGATAGTTAGTCAAAAGATTATCATTGCCCCTCTTAATTGAGTGATGATATTAGTGGGCCCCTTGATAAAGCAAAGTTATAATGTGCACAATGTGATTTGAGTTAAGTCACATATTTATAACTAGCTTAAAGATATCAAGAAATGAATACTAATACAAAGATGACACAATACTACTTTGTGTCTATTCTTAATATCATGAGGCAAGGGACGGACACAAGTGGTGCACTCCATCACTAAATGGATCGGGTTTTGATTCAAGTGGAATTAAGACATCTAACTAATTGGGAGCTATAATATGTAGCTAGATACCGCTTATAGCTTATGATATTAAGTTCTTAATATCACTGCCAACTTAGTTTAGATCCTCCTATAGGTCACACTACAAAACTGGGAAACGAGAAATGGGGATTTTGAGTTCATAAGATGTGTCGGGTTTCATTTAGAAAATATGACACATGGGATGAAAAAGCAAAATCAAAATTATGTTGTGATTAATAACATAATTGGAATCTAAATTAAATTCAGATGTGATGTGAATATTATGGGGTCTAGTGATTAATCATTACATAGGATAATATGTTACATAAGTTGTGAATTTACTACTAATCCCGAAATGTCAAATTTTGTAGGGGTTAAACCGAAATTTGACAAGTCTGCAGTACAATGCACAAACGGTCGACCGATTAACCGTAAACGGTCGACGGTCGACCGGACACGTCTCGACCGATAATAGGGAATTTTCGTCTGTTCGGAACGGTCGACTGAATCTATCGGTCGGTCGACCGAACATTGCGATGAAATAATTTATTGTTACGAGCGGTCGACCGAATGTTGAACGATCGACCGAAACTTGGTTCGAGCGGTCGACCGAACCTCCAAACGGTCGACCGGTCTAGACGGTTTTATACAGAATTAATTAGATCATGCGTGGAATTGGTCCATAATTGATTTAATTTGTGGCTAAGATTATTTATTAATAAATAATGGATGGTTAGATGGAAGTTTGCATGAAATCATGGGTAAGAGGTTGCACATGAATAGGTAATTTGGAGAGAACTTATAAATACAAGTTTATCTCATTACCTCATTAATTAATTGATTGTTTTCTCATGCAAAAACTCTCTCCATAATTAAGATGACACAATACTACTTTGTGTGTATTCTTAATATCATGAGGCAAGGGACGGACACAAGTGGTGCACTCCATCACTAAATGGATCGGGTTTTGGTTCGAGTGGAATTAAGACATCTAACTAATTGGGAGCTATAATGTGTAGCTAGATACCGCTTATAGCTTGTGATATTAAGCTCTTAATACACTGCCAACTTAGTCTAGATCCACCCATACGTCACACCGCAAAAACCGGGAAACAAGAAGCTTGATTTTTTGTTCATATGATGAGTCGGGTTTCTTATAGAAAATATGACTCATATGGTGAACAAGTAAAATCAATTATGTTGCATATAACATAATTAGAATCATGATAAATTCATATGAGATGCATATATTATGGGGTGCAATAATTTATTATTGCATAGGATAATATATTGCATAAGTTGTGAATTTGCTAAAACCCCAAAAGTTCAAATTTTGTTGGAAATAAATCCAAAATTTGAAAAGGCAAAATCGGGTAGAAGTTCGGTAATCCGTTATGGTTCGGTCGACCGAAGGATCCGTAGATCGGTCAACCGAACGTGGAACGGATGGTCAAATTGATTGACCGAACTTGACCAAAGTGCCTGGATCTTTGGTACGGTGTACCGAACCAGAAACGGTCGACCGAACAATGTCAAGTTTCGATATTTTCGGTTAACCGAATAGCACTCGGTCTTGGACGAGAATTAGTCTGATCGGTTAAGGAGAATTTTTTTCCTTAAGATTCGGTCATCCGTCGCGTACTCGGTTAAACAATCGTGACATATTCGGTTAACCGAGTGGGACTCGGTTAACCGAAGCACGATCGATTTTCTTCCTTTGATAATTAAGAGATTAATTTGATCAATGGTTGGATTAGCTCCAAACTTGGTCAAACGTTTTGTGGATGCATGTAATGCATTTTGGAATTAGTTTGTGAGAGAAAATGTCAAGAATTCGTGGCTTAAGAATAACTATGATTGAGAGTAAGATAGGAGCCTATAAATAGGTCCTTATTCTCCTCAATTGACACAAGTTGTTTTCTAATTATTTTCTCTCCAAAATTCACCACAAAAATCCACGAAAATTCTCTTAGTTTCTAAGTCTTTGGAAGGAGAAATCTCAGAGGTTAAGGAAGGGGATTGTAGCTAGATTCTAAGCTTGTTTGGAGATTGATTGGCTACCTCCTTTCTCTCCAACCTTGTTTTGGGTTTCGGTGAACACTCGGAGGCATCTGACGCAATGAGAAGCGACGATTGGCTTCCTCAACGTCTCTGAAACGTCAAGAAGTTTTTGAGAACTTCTAGGTATGAATTTCGAAGTCCCTTTGTCTTTGTTTTAATGAGTTTTTGAAACTAGTTATTAAAACAAACTGATGCATGCA
The DNA here is from genome assembly GCA_963682175.1 of Triglochin maritima. Taxonomy (NCBI): domain Eukaryota; kingdom Viridiplantae; phylum Streptophyta; class Magnoliopsida; order Alismatales; family Juncaginaceae; genus Triglochin; species Triglochin maritima. The sequence goes on from OY821786.1 coordinate 15,074,180, forward strand.
TGAAACAAATCGTAGAAAATTGTATTTGATCCTTATTATACATAAAAATTTGAAAAATATATATGTATAATTAAACATGAAATCCTACAATGGTATCAGAGCTTCGGGTTCAATTTTCTCATGATTTAAGGCTATAAACGAATTTAGTTTACCATCTAGGATTTAAACAATTCGATTTACCGGTTTTTTCGGTCTAAGAATGTTTGTTGATGTAATTCTCAATAATAATTCGTTCTGAATATTTTAAGTGTTTTAAAACATGCCATGTAATTATTAGAATTAAGATTTAGACATTTGTCTAACTTGCAATAATTTCGTTTTAAGTATAAATGATTATTTTGTAAGAGAATCAACAAAACCGAAAAACTGCATTTCATCTTTCCATTGGAAATTGGATGAACAGCGGTTCATAATTAATTTTTGAACTATGGATGCATGAAAAAACGTTTTTAATGGATTTCAAAATGTTTTTCAAAGAATTGTTTGGGATTCTAGATGCTTGATAAACTAGGTTGGATAGTTTATAGCGATATTGCGTGCATGGATGCTCGAGTTGTTTTTGCAGGAATTATGAGTTTATATGTTCCAAATCAGCGCCTATAAATGTTTATAATTGTAATAATACAGGGGCTTATGTATGTAAAAGCCAAATTCTCTATTTCCATCTTTTAGATAATTGCATATGCATATGAGAGGTTTTACATAGGACTTGCACTAGTCAGTTTTTTATCGAATGTGAGGAGCATGTTTATTTTCTGTAAAATCTACATCTCCAGTGCAAGAGGAAGTCGCCGCTGTAGCGCATCGATCGAGGATCGGGGATCGAGGATCAAAGATCGAAGGGAACATATAAACTCACACGATGTGGATTGTGTGAATGTTTAATTTCTGTTTTTTAATTTCTGCTATGCATGTGATGAATGTGGTGAATGTTAGGATGTGTATGAATATTAATATGCATGATAACCTAAAATTCCAAATCATATGTAAATATATGAAATTGTCCAACAAAAATTCCAAATCAGATGTCAACAAGGGAAATGAAGAAACCTGACTTGTATCTGGGACTTCATGAAATCATGGTACTAAATACCAATGATCCCTTGACCTTCCAAGAAGCAATGGAAAGGGAAGACTCCAAATTATCGAAATTGAATCCATGTATGATAATCAAGTATGGGACTTGGTTGACCTTCCTTAAGGGAAAAAGGCCATTCAAAACAAATGGGTTTTAAGAGGAAGATGGACATGGATGGGAACTTGACAACCTACAAAGGAGGGCTTATAGAGAAGGGTTTCACTCAAATTCAAGGAATTGACTATGATGAAACTTTTTCACCGGTTGCCATGTTCAAGTCTATTCGGATTATGCTCGCTATTGCCGCATTTCATGATTATGAAATATGGCAAATGGATGTCAAAACGGCATTCCTTAATGGGAACTTGGAGGAGGATGTGTACATGGTACAGTCTCAAGGTTTTGAATATCCAAAGAATAGCGAGAAGGTATGCAAGCTTCAAAGATCCATTTATGGATTGATGCAAGCATCAAGGAGTTGGAACAAACGCTTTGACGAGGAAGTGAAGAAGCTTCACTTCATTCAAAGTAAGGAAGAACCTTGTATATACAAGAAGGTTAGTGGGAGCTATGTAGTATTCCTAATCTTATACGTCGATGACTTATTGCTCATGGGCAATCATATTCCTTTGCTTGAGCAAATGAGAAGTTCATTGAAATCTGCATTTTCAATGAAAGATATGGGTGAGGCTCAATACATCTTGGGAATCAAGATATACCGAGATAGATCCCGTAGACTCATTGGCCTGAGTCAACGTACATACATTGACAAGGTCTTGGAAAGGTTCAAGATGAACAACTCCAAAAAGGGCAGCGTGCCAATGAGTATGGGTGTGCAACTCAAGAAGTCTCAACGTGCTCAATCACGTAAGGACTTTGAGTACATGAAGGATGTCCCTTATGCTTCGGCAATTGGGTCGATCATGTGCGCGATGACTTGCACAAGACCCAATGTCTCGTATGCTCTAAGCGTGACAAGTCGTCACCAATCCAACGCAGGTCCTGAGCGTTGGACTGCGGTCAAGAATATCCTGAAGTATCTTAACCGGACTAAGGATAAGATTCTTGTTTATGGAGGACAAAGGGAATTGATAGCCGAAGGGTACTTGGATGCGAGTTTCATGAGTGATCCAGACGATAGAAGGTCGCAATGAGGATATGTCTTCCTTTTGAATGGTGGAGTTGTGAGTTGGCGTAGTTGGAAGCAAAGCACTTCGACCGACTCAACCACTGCTTCCGAAGTAATGGATGTCGCTGAAGCGAGCAAGGAATGAGTGTGGATTAAGAAGTTCCTTGAAGAGCTTGAAGTAGTTCCCTCGAGCGAGGGACTAATAGAGCTATTTTGCGACAATAGTGCATCTATCTCGCAAATCAAGGATCCCAAATCACACCACAAAGTGAAGTACATGGATCGTAAGTACTTCGTGACGCGTGACCTCATCGACGAAGCAAAAATAAATCTTTTACGGGTGGACACCAACAACAACACAGCTGATCCATTCACAAAACCCTTATCCCAAGCCAAGGGCGAAATGCATTTCGAGTCTATGGGATTGAGGAACCATGTAGATTGGCTTGATGATTGATATGTAATGGGGTTTACCCTAGTTATTATTGTTTTATACATTAAGAATGTATGTGGAAGAAAACTTTAATAACAAGTGGGAGATTGAAGGGAATGTGTTCTAAAAGTTTTACTTTTAAATGTCAATTATTGTGAATTGAATGAGAAATCATTTTGTTCCTTGTTTATGTTATTCGTCTTTTAGAAGTGTTTAGGAAGAGGCTCTTGGTCCTTAACCGTAGAGCTCTAAAAGATATTGGTTTACATAAAACAAAAGATATTCGCAATCATGGTAATTATCATGGGACATTAATAACCGAGTTAAGATTGTCGTGTTGGTCATAGATCATTGTAGCTCTACAAGTGAGTGACAACACGTGTACACAAAAGAGGAAGATATTACTTTTGTGCACTGAATAGACCTAATAAGTAAAATATTATAGAAATGTGTTTCTGTGTCATTAATATTTTACTGTGTCCTTGGTCCTTTGATATGAGACTTATATCCGATCACTTAAGGAGTGCTTAATTAGACTAGTGTCTTAAGCTATCAATAAGTGTAGTGCAAAGACATTAGCCGGTTAAGTATGACTTTCATTGGAGAAGATAGCTAGTCAAAAGATTATCATTGCCCCTCTTAATTGAGTAATGATATTAGTGGGCCCCTTGATAAAGCAAAGTTATAATGTGCACAATGTGATTTGAGTTAAGTCACATATTTCTAACTAGCTTAAAGAGATCAAGAAATGAATACTAATACAAAGATGACACAATACTACTTTGTGTGTATTCTTAATATCATGAGGCAAGGGACAGACACAAGTGATGCACTCCATCACTAAATGGATCGGGTTTTGATTCGAGTGGAATTAAGACATCTAACTAATTGGGAGCTATAATGTGTAGCTAGATACCACTTATAGCTTGTGATATTATGTTCCTAATATCACTGCCAACTTAGTTTAGATCCTCCCATAGGTCACACCACAAAACTGGGAAACAAGAAATGGGGATTTTGAGTTCATAAGATGTGTCGGTTTCATGTAGAAAATATGACACATGGGGTGAACAAGCAAAATCAAAATTATGTTGTGATTAATAACATAATTAGAATCTAAATTTAATTCATATGTGATGTAAATATTATGGTGTGTAATGATTAATCATTACATAGGATAACATGTTACATAAGTTGTAAATTTACTACTAATCCCGAAATGTCAAATTTTTTAGGGGTTTGACCAAAATTTGACAAGTCTGCAGTACTGTGCACCAACAGTCGACCGGTTAACAGTAAACGGTCGACCGATCGGTGCACGGTTGATCGGACATGTCTCGACCGATAACAGGGAATTTTCATCTGTTCGGAACGGTCGACCGGATCTATCGGTCGGTCGACCGTACATTGCGATGAAATATTTTATTGTTGCGAACGGTCGACCGAATGTTAAACAGGCGACCGAAACTTAGTTTGAATGGTCGACCGAACCTCCAAACGGTTGACCGGTCTAGACGGTTTTCTGCAGAATTAATTTAAGAATTAATTAGATCATGCATGGAATTGGTCCATAATGGATTTAATTCGTGGCTGAGATTATTTGTTAGCAATTAATGGATAGTTAGATGGAAGTTTGCATGAAATCATGGGCAACAGGTTGCACATGAATAGGTAATTTGGAGAGAACTTATAAATACAAGTTTATCTCATTACCTCAAAATTAATTCATTGTTTTTCTCATGCAAAAAAAAACTCTCTCCATAATTCTCCACGAAATTTCCTTAATTCTTAAGATTAGTTTTAGTTTTCAGAGATCATCTTCTCAAGGGAACTAAAAAGGGGTTAGTAATTGGATTCTAAACCCTATTGGAGATTGAGAGTCTAGCTCTTCTATCTCCAATCTCGTTTAGAGTTTCGTGAATACTTGGAGGCAATCCACCGGGCGATTCGACCGTCAACGCGACTCTGGATCTTCAAGAGGTTTTAGAGAACCTCTAGGTTTGATCCTCTTTGCAATTATTTGTTTGTTCTAATGCATGTTAAATAATTAGGATAAACAAATGCATGTCTATATGAACATCGAAGAAAATATGAATGTTTCGATCCTATATGTTTATAAAATTTCGAAAATATATACATACAATAGGGCACTAAATCCAACAATATGTGCCTATAGAATGCATTCTTCACCATATTTTTACATGTGTGCACACACTCCACCCATAGGGGTCCCTCTCTTCCTAATTCCAGCTTAGTTTTAAACTCTCTTAGTTTAGTTCGAAGTAATCGTTAATCGTTTTCCATTGTATTTCTCTTCTTAGTAGTTTAGTGTAGCGAAGTTTAGCATAAGACATACTCTTCTCCCTTTTTGTTGCCATTTGATTTCTGAAAAACCAGATGCTACTCAACTTCCTGAGGATCGACCCGTACTTGCCACCACTTCAACGTGGCCGTGCACTTGCGGTTATTTTAAAACGTTTAAACAAGTTTTTGGCGCCGTAGCCGGGGAGGTGCCAGTTCAGACTCTAGTTTGGACGATTTGAGTGGATTTAATTTGTGTTTTATAGTTTTATTTATTTCAGGGGACTCTGAGGATCAACGGAAAGGACCTGGAGAAAGTGGAAGACAAGCACAACAGCTAAGACCGTAAATCAGCGGCCTGAGACCGCCAACTGGCTGTCTGGTGAGCTTTATTTTCTTTGTTATTTCTTGGACTTGTTGTTATATCTGATATAGTGATCTGGGGCTTGATTTGGCATGTTTTGACCAGTAGTTTGTTCCCAGATCAATAATCAATCTCCCTTTAAGCAACTTGGACCTTAAAACCCAAAGCAAAAGATTAGGCATTCTTTCTTGTTTAGGTCATGCATCATGTACTCGACATAGGCACGTAGATTGTCTTTTCTTTTAGCTTTACTTTCAGTTGCTGAGTGTTGGCGTAAGGTACGTATTTCCTTCTCTCATTCATGCATTTCGTCTGAACATGCATTAGTTAGTAGGAAGTGCATTGCAACAAGTGTGAGTTGAGCGTTTGTTTGAAGAGTTGATCGTTAGATTAGGACTCCAAAACGCTACTAAGGACGGGCTGTCCCATATAAGATAAGGTGGGGGATTACATCACCCTTTCCTTCGCCCAAAAAACCATACTAATGAAGAGCCTAATTTTAAAATCAAGTAGACATTGACCCTAAGGATCTCGGGCGCATTAGGAGAGTGATCTGCTCCCGACCGTCATGGCCTGATCGACGTTACCCACTCTGTCGATAGTAGGAGAGACTGGATCTCCGGATCTTGACTCACTTGCTGGGCTTTGTGATCCTCATCGTAGGGTGGTGAGGCGTGTTGAGGCCGTGTGACCTCGCAGTTAGGGGTCGTCTAGTTGTAAGGACCTATAGCGACCTTAGGACTGTTTGAGCCTTGTTTGCTTGTGTGCTTCTACCTGTACCTACCCGTCGTTGCATAAGGACTTGTTCCCTTCTCTCTTGAGTCATTCTCCATCTTCTGTGTTCCTCCCGTCTTCTCCTCTACGCACATTCTTTATTTGAAAAAAAAATTGTTTTGTGTGTGTGCACCTTTGTGCATACTTGTGTGGTCACGAAATGAGAGTGGTCGTTTGACGAGGCGTGTCATCAACCCTGATTCGGTAGTCGATTTCTTGACGCCTTCTTCCTCTCATGTTACACATAGTTTGGGTTCAATGGCTGTCATTTCCTCTAGGAGGAGCAGTTGTTGGACCCAGCTGTTCCACCTGTTCGTCATGTTGTGGCTCCCATACCTCTACGTGATTGATGCTACCCGAGCCATACCGCTCTACCCTCATGCATCGTATTAGCAGAGGCGAATGGGAACCACTTTGAGGTTAAGCCTCAGTTTATTTCCATGCTCCCTCACTTCACTAGGAAGGGTGATCCCTATATCTTTCTCATGGAATTTGAGGAGGTCTGTGCTATGTTCATGCTGCAACAACTTAGCACAGACTACATCCATCTTAGGCTAGTCCCTTTTGCACTAAAGGATGATGCCAAGAAGTGGTTGTACAACAACCAAGTGAATGCCTTTAGGACTTGGGATAAATTTCAATATGCATTCCTCAAGAAGTACTTTCCAAACCATCGGACTCAAAAATTGAGGAATGAAATCAATTCGTTCTATCAACTTGAGACCGAAACATTTCATGCATATTTGGAGTGGTTCAACGAGCTACTATCCTCATGCCCTCACCATAGCATCGAGTTGTGGCATCTTTGTCAGATTGTCTACGAGGGTCTTCACATCCTGTCCCGAACGCTCCTTGAGTCCATGTGTCAAGGAAAGTTCTTAGGAAAGGATGAAAGGGAGGCATGTGGTTTCCTAGAAGACCTCGCTGAGAAAAACAAGGAATGGGAGAGTATGAGGGAACCCCCATCATCATCTAGTATAGGAGCGAGGATCGCGAATGCAAACTCGACTAGATCGGCTGCCACATTTGCTGTCGATACCACTACGGCCATCGAGGCGCGCATGGCAGCCTTAATGCGCCGTATGGATTTGATTTAGCTCCAAAACCAATAGGGTGTGACTCAGATGTCCACATATGGTCCAGTTCCATGTCATTCATGCGGTAGGATAGGTCATGTAGGAAGCGAGTGTGCATCCATTCCTCTTGAGATGGAAAATGTCAATGCCATCAATGATAAAGCTAGGAATGACCCATACTCATCATCTTATAATCCCAGATGAAGGAACCACCCCAATTTTTTAGGGAACCAAAATAGTGCCCTGGGTGGTCCTTCAAACTCCTCTTGACCACCTAACCAACCACACAAACCTCCCATGCATGCACAATCTTATCAGCCACCCAAGCTCAAATCACCAATCAATCGGGTTTCCCCAATTCCAATAATATGGAAACCCGATTCAATTCGCTTGAGACCTTGACTTGTGGACTTGAAAACTGAATAAATTTTTTTATTTCAAGCACAAGTCAAGTTCTCACTTCAAATCAGCAGACCATCAAATCTCTAGAGCTTCAGATGGGCCAATTGGCTCAGTCTATACATGAAAGAAAGAGAGGGACTCTGCCTAGCCAGCCTGAGGTTAACCCCCGCATGTACCAGTAACAACACATGCAAAATGAGAATGTGGTACCTCGGGAGTGGCAAGTGAACCATGTGGAGGAACCTATTCACCATGTCAATTCGATTGTAACCTTAAGGAATGGAAAGCAGGTTGACAATCACATTTCCATGCCACACCCACCACCATCTATGCAGCCCCTTAGTCGGAATGGTGGTGAAGAAGAGGCCGACGGTGAGGGTACTACACCAATGCCTCCTTCTCAGGCACCGCAGAAAACCTACCTGCCAAAAGCTCCCAATCCATGTAGGTTAACCAAAAAGCAGAGTGACACAATGGATAAGATGTTAGAGGTGTTTAAGAACCGAATTGACCTAACAAGTAAAATATTATAGGAATGTGTTTCTGTGTCATTAATATTTTACTGTGTCCTTGGTCTTTTGATATGAGACTTATATCCGATCGCTTAAGGAGTGCTTAATTAGACTAGTGTCTTAAGCTATCGATGAGTGTAGTGTAAAGACATTAGTTGGTTAGGTATAACTTTCGTTGGAGAAGATAGTTAGTCAAAAGATTATCATTGCCCCTCTTAATTGAGTGATGATATTAGTGGGCCCCTTGATAAAGCAAAGTTATAATGTGCACAATGTGATTTGAGTTAAGTCACATATTTGTAACTAGCTTAAAGAGATCAAGAAATGAATACTAAATACAAAGATGACACAATACTACTTTGTGTGTATTCTTAATATCATGTGGCAAGGGACGGACACAAGTGGTGCACTCCATCACTAATTGGATCGGGTTTTGGTTCGAGTGGAATTAAGACATCTAACTAATTGGGAGCTATAATGTGTAGCTAGATACCGCTTATAGCTTGTGATATTAAGCTCTTAATATCACTGCCAACTTAGTTTAAATCCTCCCATAGGTCACACCACAAAACTGGGAAACAAGAAATGGAGATTTTGAGTTCATAAGATGTGTCGGGTTTCATGTAGAAAATATGACACATGGGGTGAACAAACAAAATCAAAATTATGTTGTGATTAATAACATAATTAGAATCTAAATTAAATTCATATGTGATGTAAATATTATGGGGTGTAATGATTGATCATTGCATAGGATAATATGTAACATAAGTTGTGAATTTACTACTAATCCCAAAATGTCAAATTTTGTAGGGGTTAAACCAAAATTTGACAAATCTGCGGAGCAGTGCTCCAACGGACGACCGGTTAGTAGTAAACGATCGACCGTGCGGTCGACCGGACATGTCTCGACCGATAACAGGGAATTTTCATCTGTTCGAACGGTCGACCGAACATTGCGATGGAATAATTCCTGTTACGAACGGTCGACCGGGTTATTGAACGGTCGACCGAAACTTGGTTCGAGCGGTCGACCGAACCTCCAAACGGTCGACCGGTCCAGACGGTTTTATGCAGAATAAATTTAAGAATTAATTAGATCATGCATGGAATTGGTCCATAATTGATTTAATTGGTGGCTAAGATTATTTATTAATAAACAATGGATGGTTAGATGGAAGTTTGCATGGAATCATGGGCAATAGGTTGCACATGAATAGGTAATTTGGAGAGAACTTATAAATACAAGTTTATCTCATTACCTCATTAATTAATTCATTGTTTTTCTCATGCAAAACTCTCTCCATAATTCTCCACAAAATTCCCTTAATTCTTAAGTTTAGTTTTAGTTTTTAAGAGATCATCTTCTCAAGGGAACTAAAGAGGGGTTAGTAATTAGATTCTAAACCCTATTGGAGATTGAGAGGCTAGCTCTTCTCTCTCCAATCTTGTTTAGAGTTTGGTGAAATGTCGGAGGCATCTGGCGCAGCAACAAGCATCCTCAACGTCTCCGAATGTTCAAGAAATTTTTGAGAACTTCTAGGTATAAATTTCGGAGTCCCTTTTTGTTTGTTTTAATGAGTTTTTGAAACTAGTTGTTAAAACAAACCGATGCATGCATAAAATAAATCGAAGAAAATTGTAATTGATCCTTATTATACATGAAAATTCAAAAAATATATATGTATAATTAAACATGAAATCCTACAGTGGTATCAGAGCTTAGGGTTAAATTTTCTCATGATTAAGGCTGTAAACGAATTTAGTTTACCATCTAGGATTTAAACAATTCGATTTACCGGTTTTGTTTCGGTCTATGAATGTTTGTTGATGTAATTCTCCATAATAATTCATTCTGAATGTTTTAAGTGTTTTAAAACATGCCATGTAATTATTAGAATTAAGATTTAGACATTTGTCTAACTTACAATAATTTCGTTTTAAGTATAAACGATTATTTTGTAAGAGAATCAACAAAACCGAAAAAACTGCGGTTCATCTTTCCATTGGAAATTGGATGGACAGCGGTTCATAATTAATTTTTGAACTATGGATGCATGAAAAACGTTTTTAATGGATTTCAAAATGTTTTTCAAAGAATTGTTTGGGATTCTAGATGCTTGATAAACTAGGTTGGATAGTTTATAGCGATATTCCGTGCATGGATGCTCGAGTTGTTTTTGCAGGAATTGTGAGTTTATATGTTCCAAATCAGTGCCTATGAATGTTTGTAATTATTATAATACAGAGGCTTATGTATGTAAAAGCCAAATTCTCTATTTCCATCTTTTAGATAATTGCATATGCATATGAGAGGTTTTACAAAGGACTTGCACTAGTCGGTTTTTATCGAATGTGAGGAGCATGTTTATTTTATGTAAAATCTACATCTCCGGTGCAAGAGGAAGTCGCCGCTGTAGCGCATCGATCGAGGATCGGGGATCAAGGATCAAAGGGAACATATAAACTCACACGATGTGGATTGTGTGAATGTTTAATTTCTGTTTTTTAATTTCTGCTATGCATGTGATGAATGTTGTGAATGTTAGAATGTGTATGAATATTAATATGCATGATAACCTAAAATTCCAAATCACATGTAAATATATGAAATTGTCCAACAAAAATTAAGAATAATTTCCTTCTTATTTCATCCACTAGCAGTCATTGATTGAGGGATACTCTGCTCGCCCTTAGCGGGAGATAACTCCCTCCATCTTTGGGAATAGTGGGAGATATAATGGTTGTCTGTTGTTGTGCTACGATTAAATGTATGAGGTGCGTTTCACCCTAGTGAACCCCAAGTATGTTTAGTTGTGAATACAATGGATAAACGTATCTCGTATCAAATGAAAATAAGTTTTCTTAACATCACCTAGAGCCCTCGCTCGGTTTTAGGAAAAAAAAATTCTTACGAGGATATGTCACATTCCCTCATAATTAAAACGACAAGAATCACAAGAGTTTGAAGATGCTAATATTGCTAAAATTCAAAAAGGTTGTGATTAGAAAGAGTTTTTTCTTACCTTGATATTGTAATGTATTCGATAGCCCTTAGCTAGTCTATATTACAATTGATGGGATCTTGGATTACTGCATTTATGGGAAAAAATTTATTTGCAGTATTTACATTTATATTCGATATATATGTATGTATTTTAAAACATAAAATTGACATTAAAATCCTGTATAATTTATTTTGTAGAAATGTCTAATATCCAACCAATTGTGCGATCTATGATCGAAAAGAATCCTTTGCAAAATGATGGCTCAAACTTCATGAAATGGCAACTCAATCTTAGTATCCTGTTGAGGTTTGAAAAACTATCTCATATTTTGGATGGTGAAATCCCAAAATTGAATGAGAAGGCAACTGGTAATGAGAAAGAGGCGATAGCCAAGTGGGAAGACCAAGAGAACCAAGTTCACGGTCTAATGTTGGCATCCATGGGTGACTCGCTTCAAGTGAAATGCTTGGATTCAAAACCCAAGATGATCATGGAAGCTTTTACAAAGATGTTCATGGATAGTGCCCGAAAGGAGCGCTATAAGACCACCATCGCACTCACAAGGTGCCACATGGCGGAGGGAACATCGGTGTCCATGCATTTTCTCACGATGCAAGGATACCTTCAGAAATTGTCGAAGCTCTCTTCTCCAATGCCTGAGGACATTGCCGAAGATCTGATTCTTGGGTCTCTAGCCCCGTCCTTTAAGGACTTTGGATGCGCTATCATGTGCGTGAAAAGGGGTGAGTCTTGAGGAGCTTCACAACGCTCTCAAAACGGCAGAAGTTGACATGGGCAGGGGTCGGGACAATCACGTCCTAGCCGTCCATGAGAGGAGCAAAAAGATCAACAAAGGTGAAGGCAAATTTACCAAAGATATGTCAATCAAGAGAAAGGGAGTGGGAGGTGCTCGTGGGAGTGCCACAAGGGGGAAATCTTTCAAATCTCCAACTCCCAACACGGAGTGCTTTCACTGCGGTGAAAAGGGACACATCCGACCTAATTGCCCCAAGTACAAGGAAGACCTTGAAAATGGGATGATTGAACGTAGGCGCCCGAGAAACGCCGTAGGTATGTTTGTTATTGAGATAAATTTAATCACCTCTATCCTTGATTTGGTAATAGTTACCGGATCTTGTGCTCACATAATTCTGATGTGCAGCTATTGAAGGATAGGATGGAACTCGTGGAGAACGAGATGATATTGAAGATTGGAAATAGTACAATCATCGCTGCGATTGTACAAGATTCTATGGAACTTCAATAGTCTAGTGATTTAAATTTGTACTTTGAAGAATGTTTGTTATATGCCTTCGATCAGCAAGAACATTTCTGTATCAAGTTTTCGATATGGATAAATTTTAATAAATATTTTAATTCTTGCTTGTCTATATCGAAGAATGAAATTTTCTATGCAAATACATTCGTATAGAATGACTTCTATTTGCTTGAAATGAATAATAAACAAACTCAAACAAACAATAACAAAAGAGAAACTAAGATAACTCACGTGAATGATACAATCTTGTAAGCACTATCGGATTGGTCAAATAAATGACCAAGAGACCTTTCAAGAAGAAAGGAACGAAAACGAATAACAAATTGGATATGATACATTCTAATGTATGTGGTCCGATAAGTACAAGTGCAAGAGACGATTTAAGGTACCTCATTTTGTTCACAGACAACTATAGTCATTATGGCTATATTTGTCTAATGGGAAGCAAAAGTGAATTCTTTGACAAGTTCAAGGAATTCAAGGATGAAGTAGTGAACCGACTCAACAAGAATATTGAGTCTCTATGAAAGGTTCGTAGGGGTGAGTGCTTAGGATACCTAATTTGACTCATTCCTAAAGTAGGAACATGATATTGCTCGACATGGTTCGATCAATAACAAGTCAATCTAAATTGCCTATTTACTTTTGGAATTATGCACTACAAATAATGACAAACTCACTAAATAATGTTCCATCCAAATCCGTGGAGAAAAAGTCTTGTGAGATATGGAGTTGAAAGACACCTAAGCTCGACTTTCTCAAGATTTGGGGTTGTGAGGTATACATCAAGAAATTAATGTCGACCAAGCTTCAACCAAAAGCAGATAAGTGCTTCTTTATAGGTTGTCCTCGTATGATAAGAGGATACTACTTTTAGTTTATCACCTCCAATCGAAAGATTGTAGAGAGAGATATGGTTTTTCTGGAATTTCTGGAAAAGAGAGAAAAGTAGTGGGAGTGGAGTTGAGCTTGAGGAAACTCAAGATACTCTACAAGATCATGATGTGAATGTTGCATTCAAAATCATGAAGGCCCAACCGAGATTCATTTGGTCAGTGGGAGCATGAGCGAGAGATCCTTACAGAAATTGTCAGAGAAACTCAATCATCCTCACTTAGTGCACGTCCGAGAGTCGAACATGAACCCATTCCTCAAGAAATTGTGGAAGAAGTTCGAGAGACACGAGAAGAACCAAAAGGACTAAGAAGGTCAATGAGGGAAAGGAAGAAACCCAATAAGTATGTGGGACTTCATGAGATCATGGTACTAGATACCATAAATCCCTCGACCCTCCAAGAAGCAATGGAAAGAAAAGACTCCAAACTATGGTTAAAAGCCATGGAATCCGAAGTAGAATCCATGTATGGTAATCAAGTATGGAACTTAATTTGCCTTCCTCAAGAGAAAATATCATTTGGTATGAATGAGCTTTTAGGAGGAAGATAGACATGGATAGTAACTTGACAACCTACAAAACAAGGCTTGTAGCAAAAGTTATACTCAAATTCAAGAAATTGACTTTGATAAATTTTTTGAGAAGTTGCCATATTAAAATCTATTCGGATTATGCTCACTAGTACCGCATTTCACAATTGTGGGATATGGAAGATGGATATCAAAATGGTGTTCCTTAAACAGGAACTTGGAGGAGGATATGTACATGGTACAACCTCAAGGTTTTGATGATCCAAATAATAGCGAGAAGAAATGCAAGTTTCGAGAATCCATTTATGGATTGAAACAAGCATCGAGGAGTTGGGACAAACGCTTTGATGAAGAGGTGAAGAAGATTCACTTCATTCAAAGTAAAGGAAAACCTTGTTGATACAAGGAGGTTAGTCGGAGCCATGTAGTACTTCTGATCTTATATGTCGATGACATATTGCTCATGAGCAATCATATACCTTAGCATTAGCAAACGAGAAATTTCATTAAAATCGGCATTTCAATGAAAAGAAGAGGATGAGGCTCAACACATCTTGAGAATCAAGATACATTGACATACATCCCGTAGACTCATTGGCTTCAGTCAACGAGCATACATTGACAAGGTTTTGGAAATGTTCAGGGTGAAAAATTCCGATATTGACAATGTGCCAATAAGTATGAGTATAGGTGTGCAACTCAAGGAGTCTCAACGTGCTAAATCACGCAAAGACTGGGAGTACATGAAGGAATCCCTTATGCTTCGGCAAAAGGAAGGACCATGTACACGATCACTTGCACAAGACTCAATATCTCGTATGCTCTAAACGTGACAAGTGGTCACCAATCCAACGCAAGTCCTAATCGTAGGATTGTGGTCAAGAATATTCTGAAGTACCTTAACCGGACTAAAGATAAGGTTCTTGTTTATGGAAGACAAAGGAGAAAATAGCCGAGGGCTATTTTGATGCAATTCTCATAGGAATTCTTAACAATAGGAGGTTGGAATGATGATGCATCATCATTATCGAAGGTGGAGGTATGAGCTAGTGTAGTTAGGAGTAATATCACTACAGCTAACTCAACCACCAACGAAAGACAAAATAAATAAATAGGTGGACACAACAGCGATACAACTGATCCATTCAACAGACCTTCATACCAAGCTAAGAGACGAAATATATTTCGAGTCCATGGATCCGAGGATCCATGTGGATTGGCTTGATAGGAGATTTGGGAAGGTTACCCTAGTTATTAATGTTTTATGCATTGAGAATGTATGTGAAAGAAAACTTTGATAACAAGTGGGAGATTGAAGGGAATGTGTTCTAAAAGTTTTACTTTTAAATGTCAATTATTATGAATTGAATGAGAAATCATTTTGTTCCTTGTTTATGTTATTCGTCTTTTAGAAGTGTTAAGGAAGAGGCTCTTGGTCCTTAACCGTAGAGCTCTAAAAGATATTGGTTTACATAAAACAAAAGATATTCGCAATCATGGTAATTAACATGGAACATTAATTACCGAGTTAAGATTGTCGTGTTGGTCATAGATCATTGTAGCTCTGCAAGTGAGTGACAACACGGGTACACGAAAGAGGAAAATAGTACTTTTGTATACCGAATTGACCTAACAAGTAAAATATTATAGGAATGTGTTTCTGTGTCATTAATATTTTACTGTGTCCTTGGTCCTTTGATATGAGACTTATATCCGATCGCTTAAGGAGTGCTTAATTAGACTAGTATCTTAAGCTATCGATGAGTGTAGTGTAAAGGCATTAGTTGGTTAGGTATAACTTTCGTTGGAGAAGATAGTTAGTCAAAAGATTATCATTGCCCCTCTTAATTGAGTGATGATATTAGTGGGCCCCTTGATAAATCAAAGTTATATTGTGCACAATGTGATTTAAGTTAAGTCACATATTTGTAACTAGCTTAAAGAGATCAAGAAATGAATACTAAATACAAAGATGACACAATACTACTTTGTGTGTATTCTTAATATCATGTGGCAAGGGACGGACACAAGTGGTGCACTCCATCACTAATTGGATCGGGTTTTGGTTCGAGTGGAATTAAGACATATAACTAATTGGGAGCTATAATGTGTAGCTAGATACTGCTTATAGCTTGTGATATTAAGCTCTTAATATCACTGCCAACTTAGTTTAGATCCTCTCATAGGTCACACCACAAAACTGGGAAACAAGAAATGGGGATTTTGAGTTCATAAGATGTGTCGAGTTTCATGTAGAAAATATGACACATGGGGTGAACAAGCAAAATCAAAATTATGTTGTGATTAATAACATAATCATAATCTAAATTAAATTCATATGTGATGTAAATATTATGGGGGTGTAATGATTGATCATTGCATAGGATAATATGTTACATAAGTTGTGAATTTACTACTAATCCCAAAATGTAAAATTTTGTAGGGGTTAAATCAAAATTTGAGAAATCTGCAGAACAGTGCTGCAACGGTCGACCGGTTAGCAGTAAACGGTCGACCGATCGGGCACGGTCGACCGGATATGTCTCGACCGATAACAGGGAATTTTCATCTGTTTGAACGGTCGACCGAATGTAATCAGTCGGTTGACCGAACATTGCGATGGAATAATTCCTGTTACGAACGGTCGACCGAGTTATTGAACGGTCGACCGAAACTTGGTTCGAGCGGGCGACCGAACCTCCAAACGGTCGACCGGTCCAGACGGTTTTATTCAGAATTAATTTAAGAATGAATTAGATGATGCATGGAATTGGTCCATAATTGATTTAATTCGTGGCTAAGATTATTTATTAATAAATAATGGATGGTTAGATGGATGTTTGCATGAAATCATGGGCAAGAGGTTGCACATGAATAAGTAATTTGGAGAGAACTTATAAATACAAGTTTATCTCATTACCTCATTAATTAATTCATTGTTTTTCTCATGCAAAAAATCTCTCCATAATTCTCCACGAAATTCCCTTATTTCTTAAGTTTAGTTTTAGTTTTTAAGAGATCATCTTCTCAAGGGAACTAAAGAGGGGTTAGTAATTAGATTCTAAATCCTATTGGAGATTGAGAGGCTAGCTCTTCTCTCTCCAATCTTGTTTAGAGTTTGGTGAAATCTCGGAGGCATCCGGCGCAGCAACAAGCATCCTCAACGTCTCCGAATCTTCAAGAAGTTTTTGAGAACTTGTAGGTATGAATTTCGGAGTCCCTTTGTGTTTGTTTTAATGAGTTTTTGAAACTAGTTGTTAAAACAAACCGATGCATGCATGAAATAAATCGAAGAAAATTGTAATTGATCCTTATTATACATGAAAATTCGAAAAATATATATGTATAATTAAACATGAAATCCTTCAGTCACCCCGTGTCCTAGGGCTATTGAGCCCTTTGAGCTTCAGATTGACTCCAACAAGGACCCACCTACGACCGAGCATATGCTTGATGATCTAAATGATGGTGGGAGGTCCTTGTTGGATGACTTGGGGAGAAGCCCCACTCTTAGTGATTCAGGTCTGCTGCATCCATCGAATGAGCCTGAGGAACTCATTCCAATGCACCCACCTATTTGTTGGAGGGTTTAGTTTGATGAACAACTAAACCCTAGTGAGGCAACACAACTTCACTCATTCATGTTGCCTACACCCAACCAATATCATGAGGGGTTCGAGCCTTTCAGCTTTGACCTTTCACCCCTCATAACACCTCAGAGTACCAGTGAAGTTTGCCCATCTCGGCAAGTCTCTGGTCCTCATAACTCGATGTTCTCATTTGATATTCCTTGACCAAATGATTATTAGAATATATTTGTTTATGTATATATCTTGTAAAAAATAAATAAAAAAGATAAAAGCAAAGAAAAAAAGAGAGTAATAAAAGACTCCACCAGTGAGCATTGATTGTTGTGGGCCCCAACCCTTGTGTACTTGGACCCCATTTCTTTCACGTATTTGTATCCCTTCTTTAGCATCTCACAGGTTTTGAGGGAATTTGGGTTGTGTCCATCAACATAGCCATGAACTTCCCTTTGTACTTCACGTTGGTGAGATCTCTTCTTTCTCATGCATAAATCCATGTAGTATCTTGCTCACATTCATTGATGACAATGCATGAAGTAGATGTGTGTGTGTGTGTGGGGGGTGTTTTACGTGTGTACATAGTCGAGTCTTTTTCTTTTGATTTTGTTTTCTTTTGTGTGCATTTTTAGGGTCATGTTAGTGTGCTGCATTTAATATTGATATATCTACTTGCCATGATACTTGGGTGACTTGTCTTCTTTTGCTTGCCTAGTGCTTCAAAAATTTCACATTTCTTTCAAAATCTTCATGTGTTTGAGAAAGAAAATGTTTTGTGGGGTTTGCAAGTGTTTAGCATGTGCAAAACTGTTGAGAGGCAAAGTAAAAAGAAAGCTCCCAAAATTGTCTTGAACATGATGCATTAGGATATCTAGTTTACTGCCTTTAGGTCTTATCGAGTCGTTAGGATGCACTCCGGTTTTCCCCTCGGGGAGCGTGTAATCCTTAAGGTTTAAGTACTCAAACATTTAATGAAGTCCATCCTGAACCTAGTGAGGTAATAATTTGTGTATGTTAATATAAGTAAGTTTGTTGTAGTTAAGGACCCTTTAAATCTTGTTGTGAGACAATAAGTGTAGGGGTTTTGGTTCATGTGTAGATAAGAAATAAGTGAGTAGGTGTTCTCTCTTATCGCATGGCTCCTATCACTTGGGAAATTTGGTGTGAGCGAACTTTGTGTCTGGTACTTTCGAGTCATCTGACTTGGGATGCACCAACCGAACTCCCGTTACATGGGTGGTAGGGATTGCCCTATGTGGAGATTTGGGGAAACGTGTACATGATAGTGTAAGTCCTCATAGGCAATGATGCACGGAACCTGACCCTGGGAGAATGAAACTCTAACTAGTAAGAAAAAAAAGAAAAGACAAAACAACACAAAAAAGAAAAGAAAAAAAAGAAACAAAAACGAAAAAAAGTAATGCAAATAAGAACCTTAAGGTACCTTACACTTTGTATCACTTGAGGATGTTGAGGTTTTCCATGTCTTGCACTTAAGTCCTTAATTAACTTTCACAAATGATTCACGAGGCTAGGTGTGTGGACTGATTACATATATAAAGTCGGCCCGTAGGATTACCGCGTCCAACGATCGACAAAAATGAGTCCATCGAGTCGTGTAACAAGGTTGAATAATGCATCTTTGTTCGGAATTTTGTGGGTGTATCCGCTAAAACCCTCAGGAGACAACACTCCACCTCCTTGGCGACAAGGAGGTTTAACGGCTTGTTGCACGTGCTAAGTGCAACCGTGATTCCTGGGAATGTGAGTTAGGATTTCTTGTTTTTCGTATGCTTTTCTCTTTCTTTGTTTTGCTCGTGACTAGCAAAAGCTAGGTGTGCTGGTATTTGATTGACATCATTTCATGCTTATATTTGTATCATATATCCATTATCTTTGACCTAAATAATGCTACCTGACAAGTTTTATGTTTGAATTTCAGAAATAAATAGGTTTGAAGAGAAGAGGCATAAAATGACCTAAAAACATGAAAAAAGACTAAGTTGAGAGACTCAAGGACTAAGATGCAAGATCGAATGACCTGAATGTAAGATCGAACGACCAATGAGCAAACAAGAATACTTCACACGTTCATGGGGTGTATTTTGGCAATTCTATTCGGGTCAGAGCTCCATTAAGCGAAGTAGATGCATCAAAGACAAGCCAAGCCATTCATAAAAGCCCAGAAGAAAATCCAGAGTGATCCGAACACTGTAGACCGCTAATTGGCTGTCTCTTTTGGTCCCGATCCGCTAAGATTTATGTGGGTCGTGTATTAGAGTGTATTTAGTCTATGTTTGGTATTTGTTTAGTCCTATACCGGGGGATTGTTTCAGATTACATTTTTCTATGGCTATAAATAGAACTCTTCACCTTCTATTGTAATCACCCATTGCTTGGTGGCATTTTCTCTACTTGGGGTAAACCTTGGAGCAAAATCTGAAGGTGGAGAACATAACTGCTGTCGCCACCAGCAAGGCCTCCGACCTCCGGCGACGAGCAAAACTTCTCACACACCTTGTGTAAAACATCTAAATGAACTTGGCATACCTTAAAATACTCACCGGAGTTCCCTCAGGTCAGCAACTGCCCGTGCATCCTCCTCCTCGTGCATAGCTGCAGCCGGCTATGCCACCACACTTGCTACCCACCGCCACTCATTGGAGCTCCAGCAACTACCTCCGGTCGGCACCTTGGAGGGAGAAAAGAAGGTGAAGGATGGAAAAGGAGATTATGGAGTTGAGAGGAAGGAAAGAGAGGATGAAGAAGGAGGAAGTCAATGTGTGTTTTCTCTTTAAATACACACACACAAACAAGCTTGGGAACTGATGCTTTAACCACTCCTCTAACACCCCTACCATGCCTCCACCATGCTTGCCCATACCTCCCAAAAGTCAAACCCCTCGAATCACATTTAGCTCTCTAATTAGGGTGTGAGTCTTAACACTAATGATCCCAAAAGACCATCTTTCCATTATCTCTTCACTATGTTTTAGGATATATGTCTTAACCTTTGATGCCACAACATACATGAATTACCTTGTAACCTACATCTTTTATTAGAAACCAAAGAGACATCATGTTGCAAACTTAAATACATGTTTAGTCTAAATAAGCCATCAATAATACCTATCCTAATGGGTTTAGAACCTTTAATTAAAGACACTCCCAAATCACTAAACAAAGCACTATAGTTGCCTTTAACTAATTTAAAAATAGATATTAAGTTTCTCTGAAACGATGGAATATAAAACAATCTTTCAAAGTTAAAGTCTCTCCAGAATCTAAGGTAATCTTGTAGTCTCCCACTGACATAACATGCGATCGCATTTGATTGCCCAAAAGGACAAACTTTAAGCATTCAGTTGGAGGTCACCTTGTCATGCGCCCGTGCAAGGTAGCTGAAATGTGCACAATGGCACCAAAATCAATCCACCAACTTGATACAAGAACAAAAGCTAAATTTGATTCATGGTATGGTATAGATATTACATTACCTGAATTCTTTTTCATTATCCATTGTTGATACTTCTTATAATGCTTCCATAGATGTACAAATTTCTTGCAGAACTAGCATTTGACCTTATTGAGGCTTGTTAGCCACACCGAGAGAATACTTCTTTGCAGAATTGTTCTAAACCTTTTTCTCTTCAGATTTATGGCCATTTAACGTGTGAGAAACAAGATCTACAACATTCATCATGTCACAAAGTTGGCGCTCTTCCTCTTCAACACACTTGGTCAATAATTCACTGATTGACCATTCATCTTTATGGGTGTTATAAGAGACCTTGAAGAGATCGTGTAAGCAATATACGATTGAATCTACAGGTTCGGAAGTACCTTTGTAGGAGAGAACCTGTGGCAGCGGAAGGGAACCGGAGATCACCTCACAGAGTTGTCTCGAGCACCAGCCGGTCTTCAACTCTCGTGGAGAAGAAGGACTAATCCACAACCCAAGAGTCTACGGGAGGAGTGGAGGAGAAGGTGGGATGGATGGGAGAGAGAGGAGAGCTGGCGGCTATGGTTAGGGTTTTGCACACAAGGAATGCTTTTTTTTTCTGCAATGAGAGCCTCCTCTTCTTATATAGAAGAGTCTTCCCTAAACCCCAATGCGCAGCCAATGAGAGTGTGCCACGTGTCAGTGCTTTGGGCAAACATCATCTTAATCCTTAGATTAATCCAATAGATCGTACTAGTTGGCAATGTATGTAAGATTAGGTAGACCAAAGAAGAATCAACAATGATAATTTTCAGGTCATTTAACTTTCCAGCAACATCTCGCATGCTCATAACATATTCTCTTATGTTTCCTTTCCCAGTATAATGCCTGAAAGTGACCCTTTGAATCAGGGCACTTGCCTTTTCCTTGTCAGATCCAACAAATTACTTCTCGATAGTATCCAAATACGTAGTTGCCGAGGTGTCAAGTGTCATAGGACCCATGATATCCCTAGACACATGTTGTAACATATGCTGCAAAGACAACCTATTGGATCTTTCCCATTTCTCATAAAACACATTTACATCCACATTATTGTCTTCTGTAAGTGCATCTGGAGCTGTACTCAAAAGCAAAGTCGAGATCAAGCAAGACAAATTGACACAAAATTGACTCCTTCCACTCAAGGAAGTTTGTGTCATTCAACAAACACACACGAAGCAAACCTTTTACAACTGGAAAATTAAAATTTATTTAGATAAACAATTTTTTGAAACATGTCAACCAGATCCACTCATGTTTAACATTAACAATTTGCATCGTTACTACTTCTGTATTGGTAGAAATAACAACATGCTAGTAGTTAATCAAAGTAATATGAAATCAATCTCACATACATAAAGGTCTATGCAACATAACTTCATTGGAAATTTAAATATTACATATTAATTACATAAGTAAAACTGTTTCACCCATTTACATATGAGCATAACCTTTTCACATTGGTGAAGATTAACTAATCTCATTTATCGAAATGCAACTTGATCGTCAACCTCATGTAACCGAGACAATAAATTCTTCCTATTGGGTGTCAAGTAGGTGACATGGCAAGTCATCTGAATTAAAAGCTTTTACAAGACGTTCACGAAGTTTTCTCTCAATTTAGACTAAAAATGTGAATAATTACATGATAATGCTAAATAAAAATTTAAGGCATGAAAAACATAGCTTAAATATCATTTAATAGCATTGTAGTCAAAATATGTAAAGACTGTCAGAAAACAGTCCAAATTGTCCTAATATGCAAAGACCAAAGGTCCAATTTGTCCTTATTTGTATTTTTTTTGCAATATATAATTATTCTGATACAAATAAATTCTGCAAAAAGTACACATACCATTCCATATTTCAGATTATTTGGCAATAATTTTTTGGTCCAAAATTCCTTGTAGAATGTGTTCTAGAAAAACGTTAAACAATGCACAAGATAATGACAAAATAATTTCAGAAAGTAATTCAAGTTTCTGAAATTTACAGAAGCATAACTATGAAATAATATCAAATTAACATGCTAAACTCGCAATTAAACCAGATAACTAACGTATCAAAAGGACCTAATAGCAAAGTAAATAATTTCACATCAACAAACTATAGCCAAGCATAAACCAATCTTGTATAATATTGACTTCATGGGTGAATATGCAAAAGTCATATGATTATATATTCACTTAATCAACAGAAAATCCATATAATAATTAAATCATATCATTTGCATTTATGATGAAAATAGATTAGGAATAATTATCAAATAAAATTCGTTCCACATAAATTGAAAGTCATTATCTCATGCCAATCAATAATACAAATTATCATTCAACTACCAAATAAAGTAAGATAATTAATTTGCAAACCAATGGTCCCAATAAAATCATACAAATATGTTAACTATTCTCTTTCAATAAAAAAGTGTTGTGAAATATTATGGATGTTTCACCTTCTCCTCCCATAACTCCATCAACCTCTCACCTTCTCATTTGTAACTCTTGTAACATACACCCTTTCATTTGGTTCATTTAGCCTATAAATAGGAGACTATTTTAATACTTTGGTGATGATGAAATACAACAATTATTCTCCCTTAAATCTTCATCTTCTTTATTCTTTATTCTATTATTTTACAACACGTTATCAGCACGAAAGTTCTACCGCTACCAGCTAATACCTTTAGTGTCACTCAAGCCTTTATGTATGTACATATATTTGGTTATGTTGATTCAAGGTATTGGTACAACGACATTTATTCAGAGATAAAGATAAGATGATATCTAGATCTAGTCTTGTTTTCTTTGTGTTACCTTTCTTTATGCCACCTCGATTTTGCACGAAAAGTAATCATGGTAAAAGAAATTCCTAAAGCATTAATATAGATAGTTGTCGATCTCTGATTAGATTGTAAGTTATATTGTTTTTCCTTGCTGGCCTTAATAAGTTTTTCTCGTGTGTGTGTGTGTTGGTTTTACTGATATTTTGTGAATCTTCGAGTGTATATTGTTGATTCCTCTCATGTCAATTAAGTGGAGCTTAATAGCTTTCATACATATTGTAACACCCCTCGATCTCGTGGGTACGCACACTGGGAACCCACTCAAGTGTCGCAATCAGAGACCTCCGTGACGACCGAAGGAGTTACAAAAGACAGACCAAACAACGACTCGACAATACGTAGAGAGATCATACATGGATAGACTAACATAAAACATAACTGAAAAGTGTGAGATTATCCATATATGGTAACAAGGTCAAATACGTTACATTGAGTTCAAAAGGGAAATACATCATTAATAATGAGGAAGCAAAAGACAAACTAAAGAATCTGGTCGACGTGTCCCTCGTGTACAAAATCTTCGACTACTCGTCCAGTTTGCCCTGTGGAAACCTAAGTACCTGCAAGCACCGCATTAACAAATGTGTGAGTTTTCACTTAAGAAAATTCAGTATGCCCCTGTCCCAATCATAGTCTTATGGAAGAATGCATGCAATCTATCTAAGACAAAAGCATCCGAAACAGAAACAGAAAAGCACATAATGCATCAGAAGGCTACAACTCCAACAGTCGTGCCAATCGGGTAACACCTGCAGAAATCCCTCCAAGGGATCTAGAATACCAACCATGCTGGTCAGAACATAACAAAAAGCATCAAATGCAACAGAAGGCTACGACTCCATAAGCCATGCTAATCGGGCGCACCCGAACCATTCCTCAAAAGGAACCAGAACACCAGCCTTGCTGGTCAAAGGTGGTCACTTGACAGTGACCCAACGCTCGGTACAAAGCGGTGCGCCGGATAAGTGTCCCATTTCGCGGCATGTGACCTACATGGTGCCATCGCGAATTTGGGAACACCTACCCTGAGACATAATGGCAGCGCGCCTGCCCAGGACTTATCTTATGCCTGACCTCCCAACGTGAAGGTCTTATGCGAATCGCCTCTGGAGCTAGAGGACCCACTCGTGGCCCGTCGGCCCAGAAAACTGAACGTGCCCAGAATTATTAATCGATTAAATGCAATGCAAGCTACTAAAGCATCTAAAATCTAATGCAGCTTCAGTGTATGGAATGAGCTCAAGAAGGAGTATCCGGATACCCTCCTAACAGCCCCGAACCAACTCAGAAATAAGACATCCCAATCAGTAAACAAACAAAGCTCCTAACAACAAACAATCATAACCAGATCGACAATCAAGATAACAACAAATCGAGTCATCTACGGGTCATAATAAGGATGTTATAAGGTCTGAAATCCTATGCGTCATACATATCCACAACAACATACTTCATATCAGAAACATACATAAGAAATAAGTAATAGAACATGCACCATAGAAGGAGGTATCATAAACCAACATCACAACCTATCGATATCATGCATCATGGATTTCAGAACATGTGTATATGATAGGAACTTAGTATTCCAGACTAGATTAGAGATTATATGAATCAAATCATGAGACAATGCATGAACATATGGTCTGAAATCAGCATATAATTTATAGGAGAACATCAGGATATAATCCCTAAGCAATGCTAGCACTTATGATATAAATTTGGCAAACCCATTATGGAATATGGTCTGAACATAGACCTCAACTAACGCATGATTTTGTGACTTATGATCAGCGCAAAATCATGGAACATCATGTGAATGAAACCGAGAAGTAATGAAAGCATACATGACCTAAAATAAAAAATCAAGGCATGGGATATGATCTGAACATAGTCACGATTTATAGCATGGATACCCGATCTATATCAGCCACTATGTCATGAAACACATCTGACTATCGTCACTAAGTAACATATGAATATATGTCTTATAACCAGCAACATCTCATGGGAGAATCTCCTGATAATGGCCACCAAACCACGCAAGACATATGATTAAACCAAAACAGATTGATTCATGCAATGTTCTTTGGACAAATAGCTAGATCACACATAGATCTAAGATCTGAAATCAGAGGCGATTCACGAGACTAAAAACATAACAAGTCACAAGTTCATGCTAGAAAGAGATCTCACAAATCAGTGATGCATAAAGGAGAGGGAGCATGCTCCAGAAAAATAAACATGAGACAGATCCCATGAGATTTCGAGATCAACCACACAAGTAGGGTTGCACCTCACGCAAGGTGCATGCAACAACCCTACCCAACCTTCTCCCTGCAGTCCAGTCTCCTCCCTACTAACATCTCCATCAAACCATCATGGAAACATGGAGTAGAGGACGTGCAAGGGAAGGAAAAACATGGTCAGCCAGTGAAGGTCCGAGTTGCGCCACAGCTCACCCAATCGGTAGAACTCTAGTTGTGCAAACCCCAACCCTCATGACTGACCAGCCACTGGTGTTGTGCAGAACTACGCCCAACACCCACCACCACATCCTAATCCAATGGCTAGAGGCATACCTGAGCAGCAAGGAGGCGTCTGAGCTAGCTGGAGGTCAGCCAAAACTCTTCTAGCCGCGCACAAGGAGGTCCACTAGAGCTTCTTCTACAAAATCCACCGGAGATCAGCCAGCAGCAGATCGGAGATGATGGTGGTCGTGGTGGTCAGAGGTAGTGCTGTGGAGGAGGGAAGTGAGGTAGGGACGGCTGGGGCTGGGTAGGGTTTGTGTTTTTGTTTCAAGGAAACTAACACAAAAGGCAAAGGTTAATTGCTAATGAAGGCCAATCAAAACATTCGATAATGCACATAATTCAAAAGCCTGCAAATGAAAAGAGGATCTCCTCTTGGTGACGTGGCAGCCACATCACTCAGCCTCACACATCAGCCCTACACTTCCAAACCAAGTCCTAGCCAATCCACACACAAGATTTGTGCCCCATCGACCCGATTAAGTCAACCGATTGCAAAATCGCCCGACGGGTCGCACCCGCCTACGAGTCAATTTAACTCGCCTAAAAAGGAAACTTTTCCCTGGAAGGAAACTTTCCCGAAATACAACCAAAATCATACGAAGCATACAACAACATAAAGAGGGTCCATAATCAAGCATAAGGATAATTAAGACATAATAGAGTCGCAGGCGAGCGGGTCTTACACATATATATACATAGATGCTTATGGTGCTGCTGTTGGCCAAAAATCTTGCTACATATTGTATGATATTGTTCTTTATTCATGCGGTTAATAGTTAAGAGTAGAATTCTTAATGCCCCTCAAATTCATAAATCAATACATATATGTAATTAGCTGACTGATTTTAATTTTCCTTGTTAGCATAGACACTATAACTAATATTGTCTTTATATTATATACATAATACATAGTGCAACTTTTAGAGTTGTGTGGTGAGGTCAGTAGCCTTTCCTATGTATGCTCTCTTCAAGTTTTATGTTTTACCCTTAATTTCACAAGACAAATACTAGCATGTGTTGATGCTCTCTTCCGTATAATACAAATATACAATTGAAATAAGATCACAAGCAAATTCCTGCTTTCTTTCGTATAGAAAAGAGAGTAATTACTTTGAGAAGGTGATTTAATTGGTACAATTAATAGTCAGGTTTAGAGTTATCCAATTTCTTCCGTTTGCTTTCATATCTTTCTTAATGATGATTTATTAATAACCTTCTACATTTGAAACCTATGGAATGATTAAGATTTGTATTTGTTATGATTCTTACTGGTATATTTTGGAGTTGTATCTTTATGTAATTAAAACAATAATTCTTTCTATTGAAATGATTTTTGTTTGAAATTTGCTTTCCACTCAAGAAAGTCGTTGTAGTAAATTTCTGAGATTTTATTCGTATGAATTAAATTGTAATTCTAAGTTACCTACTATAAATTGAATTGAACTCCCTCAATTACACATTCTAGGAACTACCTAAATGAGTACTGTGGTTTTTCATTTCTTTCTGAAAGCACATCATGTTCATGTTATCTACCATTTATAACTTTCTTACATTGTAGGTACATGATTGTTTTAAACTTTAATACTGAATGATCATAATTTGATTGTAGCCTTGTTTTGTATATAGTTTCTATACGAGAAGATTCATGAATATTGCACTAAAACGATATATACAATTAAACACAGTCTCTTGGTAATCTTATATACAATCTTATATTCCGTGCAACTTAGTCATTTTCCATGCTTTTAGGTCCTTTTACGACTCTACTCCGCCATCCTGTTTATTTCCTGAAACTCAAACATAAAACTTGTTACGTAGCATTGTTTAGGTTCAAGATAATGGATATAAGACACAAATTTATGCCTGAAATGATGTCAATCAGCGTGCGAGTCGGAATCCACCATAGTCAAGTGGGAAAAGAAGATAGAAATGAGGCCGGAATTAGACTACAATGCCTATGAATTTAGAAAACAAACGATAAAATTAACCCCTTAGGGGGTAGAGAAAGAATGTGGAGATGAAAATATGTGTACGTGTGTGTTCATTGGTGCTCTTCACAACATGTAATACATGAAATCCACAAAAACCCAATCGAACTTTGTATCGACATGAGATAAGATAAAATATTATCAATAAAATATACAAGACGATAATTGATATGAGGCTAATATGAGCACATGTAAAATGACCAAACCCCACTATGTCTCCACAGGAAATAAGATTTGACACAATCATTAAACCATACAATACATTAATTAGGATGAGGCCAACATGAGTACATGTATGCACATGTCATGTTTCCTCGTTATTAACTCCATCCTTATCCTCACATCATCATTCCCCATAAAATAGACCCACTATTCTAAGCATGTTCTAAGCATCACTCAAGAGCATTAGCACATCAAAGATAAGAGTGAAAATTTGATTAGATGGTTATGGAACTCATGTGCGCTTCAAAGGTTAGGATTAACACACATTTACTATATCACATAATCATATCACCTTCTTCTCCCTCGACAATGGGGATGGACTACTCCCTACTCATCTTTAAACTCAAGAAAACATAAAAACAACCCAAAACCATAATGGAAAATTCAGAAAACTAGATTAGACAAACAACAAACATGAACAAAATTGCATCAAATAGAAAACCACAATGAAAAGAACAAGAATACTAGATTGAAATGAAAGCTTACAAAGTCTCCTCCTGTTACTCCTCTTACATGAATGAGCAGCAAAATAAACCTAAACTAATGGAGGAAGCAAGAAGAAAGGAGGCATTACAAGTCTATTTATAGAAGAAATAATGGTTTGGATGGATCTAGAAGCAAACCTCAAGACAAATATATACATCGATGCTTATGGTGTTGCCGTTGGCAAAAAATCTTGCTACATATTGTTTGATATTGTTCTTTATTCATGTGGTTAATAGTTAAGAGTAGAATTCTTAATGCCCCTCAAATTCATAAATCAATACATATATGTAATTAGCTTACTGATTTTAATTTTCCGTGTTAGCATAGACACTATAACTAATATTGTCTTTATATTATATACATAATATATAGTGCAACTTTTAGAGTTGTGTGGTGAGGTCAGTAGCCTTTCCTATGTATGCTCTCTTCAAATTTTATGTTTTACTCTTAATTTCACAATACAAATACTAGCATGTCTTGATGCCCTCTTCCGTATAATACAAATATACAATTGAAATAAGATCACAAACAAATTCCACCTTTCTTTCGTATAGAAAAGAGAGTAATTATTTTGACAAGGTTATTTAATTGGTACAATTAATAGTCAGGTTTGGAGTTATCCAATTTCTTCCGTTTTCTTTCATATCTTTCTTAATGATGATTTATTAATGCCCTTCTACATTTGAAACCTATGGAATGATTAAGATTTGTATTTGTTATGATTCTTACTGGTATATTTCAGAGTTGTATCTTTATGTAATTAAAACAACAATTCTTTATATTGAAATGATATTTGTTTGAAATTTTCTTTCCACTCAAGAAAGTCGCTGTAGTAAATTTCTGAGATTTTATTCGTATGAATTAAATTGTAATTCTAAGTTACCTACTATGAATTGAATTAAACTCTCTCAATAACACCTTCTAGGAACTACCTAAATGAGTAGTGTGGTTTTTCCTTTCTTTCAGAAAGCACATCATGTTCATGTTATCTACCATTTATAACTTTGTTACATTGTAGGTACACGATTTTTTTAAACTTTAATACTGAATGATCATAATTTGATTGTAGCCATGTTTTGTATATAGTTTCTATACCAGAAGATTCCTGAATATTGCACTAAAATGATGTATACAATTAAACACAGTCTCTTGGTAATCTTATATACAATCTTATATTCCTTGCAACTTAGTCATTTTCCTTGCTTTTAGGTCCTTTTTTGCCTCTTCTCCGCCATCCTGTTCATTTCCTAAAACTCAAACATAAAACTCCTTACGTAGCAATTTTTTGGTTCAAGATAATAGATATAAGACACAAATGAAGGCCTGAAATGATGTCAATCAGCGTGCGAGTCGGAATCCACCATAGTCAAGTGGGAAAAGAAGAGAGAAATGAGGTCGGAATTAAACTATAAATGCCTATGAATTTAGAAAACAAACGATAAAATTAACCCCTTAGGGGGTAGAGAAAGAATGTGGAAATGAAAATAAGTGTACATGTGTGTTCATTGGTGCCCTTCACAACATGTAATACATGAAATCCATAAAAAACCAATCAAACTTTGTATCCACATGAGATAAGATAAAATATTATCATTAAAATATACAAGACGATAATTGATATGAGGCTAATATGAGAACATGTAAAATGACCAATACCCACTATGTCTCCACAGGAAATAAGATTTGACACAATCATTAAACCATACAATACATTAATTAGGATGAGGCAAAGATGAGCACATGTATGCACATGTCATGTTTCCTCCTTATTAACAACATCCTTATCCTCACATCATCATTCCCTATAAAATAGACCCACTAATATAAGCATGTTCTAAGCATCACTCAAGAGCATTAGCACATCAAAGATAAGAGTGAAAATTTCATTAGATGGTTATGGAATTCATGTGAGCTTCAAAGGTTAGGATTAACACACATTTACTATATCACATAATCACATCACCTTCTTCTCCCTTGACAATGGGGATGGAATACTCCCTACTCATCTCTAAACTCAAGAAAACACAAAAACAACCCAAAACCATAATGGAAAATTCAGAAAACTAGATTAGGCAAACAACAAACATGAACAAAATTGCATCAAATAGAGAACCACAATGAAAAGAACAAGAATACTAGATTGAAACGAGAAAGCCTACAAAGTCTCCTCCTGTTACTCCTCTTACACGAATGAGCTGCAAAATAAACCTAAACTAATGGAGGGAGCAAGAAGAAACGAGGCATTACAAGTCTATTTATAGAAGAAATAATGGTTTGGATGGATCTAGAAGCAAACCTCAAGACATATATATACATAGATGCTTATGGTGCTGCCGTTGGCCAAAAATCTTGCTACATGTTGTATGATATTGTTCTTTATTCATGCGGTTAATAGTTAAGAGTAGAATTCTTAATGCCCCTCAAATTCATAAATCAATACATATATGTAATTAGCTGACTGATTTTAATTTTCCTTGTAAGCATAGACACTATAACTAATATTGTCTTTATATTATATACATAATATATAGTGCAACTTTTAGAGTTGTGTGGTGAGGTCAGTAGCCTTTCCTATGTATGCTCTCTTCAAGTTTTATGTTTTACCCTTAATTTCACAATACAAATACTAGCATGTGTTGATGCTCTTTTCCGTATAATACAAATATACAATTGAAATAAGATCACAAAGAATTCCACCTTTCTTTCGTATAGAAAAGAGAGTAATTATTTTGACAAGGTGATTTAATTGGTACAATTAATAGTCATGTTTAGAGTTATCCAATTTCTTCCGTTTGCTTTCATATCTTTCTTAATGATGATTTATTAATAGCCTTCTACATTTTAAACCTAAGGAATGATTAAGATTTGTATTTGTTATGATTCTTGCTGGTATATTTTGGAGTTGTATCTTTATGTAATTAAAAAAATAATTCCTTCTATTGAAATGATATTTGTTTGAAATTTGCTTTCCACTCAAGAAAGTCGCTGTAGTAAATTTCTGAGATTTTATTCTTATGAATTAAATTGTAATTCTAAGTTACCTACTATAAGCAAGTATATGTCATCACCCTTTCCTTGGCACCAAAAATCACTCTTAATAAAGCCTTAACTAAAAGCAAGTAGACATTGGCCCTAGGATTGCGGGCGCACTAGAAGAGTAATCTAGTTGAGACCGTCATGACCTGATCGGTGTTGCCTACCTTGTTGATAGTAGGAGGTACTGGATCCCCGGATCTGGTATCACTTGCTGGGCATTGTGGTCCTCGTTGTAGGGAGGTGAGGCGTGTCGAGGCTAGTGACCTCGAAGTTAGGCGTCATCTAGCCTAAGGACCCATTGCCTTACATTGTTTGAGTCGTGCTTGCTAGTTAGGCTTCTTCCTGATCCCACTACCCACGCTAGCTCTAGGGATTCTTCCCTCCTCATATGAGTCCTCTCCTATCTATTCTCTGTGTTTAGTCTCCTCCTCTAGTACACCTTCTGTTGTGTGTTGTTTAGAGTCGAGTCGAGCATTTTACGCGAGGTTGGGCTCGTTCTGGTGAGAGCGCTCGACTCGAGAGAGTGCATTCTTCTGAGATGGACGGTCTTGGTGATCGACCATCTCCGCCTCGTGTTCCTTTGGAGCATGAAGCGAGTCGTCTCGTGGTGGCGAGGGAGACCGGGTTCCATACATGGAATACCTCGGTCTGCTTCTGCCACCACGTAGACCTCCTTCTCCTCCTCCTCTGACTCGAGAGGAAGGGAGATTCGGTCATGATTGAGTTCTTGGTGCACCACCACCTTTAGCTCGACATGATAGACCGATGACTTTGTGGGAGCGGACCCATCCTGTTCGGGCCACGCAGCCTTCTTGCATAGTTGTTCACCCTGCTCGCGGGAACAACTATGATCTTAAACCTCAATATGTGAGCATGCTTCCAACCTTTACTGCCAATAAGGGGGATCCGTATATCTTTATACGCGAATTCGAGGAAGTATGCTCCATCTTCAAGCTTCAACAGCTTGACGAGGATTCAGTCCGGTTGAGGATGATTTCTTTCGCATTGAAGGATAATGCGAAGAAATGGTTGTATAGCCTCCTAGCGAGCTCGATTCGGTCATGGGATGACTTTGTGACCGTCTTTCTGAAGAGATTTTTCCCTCAAAGGAAAACTCAACATATACGGCACCAGATACATCAAATGTATCAGATCGAGACCGAATCGTTTCATGTTTTCTTTGAGAGGTTCAAGGACCTTCTCCAGCAGTGCCATCATCATGGATTTGAGTTATGGCAGCTGTGCCAAATTGTTTATGAGGGCATCAACTACAACACCCACACATTGTTGTAGTCGATGTGTCAGGATGACTTCCAAATGAAACCCATCGAGGAGGCATGGGATACCTTTGAGTCTATGGATGAATGTACCTTCGAGTGGGATACCATGAGAGAGCCACCAGCCGCCAGGTCTTCTGGTCGAGCTGGATCTTATCAAGTTGAGTCATCGATCGCGTCTGAGGCGAAAATGGCTTCTCTCATGCGTTGGATTGAGAGTTTAGAGTTGGACCGAGCTCCTGTAGCTCAGGTCGCTACTCCCGAGTGTGATAGGTGTGGACTTACGGGTCATGATGACTTGGAATGTGCTTACGCTCCAAGGGATACTGAGCATGCGAATGCAATATATCAATAGAGGCCCCGTAACGACCCGTACAGTCACTCCTACAACCTGGGATGGCGTAACCATCCTAACTACTCTTGGGGGCCTAGTGGGGGTCACGGTCAGAGCTCGCACGCTCAACCTCAACCTTATCAACCTCCATGCCCATCGGTGACCTACCAACCCCCATATCAAAGGTCTCAACACCAAAATTACCAACCTGCTCATGCCTCATCGTCGGGTTATTCCAACCAGACTCCACCACCCCAGCGGGTTGACCCTAAGGACCCTTCTTGTGATCCGACCTTTCAAGCATTGCAAAGTACAGTCAAGGCTTTGGAAATGCAGGTTAGCCAGTTGGCTCATCAACTCCATGAACGCGAGAAGGGTCAGTTCCCGAGTCAACCTGAGGTGAATCCTCGGGGTACCCATTCTCAAGGAAGGACACATTTACCTCATGCCACCTCTGAACCGACCATCATATTAATGTGATTCATACTTTGAGGTCTGGTAAGGAGGTGGATAACCACATTGGGGTACCTTCTCTGGCATCACCATCTTTGAGGGAGCCGGATCCTGAGGCTCCCTCCACAAATACTTCCAGGAAGGAGCCAGATCCTGAGGTTCTTTCTACATTTCCTTCGACAAAGGGGCCGAACCCTGAGGTCCCCTTGTGTCCTCTTGTGTCGAAGGAACCAGATTCTGAGGTCCCCACTCGTGTTTCTTTGGACCTGAATTCTGGGGTGCCTTCGCATCCTTATGCCCCAAAGGCGCCATTTCCTCAGCGCCTTAAAAAGAAAACCTCTGATCAGCATGAAAAGATGCTTGAGATGTTTAGGCAAGTTAAGGTGAACATCCCTCTGTTGGAGGTGATTCAGCAAATGCCACCTTATGACAAGGTTCTCAAGGACTTATGCACCAAGAATAGAAAAACTCATGTTCCCAAGAAAGCTTTTCTTGCGGCTAACGTGAGTTCTTTGTTGGCACAACCCATGCAAGTCAAGTACAAGGACCCTGGCTGTCCTACTATCTCTTGTGTGATTGGTGATGTGTCCATACATCGAGCCTTATTGGACCTTGGTGCATCTGTTAATCTTCTGCCATATAATGTCTACGTCCACCTCGGTCTAGGAGACCTCAAACAAACAAAGACCACACTTCAATTGGCGGATATGTCTATGAAGAAACCGAGGGGTGTGGTGGAAGATGTGCTGATCAAAGTGGGAGAGTTCATTTATCCAGTCGACTTCTTTGTCTTGGATACTGAACCTGTGCCAAACCCACTTGAACAAATTCCTGTCATTCTGGGGCGACCATTCCTTGCGACTTCCAATGCATTGATTAATTGTCGCAATGGTCTGATGTGCTTGACTTATGGTAGTCAATGCGCTGATTTTAACATCTTCACCATCGGCAAGAAGCCAGGTTCCTTCAATGACCCTGTTGGGGTCAACCTTATCCAGGGTTTGGATGAGATTGAAGTTGAGGGCACCTTCAAGTACTTGAGAGAATTGTTCGATGAAGCTCCTGAAGGTGGTGAAGATGTTTCACCTGGGCTGGCACAAGAAGGTGCCTTATGTTCTGATCATGTGGCCTCAGTGCCACCTCCTTTTGATTTTGTGGCCCTTGAGCCACATCCTTCTGATCTTGTGGCCCTTGAGCCACATCCTTTTGATCACGTGGCCCTTGAGCCACAACCTTTCGATCACATGGCTTTTGAGCCACAATATACCATTTTTATGGCCTCTAGGCCACATGATCTTCATTCTGTATCTGCTAAGGACCCCATGTGGGTTAAGAATCAACCATCTGATACCCTTCAAGCTGATAGAGGTTCACCTCTCATTCATGCCTCCTATCTTGCTCACTCTCAAGAGGCATCTAACGACCACAACGCTTATAAGGGTATCAGGTGGTCAAGCAATTCTGATGTGTATGTCGTCAGCCCATGCATGTGCATTTTTAGCTCGGGTGATGGCGGGTTCCCATTTGATGTCCCTTGACATATGAAGATGGGAGCCCATTTTTTGTACATAAAAAAAAGAGAAAAAAAATAAAAACGAGAAGAAAGACTCCACGAGCGAGCATTGATTGTTGTGGGATCCAACCCTTGAGTATTTGGGCCCCCTTTCTTTCACGTATTTTGTCTCCGTTTTTAAGTATCTCACAGGTTTTGAGGGGAATTTGGGTTTGTGTCCATCAACATAACCATGAACTTCCCTTTGTACTTCATGTTGGTGAGATCTTTCCTTTTACATGCATAAATCCATGTAGTCTTTTGCTCACATTCATTGAGGACAATGCATGAAGTAGGTGTGTGGGGGGGTGTTTTACGTGTGTACATAGTCGAGTCTTTTCTTTCGATTTTTGTTTCCTTTTGTTTGCATTGTTAGGGTCATGTTAGTGTGCAGCATTTAATATCGATATATCTGCTTGCCATGATCCTTGGGTGACTTGTCTTCTTTTGATTGCCTAGTGCTTTAAAATTTTCACATTTCTTTCAAAATCTTCATGTGTTTGAGAAAGAAAATGTTTTGTGGGTTTTGCGTGTGTTAGCATGTGCAAAACCGTTGAGAGGCAAAGTAAAAAGAAAGCTCCCAAAATTATCTTGAACTTGATGCATTAGGATATCTAGTACAGTGGCTTTAGGATTTATCGAGTCGTTAGGATGCACCCCAGTTTTCCTTTGGGGGTGAGTAATCATAGGGTTTCAGTGCTAAAACATTCAAAGAAGTCCACCCTGAACCTAGTGAGTCAATAATTCGTGTCTGTTAACTTAAGGATGTTTGTTGTAGTCAAGGACCCTCTAAATCTTGTTGGGAGACAGTAGTGTAGGGGTTTTGGTTCATGTGTAGATAAGAAATAAGTGAGTAGGTGTTCTCTCTTCTCGCACGGCTCCTATCACTCGGGAAAGTAGGTCTGAGGGGACATTGTGCCTGGTGCTTTCGAGTCATCTGACTTGGGATGCGCCGACCGAACTCTCGTTACACGGGTGGTAGGGATTGCCCTATGTGGAGATTTGGGGAAAGGTGTACGTGATAGTGTAAGTCCTCACTGGCAATGATGCATGAAACCTAACCCTGGGAGAATGAAGCTCCAACTAATAAAAAGAAAAAGAAAAAAAATGTGAAAAGAAACAAAAAGAAAAAAAAGGTTATGCAAATAAGAACCTTAATGGACCTTACACTTTATATCACTTGAGGATGTTGAGGTTGTCCATGTCTTTCACTTAATTCCTTATTTAACTTGCACGAATGGTTCATTAGGCTAGGTGTGGACTGATTACCTATATAGAGTCGTCCCGTAGGATTACCACGTTCAATGATCGACAAAATATTTCCAACGAGTCGAGTGTCTAGATTGAATAATGCATCTTGTTCGGATTTTGTGGGTATATCCGCTGAAAACCCTCAGGAGACAACACTCCTCCTCCTTGACGACAAGGAGGTTTAACGGCTTGTTGCACGTGCTAAGTGCAACCGTGATTCCTACGAAAGTGAGTTAGGATTTCTTGTTTCTCGTTTGCTTTTCTCTTTCTTTGTTTTGCTCGGGACTAGCAAAAACTTAGGTGTGGGGGTATTCGATTGACATCATTTCATGCTTATATTTGTATCTTATATCCATTATCTTACACCTAAGCAATGCTACGTGACGAGTTTTATGTTTAGTTTTCAGGAGTAAAGAGGTTTGAAGAGAAGAGCCATGAAAGGACCAAAAAGCAAGAAAAAGGAGTTAATCGTGAGACGTGGGGACTAAGATGCAAGGGAGAAGGACCTGATCGTAAGACCGAAGGACCTAAGAGCAAAACAGGAAACTCCACACCATCATGGGGAGTATTTTGGCAATTCGATTCGGGTCGGAGCTCCAATAGACCAAGTAGATGCATCCAAGACCCAGAAATACTTCAAGCAAAGCCCACAAAGAAAACCAGACGGATCTATAGCTTATAGACCGCCAATTGGCGGTCCATATAGCTCAGGATCCGTTTAGTTTTCTGTAGCACGTGAATTAGTGTATGCTTAGTTTATTTTTGGTATTGGTTTAGTCCCACATCGGGGGATTGTCCCGGATTAGCTTTTTCCATGCTTATAAATAGAACACTTCACCTCGCATTGTATCCATCTCTCTCTTTGGTGGCATCTTCCCTACTAAGAGTGAAGCCTTGAAGCAAAACTCTGGTGGCGGAAGAGCTGCTTGTAATTTGAGTGAGTTAATAATAGATGTTTTCATTAGGTTGTTAATTCTTGCTTAGTTAATTTCATTTAATATGTTTGCTTTGGTGCTTGTTTACTTTTATGCTTCTTTAATATTTATTACTTGATTAGTATAGTTTCATTTCAGTATAATGCTTTCTTTTGTTAGAGTAGTTAGTTTAAATATGTGTGAGTAGTTCCATCCCCATTTGGGGGGGGGGGAGAAATATGTGATATAATCATGTAGTGTACGAAGTGTGTGTATCTTAATCCCTTGAGCTTTATATGATTTCCATAACCATTTAATGGGTATCCACTCTTATCTTTGATATGCTAATGCTCTTGAATGAAGTTTAGCTTATGCTTTGATTAGTGGACCTATTTTATGGGGAATGATAAGGTTAGGATATGGATGAAGTTAATATTGGAAACACAATTTGTAGTGTATGTGCTCTTGTTGCCTTTACCTTAGCTAATGTCTTGTATGTTTTAATGATATAGTCTTATCTTAATTCATGTGGAGGCATAGTAGGGTCTAGTCTTTATACTTGAGTTCATGTAGCTTCATTCCAATTATTGTCTTGTATGTTTTAATGATGTAGTCTTATCTTAATTCATGTGGAGGCAAAGTTGGATGTAGTTTTATGATTTCATGCACTACATGTTGTGAGGAGCTTAATGAACACACACACACTTCTTTATGTTCACATTATTTCTCTACCCCCTATGGGGATTAGTTTTATTGCTTTTCTTCCATTTCCATTTGCACCTTAGTATAGTGTAGAGTAATCAACCTTTCTCTCCTTCTTTTTACCTCCCGTCTTCGAACAAACCAAGCGTTGACACACCTCCCAGTGGACGACCCGTATTTGCCACCGCTTCAACGTGGCCGTGCACTTCCGGTTTAATATAAAACGATCAATCAGGATGGATCTAGAAGCAAACCTCAAGACATATATATACTGAGATGCTTATGGTGTTGTTGTTGGCCAAAAATCTTGCTACATATTGTATGATATTGTTCTTTATTCATGCGGTTAATAGTTAAGAGTAGAATTCTTAATGCCCCTCAAATTCATAAATCAATACATATATGTAATTAGTTGATTGATTTTAATTTTCCTTGTTAGCATAGACACTATAACTAATATTGTCATTATATTATATACATAATATATAGTGCAACTTTTAGAGTTGTGTGGTGAGGTCAATAGCCTTTCCTATGTATGCTCTCTTCAAGTTTTATGTTTTACCCTTAATTTCACAATACAAATACTAGGATGTGTTGATGCTCTCTTCCGTATAATACAAATATACAATTCAAATAAGATCACAAACAAATTCCACCTCTCTTTCGTATAGAAAAGTGAGTAATTATTTTGACAAGGTGATTTAATTGGTACAACTAATAGTCAGGATTAGAGTTATCCAATTTCTTCCGTTTGCTTTCATATCTTTCTTAATGATGATTTATTAATTCCCTTCTACATTTGAAACCTATGGAATGATTAAGATTTGTATTTGTTATGATTCTTACTGGTATATTTCGGAGTTGTATCTTTATGTAATTAAAACAATAACTCTTTATATTGAAATGATATTTGTTTGAAATTTTCTTTCCAGTCAAGATAGTCGCTGTAGTAAATTTCTGAGATTTTATTCGTATGAATTAAATTGTAATTCTAAGTTACCTACTATGAATTGAATTGAACTCCCTAAATTACACATTCTTGGAACTACCTAAATGAGTAGTGTGGTTTTTACTTTCTTTCTGAAAGCACATCATGTTCATGTTATCTACCATTTATAACTTTGTTACATTGTAGGTACATGATTTTTTTAAACTTTAATACTGAATGATCATAATTTGATTGTAGCCTTGTTTTGTATATAGTTTCTATACAATATTGCACTAAAACGATATATACAATTAAACACAGTTTCCTTGTAATCTTTAATACAATCTTATATTCCTTGCAACTTAGTCATTTTCCTTGCTTTTAGGTCCTTTTGTGCCTCTTCTCCGCCATCCTGTTTATTTCCTGAAACTCAAACATAAAACTCCTTACGTAGCAATTTTTTGGTTCAAGATAATGGATATAAGACACAAATGAATGCCTGTAATGATGTCAATCAGCGTGCGAGTCGGAATCCACCATAGTCAAATGGGAAAAGAAGAGAGAAATGAGGTCGGAATTAGACTACAATGCCTATGAATTTAGAAAACAAACGATCAAATTAACCCCTTAGGGGGTAGAGAAAGAATGTGGAAATGAAAATATGTGCACGTGTGTGTTCATTGGTGCTCTTCACAACATGTAATACATGAAATCCACAAAAACCCAATCAAACTTTGTATCCACATGATATAAGATAAAATATTATCATTAAAATATACAAGACGATAATTGATATGAGGCTAATATGAGCACAAGTAAAAAGACCAAACCCCATTATGTCTCCACATGAAATAAGATTTGACACAATCATTAAACCATACAATACATTAATTAGGATGAGGCCAACATGAGCACATGTATGCACATGTCATGTTTCCTCGTTATTAACTCCATCCTTATCCTCACATCATCATTCCCCATAAAGTAGACCCACTAAACTAAGCATGTTCTAAGCATCACTCAAGAGCATTACCACATCAAAGATAAGAGTGAAAATTTCATTAGATGGTTATGGAACTCATGTGAGTTTCAAAGGTTAGGATTAACACACATTTACTATATCACATAATCACATCACCTTCTTCTCCCTCGACAATGGGGATGGACTACTCCCTACTCATCTCTAAACTCAAGAAAACATAAAAACAACCCAAAACCATAATGGAAAATTCAGAAAACTAGATTAGACAAACAACAAGCATGAACAAAATTGTATCAAATAGAAAACCTCAATGAAAAGAACAAGAATACTAGATTGAAATGAAAGCTTACAAAGTCTCCTCCTGTTACTCCTCTTACACGAATGAGCAGCAAAATAAACCTAAACTAATGGAGGAAGCAAGAACAAAGGAGGCATTACAAGTCTATTTATAGAAGAAATAATGGTTTGGATGGATCTAGAAGCAAACCTCAAGACATATATATACATAGATGCTTATGGTGCTGCCGTTGGCCAAAAATCTTTCTACATATTGTTTGATATTGTTCTTTATTCATGCGGTTAATATTTAAGAGTAGAATTCTTAATGCCCCTCAAATTCATAAATCAATACATATATGTAATTAGCTTACTGATTTTAATTTTCCTTGTTAGCATAGACACTATAACCAATATTGTCTTTATATTATATACATAATATGTAGTGCAACTTTTAGAGTTGTGTGGTGAGATCAGCAGCCTTTCCTGTGTATGCTCTCTTCAAGTTTTATGTTTTACCCTTAATTTTACAATACAAATACTAGGATGTCTTGATGCGCTCTTCCGTATAATACAAATATACAATTGAAATAAGATCACAAAGAAATCCACCTTTCTTTCGTATAGAAAAGAGAGTAATTAGTTTGACGAGGTGATTTAATTGGTACAATTAATAGTCAGGTTTAGAGTTATGCAATTTTTTCCGTTTGCTTTCATATCTTTCTTAATGATGACTTATTAATGCCCTTCTACATTTGAAACCTATGGAATGATTAAGATTTGTATTTGTTATGATTCTTACTAGTATATTTTGGAGTTGTATCTTTATGTAATTAAAACAATAATTCTTTATATGGAAATGTTATTTGTTTGAAATTTGCTTTCCACTCAAGAAAGTTGTTGCAGTAATTTTTTGAGAATTTATTCGTATGAATTAAATTGTAATTCTAAGTTACCTACTACGAATTGAATTTAATTGAATTGAACTCCCTCAATTACACATTCTAGGAACTACTTCAATGAGTAGTGTGATTTTTCCTTTCTTTCTGAAAGCACATCATGTTCATGTTATCTACCATTTATAATTTTGTTACATTGTAGGTACATGATTTTGATTGTAGCCTTGTTTTGTATATAGTTTCTATACCAGAAGATTCATGAATATTTCACCAAAATGATATATACAATTAAACACATTCTCTTGGTAATCTTATATTTTTGTGGTTTAGTTTGCTTAAATATACTGGCAAATGATTACGTTCCTCATGTCGCAATTTTTCTATTGCATGCTATGTCAGTGACATATATAAAGCATAAAATGAAGCAAAGATTATGATTATAGTTCGCCATTGTTGTTGGAGGAAATAATATAAAAGTATCATGATTTAATATCATGTCTGTTTTTGTGGTTGGACAAAACATCAAGTTATTGATCAAAATTTCATGATTTCTCAATCCACTGACGCATGAAAAGAAATAGTTACATATTTAGTAGTACTTCTACAATTAAATGATATATATCTCATGCAACTTTGTATTGATTCACTTGCTCAGTATAAGTTATATGAATTCTTAGTAACATGTTGATTAAAAGAGTTTTTGTAAAGTGGTTCAAGCATGTGATTATTACTTCCTAATTTTGATGCATCACATGATCATTCACAACTATTATGAGCATTAATCTTGTGCTCACAATATCCATTTTCATAGATGTATATATATAATACAATGTGCTACATTGCGGTGGAATTTCAATTACCATGTTGCAAGTGATTATTGTTATTGAAAATGATATGCATTGGCCCAAAGATTATTCATGCAATGCCACTGTACAAAGATTTAGAGATTATTCATTGAAAGAGGGTTATGAAATTTTATGATAATCCCTGAATGATTCGTATGACTGTCAAAACGACCTGCAAATAACTTATTGAGTAAAAATGGACATCGATCTCTAAATCAACCCCTATGGCCAGAAGACCATAGATATATAGAGTTTAGTAGTAAAGAAAAATACTTTATTGTTCAATTTACGAATTAATGACCCAATACTCCAGTTGTAGTATGGAATCAAAAAACCAAAAGTTTTGGGTTATGCATTACCGATGATTGAAGGTCATGAGAGTTGTTGGAAAACCATGATACTTTTCTTATTTATTTTTTTGGTATACCGGAAGCACACACTACAAAGTATCGTGAAAACAAAGCAGTGTACTAAAAATTATGCAAATAACAAGTATGAAATAAAGATGACTTCAATGAGACGAAACATGCCCAGAAGTGCCTAAATAAATGATCTATTATATTAATTATGGATGTCATCATTGGTATTGATTTTGTGAAGCTTTAGAAAACTTTGTTGACTTCTATCAGACGAACAAAAATGAGGTCATGTTTCCCGACCGATTTGCAAAATAAATGAGAGTTTCTCTCTTGCTAGAGTATCTCTCAAATGTATATCACTTTGGGATATCAAAAATGGTAGAATTATTGCACACTTCTTATTGCTCATAGTTATGTCTGATATAATTTAGACACGGTTTATCTGTAGGATTTCGTGTCTCTATGTATGTATATATTTTTTTAAAATTAATACAAACATACAAGATCGATTTTATATTTTCATTTATTTTATGTACATGTATTTGTTTATTCTAATAGCATGCATTCCTACACATATTAAAATAAACAAAGGATAGAGGATCATACCCAAAGATTCTCTAAAACCTTTCAGAATATCCGAAGTTCCGTTGCTCGTCGAATCGCCCACCGATTCACCTCCAAGTGTTCACCAAACTCTAAACAATATTAGAGAGAAATGAGTTAGCCAATCAATCTCTAATTAGGCTTAGAATCTAGCTAATAACCCCTTTTAAGCTCCTGAGATTTCTATCTCCAAATTTTTTAACTATTAAGAGATATTCGTGGTGATTAAGGGAGAGATTAATGAGAGAATGATTTTTTGCATCAACATAAACAAGTAGGATGGGAGGTCCTTTTAAAGTTTCCCAAAACATACTTATCAAGAACTATCCTTTAGTCA
Organism: Triglochin maritima; assembly: GCA_963682175.1. NCBI lineage: Eukaryota > Viridiplantae > Streptophyta > Magnoliopsida > Alismatales > Juncaginaceae > Triglochin > Triglochin maritima. Next base: position 15,117,849 of record OY821786.1, read on the forward strand.
TGATCTCTAATTATTCTCTTAATAGTTCAGGCAAAAATCATAATGTTCGGTTGACCGAGAATTCTTCTCGGTTTACCGAACCATTCGGGTCTTAAAACATGTTCAGTGAACCGTGAGCTAGATGGTCGACCGAATATGCATGAGAAAAATTCTATGGAAAAATTCAGACGATCCGTGTCTTGTTGCGGTCGACCGTTGACCCACCAAAATTTCTCCTGGCGAACTTTCATCGGACGACCGTGTCACCTTCGGTCTACCAAAAATATCCCAGGATATTTTTTCTCGGTTGACCGTTCATGCTCGGTTAACCGAACCCAATTACCCAAGCACTCCAGCAAATTTCGGTCAACCAATTGTGTTTACCTGTTCCCCGTTCGGTTGACCGTTCCGAAGAAACCTCGGTCGACCGAACCATAAACGGTTTACCTTGTTTGACCCTGATTTTGACTTTGTCAAATTTTGGATTTATTTCCAACAAAATTTGATCTTTTGGGGTTTTTAGGAAATCCATATCTCATGTAATATATTATCCTATGTAATATTATATTATTACACCTCATAATATATACACCTCATATGAATTTATTATGATTCTAATTATGTCAATTCTCACGACATATTGATTTTATTGATTCACCACATGTGTCCATTTTTCACATGAAGCCTGACACATCATAAGAACACAAAATCAAGCTTCTTGTTTCCCAGTTTTGTGGTGTGACCTATAGGAGTATCTAAGCTAAATTGGCAGCGATATTAATCACTTAATATCTCAAACTATAAGCGGCTACACATTATAGTCACCCAATTAGCATAGATGTCTTTGTTCCATTCGAACCAAAACACCATCCATTTAGTGATGTAAGTGCACCACTTGTGTCCGTCCCTTGCCTCATGATATTAAGAATATATACAAAGTAGAATTTTGTCACCTTTGTATTATGTTCATTTTCTTGATCTCTTTAAGCTAATTACAACTATGTAACGTAACTCAAGTTACATTGTGCACATTATAATTTTGCTTTATCAAGGGCCCCACTAGTATCATCACTCAAGTAAGAGGGGCAATGATAATCGTTTGACTAACTATCTTTTCCAGCAAAAGTCATGTTCAACGAACTATTGCCTTTATCACTATACTCATTGATAGTTTTTAACAATAATCAAATTAAGCACTCTTGAGTGAAAAGATATAAGTCTCATATCTTAGGATCCAAGGAACAGTAAAAGATTAACGACATGAAACATAATTACATATTGTTTACTTGTTAGGTCTATTCAATATATAAAAGTAATCTTTTCCTCTATTATATACTCGTGTCGACAATTATTTGTAGAGCTACAATAATCGATGACCAACATGACAATCTTATCTCGGTGATTAAAATTCCATGTTAATTACCATGATTGTGAATAACTTTTGATTTATGTAAACCATTATCTTTTAGAGCTCTACGGTTAAGGACCAAGTGCCTCTTCCATAACACTTCCAAAAGACGAATACCATAATCAAGGAACAAAATATTTGCACATCCAATTCATAATAATTAACATATAAAAGTAAAACATTTAGAACACATTCCTTTCAATCTCGCACTTGTTATCAAAGTTTTCTTTCACATACATTCTCCTTGTATAAAACAATAATAACTAGAGTAACCCTCTCTAATCACTCATCAAGCCAATCCACATGGTTCCTCAGACCAATGGACTAGAAATGCATTTCGCCTTTTGGCTTGGTATGAGAGTTTATTGAATGGATCAGTTGTGTTGTTGTTTGTGTCCACCCATAATAAATTTATTTTGCCTTTGTCGGGGGTTGAATCAGCCGTAGTGATTTGACTCCAACTACGCTAGCTCATGTGTCCACCTTCCAGAATGAGGACATATCATTATTGTGACATCCTATCGTCTGGATCACTCATGAAACTCGCATCTGAACAACCCTCGGCTATTAACTCTTTGTCCTCCATAAACAAGAAACTTTTCTTTGGTCTGGTTAAGGCACCTCAGAATATTCATGACCGTAGTCCAATGCTCAAGACCAGTGTTGGATTGGTGACGACTTGTCACGATTAGAGCATACAAGACATCGGGTCTTGTGCAAGTCATCACGTATAAGATCGATCCTATTGCCGAAGCATAAGGGATATCTTTCATGTATTCCAAGTCTTTACGTGATTCAACACGTTGGGACTTCTTGAGTTGCACACCCATACTCATTGGCACACTGCCCTTTTTGGAGTTGTTCATGCTGAACCTTTCAAAGACCTTGTCAATGTATGTACGTTGACTTAGGCCAATGAGTCTACGGGATCTATCTCTATATATCTTCATTCCGAAAATGTATTGAGCCTCACCCATTTCTTTCATTGAAAATGTGGATTTTAATGAACTTCTCGTTTGCTCAAGCAAAGGAATATGATTTCCCATGAGGAGCATGTCATCGACATATAAGATTAAGAACACTATGTGGCTCCCACTAACCTTCTTTTATATACAAGACTCTTCCTTACTTTAGACGAAATGAATCTTTTTGACTTCTTCGTCAAAGCGCTTGTTCCAACTCCTTGATGTTTGCTTCAATCCATAAATGGATCTTTGAAGCTTGCATACTTTCCCGCTATTCTTTGGATCTTCAAAACCTTGAGGTTGTACCATGTACACATCCTCCTCCAACTTCCCATTTAGGAACGTTGTTTTGACATCCATTTGCCATATCTCATAATCATGAAATACAGGAATAGCGAGCATAATCCGAATAGACTTGAACATGGCAACCGGTGAAAAAGTTTTATCATAGTCAATTCCTTGAACTTGAGTGAAAACTTTTGCTACAAGCCTAGCTTTGTGGGTTGTCAAGTTCCCATCCATGTCCATCTTCCTCTTGAAAACCAATTTATTTTGAATGACTTTTTCCCTTGAGGAAGGTCAACCAAGTTCCACACTTGATTATCATACATGGATTCTATTTCAGATTCCATGTCCTTAAACCATAGTTTGGAGTCCTTTCCTTCCATTGCTTCTTAAATGTCGAGGGGATCATCGGTATCTAGTACCATGATCTCATGAGTCCCAAATACATATCGGGTTTCTTCCTTTCCCTCGTTGACCTTCTAAGTTCTTTTGGTTCTATGTGTACTTCTCGAATTTCTTCCACAATTTCTTACGGAATTGGTTCATGTTCTATTCTCGAACGTACGCTAGGTGGGGAAGATTGAGTTTCTCTCACAATTGCTTGCGAGGGTGTCTCACTCAAGCTCCCACTGACCCAAGGAACCTCGGTTGAGCCTTCATGATCTTGAATGTCTCCATTCATATCATGATCTTGTAGAATATCTTAAGTCTCATCACGCACAACTCTACTCCCACAACTTTTTATTCTTTCCAGAAATTCTTTTTCTAGAAATACGACATTCCTCTCTACAATCACTCGATTAGAGGTTATATGCCAAAAGTAGTATCCTCTTGTCTCACAAGGATAACCTATAAAGAAGCACTTATCTGCTTTTGGTTGAAGTTTGGTCGACATTAATCTCTTGACGTAGGCCTCACAACCCCAAATCTTGAGAAAATTGAGCTTAGGTGTTTTACCACTCCATAGCTCATAAGGCGTTTTCTCTATGGATTTGGATGAAACATTATTTAGTGTGTAAGCCGCAGCTTCTAGTGCGAAACTCCAAAAGTAAAGCGGCAATTCAGCTTGACTCATCATTGATCGAACCTTGTCGAGTAGTGTCTTATTCCTCCTTTCGGATACCCCATTCCATTGAGGTGTACCGGGAGGTGTGAGTTGTGGTACAATACCACACTCCTTTAGGAATGATTCAAATTTGGTACTTAAGTACTCACCTCCATGATCCGTTCGTAGAGACTTCATTTTCTTGTTGAGTTGGTTCTCTACTTCATTCTTGAATTCCTTGAACTTGTCAAAGGATTCACTTTTGTGTCTCATTAGATAAATATAGCCATAACGACTATAGTCATCCATGAACGTAATGAGGTACCTAAAACCGTCTCTTGCACTAGTACTCATCAGACCACATACATCGGAATGTATCAAATCTAACAAGTCATTCGCTCTCGGTCCTTTCTTCTTGAAAGGCCTCTTGGTCATTTTGCCCATTAGGCAAGGTTGGCACGTCTCCAATGATTTAAAATCAAGTTGACCAAGAAGGTTAGGTTCTAGCAATTTCTTGATGCATTTTTCATTTATGTGACCAAGACGATAGTGCCACAAGAGTGTATCAATCACGTGAGTAGTTTTAAGCTTTTTTTATTGATGTTAAGATTTGTTTATTATTCAATTCAAGCAAATAGAGACCATTCCTCACAAATGCATTTGCATAGAAATTCCATTCTTCGATATAGACAAGCAAGAATTTGAAATATTTATATTAAAATTATCCATATCCATACATGATACAGAAATAATATTCGTGCTAATCGAAGGCATATAATAAACGTTCTTTGAACATAAATTTAACCACTAGATAATTGATGCTCCACAAAACCTTGTGCAATCACAGCAACGCTCGCACCATTTCCGACCTTCAAAATCTTCTCATTCTTCATGAGTTCCTTTCTATCCTTTATTAGCTGCACATTAGAAATTATGGGAGCACAAGATCCGGTATCAATTACCCAATCATGGATAGAGGTGTCTAAATTTATCTCAATAACAAATATACCATTGGCCTTTTTTGAGGTGCTTACGTTCAATCACTCCATTGTCAAGGTCTTCCTTGCAATTGGGACAATTTGGCCGGATGTGTCCCTTTTCACCGCAGTGAAAGTAGTCCGTGTTGCCCTTGAGGCACTCACACGAGCACCTCCTACTCCATTGCTCTTGATTGATGTATTTTTGGTGAATTTGCCTTTACCTTTGGTGATCCTCTTGCTCCTCTGATGGACGGCTAGGACGTGCTTGTCCCGACCCTTGCCCATGTCAACTTCAGCCATTTTGAGAGCATTGTGAAGTTCCTCAAGACTCACTCCTTTCTCACGCACAAGATAGTGCATAATGAAGTCCTTGTAGGACAGGGCTAGAGAGCCAAGAATCAAATCTTCTGCAATGTCATCGGGCATCGGGGAAGAGAGCTTCGACAACTTCTCAAGGTATCCTTGCATCGTGAGAAAATGCATGGATACCGATGTTCCCTCTGCCATGTGGCACCTTGTGAGTGCGATGGTGGTCTTATAGCGCTCTTTTCTAGCACTATCCATGAACATCTTAGTTAATGCTTCCATGGTCTTCTTGGGTTTTGAATCCAAGTATTTCGCTTGAAGCGAGTCACCCATGGAGGCCAACATTAAACCGTGAACCTGGTTCTCTTGGTCTTCCCATTTGGCTTTTGTCTCTTTCTCCTTATCGGTTTCCTTCTCATTTAATTTTGGGATTTCACCATCCAAAATATGAGATAGTTTCTCAAACTTCAACACGATATTGAGCGTGAGTTGCCAGCTTATGAAGTTTGCGCCATCATTTGCCAAAGGATGTTTTTCAATCATATATCTCACAATAGGTTGAATATTCGCATTTCTACAAAATAAATTATATGGGATTTAATGTCAATTTTATGTTTTAAAATTCAATACCGCAAATAATTTTTTTCCATAAATGCAGCAATTCAAGATCCTATCAATTATAATATAAAGTAGCTAAGCGTTATCTGATATATTATAAAATCTAGGTAAGAAAATATTTTTCTAATCATAACCATTTTGAAATATTGCAACATTTGCATTTTCAAACTTTTATCACTCTTTTCGATTTAATTAAGAGGAAATTTGACCGATCCTCATAAGAAAAACTCTTTTTTCTCAAAACCGAGCTAGGGCTCTGAGTCTTGTTAAGAAAACTTATTTCATTTGATACGAGATACGTTTGTCCATTGTATTCACAAACAAATATACTCGGTGTCCACTAAGGGTGAATCACACCTAGTACATCTATTCAAGGCACAACAATAGACACCATTATATCTCCCACTATTCCCAAAGATGGAGGAAGCTATCTCCCGTTAAGGGCGAGCAGAATATCCCTCGATCAATGACTGCTAGTGGATGAAATAAGAAAGAAAAATACTCTTAATTTTTGGTTGGACAATCTACACATTTATGTGTGATTTTAGAATTTAGGTGATCATGCATATTTATCATCTATACACATCCTAACATTTATCCGTACAATCACATACATGTCAAGCACACAAACATGAATATATCCATTAACACACACATTGTTTGAGTTTATATGTTCCCACGTCCTTGATCCTTGCGCTTCTTCAGTGTCTTCCTCTTGCACCATGGATGTTGATATTGCAAAAATATAAACATGCATCTCTCAATTTTGAAAATTGTCTAGTGCAAGTCCTATGTAAAAATCCTCTCATATGCATACATATACATAGAAATAGAAATTTGGCTTTCACATATACATAAGCCCCTGTGATTGAATAATAAAAACATACACATTCATTCATTCATTCACACATGGCTACATCGGAACATACAAACTCACATATCCTTGCATTAGAGAACTCGAGTAATGCATGTACATATACTATATATTACTCGATTTAGTTTATAATGCATCTCTAAATCAAACAATTCTAAAATCATTTGAAATCCATTAAAAATAATTTTATTCATCCATAGTTCAAAATACAAAACATCTGAACCGCTGTTTATCCATTTTCGAAAAATAAAAATTTAAAGAAAGATAAACATATGCCTTTTTCGTTTTGTCGATTCCTTATAAAATAATCATTTAATTAAAAATGAAAATTTTATATATTAGACATAAGTCTAAATTTTAATTCTAACATTGATGTGTTTCAAAATATTTAAAACTATCACAAGAATCAATTAGAATTAAATCCACAAAACTATCGGAAAACTCGAAAAATACATACAACATAAATTGTGTGGAAGACAAACAAGTCCAACTCGGGACGCACTCGTCTAACTCGGGACGCACCAGTCTTTTGCGAAATCGACAGATCATTATTAATTTGTGCATAACACTCTCATTCAATATCCAAATAAGTCGATTCAATGCTCATTACAAAGTCAATTTCGAGACTCGAGACTTTCCTATTTAAGAAATTTCCAAATTCGAAAGGTAATAGGCTCAGAAATGGTGTTTTCAGACATACAAGTCCAACTCGGGATGCATCAGTTGTGCGCAAAAAATGACACATCATCATAAATTTGTAGATATCTCACTCATCCGATATCCAAAAAAGGACATTCAAAGCGCGTTACAAAGACAATTTCGAGACTCAAGACTTTCATATTTACCATATTTCCAAATTGGGATAGTAATAGACTCATAAATGGTGTGGAAGATATACATGTCCAACTCGGGACGCACTTGTGCAAGATATACCAAATGGTGTGGAAGATATACCAAATGGTGTGGAAGATATACCAAATGTAGGAGGCAAATATGAACATGTATATCTTCCACATGTATATCAGAAATTTGTGCAAAACTCACTCATCCAATATCCAAATAAGGAGATTCAAGGCTCGTTACGAAGACAATATCGTCAAAACATTCCTATTTAACATATTTCCAAATTCGAAATAGAAGGGGATCACAAATGGTGTGGAAGACAGACAAGTCCAACTCGAGATGCACTCGTCCAACTCGGGACGCACCAGTCCTGCACGAAATTGGCAATTCATCAGAAATTTGTGCATAACACTCTCATCCAAAATCAAAATAAGGAAATTCAAGGTTCGTTAAAAAGACAATTTTGAGGCTCAAAACTTTTTTGTGTCTCAGGTTTCCAAATTCGAAACGTAATGGGCTCATCAATGGTGTGGAAGAGATACAAGTCCAACTCAGGATGCACCAGTCTTGAGAGAAATCGACCCATCATCAGTAATTTGGGGCTAAATCTCTCCTCCATTATCCAAAGAAGGAGATTCAAGGCTCGTTACAATGACAATTTTGAGTCACAATAATTTTCTATTTAACATATTTCCAAATTGGAACGTAATAGTCTTGTAAATGGTGTGGAATGGTGGCTTTTTGGCCTTAATATATGTTTTGATGATTTAATAAACCTAATCTTAATTATGGTCATGTAAAGTAGCACACATGTTGCATTGCTCATTTGAAGACATTATGTAATTGCATCATCAGTAATGTTATATTGGTTTGTGCTAACCTCTACAGGTGATCAAGACTCAAGGAAGAAAGGAAATCAAGTCAAGACATGTAATCAAGCTCATTTGAAGACATGTATTTTGTATTTCTTTGAGTATTTAGGAACATTGTGTAATTGAGCATACTTGAGCTAAAAACTACTCCACCACACACTAGGTTCCTTATAGAAGTCACACACAAAATTTCACAAAATTTGGACTTCAATAGATCATCCAAACTGAAAGCGGAAAACACTAAACAAAACTTGAACTGCCTGGACCAAAACGGTCGACCGTTTAAACCTTTTGGTTCGACCGTTCACACGTGTAACACATGACCATTTGTTTTGTCGTATTATACCCAACGATCATATTCGTATTATTCCCAAATACCACAAAATTACCAAACATCCGGTGGACCGAAACTTTCCTAGCAGTCCACTGAACCAACAAAATTTGGTCTCCCAGAAGTACCTGGACTTATTCGGTCGACCTATCCCCTGAGCCCGTTCGACCGTTAACTTAAGTGAACTTAAGTCAAAGCTGAATTTTGACCAAACGGTCGAACGACATACCCATTTCGGTCGACCGTTCTTAGGCAGAATTGGGTCATGCAAGTTTCTGTTTTGTGTATCTTACACCAAGTCATACCCAATCAATCCCAACGGCTTTATTCTCTCTAATGCCTATATGAAGAGTTGTAAAACACATTTTAACACATCTCTCCCACACATATTTGCCTCCTACATTAGAGAGATCTTTCCAAACACTCCAAGCCTCAAATTTCCAATCTTACTCAAGTGTGCTCAAGTTTAGAGTGTGATTGTCCTACTCATGTTTGTTTCTGTCAAAGAAGAGTAAAGGTTTTGGTGAAAGCCCGAAGCATCCCTCTCGGATTCTGAGAGGAGGAGCCAAGCTCGGCGAGGGTTGTTCGCGAACTTGAAGATTGTAAAGGCGTTCTCTCCCGGCCCAGAACGGGGAGTGGTTAGTGAAATCGTGAGCGGAGCTCGGTGATCCGAGCGGAGCTTGCAATAGAAGACTAGGACCCGGGTGGGGTGCCGAACCTCTATAAAAATCCCCCGACTTCTTGTAGTTTGCATTTTCTTTCTCTATTTTTGTTTGTTTATTCCGCTGCGCATTTGATTGCTTAATCAAGTAGAGAATTAGGATTAGCTATAATTGTGGACCCATAACCCACATGATCCAACATGGAAGACATACAAGTCTAACTCGGGATGCACTCGTCCAACTCGGGACGCACCAGTTATGCGCCAAATTGGAAGATCATCAGTAATTCGTGCTTAACTCACTCATCTGATATCTAAATAAGGAAATTCAAGGCCTGTTACAAAGGCAATTTCGAGACTCAAGACTTTCCTATTTAACAAATTTACTTATTCGAAACGTAATGGGTTCATAAATTGTGTGGAAGACATACAAGTCCAACTCGGGACACACACGTCTAACTCGGGACGCATCAGTCCTACACGATTTGGACAGATCATCAGTAATTTGTGCATAACTCTGTCATCCCATATTCAAAAAAGGTGATTCAAGGCTCGTTACAAAGACAAATTATAAGACTTAAGACTTTCCTATTTAACAAATTTCCAGATTCGAAAAGTAATAGGCTCATAAAAGGAGTTTTGCGACATACAAGTCCAACGCGGGACACACTCATCCAACTCGGGATGCACCATTCCTGTGCGAAATCGACAAATCATCAGTAATTTGTGTATAACTCTTTCATCCGATATCCAAATAAGGCGATCCAAAGCTCGTTACAAATACAATTTTGCGACTCAAAGCTTTTCTATTGAACAAATTTCCAAATTCGAAATATAGTATGCTGATAAATGGTCTTTTGTGACATACAAGTCCAAGGCTCGTTACAAAGACAATTTGGAGACTCAAGACTTTCCATTTTAAAAAAAATTATAAATTTGTAATGTAACGGGCTCATAAATGGTGTGGCAGGCATACAAGTGTCGTCCATGACGCACCAGTTCTGCGCGAAATCGAGAGATCGTCAGTAATTTATTGATAACTCTCTTATCCAATATCCAAATAAGGTGATTCAATGCTCGTTAGAAAGACAATTTCGAGACTCAAGACTCTCCTATTTCACAAATTTATAAATTCGCAACGTAATGGGATAAAAGATGGTGTTGAAGACAGACAAGTCCAACTCGGGACGCACTCGTCCAACTCGGCACTCATCTGTCCTGCGTGAAATGGACAATTTGCAGTAATTTGTGCATAACTCTGTCATCCAAAATCCAAATAAGGTGATTCAAGGCTCGTTACAAAGATAAGTTACAAACTCAAGACTTTTCTATTTAACAAATTTCCAAATTTGAAAAGTAATAGGCTTATAAATGGTTTTTGGCGACATACAAGTCCAACGTGGGACGCACTCGTCCAACTTGGGACGCACCATTTCTGCTTGGAATTGACAAATCATCAGTAATTTATGTATAACTCTCTCATCCAATAACCAAATAAGGCTATTCAAAGCTCGTTAGAAAGACAATTTTGCGACTCAAAGCTTTTCTATTTAACAAATTTCTAAAATTGGAAAGTAATAAGCTCATAAATGTTGTGGAAGACATATAAGTTCAACTCGGGACGCACCAATCCAATGCAAAATCGACAGATCATCACTAATTTATGCATAACTCACTCCTCCGATATGCAAATAAGGAGATTCGAGGCTCGTTACAAAGATAGTTTTGAGATTCAAGACATTCCTATTTAACAAATTTATAAATTCGCAATGTAATTGGCTCATAAATGACGTGGAATACATACAAGTCCAACTCGGTACGCACCAGTCCTGCGCCAAATCGATAGATCATCAGATATTTGTGCATAACTCGCTTATCCGATATCCAAATTGGGAACATAATAGGCTTTTAAATGTTGTTGAAGACATACAAGTCCAACTCGGGAAGCACCAGTCCAACTCGAAATCGACAGATCACCAATAATTTGTGCATAACTCACTAATCCAATATCCAGAGAAGGCAATTCAAGGTTTGTTACCAAGACAATTTTGAGACTCATGACTTTCCTACACAACAATTTTCCAAATTCGAAACGTAATTGGCTCATAAATAGTGTGGAAGACCGTTAGTCGACAACAAGCTTGCGCCAGCCAAGGATTTTACGCCGTTACTTGCCACCGGCGAGGTCTTTGACCTCCCGCTACCGACCACCACATCCCTCACACGAGGGTGAACGACAAACCACACTAAGAAGCTGGCATACCTGAAAGGGAAGACGGCGCACGCTGGAGTCGTCTCCACCACCTCTGGTCTTCGGAAAAGAAGGAAAGAAATGTGAGAGAGGTTTGAGTGAATGAAAAGAAAGAAGTAAGGGAGAGAGAGAAAAATGTTTTTCTCTTAAAGCCCACCCAAAAACCTCATCATCACAGCTACCACCAACCCATAACGCTCCATTCCATGCAACCCACTGTTCATGTACCTTCCCCATGCAAAGCCTCCACTAAGCACCCTCTCTCCTCCTAACACCCATTAGAAATCTAAATGGATTTAGGATTATTACAATATACCTCTCTCATTTGATTTGGAAGAAGGTGATTCCAAGCGTGTTACAACGACAATTTAGTGACTCAAGACTTTGCAATTGAACAAATTTCCTAATTCGAAGCGAAATGGTCTCATAAATGGTACGGAAGACGTACAAGTCCAACTCGAGATGCACCAGTCCTACGCGAAATCAACAGATCATCAAACTGGAGATTTCTGAGATTTCCCCCTCGAGGCACTCGCACGAGCACCTCCTACTCCCTTGCTCTTGATTGAACCACTTTTGGTAGATTTGCCATTTCCTTTACCAAACTTTTGGCTCCTCCCATGGACGGCAAGGACTTGCTTGTCCCTACCCTTGCCCATGTCAACTTCAGCAGTTTTGAGAGCATTGTGCAGCTCCTCAAGACTCACCCTTTTTTTCACGCACGTGATAGTGCATTACAAAGTCCTTAAAGGACGGGGCTAGAGAGCCAAGAATCATATCTTCATCAATGTCCTCGGGCATTGGTGAAGAGTGTTTTGCCAACTTCTCAAGGTACCCTTGCATCGTGAGAAAATGCATGGATACCGATGTTCCCTCCGCCATATGGCACCTTGTGAGTGCGATGGTGGTCTTATAGCGCTCCTTTCGGGCACTATCCATGAACATCTTAGATAAAGCCTCCATGGTCTTCTTGGGTTTTGAATCCAAGTATTTTGCATGGAGCGAGTCACCCATGGATGCTAGCATAAGACCATGAACCTGGTTCTCTTGGTCTTCCCACTTGGCTTTAGCCTGTTTCTCTTCATCGGTTAATCTCTCATTCCATTTTGGGATTGGACCTTCCAAAATGTGAGATAGTTTCTCAAACTTTAACATGATGTTGAGTTTGAGTTGCCAACTAATGAAGTTTGAGCCATCATTTTCTAAAGGGTGTTTTTCTATCATGGATCGTACGATAGGTTGGATGTTCGACATTTTTCTACAAAATAAATCATACAGGTTTTAATGCCAATTTTATGTTTTAATACACATGCATACATATATCAAATATAAATGCAAATGTTGCAAATAAATTTTTTTCCCATAAATGCAACAATCCAAGATCCCATCAATTGTAATATAGACTAGCTAAGGGCTATCGAATACATTACAATATCAAGGTAAGAAAACATTTTCTAATCACAACCTTTTTGAATTTTAGCAACATTTAGCATCTGCAAACTCTTGTGACTCTTGTCGTTTTAATTATGAGGGAATACGACCTATCCTCGTAAGAAAAACTTTTTCCCAAAACCTAGCGAGGGCTCTAGGTAATGTTAAGAAAACTTATTTTCATTTGATACGAGATACGTTTATCCATTGTATTCACAACTAAACATACTTGGGGTTCACTAGGGTGAAACACACCTCATATATTTAATTGTGGCACAACAACAGACAACCTTTATATCTCCCACTATTCCCAAAGATGGAGGGAGCTATCTCCCGCTAAGGGCGAGCAGAGTATCCCTCGATCAATGACTGCTAGTGGATGAAATAAGAAGGAAAACTATTCTTAATTTTTGTTGGACAATTTAACATGTGATTTAGAATTTTAGGTTATCATGCATATTATTAATTATACACATCCTAACATTCAACACATTCATCACATGCATAGCAAGATAAAAACAGAAATTAAACATTCACACAATCCACATCGTGTGAGTTTATATGTTCCCTTCGATCCTTGATCCTCGATCCCTGATCTTCGATCCTTGACCGATGCGCTACAACGTCGACTTCCTCTTGCACCGGAGATGTAGATTTTACAGAAAATAAACATGCTCCTCGCATTCGATAAAAACCGACAAGTGCAAGTCCTATGTAAAAACCTCTCATATGCAAATGCAACTATCTAAAAGACGGAAAGAGAGAAAATTTTGGCTTTTACATACATAAGACCCTGTATAATAATGATTACATACGTTCATAATTGCTGATTTGGAACATATAAACTCACAATTCCTGCAAATACAACTCGAGCATCCATGCACGCAATATTGCTATAAACTATGCTATCTAGTTTATCAATCATCTTGAATCTCAAACAATTCTTTGAAAAACATTTTGAAATCCATTAAAAACGTTTTTCATCATTCCATAGTTCAAAAATAATTTTGAACCGCTGTCCATCCAATTTCCTAAAAGAAAAGATGAACCGCAGTTTTTCGGTTTTGTTGATTCTCTTACAAAATAATCGTTTATACTTAAAACGAAATTATTGCAAGTTAGACTTATGTCTAAATCATAATTCTAATAATTACATGACATGTTTTAAACCACTTAAAACATTTAAAACGAATTATTACAAAGAATTATTTCAACAAAACATTCATAGACCGAAAAACCGGTAAATCGAATTGTTAAAATCCTATATGGTAAACTAAATTCGTTTATAGCCTTAAATCATAAGAAAATTGAACCCTATACTCTGATACCACTGTAGGATTTCATGTTTAAATATGCATGTATATTTTTCGAATTTGTTTATGCATAATAAGGATCAATTACAATTTTCTACGATTTATTTCATGCATGCATCAGTTTGTTTTAACAACTAGTTTCAAAAACTCATTAAAACAAACATGGGCTCCGAAATTCATACCTAGAAGTTCTCTAAAACTTCTTGATGATCCGGAGATGCTGAAGAAGACGATCGTCGCTTCCCGTTGCGCCGGATGCCTCCGAGTGTTCACCGAAACCCAAACAAGGTTGGAGAGAAAGGAGCTAGCCAATCAATCTCCAAACAAGCTTAGAATCGAGCTACAAACCCCTTCCTTAGCCTCTGAGATTTCTCCTTCCAAAGACTTAGAAACTAAGAGAATTTTCGTGGGTTTTAGTAGTGAATTAGGAGAGAAAATAATTTCTGAATTGTGTAACCCAATTTGGGAGAATAAGGACCTATTTATAGGTTCCAATCTTACTCTTAATCATGGCTATTCTTAAGCCACGGTTTTATGACAATTTCTCTCACAAACTAATTCCATAATGCATTATATGCACCCACAAAACGTTTGACCGAATTTGGAGCTAATCCAACCATCGATCAAATTAATCTCTTAATAATCAAAGGCAGACAAACGACCGCTGGTTCGGTTTACCGAGTCCCACTCGGTTAACCGAATTTGTCACGATCGTTTAACCGAGTACGTGACGGATGACCGAATCTTAAGGAGAAAAATTCTCCTTAACCGATCGGACCCATTCACGTCTAAAACCGAGTGCTATTCGGTTAACCGAAAATATCGGAACTTGACATTGTTCGATCGACCGTTTCTGGTTCGGTACACCGTACCAAAGATACAGGCACTTTGGTCAAGTTCGGTCAATCAATTACGATTATCCGTTCCACGTTCGGTTGACCGATCCATAGATCCTTCGGTCGACCGAACCATAACGGATTACCGAACTTCTACCCGATTTTGCCTTTTTCAAATTTTGGATTTATATCCAACAAAATTTGAACTTAAGGGGGTTTTAGAAAATTCACAACTTATGCAATATATTATCCTATGCAACAATAAATTATTGCACCCCGTAATATATGCATCTCATATGAATTTATCATGATTATAATTATGTTTATATACAACATAATTGATTTTACTTGTTCACCACGTGTGTCATATTTTCTATAAGAAACCCGACACATCATATGAACCAAAAATCAAGCTTCTTGTTTCACGGTTTTTGCGGTGTGACCTATGGGAGGATCTAAACTAAGTTGGTAGTGATATTAAGAGCTTAATATCACAAGCTATAAGCGGTATCTAGCTACACATTATAGCTCCCAATTAGTTAGATGTCTTAATTCCACTCGAACCAAAACCCGATCCATTTAGTGATGGAGTGCACCACTTGTGTCCGTCCCTTGCCTCATGATATTAAGAATGCACACAAAGTAGTATTGTGTCATCTTTGTCTTAGTATTCATTTCTTGATCTCTTTAAGCTAGTTATAAATATGTGACTTAACTCAAATCACATTGTGCACATTATAACTTTGCTTTATCAAGGGGCCCACTAATATCATCACTCAATTAAGAGGGGCAATGATAATCTTTTGACTAACTATCTTCTCCAACAAAAGTTGTAATTAACCAACCAATGCCTTTATACTACACTTATCGATAGCTCAAGACACTAGTCTAATTAAGCATTCCTTAAGTGATCGGATATAAGTCTCATATCAAAGGATCAAAGACACAGTAAAATATTAATGACACAGAAACACATTTCTATAATATTTTACTTATTAGGTCTATTCAGTATACAAAAGTAATATTTTCCTTTTTTGCATACCCATGTCATCACTCACTTGTAGAGCTACAATGATCTATGACCAACACGACAATCTTAACTCGGTAATTAATGTCCCATGTTAATTACCATGATTGCGAATATCTTTTGTTTTATGTAAACCAATATCTTTTAGAGCTCTACAGTTAAGGACCAAGAGCCTCTTCCTTAACACTTCTAAAAAACGAATAACATAAACAAGGAACAAAATGATTTCTCATTCAATTCATAATAATTGACATTTAAAAGTAAAACTTTTAGAACACATTCCCTTCACTTTGTGCCTGGTGCTTTCGAGTCATCTGACTTGGGATGCACCGACCGAACTCTCGTTACACGGGTGGTAGGGATTGCCCTATGTGGAGATTTGGGGAAAGGTGTACGTGATAGTGTAAGTACTCATGGGCAATGATGCACGAAACCCGACCCTGGGAGAATGAAGCTCCAACTAATAAAAAGAAAAAAAAAGAAACGAAACAAAAAAAGATAAAAGAAAAAAATGCAAATAAGAACCTCAATGGACCTTACACTTTGTATCACTTGAGGATGTTGAGGGTGTGCATGTCTTTCACTTAATTCCTTATTTAACTTGCACGAATGGTTCATTAGGCTAGGTGTGGACTCATCACTTATATAGAGTCGGCCCGTAGCATTACCGCGTCCATTGATCGACAAAATTTGTCCAATGAGTCGAGGTCTAGATTGAATAATGCATCTTGTTCGGATTTTGTGGGTATATCCGCTGAAAACCATCAGGAGACAACACTCCTCCTTGGCAACAAAGAGGTTTAATGGCTTGTTGCACGTGCTAAGTGCAACCGTGATTCCTACGAAAGTGAGTTAGGATTTCGTGTTTCTCGTTTGCTTTTCTCTTTCTTTGTTTTGCTCGGGACTAGCAAAAACTTAGGTGTGGGGGTATTTGATTGACATCATTTCATGCTTATATTTGTATCTTATATCCATTATCTTACACCTAAGCAATGCTACGTGACGAGTTTTATGTTTGAATTTCAGAAATAAAGAGGTTTGAAGAGAAAAAGCATAAAAGGACCCAAAAGCAGGGAAAAAGGACTTAATTGTGAGACCTGGGGACCAAGATGCAAGGGAGAAGGACCTGAACGTAAGACAGAAGGACCTAAGAGCAAAACTGGAAACTCCACACCTTCATGGGGAGTATTTTGGCAATTTCATTCGGGTCGGAGCTCCAATAAACGAAGTAAAGGCATCCAAGACCAAGACACACTTCAAGAAAAGCCCACAAAAAAATCCAGACGGATCTGGATCCTATAGGCCGCCAATTGGCGGTCTGGATCATTCCAGATCCGATAAGTTTTCTCCTGGACGTGTATTATGGTTTGTTTAGGCTATTTTTGGTATTGGTTTAGTCCCACATCGGGGGATTGTCCCTGATTAGCTTTTTCCATGCCTATAAATAGAACTCTTCACCTTCCATTGTAATTACCCATTGCTTGGTGGCATTCTCTCTACTAAGGAGTGAGCCTTGAAGTAAAAACTCAAGGTGGAGAAGAATGCTACCTTCCATGTGAGTCATTTGTTAATAAAATAATTCTTCTAGTTTCTTTTAATCTTGTCTTTTAATTTGTGCATGTTTGTTTAGTCTTTCCTTTCCTTTTATGCTTCTTTAATATTTCTTGCTTGATTAGTGTAGTTTCATTTCAGTATAATGCTTCATTTTCTTAGAGTAGTTAGTTTAAATATGTGTGAGTAGTTCCATCCCCTTTTGGGGTGGAGTAGATGTATGTACATGTTATGTAGGTGGTATGAATGCTTAATATGAATGTTTTGTGAGAAATATTAGTATGCTTGCTTAAATTATTAAGAACCTTACTTGCTGGTTTCTGCCATAGCTTAGGTACATTCCATGCTTGTCTAAGTGTATTAATAACAACCTTGCATTGCTCATATTAATCACATTAGTTTAGTGTTGTAAATGATATGTTTTGCCATGAGGTACTTCTTATGCATGAACAAACACTAACTAACTTGAGCTTATGGTACGCATTCAACACCAAACTTATTTCATGTGCACACACACACACTCCACCCCTTAGGGGTTTCCATTCCTGTCTTCGTATCTTCTTCATTAGTCGTTAGCTTAGTCATTTCATTTCAGCTTGCTTGTTTCCTAGTTTAGATTAGTGTTGTGTAGTGTAATACATCTTTCTCTCCTTCTTTTACCTCTCGCCTTCGAACAAACCAATTGTCGACACACCTCCCAGTGGACGACCCGTATTTGCCACCTCTTCAACGCGGCCGTGCACTTGCGGTTAATATAAAATGATCAATCACTTGCTTCAATCCATAAATGGATCGTTAGGCTTGCATACTTTCTCACTATTCCTTGGATCTTCAAAACTTTAAGGTTGTACCACGTACACATCCTCCTCCAAGTTCCCGTTAAGGAACACTATTTTGACATCCATTTCCCATATTTCATAATCAAGAAATACAACAACAGCGAGCATAATCCAAATAAATTTGAACATGACAACCAGTGAAAAAAATTCATTATGGTCAATTCCTTGAATTTGAGTTAAACCTTTAGCCACAAGACTTGCCTTATAGGTTGTCAAGTTCCCATCCATGTCCATCTTCCTCTTAAAAACCCATTTGTTTTGAACGACTTTCTTTACTTGAGGAAGGTCAACCAAGTCTCATTCTTGATTGTCATACATGGATTGTATTTCAGATCCCATGGCTTTAAACCATAGTTTGGAGTCTATCCTTTCCATTACTTTTTGAAAGGTCGGGGGATCATCGGTATCGAGTACCATGACGTTGTGAGTCCTAAATACATATCGGGCTTTTTTCTCTCCCCTGTTGACCTTCTAAGTCCTATTGGTTTCACATATACTTCTTGAACTTATTACACAATTTCTTGTGGAATTCGTTCATGTTCAATTCTTGAATGGACACTAGGCGGGAATTATTGAGATTCTCTCACAATTGCTTGCGAGGGCTACTCACTCATACTCCTACTAACCAAAGGAACCTCGGTTGGGCTTTCATGATCTTGAATGTTATCATTCATATCATGATCTTGTAGAGTATCTTGAGTTTTCTCAAGCACAACACTATAGGATTGTTATGGCCCTAATTAGTCTTATCACATTCCTAATTCTCTACTTGATTCAAACAAAGGTGCAGTGGAATTTAAACAATAAAAGCAAGTAAAGAAAACAATGCAAACCACAAAATGACTCAACATTTACAGAGGCTTGGCACCCCACCCGGGGCCTCCTTCCTCTCTTGCAAGCTCCGCTCGATCTTCGTTTTGGGCCGGGAGAGAATGCCTTTACAAAGCAAGCTCTGCGAAGACCCTTGAAAGTTTCGTTTCTTCCTCTCACAATCCAAGAGGGATGCTTTAGGCTTTCACCGAAACATTTACACACAAAGAAGATAACAAGAGTATTGGACACTCTAACTTGATCACAATTTGAGTATTTATTGGAATTAGATCAAGGTGTGGAAGTTTATGCTCTTCAGTGTAGGATTTAGGATTTGGGAGTTGGAGGATTTTTCTCTAGTGTATGTTTTAGTTTGGATTAGGAGAGTTCTGTAAATATGTTGTGTAAACCTATATTTATAAGATCCTAAAGATTTATAGCCATTGGGAAAGATTGGATTGATGTTTGTGCATTATACACCTAATAGAAGTTTAAGTTCAGCAAATCTATCCAAAATCGGTTGACCGTTTCCATAAGAATAAGGAGACGTTCGAACCAACAAGAGACATGGGTGAAACAAATAGCTACAACTTAAGTGAACGGTTGTACTAAATCTGGGGGCGGTCGACCGTTAAGAGGGTTTTGGCCAGGTCAATGGTTAATCGGTCGAACACAAGAAGAATGTTCGTTTGACCAAAATTAACATGCACTTTTGTGCACAAAATTATCTGCATTCGATCGATGGCAAAAAGTATTTTATGGGTTAGAGGAAAATACAAATACGACCATTGTATAATATGACAAATATAACAGTCATCCCGAAATAACGGGTGATTGATACGTTTTAATTAACCGCTAGTGCACGGCCGCGTTGAAGCGGTGGCAAATACCGGTCGATCCACAGGGAGGTGTGTCGACTTTTGGTTTGTTCGAAGGCGAGTGGGAAAGAAATGAGAGAAAAATTGATTACACTAAATTACACTAAAATGCAACAAGGAAATGGAAGATAAGCAATCAAACTAAACCCCATAGGGGGTAGAGAAAAGAGTGTGAATACAAAGATATGTGTATGTGTGTGTGTGTTCAATTAAGCTCATCAAAACATGTAGTTCATGAAAACATAAAACTACATCCAACTTTGCCTCCACATGAAATAAGATAACACAATATCATTAAAACATACAAGACAATAATTGGAATGAAGCTAAATGAACTCATGTATAAAGACTAAACCCTACTATGCCTCCACATGAAATAAGATAACACATTATCATCAAAACATACAAGGCATTAACCAAGGTAAAGGCAACAAGAGCACATGCAACTACAAGTCATGTTTCCAATATTAATTTCATCCTTATCCTCACCTCATCATTCCCCATAAAATAGGTCCATTAGTCTAAGCATATGCTAAGCTTCATTCAAGAGCATTAGCATATCAAAGACAAGAGTGAAATCACATTAGATAGTTATGGAAATCATATAAGGCTCAAAGGATTAAGATAACACACTACTACATCCCATAATCGTATCACATATTTCTCCACCCCCCAAACGGGGATGAAATTACTCACTAATCATTACACTACAAACTAAATTAACAAAATGAAACATTCTAATGAAAGGCAATTAAACTAAGCAAGCAAGAAATATTAAAGAAGCTGAAAAGAAATTAAACAAAAGAAGCACGCAAGAATTAAAAGACAAGACAATATTAAAAGGAACTAAAAAATTTATTTTATTAACATGACTCACATTGCAAGTGGCATTCTTCTCCACCTTTAGTTTTGCTTCAAGGCTTTTGCTCCAACTAGAGAGAATGCCACCAAGCAATGGGTAATTACAAAGGAGGAGGAGGAGTTCTATTTATAGCCATAGAAAAAGGTCATCCTGGACAATCCCCCGGTATGGGACTAAACAAATACCAAAAATCTTAGCGGATCCGGAGAGATCCGGACCGCCAATTGGCGGTCCATAAACTCTGGATCCGGCTGGAATTTGTTGTGGGCTTTTCTGGATTTCTTTGTCGGTCTTTGATGCATATACTTTGTTTATTGGAGCTCCGACCCAAATCGAATTGCCAAAATACTCCCCATGATGATGTGAGTTTTCTGTTTTGCTCTTTGGTCCTTCGGTGTTACGTTCATGTCCTTCTCCCTTGCATCTTAGTCCGAGTCTCTCAACTCAGTCTTTTTTCCTATTTTTTAGGTCCTTTCATGCCTCTTCTCTTCAAACCTCTTTATTTCAGAAATTCAAACATAAAACTTGTCATGTAGCATTTGTTAGGTGTAAGATAATGGATATAAGATACAAATATAAGCATGAAATGATGTCAATCAACGGGCTAACCGGTGGACCGAAAGGTCAAAAGAGATCGACCGGTTGGACTGTGAAAACTCACTTTTGGTTAACCGTTTAACTGGTATAAATGGTCAAATGGAAAACTGGTTTTGGTCGATCGTTTCACACAGACAGTTTAAGGTTTACATGTGTGATTTTAGACCTAAGTTTGGGTGATCTATTGAACTCAAATTTATATGAAATTTGGTGTGTGACTTCTACAAGGAACCTAGTGTGTATGTGAAAAGGTTTTAACTCTTGTATTCTCACGTTCACATAAATTCCTAAGACTCAAACAAGGACAACATCACATGTCTTCAAATAGCTTGATTACATGTCTTGACTTCATTCTATTCTTCCTTTAGTTTTGATCACCTGTAGATGTTAGCACAATACAATATGTAATCCATGCCTAATGTGTGTTACTATACATTTGATTTGGATTAAGATTATGTTAGTTAAATTATCAAAACACGGATAAAGGCGAAAAAACCAACAAACTCTACTCCCACTACTTCTTATTCTTTTGAGAAATTCTTCTATGAGAACATGACATCTCTCTCGAAAATCACACAGTTGGAGGTTTCATGACAAAAGTAGTATCCTCTTGTCTCAAGAGGATCACCTATAATGAAATATTTATCCGCTTTTGGTTGATGTTTGATCGACATCAATCTTTTGACGTTGGCCTCACAACCCCAAATATGGATAAACTTGAGCTTGAGTATTTTACCACTCCACAACTCATGGTATTTTGATGGAACATTATTCAGTGTGTAAACCGCAGCTTGTAGTACATAACTCCAAAAGTAAAGTGGCAATTAAGCTTGACTCATCATTGATCGAACCATGTCAAGCAATGTCCTATTTCTCCGTTCGGACACACCATTCCATTGAGGTGAATAGGGTGGAGTAAGTTGTGATATAATACCACACTCCTTTAGGAATGAGTCAAATATGACACTTAAGTACTCACCTCCACAATCGGTTTGTAGAGATTTGATCATCTTATTGAGTTTGTTATTTTCTTCATTCTTGAATTCCTTGAACTTGTCAAAGGATTCACTCTTGTTCCTCATTAAATAAATGTAACGGCTATAATTATCCGTGAACGTAATGAAGTACATATAACCAGCTCTAGTGCGCATGGGAGACCTAGGCTTCTCTTGGGTTTCCAAGCTCGTTTCTCCACCAAATCTCTTGATTTTTTCACCAAAATGGATCCAAAGACTAGTTCTACACAAGTGCAACAACAAGATGGAGATTGTGGAACCACAAAGGATCTCCATCTCACCTCAAAGCAAGCTTCATTTGTAGCTTTTTCGAGGGTGATGCTGCTATGCCACCTCTAGGGAGTGTTGTTACTCCCCCAAGGAAGTGGTCAGACCTCTTTTCAGCTAGGCCAAGGGCATCCATGACCCTTGATTTCGTCCAACCGGTTGCCAAGGGAGGGGAGAGGGTGGTTGTTTGCTCAAAGGTTGAAGTAGTAGAGGTGCTGAAAAGGTCGGACACGGTTTTGGTAGGTCATTTCAACGGTTTCAAACCTCTTTTACCAAAGTTGGAAAAGCACCTCCACAAGCTATGGGGTTTAGTTGGAGGCTTGGAGATCATTAGGAGGGGTCAAGGTTTCATGCTATTTCGTTTTACTTTTGGAGAAGATAGGAAGAAATTGCTTGAAGGGGGGTCTTCTTTTGTTAGAGGAGCTCCACTTGTAGTCCAATAATGGCTCCCGGAGATGACATTGGAGAAGGCACATATCACCATGGTTCCTATTTGGGTTTGTTTTCTAGAGCTCGACCTACGATTTTGGTCGCAAAGAACGTTGAGCAATATTGCAAGTGTACTTGGGAGACCGCTCTACATGGATGACAATACCGCTCATGGACGAAGGTAAGCTATCGCAGGAGTGTGCATTGAGGTAAGTCATGATTTCTCATACCCTAGTTGGGTAGATGTTCAAGTGGAAGAAGGTGGGACGTGTAGAGTGCTTATGGAGTATGAATGACATCCAGGCTATTGCAAGGATTGTCTTGAGTTTGGTCATGATGTGGAGAAATGTCCGAAAAGGAGGATGCCTCCGAGTGTGCTTGTTCCTCCACAAAGAAATGCTGGAAAATGGGTGGTGATCACCCATGGTAAGAGTGGGATGCATGAAGTGCCGGGTGAGAGACACTTACAAGGGACGAGTGCGTGTGGGGAAAATCAAGAAGTGATGGTGAGGCGGAGGCTGAGGCTGAGGAGGAAGGGGCTGATGGTGAGGGAGGGAAGGGAAGAGAGGGTGGAGATGATGACATGGAGCTTGGGGAAGCTGAGGTGGATAGAGGAGCAAATAGGGGGAGGTCATGTGGGAGGTCATGTGATGTGGCAGCTATGGGACACAATGGACTAAATGAGACACATCTTTGCTCGTTGGAAGGAACAAATGAGGCCACGCCATGTGGCATGGGACAAAAACCCTCCCCAACGGTTTGCAACAAGGGTGCAAAAGGAAGGAAGTCTATTGGTGGAGAAAAGAAGCAAATACTTGTGGGTGGGAAAAGTGCTACATTCATTTCTGGACCAGCCAATAAGGAGTTTGAGTGCTCTACCCTCTCTTGGGCAAATGAGAAGAGGCAATTCTCTTATGTTTGGGGGCCACTTAGTGGAGTCTCCTCAAATTGTTGTTAGTGGGAAATGTGGATGGGAGTTGGTGCATGAATTGGATTCACAAAGCTTACGTGAAGGGGAGGGGGTATGTGAGGATGAGGCAAGTCGTGGGGACAAGAATTCAAGAAAGATGAGGGCCACGTACTTTGAGTTAGATGGTAGGCCTCAAGGGCATGAGGAGAGGGAATGCAGCAAGGAGTCAAGTGGGCTCGCTTCTTTGGTCCAAGAGGACACGACTTGGGTGTCTCCCTCAATAATGGCACGTGCAAAGGAACTTATGCAGAAATCAGAAACACAAAGTGGGGGAGATTTGAGATACTTGGGTGTGTGCTGGATTCAGAGATAAGAGGTGAAGATGGGAAGGACAAGAAGAAGGTCAGCTCCCCGCCACCACCACTAAGGCGCTCTAGGAGGAAAATGAGTAGCAAAACAATCTCGTTTTAAGGTAAAGGGGGTCACCCGCACCTTTGAACCCATGAATATCCTCTTTTGGAATGTGCACGATGCAAATGGACCCGGTCGTGCACTAATGATAAGGTGTCCTATAAAGGAGGTAAACCTAAATGTGGTGTGTATTGTGGAGCATAAGGTTAAGCACAAGAAGATTGAACGTTTCAAACAGGCAATTTGGCCCCGTGCTTGGATGTCGAATAGTTTGATTGTAGACTCAGGGCATATTCTAGTGCTTTGGAATGATCAAATTATGGATATGAATGTTACTTTTGAAACATCACAATTGCTACACTTCAAGGCCAGCTTCAGAAGAGTTGGAAGCGAGATTGATATCACGACTGTCTATGGGGAAACGGGCATGTGGAAAGGAGAGCATTGTGGAGTGACCTCCTACAAGTGGCACCAATCGAATCAAGGCCGTGGATAGTAGGGGGCGACTTCAATTGCATCCAAATAGCAAGTGAGAAACAGGGAGAGGTTGCTGGAAACGAGATTGCTATGTCAGAATTTAATGAGTGCATTGATGCCCTCCAACTCCTCGAGATGCAATCCACTGGTAGTGAGTTCATGTGGTCAAAGTCATCTGATGGAAGTGCTTGCATTGACACGCGGGTTGACCAGATTCTAATCAATAATGCGTGGCATAAGTTGTTCCCGGAATCCTACTATCTTGCTGGTGAAAAGGACCAAAGTGATCATACTATGCTCATCATGAAGACGGAAGGAAACGGAAGCCGCAAGAGGAATATGTTCCGCTTCGAAAACCACTGGGCTACGCATGAGGAATTTCTTAGCATCGTAGGACAAGCTTGGAGCAAGTATGTGAGAGGAACTCCCATATTTACAGAAGTGGGGAAGCTGGATGAAGTAAAGAAGAGGCTCATCCGGTGGAGTGCATCTACGTTTGGAAATGTTAATCACAAGGTGGGAGAGGCCCGTGCTGCACTTGAGGTTTTAAGGAAAAAAAGGATGGAGCAACCACACGATGCTGAGGGGGCAGCGAAGGACTATCTTGCACGGACTCTAGCTTGGGAGGAGTCCATTATTCGGCAAAAATCAAGAGTGAAGTGGCTGAAAGAGGGGGACCGAAAGCACCGGGACCCGATGGCTTCAATGCAAAGTTCTTCAAATCCGCATGGGAGATCATCATGCAAGATATGTTCAAAGCCATGAGCTCCTGTCTTGAGAGTAGAAATGTGCTGGCCAGATGGAATGCAACCTCCATTACGATCACCCCTAAGAAAAAAACACCACTCTTGGTGGAGGATTACCGACCCATCGCGCTATGCAACATGACCTATAGATTCCTATCAAAAGTTCTTGACAACCGGTTGAAAGGGCTGCTACCATGCCTCTTTGGGGAGAGTAAAAGTGCCTTTGTCAAAGGAAGGACGATTGTAGACAACATCCTCCTTTCCCATGAGCTATCTCAACCTTGACAAAAGGAAGGGTCGAATGTGCATCAAACTTGACATCCGGAAAGCCTACGACTCCATCTCGTTGGTATTCTTAGATGATGTTGTCCAGCTTTGGCTTCCCCAACAAGAGGAGGATGCTCATCATGAGCTGCGTTAAAGCCTCCTTTGTAGTGACGGTTAATGGAGCAAACTCCACCTCTTTTGTGGCTAGCAACGGCTTGAGACAAGGTGACCCCTTGTCCCCAGACTTGTTTGTATTATGCATGGAGATCTTGAGTGAGATGGTGAAGAAGGACGTTATGGATGGACATATCCAGCCACTTAGCTATGGAGATGTCCTTGTTTTGCACCTCCTATTTGCAGATGATGTCCTCTTATTTACGAAGGCAACCAAGGAAAATGCACGAGTCATTCGAGGTGTACTTGAGGAGTTCACAACTTTATTGGGGCTGAGTTTTAGTGTGTCCAAAAGCCAAATTTTTATGGGGGATGGAGTGCCACATGGAGCATGGATTCCAGCACACCTTCGTATGGAGCGAAGAGAGTTCCCGGTGACCTACCCCGGGCTTCCATTGTTTCCGAGAGGATGGGGAGGAACCATTGTATAGCATTAATCATCAAGGTTAAAGAACGACTTAGTACGTGGCAGCAGAACTTCTTGACACTTGTTGGATGGGTGGAACTAGTAAGGAGCGTTCTCATCTCCCTAAACATATATTGGACATCCGTTTTCCTACTCCCTTTGAATGTATTTTACAAGATTGAGAGCCTTATGTGTCACTTCATCTGAGGAGGCCCGCAGAACTGGGTAGCAGTAGCTTGTAAAGATGTATGTATGCGAAAAGAGGAAGGGGGCCTTGGGCTGAAACGTTTATCGGATTGGAATGATGTCGGCCTACTTCACTTATTTCGGCTTGTGGTGGCGGAAGGACATGCTCTTTGGGTGAAGTGCGTACGTCGTAAATACTTGAAGAATCACTCGATTTGGCTTGCACGACCTCCATCTACCTCCTCATGGGCATGGAAAGGGCTGCTTAGAGTCCACGACATAGCTAGACGACACATCCAATAGGAGGTGGGAAATGGTGAAGAAATCTATTTTTTCCAATATCCATTGGTGTGGAGAACCGTTTCAATGTGCAAGTTGGGGGTGTGGCTAAACTATGAATTAGGAGTGTCGTGGGACACGAAAGTGTCTTATTTCATTCAATATGGCGAGTAAAACCTACCCCCCCCCCCCCCCCCCCCACGTTCCACACTTACGGAAGAAGTCCAAATGAAGATATTGAACACACAAATTCATGGAGGCACGAACCATCCTAAGAGAATTGACGGAAGGGGTGCTGCACTTGGTATTCAGGAAGTGTGGAGATGGGTTAAGACACCGAGGTGGAAGGAACCATGCGTTGGTATGGTTTGGCACAAGCATGCCATCCCAAAACACGCAATCACAGCTTGGAGAGCACTGAGGGGACGTCTACTTACAAAGAGCTTAATAAATAAACGAGGATCCAAGCTTGGCCTGAGCTGCAGCCTTTACGAGGGGGATGAGGAAGATATGGAACATCTATTTTGGGGGTGTGCCTACATAAAGGAGGTTTGGGCAGCACTCCTAATTCTCTTAAAGCTCAGCCATAGTGTGGCACACTCCTTAGAAGCTGAAGCCATACGTATTTCACACGTGCGAGGAAGCCGGCTTGAAATTGTGGTGAGATGATGGGTTTTCCACGCTATGATACACGAGTATTGGCTAAAGCGAAACCGAAGGATCTTCGAGGGAGACAAGCAGCACCCAACACATATAGTGGTTGCCATCAAGGATGTGGTTCGGTGCATATGGGACAAATTCAAGAAGCTTGCGAAAAGTGAAGAAGAAGAAGAAGAAGAAGAAGAAGAACAATTCCAGCTCACGTGGACCTAGCATAGTTGTTGTGTTTTGGCCTATTTTCCTTTTCTAAGGCATTTAAACCTACAATGCTGAATTGTTTTATCATGTAATGTAAGGTAGTGGCCGGGTACGCATATGGCATACAACCGTGTACTTCTTATTCCATCTTTAGTTTATACAATTCGAGGCTAAGCCTCCATTTTTGCTTTGCACAAAAAAAGTACATATAACCATCTCTTGCACTTGTACTCATTCGGCCATATACATCAGAATGTATCAATCTAGCAAGTTATTTGCTCTTGGACATTTCTTTTGGAAAGGTCCCTTGGTCATTTTGCCCATAAGGCAAGGTTCTCATGTCTTCAATGATTTAAAATCAATTTGAACAAGAAGGTTAGCTTCCTGCAACTTCTTGATGTGTTTTTCATTGATGTGACCAAGGCTATAGGCCCACAAGATTGTATAATTTATGTGAGTTGTCTTTTGTTATTGATGTTTAAGATTTGTCTACTATTCAATTCAAGGAAGTAGAGTTCATTTCTTATGAAAACATTTGCATAGAAAATCTCATTCTTCGATAAAGACATGCAAGAATTTGAAATATTTATTATAAAGTCATCCATATTTAAACATGTTACAGATATAATGTTCTTGCTAATCGAAGGTACAAAATAGACATTCTTTAACCTTAAAATTAAACGATTACTGATATGTCTTCTTTTTACTACATTCTTGTTTTGTGACAGAACAAATATAGTGAAGGAATGGTACATGTCTTCTGTTGAAAGACTAGAAGACATGAGAAAGTATGCCTAGGCCGTGGCAGGTTTTGAGTTCCTGCATGTTGGCATAGAAAGAGCCAGTATGAACTGAAGAAAAGGAAATCTTCAAGCAACCTTACCCACAAAGAAGGGGAACATTGATGGATATGTATCTTTACTTCAGGTAAACAAATCAGATTTGAAATATTTGCTAAACATTTTATTTCTTTAATAGGTTTTTGTGTCACCAAATATCGACATATTGTTGCAAGTATGGTTGTGCGAGAAGTTAACAATTAAGAATGCCAACGCCAAACACCCAATAGCGAGGATTGTATAGTGTATGTCTTTCACTGGATAAAATGTTTAATGTTAAATGTACATCCCATAGCTGAAATGGGAAGCAATATCTACACTCAGATAGAGGCGAAATGACAATGTATTTGCTTAGGGACTCAAACTTCAAAAGCTAATTTTTGATGGAAATTTTTTTATGTGGAATATTATTATCTGTAATTATATGCATTTCTGTATATTTTCAATTGTAATTATATACGTTGTTTGTATACAACATTACAATTCTTGAAATTGTAATTGTTTGAAATTTTAAGTTAAGGCAACAAATTCTAAATTTTAAATTGTTCTGTTATTTAAATCTCAAGAATGGTCATTTAAACCACAAACATGTGCTTTAAAGTACACATATCCAAAAAATATCCTGTAAAGTACTTTCCTATTCATTATCTCGAAAGGGTCATTAAAGGATAGGTGTGTCCCTTAACGGTTTGGTTTGTCCTTCAAAGCACATTTCTGTCCTTGAAACTCAGAAGACTGTTCAATTTTTTGCCTTTGAATAAGGTGTCCTTTAAACTAATCGTTTGTCATTTAAAGCACATATTGTTTTCTAAACTCGAGAGGGTCCTTTCTGCTTTAAGGATACTTATGTCCTTCAAAGCAGGACTCCATTAAAGGATTGGTGT
Source organism: Triglochin maritima (assembly GCA_963682175.1). Taxonomy (NCBI): domain Eukaryota; kingdom Viridiplantae; phylum Streptophyta; class Magnoliopsida; order Alismatales; family Juncaginaceae; genus Triglochin; species Triglochin maritima. The sequence goes on from OY821786.1 coordinate 15,147,560, forward strand.
GCCCTTTAAAGGTCACTTATGTCATTTAGCAGACACATATGTCCTTTAAAGGGAAAAAATAAAATGGACGTCACATTGGATTGTAGCCTTAAAACCGACGTGTTATATTTTAAAATTGATATCTGGGCAAAAATATATTTTTATAAACTCAATCTACATTGTAAGCTGGGTTAATTAATAAACACAATTAACTCATGAGTTATTAACATAAACTAATGAACACTAGGTTAAGATTTTCTTTTTCGTTTTTTGTTATCAGGACCTTCAATTCAGTCATTTGTGTTGAAAATAGGAGAATGTTTTCAATATCATTGACATCATCTTTAGAAATAATCTATCATTTTCCTTCTAAAATGACCGACCAATGATTATCACAGGGTATGCTACATAAAAAAATGTTTTGCTTGGGATGCCAAAACAAAAGGTTCTTCCTTAAATCCTTGTTTCTTAAGGTTCACCAAAGTAAATCTCAACTCATCCACCTGAAGGTCATTGTTATTGTCCACGCACTTGCATTGCATTTAAATTTTCTTGATGTTTTGATGGGTCAACTATGTTTTACTTTACAATCTACAAGAGATTTGGAGTATTGTTTTTTGTACTCTATATGAAAAATACTATTTACTTCACATTCCTAGCAAATTAGGTTGTTTAGTAGTAAAACTTCAATATGAATTTTTTTTTAGAACACGCATGCATAAGAATCCATCATTAATGTAAAGTGCTCATTATCTAAAGTTGAGAGTTAACAATAATAAGCTTGTTTAAATCTATATATGAATTGATTTTGGTTAGGGATGCAATCAGATGATTTCTAATCGGATATAGCCAATATCCGAATACGAATATGAATTCCAAATAAGAATATGAAATTCAAATTCAACAGATTCTTTTATAACTTATCAAGCTTGTATCAAAATTTGAAAAAAAAATTGAATTTGGATTTGGGATATTATTCAAATTCTTATAACATAATTTTTATATATCTTTTGTGATATGTTCTTAAATATTTTGAAAGGATACCATAACAAATTTATATTTTAATTTGTTTGGGTATTCTATTACGTTTACATTTGTAAATGAATAACTTAATTTTTTTATTAACTCATCATATAAATATTAATTTTGACATATATTGGATGCAAAAATTGATAATTTCGGATATTCAGATATTGTTTGACCTATATTCGAATTTGTATATGAATGAAAAAGGTATAAGACTTATATAAATCAATTTCAATCCCAAATTGTATTTTTAAATCTTGTTTTTAAATATGAAACATTTATAAGAATTAAGCTACGTTTATATTAAAAATACAATCAGGGAACATGATTTCCACATAAAAAAATTCCATCAAAAATTAGGGATGCAATCAGTTTTATATAAACCAATTTCAGTTACTTAATATCACGTTAACCACTCACATTTATATTAATTTCGATTTAAGGTTGACCAATAAAAGTCATGGTTTATGTTAAACGTGATTGACCAATCACGTTAACTTAATATCAAAATTCATGTTTGATTTATTGCATTACAACATTGTATGACTCTGGTGGAGGCCGCTACTGATGTGACAGATATTGGAAGTATACTACACCAATATCTGTATGACTCTGGCGGAGGCCGCTACAGATGCATAAACATTGTGAGCTTTCTTTCGTAGCATCCCTTGTGTTGTTCGTGCACAAATATTAATTTAAGTAAATAAGAGGATGCAAAAGCTGTTGGAGGACGGGAGGAGGACGGGAAGCTACTGATCAACCCACCACAGGAGATTGCCCGTCTCGTGGGCTACATGGACCGCTGATTGGCTGTTCCCAACCGCCAACTGGCAGTCTAAAAGGCGCGCCTCGTGCGCTGCCTTAGACCGCCCTGATCATCATTCATTTTTCCTTCTTTTGACACTACTAGATCCATTCTTGATCTATGTTACTGGGGGGCACGAAGGAAAGAAGGTGACTCTCTACTCACAAAGCAAAAAACCGATTTTGCAATGCACACTCTTCTTCTTCTTTCTACTCACATACTCACTCTTTTCTCACACAATTTCGTGGCTCAACTTCTAATGCTTGATATATGTTGTTGTTTTTTGTTGTTTTACAAATGGTGAATTCTAGTGCTTTATATAGGCACTTACATGACCCTACAACTTCCAAGTATAAAGACTACATAAACATGATCATTCAAGATCACTACACCCTCTACTTAAATTGCATACATAATTAGGACGAAAATTACTCAAAAAATGAAAAGACTCTTGTCTCTTCCACTCCCTCAACCTTTTCTCTTCTCATGTGTTGACTCATCTCCTCCTTGATGTGTCATCAAACACTGATGATGTGGCGGGTGACTAGGACGCCACATAGGATTAAGTTCAATTCTCAATACTCCTCCTTGAACTTAATCCTCTTCTATCCTCCATCCCAAGTAGGTTGTGCATCCTCTCATGCAACCTATTGGCAACGCTTCTGCATAAGCTAAAAAACACACCATATCAACCTCACTTGTTCATACGTCACACAAAGAGGGATTGTCTCCATGCACGCCTCCGACGCGACATCTTCTTCATAATCTATGTCGATCCTTTGCTTGTAGTCTTTTGATGTCAAGCGTGCCTTGCATCGCTTGACCTTTCCTCGGGGTGTTGTCTTCTTCTTATACACCCTCCTGAAAATAGCCTTTTTGTGGCATTTTGGAAGCGAAGATTGCTCCCAAGTCTCATTCTTTTCTATCAACTCCATCTCGTCATCAATCGTGGCTCGCCTTCTTGCTTTTGCCACCACCACTCCATTGAGTGGAATGCTCTCGCCTTGATCCAAGAGGCAAATCAAGTCTAGATCACTTGTTCCCTCGTATAGATCATCAAGACTCCTTTTCTTCCTTGGTATCATCTCTTCATCATCGGATGATACAACTTGGTGCTCAGTGGAATCTACCACCTCCACCACTTGCTCCTCATTCTCATTGTTGTCTTCGTATTCCTCTTTATGCTCATCATCAACTTGAGCATGATTTGTCACCTCCTCGTGGTTAGAAGTCACCACTTCTTCACTTTCTTCTTCTTCTTCCTCTTCTTTTTCTTCTTTTTCACACCTCACATCATGTTCATGTTCGACTAGAGCATGCATGACATGAATTGTCACCTCCTCCTGGTTAACAAACAAGGCAATTCCATCACCGTGGGTATCTTCCTCATCGACAATAAGGTTGGAACTCTCTTCCACCTTCTTCGACCAACACTCGCTTGCGTAGTGTCCATGCTTCCCACAATTGAAGCACTCAATCACCTTCTTCGATCCAAGATCACCACGGACACGGCTGGAGCTCTCCTCCACCTTCTTTTGCGACCAACATTCTTTCGCAAAATGACCACGCTTCCCACACTTGAAGCATTCGACCTCCTTCTTTCTTGAATGGCCTCCATAATCACGACCGCTTCCACGATCTACGTTGCGAGGTTTCTCCTCCTTAAGCGACATCTTCACTTGCAACGCCTCCTCTAAGACATCTTGTCTTTTCTTCTTCTTTCTTTGCTCGTGTGCCTCCAACGAGCTAGCTAGATCATCAATAGTCATTTCCGCGAGGTCCTTTGATTCCTCGATTGCGCACACCACATTCTCGAAGTCCTCGGTGAGAGAACGCAACACCTTCTCCACCACTCTTCCTTCGGTCAGCGCCTCCCCATTTCTTTTTAATTTGTTCGCCACCATGCGAACTCTCGTCACGAAATCGGCAACACCTTCCGATTCCTTCACTTTTAACGCCTCGAACTCGCCTCGAAGCATTTGGAGGCGCACTTGCCTCACTCGATCAGCACCCTTGTAGCTCCTCTCAAGGGTGTCCCACGCCTCCTTCGACGTCTTCGCTTCAGCGATCTTTTCAAAGCCACTCTCATCCACAGCTTGGAAGAGAAGGAAGAGAGCACTCTTATCTTTGGCTCTTCTCTCCTTTTGTGCTTTGATTTGTGCGATAGTTCTTCTCCCGTCTCGGCCTCCTCCTCGAAGTCGCTCTCCACAAGATCCCAAGCATCATGCGCACCCAGCAGCGCACGCATTTGGATACTCCAATTGTCGTAGTTGCCTTTCGACAATCGAGGCAACGACGCATGACCAAACGAGGTCATTCCCGAGCTTCCCATCGGACGAGGCTCTGATACCAGATGTTGGAGGACGGGAGGAGGACGGGGAGCTACTGATCAACCCACCACAGGAGATTGCCCGTCTCCTGGGCTACAGGGACCGCTGATTGGCGGTTCCCAACCGCCAACTGGCGGTCTAAAAGGCGTGCCTCGTGCGCTGTCTTAGACCGCCCTGATCACCATTCATTTTGCCTTCTTTTGACACTACTAGATCCATTCTTGATCTATGTTACTGGGGGGCACGAAGGAAAGAAGGTGGCTCTCTACTCACAAAGCAAAAAACCGATTTTGCAATGCACACTCTTCTTCTTCTTTCTACTCACATACTCACTCTTTTCTCACACAATTTCGTGGCTCAACTTCTAATGCTTGATATATGTTGTTGTTGTTGTTGTTCTTTGTTGTTTTACAAATGGTGAATTCTAGTGCTTTATATAGGCACTTACATGACCCTACAACTTCCAAGTATAAAGACTACATAAACATGATCATTCAAGATCATTACACCCTCTACTTAAATTGCATACATAATTAGGGCGAAAATTACTCAAAAAATGAAAAGACTCTTGTCTCTTCCACTCCCTCAACCTTTTGTCTTCTTATGTGTTGACTCATCTCCTCCTTGATGTGTCATCAAGCACTGATGATGTGGCGGGTGACTAGGACGCCACATAGGATTAAGTCGCCACATAGGATTAAGTTCAATTCTCAATAAAAGCATGTAAAGTGTGTCGAGTCATCTAAATAAATAAACGATATTCCACAAACTTGGCAAGGTCATTATACTATCAAATGTTCTAACTTTTTTTATATCAAGATTGTTGTTAACGATGTTTTACATTAATGAACCATATAGTAGAATTAAATGAGAAGGTTTTAGTTTAGATGGATTTAGAAATTATGAGGTTTAAATACAAATACGCCTTAAAGAGATCCTCGTCCTCTAGACTTATCAGCATTACACCACGTGTACATGTACCTCCAACCATGTCTTCGTGACGATTCTTAGGAAGTCCAACACTTTTTGTATGAGTCATATGCTCATTATAGATGTTAATAACCTCCTGGTCTATGTAGCTTTCAACAATGCTAGCATCGGGTCTCTGTCGATTGTTACACTAACCTTTCAACACACCTCAGAAATACCAGTCCAACTAATTTAATTTCTCGGACTACATGAACCACCAAATGCACCATGATGTCAAAAACGATGAGGGGAAGTACATCTCCGACCGGCATATTGTAACATGCACTTCATGCTACAACTTATCCAAGTAGTTCAGATCAAGTACTTTACTGCCAATTTTGTTAAAGAAAAACAAAGTTTGATAATTGTGTGTCTGAAGTATGTTGGCAATATCGAGCTAATAGAATTAGGAAGAAGTTGCTGCATTAATACATAATAATCATAAGACTTCAAACAAAGTAACTTCAAATCTTTCATCGAAACCAGACTAAAAAAAGGAAGAGATGGCATATTAGCCAAATTAGGGTGGATATGATTTGAATATATGTGAACTACATTCAATTCTTTTTTTCTTCTTGAGAATATTCCCAGATCTTTTTTACAAATTCTTTTTCTCAATTTTTTTGGTATAAAAAGTGCTTTTTGGTAATTAATATTGAAACCGGATCGGAACATGTTAATATTAATTCCTGAACAGGAACACGCTCATCTAAGAGATTAGATCAGAGTGGGTTAGGACATCTTTATTGGCGGCATCTTGTGGTGAATTTGGATCGCAAATTTATATAAATAGAGTTCCCAAAAGATTTCTTCCTCTTACCACAATATTATACTTCAAGCTTTCGATATCACTATTTGTAGGCAAAGTATCTTAAAAGTAAAGAAGAGGATTTGCAATGATCCACCTCCAAGAGTCCAACGCATAAAATAAAGAAAACAAGGCTTAAGGAAAAATAGCGTTTCGTCGCTAACCAGAGACGTACATAAAAGATGAGTTTATAGAATACAAACTTTCAATTACCTTGTAATGATCCACAGTTCAAACATAAAAAGTGTTACAATAGCAAAAGTTCAAGTCAATTTAAATATCGACAAAGCATATTGAAAAGTAAAGGGAGTTGTGATTTTCGAAAGGTAAAGGGTGCAAAGTAAAAAGCAGGCGTAAGTGATCGAAAAAGCATAATTCAATTTATCTTATCTGGCATAAACCCCTTTTTTACCTTAAGAATTCTGCCTTGCTTACGTAGTAGTTTACAATACTCCGTTCTCATGTTTAGACCACATAGTTACCACCACATCATTACTCTGATTCAACAAGTTGATTTGATTTTCAACTTTGGGTGAAAAGCAATTACCCTATCTTAAGAACTTTAAGTGAAATAAAAGTTATTTTTATAGATTACAAAAAAACTATAAACGAAATCACAGGTCCACTGTGATGTAAAGCGTAGTTCATTCGAAAGAACATCAACAATATTAAAAAAACATTGAAAAATCAAGCGAATTAGAATTATAGCAAAAACCTCAATTTCTAACTTCATCAAAACTAAAACCTTCTCATTTAATCCTACTATATGTTTCAATGCAAAACATCATTAACAACAATCTTGATATGAAAAAATGTTAGAGCATTTGATAGTATAATGACCTTGACAAGTTTGTGGAATATCGTTTATTTATTTAAATGACTCCACAAACTTTACATGCTTTTGCATCCTCTTATTTACTTAAATTAATATTTGTGCATGAACAACACAAGGGATGCCACAAAAGAATGCCTCGAAAAGTTTATGCATGATCAATGTTTAATTAAGTACAATATCCAATGCAATCAGTGTAAGCAAATAACGATTCTACAGGTTCAAGAGTACCTTTCTTGGAGAGAACCTGTGGCAGCGGAAGGAAGATCGGATGTCACCTTATGGAATCCTTCTCACCGGTCGGTCTCCTACTCTCTTGGAGAAGAAGCACGTGTCCACAACCCAAGAGTCTACAGATTAGCTTGGTGGATGTGGAGGGACGAATGGGAGAGAGAGGGAGAGGTGGCGGCTAGGGTTTGGTGGGGCTAGGGTTTGCACACAAGAAAATTAGTCCATCCAATGGGAGGCTCCCCTCCTTATATAGATGGCCCCACCGTAAACCCTAATGCGCAACCAATGAGAGTACGTCACGTGTCAGTGCTTTGGGCAAACATCATCTTAATCCTTAGATTAATCCAATATCTCCCACTTGCACAATAGCACGTCAACAACACGTCATCTTCTTTTGTGTCCCTGACACATACGTATATATCCCTGATACATACAATCATAAGATGGCAATGTGTCACCTCTTCATGTGTCCCCGACACATGTATACATCCCTGGTATATACAACTATTTCTCTCTTCCAAGAATGCATCCACAATACGCAAGTCTCTGATCATGTATCCCTGGTACAAGACCATATGTGTCCCCGACACATGTACTCTTCCGATCATACGGACAAATGGGTCGTAGGACCGGTGATGCACCTGCAATTTAGGAGTCTCAAACTAGAAACCTTAGTAGAAGGCCAGAATGACAACATCCTCACAAAAATAACAATTAGGCAGTCAAATGCACATCACTGTTCCCCAGGTTTACTCAGAAACTCACTTGACATGAACGGTATCTCGATCCCTCGGAGAGAATACCTTCTTATCCTCAAGGTACTTGCTACTGTATCTAATACAGTTGGGCCCAGCAAATACTTTTAGTGCAGTCGAGTCAAACCTTTCCTTTCGCCCCAGACCACCATTACACTCACAGTTCACTCCTTTCCCGAAGATGCCTCTTTAGACCGAATCTCTCATGGTCATAGATAACATCCCAAAGTAGCCACATCAACTCTTTGCTTCATGGTGTCGTCGAAGGTCACTGAGGGCAACTAAATGACAATCAAGTCTTGAACTCACACAGTGAAGGAGCAGGGATCCATCCTTTCACTTCCAAATGGTCGCTCAGCACATGTTGTATGACAAACATGCTATGGTGCATCATACTGTACACAACAGTATGTCTGTCTCTCAACACCATACAAGTCTTAGTCCAGTCGCACCCCCTTTGCGCCTGACCCGAGCTTCATCATTGTCGACTTAACACCATACAGGTGTTACCTGGCGCCACATGTGATGCTCGCACTTGGCTTCTATAGGTCACATGAATCGTGGGAACATTCATGTCAATCCTCACCAACATAGAGGATCTCATCTTGATTCCTAATCAAGGCGACTGTCCTATCATGAACTACTCTGGATCTATCATACAAGATCTCTTCATGATCAGTCTCATCTCTGCTCGCTATCAAAAAGTGCCAGAGGCGAACGCTCGTGTGAGTAAGCATTCTTCAGCCTATTGACAGAATAATATTTTATGCTAGAACAACTACATCAACCAAACAGATATAGTTGAAAGGAAAAACACAATCACTCATAAAAGGAAGTTAGACATGCCAATACATCAAAGTCCGCGTAAGCCTAAGGACTTCACATGACACACAAACGAGTCCTTAGCTATAGCCTTGGTTAGAGGGTCAGCTACCATAAGACTAGTAGACACATGTCTCAACTCAACTTCCTTTCTCGCTATAATGTCCTTCACAAAGTGGAACCTTGTCCATTTTAGCCTTCTCTTCAGGAGTCTCAGGATGCTTTATCAAGGCTTAAGTGCAAACTCTTCTCAACAGGAGTGTCGATTGGTTTGCATTTGTCCATATGGTATTTCTTCAAGATGTTGTTAATGTAAGTCTCTTGAGACAATCCCAGAAGTCTCTTGGACCTATTTCTAACTATCTTGACACCAAGGACGTAGCTAGCTTCACCCATGTCCTTCATATCAAACGTGGAGGCCACTCCTTAGTGGATTTCAGCAGCTTTTTGCTATTGCCAGCCATGAGTATGTCATCAACATACAATGTCAGAATGACAAATTTACCATTGGATCTCTTAACGTACACACAGTGATCTTCCTCAAGCATAGAGAACGCACTCTCTGATATAGCTTGATGGAAGCGAATGTTCCACTGTCTAGACGTTTGTTTTAAGCAATATAAGGACTTATTGAGCTTGCACACTTTGCGCTCTTGTCCTTTGACTTCAAAACCTTGAGGTTGATCCATATAGATCTCCTCCTCAAGTTCTCCATTGAGAAAAGCAGTCTTTACATCCATTTGGTAAAGCTCTAAGTCCATCTGAGCTACAATAGCTAGTAGAAGGCGGATGGAGGCAAACCTAACCACGGGTGAAAAGGTTTCCTCAAAATCCACGCCTTCTCTTTGGGTGTAGCCTTTAGCTACCAGTCTAGCCTTGAATCTATCAATAGATCCATCCACCTTCCTCTTAATCTTGAGGATCCACTTGGCCCCAATGGCCTTTCGGTTCGGCGGTAAGTCGACCAAGTCCCAGACTCGATTAACTTTCATCGACTCCAACTCTTCCTTTATAGCTTCTAACCACTCTTTAGCATTTGGACCTTCCAAAGCCTCTTTCAAGGTCTCCGGTTCTTGCTCATCGATTACTGTCATCCCGGATGATTCATAATCAATTTCTTCTTGAGCTATCATGAGGGCCTCTTCCTCTAAGCGAAACCGCCTACGAGGAATGAGCCTGCGTTTGCTTCGACGCAGATGGATATCTGATGGCTCATCCTCCGTGAGAGCTATCAGATCCTCAGCATTGCTGCTCCCACTAGGATCGACTGGTGGAACCTCATGTTCAACTTCCAGATCATGATCCCGTGGAGTGGCAATGTCCTCATCTTGTTGTACAAAGAAGTCCACTGACTCTTTGATAGCTCCAGCAAGGGTTGGAAAATCATTTTCCAAGAATGTGACATCCCTAGACTCCAGTTCCGTCCTTCTTTCATTCTCGTCTACCTCGATAAAAACATAACCTTTGGAGAAATCACTGTATTTTACAACGATACACTTTTTCCCTCTAGGTCCTAGTTTTCCATATCGGTGACTAGTAGAATGAATGTTTGTCGTGCATCCCCAAGGACGCAACAGACTAAAATCAGGCTTCCGTCCTGTCCATAACTCATATGGAGTTGAGGGAACCGATTTTGTTGGAACTCTATTTAGGATATAGGCAGCAGTCATTAGAGCATCTCCCCAAAATGAAATTGGTAAGCTCGCATGCGCCATCATGGATCTAACCATGTCTAGCAACGTTCTATTCCTTCTCTCGGCAACACCATTTTGCTGAGGAGTATAAGGCATAGTGAGTTGTCTAGATATCCCTTTTTCATCACATAACTCCTTGAACATTATGGACAGATACTCACAACCTCTATCCGTTCTAAGAGTTTTTATCTTATTATCCAACTGATTCTCAACTAAGCTTATGAATTTCTTAATACATTCTAGAGCTTCTGACTTGTGAGAAATAAGATAAATATGACCATATCTCGTGAAGTCATCAATGAATGTGATGAAGTAACTTTGTCCATGTCTAGTACGCACATTCAAAGGTCCACAAATACCTGAGTGAATTAGTTCTAAAGGAGAAGTAGCCCTAATGGCTTTTCCGAACGGTTTTCTAGTTGCCTTTCCAACTAGACAAGATTCACAGGTCGGCAATTCAAATTTGGAGCATTCTCCTAATACCCCCTCCTTTGCCAACCTGTTCATCCGGTCAACACCAATGTGACCTAGTCTAGCATGCCACATAACTGAATCATTATTCATGGAACTTTGGCTCACAAAGGCAGTAGCGGTATGATTGAAATCATAAATTGCGTCCAACACAATAAAACCGTCAAAAAGAAAAGCATGTCCATAATAAATGTTAGAAAGGTATAAACCCATATCATTGTTCTCAAAAACAACTTTAAAACCATGTCTCATCAAGACAACAACTGAAATAATATTTCGCCGTATAGCTGGTGCATACAACACGTCGTGAAGTAATAGGATCCGGCCACTTCGCAAATCCACTTTGCATGTGCCAACTCAAAGAACTTCAATGCTAGTGTTGTTTGCCATGTTTATTCGCCTCCCACTTGGAACACGGCGATATTCCACGAAGGCAGAGCGATCCTTTGTTATGTGGTCTGTGGCACCTGAATCCACAATCCACACAGGAGAGTGATCAGTGAGCATCACAGAACTAGTCACGTTACAATTCGAGGGATTACACACAGTAATTTCCTTTTGCTCAGTGCACTCACGAGCAAAATGTCCAGTCTTTCGGTAGTTAAAACAAGTCACATTAGACTTATCTTTCCCACCTCTGGATCCTCGAGGTCGTTTCTTTCCAGCTTTGTTTTCTGTTTTGTTTGCATTTGCACCCTTCTTGCCTTTAAAATCCTGAGATCTATCTCTTTTGTGCTTAAAAACCTGCACTCCTCCGAGGAGCGCCAGCCTCAGCAGCAAATACTTCAGTTCGAAACTTCCCACAAGGCCTTTGCAGTTCGAAACTTTTCGAACCGCAGTAACAGATCGTTCCTCATTGAACTTAGAATTGTGATTCGAGCAATTCGGTCTTTCTTTTTCCATGCATTATAAACATCCAAGTTTCTACGATGTTGCGCAGTATTCCCCTCCTCGGGGGGAGACATAGATTGGTTTATGTTTTCTAACATGTCCTGATCCTCTAAGAGATACTCAATTTTACGATGCCACAGATCGTAATTTCTTTCATTGAGTTTATCTCCTCGAGTCAGATCAGCGACAATGCTTTTGGAAGCAGCCATAAAGAATCTAGGACAATCAAAATACATAGCGATACATGAATTCTAGCATAAAATATAACGAGCTACAATAATCATAAAGAATAAACTGACTTAATAGCTATAGCATTCAGACCAAAAGAAAACATAAAGCATTCGATCAAATCCTCATGCAATAGTTAATAAAGTCATTTTACTAATCTAGATATTGAGCTCCATCATGATTTGATGACCCAAAAAAAACGTTTCAAATCATGGTAAATCAGCAAATAAAAAATATTTGTCGTCGGTTGCAAGGTGGTTTACACAAAACACTTCAACCTTGCAACTCCCACTAGGCATGCGAGTTCCCAAAAAAACGGTTTTCAAAAAAAAACAATCAACATCACACCGATATGATTACTACATTACTTCCATATCGAGCTAATGATCCCCATTAGGGATTTAGCCTCGTCGACGGGAACCTGCATGAGTCGTATAGCAATAATATCGCAATAATAAAAATAAAGGAGCCCCTCGTCTCCTTAGGGCAATAAACAGTCCACAGTCCATAATTATTACAGTCCATAATTATTACAGTCCATAAATATTACAGCCCATTGCGATAACTATTGCAAATGGAAATAAATGAATGAAATTACGTTCATCTCTCAATAAGGCAGTAAATAAAATCAGCAATCATTCATTCCACATAGCCACAATCTTTCCATACGTTAGCACAATCCGATGTATGAAAAAAATACCATAAAGTGTGCACCTCATTCAAACAATAAGGAAGTAATGCATAAGGAAACAATGCATGAATGGGGCACGAAAATAGGCAAAAAACATGTTAGGTAATGACAACCAATCTCCACAATAATCATTCTCAAAACAGAATTTTTTTCTTCTTTCCCTAATCAATATAATCATGATAGCACAAAATTATCCTACTTAGATTAGGAAAGAAAAATCCAAAATTATATGGTGGAGAGCAACACATATTTTTGCATCAAAGTAAAGCATCCAAACACATTTTTAAGGCAATAAAATTCCAGCCCATAATATCTTTCCAAAAATTTCAGAATTAGCCAATCTTTCCATAATCAATATAGGCATGCAATCAATAATAATTATGCTACTTCTAATGGAAAGACAAATTCAAAATTCTTTGGTGGAGAGCAACACATATTTTTGCATCAAAGGAAATTATCCAAACATATTTTTAAGGCAATAAAATTCCAGCCCATAATATCTTTCCAAAAATTTCAGAATTAGCCAATCTTTCCATAATCAATATAAGCATGCAATCAACAATAATTATGCTACTTGTAATGGAAAGAAAATTTCGAAATTCTTTGGTGGATGGCATCACATATATGCACATTTGATGAAAAGGAAATATTTCAAATGAAATGCATGCAATCATCCCAAAAGAAATCCAAAATATCCTTAATGAGATTAACATATATGTGCATTCAATCATAAAGGAAATATTTCAAATGAAATGCATGCAATTATTCCAAAAGAAATCCGAAATATCCTTAATGAGATTAACATATATGTGCATTCAATCATAAAGGAAATATTTTAAATGAAATGAATGCTCTCATTCCAAAAAAAACGAAATATACAATATGGTAACTCAATATTCATGTATACATGCTCAAAGATTAGAATAAATAATATCTAACCCTAATTCGTAAAAATCAGGAAAAATAGACATCTTATTTCATGTATACATGTGCATGATTTAGAAGAATCAACATGGAAAATAACTTCTGATTTTATCTAATACATGCACAAAGAATAGAGGTAACAACACAGAAAAAAACAGAATTCTGGTCACATCTATGTATGTGCAATGATAGGAGAGCAACATATCATATTGGCTCGAAATAAAATCAGGAAAAATCCATCTTAAACCATGCACATATGCGCAAGAATGGAGGAGCAAAATCTAACCCTAGATGCATGCTCTAATGAACCATAACATGCGCAACATGTAGAAACTAGTCTAAACCCTAATTGCATGTTAGAAAGAAATCAGCAAACATGCACCACTTATATCTCTAAATGAATGATCATATTATTTCATTTCAAGATCAAAAACCTCTAAGTTTTCATTTCAAGAATATGAAAACGAATTTTAAAGAAAAAAATCATGAACAATCAACATATATAACATGCGCATCATGTAAATAAGCAATGCTGATTTTCTGTTTTCTTTCTTTCTCCAAAAACATAACCACCGAATATTTTGTTTTTATCTCAAATCAGATTATCATAAAACAAAAATTCGTCAAGCATAGTGAGGATTCGAAGGTAACCGAGATGGCTCTGGTACCAATGTAAGCAAATAACGATTCTACAGGTTCTAGAGTACATTTCTTGGAGAGAACCTGTGGCAGCGGAAGGAAGATCGGAGGTCACCTTACAGAATCCTTCTCACCGGTCGGTCTCCTACTCTCTTGGAGAAGAAGCACGTGTCCACAACCCAAGAGTCTACGGATTAGCTTGGTGGATGTGGAGGGATGAATGGGAGAGAGAGGGAGAGGTGCCGGCTAGGGTTTGGTGGGGCTAGGGTTTGCACACAAGAAAATTAGTCCATCCAATGGGAGGCTCCCCTCCTTATATAGATGGCCCCACCCTAAACCCTAATGCGCAACCAATGAGAGTGCGCCACGTGTCAGTGCTTTGGGCAAACATCATCTTAATCCTTAGATTAATCCAATAATGAGGAGCATATATATCATCTCGTGTAGCCCAGTAGATTATGCGGTTGCAATTTATTGGTGTACGTAGTACACTTCCAATATCCGTCAGATTTGTAGCGACCTCCACCAGAGTCATACAATGTTCTAATACAACAATATCGATGCCCTTTTATAATAACCTACGAACAAGAAATCAATGAAAATCATTGAGCATGTATCTAAGGATTACCTCAATTGATTATGAATTCAAAACAATATTATATAACTGTAACATCCTCAAAAACGGAAGAAATTTAATTTTTTTTAATAAAACAAAACATGAGGATATTACCAAAGAAAATTGACAACTTGTGCACCAACATATATACAATATATATCTGAGAGTTTCAAATGTGTGATTACAGTAAAAGATAAAGAAAATATACATGTAATCACTCGGACCTCAAAAAAGGGAAAGCAGGATCTGACCTCGAACGTGCTCCTCCACAGTCACCACCTACTGCACCACTCATGGCCTGACATAAAACATGAATATGCCTAAGTTTCCCATGAGGAAGCCCTCGTATGGCAAACCTCTAACACAATAAATGAACTAGACAACAATGAGCATGTATGAAATGAAATGCAATAACAATCATCATCTCACTGGGCCCCCGGGAACTCTCTCCATACCACAGTAGACACCAAACAGTGACGGGTCTCGTGGGTCCTCTAGCCCAACCCTCACACGTGCCCCATGGGCACAGACGGAAACACCCTCGACTACAACACACACTGGATCACTCTCAGGTCGGTAATGTCTGTACCGTTGCCGCTCTAGGGCCGGAGACACGATGCCATCTTGAGCTGCTCCAGAAGACCACTCTCAGGCCGGCAATGTCTGTATTGTTGCCCCTCTAGGGGCAGAGACCCGTTGCCATCTTGAGCTGGCCCCCCACACACACACGAACCACCTCAGGCTGGAAATGTATGTATCGTTGCCCTTCCAAGGACGGAGACCCGTTGCCATCTTGGGCTGGCCCGACAACACCCATGAACCACTCTCAGGCCGGCAATATCTGTACCGTTGGCCCAAAAAGGCCGGAAACTTGTTGTCATTTTGAGCTGGCTCCACAAAACTAAAACCACACAAAACTGCACCAAACGGTTAAACAAAACCACCAAACCGGTTGACCGAATCCTCTCCACAGGACTGGCCTAACCAAAAAACCTGTCTACCGGTCGAACGGCAAAGGGGTCCCGTTTGACTTAATTCGACCAGTAAAAACTCCATGTCGCAATAAAAGGCACAAACGGTCGAAGCACGCGCGATCACCAGTTGACCAAAAATGGGCAGTAGAAAATCCAAATCAAGCAGAATTCTCCGGTCGACCGAACCATCACGCGGTCAAACAAACTTTAAGTTATTTAAAACGTCGGTCGAACGAGTCAACTAGGTTGTCGACCGTTTGGATGATCAACGCCCCAACAGTCCTACAACAATGCTTTCGGTCGACCGGCAAAGGGGCATCATTTGACTGAAAACACAGAGTATCCATTTCTCGTTCAATATACACTACCGGTCGACCACCTCCAAGGTATTGTTCGACCAGTACGAGAGATTTTGCCCAATTTACACTACGACCGGTTGACCGAACCATGCCACTGGTCGACCGTTTACAGTTCAAAAAGCTGCTGCACAGGTCCGACGAGCCATCCCGCCTACCGTCGACCACTCCAACAATCACAAAAGCAGAAGTGAGCATCAATGTAAAACTTGACATACCTTGAAGACTTGAAGAAGCCTTCGAAGACCCAACGTCGAGCTTTCCCTAACGAACCCAACCTCTGGCGACAACCAACCACGTTACGATCTTCTCCGCTCCGGAGAACGTCCGAGCTCCACCTCGCCGACGAATACGCACCAGGGAGCTGAGAGGGAGGGCGGTGAATGAGAGAGAAAGAGAGAAAGAGAGAAAGAGAGAGAGAGAGAGATTGTGGGCTTTGAGAAAACGTGAAGTCTCTGTCTTTTTTCGGTCGACCGGATTAACTTTGCCGTTCGACCATTGGGACGTTTATTTTTAATATTGTTTATGGCGTAGACCATCCAAACGGTCGACTGTCCGTGACCATTGTCCGACCGTTTGGTCGTTTTGTTTCGTTGGTTGTGGTTCAACCGGTCATGGGGACGGTCGAGCCCTTGTGCGTTCCTAGAGGGAACCAGTCGATCGACATACCTTTTTCGGTCGATTGTTTCTACACAGTCTGGTGTTTTGAGGTGAGTGATCTACGGCTTCACCAACCTTTTTAGGGCAACAGACCAAAATACCGGCCTAATAGTGATTGGTGGTGGCTCTACGGAGTGGGTGTTGGCTTTACGGAGAGAGTGTTGGATCTATAGAGCGAGTTGTTGCTCTTTGGAGTGATTCTGGGCTCTAGAGCGGCCGTCCTTGTGAGGCGGGGTTTGTTGACCGATGTATTTTCCAGCAGGTGCCTTGTGTGCATGTGTGGTGTGGGGGTTGGGGTGAGAGGACCCTAGAGCCTGTGTGGATCATGTTTGGTGTGGTTGGGAGAGAGGTCCCTAGTGCCCAGTATCGACGGCAATGTTTTGTTTTGGTTGCATTTGGTGTGCTATGTTGCTATAGTTGTTCATATATGTGTTAGGGGTTTGACATACTTGTTGGAGGATGGGAGGAGGACGGTGAGCTACTGATCAACCCACCACAGGAGAATGCCCGTCTCCGGGCTACAGGGACCGCTGATTGGCGGTCTAAAAGGCGCGCCTCGTGCGCTGCCTTAGACCGCCCTGATCTTCATGCATTTTGCCTTCTTTTGACTCCACTAGATCCATTCTTGATCTATTCTACTGGGGGGCAGGAAGGAAAGAAGGTGGCTCTCTCCTTGACACTCACAAAGCAAAAAAAAACGATTTTGCAATGCACACTCTTCTTTTTTCTACGCACATACTTACTCTTTTCTTACACAATTTCGTGGCTCAACTTCTAATGCTTGATATATATTGTTGTTGTATTGTTGTGTTACAAATGGTGAATTCTAGTGTCTTATATAGGCACTTACATGACCCTACAACTTCCAAATATAAAGACAACATAAACATGATCATTCAAGATCATTACACCCTCTACTTAAATTGTATACATAATTAGAACGAAAATTACACAAAAAATGAAAAGACTCTTGTCTCTTCCACTCCCTCAACCTTTTGTCTTCTCATGTATTGACTCTTCACCCCCTTGATGAGTCATCAAGCAATGATGATGTGGCGGGTGACTAGGACGCTACATAGGGTTAAGTCGCCACCTAGGATTAAGTTCAATTCTCAATAATACTGAGTTTCCTTTTGAAAACTCGGGCATATAGTTTTATGTTTGCATTTCTGACCGTAAGCGGCATTAGGAGGTGGTGACGGTGGAGGAGCACACTCGGGACTGGATTCTGCTGTCAATCTTTTTAGGTAGTTTATGATTACATGTATTGTATATACTCGTGGTTGACATCCTTGATATAATCATACTTTTGACAAACTATTTTGTATATCGGTGCACCGTTGATGATGTGTTTGAGTTGCAGTCCCGCTCTTTTGGTTTGTAAGTTGTTATTTATTTTAAATTTTCTATGGTTTCAGGACGTTATACCCAGGTCATTAATTTTATAGAGCAAGACTAATATACATTTTTTTTTCAAAACAAACAAACTTAGATTCTTGAATGATCCAAGTCATGTCTTTTGCAAATTGAAGACTTAGGTTCATCCGGAAACTTTTGTAGAGAAAATAGATTGGTTGAACTTTTCGTAAACGTGAGATCGTGGGCTCATCTGATAGATTATTAGTTTCGTCAAGCTTGGAAATATTATACTATAAAATATAAAATAGTGGACACCATCGAAAATGAAGGCTTAATAATAGACAAAGTATGAAATGAAAAAACAATTGCTGAAATCCAATGAAGTGAATAATTGACCATAGAAGTCGCTTTTATAGAGTACAAAACAACTATAAATGAAATCACCTGTCCACTGTGAAGTAAAGCGTAGTTGATCATTCGGAAGAACATCAAGAATTTCAAAAAAAATCATTGAAAAGTCAAGCGAATAAGAATGATAGAAAAAACCTCATAATTTCTAACCCCATCGAAACTAAAACCGTCTCATTTAATCCTACTATATGTTTCTGTAACGTCCCGAAACAGCGGAAGAATTTTTTTCAAATTTAAAACATAAACATACGACCGTCAACGGTCAACAAGGGCACGCTACTGGAAAAGTCAACAGAATATATATATAAAATATCTCCACGTGGAAGTCATAATACAGAGTGTCAAAAGAGTGATTACATGTCTAATACATAACTACAGTAATCACTACCTCTACAAAAAGGATGAAGCGACAGGACCCGATCCCGGAGGCACTCCCCTCGGTCACCACCAACCTAAGACCGCCTGCTCCCTGAAAATGAAACATAAAATCTGCCTGAGTTCCCGAAAGGAACCCCGTATGCCAACATCTCCTATATATACAGAAATACAGATGAAAATGCCAAGAATGCTCATGCAATGCAATCCGCCTCGGGCCCAATGAATGCCCCAACCGCCACGGTCCATCTCCCAGCCGCGCACAGGGGCATGGGAAACATCCCCCACCCTGCCAATCCAGGCCCACACGAGGGGGGTCGCCGCACTCATCTTCCAGCCGCACACAGGGGCAATAGGGAGGCATCCCCCCTGCCAATCCAGGCCCACACGAGGAGGTCTCGGCTTTCCTCCACAGGGAAAGTGCACCCCCTTCCCCCACCAGGGAAGAAGGCATCTACCACCCACACAGGCATGGCAGGCATCCCTCTCTGCCGCACCGGCATCCACAAGGGGTCCAACAGAAATACGCTCTCGTCGTAGGTGAAATCCGTAGCTCCGAGGTCCGGTGATCGACCGTGGGCTCGGCAGCCGGTAGTCGCCTCTGCTCGACGTCACGTATGTGGATAAATCCACCACGGAAAGATAATTCGACCCACCAGTCGAACAAGGTCAAATCTAGCGGTCGACCGTTTGGAAGGTCTACGCTATACGTTTTATATACATATATATCTTGTTCGTCGAACCAGGGTCCGTTCAACCGATAAGGAAAACTGCATGAATCCTGCCCACTGCATTCGGTCGACCGAAACTCTTTCGGTCAACCGGATCAACAGGCACTTCACTACAGGAAAACTGCACGCGGTCGGTCGACCGGATCCAGAGCGGTCGACCGTTTAGATGGTCAACGCTATTGACCGACTTTGCGCAGTTCGGTCGACCGAGACACACACTCGGTCGGCCGAAGGTCTGTCTACCCTATCTACTGGGATCGGTCGACCGAACAACCACCGGTCGACCGGACTAATATAACCCTTATAAAATATTCCCGCTAAAATTTGGCATAAACGGTCGACCGTCACACAGACGTCGTTCGACCGTTTTCGGGCAGTAAGCAAATATATACTAAACTCGGTCGACCGAGACCACTACCGGTCGACCGAAACATGCATTTTCCCTCTGGACAGGCATCATCTAGACGCTGTTCGGTCGACCGAACACTCAATCGGTCGACCGAACAGAGCGTCTTCAACCTCTGTCCAGTCGGGTTTCTCGCCGGGAAACGGCACCAACGCCGCCCCCTACACTCCCACACCTCTTGGGGAGTTACTATGAAGACTTGGCATACCTTTAAAGACGATGAAGACCCGCCGGAGCCTCGCTCGCGCACCGCCGTCTCCGAAGACCTCCTCACGCTCCTTCCTCGTGCTCGCCTCCACCACGCCGCCGGAGCTCCTCTCCTTCCTCCTCTGGTCGCCGGAAGCAAGGGAAGAATGGGTGAGTTTGAGTGGAAACGAAATGGAGAAGGGAAAAGGGAAGAAAAGGTTGAGTTTTGGTTTATATACACAAACCTACACCTAACCCATACTCCCACCATACCTCCTTCCATACACACCTCACTCCACCCATACCACCCCATACCTCCTCTCTCTCTCTCTCTCACTTCACGTCTTTACAATCCACCATCCTTAAAAGGATTTCGCCCCGAAATCAGAAAGGTAACTTACCAAACAACTCTGGATACTGCTTCCGAACTTCCTCCTCGATCTCCCAGGTGGCCTCGCGCTCACTGTGATGCTGCCATCTGACCTTAACCATCGGAATGGTCCTCCTCCTGAGCTGATGGTCCATCCGATCGATGATCTCAACTGGCCTCTCCTCAAGTGACAAGTCCTGCCGGATCTCAGGCACTGCAATCTCTATCACATGTGTCGGGTCTGCAACGTACTTCCTCAACATAGAAACATGGAAGACGTTGTGAAGGCCAGAGAACTGTGGTGGCAAAGCAACTCTGTAGGCGACCTCCCCGACACGGTCCAAGATCTCAAAAGGTCCGACATACCTTGGACTGAGCTTCCCCTTCTTCCCAAACCTCATCACTCACCGAGCTGGTGAAATCTTCAGGAAGACGTGATCTCCAACCTCGAAGCTCAAAGTCCGTCTGCGTCGGTCAGCATAACTCTTCTGTCTGCTCTGTGTTGTAGCCAACCTCCTCCTGATCAGGTCAACCTTCTCTGTGTACATCTGCACAAGCTCTGGACCCACTAACTGCCTCTCGCCTACGTCACTCCAGCATACCGGCGATCTGCACGGCCTCCCGTACAACGCCTCATACGGTGCCATCCCAATACTAGCATGGTAGCTGTTGTCGTAGGCAAACTCGATCAGAGGTAGATGCTCATCCCAGTGTCCAGCCCAGTCCAACGTGCAAGCCCTCAGCATATCCTCCAAGGTCTGGATAGTCCTCTCTGACTGACCGTCTGTCTGAGGGTGAAAAGCTGTACTGAATCTCAGACGTGTCCCCAGTGCCTGCTGCAGACTCCCCCAAAATCTGGATGTGAACCTCGGATCTCTGTCAGAGATGATGCTCACCGGTACTCCGTGCAATCTGACGATCTCCTCTACATATAGCTTCGCCAGACTCTCCAAAGGCAAGGTGGTCCTGAAGGCCAGAAAGTGCGCGGACTTGGTCAGTCTATCGACTATCACCCAAATCGCGTCATGGAACCGCCTCGTCTTCGGTAGCCCCGTGACAAAATCCATCGTCACGTGCTCCCACTTCCACTCCGGAAGCTCGATACTCTGCATAGGCCCAGCTGGCCTCTGGTGCTCGATCTTCACCTGCTGACAGACCAAACACCTACTCACGAACTCTGCAATGTCCTTCTTCATGCCTCTCCACCAGAAGTTCCGCTGCAGGTCCTTATACATCTTCGTGCTCCCTGGATGGATGGTGTACTTCGCTCTGTGTGCCTCCTCCATGATGTCATCTCTCATCCCATCAACCCTCGGCACCCAGATCCGCCCTCTGAATCTCAGACCTCCATCGACCCCAACACTGAAATTTGACCCCTCTCTGGCAGTCAACTCCAGCAAACTGGCCAACTCATCATCCTCATGCTGCGCCTGTACTACCTGTGAAACGGTCTGTGGCTCTACCCGCAACCCAGCTATCACTGCTCCCTCAGAGTCCCCAGTGAACGGCCTCCACTCTGCCAATGACTCAAGCAGTCTCCACTCCTGAAGGCACATACCAGCAACTGATAGCTCCACTCTCCTACTCAAGGCGTCTGCAACTGAATTCGCCTTCCCCGGGTGGTAGGAGATGGTGAAATCGTAGTCCTTAATGAACTCCAACCAACGATGCTGTCTCATATTCAACTCCTTCTGGGAGAAGAGGTACTTCAGACTCTGGTGATCGGTGAACACCTCAAACTGCTCACCATACAGGTAGTGTCTCCATGTCTTCAGTGCGTGCACAACGGCTGCCAACTCCAAGTCATGCGTCGGGTAATTCTTCTCATGGGTCTTCAACTGCCTCGACGCGTATGCAATCACCCTCCCGTGCTGCATCAACACGCAACCCAAACCAATGCCTGATGCGTCGCTGTAGACCACAAAACCTCCTGTGCCGCTCGGCAGAGTCAAAACTGGAGCTGTCGTCAGTCGTCTCTTCAGCTCCTGAAAGCTGTCCTCGCACTTCTGGGACCAAACAAAAGTGACTCCCTTCTGCGTCAGGGCAGTCAGAGGTGCAGCTAACCTCGAGAAGTCTTTGATGAAGCGACGGTAGTAACCCGCCAATCCAACAAAGCTCCTGATCTCCGTCACGCTCGTAGGGGCTCTCCACTCAGTCACTGCCTCTACCTTCGCCTGATCCACCGATATCCCCTCTGTAGAAACAATGTGACCCAGAAATGCGACTCTGTCCAACCAGAATTCGCACTTCGAAAACTTAGCATACAACCTCTGGTCTCTCAAAATGCTAAGTACAATCCGCAGGTGCTCTCTGTGCTGCTCCACATCGGGTGAGTAAATCAGGATATCATCCACAAAGACAACGACACAACTATCCAAGTACTGCCTGAACGTCCGGTTCATCAGATCCATGAAAGCTGCCGGAGCGTTCGTCAACCCAAAAGGCATCACCAAAAACTCATAGTGCCCATATCTGGTCCTGAATGCTGTCTTCTGGACATCCTCCTCTCGGATCCTCAGCTGATGGTATCCTGAGCGTAGGTCGATCTTAGAGAAGACCTTCGCTGACTGCAACTGATCGAACAGGTCCTCAATCCTAGGTAGGGGATACCTATTCTTGATGGTGACCTTGTTCAGCATCCTATAGTCAATGCACATCCGCAAAGACCCGTCCTTCTTCTTCACAAACAGCACTGGCGCGCCCCAAGGTGAGACACTCGGTCTGATGAATCCAGCCTCCATCAGCTCCTGTAGCTGCTTCTTCAACTCTGCCAACTCCGCGGGCGCCATCCTGTACGGGGCCTTCGACTGCGGTGAGGTGTCTGCTGCCAGCTCAATGCAAAACTCCATCTCTCGCGGAGGTGGCAATCCTGGAATATCATCTGGAAACACCTCTGTAAACTCCCGTACCACATCTATCTCGTCCAGCCTCGGAGACTCAGCCTCTGGAACAACCAGCGTCGCCAGAAACGCTCTGCAACCCTGCTGTATCAACCTCTGAGCCCTCAAAGCTGACACCACAATGCGGCCTCCTCTGTTCCTGACTCCTCTAATCATGATATCAGGCAACCCCATCCTCAGAATCAAAACCTTCCTCTCACGGCAAAGGACACGCACGTCATGCCGGGACAGCCAGTCCATCCCCAGAATAACGTCGAAGTCCTCCATCGGTAGCAAGACCAGATCTGCCGGAAAATCTTGGTCTCCCGAAACAACCGTGGCGCCGGGGATGAAGCTCCCCACAGTGCCCACCAGACCCAAGGGTGTGCTGACCTCCAAAGTGGCAGTCAACATCGCAAGGGTACAACCCAACACTCCCGCAAATCGCTCCGAGATGAACGAGTGTGTCGCGCCACAATCAAAAAGCACTCTAGCCTCTAAACCTGCCACAAGAAGTGTACCTTCCACGACGGTGCTGGCGTCCCTCGCCTCCTCTGCCTGGATAGTGAAGACTCGTCCAGTGCGCTGACCATGCTGTGGTGCTGCAGGTCTCCTAGCTCCGCCGCCACTGACACTCGGAAGTCCCGGAGGTCTGCTCGGTCCAGCGCCCTTGCTAGGGCAGTCCCTGACGAAGTGGCCCTGCTGACCACAACCATGACAAGTAACCAGCCCAAAGTAGCGCCCAGTGTGCACTCTGCCACAGCTCCTGCACGCCTCTGGTTGCGGCGCCCCTGCTGCCTCGATCCGGGGCCTCTTGCCCGACTTCCCCGAACTCTGCCCTCCTGGCCTCCCTGAGGATCTCCCTACCGATCTCCTATCATCCTGATAATTCTCCCGGTAGTCCCTCTCCATGATAGTGGCACTCCTCACTGCATCCGCCAAGGTGCGCGGCATGCTCGACAACACTCGGGTCCTCAGATGCTTCCGGAGTCCCCCGACAAACTTCATCGACCTCTGCGCCTGAGTGACGAAAATCTCCGGACAGTAACGCTCAAGGGCGTTAAACTTCCCAATGTACTCCTCCAGTGTCATGCTCCCCTGCTCCAGGGTCAGGAACTCCACCCGCTTCCCGTCTCGCACATGCTCCGAAAAGTACTGCTCGTTGAACTCCTCAACGAACTCCTCCCATGACACATCCTCTCGACCGGTGAACACAACTGCTGAAGTCGACCTCCACCAGTTCGCTGCAGCTCCTCTCAGCACATAGGTGGCCAGGTCCACCTTCTTCTCCGGAGTACAGTCGATAGCTCTGAAGATCGTCTGCATAGTGAGGATCCACTCCTCAGCTGTCTCTGCATCCATCTGGCCAGCAAACGTCGGAGGGTGCTGCCTCATGAACCGGTCGTGCATCGCACCGGCCCCCGCCTGCGCACTCTGCGCTGCCTGGCGCTCTAACATCCCGCTCAACCGCTCCACGGTGTCGAACAGGACTCTGCGCTCTGCCTCCCGGGCCTCCTCTCTCTCGGTCTCGCTCGAACTGCGAGTCTCAACCGCAGGCACAACCCGTCCTGGAGGCATCACTCTACAGAACAAAAGACTCACATCAGAATGATCATGAATGCATGCAATGGACCTCTAGACTCTAATCCTAACTCGATGGTGGTTTCTTTGGAAAATACGCCAGGATCAAGGCTCTGATACCAAGTTGTAACGTCCCGAAACAGCGGAAGAATTTTTTTCAAATTTAAAACATAAACATACGACCGTCAACGGTCAACAACAAGGGCACGCTACTGGAAAAGTCAACAGAATATATATATAAAATATCTCCACGTGGAAGTCATAATACAGAGTGTCAAAAGAGTGATTACATGTCTAATACATAACTACAGTAATCACTACCTCTACAAAAAGGATGAAGCGACAGGACCCGATCCCGGAGGCACTCCCCTCGGTCACCACCAACCTAAGACTGCCTGCTCCCTGAAAATGAAACATAAAATCTGCCTGAGTTCCCGAAAGGAACCCCGTATGCCAACATCTCCTATATATACAGAAATACAGATGAAAATGCCAAGAATGCTCATGCAATGCAATCCGCCTCGGGCCCAATGAATGCCCCAACCGCCACGGTCCATCTCCCAGCCGCGCACAGGGGCATGGGAAACATCCCCCACCCTGCCAATCCAGGCCCACACGAGGGGGGTCGCCGCACTCATCTCCCAGCCGCACACAGGGGCAATAGGGAGGCATCCCCCCTGCCAATCCAGGCCCACACGAGGAGGTCTCAGCTTTCCTCCACAGGGAAAGTGCATCCCCTTCCCCCACCAGGGAAGAAGGCATCTACCACCCACACAGGCATGGCAGGCATCCCTCTCTGCCGCACCGGCATCCACAAGGGGTCCAACAGAAATACGCTCTCGTCGTAGGTGAAATCCGTAGCTCCGAGGTCCGGTGATCGACCGTGGGCTCGGCAGCCGGTAGTCGCCTCTGCTCGACGTCACGTATGTGGATAAATCCACCACGGAAAGATAATTCGACCCACCAGTCGAACAAGGTCAAATCTAGCGGTCGACCGTTTGGAAGGTCTACGCTATACGTTTTATATACATATATATCCTGTCGGTCGAACCAGGTTCCGTTCAACCGATAAGGAAAACTGCATGAATCCTGCCCACTGCATTCGGTCGACCGAAACTCTTTCGGTCCACCGGATCAACAGGCACTTCACTACAGGAAAACTGCACGCGGTCGGTCGACCGGATCCAGAGCGGTCGACCGTTTAGATGGTCAACGCTCTTGACCGACTTTGCGCAGTTCGGTCGACCGAGACACACACTCGGTCGGCCGAAGGTCTGTCTACCCTATCTACTGGGATCGGTCGACCGAACAACCACCGGTCGACCGGACTAATATAACCCTTATAAAATATTCCCGCTAAAATTTGGCATAAACGGTCGACCGTCACACAGACGTCGTTCGACCGTTTTCGGGCAGTAAGCAAATATATACTAAACTCGGTCGACCGAGACCACTACCGGTCGACCGAAACATGCATTTTCCCTCTGGGCAGGCATCATCTAGACGCTGTTCGGTCGACCGAACACTCAATCGGTCGACCGAACAGAGCGTCTTCAACCTCTGTCCAGTCGGGTTTCTCGCCGGGAAACGGCACCAACGCTGCCCCCTACACTCTCACACCTCTTGGGGAGTTACTATGAAGACTTGGCATACCTTTAAAGACGATGAAGACCCGCCGGAGCCTCGCTCGCGCACCGCCGTCTCCGAAGACCTCCTCACGCTCCTTCCTCGTGCTCGCCTCCACCACGCCGCCGGAGCTCCTCTCCTTCCTCCTCTGGTCGCCGGAAGCAAGGGAAGAATGGGTGAGTTTGAGTGGAAACGAAATGGAGAAGGGAAAAGGGAAGAAAAGGTTGAGTTTTGGTTTATATACACAAACCTACACCTAACCCATACTCCCACCATACCTCCTTCCATACACACCTCACTCCACCCATACCACCCCATACCTCCTCTCTCTCTCACTTCACGTCTTTACAGTTTCAATGTTAAACAACATTAACAACAAACTTGATATAAAATGTTAGAGCTTTTGACAGTACAATGACCTTGACAAGTTTGTTGAATATCGTTCATTTATTTTAATGACTTGACACACTTAACATGTTTTTGCATTCTCTTATTTACTTAAAATAATATCTGTGCACGAGGAACACAAGGGATGCCACAAAAGAAAGCTCGAAAAGTTTATGCATGATCAAAGTTTAACTAAGTACAATATCCAATCTCGTGTAGCCCCGTAGATTGTGTGGTTGCAACTTATTGGTGTAGTATACTTCCAATATACATCACATCTATAGCGGCCTCCACCAGAGTCATAGAATGTGCCATTACAACAATATCCCCATGTTAGGAACATGAAATCAAAGAAAATATTAACGAAGTTACATTTGTCATTCTTAATATAAACATGATAGGTTAAACAAGTTAACGTGAAATTAATAAAATTTTAATTTTAATCAAACATGAAATATAAACCTATGTTTTATATAAACATTAAAACAAAAATAAGAAGTGAAACAACCATCATGACAATTATTGAGGATCTTCTAATACATCATCGGGAATAATGAGATAGTAGCACCAAATGTGACAAACACAAAAAATAATTCATCAATTATTCATTTATTTTTTAATAATCAAACATGAAATAAAATCAAACATATTATAAACATGAAATATTATCAAATATAAACAAACAAAAAATAATCAAACATGAATTTTGATATTAAGTTAACGTGATTGGTCAATCACGTTTAACATAAACCATGACTTTTATTGGTCAAACCTTGAATCAGTATTAATATAAACGTGAGTGGTTAACGTGATATTAAGTAACGTGAGTGGTTGACCAATCATGTTTATAAATATGAAACATTTATAAGAATTAGTCAAGGTTTATATTAAAAATACAATTTGGGATTGGAATTGATTTATAAAAGTATTATAGCATTTTCCTTCGGATACAAATTTGAATATAGGTCAAATATCTGAATATCCGAAATTACCAATTTTTACATCCAATATATGTGGTAATTAATATTTATATGTTGAGTTAATAAAAATTAAGTTATTCATTTATAAATAATAGAATACACAAACAAATTTAAATATAAATTTGTTATGGTATCCTTTCAAAATATTTTAGAACATACAACGAAAGATATATAAAAATTATGTTATAAGAATTTGAATAGTATCTCGAATCCGAATTCGATTTTGTTTCAAATTTTATACAAAATTGAATAGTTATAAAAGAATCTGTTGAATTTGATGTTCTTATTTGAAATTCGGATTCATATTCGGATACAAACTATATCCGATTAGTCATCATCCGATTGCATCCCTGGTCAAATCAGTTCATATATAGATTTAAACAAGCTGATTATTGTTAACTCTCAACTTTAGATAATAAGCACTTTACATTAATGATGGATTCTTATGCATGTGTTTTGTACATAAATTTTTCATATTCAAGTTTTACTAACAAGCTAATTTGTTGTGGAAATGTGAAGTAAATAGTATTTTTCATATAGAGTGCAACAATACTCCAAATCTCTTATAGATTGTAAAGTAAAACATAGTTGACCCTTGAACACATCAAGAAATGAAATATTTCACTAATTAACCTAATTACAATTACAATGAAAATCGCGGAATCACTAATCCATCTAAACTATAACATCCACATTTAATACTTCCAGTTGTCTAATATAGAATATCATATCATTCATAACAGTCTTCACGTGGGAAATAATTAAGCTTGGGATATTGGAACGACAACGATAAATTTAGGGAATAACACTTATTTATTTAGATCATTACACAAATATTACATGGTTTGGCATCCTCTTATTTACTTACAATAATATTTGGGATGCTATATATTAGCATAACCACACAGTGTCTACATGATGCAAACTTAGTAACAATATCCAATGCAGTGAGGCGCATATATATTAGATCGTGTTGCCCAGTAAATAGTGCCGGTGCAGTATATTGGTGAAGCATACTTCCATAGTCGATTACATCTATAGCGCCCTCCACCTAGGTTATACAATGTTCCCGTGCAACAATAACCCCACGTATATTTGCCTGTGCATTCGTTAAAACAATTAAAATTCACTTGGCATTAAAGAGCATTTGGTTCAAATCCAAATTTCGTCAATCATTCGTGGAAGGAAAAAAATTCGGAATTCGCTCGATTTACTTGAGGCTTATGTTCCTAATACACTTTAAAAAATTAACAATAATTGAACAATCAAACTGTATATTTTGATATACGACATGAGTTATTTGTGCACATCGAAAATCATAAAATTTGATAATCATTTCATATAAGATCAAGAAACCGAAAAATATAGACTATTCATTTTTATTTTTATTTTATACAAATTCAAACTGTATCTCAAAATTACTAAAAATCACCAAGTCCAATAATATTATTATCTAACTTACTATATTTGGGCGATACTCCTGTTGCCATTTTGGAATTGGACAACTCGTCGGGATGGATCACCACATCAGAATTAGCCAATACATGGTTTGGGATGAGCACAACCATAATCACGAGGACGGTGAACATAGCAATAGCCTTTGATGCCATCGCACAAGATTTGAAGGTTCGGAGTATAAAAAATATTTATTACTAGAAAGAAGAATAGAAGGAATCTCCAGTGTAAGGCTCCCATGCACCTCCAGTAGTATTTATAGTGACATTGATCTAAATGTAAGTTATGAAATAGATTATTACTCAGTCGTAACTATGAAAATTAAATACTTTTTGATTCGTACTCAATGAGTTAATAAATTTAAGTCATCTTTCATGTCCTATTTTAATATAGCACACGGTTTTGTTTGTGACCCGTTGACATTAACGTTTTGACAATAATGTGCTATAAATAGACAAAATTGTACAATTAGCATTTCTGGTAGATTGGTAAACCAAGTTAACGTGAAAGTTACTAAAATCTTAATTTTAATCAAACATGAAATATAAACTTGTTTTTAATATAAATATTATTTGTTAGAATTAGTTGAAAGCAAATTATTTGCTTCTTTTGATCACTCATTCTATTACCCTTAAACTTTGAGATATTCATGGTCCTACAAAAATATATAAATCATTGAAAATAGATTCATACATTTAATAAAAACAAATTTACTTAAAATATGAAGGTAACTATTCAAAATAACTTACACTTATAATATTCTTCAAATCAGTCTTGAATTTGTTTGATGTCAAAGGATCAAGCCAGTAGGCAGTATATGTATCACGACATACAAAAGCTAACATCCATGATCATTGAAAACCATTCATGTTAAATTATTTAATCAATTATTAAATGTTAATCTTCTTTGTGATATTATTCAAAATTGAATATATATGTATATTGCAATTAATTTTCGAATACTTATTTTCAAATCAAAATTTTCGAATACTAACGTGTGTATCTGACCGTGTGGGTGTACCCATTTTTGTGTAAGTATATATATGTATGTATATTGTAATTAATTTGGTAATCGGATAATTCAAATTTGAAACACCTTGTATCCGAATCCGAAATTAAATTGGTAAGATAGAACTTACCAAATACCAACTAAATAGAAATTTTCGAATCGAATACCTAGATGATTGGTAACCATTTGCATCCCTAGTTCTATTGCCTACGATTCCTCTGTCCATAACACTATCTACGGTATAATCTCCGTCTTTATCTTTTTTTCAAAGTGTGCAAAATCTTGCAATTCAAAGACAATCCTCGTCAATCAAGTCCTACATTTTAGAGGCTTTTGAAGATGAAACTTCAACCTGATAGATGAGGAAATATTATCAGAACATACCTACATGAGTAATATATTAACAATTATGGAGTTATTATATTGGGTTGTTGTTCGGTCTTCACCATGTAAAATAATTTATTATTTGGTTCGTTCTCAAAGGGTTAACAAATTTAAAGTCACGATTCACGTCCCACTTTAATACATTACTTTGTTATGTTTGTTGTCATTGGTTGAGATTTCACTGTAACTTTTTATGGCTAAGCATTTCCATAATCAATTACGAATTCAAAACAATATTATATAACATATATTAATCTTTAGCTGATACTCCATTTGGCATTTTGGAATTAGATAATTCGTTGGGATGGATTAATACAAGGGAAGGAACCAATGTATGAATTGGGATGTGTTGGATTATTAAGTTTGAGTAATGTGACATGTGCTCGCTCACCTCTCTTTTAGTCTGACATTAGGGAACTTGAAAAGTTGGAGAATGTTGATAAACATTATCCTCTCATGACCTTTTGTTGGTAGAAAGAGAGGAGTAGAAAATTCTCCACATATGCGGGCGCGCTCGTCCCGTCCGGGGCGCAACGCGACGGGGGATTCACAGGAAATCAGAGGCTTAGCCTCAAGGTGATAGTTATATCTCTTTGGTCCTCGAGTTAATTACTTATTGCATTTAAGTCCTTGGCGGTTACAAATATATATATATATATATATATATATATATATATATCACGTTTAGTTTCCCCTACACACGTTTTTAATATGTCTCTCTCAAAGAAAAATCGTCTCTCCCTGGCAATTTTCCCTTCTCCGAATCCAGCATTCTCCGTCGTTCATATTTTGCGAGGTTACGTGCTTCTTTCGGGGTTCGTTGACTCTGGTGTACGCCCGCTCGATGTAGTAACTGTTCTATCCCGGGAGAAAAGTGCCAGACCCATCGCACTGGTACGTGGGGGTAATATTTTCTCCGAGGCTTGTCGGAATTCAACGGCTCAGTTTGTATGGTGTTTTCTGATCATTATGTTTAGTTGTTTGTTGTTTGAACATAAATTTGTACATTGGCTTAATCTGGAATCTGTTGAAATATTTATTCGACATCTGTAACCCAATGTATTAGATGATTATATTTGTGACTGTATCAACAATCTCAGAGAAAATGTTTACTATGTCGAGGAATAATTCGTTTGCCCCAAAAGTGGACATGTCAGGCATGCCGGAAACGTTTTCGATGCAGAATTTCAACGTTGGCAACAACGCATGAAAATCTGGTTGACCGGTATTAGTTTAGTTGATGTAATTGAAAAGGTTTTTCCACTTTCTGAAATTGAAGATCCCAAAATCAAAGCAGCACAGGAGTTGTGGATAGAGAAGGACAAATTATGTCCAGGTTGCATCATGTTGGCTATGTCCAACGTGCTCTTTGTTGTTTATAGTTCGTCCTCCTTTGCCTCTGTAACAACAAAGGATTTGTGGGATGAGTTGGATAAAGAATATAATACTGAGGACTTAGGTCATGAAAAGTATTATGTTGGATAATTCCTGAAGTTTCAGATGGTTTAAAGCAAGTCAGTTACTAAAAGGCCAATCAGTTTATGAAATTGATTCATGGCTTAAAAGAGGCTGACATGAAGCTTCCTGAGAAGTTTTTGGTAATGTGAATTATAGAGAAATTTTTGGTAATGTCAATTATAGAGACGTTCCCTCGATCCTGGGAGGACTTCGGTATGTCTCTAAAGTATAGGAGAGGAAAACTGACTATGGATGACCTCATGGTTGCTATTCCAATCGAGGAGGAACATCGGGGTAAAAAACCAGTGATGCATGTGGAGTTCCAACAAAAAGCAAACGTATTAACCGGATCTTCATTTAAGTCGCATTTTAAGGAAAAATCACAATTTTCTAATAAGGTAAAACCTAAGGCCCAAGTCCAAAAAAATCCAACAAACAAACCAAGTTGGAATTGTGGACAAATTGGACACTGGGCTAGGGATTGTCCTTCCAAGAAAGCCAAATGCCAACAAGGTACCACTGATTCGACTCCACATGTCAATGTATTGACTGGCGTGGACGAGACCAACAGTAAGTTTGTTTATGTTAATCCTCGAGTACTTTCCATTTACGAATCACGTGAGTGGTTGGTTGACACTAGGGCTAATGTGCATGTATGTGACGACAAGTCCATGTTTGTCTCTTACCAGCCTGCTGAAGCAAAATCAGTGTCGATGGCTGATGGGAATGTTACTAACGTGCTTGGTGATGGACGTATCGACATGAAGTTACTATAGGATTTCGTGTCCCCATGTATGTATATATTTTTTAAAAATTTAATACAACATACAAGATCGATTTCATACTTTCAACAATTTTTATGTACATCGCTTTGTGTTTATTCTAATATCATGCAATCCTACATATATTAAAATAAATCACAAAGAGAGAATCATACCTAAAGGTTCTCTAAAACCTTTTTGAAGATCCGGAGTTGTGTTGCCCGTTGAATCGCTCGTCGATTCGCCTCCAAGTGTTCACCAAACTCTAAACAAGATTAGAGAGAAAGGAGCTCGCCAATCAATCTCTAATAAGGCTTAGAATCTAGCTAATAACCCCTCTTTAAGCTCCTGAGATTTCTATCTCCAAAAAATTAAAATTACTAAGATATTTTCGTGGTGATTAAGGGAGAGATTAATGAGAGAGAATTTTTGCATTAATATAAACAAGTAGGATGAGTGGTCCTTTTATAGGCTCCCAAAACAGTCTCATCAAGAACTATTCTTTAGTCATGATCTCTTGCTTATTCTCTCCTAAAATTAATCTCAAAATGCCACATAAGCATCCTAAAAAATATTTTACTAAATTTGGAATTAATCCAACCCATGATCTAATTATTCTCTTAATAATTCAGGCAAAAATCGTACTTTTAGATTGACCGAGAATTCTTCTTAGTGAACCGAACCATTCGGTTTTAACACGTATTTGGTGAACCGTGCGGTAGACGGTCGACCGAATATGCATGAGAAAAATTCTCTGGAATAATTCGGACGCACCGCGTCTTCGCTTCGGTCGACCGTTGACCCACCAAAATTTCTCCTGACGAGCATTCATCGGATGACCGTGTCACATTCGGTCTACCGAAAATATTCTTTCTCGGTTGACCGTTCACCCTCGGTTAACTGAACCCAATTGTCCAAGCACTCCAGACAATTTCGGTCAACCAATTGTGTTTACCCGTTCCCCGTTCGGTTGACCGTTCCGAAGACACCCTGGTCAACCAAACCCTAAACGGTTTACCGTGTTTGACCCCAATTTCGCCTTTGTCAAATTTTAAATTTATTTCCAACAAAATTTGATTTTTTGGGGTTTTTAGCAAATTCATATCTTATGTAATATATTATCTTATGTTATATCTTTACACCCCATAATATGTACACCTTATATGAATTTATTAATGATTCTAATTATGTCAATTCTCATGACATATTGATTTTATTCGTTCACCACATGTGTCCCTTTTTCACATGAAGCTCGACACATCATATGAACTCAAAATCAAGCTTCTTGTTTCCCAGTTTTGTGGTGCGACCTTTTGGAGGATCTAAGCTAAATTGACAACAATATTAAATACTTAATATCTCAAACTATAAGCGGTATCTACGTACACATTATAGTTACCCAATTAGCATAGATGTCTTTGTTCCACCCGAACAAAAACACGATCCTTTTAGTGATGTAAGTGCATCACTTGTGTCCATCCCTTGCCTCATGATATTAAGAATATATACAAAGTAGAAATGTGTCACCTTTGTATTATATTCATTTGTTGATCTCTTTAAGCTAATTATAACTATGTAACTTAACTCAAGTTACATTGTACACATTATAATTTTGCTTTATCAAGGGGCCCGCTAATATCATCACTCAATTAAGAGGGGCAATGATAATAGTTTGACTAGCTATCTTTTCCAGCAAAAGTCATGTTCAACTAACTATTGCCTTTATCGCTATACTTATTGGTAGCTTTTGACAATAATCAAAATAAGCACTTCTTGAGTGAAAAGATATAAGTCTCATATCTCAGATCCAAGACACAGTAAAATATTAATGACACAAAACACAATTCCATAATGTTTTACTTTTTAGGTCTATTCAATATATAAAAGTAATCTTTTACTTTTTTATATACTCGTGTCGTCAATTATTTGTAGAACTACAACAATCGGTGACCAACACGACAATCTTATCTCGGAAAATAATGTTCCGTGTTAATTACCACGATTGGGAATAACTTTGATTTATGTAATCCATTATCTTTTAGAGCTCTACGGTTAAGGACCAAGTGCCTATTCCTTAACACTTCCAAAAGATGAATACCATAATCAAGGAACAAAATGTTTGTACATTCAATTCATTACAATTGACATATAAAAGTAAAACTTTTAGAACACATTCCTTTCAACCTTCAGGATGAGTTCTTTCACTGCACAGGATGCATCATGTGTCTATTGTTCGTCGTAATATTATTAGTGGTTCGTGTCTGGTAGTTGAGGGTTATGAAATGACTTTTAAATGTAACAAAGTTGTGATTACTCTTTCAGGTACTTTTATTGGCAAGGGGTACTTTTCTTGTGATGCCTTTTTAATTCATGTTGAACCTTCTTTTTATAATCGTAATGCTATTTCTATTAAAGATGTTAAAGATGTGCCCTCTATTGTTGTTTATTCCATTGAATCTTGTGATGTTTGGCATAAACGTCTAGGACATGTGAATTGTCAATGTTTGAAAAGAATGATGAATTTAGATTGATTCCTAAGTATGTGATTGAGAATAAAAAATGTCAAGTTTGTGTACAAGCTAAACAACCAAAGAAACCTTTTCATTCTGTGACTAAAGATACTAGTATTTTAGAACTCGTACACATTGATACTTGATTTATAAAAACTATTATTTTTAGAGCTCGTACGCATACGATACATCGGGTCTTGTGGAAATCATCGTGTACATGATCGATCCAATTGCTGAAGCATAAGGAATGTCTTTCATGTACTCTAAGTTTGTACGTGATATTATACGTTGAGAGTTCTTGAGTTGCACACCCATACACTCATCAACTCATTGCCCTTTTTGGAGTTGTTCATATTGAATCTCTACAAGACATTGTTAATGTATGTACGTTGACTTAGGCCAATGAGTCTATCTGGTCTATCTCTATATATCTTGATTCTCATGATCTATTGAGTCTCACCTATGTCATTCATTGAAAATGCAGATTGCAATGAGTTTCTCGTTTGCTCAAGCAAAGCGATATGATTTCCCATGAGGAGTATGTCATCGACATATAAGATCTGAAGTACTATATGACTCCCAATGACCTTGTATCTACAAGGTTCTTCCTTGCTTTGGACTAAGCTAAACCTTTTGACTTCTTCGTCAAAGCGTTTGTTCCAACTCCTCGATGCTTGCCTCAATCCATAAATGGATCGTTTAAGCTTGCATACTTTCTCATTATTCTTTAGATCTTCAAAACTTTGAGGTTGTACCATGTACACATCCTCCTCCAAGTTCCCGTTAAGGAACACTATTTTGACATCCATTTCCCATATTTCATAATCAAGAAATGCAATAATAGCGAGCATAATCCGAATAAATTTGAACATGACAACCGGTGATTTTTTTTCATTATGGTCAATTCCTTGAATTTGAGTTAAACCTTTAGCCACAAGACTTACCTTGTAGGTTGTCAAGTTCTCATCCATGTCCATCTTCCTCTTAAAAACCCATTTGTTTTGAACGACTTTCTTTACTTGAGGAATGTCAACCAAGTCCCATACTTGATTGTCATACATGGATTGTATTTCAGATCCCATGGATTTAAACCATAGTTTGGAGTCTATCCTTTCCATAAATGGTCAAACAGAAAACTGGTTTTAGTCGATCGTTTCACACAGACAGTTTAAGGTTTATATGTGTGATTTTGGACCTAAGTTTGAGTGATCTATTGAAGTCGAATTTATATGAAATTTGGTGTGTAACTTCTACAAGGAACCTAATGTGTATGTGAAAAGGTTTTAACTCTTGTTTGCTCAAGTTCACATAAATTCCTAAGACTCAAACAAGGACAACATTACATGTCTTCAAATAGCCTGATTACAAGTCTTGACTTCATTTTATTCTTCCTTGAGTTTTGATCACCTGTAGATGTTAGCACAATACAATATGTATTTCATGCCTAGTGTGTGCTACTCTACATTTGATTGAGTTTAAGATTAGGTTAGTTAAATTATCAAAACACGGATAAAGGCCAAAAAACCAACAAACTCTACTCCCACTACTTCTTATTCTTTGAGAAATTCTTTCTTTAAGAACATGACATCTCTCTCGAAAATCACTCAATTGGAGGTTTTATGCCAAAAGTAATATCCTCTTGTCTTACGAGGATCACTTATAATGAAATATTTGTCCGTATTTTATTAATGTTTGGTCGACATCAATCTTTTGACGTTGGCCTCACAACCCCAAATCTTGAGAAACTTGAGCTTGAGTATTTTTCCACTCCACAGCTCATGGTATTTTCTCTACGGATTTGGATGAAACATACTATTTTCTAAACTCGAGAGTGTCCTTTCTGCTTTTAGAATACTTATGTACTTCAAAGCACGACTCCATTAAAGGATTGGTGTTCCCTTTAAAGGGCACTTATGTCATTTAACAGACACATATGTCCTTTAAAGCGAACAAATAAAATGGACGTCACGTTGGATTGTAGTCTTAAAACTGACGTGTTATATTTTAAAATTGATATTTGGGCATAAATATATTTTATAAACTCAATGTACATTGTAAGCTGGGTTAATTCATAAACACAATTAACTCATTAGTTATTAACATAAATTAATGAACACTAGGTTAAGATTTTTTTTTCGTTTTTTGTTATCAGGACCTTCAATTCAGTCATTTGTGTTGAAAATAGGAGAATGTTTTCAATATCATTGACATCATCTTTAGAAATAATCTATCATTTTCCTTCTAAAATGACCGACCAATGATTATCACAAGGGTATGCTACATAAAAAAATGTTTTGCTTGGGATGCAAAAACAAAAGGTTCTTCCTTAAATCCTTGTTTCTTAAGGTTCACCAAAGTAAATCTCAACTTATCCACCTAAAGGTCATTGTTATTGTCCACGCACTTGCATTGCATTTCAATTTTCTTCATGTGTTGAAGGGTCAACTATGTTTGACTTTAGAATCTATAAGAGATTTGGGGTATTGTTGTTTTGTACTCTATATGAAAAATACTATTTACTTCACATTTCCCCAGCAAATTAGCTTGTTTAGTTGTTTCCCTTGCTGGCTAGTAAAACTTGAATATGAAAAAATTATTTACAAGACGCATGCATAAGAATCCAAAACAAAAGGTTCTTCCTTAAATCCTTGTTTCTTAGGGTTCACCAAAGTAAATCTCAACTCATCCACCTGAAGGTCATTGTTATTGTCCACGCACTTGCATTGCATTTAAATTTTCTTGATGTTCTGATGGGTCAACTATGTTTTACTTTACAATCTACAAGAGATTTGGAGTATTGTTGTTTTGTACTCTATATGAAAAATACTATTTACTTCACATTCCCCCAGCAAATTAGCTTGTTTAGTTGTTTCCCTTGCTGGCTAGTAAAACTTCAATATGAACAATTTATTTACATGACGCATGCATAAGAATCCATCATTAATGTAAACTGCTCATTATCTAAAGTTGAGAGTTAACAATAATAAGCTTGTTTAAATCTATATATGAATTGATTTTGGTTAGGGATGCAATCAGATGATTTCTAATCGGATATAGCCAATATCCGAATACGAATACGAATTCCAAATAAGAATATGAAATTCAAATTCAACAAATTCTTTTATAACTTATCAAGCTTGTATCAAAATTGAAAAAAAAAACAAATTTGGATTTGGGATACTATTCAAATTCTTATAACATAATTTGTATATATCTTTTGTTATATGTTCTTAAATATTTTGAAAGGATACCATAAAAAATTTATATTTTAATTTGTTTGGGTATTCTATTACGTTTACATTTATAAATGAATAACTTAATTTTTTTATTAACTCATCATATAAATATTAATTATGACATATATTGGATGCAAAAATTGATAATTTCGGATATTCAGATATTGTTTGATCTATATTCGAATTTGTATCTGAATGAAAAAGGTATTAGACTTTTATAAACCAATTTCAATCCCCAATCGTATTTTTAATATAAACCTAGCTTAATTCTTATAAATGTTTCATATTTATAAACATGATTGGGCAACCATTCACGTTACTTAATATCACGTTAACCACTCACGTTTATATCAATTTCGATTTAAGGTTCACCAATAAAAGTCATGGTTTATGTTAAACGTGATTGGCCAATCACGTTACCTTAATATCAAAATTCATGTTTTATTTATTGTATTAGAACATTGTATCACTCTGGTGGAGGCCGCTACAGATGTGACGGATATTGGAAGTATACTACACCAATAAGTTGCTACCGCACAATCTACTGGGCTACACGAGAGAGTTTACATCCTTCTCGCTGCATTGGATATTGTACTTAAACTTTGATCATGCATAAACTTTGTGAGCTTTCTTTTGTGGCATCCCTTGTGTTGTTCGTGCACAAATATTAATTTAAGTAAATAAGAGGATGCAAAAGCATGTAAAGTGTGTCGAGTCATCTAAATAAATAAACGATATTCCACAAACTTGGCAAGGTCATTATACTATCAAATGTTCCAACTTTTTTAATATCAAGATTGTTGTTAATGATGTTT
Organism: Triglochin maritima; assembly: GCA_963682175.1. Classification (NCBI taxonomy): domain Eukaryota; kingdom Viridiplantae; phylum Streptophyta; class Magnoliopsida; order Alismatales; family Juncaginaceae; genus Triglochin; species Triglochin maritima. Next base: position 15,187,180 of record OY821786.1, read on the forward strand.
TACAATGAAACATATAGTAGGATTAAATGAGAAGGTTTTAGTTAGATGGAGTTAGAAATTTTGAGGTTTAAAAACAAATATGCCTTAAAGAGATCCTCATCCTCTGGACTTATAAGCATTACACCCCGTGTGCCTGTACCTCCAACCATGTTTTCATGACGATTCTTAGGAAATCTAACACTTTTTGTATGAGTCTTGTACTCATTATAGATGTTAATAACCTCCTGGGCTATGTAGCTTTCAACAATGCTAGCATCGGGTCCCGGTCGATTGTTACACTAACCTTTCAACACACCTCAGAAATATCAGTCCAGCTAATTTAATTTCTCGGACTACATGAACCACCAAATGCACCATGATGTCAAAAATGATGAGGGGAAGTACATCTTCGACTGGCATATTGTAACAGGCACTTCGTGGTACAACTTATCCAAGTAGTTCAGATCAAGTACTTTACTGCAAATCTTGTTAAAGAAAAATAAAGTTTGATAATTGTGTGTCTGAAGTATGTTGGCAATATCGATCTAATAGAATTAGGAAGAAGTTGTTGCATCAATACATGATAATCATGAGACTTCAAACCAAGTAACTTCAAATCTTTCATCGAAACCAGACTACGAAAAGGAAGAGATGACATATTAGCCAAATTAGGGTGGATTTGATTTGAATATATGTGAACTACATTCAATTCTTTTTTTCTTTTTGAGAACATTCCCAGCTCTTTTTTACAAATTCTTTTTCTCAATATTTTTGGTATAAAAAGTGCTTTCTGGTAATTAATATTGAAACCGGATACGAACATGTTATTATTAATTTCTAAAGAAGAACACGCTCATCTAAGAGATTGGATCAGGGTGGGTTAGGACATCTTTATTGGCGGCATCTTGTGGTGAATTTGGATCGCAGATTTATATAAATAGAGTTCCCAAAAGATTTCTTCCTCTTACCACAATATTATACTTCAAGCTTTCGATATGACTATTTGTAGGCAAAGTATCTTAAAAGTAAAGGAGAGGATTTGCAATGATCCACCTCCAAGGCTCCAACGTCATAAAATAAAGAAAACAAGGCTTAAGGGAAAATAGCGTTTCCTCGCTAACCAGAGACGTACATAAAAGATGAGTTTATAGAATACAAACATTCAATTACCTTGTAATGATCCACAGTTCAAACATAAAAAGAGTTACAATAGCAAAAGTTCAAGTCAATTTAAATATCGATGAAGCATATTGAAAAGTAATGGGAGTTGTGATTTTCGAAAGGTAAAGGGTGCAAAGTAAAAAGCAGGCGTAAGTGATCGAAAACGCATAATTCAATTTATCTTATCTGGCATAAAAAAAATTAACCCCTTTTTTACCTTAAGAGTTCTGCCTTGCTTACGTAGTAGTTTACAATACTCCGTTCTCATGTTTAGACCACATAGTTGTAGGATTTCATGTTTAATTGTACATATTTATTTTCGAATTTTTTATGCACAATAAGGATCAATTTACAATTTTCTATGATTTATTTCATGCATGCATCAATTTGTTTCAATAACTAGTTTCAAAACTTTATTAAAACAAATATGTACTCTGAAATTCATACCTAGAAGTTCTCTAAAACTTCTTAAAGATTCAGAGACGTTGGGGATGCCTCCGAGTATTCACCAAACTCTAAACAAGATCGGAGAGAGGGAAGCTAGTCTCTCAATCTCCGATAGGGTTTAGAATCTAATTACTAACCCCTCCTTAATTCCCTTGAGAATATGATCTCTTAAGAACTAAAACTAAACCTAAGAATTACGGAATTTTCGTGGAAAATTATGGAGACGGAATTTTGCATAAGAAAATAATGAATTAATTAAGGAGGTAATGAGATAAACTTGTATTTATAAGTTCTCTCCAAATTACCTATTCATGTGCAACCTCTTGCCCATGATTTCATGCAAAATTTCATCTAACCATCCATTATTTAATAATAAATAATCTTAGCCACGAATTAAATCAATTATGGACCAATTCCATGCATGACCTAATTAATTCTTAAATTAATTCTGCATTAACCGTCTAGACCGGTCGACCGTTTGGAGGTTCGGTCGACCGCTCGAACCTGGTTTCGGTCGACCGTTCAATAACTCGGTCGACCGTTCGTAACAGGAATTATTTCATCGCTATGTTCGGTCGACCGACCGATTACATTCGGTCGACCGTTCGAACAGATGAAAATTCCCCTTTATTGGTCGAGACATGTTCGGTCGACCGTTTACTGCTAACCGGTCGACCGTTTGAGCACTGTTCTGCAGACTTGTCAAATTTCGATTTAACCCCTACAAAATTTGACATTTCGGGAGTAGTACTAAATTCACAACTTATGTAACATATTATCCTATGCAATGATCGATCATTACACCCGATAATATTTACATCACATATGGATTTAATTTAGATTCTAATTATGTTATTGATCACAACATAATTTTGATTTTGCTTGTTCACCCCATGTGTCATATTTTCTACATGAAACCCGACACATCTTATGAACTCAAAATCCCCATTTCTTGTTTCCCAGTTTTGTGGTGTGACCTATGGGAGGATCTAAACTAAGTTGGCAGTGATATTAAGAGCTTAATATCACAAGCTATAAGCGGTATCTAGCTACACATTATAGCTCCCAATTAGTTAGATGTCTTAATTCCACTCGAACCAAAACCCGATCCATTTAGTGATGGAGTGCACCACTTGTGTCCGTCCCTTGCCTCATGATATTAAGAATACACACAAAGTAGTATTGTGTCATCTTTGTCTTAGTATTCATTTCTTAATCTCTTTAAGCTAGTTATAAATATGTGACTTAACTCAAATCACATTGTGCACATTATAACTTTGCTTTATCAAGGGGCCCACTAATATCATTACTCTACTAAGAGGGGCAATGATAGTCTTTCGACTAACTATCTTCTCCAACAAAAGTCATACTTAACCAACCAATGCCTTTACACTACACTTATTGATAGCTCAAGACACTAATCTAATTAAGCATTCCTTAAGTGATCGGATATAAGTCTCATATCAAAGGACCAATGACACAGTAAAATATTAATGACACAGAAATACATTTCTATAATATTTTACTTATTAGGTCTATTCAGTATACAAAAGTAATGTTTTCCTCTTTTGCATACCCGTGTCGTCACTCACTTGTAGAGCTACAATGATCTATGACCAACACGACAATCTTAACTCGGTAATCAATGACCCATGTTAATTACCATGATTGCGAATATCTTTTGTTTTATGTAAACCAATATCTTTTAGATATCTACGGTTAAGGACCAAGAGCCTCTTCCTTAACACTTCTAAAAGACGAATAACATAAACAAGGAACAAAATGATTTCTCATTCAATTCATAATAATTGGCATTTAAAAGTAAAACTTTTAGAACACATTCCCTTCAATCTCCCACTTGTTATCAAAGTTTTCTTTCACATACATTCTCAATGCATAAAACATTAATAACTAGGGTAACCTTCTCAAATCACCTATCAAGCCAATCCACATGGATCCTCGGATCCATGGACTCGAAATATATTTCGTCTCTTAGCTTGGTATGAAGGTTTGTTGAAAGAATCAGTTGTGTTACTGTTGTGTCCACCTATTTATTTATTTTGTCTTTCGTTGGTGAGGTCACGCGTCACGAAGTACTTACGATCCATGTACTTCACTTTGTGGTGTGATTTGGGATCCTTGATTTGCGAGATAGATGCACTATTGTCGCAAAATAGCTCTATTGGTCCCTCGCTCGAGGGAACTACTCCAAGCTCTTCAAGGAACTTCTTAATCCACACTCCTTACTTGCTCGCTTCAGCGACAGCCATTACTTCGGAAGCAGTGGTTGAGTCGGCCGTAGTGCTTTGCTTCCAACTACGCCAACTCACAGCTCCACCATTCAGAAGGCAGACGTATCCTGATTGCGACCTTCTATCGTCTGGATCACTCATGAAACTCGCATCCGAGTAACCTTCAGCTATCAATTCCCTTTGTCCTCCATAAACAAGAATCTTATCCTTAGTCCGGTTAAGGTACTTCAGGATATTCTTGACCGCAGTCCAATGCTCAGGACCTGCGTTGGATTGGTGACGACTTGTCACGCTTAGAGCATACGAGACATCGGGTCTTGTGCAAGTCATCGCGTACATGATCGACCCAATTGCCGAAGCATAAGGGACATCCTTCATGTACTCTAAGTCCTTACGTGATTGCGCACGTTGAGACTTCTTGAGTTGCACACCCATACTCATTGGCACACTGCCCTTTTTGGAGTTGTTCATCTTGAACCTTTCCAAGACCTTGTCAATGTATGTACGTTGACCGAGGCCAATGAGTCTACAGGATCTATCTCGGTATATCTTGATTCCCAAGATGTATTGAGCCTCACCCATATTTTTCATTGAAAATGCAGATTTCAATGAACTTCTTGTTTGCTCAAGCAAAGGAATATGATTGCCCATAAGCAATATGTCATCGACATATAGGATTAGGAATACTACATGGCTCCCACGTAGGAGGGGGCGTCTCGGTAAGACGCCTCCACCATGGGGTAGGCGTTTTACCCAGACGCCCCGCCCATGGGGCATGCGTTTTACCCAGACGCCCCGCCCATGGGACATGCGTCTGGGTAAGACGCCTCCCCCATGGCGGAGGCGTCTTACCCAGACGCCCCCTCCTACGTGGGGGCGGCTCCGTCAGACGCCCGTATTTTTTTATTATTTTTTATTATTTTTTTAAAAAGATAATTGATTATAAATTTAGATAATTGTTAAATTAATTAATTAATAAGTTAATAATTACTATATTCGGATGACTGATACCCCTTCGGTACACCGAAAATTCAAAAATTTCCAGATCCAACAATTTCAAAATCCAAAAAATTTCCGCGAGACCCCCGAACGACCTGTCGAGGTGGTATTTGTAAGTCATGATGTTTTACCGCCGGGGGATTTTGGATCTTAAAAAATGTTGGATCTGGAAATTATTTGAATCTTCATCACTTGCAAAAAACTCATTGTAATCCGACCGGTTACCACCAAAAACATGCAAAGAAACGTCAAATAATTTGAGATAACACATCGTATATTTTTAATTTGACAAAAAAAATTAAAAAAACGAGACGTCTGGCTAAGACGCCTTCACCATGGTTGAGGCGTCTTAGCCAGACGCCTCGACCATGGTACAGGCGTCTGGCTAAGACTCCTGTATGATGGTCGAGGTGTCTGGCGTCTTAGCCAGACGTCCGAGTCGGAAAAAAAAAACTGTGTCCGTTAGTTCGCCTGATCTAGGTGCTTCGTCTGATATTTTCGTGGTGTTGGTACTAGGAATGTTAGTAAAACTGAGTCAAAAACCTTGTTTAAAGACATGGGACGATATGGGTATTAAATATATTGTTAAGGGCAATTTGGTAATTTCAAGGGGCGATTTAAGTAGTTTAGGGCGACGTTTAGTAGTTCCCAATAAGAATGATAGCAAAAACCTCATAATTTCTAACCCCATCGAAACTAAAACCTTCTCATTTAATCCTACTATATGTTTCAATGTTAAACAACATTAACGACAAACTTGATATAAAAATGTTAGAGCTTTTGACAGTACAATGACCTTGACAAGTTTGTGGAATATCGTTCATTTATTTTAGAATCCTTATACACGGCCGCGTCCGTACCGGACGCGGCTGACGTGGTCAGTTGAGTTAGCAATCCAGTCAGCAGATAAATTCATTTAATAACATCTTGGGTCACATGCAAACGTTAGTTTCCCAATGCAACATTACTTTATCACTGCAACGTTTGGTTTCCCAATGCAACTTTTATTTTTCCCAACGCAACTTATGGTTTCTCCATACAACATTTGAATACCAAGGTAAAATGAAGAGTTCATTTTTTTCATTTTTTCTTCATATAATCAGGGGATAAAAATGACCAACTTTAAAAGAAAAAACAACTTAAAAAGTGAAAACATGTTCCTTTTTAACATTTACGTCTGTCCTTTTTAAGAAAAGAGTTTTGTTTCCTTTTTAAGTATTGTTTCATCATTTTTAAGTGATGTTTTTTCCTTTTTAAGTTGTTGTTTATTTTCTGTTTTTTCTTTTTAATTTTCTGTTGTTCGTTTTTAACTTATGTTTGTTCATTTTTAAGTTGTTTTTCCATTTTAATTTTCTGTTTTTCCTTTTTAATTTTTGCTTCATCATTTTTAAGTTATGTTTGTTTCTTTTTTGGTATTGCTTCATCCTTTTTAAGTTGATGTTTTTCCTTTTTAAGTGTCTGTTGTTCCTTTTTAAGTTATGTTTGTTCCTTTTTAAGTTGTTGTTTTTCCTTTTTAATTGTCTGTTTTTCCTTTTTAAGTTATGTTTGTTCCTTTTTAGGCATTGCTTCATCCTTTTTAAGTTAGTGTTTTTCCTTTTTAATTGTCTGTTGTTCATTTTTAAGTTATGTTTGTTCATTTTTAAGTTGTTTTTCCTTTTTAATTTTCTATTTTTCCTTTTTAATTGTCTATTTTTCCTTTTTAAGTTATATTTGTTCCTTTTTAATTTTCTATTTTCCTTTTTAATTTTCTGTTGTTCTTTTTAAGTTGTTGTTTTTTCTTTTTAATTTTTTGTTTTTCCTTTTTAATTTTTTGTTGTTTCTTTTTGAGTTATGTTTGTTCCTTTTTAAGTTGTTGTTTTCCTTTTTAATTTTCTATTTTTCCTTTTAAATTTTTGTTTCGTCCTTTTTAAGTTATATTTGTTCCTTTTTTAGTTACTGCTTCATCTTTTTAAGTTGCTATTTTTCCTTTTTAAGTATTGCTTCATTTTTTTTAAGTTATGTTTGTTCTTTTTTAAGTTCATGTTTTCTTTTTTATGTTTTGATTCGTCCTTTTTTGTTATGTTTGTTCCTTTTTAGGTATTGCTTCATCCTTTTTAAGTTGATGTTTTTCATTTTTAAGTATTGTTTCGTCTTTTTAAGTTATGTTTGTTCCTTTTTAAGTTATGTTTGTTCTTTTTTAATAAGTTATGTTTTAACCATAAACCCCCAAAAATTAATATCAAAGACAAACCAACTTTAAACAAGAACACACACAAAAAAACAAGTTTTTCAAAATAACATCGAAAAACCAAGATCGATCCATCACATAACCAAACCAGAAACCTTAAATCAACCTCATAGAAACAATTCAACACAAAAAAACCCAAAGTATCTACAAAGAATCACACTTCCAAAAAAATCAAGATTAATCAATAATGGAACAAAACCAAAAACTTCAAATGAGCCACGAAAACCAAACTTTCCCCAAAAAATACCACACAAAAAACTCAAATCAGCTACGAAGAACCACATTCTTCCTCATCCGCAAAAACTCAACACAAAAAACTCCAATCAGCTACAAAGAACCACGTTTCCAAAAAACCAAGATCAATCCATCACATAATAAAACCAAAAACTTCAAATAAACCACGAAAAACAAACTTTCACCCAAAATATTTATACAAAAAACTTAAATCAGCTACAAAAAACCACATTCCTCCTCCTCGCTTCGAGAAAGACTTCAACGCCAACCACTTCGTCCTCTTCCTCATCAACCAACTACATCGTGACGTCCTAACCAACGTCGTCGGCGTCCCAACCTCCTCAAGCCTCATTCTCGCGTCATCTCCTCGGCATCCCTCTTACCGATCCCGTCTTCCATTGGGAGAAAATGATGGAGAATGAAAGGTTTGGGGGAATAATGGACAGTTTTGAGGATATATGTATGATGAAAACCAAAGGTCACATAGTTTTGCGTGCATATGATGTGACGCAAAATAAATAAATAAATAATATGTGATTTAATTAATTTTTGGTTTTTGCTGACTGGATTGACCACACGTCAGACGGCGTCTCGGACGCACCATGGCCAAAAAACATTTCCCTTTATTTTAATAACTTGACACACTTAACATGTTTTTGCATCCTCTTATTTACTTAAAATAATATCTGTGCACGAGGAACACAAGGGATGCCACAAAAGAAAGCTCGAAAAGCTTATGCATGATCAAAGTTTAACTAAGTACAATATCCAATCTCGTGTAGCCTAGTAGATTGTGTGGTTGCAACTTGTTGGTGTAGTATACTTCCAATATACATTACATCTATAGCGGCCTCCACCAGAGTCATACAATGTGCTATTACATCAATATGCCCATCACTAGTGGAGAATGCTCAATAGACGTCGCCAAATAGACGTCGGATATAAAAACATCTGACGTCTATCGGTATAGACCTCAGATGTTTGGACATCCTGTAGGATCGTGTGGGTTATGGGTCCACTAATCACTATTAATCTAATCCTCAATTCTCTACTTGATTAAGCAATCAAATGCGCAGCGGAATAATAAACAAAACAATTTCACCAAGACCCTTGCTCACTTTACAACAATGGTGACTGAGTGGAACTCACTCTCTAATTGAGCACAACAATTGCTAGATGATTGTATGATGGAGGATGTGGAAATTAGGCTTTGGAATCACTAATTGGGAGCTTTGAGGTTGTGGAAAATCTCACTATAAGTTTGACACTTTGGAGTTGTGAAATCTTGTGGAAAACTAAGTGTGAACCTCTATTTATAAGCTCCTAAAGATTTCTAGCCGTTTGGACAAGATTTGATTGGGTTTTGTGCAAGATACACAAAACAGAAAATCGGGTTCAGAAATCTGTCCAGAAACGGTCGACCGAAAGGTGTATCGGTCGACCGAACCCTTGAGTCTGTTGATGGATCGGTTGACCAAACATAGGTACTGGTCGACCGAATCACTTAAGTTCTATAGGTCAACGGTTGACCGAGCAGGTACCGGTCGACCGAACTACTGGGTTCGGTAGAGAGAAATCTTGATCGGTTGGACAAACTTGTGTCGACCGATAGCAGGTAGATTTTACCTATTTGAACGGTCGACCGAACTAGGCAAATGGTTGGGCACCTGGGCATGTTGGGCTTGATATTCGTGGTTATTTGTCAAACGATTGACACTTGGGGCAGATTGGGGTCGATTAATGTGAGTGCAGAATGCCCAATATACGTTCCAATGTATTTTTTGGTTAATTAACATATAATAGACGTCGGTCGTATATAGCCGAAGTTTATACACTGTATAGATGTCGGTCGTATATAGCCGACGTCTATACAACAAGGAATAGACGACGAGGAAATATACGTTTGGTACTTGGACCGTCGAAATCCGACGTCTAAACCCGTGTATATCCGACGTATATTGACTTTTCTGCACTAGTGCATGTTACAAAATATATATAAATATATATATATATATATATAAATCACGTTTAGTTTCCCCCGTGATACACACGTTTTTAATATCTCTCTATCAAAGAAAAATTGTCTCTCCCGGGCAATTTTCCCTTCTCCGAATCCAGCGTTCTCCGCCGGTCATATTTTGCGAGGTTACGCGCTTCTTTCGAGTGTTCGTTGACTCTGGTGTGCGCCCGCTCGATGTAGGAACCGGTCTATTCTGGGAGAAAAGTGCCAGAGCCATTGCACTGGTACGTGGGGGGCGATATTTTCTCCGAGGCATGTCAGAATTCGACGGTTCAGTTTGTAAGTTGTCTTCTGATCATTATTGGTTGTTGTTTGTTGTTTGAACATAAATTTGTACATTGGCATAATCTTGATTCTATTGAAATATTTATTCAACATCAGCAACCCACTGTATTACATGATTATGTTTGTAACTATATCAACAATCTAAGAGAAAATGTTTACTATGTCGAGTAATAATTCATTTACCCCAAAAGTGGACATGTCAGCCATCCGGAAAAGTTTTCTAAGCAGAATTTCAAACGTTGGCAACAACGCATCAAAATCTGGTGGACCGCTATTGATTTAATTGATGTAATTGAAAAGGTTTTTCCACTTTCTGAAATTGAAGATCCCAAAATCAAAGCAACACAGGAACTGTCGATAGCGAATGACAAATTATGTCGATGTTCATCATGTTGGCTATGTCCAACGTGCTCTTTGTTGTATATAATTCGTCCTCCTCAGCTTCTGTAACAACAAAGTATTTGTGGGATGAGTTGGATAAAAAATATAATACTGGAGACTTAGGTCATGAAAAGTATTATGTTGGAAAATTCCTAAAGTTTCAGATGGTTTAAAGTATGTCAGTTACTGAAAGACCCATAAGTTTATGATATTGATTCATGGCTTAAAAGAGGCTGACATGAAGCTTCCTGAGAAATTTCTGGTAATGTCAATTATAGAGTAGTTCCCTCGATCCTGGGAGGACTTCGGTGTGTCTCTAAAGTATAGGAGAGGAAAACTGACTATGGATGACCTCATAGTTGCTATTCCAATCGAGGAGGAATATCGGGGTGAAAAACGAGTGATGCTTGTGGAGTTCCAATAAAATGTAAACGTATTAACTGGATCCTCATCTAACACGCATTTTAAAGAAAATCACTATCTTCTAATAAGGTAAAACCTAAGGCCAAAATCTAGAAAAAGTCAACAAACAAACCATGTTGGAATTGTGGACAAATTGGACACTGGGCTAAGGATTGTCCTTCCAAGAAGGCCAAACGCCAACAAGGTACCACTGATTCGACTCCACATGTCAATGTGTTGACTGGCGTGGACGAGACCAACAGTAAGTTTGTTTCTGTTAATCCTCGAGTAGTTTCCCTTTACAAACCACACGAGTGGTTGGTTGACACTAGGGCTAATGTTCATGTATGTTATGACAAGTCCATGTTTGTCTCTTACCAGCTTGTTGATTCGAAATCTGTGTGGATGGCTGATGGGAATGTTGGTAAGGTGCTTGGTGATGGACGTATCGACATGAAGCTACCTTCAGGATGAGTTCTTTCACTGCACAGGACACATCATGTGCCTGTTGTTCGTCGTAATATTATTAGTGGTCCGTGTCTGGTAGTTGAGGGTTATGAAATGACTTTTAAATGTAACAAAGTTGTGATTACTCTTTCTGGTACTTTTATTGGCAATGAGTATTTTTCTTGTGGTGCCTTTTTAATTTATGTTTAACCTGCCTTTTATAATCGTAATGTTATTTCTGTTAAAGATGTTAAAGATATGTCTTGTACTGCTGTTTATTCCATTGAATCTTGTGATGTTTGGTATAGACGTCTAGGACATGTGAATTATCAATGTTTGAAAAAAATGATGAATTTAGATATGATTCCTAAATATGTTATTGAGAATAAAAAATGTCAAGTGTGTCTACAAGCTAAACAACCAAAGAAACATTTTCATTCTGTGACTAGAGATACTAGTATGTTAGAACTCATACACATTGATACTTGTGGATTTAATGACATGTTAACTTAGGACAAAAAGAAATATTTTATCACTTTCATTGATGATAGTTAAAAATATTGCTATGTTTATCTGTTGAAAAGTAAGGATGAAACGTTGTCTAAGTTCCTTATTTTTAAGAACGAAACAGAGACAAACTGAAAACAAACTTAAGAGGTTTAAATCCGATAGAGGTGGTTAATGTACGTCTAACATGTTCGATCAAATTTGTCAGGAGTTTGACATAGTTCATGAGGTAATGACGACATATTCTCCACAATCTAATGAGATTGTTGGACAAAAGAATAGAACATTATCGGATATGATTAATGCATTGTTGGAGAGTTCAAGATTACCTAAATATATGTGGGGGGAGCTTTGAATACAGCTTACAATATTCTGAACAATGTTCCTAAAAAACGTAAGGAGGATAGTCCTTTCAAACTCTAGCATGGTCGAAAACCATATCTTAAATATCTTAGAGTTTAGGGTTGTCTTGCAAATACTAATCCCTGAACACAAAAGGAAAAAGTTTGGTCCTAAGACCATTGATGGAATATTTATTGGATACGTGATCACTAGTTATGCATACAAATTTTTGTAATCAAGTCCGAGATATCTAGCATATATGTTAACACAATTGTTGAATTTCGTGATGCCACATTTTTAGGATGTATTTGTAAGATCTTGTGGGTTATGGGTCCACAATCTCTAATCACAATTAATTCTAATTACCTACTTGTTTGATCTATCAAAGATATGCAGTGGAATTAAACAAACAAACAAGTAAGTAAAGACTAGAAATGCAAACCACGATGGACACGGGGGTTTAACAGAGGTTCGGCCACCGCCTACGTCCTCTCTTGCAAGCTCCGCTCACGACTTCACTATCCACTCCCCGTTTCGGGCCGGGAGAGAGCGCCTTTTACAAAACAAGCACCGCAAACACCCTCGCTTGCTTGACTTTCTTCTCTCACAATCTAAGAGGAACACTTCGGGCTTTCACCGAAGTCCTTGCTTCTTCACAAACAAAAACTTGAGTGGAATACGCTCTCTAACTTGAGCACACTTAGCTTATGATGTAGAATTGATCCTAAGTGTGGAAATTGGAGGCTTGGAGTGTTTTGGGATTCTCTCTAATGTTTTGGACAAGTATGTAGTGGGAGAGTTGTGTTAAAATGTGTTTTACAACTCTTTATATAGGCATTAGAGAGAATAGATCCGTTGGGGTTGATTGGGTGAGTGTTGGTGTAGGATACACAAAACCGAAACTCGCAGGACCCAATTCCGAGTTAATTCGGTCGACCGGATCGGTCTGAACGGTCGATCGTTTGGCAGTTTTGAACTCAGTTCGGTCGACCGGTTAGGTAACGGTCGACCGCCCAACGCTACGACTTAGGTACACTTAAGTGAACGGTCGAACTCCGAAAAGGGTTCGGTCGACCGATTTGCACCAGGCACTTTGGGTTGACAAACAATGATCAATTCGGTCGACCGAGCTAAGGTCTAGCGGTCAATCGATTTTGTCCAGGAGATTAATATTTGTCAAGAGACAGATATTCGGTCGACAGATACATGAAATGTATTTGGGGTATTTTTGGTTAATACGAATATGATCGTTGAGTATAATACGACAAAATAAACGGTCGGAAAATAAGTTTACACGGTCGACCGAAAGTGTATTTACGGTCGACCGAAACTAAGCAGTGAAAACACAAATAGGATAATTGATCCCCCGGTCGACCGAACGGTCTGTCGCGGTCGACCGAAAGTGGGCACACAGTATGAGTTCAGGTTTAGTGTTTTCCGGTCTAAGTTTGGGTGATCTATTGAAGTCCAAATTTTGTGAAATTTCGTGTGTGACTTCTATAAGGAACCTAGTGTGTGTTTAAGTTGAATTTAGCTCAAGTATGCTCAATTTACACAAGTTCCTAAGACTCAAAGAAAATACAAAATACATGTCTTCAAAGGAGCTTGATTACATGTCTTGACTTGATTTTCCTTTCTTCCTTGAGTCTTGATCACCTGTAGAGGTTAGCACAAAGAAATATATATGCAATACAACATGTGTGCTACTCTACATGATCATAAATTAAGATTAGGTTGATTAAATCATCAAAACATAGATTAAGGCCAAAAAGCCAACAGTATTTCCCATGAAATCTGGAGTTCCTCAACAAGTTAATTTCCTTTTCAAGTGATCCATCTATGTCTGGTTCCATCCACGAGCATGTGGAAAGGATGACAAACATGGGGGCATATCAGTCCATTACCGAATCTTAGTTTTCCCAAACTCAAGATGAAGAGCCAAGGATTTGGGAAGTGATTACATCACATACAACATCGAGGGTGATCCAACTACTTTCAATGATGCCACGGCTTCATCTGAAGCAAAGCATTGGAAAGATGCAGTGAAGATCAAAATGGACTCTATTGTCTCAAATAGGACATGGGAGTTGGTAAATCTTCCTCCAGGTTATTCAACAATCAGTTGTAAATGGATATTTAAAAAGAAATTAAAACCAGATGGTTCCATTGATAAGTATTCGTTGTGTTCGTTTTAAATACCACAAGTGCACAACGTCATGAAGGTGTGCCAAATACGGGTCGATCCACAAGGAGGTGTGTCGACTCTGGTTCATTCGAAGACAAGTGGGAAAAGAGGGGAGAAGAACTTGATTATACTAAACTAGACTAAGCTATGCTACGCTACACTAGTAAGCATTAAACAAAGACAACGAAAGCAAGATGCAATGAAACTAAACTAACTAGTAAAGCAAGCTGGAATTCAGGAAGAGAAACCCCTAAGGGCTGGAGTGTGTGTACACATAAAATAAGTGGTGATGAATGTATTCAATAGAGCACAAGTGTAGGTAGTGTTGCTTTGCACAGGAAGTACCTAATGACAAGACTTATTATCCAAATCACTACCCTAGTTGATTAATATGAGCATAAATAAGTTTGTTATTTAGTACCTAAACAAACATGGGATGTACCTAATGGCTATGGCTAAAACCATCAAGTTAAGATTCTTTTTAATTCAAACAAGCATACTCACATTCATCACATAAAACAACATATAACATTCATTCCATTCTACATGACATGTATAAATATCAACTCCACCCCCAGGGGGGGTGAAACTACTCACACATTATTAACCTAACATTCATATTAAGAAAAGAAAATATGCTAATTAATTCTACGAAGATTAAAACAAACGAAATTAACTACACATGCAAGAACTAAAAGAAACAACAAGGAACTAACAAAATATTCTTTATTTCTCACTCACATTACAAGTAGCATTTCTCCACTTGAGTTTTGCTCCATGGCTTTACTCCAAGTAGAGAGAATGACCACCGAGAGAGGAGATGTATTACAAAGAGGAGGAAGAGTTCTATTTATAGCCATGAAAAAAGGTAACTCGGGACAATCCCCCGGTCCGGGACTGATTGCATATTATAAATGGACATAAAACAACATAATCCACCACCCGACTAAGACATGAATCGTTTGAAGCCATCTGGACCGCTGATTGGTGGTATGGAGCCGCCAATTGGCGGTCTGAGTGTCTTTGATCAAGTCTAGATTTCGCTGGCTCGTTTCTGGCTTGATTTTCTGATGTTTGATGAACCCTATTTGATTGTTGATGCCTAGGGTCGGATCTAATTGCCAAAATACTCCTCATGATGGTGTGGAGCTTCTTGATTTGCATAATAAGTCTTGCAATTCAGTCCTTTTCCTTTCATTTAGGTCCTTTTTGAGTCCTTTCTTGTCGAACATGTTTATTTCTGAAACTTAAACATAAGACTCAATACGTAGCTTGCTTAGGCAAAAATAAAGGATATAAGACACAAATATATGCATGATATGATGTGAATCAAGTATAAAGACGGATAAGATGCCAAGGGGTTTTAACGAAAGGAAGGAATGTACTATTTTTATACCTATTCTCCAGTGTCTTATATGACTACCATTCGAGTGCTTATAGAATTGGCATTCGTATATGGTTTTACGATCCATGAAATGGATGTAAAAACCGTTTTTCTTCATGGTGATCTTGAAAAGGTAATTTATATTTATCATTTGGATTCTAGGTTATTGATTATGACAAGTGTGTCTATTGCAAAGTTCAAGGTGATACATGCATTACATTTTGGATACAAGTGGAATGGAAGCTGAATGGTTGAAAGAACTCCTTTTTGAATTGCCAATGACTAGCAAACTGGTTCCTGCAATATCTGTGCGTTGTGATAGTATGACTACTATTGCAAAGCTGAGAAGATCAAAGTATAATAACAAATAAAGGAGACACATCGAAGTCAGACTAAAGTCTGTAAGGGAGTCAGTCTCGGAAAGGGTGATAGCTGTTGATTTTTTTGGTACCAAAGATAATATAACTGATCCTTTCACCAAAGGACTTGATCTAGCTTAAATTTTGAAATCCAAGTGAGGGAACGGACTGAGACCCATTTTATGACTCATATAGAATGACAACCTAACAAATTTCAGTGGAGATCCTATGAAGTTGGTTCAATGTGGTAACACCAAGTTCCTGAGTGAGTTGAGTGCAATCAATTGGTGATACATTGTAGGTCATACATTGTATTTGTGTCAACACCCCAAAGAATGAATATGTTGTTGAAAGAGTATATGCTCTGAATGAGTTCGAGTTCTTAGAACGAGATGCTAGCAGTGCATCGTTTAAGAAACCCAACTATGTAAATGCAATTGTGTGACCGCAATTAGAGGAATGGAGGTCATTCCTTGAAAGCATTCATGAAACATGATACAAATGCATGACTGTAAAACATCAACCCATTAGATTGCAGTATAACTTGCTTGGTGTTGTTCGAAAAGGACAACTGCACAACAAAGGTTCAAGTTCAATACTTTGTTTCACTTAGTTCCTGTGGAGGTAAAGTTGAAGGACTCAGGTGGTGGTTCAAACCCGAAAGATACCATTACTGAAAGCATTAGGCTGCAAGGTTTGGTCACTTTATCAACAATGGATTTGTGGGGGATTGTTTGATTATTAAGTTTCAGTTAGGCCCCTGAAAAACTTAATTGGGAAAATCCAATGTTGAGTTGAAGATGAGATGTATTGAGCCATGTGACGTGTGCTCACATCTCTTTTAGTCCCACATTGGGGAACTTGAAAAGTTGGAGAATATTGATAAGCATTCTCCTCCCATGACCATTTGTTGGTAGAAAGAGAGGTGTAAAGAATTCTCCATACACGTGTGCACCCGTCCGTCCCATCCTGTCCAGGGCAAGATACGACGGGAGATTCAGGGGAAATTAGAGGATTTATCCCCAAGGCGATAGTTATATCTTTTTGGTCCTCAAGTCAATTGTTTATTGCATTTAAGTCCTTGGCGGTTACAAATATATATAAATCATTTTTAATATCTCTCTCTCAAAGAAAAACCGTCTCTCCCTCACAATTTTCCCTTCTCCGAATCCAGAGTTCTACGCCGGTTAGCTTTCGCAAGGTTACGCGTTGCTTTCGAGGTTCGTCGACTCCGGAGTGCACCCGCTTGCCGAAGGAACCATTCTATTCTGGGAGAAAAGCGCCAGACCCATCACACTGGTACGTGGGGATGATATTTTCTCTGAGGCAAGTCGGAATTTGATGGCTCAGTTTGTAAGGTATTTTCTGATCATTATTCTTCGTTATTTGTTTTTCGAACATGAATTTGTACGTTCGCTTAATCTGGATTTTGCTTAAATATTTATTCAAATTTGCAACCCATTATATTATATGATTATATTTGTAACCATGACAATAATCACAAGGATGCTAAACAAAACTAAAGCCTATGATGTCATTGTTTCTTGGACTTGGAGATTTGAAGTCTCTCCCGAATTCTTTATTACAACAAAGAAAATTAGAAAGAGACTCCTATTGTAAATTATTATATTGGGTTGTTGCTCGGTTCGTTCTCAAAGAGTTAACAAATTTAAAGTCATGATTCACGTCTTACTTTAATATATCACTATTTTATGTTTACATTTCTTTGTTGAGATCTCATAGTAACTTTTTATCGGTAAGCATTTCCTGAATCAATTGTGAATTAAAAATAATATTATATAACTTACTATCTTGGACGATACTTCATTTGCCATTTTCGAATCATATATATAACTCGTTGGACGGATTCATATATACATGAGAAGGAACCAATATATGAATTGGGATGACCATGACAAATATCACAAGGATGCTATACAAAACTAAAGTCTTTGATGCCATTGTTTTTTTTACTTGGAGAATTGAAGTCTCTCCCAATTCTTTATTACACCAAAGAAAAATAGAAAGAGACTCCTGTAAACGGCTTCATGTAATTGCTCTAAATATAAATTATTATATTCGGTTGTTGCTCGGTCCTAACCGTGTAAAATAATTTATTGTTCGATTCGTCCTCAAAGAGTTAACAAATTTAAGTCATGATTAATTACGTCCTACTTTAATGTATCACTTTGTTACGTTTCTTGTCCTTGGTTGAGATTTCAATATAACTTTTTCTCGCTAAGCATTTCCTGAATAATTCTGAATTCAAAACACTACTACAGAAAAGGGAATATACGTCGGATGTACGGGACTATAAACGTCGGATATAAGCACACCCTGAACCGACGTCTATGTGTGCGTCGTCTATACATAGACGTCAGTCCTCGTATAGCCGACGTCTATTGCTAACAAATATACGTCGGTTGTGCTTAGAAGCTGACGTATATTCGTTAACGTATAGACGTCGGTCTATACGATAGACGACGTCTATACTTTAGGTATAGACGTCGGTAAACAAACATACGACGTCTATACTTTAGGTCTAGACGTCGGGTACCTAACATACGACGTCTATACTTTAGGTATAGACGTCGGATTCATACTAAATCCGACGTCTATTCCTTTCATTTAGGTCCTTTTTGAGTCTTTTCTTCTCGAACATGTTTATTTCTGAAATTGTTTATTACGGGTCGAACACAAGGAGGGAGAAATATTGTTATTTTTGTGATATTCGATTAGGGAAAGAAATAGAGAAGAATAAGTTTGGTTTTGAGATTTGTGGATTTTTAATTTTCTAAAGCCTGAAACATGAACAAATAAAACTAAAATAAGAACAAAGATGGTGAATTCCGTTGGGTGGAGGTTTGGTTTAGATTAGAGAATTCAGAAACTTATAATAAATCATATTAGTTATAAAGCATTACATGTTAAATGATTTAACATAAACTCAAGTAATCAAAATATACTAACACGAAATTAAAATAATAACTTTTATTCTTCTTCTCTTCTCCCTAAATCCGTCACCTCCACCATTTGGAAAGAGTTAGAAACTCATAGATGGAGGGAGGGAGAAGGGGTCCTAGAGAAAACTACAAAAGAAAACTAAAAACACAAAATAAAAGAAACAGAATTTTATTGCTAAATTATGGAACAAAAGGAAGACCCCCCACAACATCGTTCTCTGGGCTATTTATAGCCGATACAAGGGACCTAAGCATGAAATAGGAAAGTACACGCGTCAACACGCAACCGGTAAAATTTTTGGAGCATGGATCTAATTTTGTGCGGCGGATTCGCCACCTTTGTAGCTCTGATTTAATCTGGATTTTTCCTGTGTGTTTATGGTATGATTTCAATATCCTTTGCGTGTCTGGATTGATTCTTTCCTTTCTTTTGAGCTCCAATTTTATTTCTTTATATATTTGGAGATCCACATTGATTTTTCTTTAGATTTTCTCCATAATAATAAAAGCTACTCATAATTTGCAATTAGATCCTTGGCTTCTTGCAATTAAGTCCTTGTCTACTTTTGTGCTTAAGTCCTTGTCCTTTTTGTAATTAGGTCTTGAATGCTTTTATGCTTGGATGCATTTCAATTTGAAACCCGATAATCTTGAACTTGGTCTTTATGACAGGAATGAGTCTCTTGCACGCATTTATGCTCGGGGTATGGGTAATTTGCATTCAGGTCCCTATATTCTGTAAATAAGACTAAACACATACCTTAGTAGCATTTATTGATATAAAATTAATCTAAATGAAAGACATATGATGCAATGTATGCAATGCATCAAATACCTCCACACCTAGATTTTGCTAGTCCCTAGCAAAACAAAATATAAGAAAAATGAAAACAGGGAAATCCTAACTCACTTTCGTAGGAATCACGGTTGCACATAGCATGCGCAACAAGCCTTTAAACCCCCAAGTTTCCTTAGAGGACGACTTTTGTCTCGTGAGGGTTTTCAGTTGACACACCCACAAAGTCTTAATTCAATATTCCATTAATAACTCTCAATATCTCCACCTCAACCTTATACATCTCACTGAGAATTCTTGCATGCTCGTTATATAAATCTAACTCATACAAATTCTGACTTGGTCTTTGTTCCTCCAACATTCACACCACTAACCCTTCTACACATGATATCACTTAAATTATTTTGCACGCTTCCGCTGGTGGTGAAGTATCATTCGGATCAACCATGGCATGGATCATTCTTTTAGCTTTGGGCCTTGAGTATCTTAAAGTATATTTTTTTTTCTTTTTCCATGATTCAACACATTTGCTTTTTCTGACACTTTTACCCTTTTTGCATTCGTGTAGCGAGTTTGGTCGATAATCTCGAGCTGGCATACTCAAGTTACCGGGTTCAAGATACCCCTACGGACCAATGACTCAAAGGCTTGGGCTTTTGTAATCATTTTGCAAAATGTGCTTTCCTCACTTTATTCTTTTATTTTACTTTTGTTTTCCTCAAGGCTTAATTGTTATTAGAAGTCCACACTTCCCGGTGTATTTTCCTCAACCTCTGCTTTTTATCAACCACTTCAAAGATTTGATTCATCCAATTTAAGTGCATACATGTCTTTAAAGGGTACTGCGTTATTTCTTTGGAACTTAGATTTATGTCATAATTTCTACAAGCAGAACTATATAATAACGAACAAAAACTCAATGCAATTTGTACACGGGTTTTGGAAGTTCAATCTTAAGCTATGTCATGGAACATTGATTATTATTTTTATTTTATTTTTTATTTTTTATTTTTTTTAAAAGAACAGAAAAATAAACACATAGATAGATAAATACCCCCCACACCTAAATCATGCATTGTCCTCAATGAATGTGAGCATGATACTACATGGATTTATGCATGAAAAGATCATGGCTATGTTGATGGACAAAACCCGAATTCCCTCAAAACTTGTGAGATGCTAAAGAAGGGATTCAAATATGGGAAACAAATGGGGACCAAACAAACGATGCTCACTGAAGGAGTCTTTTATTGTACTTTTATATATATATATAATTATGTACAAACATAAGTTCCCATCTTCATTTGTCAAAGGACATCAAATGGGAACCTCAAAAGTGGGTCAATGCACTTGGAAAGGAAACATGATACCACGCGGGGCCAGAATATGCATGCGTGGGCCCCTTTCACAAAGAGCACAAAATGAAATGAGAGGTTCATGAATTGGACGCAAAGGCGTCTCATACAAAGGCTCAAACTGAAAGAGCTTGAACCTCTCGAGAGTTTGGGAATTAAGCGGCAACGGAAGAAGAGTTTCTCCCGTTGCGGTGCTGAAGTTATGATCGTCAATCTAAACTATCCAACCAACTGGCTGGTGCGTCGGAGCGAAGTCAAGAGCCTTGTTAGGCAAGTCCGACTCACCAGGCGAACATAAAATGGGTCTCATACCCAAGGTATCCTCCAAGGAACTCCTAATACCCTCATGAGCAATGTAGTCATTTGATGTTTCATCATTTCCAAGATGATCAGGAACAATAGTGAGAGGCAAACTCTCATCAGGTTATTTGAAATTGAGGGTGCTAGGGAGCTATTGCTCCACCGGAGGTGAGACCTTAAGAGGCACACCATGAGGATCATGTGGCTCAAGGGCCACGGGGCAAGAAGATAAGGCACAATCCTGGGCCGACTCATGATGAAATTGGTCAATTTTATTCTCAATGTGTATCGAATCCTCCACTAAGTGATCGTGAATTGAAACCCCAAGTCCTTCAGACTGACTAGGAGTTTGGCTTTGAAAGATTGTGCTTTGAATTTGTGGATGTGGTGGTGGTTCGATATCAAAAGGTGAATCCTCATGTTGACACGAAAAGTTACTCTCCTCACGTAATTGCTGCGACATTTGACTTAATTGCAGTACCATATTTTGTACGGACTGTTGAGTGGATTCGATGAACGTAAGGAAAGTTTGTTCCAGGGAATCAGGTATGCGGTCAACTATGAAGTTCAAGTCAGAGCTTGGGAAATTTTGGGGTTGGGTGTTGATGGGCTGAGAATAATGATTTGAAGTGGGGTGGTTGTAGAATTCTGGGTATTCGGGAGGAGGATACTGAGGTGAAAATGAAGTATAAGAATTTGGATATGAATTGTCTCTCCACGAAGCCATCACTCTCGGGTTGTACGCGGATGCGTAATAGTCATATTGAGCATTTTGGGAAAATGTGTGCTCATACTCAGGCTCAGGGGGAACACAAGGACATTCCCTGATAACATGACCACTCAACCCACAAAAGTCGCACGGTACGACTACTGGAGCCACCGGTGCACTCATGTTGTCTGTCCTACGCATGAAGGAGACAAAAGTTTGTTGTAATGTGTCAATTTGTTGATCAGCATATGATCTGACATAACTAGATTGTGGTCTAGCAGTCGGTGCCTCTCTCATGTTACCCCAATATGAAGATTGCTCAGTCACGCAATTAGGATTGTCCCAACCATATGGGGTGTTAGTCTGAGTCACCCCAGGTTGCATGGGTCCGGAATACCAGGACGAATTGTCCTGGTCCCAACAATGATATGGATGGTCGCCCATGTAACCTTCCATCTTCACAAAGAGCTCTAGAGTCGACCACTCAAACCACCACGAGGCTAAACTCGTAAAAAGTGATCGACTCGACCCTAAAAACGCTACCAGAGAGTGTAAAGGGGAGGAGACTATAACGTAGAAAAAGGTGAGAAAAAGATGACTCAGAGGAGAAGGGAAACTTAACTCTAAAAGATAGATAAGAGGGTTGGTCAGAAGTTTCCTAAACAAGCACGGTTCAAACAATCCTAGACCTAGTGTCGCTTAAATCTAGACGACTCCTAACTGGTTGAGTCGAATTAATTACTTGATTCACCTTGCTCACTAATCAAACCAACTTGGCCAGGCCGTGTATAGCTAGTGGGGGCGCTTCCGACAGAGTCGGTGCCAATTAGACAACCACTTCCGACAGAGTGGAAGACTTTCGTCAACACAAAAACACTTTCTAGACACCAAATTAAATTCGATCAGCTTCAAGTCATAGCAAGTCAAACCAATCTTCTCCTTAATTGAGTCTGAATCCTTAGGGGCCAATGTCTAATTGATTTTAATTTAAGGCTTGGGTGATACTTTAGGATTGTGATTTGTGGGCCACGGAAGGGTGATGAAATCCCCACCGTATCTTTTCCTACGGAGTTGCCCTTAACATAGTTTAACTTAAATCTAGCAAAGATAGTCAAACATTGGTCTTTAATTGGGGGGCAATTGCAAGGTTGTATGCAAACTAAATTATATACTTAAATGCTATCGTTAAAACGCGATACGTACCTTGCCTCCAGCACTCTTCAACAATAAAAATAATTTGCAAGAATTTAGCAAGAATAATGCAAACAAAACATTATATGATGCATGCACTAAGTCCCTCTAATTTTTCCAATTTTTAGGTCAGAGTTGAATTATTGTCAATTATGGAATTTGCCCTGACACGTGCCGTTCTACAAAAAGGAACTTTTCAAAAATTAAGCTTTTACGAGAAAGGCAAGAAAAGATACCTCCGCAATGCTCAGACGGGTTCGCCGCCCGCTCTCGAAAATGCCCAGATGCTATATGCGTCCACCCAGAGATGGAGATGACCTCAGACAAAATTGAAACCCAGATGCTTCAAATGTGCGGCGAATCCGCCGCATGTTCTTCTTGGTGTGCGGCGATTCCACCGCCCTTCTTGCTCCAACTATGCCCGGATTTTGCCGCGCACTCTGTTGTCTCCTGAAACGCAAATCCAAATAGTTAGATCGCGCACACGATAAACATGATAGAATCGAAATCACAAAAATAAACAAAATCTTCGTCGCCTCCCCGGCAACGGTGCCAAAAACTTGATGAGAATTAAATTTATACCGCAAGTGCACGACGTCAATGAAGACGTGTCAAGTACAGGTCGAACACAAGGAGGGAGAGATATTGTTATTTTTGTGATATTCGATTAGGGAAAGAAATAGAGAAGAATAAGTTTGGTTTTGAGATTTGTGCATTTTTAATTTTCTAAAGCATGAAACATGAACAAATAAAACAAAAATAAGAACAAAGATGGTGAATTCCGTTGGGTGGAGGTTTAGATATAAGGTTTAGATTAGAGAATTCAGAAACTTATAATAAATCATATTAGTTATAAAGAATTACATGATAAATGATTTAACATAAACTCAAGTAATCAAAATATACTAACACGAAATTAAAATAATAACTTTTATTCTTCTTCTCTTCTCCCTAAATCCGTCACCTTCACCCTTTGGAAAGACTTAGAAACTCATAGATGGAGGGAGTGAGAAAGGGTCCTAGAGAAAACTACAAAAGAAAACTAAAAACACAAAATAAAAGAAACAGAATTTTATTGCTAAATTATGGAACAAAAGGAAGACCCCCCACAACATCGTTCTCGGGACTATTTATAGTTGATACAAGGGACCTAAGCATGAAATAGGAAAGTACCCGCGTCTACACGCAACCGGTAAAATTTTTAGAGCATGGATCTAATTTTCTGCGGTGGATTCGCCGCATTTTGTACATAAGGTGCGGCGGCTTCGCCACCTTTTTAGCTCTGATTTAATCCGGATTTTTCCTGTGTGTTTATGGTATGATTTAAATATCCTTTGCGCGTCTGGATTGATTCTTTCCTTTCTTTTGAGCTCCGACTTTATTTCTTTATATATTTGGAGATCCACATTGATTTTTCTTTAGATTTTCTCCATAATAATAAAAGCTACTCATAATTTGCAATTAGGTCCTTGGCTTTTTGCAATTAAGTCCTTGTCTACTTTTGTGCTTAAGTCTTTGTCCTTTTTGTAATTAGGTCTTGAATGCTTTTATGCTTGGATGCATTTCCATTTGAAACCCGATAATCTTGAACTTGGTCTTTATGACAGGAATGAGTCTCTTGCACGCATTTATGCTCGGGATATGGGTAATTTGCATTCAGGTCCCTGTATTCTGTAAATAAGACTAAACACATACCCTAGTAGCATTTATTGATATAAAATTAATCTAAATGAAAGACAAATGATGCAATGTATGCAATGCATCAGCTCACATCTCTTTTAGTCCCACATTGGGGAACTTGAAAAGTTGGAGAATGTTGATAAGCATTCTCCTCCCATGACCATTTGTTCGTAGAAAGAGAGGAGTAAAGAATTCTCCATACACGTGTGCACCCGTCCATCCCATCCTGTCCAGGGCAAGATGCGACGGGAGATTCGGGGGAAATTAGAGGATTTAGCCCCAAGGCGATAGTTATATCTTTTTGGTCCTCAAGTCAATTGTTTATTGCATTTAAGTCCTTGGCGGTTACAAATATATATAAATCATTTTTAATATCTCTTTCTCAAAAAAAACCGTCTCTCCCTCGCAATTTTCCCTTCTCCGAATCCAGAGTTCTACGCCGGTTAGATTTTGCAAGGTTACGCGTTGCTTTCGATGTTCATCGACTCCGGAGTGCACCTGCTTGCCAAAGGAACCATTCTATCCTTGGAGAAAAGCGCCAGACCCATCGCACTGGTACGTGGGGCTGATATTTTCTCTGAGGCAAGTCGGAATTTGATGGCTCAGTTTGTAAGGTATTTTCTGATCATTATTCTTCGTTATTTGTTTTTCGAACATGAATTTGTACGTTGGCTTAATCTGGATTTTGCTTAAATATTTATTCAAATTTGCAACCCATTATATTATATGATTATATTTGTAACCATGACAATAATCACAAGGATGCTAAACAAAACTAAAGCCTATGATGTCATTGTTTCTTGGACTTGGAGATTTGAAGTCTCTCCCGAATTCTTTATTACAACAAAGAAAATTAGAAAGAGACTCCTATTGTAAATTATTATATTGGGTTGTTGCTCGGTTCGTTCTCAAAGAGTTAACAAATTTAAAGTCATGATTCACGTCTTACTTTAATATATCACTATTTTATGTTTACATTTCTTTGTTGAGATCTCATAGTAACTTTTTCTCGGTAAGCATTTCCTGAATCAATTGTGAATTAAAAATAATATTATATAACTTACTATCTTGGACGATACTTCATTTGCCATTTTCGAATCATATATATAACTCGTTGGACGGATTCATATATACATGAGAAGGAACCAATATATGAATTGGGATGACCATGACAAATATCACAAGGATGCTATACAAAACTAAAGTCTTTGATGCCATTGTTTTTTTTACTTGGAGAATTGAAGTCTCTCCCAATTCTTTATTACACCAAAGAAAAATAGAAAGAGACTCCTGTAAACGGCTTCATGTAATTGCTCTAAATATAAATTATTATATTCGGTTGTTGCTCGGTCCTAACCGTGTAAAATAATTTATTGTTCGATTCGTCCTCAAAGAGTTAACAAATTTAAGTCATGATTAATTACGTCCTACTTTAATGTATCACTTTGTTACGTTTCTTGTCCTTGGTTGAGATTTCAATATAACTTTTTCTCGCTAAGCATTTCCTGAATCAATTCTGAATTCACCATTTTGGAATATTAGAATACGTTGGAATGGATTAATACATGGGAAAATCACAAGGATGCTAAACATAACTAAAGCTTTTGATGCCATTGTTTTTTGGACTTGACAATTGAAGCTCTCCCAAAATTTTTTTATTACAACAAAGAAAATTAGAAGAAGAGTCCTGTAAACACAGTTTGCATGTACACACAGTTAACAAATTTAGTCATGATTATGTCCTACTCTAATGTATCACTGTTATGTTTGTTGTCCTTGGTTGACATTTCAATATATATTTTTCTCGCTGAGTCGTAATATGTGAGATGTGGAAGCCACATAATAATTAACATTCGTTATTGAAAACAAATCTCTATATAAATACGTGTGTGCCTCATATCCCCGAGAGAGATCGACCTCTGTAATTAAAAAAACTAATATGAACATTATACAAGAGAAGTTTCTTCTAACTGTTCCTTCTATTGTCTGTGTTTTTTTAATCTACAGTAACTTGTTATCGTTTTTGTTGTTTCACGGTCAAAATACATTTGGTCTATTTTTTAGGAATAGACGTCGGATTTAAGACGTAAGACGCCTATGTATAGACGACGCACACATAGACGTCAGATCTGAGAGTGCTTATATCCGATGTACATACCCACGTACATCCGACATATATTCTTTTTTCTGTTGCAGTGCCATGTTCTAACTAGACACTAACTATTTATTTGCAAATATTGTAGTAAGTAAAATACCACCTTCCACCAAGTTAACGTGAAAGTTACTAAAATCTTAATTTCAATCAAACATGAAATATAAACAAATGTTTAATATAAACATTAAAACAAAACTAACAAGTGAAACAACAACCATGGCGATTATTGAGGATATTCTAATCCATCAGTGAAAATAATGAGATGGTAGCACCAACCGTGAGTTGCGAATAATAAATTCAGGTCGAGCCATTCGATATTTTTGGTTATATGACCAAGAGATATATATGAGCCAAACATCCCTCTTTCGTTTTAGAAATAAGAAATATCAGGTTAGGTTTGACATGAGATAGGTTTCAAGCTAGAGGGTATATGGCATTTGTAGTTTATAAATTTCATTTTGTAATTGATGATAAATTAAATTACTAAAACGTTCAGGTATGACTAGACGTCAGCCATCCCCACTGCAGGCTGAGGGAGACGGTGTTAGGCGGAGACGTCGACGCCGTCAGCCGATGATGCAGTTGATATTGGGAATATTACTAGTACTTTGGCATCTGTAGCTGATATTGCGGATGTTCCTAGTACGAGTAGGTCTCGTGGATCTACACAAATTTTGGATGACTAGAGCTCTACTATTCAGCATGAGATAGAGTTCACACCAGAAGGTGTACCTATAGGAAAACACATCGAACGCTTCCGGAATTTTATTGGGACGATAGCCAGGAGGACACAGGTACTGCTTCCTCGTTATTTTGACAGGAGATTGGTGTGAAAGAAAATAAGGATGTGGTATGACAACAACTCATGGAAATATTACATATGTACTTAAGTAATATTAGTATTAATTTTACTTGAAAACTAATTGTATTTTTTTCCACAGTCTCATTGAACAGTTCCAGAGGAAAACTAATTGACAGCTCTGAAGTCTCTAAACACCAAATGAAAAGAAATGAAGTATCAGCTATACCTTGATGTAGGGAATCTTGAATCTAGAGAGGAAGGTTGGTTGTTACACCACCGCATATTTTCGCAGAGGATTGGTCTACTCTCCTAGACTTTTGGTCCAGCAAGACGTTAAAGGTAAATTTATAATAATTTTAGTTCAATTATAATCAACGACTAAAAAATGAACAATTTGGTTATTTTCTTAATACAAAAGAAGAGTGAGACTAATAAGAAAACATAACGAATTTAGTCATACCACACAAGTGTGATACCAAATTGGTGGTGCGACGCAGGGAGAAGATGGTGAGATATTATTTATATTTTATGAATTTCTTATGGATTCATTATTTTTTCAAAATAAACTGAAATGAATGTTATTTTCAATGCTATTGTGGATTGTAGAAAATCTGGATGCTCCTGAGCCAAATCGTACAGATATGTATATCCCACCGCATGACAAGACACTCCCCAAAGCTACAACTATTATTGTAAGTTTAATATTAATGTTTGTTTCAATTAGTTAATGTTATTTGAGATATTTAGTTGTGAATTTATGATAAGTTTTTCTTGGTGGAACAATTAGAGGCTCTACGAGGACTGTGAGACGAGATCTCAGGGCTCTTTCTAGTCAGCCTGGGATCCGGTAGGGACTCTTCTCAGTGACGGGCACAGACATGTGAGGACATACTCCTAATGTCAGAAACATCGAGCGAAACTTTGATTTTTATGCTCCTAATGTAACGCCCCCGATCTCGTGGGTACGCACACTGGGAAAGACTACAAGTGTCGCGATCAGAGACCTCCGCGACAACCAAAGGAGTTACAAAAGACAAACCAAACAATAACTCGACAATAAATAGAGAGATCGTACATGGATAGACTAACATAAAACATAACTAAAAAGTGAGAGATTATCCATATATGTTAACAAGGTCAAATACATTACATCGAGTTCAAAAGGGAAATACATCATAAATAATGCTGAAGAAACAGACAAACTGAAGAATCTGGTCGACGCGTCCCTCGTGTACAGAATCTCCGACTACTCGTCCAGTCTACCCAGTAGGAATCTAAGTACCTGCAAGCACCGCATCAACATGTGTGTGAGTTTTCTATAAGAAAACCAAGTATGCCCCTGGCCAAATCGGAGTTATATGGAAGAATGCATGCAATCTATCTAAGACAAAAGCATCCGAAACAGAAACAGAAAAGCATCAAATGCAACAGAAGGCTATGATTCCATAAGTCGTGTCGGTCGGACGCACCCGAACCATTCCTCGAAAGGAACCAGAACACCAGCCTTGCTAGTCAAAGGCGGTCACTCGACAGTGACCCACAGCTTGTCACAAAGCGGTGCGGCGGATAAGTGTCCCGATTCGCGACAAGTGACCTACATGGTGCTATCGCGAACTTGGGAACACCTACCCTGAGACAGAATGTCAGCACGTCTGCCCAGGACTTATCTTACGCCTGGCCTCCCAACGTGAAGGTCTTATGCGAATGACCTCTGGAGCTAGAGGACCCACTCGTGGCCCGTCGGCCCAGAAAACAGAACGTGACGAGAATTACTAATCAGATTAAATGCAATGCAAGCTACTTAAGCATCTAAAATCTAATGCAACTACAGTGTATGGAAAGAGCTCAAGGAAAGGTATCCGGATACCCTCCTAATAGCCCTCAAAAGAATAAAAATTAGAACATCCCAATCAGGAATCAAACGAAACTCACAATAACAAGCAATCATAACCGGATTGCCAAATCAAGATAATAGCTAATCGAGTCATCTACGAGTCATGATAAGGATGTTATAAGGTCTGATATCCTAAGGGTCATACATAACCATATCATAACACTTCACTTCAGTAACATATAGACATGAAAGACGCAATAGGATGATGCATTACAACTAGATATATCAAAATCAAACTCCACAATAATCGATAGCATGCATCCTTAATTTCAGAGTGTATATGCGATGATAACTGAAATCTCAGAGCATGATCAGAGTTGATATGGGTATGCATTATATGTATATCAGTAGGATAATAATGTTGGAACATGCATAAAATATCAGAATACAATATAGATCTCTAAACTAGCATACATGCATGCAACGGGTTAATATGTTGCTTTAGAATATGACAAAATCAGCACATGATATGGAAGACCTTGTTTACATTCATATGTGCATGCATGACTACAACATCACGAATACACACACACACCAGATCATATAACCACATTATATTTGCTACTGAAACACAACAAGTCATATAAAGTAAAACACATTCAACACATAGAACACGATAACTTACAATACGCAAGCAAACAAGTTCAATCGACTCACAATCAGATGCATGAGCCCCTGACCACTCCAACCCACGTGCTTAGAGTATCCCTCTCAGGTGGTCTGTGGTGGGAGAGGGTCAGTAGAGATCCATCCAAGTAGCTCAGCCCAACAACCGAGCAAGCTGATGCACATGGTGCACTAACAACATGGCTAGCCCATTCAAGCGCACTCTGCTCTGACCGAGCTAGCCCATCCAGACCCCCTCACCCTTAGCCTCCCTAGGGTTGTTCCACACCTTTTCCTGACCCCTGCCACCGTCTAGAAGTTCTGGACCAGCCAGCCGATCCAAACAAAGAGTCAAGAGGGTTGAAGACAAATCCTAGTCGGATCTTGTGTGCACCAGCCACACCCAACCAGATCCGTGTCCACCCCAAAACTCAGCCCAGAAGAAACCTCATCAGTCCGGGTAGGACCTCACCAGAGATAACCGGAGCTCACCGGAGCCCCGGTCCCTCTGCCTGTCCCATAGCCAACCCCATCTAGTGCATGCTCCATGCGCACGCTAGAAGGGAACTCGGTTGATGGTGCAACCGATTGCACCAACAACCAACATGGTGCTGGCTGGCCCTCCAGCCACACCTCCTCCCACAAAACTCTTCAAGGGTTAGGAGCATACCTGATCAGCAAGGAAGATTTGCTTGAACTTAGCCGGAGCTTCTGCCAACCACTCTTCTAGTCGCACTAAAAGTTGCACTAGATGTTGCTTCTAGCCTCATTGGATTTGAAATTCATCGGAGTACCACTTGAGAGGCTTGACCACGTGGCTGAGGAGTGGAAGAGGTGGAGGAGATGTGAGTAAGAGGAATGGTTGTGCAAGGGTCAGCTGGAGGGAGGCCTTTTGTTTGCTACAACTCTCCAACTGCCATACTCTTCATGGTTATTCAAACCCCCCTCAAGCATGCCAAAAATGACACCAAGCAAAGGCATCCAAAGGCACGAAATTATGTATATCCAAACCCCAAGTACAACCCTTCCAATTCCACATCACCCCAACATGGGCTCAGCCCAAACTCGCACCATAGGCTCACTCGGACCCAAATTGAGTCGATCGAGTCAAGCCACCGCGCACTAGCCCGATGTGTCGCACCCGATCGACCAACGAGAAATCTGATCAAATCTACTTAAAAAACATACCATAACACAAATTGACATTCTAAGAACTAAATTATGCATAACCGAGGGGAGATGACTTAATAATATTATAGCTGGAGAGCGGGTCTTACAACCTAGCCCCCTTAAATAAATTTCATCCTCGAAATTTGCTATCCCTAATTCTTAATAAGAGCTATGGATACAAACTCCTTACATCATCCTCCGGACACAAACTTTGCATTTACAACAAAAACAAGGGGCACTGGAAAAACATTGCCAACAATGGCCCATGAGACAATAACTTTAGTATCGAATTCTTGACCTATAAACCTATATACATGATCTAACAACAACAACCTAATCATACATGATCATAATGCCTATTGATAACAAACTAATTAGGAAGGTCACACAAAATACAGTCACTAAACATACATGAACATATAATATATTTATATCTATATGCACAAGGTGTATGAGAACAACAAAATAAAACATGGAATTAATGACAAGATTTCGATAGACAATACTCATGCACAATATATATATATAGGCAGCGATTAAATCATGTGCTAATAACAAGATCTCCATGCATTTATATATCTACATGCACATGATGTATGAGGACAGCAATTAGGACGTGTAATCATAATAAGATCTCGATGGCTAAATATATATGGTCATGATTTATCGAGACAACCAATAAATCATGAAATCATAGTCATAATATCACAACATGAACTTACTTGCATGCACAAGATGCACTCACGTCATGATGCACATAACAGAAGCAACAACAATTATAACAAATTAGGTAAAACACGTGCCATGATAATCGTAGATCATGAGAATCAAACATGCATCCTGTGGGAGCTATGGTCATGATGAGATGATTACACAACACTTCACTCAACTATAACGCAATCGTGGGTTTAGAATTCATTTATTCATGAATCTAAGTATGTTTAGGACATATATGAGACTACATGCATAATACAAGATCCCACGATGCAATCATGATAAGATGCATGAATGGATGGCAAATCACTTCTGATTCCAACATTTTAGAGCATAGCATCATGCGCATAGTTGAATTAAAATGTTAGATTAGCCTTTTCATGTAGTGTAATTTCCTGTTTCAAGCAACTATATCATGTGTGCAAGTATAACTTCCTAACAATAATCTAAACATGAATAGAACCATAAATCTAGTAGCTAAATAATACATAGCCATGCAACATCTTAAAAACAACTTAGTTAGGAAAGAATCACCTGTATTTAGCAACTAAAGATACATCAACATGTAGCACCTTCACAACAATTAAATTATGGGATAAAAATAAAAACCAGATCTCAAGGGATAATTATACATGTATGTGATGTACCTAATTAACAGAAAATGAAATTCAAACAATAGAATGTATTCAGTATGAGAAACACATCCATAACAAAAAGAGGTATCACAAAAGAGATACTACAAGCATTATATGGCAAGAACATTAGATTTCTGACCACATGCACGTTAGTTCTAGCAAGACCCAACATGATCAGAGATGATATGAACATGTACAAGTATATAACAATAACATAAGGTAATGAAACATACTTTTATTATCAATAGTCCAAACCGATTTATAAATTGATATACATGCATGCATTCAGATTTGCATACTACTTATAAGTCATAAATGTAGGATCGTGTGGGTCTATGGGTCCACAATTAAGGCTAATTACCTACTTGTTTAAGCAATCAAGATATGCACAATGGAATTAAGGTAAAACAAGCAAGTAAAGGAATCGAAAAGCAAACCACAATCACACGGGGGATTTTATAGAGGTTCGACACCCCACCCGGGTCCTAGTCCTCTCTTGTAAGCTCCACTCGACTCCGCGAGCTCCGCCTACGTCTTCACTAACCACTCCCCGTTCCGGGCCGGGAGAGAACGCCTTTTACAAAACAAACTCCGCGAACAACCTCGCGAGCTTGACTTTCTTCTCTCACAAACTGAGAGAAACACTTCGGGCTTTCACCGAAGTCCTTGCTTCCTTTGACAACAACAATATGAGTGGAGCAACACTCTCTAAGCTTGAGCACACTTGAGTAGGATTAAGGAATTGATCACTAAGTGTGGAAATTTGAGGCTTTGATTGTTTGGGATTCTCTCTAATGTTTGGGACAAGTTTGTAGTGGGAGAGTTGTGTTAAAATGTGTTTTACAACTCCTTATATAGGTATTAGAGAGAATAGAGCCTTGGGATTGATTGGGTATGAGTTGAAGTGTGATTACACAAAACAGAAACTGCAGGACCCAATTCTGAGTGAAATCGGTCGACCGAAACGGGAAGAACGGTCGACCGTTTGGCAGTTTTGCACTAAGTTCGGTCGACCGGTTAAGCAACGGTCGACCGCCCAACGCTACGACTCAGGTACACTTAAGTCATCGGTCGAACACAAGAAAGGGGTTCGTTCGACCGATTTCGTCCAGGCACTTTGGGGTTGACAACAATTGGATAATCAGTCGACCGAAACAAGTCTAGCGGTAGACCATTTTTCAACAAGGGATTCGGGTTTGTCAAGAGATGGACAAACGGTCGACCGATACATAAAATGTATTTGGGGTATAATTGGTTTAATACGAATACGACCGTTGGGTATATACGACAAAAGTAACGGTCGGGAAAATAAGCACAAACGGTCGACCGAAAGAAAAGGTGCGGTCGACCAAAACTAGACAGGGTAACACAAGCAGGATTAATTGATCATCCGGTCGACCGAACGGCCTGTTTCGGTCGACCGAATGTGGGCAGACAGTTAGGGTTCAGGTTTGGTATTTTCCGGTCTAAGTTTGGGTGATCTATTGAAGTCCAAATTATGTGAAATTTCGTGTGTGACTTCTATGAGGAACCTAGTGTGTGTTTAAGTTGATTTTAGCTCAAGTATGCTCAAAATACACAAGTTCCTAAAGACTCAAAGAAATATAAAATACATGTCTTCAAATGAGCTTGATTACATGTCTTGACTTGATTTTCCTTTCTTCCTTCAGTCTTGATCACCTGTAGAGGTTAGCACAATGCAATATATATGCAATGCCATATGTGTGCTACTCTACAAGATTATAATTAAGATTAGGTTAAGTAAATCATCAAAACATAGATTAAGGCCAAAAAAGCCAACAATAAAATGAGTTGCATAAAACATGGATAAGTTCTGATTTCATTTTCATGTGAGAGCATAACAAGACACATCAGAGGAGGCATACGAAAATCAGATTATATATGTGATTTTGGTCGTAATACAACTTCATGTCCCAATCGTCAAAATCTGGATCCCCTGGTCTATGTGCGACCTCATGCATAGGTGATTTGCCCTTCCTTCGATACCTTCTCTTTTTCCTTCTTCTCACTTCTTCTTCCTCTTCTTTCTCTCATTTTTCCCTTATTGTTCTTGAGATATTTGAAGAAGTCTTTGGCAAGGACCTCAATATCCTCATCTTCTACTCTCATGCTTGGTTCATCGAAATTCACAAGTAATGGCAATGTTGATTTCATCTTAGAGGCTTCTTTCTCCTTTTGATGATTTATTTGGAGTTCATAAGCCATGAGGTTCCCAATTAGCTCCTCCATCTTTAGTTTGGAAAGATCGTGAGCTTCCTCAATTGCAACCACATTGTTGTCCCAATCGTTGTTGAGCGATCAGAGGAACTTCCTTGCCATTTCTCCTTCACTAATCTTTCTTCAAAGAACACAAAGAAACTTAGTGATATCGGTTAAGCAAGTGTTCATCTTGCTTATGTTCTCACCGGGTTGTGATGCATTGCATACATTACATCATATGTCTTTCATTTAGATTGCTCTTAATTCAATAAATGCTACTAAGGTATGTGTTTAGCCTTGTTTACAGAATACAGGGACCTGAATGCAAATTACCCACATCTCGAGCATAAACGCGTGCAAAAGATTCATTTCTATCATAAAAACCAAGTTCAAGTGTATCGGGTTTCAAATGGAAATGCATCCAAGCACAAAAGCATTCAAGGAGCTAATCACAAAAAGGTCAAGGGCTTAATTGCAAAATGCCAAGGACCTGATTGCAAAATAAAAGGACCAAGTTATTGTGTGGAGAAAGTCAAAAGAAAAATCAAATATAAATCTCCAACAATGGAAGGAATTAATCCGGAGCTCAAGACAATGGAAAGAATCAATCCAGACGCGCAAAGGAGGATCAAATCATACCATAAACGCGTGACAAAAATCCTGATTAAATCCGACCAACGTGTGAGGCGAATCCGCCGCACAATACACATGATGTGCGGCGATTCCGCCGCCCATTGGTCGATCTGTGTGTCCCAATTTCGTCCAGTCGTGTATGGACACGTGTACTATCCAATTCTATACCTAAGTCCCTTGTAGCAACTATAAATAGACCCGAGAACGATGTAAATAGGGTCCTTGGTTGTTGTTCTTATTTTTACCTTAGTAATAAAATTCTGATTTTGTTTTGTTTTGTTTTTCTTTTCTACTTCCTCTAGGACCCCTTCTTCTTCCTCCCTCCATGAGTTTCTAACTCTCTCCAAAGGGTGGAGGTGATGGAATTAGGGTTAGAGAATGATGAATGCATGTTATTATTTTAAGTTCATGATTAGTGTATTTTGATTACTTGAGTTTATGTTAAGTCATTTATCTTGTAATGCTTCATAACTAACATGATTTACAATAAGTTTCAGTAATTCTCTACTCTAAACCTAAATCTAAACCTCCACCCCACGGATTTTCCTCTTTGTTCTTGTTTTAATTTTAATTGTTCTTATTTCGTACTTTAGATAATAAAATCCAAAAATCCCAAAAACCCAATTTATTTATTCTTCCCTTCTTCCCCTAATCGAAAATAACAAAAATAACGAAATCTCTCCCTCCTTGTGTTCGACCCGTACTTGCCACGTCTTCATAGACGCCGTGCACTTGCGGTATAAATTAAAATTCACACAAGTTTTTGGCGCCATTGCCGGGGAGGCGACGCAGATTTTTGTTGTTTTTGTGTTTTCGATTTTTCCTGTTTATCTTGTGCGCGATCTAAGTATTTGGATTTGTGTTTCAGGAGACAACAGAGCGCGCGGCGAAATACGAGCGCATTCTGAGCTTAAAGAGCGGCGAATCCGCCGCCCCATAAGAAGCATTTGCGGCGAAATCGCCGCACAGGTTGGTCCTCCGGTCTTCAAATTTTGAGGGCGTCGTCGGCATCTCTGGGTGGTCGCATTGAGCTACTGGAATCTCCGAGAGCGGGCGGCGAACCCGACTGAGCATTGCGGAGGTAACTTTTCTTGCCTTTCTCGTAAAATCTGAATAGTTGAAAAGTTTCCTTTCGTAGAATTGCACGTGTTAGGGTTACAATTCCATAATTGGCAATAATTCAACTCTGACCTAAAATTGGCAAAATTAGAAAGACCTTAGTGCATGCATCATATAATGTTTTGCTTGCATTATTCTTGCTAAATTCTTGCAAATTAATACTTGTTGAAGATTGCTGGAGGCAAGGTACGTATCGAGGTTTTTATCGATTGCATTAGAGCATATAATTTAGTTGCATACAACCTTGCAATTGCCCCCATTAAAAGGACCATTGTTTGACTATCTTTGCTAGATTTAAGTTAAACTATCTTAAGGGCAACTCCGTAGGAAAAGATACGGTGGGCATTTCATCACCCTCCCGTAGCCCACAAACCACAATCCTGAAGTGTCGCCTAAGCCTAAAATTTAAAATCAATTAGACATTGGCCCCTAAGGACTCGGACTCAATTAAGGAAGAGATTGGTTTGACTTGCTATGACCTGAAGCTAATTGAATTCAATTTGGTGTCTAGAAAGTGTTTTTGTGTCGACGAAAGTCTTCCAAGCGACGTGGTTGTCTAATTGGCACCGACTCTGTCGGAAGCGCCCCCACTAGCTATACACTAACTGGCCAACTTGGTTTGATTGGTGAGGGAGGTGAATCAAGCAAACTAATTCGACTCAACCAGTTAGGAGTCGTCTAGATCTAAGTGACACTAGGTCTAGGATTGTTTTGACCGTGCTTGTTCAGGAAATTTCTGACCAACCCTAATTTTTATCCTTTAGAGTTAAGTTTCCCTTCTCGTCTGAGTCTTCTTTCCCTTCTCATCCTTACCTTTCTATTGTTTGTTTCCTTTAAAAAAAAAAATTAAAA
This sequence comes from Triglochin maritima, assembly GCA_963682175.1. Taxonomy (NCBI): domain Eukaryota; kingdom Viridiplantae; phylum Streptophyta; class Magnoliopsida; order Alismatales; family Juncaginaceae; genus Triglochin; species Triglochin maritima. Next base: position 15,224,585 of record OY821786.1, read on the forward strand.
TTCAAAAATTCAAAAAAAAAAGTAATTAATTCTTGAAATTAAATTTGGAGTTTAAATTTCGAATTTGAATTCAAAAATTGATTCAACCCGGTGCACTCAGATTTGGATTCGGGACTTGAGTAATCGACTCTCACGAGTTTATCTAGATTCCAGTCTGGAACTTAACCCCAATCCACCTGTTGCACCACCTCACCCGGATCTAATGGGTGAGAACGTAGTGGACCCGCCTGTTGCGCAACCTATAACTTTGAGGGATCGGTGCTACCCAACGATGGCTGCTTAGCCATCGTGCATCGTCATGCCCACCATACCGGGTCGCGACTTCGAACTTAAGGCACAATACATGAGTATGCTGCCTAAGTTCACCTCTAGGGAAGATCCATATCTCTTCCTTAGAGAATTTGAGGAAATCTGCTCTCTTATGCAATACCAGCATGTCCCTGAAGAGGCAGTGCGTCTGAAATTCGTGCCTCTAGCACTGAAGGACGACGCTAAGAAATGGCTATATAGTCTAGCCGAAAGATCTATTAGAAGTTGGGCCGAATTTGTTCAAGCTTTCCTAAAAAAATATTTCCCCAACCATAAGACTATGAAGATTAGGAATGAAATTGTTGCATTCGTTCAGTTTGAGAGCGAGCCGTTCTATTCCTATCTTGAGAGATTTAAGAGTGTCTTGACCCAATGCCCTCATCACGGAATTCCGAAGTGGCAATTGTGCCAAATTATTTATGAGGGATTGACACCCACATCTAAGGTTATGCTAGAATCTGTGAGCCAAGAGAACTTTATGTCCAAAAATGAAAATGATGCCTGGACTTTGCTTGAGGATTTAGCTGAAAATAGTATGCAATGGGACAATGCTAGAACACCCATCAACCCGAGTATTGGATCTAGAATAGCGAGTCAACCCCGACCAGGTGTCTTAGCTATAGACTCCAACATAGCGGCTGAGGCAAAACTAGCTACCCTAATGCGTAGAATGGAAAGTCTAGAGCTACAAAATCAACCCCGAATGAATCAACCCTTGTCTATCCCCTGCTCTAGATGTGGTCAGACTGGTCATTTAATGGAGGACTGTGTGAACCTGGAACATGTTAATGCCACATATAACAATTCTAGAAATGATCCTTACGCATCAACCTATAACCCAGGTTGGCGTAATCATCCCAATTTTTCGTGGACCCAACAAGGACAACCTCCTAGACAACAACCAGCCCCATATAACCAAAATAATACATCATCTGGGGGTAATAATGGAAATCATGAGGTTAGGTTGACAAAATTAGAAAATTTAATGACAACTTTTATACAAACAACCAACCAATCATTCCAAAGGCTAGAGACACAGGTCAGCCAATTAGCACAGATAATAGGTGAAAGAGAAAAGGGCCAATTTCCAAGTCAACCTGAGGTAAACCCCAGAACTAATAATCAATATCAATCTTATCAACCACCTTCAGGAAATAACAACCCTAGACCGGTTCAAATGGTTAATGAGGAAGGACCGTTCCAACAAATCAATGCTGTAGTATCATTACGGTCCGGAAGACAAATTGACAATAATGTGGTAAACCCTAGAATGACTAATCAATCTAGCCATCAAGCACCCACATATGACTTGACCATTGAACCCGACGTCCAAATTGAAAAGCCCAATCCACCTACCCAACCTGAACCTGTAGCTCAACCTGAACTTGAGCGAGTCTATGTGCCTAAAGCCCCATTTCCCAATAGACTCAAAAAGAACTCTAGTGCACAAATAGAGAAAATCTTGGAAGTATTTAAGCAAGTTAAGGTAAACATTCCACTCTTAGACATGATTCAACAAATACCTGCTTATGCTAAATTCTTAAAAGATTTGTGCACTAAGAAGAGAAAAACGAATGTACCAAAGAAGGCATTTTTAACTGCAAACATATGCTCAATTCTTTCCAACACATCTCCTATAAAATATAAGGACCCGGGGTGTCCCACAATTTCATGTTCAATAGGAGATACGTTTATCAATAAAGCCCTTCTAGACCTTGGTGCAAGCGTTAACTTGCTCCCATTTTCTGTCTACGAGCAACTCAACCTTGGTCCACTAAAACCCTCTAGGACAACCCTCCAATTCGTTGATTGTTCTGTTAAGAAACCGAGAGGTATAGTAGAGGACGTTTTGATTAAGGTTGGTGACTTCATTTATCCAGTGGATTTTGTCGTACTTGATACTGAACCTGTTGTAAATCCTAATCGACAAATCCCTGTAATTCTAGGTAGACCCTTTTTAGCCACTTCGGAAGCATTAATAAACTGTCGAAATGGGCTCATGCAATTATCTTTCGGGAACTTAAAGGCAGAATTTAATATCTTCCATATTGATAATGAGCCAGAACTAATATGCAACCCAAGTGATGTTGTGATGAGAGCACGTATTTATCAGAATTCTGAATCAAATAAATCATCACATAAGCAAAAAGGAAGTAAGAAAAAAGGGAGTAATTCATTTACCCAACCACCATCACTCGAGCAAACAAGCGAACCAATTCAAGTGAGAAGAGTGGAATCTTTTCCTCAAGTCAACATGGGGAACAATTCAACTGGATACATGCACCAACATGGTGTCATTCAATCCAGTTCTGATTATGGTTGACTTTGAGCAAACTCAACCCCTCTACCGCAAGCCGACTCAGGTAATAAGTGCATTTATTTTATCTATGCATACATTGAGGACAATGCATGATTTAGGTGTGGGGGGGTGTTTATATATGTACATATCTATCTATTTGATTTTCTGTTCTGCTTTATTTTAAAAAAAATAATAATAATAAAAAAAATTAATATTCTATGACATAGCTTAAGATTGAACTGCCAAAACCCGTGTACAAATTGCATTAAGTTTTTGTTCCTTATTATATAGTTCTGCTTGTAGAAATTATGACATAAATCTAAGCTCCAAAGAAATAACCCATGACCCTTGTAAGACATGTATGCACTTAAATTGGATGAATCAAATCTTTGAAGTGGTTGATAAAAAGCAGAGGTTGAGGAAAATATACCGGGAAGTGTGGACTTCTAATAGCAATTAAGTCTTGAGGAAAATAAAAGTAAAATAAAATAAAAATAAAGTGAGGAAAACACATTTTGCAAAATGATTACAAAAGCCCAAGCCTTCGAGTCACTGGTCCGTAGGGGTATCTTGAAACCCGATAACTTGAGTCTGCCAGCTCGGGATTATCGACCAAACTCGCTACACGAATGCAAAAAGGGTATAAGTGTCAAAAAGAAAAGCAAATGTGTTGAATCACGGAAAAAGGATAAAAATAAATAAACACTTTAAGATACTCAAGGCCCAAAGCTAAAGGAATGATCCATGCCATGGTTGATCCAAATGATACTTCACCACCAGAGGAGGCGTGCAAAATAATTTATGTGATAACATGTGTAGAGGGGTTGGTGGTGTGAATGTTGGAGGAATAAAGACCAAGTCAAACTTTTTATAAGTTAGAACTGTATAATGAGCATGCGAGAACTTTAAGTGAGATGTATAAGGTTAAGGCAGAAATATTAAGAGCTATTAATGGAATGTTGAATTAAGACTTTGTGGGTGTGTCAACTGAAAACCCTCACGAGACAAAACTCGTCCTCTAAGGCAACTTGGAGGTTTAAAGGCTTGTTGCACATGCTAAGTGCAACCGTGATTCCTACGAAAGTGAGTTAGGATTTCCCTGTTTTCATTCCTTCTTATTCTGTTTTGCTAGGGACTAGCAAAATCTAGGTGTGGGGGTATTTGATGCATTGCATACATTACATCATATGTCTTTCATTTAGATTGCTTTTAATTCAATAAATGCTACTAAGGTATGTGTTTAGCCTTGTTTACAGAATACAGGGACCTGAATACAAATTACCCACATCTCGAGCATAAACGCGTGCAAAAGATTCATTTCTATCATAAAAACCAAGTTCAAGTGTATCGGGTTTCAAATGGAAATGCATCCAAGCACAAAAGCATTCAAGGAGCTAATCACAAAAAGGTCAAGGGCTTAATTGCAAAATGCCAAGGACCTGATTGCAAAATAAAAGGACCAAGTTATTGTGTGGAGAAAGTCAAAAGAAAAATCAAATATAAATCTCCAACAATGGAAGGAATTAATCCGGAGCTCAAGACAATGGAAAGAATCAATCCAGACGCGCAAAGGAGGATCAAATCATACCATAAACGCGTGACAAAAATCCTGATTAAATCCGACCAACGTGTGAGGCGAATCCGCCGCACAATACACATGATGTGCGGCGATTCCGCCGCCCATTGGTCGATCTGTGTGTCCCAATTTCGTCCAGTCGTGTATGGACACGTGTACTATCCAATTCTATACCTAAGTCCCTTGTAGCAACTATAAATAGACCCGAGAACGATGTAAATAGGGTCCTTGGTTGTTGTTCTTATTTTTACCTTAGTAATAAAATTCTGATTTTGTTTTGTTTTGTTTTTCTTTTCTACTTCCTCTAGGACCCCTTCTTCTTCCTCCCTCCATGAGTTTCTAACTCTCTCCAAAGGGTGGAGGTGATGGAATTAGGGTTAGAGAATGATGAATGCATGTTATTATTTTAAGTTCATGATTAGTGTATTTTGATTACTTGAGTTTATGTTAAGTCATTTATCTTGTAATGCTTCATAACTAACATGATTTACAATAAGTTTCAGTAATTCTCTACTCTAAACCTAAATCTAAACCTCCACCCCACGGATTTTCCTCTTTGTTCTTGTTTTAATTTTAATTGTTCTTATTTCGTACTTTAGATAATAAAATCCAAAAATCCCAAAAACCCAATTTATTTATTCTTCCCTTCTTCCCCTAATCGAAAATAACAAAAATAACGAAATCTCTCCCTCCTTGTGTTCGACCCGTACTTGCCACGTCTTCATAGACGCCGTGCACTTGCGGTATAAATTAAAATTCACACAAGTTTTTGGCGCCGTTGCCGGGGAGGCGACGCAGATTTTTGTTGTTTTTGTGTTTTCGATTTTTCCTGTTTATCTTGTGCGCGATCTAAGTATTTGGATTTGTGTTTCAGGAGACAACAGAGCGCGCGGCGAAATACGAGCGCATTCTGAGCTTAAAGAGCGGCGAATCCGCCGCCCCATAAGAAGCATTTGCGGCGAAATCGCCGCACAGGTTGGTCCTCCGGTCTTCAAATTTTGAGGGCGTCGTCGGCATCTCTGGGTGGTCGCATTGAGCTACTGGAATCTCCGAGAGCGGGCGGCGAACCCGACTGAGCATTGCGGAGGTAACTTTTCTTGCCTTTCTCGTAAAATCTGAATAGTTGAAAAGTTTCCTTTCGTAGAATTGCACGTGTTAGGGTTACAATTCCATAATTGGCAATAATTCAACTCTGACCTAAAATTGGCAAAATTAGAAAGACCTTAGTGCATGCAGCATATAATGTTTTGCTTGCATTATTCTTGCTAAATTCTTGCAAATTAATACTTGTTGAAGATTGCTGGAGGCAAGGTACGTATCGAGGTTTTTATCGATTGCATTAGAGCATATAATTTAGTTGCATACAACCTTGCAATTGCCCCCATTAAAAGGACCATTGTTTGACTATCTTTGCTAGATTTAAGTTAAACTATCTTAAGGGCAACTCCGTAGGAAAAGATACGGTGGGGATTTCATCACCCTCCCGTAGCCCACAAACCACAATCCTGAAGTGTCGCCTAAGCCTAAAATTTAAAATCAATTAGACATTGGCCCCTAAGGACTCGGACTCAATTAAGGAGGAGATTGGTTTGACTTGCTATGACCTGAAGCTAATTGAATTCAATTTGGTGTCTAGAAAGTGTTTTTGTGTCGACGAAAGTCTTCCAAGCGACGTGGTTGTCTAATTGGCACCGACTCTGTCGGAAGCGCCCCCACTAGCTATACACTAACTGGCCAACTTGGTTTGATTGGTGAGGGAGGTGAATCAAACAAACTAATTCGACTCAACCAGTTAGGAGTCGTCTAGATCTAAGTGACACTAGGTCTAGGATTGTTTTGACCGTGCTTGTTCAGGAAATTTCTGACCAACCCTAATTTTTATCCTTTAGAGTTAAGTTTCCCTTCTCGTCTGAGTCTTCTTTCCCTTCTCATCCTTACCTTTCTATTGTTTGTTTCCTTTAAAAAAAAATTAAAATTCAAAAATTCAAAAAAAAAAGTAATTAATTCTTGAAATTAAATTTGGAGTTTAAATTTCGAATTTGAATTCAAAAATTGATTCAACCCGGTGCACTCAGATTTGGATTCGGGACTTGAGTAATCGACTCTCACGAGTTTATCTAGATTCCAGTCTGGAACTTAATCCCAATCCACCTGTTGCACCACCTCACCCGGATCTAATGGGTGAGAACGTAGTGGACCCGCCTGTTGCGCAACCTATAACTTTGAGGGATCGGTGCTACCCAACGATGGCTGCTCAGCCATCGTGCATCGTCATGCCCACCATACCGGGTCGCGACTTCGAACTTAAGGCACAATACATGAGTATGCTGCCTAAGTTCACCTCTAGGGAAGATCCATATCTCTTCCTTAGAGAATTTGAGGAAATCTGCTCTCTTATGCAATACCAGCATGTCCCTGAAGAGGCAGTGCGTCTGAAATTCGTGCCTCTAGCACTGAAGGACGACGCTAAGAAATGGCTATATAGTCTAGCCGAAAGATCTATTAGAAGTTGGGCCGAATTTGTTCAAGCTTTCCTAAAAAAATATTTCCCCAACCATAAGACTATGAAGATTAGGAATGAAATTGTTGCATTCGTTCAGTCTGAGAGCGAGCCGTTCTATTCCTATCTTGAGAGATTTAAGAGTGTCTTGACCCAATGCCCTCATCACGGAATTCCGAAGTGGCAATTGTGCCAAATTATTTATGAGGGATTGACACCCACATCTAGGGTTATGCTAGAATCTGTGAGCCAAGGGAACTTTATGTCCAAAAATGAAAATGATGCCTGGACTTTTCTTGAGGATTTAGCTGAAAATAGTATGCAATGGGACAATGCTAGAACACCCATCAACCCGAGTATTGGATCTAGAATAGTGAGTCAACCCCGACCAGGTGTCTTAGCTATAGACTCCAACATAGCGGCTGAGGCAAAACTAGCTACCCTAATGCGTAGAATGGAAAGTCTAGAGCTACAAAATCAACCCCGAATGAATCAACCCTTGTCTATCCCCTGCTCTAGATGTGGTCAGACTGGTCATTTAATGGAGGACTGTGTGAACCTGGAACATGTTAATGCCACATATAACAATTCTAGAAATGATCCTTACGCAAAGAACACAAAGAAACTTAGTGATATCGGTTAAGCAAGTGTTCATCTTGCTTATGTTCTCACCGGGTTGCATAGGGAAAATTTCATATTTATGCAATAGGAGACTAATACTAGTTTCTTAGTTTTAATATCTCCTTCATGATGCATTTCAAGCCTATGCCAAATCTCATGAGCACTATCACAACCTCTAATCCTATTATAGTCTCCCTCATTTAAGCCACAAAATAAGATGTTCATGATACTAGAGTTCATCTCATATTCTTTCATTTTAGCTCTAGTTAAAGTGGCAAGTTTTTCTTCATTACGGTGTGTGTAGGGGTTTTGTAAGAAAATCCAATACTCGATGTCATTTGAAGTCAAGAAAATCTTCATTCTATTCATCTAATAGTCATAATTTGGCCCATTTAGCAAAGGTGGTCTGGTAGTGAACAAACCCTCAACATGATTAGATGTGCTAGTCATGCTAAAATGCGGTTACGTATATGACATTTAGCATCTATGCTCTGATACAAAATGTAAGGATTGATGGCTTACTTATTCTAATCAATGTTAAACTTAAATCTCTACTTAAGATATCAATAGATGCAGCGGAAACAATTTAAAACAAGTAGAGACAAGCAATGAAGAAATGATGCAAACCACAAAGGACACGAGGGTTTTTATAGAGGTTGGGCCTCCCACATACTTCCTCTCTTGCAAGCTCCCTCGACTCCACGAGCTCCGCTCACGACTTCAGTATCCACTCCACGTATTATAGGTCGGAAGAGAACACCTTTACAAAGCAAGCTCCGTGAACGACCTCGCAAACTTGGTTTCTTCCTCTCAAAACCCGAGAGAGATGTTTCGGGCTTTCACCAAAACCTCTACTTTTTTTTGAAAACAACTTGATTTGATCAAACACTCTCTAACTGGAGCACACACTTTGAGTATAATATGGAATTGATCAAAGGTATGGAAGTTTTAGGCTTGGAGTGTAGGATTGAGGATTCAAGGATTGCGATCCTCTCTTAGATGTATAAGACAATAAAGTTGGAATACATCTATTTATATGCTCCTAAAGTATTATATTCATTGGGGATGAATTGATTGAGTTGTGTGTAACATACACAAAACATGAACTCAGAATCAACAATTTTGTCCCATGAATGGGTTCGGTCAACCGATCTAGGGGTTTTGGCAAGGGTAAAGGTATAAGGTCGACCACAACTATTGGTTATGTTCGACAAAAAATATCACCCACTTTGGGCTCAAGAAAAAGTGTTCAACTGGTTGACCGTTTTTGGGTCAACGTTCGACCGGTGGCCAAATGTAATTTAGGGATAGAAAGAACTTATACGAATATGACCGTTCTATTATACGAATAAGTGAATAGTCATCCAAAAATGTGGGAATGGTCGACCGGTGGAACCTAGAAAATACACTTGGAACGTCTAAGGTTCGGTCGACCGATTGGCATAGTAAATCAGGGTTTGGTTTTAAGTGATTGTCCGGCTATGGTTTGGGTGATCTATTGAAGTTCATTTGATGTGAAATTTTGTGTTTGACTTTTTACAAGAAACCTAGTGTGTATGTAAACGAGAAGTTCATTGAAATCTGCATTTTCAATGAAAGATATGGGTGAGGCTCAATACATCTTGGGAATCAAGATATACCGAGATAGATCCCGTAGACTCATTGGCCTGAGTCAACGTACATACATTGACAAGGTCTTGGAAAGGTTCAAGATGAACAACTCCAAAACGGGTAGTGTGCCAATGAGTATGGGTGTGCAACTCAAGAAGTCTCAACGTGCGCAATCATGTAAGGACTTAGAGTACATGAAGGATGTACCTTATGCTTCGGCAATTGGGTCGATCATGTACGCGATGACTTGCACAAGACCCGATGTCTCGTATGCTCTAAGCGTGACAAATCGTCACCAATCCAACGCAGGTCCTGAGCATTGGATTGCGGTCAAGAATATCCTGAAGTACCTTAACCGGACTAAAGATAAGATTCTTGTTTATGGAGGACAAAGGGAATTGATAGCCGAAGGGTACTTGGATGCGAGTTTCATGAGTGATCCAGACGATAGAAGGTCGCAATGAGGATATGTCTTCCTTTTGAATGGTGGAGTTGTGAGTTGGCGTAGTTGGAAGCAAAGCACTTCGGCCGACTCAACCACTGCTTCCGAAGTAATGGATGTCGCTGAAGCGAGCAAGGAATGAGTGTGGATTAAGAAGTTCCTTGAAGAGCTTGGAGTAGTTCCCTCGAGCGAGGGACCAATAGAGCTATTTTGCGACAATAGTGCATCTATCTCGCAAATCAAGGATCCCAAATCACACCACAAAGTGAAGTACATGGATCGTAAGTACTTCGTGACGCGTGACCTCATCGACGAAGCAAAAATAAATCTTTTATGGGTGGACACCAACAGCAACACAGCTGATCCATTCACAAAACCCTTATCCCAAGCCAAGGGCGAAATGCATTTCGAGTCCATGGGATTGAGGAACTATGTATATTGGCTTGATGATTGATATGTAATAGGGTTTACCCTAGTTATTATTGTTTTATACATTAAGTATGTATGTGGAAGAAAACTTTCATAACAAGAGGGAGATTGAAGGAAATGTGTTCTAAAAGTTTTACTTTTAAATGTCAATTATTATGAATTGAATGAGAAATCATTTTGTTCCTTATTTATGTTATTCGTCTTTTAGAAGTGTTAAGGAAGAGGCTCTTGGTCCTTAACCGTAGAGCTCTAAAAGATATTGGTTTACATAAAACAAAAGATATTCACAATCATGGTAATTAACATGGGACATTAATTACCGAGTTAAGATTGTCATGTTGGTCATAGATCATTGTAGCTCTACAAGTGAGTGACAACACGGGTACACAAAAGAGGAAGATATTACTTTTGTACACTGAATAGACATAATATGTAAAATATTATAGAAATGTATTTCTGTGTCATTAATATTTTACTGTGTCCTTGGTCCTTTGATATGAGACTTATATCCGATCACTTAAGAAATGCTTGATTAGACGGATGTTTTAAGCTATCGATAAGTGTAGTGTAAAGGCATTGGTTGGTCAAGTATGACTTTCATTGGAAAAGATAGTTAGTCAAAAGATTATCATTGCTCCTCTTAATTGAGTGATGATATTAGTGGGCCCTTTGATAAAACAAAGTTGTAATGTGCAAAATGTGATTTGAGTTAAGTCACATATTTATAACTAACTTAAAGAGATCAAGAAATGAATACTAATACAAAGATGACACAATACTACTTTGTGTATATTCTTAATATTATGAGGCAAGGGACGGACACAAGTGGTGCACTCCATCACTAGATGGATAGGGTTTTGATTCAAGTGGAATTAAGACGTCTAACTAATTGGGAGCTATAATGTGTAGCTAGATACCGCTTATAGCTTGTGATATTAAGTTCTTAATATCATTGCTAACTTAGTTTAGATCCTCCTATAGGTCACACCACAAAACTGGGAAACGAGAAATGGGGATTTTGAGTTCATAAGATGTGTCGGGTTTCATGTAGAAAATATGACACATGGGGTTAACAAGCAAAATCAAAATTATGTTGTGATTAATAACATAATTAGAATCTAAATTAAATTCATATGTGATGTGAATATTATGGGGTGTAATGATTAATCATTACATAGGATAATATGTTACATAAGTTGTGAATTTACTACTAATCCCGAAATGTCAAATTTTGTAGGGGTTAAACCGAAATTTGAAAAGTCTGCAGTACTGTGCACAAACGGTCGACCGGTTAACTGTAAACGGTCGACCGAACGTGCTTGGTCGACCAGACACGTCTCGACCGATAACAGGGAATTTTCGTCTGTTCGGAACGGTCGACCGAATCTATCGGTCAGTCGACCGAACATTGCGATGAAATATTTTATTGTTGCGAGCAGTCGACCGAATGTTGAACGGTAGACAGAAACTTGGTTCGAGCGGTCGACCGAAACTTGGTTCGAGCGGTCGACCGAACCTCCAAACGGTCGACCAGTCCAGACGGTTTTATGCAGAATTAATTTAAGAATTAATTAGATCATGCATGGAAGTTGTCCATAATTGATTTATTTCGTGGCTAAGATTATTTATTAATAAATAATGGATGGTTCGATGGAATTTTGCATGAAATCATGGGCAAGAGGTTGCACATGAAGAGGTAATTTAGAGAGAACTTATAAATACAAGTTTATCTCATTACCTCAATGATAGTTCATTGTTTTTCTCATGCAAAAACTCTCTCCATAATTCTCCAAGAAATTTCCTTAATTCTTAAGCTTAGTTTTAGTTTTTGAGAGATCATCTTCTCAAGGGAACTAAATAGGGGTTAGTAATTAGATTCTAAACCCTATTGGAGATTGAGAGACTAGCTCTTCTCTCTCCAATCTCGTTTAGAGTTTGGTGAATACTCGGAGGCAATCCACCGGGCCATTCAACCGTCAACGCAACTCCAGATCTTCGAGAGGTTTTAGAGAACCTCTAGGTATGATCCTCTTTACAATTATTTGTTTATTCTAATGCATGTTAAACAATTAGGATAAACAAACGCATGTCTATATGAAAATCGAAGAAAATATGAATGTTTCGATCCTATATGTTTATAAAATTTCGAGAAATATATACATATAATAGGGTACGAAATCCAACAGAAACCGGATAGGAACATGTTAATATTAATTTCTGAACAGGAACACGCTCATCTAAGAGATTAGATCAGAGTGGGTTAGGACATCTTTATTGGCGGCATCTTGTGGTCGATTTGGATCGCAGATTTATATAAATAGAGTTCCCAAAAGGTTTCTTCCTCTTACCACAATATTATACTTCAAGCTTTCGATATCACTATTTGTAGGCAAAGTATCTTAAAAGTAAAGGAGAGGATTTGCAATGATCCGCCTCCAAGACTCCAACGTCATAAAATAAAGAAAACAAGGCTTAAGGAAAAATAGCGTTTCCTCGCTAACCAGAGACGTACATAAAAATGAGTTTATAGAATACAAACTTTCAATTACCTTGTAATGGTCCACAGTTCAAACATAAAAAGAGTTACAATAGCAAAAGTTCAAGTCAATTTAAATATCGACAAAGCATATTGAAAAGTAAAGGGAGTTGTGATTTTCGAAAGGTAAAGGGTGCAAAGTAAAAAGCAGGCGTAAGTGATCGAAAAAGCATAATTCAATTTATCTTATCTGGCATAAAAAAAATTAACCCCTTTTTTACCTTAAGAGTTCTGCCTTGCTTACGTAGTAGTTTACAATACTCCGTTCTCATGTTTAGACCACATGGTTACCACCACATCATTACTCTGATTCAACAAGTTGATTTGATTTTCAACTTTGGGTGAAAAGCAATTACCTTATCTTAAGAACTTTAAGTGAAATAAAAGTTATTTTTATAGATTACAAAACAACTATAAACGAAATCACAGGTCCACTGTGATGTAAAGCGTAGTTAATCATTCGAAAGAACATCAAGAATATTAAAAAAACATTGAAAAATCAAGCGAATTAGAATTATAGCAAAAACTCAACTTCTAACTTCATCAAAACTAACACCTTCCCGTTTAATCCTACTATATGTTTCAATGCAAAACATCATTAACAACAATCTTGATATGAAAAAATGTTAGAGCATTTGATAGTATAATGACATTGACAAGTTTGTTGAATATCGATAATTTATTTAAATGACTCGACAAACTTTACATGCTTTTACATCCTCTTATTTACTTAAATTAATATTTGTGCAAGAACAACACCAGGGATGCCACAAAAGAAAGCTCGAAAAGTTTATGCATGATCAAAGTTTAATTAAGTACAATATCCAATGCAATGAGGAGCATATATATCATCTCGTGTAGCCCAGTATATTATGCGGTTGCAACTTATTGATGTAGTATACTTCCAATATCCGTCACAGCTGTAGCGGCCTCCACCAGAGTCATACAATGTTCTAATACAACAATATCGATCGCCTTTTTTAATAACCTACGAACATGAAATCAAAGAAAATCATTGAGCATGTATCTAAGGATTACCTCAATCAGTTATGAATTCAAAACAATATTATAAAACTGTAACATCCACAAAAACGGAAGAAAATTTAATTTTTTTAATAAAACACAACACGAGGATATTACCGAAGAAAATAGACAACTATTGCACCAACATATATACAATATATATATCTGAGAGTATCAAAAGTGTGATTACAGCAAAAGATAAACAAAATACATATGTAATCACATGGACCTCAAAATAGGGAAAGCAGGATCTGGCCCCGAATGTGCTCCTCCTCAGTCACCACCTCCTAGCACCGCTCACGGCCTGATATAAAACATGAATATGCCTGAGTTTCCTAAGAGGAAACCCTGTATGACAAACCTCTAACACAATAAATGAACTAGACAATAATGAGCATGTATGAAATGAAATGCAATAACAATCATCGTCTCACTGGGCCCGGGAACTCTCTCCCTACCACAGTAGACACCAAATAGTGACGGGTCTCGTGGGTCCTCTAGCCCAACCCTCACACGTTCCCCAGGTACCACCGCCGGAAACTCCCTCGGCTACAACACACGCTGGAACACTCTCAGGTCGGTAATGTCTGTACCGTTGCCCCTCTATGGCCCGAGACCCGATGCCATCTTGAGCTTCTCCAGAAGACCACTCTCAGGCCGACAATGTCTGTACCGTTGCCCCTCTAGGGCCGGAGACTCGTTGCCATCTTGAGCTGGCCCCACACACACATGAACCACCCTCAGGCTGGAAATGTATGTACCGTTGTCCTTCCAAGGCCGGAGACCCGTTGCCATCTTGGGTTGACCCGACAACACCCATGAACCACTCTCAGGCCGGCAATATCTATACTGTTGCCCCAAAAAGGCCGGAGACGCGTTGTCATCTTGAGCTGGCTCCACTACACTAAAACCACACAAAACCAAACCAAACGGTCGAACAAAACCACCAAATCGGTTGACCAAATCCTCTCCACAGGACTGACCCATCCAAAAAACCTGTCAACCGGTCGAACAACAAAGGGGTCCCGTTCGACAGAATTTGACCAGTAAAAACTCTACGCCGCAATAAAAAGCACAAACGGTTGAACCATATGCGGTCATCGGTCGATCGAAAATGGGCAGTAGAAAATCCAAATCAAGTAGAATACTTCGGTCGACCTAACCATCACGCGGTCGAACAAACTTTAACTTATTTAAAATGTCGGTCAAACGAGACAACTAGGCGATTGGCCGTTTGAATGGTCAACACCCCAAGCGACCTACAACAGTGCTTTCGGTCGATCGACAAAGGGGTCCCGTTCGACCGAAGACACACAGAGTCTCCATCTCTCGCTCAATATGCACTACCGATCGACCACATCCAAGGTATCGTTCGACCGGTATGAGAGATTTTGCCAAATTTACACTACGACCGGTCGACCAAACCATGCCACTGGTCGACCGTTTACAGTGCAGAACGCAGTTGCATGAGTCCAATGAGCCATCCAGCCTACCGTCAACCACTCCAACACTCACAAAAGCATAAGTGAGCATCAAAGTAAAGATTGACATACCTTGAAGACTTGAAGAAACCTTCAAAGACCCAACATCGAGCTTTCCCTGACAAACCCAACCTCCGACGACAACTGATTGACATCATTTCATGCTTATATTTGTACCTTATATCCATTTTCTTACACCTAAGCAATGCTATGTGACGAGTTTTATGTTTAGTTTTCAGAAATAAAGAGGTTTGAAGAGAAGAGCCTTGAAAGGACCCAAAAGCAGGAAAAAAAGACCTAATTGTGAGACCTGGGGACCAAGATGCAAGGGGGAAGGACCTGATCGTAAGACAGAAGGACCTAAGAGCAAAACAGGAAACTCCTCACCATCATGAGGAGTATTTTGTCAATTCGATTCGGGTCGGAGCTCCACTAAACCAACCAGATGCATCTAAGACCAAGAAACACTTCAAGAAAAGCCCACAAAGAAAACCAGACGGATCCAAGCTTTATAGGCCGCCAATTGGCGGTCTGGAACCGCTAATTGGCGGTCCATTTAGCCCAGGATCCGTCCAATTTTCTGTAGCACGTGTATTAGTGTATTCTTAGTGTATTTGTGGTATTGGTTTAGTCCCACATCGGGGGATTGTCCCGGATTAGCTTTTTCCATGCTTATAAATAGAACTCTTCACCTTCCATTGTAATTACCCATTGTTTGGTGGCATTCTCTCTACTAAGGAGTGAGCCTTGAAGCAATAACTCAAGGTGGAGAAGGATGCTACCTTCAATGTGAGTCATTGTTAATAAAAGTTTATTTGTTTCTTTTAATCTTGTTTTGTTATGTTGTTTGTTTTGTGTGGGTTGCTTTACTTTGTTTAATTTCTTGTTTAGTAATTTTAGTATCTTAGTTAAATGTTTTCTTTACTTAGTCTAATCAGTAGTGTAATGAGTAGTGAGTAGTTTCATCCCCATTTGGGGGGTGGAGAAATATGTGATATAATTATGTAGTGTATTAAGTGTGTGTTATTTTTATCCATTGAGCTTTATATGATTTCCATAACCATCTAATGGGTCTCCACTCTTATCTTTGATATGCTAATGCTCTTGAATGAAGCTTAGCTTATGCTTTGATTAGTGGACCTATTTTATGGGGAATGATAAGGTTAGGATATGGATGAAGTTAATATTGGAAACACAATTTGTAATGTATGTGCTCTTGTTGCCTTTACCTTAGCTAATGTCTTGTATGTTTTAATGATGTAGTGAAATCTTAATTCATGTAGAGGCATAGTAGGGTATAGTCTTTATACTTGAGTTCATGTAGCTTCATTCCAATTATTGTCTTGTATGTTTTAATGATGTAGTCTTATCTTAATTCATGTAGAGGCAAAGTTGGATGTAGTTTTATGATTTCATGCACTACATGTTGTGAGGAGCTTAATGAACACACACACACTTCTTTATGTTCACATTATTTCTCTACCCCCTTTGGGGTTTAGTTTTATTGCTTATCTTCATTTCCTTTGCATTTCATTTCAGCTTTGTAGTTTAGATTAGTGTAATACATCTTTCTCCCTTCTTTTTACCTCTCGCCTTCGAATAAACCAAGTGTCGACACACCTCCCAGTGGACGACCCGTATTTGCCACCGCTTCAACGCGGCCGTGCACTTGCGGTAGAAATTATAAAACGAGATCAATCAAGTTTTTGGCGCCGTTGCCGGGGAGGTGCTCTGTCCAGACCTTGGTTTGGACGATTCGAGGGGTTTTTAATTTTTTGTTTTCAGTTTTTCTTAGTGGCAGGGAACCTGAGGATCAAGGGGAAGTGACTGGAGTAATTGGAGAGCAAAAGACCCCAAAGTGACCGCCAATCAGCGGTCTGGGACCGCCAATTGGCGGCCTGGTGAGCCTCAATTGCTCTCAAATTTGTTCCAGTTGTTATGTTGTTCACTTTAGTTATCTGGGAGCCCAATTTTGCATGTTGTGATCTTTAGTTTGCTCCCAGATTTAATTTCAATCCCCTTTAATCAACTTGGACCATAAAACTCAAAGCAAAAGATTAGACTTCTTGCCATCTAGGTCATGCATCATATGTAGACCTTGCATGCATCTTTCTTTTCTTTGCTTTACATTTTGTCGTTGATTGCTGGAGCGAGGTACGCATTCCTTATCACTCATTCACGCATTAGGACATTCATTAGTGAGTAAGGTTTGCATCGAAACAAGAGTGAGGTGAGTGCTTGTTTGGTGAGTTGCTTGCTAGCCTAAGATTTCAAAACATCTTTAAGGGGCATCACCTATAGACTTCAAAGATAAGGTGGGGGATTTCATCACCCCTCCCTTAGCCCCAAAAAGCACACTCAAGTAAAGCCTTAACTAAAAGCAAGTAGACATTGGCCCTAGGATTGCGGGCGCACTAGGAGAGTAATCTAGTTGAGACCGTCATGACCTGATCGGCGTTGCCTACCTTGTCGATAGTAGGAGGTACTGGATCTCCGGATCTGGTATCACTTGCTGGGCATTGTGGTCCTCGTTGTAGGGAGGTGAGGCGTGTCGAGGCTAGTGACCTCGAAGTTAGGCGTCGTCTAGCCTAAGGACCCATTGCCTTACATTGTTTGAGCCTTGCTTGCTAGTTAGGCTTCTACCTTCACCCTGTACCCTCGCTAGCTCTAGGGATTCTTCCCTTCTCCTCTGAGTCATCTTCTTCTCACCTTCTTCTACGTTATAGTCTCCTCCCCTTTACACTCTCTGTTAGCGTTTTAGGGTCGAGTCGAGCACTTTTTGCGAGCTTAGCCTCGTGGTGGTGAGAGTGATCGACTCGAGAGTTTTTCTTGTGATGGATGGTTACATGGGCGACCATCCATATCATTGTTGGGACCAGGACGATTCTCCCTGGTACTCCGGACCCATGCAACCTGGGGTGGCTCAGACTAACACCCCGTATGGTTGGGATGATCGCAATTTTGTGACTGAGCAGTCTTCATATTGGGGTAACATGAGAGAGGCACCGACTGCTAGACCACAATCTAGTTATGCCGGATCATATGCTGGTCAACAAACTGAGACATTACAACAAACTTTGGCCTCTTTCATGCGTATGGCAGACGACATGAGTGCCCCGGTGGCTCCAGTAGCCGTACCGTGCGACTGTTGTGGGTTGAGTGGTCATGTTATCGGGGAATGTCCTTATGTTCCCCCTGAGCCTGAGTATGAGCACACATTTTCCCAAAATGCTCATTATGACCATTACGCATCCGCGTACAACCCGAGAGTGATGGATTCATGGGGAGACAAATCTTATCCAAATTCTTATACCTCATTTTCACCCCCGTATCCTCCTCCCGAATACCCAGAATTCTACCAGCACCCCACTCCAAATCATTGGACTCATTCTCAGCCCATCAATACCCAACCACAAAATTTTCCAAGCTCTGACTTGGACCTCATCGTTGACCGCATACCTGATTCCTTGAAACAAACTTTCCTTACGTTCATGGAAACCACTCAACAGTCCATACAAAATATGACACTGCAAGTGAGTCAAATGTCGCAGAAATTACGTGAATGTGAGGAAAGTAACCTTTCTTGTCAACATGAGGATTCTTCTTTTGATATCGAACCACCACCACATCCACAAATTCAAAGCACAACCTTTCAAAGTCAAACTCCTAGTCAGTCTGAGGGACTTGGGGTTTCAATTCACGATCACTTAGTGGAGGATTCGATTCAAATTGAGAATAACTTGGACCAGTTCTATTATGAGTCGGCACAGGATTGTGCCTTACCTTTTTGTCCCGTGGCCCTTGAGCCACATGATCTTCATTTTGATCCTCTTAAGGACCCACCTCTGGTGGAGCAAGAGCTCCCTAGTACCCTCAATTTCAAACAACCTGATGAGAGTTTGCCTCTCACTATTGTTCCTGATCATCTTGGAAATGATGGAACATCAAACAACCACATTGCTCATGAGGGTATTAGGAGTTCCTTGGAGGATACCTTGGGTATGAGACCCACTTCCTGTTCTCCTGGTGAGTTGGACATGCATAACGAGGTGCTTGACCTCGTTCCGACCCACCAGCCTGTTGGTTGGAGAGTTTGGATTGATGATCATGACTTCAGTTCCGCAACGGGAGATATTTTTCTTCCGTTGCCCCTTATTTCCCAAACTCTTGAGAGGTTCAAGCTCTTTCAGTTTGATCCTTTGAATGAGACGCCTTTGCGTCCAATTCATGAACCTCTCATTTCATCTGGTGCTCTTTGTGAAGGGGGCCCACGCATGCGTATTCTGGCCCCGCGTGGTGTCATGTTCCCTTTCCAAGTGCATTGACCCACTCTTGAGGTTCCCATTTGATGTCTTTTGACAAATGAAGATGGGAACTTATGATTGTACATAGTTATATAAAAAAAAAAAAAAAAAAAAAAAAAAAAAAAAAAAGTACAATAAAAGACTCCTTCAGTGAGCATTGATTGTTGTGGGCCCCAACCCTTGAGTATTTGGGCCCCATTTCTTTCACGTATTTGTCTCCCTTCTTCAGCTTCTCACAGGTTTTGAGGGAATTTGGGTTTGTGTCCATCAACATGACCCCGAACGTCCCTTTGTACTTCATGTTGGTGAGATCGTTCCTTTTTCATGCATGTATCCATGTAGTATCTTGTTCACATTCATTGAGGACAATGCATGAAGTAGGTGTGGGGGGGGGGTGTTTTACGTGTGTACATAGTCAAGTCTTTTCTTTTGATTTTGTTTTCTTTTGTTTGCATTGTTAGGGTCATGATAGTGTGCTGCATTTAATACCGATATATCTGCTTGCCATGATCCTTGGGTGACTTGTCTTCTTTTGCTTGCCTAGTGCTTCAAAATTTTCACATTTCTTTCAAAATCTT
Organism: Triglochin maritima; assembly: GCA_963682175.1. Lineage (NCBI taxonomy): Eukaryota > Viridiplantae > Streptophyta > Magnoliopsida > Alismatales > Juncaginaceae > Triglochin > Triglochin maritima. The sequence continues at coordinate 15,244,294 of OY821786.1, forward strand.
CATGTGTTTTCGAAAGAAAATGTTTTGTGGGTTTTGCGTGTGTTTAGCATGTGCAAAACCGTTGAGAGGCAAAGTAAAAAGAAAGCTCCCAAAATTGTCTTGAACTTGATGCATTAGGATATCTAGTACGTGGCTTTAGGATTTATCGAGTCGTTAGGATGCACCCCAGTTTTCCCTTGGGGGTGAGTAATCATAGGGTTTCAGTGCTCAAACATTTAATGAAGTCCACCCTGAACCTAGTGACTCAATAATTCGTGTCTGTTAACTTAAGGAAGTTTGTTGTAGTCAAGGGCCCTTAATATCTTTTTGTGAAACTTAAGTGTAGGGGTTTTGGTTCCCATGTAGATAAATGAATAAATAAGTGGTGTTCTCTCTTCTCGCACGGCTCCTATCACTCGGGAAAGTAGGTCTGAGGGGACTTTGTGCCTGGTGCTTTCGAGTCATCTGACTTGGGATGCACCGACCGAACTCCCGTTACACGGGTGGTAGGGATCGCCCTATGTGGAGATTTGGGGGAAGGTGTACGTGATAGTGTAAGCCCTCATAGGCAATGATGCACGAAACCTGACCCTGGGAGAATCAAACACCAACCAATAAATGCTCCAAAGAAAAAGAAAAAAAAGAACAGAAAAAGAAAAAAAAGAAAAGAAAAGAAAATAAGAACCAAAATGGACTTTACACTTTGTTTCACATTCAGAAGTTAAGGTTGCCCATGTCTTTCACTTAATTCCTTAGTTAACTCTCACGAATAACTCATTAGGCTAGGTGTGTGGACTGATTACATATATAGAGTCGACCCGTAGTATTACCGCATTCCATGATCGTCAAAATAAGTCCAACGAGTCGTGTAGCTAGATTGATTAATGCATCTTGTTCGGATTTTGTGGGTATATCCGCTGAAAACCCTCAGGAGACACCACTCCTCCTCCTTGGCAACAAGGAGGTTTAACGGCTTGTTGCACGTGCTAAGTGCAACCGTGATTCCTACGAAAGTGAGTTAGGATTTCTTGTTTTTTTTCGTATGCTTTTTCCTTTCTTTGTTTTGCTCGAGACTAGCAAAAACTTAGGTGTGGGGGTATTTGATTGACATCATTTCATGCTTATATTTGTACCTTATATCCATTTTCTTACACCTAAGCAATGCTATGTGACGAGTTTTATGTTTAGTTTTCAGAAATAAAGAGGTTTGAAGAGAAGAGCCTTGAAAGGACCCAAAAGCAGGAAAAAAGGACCTAATTGTGAGACCTGGGGACCAAGATGCAAGGGGGAAGGACCTGATCGTAAGACAGAAGGACCTAAGAGCAAAACAGGAAACTCCTCACCATCATGAGGAGTATTTTGTCAATTCGATTCGGGTCGGAGCTCCACTAAACCAACCAGATGCATCTAAGACCAAGAAACACTTCAAGAAAAGCCCACAAAGAAAACCAGACGGATCCAAGCTTTATAGGCCGCCAATTGGCGGTCTGGAACCGCTAATTGGCGGTCCATTTAGCCCAGGATCCGTCCAATTTTCTGTAGCACGTGTATTAGTGTATTCTTAGTGTATTTGTGGTATTGGTTTAGTCCCACATCGGGGGATTGTCCCGGATTAGCTTTTTCCATGCTTATAAATAGAACTCTTCACCTTCCATTGTAATTACCCATTGTTTGGTGGCATTCTCTCTACTAAGGAGTGAGCCTTGAAGCAATAACTCAAGGTGGAGAAGGATGCTACCTTCAATGTGAGTCATTGTTAATAAAAGTTTATTTGTTTCTTTTAATCTTGTTTTGTTATGTTGTTTGTTTTGTGTGGGTTGCTTTACTTTGTTTAATTTCTTGTTTAGTAATTTTAGTATCTTAGTTAAATGTTTTCTTTACTTAGTCTAATCAGTAGTGTAATGAGTAGTGAGTAGTTTCATCCCCATTTGGGGGGTGGAGAAATATGTGATATAATTATGTAGTGTATTAAGTGTGTGTTATTTTTATCCATTGAGCTTTATATGATTTCCATAACCATCTAATGGGTCTCCACTCTTATCTTTGATATGCTAATGCTCTTGAATGAAGCTTAGCTTATGCTTTGATTAGTGGACCTATTTTATGGGGAATGATAAGGTTAGGATATGGATGAAGTTAATATTGGAAACACAATTTGTAATGTATGTGCTCTTGTTGCCTTTACCTTAGCTAATGTCTTGTATGTTTTAATGATGTAGTGAAATCTTAATTCATGTAGAGGCATAGTAGGGTATAGTCTTTATACTTGAGTTCATGTAGCTTCATTCCAATTATTGTCTTGTATGTTTTAATGATGTAGTCTTATCTTAATTCATGTAGAGGCAAAGTTGGATGTAGTTTTATGATTTCATGCACTACATGTTGTGAGGAGCTTAATGAACACACACACACTTCTTTATGTTCACATTATTTCTCTACCCCCTTTGGGGTTTAGTTTTATTGCTTATCTTCATTTCCTTTGCATTTCATTTCAGCTTTGTAGTTTAGATTAGTGTAATACATCTTTCTCCCTTCTTTTTACCTCTCGCCTTCGAATAAACCAAGTGTCGACACACCTCCCAGTGGACGACCCGTATTTGCCACCGCTTCAACGCGGCCGTGCACTTGCGGTAGAAATTATAAAACGAGATCAATCAACAACCAACCACGTCACGATCTTCTCTGCTCCAGAGAACGTCCGAGCTCCACCTCGCCGACAAATACGCACCAGGGAGCTGAGAGGGAGGGCAGCGAATGAGAGAGAAAGAGAGAGAGTTGAGAACGAGTGAGAGAGGGAATGAGAGGGAGAAAGAGAAACCAGCCTTTATATACAAATTCTCCAATCAATCTCAGCCTTCCATCTCACCAACTCTTAAACCACCCTAAACCTCCCTGTGTTGCTCTATGTCCGGTGAATATACAAAGTTGTTGTCTACAAAGACTACCACGAATCGGTCGAGGTACTGGCTGAACGTCCTATTCATCAGTTCCATGAAAGCTGCAGGTGCATTCGTGATGCAGGAGCTGCCATGCTGGAGCCATTGCCAAATCAGCAAGGAAGGAAACTCCCTACCGACCAGCCAGCTCAGCAGGGAAGTTTCCTTCCAGCCGACCAGCCAAGTCAGCAAGAAGTTTCCACCCCCATCCGCATTTGAATTGATTCCAATTAGGCTTATGGAAGGTTTCCTGAATTTTAAATAAGTTATTTTCGGTAGCTACTTATTTCCTTGTTGTTATTTGTTATATGTAAATGCAAATCATAGGAGTTGCCTTGTTGGTTAACTTCCTAATTCCTATACCTATTTAAAGCTATAAAAGACCTGGCTTGTAGGTCAAGAGATTATCTAATTTTTGTTTGAATTAATATACAAAAAATCAGAGATAGTTCTATCTCAACTTGGTGTTCTTCTCTTCAATTTTCTTGTAGTTATGGGTGTCATACGCTTGTAGAATCCATCACAATTCTACACGGCGTCAGTTCTTCAATCCAAATGGCATTACTAGAAACCCATAGTGACCGTATCTTGTCCTAAAAGCGGTCTTCTGATCATCTGCCTCTCTGATCCTCAACTGATGGTAACTGGATCGCAAATCAATCTTCAAAAATATCTTCGCTGACTGCAACTGGTCAAACAAGTCCTCAATCCTGGGTAAAGGATATTGATTCCTCACAGTAACCTTGTTCAGTATCCTATAATCGATGCACATCCGCTATGATCCGTCTTTATTCTTCACAAAGAGTACCGAAGCTCCCCAAGGTGAGACACTCGGGTGGATAAACCCAGTATCCAACAAATCTTGCAACTGCTTCTTCAGCTCAACAAACTCAGCTGGTGCCATCCTATAAGGAGCCTTCGACTGTGGAGTGGTCTCAACCACCAAATCAATACCAAACTCCAACTTCCTTTGAGGCGGCAGACCGGAGACATCTGAAAATACATCAGCAAATTCCCGGACAATCTCTATGTCCTCCAATGACCTCATCTCTAGAACTGAGATGACCAAGGTAGCCACGAAAGCTCTGCAGCCCTGCTCAAGTAACTTCTGTGCCCTCACTGCTGAAACCACTACCCGACCACCTTTATCCTTCCTTCCCCTGATCAGCAAATCAGGTAGTTCCTTCCTCGGGATCAGAATCTTCCTTTCCCGGCACAAGACTCGCACATCATACTGGGATAGCCAATCCATCCCCAGTATAACGTCGAAATCCCCCATCGACAAAAAGAGTAGGTCAGCCGGAAACTACTGATCTTCCGAAACAATCGTGGCGCCGGGGAGGAAGCTCCCCACAATGCCCACTAGACCTAAGGGTGTGCTGACCTCCAACGTGGCAGTCAACATCGCAGGGGTACGGCCCAACACACTCGGAAATCTCTCGGAAATGAACGAATGCGTGGCCCCACAATCAAACAGCACTCTGGCTACCAAACTAGCAATAAAGAGCGTATCTTCCGCCACAGTGTTGGAGTCCCTCGCCTCCTCTGCCTGAATGGTGAATACTCACCCTGACCTCTGTCCCTGCTGAGGTGGCACAAAAGGACGTCGGCCTCCATCTCTACCCACTACTGGAGGTCTCGCTCGAGCACTAGGCTCGCCTGGTCCACTCCTGCAATCTCTGGCATAACGGCTTGGCTGACCACTACTGAAACAAACTCCAGGACGGCTCCCACACTCTCGACCTGGGAGGACTTTGCCACACTTCCTGCATGGCTCATGCTGGCGTGCACTGCTCCCTTCTATCCGGGGGCTCTTGCCCGGATTTCCTGTAGTAGAACTCCCAGACGTCCACTTCTCTTTCCCTAAGGCCTCCTGGACTCTGCATAATTTTCTTGATAGTCCTGGTCTATGAGAGTCGCGAACTTCACAGCATCAGCTAAGGTCTGAGGCATATTGTAAGTCACGCGAGTACAAAGCTGCTTCCGAAGCCCCCGAATAAACTTCCTCGCTCTCTGAATAGGGGTCACACAGATCTCCGGACAATAACGCCCCAATGCGTTGAACTTCCGGACGTAGTCCGCCAGTGTCATCTCCCCTTGCTCGAGGCTCATGAATTCCTCTATCTTCCCATCCCTGACATGCTCTGGGAAGTACTGCTCATTGAATTTCCCGAGGAACTCATCCCAGCAGACATCATTCCTGTCCGGAAACACCACTGCAGCCGTGGTCCTCAACCAGTTGGACACCTCGCCGCCCAACACATGTGTGGCCAAACCCACCATCTTCTCCAGTGGACTCCCAATTGCCTGGAAGATCTCCTGGATCTTAAAGACCCAGTCCTCGGCAACCTCAGAATCTCCTTCGCCATCAAATGCAAGCGGGTGTTGGCGCATAAACCGGTCGTGTACCGCTCCCATCCTTTCTGTCTCCTCTCTGCCAGACTGCCGCTCTAGAAGAACACCCAACCTCTGCATAGTGTCGTAGAGCATCCAGCGCTCCTCAGCCAATCCATGGCTCCAGTCTCCTCACTGTTGCTCTGACAACGTGGGGGAGGTCTTGTTGGAGGACGGGGAGCTACTGATCAACCCACCACAGGAGAATGCCCATCTCCTGGGCTACAGGGGCCGCTGATTGGCAGTCCCCAACCGCCAATTGGCGGTCTAAAAGGCGCGCCTCGTGCGCTGCCTTAGACTGCCCTGATCTTCATGCATTTTGCCTTCTTTTGACTCCACTAGATTCATTCTTGATCTATTCTATTGGGGGGCACGAAGGAAAGAAGGTTACTCTCTCCTTGACACTACAAAGCAAAAAAACGATTTTGCAATACACACTCTTCTTCTTTTTTCTACTCACATACTCACTCTTTTCTCACACAATTTCGTGGCTGAACTTCTAATGCTTGATATGTATTGTTGTTGTATTGTTGTTGTGTTACAAATGGTGAATTCTAGTGCTTTATATAGGCACTTACATGACCCTACAACTTCCAAATATAAAGACTACATAAACATGATCATTCAAGATCATTACACCCTCTACTTAAATTGCATACATAATTAGGACGAAAATTACTCCAAAATTGAAAAGACTCTTGTCTCTTCCACTCCATCAACCTTTTGTCTTCTCATGTGTTGACTCTTCACCCCCTTGATGAGTCATCAATCAATGATGATGTGGCGGGTGACTAGGACGCCACATAGGGTTAAGTCACCACCTAAGGTTAAGTCGTCTTCCATCCTCCCTCCCAAGTTGATTTCTCAACTTCATATACAAGCGGATTGCCAATGCTTTTGATTTGTGTGAGAAGACACACCATGTGCAACTCACTCGTCGTCTCGTAGATTTCGCGAAGTGTCTTGAATTTCCTTGGTCTCATCTCGTCATGCTTGTCAGAGGAAACCATTTCATGATCAGTGGGGTTGGCTATCTCCTCTTCTTGTTCTTCATTTGTCACTTGTGGAATCTCCTCTTTGGCTCCCATGTTACCTCCTCGTTAACCTGTACATCACGACTAATGACAATTTTGTTGTTAGTCGGATCGAGAAGCCTATAAGCTTTCGATCGTTCATCATAGCCAACAAATACAAGCTTGATGCTCCTATCATCAAGTTTTATCCTTCTTTCTTTTGGTACATGTGCATATGCTGTGCTTCCAAACACCTTCATTTGTGCTACGGTTGGCTTGTAGCCACTCCACGCTTCTTGTGGAGTTACTCCCTCCAAGCTTGCGGTTTTGCAACAATTCAACATGTACACTGCACAGGCCACTGCTTCGGCCCATAGCTCTTTTGACACGTTCTTGTTTTTCAACATACTTCGAACCATGTCCATGATGGTTCTATTCTTCCTTTCAGCTACACCATTTTCTTGTGGTGAGTATGGAGCCGTCAACTAGCGTTTTATGCCACTCTCCTCACAAAAGTTGTTGAACTCGGTTGATGTGAACTCGCCTCCTCGATCAGACCTTAATGTCTTGATGTTGTTGCCACTTTGTTTCTCCACATATGCCTTGAACTTCTTGAAAATGCGAAATGCCTCAGATTTCTCCTTCAAGAAGTACACTCACGTTTTCCGTGAAAAGTCATCAATAAACGTTAAGAAATAATGATTCTTACTAACCGAGTGTGGAGTGATCGGTCCACATATGTCGGTATGCACCAACTCTAGCACCTTCTTTGCTCTATGTTCAGCTTGCTTTGGAAAACTCTTCCTTGGTAATTTTCCAACCATGCAACCTTCACAAAATCCGTCTTAGGATTCGATCATCGGCAGACCATGCACCATTCCCTTTTGCGCTATTTCTTGGATCCCGCCGAAATTCAAGTGTCCAAGTCGCATATGCCACAAACAATCGCCCTCAATGCATGCATTCAAGCATCTAGCACGAGCACATGTTAGATTCAATTTAAACATTCGATTTTTGGACATTTCTATCTTTGCAATCAGATGTCCATCTTGTCCTCGCACAGTCATGTGTCGATCCTTCATCAAGATTGTGAACCCTTTCTCCAAGAGTTGTCCCATGTTTAGTATGTTTGTCTTCATATCGGGCACAAAGTAGACGTTGGAGATAAGCTTTTGTGATCCATCCTTCACTTGAATCATGATGTGGCCTTTCCCTTCCATGCGCACCTTTGATGCATCTCCAAACAAAACGTGTCCATGTACTCCTACCTCCAAATGTGCGAACATGTGTCTATTTCCACACATGTGGTTGCTTGCTCCCGTATCGAGATACCAAACGCCTTCTTGTTCGACTTCCACTCCTTTGTCGGCAAGCAAGACTACATCCTCATCACAATCATTCTCCTCCACGGCCACAAGGTTGGAGTTTTCTTCCACCATTTTCTTCGACCAACACTCGCTTGCGTAGTGTCCATGCTTCCCACAATTGAAGCACTCAATCACCTTCTTCGATCCGCGAACACCACGGACACAGTTGGAGCTCTCCTCCACCTTCTTTTGCGACCAACATTCTTTCGCAAAATGACCACGCTTCCCACACTTGAAGCACTCGACCTCCTTCTTTCTTGGATGGCCTCCATAATCACGACCGTTTCCACAATCTACGTTGCGAGGTTTCTCCTCCTTAAGAGACATCTTCACTTGCAACGCCTCCTCCAATACATCTTGCCCTTTCTTTTTCTTTCTTTGCTCGTGTGCCTCCAACGAGCTAGCTAGATCATCAATAGTCATCTTCTCGAGGTCTTTTGATTCCTCAATTGCGCACACCACATTCTCGAAGTCCTCGGTGAGAGAACGCAACACCTTCTCCACCACTCTTCCTTCGGTCAGCGCCTCCCCATTTCTTTTTAACTTGTTCGCCACCATGCAAGCACTCGTCACGAAATCGGCAACACCTTCTGATTCCTTCATTTTTAACGCCTCGAACTCGCCTCGAAGCATTTGGAGGAACACTTGCCTCACTCAATCAGCACCCTTGTAGCTCCTCTCAAGAGTATCCCATGCCTCCTTCGACGTCCTCACTTCAGCGATCTTTTCAAAGCCACTCTCATCCACCGCTTGGAAGAGAAGGAAGAGAGCACTCTTATCTTTGGCTCTTCTCTCCTTTTGTGCTTTGATTTGTGCGATGGTTTCTTCTCCCGTCTCGGCCTCCTCCTCGAAGCCGCTCTCCACAAGATCCCAAGCATCATGCGCACCCAGCAGCGCACGCATTTGGATACTCCAATTGTCGTAGTTGCCTTTCGACAATCGAGGCAACGACGCATGACCAAACGAGGTCATTCCCGAGCTTCCCATCGGACGAGGCTCTGATACCAAATGTTGGAGGACGGGGAGCTACTGATCAACCCACCACAGGAGAATGCCCGTCTCCTGGGCTACAGGGACCGCTGATTGGCGGTCTAAAAGGCACGCCTCATGCGCTGTCTTAGACCGCCCTGATCTTCATGCATTTTGCCTTCTTTTGACTCCACTAGATCCATTCTTGATCTATTCTACTGGGGGGCACGAAGGAAAGAAGGTGGCTTTCTCCTTGACACTCACAAAGCAAAAAAAAAACGATTTTGCAATGCACACTCTTCTTCTTTTTTCTACTCACATACTCACTCTTTTCTCACACAATTTCGTGGCTCAACTTCTAATGCTTGATATATATTGTTGTTGTATTGTTGTTGTGTTACAAATGGTGAATTCTAGTGCTTTATATAGGCACTTACATGACCCTACAACTTCCAAATATAAAGACTACATAAACATGATCATTCAAGATCATTACACCCTCTACTTAAATTGCATACATAATTAGGACGAAAATTACTCAAAAATTGAAAAGACTCTTGTATCTTCCACTCCCTCAACCTTTTGTCTTCTCATGTGTTGACTCTTCACCCCCTTGATGAGTCATCAATCAATGATGATGTGGCGGGTGACTAGGACGCCACATAGGGTTAAGTCACCACCTAGGATTAAGTTCAATTCTCAATAGGTCTCACACGTCTTGGAGGCATCTACACACAAGACATTAGAACAGAACATCAAATGATTATGCATGCATGCTCTACTATGCAACTATCTAAAAGACATCTAAGGTGGCTTCTTCGGACAAGTGCGTCGGAACTGACCACTCTGATACAAATTGGTAACAACCTCAAAATCGGAAGAAATTTAATTTTTTTTAATAAAACACAACACGAGGATATTACTGAAGAAAGTGGACAACTGGTTCACCGACATATATACAATATATATATCTGAGAGTTTCAAAAGTGTGATTACAGCAAAAGATAAAGAAAATATACATGTAAACACTCAGACCTCAAAATAGGGAAAGCAGGATCTGGCCCCGAACGTTCTCCTCCTCAGTCACCACCTCTTAACGCCGCTCATGGCCAGACATAAAACAATAATATGCCTGAGTTTCCCATGTGGAAACCCCGTATGCCACACCTCTAATACAATAAATGAACTAGACAACAATGAGCATGTATGAAATGAAATGAATTAACAATCATCGTCTCACTGGGCCCCGGGAACTCTCTCCCTACCACAGTAGACACCAAACAGTGACGGGTCTCGTGGATTCGTGGATCCTCTAGCCCAACCCTCACACGTACCTCAGGCACCACAACTGGAAAAACCCTCAGCTACAACACACGTTGGATCACTCTCAGGTCGGTAATGTCTGTATTGTTGCCCCTCTAGGGCCGGATACCCGATGCCATCATGAGTTGCTCCAGAAGACCACTCTCAGGCCGGCAATGTCTGTACCGTTGCCCCTCTAGGGCCGAAGACCCGTTGCCATCTTGAGCTGGACCCACACACACGAACAACCCTCAGGCCGGAAATGTCTGTATCGTTGCCCTTCCAAGGCCGGAGACCCGTTGCCATCTTGGGCTGGGCCAACAACACCCATGAACCACTCTCAGGCCGACAATGTCTATATTGTTGCCCCAAAAAGGTCGGAGACCTGTTGCCATGTTGAGTTGGCTTCACAACACTAAAACCACACAAAACCGCAACAAACCGGTCAACCGAATCCTCCCCACAGGACTGGCCCAACCGAAAAACCTGTCAACTGGTCGAACGACAAAGGGGTCCCGTTCGACCGAATTCGACTAGTAAAAACTGTTAGGATCTATGGCCCTCTAATCGATAGAAAAATGCGGAATTAAAAATACTAATCGAAGGATTAAGGAAGAGACAATTGCAAACCACAAATTCGTCGACACCGGAGTTTAGAGAGGTTCGGCACCCACACCCGGGTCCTAGTCCTCCTCGCAAGCCTCGCTCGATCCCCCGAGCCTCGCTTACGGTTCCACTAACTGATCTCCGTTCCGGGCCGAGACCAACACCGTTTACAACACCGAGCCTCCCGAACAACCTCGCCTCGCTCGTGTCTCCTCTCACAACCCGAGAGGGAGCTTCCTCGAAGCTTTACAACTTGGTGATTCTTGAATAAGGAATTAGAATCACAATCTAACTAACACTCTATACTTGAGCACACTTGGATATGATATGGAATTGGATATGCAAGTGGTGAAGTTTAGGCTTGAGTGTTGTGGATTGAGAGCTTGAAGATGGAGAGGATTTGGCTTTGAGTATTGGATAGATAGGAAGTGTTCAAGATGTCCAAAGCAACCAAATGAGGTCCTATTTATAAGCCTTCAAGCTCATCTAGCCGTTTGGGAGTTGGTGGGGAATGGACCAATGAGAAAGCAAGATGTGACTTAAGCTCGGCCAGAAATCGAGACAGATTCGGTCGACCGTTATCCACACAGTAGTCCGAAACATTGGTCTGAACAAAGAACTCGGTTGACCGATTATGTATCGGATCACCGTTCACCAACCTCCAGTAGCTTTTATCTATTTAGCCCTAATTACATTCGGTTCACCGAAGTCCATTCGGTTCACCGTTCCAAGGTGGACAGTAGAATTGATTGGGCTCTGATCTACTCAAGTTCGGTTGACCGTGTATACTTCGGTAGTCCGAAGTTTGCGCGGATTTTGCGCTGACAATGCGTGGGAAATTGTTTATCAATAACGGTCAAGTTAAATAGCCGTTGGACACCTAAAGCAATATGATTCGGTTGACCGAATGAAGTTCGGTGTACCGAATATGGATAAGTCAATTGGGCTTAAGGTCAAGATTTAAATACGACCGTTGGAGCAAAGTCCAAAAACCGGTCCAGGCTATTTCGGTCTACCGAAGGTGGTTCGGTCTACCGAGGTGGTTAATCCAGGGAACACCTAAAGGATTCTACACGGTTGACCGCAAGGTGTTCGGTGGACTGAACTCTACAAGATTCGGTTTACCGAGAAGGGGTCGGTTAACCGTGGGGATACGGGACAGAATCCTAATGTGTTCAAGTTTACATTAATCCTTAGGACTCAAATTATACTACATTACATATTGGTCCAAAGCTTGATTACATGTCTTGAGTCTTTATCTTCTTGTCCCCAAGCTCCTTAGCTTGATTCTTCATCAACCTATTAAGAATATCACAAGTACACGAATATATATGCAATGCATGTATTCATGTTTGCTTACTTTGATTATCTAGGTTGATTGATTAAATATAGATTAAGATTAGATTACTTAATCATCAAAACTAAATAAAGATTAAGGCTAAAAAGCCAACAAAAACTCCATGCCACAATAAAAAGCACAAACGGTCGAACCACACGCGATCACCGGTCGACCAAAAATGGGCAGTAGAAAATCCAAATCAAGCAGAATACTCCGGTCGACCGAACCATCACGCGGTCGAACAAACTTTAAGTTATTTAAAATGTCGGTCGAACTAGTCAACTAGGTGGTCGACCATTTGGATGATCAACGCCCCAACCGACCTACAACAGTGCTTTCGGTCGACCAGCAAAGTGGTCACGTTCGACCAAAAACACACAGTCTCCATTTCTCGCTCAATATGCACTACCGGTCGACCACCTCCAAGGTATCATTCGACCGGTACGAGAGATTTTGCCCAATTTACACTACGACCAGTAGACCGAACCATGCCACCGGTCGACCGTTTACAGTGCAGAACGCTGCTGCACGGGTCTGGCGAGCCATCCGGCCTACCGTCGACCACTCCAACACTCACAAAAGCATAAGTGATGATCAAAGTAAAGCTTGACATACCTTGAAAACTTGAAGAAGCCTTCGAAGACCCAACAACGAGGTTTCCCTCACGAACCCGACCTCCGGCGACAACCAACCACGTCACGATCTTCTCCGCTCCGGAGAACGTCCGAGATCCACCTCACCAACGAATACGCACCAGGGAGCTGAGAGGGAGGGCGGCAAATGAGAGAGAAAGAGAGAGTTGAGAATGAGTGAGATAGAGAATGAGAGAGAGAGAAACCAACCTTTATATACAAAATTTCCAATCAATCTCAAACTTCCATCTCACCAACTCTTAAACCACCCTAAACAACCCCTAAGCAAGCCCAAAACAAGATTAGTCCAAAGCAAGAATTTAGGATATTACAATAACTTAATACCTAATTCTCTAATCAAGCAGCAAACCCTAATTTCCATTTGCACCACTCACTCTCAACCTTAATCCCCTACTTCCTCTTCTTCAATCTTCAAACCTCTTGTCTTAGATTGGTTATTATCTTGGTCTCAAGTTTTCGCAAGTAATCCATTAACCCTTAAAGGAGGATTATTGAATTATCTCCATAGTTTGATTAAGAAGTTATTAACCAAATAGTGGAATGCATTGAAAAGTGTAAGAAAATTAGATTACATTTCTGCTTACTGTGAACTAAACATGATCGAAATGTAATGAGCACCTCATGCATTTTAAGCTTCGATAACAGTTGATGTACTTTTTAGCAACTTTATTTTTGTTCTTCACTGTAACTTCAAAGAAGTATCGACTTCGTGCCATTAGTTTTTGTTAACTGGCATATTTTATATATAACAAAATTCCAATTTATTCTTGATTTCCTTTTAATAATACATTTGTCAAAAGGGATAGCTTTCAGATATTTTCAAGTAGAATCAATGCAATAATTGTGTAGTTTCAAATGAATTTTTTCGATTGAATAAGCACCTGTATTGACCGAGAAGTTGGAGTCCTTAATAATTCCTTAGTTTGCATGTAAAACATCATGCCAGTGTTATATCCTAATCCTTAATTAGTGGACTAATCATGTTTAGAGTGAGGAGATGGAAGGGGTTGAGGTGGACGGCTGTGATTAGTTTGGATTGAAGTGAGGGTGATAAATGCTTAACCCATCTCCTTCTCATTTATTTTCTCTCTCTCAATTCTTCTCTCTCTCTCTCAGCTCTCTGATTTCACACGAGGAGTGTCGGTGAAGGTGAAGAAGAGCAAGTCGAGTTCAGTAATGCGTGGTCAGAGGAGGTGTGATCATCACTCGGAGTGAAATTCACCGGTTAAACGCTTGTGCTGAGGAGGTGATCGTCGTGGGCCTTCAAAAGTTACTTCAAGCCTTCAAGGTATGTCAAGCTTCTCTTTAATACTCACCTGAGGTGCGTGAGTTGTCGATTTGGTCGATGATGGCTATAAGGCTCGTCAGAGGATTAAGTGTAGCAGAATTTCTGTTGAATAACGGTTGACCAACCGGTGCCTTGGTCGACCGATGCTAATGTAAATGTGGATTTTAGCCTTGCACCGGTCGAACGATGCCTTTGGGCGGTCGACCGGGTCTCCTTTGCCGTTCGACCGATTGCACTGTAGTAAGCCGGTTGGTGGCTTAGACCCTAAACGGTCAACCGCCTTTTGATCTGTTCGACCGATGATGTCTGGACTGGTTTGGATAGAGCGTGGACCACCCAAACGGTGTAGCTCTCTTGACTCTTGTTCGACCGATCACTTAACTTAAATTTTGTTCGACTTGTGTGTGCCCTTTTCGACCGGTTGTGGGCTTTGAGAAAACGTGAAGTCTCTGTCTTTTTCGGTCGACCGGATCCACTTTGTCGTTCGACCATTGGGACGTTTATTTTTAATATTGATTATGGCGTGGACCATCCAAACGGTCGACCGTCCGTGACCTTTGTCCGACCGTTTGGTCGTTTTGTTTCGTTGGTTGTGGTTCGACCGGTCTTGGGGACGGTCGAGCCCTTGTATGTTCCTAGAGGGAACCGGTTGACCGACATACCTTTTTCGGTCGATTGTTTCTACACAGTCTGGTGTTTTGAGGTGTGTGATCTGCTTTGAGGGCAACAGGTTCACCGACCTTTTTGGGGCAACAGACCGAAATACCGGTCTAATAGCGATCGGTGGTGGCTCTACGGAGTGGGTGTTGGCTTTACGGAGAGAGTGTTGGCTCTATAGAGCGAGTTGTTGCTCTTTGGAGTGGTTCTGGGCTCTAGAGCGGACGTCCTTGTGAGGCGGGGTTTGTTAACCGATGTATTTTCCAGCGGGTGCCTTGTGTGCATGTGTGGTGTGGGGGTTGGGGTGAGAGGACCCTAGAGCCCGTGTGGATCATGTCAAAAGTATGATTACATGTATTGTATATACTCGTGGTTGACATCCTTGATGTAATCATACTTTTGACAAACTCTTTTGTATATCGGTGGACCTTTGGTCATGTGTTTGAGTTGCAGTCCCGCTCTTTTGGTTAGTAACTTGTTATTATTTATTTTAAATTTTCTACGGTTTCAGGACGTTACACCCAGGTCATTAATTTTATAGAGCAAGACTAATATACATTTTTTTTCAAAAAAAACTTAGATTATTGAATGATCCAAGTCATGTCTTGTGCAAATTGAAGACTTAGGTTCATCCGGAGACTTTTGTAGAGAAAATAGATTGGTTGATCTTTTCGTAAACGTGAGATCGTGGGCTTACCTAATAGATTATTAGTTTCGTCAAGCATGGAAATATTATACTATAAAATATAAAATAGTGGACACCATCGAAAATGAAGGCTTAATAATAGATAAAGTATGAAATGAAAAAACAATTGCTGAAATCCAATGAAGTGAATAATTGACCCTAGAAGTCGATTTTATAGAGTACAAAACAACTATAAATGAAATCACCTGTCCACTGTGAAGTAAAGCGTAGTTGATCATTCGGAAGAACATCAAGAATTTCAAAAAAAAATCATTGAAAAGTCAAGCGAATAAGAATGATAGCAATAACCTCCTAATTTCTAAGCCCATCGAAACTAAAACCTTCTCATTTAATCCTACTATATGTTTCAATGTTAAACAACAATATTGTTCATTTATTTTAATGACTTGACACACTTAACATGTTTTTGCATTTGCATCCTCTTATTTACTTAAAATAATATCTGTGCACGAGGAACACAAGGGATGCCACAAAAGAAAGCTCGAAAAGTTTATGCATGATCAAAGTTTAACTAAGTACAATATCCAATCTCGTATAGCCCAGTAGATTGTGTAGTTGCAACTTATTGGTGTAGTATACTTCCAATATACGTCACATCTATAGCGGCCTCCAGCAGAGTCATACAATGTGCCATTACAACAATATCCCCATGTTAGGAACATGAAATCAAAGAAAATATTAACGAAGTTACATTTGGAATTCTTAATATAAACATGATAGGTTAAACAAGTTAACGTGAAATTAATAAAATCTTAATTTTAATCAAACATGAAATATAAACCTATGTTTAATATAAACATTAAAAGGAAAATAAGAAGTGAAACAACCATCATGACAATTATTGAGGATCTTCTAATACATCATCGGGAATAATGAGATAGTAGCACCAAATGTGACAAACACAAAAAGTAATTCATTAATTATTCATTTATTTTTTAATAATCAAACATGAAATAAAATCAAACATATTATAAACATGAAATATTATCAAATATAAACAAACAAAAAAAAATCAAACATGAATTTTGATATTAAGTTAACGTGATTGGTCAATCACGTTTAACATAAACCATGACTTTTATTGATCAAACCTTGAATCAATATTAATATAAACGTGAGTGGTTAAAGTGATATTAAGTAACGTCAGTGGTTGACCAATCATGTTTATAAATATGAAACATTTATAAGAATTAATCTAGGTTTATATTAAAAATACAATTTGGGATTGGAATTGATTGATAAAAGTATTATACCATTTTCATTAGGATACAAATTTGAATATAGGTCAAATATATGAATATCCGAAATTACCAATGTTACATCCTAACCCTTTGCATTTGGGTTTAATTGTGTTTAGGTGGAGGATTAGTAGAGATTGAGATGGAGGGCTGAGATTGATGTGAGGAGTTGTGGTGGATGGTGGAGATTGAAGGAGGAGGAGTATAAGGTGTGGATTCTTCTCTCTCTCCCTCACTCGTTTTCTCACTCTATCTCACGCGTGTGTCCCTCTCTCCCTCTCGATCCTTCACATCCAACTGAGAAGGAGCTCGAGGCTCGCCGGATCGTGTGGTTCGAGGCTCGTCGGATCGTGTGGCCGGAGGAAGGTGATCGCGTTCGGGTTCCGCCGGATAAGGAGGAGAAGCGCTTGTGGAGGCGACTTCGTGGGTTCTTCAAAGGATTCTTCAAGCCTTAAGGTATGTCAAGCTTTAGTGTAGACCTTCTTTTAGCCTTTGCGAGGGTTGGAGTGGCCGACGGTAGGCCGGAAGGCTCGTCGAGAACCTTGCAGCAGCTTTTCTGCTCTGCAACGGTCGACCGGCGGGATGGCGCGGTCGACCGGTCGTAGTGTAATCGGGCAAAAACCCTTGCACCGGTCAAACGATACCCTTCGAGTGGTCGACCGGTGGTGCGTTTTACTAGGGGATTAAGGCTCTGGGTGTTTTCGGTCGAACGGGTCCCCTTTGCCGGTCGACCGAAAGCACTGTTGTAGGTCGGTTGGGGGCGTTGACCATCTAAACGGTCGACCGCTCGTTGACTTCGTTCGACCGACGCTTAAGTTAACTTATTGGCCGGTCGACCGGGAGTGTGGTTTCGGTCGACCGTGTAGTGTGGTTTTGTTGGGGATTTCTACTGGATGTTTTCGGTCGACCGTGATGTGAGGGACGTTCGACCGTTGGTGCTTTTTGAGCAAGAGAGGATTTTCCCTGTTGGATTTCGGTCGACCGTGATTTGAGAGTCGTTCGACCGGTTGGACGTTATTTCGGTTTTTCTGAGGAATAGTTGTGGTGTTCGGTCGACCGTTTGGGTTCTTCCGTTCGACCGTTTGGGCACTGTTTTGCATATGGATGCTTGTGCCGTGTGTTGTTGGATCTGTCTCGAGGGCAATGTGTCTCCGGCCTTTTTTGGGGCGACGGTACAGACATTGCCGGCCTGAGAGGAGGGTCGTTGTTGTTGTGGCTCTGAGGAGCGGTGCCGTGTGTGCACGTTGTTGTTGTGGCTCTGAGGAGCGGTGCCGTGTGTGCACGTTGTTGTTGTGGCTCTGAGGAGCGGGTGCCTTGTGTGCACGTGTGATTGGGGGTTGGGGTGAGAGGACCCTTGAGACCCGAGGCCGATGTGTTCTTGCGGTGCCTGGTGTGCACGGGAGATTGTTATGTTGTACTGCATTTCATTTCATTTCATGTTTGATTACGCATATTATGTTCATATTTTAGGGGGTTGGCATACGGGGTTTCCCACGGGAAACTCAGGCATATTCATGTTTTATGTCAGGTCGTACGCGTCAGTAGGAGGTGGTGACTGCGGACAGGAGCACCCAGACCAGATCCTGTCTCTTTTGGTTCTTCGAGGTGGATGATTTTCCCTTGTACATGTGTTGTATATCTTTTGTGTTGGGTTGTAATCATCCTTGACTCTTGTATTGTACAGTTTACCATATTATATATATATACTCGTGGTTTGGTGACGACCCTAGTGTTGATTCTTTATCTATTTAAAGTTTTAAATTTTCCGCTGTTTCGGGGCATTACAATTTGGTATCAGAGCTTTCGGTCCCGGTGTACTTGTCCAATGAAACCACCTTAGAGGTCTTGCATTTAGTTTTCATTCATCATGCATTCATTCATAATCATTAATTCATTGTCATTTTCTGTCCTCTTGTGTAGATGCCTTCGAGACGTGTGAGGCCACCTTCACGTTATAGGGGCGTCAGTGAGGAGACTGGTAGGGAGGACAAAGAGGAGGAGGAGAGGAGGACCCTTCATGGGACTCTTGGTAGGCTGGGCGAGTTTCTTGAGTGCCAGTCTGCACAGGCCGAGCAGGCAGTGGCAGGGGCAGTGCTGGATCGGTTTATGCGACAGCACCCTCCTTCCTTCGATGGCAGTGGTGAGCCGGAGGCAGCTGAGGATTGGGTCTTCAAGATCCGGAAGATCTTTAGAGAGATTGGGTGTCCTTCTGAGAGGCAGGTGGAATTGGGCCACCTATGTGTTGGACGGTGAGGCGGCCAACTGGTGGAGGTCCACGTCGGTTGTTGTGTTTGAGGACAGCGAGGAGGTGGGCTGGGAGGAATTCCTCGCGGAGTTCAACCAGCAGTATTTTCCCCAGAATGCGCGGGATAGGAAGAAGGAGGAGTTCCTGGCACTCGAGCAGCAAGAGATGACGCTGACGGCCTATATTAGCAGGTTTGCCCTGGAGCGTTACTGCCCGGATACTTATGTGACACCGGAGCAGAGAGCTCGGAAGCTTATCCGAGGGTTGAGGACGCGGTTCAGGTCACGTATGACCACGAGTATGCCGCAGACTTTAGCTGATGCAGTGAAGTTTGCGACGATTATGGAGCAGGACTACCAGGAGACGGTAGAGGCCAGGAAGGTGTAGACGAAGGCCAGTGTGCGACCTGGAGATCAGATTTCGGGAAATCCGGGCAAGAGGTCCCGGATTGATAGTGGTGGATCACAGCAGTCAGGGCAGTGCAGGCAGTGTGGTAGAGTCCACCCCGGGCGAGGGTGTGGGGCTCGATCAGGCGCATGCCATGGTTGTGGCCAGATGGGTCACTTCATTCGGTCCTGCCCGAGTAGGTCAGGTGGACCTAGTGGACGATCGGGTTCCTCCTCAGCTAGCGGAGCTGGACCGAGTCGACCAGTTGCACCCTCCCAGCAGGGGAAGAGTGTGGGACGTGTCTTCACCATTCAGGCGGAGGAGGCTAGAGACGCCAGCGCAGTGGTGGAAGGTACGCTTTTTGTTGATGGGTTGATTGCTAGAGTGCTTTTCGACTGCGGGGCCACACACTCGTTCATCTCTGAGCAGTTTGCGAGCGTGTTAGGTCGTACCCCTGCGATGTTGACTGCCACGTTGGAAGTCAGCACACCCTTGGGTTTGGTGGGCATTGTTGGGAGCTTCCTCCCCGGCGCCACGGTTGCTTCGGGAGACCAGGAGTTCCCGGCAGACCTGGTCTTATTACCGATGGTAGACTTCGATGTCATACTTGGGATGGATTGGCTGTCCCAGTACGATGTTCGAGTCTTGTGCCGAGAGAAGAAGATTCTGATCTCGAGGAAAGGTCTTCCTGATTTGCTGATCAGAGGGACTAAGTCTGGAGATGGTCGGATTTTGGTTTCGGCAGTGAAGGCTCAGAGGATGATTCACCAGGGTTGTAGAGCGTTCTTAGCGACGCTTGTGGTACCAGATTTTGAGGTGAAGATGTTGGAGGATATCGAGGTTGTTCATGATTTTCCTGAGGTATTTTCAGATGAGATCACCGGGTTACCTCCTCACAGAGAGATCGAATTTGGTATCGATCTGGTAGCAGAGACTACACCACAGTCGAAGGCTCCATATAGGATGGCGCCTGCGGAGTTAGCTGAGCTGAAGAAGTAGTTGCAGGATCTGCTAGATTCAGGTTTTATCAGGCCCAGTGTTTCACCCTGGGGAGCTCCAGTGCTCTTCGTGAAGAAGAGGGATGACTCGCTGAGGATGTGTATTGATAATCGGATGTTGAATAAGGTTACCATTAGGAATCAGTATCCTTTACCCAGGATCGAGGATCTTTTCGATCAGTTGCAGTCAGCGAGGGTCTTTTCGAAGATCGATCTGCGATCCGGTTACCATCAGTTGAGGATTCGGGATGCAGATTTCCAGAAGACAGCGTTCAGGACGAGGTACGGGCACTATGAATTTTTGGTGATGTCGTTTGGACTGACGAATGCACCAGCAGCGTTTATGGATCTGATGAATCGGACTTTTCAGCCGTATCTCGACAGGTTTGTGATTGTCTTCGTGGATGATATACTGGTATACTCACCAGACAGAGAGCAGCATCGGGAGCACCTGAGGATTGTGCTTAGCATTCTGAGAGATCAGCAGCTCTATGCTAAGTACAAGAAGTGTGATTTCTGGCTATATCGGGTTGCCTTTCTGGGACATGTAGTGTCAGCAGATGGGATTTCTGTGGATCCAGAGAAGGTCGAGGCTGTGACTTAGTGGAGAGCTCCGACCAGTGTGTCTGAGATTAGGAGTTTTGTGGGTTTAGCAGGTTATTATCGTCGGTTTATTCAGGACTTTTGCAGACTTGCTTCCCCACTGACGGCTTTGACACAGAAGGGTGTCAAGTTCATTTGGTCCCAGAAGTGCGAGGACGGTTTCCAGGAGCTGAAGAGGCGACTGACTACAGCACCGATTTTGACGTTACCGAGTGGTAGCGGAGGCTATGTGATTTACAGTGACGCTTCTGGCATCGGTCTGGGTTGCGTGTTGATGCAGCACGGGAAAGTGGTCTCTTATGCTTCGAGGCAGTTGAAGGTTCATGAGAAGAATTATCCGACTCATGATCTGGAGTTAGCAGCGGTGGTTCACGCGCTGAAGACCTGGAGGCATTACCTACATGGAGAGCAGTTTGAGGTCTTCACAGATCACCAGAGTCTGAAGTATCTCTTCTCGCAGAAAGAGTTGAATATGAGGCAGCGCAGATGGTTAGAGTTCATAAAGGATTATGACTTCACCATTTCGTATCATCCGGGGAAGGCGAATTCTGTCGCGGATGCCTTGAGTAGGAAGGTAGAGTTATCAGTTGCCAGCTTGTGCATTCTGGAGTGGAGGTTGCTTGAGGCCTTCACGGAGTGGAGACCTTTTACGGAGGGCTCTGAGGGGGCAGTGATTGCAGGACTTCGAATGGAGCCGCAAACTGTTTCGGGAGTTGTTCAGGATCAGAGAGCAGATGATGAGCTGGTCAGTCTGATGCAGTTAGCTGCTAAGGACGGATCAGACTTCAGTGTCGGAGTCGATGGGTGCTTGAGGTTCAGAGGTCGGATCTGGGTACCGAGAGCAGGTGATCTGAGGAATACTATCATGGAGGAGGCACATAGAGCCAGATATTCCATTCACCCGGGGAGTACCAAGATGTATAAAGATTTACAACGGAGTTTCTGGTGGAAGGGGATGAAGCGGGACATAGCAGACTTCGTGTCCAGGTGCTTGGTTTGTCAGCAGGTGAGGATTGAGCACCAGCGGCCAGCAGGGCAGTTGCAGAGTATAGATCTGCCAGAGTGGAAGTGGGAGCACGTGACGATGGATTTCGTCACCGGGTTGCCGAAGACGAGGAGATCTCACGACGCGATTTGGGTCATAGTTGATCGACTGACCAAGTCGGCGCATTTTCTGGCGATCAGAACCACCTTACCTTTGGAGGGTTTGGCGAAGTTGTACATCGAGGAGATAGTCCGGTTACATGGAGTGCCGGTGAGTATTATCTCCGATCGAGATCCGAGGTTCACGTCCAGATTTTGGGGTAGTCTGCATAAGGCTTTGGGGACTCAGTTGAAGTTCAGCACAGCTTTTCATCCGCAGACAGACAGGCAGTCAGAGAGGACTATCCAGACGCTAGAGGATATGCTGAGAGCGTGTACTCTGGATTGGGCAGGATTTTGGGATGAACACATGTCGTTGATCGAGTTCGCCTACAACAACAGCTACCATTCGAGCATTGGGATGACACCGTACGAGGCTCTGTACGGTCGGCCTTGCAGATCGCCGGTATGCTGGAGTGAGGTAGGCGAGAGGCAGTTGGTTGGACCAGAGATTTCTCAGAAAGTATGCTGAGAAAGTTGGCGTGATCAGACAGAGGTTAGAGACGGCTCAGAGCAGACAGAAGAGTTACGTAGATAGGCGTAGACGAGATTTGAGATTTGAGGTGGGCGATCACGTTTTCTTGAGGATTTCACCAGCTCGTGGAGTGATGAGATTCGGGAAGAAAGGGAAGCTCAGTCCGAGGTACGTTGGACCGTTTGAGATTCTTGATCGTGTCGGAGAGGTTGCCTACCGTATTGCTTTGCCGCCGCAGCTTTCGGGTATTTGATGCATTGCATACATTGCATCATATGTCTTTCATTTAGATTACTTTTATATCAATAAATGCTACTAAGGTATGTGTTTAGTCGTATTTACAGAATACAGGGACCTGAATGCAAATTACCCACATCCCGAGCATAAAACGCGTGCAAAAGATTCATTTCTATCATAAAGACAAGTTCAAGTTTATCGGGTTTCAAATGGAAATGCATCCAAGCACAAAAGCATTCAAGGAGCTAATCACAAAAAGGTCAGGGGCTTAAGTGCAAAATGTCAAGGACCTGACTACAAAATAAAAGGGCCAAGTTATTGTGTTGGAGAAGTCAAAAGAAAAGTCAAAAATAAAATCCCAACAATGGAAGGAATTAATCCGGAGCTCAAGACAATGGAAAGAATCCATCCAGACGCGCAAAGGAGGATCAAATCATACCATAAACGCACAGCCAAAATCCGAACCCGATCAGACCAGATTGTGCGGCGTTTCCGCCGCAGAACACCTACAATCTGCGGCGTTTCCGCCGCACCCCTGTCGATCCGCGTCCCCAAATTTTGTCCAGTCCTGTGTCGCCACGTGTAATTTCCTTTCATATACTGGTATCCCTTGTATCGGCTATAAATAGCCTCGTAGCACGAATGTAACAGATCTTTGAACCTTTGGTCTTGGATCATTAGTAATAAATTTCTGTTTTATTTTGTTTTGTTTCTCTTTTCTTTTAATGTCTCTAGGATCCCTTCTTCTTCCTCCCTCTATGAGTTTCTAACTCTTTCCAAAGGGTGGAGGTGACGGATTTAGGGTTAGAGAAGATGAATTGCATGTTATTATTTTAAGTTCATGATTAGTATATTTTGATTACTTGAGTTTATGTTAAGTCATTTATCTTGTAATGCTTCATAACTAACATGATTTACAATAAGTTTCAGTAATTCTCTGATCT
Organism: Triglochin maritima; assembly: GCA_963682175.1. Taxonomy (NCBI): domain Eukaryota; kingdom Viridiplantae; phylum Streptophyta; class Magnoliopsida; order Alismatales; family Juncaginaceae; genus Triglochin; species Triglochin maritima. The sequence goes on from OY821786.1 coordinate 15,267,773, forward strand.
AAACCTAAATCTAAACCTCCATCCAACGGATTTCTCTCTTAGTTCTTGTTTTAGTTTTAATCGTTCATGTTTCTTGCTTTAGATAAATCAAAAATCCCAAAAACCCAAATTAATTCTTCTCTCCTTATTTCCCCCAATCGAAATAACAAAAATAACGAAATCTCTCCCTCCTTGTGTTCGACCCGTACTTGCCACGTCTTCATAGACGCCGTGCACTTGCGGTATAAATTTAATTCACATCAGTATTCACAATGTTTTCCATGTTTCTATGTTGAGGAAATACGTAGCCGATCCGTCGCATGTGATTGAGATCTGTGTTCCGTAGATCGGTCAGGACTTATCTCTCGAGGAGAGGACCGTGGAGATTGTAGACCGGATGGAGCACCAGCTCAGGAGGAGAACCATTCCGATGGTGAAGGTCAGGTGGCAGCACCATAGCGAGCGTGAAGCCACTTGGGAGGTCGAGGATGAGGTCCGGAAGAAGTATCCAGAATTGTTCGGTGAGGATTTGGTTCTAATTTCGAGGACGAAATTCTTTAAGGAGGGTGGATTGTTACATCCTAACCCTTTGCATTTGGGTTTAATTGTGTTTAGGTGGAGGATTAGTAGAGATTGAGATGGAGGGCTGAGATTGATGGGAGGAGTTGTGGTGGATGGTGGAGATTGAAGGAGGAGGAGTATAAGGTGTGGATTCTTCTCTCTCTCCCTCACTCGTTTTCTCACTCTATCTCACGCGTGTGTCCCTCTCTCCCTCTCGATCCTTCACATCCAGCTGAGAAGGAGCTCGAGGCTCGCCGGATCGTGTGGTTTGAGGCTCGTCGGATCGTGTGGCCGGAGGAAGGTGATCGCGTTCGGGTTCCGCCGGAGAAGGAAGAGAAGCGCTTGTGGAGGCGACTTCGTGGGTTCTTCAAAGGCTTCTTCAAGCCTTAAGGTATGCCAAGCTTTAGTATAAACCTTCTTTTAGCCTTTGCGAGGGTTGGAGTGGCCGACGGTAGGCCGGAAGGCTCGTCGAGAACCTTGCAGCAGCTTTTTTGCTCTGCAACGGTCGACCGGCGGGATGGCGCGGTCGACCGGTCGTAGTGTAATCGGGCAAAAACCCTTGCACCGGTCGAACGATACCTTTCGAGTGGTCGACCGGTGGTGCGTTTTACCAGGGGATTAAGGCTCTGGGTGTTTTCGGTCGAACGGGTCCCCTTTGCCGGTCGACCGAAAGCACTGTTTTAGGTCGGTTGGGGGCGTTGACCATCTAAACGGTCGACCGCTCGTTGACTTCATTCGACCGACGCTTAAGTTAACTTATTGGCCGGTCGACCGGGAGTGTGGTTTCGGTCGACCGTGTAGTGTGGTTTTGTTGGGGATTTCTACTGGATGTTTTCGGTCGACCGTGATCTGAGGGTCGTTCGACCGTTGGTGCTTTTTGAGCAAGAGAGGATTTTCCCTGTTGGATTTCGGTCGACCGTGATTTGAGAGTCGTTCGACCGGTTGGATGTTATTTCGGTTTTTCTGAGGAATAGTTGTGGTGTTCGGTCGACCGTTTGGGTTCTTCCGTTCGACCGTTTGGGCACTGTTTTGCATATGGCTGCTTGTGCCGTGTGTTGTTGGATCCGTCTCGAGGGCAACGGGTCTCCGGCCTTTTTTGGGGCGACGGTACAGACATTGCCGGCTTGAGAGGAGGGTCGTTGTTGTTGTGCCTCTGAGGAGCGGTGCCGTGTGTGCACGTTGTTGTTGTGGCTCTGAGGAGCGGTGCCGTGTGTGCACGTTGTTGTTGTGGCTCTGAGGAGCGGTGCCGTGTGTGCACGTTGTTGTTGTGGCTCTGAGGAGCGGGTGCCTTGTGTGCACGTGTGATTGGGGGTTGGGGTGAGAGGACCCTTGAGACCCGAGGCCGATGTGTTCCGGCGGTGCCTGGTGTGCACGGGAGATTGTTATGTTTTACTGCATTTCATTTCATTTCATGTTTCATTACGCATATTATGTTCATATTTTAGGGGGTTGGCATACGGGGTTTCCCACGGGAAACTCAGGCATATTCATGTTTTATGTCAGGTCGTACGCGTCAGTAGGAGGTGGTGACTGCGGACAGGAGCACCCAGACCAAATCCTGTCACTTTTGGTTCTTCGAGGTGGATGATTTTCCCTTGTACATGTGTTGTATATCTTTTGTGTTGGGTTGTAATCATCCTTGACTCTTGTATTGTACAGTTTACCATATTATATATATATACTCGTGGTTTGGTGATGACCCCAGTGTTGATTCTTTATCTGTTTAAAGTTTTAAATTTTCCGCTGTTTCGGGGCGTTACAACCAATTTTTACATCCAATATATGTGGTAATTAATATTTATATGTTGAGTTAATAAAAATTAAGTTATTCATTTATAAATGTAAACATAATAGAATACACAAACAAATTATAATATAAATTTGTTATGATATCCTTTCAAAATATTTAAGAACATACAACAAAAGATATATAAAAATTATGATATAAAAGAATCCAAATTCGATTTTGTTTTCAATTTTTATACAAAAGAATCTGTTGAATTTGAATTTGATATTCTTATTTGGAATTCGGATTCGTATTCGGATACAGACTATATCTGATTAGTCATCATCCGATTGCATCCCTAATCAAAATCAGTTCATATATAGATTTAAACAAGCTGATTTTGTTAACTCTCAATTTTAGATAATAAGCACTTTACATTAATGATGGATTCTTATGCATGTGTTTGGTAAATAATTTTTTCATATTCAAGTTTTACTAACCAGCTAATTTGCTGTGGAAATGTGAAGTAAATAGTATTTTCATATAGAGTACAACAATACTCCAAATCTCTTATAGATTGTAAAGTAAAACATAGTTGACCCTTGAAAACATCAAGAAATGAAATATTTCACTAATAAACCTAATTACAGTTACGACGAAAATCACACAATCACTAATCCATCTAAACTAAAACATCCACATTTAATACTTCCAGTTGTCTAATATAAAATATCATATCATTCATAACAGTCTTCACGGGGGAAATAATTAAGCTTGGGATATTGGAACGACAACGATGAATTTAGGGAATAACACTTATTTATTTAGATCATTACACAAATAATACATGGTTTGGCATCCTCTTATTTACTTACAATAATATTTGGGATGCTAAATATTAGCATAACCACACAAAGTGTATACATGATGCAAACCTAGTAACAATATCCTATGCAGTGAGGCGCATATATATTAGATCGTGTTGCCCAGTAAATAGTGCCGGTACGTGGAAGGAAAAAAATTGGAATTCGCTCGATTTAGTTGAGGCTTATGTTCCTACTACACTTTAAAAAATTAACAATAATGGAACAATCAAACTGTATATTTAGATATATGACATGAGTTATTCGTGCACGTCGAAAATCATAAAATTTGATAATCATTTCATATAAGATCAAGAAACCGAAAAATATAGACTATTCATTTTTATTTTTATTTTATACAAATTCAAATTGTATCTCAAAATTACTAAAAATCACCGAGTCCAATAATATTATTAGCTAACTTACTATATTTGGGCGAAACTCCTGTTGCCATTTTGGAATTAGACAACTCGTCGGGATGAATCACCACATCAGAACTAGCCAATACATGGTTTGGGATGAGCACAACCATAATCACCAGGACGGTGAACATGGCAATAGCCTTTGATGCCATCACACAAGATTTGAAGGTTCGGAGTATAAGAAATCTTTATTACTAGAAAGAAGAATAGAATGAGACTCCAGTGTAAGGCTCCCATGCACCTCCAGTAGTATTTATAGTGACAAATTGATCTAAATATAAGTTATGATATGGGATTATTACTCAGTCGTAACTATGAAAATTAAATACTTTTTGATTCGTACTCAACGAGTTAATAAATTTAAGTCATCTTTCATGTCCTATTTTAATATAGCACACGGTTTTGTTTGTGACTGGTTGACATTAACGTTTTGACAATAAAGTGCTATAAATAGACAAAATTGTACAATTAGCATTTCTAGTAGATTGGTCAATCAAGTTAACGTGAAAGATACTAAAATCTTAATTTTAATCAAACACGAAATATAAACCTGTGTTTAATATAAATAATATTTGTTTATATTAAACACAGGTTTAATATTATTTGTTTGAATTATTTGAAAGCAAATTATTTGCTTCTTTTGATCACTCATTCTATTACCCATAAACTTTGACATATTCACGGTCCTACAAAAATATGTAAATCATTGAAAATAGATTCATACATTTAATAAAAACAAATTTACTTAAAATATGAAGGTAACTATTCAAAATAACTTACACTTGATAATATTCTTCAAATCGGTCTTGAATTTGTTTGATGTGAAAGGATCAAGCCAGTAGGCAGTATACGTATCACGACATACAAAAGCTAACATCCAATGATCACTCAAAACCATTCATGTTAAATTATTTAATCAATTATTAAATGATAATCTTCTTTGTGATATTATCTGAAATTGAATATATATGTATATTGCAATTAATTTTCAAATCAAAATTTTCGAATACTAACGTGTGTATCTGACCTTGCGGGTGTACCCATTTTTGTATAAGTATATATATATGTATGTATATTGTAATTAATTTGGTAATCGGATAATTCAAATTTGAAACACCTTGTATCTGAATCCGAAATTAAATTGGTAAGATGAAACTTACCAAATACCAACTAAATAGAAATTTTCGAATCGAATACCCAGATGATTGGTAACCATTTGCATCCCTAGTTGTATTGCCTATGCTTCCTCTGTCCATAACACTATCTACAGTATAATCTCCGTCTTTATCTTTTATCAAAGTGTGCAAAATCTTGCAATTCATAGACAACTCATCCTCATCAATCAAGTCCTAAATTTTAGAGGCTTTTGAAGATGAAACTTCAACCTGATAGATGAAGAAATATTATCAGAACATACCTACATGAGTAATATATTAACAATTATGGAGTTATTATATTGGGTTGTTGTTCGGTCTTCACCGTGTAAAATAATTTATTATTAGGTTCGTTCTCAAAGAGTTAACAAATTTAAAGTCACGATTCACATCCCACTTTAATACATTACTTTGTTATGTTTGTTGTCATTGGTTGAGATTTCACTGTAACTTTTTATGGCTAAGCATTTCCATAATCAATTACGAATTCAAAACAATATTATATAACATATATTAATCTTTAACTGATACTCCATTTGCTATTTTGGAATTAGATATTTCGCCGGGATGTATTAATACAAGGGAAGCAACCAATGTTGGAATTGGGATGTGTTGGATTATTAAGTTTGAGTTATGCCCATGAACAACTTAATTGGGAAAATACAATATTGAGTTGAAAATGAGATGTCTTGAGTTATGTGACATGTGCTCACCTCTCTTTTAGTCTCACATTGGGGAACTTGGAAAGTTGGAGAATGTTGATAAACATTATCCTCTCATGACCTTTTGTTGGTATAAAGAGAGGAGTAGAAAATTCTCCACACATGCGTGCGCGCTCGTCCCATCCGGGGCGCAACGCGACGGGGGATTGACAGGAAATCAGAGGCTCTGCCTCAAGGTGATAGTTATATCTCTTTTGTCCTCGAGTTAATTACTTATTGCATTTAAGTCCTTGGCGGTTATATATATATATATATATATATATATATATATATATATATATATATATATGTGTGTGTATATCACGTTTAGTTTCCCCCATGATACACACGTTTTTAATATCTCTCTCTCAAAGAAAAACCATCTCTCCCTGGCAATTTTCCCTTCTCAGAATCCAACGTTCTCTGCGGGTCATATTTTGCGAGGTTACGTGCTTCTTTCGAGGTTCGTTGACTCTGGTGTGCGCTCGCTCGATGTAGGAACTGTTCTATCCTGGGAGAAAAGTGCCAGACCCATCGCACTGGTACGTGGGGGCGATATTGTAACACTCGAAATAGTGAAAAATTTAAAACTTTAAACAGATACAAGAATCAACACCGGGGACGTTACCAACCCACAAGTATATATATATATAAAGTTGTATACTGTATAATACAAGAGTCAAGGATGATTACAACCCGATACAAAAGATATACAAACACAAATACAAGGGAAATCATCCACCTCCAAAGATAAAAGGACAGGATCTGGTCTGGGTGCTCCTGCCCGCAGTCACCACCTCCCACTGACGTGCACGACCTGACATGTAACACAACAATGCTTGAGTCTCTCATAGGGAAACCCCGTATGCCAAACCCCTAAGATGTCAACATAACATGTATATATGAAACATGAAATGAAGAATGAAATAAAAGCATAACTAACTCCCGTGCACAAAAGGCATTGACAGAAAAACATCGGCCATAACAACGTGCTCACAAGGCACCGCCGGTCAGAGTCTCGTCCACCACAACTTGCTCACAAGGCACCGCCGGAAAAACATCGGCCACAACAATGTACTCACAAGGCACCGCTCCGTAGAGCCACACCCACGATCTCCTCTTAGGTCGGCATGTCCGTACCGTCGCCCAAAAAGGCCGGGGACTCGTTGCCCTCAAGGCAGATCCAACCACACATGACACAAGCATCCATATGCAAAACTGTGCCCCAACGGTTGAACCAAAACCACAAACGGTCGACCGAACTCCACTACTGTTCCGCAATAAAACCGAAATAACGTCCTACCAGTCAAACAACAAAGGGGGCCCGTTCGACCAAAATGCATCAGTGAATTCCTGTTTTGCTCAAAAAGCACAAACGGTCGAACGACAAAAACTCACGGTCGACCAATTCCCACCAGTAAAACTCACCAACAATCCGCACTACTCGGTCGACCGAAACAACTCTTCTGGTCGACCGACCATTAAGTTAACTTATGTTTCGTTCAGACGAAGTCAATAAGCAGTCGACCGTTTGGATGTTCAACGCCCTCCAATCGACTTACGACAGTGCTTTCGGTCGACCGGCAAAGGAGACCCGTTCGACCGAAAACACCTAGAGCCTCTTCCTCTTGCATAAAATGTACCACCGGTCGACCACTCCAAGAGTATCGTCTGACCGGTGCAAGGGATTTTTCCTGAAAAACACTACGCCCGGTCGACCTTACGAACCTGTCAGTCGACCGTTCCAGAGCAGAAAAGCTGTTGCAAGACCCTCAACGAGCCCTCCGGCCTACCATCTCGGTCACTCCAATCCTCACGACAGCTTAAGAGAGGATTAAGCTAAAGCTTTGAATACCTTTAAGGCTTGAAGAAACCTTTGAAGAACCCTGACGAGCACCTCCTCGCAAAACTCCTTTTCTCCGGCGAAAACCCAAATGCTATCGCCTTCCTCAGGCCACACGGACGCAACACGCGCTCCTCGCTTCACAAACCTCGACGAGCTTCCAAAAGCTGAGAAGGAGAGAGAGTCCGACGGGAGAGAGTGGGAGTCAGGGAGACGAGTGAGAAGAGAAGAGTGGGAGAGAGAGATGAATCCAAACCTTTTATACCCAATCCAACAAATCTCAGCCGTCCATCTCAATCTCCACGAATCCACCACCTAAAACACAATTAAACCCATAACAAAGGGTTAGGATGTAGCAGATATTTTCTCCGAGGCTTGTCGGAATTCGACGACTTAGTTTGTAAGGTGTCTTCTGATCATTATTCTTCGTTGTTTGTTGTTTGAATATAAATTTGTACATTGGCTTAATCTGGATTCTGTTCAAATATTTATTCGACATCTGTAACCCATTGTATTACACGATTATATTTGTAACTGTATCAACAATCTCAGAGAAAATGTTTACTATGTCGAGGAATAATTCGTTTGCCCCAAAAATGGACATGCCAGGCATGCCGGAAAAGTTTTCCATGCAGAATTTCAAATGTTGGCAACAACACATGAAAATCTGGTTGACCGCTATTAGTTTAGTTGATGTAATTGAAAAGGTTTTTCCACTTTATGAAATTGAAGATCCCAAAATCAAAGCAGCACATGAGCTGTGGATAGAGAAGGACAAATTATGTCAAGGTTGCATCATGTTGGCTATGTCCAACGTGCTCTTTGTTGTTTATAGTTCGTCCTCCTCTGCCTCTGGAACAACAAAGGATTTTTGGGATGAGTTGGATAAAAAATATAATACTGAGGACTTAGGTCATGAAAAGTATTATGTTGGAAAGTTTCTGAGAAGTTTTTGGTAATGTGAATTATAGAGAAGTTTTTGGTAATGTCAAATATAGAGAAGTTCCCTCGATCCTGGGAGGACTTCGGTATGTCTCTAAAGTATAGGAGAGAAAAACTGACTATGGATGACCTCATGGTTGCTATTCCAATCGAGGAGAAACATCGGGGTCAAAAACCAGTGATGCCTGCAGAGTTCCAACAAAAAGCAAACGTATTAACTGGATCCTCATCTAAGTCGCACTTTAAAGAAAAATCACAATTTTCTAATAAGGTAAAACCTATGGCCAAAATCCAAAAAAAGCCAACAAATAAACCATGTTGGAATTGTGGACAAATTGGAAACTGGGCTAGGGATTGTCCTTCCAAGAAAGCCAAACGCCAACAAGGTACCACTGCTTCGACTCCACATGTCAATGTATTGATTGGCGTGGACGAGACCAACAGTAAGTTTGTTTCTGTTAATCCTCGAGTACTTTCCATTTACGAACCACATGAGTGGTTGGTTGACACTAGGGCTAATGTGCATGTATGTGACGACATGTCCATGTTTGTCTCTTACCAGCCTGTTGAAGCAAAATCAGTGTCGATGGCTAATGGGAATGTTACTAAGGTGCTTGGTGATGGACGTATCGACATGAAGTTACTGTAGGATTTCGTGTCCCCATGTATGTATATATTTAAAAAAATTAATACAACATACAAGATCGATTTCATACTTTCAACAATTTTTATGTACATCACTTTGTGTTTATTCTAACATCATGCAATCCTACATATATGAAAATAAATCACAAAGAGAGAATCATACCTAAAGGTTCTCTAAAACCTTTTTGAAGATCTGGAGTTACGTTGCCCGTTGAATCGCCCGTCGATTCGCCTCCAAGTGTTCATCAAACTCTAAACAAGATTAGAGAGAAAGGAGCTAGCCAATCAATCTCTAATAAGGCTTAGAATCTAGCTAATAACCCCTCTTTAAGCTCCTGATATTTCTATCTCCAAAAAATTAAAATTACTAAGATATTTTCGTGGTAATTAAGGGAGAGATTAATGAGAGAAAGAATTTTTGCATTAATATAAACAAGTAGGATGAAGAGTCCTTTTATAGGCTCCCAAAACATCCTCATCAAGAAATATTCTTTAGTCATGATCTCTTGCTTATTCTCTCCTAAAATTAATCTCAAAATGCCACATAAGCATCCTAAAAAATATTTAACTAAATCTGGAATTAATCCAACCCATGATCTATTTATTCTCTTAATAATTCAGGCAAAACTCGTGCTTTTCGGTTGACCAAGAATTCTTCTCGGTGAACCGAACCATTCGGTTTTAACATGTATTTGGTGAACCGTACGGTAGACGGTCGACCGAATATGCATGAGAAAAATTCTCTGGAATAATTCGAGCGCACCGCATCTTCGCTTCGATCGACCGTTGACCCACCAAAGTTTCTCCGGGCGAGCATTCATCGGATGACCGTGTCACCTTCGGTCTACCGAAAATATTCTTTCTCGGTTAACTCCACATGTCAATGTATCTAAGCTAAATTGGTAGGAATATTAAATACTTAATATCTCAAACTATAAGCAGTATCTAGATCCACATTATAGTTACCCAATTAGCATAGATGTCTTTGTTCCACCCGAACCAAAACACGATCCATTTAGTGATGTAAGTACATCACTTGTGTCCATCCCTTGCCTCATGATATTAAGAATATATACAAAGTAGAAGTGTGTCACCTTTGTATTATATTCATTTGTTTATCTTTTTAAGCTAATTATAACTATGTAACTTAACCCAAGTTACATTGTGCACATTATAATTTTGCTTTATCAAGGGGCCCGCTAATATCATCACTCAATTAAGAGGGACAATGATAATCGTTTGACTAGCTATCTTTTCCAGCAAAAGTCATGTTCAACTAACTATTGCCTTTATCACTATACTTATTGATAGCTTTTGACAATAATCAAATTAAGCACTTCTTGAGTGAAAAGATAGAGGTCTCATATCTTAGATCCAAGACACATTAAAACATTAATGACACAAAACAAAATTCCATAATGTTTTACTTTTTAGGTATATTCAATATATAAAAGTAATCTTTTCCTCTTTTATATACTCGTGTCGTCAATTATTTGTAGAACTACAACAATCCATGACCAACACGACAATCTTATCTCAGAAATTAATGTTCCATGTTATTTCCATGATTGTGAATAACTTTTGATTTATGTAATCCATTATCTTTTAGAGCTCTACGGTTACCAAGCGCCTCTTCCTTAACACTTCCAAAAGACGAATACCATAATCAATGAACAAAATGTTTGTACATTCAATTCATTACAATTGACATATAAAAGTAAAATTTTTAGAATACATTCCTTTCAACCTTCAGGACGAGTTCTTTCACTGCACAGGACGCATCATGTGCCTATTGTTCGTTGTAATATTATTAGTGGTTCGTGTCTGGTAGTTGAGGGTTATGAAATGACTTTTAAATGTAACAAAGTTGTGATTACTCTTTCAGGTACTTTTATTAGCAAGGGGTACTTTTCTTGTAATGCCTTTTTAATTCATGTTGAACCTTCTTTTATAATCGTAATGCTATTTCTATTAAAGATGTTAAAGATGTGCCTTCTATTGCTGTTTATTCCATTGAATCTTGTGATGTTTGGCATAGACGTCTAGGACATGTGAATTGTCAATGTTTGAAAAGAATGATGAATTTAGATTGATTCCTAAGTATGTGATTGTGAATAAAAAATGTCAAGTGTGTGTACAAGCTAAACAACCAAAGAAACCTTTTCATTCTGTGACTAGAGATACTAGTATTTTAGAACTCGTACACATTGATACTTGATTTATAAAAACTATTAATTTTTAGAGCTTTACGGTTAAGGACCAAGAGCGTATTCCTTAATACTTCTAAAAGACGAATACATTAATCAAACAACAAAATGTTTGTACATTCAATTCATAATAAAAGACTTATAAGAGTAAACTTTTAGAACACGTTCATTTCAATCTCCCACTTGTTATCAAAGTTTTCTTTCACATACATTCACAATGTATAAACCTATAATAACTAGAGTAACCCTCTTATCTCACTTATCAAGCTACTCCTCATGGTTCTTCAAACTCATGGACTCGAAATGCATTTAGCCTTTGACTTGGGATAAAGGTTTAGTGAATGAATTAGTTGTGTTGTTGTTTGTGTCCACGTATTATAAATTTATTTTTCCTTCGTTGATGAAGTCACGAGTGACAAAATACTTGTGGTCCATGTATTTCACCTTTTGATGTGATTTAGGATCCTTGATTTACGAAATAGATGCACTATTATCGCAAAACAACTGTATGGGTCCCTCAATCGAGGGAACTACTCCAAGCTCTTCAAGGAACTTCTTAATCCACACTCATTCCTTTCTTGCTTCAGTGACATCTATCACTTCTGAAGTTGTGGTTGAGTCGGCCGTAGTGGTATATTTCAACTACACAATTCAGAAGTGGTATGCTTCCACCATTCAGAAGTGGTATGTTTCCACCATTCAGAAGAAAGACATTTCCTGATTGAGATATCCTATCGTGTGGATCACTCATGAAACTCTCATCCGAGTAGGCTTGGGCTACCAGCTCCCTTTGTCCTCCATAAAAAAGAAACTTATCTTTGGTCCGGTTAAGGTACCTAAGAATATTATTGACCGCAGTCCAATGATCAGGGCATGCGTTCGATTGGTGACGGCTTGTCATGCTTAGAACATACGATACATCGGGTCTTGTGCAAATTATCGTGTACATGATCGATCCAATTGCTGATGCATAGGGAATGTCTTTCATGTACTTTAAGTCTGTAAGTGATATTATACGTTGAGACTTCTTGAGTTGCACACCCATACACTCATCAACTCATTGCCCTTTTTGGAGTTGTTCATATTGAACCTCTCCAAGACATTGTTAATGTATGTACGTTGACTTAGGCCAATGAGTCTATCTGGTCTATCTCTATATATCTTGATTCTCATGATCTATTGAGTCTCACCCATGTCATTCATTGAAAATGCAGATTTCAATGAGTTTCTCGTTTGCTCTAGCAAAGGGATATGATTTCTCATGAAGAGTATGACATCGACATATAAGATCATAAGTACTATATGACTCCCAATGACATTGTATATACAAGGTTAGTCCTTGCTTTGGACTAAGCTAAACCTTATGACTTCTTCGTCAAACTGTTTGTTCCAACTCCTCGATGCTTGCTTCAATCCATAAATGGATCATTAAGCTTGCATACTTTCTCACTATTCTTTGGTTCTTCAAAACTTTGAGGTTGTACCACGTACTCATCCTCCTCCAAGTTCCCGTTAAGGAACACTATTTTGACATCCATTTCCCATAATTCATAATCAAGAAATACAACAATAGCAAGCATAATCCGAATAAATTTGAACATGACAACCGGTGAAAAAAAATCATTATGGTCAATTCGTTGAATTTGAGTTAAACCTTTAGCCACAAGACTTGCCTTGTAGGTTGTCAATTTCCCATCCATGTCCATCTTCCTCTTAAAACCCCATTTGTCTTGAACGACTTTCTTTACTTGAGGAATGTCAACCAAGTCCCATACTTGATTGTCATACATGGATTGTATTTCAGATCCCATGGCTTTAAAACATAGTTTGGAGTCTATCCTTTCCATTGCTTTTGGAAAGGTCGGGGGATCATCGGTATCGAGTACCATGACGTCGTGAGTCCCAAATACATATCGGGCTTCTTTCTCTCCCTTGTTGACCTTCTTAGTCCTATTGGTTTCACATGTACTTCTTGAGCTTCTTCCACAATTTCTTGCGGAATTTGTTCATGTTCAATTCTTGAATGGACACTAGGAGGGGATGATTGAGCTTCTCTCACAATTGCTTGCGAGGGCTACTCACTCATACTCCTACTAACCAAAGTAACCTCGTTGGGCTTTCATGATCTTGATTGTTATCATTCATATCATGATCTTGTAGAGTATCTTGAGTTTCCTAGAGCACAACACTATAGGATCGTTATGGTCCTAATTAGTCTAATCACTTTCCTAATTCTCTACTTGATTCAATCAAAGGTGCAGTGGAATTTAAACAACAAAAGCTAGTAAAGAAAACAATGCAAACCACAAAACGACTCGAAATTTACAAAGGTTCGGCACCCCACCCGGGGCCTCCTTCCTCTCTTGTCAGCTCCGCTCGATCTCCGTTGTGGGCCGGGAGAGAATGCCTTTACAAAGCAAGCTCTGTGAAGACCCTCAAAAGTTTCGTTTCTTCATCTCACAATCCTAGATGGATGCTTTAGGCTTTCACCGAAACATTTACACACAAAGAAGATAACAAGAGTATTGGACACTCTAACTTGATCACAATTTGAGTATTTATTAGAATTAGATCAAGGTGTGAAAGTTTAAGCTCTTGAGTGTAGGATTTGTGATTTGGGAGTTGGAGGATTTCTCTCTAGGGCATGTTTTAGTTTGGAGTAGGAGAGTTCTGTAAATTTTGTGTGTAAACCTCTATTTATAAGATCCTAAATATTTATAGACATTAGGAAAGATTGGATTGATGTTTGTGCATTATACACCTAATAGAAGTTTAAGTTCAGCAAATCTGTCCAAAATTGGTTGACCATTTCCATAAGAATAACGAGACGTTTGAACCAACAAGTGACATTGGCGAAACAAATAGCTACAACTTAAGTTAACGGTCGAACTAAATCTGAGGGATGTCGACCGTTAAAAGGGTTTTGGCCAGGTCAACGGTTAATCAGTCGATCTCAAGAAGAATTTTCGTTTGACCAAAATTAACATGCACTTTTTGTGCACAGAATTATCTTCATTCGATTGGTGGAAAAAAGTATTTTAGAGTTAGAGGAAAATACGAATACGACTGTTGTATAAGATGACAAATATAACAGTCCTCCCGAAATAAAGGGTTAACCGGTGGACCAAATGGTCAAAAGAGGTCAACCGGTTGGATTGTGAAAACTCACTTTTGGTTAACCGTTTAACTGGTATAAATGGGAATGTTGCAAAGATGCTTGGTGATGGACGTATCGACATCAAGTTACCTTCAGGATGAGTTTTTTCACTGCACAGGACACATCATGTGCATGTTGTTCGTCGTAATAATATTAGTGGTCTGTGTCTAGTAGTTGAGGGTTATGAAATGACTTTTAAATGTAAAAAGTTGTGATTACTCTTTGTGGTACTTTTATTGGCAATGGATATTTTTCTGGTGGTGTCTTTTTAATTTATGTTGAACCTGCCTTTTATAATCGTAATGTTATTTCAGTTAAAGATGTGTCTTCTACTGCTGTTTATTCCATTGAATCTTGTGATGTTTGGCATAGACGTCTAGGACATGTGAATTATAAATGTTTGAAAAGAATGATGAATTTAGACATGATTCCTAAATATGTTATGGAGAATAAAAAATATCAAGTGTGTGTACAAGCTAAACAACCAAAGAAACATTTTCATTCTCTGACTAGAGATACTAGTATTTTAGAACTCATACACATTGATACTTGTGAATTTAATGACATGTTAACTTAGGACAAAAAGAAATATTTTATCTGTAAGACCCGCTCTCCTGCTATAATAATAATAAGTCCACTCTCCGCGGTTATGCATAATTTACTTCTTGGAATGTGAAATTGTGTTGTGGCATGCTTGTTTGGGTATATTTGATTGGATCTCTTGTTGGTCGATCGGGTGCGACACATCGGACTAGTGCACGGTGGTTCGACTCGATCGAATCAATTTGGGTCCGAGTGAGCCTATGGTGAGAGTTTGGGTTGAGCCTATGTTAGGGTGATGTGGAATTGGAAAGGTTGCACTTGGGGTTTGGATGTACATAATTTCGTGCCTTTTGGATGCCTTTGCTTGGTGCCATTTTTGGCATGCCTGAGGGGGGGTTTGAATAACCATGAAAAGTATGGAAGTTGGAGAGTTGTAGCAAACAAAAGGCCTCCCTCCAGCTGACCCTTGCACAACCATTCCTCTTCCTCACATCTCCTCCACCTCTTCCACTCGTCAGCCATGTGGTCAAGCCTCTCAAGTGGTGCTCCGATGAATTTCAAATCCGATGAGGCTAGAAGCAACATCTAGTGCAACTTTTGGTGCGACTAGAAGAGTGGTGGGCAGAATCTCCGGCTAAGTTCAAGCAATCTTCCTTGATGATCAGGTATGCTCCTGACCCTTGAAGAGTTGTATGGGAGGGGGTGTTGGCTGGAGGGCCGGCCAACACCATGTTGGTAGTTGGTGCAATTGGTTGCACCATCAACCGAGTTCCCTTCTAGCGTGCACATGGAGCATGCACTAGATGGGGCTGGCTGTGGGACAGCCAGAGGGACCGGGGCTCTAGCGAGCCCTGGTGAGGTCTGACCAGAAGTGATGAGGTTTCTTCTGGGCTGAGTTTTGTGGTGGACACGGATCTGGTTGGGTGTGGCTGATGCACACAAGATCCGACTAGGATTTGTCTTCAACCCTTTTGTCTCTTTGTTTGGATCAACTGGCTGGTCCAGCCCTTCTAGACGGTAGAAAAGGTCAGGAAAAGGTGTGGAACAACCCTAGGGAGGCTAATGGTGAGGGGGATCTTGATGGGCTAGCTCGCTCTGAGCAGGGTGCGCTGGAATGGGCTAGTCATGCGGTTAGTGCACCATGTGCATCGGCTTGGTCGGTTGTTAGGCTGAGCTTCTTGGATGGATCTCTACTGACCCTCTCCCACCATAGACGGCCTGAGAGGGATACTCTAAGCGCGTGGGTTGGAGTGGTCAGGGGCTCATGCATCTGGTTGTGAGTCGATTGAACTTGTTAGCTTCCCTATTGTAAGTTATCGTGTTCTATGTGTTGAATATGTTTTGCTCTATATGACAGGTTGTGTTTCAGTAGCAGATATAATGTGGTTATATGATCTGATGTGTGTGTATTCCTAATTTTGTAGTCATGCATGCACTTATGAATGTAAATGGGCTCTTTCATATCATGTGTTGATCGTGTCATATTCTAAAGCAACATATTAACCCGTTGCACGCATGTATGCTAGTTTAGAGATCTATATTGTCTACTGATATTTTATGCATGTTCCAGGATGATTATCCTACTGATATACATGTAATCCATACCCATAACAACTCTCATCATGCTCTGAGATTTCAGTTATCATTGCATATACACTCTGAAATTAAGGATGCATGCTATCGATTATTGTGGAGTTTGATTTTGATGTATCTTGTTGTAATGCATTATCCCATTGTGTCTTTCATGTCAATATTTTACTGAAGTGAAGTGTTATGATATGGTTATGTATGACCCTTAGGATATCAGACCTTATAACATCCTTATCATGACCCGTAAATGACTCGATCACCTATTATTGCTATGTATATTTGTTGAAAAGTAATGATGAAACGTTGTCTAAGTTCCTTATTTTTAAGAACGAAACAGAGACAAACTGAAAACAAACTTAAGAGGTTGAGATCCGATAGAGGTGGTAAATGTACGTCTAACATGTTCGAACAATTTTGTCAGGAGTTTGGCATAGTTCATGAGGTAACGACGGCATATTCTCCACAATCTAATGAGATTGTTGGACAAAAGAATAGAACATTATCTGATATGATTAATGCATTGTTGGAGAGTTCAAGATTACCTAAATATATGTGGGGGGAAGCTTTGAATACAGCTTGCCATATTCTGAACAAAGTTCCTCAAAAACGTGAGGAGGATAGTCTTTTCAAACTTTGGCATGGTCGAAATCCATGTCTTAAATATCTTAGAGTTTAGGGTAGTCTTGCAAATAATAATCCCTGAACAGAACATGAAAACGTTTGGTCCTAAGACCGTTGATGCAATATTTATTGGATACGTGATTAATAGTTATGCATACAAATTTTTGGTAATCAAGTCCGAGATATCTGACATAGTTGTTAACACAATTGTTGAATTTTGTGATGCCACATTTTTTAGGATGTATTTCCCAAGAAATCTGGAGTTCCTCAACAAGTTAATTTCCTTTTCAAGTGATCCATCTACGTCTGGTTCCATCCACGAGCATGTGGAAAGGATGACAAACATGGGGGCATATAAGTCAAATACCAAATCTAAGTTTTCCCAAACTGAAGATGAAAAGCCAAGGATTTGAGAAGTGATTACATCACATACAACATGGAGGGTGAATAAATTACATTCAATGATGCCATGGCTTCATCCGAAGCAAAGCATTGGAAAGATCCAGTGAAGATCGAAATGGACTCTATTGTCTCAAATAAGACATGGGAGTTGGTAAATCTTCCTCCAGGTTGTTCAACAATCGGTTGTAAACGAATATTTAAAAAGAAATTAAAACCATATGGTTCCGTTGATAAGTATTGATTGTGTTCATTTTAAATACCGCAAGTGCACAACGTCGTAAAGGCATGGCAAATACGGGTCGATCCACAAGTGGGAAAAGAGGGAAGAAGAAGTTGATTACACTAAACTAGACTAAACTATGCTACGCTACACTAGTAAGCAACAAACAAAGACAACGAAAGTAAGATGCAATGAAACTAAACTAACTAGTAAAGCAAGCTGGAATTCAGGAAGAGAAAGCCCTAAGGGCTGGAGTGTGTGTACACATGAAATAAGTGGTGATGAATGTATTCAATAGAGCACATGTGTAGGTAGTGTTGCTTTGCACAGTAAGTACCTAATGACAAGACCTATTATCCAAATCACTAACCTAGTTGATTAATATGAGCATAAATAAGTTTGTTATTAAGTACCTAAACAAGCATGGGATGTACCTAATGGCTATGGATAAAACCATCAAGTTAAGATTCTTTTTAATTCAAACAAGCATACTCATATTCATCACATAAAACAACATATAACATTCATTCCATTCTACATGACATGTATAAATATAAACTCCACCCCAAGGGGGGATGAAACTACTCACACATTATTAAACTACATTCATACTATGAAAAGAAAATATGCAAATTAATTCCACGAAGATTAAAACATACGAAATTAACTACGCATGCAAGAACTAAAAGAAACAACAAGGAACTAACAAAACATTCTTTATTTCTCACTCACATTACAAGTAGCATTTCTCCACTTGAGTTTTGCTCCATGGCTGTACTCCAAGTATAGAGAATGACCACTAAGAGAGGAGATGTATTACAAAGAGGAGGAAGAGTTCTATTTATAGAGATAAAAAAAGGTAACTCGGGACAATCCCTTGGTATGGGATTGATTGCATATTATAAATGGACATAAAACAACATAATCCACCACCTGACTAAGACATGAATCCTTTGAAGTCATCTGGACCGCTGATTGGTGGTATAGAGCCGCCAATTAGCGGTCTGGATGTCTTTGATCAAGCTTAGATTTCGCTGGCTCGTTTCTGGCTTGATTTTCAGATGTTTGATGAACCAGATTTGATTGTTGATGCCTAGGGTCAGATCTAATTGCCAAAATACTTCTCATGATGGTGTGGAGCTTCTTGATTTGCATCATAAGTCTTGCAATTCAGTCCTTTTCCTTTCATTTAGGTCCTTTTTGAGTCCTTTCTTCTCAAACATGTTTATTTCTGAAACGTAAACATAAAACTCAATACGTAGCTTGCTTAGGCAAAAAATAAAGGATATAAGACATAAATATATGCATGATATGATGTCAATCAAGTATAAAGACAGATTAGATGCCAAGGGGTTTAAACGAAAGGAAGGAATGTACTATTTTCATACCTATTCTCTAGTGACTTATATGACTACTATTTGAGTGCTTATAGAATTGGCATTCGTATATGGTTTTACGAATCATCAAATAGATGTAAAAACTATTTTTCTTCATGGTGATCTTGAAGAAGTAATTTATATGGATCAGTGTGAGGGATTTGTTGCTTCTGGAAGCGAGAATAATGTTTGTAAACTTGTTAATTCACTTTATGGACTTAAACAAACCCCAAAAGCATGGAATGAGAAATTTGACAAAATTATATTTATCATTTGGATTCTAGGTTATTGCTTAGGACAAGTGTGTCTATTGCAAAGTTCAAGGTGATTCATGCATTGCATTTTGGATAGAAGTAGAATGGAAGCTGAATGGTTGAAAGAACTCATTTTTGAATTGCCAATGACTATCAAACTGCTTCCTGCATTATCTGTACATTGTGATAGTATGACTACTATTGCAAAGCTGAGAAGCTCAAAGTATAATAACAAATAAAAGAGACACATCCAAGTCAGACTAAAGTCTGTAAGGGAGTCAGTCTCGGAAAGGGTGATAACTGTTGATTTTGTTGGTACCAAAGATAATATAGCTGATCCTTTCACCAAAGGACTTGATGTAGCTAAACTTTTGAAATCCGAGTGGGGGATGCAACTGAGACCCATTTCATGACTCATATAGAATGACAACCTAACCAATCTGAGTGGAGATCCTATGAAGTTGGTTCAATGTGGTAACACAAAGTTCTTGAGTGAGTTGAGTGCAATCAATTGGTGATACATTGTAGGTCATACATTGTATTTGTGTCAATACCCCGAAGAATGAATATGTGTTGAAACTGCAAGTTTAGTAAGAGTATATACTCTGAATGAGTTCGAGTTCCTAGAACAAGATGCTAGCAGTGCATCGTTTAAGAAACCCAACTATGTGAATGCAATTGTGTGACCGCAATTAGAGGAATGGAGGTCATTCCTTGAAAGCATTCATGAAACATGATACAGATGCATGACCGTAAAGCATCAACCCTATAGATTGCAGTATAACATGCTTAGTGTTGTTCTCAAAGGACAACTTCACAACAAAGGTTCAAGTTCAAGACTTTGTTTCACTTAGTTCCTGTGGAGGTAAAGTTGAAGGACTCCGGTAGTGGTTCAAACCCGAAATGTACCATTACTGAAAGCAATAGGCAGCAAGGTTTGGTCACTTTATCAACAATGGATTTGTGGGGGATTGTTTGATTATTAAGTTTGAGTTAGGCCCCTGAAAAACTTAATTGGGAAAATCCAATGTTGAGTAGAAGATGAGATGTATTGAGCCATGTGACATGTGCTCACATATCTTTTCGTCCCACATTGGGGAACTTGAAAAGTTGGAGAATATTGATAAGCATTCTCCTCCCATGACCATTTGTTGGTAGAAAGAGAGGTGTAAAGAATTCTCCATACACGTGTGCACCCGTCCGTCCCATCCTGTCCAGGGCAAGATACGACGGGAGATTCAGGGGAAATTAGAGGATTTATCCCCAAGGCGATAGTTATATCTTTTTGGTCCTCAAGTCAATTGTTTATTGCATTTAAGTCCTTGGCGGTAACAAACATATATAAATCATTTTTAATATCTCTCTCTCAAAGAAAAACCGTCTCTCCCTCACAATTTTCCCTTCTCCGAATCCAGAGTTCTCCGCCGGTTAGATTTTGCAAGGTTACGCGTTGCTTTCGAGGTTCGTCGACTCCAGAGTGCGCCCGCTTGCCGAAGGAACCATTCTATCATGGGAGAAAAGCGTCAGACCCATAACACTGGTACGTGGTGATGATAATTTCTCTGAGGCAAGTCGGAATTTGATGGCTCAGTTTGTAAGGTATTTTCTGATCATTATTCTACGTTATTTGTCTTTCTTAATCTTGATTTTGCTTAAATATTTATTCGAATTTGCAACCCATTATATTACATGATTATATTTGTAACTATATCAACAAGATGGCCATGACAATAATCACAAGGATGCTAAACAAAACTAAAGCCTATGATGTCATTGTTTCTTCGACTCGGAGATTTGAAGTCTCTCCCGAATTCTTTATTACAACAAAGAAAATTAGAAAGAGACTCCTATTGTAAATTATTATATTGGGTTGCTCGGTTCGTTCTCAAAGAGTTAACAAATTTAAAGTCAAGATTCACGTCTTACTTTAATATATCACTATTTATGTTTACATTTCTTTGTTGAGATCTCATAGTAACTTTTTCTCGCTAAGCATTTCCTGAATCAATTGTGAGTTAAAAACAATATTATATAACTTACTATCTTGGCCGAACTCGATTTGCCATTTTCGAATCATATACATAACTCGTTGGATGGATCCATACATGAGAAGGAACCAATATATGAATTGGGATGACCATCACAAAAATCACAAGGATGCTATACAAAACTAAAGCCTTTGATGCCATTGTTTTTTTTACTTGGAGAATTGAAGTCTCTCCCAAATTCTTTATTACAACAAAGAAAAGTAGAAAGAGACTCCTGTAAACGGCCTCATGTAATTGCTCTAAATATAAATTATTATATTCGGTTGTTGCTCGCTCCAAACCGTGTAAAATAATTTATTGTTCGGATCGTCCTCAAAGAGTTAACAAATTTAAGTCATGATTAATTATGTCCTACTTTAATGTATCACTTTGTTACGTTTCTTGTCCTTGGTTGAGATTTCAATATAACTTTTTCTCGCTAAGCATTTCCTGAATCAATATGAATTGAAAACAATATTATATTACATATAGTATCTTTGGACAATACTCCATTCACCATTTTGGAATATTATAATACGTTGAAATGGATTAATACATGGGAAACAACCAATATATATAATAATTGGGATGACCGTTACAAAAATCACAAGGATGCTAAACATAACTAAAGTCTTTGATGCCATTGTTTTTTGGACTTGGACAATTGAAGCTCTCCCAAAAAAAAATTATTACAACAAAGAAAATTAGAAGAAGAGTCCTGTAAACACAGTTTGCATGTAAACACATTTCGCATGTAAACACAGTTAACAAATTTAGTCATGATTATGTCCTACTTTAATGTATCACTGTTATGTTTGTTGTCCTTGGTTGAGATTTCAATATATTTTTTTCTCGCTGAGTCGTAATATGTGAGATGTGGAAGCCACCTAATAATTAACATTCGTTATTGACAAAAAAAATTCTCTATATAAATACGTGTGTGCCTCATATCCCCTAGCGAGATCGACCTCTGTGATTAAAAAAACTAATATGAACATTATACAAGAGAAGTTTCATCTAACTGTTCCTTCTGTTGTCTGTGTTTTTTTAATCTACAGTAACTTGTTATCGTTTTTGTGGTTTCACGGTCAAAATACATTTGGTCTATTCTTTAGGAATAGACGTCGGACGTCTTAAATCCGACGTCGTCGGACGTCTATGTATAGACGATGCACACATAGACATCAGATCTGGGAGTGCTTATATCCGACGTATATACCCAAGTACATCCGACGTATATTCTTTTTTCTGTAGTAATGCCATGTTCTAACTAGGCACTAACTATTTAATTGCAAGTATTCTAGTAAGTAAAATACCACGTTCCACCAACTTCACGTGAAAGTTACTAAAATCTTAATTTCAATCAAACACGAAATATAAACAAATGTTTAATATAAATATTAAAACAAAACTAACAAGTGAAACAACAACAATCTTATTGAGGATATTCTAATCCATCAGTGAAAATAATGACATGGTAGCACCAACCATGAGTTGCGAATAATAAATTCAGGTCGAGCCATTCGATATTTTTGGTTATATGACCAAGAGATATATATGAGCCAAACATCCCTCTTTCGTTTTAGAAATAAGAAATATCAGGTTAGGTTTGACATCAGATAAGTTTCAAGCTAGAGGGTATATGGCATTTGTAGTTTATAAATTTCATTTTGTAATTGATGATAAATTAAATTACTAAAACGTTCAGGTATGACTAGACGTCAGCCATCCCCACTGCAGCCTGAGGGAGACGGTGTTAGGCGGAGACGTCGACGCCGTCAGCCGATGATGCAGTTGATATTGGGAATATTACTAGTACATTGGCATCTGTAGTTGATATTGGGGATGTTCCTAGAACGAGTAGGTCTCGTGGATCTACACAAATTTTGGATGACTAGAGCTCTACTATTCAGCATGAGATAGAGTTCACACCAGAAGGTGTACCTATAGGAAAACACACCAAACGCTTCCGGAATTTTATTGGGACGATAGCCAGGAGGACACAGGTACTGCTTCCTCGTTATTTTGACAGGAGATTGGTGTGAAAGAAAATAAGGATGTGGTATGACAACAATTCATGGAAATATTACATATGTACTTAAGTAATATTAGTATTAATTTTACTTGAAAACTAATTGTATTTTTTTCCACAGTCTCATTGGATAGTTCCAGAGGAAAACTAATTGACAACTATGAAGTCTCTAAACACCAACTGGAATGAAATTAAGTATCAACTATACCTTGACGTGGGGAATCTAGAATCTAGAGAGGAAGGCTGGTTGTTACACCACTGCATATTTTCGCAGAGGATTAGTCTACTCTCCTAGACATTAAAGGTAAATTTATAATAATTTAAGTTCAATTATAATCAACGACTAAAAAACGAACAATTTGGTTATTTTGTTAATACAAAAGAAGAGTTAGACTAATAAGAAAACATAACAAATTTAGTCATACCACACCAGTGTGATACCAAATTGGTGGTGCGACGCAGAGAGACGATGGTGAGATATTATTTATATTTTTTGAATTTCTTATGGATTCATTATTTTTTCAAAATAAACTGAAATGAATGTTATTTTCAACGCTATTGTGGATTGTAGAAAATCTGGATGCTCCTGAGCCAAATCGTACAGATATGTACATCCCATCGCATGACAAGACACTCCCCAAAGCTACAACCATTATTGTAAGTTTAATATTAATGTTTGTTTTCAATTAGTTAATGTTATTTGAGCTATTTAGTTGTGAATTTATGATAAGTTTTTCTTTGAGGAACAATTAGAGGCTCTACGAGGACCGTAAGACGAGATCTCAGGGCTCTTTCAAGTCAGCCTGGGATCCGGTAGGGACTCTTCACAGTGACGGGCACAGACGTGTGAGGACGTACTCCTAATGTTAGAAACAGCGGGTGAAACTTTGATTTTTATGCTCCTAATGTAACGCCCCCGATCTCGTGGGTACGCACACTGGGAAAGACTACAAGTGTCACGATCAGAGACCTCCGCGACAACCGAAGGAGTTACAAAAGATAGACGAAACAATGACTCGATAATAAATAGAGAGATCATACATGGAAGACTAACATAAAACATAACTAAAAAGTGAGAGATTATCCATATATGGTAACAAGGTCAAATACATTACATTGAGTTCAAAAGGGAAATACATCATAAATAATGCCGAAGCAAAAGACAAACTGAAGAATCTGGTCGACGTGTCCCTCGTGTACAGAATCTTCGACTACTCGTCCAGTCTACCCTGTAGGAATCTAAGTACCTGCAAGCACCGCATCAACATATGCGTTAGTTTTCTATAAGAAAACGCAGTATGCCCCGGGACAAATCGTTGTTTTATGGAAGAATGCATGCAATCTATCTAAGAAAAAAGCATCCGAAACAGAAACATAAAAGCATCAAATGCAACAGAAGGCTACGACTCCATAAGCCGTGCCGGTCGGGTGCACCCGAACCATTCCTCGAATGGAACCAGAACACCAGCCTTGCTGGTCAAAGGCGGTCACTCGATAGTGATCCACCGCTCGGCATAAAGCGGTGCACCAGATAAGTGCCCCAATTCACGGCAAGTGACCTACATGGTGCCATCGCGAACTTGGAAACACCTACCCTGAGACAGAATGGTAGCGCACCTGCCAAGGACTAATCTTACGCATGGCCTCCCAACGTGAAGGTCTTATGCGAATGGCCTCTGGAGCTAGAGGACCCACTCGTGGTCCGTCGGCCCAGAAAACAGAACATGCCTAGAATTATTAATCAGATTAAATGCAATGCAAGCTACCTAAGCATCTAAAATCTAATGCATCTATAGTGTATGGAACGAGCTCAAGGAAAGGTATCCGGATACCCTCCTAACAGCCCCCTAACAAATCAAAATCAGAACATCCCAATCAGGAATCAAACGAAACTCACCACAACAAGCAATCATAACCGGATCGGCAAGTCAAGATAATAGCTAATCGAGTCATCTACGGGTCATGATAAGGATGTTATAAGGTCTGATATCCTAAGGGTCATACATAACCATATCATAACACTTCACTTCAGTAAAAATATTGACATGAAATACACAATGGGATCATGCATTACAGCAAGATACATCAAAATCAAACTCCACAATAATCGATAGCATGCATCCTTAATTTCAGAGTGTATATGCGATGATAACTGAAATCTCAGAGCATGATCAAAGTTGATATGGGGATGGATTAGATGTATATCAGTAGGATAAACATGTTGGAACATTCATAAAATATCAGTAGACAATATAGATCTCTAAACTAGCATACATGCATGCAACGGGTTAATATGTTGCTTTAGAATATGACACAATCAGCACATGATATGGAAGAGTCCGTTTACATTCATATGTGCATGCATGACTACAACATCACGAATACACACAAACCAGATCATATAACCACATTATATTTGCTACTGAAACACAACAAGTCATATAAAGCAAAACACATTCAACACATAGAACACGATAACTTACAATAGGCAAGCTAACAAGTTCAATCGACTCACAACCAGATGCATGAGCCCCTGACCACTGCAACCCACGTGCTTAGAGTATCTCTTTCAGGCGGTCTGTGGTGGGAGAAGGTCAATAGAGATCCATCCAAGCAGCTCAGCCCAACAACTGAGCAAGCTGATGCACATGGTGCACTAACCGCATGGCTAGCCCATTCAAGCGCACTCTGCTCAGACCGAGCTAGCCCATCTAGATCCCCCTCACCCTTAGCCTCCCTAGGGTTGTTCCACACCTTTTCCTGACCCCTGCCACCATCTAGCAGGTCTGGACCAGCCAGCCGATCCAAACAAAGAGTCAAGAGTGTTGAAGACAAATCCTAGTCCGATCTTGTGTGCACCAGCCACACCCAACCAGATCCGTGTCCACCCCAAACCTCAGCCCAGAAGAAACCTCATCACTCCTGGTCGGACCTCACCAGATCTCACCGGAGCCCCGGTCCCTCTGGCTGTCCCACAGCCAGCCCCATCTATCGCATGCTCCATGCTCACGCTAGAAGGGAACTCGGTTGATGGTGCAACCGATTGAACCAACCACCAACATGGTGCTGGCTGGCCCTCCAACCACACCTCCTCCCACAAAAATATTCAAGGGTCTGGAGAATACCTGATCATCAAGGAAGATTTGCTTGAACTTAGCCGGAGATTCTGCCCACCACTCTTTTAGTCGCACCAAAAGTTTCACTAGATGTTTTTTCTAGCCTCATCGAACTTGAAATTTATCGGAGCACCACTTGAGAGGCTTGACCACGTGGCTGAGGAGTGGAAGAGGTGGAGGAGACATGAGGAAGAGGAATGGTTGTGCAAGGGTCAGCTGGAGGGAGGCTTTTTGTTTGCTACAACTCTCCAACTTCCAAAGTCTTCATGGTTATTCAAACCCCCCTCAAGCATGCGAAAAATGGCACCAAGCAAAGGCATCCAATAGGCACGAAATTATGTATATCCAAACCCCATGTACAACCCTTCCAATTCCACATCACCCCAAGATGGGCTCTACCCAAATTCGCACCATAGGCTCACTCGGACCCAAATTGAGTCGATCGAGTCAAACCACCGTGCACTAGCCCATTGTGTCGCACCCGATCGACCAACGAGAAATTCGATCAAATCTACTTAAACAAATATACCATAACACAAATTGACATTTTAAGAACTAAATTATGCATAATCGAGGAGAGTGGACTTATTAATATTATAGCAGGAGAGCGGGTCTTACACCTAATGTTTTGTGGAATTTGTCTTCGGTGTAGTGCCAATTGTCAAAGCTTTGTTAGACTTAGGGATATTGGTTAATCGTTTGTCGTATCGATCTACATCAACCTAAATATTGGAGACATCAAATAAAAAAATTAGTCTTCAACTTGCTCACGTGTCAATGAAGAAATCGAGGGGTTTGGTGGAAGATGTCCTGATTAAGGTAGGTGAATTCATTTATCCAATCGATTTCTTCGTTCTGGACACCAAACGTGTGTGAAAGTCACTTGGACAAATTCATGTATTATAAAGCGACTATATCTAGTGACTTTCAATGCCTTAATCAATTGTCACAATGGTCTGATGTGGTTGACATGTGGTAGTTAATGTGGTGATTTCAACATCTTCACCATCGGGAAGAAGCCCAGTGCCTTCGTCAATCTTATCTAGGGTATGGATGAGATTGAAGTCGAAGACACCTTCAAGTATTTTAGAGAATTATTCGATGGATATCCTTGTGGTGGTGAAAATGTTTAAAATGTGGTGGCACAAGAAGGTGCCTCATCATATGATCTTGTGGCCTTTGATCCACTTCCTTTTCATCTCGTGGACCTTGAGCCACAAGATACTATTTTCGTGCCCCTAGGCCACACATTCTTTATTCTACATATGTTAAGGACTTAATGTAGGTAAAGAATCCACTACTTGATACCCTACAATTCAAAAAACCTAATAAGGATTCACCTCTCATTCATGCCTCCCAACTCACTCATTCTAAAGATGCATCAAACGACCATAATGCTTATAAGGGTGTTAGGTGGTCACACTGATTTTGGACTTTGCCATCTAGGGTTGTAGGTCGGGGGTGTAATCTAGTGTCGATGAAATCATCATTGCACACCTAAATTTTGGTTGAAGGGTATATATTGATGACCCTCAACTTTTTCATGAAGTGGAAACCTATTTGTTTCCATTTCCTTTCACCAACCTTGGATTTGAGAGGCGTGACCAAGAAACTTTGATTCATGCACCTCCCAACATTTTGTTGGCTTTTTTGCCTTGATCTATGTTTTGATGATTTAATCAACCTAATCTTAATTATAATGAATGTAGAGTAGCACACACTATGCATAGCATATATACTGTATTGTGCAAACTTCTACAGGTGATCAGGACTCAAGGAAGAAAGGATTCAAGTCAAGTCTTGTAATCAAGCTCAATTGAAGACATGTATTTTTTATTTCTTTTGAGTCTTAGGAACATTGTGTAGTTGAACATACAAGAGCTAAAAATAACTAAAACACACACTAAGTTCCTTAGAGAAGTCACACACAAAATCTCATAGCATTTGGACTTCAATAGGTTACCTAAAACTTAGACCAAAAATCACTAAACCTAAACCTAAGCTTTCTGAGCTAAATCGGTCGACCGAAACAAGTTTTTTGTTCGACCGATTTGGTCCGTTTTTCTAGTATAACTAATAGTATTGTACCAGTCGACCGTTTGAACCAATTTGTTCGACCGCCTACATGTGTCAAGTGACAGTTAGACTTGTCTTATTCTACAACGGTCGGATTTCCCAAAACCACTAAATTACCAGACTTCTGGTCGACCGATTTATACCTAGCGGTCGATCGATTATATCAACCTTGATCACGCTGAACACTCTGGAAGTTTCCTGTTGACCGTCTACTAGATTTTGGTCGACTGAAACACTTTTTCTACTTGAACCTAGAAGTGCCTGGAAATTCCCGGGTGAACTGACGATTCACTTAGTTCGACCGATCCATCTTTTACCAGACCAAAACCCCCATGAATGGTCGACCAATCCTAAATTTAGTTTGACCATTCACTTAAGTGAACTTAAGTTATAGCCAGATTTGATCGACTGAATGATCGGTATGCCCGATTCGGTCGTCCGAATTTGTTCTGAACTGTGACCTGCACTTTACTGTTTTGTGTTTCTTACACAACCACTTACCTCTTTAAGCACAATGGCTATAACCCATTAGGAGCTTATAAATAGAGGTTACCAAGACACAATTTGACAACTCTTGCACTCCAAATTGTTCAATACATCTAAGAGAAACTCCCAACCTCAAAATTCCCCAATCGTACTCTCCAAGCAAAACTTCCACACTTTAGATGATTGTCATATCATACTCTAAGTGTGCTTAAGTTGGAGAGTGATTATTCCACTCATTTGTCTGTCAAGAAGCAAGGATTTTTGTGAAAGCTCGAAGTGTTCCCTCTCCGATTGTGAGAGGAAGAAATCAAGCTAGAAAGGTTGTTCGCGGAGCTTGTGGTGTAAAAGGTTTAATCTCGACCAAGAACGAAATTGATAGTGAAGACGTAGGTGGGGCTCGAGGGAGATCGAGCGGAGTTTGAAAGAGTTGAAGTAGGCGGGAGGTCGAACCTCTATAAAATCTACCAGGCCATCTTTTGGTTTGCATTGTCTTCTTTACTTGCTTTTGTTTTTATTCCGCTACATCTTTGATTGATTAAGAAAGTAGGTAATTAGTTTAAAAGTGATTAGAAGTAAGCCATACACAATCCTACACATTTCCCAAGTTTATTATGTTGCGAGCTCATATATGTGTATTTTTGCCTAGAGATATTGTGGGCTCCAATTCGATGTCCCTTGACAAATGAAGATTAGAGCCCAGTGATGTACATAGTAATTTAAAAAAGAGGAAAAAAATAAGAACAAACAAAAGAAAAAAAGATTTGTAACTTTCAAGAAAAAATGAAAACAATATACAAAATACTCCACAGGCGAGCACTGGTTGTTGTGGGCCCAACGAATTTGGGCTCCATTTGTTAATGAATTTGTCGTCTATGTTAAGTATCTCACAAGGTTTTTGAATTTGGGTTTATGGCCATCAACATGACCATGAACTTCTTTTGGTGCTTCAAGTTTTTGGTGAGACCATAAATTTTTCATGCATAAATCCATGTAGTATTATTCTTACATATATTAAGGACAATGCATGAAGAAAGTGTAGGGGATACTTAACTTGTATATTTAGTAGAGTCGAGTCTCTTTCATTTGTTTCTATTTTGTTTTGATTGTGTTGGTAGGGTCATGTTAGTGTGGTGCATTTAATATTGATATATTTGTTATGTCATGATCATTGGGTGACTTGTTTTCATCTGCTTGTCTTAGTAATTTAATTTTTAGTAGCATATCATACATTTTATTCATGCTACATATCCTTTATTTTACCCCAAATTTGTGTTACTCGAATGTTTGTTTGATGTGTTTCAGGTTTTAGGTAATAAAGAAGACAAAGGAAGCGAAAATGACCTAAATGCAAGAATAAAAGACTGATTTGGAAGCCTTCTGTACCTATTTGTAATGTTCAATGGTTGGACTGAAAATCCGGAGGAACCCAAGTGAAAACCCAGAGGGACTTAAGTGTAAAAAACGTTAGGTACAAAAGATCATAATGTCATGAGAAGTAATTCAACAATTAAAACCAAGCGGGTTCGAACCAACGTCTCCGGGTGAACCCCACGTGCTAAAATGGTACATTTTCGCTACTTGTGAAATTAAGTTACTGGCAGATCCAGTTGGTCGGTTTGACCTCAAATTTCTCTGGCGGGTCGGGTTGTCGAGTCATAGCAATACGCAACATCCTGATCTGATTTACAACCATCCGATAGTGCCAAGATTCATCTAGGCCCTCTAATCTTCTATAAATACACTCATAATTCTTTCCCTCTTCTTCTTCCTTCCTCTCATCCTTAGGTTAGTTTTATTTCTTTTTTTTGGAAAGCAAAAGGGAGGCGCAGCCTCGAATTTTTTTTGATTTGTGTAAACGGACTTACATACAAACCAACCCAACAACACACACCCAAAAGATTCGGAACTTGCTGGGTACAAGGTCAGATTCATATCTAGCACATTTCTATCACAAGTTTCACCGTCTACGACAATGAATTACAGCATGCACCGCATTGCTTAGCTATTACTTAATTCAAAGCTATACTAACGAAAGAGACCCATTGCTACCTCCATGTTGTCGCAAATGTCACCCTCTCATGCTCGTCTCCCTTGCCTTCCAGCATACCAAGCCCTTTTATCTGAATCACATCCTTCACATGCTGAATAATGGACTCCACTCGTCGTTCCTCACCCTCCATACATCGCCTATTCCGTTCAGCCCAGCACTCGAACACCACAGCTTCCAAAGCTAACTTCAGCGTTAGTGCCCCATGCTTTGTAGGTATACTCCAAGTCTGAATCCTATAAATCTCCTCGAAAGTAGCTGCAACCATGCAACCCATATCTCCTCCGATCCTCCGGATTTCTTCCCATACAGTTTGTACGAATGGGCACTCCCAGAATAAGTGTTTTAACTCCTCGTATGCATTCTTACATAGTGCACACCTTGACACCATGCATAGCTTTAGCACCCTCCGTCTCATCATATCATGAGTAGGTACTTTCCCATGCATTGTCGTCCATAATGTTAACGCATGCTTTGGGACAGCCCATTTGTGCCACACCATTGTCCCCTACCTAACGACGGGTCGTTCCAGCTTGACCCACTTCCACGTATCCCTCAAGGTAAGAGTGCTTCGAGTGGCACCCATCCATGAGAGCTTATCCTCCCCCTGGTCCTGCTGGATGGTAGACAACCGGGCCCAAGTTTTGTGAGAGCTAGGGAGCGTAGTCGAGGCACTCTCCACCTACCATCTTCAAGGAAGTGGGACACGGTGATATCCTGAGGGACCCCTAGATCATACCTCATTCTCTCCTCCTCCGGTAAGGTTAGAAGTGACGGGCCACACCAAGGATCCTCAAAGAACTTCACCCTCCGCCCATCACCTATTCTGAAAATCATTTTCTCCCTTGCCATATTCCGAACTCGCATGAGACCTCGCCATGCCCAGGAGCAATTTGCTGGAGGCCGCATTTTCCATATGGACTTCCTCCTTAGGTACTTACTCCGTAAGCAAGAGGCCCAAAGGGATGTATCATGTGATGCAATGATCCAAAATAAGCGTAGAAGGCCTCCATCGTTCCAATCCACCAATCGACGCAAACCAAGGCCTCCTTCCCGCCTCGAAGTGCATATGTCCTGCCACGAGACAACAGCCAACCTCTTCGTTCCCCCCCCAAACAAAATGCATCATCAATCTTTCTATTTCGTGAAGCACACTACGTGGTACGAGAAAGGTCGAAATCCAATAAATACTAAAGGACGTAAGCACACTACGCACTAGTTCCACTCGCCCCGCCATGGAGAGGAGCTTTCCCTTCCATGAGCTCGGCCTCCCCCGTACCTCGTCCAGGAGTGCTTCACAATGCGTCTTCGTAAACCTTGATGAAAAAAGTGGCAACCCAAGGTATGTCACCGAGAAGGCGCTCTGCTGCATTCGAAGATGGCTGCAAATCCACTCCCCGTCCGGTGTGCTCCCTCCCACGAATACTTGGCTCTTAGAGTTGTTTAGTTGCAGCCCCGAGTATCGTGAGAACTCATCCAACACCTCTTTCAGTGCGCGGGCATCAGCCTTTGTGGCACTCGTGAAAACCATTACATCATCAGCAAACATCAAGTGCGAGACCGAGATCGAACCACATTTAAGCGGTCGAAACCCACCTCTCCTCTCTTCACGACGCATCAAACCCCCCAGCACTTCCATGCAAAGCACAAAGAGATATGGAGCTAATGGGTCACCTTGTTGGAGACCATTGGAAGCCACGAAAGGCCTCGAATAGGCACCATTTACATTCACAACGAAGGAGGCCTTCACGCACTCCCCCACCAGCTTCCTCCATTTGTCATTGAAACCGAACCTACAAAGCACCTCATCCAGAAATTTCCATGACCCCGTGTCGTACGCCTTCCTCAAATCAATCATGACTGCCATGCGCCCTAACCCTTTTTCAGAATGCAAGTTGTGACATAATTTGTGGGCCAGCAAAACGTTGTCCCCAATCCGACGCCCTCGGATGAAAGTGCTTTGGTTCTCCTTTACAAGCTTGGACAGCACCTCCTTCAACCTATTCGCAAGAATCTTGGAGATATAGTGATACACCATATTGCATAAGGAAATCGGTCGGTAGTCATCAATCGTAGTTGGGCCTCTCTTCTTTGGAATCAATGTAATCGCCGTATAATTGACTTGCTTGAGGAGTTTTCCCTCGCGAAAGAAAGAAGCAACAGCCTTAAGAAGATCATTCTTAACAACCTCCCAAGCCACCTTGAAGAACTTTGCATTAAAGACGTCCAGTCCCGGTGCTTTGTCATTATTGGATTGCAACACCACGAAATCCAGCTCAGCCATGGTCACCGGACGTGGGAGCAGCCCAGCCTCCATGGTTCCTAACTTAGGAAAATCGATATCATCCGCAATGTTACCCCCCTGCACATTTGAAGCAAATAAGTTAGCAAACCGGCGACGTATCGCTTCACGAATTTGATCCTCGTCCTCGATCGTCTCATCGCCTTCAACTATCCTACGCACTGTGTTGGTGGCTCTCCTCACCCTAAGAGACGCATGGAAGAACCTCGAGTTAGAGTCACCTTCCCTCAACCACTTCACCCTAGATTTTTGTCGAATAATCGACTCCTCAATCCCCAATTGGTGGGATAGCTTATCTACCGTCTCACTCTCCTTCCTTCTCAGTCCCTCCTCATCCGGAAGGCGCTCCATCTCCACTCGAATCTGCTGGAGCTCATTTCTAGCCTCAGTAAGATGCTCGGTTATATTCCCAAACACCTCATCACTCCACGTCTAAGTGCCCTCTTAACAACCTCCAACTTCCCCACCACCCGATACATTGGGGTTCCTACAATGTATGTCGACCATGCCTCCTTTACAACCCCCAAAAACTGGTCATGCCTAGCCCAAGCATTCACGAACCAGAACATCTTCTTCTTCCGCACACCATGAGGTTCGAGGTCCACCATCAAGGGACAGTGGTTGCTGAGCTCTTTACCATCCACATAACAAATTGCATCCGGGAAGCATTCGAACCACCCTTGGGAGCAAAGGGCTCGATCAATCCGCGTCTTTATCCGTCCGGGGCCATGCGTCGAATTCGACCATGTGAATTTGCCTCCAGCTATTTGTATCTCAACCAAACTAGTTGTATTAATCCAATTGTTAAACTCTGCCATCGGCACCGAATTTAACCCACCACCTCCACGCTTCTCCCATATACTCCTTATACAATTGAAATCCCCCACGACCATCCATGCTACATCAGCAGCAGGTTTGCACCCATGCAAGGCCTCCCAAAGTGTTCTTCTCGTAACATAGTTATTATCCCCATACACAAAGCTAATCGCAACTTGCTGACCCCTGGCCCGCATTATCCCCTCCATGTGAACCAACTGATCCGTCTCCCGGGTCTTCTGAAGTTGGTATGCAGAATCCTTCCACAATACAAGTATCCTCCCAGAATTTACCACCTCGCTATTTGACTCCCAATTGTCTTGCCATATAGATTTAACAAACCTTGTCAGCCTCTTCTTCTTTACTTTGTGCTCAATGATACAAGCCAAATCCGCTCTCCCCCGGTAAATTTTATCTCGGATCATGTACGGGCGCCCCTGGGCATTTGCACCACGTACATTCCAGCAAAGGCACTTCATGGATGTGAGGTTGGGGAGCGAACTCCCTTATTCCCTCGATTACTTTTCCTTTTCTTTGCCACGTCCACCACTCGCACGTGCCTGAATGAATAAGGCGGTGTAGCTTCCTCGAGGCTGATTCTGTGAGGGTCCCCTCGTGCATTCTTGACTACCCTTACTAGTCAGCAAAACTCTCTCGCCCTCCCCTTCCATCTCAGCAAGTAGGTGGAACTGATTTGGTGAGTGCGCCTCTTCTTACATTCTCAAAACATCCCCATGCAGCCCATGCATCATCGCCTTACGTGAGTGTCCTTCACCCTCTAGTGAATGCTATCCCTTGTGCAACCATCTACTCCGTATCTCCTCCTCTTCAAGCTGCAAGACACCACTCCTTTGCTGCCCATGCATACCCTCAAGCGTCCAATGTGAATCACTATTATTTGGTGCACCTACC
Source organism: Triglochin maritima (assembly GCA_963682175.1). Taxonomy (NCBI): domain Eukaryota; kingdom Viridiplantae; phylum Streptophyta; class Magnoliopsida; order Alismatales; family Juncaginaceae; genus Triglochin; species Triglochin maritima. The sequence goes on from OY821786.1 coordinate 15,302,793, forward strand.
CCTACTTCCTCCACTAAGCTATGCTCATATTCCACTTCCACACGTGACACCTTGCATGGAGAGGTCTTTTTGCTATTCTCAGCCCTACACATACCTTCCTCCACTAAGCTTTTCCCTCTTTCCTCTTCAACACACAACATGGAATATGCTCCCCTTGAAGGTGAGTCCTCTTTGCTATTCTCAGCAACACACAAACCTTCCACTCCACCTACCTCAATTCCCATTGGCTTCTCTCCATCACCTCCACCCATCTCAGCTTCTATTGTTCCCCTCCCTTGTCCAGACCCCTTCCCATTGGTTCCCACCTCCCTAGGTTTATCTTTTGCAGCTCCACCCAAACGATTTCCTCCTTTGGTAGGGCTCTTGTTAGAGACAACAAGGGAACTTCCCATCTCTCTTCCAGAACTGAGCATACTCTCCACCTCTAATGGAAGACTCTCAATTCCGTTAGTCAAGGTACCCTTGCACCTTCCATCAGCCCCTTCACCGTTACACCCTTCCGTTGCACTTGCTAGGCCTGCTGGAGCAGCACCCTTGGGCAAAACTTCCAGCTCCAGCAGCCCACTCGTCCCCTTGCTTCCATCACCAGCAACACCTCCTCCACTACTCCCATTTCCGCCCCCCTTCTCCTTCCTTTTCTCCACCCACCTATTCCCTCTTCCCATAGCTTCCCTTCCAACAATGTACCTCTCCTTTGATCCCTTGCTAGGGCATCGAGCTTCGGAGTGACCAAACATGGAACACAACTTACAAAACAAAGGCTTCCATTCGTACTCCACCAAAACAACCTCACCCTCCTCCTTCTCATTTTGCACCAAAATATGTAATGGATAATCGAAGTCACCACTTACCTCAACACACACTCGGGCGTATGCTAACTGACGCCCCTTTGCCGTATTCTCATCCATGTACATCGGTGACCCTAACACACTTGCAATCGTCCCTAGGTGCTTCCTTGACCAGAACTTCAGATCCAAGTCGGGGAACCTCACCCAAATGGGAATCGTGCAAACCTTGTCCAAGGTTTTAATGCCAGCCGACCATGGTTGGAGGATAAGTGGCACTCCCCTCACAAACCATGGACCATTTTCAAGAGCGAAAATCCGATCGGTGTCTAGCGAAAATCTGAAAATCATCATATTAGATCCCCGTCGCACAATCTCTAACTCCCCCGAGATCCTCCACACCTTTGTTAAGTGCCTCTCAAGTGTGGGTAAATGGGGAGAGAACCCCACAAAATAACCCAACAACACCTTCTTCCATGCACCACTAGCTTCCTCTTGCTCTTTACTCGAGATAGTTGCAACCCTAGCACCTCCCTCCCTAATTGTTGGTGCAACGAAATCCAGGGAGGTGCTGGGCTTGACCCTCTTCTCAAAGAGGTCAGACCACATGCGGGGCTGAGCAATCTCCCTTTGCTGTGGAGAATCCACACCTTTAGCTCCTTCACAGCCCACTTCAGCGCTCATTAGACTTGGGAACTCCTCCAAGTCGTTGAGGGCAGCACTAGCACTCAAGGATTCTCCCATAGCAGGAAAGAGAACCAAAAACCAAAACCAAAACATGAATTAGGTTGAGAAATGGTGAAGAACTACCCTAGAAACCCTAGACTATCCCATCATCTCTAAACCCTAGAAACGCATGTTAGTTTTATTTCTTGTTTAGTAGAGTAAGTTTTATTTTCTTCCTTAGTAGAGTGGGTTTTAGTTTCTTGCTTAGTAGTGTAGTGGAGGAGAAAAAGAGCAAACTTTGTAATCTTCACTTCTTAATCAAGTTTTAGTTTTTTTTCTTTATGTTCTTGTCTTTCATTTGATGCATATGTTATTCCATTTATTTTGTTAGATATAGTCTTCTTTACTTGTTATGTGTTGTTTCTTTGGTTAATATGTTGATTAGTGAGTAATCCATCCCCATTGAGGGGTGGAGAATGATGTGAAGTGTGAATATTGTGAGATTGATGTGTGTGTTTTAATCTTAATCTAGAAGCTTCACATGATTTTCATGGTCATTTTGATGGGTTTCTCACTCTTGCCTTTGATGTGTTAATGGTCTTAATTGATGCTTAACACATGCTTTGACTAAAGCCTACTTTATGGGGAATGATGATGTGAGGATAATGTTTGAGTGGCTAAAGAAATAAGAATGGCATTTGGGAGCATGTGGTCTTGTTGGCATTATCATCGTTAATGTCTTGAATGTTTTAATGATAATCTTAAATCTTAATTCATGTGGAGACATAGTTGGGGTTGGGGTAATTATGGATTCTATGTTCTTTATGTAATTAAACATGTAATCATGTGGTTGTCAATGTCCACATCTTGAGTAGTATTTTGTATATTTTAATGATGGTTATGAATCCTAATCCATGTAGAGACACACTTAAGATTGTGAGATTATATGATTTCCATGTTATGTATGTCATTAACGCTTAATTATACACATAAATCACACATCTACACCTCCTACAAGATTAGTTTTTGATTAGTTGTTGTTGATTCGTGTCGTGTTTTCACTAACGCCGTGCAGTTACAATGTTGAACTGATAAAATAACCAATCAAGTTCTTGTAAGGATCGATGGCCTATGTATTCTAATTAATGTTAAACTTAAATCTCTACTTAAGAAATCAATAGATGCCGTAGAAACAATTTAAAACAAGTAGAGACAAGCAATGAAGAAATGATGCAAACCACAAAGGACACAAGAGTTTTATAGAGGTTCGGCCTCCCACCTACTTCCTCTCTTGCTAGCTCCGTTCGACCAGTCTACCATTTCTAGGTCAACATTTGACCGCCTACTTCCTCTAATCCTTAGAAACTTGAAATATCAGTAACTTTAGGCTCAAGAAAAAGTGTTCAACCGGCCTACCATTTCTAGGTCAACGTTTGACCGGTGGCCAAGTGTATTTTAAGGGTAGGAAGAATTTATACGAATTCTTCCTATTTTCTCACCAAATTTAATGATCATCCAAAAGGTCAAGGGCGGTCGACCGGTGGAACCGTGAAAAAACACTTGGAACGTCTGTTATAATCGGTTGAACAGAGAACTCGTTCAGTTGACCGATTGGCATAGGAAATTAGTGTTTGGTTTTAAGTGATTGTCTGGCTAAAGTTTGGGTGTTCTATTGATGTACAATTGATGTGAAATTTTGTGTGTGACTTCTACAAACAAAAAATAGTGTGTATGTAAGTAAGTTTTGACTCTTGTATGCTCAAGTATACACAAGTTCATAAGACTCAAAATAAAGGCAAATTACATGTCTTCAAAAGGTTGATTACATGTCTTGACTTCAATTCCATTCTTCCTTTGAATTATATTTCAATTTCAAGTTTCTTCTCCCCTTTGACATCAATCAAAATATTACCGAGTTGATCAAGTGATGTCTAGTTTCTTTCCCTTAAGTTTGCAATTTATTACTTCATGTAAATGATATTCATTAAGCTCCCCCTATAAATATGAATAAGTCTAACAATTAAGCTCAATAATTCTCCCCTTTTTAACATCAATCAAATATGGATATAAAAACATGTGATGATATTCTACCTTCAAGGAGATGCAATTGTTATGACGCTAAAAATATGACAATTAAGCATTCATATTCCTATTGGAACCATTTCCATATGCTTATGAGGATTAATGATTCTTACCAACTTGCGTTCCTCGATTGTGGTTCCAATTTTCCTTTCGATAGTGCAACCAACTTTGAATTCGACTTTCCAAGCTTGGCCATTCACTACCGATCTCCCGTCCTCCTTTAAGTACCTACAACTTTAAATTTAGGTACCGAAACAACTTTGGGTCCTTGAATGTAAGCTTTAGGAACCTAAACCATTTTGGTTTTGGGAGTCCACACACTTGACGAACTTTGATTAACAAAAAATACTTTCCATTCAAAGTAGTGTAAGAAACATTGTTTTTTGGATGTGAAGCATTATAGGGTAGGTGGCAAGCCTTGCCGTACACTACCCAATATGGGGACATACCCAAATTGGTCTTGTACACGGTGCGGAAGGCCCACAACGCATCATTAAACTTAGTTGACCAATCCTTCCTCGAGGAACTAACCGTCTTCTAAAGAATTTGCTTTAATTGACGGTTAGAGACTTCAACCTGCCCACTATTTGCGGATGATATGGGGTCACAAGCTTGTGGGTGATCAAATATTTCCTCATAAGCGCTTCAAAGGAGCGATTACAGAATTAGGTACCCCTATCGCTGAATATGGTACGAGGAGTACCAAATCGCACAAAAATGTCCCTTAAGAATTGGGTGACCACCTTGTTGTCATTGGTCTTTGTGGGTATAGCCTCAACCCACTTAGACACATAATCAACGACCACTGATTGACATCATTTCATGCTTATATTTGTATCTTATATCAATTATCTTTCACCAAAATAATGCTATGTTACGAGTTTTATGTTTAGTTTTCAGGAATAAATAGGTTTGAAGAGATGAAGCATAAAAGGACCCAAAAGCTGGGAAAAAGGACTGAATTGTGAGATCTTGGGACTGAGATGCAAGGGAGAAGGACCTGAACGTAAGACAGAAGGACCTAAGAGCAAAACAGAATACTCCACACGATCATGGGGAGTATTTTAGCAATTCGATTCGGGTCGGAGCTCCAATATACCAAGAAAATCCCACAACAAAAATGAGCAGGATCTGAAGCATATAGACCGCCAATTGGCGGTCCATTTTGGCCCAAATCCGCTACAATTTCTCCAGGACATGTATTAGAGGATGTTTAGGATATGTTTGGTATCCGTTTAGTCCCACATCGGGGGATTGTCCCCGTTTGCCTTTTTCCATGGCTATAAATAGAACTCTTCACCTTCCATTGTAATCACACCATATTTTAAGTGGCTATTCTTCCTACTAGAAGTGAGGCTTGAAGCACACACTAAAGTAGGAGGATGCTACTTTTAATGTGAGTCATTTTAATACAAGTTTTCTTTATTATGTTGTTTGTTTTATGTTTCTTGATTTGCTTTGCTTAATCTCATTTCATTAGTTTTATTAGCTTAGTTAATATGCTTTCTTTGTTTAGTTTTATAATTAGTGTTATGTTTAGTGAGTAGTTCCATCCCCTTTGGGGGGTGGAGTAGATGTACATACATGCAAATGAGAAGGGATTGAATGCTTTATTTCCAATGTGTTGATAAAACATTAATGTATGCTTGCTTGTTTAGGATAGAATTTATAACTTGATGAGTTTTGCCAAAATGATTAGAGACCTCTCATGCTCGTTTAGGTTCTGAAATAAACATCTTGCATATGTAAATGTCAATCAACTAAGTTGGTGAATAGATTGATAGGTTTTGCCACAATATTTAGACACTTCCTATGCATGATAACACCACCTTTATTTGTGCTTAAATAATGTGTTCAACACCCACCTCTTTGCTTGTGTGCACTCACTCCACCCCTTAGGGGTTTTCCCATTTCTGTATTTCGGCATTCTTCTTTTGTTCTTAGCTTAGTTGTCATTTCATTTTTTGTTTCTTTCGTTCGCATTTCATACTTCTTAGCGTAGTTTAGTGTAGAGTAGCATAATCAATCTTTCTCCCCCAATTTTGGCCACTTGATTTCTAATAAACAAGAGGTTGTTCACCTCCCTGAGGATGACCCGTAGTTGCCACCGCTTCATCGTGGCCGTGCACTTGCGGTTTAATTAAAACGTTCAACAAGTTTTTGGCACCGTTGCCGGGGAGGTGTCAGTCCAGACTCTTGTTTGGACGATTCGAGTGGATTTAATTTGTGTTTTGTAGTTTTTCTTTGTTTCAGGAGACTTGGAGTCGCCAGGAGAAACACCTGGAGAAATTTGGAGGCATTCTAGGAACTTTAGACCGCCAATCAGCGGCCTGAGACCGCCAATTGGCGGTCTGGTGAGCTCATTTTACTCTCTTATTTCTGTGTCGTGTTTACATAATTGATGTAGTGATCTAGGACATGATTTGGCATGCTTTGACTTATAGTTTGTTCCCAGATCAATAATCAAACCTCCTTTAAGCAACTTGGACCCTAAAACCCAAAGCAAATGATTAGGCATTCTTTTTGTCTAGGTCATGCATCATGATGTGACTTAGGCATATAGATTGTCTTTCATTTTAGCTTTATTTTCAGTTGCTGAGTGTTGGCGTGAGGTACGCACCTTCTACTCTCATTCATGCATTTCGTATGAACATGCATTAGTTAGTAGGAAGTGAATTGAAACAAGTGTGAGTTGAGCGTTTGTTTGGAGAGTTGATTGCTAGATTTAGACTCCAAAGCGCTACTAAGGAGGGGCTGTCCCATAAAAGATAAGGTGGGGGATTTCATCACCCTTTCCTTCGCCCTACAAACCACACTAATCAAGAGCCTAATTTTTAAAATTAAGTCATTGGCCCTAAGGATTTCAGGCGCATTAGGAGATTGATCCGGTCCCGACCGTCATGACCTGATCGGCGTTGCACACTTTGTCGATAGTAGGAGAGACGAGATCCCCGGATCTTAGCTAACTTGCTGGGCTTTGTGGTCCTTGTCGTAGGGAGGTGAGGCATGTTGAGGCTGTTTGACCTCGTAGTTAGGGTCGTCTAGCTGTAAGGACCTATAACGACCTTAGGATTGCTTGAGCCTTTTTTGCTTGTGTGCTTCTACCAGTACCCATCTACGCACAATCTTCATTAAAAAAAGTTTTTGTTTGTGTGCATGCACCTTTGTGCATGCTTTCGTGGACACGAGACGAGGAGGGTCGTTTGACGAGGAGCGTTGTCAATCCGGCTTCGGTAATCGATTTCTCGACGCCTTCCTCTTCTCGTATCGCACACAGTCTGGGTTCAATGGTAGCTAATTTCCGTGAGGAGGAGCAGTTGTTGGACTCACCTGTTCGACCTGTTCTTCCAGTTGTCGTTCCCATACCTCTCCGTGATCGATGCTACCCGAGCCGTACAACTCTACCCTCATGCATCGTATTGCCAGAAGCTAATGGGAACCATTTTGAGGTTAAGCCTCATTTTATCTCCATGCTCCCTCATTTCACTAGGAAAGGTGACCCCTATATCTTTCTCAAGGAATTTGAGGAGATCCGTGCTATGTTCAAGCTGCAACAACTTAGCACAGACTCCATCCATCTTAGATTTGTACCCTTTGCGCTGAAGGATGATGGCAAGAAGTGGTTGTACAGCAAGCAGGCGAATTCCTTTAGGACTTGGGATGAGTTTCAATCTGCAATCCTCAAGAAGTACTTCCCAAATCACCAGACTCAAAAATTGAGGAACAAAATCAATTCGTTCTATCAACTTGAGACCGAAACATTTCATGCATATCTAGAGAGGTTCAAGGAGCTACTATCCTCATGCCCTCACCATGGCATTGAGTTGTGGCGTCTTTGTTAGATTGTTTACGAGGGTCTTCACATCCCATCCCGAACGCTCCTTGAGTCCATGTGTCAAGGAGAGTTCTTGGGAAAGGATGAAAGGGAGGCATGGGCTTTCCTAGAAGACCTTGCTGAGAAAACAATTCAATGGGAGAGTGTAAGGGAACCACCTGCATCATCTAGTATAGGAGCGAGTATCGCAAATGTAAACTCGACTAGATCGGGTACCACATTTGCTATTGATACCACTACGGCCACCGAGGCACGCATGGCGGCCATAATGCGCCGTATGGATTCCATTGAGCTCCAAAACCAACAAAGTGCACCTCACATGTCCACATCTGGTCGAGTTCCCTGTCATTCATGTGGTAGGATAGGTCATGTAGAAAGCGAGTGTGCGTCCATTCCTCCTAAGATGGAACATGTCAACGCCATCTATGACAGAGCTAGGAATGACCCATACTCATCATCTTATAATCCTGGATGGAGGAACCACCCTCATTTTTCATGGAATCAAAATAATGCCCCGGGTGGTCCTTCAAACTCCTCTCGACCACCTAACCAATCATACCAACCTCCCATGCATGCCCAATCTTATCAGCCACCCCAAGCACCAATCACCAATCAATCGGGTTTGCCAAATTCCAATAATATGGAAACCCGATTCAATTCGGTTGAGACCTTGACTCATGGACTTAAAAACTCAATGAAATTTTTTATGTCAACCACAAGTTAAGTTCTCACTTCAAATCAACAGACCATCAAATCTCTAGAGCTTAAGATGGGTCAATTAGCTCAGTCTATACATGAAAGAGAGAGAGGGTCTTTGCCTAGCCAGCCTGAGGCTAACCCCCGCATGTACCTGCAACAACACATGCAAAATAAAAATGTGGTACCACGGGGGAGGCAAGTGAACAATGTGGAGGAACCTGTTCACCATGTAAATTCCATTGTGACCTTAAGGAATGGAAAATAGGTTGACAATCACATTTCCTTGCCACAACCACCACCATCTATGCAGCCCTTTAGTGGGAATGGTGGTGAAGAAGAGGCTGAGGGTGAGGGTAATACACCAAGGCTTCCTTCTCAGGCACTGCAGAAAACCTACCTGCCAAAAGCTCCTTATCCAAGTAGATTAACTAAAAAGTAGAGTGACACAATGGACAAGATATTAGAGGTGTTTAAGCAAGTTAAGGTTAACATCCCCTTGTTGGATGTCATCCAACAAATACCTCAATATGCCAAAGTGTTGAAGGATCTCTGCACAACCAAGAGGAAGACCAATGTTCCTAATAAAGCATTCTTGGCTGCAAATGTAAGCTCACTTTTGTCCAATCCCGCCTACACAAAATACAAGGACCCTGGGTGTCCTACTATTCAGTGTACGATAGGGGACACTAGCATGAGTAATGTTTTGCTTGATTTAGGATCAGCGGTCAACCTCCTCCCATTTTCTGTTTATCAACAGTTAAATTTGGGAGAATTGAAACCAACTAAGATCACCCTCCAACTGGCGGATAGATCCATTCGTATTCCAAAGGGGATTATCGAGGACGTGCTTATCAAAGTTGGAGAACACACACTCTCAAATACCTTTGATTTTGGGTAGACCATTTCTAGCAACTTCCAACGCCTTAATTAATTGTAGAAATGGTCTCATGAAGCTCTCATTTGGTAACACGAGTGTTGAGTTTCATGTGTTCAACTCTGGTAGAAAACAGGAGACCATGGATCAACCTTTAAATCTAAATCTCATCCGCCAATTGGAGAAAGCACCACAACATCAACGAACATCCGTAACCCTAATGCAACCCATTGAGAATGTTTGTGGGGCGAGCAAAAACTCATTGTCTGTCTTTGCAATGCAACCGAGTGAGCTGGCATCAAACATAAATGTCCAAAAGGAGTGTTCATTGCATGATTCAGTTGAGAGTACTAGTGAGAGTGAGACACCTCATCATATGCCTATACCAGAAGATGTCTCTACCTCATGTCCCATGGCCATTGAGTCATGTGAGCTTCATATTGACTACAACGAGGACCCACCTATGACCGAGCTTATGCTTGATGATCTAAATGATGGTGGGAGGTCCTTGTTGGATGACTTGGGGAGAAGCCCCATTCTTAGTGATGCAAGTCTGCTACATCCATCGAATGAGCTTGAGGAACTCATTCCGATGCACCCGCCTATTGGTTGGAGGGTTTTGTTTGATGAGCAACTAAACCCTAGTGAGGCAACACAACTTCATTCTTTGTTGCCCACACCCAACCAATATCATGATGGGTTCAAGCCTTTCAGCTTTGACCTTTCACCCCTCATGACACCTCAGAGTACCGGTGAAGTTTGCCCATCTGGGCAAGTCTCTGGTCCTCATGACTTGATGTTCTCATTTAATGTTCCTTGACCAAATGAATATGAGAATATCATTGTTGCTGTATATATCATGTAAAAAAAAGCCAAAAAAAGAAGAAGAAAAAAATGTGTAATAAAAGACTCCATGACCGAGCATTGATTGTTGTAGGCCCCAACCCTTGTGTACTTGGGCCCCATTTCTTCACGTATTTGTCTCCCTTCTTCAGTATCTCACAGGTTTTGAGGAATTCAGGTTTGTTTCCATCAACATAACCACGAACTTCCTTTTGCGCTTTATGTTGGTGAGATCTTTAATTTTTCATGCATAAATCCATGTAGTATCTTGTTCACATTCATTGAGGACAATGCATGAAGTAGGTGTGGGGGGTGTTTTACGTGTGTACATAGTTGAGTCTTTTCTTTTGATTTTTGTTTTCTTTTGTGTGCATTGATAGGGTCATGTTAGTGTGCTGCATTTAACATTGATATATCTGCTTGCCATGATCCTTGGGTGACTTGTCTTCTTTTGCTTGCCTAGTGCTTTAAAATTTTCACGTGTTTGCGAAAGAAAATGTTTTTGTTGGTTTTGCGTGTGTTTAGCATGTGCAAAACCGTTGAGAGGCAAAGTAAAAGAAAGCTCCCAAAATTGTCTTGAACTTGATGCATTAGGATATCTAGTTTACTGACTTTAGGTCTTATCGAGTCATTAGGATGCACCCCGGTTTTCCCTCAGTGGGCGTGTAATCATAGGGTTTCAGCACTCAAACATTTCAAGAAGTCCACCCTGAACCTTGTGAATCAAATAATTCGTGTCTGTTAGTATAAGGAAGTTTGTCGTAGTCAAGGGCCCTTAATCTCTTTTTGTGAAACTTAAGTGTAGGGGTTTTGGTTCCCATGTAGATAAATAAATAAGTGATGTTCTCTCTTCTCGCACGACTCTTATCACTCAGGAAAGTAGGTCTGAGGGGACTTTGTCCCTAGTGCTTTCGAGTCATCTGACTTGGGATGCACCGACCAAACTCCTGTTACACGGGTGGTAGGGATCGCCTTATGTGGAGATTTGGGGGAAGGTGTACGTGATAGTGTAAGTCCTCATAGGCAATGATACACGAAACCTGACCCTGGGAGAATCAAACACCAACCAATAAAATGCTCCAAAGAAAAAGAAAAAAAAGGAAAAGGAAAAAAAACAAAAAAAAGAGAGTCAAATAAGAACCAAAATTGACTTTACACATTGTATCACATTCAGAAGTTAAGGTTGCCCATGTCTTTCACTTAAGTCCTTAACTAACTTTCATGAATGGTTCATTAGGCTAGGTGTGTGGACTGATAACCCATATAGAGTCGACCCGTAGTATTACTGCATCCTATGATCGACAAAAATGAGTCCAACGAGTCGTGTAGCTAGATTGATTAATGCATCTTGTTCGGATTTTGTGGGTATATCCGCTGAAAACCCTCAGGACACAACACCCCTCCTCCTTGTAGACAAAGAGGTTTAACGGCTTGTTGCACGTGCTAAGTGCAACCGTGATTCCTACGAAAGTGAGTTAGGATTTCTTGTTTTTCGTATGCTTTTCTCTTTCTTTGTTTTGCTCGGGACTAGCAAAAGTTAGGTGATGCATTGCATACATTGCATCATATGTCACTCATTTAGATTAATTTTATATCAATAAATGCTACTAAGGTATGTGTTTAGTCTTATTTACAGAATACAGGGACCTGAATGCAAATTACCCATATCCCGAGTATAAATGCGTGGAAGAGACTCATTTCTGTCATAAAGACCAAGTTCATGATTATCGGGGATTCAAATGGAAATTCATCCAATCATAAAAGCATTCAAGGACCTAATTGCAAAAAGGCCAAGGACTTGAGCACAAAAGTAGCCAGGGACTGAATTGCAAAAAGCCGAGGACCCGACTGCAATTAAAGCACCAAAACATTATCTTGGAGAAATTCTAAAGAAAAATCAATTTGGATATTGAAATCATACCATAAACACACAGGAAAAAATCCGGATTAAATCAGAGCTATATTGCGGCGAAATCGCCGCATCCTACGTGTATTGTGCGGCGGAAACGCCGCCCCCTTGTGGATCCGTGGCTCCGGATTTTGTCCAGTCGTGTCTCGCCATGTGTACTTTCCTATTTTATACTTAGGTCCCTTGTATCGGCTATAAAAAGCCTTGAAACAATGTTGTGAGGGTCCTTCGTTGATGTTCTTATTTTTAGTCCTTAGTTTAGGTAATAAAATTTTGTTCTTTTATTTTGTGTTTTTAGTTTTCTTTTGTAGATTTTCTAGGACCCCTTCTCCTTCCCTCCATCCATGAGTTTCTAACTCTCTCCAAAGGGTGGGGGTGACGGATTTAGGGTGATGAGAAGAAGAATTACATTATTATTTTAATTTCGTGTTAGTATATTTTGATTACTTGAGTTTATGTTAAATCATTTATCATGTAATGCTTTAGAACTAATGTGATTTATTATAAGCTTCAGAATTCTCTAATTAAAACCTGACATCTAAACCTCCACATGCTGGACTCCCATCCATATTTGCTTTTTCCTTAATTTGCTTATGTTGTTCTTGCTTTAAAAGATTAAAAAACCAAAAATCTCAGCCCAAACATATTTCCCTCTCTCTTCCCTCAACGAAAATCACAAAAATAACAATATCTCTCCCTCCTTGTGTTCGACCCGTACTTTCCACATCTTCATTGACGCCGTGCACTTGCGGTATAAATTTAATTCTCATCAAGTTTTTGGCGCCGTTGCCGGGGAGGCGACGCAGATTTTATTTTTTGTTGATTTCGATTCTATTCTGTTTATCTTGTGCACGATCTAAGTATTTGAATTTGTGTTTCAGGAGATAATAGAGCGCGTGGTGAAATGAAAACGCAGTCTGAGCAACAAGGGTGGCGGAATCACCGCATACCAAAAAGAACCTGCGGCGGAATCGCCGTACATTTGAAGCATCTGGGCTTCAATTTTTTCGGGGGTCAGCACCATCTCTGGGTGGACGCGTGGAGCTACTGAAATTTAGAGAGTGGGCGGTGAACCCGACTGAGCATTACGTAGGTAACCTTTTTTGCCTTTTTCCTCGTAATTTCTAGTTTCGGAAAATTCCCTTTTCGTAGAACTGCACGTGTTACGGCAAAAATCCATAATTGGCAATAATTCAACTCTGACCTAAAAATTGGCAAAATTAGGAGGATGATTGATCTCGTTTTATATTTCTACCGCAAGTGCACGGCCGCGTTGAAACGGTGGCAAATACGGGTCGTCCACTGGGAGGTGTGTCGACACTTGGTTCGTGCGAAGGCAAGGGGTAAAGAAAGGAGAAAAGGATTGGTTACACTAAACTACACTACAATGCTAAACTAGAATGCAAAAGGAAATGAAGATAATCAATAAAACTAAACCCCAAAGGGGGTAGAGAACTGATGTGAACATAAAGATGTGTGTGTGTGTGTGTGTTCAATTAAGCTCCTCACAACATGTAGTGCATGAAATCATAAAACTACATCCAATCTTGCCTCTACATGAATTAAGATAAGACTACATCATTAAAACATACAAGACAATGATTGGAATGAAGCTACATGAACTCAAGTATAAAGACTAGACCCTACTATGCCTCCACATGAATTAAGATGACTACATCATTAAAACATACAAGACATTAGCTAAGGAAAAGGCAACAAGAGTACATACACTACAAATTGTGTTTCCAACATTAACTTCATCCATATCCTAACCTTATCATTCCCCATAAAATAGGTCCACTAATCAAAGCATAAGCTAAGCTTCATTCAAGAGCATTAGCATATCAAAGATAAGAGTGGAGACCCATTAGATGGTTATGGAAATCATATAAAGCTCAAGGGACAAAAATAACACACACTTAATACACTACATTATTATATCACATATTTCTCCACCCCCCAAATGGGGATGGAACTACTCACTACTCATTACACTAACTAAATTAGCAAAGGAAAGTATAATACTGAAATGAAATTTATACTACTCAAGCAAGACACATTAAAGAAGCATAAAAACAAACAAACAAACAAGCATGCATATGAAAGGAAATTAAACTAAGAGAGAAACAACATCATTAAAAGAAAACTTCTATTATTAACTCACTCAATTACAAGTAGCTCTTCCTCCACTAGAGTTTTGCTTCAAGGCTTCACTCTTAGTAGGGAAGATGGCCACCAAGAGAGAGATGGATACAATGGGAGGTGAAGAGTTCTATTTATAAGCATGGAAAAAGCTAATCAGGGACAATCCCCCGATGTGGGACTAAACCAATACCAAAAATAGCCTAAACGAACACTAATACAAGTCCAGGAGAAGTTGGGGCGGATCTTGCATGATCCAGACCGCCAATTGGCGGTTCCAGACCGCCAATTGGCGGCCTATAAAGCCCAGATCCGTCTGGGTCTTCTGGTGGGCTTTCCTTGGTGTGTTTCTTGGTCTTGGATGCATCTAACTTGTTTAGTGGAGCTCCGACCCGAATCGAATTGACAAAATACTCCTCATGATGGTGTGGAGTTTCCTGTTTTGCTCTTAGGTCCTTCTGTCTTACGATCAGGTCCTTCCCCCTTGCATCTTGGTCCCCAGGTCTCACAATTAGGTCCTTTTTCCTGCTTTTGGGTCCTTTCATGGCTCTTCTCTTCAAACCTCTTTATTTCTGAAAACTAAACATAAAACTCGTCACGTAGCATTGCTTAGGTGTAAGATAATGGATATAAGGTACAAATATAAGCATGAAATGATGTCAATCAAATACCCCCACACCTAAGTTTTTGCTAGTCTCGAGCAAAACAAAGAAAGGAAAAAGCATACGAAAAACAAGAAATCCTAACTCACTTTCGTAGGAATCACGGTTGCACTTAGCATGTGCAACAAGCCGTTAAACCTCCTTGTTGCCAAGGAGGAGGAGTGTTGTCTCCTGAGGGTTTTCAGCGGATATACCCACAAAATCCGAACAAGATGCATTTTTCAATCTAGACCTCGACTCGTTGGAAATATTTTGTCGATCAATGGACGCGGTAATCCTACGGGCCGACTCTATATAGGTAATCAGTCCACACCTAGCCTAATAAACCATTCGTGCAAGTTAAATAAGGAATTAAGTGAAAGACATGGACAACCTCAAGATCCTCAAGTGATACAAAGTGTAAGGTCCATTAAGGTTCTTATTTGTATTACCATTTTTTTTTCTTTTTTTTTCTTTTCACACACATTTTTTTCCTTTTTTTTCTTTTATTAGTTGGAGCTTCATTCTCCCAGGGTCAGGTTTCGTGCATCATTGCCCATGAGGACTTACACTATCACGTACACCTTTCCCCAAATCTCCACATAGGGCAATCCCTACCACCCGTGTAACGGGAGTTCGGTCGGCGCATCCCAAGTCAGATGACTCGAAAGCACCAGGCACAAAGTCCCCTCAGACCTACTTTCCCGAGTGATAGGAGCCGTGCGAGAAGAGAGAATACCTACTCACTTATTTCTTATCTACACATGAACCAAAACCCCTACAATACTGTCTCACAACAAGATTTAGAGGGTCCTTGACTACAACAAACTTCATTAAGTTAATAGACACGAATTATTGACTCACTAGGTTCAGGGTGGACTTCTTTGAATGTTTGAGCACTGAAACCCTATGATTACTCACCCCCAAAGGAAAACTGGGGTGCATCCTAACGACTCGATAAATCCCAAAGCCACTGTACTAGATATCCTAATGCATCAAGTTCAAGACAATTTTGGGAGCTTTCTTTTTACTTTGCCTCTCAACGGTTTTGCACATGCTAAACACACGCAAAACCCACAAAACATTTTCTTTCGAAAACACATGAAGATTTTGAAAGAAATGTGAAAATTTTGAAGCACTAGGCAAGCAAAAGAAGACAAGTCACCCAAGGATCATGGCAAGCAGATATATCGATATTAAATGCAGCACACTATCATGACCCTAACAATGCAAACAAAAGAAAACAAAATCAAAGGAAAAAGGCTCAACTATGTACACACGTAAAACACCCCCCCCCCCCCCACACCTACTTCATGCATTGTCCTCAATGAATGCAAGCAAGATACTACATGGATGCATGCATGAAACAGAAGAGATCTCACCAACGTGAAGTACACAAGGAAGTTCATGGCTATGTTGATGGACACAACCCAACTTCCCTCAAAACCTGTGAGATGCTAAAGAAGGGATACAAATACGTGAAATAAATGGGGCCCAAATACTCAAGGGTTGGGGCCCACAACAATCGATGCTCACTGAAGGAGTCTTTTTTTTTCTTTTTTCTTTTAACTATGTACAACAATAGGCTTCCATCTTCATATGTCAAGGGACATCAAATGGGAACCCACCATCTCTCGAGCCAGAAATGCGCATGCATGGGCTCGCAACATACACAACTGAATTGCTCGACCACCTGACACCCTTATAAGCATTGTGGTCGGTTGATGCCTCTTTAGAATTAGCAAAAGAGGAGGCATGAACGAGAGGTGAACCTCTATCTGGTATAAGGGTATCAGGTGGTTGAATCTTAACCCACATGGGGTCCTCAGCAGATACAGAATGAAGAGCATGTGGCCGAGAGGCCATAAAAATAGTATCTTGTGGCTCAAAAGCCACGTGCTCAAAAGGATATGGCTGAAGGGCCACGTGGTCAAAAAGAAGTGGCTCAAGGGCCACATGATCAGAAGAATGTGGCTCAAGGGCCACAAGATCAGAAGAATGTGGCTCAAAAGCCACGTGATCAAAACATAAGGCACCTTCTTGTGCTAGCCCAGTTGAAACCTCTTCACCACCTTCAGGATCTTCATCGAACAATTCTCTGAAGTACTTGAAGGTGCCCTCAACTTCAATCTCATCCAAACCCTGGATAAGGTTGACCTCAACAGGGTCATTGAAGGCACCTGGCTTCTTGCCAATGGTGAAGATGTTGAAATCAACGCATTGACTACCATAAGTCAAGCGCATCAGACCATTGCGACAATTGATCAAGGCATTGGAAGTCGCAAGAAATGGTCGCCCCAGAATGACAGGAATTTGTCCAAGTGGGTTTGACACAGGTTCAGTATCCAAGACAAAGAAGTCGACTGGATAAATGAACTCTCCCACTTTGATCAGCACATCTTCCACCACACCCCTCGGTTTCTTCATAGACCTATCAGCCAATTGAAGAGTGGTCTTTGTTTGTTTGAGGTCTCCAAGACCGAGGTGGACGTAGACAGAATATGGTAGAAGATTAACAGATGCACCAAGGTCTAATAAGGCTCGGTGTATGGGCACATCACCAATCACACAAGAGATAGTAGGACAGCCAGGGTCCTTGTACTTGACTTGCATGGGTTGTGCCAACAAGGAACTCACGTTAGCCGCAAGAAAAGCTTTCTTGGGAACATGAGTTTTTCTCTTCTTAGTGCATAAGTCCTTGAGAACCTTGGCATAAGGTGGCATTTGCTGAATCACCTCCAAAAGAGGGATATTCACCTTAACCTGCCGAAACATCTCAAGCATCTTGTCATGCTGATCAGAGGTTTTCTTTTTAAGGCGCTCAGGGAATGGCGCCTTAGGGGCATAAGGATGCGAAGGCACCCCAGAATTTAGGTCCAAAGAAACATGAGTGGGGACCTCAGAATCTGGTTCCTTCGACACAAGAGGAGACAAGGGGACCTCAGGGTTCGGCCCCTTTGTCGAAGGAAATGTAGAAAGAACCTCAGTATCTGGCTCCTTCCTGGAAGTATTTGTGGAGGGAGCCTCAGGATCCGGCTCCCTCAAAGATGGTGATGACAAAGAAGGTACCCCAATGTGGTTATCCACCTCCTTACCAGACCTCAAAGTGTGAATCACATTAATATGATGGGTCGGTTCAGAGGTGGCATGAGGTAAAGGTGTCCTTCCTTGAGAATGGGTACCCCGAGGATTCACCTCAGGTTGACTCGGGAACTGACCTTTCTCGCGTTCATGGAGTTGATGAGCCAACTGGCTAACCTGCATTTCCAAAGCCTTGACTGTACTTTGCAACGCTTGAAAGGTCGGATCACAAGAAGGGTCCTTAGGGTCAACCCGCTGGGGTGGTGGAGTCTGGTTGGAATAATCCGACGATGAGGCATGAGCATGTTGGTAATTTTGGTGCTGCGACCTTTGATGTGGGGGTTGGTAGGTCGCCGATGGGCGTGGAGGTTGATAAGGTGGAGGTTGAGGTTGAGCGTGCGAGCTCTGACCGTGGCCTCCACTAGACCCCCAAGAGAAGTTAGGATGGTTACGCCATCCCGGGTTATAGGAATGACTGTACGGGTCGTTTCGGGGCCTTTGTTGATACATCGCATTTGCATGCTCAGTATCCCTTGGAGAGTAAGCGCACTCCAAGTCATCATGTCCCGACAGTCCACACCTAGTACACCCGGGAGTAGCGACCTGAGCTACAGGAGCTCGGTCCATCTCCAAACTATCTATCCTACGCATGAGAGCAGCCATTTTCGCTTCAGACGCGATCGATGAGTCAACTTGATAAGATCCAGCTCGACCAGAAGACCTGGCGGCTGGTGGCTCTCTCATGGTATCCCACTCGAAGGTACGTTCAGCCATGGATTCAAAAGTATCCCATGCCTCCTCGATGGGTTTCATTTGGAAGTCACCCTGACACATCGACTCCAACAATGTGCGGGTGTTGTAGTTGATGCCCTCATAAACAATTTGGCACAGCTGCCATAACTCAAATCCATGATGAGGGCACTGCTGGAGAAGGTCATTGAACCTCTCAAAGAAACCATGAAACGATTCGGTCTCGGTCTGATACATTTGATGTATCTGGTGCCGTATCTGTTGAGTTTTCCTTTGAGGGAAAAATCTCTTCAGAAAGACGGTCACAAAGTCATCCCATGACCGAATCGAGCTCGCCGGGAGGCTATACATCCATTTCTTCGCATTATCCTTCAATGCGAACGAAATCATCCTCAACCGGACAGAATCCTCGTCAAGTTGTTGAAGCTTGAACATGGAGCATACTTCCTCGAATTCGCGTATAAAAATATACGGATCCTCCTTATTGGCAATAAAGGTTGGAAGCATGCTCACATACTGAGGTTTCAGCTCATAGTTGTTCCCGCGAGCAGGGGGAACAACTATGCAAGAAGGTTGCGCGGCCCGAACAGGATGGGTCCGCTCCCACAACGTCATCGGCCTATCCTGTCGAGCTAAAGGTGGTGGTGCACCTAGAACTCGATCCTGACCGAATCTCCCTTCCTCTCGAGTCAGAGGAGGAGGAGAAGGAGGTCTACGTGGTGGTGGGAATGGACCGAGGTAGTCCATGTATGGAACCTGGTCTCCCTCGCCACCACGAGACGACTCGCCTTCTTGCTCCAAAGGAGCACGAGGCGGAGATGGTCGATCACCAAGATCTTCCATCTCAGAAATAAGCACTCTCTCGAGTCGAGCGCTCTCACCAGAACGAGCCCAACCTCGCATAAAAATGCTCGACTCGACTCTAACAAACACACAACAGAAGGTGTACTAGAGGAGGAGACTAAACGTAGAGAATAGATGAGGAGATGACTCAGGTGAGGAGAGATGAATCCCTAGAGCTAGCGTGGGTAGTGGGATCAGGAAGAAGCCTAACTAGCAAGCACGGCTCAAACAATGTAAGGCAATGGGTCCTTAAGCTAGACGACGCCTAACTTCGAGGTCACTAGCCTCGACACGCCTCACCTCCCTACAACGAGGACCACAATGCCCAGCAAGTGATACCAGATCCGGAGATCCAGTACCTCCTACTATCGACAAGGTAGGCAACGCCGATCAGGTCATGACGGTCTCGACTAGATTACTCTCCTAGTGCGTCCGAATTCCTTAGGGCCAATGTCTACTTGCTTTTAGTTAAGGCTTTATTAAGAGTGGTTTTTGGGGCCAAGGAAAGGGTGATGAAATCCCCCACCTTATCTTTTATGGGACAGCCCCTCCTTAGTAGCGGTTTGATCCTAGATCTAGCAATCAATCGCTCCAATCAAACGCTCTCTCACTCTTGTCCCGATGCACCTTACTAACTAATGCATGAAATAAACATGCATGAATGAGGGATGTGGGTGCACGTACCTCTCGCCAGCAATCAACGACAAAATGTAAAGCAAAGAAAATACAAATGCATGCAAGGTCTACCAATGGTGCATGACCTAGATGGCAAGAAGTCTAATCTTTTGCTTTGAGTTTTATGGTCCAAGTTGATTAAAGGGGATTGAAATTAAATCTGGGAGCAAACTAAAGATCACAGCATGCACAATTGGGCTCCCAGATAACTAAAGTAAAGAAATAAACCACCAGAAGAAATTTGAGAGGAGGCAGACCTCACCAGGCCACCAATTGGCGGTTTGCAACCGCTGATTGGCGGTCCATTTGTGGATTCTTTTGCTCCAACTTTCCCAGTAGCTTCCCCTTGATGTTCTCGTTCCCTGAAACTAAACAAAACTGGAAACAAAAAATCAAAAGCCTCTCGAATCGTCCAAACCAAGGTCTGGACAGAGCACCTCCCCGGCAACGGCGCCAAAAACTTGATTGATCTCGTTTTATATTTCTACCGCAAGTGCACGGCCGCGTTGAAGCGGTGGCAAATACGGGTCGTCCACTGGGAGGTGTGTCGACACTTGGTTCGTGCGAAGGCAAGGGGTAAAGAAAGGAGAAAAGGATTGGTTACACTAAACTAAACTACAATGCTAAACTAGAATGCAAAAGGAAATGAAGATAATCAATAAAACTAAACCCCAAAGGGGGTAGAGAACTGATGTGAACATAAAGATGTGTGTGTGTGTGTGTGTGTTCAATTAAGCTCCTCACAACATGTAGTGCATGAAATCATAAAACTACATCCAATCTTGCCTCTACATGAATTAAGATAAGACTACATCATTAAAACATACAAGACAATGATTGGAATGAAGCTACATGAACTCAAGTATAAAGACTAGACCCTACTATGCCTCCACATGAATTAAGATGACTACATCATTAAAACATACAAGACATTAGCTAAGGAAAAGGCAACAAGAGTACATACACTACAAATTGTGTTTCCAACATTAACTTCATCCATATCCTAACCTTATCATTCCCCATAAAATAGGTCCACTAATCAAAGCATAAGCTAAGCTTCATTCAAGAGCATTAGCATATCAAAGATAAGAGTGGAGACCCATTAGATGGTTATGGAAATCATATAAAGCTCAAGGGATAAAAATAACACACACTTAATACACTACATTATTATATCACATATTTCTCCACCCCCCAAATGGGGATGGAACTACTCACTACTCATTACACTAACTAAATTAGCAAAGGAAAGTATAATACTGAAATGAAATTTATACTACTCAAGCAAGACACATTAAAGAAGCATAAAACTAAACAAACAAACAAGCATGCATATGAAAGGAAATTAAACTAAGAGAGAAACAACATCATTAAAAGAAAACTTCTATTATTAACTCACTCAATTACAAGTAGCTCTTCCTCCACTAGAGTTTTGCTTCAAGGCTTCACTCTTAGTAGGGAAGATGGCCACCAAGAGAGAGATGGATACAATGGGAGGTGAAGAGTTCTATTTATAAGCATGGAAAAAGCTAATCAGGGACAATCCCCCGATGTGGGACTAAACCAATACCAAAAATAGCCTAAACGAACACTAATACAAGTCCAGGAGAAGTTGGGGCGGATCTTGCATGATCCAGACCGCCAATTGGCGGTTCCAGACCGCCAATTGGCGGCCTATAAAGCCCAGATCCGTCTGGGTCTTCTGGTGGGCTTTCCTTGGTGTGTTTCTTGGTCTTGGATGCATCTAACTTGTTTAGTGGAGCTCCGACCCGAATCGAATTGACAAAATACTCCTCATGATGGTGTGGAGTTTCCTGTTTTGCTCTTAGGTCCTTCTGTCTTACGATCAGGTCCTTCCCCCTTGCATCTTGGTCCCCAGGTCTCACAATTAGGTCCTTTTTCCTGCTTTTGGGTCCTTTCATGGCTCTTCTCTTCAAACCTCTTTATTTCTGAAAACTAAACATAAAACTCGTCACGTAGCATTGCTTAGGTATAAGATAATGGATATAAGGTACAAATATAAGCATGAAATGATGTCAATCAGAGGACATAGTGCATGCATCATATATTGTTTTGTTTGCATTATTCTTGCTAAATTCTTGCAAAATTTTTTTATTGTTGAAAGAGTGATGGAGGCAAGGTACGTATCGCGTTTTAACGATTGCGTTTAAGCATATAATTTAGTTTGCATACAACCTTACAATTGCCCCCAATTAAAGACCAATATTTGACTATCTTTGCTAGATTTAAGTTAAACTATCTTAAGGGCAACTCTGTAGGAAAAGATACGGTGGGGATTTCATCACCCTTCCGTGGCCCACAAATCACAATCCTAAAGTGTCACCCAAGCCTTAAATTAAAATCAATTAGACATTGGCCCCTAAGGATTCAGACTCAATTAAGGAGAAGATTGGTTTGACTTGCTATGACCTGAAGCTGATCGAATTTAATTTGGTGTCTAGAAAGTGTTTTTGTGTTGACGTAAGTCTTCCAAGCGAAGTGGTTGTCTAATTGGCACCGACTCTGTCGGAAGCGCCCCCACTAGCTATACACGGCCTGGCCAAGTTTGTTTGATTAGTGAGGGAGGTGAATCAAGCAAATCAACTCGACTCAACCAGTTAGGAGTCGTCTAGATTTAAGTGACACTAGGTCTAGGATTGTTTGAACCGTGCTTTTTCAGGAAATTTCTGACCGACCCTCTTTTCTATCTTTAGAGTTAAGTTTCCCTTCTCATCTGAGTCTTCTTTCTCTTCTCACCTCAATTCTCTAGATTAGGATTCCTTTCTCATCTTTCCCCATTCTATTGTTTGTTTCCATTTTTGAAAAAAAAAATTAGTTTTTAATTAATTCTTCAAATTAAAATTGGAATTTAAATTTCGAATTTTAATTCAAAAAATGATTAAATCCGGTGAACTCAGATTTGGATTCGGGACTTGAGTAATCGACTCTCACGAGTTCATCTAGATTCCAGTCTAGAACTTAGCCCCAATCCATCTGTTGCACCACCTCACCTGGATCAAATGCATGAGAATGTAGTGGACCCACCTGTTGCACAACCTATAACTCTGAGGGATCGATGCTACCCAGCGATGGCTGCTCAGCCATCGTGCATCGTTATGCCCACCATACAGGGTCGCGACTTCGAACTTAAGGCACAATACATGATTATGTTGCCTAAGTTCACCTCTAGGGAAGACCTATATCTCTTCCTTAGAGAATTTGAGGAAATCTGCTCTCTTATGGAATACCAGCATATCCCTGAGGAGGCAGTGCGTCTGAAATTCGTGCCTCTAGCACTGAAGGACGACGCTCAGAAATGGTTATATAGTCTAGCCGAAAGATCCATTAGAAGTTGGGCTGAGTTTGTTCAAGTGTTCCTGAAAAAATATTTCCCCAACCATAAGACTATGAGGATTAGGAATGAAATTGTTGCATTCGTTCAGTCTGAGAGCGAGCTGTTCTATTCCTATCTAGAAAGATTTAAAAGTGTGCTGACCCAATGCCCTCATCATGGAATTCCAAGATGACAATTATGCCAAATTATTTATGAGGGAATGACACCCACATCTAGGGTTATGGTAGAATCTGTAAGCCAAGGGAACTTCATGTCAAAAAATGAAAATGATGCCTGGACTTTTCTTGAGGATTTAACTGAAAATAGTATGCAATGGGACAACGCTAAAGCACCGCTTAACCCGAGTATTGGATCTAGAATAGCAAGTCAACCCAAACCAGGTGTCTTAGCTGTAGATGCCAACATAGCGGCTGAAGCAAAACTAGCTACCCTTATGCGCAGAATGGAAAGTCTAGAGCTACAAACCCGACCCCGAGTGAATCAAGCCTCGTTTATCCCTTGCTCTAGATGTGGTCAGACTGGTCATTTAATGGAGGATTGTGCAGACTGGGAACAAGTTAATGCCATGTTTAACCATGCTAGAAATGACCCATACGCATCAACCTATAACTCGGGTTGGCGTAAAAATTCCAATTTGTCATCAAGCCAACAAAGTCAACCTCCTAGACAACAACCAAACCCGTATAACCAAAATAATACATAATCTGAGTTTAGTAACAATGGCGATCATGATGTTAGGTTGACAAGGTTGGAAAATGTGATGAAAACCTTTATACAAACAACCAACCAGTCCTTCCAAAGGCTAGAGACACAAGTCAGCCAACTCGTGCAAATTGTAGGTGCAAGAGAAAAAGGGCAGTTTCCAAGTCAACCTGAGGTGAATCCAAGATCTAATAATCAATATCAGCCCTATCAACCACCTTCAGGAAATAACAACCATAGATAGGTTCAAATGGTTAATGAGGAACGACTGTTCCAACAAATAAATGTTGTAGTATCATTACGGTTCGGAAGACACGTTGATAAAAATGTGGTAAATCCTAGAACGTCTAATCAATCTAGCCACCAAGCAACCACATATGACCTAACCATTGAACCCGACATCCAATCTGAAACGCCCAACTCACCTACTCAACCTGAACCCATAGCTCAACCTGAGCGAGTCTATGTTCCTAAAGCTTCATTCCCCAATAGACTTAAGAAGAACTCAAGTGCACAAATGGAGAAAATCCTGGAAGTATTTAAGCAAGTTAAGGTGAATATATCACTCTTAGATATGATTCAACAAATACCTGCTTATGCTAAATTCTTAAAAGATCTGTGCACTAAAAAGAGAAAAATGAATGTACCAAAGAAGGCATTCTTAACTGCAAACATAAGCTTTATTCTGTCAAATTCGTCTCTTATAAAATATAAGGACCCTGGGTGTCCCACAATTTCATGTGCGATAGGAGGTGCTTTTATCAACAAAGCCCTTCTAGACCTTGGTGCTAGTGTTAACCTACTCCCATTCTCTGTCTACGAGCAACTCAACCTTGGTCCACTAAAACCCTCTAAGACAACTCTTCAACTTGCTGACTGCTCTATTAAGAAACCAAGAGGTGTAGTCGAGGACGTTTTGATCAAGGTGGGTGACTTCATTTACCCAGTGGATTTTGTCGTTCCTAAGAGACAAATCCCTGTGTTACTAGGCAGACCGTTTTTAGCCACTTCTGAAGCTTTGATAAATTGCCAAAATGGGCTCATGCAACTATCTTTTGGAAACTTAAAAGCTGAACTTAATATCTTTCATGTTGATAATGAGCCAGAAATAGTATGCAATCAAAGTGATGTTGTGATGAGATCGCGTATTTATAAGATTTCTGAATCAAATAAATCATCACAAAATCAAAAAGGAAGTGAGAAAAGGAGGAGTAATTCATCCACCCGACCACCATCACTCGAGCAAATAAGAGAACCAATACATGTGAGGGGTGTGGAATCTGTGCCTCAGTGCAACATGTGGAACAATTCAACTGGATACATGCACCAACATGGTGTCATTCAATCCAGTTCTGACTATGGTTGACTCTAAGCAAATTCAACCCCTCTACCGCAAGTTGACTCAGGTAATAAGTGCATTTACTTTATATTTGCATACATTGAGGACAATGCATGATTTAGGTGTGGGGGGGGGGTATTATCTATCTATCTGTTTTATTTTTCTGTTCATTTAAAAAAAATCATTGTTCCATGACATAGCTTAAACAGCCAAAACCCGTGTACAAATTGTATTGAGTTTTTGTTCCTTATTATATAGTTCTGCTTGTAGAAATTATGACATAAATGTAAGTTCCAAAGAAATAACCCATTGGCCTTTAAGACATGTATGCACGTAAATTGGATGAATCAAATCTTTGAAGTGGTTGATAAAAAGCAGAGGTTGAGGAAAATATACCGGGAAGTGTGGACTTCTGATAGCAATTAAGCCTTGAGGAAAATAAAAGGGGAATAAAAGTGAGGAAAACACATCTTGCAAAATGATTACAAAAGCCCAAGCCTTCGAGTCACTGGTCCGTAGGGGTATCTTAAAACCGGGTAACTTGAGTCTGCCAGCTCGGGATTATCGACCAAACTCGCTACACGAATGCAAAAATGCTAAAAGTGTCAGAAAAAGCAAATGTGTTGAATGTCGGGAAAAGAAAAAGAAAATAAAATAAAATTATACTTTAAAATACTCAAGGCCCAAAGCTAAAAGAATGATCCATGCCATGGTTGATCCGAATGATACTTCACCACCAGAGGAGGCGTGCAAAATAATTCAAGTGATATCATGTGTAGAAGGGTTAGTGGTGTGAATGTTGGAGGAACAAAGACCAAGTCAGAATTTTTATAAGTTAGATTTGTATAATGAGCATGCAAGAATTCTAAGTGAAATGTATAAGGTTGAGGTGGAGATATTGCTATTAATGGAATGTTGAATTAAGACTTTGTGGATGTGTCAACTGAAAACCCTCACAAGACAAAACTCGTCCTCTAAGGAAACTTGGAGGTTTAAAGGCTTCTTGCACATGCTATATGCAACCGTGATTCCTACGAAAGTAAGTTAGGATTTCCCTGTTTTCATTTTTTTTATTCTGTTTTGCTAGGGACTAGCAAAATCTAGGTGTGGGGGTATTTGATGCATTGCATACATTGCATCATATGTCACTCATTTAGATTAATTTTATATCAATAAATGCTACTAAGGTTTGTGTTTAGTCTTATTTACAGAATACAGGGACCTGGATGCAAATTACCCATATCCCAAGCATAAATGCATGGAAGAGACTCATTTCTGTCATAAAGACCAAGTTCATGATTAACGGGATTTAAATGGAAATTCATCCAAGCATAAAAGCATTCAAGGACCTAATTGCAAAAAGGCCAAAGACTTAAGCACAAAAGTAGCCAGGGACTGAATTGCAAAAAGCCGAGGACCCGACTGCAATTAAAGCACCAAAATATTATCTTGGAGAAATTCTAAAGAAAAATGAATTTGGATCTCCAAATATATGAAGGAATTAATTCGGAGCTCAAAAGAAAGGAAAGAAGTCATCTAGACGTGCAAAGGATATTGAAATTATACCATAAACACACAGGAAAAAATCCGTATTAAATCAGAGCATATATTGCGGCGAAATCGTCGCATCCTACGTGTATTGTGCGGCGGAAACGCCGCCCCCTTGTGGATCCGTGGCTCCGGATTTTGTCCAGTCGTGTCTCGCCACGTGTAATTTCTTATTTTATACCTAGGTCCCTTGTATCGGCTATAAAAAGCCTTGAAACGATGTTGTGAGGGTCCTTGGTTGATGTTCTTATTTTTAGTCCTTAGTTTAGGTAATAAAATTCTGTTCTTTTATTTTGTGTTTTTAGTTTTCTTTTGCAGATTCTCTAGGACCCCTTCTCCTTCCCTCCATCCATGAGTTTCTAACTCTCTCCAAAGGGTGGGGGTGACAGATTTAGGGTGATGAGAAGAAGAATTACGTTATTATTTTAATTTCGTGTTAGTATATTTTGATTACTTGAGTTTATGTTAAATCATTTATCATGTAATGCTTTATAACTAATGTGATTTATTATAAGCTTCAGAATTCTCTAATCAAAACCCGACATTTAAACCTCCACCCGCTGGAGTCCCATCCATATTTGTTTTTTCCTTAATTTGCTTATGTTGTTCTTGCTTTAAAAGATTAAAAACCAAAAATCTCAGCCCAAACATATTTCCCTCTCTCTTCCCACAATCGAAAATCACAAAAATAACAATATCTCCCCCTCCTTGTGTTCGACCCGTACTTGCCACGTCTTCATTGACGCCGGGCATTTGCGGTATAAATTTAATTCTCATCATTTGGTGTGGGGGTATTTGATTGACATCATTTCATGCTTATATTTGTATCTTATATCCATTTTCTTTCACGTAAATAATGTTATGCTACGAGTTTTATGTTTAGTTTTCAGGAATAAATAGGTTTGAAGAGATGAAGCATAAAAGGACCCAAAAGCTGGGAAAAACACTTAATTGTGAGATCTTGGGACTGAGATGCAAGGGAGAAGGACATGAACGTAAGACAGAAGGACCTAAGAGCAAAACAGAATACTCCACACCATCATGGGGAGTATTTTAGCAATTCGATTCGGGTCGGAGCTCCAACAAACCAATTAAATGCATCCAAGACGAGCCAATATACCAAGCAAAGCCCACAACAAAATTAAGCACGATCTGAACCGTACAGACCGCCAATTAGCGGTCCAAGACCGCTAATTGGCGGTCCAGTTTGGCCCAAATCCGCTACAATTTCTCCAGAACATGTATTAGAGGATGTTTAGGCTATGTTTGGTATCTGTTTAGTCCCACATCGGGGGATTGTCCCGGTTTGCCTTTTTACATGGCTATAAATTGAACTCTTCACCTTTCATTGTAATCACTCATATTTTAAGTGGCTTTTCTTCCTACTAGAAGTGAGACCTTGAAGCACACACTAAAGTAGGAGGATGTTACAATTCAGTCCTTTTTCCCAGCTTTGGGGTGCTTTTATGTTTCATCTCTTCAAACCTATTTATTCCTGAAAACTAAACATAAAACTCGTAACATAGCATTATTTAGGTGAAAGATAATGGATATAAGATACAAATATAAGCATCAAATGATGTCAATCAAATAATCAACGGCCACCAGAATGTAAACATTCCCGAACGAGTTTGGGAAGGGACCCATAAAGTCGATGCCCCACACATTGAAGATGTGGACAACAAGGACATTTTGCAAAGGCATCTTGACACGTTGACCAATCCTGCCAAGCCCTGCACCTATCACATTGCTTACAAAAGTCGTAAGCATCTTTGAAAAGAGAAGGCCAGTAGAATCCAGATTGGAGCACCTTGGTGGCAATTTTCTTTGCTCCAAAGTGTCCTCCACATGCCTTAGAGTGGCAGAAATAGAGTACACTTTGGAACTCGTTATCATGGACGCACCACCTGAAAATTTGGTTAGAGCAGTATTTGAATAGGTAGGGGTCGTCCCAATGAAAGAATCTGACATAAGATCTAAATTTGGTTTGGTCAGATTTTTAACCAACCCACAGGAAGTTGCTCGGTCACGAGGTAGTTCACGATGTCGGCAAACCAAGGGTTATCTTCGATCGTGAACAACTGCTCGTCAGGAAATTTGTCATCAATAATTTGGTCTTGTGGGTTGGTCGTCTCTAGATGAGACATGTGGTCTGCTACAACAGTTTCACACCTTTTTTTGTCCCGAATCTCGAGATCGAATTCTTGTAACAACAAGATCCATCTCAAGAGTCGGGATTTTGCATCTTTTTCGCCGTGAGGTGCTTGATGGCTGTGTGATCAGAATAGATAATCACGTGGGAGCCAATCAAGTGTGACCAGAATTTCTCCAAAGCAAATATGATCGCTAAGAATTCCTTCTCGGTCACAGTGTAGTTCAATTAGGCATCATTGAATGTTCTACTGGCATAGTAGATCACATGAGGCAATTTGTCCAATCGTTCCCCAAGCACTGCTCCCACAGCGAAGTCAGATGCATCACACATTAACTCAAAGGGTTTAGTCCACACCGGTGCCTTAATTATGGGAGCTGAAGTCAACTCTTTCTTCAAGGTCAAAAAGGCATTGTGGCACTCCGTTGTGAACTCAAAAATGGCATCCTTAGCCAACAAGGTGGTGAGAGGTCGAGAATTTTTGCTAAAATCCTGAATGAACCACCGATAGAATCCAGCATGCCCCAAAAAGGTGCGGATATGCTTCGCGTTACGTGGCGGTGGGGATTAACAATAAGACCCACTTTGGTGGGATCGACCTCAATCCCTCGCTACCATGAAGTGACATTTCTCCCAATTGAGAGTGAGGTTCTTCTCACGACATCGCTTGAGGACAAGTCTCAAGTGACGAAGGCACTCATCAAAGGAAGCACCAAATATAGAAAAGTCGTCCATGAAAATCTCAAGTAAACGCTCTACCATATCAGAGAAGATGCCGATCATACACCTTTGAAACGTTGCCAACGCATTACATAACCTAAAGGGCATGCGACGGTAGGCAAACGTGCCAAAGGGACAAGTAAATGTGGTTTTCTCTTGATCCTAGGGGGCGATGGGAATTTGGTTGTAACTGGAGTATCCATCAAGAAAACAATAATACTCATGTCCGGCCAACCTTTCCAACATCTGATCAATGAATGGAAATGGGAAATGATCTTTCCGCGTTGTAGCATTGAGCTTGCGATAATTAACACAAACTCGCCAGCCAGTTTGCAGGCGTGTCGGGATAAGCTCATTATACTATTTCTCCACAACCGTCACGCCTGACTTCTTGGGAACCACATGGACAGGACTCACCGACGAACTATCAGAAATTTGATAGATTATGCCATGATCCAAGCACTTGAGAACCTCCTTTCGGACGGCTTCTTTCAGTATAGGATTCAATCTTTGTTGTAGGTCCCTGCAGGGCCTAGAATCCTCTTCCATGTGGATCCCATGCTGAACAATACCAAGGATAATTCCCTTGATATCCTTCAAGGACCACCCGATCGCCTCTTGGTTTTCAAAGAGTACTCTTTTGAGGGCAACCTCTTGATCTTGTGCAAGATCCGAAGCAATAATGAGTGGCAAGGTCTCATTATCCACTAAAAAGATATACTTTAGGTTATCGGGGAGCGGTTTAAGCTCAACCAGAGGTGGGTCCTTGTCGGATTCAGAGTTACTTTCAAGTGGCTCAAGGGCCACGGGGTAAGAGGAGAAAGCACCCAGATGTGCCTCCTCGTCCAGAGATACGCTGGCGGATTCATCAAGATCCTCTTCACTCGCAACCTGGTCATTAGGCACCTCAATATTATGTCGATGTGAGTCGAATATGCCTAATGACTCGGGCTCATCCATGTCCTAGATGAAATTGGCTCTGACAGTATCGTCGAATAGCCCGGGTTGCTTACCAAGAGTAAATATGTTGAAATCCGCTATAAGGTTTCCAAAAGACAACCTCATCAAGCCATTACAACAATTGATCAAAGCATTAGTTGTCGCAAGAAACAGCCTCCCAATGATCATAGGAATTTGTCCTTGTGGGTTGGACACGGGTTCAGTATCCAAGATGATGAAGTCAACTGGAAATACGAACTCACCCACTTTGATAAGGACATCCTCCACACTCCCTCGTGGAATCTTGACGAATCTGTCAGCCAACTGGAGGGTTGTCCTCGTTGGTTTAAGATCGCCTATTCCAAGGTTGACATAGACAGAGTAGGGCAGGAGGTTCACAGATGCTCCCAAATCCAATAAAGCTTGAGAGATTGTCACGTTACCGATCATGGAAGAGACAGTTGGACAACCTGGGTCCTTGTATTTGACTTGCATGGGTTGTGTCAATATTGAGCTCACATTGGCGGCCAAAAATGCCTTTTTTGGAACATTTGTTTTTCTCTTAGTGGTGCAAAGGTCCTTGAGGAACTTGGCATACGGTGGCATTTGTTGAACAATGTCCAACAACGGGATGTTCACCTTTACTTGCCTAAGTACCTCAACGATCTTGTCCCAATGCTCATCACGTTTTTTAGTCAACCTATGAGGGAATGGTGCCTTGGGGACATAACAATCACGAGGAGGAGTCTCAGAATTAGGTTCCTTGACATACTCAAGACTCTCCTCGGAAGTCTCGCGAACAGGGTTAGCTTCAGGCATTTCCACATTGTTGTCAACAACCCTTCCCGATCTCAAGACATGGACAACATTTGCATGTTGGGAAAGGTCACTTTCAACATTGTGTACATTCTGCCAAGAATGGGCTGGTTGACCCCTGGGATTTACCACAGGTTGACACGGTAACTGACCATTCTCGCGTTCATGGAGCTGATGAGCCAACTGGCTAAGTTGCATTTCCAAGGCTTTGACTGAATTATTGTAGGAGTGACTGTACGGGTCGTTACAGGGCCCCTGTTGATACATCGCATTTGCATGCTTAGTATCCCTTGGAGCGTAAGTGCATTCCAAGTCATCATGGCCCGTAAGTCCACACCTACTACACCCAGGAGTAGCAACCTGAGCTACAGGAGCTCCATCCATCTCCAAACTCTCAATCCTACGCATGAGAGCAGCCAATTTCGCCTCAGACGCGATAGTTGACACAACATGATATGACTCAGCCCGACCAGAGAAACTGGCGGCTGGTGGCTCTCTCGTGGTGTCCTACTCAAAGGTATGTTCAGCCATAAACTCAAAAGTGTCACATGCCTCATTGATGGGTTTCATTTGGAAATCACCCTGACACATCGACTCCAACAATGTGCGGGTGTTGTAGTTAAGTCCCTCATAAACAATTTGGCACAGTTGCCATAACTCAAATCCATGATGAGGGCACTGCTGGAGAAGGTCCTTGAACCTCTCAAAGAAAGCATGAAAAGATTTGGTCTCCGTCTGATACATTTGATGTATCTAGTGCCGTATCTGTTGAGTTTTCCTTTGAGGGAAAAATCTCTTAAGAAATACGGTCACAAAGTCATCCCAAGACCGAATAGAGCTCGCCGGGAGGATGTACATCCATTTCTTCGCGTTATCCTTCAACGCGAAAGAAATCATCCTCAACCGGACTGAATCCTCATCAAGTTGTTGAAGCTTGAACATGGAGCATACTTCCTCGAATTCGCGTATAATAATATACGGATCCTCCTTATTGGCAGTGAAGGTAGGAAGCATGCTCACATATTGAGGTTTCAACTCATAGTTGTTCCCGCGAGCTGGGGGAAGAACTATGCAAGAAGGCTGCGCAGCCGAAACAGGATGAGTCCGCTCCCACAAAGTCATCGGTCTATCCTGTCGAGCTAAAGGTGGTGGTGCACCAAGAACTCCATCCTGACCGAATACCTCTTCCTCTCGAGTCAGAGGAGGAGGAGAAGGAGGTCTACGTGGTGGTGGGAGCGGACCGAGGTAATCCACGTATGGAACCTAGTCTCCCCCGTCACCACGAGAAGACTCGGCCTCATGCTCCAAAGGAGCACGAGGCGGAGATGGCCGATCACCAAGACCATCCATCTCAGAAAAATGCACTCTCTCAAGTCGAGCGCTCTCACCAAAACGAGCACAACCTCGCATAAAATGCTCGACTCGACTCTAAAATAACACACAATAGAAGGTGTACTCAGAGGAGGAGACTACTCGTAGAGAATAGATGTGGAGAGGACTCAGATGAGGAGGGAATAATCCTTAGATCTAGCATGGGTTATGGGATCAGGTAGAAGCCTAACTAGCAAGCACAACTTAATCACCTTAAGGTTATGGGTCCTTAGGCTACACGAGTTCACTAGCCTCGACATGGCTCACCTCCCTACAACAAAGACCACAATGCCCAACAAGTGATACCAGATCCGGAGATCCAGTACCTCCTACTATCGACAAGGTAGGCAATGCCGATGAGACCATGACGGTCTCAACTAGATTACTCTCCTAGTGCGTCCGCAAACCTTAGGGCCAATGTCTACTTGCTTTTAGAATTAAGGCTTTGATTAAGAGTAATTTTTGGGGCCAAGGAAAGGGTGATAAAATCCCCCACTTTATATTTTATGGGACAACCCCTCCTTAGTAGCGTTTTGATCCTAAATCTAACAATCAACGCTCCAATCAAACGCTCAACTCACTCTTGTCCAGATGCAATTCCTACTAACTAATGCATGGTCATACAAGATGCATGAATGAGTGTAGGAAATGTGTACCTCACGGCAGCACTCAACAACTGAAAATAAAGCTAAAATCAAAGAAAACTACGTGTCAAAGTCAAGTACATGATGCGTGACCTAAACAAGTAAGAATCTCTAGTCTTTTTCTTTGGATTTTAAGGCCAAGTTGATTAATGAGGATTGGTTTAATGATCTGAGAGCAAAGTAGAAGTCACAGCATGCAAAATAGTGCTCCCAGATTACTACAATGAAAGAACAAACTACCAGAACAAAAATGAAGGATAAAGACGCTCACCAGGCCGCCAATTGGCGGTGCCAGACTGCCAATTGGTTGTCACTGTTGAGTGTTTCGCTCTCCAATTTCTCCAGTGGCCTCCCCATGAGCTGAAGGGTCCCTGAAACCAACAAAAACTAAAACCAAAAAATCAAAACCACTCGAATCGTCCAAACCAAAGTTTGGACAGAGCACCTCCCCGGAAACGGTGCCAAAAACTTGATTGATTCATTTTATATTAACCGCAGGTGCACGGCCGAGTTGAAACGGTGGCAAATACTGGTCGATCCACAGGGAGGTGTGTCGACTTTTGGTTTGTGCGAAGGCGAGTGGGAAAGAAAGAAGATAAAGGATTGATTACATTAAACTTGTAAAGTTCTTATTAATTCAAGTAAAGTTCTTATAAATTCTTATTAATTCAAGTAAACCATCAAGTAAAGTTCTTATTAATTCAAGCAAACATACTAATATCTCTCACAAACAATAATATCTAGCATTCATACCATCTACATAACATGTACACACATCTACTCCACCCCAAAGGGGATGGAACTACTCACACATATTTAAACTAACATTTATACTAAGGAAAGAAGACATGCTTAAACAAATTATAGAAAGACTAAACAACAAGTTAACTAAAAGACATAAAACAAAACAAACATGCAAACATATTAAAGGAAATTAAACTAAGCAAGAAACAACATACTAATGGAAAACATCTATTTATTACTCACTCAATTACAAGTAGCCTCTCTCCACCAGGGTTTTTGCTTCAAGGCTTTAACTCCCAGTAGAGATGATGGCCACCAAGAGAGTGATGGGGTACAAGAGAGGAGGGAGAGTTCTATTTATAGCCATAGAAAAAGGTAATCCGGGACAATCCCCCGGAATGGGACTAAACAAATACCATAAATAGCCTAAACAAACACTAATACATGCGCTCCAGAAGTCTTAGTGGATCCGGAGAGATCCGGCCCGCCAATTAGCGCTCCCAGACCGTCAATTGGCGGTCCATAAACTCTGGATCCGGCTGGAATTTGTTGTGGGCTTTTCTGGATGTCTTTGTTGGTCTTTCATGCATATACTTTGTTTATTGGAGCTCTGACCCGAATCGAATTGCCAAAATAATCCCCATGATGGTGTGGAGTTTTCTGTTTTGCTCTTTGGTCCTTCGGTCTTACGTTCAGGTTCTTCTCCCTTGCATCTTAGTCTTCGAGTCTCTCAACTCAGTCATTTTCCTATTTTGTAGGTCCTTTCATGCCTCTTGTCTTCAAACCACTTTATTTCTGAAATTCAAACATAAAGCTCATTACATCGCATTGTTTGGGTGAAAGATAATGGATATAAGATAAAAATATAAGCATGAAATGATGTCAATCAATTGTAAAGTCTTGAGTTGCTAAATTGTCGTTGTAACACGCTTTGAATCGCCTTCTTGCCACATTGGATGACAGAGGTGTACACGTATTACTCATGATCTACCGATTTCGCCTATGACTGGTGTGTCTCGAGTTCGACGATTGCGTCCCGAGTTGGACTTGTATGTCTTCCACACTATTTAAGAGCAAACTACGTTTCGTTGGAAATTTGTTAAATAGGAAAGTCTTTAGTCTCAAAACTGTCTTTGTAACAAGCCATTAATCTCCTTCTTTGAATTTGGATGATCGAGTTATGCACAATTTTTTGATGATCTGTCGATTTTGCGTAGGACTGGTGCATCTCGAGTTGGACTTGTATGTCTTCCGCACTATTTGTGAGACCATTACGCTTCGAATTAGGAAATTTGTTCAATTGCAAAGTCTTGAGTTGCTAAATTGTCATTGTAACATGCTTGGAATCACCTTCTTCCATATCGGATGAGAGAGGTATATAGATATTAGCGAGGATCTGTAGATTTTGCGCGGGAATGGTGCGTCTCGAGTTGGACTTGTATGTCTTC
The DNA here is from genome assembly GCA_963682175.1 of Triglochin maritima. Taxonomy (NCBI): domain Eukaryota; kingdom Viridiplantae; phylum Streptophyta; class Magnoliopsida; order Alismatales; family Juncaginaceae; genus Triglochin; species Triglochin maritima. Next base: position 15,338,396 of record OY821786.1, read on the forward strand.
CACACTCTTTATGAGACCATTACATTTCAAACTTGGAAATTTGTTATATAGGAAAGTCATGAGTCTGAAATTTTCGATAACGGATGAGAGAGTTGTACACAAATTACTGATAATCACACGATTTCACGCAGGACTGGTGCATCCTGAGTTGGACGTGTGTGTCCCGAGTAGAACATGTATGCCTTCCACACTATTTATGAGCCAACTACGTTTCAATTTGGAAATTTGTTAAATAGGAAAGTGTTTAGTCTCGAAACTGTCTTTGTAAGGAGCCTTTAAATTGCCTTGTTTGGATATTGGATGAGGGAATTATGCACAAATTTCTGATGATCTGTTGACTTCGCTCAGGACAGTTGCATCCTGAGTTGGCCGAGTGTGTCTGGTGTTGGGCTTGTATGTTGTTCGCACAATTTATGTGCCCATTACGTTTTGAATTTGGAAATTTGTAAAATAGAAATGTTTTGAGTCGCAAAATTGTCTTTGTAACATCCTATGAATCACCTTATTTTGATATCGGACGAGAGAGTTATACAAAAATTACTGATGATCTGCTGATTTTGTGCAGCACTGGTGCGTCCCGTGTTGGACGAGTGTGTCCCTAGTTGGACCTGCATATCTTCTGAACCATTTATGAGCATGTTATGTTTCGAATTGGGAAATTTTTTGAATAGGAAAGTTTTTAATCTCAAACTTGTCTTTGCAACGAGACATTAATCGCCTTCATTGGCTATTGGATCAGGGAGTTAAGAATAAATTACTGATGATCTCTCAATTTCGTGCAGGACAGGTGAATCCTGAGTTGGACGAGTGTGTCCCGAGTTGGACTTGTATGTCTTCCACACTATTTATGAGACCATTACGTTTCGAATTTAGAAATTTGTTAATTGCCAAGTCTTAAGTGGCTAAATTGCTGTTGTAACGCGCTTTGAATCGCCTTCATGCCATTACGGATGAGAGTGGTACACACATTCCAGTTGATCTGCCAATTTCGTGCAGGACTGGCGCTACACGAGTTGGACGAGTGCATCAGAGTTGGACTGGTATGTTTTCCACACTATTTACGAGCCAATTACTTTTCGAATTGGGAATTTTTTTTAAATTGAAAAGTCATGAGTCTCGAAATTGTCTTTGTAACGAGCCTTGAATCGCCTTCTTTGGATATCAGATGAGTGAGTTATGTACAAATTACTAATGATTTGTCGATTTCGCACAGGAATGGTGCATCCCGAGATGGACGAGTCTGTCCCGTGTTGGACTTGTATGTCTTCCACACTATATATGTGCCCATTACGTTTCGAATTTGGAAATTTATTATATAGCAATGTTTTGAGTCACCTAATTGGCTTTGTAACGCGCTTTGAATCGACTTATTTCGATAACGGATGAGAGAGTTGTACAAAAATTGCTGATAATCAATCGATTTCGCGCAGGACTGGTGCGTCCCGAGTTGGACCTGTATATCGTCCATACCATTTATGAGCCCAGTACGTTTCAAATTTGGAAATTTGTTAAATAGGAAAGTCTTTAGTCTCAAAACTGTCTTTGTAACAAGTCTTGAATTGCATTCTGGGGATATTAAATGCGCAAGTTATGCACAAATTACTAATGATTTGTCGATTTCAAGCAGGACTGCCACATCCTGACATGGACGACTTCGTCCCGAGTTAGACTTGTATGTCTTCCAAAACATTTATGAGTCGGTTACTTTTCGAATTGGAAATTTCAAAGTTTCGGGTCTTAAAATTGTATTTGTAACGCACCTTCAATCACCTTATTTGGATATCAGATAAGTGAGTTATGTACAAATTAGAGATCATCTGTCGATTGCGAGCAGGACTGGGGCGTCGTGAGTTGGACGAGTGTGTCCGGAGTTGGGCTTTTATGTCTTCCGCAATATTTATTTGCCCATTACGTTTTCAATTTGGAAATTTATTAAATAGTAATGTTTTGAGTCGCAAAATTGTCTTTGTAACGTGCTTTGAATCTGCTTATTTCGATATCGAAAGAGAGAATTATACACAAATTGCTGATGATCTGCCGATTTTGCCAAGGACTACTGCGTCCCGAGTTGCACTTGTATGTCTTCCACCCTATTTATGAGCCAATTATGTTTTGAATTTGGAAATTTGTTATATAGGAAAGTCACGAGACTCAAAACTGTCTTTGTAAGGAGCCCTAAATCGCCATCTTTGGATATTGGATGAGCGAGTTATGCACCAATTACTGGTGCATCCTGAGATGGACGAGTGCCTCCCGAGTTGGACTTGTATGTCATCCGCACTATTTAGAAACTATCACGTTTCGAATTTGGAAATTTGTTAAAATTACAAAGTCTTGACTCGCTTAATTTCCGTTGTAACGCGCTTTGAATCGCCCTCTTGCTATATCGGATGAGAGAGGTATACACATATTCCTGATGATCTACGGATTTCGCACAGGACTTGTGCGTCAAGAGTTGGACTTGTATGTCTTCCACACTATTTATGAGACAATTAGATGTTGAATTTGGAAAATTATTAAATAGGAAGATCATGGGTCTCAAAATTATATTTGTAACAAGCCTTAGATCGGCTTCTTTGGATGTTGGTTGAGAGAGTTGTGCTCAAATTACTGATGATCTGTTGATTTCGCGCAGGACTAGCACATCCTGTGTTGGACGAGTGCGTCCCAAATTTGACTTATGTGTCTTCCACACTATTTATGAGACCATTCCGTTTAGAATTTGGAAATGTGTTAAATTGTAAAGTCTTGACTTGCTAAATTGTCGTTGTAACACGCTTTGAATCACATTCTGGCCACATCGGATGAGAGAGGTATACATGTATTACTCATGATCTACCGATTTCACCCAGGATTGGTGCGTCTCGAGTTGGACGAGTGTGTCCCGAGTTGGACTTGTATGTCTTCCACACTATTTATGAGCCAACTACGTTTTGAATTTGGAAATTTGTTAAATTGGAAAGTCTTTAGTCTCAAAACTGTCTTTGTAACGAGCCATTAATCGCCTTCTTTGGATATTGGATGAGAGAGTTATGCACAAATTTTTGATGATCTGTTGATTTCGCGTAGGACTGGTGCATCTCGAGTTGGACTTGTACGTCTTCCGTACCATTTATGAGACCATTTCACTTCGAATTAGGAAATTTGTTCAATTGCAAAGTCTTGAGTCACTAAATTGTCGTTGTAACACGCTTGGAATCACCTTCTTCCAAATCAAATGAGAGAGGTATATTGTAATAATCCTAAACCCATTTAGATTTCTAATGGGTGTTAGGAGGAGAGAGGGTGCTTAGTGGAGGCTTTGCATGGGGAAGGTACATGAACAGTGGGTTGCATGGAATGGAGCATTATGGGTTGGTGGTAGCTGTGATGATGAGGTTTTTGGGTGGGCTTTAAGAGAAAAACATTTTTCTCTCTCTCCCTTACTTCTTTCTTTTCATTCACTCAAACCTCTCTCACATTTCCTTCCTTCTTTTCCGAAGACCAGAGGTGGTGGAGACGACTCCAGCGTGCGCCGTCTTCCCTTTCAGATATGCCAGCTTCTTAGTGTGGTTTGTCGTTCACCCTCGTGTGAGGGATGTGGTGGTCGGTAGCGGGAGGTCAAAGACCTCGCCGGCGGCAAGAAACGGCGTAAAATCCTTGGCTGGCGCAAGCTTGTTGTCGACTAACGGTCTTCCACACTATTTATGAGCCAATTACGTTTCGAATTTGGAAAATTGTTGTGTAGGAAAGTCATGAGTCTCAAAATTGTCTTGGTAACAAACCTTGAATTGCCTTCTCTGGATATTGGATTAGTGAGTTATGCACAAATTACTGGTGATCTGTCGATTTCGAGTTGGACTGGTGCTTCCCGAGTTGGACTTGTATGTCTTCAACAACATTTAAAAGCCTATTATGTTCCCAATTTGGATATCGGATAAGCGAGTTATGCACAAATATCTGATGATCTATCGATTTGGCGCAGGACTGGTGCGTACCGAGTTGGACTTGTATGTATTCCACGTCATTTATGAGCCAATTACATTGCGAATTTATAAATTTGTTAAATAGGAATGTCTTGAATCTCAAAACTATCTTTGTAACGAGCCTCAAATCTCCTTATTTGCATATCGGAGGAGTGAGTTATGCATAAATTAGTGATGATCTGTCGATTTTGCATTGGATTGGTGCGTCCCGAGTTGAACTTATATGTCTTCCACAACATTTATGAGCTTATTACTTTCCGATTTTGGAAATTTGTTAAATAGAAAAGCTTTGAGTCGCAAAATTGTCTTTCTAACGAGCTTTGAATAGCCTTATTTGGTTATCGGATGAGAGAGTTATACATAAATTACTGATGATTTGTCAATTCCAAGCAGAAATGGTGCGTCCCAAGTTGGACGAGTGCGTCCCACGTTGGACTTGTATGTCGCCAAAAACCATTTATAAGCCTATTACTTTTCAAATTTGGAAATTTGTTAAATAGAAAAGTCTTGAGTCTCTAACTTATCTTTGTAACGAGCCTTGAATCACCTTATTTGGATTTTGGATGACATAGTTATGCACAAATTACTGCAAATTGTCCATTTCGCGCAGGACAGATGCGTGCCGAGTTGGACGAGTGCGTCCCGAGTTGGACTTGTCTGTCTTCCACACCATCTTTTATCCCATTATGTTGCGAATTTATAAATTTGTGAAATAGGAGAGTCTTGAGTCTCGAAATTGTCTTTTTAACGAGCATTGAATCACCTTATTTGGATATTAGATAAGAGAGTTATGAATAAATTACTGACGATCTCTCGATTTCGCGCAGAACTGGTGCGTCATGGACGACACTTGTATGCCTGCCACACCATTTATGAGCCCGTTACATTACAAATTTATAAATTTTTTTAAAATGGAAAGTCTTGAGTCTCCAAATTGTCTTTGTAACGAGCCTGGAATCTTGTTATTTGGATATCGGATGAATGAGTTATGCAAAATTACTGATGATCTGTCAGTTTCACGCATGACTGGTGATCCCGAGTTGGACGAGTGCGTCCCAAGTTGGACTTGTATGTCTTCAACACCACTTATGAGCCCAATATGTTTCGAATTTGCAAATTTAATAAATAGGAAAGTCTTTCGTCTCGAAAATGTCTTTGTAATGAATTTTGAATCTTCATATTTGGATATCGGATGAGTGAGTTATACACAAATTACTGATGATCTGTCCATTTCACGTTGGACATGGTTGTCCCGAGTAGGACGTGTGCGTACCGAGTTGGACTTGTATGTCACAAAAGACCATTTATCAGCATACTATATTTCGAATTTGGAAATTTGTTCAATAGAAAAGCTTTGAGTCGCAAAATTGTATTTGTAACGAGCTTTGGATCGCCTTATTTGGATATCGGATGAAAGAGTTATACACAAATTACTGATGATTTGTCGATTTCGCACAGGAATGGTGCATCCCGAGTTGGATGAGTGTGTCCCGCGTTGGACTTGTATGTCGCAAAACTCCGTTTATGAGCCTATTACTTTTCGAATCTGGAAATTTGTTAAATAGGAAAGTCTTAAGTCTTATAATTTGTCTTTGTAACGAGCCTTGAATCACCTTTTTTGAATATGGGATGACAGAGTTATGCACAAATTACCGATGATCTGTCCAAATCGTGTAGGACTGATGCGTCCCGAGTTAGATGTGTGTGTCCCGAGTTGGACTTGTATGTCTTCCACACAATTTATGAACCCATTACGTTTCGAATAAGTAAATTTGTTAAATAGGAAAGTCTGGAGTCTCGAAATTGCCTTTGTAACAGGCCTTGAATTTCCTTATTTAGATATCAGATGAGTGAGTTAAGCACGAATTACTGATGATCTTCCAATTTGGCGCATAACTGGTGCGTCCCGAGTTGGACGAGTGCATCCCGAGTTAGACTTGTATGTCTTCCATGTTGGATCATGTGGGTTATGGGTCCACAATTATAGCTAATCCTAATTCTCTACTTGATTAAGCAATCAAATGCGCAGCGGAATAAACAAACAAAAATAGAGAAAGAAAATGCAAACTACAAGAAGTCGGGGGATTTTTATAGAGGTTCGGCACCCCACCCGGGTCCTAGTCTTCTACTGCAAGCTCCGTTCGGATCACCGAGCTCCGCTCACGATTTCACTAACCACTCCCCGTTTTGGGCCGGGAGAGAACGCCTTTACAATCTTCAAGTTCGCGAACAACCCTCGCCGAGCTTGGCTCCTCCTCTCAGAATCCGAGAGGGATGCTTCGGGATTTCACCAAAACCTTTACTCTTCTTTGACAGAAACAAACATGAGTAGGACAATCACACTCTAAACTTGAGCACACTTTAGTAAGATTGGAAATTTGAGGCTTGGAGTGTTTGGAAAGATCTCTCTAATGTAGGAGGCAAATATGTGTGGGAGAGATGTGTTAAAATGTGTTTTACAACTCTTCATATAGGCATTAGAGAGAATAAAGCCGTTGGGATTGATTGGGTATGACTTGGTGTAAGATACACAAAACAGAATCTTGCAGGACCCAATTCTGCCTAAGAACGGTCGACCGAAATGGGTATGTCGTTCGACCGTTTGGTCATCAGCTTTGACTTAAGTTCACTTAAGTTAACGGTCGAACGGGCTCAGGGGATAGGTCGACCGAATAAGTCCAGGTACTTCTGGGAGACCAAATTTTGTTGGTTCAGTGGACTGCTAGGAAAGTTTCGGTCCACCGGATGTTTGGTAATTTTGTGGTATTTGGGAATAATACGAATATGATCGTTGGGTATAATACGACAAAACAAATGGTCATGTGTTACATGTGTGAACGGTCGAACAAAAAGGTTTAAACCGTCGACCGTTTTGTTCCAGGCAATTCAAGTTTTGTTTAGTGTTTTCCGGTTTCAGTTTGGATGATCTATTGAAGTCCAAATTTTGTGAAATTTTGTGTGTGAGTTCTATAAGGAACCTAGTGTGTGGTGGAGTAGTTTTTAGCTCAAGTATGCTCAATTACATAATGTTCCTAAATACTCAAAGAAATAAAAAATACATGTCTTCAAATGAGCTTGATTACATGTCTTGACTTGATTTCCTTTCTTCCTTGAGTCTTGATCACCTGTAGAGGTTAGCACAAACCAATATAACATTACTGATGATGCAATTACACAATGTCTTCAAATGAGCAATGCAACATGTGTGCTACTTTACATGACCATAATTAAGATTAGGTTTATTAAATCATCAAAACATATATTAAGGCCAAAAAGCCACCATTCCACACCATTTACAAGACTATTACGTTCCCAATTTGGAAATATGTTAAATAGAAAATTATTGTGACTCAAAATTGTCATTGTAACGAGCCTTGAATCTCCTTCTTTGGATAATGGAGGAGAGAGTTAGCCCCAAATTACTGATGATGGGTCGATTTCTCTCAAGACTGGTGCATCCTGAGTTGGACTTGTATCTCTTCCACAGCATTGATGAGCCCATTACGTTTCGAATTTGGAAACCTGAGAAACAAAAAAGTTTTGAGCCTCAAAATTGTCTTTTTAACGAGCCTTGAATCTCCTTATTTTGATTTTGGATGAGAGTGTTATGCACAAATTTCTGATGAATTGCCAATTTCGTGCAGGACTGGTGCGTCCCGAGTTGGACGAGTGCATCTCGAGTTGGACTTGTCTGTCTTCCACACCATTTGTGATCCCCTTCTATTTCGAATTTGGAAATATGTTAAATAGGAACGTTTTGACGATATTGTCTTCGTAACGAGCCTTGAATCTCCTTATTTGGATATTGGATGAGTGAGTTTTGCACAAATTTCTGATGATTTGTCGATTTCTCCTAGGACTGGTGCATCCCGGGTTGCACAAGTGCGTCCTGAGTTGGACATGTATATCTTCCACACCATTTATGAGTCTATTACTATCCCAATTTGGAAATATGGTAAATATGAAAGTCTTGAGTCTCGAAATTGTCTTTGTAACGCGCTTTGAATGTCCTTTTTTGGATATTGGATGAGTGAGATATCTACAAATTTATGATGATGTGTCATTTTTTGCGCACAACTGATGCATCCCGAGTTGGACTTGTATGTCTGAAAACACCATTTCTGACCCTATTACCTTTCGAATTTGGAAATTTCTTAAATAGGAAAGTCTCGAGTCTCGAAATTGACTTTGTAATGAGCATTGAATCGACTTATTTGGATATTGAATGAGAGTGTTATGCACAAATTAATAATGATCTGTCGATTTCGCAAAAGACTGGTGCGTCCCGAGTTAGACGAGTACGTCCCGAGTTGGACTTGTTTGTCTTCCACACAATTTATGTTCTATGTATTTTTCGAGTTTTCCGATAGTTTTGTAGATTTAATTCTAATTGATTCTTGTGATAGTTTTAAATATTTTGAAACACATCAATGTTAGAATTAAAATTTAGACTTATGTCTAATATATAAAATTTTCATTTTTAATTAAATGATTATTTTATAAGGAATCGACAAAACGAAAAAGGCATATGTTTATCTTTCTTTAAATTTTTATTTTTCGAAAATGGATAAACAGCGGTTCAGATGTTTTGTATTTTGAACTATGGATGAATAAAATTATTTTTAATGGATTTCAAATGATTTTAGAATTGTTTGATTTAGAGATGCATTATAAACTAAATCGAGTAATATATAGTATATGTACATGCATTACTCGAGTTCTCTAATGCAAGGATATGTGAGTTTGTATGTTCCGATGAAGCCATGTGTGAATGAATGAATGAATGTGTATGTTTTTATTATTCAATCGCAGGGGATTATGTATATGTGAAAGCCAAATTTCTATTTCTATGTATATGCATGCATATGAGAGGATTTTTACATAGGACTTGCACTAGACAATTTTCAAAATTGAGAGATGCATGTTTATATTTTTGCAATATCAACATCCATGGTGCAAGAGGAAGACGCTGAAGAAGCGCAAGGATCAAGGACGTGGGAACATATAAACTCAAACAATGTGTGTGTTAATGGATATATTCATGTTTGTGTGCTTGACATGTATGTGATTGTACGGATAAATGTTAGGATGTGTATAGATGATAAATATGCATGATCACCTAAATTCTAAAATCATACATAAATGTTTAGATTGTCCAACCAAAAATTAAGAGTATTTTTCTTTCTTATTTCATCCACTAGCAGTCATCGATCGAGGGATATTCTGCTCGCCCTTAACGGGAGATAGCTTCCTCCATCTTTGGGAATAGTGGGAGATATAAGGTTGTCTATTGTTGTGCCTTGAATAGATGTACTAGGTGTGATTCACCCTTAGTGGACACCGAGTATATTTGTTTGTGAATACAATGGACAAACGTATCTCGTATCAAATGAAATAAGTTTTCTTAACAAGACTCGGAGCCCTAGCTCGGTTTTGAGAAAAAGAGTTTTTCTTACGAGGATCGGTCAAATTTCCCCTTAATTAAATCGAAAAGAGTGATAAAAGTTTGAAAATGCAAATGTTGCAATATTTCAAAATGGTTATGATTAGAAAAATATTTTCTTACCTTGATTTTATAATATATCAGATAGCGCTTAGCTACTTTATATTATAATTGATAGGATCTTGAATTGCTGCATTTATGGAAAAAAATTATTTACGGTATTGAATTTTAAAACATAAAATTGACATTAAATCCCATATAATTTATTTTGTAGAAATGCAAATATTCAACCTATTGTGCGATATATGATTGAAAAACATCCTTTGGCAAATGATGACGCAAACTTCATAAGTTGGCAACTCACGCTCAATATCGTGTTGAAGTTTGAGAAACTATCTCATATTTTGGATGGTGAAATCCCAAAATTAAATGAGAAGGAAACCGATAAGGAGAAAGAGACAAAAGCCAAATGCGAAGACCAAGAGAACCAGGTTCACGGTTTAATGTTGGCCTCCATGGGTGACTCGCTTCAAGCGAAATACTTGGATTCAAAACCCAAGAAGACCATGGAAGCATTAACTAAGATGTTCATGGATAGTGCTAGAAAAGAGCGCTATAAGACCACCATCGCACTCACAAGGTGCCACACGGCAGAGGGAACATCGGTATCCATGCATTTTCTCACGATGCAAGGATACCTTGAGAAGTTGTCGAAGCTCTCTTCCCCGATGCCCGATGACATTGCAGAAGATTTGATTCTTGGCTCTCTAGCCCTGTCCTACAAGGACTTCATTATGCACTATCATGTGCGTGAGAAAGGAGTGAGTCTTGAGGAACTTCACAATGCTCTCAAAACGGCTGAAGTTGACATGGGCAAGGGTCGGGACAAGCACGTCCTAGCCGTCCATCAGAGGAGCAAGAGGATCACCAAAGGTAAAGGCAAATTCACCAAAAATACATCAATCAAGAGCAATGGAGTAGGAGGTGCTCGTGTGAGTGCCTCAAGGGCAACACGGACTGCTTTCACTGCGGTGAAAAGGGACACATCCGGCCAAATTATCCCAATTGCAAGGAAGACCTTGACAATGGAGTGATTGAACGTAAGCACCTCAAAAAAGGCCAATGGTATATTTGTTATTGAGATAAATTTAGACACCTCTGTCCATGATTGGGTAATTGATACCGGATCTTGTGCTCCCATAATTTCTAATGTGCAGCTAATAAAGGATAGAAAGGAACTCATGAAGAATGAGAAGATTTTGAAGGTCGGAAATGGTGCGAGCGTTGCTGTGATTGCACAAGGTTTTGTGGAGCATCAATTATCTAGTGGTTAAATTTATGTTCAAAGAACGTTTATTATATGCCTTCGATTAGCACGAATATTATTTCTGTATCATGTTTGGATATGGATAATTTTAATATAAATATTTCAAATTCTTGCTTGTCTATATCGATGAATGGAATTTCTATGCAAATGCATTTGTGAGGAATGGTCTCTATTTGCTTGAATTGAATAATAAACAAATCTTAACATCAATAAAAAAAGCTTAAAACTACTCACGTGATTGATACACTCTTGTGGCACTATCGTCTTGGTCACATAAATGAAAAATGCATCAAGAAATTGCTAGAACCTAACCTTCTTGGTCAACTTGATTTTAAATCATTGGAGACGTGCCAACCTTGCCTAATGGGCAAAATGACCAAGAGGCCTTTCAAGAAGAAAGGACCGAGAGCGAATGACTTGTTAGATTTGATACATTCTGATGTATGTGGTCCGATGAGTACTAGTGCAAGAGATGGTTTTAGGTACCTCATTACGTTCATGGATGACTATAGTCGTTATGGCTATATTTATCTAATGAGACACAAAAGTGAATCCTTTGACAAGTTCAAGGAATTCAAGAATGAAGTAGAGAACCAACTCAACAAGAAAATGAAGTCTCTACGAACGGATCATGGAGGTGAGTACTTAAGTACCAAATTTGAATCATTCCTAAAGGAGTGTGGTATTGTACCACAACTCACCCCTCCTGGTACACCTCAATGGAATGGGGTATCCGAAAGGAGGAATAAGACACTACTCGACAAGGTTCGATCAATGATGAGTCAAGCTGAATTGCCGCTTTACTTTTGGAGTTTCGCACTAGAAGCTGCGGCTTACACACTAAATAATGTTCCATCCAAATCCATAGAGAAAACGCCTTATGAGCTATGGAGTGGTAAAACACCTAAGCTCAATTTTCTCAAGATTTGGGGTTGTGAGGCCTACGTCAAGAGATTGATGTCGACCAAACTTCAACCAAAAGCAGATAAGTGCTTCTTTATAGGTTATCCTTGTGAGACAAGAGGATACTACTTTTGGCATATAAACCTCTAATCGAGTGATTGTAGAGAGGGATGTCGTATTTCTAGAAAAAGAATTTCTGGAAAGAATAAAAAGTTGTGGGAGTAGAGTTGTGCGTGAGGAGACTTAAGATATTCTACAAGATCATGATATGAATGGAGACATTCAAGATCATGAAGGCTCAACCGAGGTTCCTTGGGTCAGTGGGAGCTTGAGTGAGACACCCTCGCAAGCAATTGTGAGAGAAACTCAATCTTCCCCACCTAGCGTACGTTCGAGAATAGAACATGAACCAATTCCGTAAGAAATTGTGGAAGAAATTCGAGAAGTACACATAGAACCAAAAGAACTTAGAAGGTCAACGAGGGAAAGGAAGAAACCCGATATGTATTTGGGACTCATGAGATCATGGTACTAGATACCGATGATCCCCTCGACATTTCAAGAAGCAATGGAAGGAAAGGACTCCAAACTATGGTTTAAGGACATGGAATCTGAAATAGAATCCATGTATGATAATCAAGTGTGGAACTTGGTTGACCTTCCTCAAGGGAAAAAGTCATTCAAAATAAATTGGTTTTCAAGAGGAAGATGGACATGGATGGGAACTTGACAACCCACAAAGCGAGGCTTGTAGCAAAAGTTTTCACTCAAGTTCAAGGAATTGACTATGATAAAACTTTTTCACCGGTTGCCATGCTCAAGTCTATTCGGATTATGCTCGCTATTCCTGTATTTCATGATTATGAGATATGGCAAATGGATGTCAAAACAACGTTCCTAAATGGGAAGTTGGAGGAGGATGTGTACATGGTACAACCTCAAGGTTTTGAAGATCCAAAGAATAGCGGGAAAGTATGCAAGCTTCAAAGATCCATTTATGGATTGAAGCAAACATCAAGGAGTTGGAACAAGTGCTTTGACGAAGAAGTCAAAAAGATTCACTTCGTCTAAAGTAAGGAAGAGTCTTGTATATAAAAGAAGGTTAGTGGGAGCCACATAGTGTTCTTGATCTTATATGTCGATGACATGCTCCTCATGGGAAATCATATTCCTTTGCTTGAGCAAACGAGAAGTTCATTAAAATCCACATTTTCAATGAAAGAAATGGGTGAGGCTCAATACATTTTCGGAATGAAGATATATAGAGATAGATCCCGTAGACTCATTGGCCTAAGTCAACGTACATACATTGACAAGGTCTTTGAAAGGTTCAGCATGAACAACTCCAAAAAGGGCAGTGTGCCAATGAGTATGGGTGTGCAACTCAAGAAGTCCCAACGTGTTGAATCACGTAAAGACTTGGAGTACATGAAAGATATCCCTTATGCTTCGGCAATAGGATCGATCTTGTACGCGATGACTTGCACAAGACCCGATGTCTTGTATGCTCTAAGCGTGACAAGTCGTCACCAATCCAACACTGGTCTTGAGCATTGGACTACGGTCATGAATATTCTGAGGTGCCTTAACCAGACCAAAGCAAAGTTTCTTGTTTATGGAGGACAAAGAGTTAATAGCCAAGGGTTGTTCAGATGCGAGTTTCATGAGTGATCCAGACGATAGGATGTCGCAATAATGATATGTCCTCATTCTGGAAGGTGGACACATGAGCTAGCGTAGTTGGAGTCAAATCACTACGGCTGATTCAACCCCCGACAAAGGCAAAATAAATTTATTATGGGTGGACACAAACAACAACACAACTGATCCATTCAATAAACCCTCATACCAAGCCAAAAGGCGAAATGCATTTCTAGTCCATTGGTCTGAGGAACCATGTGGATTGGCTTGATGAGTGATTAGAGAGGGTTACTCTAGTTATTATTGTTTTATACAAGGAGAATGTATGTGAAAGAAAACTTTGATAACAAGTGCGAGATTGAAAGGAATGTGTTCTAAATGTTTTACTTTTATATGTTAATTATTATGAATTGGATGTGCAAACATTTTGTTCCTTGATTATGGTATTCGTCTTTTGGAAGTGTTATGGAAGAGGCACTTGGTCCTTAACCGTAGAGCTCTAAAAGATAATGGTTTACATAAATCAAAAGTTATTCACAATCATGGTAATTAACATGGAATTTTAATCACCGATATAAGATTGTCATGTTGGTCATCGATTATTGTAGCTCTACAAATAATTGTCGACACGAGTATATAATAGAGGAAAAGATTACTTTTATATATTGAATAGACCTAACAAGTAAACAATATGTAATTATGTTTCATGTCGTTAATCTTTTACTGTTCTTTGGATCCTAAGATATGAGACTTATATCTTTTCACTCAAGAGTGCTTAATTTGATTATTGTTAAAAACTATCAATGAGTATAGTGATAAAGGCAATAGTTGGTTGAACATGACTTGTGCTGGAAAAGATAGTTAGTCAAATGATTATCATTGCCCCTCTTACTTGAGTGATGATACTAGTGGGGCCCTTGATAAAGTAAAATTATAATGTGCACAATGTAACTTGAGTTACGTTACATAGTTGTAATTAGCTTAAAGAGATCAAGAAAATGAACATAATACAAAGGTGACAAAATTCTACTTTGTATATATTCTTAATATCATGAGGCAAGGGACGGACACAAGTGGTGCACTTACATCACTAAATGGATGGTGTTTTGGTTCGAATGGAACAAAGACATCTATGCTAATTGGGTGACTATAATGTGTAGCCGCTTATAGTTTGAGATATTAAGTGATTAATATCGCTGCCAATTTAGCTTAGATACTCCTATAGGTCACACCACAAAACTGGGAAACAAGAAGCTTGATTTTGTGTTCTTATGATGTGTCAGGCTTCATGTGAAAAATGGACACATGTGGTGAATCAATAAAATCAATATGTCGTGAGAATTGACATAATTAGAATCATAATAAATTCATATGAGGTGTATATATTATGAGGTGTAATAACATAATATTACATAGGATAATATATTACATGAGATATGGATTTCCTAAAAACCCCAAAAGATCAAATTTTGTTGGAAATAAATCCAAAATTTGACAAAGTCAAAATCAGGGTCAAACAAGGTAAACCGTTTATGGTTCGGTAGACCGAGGTTTCTTCGGAACGGTCAACCGAACGGGGAACAGGTAAACACAATTGGTTGACCGAAATTTGCTGGAGTGCTTGGATAATTGGGTTCGGTCAGCCGAGCGTGAACGGTCAACCGAGAAAAAATATCCTGGGATATTTTTGGTAGACCGAAGGTGACACGGTCGTCCGATGAAAGTTCGCCAGAAGAAATTTTGGTGGGTCAACGGTCGACCAGAACAAGACACGGATCGTCTGAATTTTTCCAGAGAATTTTTCTCATGCATATTCGGTCGACCATCTAGCTCACGGTTCACTGAACATGTGTTAAGACCCGAATGGTTCGGTAAACCGAGAAGAATTCTCGGTCAACCGAACATTATGATTTTTGCCTGAACTATTAAGAGAATAATTAGAGATCATGACTAAAGGATAGTTCTTGATAAGTATGTTTTGGGAAACTTTAAAAGGACCTCTCATCCTACTTGTTTATGTTAATGCAAAAAATCGTTCTCTCATTAATCTCTCCCTTAATCCCCACGAATATCTCTTAATAGTTTAAAAATTTGGAGATAGAAATCTCAGGAGCTTAAAAGGGGTTATTAGCTAGATTCTAAGCCTAATTAGAGATTGATTGGCTAACTCATTTCTCTCTAATATTGTTTAGAGTTTGGTGAACACTTGGAGGTGAATCGGTGGGCGATTCGACGAGCAACGGAACTTCGGATCTTCTGAAAGGTTTTAGAGAATCTTTGGGTATGAACCTCTATCCTTTGTTTATTTTAATATGTGTAGGAATGCATGTTATTAGAATAAACAAATACATGTACATAAAATAAATGAAAATATAAAATCGATCTTGTATGTTTGTATTAATTTTTTTAAAATATATACATACATAGAGACACGAAATCCTACAGATAAACTGTGTCTAAATTATATCAGACATAACTATGAGCAATAAGAAGTGTGCAATAATTCTACCATTTTTGATATCCCAAAGTGATATACATTTGAGAGATACTCTAGCAAGAGAGAAACTCTCATTTATTTTGCAAATCGGTCGGGAAACATGACCTCATTTTTGTTCGTCTGATAGAAGTCAACAAAGTTTTCTAAAGCTCCACAAAATCAATACCAATGATGACATCCATAATTAATATAATAGATCATTTATTTAGGCACTTCTGGGCATGTTTCGTCTCATTGAAGTCATCTTTATTTCATACTTGTTATTTGCATAATTTTTAGTACACTGCTTTGTTTTCACGATACTTTGTAGTGTGTGCTTCCGGTATACCAAAAAAAAAGTATCATGGTTTTCCAACAACTCTCATGACCTTCAATCATCGGTAATGCATAACCCAAAACTTTTGGTTTTTTGATTCCATACTACTACTGGAGTATTGGGTCATTAATTCGTAAATTGAACAATAAAGTATTTTTCTTTACTACTAAACTCTATATATCTATGGTCTTCTGGCCATAGGGGTTGATTTAGAGATCGATGTCCATTTTTACTCAATAAGTTATTTGCACGTCGTTTTGACAGTCATACGAATCATTCAGGGATTATCATAAAATTTCATAACCCTCTTTCAATGAATAATCTCTAAATCTTTGTACAGTGGCATTGCATGAATAATCTTTGGGCCAATGCATATCATTTTCAATAACAATAATCACTTGCAACATGGTAATTGAAATTCCACCGCAATGTAGCACATTGTATTATATATATACATCTATCAAAATGGATATTGTGAGCACAAGATTAATGCTCATAATAGTTGTGAATGATCATGTGATGCATCAAAATTAGGAAGTAATAATCACATGCTTGAACCACTTTACAAAAACTCTTTTAATCAACATGTTACTAAGAATTCATATAACTTATACTGAGCAAGTGAATCAATACAAAGTTGCATGAGATATATATCATTTAATTGTAGAAGTACTACTAAATATGTAACTATTTCTTTTCATGCGTCAGTGGATTGAGAAATCATGAAATGTTGATCAATAACTTGATGTTTTGTCCAACCACAAAAACAGACATGATATTAAATCATGATACTTTTATATTATTTCCTCCAACAACAATGGCGAACTATAATCATAATCTTTGCTTCATTTTATGCTTTATATATGTCACTGACATAGCATGCAATAGAAAAATTGCGACATGAGGAACGTAATCATTTGCCAGTATATTTAAGCAAACTAAACCACAAAAATATAAGATTACCAAGAGAATGTGTTTAATTGTATATATCATTTTGGTGAAATATTCATGAATCTTCTGGTATAGAAACTATATACAAAACAAGGCTACAATCAAAATCATGTACCTACAATGTAACAAAATTATAAATGGTAGATAACATGAACATGATGTGCTTTCAGAAAGAAAGGAAAAATCACACTACTCATTGAAGTAGTTCCTAGAATGTGTAATTGAGGGAGTTCAATTCAATTAAATTCAATTCGTAGTAGGTAACTTAGAATTACAATTTAATTCATACGAATAAATTCTCAAAAAATTACTGCAGCAACTTTCTTGAGTGGAAAGCAAATTTCAAACAAATAACATTTCCATATAAAGAATTATTGTTTTAATTACATAAAGATACAACTCCAAAATATACTAGTAAGAATCATAACAAATACAAATCTTAATCATTCCATAGGTTTCAAATGTAGAAGGGCATTAATAAGTCATCATTAAGAAAGATATGAAAGCAAACGGAAAAAATTGCATAACTCTAAACCTGACTATTAATTGTACCAATTAAATCACCTCGTCAAACTAATTACTCTCTTTTCTATACGAAAGAAAGGTGGATTTCTTTGTGATCTTATTTCAATTGTATATTTGTATTATAAGGAAGAGCGCATCAAGACATCCTAGTATTTGTATTGTGAAATTAAGGGTAAAACATAAAACTTGAAGAGAGCTTACATAGGAAAGGCTACTGATCTCACCACACAACTCTAAAAGTTGCACTACATATTATGTATATAATATAAAGACAATATTGGTTAAAGTGTCTATGCTAACAAGGAAAATTAAAATCAGTAAGCTAATTACATATATGTATTGATTTATGAATTTGAGGGGCATTAAGAATTCTACTCTTAAATATTAACCGCATGAATAAAGAACAATATCAAACAATATGTAGCAAGATTTTTGGCCAACGGCAGCACCATAAGCATCTATGTATATATATGTCTTGAGGTTTGCTTCTAGATCCATCCAAACCATTATTTCTTCTATAAATAGACTTGTAATGCCTCCTTTGTTCTTGCTTCCTCCATTAGTTTAGGTTTATTTTGCTGCTCATTCGTGTAAGAGGAGTAACAGGAGGAGACTTTGTAAGCTTTCATTTCAATCTAGTATTCTTGTTCTTTTCATTGAGGTTTTCTATTTGATGCAATTGTGTTCATGTTTGTTGTTTGTCTAATCTAGTTTTCTGAATTTTCCATTATGGTTTTGGGTTGTTTTTATGTTTTCTTGAGTTTAGAGATGAGTAGGGAGTAGTCCATCCCCATTGTCGAGGGAGAAGAAGGTGATGTGATTATGTGATATAGTAAATGTGTGTTAATCCTAACCTTTGAAACTCACATGAGTTCCATAACCATCTAATGAAATTTTCACTCTTATCTTTGATGTGCTAATGCTCTTGAGTGATGCTTAGAACATGCTTAGATTAGTGGGTCTACTTTATGGGGAATGATGATGTGAGGATAAGGATGGAGTTAATAACGAGGAAACATGACATGTGCATACATGTGCTCATGTTGGCCTCATCCTAATTAATGTATTGTATGGTTTAAGGATTGTGTCAAATCTTATTTCATGTGGAGACATAGTGGGGTTTGGTCTTTTTACTTGTGCTCATATTAGCCTCATATCAATTATCGTCTTGTATATTTTAATGATAATATTTTATCTTATCTCATGTGGATACAAAGTTTGATTGGGTTTTTGGGGATTTCATGTATTACATGTTGTGAGGAGCACCAATGAACACACACGTACACATATTTTCATTTCCACATTCTTTCTCTACCCCCTAAGGGGTTAATTTGATCGTTTGTTTTCTAAATTCATAGGCATTGTAGTCTAATTCCGACCTCATTTCTCTCTTCTTTTCCCACTTGACTATGGTGGATTCCGACTCGCACGCTGATTGACATCATTACAGGCATTCATTTGTGTCTTATATCCATTATCTTGAACCAAAAAATTGCTACGTAAGGAGTTTTATGTTTGAGTTTCAGGAAATAAACAGGATGGCGGAGAAGAGGCATAAAAGGACCTAAAAGCAAGGAAAATGACTAAGTTGCAAGGAATATAAGATTGTATAAAAGATTACAAGGAAACTGTGTTTAATTGTATATATCGTTTTAGTGCAATATTGTATAGAAACTATATACAAAACAAGGCTACAATCAAATTATGATCATTCAGTATTAAAGTTTAAAAAAATCATGTACCTACAATGTAACAAAGTTATAAATGGTAGATAACATAAACATGATGTGCTTTCAGAAAGAAAGTAAAAACCACACTACTCATTTAGGTAGTTCCAAGAATGTGTAATTTAGGGAGTTCAATTCAATTCATAGTAGGTAACTTTGAATTACAATTTAATTCATACGAATAAAATCTCAGAAATTTACTACAGCGACTTTCTTGAGTGGAAAGAAAATTTCAAACAAATATCATTTCAATATAAAGAGTTATTGTTTTAATTACATAAAGATACAACTCCGAAATATACCAGTAAGAATCATAACAAATACAAATCTTAATCATTCCATAGGTTTCAAATGTAGAAGGGAATTAATAAATCATCATTAAGAAAGATATGAAAGCAAACGGAAGAAATTGGATAACTCTAATCCTGACTATTAATTGTACCAATTAAATCACCTTGTCAAAATAATTACTCACTTTTCTATACGAAAGAGAGGTGGAATTTGTTTGTGATCTTATTTGAATTGTATATTTGTATTATACGGAAGAGAGCATCAACACATCCTAGTATTTGTATTGTGAAATTAAGGGTAAAACATAAAACTTGAAGAGAGCATACATAGGAATGGCTATTGACCTCACCACACAACTCTAAAAGTTGCACTATATATTATGTATATAATATAAAGACAATATTAGTTATAGTGTCTATGCTAACAAGGAAAATTAAAATCAATCAGCTAATTACATATATGTATTGATTTATGAATTTGTGGGGCATTAAGAATTCTACTCTTAACTATTAACCGCATGAATAAAGAACAATATCATACAATATGTAGCAAGATTTTTGGCCAACGACAGCACCATAAGCATCTCAGTATATATATGTCTTGAGGTTTGCTTCTAGATCCATCCTGATTGATCGTTTTATATTAAACCGCAAGTGCACGGCCACGTTGAAGCGGTGGCAAATACGGGTCGTCCACTGGGAGGTGTGTCAACGCTTGGTTTGTTCGAAGACGGGAGGTAAAAAGAAGGAGAGAAAGGTTGATTACTCTACACTATACTAAGGTGCAAATGGAAATGGAAGAAAAGCAATAAAACTAATCCCCATAGGGGGTAGAGAAATAATGTGAACATAAAGAAGTGTGTGTGTGTTCATTAAGCTCCTCACAACATGTAGTGCATGAAATCATAAAACTACATCCAACTTTGCCTCCACATGAATTAAGATAAGACTACATCATTAAAACATACAAGACAATAATTGGAATGAAGCTACATGAACTCAAGTATAAAGACTAGACCCTACTATGCCTCCACATGAATTAAGATAAGACTATATCATTAAAACATACAAGACATTAGCTAAGGTAAAGGCAACAAGAGCACATACACTACAAATTGTGTTTCCAATATTAACTTCATCCATATCCTAACCTTATCATTCCCCGTAAAATAGGTCCACTAATCAAAGCATAAGCTAAACTTCATTCAAGAGTATTAGCATATCAAAGATAAGAGTGGAGACCCATTAGATGATTATGGAAATCATATAAAGCTCATGGGATTAAGATACACACACTTAATACACTACATGATTATATCACATATTTCTCCCCCCCAAATGGGGATGGAACTACTCACACATATTTAAACTAACTACTCTAACAAAAGAAAGCATTATACTGAAATGAAACTATACTAATCAAGTAATAAATATTAAAGAAGCATAAAAGTAAACAAGCACCAAAGCAAACATATTAAATGAAATTAACTAAGCAAGAATTAACAAGCTAATGAAAACATCTATTATTAACTCACTCAAATTACAAGCAGCTCTTCCGCCACCAGAGTTTTGCTTCAAGGCTTCACTCTTAGTAGGGAAGATGCCACCAAAGAGAGAGATGGATACAATGCGAGGTGAAAAGTTCTATTTATAAGCATGGAAAAAGCTAATCCGGGACAATCCCCCGATGTGGGACTAAACCAATACCAAAAATAAACTAAGCATACACTAATTCACGTGCTACAGAAAACTAAACAGATCCTGGGCTATATGGATCCGTCTGGTTTTCTTTGTGGGCTTTGCTTGAAGTATTTCTGGGTCTTGGATGCATCAACTTGGTCTATTGGAGCTCCGACCCGAATCGAATTGCCAAAATACTCCCCATGATGGTGTGGAGTTTCCTGTTTTGCTCTTAGGTCCTTCGGTCTTACGATCAGGTCCTTCTCCCTTGCATCTTAGTCCCCACGTCTCACGATTAACTCCTTTTTCTTGCTTTTTGGTCCTTTCATGGCTCTTCTCTTCAAACCTCTTTACTCCTGAAAACTAAACATAAAACTCGTCACGTAGCATTGCTTAGGTGTAAGATAATGGATATAAGATACAAATACAAGCATGAAATGATGTCAATCGAATACCCCCACACCTAAGTTTTTGCTAGTCCCGAGCAAAACAAAGAAAGAGAAAAGCAAACGAGAAACAAAAAATCCTAACTCACTTTCGTAGGAATCACGGTTGCACTTAGCACGTGCAACAAGCCGTTAAACCTCCTTGTCGCCAAGGAGGAGGAGTGTTGTCTCCTGAGGGTTTTCAGCAGATATACCCACAAAATCCGAACAAGATGCATTATTCAATCTAGACACTCGACTCGTTGGAAATATTTTGTCGATCATTGAACGCGGTAATCTTACGGGACGACTCTATATAGGTAATCAGTCCACACCTAGCCTAATGAACCATTCGTGCAAGTTAAATAAGGAATTAAGTGAAAGACATGGACAACCTCAACATCCTCAAGTGATACAAAGTGTAAGGTCCATTAAGGTTCTTATTTGCATAACCTTTTTTTTCTTTTTGTTTCTTTTCACATTTTTTTTCTTTTTCTTTTTATTAGTTGGAGCTTCATTCTCCCAGGGTCAGGTTTCATGCATCATTGCCAGTGAGGACTTACACTATCACGTACACCTTTCCCCAAATCTCCACATAGGGCAATCCCTACCACCCGTGTAACGAGAGTTCGGTCGGCGCATCCCAAGTCAGATGACTCGAAAGCACCAGGCACAATGTCCCCTCAGACCTACTTTCCCGAGTGATAGGAGCCGTGCGAGAAGAGAGAACACCTACTCACTTATTTCTTATCTACACATGAACCAAAACCCCTACACTACTGTCTCCCAACAAGATTTAGAGGGTCCTTGACTACAACAAACATCCTTAAGTTAACAGACACAAATTATTGACTCACTAGGTTCAGGGTGGACTTCTTTGAATGTTTTAGCACTGAAACCCTATGATTACTCACCCCCAAAGGAAAACTGGGGTGCATCCTAACGACTCGATAAATCCTAAAGCCACTGTACTAGATATCATAATGCATCAAGTTCAAGATAATTTTGGGAGCTTTCTTTTTACTTTGCCTCTCAACGGTTTTGCACATGCTAACACACGCAAAACCCACAACATTTTCTTTCGCAAACACATGAAGATTTTGAAAGAAATGTGAAAATTTTAAAGCACTAGGCAATCAAAAGAAGACAAGTCACCCAAGGATCATGGGAAGCAGATATATCGATATTAAATGCTGCACACTAACATGACCCTAACAATGCAAACAAAAGGAAAACAAAATTGAAAGAAAAGACTCGACCATATACACACGTAAAACACCCCCCCACACACCTACTTCATGCATTGTCCTCAATGAATGTGAGCAAAAGACTACATGGATTTATGCATGTAAAAGGAAAGATCTCACCAACATGAAGTACAAAGGGAAGTTCATGGTTATGTTGATGGACACAAACCCAAATTCCCCTCAAAACCTGTGAGATACTTAAAAACGAAGACAAAATACGTGAAAGAAAGGAGGCCCAAATACTCAAGGGTTGGATCCTACAACAATCAATGCTCGCTCGTGGAGTCTTTCTTCTCGTTTTTATTTTTTTTCTCTTTTTTTTATGTACAAAAAATGGGCTCCCATCTTCATATATCAAGGGACATCAAATGGGAACCCGCCATTACCCGAGCCAAAAATGCACATGCATGGGCTGGCGACATACACATCAGAATTGCTTGACCACCTGATACCCTTATAAGCGTTGTGGTCGTTAGATGCCTCTTGAGAGTGAGCAAGATAGGAGGCATGAATGAGAGGTGAACCTCTATCAGGTTGAAGGGTATCAGATGGTTGATTCTTAACACACATGGGGTCCTTAGCAGATACAGAATGAAGATCATGTGGCCTAGAGGCCATAAAAATGGTATATTGTGGCTCAAAAGCCATGTGATCGAAAGGTTGTGGCTCAAGGGCTACGTGATCAAAAGGATGTGGCTCAAGGGCCACAAGATCAGAAGGATGTGGCTCAAGGGCCACAAAATCAAAAGGAGGTGGCACTGAGGCCACATGATCAGAACATAAGGCACCTTCTTGTGCCAGCCCAGGTGAAACATCTTCACCACCTTCAGGAGCTTCATCGAATAATTCTCTCAAGTACTTGAAGGTGCCCTCAACTTCAATCTCATCCAAACCCTGGATAAGGTTGACCCCAACAGGGTCATTGAAGGAACCTGGCTTCTTGCCGATGGTGAAGATGTTAAAATCAGCGCATTGACTACCATAAGTCAAGCGCATCAGACCATTGCGACAATTGATCAATGCATTGGAAGTCGCAAGGAATGGTCGCCCCAGAATGACAGGAATTTGTCCAAGTGGGTTTGGCACAGGTTCAGTATCCAAGACAAAGAAGTCGACTGGATAAATGAACTCTCCCACTTTGATCAGCACATCTTCCACCACACCCCTCGGTTTCTTCATAGATCTATCCGCCAATTGAAGTGTGGTCTTTGTTTGTTTGAGGTCTCCTAGACCGAGGTGGACGTAGACATTATATGGCAGAAGATTAACAGATGCACCAAGGTCCAATAAGGCTCGATGTATGAACACATCACCAATCACACAAGAGATAGTAGGACAGCCAGGGTCCTTGTACTTGACTTGCATGGGTTGTGCCAACAAAGAACTCATGTTAGCCGCAAGAAAAGCTTTCTTGGGAACATGAGTTTTTCTCTTCTTGGTGCATAAGTCCTTGAGAACCTTGTCATAAGGTGGCATTTGCTGAATCACCTCCAACAGAGGGATGTTCACCTTAACTTGCCTAAACATCTCAAGCATCTTGTCATGCTGATCAGAGGTTTTCTTTTTAAGGCGCTCAGGGAATGGCGCCTTTGGGGCATAAGGATGCGAAGGCACCCCAGAATTCAGGTCCAAAGAAACACGAGTGGGGACCTCAGAATCTGGTTCCTTCGACACAAGAGGAGACAAGGGGACCTCAGGGTTCGGCCCCTTTGTCGAAGGAAATGTAGAAAGAACCTCAGGTTCTGGCTCCTTCCTGGAAGTATTTGTGGAGGGAGCCTCAGGATCCGGCTCCCTCAATGATGGTGATGCCAGAGAAGGTACCCCAATGTGGTTATCCACCTCCTTACCAGACCTCAAAGTATGAATCACATTAATATGATGGGTCGGTTCAGAGGTGGCATGAGGTAAAGGTGTCCTTCCTTGAGAATGGGTACCCCGAGGATTCACCTAAGGTTGACTCGGGAACTGACCCTTCTCGCATTCATGGAGTTGATGAGCCAACTGGCTAACCTGCATTTCCAAAGCCTTGACTGTACTTTGCAATGCTTGAAAGGTCGGATCACAAGAAGGGTCCTTAGGGTCAACCCGCTGGGGTGGTGGAGTCTGGTTGGAATAACCCGGCGATGAGGCATGAGCAGGTTGGTAATTTTGGTGTTGAGACCTTTGATATGGGGGTTGGTAGGTCGCCGATGGGCGTGGAGGTTGATAAGGTGGAGGTTGAGGTTGAGCGTGCGAGCTCTGACCGTGACCCCCACTAGGCCCCCAAGAGTAGTTAGGATGGTTACGTCATCCCAGCTTGTAGGAGTGACTGTACGGGTCGTTACGGGGCCTCTATTGATACATTGCATTCGCATGCTCAGTATCCCTTGGAGCATAAGCACATTCCAAGTCATCATGGCCCGTAAGTCCACACATATCACACTCGGGAGTAGCGACCTGAGCTATAGGAGCTCGGTCCAACTCTAAACTCTCAATCCAACGCATGAGAGAAGCCATTTTCGCCTCAGACGCGATCGATGACTCAACTTGATAAGATCCAGCTCGACCAGAAGACCTGGCGGCTGGTGTCTCTCTCATGGTATCCCACTCGAAGGTACGTTCAGCCATAGACTCAAAGGTATCCCATGCCTCCTCGATGGGTTTCATTTGGAAGTCATCCTGACACATCGACTACAACAATGTGTGGGTGTTGTAGTTGATGCCCTCATAAACAATTTGGCACAGCTGCCATAATTCAAATCCATGATGATGACACTACTGGAGAAGGTCCTTGAACCTCTCAAAGAAAACATGAAACGATTCGGTGTCGGTCTGATACATTTGATGTATCTGGTGCCGTATATGTTGAGTTTTCCTTTGAGGGAAAAATCTCTTCAGAAAGACGGTCACAAAGTCATTCCATGACCGAATCGAGCTCGCCGGGAGGCTATACATCCATTTCTTCGCATTATCCTTCAATGCGAAAGAAATCATCCTCAACCGGACTGAATCCTCGTCAAACTGTTGAAGCTTGAACATGGAGCATACTTCCTCGAATTCGCGTATAAAGATATACGGATCCTCCTTATTGGCAGTAAAGGTTGGAAGCATGCTCACATATTGAGGTTTAAGCTCATAGTTGTTCCCGCGAGCAGGGGGAACAACTATGCAAGAAGGCTGCGTGGCCCGAACAGGATGGGTCCGCTCCCACAAAGTCATCGGTCTATCATGTCGAGCTAAAGGTGGTGGTGCACCAAGAACTCAATCATGACCGAATCTCCCTTCCTCTCGAGTCAGAGGAGGAGGAGAAGGAAGTCTACGTGGTGGCAGAAGCAGACCGAGGTATTCCATGTATGGAACCCGGTCTCCCTCGCCACCACGAGACGACTCGCTTCATGCTCCAAAGGAGCACGAGGCGGAGATGGTCGATCACCAAGACCGTCCATCTCAGAAGAATGCACTCTCTCGAGTCGAGCGCTCTCACCAGAACGAGCCCAACCTCGCATAAAATGCTCGACTCGACTCTAAACAACACACAACAGAAGGTGTACTAGAGGAGGAGACTAAACACAGAGAATAGATGAGGAGAGGACTAAGATGAGGAGGGAAGAATCCCTAGAGCTAGCGTGGGTAGTGGGATCAGGAAGAAGCCTAACTAGCAAGCACGGCTCAAACAATGTAAGGCAATGGGTCCTTAGGCTAGATGACGCCTAACTTCGAGGTCACTAGCCTCGACACGCCTCACCTCCCTACAACGAGGACCACAATGCCCAGCAAGTGATACCAGATCCGGGCATCCAGTACCTCCTACTATCAACAAGGTAGGCAACACCGATCAGGTCATGACGGTCTCAACTAGATTACTCTCCTAGTGCTCCAGCAATCCTAGGGCCAATGTCTACTTGATTTTAGTTAAGGCTTTATTAAGAGTGATTTTTGGGGCCAAGGAAAGGGTGATGACATATACTTGCTTATAGTAGGTAACTTAGAATTACAATTTAATTCATACGAATAAAATCTCAGAAATTTACTACAGCGACTTTTTTGAGTGGAAAGCAAATTTCAAATAAATATCATTTCAATAGAAAGAATTATTGTTTTAATTACATAAAGATACAACTCCAAAATATACCAGTAAGAATCATAACAAATACAAATCTTAATCATTCCTTAGGTTTAAAATGTAGAAGGCTATTAATAAATCATCATTAAGAAAGATATGAAAGCAAACGGAAGAAATTGGATAACTCTAAACATGACTATTAATTGTACCAATTAAATCACTTTGTCAAAATAATTACTCTCTTTTCTATACGAAAGAAAGGTGGAATTCTTTGTGATCTTATTTCAATTGTATATTTGTATTATACGGAAAAGAGCATCAACACATGCTAGTATTTGTATTGTGAAATTAAGGGTAAAACATAAAACTTGCAGAGAGCATACATAGGAAAGGCTACTGACCTCACCACACAACTCTAAAAGTTGCACTATATATTATGTATATAATATAAAGACAATATTAGTTATAGTGTCTATGCTTACAAGGAAAATTAAAATCAGTCAGCTAATTACATATATGTATTGATTTATGAATTTGAGGGGCATTAAGAATTCTACTCTTAACTATTAACCGCATAAATAAAGAACAATATCATACAACATGTAGCAAGATTTTTGGCCAACGGCAGCACCATAAGCATCTATATATATATATATGTCTTGAGGTTTGCTTCTAGATCCATCCAAACCATTATTTCTTCTATAAATAGACTTGTAATGCCTCGTTTCTTCTTGCTTCCTCCATTAGTTTAGGTTTATTTTGCAGCTCATTCGTGTAAGAGGAGTAACAGGAGGAGACTTTGTAGGCTTTCTTTTCAATCTAGTATTCTTGTTCTTTTCATTGTGGTTTTCTATTTGATGCAATTTTGTTCATGTTTGTTGTTTGCCTAACCTAATTTGTGAAGACCCTCGTAGACAATCTGACAAAGATGCCACAACTCGATGCTATGGTGATGGCTTGAGGATAGTAGCTCGTTGAACCACTCCAAATATGCATGAAATGTTTCGGTCTCAAGTTGATAGAACGAATTGATTTCATTCCTCAATTTTTGAGTCCGATGGTTTGGAAAGTAGTTCTTGAGGAATGCAGATTGAAATTTATCCCAAGTCCTAAAGGCATTCACTTGGTTGTTGTACAACCACTTCTTCGCATCATCCTTTAGTGCGAAAGGGACTAGCCAAAGATGGATGTAGTCTGTGCTAAGTTGTTGCAACATGAACATAGCACATACCTCCTCAAATTCCATGAGAAAGATATAGGGATCACCCTTCCTAGTGAAGTGAGGGAGCATGGAAATAAACTGAGGCTTAACCTCAAAGTGGTTCCCATTCGCCTCTGCTAATACGATGCATGAGGGTAGAGTGGTATGGCTCGGGTAGCATCAATCACGTAGAGGTATGCGAGCCACAACATGACGAACAGGTGGAACAGCTGGGTCCAACAACTGCTCCTCCTAGAGGAAATGAGCAGCCATTGAACCCAGACTATGTGTGACATGAGAGGAAGAAGGCGTCAAGAAATCGACTACCGAATCAGGGTTGATGACACGCCTCGTCAAACGACCACTCTCATTTCGTGACCACACAAGTATGCACAAAGGTGCACACACACAAAACAATTTTTTTTCAAATAAAGAATGTGCGTAGAGGAGAAGACGGGAGGAACACAGAAGATGGAGAATGACTCAAGAGAGAAGGGAACAAGTCCTTATGCAACGGCGGGTAGGTACAGGTAGAAGCACACAAGCAAATAAGGCTCAAACAGTCCTAAGGTCGCTATAGGTCCTTACAACTAGACGACCCCTAACTGCGAGGTCACACGGCCTCAACACGCCTCACCACCCTACGACGAGGACCACAAAGCCCAGCAAGTGAGTCAAGATCCGGAGATCCAGTCTCTCCTACTATCGACAGAGTGGGTAACGTCGATCAGGCCATGACGGTCGGGAGCAGATCACTCTCCTAATGCGCCCGAGATCCTTAGGGTCAATGTGTACTTGATTTTAAAATTAGGCTCTTCATTAGTATGGTTTTTTGGGCGAAGGAAAGGGTGATGTAATCCCCCACCTTATCTTATATGGGACAGCCCGTCCTTAGTAGCGTTTTGGAGTCCTAATCTAACAATCAACTCTTCAAACAAACGCTCAACTCACACTTGTTGCAATGCACTTCCTACTAACTAATGCATGTTCATACGAAAATCATGAATGAGAGAAGGAAATACGTACCTTACGCCAACACTCAGCAACTGAAAGTAAAGCTAAAAGAAAAGACAATCTACGTGCCTATGTCGAGTACATGATGCATGACCTAAACATGAAAGAATGCCTAATCTTTTGCTTTGGGTTTTAAGGTCCAAGTTGCTTAAAGGGAGATTGATTATTGATCTGGGAACAAACTACAGGTCAAAACATGCCAAATCGAGCCCCAGATCACTATATCAGATATAACAAGTCCAAGAAATAACAAAGAAAATAAAGCTCACCAGACAGCCAGTTGGCGGTCTCACGCCGCTGATTTACGGTCTTAGCTGCTCTGCATGGCATCCACTTTCTCCAGGTCCTTTCCGCTGATCCTCAGAGTCCCCTGAAATAAATAAAACTATAAAACACAAATTAAATCCACTCAAATCGTCCAAACTAGAGTCTGAACAGGCACCTCCCCGGCAACGGCGCCAAAAACTTGTTTAAACGTTTTAAAATAACCACAAGTGCACGGCCACGTTGAAGTGGTGGCAAGTACGGGTCGATCCTCAGGGAGGTGAGTAGCATCTGGTTTTTCAGAAATCAAATGGCAACAAAAAGGGAGAAGAGTATGTCTTATGCTAAACTTCGCTACACTAAAGTACTAAGAAGAGAAATACAATGGAAAACGATTAACGATTACTTCGAACTAAACTAAGAGAGTTTAAAACTAAGCTGGAATCAGGAAGAGAGGGACCCCTATGGGTGCAGTGTGTGCACACATGTAAGAATATGGTGAAGAATGCATTCTATAGGCACATATTGTTGGATTTCGTGCCCTATTGTATGTATATATTTTCGAAATTTTATAAACATATAGGATCGAAACATTCATATTTTCTTCGATGTTCATATAGACATGCATTTGTTTATCCTAATTATTTAACATGCATTAGAACAAACAAATAATTGCAAAGAGGATCATACCTAGAGGTTCTCTAAAACCTCTTGAAGATCCAGAGTCGCGTTGACGGTCGAATCGCCCGGTGGATTGCCTGCAAGTATTCACGAAACTCTAAACGAGATTGGAGAGAGAAGAGATAGACTCTCAATCTCCAATAGGGTTTAGAATCCAATTACTAACCCCTCTTTAGTTCCCTTGAGAAGATGATCTCTGAAAACTAAAACTAATCTTAAGAATTAAGGAAATTTCGTGGAGAATTATGGAGAGAGTTTTTTTTTGCATGAGAAAAACAATGAATTAATTTTGAGGTAATGAGATAAACTTGTATTTATAAGTTCTCTCCAAATTACCTATTCATGTGCAACCTGTTGCCCATGATTTCATGCAAACTTCCATCTAACTATCCATTATTTGCTAACAAATAATCTCAGCCACGAATTAAATCCATTATGGACCAATTCCATGCATGATCTAATTAATTCTTAAATTAATTCTGCAGAAAACCGTCTGGACCGGTCAACCATTTGGAGGTTCGGTCGACCATTCAAACTAAGTTTCGGTCGCCTGTATAACATTCGGTCGACCGTTCGCAACAATAAAATATTTCATCGCAATGTTCGGTCGACCGACCGATAGATCCGGTCGACCGTTCCGAACAGATGAAAATTCCCTGTTATCGGTCGAGACGTGTCCGATCAACCGTGCACCGATCGGTCGACCGTTTACTGTTAACCGGTCGACTGTTGGTGCACAGTACTGCAGACTTGTCAAATTTCGGTCAAACCCCTAAAAACTTTGACATTTCGGGATTAGTAGTAAATTTACAACTTATGTAACATGTTATCCTATGTAATGATTAATCATTACACACCATAATATTTACATCACATATGAATTTAATTTAGATTCTAATTATGTTATTAATCACAACATAAGTTTGATTTTGCTTGTTCACCCCATGTGTCATATTTTCTACATGAAACCGACACATCTTATGAACTCAAAATCCCTATTTCTTGTTTCCCAGTTTTGTGGTGTGACCTATGGGAGGATCTAAACTAAGTTGGCAGTGATATTAAGAACATAATATCCCAAGCTATAAGTGGTATCTAGCGACACATTATAGCTCCTAATTAGTTAGATGTCTTAATTCCACTCGAATCAAAACCCGATCCATTTAGTGATGGAGTGCACCACTTGTGTCTGTCCCTTGCCTCATGATATTAAGAATACACACAAAGTAGTATTGTGTCATCTTTGTATTAGTATTCATTTCTTGATCTCTTTAAGCTAGTTATAAATATGTGACTTAACTCAAATCACATTGTGCACATTATAACTTTGCTTTATTAAGGGGCCCACTAATATCATTACTCAATTAAGAGGGGCAATGATAATCTTTTGACTAGCTATCTTCTCCAATGAAAGTCATACTTAACCGGCTAATGTCTTTGCACTACACTTATTGATAGCTTAAGACACTAGTCTAATTAAGCACTCCTTAAGTGATCGGATATAAGTCTCATATCAAAGGACCAAGGACACAGTAAAATATTAATGACACAGAAACACATTTCTATAATATTTTACTTATTAGGTCTATTCAGTGCACAAAAGTAATATCTTCCTCTTTTGTGTACACGTGTTGTCACTCACTTGTAGAGCTACAATGATCTATGACCAACACGACAATCTTAACTCGGTTATTAATGTCCCATGATAATTACCATGATTGCGAATATCTTTTGTTTTATGTAAACCAATATCTTTTAGAGCTCTACGGTTAAGGACCAAGAGCCCCTTCCTAAACACTTCTAAAAGACGAATAACATAAACAACGAACAAAATGATTTCTCATTCAATTCACAATAATTGACATTTAAAAGTAAAACTTTTAGAACACATTCCCTTCAATCTCCCACTTGTTATTAAAGTTTTCTTCCACATACATTCTTAATGTATAAAACAATAATAACTAGGGTAAACCCCATTACATATCAATCATCAAGCCAATCTACATGGTTCCTCAATCCCATAGACTCGAAATGCATTTCGCCCTTGGCTTGGGATAAGGGTTTTGTGAATGGATCAGCTGTGTTGCTGTTGGTGTCCACCCATAAAAGATTTATTTTTGCTTCGTCGATGAGGTCACGCGTCACGAAGTACTTAAGATCCATGTACTTCACTTTGTGGTGTGATTTGGGATCCTTGATTTGCGAGATAGATGCACTATTGTCGCAAAATAGCTCTATTGGTCCCTCGCTCGAGGGAACTACTCCAAGCTCTTCAAGGAACTTCTTAATCCACACTCATTCCTTGCTCGCTTCAGCGACATCCATTGCTTCGGAAGCAGTGGTTGAGTCGGCCGATGTGCTTTGCTTACAACTACGCCAACTCACAACTCCACCATTCAAAAGGAAGACATATCCTCATTGCGACCTTCTGTCGTCTGGATCACTCATGAAACTCGCATCCAAGTACCCTTCGGCTATCAATTCCCTTTGTCCTCCATATACAAGAATCTTATCCTTAGTCCGGTTAAGGTACTTCAGGATATTCTTGACCGCTGTCCAACGCTCAGGACCTGCGTTGGATTGGTGACAACTTGTCACGCTTAGAGCATACGAGACATTGGGTCTTGTGCAAGTCATCGCGTACATGATCGACCCAATTGCCGAAGCATAAGGGACGTCCTTCATGTACTCAAAGTCCTTACGTGATTGAGCACGTTGAGACTTCTTGAGTTGCACACCCATACTCATTGGCACGCTGCCCTTTTTGGAGTTGTTCATCTTGAACCTTTCCAAGACCTTGTCAATGTATGTACGTTGACTCAGGCCAATGAGTCTACGGGATCTATCTCGGTATATCTTGATTCCCAAGATGTATTGAGCCTCACCCATATCTTTCATTGAAAATGCAGATTTCAATGAACTTCTCGTTTGCTCAAGCAAAGGAATATGATTGCCCATGAGCAATAAGTCATCGACATATAAGATTAGGAATACTACATAGCTCCCACTAACCTGCTTGTATATACAAGGTTCTTCCTTACTTTGAATGAAGTGAAGCTTCTTCACTTCCTCGTCAAAGCGTTTGTTCCAACTCCTTGATGCTTGCTTCAATCCATAAATGGATCTTTGAAGCTTGCATACCTTCTCGCTATTCTTTGGATATTCAAAACCTTGAGACTGTACCATGTACACATCCTCCTCCAAGTTCCCATTAAGGAATGCCGTTTTGACATCCATTTGCCATATTTCATAATCATGAAATGCGACAATAGCGAGCATAATCCGAATAGACTTGAACATGGCAACCGGTGAAAAAGTTTCATCATAGTCAATTCCTTGAATTTGAGTGAAACCCTTCGCTACAAGCCCTGCTTTGTAGGTTGTCAAGTTCCCATCCATGTCCATCTTCCTCTTAAAACTCATTTGTTTTGAATGGCCTTTTTCCCTTGAGGAAGGTCAACCAAGTCCCATACTTGATTATCATACATGGATTCAATTTCGATAATTTGGAGTCTTCCCTTTCCATTGCTTCTTGGAAGGTCAAGGGATCATTGGTATTTTGTACCATGATTTCATGAAGTCCCAGATACAAGTCAGGTTTCTTCATTTCCCTTGTTGACATGTGATTTGGAATTTTTGTTGGACAATTTCATATATTTACATGTGATTTGGAATTTTAGGTTATCATGCATATTAATATTCATACACATCCTAACATTCACCACATTCATCACATGCATAGCAGAAATTAAAAAACAGAAATTAAACATTCACACAATCCACATCGTGTGAGTTTATATGTTCCCTTCGATCTTTGATCCTCGATCCTCGATCCTCGATCGATGCGCTACAGCGGCGACTTCCTCTTGCACCGGAGATGTAGATTTTACAGAAAATAAACATGCTCCTCACATTCGATAAAAAACTGACTAGTGCAAGTCCTATGTAAAACCTCTCATATGCATATGCAATTATCTAAAAGATGGAAATAGAGAATTTGGATTTTACATACATAAGCCCCTGTATTATTACAATTATAAACATTTATAGGCGCTGATTTGGAACATATAAACTCATAATTCCTGCAAAAACAACTCGAGCATCCATGCACGCAATATCGCTATAAACTATCCAACCTAGTTTATCAAGCATCTAGAATCCCAAACAATTCTTTGAAAAACATTTTGAAATCCATTAAAAACGTTTTTCATGCATCCATAGTTCAAAAATTAATTATGAACCGTTGTTCATCCAATTTCCAATGGAAAGATGAAATGCAGTTTTTCGGTTTTGTTGATTCTCTTACAAAATAATCGTTTATACTTAAAACGAAATTATTGCAAGTTAGACAAATGTCTAAATCTTAATTCTAATAATTACATGGTATGTTTTAAAACACTTAAAACATTCAGAACGAATTATTATTGAGAATTACATCAACAAACATTCTTAGACCGAAAAAACCGGTAAATCGAATTGTCTAAATCCTAGATGGTAAACTAAATTCGTTTATAGCCTTAAATCATGAGAAAATTGAACCCGAAGCTCTGATACCATTGTAGGATTTCATGTTTAATTATACATATATATATTTCAAATTTTTATGTATAATAAGGATCAAATACAATTTTCTACGATTTGTTTCATGCATGCATCGGTTTGTTTTAATAACTAGTTTCAAAAACTCATTAAAACAAAGACAAAGGGACTTCGAAATTCATACCTAGAAGTTCTCAAAAACTTCTTGACGTTTCAGAGACGTTGAGGAAGCCAATCGTCGCTTCTCATTGCGCCAGATGCCTCCGAGTGTTCACCGAAACCCTAAACAAGGTTGGAGAGAAAGGAGCTAGCCAATCAATCTCCAAACAAGCTTAGAATCTAGCTACAAACCCCTTCCTTAACCTCTGAGAATTCTCCTTGCAAAGACTTAGAAACTAAGAGAATTTTCGTGGATTTTTGTGGTGAATTTTGGAGAGAAAATAATTAGAAAACAACTTGTGTCAATTGAGGAGAATAAGGACCTATTTATAGGCTCCTATCTTACTCTCAATCATAGCTATTCTTAAGCCACGAATTCTTGACATTTTCTCTCACAAACTAATTCCAAAATGCATTACATGCATCCACAAAACGTTTGACCAAGTTTGGAGCTAATCCAACCATTGATCAAATTAATCTCTTAATTATCAAAGGAAGAAAATCGATCGTGCTTCGGTTTACCGAGTCCCACTCGGTTAACCGAATATGTCACGATTGTTTAACCGAGTACGCGACGGATGACCGAATCTTAAGGAAAAAAAATTCTCCTTAACCGATCAGACTAATTCTCGTCCAAGACCGAGTGCTATTCGGTTAACCGAAAATATCGAAACTTGACATTGTTCGGTGGACCGTTTCTGGTTCGGTACACCGTACCAAAGATCCAGGCACTTTGGTCAAGTTCGGTCAATCAATTTGACCATCCGTTCCACGTTCGGTTGACCGATCTACGGATCCTTCGGTCGACCGAACCATAACGGATTACCGAACTTCTACCCGATTTTGCCTTTTCAAATTTTGGATTTATTTCCAACAAAATTTGAACTTTTGGGGTTTTAGCAAATTCACAACTTATGCAATATATTATCCTATGCAATAATAAATTATTGCACCCCATAATATATGCATCTCATATGAATTTATCATGATTCTAATTATGTTATATGCAACATAATTGATTTTACTTGTTCACCATATGAGTCATATTTTCTATAAGAAACCCGACACATCATATGAACAAAAAATCAAGCTTCTTGTTTCCCGGTTTTTGCGGTGTGACGTATGGGTGGATCTAGACTACGTTGGCAGTGTATTAAGAGCTTAATATCACAAGCTATAAGCGGTATCTAGCTACACATTATAGCTCCCAATTAGTTAGATGTCTTAATTCCACTCGAACCAAAACCCGATCCATTTAGTGATGGAGTGCACCACTTGTGTCTGTCCCATGCCACATGATATTAAGAATACACACAAAGTAGTATTGTGTCATCTTTGTATTAGTATTCATTTCTTGATCTCTATAAGCTAGTTATAAATATGTGACTTAACTCAAATCACGTTGTGCACATTACAACTTTGCTTTATCTAGGGGCCCACTAATATCATCACTCAATTAAGAGGGGCAATGATAATCTTTTGACTAACTATCTTCTCCAACAAAAGTTATGCTTAACCAACTAATGTCTTTACACTACACTCATCGATAGCTTAAGACACTAGTCTAATTAAGAACTCCTTAAGCGATCAGATATAAGTCTCATATCAAAGGACCAAGGACACAGTAAAATATTAATGACACAGAAACACATTCCTATAATATTTTGCTTGTTAGGTCAATTCGGTATACAAAAGTACTATTTTCCTCTTTTGTGTACCCGTGTTGTCACTCACTTGTAGAGCTACAATGATCTATGACCAACACGACAATCTTAACTCGGTAATTAATGTCCCATGTTAATTACCATGATTGCGAATATCTTTTTGTTTTATGTAAACCAATATCTTTTAGAGCTCTACGGTTAAGGACCAAGAGCCTCTTCCTTAACACTTCTAAAAGACGAATAACATAAACAAGGAACAAAATGATTTCTCATTCAATTCATAATAATTGACATTTAAAAGTAAAACTTTTAGAACACATTCCCTTCACTTCTTTGGTTTTGAATCCAAGTATTTCGCTTGAAGTGAGTCACCCATGGATGCTAGAATAAGACCGTGAACTTCGTTCTCTTGATCTTCCCACTTGGCTTTAGCCTCTTTCTCTTCATCAGTTAATCTCTCATTCCATTTTGGGATTGGACCTTCCAAAATGTGAGACAATTTCTCAAACTTTAACACGATGTAGAGTTTGAGTTGCCAACTAATGAAGTTTGAGCCATCATTTGCTAAAGGGTGTTTTTCTATCATGGATCGTATGATAGGTTGGATGTTCGACATTTTTCTACAAAATAAATCATACAGGATTTTAATGCCAATCTTATGTTTATTATACATACAAATGTAAATTCTGCAAATAATTTTTTTGCCCATAAATGCAACAATCCAAGATCCCATTAATTGTAATATAGAGTAGCTAAGGGCTACGAATACATTACAATATCAAGGTAAGAAAAAACTCTTTCTAATCACAACCTTTTTGAATTTTAGTAACATTAGCATCTTCAAACTCTTGTGATTCTGGTCGTTTTAATTATGAGGGAATGTGACCTATCCTCGTAAGAAAAACTTTTTCCCAAAACCGAGCGAGGGCTCTAGGTAATGTTAAGAAAACTTATTTTCATTTCATACGAGATACGTTTATCCATTGTATTCACAACTAAACATACTTGGGGTTCACTAGGGTGAAACACACCTCATACATTTAATCGTGGCACAACAACAGACAACCATTATATCTCCCACTATTCCCAAAGATGGAGGGAGCTATTTCCTTATAAGGGCGAGCAGAGTATCCCTCAATCAATGGCTGCTAGTGGATGAAATAAGAAGGAAATTATTCTTAATTTTTGTTGGACAATTTCATATATTAACAAGTGATTCTGAATTTCAGGTTATCATGCATATTATCATTCATACACATCCTAACATTCAACACATTCATCACATGCGCAGCAAGATTATCAAAACATAAATTAAACCATTCACACAATCCACATCGTGTGAGTTTATATGTTCCCTTCGATCCTTGATCCTCGATCGATGCGCTACAGTGGCGACTTCCTTTTGCACCGGAGATGTAGATTTTACAGAAAATAAACATGCTCCTCACATTCGATAAAAAACCGACTAGTGCAAGTCCTATGTAAAACCTCTCAAATGCAATGCAATTATCTAACAGATAGAAAGAGAGAATTTGGCTTTTACATACAAATCAGCCCCTATATAATATAAATTACATACATTCATGGTTGCTGATTCGGAACATATAAACTCACAATTCCTGCAAGAACAACTCGAGCAATGCATACACGCATGTCCAATCTAAACTATTTAATTTAGATTATCAAGCATCTAAAATCAAACAATTCTAGAAAAATCATTTGAAATCCATTAAAATGATTTTCATGCATCCATAGTTCAAAATTAATTATTTTGAACCGCTGTTCATCCAATTTCCAAAAGGAAAGATGAACATTAGTCATTTTCGGTTTTGTTGATTCCTTTATAAAATAATCATTTAAAATAAAACGAAAATTCTATAAATTAGACAAATATCTAAATTCCAATTCTAACAATCATGTGTGATGTTTTAAACATATAAAACCATCAAAATGAATTTACTAGAATTTTATCAACAAAAACATCGAAAAACGCGAGAAAGACATAAAACTGAATTGTTTTGATTCTAGATGGTACTCTAAATTGATTTTATAGTTTAAATCAAAGATAATATGAATCAAAAGCTCTGATACCACTGTTGGATTTCGTGCCCTATAGTAAGTATATATTTTCGAAATTTTATAAACATACAAGATCGTAGTATTCATATTTTCTTCGATTTTTATATAGACATATATTTGTTTATCCTAATTGTTTAACATGCATTAGAATAAACAAACAATTGTAAATAGGATCATACCTAGAGGTTCTCTAAAACCTCTCGAAGATCCGGAGTTGCGTTGACGGTTCAATCGCCCGGTGGATTGCATCCGAGTATTCACCAAACTCTAAACGAGATTGGAGAGAGAAGAGCTAGCCTCTCAATCTCCAATAGGGTTTAGAATCTAATTACAAACCCCTCTTTAGTTCCCTTGAGAAGATTATCTCTTAAAAACTAAAACTAAACTTAAGAATTAAGGAATTTTCGTGGAGAATTATGGAGAGAGTTTTTGCATGAGAAAAACAATCAATTAATTAATAAGGTAATGAGATAAACTTGTATTTATAAGTTCTCTCCAAATTACCTATTCATGTGCAACCTCTTGCCCATGATTTCATGCAAACTTCCATCTAACCATCCATTATTTATTAATAAATAATCTTAGCCACAAATTAAATCAATTGTGGACCAATTCCACGCATGATCTAATTAATTCTGCATAAAACCGTCTAGACCGGTCGACCGTTTGGAGGTTCGGTCGACCGCTCGAACCAAGTTTCGGTCGATCGTTCAACATTCGGTCGACCGCTCGTAACAATAAATTATTTCTTCGCAATGTTCGGTCGACCGACCGATAGATTCAGTCGACCGTTCCGAACATACGAAAATTCCCTGTTATCGGTCGAGACGTGTCCGGTCGACCGTCGACCGTTTACGGTTAATCGGTCGACCGTTTGTGCATTGTACCGCAGACTTGTCAAATTTCGGTTTAACCCCTACAAAATTTGACATTTCGGGATTAGTAGTAAATTCACAACTTATGTAACATATTATCCTATGTAATGACTAATCATTACACCCCATAATATTCACATCACATCTGAATTTAATTTAGATTCCAATTATCTTATTAATCACAACATAATTTTGATTTTGCTTTTTATCCCATGTGTCATATTTTCTAAATGAAACCTGACACATCTTATGAACTCAAAATCCCCATTTCTCGTTTCCCAGTTTTGTAGTGTGACCTATAGGAGGATCTAAACTAAGTTGGCAGTGATATTAAGAACTTAATATCATAAGCTATAAGTGGTATCTAGCTACATATTATAGCTCCCAATTAGTTAGATGTCTTAATTCCACTTGAATCAAAACCCGATCCATTTAGTGATGGAGTGCACCACTTGTGTCCGTCCCTTGCCTCATGATATTAAGAATACACACAAAGTAGTATTGTGTCATCTTTGTATTAGTATTCATTTCTTGATCTCTTTAAGCCAGTTAGAAATATGTGACTTAACTCAAATCACATTGTGCACATTATAACTTTGCTTTATCAAGGGGGCCATTAATATCATCACTCAATTAAGAGGGGCAATGATAATCTTTTGACTAACTATCTTTTCCAGCGAAAGTCATACTTGACCAATCAATGCCTTTACACTACACTGATCGATAGCTTAAAACATTAGTCTAATCAAGCATTTCTTAAGTGATCAGATATAAGTCTCATATCAAAGGACCAAGGACAAAGTAAAATATTAATGACACAGAAACACATTTCTATAATATTTTACTTATTAGGTTTATTCAGTGCACAAAAGTAATATCTTCCTCTTTTGTGTACCCGTGTTGTCACTCACTTGTAGAGCTACAATGATCTATGACCAACACGACAATCTTAACTCGGTAATTAATGTCCCATGATAATTACCATGATTGCGAATATCTTTTGTTTTATGTAAACCAATATCTTTTAGAGCTCTACGGTTAAGGACCAATAGCCTCTTCCTTAACACTTCTAAAAGACGAATAACATAAACAAGGAACAAAATGATTTCTCATTCAATTCACAATAATTGACATTTAAAAGTAAAACTTATTAGAACACATTCCCTTCAGATAAAGGGTTGCCTCCCGCTTTGTACATCACCAAAGAGGATATCATGCAGTTCATGACGATGGATTCGTTCTGTATCATGATTGTTGACGTGCAAGTGAAGTAAGTGTTTTTTGTATACAATGATAAGTATTGAATTTTTTATCAAAACTGTAATAAAGTATAAATTTTATACTTGTAGACATCTTTACGACTCTAGAAGGTCAATCTTTCCCGAGGATCACGTATTTAGATTTATCAGTCCATCTACACATATATATATATGAGAATGACGATAAATCGGGTCAGCTTGGGACATTCTTTAAAGAAGAAGACAAAAGATATTATCTGCTCCCTTATCATGAGAGGTAAATATTGTAATTCAAAGTGAAAATTTATTTTGTAATAAGCTTCTAATTATATATATATAACAGGGCTCATTGGATACTTGCCGTTGTATGCCCCACGACTAATTCGGCATATTGGTTTGATCCGTTGGGGTCGAATAAACCAAGGGACTCAATAAAGAAACTTCTAAATATGTAAGTTTGTTTAGTCGTGAAAAAAGTAATTCGTGGATTTTTATTAGTATTATTGAATGATATGTTAACTTGTGCTACTCAGGGCAATTAAGGTTTACAGAGCTTTAGGTGGTAGGAGAACAACCACAAAAGCAGGAATAAAAAGGCATGGAATGAGAGTACATTCGATCTCATTTTTGTTGAATACTTAGGAACATATATTTAGCGAATTTCTATGTTTGTAGTACCGAAACCAGGTTGGAAATACCGAATGTGGTTACTACGTGATGAGATACATGGAGGAAATCCTCGATGTGGCAACTCAACACGTATGTCTAACCGAGGTAATGTAGATCGTTATTCAATTGTATATTCAATTGTAGTTTCAATATTTAGTTATTAATATTCAACACACTTGTATTTTTTTGATAGGTCTTCCCAAAAAGTAGTGATCCCTTCTCGCAACAGGAGCTCGATGAAACTCGCGTCCGATGGGCTCGCTATTTTATCAAAAACATGTTGACAAATTAAGAGGTTCTCCTGCCACTAGTATTTTTTGTAATTTAGTTAACAAGTGCTCTTGTATTACAAACCTACACTTTATGCCTTAATATAATCGCCTTAATTTTAGAATGAATTAATTGCAAGTGTGTTGAATGTCAATTGTGTATGCTTGTATGTTTGTGCATGTATGGTTGTATGTTTGTATTTGTGCATGTATGCTTGTGTGTTTGTGCTTGTATGTACATGTGGATGAAAATGTGAGTATTTGTGAACAAATTTATAGGTGAACGAATTTGGTGCAGTTGTATGTACACGAATACGATGACTAAAAACAATTTCGTTGGTTTTTTTGTCCAGGTTTAGGAATAGACGTCGGTTTTTTGTACTAGCCGACGTTTATTCCTCTGAAGAAAGGCATAGATGTCGGCTTTAGTATGAATCCGATGTATATGCTTTAGGAATAGACGTCGTCTCTTATTGAACTGACGTATATGCGTTAAGTATAGACGTCGGTCTATAAAACGACCGACGTCTATACGTTAAATAAAAGACTTCGTCTAATATATACAGCCGACGTATAGTCTTTGGGTATAGACGTCGGTATATATGAAGGCCGACGTCTATATATAGATGACGCACATGTAGACGTCAGATCTGAGAGTGCTTATATCCGACGTATATAGCCCCGTACATCCGACGTATATTCGATTTTCTGTAGTAGTGAGAGTTATATTTATAGCCATAGAAAAATGAAATCTGGGACAATCCCCTGGTATGGGACTAAACAAATACCACACATACTAAATACGCTCTAATACACGACCCACATAAATCTT
This sequence comes from Triglochin maritima, assembly GCA_963682175.1. Classification (NCBI taxonomy): domain Eukaryota; kingdom Viridiplantae; phylum Streptophyta; class Magnoliopsida; order Alismatales; family Juncaginaceae; genus Triglochin; species Triglochin maritima. The sequence continues at coordinate 15,380,859 of OY821786.1, forward strand.
AGCGGATCCAGACCAAAAGTGACCGCCAATTGGCGGTCTACAGTGTTTGGATCGCTGTGGATTTTCTTCTGGGCTTTTCCAAATGGCTTGGCTTGTCTTTGATGCATCTACTTCACTTGTTGGAGCTCCGACCGAAATAGAATTGCCAAATACTCCCCATGATGGTGTGAAGTATTCTTGTTTGCTCATTGGTCCTTCGATCTTACATTCAGGTCCTTCGATCTTACATTCAGGTCCTTTGATCTTGCACCTAAGTCCCCGAGTCTCTCAACTCAGTCGTTTTTTGCTGCTTATAGGTCCATTTATGCCTCTTCTCTTCAAACCTATTTATTTCTGAAATTCAAACATAAAATCATCTTGTAGCATTGTTTAGGTGAAAGATAATGGATATAAGATACAAATATAAGCATTAAATGATGTCAATCATGTGTCCTCTCGTCTTCTGCTCTACGCACATTCTATTTTAGTTGTAAAAAATAGGTTTTTGGTTTGTGTGTGCACCTTTGTGCATGCTTGTGTGGGCACGAGATGAGAATGGCCGTTTGACGAAGCATGTCGTCAATCCTGCCTCGGTATTTGATTTCTCAACGCTTTCATCTTCTCGTGTCGCACACAGTCCGGGTTCTATGGCTGCTCAGTACCATGAGGAAGAGCAGTTGTTCGACCTACCTGCCCCACCAGTTCTTGGTCCCATACCTCTCCGTGATCGATGCTACCCGATCCGTACTGCTCTACCCTCATGCATCGTATTCCAAGAGGTGAATGTGAACCACTTTGAGGTTAAGCATCTGTTTATCTCCATGCTCCCTCACTTCACGGGGAAGGGTGACCCTTATATCTTTCTTATGGAATTTGAGGAGGTCTGTGCTATGTTCAAGCAGCAACAACTTATCACAGACTCCATCCATCTTAGTCTTGTCCCCTTTGCACTAAATGATGATGCCAAGAAGTGGTTGTACAACAACCAGGCGAATGCCTTTGGACTTGGAATGAATTTTAATCTTCATTCCTCAAGAAGTACTTTCCAAATCATCGGACTCAAAAATTGAGGAACGTAATCAATTCTTTCTATCAACTTGAGACCGAAATATTTCATGCATATTTAGAGAGGTTTAAAGAGCTACTATCCTCATGCCCTCACCATGGCATCGAGTTATGGCACCTTTGTCAGATTGTCTACGAGGATCTTCACATCCCATCCCGAACACTTTGAGTCCATGTGTCAAGGAATGTTCTAAGGAAAGGATGAAATGGAGGCATGAGCTTTTCTAGAAGACCTCGCTGAGAAAACCATGCAGTGGGAGAGTGTGAGGGAACGACCATGATTAGAGTGGGGATCTCAAACGCAAACTCGACTAGATCGGGCGCCGTATTTGCTGTCGATACCACTACGGCAACCGAGGCACACATGGCGGCCTTTATACGTCGTATGGATTCAATTGAGCTCCAAATCCAACAAGGTGCACCTCATTTGTCTACATCTGGTGCAATTCCCTGGCATTCATGTGGTAGGATAGGTCATGTAGGAAACGAGTGTGCGTCCATTCCTCCTGAGATGGAACATGTCAATGTCATCTATGATAGAGCGCGGAATGACCCATACTTATCATCCTATAATCCCGGATGGAGGAACCACCTTAATTTTTCATGGAACCAAAATAATGCCCCGGGTGGTCCTTCAAACTCCTCTCGACCACCTAACCAACCACACTAACCTCCCATGCATGCACAATCTTATCAGCAATCCCAAGCTCAAATCACCAATCAATCGGGTTTCACAAATTCCAACAATATGGATACCCGATTCAATTCGCTTGAGATCTTGACTCGTGGAGTTCAAAACTTAATGAATTTTTTTATGTCAACCACAAGTCAAGTTCTCACTTCAAATCAGCAGACCATCAAATCTCTAGAGCTTCAGATGGGGCAATTGGCTCAGTCTGTACATGAAAGAGAGAGAGGTTACTCTGCCTAGCCAGCCCGAGGCTAACCCCCGAATGTACCAGCAACAACACATGCAAAAATGAGAATGTTGTACCACGGGGGTGGCAAGTGAACCATGTGGAGGAACCTATTCATCATGTCAATTTGATTGTAACCTTAAGGAATTGAAAGAGGTTGACAATCACATTTCCATGCCACACCCACCACCAGATATGCATCCCTCAGTGGGTATGGTGGTGAAGAAGAGGCCGAGGGTGAGGGTACTACACCAATGCCTCCTCAGGCACCGCAGAAAACCTACCTGCCAAAAGCTACTTATCCATGTAGGTTAACCAAAAAGCAGAGTGACACAATGGATAAGATGTTAGAGGTGTTTAAGAAACTGAAGGTTAACATCCCCTTGTTGGATGTCATCCAACAAATACGTCAATATGCCAAAGTGTTAAAAGATCTCTGCACAACCAAGAGGAAAACTAATGTTCCTAAGAAAACATTCTTAGTTTCAAGTGTAAGCTCACTGATTGACATCATTTCATGCTTATATTTGTATCTTATAGCTATTATCTTTCACCTAAACAATGCTACTAATGAGCTTTATGTTTAAATTTAAAAAATAAAGAGGTTTGAAGAGAAGAGGCATGAAAGGACCTAAAAGAAGGAAAAATGACTGAGTTTAGAAACTCGAGGACTAAGATGTAAGGGAGAAGGACCTGAACATAAGACCAAAGGACCAAAGAGAAAAACATAAAACTCTACACCATCATGGGGAGTATTTTGGCAATTCTATTCGGGTCGGATCGCCAACAAGCGAGGTAGATGCATCAAAGACCAACGAATCTATCCAGAAAAGCCCAGAACAAAAACCAGGCGGATCCAAACCCTATAACCGCCAATTGACGGTCTGGGACATCTGATTGGTGGTCCGGGTTGGCACAGGTCCGATAAGATTTTTGGGGAGCGTGTATTGGAGTGTGTTTAGGCTATTTTTGGTATTTGTTTGGTCCCATACCGGGGGATTGTCCCGGATTACCTTCTTTTAGGGCTATAAATAGAACTCTCCCTCCTGTCTTGTACCCCCATCTCTCTCTTTGTGTTTATCCTCTCTACTAGGGGTTAAAGCCTTGAAGCAAAAACCCTGGTGGAGAGAGGGTACTTGTAATTGAGTGAGTAATAATAGATGTTTTCCTTTAGTATGTTGTTTCTTTCTTAGTTTAATTTCCTTTCATATGCTTGCATGCTTCTTTTGTTTTATGTCCTTTTAGTTTTTTTAATATTTCTTGCTTGCTTAGTTTAGTTTCATTTCAGTAGGATGTTTCATTTTAATGTAGGTTGTAGTGTAATGATTAGTGAGTAGTTCCATCCCCATTTGGGGGTGGAGAAATATGTGATATGATCATCTGGTGTATTAGGTGTGTGTTATCTTAATCTATTGATCCTTATATTATTTCCATAACCATCTAATGGGTTTCACTCTTGTCTTTGATATGCTAATGCACTTGAATGAAGTTTAGCTTTTGCTTAGATTAGTGGACCTATTTTATGTGGAATAAATAAGGTGAGGATATGGATGGAATTAATATTGGAAAGTTGATTTGTAGTTGCATGTACTCTTGTTGTCTTTACCTTGGTTAATGTCTTGTATGTTTTAATTATATGATCCTATCTTATTTCATGTGGAGGCATAGTAGGGTCTAGTCTTTATACATGAGTTCATTTAGCTTCATTCCAATTATTGTCTTGTATGTTTTAATGATATTGTGTTATCTTAACTCATGTGGAGGCAAAGTTGGATGTAGTTTTATGATTTTCATGCACTACATATTGTGAGGAGCTTAATTGAACACACACACATACACATATCTTTGTATTCACACTCTTTTCTCTACCCCCTTTGGGGTTTAGTTTTATTGTTTATCTTCCATCTCCTTTTGCATTTTAGTGTAGTTTAGCGTAACCAACCTTTCTCTCCTTTCTTTCCTACTTGCCTTCGCACAAACCAAAAGTAGACACATCTCCCTGTGGATCGACCCGTATTTGCCACCGCTTAAATCATGTTTTTGGCGCCGTTGTCAGGGAGGTGCTCTGTCCACACTTTGGTTTGGACGATTCGAGTGGTTTTAATTTTTTGTTTTTTGTTTTTGTTTGTTTCGGGATCCTAGAGCACAAGGGGAGGCCACCGGCAAAACTGGAGGAACAGAAGCGCCCAACTGACCACCAATTAGCGGTCTAGAACCGCCAACTGGCGGCCTGGAGAGCAGCTTCTGCTCTCAGTTTTGTTCTGGTAGTTGTTTGCTTCAGTGTAGTTGTCTGGGAGTGTAATTATTCATGTTTTGACTTGTTGTTTGCTCCCAGATTATAAATCAATCCCCATTAATCAACTTGGCCTTAAAAGTCAAAGCAAAAGATTAGACATTCTTACTTGTTTAGGTCACGCATCATGTACTTTACTTAGGCACGTAGTTATCTTTTATTTTAGCTTTATTTTCAGTTGTTGAGTGCTGGGGTGCGGTACGCATTTCCTAGACTCATTCATGCATCTTGTATGACCATGCATTAGTTAGTAGGAATTGCATCCGGACAAGAGTGAGTTGAGTGTTTGATTGGAGCGTTGATTGCTAGATTTAGGATCAAAGCGTTACTAAGGAGGGACTGAGCCTTAACTAAAAGCAAATAGACATTGGCCCTAAGGATTGCGGACGCACTAGGAGAGTAATCTAGTTGAGACCGTCATGGCCTGATTGGTGTTGCCTACCTTGTCGATAGTAGGAGGTACTGGATCTCCAGATACGGTATCACTTGCTGGGCATTGTGGTCTTTGTTGTAGGGAGGTGAGGCGTGTCGAGGCTAGTGACCTCGAAGTTAGGCGTCGTCTAGCTTAAGGACCCATTGTCTTTCATTGTTTGAGCCGTGCTTGCTAGATTAGGCTTCTACCTTCTCCCATTACCCACGCTAGTTCTAGGATTCTTCCCTCCTCATCTGAGTCCTCTCCTCTTCTATTTTCTATGAGCAGTCTCCTCCTCTAGTAAACCTTCTATTGTGTGTTATTTTAGAGTCGAGTCGAGCATTTTATGCGAGGTTGGGCTCGTTCTGGTGAGAGCGCTCGACTAGAGAGAGTGCATTTTTCTGAGATGGACGGTTTTGGTGATCGGCCATCTCCGCCTCATGCTCCTTTGGAGCGTGAGACCGAGTCTTTTCGTGGTGACGAGGGAGACCAGGTTCCATACATGGATTACCTTGGTCCGCCACCACCACCACGTAGACCTCCTTCTCCTCCTCCTCTGACTCAAGAGGAAGGGGGCTTTGGTCAGGATCAAGTTCTTGGTGCACCACCACCTTTAACTCGACAGGATAGACCGATGACTTTGTGGGAGCAAACCCATCCTGCGCGCAACCTTCTTGCATAGTTCTTCCCCCAGCTCGTGGGAACAACTATGAGCTGAAACCTCAGTATGTGAGCATGCTTCCTACCTTCACTGCACATAAGGAGGATCTGTATATTTTATACGTGAATTCGAGGAAGTATGATCCATGTTCAAGCTTCAACAGCTTGATGAGGATTCAGTCCGGTTGAGGATGATTTCTTTCGCGTTGAAGGATAATGCGAAGAAATTGATGTACAGTCTCCAGGCGAGCTCTCTTCGGTCTTGGGATGACTTTGTGACCGTATTTCTGAAGAGAATTTTCCCTCAAAGGAAAACTCCACAGATACGACACCAGATACATCAAATGTATCAGACTGAGACTGAATCATTTTATGCTTTCTTTCAGAGGTTCAAGGACCTTCTTTTGTAGTGCCCTCATCATGGAATTGAGCTTTGGCAGCTGTGCCAGATTGTTTATGAGGGCCTCAACTACAACACCTGCACATTGTTGGAGTCGATGTGTCAAGGTGATTTCCAAATGAAACACATCGATGAGGCATGGGACACTTTTGAATTGATGGCTGAACGTACCTTTGAGTGGGACACCATGAGAGAGCCACCAGCCGCCAGGCCTTCTGGTCGAGCTGGATCATATGAAGTTGAGTCAACTATCGCGTCTGAGGCGAAAATGACTGCTCTCATGCGTAGGATTGAGGGTTTAGAGTTGGACCGAGCTCCTGTAGCTCAGGTCGCTACTCTCGGATGTGGTAGGTGTGGACTTACAGGCCATGATAACTTGGAATGCGCTTACGCTCCAAGGGATACTGAGCATGCAAATGCGATGTATCAACAGAGGCCCCGTAATGACCCATACAGTCACTCCTACAACCCGGGATGACGTAACCATCCTAACTTCTCTTGGGGGCCTAGTGGGGGTAACTATCAGACCTCGCACGCTCAACCTCAACCTCCACCTTATCAACCTCCACGCCCATTGGCGACCTACCAACCCCACATCAAAGGTCTCAGCATTATACTTACCAATCTCCTCAGGCCTCATCGTCGGGTTATTCTAACAAAACTCCACTACCCCAGCGGGTTGACCCGAAGAACCCTTCTTGTGATCCTACCCTTCAAGTGTTCATGCAGAGAATGAAAAGTACTGTCAAGGCTTTGGAAATGCAAGTTAGCCAGTTGGCTAATCAGCTCCATGAACGCGAGAAGGTCCAGTTACCGAGTCAACCCGAGGTGAATCCTCGGGGTACCCATTTTCAAGGAAGGCCATCAGTACCTCATGCTACCTCTGAACTGACCCCATCATATTAATGTGATTTATACTTTGAGGTCTGGTAAGGAGGTGGATAACCACATTGGGGTGCCTTCCTTTTCATCACCATTTCTTGGTGTCACTAGACCTGCGGTGATACCTTCATCTCTGAGGGAGCTGGATCCTGAGGTTCCCTCGACAAATACTTCCAGGAAGGAGCCTGATCCTGAGGTTCCTTCTACATTTCCTTCGATAATGGGGCCGAACCCTGAGGTCCCCTTGTCTCATCTTGGGTCGAAGGAATCAGATTCCGAGGTCCCCAGTCATGCTTCTTTGGACCAGAATTCTGCGGTTCCTTTGCAACACCCTTATGCCCCGAAGGCGCCATTCCCTGAGCGTCTTAAAAAGAAAACCTCGGATCAGCAGACAAGATGCTTGAGAATTTCTGCAAGTTAAGGTGAACATCCCTCTGTTGGAGGTGATTCAGAAAATGCCACCTTATGCCAAGGTTCTCAAGGACTTATGCACCAAGAAGAGAAAAACTCATGTTCCAAAGAAAGTTTTTCTTGCAGCTAAGGTGAGTTCTTTGTTGGCACAACCCATGCAAGTCAAATACAAGAACCCTGGTTGTCCTACTATCTCTTGTCTGATTGGTGATGTGTCCATACATCGAGCCTTATTGGACCTTGGTGCATCTGTTAATCTTCTGCCATATTCTGTCTACATCCACCTCGGTCTTGGAGACCTTAAACAAACAAAAACCACTCTTCAATTGGCTGATAGGTCTATGATGAAACCGAGGGGTGTGGTGGAAGATGTGCTGATCAAAGTGGGAGAGTTAATTTATCCAATCGACTTCTTTGTTTTGGATACTGAACCTGTGGCAAACCCACTTGGACAAATTCTTGTTATTCTGGGGCGGCCATTTCTAGCAACTTCCAATGCCTAGATCAATTGTCGCAATGGTCTGATGTGCTTGACTTATGGAAGTCAGTGCGCTGATTTCAACATCTTCACCATCGGCAAGAAGCTAGGTGCCTTCAACGACCCTGTTGGTGTCAACCTTATCCAGGGCAAGAATGAGATTGAAGTAGAGGGACCTTCAAGTACTTCAGAGAATTGTTCGATGGAGATCCTGAAGGTGGTGAAGATGTTTCACTTGGGCTGGCACAAGAAGGTGCCTTATATTCTGATCACGTGGCCTTAGAACCACCTCCTTTTGATCACGTGGCCCTTGAGACACATCCTTTTGATCACGTGGCCCTTGAGCCACATCCTTTCGATCATGTGCCTTTTAAGGCACAAGATACCATTTTTATGGCCTCTGTGCCACATGCTCTTCATTCTGTATCTTCAGAGGACTCCATGTGGGTTAAGAATAAACCACCTGATACCCTACATTTTAAACAACCAGACAAAGGTTCACCTCTCATTCATGCCTCCTCTTTTGCTAACTCTCAAGAGGCCTCAAACGACCACAACGCTTATAAGGGTATCAGGTGGTCTAGCAATTCTGCTTTGTATGTTGCGAGACCATGCTTGTGCATTTTAAGCTCGAGAGATGGCGGGTTCCCATTTGATGTCCCTTGATATATGAAGATGGGAGCCCATTTTTGTACATAGTTCAAAAAAAAGAAAAAAAGAAGAGATCCATTCGTATTCCAAAGGGTTGTCCCTTTATCAACAGTTGAACTTGGGAGAATTGAAACCAACTAAGATCACCCTCCAATTGGATGATATATCCATTCGTATTCCAAAGGGTATTATCGAGGACTGCTTACCAAAGTTGGAGAATTTATATTTCCAGTAGATTTTGTTGTCCTCAATACCAATCCTGTTGTGAACACCCACTCTCAAATACCTTTGATTTTGGGTAGTTCATTTCTGGCAACCTCGAACACCTTAATTAATTGTAGAAATGGTCTAATGAAGCTCTCATTTGGTAACATGAGTGTCGAGTTTCATGTGTTCAACTCTGGTAAGCAACATGAGCCCATGGACCAACCTTTAAATCTCAATCTCATCCGCCAATTAGAGAAAGCATCACAAAATCAACAAACACCCCTAACACCAATGCAACCCGTTGAGAATGTTTTTTTACCAAACGAAAACTCATTGCCTGTCTTTACAATGCAACAGAGTGAGCTGACATCAAACATGAATGTACAAAGGGAGTGTTTGTAAGATGATTCCATTCACACAGTTAGTGAAGGGGGCACACCTCAGCATATGCCCATACCAGAAGGTGTCTTTTACCCCATTTCTCATGGCTATTGAGCCCTTTGAGCTTCATATTGTCTCCAACAAGGAGCCACCTACGACCAAGCTTATACATGATAATATACATGAGGTTGGGTGGTCCTTGTTAGATGGCTTGGGGAGAAGTCCCATTCATGGTAAAACTAGTGTTTCACATCCTTCAAATGAGCCTGAGGAACTCATTCTGATGCACCCACCTATTAGTTGGAGGGTTTTGTTCGATGAGCAACTAAACCCTAGTGAGTCAACACAACTCCACTCATTCATGTTGCCTACACCCAACCAATATCATGAGGGGTTCGAGCCTTTCAGCCTTGACCTTTCACCCCTCGTCACACTTCAAAGTACCAATGAAGTGGGCATATTTTTGCAAATCTCTGGCCCGCGGGACTCGATGTTCTCATTTGATGTTCCTTGAGCAAATGATTATGAGAATATCATTGTTGATGTATATATCTTGTTTAGAAAAAGAAAAAAAGAGTAATGAAAGACTCCACCAGTGAGCAATGATTATTGAGTCCCCAACCCTTGTGTATTTGGCCAAATTTGTTTGACGTACTTGTATCCCTTCCTAAGTATCTCATAGGTTTTTGGGAATTCGGGGTTATGTCCATCAACATGACCATGGAACTCTCATTGTGATTCACGTTGGCGAGATCTTTTCTTTCTCATGCATAAATCCATGTAGTTTCATACTCACATTCATTGAGGACAATGCATGAAGTACGTGTGGAGGGGGTGCTTTACTTTTGTATATATATGGAGTCAAGTATTTTTGGTTTTGCTTTTCGTTTTCATTTGTTTGTATTGTTAGGGTCATGTTAGTGTGCTGCATTTAATATTGATATATCTGTTTGTCATGATCCTTGGGTTACTTGTCTTCTTTTGCTTGCCTTGATTCAAAATTTTCACATTTATTTCAAAATCTTCATGTGTTTGCGAAAGAAAATGTTTTGTGGGTTTTGTGTGTGTTTAGCAAGTGCAAAATCGTTGAGAGGCAAAGTAAAAAGGAAAGCTCCCAAATTTGTCTTGAAGATGATGCATTAGGAAATCTAGTATACCATGGTCTTATCGAGTCGTACGGATGCACCCCGGTTTTCCCTTGGGGGGAGAGTAATCATAGGGTTTCAGTACTCAAATAACTAAAGAAGTCCACCCTGAACCTAGTGAGTCAAATAACTCGTGTCTGTTAGTATAAGGAAGTTTGTCGTAGTCAGGGACCCTTAAAATTTTGTTGTGAAACTTTAAGTGTAGGGTTTTGGTTCCCCTGTACATAAATAAATAAGTGGTGTTCTCTCTTCTCGCACAGCTCCTATCTCTCAGGAAATTAGGTTTAAGGGGACTTTGTGCCTCATGCTTTCAAGTCATCTGACTTGGGATGCACCGACTGAACTCCCGTTACACGGGTGGTAGGGATTACCCTATGTGGAGATGTAGGGAAAGATGTACGTGATAGTGTAAGTCATCATAGGCAATGATGCACGAAACTAGATTCTTGGAGAATTACACTCCAACTAGTAAGGAAAAAAAGAAACAAAAAGAAAAAAATGGTAATGCAAATAAGAACCTTAATGGAGTTTATACTTTGTATCACTTGAGGATGTTGAGGATGTCCATGTCTTTCACTTAAGTCCTTAATTAACTTGCATGAATGGTTCATTAGGCTAGGTGTGTGGACTAGATACATGTATAGAGTCGGCCCGTAGGATTACCGTGTTCAATGATCGACAAAAATGAGCCCATCGAGTCGAGTTCTAAATTGAATAATGCATCAATGTTTGGATTTTGTGGGTATATCCGTTGAAAACCCTCAAGAGACAACACTCCTCCTCCTTGGCGACAAGGAGGTTTAACAGCTTGTTGCACGTACTAAGTGCAACCGTGATTCCTACGAAAATGAGTAGGGATTTTCATGTTTTCCGTATGTTGTTCCCATTCTTTCATTTTTTCCTTTCTTTGTTTTGCTCGGGACTAGAAAAAGTTAGGTGTGGGGGTATTTGATTGACATTATTTCATGCATTAATTTATGTCTTATATCCATTATCTTGAACTTAAACAATGCTACATAACGAGTTTTATGTTCGAGTTTCAGGAAATAAACAAGATGGAGGAGAAGAGGCATAAAAGGACCTACAAGCAAGAAAAAAGACTAAGTTGCAAGACTTGTGGACTAAGATGCATAAGAGAGGGACCCGAATATAAAACCGATGGTCCAATGTGCAAATAAAGAAACTCCACCCCATCATGAGGAGTATTTTGGCAATTAGATTTGGGACGACACTCCAATAACCAAACCGAGTCCACCTCGTGTGAAGAGTTGAAGAACTAAAGAACATATCCGAAAATGGGTCGGATCCGGGTAAAAGTGACCGTTAATTGGCGGTCCAAGACTGCCAATTAGCTATCCGTTTGTCTCCAAATCCAACCCGGTTTCTCCAAGACATGGTTTATGTGTTTATGTGTATTCTGGGAAGGTTTCAGTAGTCCCATACCGGGGGATTGTCCCCGGTTACGTTTCTTCATGCCTATAAATAGAACTCTTCCTCCTCATTTGTATTCACCCATTGCTTGGTGGCATTCTCTCTACTTGGAGTAAGCCTTGGAGTAAAAACTCAAGGTGGATAAGAATGATAATAGTAATGTGAGTCATTTAATAAAGTAATTTTTCATTGTTTTGTTCTCATGTTGTTTCTTTTTTATGCATGCTTAGCTTAGTCTTATTTCTTTGATCTTAGGCTAAATTAGTTAGAATATCTCCTTTCATCTTTATTTTAATTTCTAGAATAATTTGTAGTGAGTAGATATATCCCCTTTGGGGGTTTGGATGTTTGATGAATTTTTCATTGAGTAGACTTGCATGTTTTGTATGTTCATTGGGGGTATTTTAATCATCTACATGTTGGGTAATTTTGATGGGTTTGGCCATAAGATTTAGATACTTCCCATGCTTAGTTTTCTCATGTTTATGGACTGAAATTTCCTGTTGAATATACTACATGTTAGTTATGTGTTTGTATTTGTGTTTGCTTGCTTCATTGATTGAAGAAATTTTGTTTTGATAGGTTTTTCCATAACATTTAAAAACCTTCCATGCTTACTTTATTCTTCACATAGGTTTATGGTTATTGATGAGTCTTTCCATATCTTTAGACACTTCTCATGTTGAGCCCAATCTTATGATAATAAAGTAGTAATTGCCGATACATTGTGTGATTGGATTGATAGGTTTTGCCACATCTTTAGACACTTTCTATGTATGATAACACACACACACGATACACACATACATGCTTATATGCATCATTCATGACTAATTTCACTTCATATGTGCGCACACTCCACCCCTTAGGGGTTTCTCTTTATGATTCACAATCTTTCGTGCTTTCTTTTGCATTACGTACTTTTTAGTTTAGTGTAGTTTAGCTTTAGCGTAATCTACAACTCTTCTCCCTTTTTTCGCCATCTGAGTTCGGTCATACCAGAGGTTGCTCACCTCCTTGCGGACGACTTGTACATGCCCAGTCTTCACCGACGGCTGTGCACTTGCGGTCTAAATTTAAAAAAAAAACAAACACACGTGCTCCCTGTGGACTCGACCCGTACTTGCCACCACTTCATCACGGCCATGCACTTGTGGTATTATTACTCATTAACCACCTGTGTTGATTCTATAAAGGCAAAAACAACCAACACATACAGAAAATATGTCAGAAGATGCAATGATACTCTAGCTTTGATTCATATGGATGTGTGTCGACCTTTTAATCCATGTTTTATTGGACAAAAGTATTTTGTTAACATTATTGATGACTATTCTACGTATTTATGTACCTTTACCTCATCCATGATAAATTTGAAGTCCAAAAAAGTTTAAGGATTTCAAATTAGAGGTAGAGAAATAACTAGGAAAACCTATCAAATCAATCAGATCTGATAGTTTATGATTTTTTGCCGTTATGTATGTGTATATTTTAAAATTTTAATACATGCATGCATGATCGATTTCAATATTTTTAATTTAATTTATATAATTTTATATTTATTCTAATGTCATATAATCTATATATATATTAAAACAAATATAAGAGGATGATACCCAAAGGTTCTCTAAAACCTTAATGACGATCCGGAGTTGCGTCGGTCGTCGAATCGCCCATTGATTCCTCCTCCAAGTATTCACCAAAATCTAAACAAGATTAGAGAGAAAGAATCTTGCCCATCAATCTCTAAATCAAGGTGCGAACGTAGCTAATAACCCCTCTAAAGCTCTTGAGAATTTAATGAAGGGAGTGTGTTCTAAAAGTTTTACTTTTAAATGTCAATTATAATGAATTGAATGAGAAATCATTTTGTTCCTTGTTTATGGTATTCGTCTTTTAGAAGTGTTAAGGAAGAGGCTTTTGGTCCTTAACCGTAGAGCTCTAAAAGATATTGGTTTACATAAAACAAAAGATATTCGCAATCATGGTAATTAACATGGAACATTAATTACTGAGTTAAGATTGTCGTGTTGGTCATAGATCATTGTAGCTCTACAAGTGAGTGACAACACGGGTACACAAAAAGAGGAAAATAGTAATTTTGTATACCGAATTGACCTAACAAGTAAAATATTAGAGGAATGTGTTTCTGTGTCATTAATATTTTACTGTGTCCTTGGTCCTTTGATATGAGACTTATATCCGATCGCTTAAGGAGTGCTTAATTAGACTAGTGTCTTAAGCTATCGATGAGTGTAGTGTAAAGGCATTAGTTGGTTAAGTATAACTTTTGTTGGAGAAGATAGTTAGTCAAAAGATTATCATTCCCCTCTTAATTGAGTGATGATATTAGTGGGCCCCTTGATAAAGCAAGGTTATAATGTGCACAATGTGATTTGAGTTAAGTTACATATTTGTAACTAGCTTAAAGAGATCAAGAAATGAATACTAATACAAAGATGACAAAATACTACTTTGTGTGTATTCTTAATATCATGTGGCAAGGGACGGACACAAGTGGTGCACTCCATCACTAAATGGATCGGGTTTTGGTTCGAGTGGAATTAAGACATCTAACTAATTGGGAGCTATAATGTGTAGCTAGATACCGCTTATAGCTTGTGATATTAAGCTCTTAATATCACTGCCAACTTAGTCTAGATCCTCCCATAGGTCACACCGCAAAAACCGGGAAACAAGAAGCTTGATTTTTGGTTCATATGATGTGTCAGGTTTCTTATAAAAAATATGACACATGTGGTGAACAAGTAAAGTCAATTATGTTGCATATAACATAATTAGAATCATGATAAATTCATATGAGATGCATATATTATGGGGTTAAATAATTTATTATTGCATAGGATAATATATTGCATAAGTTGTGAATTTGCTAAAACCCCAAAGTTCAAATTTTGTTGGAAATAAATCCAAAATTTGAAAAGGCAAAATCGGGTAGAAGTTCGGTAATCCGTTATGGTTCAGTCGACCAAAGGATCCGTGGATCGGTCAACCGAACGTGGAACGGATGGTCAAGTTGATTGACCGAACTTGACCAAAGTGCCTGGAACTCTGGATCGGTGTACCGAACCAGAAACGGTCGACCGAACAATGTCCAGTTCCGATATTTTCGGTTAACCGAATGGCACTCGGTCAAAGACGAAGGGTTCGTCCGAACGGTTAAGGAGAATTTTTCTCCTTAAGAATCGATCTTCCGTCTAATACACGGTTAACCAAACGTGACATATTCGGTTGACCGAGTATGTCTCGGTAAACCGAACCCCGATCGATTTTCTGCCTTTGATAATTAAGAGATTCATTTGATCAATGGTTGGATTAGCTCCAAACTTGGTCAAACGTTTTGTGGATGCATGTAATGCATTATGGAATTAATTTGTGAGAGAAAATGTCAAGAAAACATGGCTTAAGAATAGCCATGATTGAGAGTAAGATTGGAGCCTATAAATAGGTCCTTATTCTCCTTAATTAGGTTAGAAGTTTTGAAAATATTTTCTCTCCTAAATTCACCACAAAAATCCACGAAAATTCTCTTAGTTTCTAAGTCTTTGGAAGGAGAAATATCATAGATTAAGGAAGGCGTTTGTAGCTAGATTCTAAGCTACTTTGGAGATTGATTGGCTAGCTCCTTTCTCTCCAACCTTGTTTTGGGTTTCGGTGAACACACGGAGGCATCCGGCGCAACGAGAAGCGACGATCGTTTTCATCAACATCTCTGGAACATCAAGAATTTTTAGAGAACTTCTAGGTATGAATTTCGGAGTCCCTTGTGTTTGTTTTAATAAGTTTTGAAACTAGTTATTAAAACAAACTGATACATGCATGAAATAAATCTTAGAAAATTGTATTTGATCCTTAATATACATAAAAAATTCGAAAATATATATGTATAATTAAACATGAAATCCTACAGTGGTATCAGAGCTTAGGGTTCAATTTTCTCATGATTTAAGGCTGTAAACGAATTTAGTTTACCATCTAGGATTTAAACTATTCGATTTACCGGTTTTCTTCGGTCTATGAATGTTTGTTGATGTAATTCTCCATAATAATTCGTTCTGAATGTTTTAAGTGTTTTAAAACATGCCATGTAATTATTATAATTAAGATTTAGACATTTGTCTAACTTGCAATAATTTTTATTTTTTAAGTATAAACGATTATTTTGTAAGAGAATCAACAAAACCGAAAAAATGCGATTCATCTTTCCATTGGAAATTGGATGGACAGTGGTTCATAATTAATTTTTTGAACTATGGATGTATGAAAAACGTTTTTAATGGATTTCAAAATGTTTTTCAAAGAATTGTTTGGGATTCTAGATGCTTGATAAACTAGGTTGGATAGTTTATAGAGATATTGCGTGCATAGATGCTCGAGTTGTCTTTGCAGGAATTGTGAGTTTATATGTTCCAAATCAGCAACTATGAATGTATGTAATCATTATTATACAGGGGCTTATTTATATGTAAAAGCCAAAATTCTCTTTCAATGTTTTAGATAATTGCATATGCATATGAGAGGTTTTACATAGGACTTGCACTAGTTGGTTTTTTTTATCGAATGTGAGGAGCATGTTTATTTTCTGTAAAATCTACATCTCCGGTGCAAGAGGAAGTCCCCGCTGTAGCGCATCGATCGAGGATCGAGGATCAAGGATCGAAGGGAACATATAAACTCACACGATGTGGATTGTGTGAATGGTTTAATTTCTTTTCTTTTAAATTTCTGCTATGCATGTGATGAATGTGTTGAATGTTAGGATGTGTATGAATGATAATATGCATGATAACCTAAAATTCTGAATCACATGTTAATATATGAAATTGTCCAACAAAAATTAAGAATAATTTCCTTCTTATTTCATCCACTAGCAGCCATTGATTGAGGGATACTCTGCTCCCCTTAGTGGGAGATAGCTCCATCCATCTTTGGGAATAGTGGGAGATATAATGGTTGTCTGTTGTTGTGCCATGATTAAATGTATGAGGTACGTTTCACCCTAGTGAACCCCAAGTATGTTTAGTTGTGAATACAATGGATAAACGTATCTCGTATCAAATGAAAATAAGTTTTCTTAACATCACCTAGAGCCCTCGCTCGGTTTTGGGAAAAAGTTTTTCTTACGAGGATAGGTCATATTCCCTTATAATTAAAACAACAAGAATCACAAGACTTTGAAGATGCTAATATTTCTAAAATTCAAAAAGGTTGTGATTAGAAAATATTTTTCTTACCTTATATTGTAATGTTTCGATAGCCCTTAGCTAGTCTATGTTACAATTAATGGGATCTTGGATTGTTGCATTTATGGGCAAAATTTTTATTTGCAGCATTTACATTTGTATGTATGTATAATAAACATAAAATTGGCATTAAAATCCTGTATGATTTATTTTGTAGAAAAATGTCGAACATCCAACCTATCGTACGATCCATGATAGAAAAACACCCTTTAGCAAATGATGGCTCAAACTTCATTAGTTGGCAACTCAAACTCAACATCGTGTTAAAGTTTGAGAAACTATCTCACATTTTGGAAGGTCCAATCCCAAAGTGGAATGAGAGATTAACTGATGAAGAGAAAGAGGCTAAAGCCAAGTGGGAAGACCAAGAGAACCAAGTTCACAGTCTTATGCTAGCATCCATGGGTGACTCGCTTCAAGCGAAATACTTGGATTCAAAACCTAAGAAGACCATGGAGGCTTTATCAAAGATGTTCATGGATAGTGCCTGAAAGGAGCGCTATAAGACCACCATCGCACTCACAAGGTGCCATATGGCGGAGTGAACATCGATATCCATGCATTTTCTCACGATGCAAGGGTACCTTGAGAAGTTGGCAAAGCTCTCTTCACCAATGCCCGAGGACATTGCTGAAGATATGATTCTTGGCTCTCTAGCCCCGTCCTTTAAGGACTTTGTGATGCACTACCACGTGCGTGAAAAAGTGGTGAGTCTTGAGGAGCTGCACAACGCTCTCAAAACTGCTGAAGTTGACATGGGCAAGGGTAGGGACAAGCAAGTCCTTGCCGTCCATGGGAGGAGCCAAAAGATTGGTAAAGGAAAGGGCAAATCTACCAAAAGTGGTTCAATCAATAGCAAGGGAGTAGGAGGTGCTCATAAGAGTACCTCGTAGGAGAAATCTCAGAAATCTCCAACTCCTAATACGAAGTGCTTTCACTGCGGTGAAAAAGGACACATCCGGCCAAATTGCCCCAAGTACAAGGAAGACCTTGACAACTTTGTGATTGAACCTCGGCGCCCCAAAAAGGCCAAAGGTATATTTGTTATTGAAATAAATTTAGCCACCTCTGTCCAGGATTGGGTAATTGATACCGGATCTTGTGCTCACATAGTTTCTAATGTGCAGCTACTCATGGATAGGAAGGAACTCGTAAGGAACGAGGTAGAATTGAAGGTCGGAAATGGTGCGAACGTGTCTGCGGTTGTACAAGGTTCTGTGGTGCTTCAATTATGTAGTGGTTTAAATTTATGTCTAAAGAATGTTTATTATGTACCTTCGATTAGCAAGACTATTATTTCTGTATCATGTCTGGATATGGATAATTTTAATATAAATATTTCAAATTCTTGTTTGTCTATATCGAAGAATGGTGTTTTCTATGCAAATGCGTTCATAAGGAATGATCTCTATTTGATTGAATTGGATAATAAATAAATCTTTAATATCAATAACAAAAGACTTAAGACCACTCATGAGAATGATACTCTCTTATGGCACTATCGTCTTGGTCACATAAATGAAAAGCGCATCAAGAAATTGCAAGAAGCTAACCTTCTTGGTCTACTTGATTTTAAATCATTGGAGACGTGCCAACCATGTCTAATGGGAAAAATGACCAAAAAGCCTTTCAAGAAGAAAGGCCCAAGGGCGAGTGGCTTGTTGGATTTGATACATTCCGATGTATGTGGTCCAATGAGTACTAGTGCACGAGATGGTTTCAGGTACTTCATTACGTTCACGGATGATTATAGTCGTTATGGCTATGTTTATCTAATGAGAAACAAAAGTGAATCCTTCGACAAGTTCAAAGAATTCAAGAATGAAGTAGAGAACCAACTCGGCAAGAAAATCAAGTCTCTACGAACGGATCGTGGAGGTGAGTACTTAAGTGCCGAATTTGACTCATACCTAAAGGAGTTTGGTATTGTACCTCAACTCACCGCTCCCGGTACACCTCAGTGGAATGGGGTATCCGAAAGGAGGAATAGGACATTGCTTGACATGGTTCGGTCAATGATGAGTCATGCGGAATTACCTCTATACTTTTGGAGTTATGCACTATAAACTGCGGCTTACACACTAAATAATGTTCCATCCAAATCCATGGAGAAAACTCCTTATGAGCTTTGGAGTTGTGAGGCTTACGTCAAGAAATTGATGTCGACCAAACTTCAACCAGAAGCGGATAAGTGCTTCTTTATTAGTTATCCTCGTGAGACAAGAGGATACTACTTTTGGCATATCACCTCCAATCGAGTGATTGTAGAGAGGGTTGCCACATTTCTGGAAAAGGAATTTCTAGAAAGAGTAAAAAGTAGTGGGAGTAGGGTTGTGCTTGAGGAAACTCAAGATACTCTACAAGATCATGACATGAATGATGACATTCAAGATCATGAAGGCCCAACCGAGATTCCTTTGGTTAGTGGGAGCGTAAGTGAGAGACCCTTGCAAGAAATTGTGAGAGAATCTCACACATCCCCACCAAGTGTACGTTCAAGAGTTGAACATGAACCGATTCCTTAAGAAATTGTGGAAGAAGTTCGAGAGACACGAGAAGAACCAAAAGAACTTAGAAGGTCAACGAGGGAATAGAAGAAACCCGATATCTATCTGGGACTTCATGAAATCATGGTACTTGATACCAATGATCCCTTGACCTTCCAAGAAGCAATGGAAAGGGAAGACTCCAAACTATGGCTTAAGGCCATAGAATCCGAAATAGAATCCATGTACGATAACCAGGTATGGAGCTTGGTTGACCTTCCTCAAGGTAAAAATGTCATTCATAATAAATGGGTTTTTAAGAGGAAGATGGACATGGATGAGAACTTGACAACCTACAAAGCGAGGCTTGTAGCGAAGGATTTCACTCAAGTTTAAGGAATTGACTATGATGAAACTTTCTCACCGGTTGCCATGTTCAAGTCTATTCGGATAATGCTCGCTATTGCCGCATTTCATGATTATGAAATATGGCAAAAGGATGTCAAAACGGCGTTCCTTAACGAGAACTTGGAGGAGGATGTGTACATGGTACAACCTCAAGGTTTTGAAGATCCAAAGAATAACGAGAAGGTATGCAAGCTTCAAAGATCCATCTATGGAGTGAAGCAAGCATCAAGGAGTTGGAACAAACGCTTTGACGAGGAAGTGAAGAATCTTCACTTGATTCAAAGTAAGGAAGAACCTTGTGTATACAAGAAGGTTAGTGGGAGCCATGTAGTATTCCTAATCTTATATGTCGATGACATATTGCTTATGGGCAATCACATTCCTTTGCTTGAGCAAACGAGAAGTTCATTGAAATCTGCATTTTCAATGAAAGATATGGGTGAGGCTCAATACATCTTGGGAATCAAGATATACCGAGATAGATCCCGTAGACTCATTGGCCTGAGTCAACGTACATACATTGACAAGGCCTTGGAAAGGTTAAAGATGAACAACTCCAAAAATGGAAGTGTGTCAATGAGTATGGGTGTGCAACTCAAGAAGTCTCACCGTGCTCAATCACGTAAGGAATTAGAGTACATGAAGGATGTCCCTTATGCTTCGGAAATTAGGTCGATCATCTACGCGATGACTTGCACAAGACCCGATGTCTCGTATGCTCTAAGTGTGACAAGTCGTCACCAATCCAACGGAGGTCCTGAGCATTGGACTACGGTCAAGAATATCCTGAAGTACCTTAACCGGACTAAGGATAAGATTCTTGTTTATGGAGGACAAAGGGAGTTATTAGCCGAGGGCTACTCGGATGCGAGTTTTATGAGTGATCTAGACGATAGAAGGTCGCAATCAGGATACGTCTTCCTTCTGAATGGTGGAGCTGTGAGTTGGCGTAGTTGGAAGCAAAGCACTACGGCTGACTCAATCACTGCTTCCAAAGTAATGGTTGTCGCTGAAGCGAGCAAGGAAGGAGTGTGGATTAAGAAGTTCCTTGAAGAGCTTGGAGTAGTTCCCTCGAGCGGGGGACCAATAGAGCTATTTTGCGACAATAGTGCATCTATCTCGCAAATCAAGGATCCCAAATCACACCACAAAGTGAAGTACATGGATCGTAAGTACTTCATGACGCGTGACCTCATCGACGAAGGCAAAATAAATCTTTTATGGGTTGACACCAACAGCAACACAGCTGATCCATTCACAAAACCCTTATTCCAAGCCAAGGGCGAAATGCATTTCGAGTCCATGGGATTAAGGAACCATGTAGATTGGCTTAATGATTGATATGTAATGGGGTTTACCCTAGTTATTATTGTTTTATACATTGACTATGTATGTGAAAGAAAACTTTAATAACAAGTGGGAGATTGAAGGGAATGTGTTCTAAAAGTTTTAATTTTAAATGTCAATTATTATGAATTGAATGAGAAATCATTTTGTTCCTTGTTTATGGTATTCGTCTTTTAGAAGTGTTAAGGAAGAGGCTCTTGGTCGTTAACCGTAGAGCTCTAAAAGATATTGGTTTACATAAAACAAAAGATATTCGCAATCATGGTAATTAACATGGATCATTAATTACCGAGTTAAGATTGTCGTGTTGGTCATAGATCATTGTAGCTCTACAAGTGAGTGACAACACGGGTACACAAAAGAGGAAAATAGTACTTTTGTATACCGAATTGACCTAACAAGTAAAATATTATAGGAATGTATTTCTATGTCATTAATATTTTACTGTGTCCTTGGTCCTTTGATATGAGACTTATATCCGATCGCTTAAGGAGTGCTTAATTAGACTAGTGTGTTAAGCTATCGATGAGTGTAGTGTAAATGCATTAGTTGGTTAAGCATAACTTTTGTTGGAGAAGATAGTTAGTCAAAAGATTATCATTGCCCCTCTTAATTGAGTGATGATATTAGTGGGCCCCTTGATAAAGCAAATTATAATGTGCACAATGTGATTTGAGTTAAGTCACATATTTGTAACTAGGTTAAAGAGATCAAGAAATGAATACTAATACAAAGATGACACAATACTACTTTGTGTGTATTCTTAATATCATGTGGCAAGGGACAGACACAAGTGGTGCACTCCATCACTAAATGGATCAGGTTTTGGTTCGAGTGGAATTAAGACATCTAACTAATTGGGAGCTATAATGTGTAGCTAGATACCACTTATAGCTTGTGATATTAAGCTCTTAATATCAGTGCCAACTTAGTCTAGATCCTCCCATAGGTCACACTGCAAAAACCGGGAAACAAGAAGCTTGATGTTTGGTTCATATGATGTCAGGTTTCTTATAGAAAATATGACACATGTGGTGAACAAGTAAATTCAATTATGTTGCATATAACATAATTAGAATCATGATAAATTCATATGAGATGCATATATTATGGGGTGAAATAATTTATTATTGCATAGGATAATATATTGCATAAGTTGTGAATTTGCTAAAACCCCAAAAGTTCAAATTTTGTTGGAAATAAATCCAAAATTTGAAAAGGCAAAATCGGGTAGAAGTTCGGTAATCCGTTATGGTTGGGTCGACCGAAGGATCCGTGGATCGGTCAACCGAACGTGGAACGGATGGTCAAGTTGATTGACCGAACTTGACCAAAGTGCCTGGAACTCTGGATCGGTATACCGAACCAGAAACGGTCGACCGAACAATGTCCAGTTCTGATATTTTCGGTTAACCGAATGGCACTCGGTCAAAGACGAAGGGTTCGTCCGAACGGTTATGGAGAATTTTTCTCCTTAAGAATCGGTCTTCCTTCTAATATACGGTTAACCAAACGTGACATATTCGGTTGACCGAGTATGTCTCGGTAAACCGAACCCTGATCGAATTTCTGCCTTTGATAATTAAGAGATTAATTTGATCAATGGTTGGATTAGCTCCAAACTTGGTCAAACGTTTTGTGGATGCATGTAATGCATTATGGAATTAATTTGTGAGAGAAAATGTCAAGAAAAAATGGCTTCAGAATAGCCATGATTGAGAGTAAGATTGGAGCCTATAAATAGGTCCTTATTCTCCTTAATTAGGTTAGAAGTTTTGCAAATATTTTCTCTCCTAAATTCACCGCAAAAATCCACGAAAATTCTCTTAGTTTCTAAGTCTTTGGAATGAGAAATCTCATAGATTAAGGAAGGGGTTTGTAGCTAGATTCTAAGCTAGTTTGGAGATTGATTGGCTAGCTCCTTTCTCTCCAACCTTGTTTAGGGTTTCGGTGAACACTCGGAGGTATCCGGCGCAACGAGAAGTGATGATCGTCTTCATCAACGTCTCTGGAACATCAAGAAGTTTTAGAGAACTTCTAGGTATGAATTTCGGAGTCCCTTGTGTTTGTTTTAATATGTTTTGAAACTAGTTATTAAAATAAACTGATACATGCATGAAATAAATCGTAGAAAATTGTATTTGATCCTTATTATACATAAAAATTTCGATAATATATATGTATAATTAAACATAAAATCCTACATTTAATCTCCAAATACTTGAATAATTAAGAGAATTTTTGGATGGATTAATGGGGTGGTTAGGGAGAGAGATAATGTTTGCATTAGTATTAACAAGGAATGGAGGATGAACCTATTTATAGGATTTCCTCTAACCCACAGCTTGTGGAAACCACATAGACTTGATCCCTTATTAATCTCTCCACTAAAGCACATGATATGCAAACCACTTTGCACATGATCTCTTATTTATTTTGTCACATCATCATCTCATAACTAGCTTTTACCAATGTGGATTAAATACAACAATTAATCAGTAAACAATCTCTTATTAATATATGCAAAAAACGTGGTTAAACGGTTGGACGATTTTTCACTATTTTTGACTCTACCAAATTTTGGATTAATATCCATCAAAATTTGGAATTTGGGGTTTTAGCAAATTCATATGTTATAATGTTGTAGATCACATTATATCATCTAATATATTATCTTATATAATGTCAAAATATTGTACCCCATAATATATATATATACGTCTCATACGAATTTATTTATTATTCTAACCATGTCGTTTGCACTACATATTGATTTTATTATTTTACCACATGTATATTATTTCATAACACATGAAACTTAATATATCATATAAAATTATTTTTCTTATTTCCCAATTTTGTGGTGTGACCTATAGGAGGATCTAAGTAATGTTGACAATGATATAAAACACATTATATCGTAAACTATAAGCGATATCTAGCTACACATTATAGTTACCCAAATAGCAAAGATATTTTTCTCACTCGAACTAAACACTATCCACTTAGTGATATGTAAAATATCACTTGTATCTATCCATTGCCGCATGATATTAAGAATATTATACAAAATAAAAATGTGTCGCCTATGTATTATATATTCATTTCTTGATCTCTTCAGCTAATTATAAATATGTAACTTAACACAAGTCACATTGTGCACATTATAATTTTGCTTTATCAAGGGGCCCACTAATATCATAACTCAAGTAAAGAGGGTCAGTGATAATCCTTTGACGAACTATCTTTTCCAGCAGAAGTCATACTTAACCAACTATTGCATTTATCACTATACTCAATGAGAGTTTTTGACAATAATCAAATTAAACACTTCCTATGTGAAAAGACATAAGTCTCATATCTTAGAATTGAAGACACAGTGAAAATATTACACATAACACAATTCCATAAAGTTTCACTTGCTAGGTGTATTCAATATATAAAAGTAACAATTTTCCTCTTTTATATACTCGTGTCGTCAAATATTTGTATAGCTACAATAATCGATGACCAACATGACAATCTTATCTCGGTAATTAATGTTCCATGTCAATTACCATGATTGTGAATAACTTTTGATTTATGTAAACCATTATCTTTTAGAGCTCTACAGTTAAGGATCAAGAGTATCTTCCTTAACACTTCTAAAATATGAATACAATAATCAAGGAACAAAATGTTTGCACATTCAATTCATAACAATTGACATATAAAAGTAAAACTTTTAGAACACATTTCTTTCAGATAGATGGTGGTGAATACTACGATGGGTACACTGAGATGGGGCAAAGGTGAGCACCATTAGCACAATATGTAAAGGAATATGGCATAGTACCTGATGAGTCTTAAATTTAACCACAAGCGTACAGATCATGTAGCAAACGGGTCGACCACAAGGAGAGGTTGTAAATTTCAGTTGATTATATTTTTCAATGAAGCATGAGTGATGATGATGATAGATTCAATTGTGGTTCATATTTTTGGTCTTTTTGTCTTTAAGAGATTAAAAGATGTTAGCAATCTACGATTGAATTTACAGGTTCGGCATTCCCTTTGGTGGAGAGAACCTGTGGCAGCGGAATGGATCGGCTATCACCTCACGGAATCCTCTGGAGCACCGGTCGGTCTTCTACTCTCTTGGAGAAGAAGCACGAGTCCACAACCCAAGAGTCCACGGATTGGCTTGGTGGATGTGGAGGGACGAATGGGAGAGAGAGGGAGAGGTGGCAGCTAGGGTTTGCACACAAGAATCATCCATCCAATGGGAGGTTCCCCTCCTTATATAGATGGCCCCACCCTAAACCCTAATGGGCAGCCAATGAGAGTACGTCACGTGTCAGTGCTTTGGGCAAACATCATCATAATCCTTAGATTAATCCAATATCTCCCACTTGCACAACAGCACGTCAACAACATGTCATCTTCTTTTGTGTCCATGACACATACGTATATATCCCCGATACATACAATCATAAGATGGCAATGTGTCACCTCTTCATGTGTCCCCAACACATATGTATACATCCCTGATATATACAACTATTTCTCTCTTCCAAGAATGCAACCACAATACGCAAGTCTCTGATCATGTATCCCTGATACAAGACCATATGTGTCCCCGACACATGTACTCTTCCGATCATACGGACAAATAGGTCGTGCGACCGGTGATGCACCTGCAATTAGGAGTCTCAAACTAGAAACCTTACTAGAAGGCCAGAATGACAACATCCTCACAAAAAAATAACAATTAAGCAGTCAAATGCACATCACTGTTCCACATGTTTACTCAGAAACTCATTTGACATGAACGGTATCTCGATCCCTCGGAGAGAATACCCTATTGTCCTCAAGGTACTTGCTACTGTATCCAATACAGTTGGGCCCAGCAAATACTTTTAGTACAGTCGAGTAAAACCTTTCCCTTCGCCCCAGACCACCATTACACTCAGAGTTGACTCCTTTCCCGAAGATGCCTCTTTAGACCGAATCTCTCATGGTCATAGATAACATCCCAAAGTAGCCACATCAACTCTTTGCTTCATGGTGTCGTCGAAGGTCACTGAGGGCAACTAATGAAAATCAAGTCTTGGACTCACATAGTGAAGGAGCAGGGATCCATCCTTTCACTTCCAAATGGTCGCTCAACACATTTTGTATGACCAACATGTTATGGTGAATCATACTGTACACAACAGTATGTCTGTCTCTCAACACCATACAAGTCTTAGTCCAGTCGCACCCCCTTTGCGCCTGACCCGAGCTTCATCATTGTCGCCTTAACACTATATAGGTGTCACCTGGCACCACATGTGATGCTCACACTTGTCTTCTATAGGTCACACGAATCGTGGGAACATTCATGTCAATCCTCACCAACATAGAGGATCTCATCTTGATTCCTAATCAAGGCGATTGTCCTATCATGAACTACTCTGGATCTATCATACAAGAACTCCTCATGATCAGTATCATCTCTGCTCGCTATCAAAAGCGCCAGAGGCAAATGCTCGTGTGAGTAAGCATTCTTCAGCCTATTGACAGAATAATATTTTATGCTAGAACAACTACGTCAACCAAACAGATATAGTTGAAAGGAAAAATACAATCACTCATAAAAGGAAGTTAGACATGTCAATGCATCAAAGTCTGGGTAAGTCTAAGGATTTCACATGAGACATAAACGAGTCCTTAGCTATGACATTGGTAAGAGGGTCAGCTACCATAAGACTAGTAGATACATGTCTTAACACAACTTCCTTTCTCGCTATAATGTCCTTCACAAAGTGCTCCATGCTTGGGTTGGACTAGTATCGACTCACCACGCCCACAACATAACAAATGTCTGGCCTAGTACACATCATAGAGTACATGAGGCTTCCCACAGCATTGGAGTATGGAACTTTGTCCATTTTGGCCTTCTCTTCAGGAGTCTCAGGATGCTTATCAAGGCTCAAGTGCAAACCCTTCTCAACAGGAGTGTCGATTGGTTTGCATTTGTCCATATGGTATTTCTTCAAGATATTGTTAATATAAGTCTCTTGAGACAATCCCAGAAGGCTCTTGGACCTATTTCTAACTATGTTGACACCAAGGACGTAGCTAGCTTCACCCATGTCCTTCATATCAAACGTGGAGGACAACCACTCTTTAGTGGATTTCAGAAACTCTTTGCTATTGCCAGCCATGAGTATGTCATCAACATACAAGGTCAGAATGACAAATTTACCATTGGATCTCTTAACGTACACACAGTGATCTTCCTGAAACATAGAGAACGCATTCTCTGATATAGCTTGATGGAAGCGAATGTTCCACTGTCTAGACGCTTGTTTTAAGCCATACAAGGACTTATTGAGCTTGCACACTTTGCGCTCTTGTCCTTTGACTTCAAAACCTTGAGGTTAATCCATATAGATCTCCTCCTCAAGTTCTCCACTGAGAAAAGCAGTCTTTACATCCATTTGGTAAAGCTCTAAGTCCATCTGAGCTACAATAGCTAGTAGAAGGCGGATGGAGGCAAACCTAACCACGGGTGAAAATGTTCCCTCAAAATCCACGCCTTCTCTTTGGGTGTAGCCTTTAGCTACCAGTCTAGCCTTGAATCTATCAATAGATCCATCCACCTTCCTCTTAATCTTGAGGATCCACTTGGCCCCAATGGCCTTTCGGTTCGACATTAAGTCGACCAAGTCCCAGACTCGATTAACTTTCATCGACTCCAACTCTTCCTTTATAGCTTCCAACCACTCTTTCGCATTTGGACCTTCCAAAGCCTCTTTCAAGGTCTCCGGTTCTTGCTCATCGATTACTGTCATCCCGGATGATTCATAATCAATTTCTTCTTGAGCTATCATGAGGGCCTCTTCCTCTAAGCGAAACCGCCTACGAGGAATGAGCCTGCGTTTGCTTCGACGCAGATGGAAATCTGATGGCTCATCCTCCGTGAGAGCTATCAGATCCTCAGCATTGCTGCTCCCACTAGGATCGACTGGTGGAACCTCATGTTCAACTTCCAGATCATGATCCTGTGGAGTGGCAATGTCCTCATCTTGTTGTTCAAAGAAGTCCACTGACTCTTTGATAGCTCCAGCAAGGGTTGGAAAATCATTTTCCAAGAATGTGACATCCCTAGACTCCAGTTCCGTCCATCTTTCATTCTCGTCTACCTCGATAAAAACATAACCTTTGGAGAAATCACTGTATTTTACAAAGATACACTTTTTCCCTTTAGGTCCTAGTTTTCCATATCGGTGACTAGTAGAATGAATGTATGCCATGCATCCCCAAGGACGCAACAGACTAAAATCAGGCTTCCGTCCTGTCCATAACTCATATGGAGTTGAGGGAACCGATTTTGTTGGAACTCTATTTAGGATATAGGCAGCAGTCATTAGAGCATCTCCCCAAAATGAAATTGGTAAGCTTGCATGCGCCATCATGGATCTAACCATGTCTAGCAACGTTCTATTCCTTCTCTTGGCAACACCATTTTGCTGAGGAGTATAAGGCATAGTGAGTTGTCTAGATATCACCATTTCATCACATAACTCCTTGAACATTATGGTGAGATACTCACCACCTCTATCTGTTCTAAGAGTTTTTATCTTATTATCCAACTGATTCTCAACTAAGCTCATGAATTTCTTAAAGCATTCTAGAGCTTCTGACTTGTGAGAAATAAGATAAAGATGACCATATCTAGTGTAGTCATCAATAAATGTGATGAAGTAACTTTGTCCATGTCTAGTACGCCGATTGGCATCATTTCATGTTTATATTTGTATCTTATATCCATTATCTTTCACCTAAACAATGCTATGTTACGAGTTTTTATGTTTAGTTTTCAGGAATAAATAGGTTTGAAGAGATGAAGCATAAAAGGACCCAAAAGCTGGGAAAAAGGACTGAATTGTGAGATCTGGGGACTGAGATGCAAGGGAGAAGGACCTGAACGTAAGACAGAAGGACCTAAGAGCAAAACAGAATACTCCACACCATCATGAGGAGTATTTTAGCAATTCGAGTCGGGTCGGAGCCCCAACAAACCAATTAAATGCATCCAAGACCACCAAATATACCAAGAAAAGCCCACAACAAAAATCAGCAGGATCTGAAACATATAGACAGCCAATTGGCACTCCAAGACCACTAATTGGCGGTCCATTTTGGCCCGAATCCGATAAACGTTCGCCAACACATGTATTAGAGGATGTTTAGGCTATTTTTTGTATCTGTTTAGTCCCACATCGGGGGATTGTCCCGGTTTGCCTTTTTCCATGGTTATAAATAGAACTCTTCACCTTCCATTGTAATCACTCCATATTTTAAGTGACTATTCTGAAGGGAATGTGTTCTAAAAGTTTTACTTTTAAATGTCAATTATTATGAATTGAATGAGAAATCATTTTGTTCCTTGTTTATGTTATTCGTCTTTTGGAAGAGTCGAGGAAGAGGCTCTTGGTCCTTAACCGTAGAGCTCTAAAAGATATTGGTTTACATAAAACAAAAGATATTCACAATCATGGTAATTAACATGGGACATTAATTACCGAGTTAAGATTGTCGTGTTCGTCATAGATCATTGTAGCTCTACAAGTGAGTGACAACACGGGTACACGAAAGAGGAAAATAGTACTTTTGTATACCGAATTGACCTAACAAGTAAAATATTATAGGAATGTGTTTCTGTGTCATTAATATTTTACTGTGTCCTTGGTCCTTTGATATGAGACTTATATCCGATCAGTTAAGGAGTTCTTAATTAGACTAGTGTCTTAAGCTATTGATGAGTGTAGTGTAAAGGCATTAGTTGGTTAAGTATAACTTTCGTTGGAGAAGATAGTTAGTCAAAAGACTATCATTGCCCCTCTTAATTGAGTGATGATATTAGTTGTCCCCTTGATAAAGCAAAGTTATAATGTGCACAATGTGATTTGAGTTAAGTCACATATTTGTAACTAGCTTAAAGAGATCAAGAAATGAATACTAATACAAAGATGACACAATACTACTTTGCGTGTATTCTTAATATCATGTTGCAAGGGACGGACACAAGTGGTGCACTCCATCACTAAATGGATCAGGTTTTGGTTCGAGTGGAATTAAGACATCTAACTAATTAGGAGCTATAATGTGTAGCTAGATACCGCTTATAGCTTGTGATATTAAGCTCTTAATATCACTGCCAACTTAGTTTAGATCCTCCCATAGGTCACACCACAAAACTGGGAAACAAGAAATGGGGATTTTAAGTTCATAAGATGTGTCGGGTTTCATGTAGAAAATATAACACATGGGGTGAACAAGCAAAATCAAAATTATGTTGTGATTAATAACATAATTAGAATCTAAATTAAATTCAAATGTGATGTAAATATTATGGGGTGTAATGATTGATCATTACATAGGATAATATGTTACATAAGTTGTGAATTTACTACTAATCCCGAAATGTCAAATTTTGTAGGGGTTAAACCAAAATTTGACAAGTCTGCAGAACAGTGCTCCAACGGTCGACCGGATAGCAGTAAACGGTCGACCGATCGGGCATGGTCGACCGAACATGTCTCGACCGATAACAGGGAATTTTCATCTGTTCGAACGGTCGACCGAATATAATCGGTCGGTCGACCGAATATAATCGGTCGGTCGACCGAATGTAATCGGTCGGTCGACCGAATCGGTCGACCGACCGAACATAGCGATGAAATAATTCCTGTTACGAACGGTCGACCGAGTTATTGAACGGTCGACCGAAACCTAGTTCGAGCGGTCGACCGAAACCTGGTTCGACCGGTCGACCGAACCTCCAAACGGTCGACCGGTCCAGACGGTTAATGCAGAATTAATTTAACAATTAATTAGATCATGCATGGAATTGGTCCATAATTGATTTAATTCGTGGATAATATTATTTATTATTAAATAATGGATGGTTAGATTGAATTTTGCATGAAATCATGGGCAAGAGGTTGCATATGAATAGGTAATTTGGAGAGAACTTATAAATACAAGTTTATCTCCTTACTTCCTTAATTTATTCATTATTTTCTTATGCAAAATTCTCTCTCCATAATTCTCCATGAAAATTCCTTAATTCTTAAGTTTAGTTTTAGTTCCTAAGAGATCATCTTCTCAAGGGAATTAAAGAGGGGTTAGTAATTAGATTCTAAACCCTATCGGAGATTGAGAGACTAGCTTCCCTCTCTCCGATCTTGTTTAGAGTTTGGTGAATACTCGGAGGCCTCCGGCGCAGCGAGGAGCATCCCCAACGTCTCCGAATCTTCAAGAAGTTTAAGAGAACTTCTAGGTATGAATTTCGGAGCCCATATTTGTTTTAATAATGTTTTGAAACTAGATATTGAAACAAATTGATGCATGTATGAAATAAATCATAGAAAATTGTAAATTGATCCTTATTGTGCATAAAAAATTCGAAAATAAATATGTACAATTAAACATGAAATCCTACATATTCTTCCTACTAGAAGTAAGGCCTCGAAGCACACACTAAAGTAGGAGATGCTACTTTTAATGTGAGTCATTTTAATACAAGTTTTCTTTATTATGTTGTTTGTTTTATGTTTCTTGTTTTGCTTTGCTTAATCTCATTTCAATTAGTTTCATTAGCTTAGTTAATATGCTTTCTTTGTTTAGTTTAATAATTAGTGTAATGTTTAGTAAGTAGTTCCATCCCCTTTTGGGGGTGGAGTAGATGTACATACATGCATTAGAGAATGAGATGAATGCTTTATTTTTTATGTGTTGATAAAACATGAATGTATGCTTGTTTGTTTAGGATAGAGTTTATAACTTGATGAGTTTTGCCAAAATGATTAGACACCTCTCATGCCTTTTTGGCTTCTAAAATAAACAGCTTGCATATGTAAATCTTAATCAACTAAGTTGGTGAATAGATTGATAGGTTTTTGCCATAACATTTAGACACTTCCTATGCTTGATAAACACCACCTTCATGTGCTTAAAGAATGTATTCTACACCCACCTCTTTGCATGTGTGCACTCACTCCACCCCTTAGGGGTTTTCCCATTTCTGTATTCCAGCATTTTTCCTTTGTTCTTAGCTTAGTTATTATTTCATTGTTTGGTTCATCCTTTCGCATTTCCTACTTCTTAGCGTAGTATAGAGTAGAGTAGCATAAACATCTTTCTCCCCTATTTGTGCCACTTGATTTCCTACAAGCAAGAGGCTACTCACCTCCCTGAGGACGACCCGTACTTGTCACCGCTTCATCGCGGCCGTGTACTTGCGGTTTAATTAAAACGTTCAACAAGTTTATGGCGCCGTTGCCGGGGAGGTGCCAATCTAGACTCTTGTTTGGACGATTCGAGTGGATTTAATTTTTGCTTTGTAGTTTTTCTTTGTCTCAGGAGACTTGGAGTTGAAAGGAGAGGCATCTGGAAAAATTTAGAGGAAAGTTGGGCACTTTGGACCGCCAATCAGCGGCCTGAGACCGCCAATTGGCGGTCTGGTGAGCTGCTTTTGCCTTCTTATTTCTTTGTGGTGTTGCCATAATTGATCTAGTAATCTGGGACTCAATTTTGCATGTTCTGACTCTTAGATTGTTCCCAGATTAATAATCAACTTCCCTTAAGCAACTCACAGCAAAAGATTAGGCATTCTTTTTGTTTAGCTCATGCATCATGTATGTGACTTAGGCATTTAGATTGTCTTTTATCTTAGCTTTATTTTCTGTTGTTGAGAGTTGGTGTGAGGTACGCACCTTCTACTCTCATTCATGCATTTCATATGAACATGCATTAGTTAGTAGGAAGGGCATTGCAACAAGTGTGAGTTGAGCGTTTGTTTGGAGAGTTGATTGCTAGATTAAGACTCCAAAACGCTACTAAGGAGGGGTTGTCCCATAAAAGAAAAGGTGGGGGATTTCATCACCCTTTCCTTCTCCCCAAAAACCACACTAATCAAGAGACTAATTTTAAAATCAAGTAGACATTGGCCTTAAGGAATTCAGACGCATTAGGAGAGTGATCCGGTCCCGACCGTCATGACCTGATCGGCGTTGCCCACTTTATCGATAGTAGGAGAGACGAGATCCCCAAATCTTGCCTCACTTGCTGGGCTTTGTGGTCCTCGTCGTAGGGAGGTGAGGCGTGTTGAGGCCGTGTGCCCTCGCAGTTAGGCGTCGTCTAGTTGTAAGGACCTATAACGACCTTAGGATTGCTTGAGCCTTGTTTGCTTGTGTGCTTCTACCGGTACCGCATTTGCTATCGATATAGTATAGGGAACCACCTGCATCATCTAGTATAGGAGCGAGGATCGCGAATGCAAAATCGATTAGATTGGGTACCGCATTTGCTATCGATACCACTACGGCCACCGAGGCATGCATGGCGGCCTTAATGCGCTGTATGGATTCGATTGAGCTCCAAAACCAACAAAATGCACCTCACATGTCCACATCTGGTTGAATTCCCTGCCATTCATGTGGTAGGATAGGTCATGTAGAAAGCGAGTGTGAGTCCATTCCTCCTGAGATGGAGCATGTCAACGCCATCTATGATAGAGCCAGGAATGACCCATACTCATCATCGTATAATCCTGGATGGAGGAACCACCCCAATTTTTCATGGAACCAAACTAATGCCCCGGGTGGTCCTTCGAACTCCTATAGACCACCTTACCAATCACACCAACCTCCCATGCATGCACAATCTTATCAGCAACCCCAAGCGCAAACCACCAATCAATCGGGTTTCCCAAATTCCAACAATATGGAAACCCGATTCAATTCTCTTGAGACCTTGACTCGTGGACTTGAAAACTCAATGAAATTTTTTATGTCAACCACGAGTCAAGTTCTCACTTCAAATCAGCAGACCATCAAATCTCTAGAGCTTCAGATGGGCCAATTGGCTCAATTTGTACATGAAAGTGAGAGAGGGTTTTTTCCTAGCCAGCCTGAGGCTAACCCCCGAATGTACCAACAACAACACATGCAAAATGAGAATGTGGTACCTCGGGGGAGGCAAGTGAACCATGTGGAGGAACCTGTTCACCATGTCAATTCCATTGTGACCTTAAGGAATGGAAAACAGGTTGACAATCACATTTCCTTGCCACAACCACCATCTATGCAGCCCCTCAGTGGGAATAGTGGTGAAGAAGAGGCTGAGGGTAATATACCAAAGCTTTCTTCTCAGGCACTGCAGAAAACCTACCTGCCAAAAGCTCCCTATCCAAGTAGGTTAACCAAAAAGCAGAGTGACAACATGGACAAGATATTAGAGGTGTTTAAGCAAGTAAAGGTTAACATCCCCTTGTTGTATGTCATCCAACAAATACCTCAATATGCCAAAGTGTTGAAGGATCTCTGCACAACCAAGAGGAAGACCAATGTTCCTAAGAAAGTATTCTTGGCTGCAAATATCAGCTCACTTTTGTCCAATCCTACCTACACAAAATACAAGGACCCTCGGTGTCCTACTATTCAGTGTACGATAGGGGACACTAGAATGAGTAATGTTTTACTTGATTTAGGATCAGCGGTCAACCTCTTCCCATTCTCTGTTTATAAACAGTTGAACTTGGGAGAATTGAAACCAACAAAGATCACCCTCCAATTGTGACGCCGTGTAGAATTGTGATGGATTCTACAAGCGTATGACACCCACAAGTACAAGAAAATTGAAGAGAAGAACACCAAGTTGATATAGAACTATCTCTGATTTTTTTGTATATTAATTCAAACGAAAAATTGTTTCTATTCTTGACCTACAAGCCAGGTCTTATAGCTTTAGTTCAGTATAGGAATTAGGAAGTTAACCAACAAGGCAACTCCTATGATTTGCATCTAAATAAACAAATAACAACAAGGAAATAAGTAACTACGAAAATAACTTATTTAAAATTAAGGAAACCTTCCATAAACCAAAACCTTCCATAACCCTAATTGGAAGTAATTCATATGCGGATGGGGGGGAAACTTCTTGCTGACTTGGCTTGTTGGCTGGAAGGAAACTTCCTTGCTGAGCTGGCTGGTCGGTAGGAAGTTTCCTTCCTTGCTGATTTGACAATGGCTCCAGCATGGCAGCTCCTGCATCCATCACCCCTGGTTGGAAAGAACTCGTCCTCGAGTTTGTCTCAGCGTCCCCCTCGTTGCTGAAGTACGGGCTCAGATGCTTCACATTAAACACATCAGCAGTCTTCAAATGCTTTGGTAGGAGTAATCGGTAGGCGTTATCGTTGATCTTCTGAAGTATCTCACAAGGTCCGACTTTCCGCTCCTTCAACTTGTTGTATTCTCCCACGGGAAACCGGTCTCGCGTTAGAACAGCCCACACGAAATCACCTTCCTTAAAAAGTACTTGCCGGCGACGACGATCTGCATAGCTCTTGTATTTGGTGTTGTTCTCATGGAGAGTTTGCTGCACTTGTTTGTGAATGTCTCGCAAGTGCTCAGTCATCTCATCAGCCTTGGGGTGCAAACGACCAATACGAGGAATAGGCGCTAAGTCTAGCACCCCAGAAGGATTAAACCCATAAAAAATTGCAAATGGACTCAGCCCAGTAGTTCTGTTTGCTGATCGGTTGTAAGCAAATTCTGCTTGAGGCAAGGAGAGGTCCCATTGCTTAGGTTTAGTGCTCGCCAAACAACGTAGGAGATTGCCCAAACTCCGGTTGACTACTTCGGTCTGGCCATCCGTCTGAGGGTGGTACGCACTGCTGAAATTCAGACGAGTCCCCAACTTCTCCCATAAGCTCTTCCAGAAGTTGCTGATGAACTTAGTGTCACGATCAGAGGTAATGGAGTGGGGAACTCCATGCAAACGCACAACTTCTTTGAAGTAGAGGTGGGCAATCCGGGCTGCATCCATCGTTTTTTTACATGCTACAAAATGTGCCATCTTGGAGAACCGATCCACTATCACAAAAATGGAATCCGCTGCCCGTTGTGTGCGGGGTAACCCCAGCATGAAATCCATGCTAACATCACGCCACGGACCTTCAGGAATAGGTAAAGGCGTGTACAAACCGGTGTTGGTGAGGGTACCTTTGGATCGCTGGCAAACGTAGCACCTCGCCACATAGTGGGTTACATCGCTAGGTAGCTTGGGCCAGTAAAAATCAAAGGAGATCAAGGCTAAGGTCTTGTCCCGTCCAAAATGTCCTTCGCCATGTAATTCGCTGATGATTTGTTGCCTCAATGAGCAATCCGGAATGCACAACTTCGTTCCTCGGAATAGGTAGCCATCGTGTATTAGAAAATCACAACGCTGACCACCCATGACTTGCTGGAATATCTTCCCAAAGGAATGATCAACTGGATACATGTCGGGGAAGGTCTCGAATCCGATGACTTGACTGCTCATGGTCGTGAGAAGAGTGTTGCGGCGGCTTAGGGCATCAGCGACACGGTTTTGACTTCCTGATTGGTGCCGAAGGGAGAAGGTGAACTCCTGCAAATACGCCACCCATTTAGCATGACGTCGGTTGAGTTTGTGTTGGCCATTTGTGTACTTCAAGGCATCGTGGTCGGTGAAGAGGACGAACTCACGTTGCACCAAGTAGTGCCGCCAATGCTTCAGAGATTGCACAATTGCGTAGAACTCCAAGTCATAGGTGGAATAATTCTTCTTGGATCCAGATAGTTTCTCGCTGAAGAAAGCTATTGGACGTCCCTCTTGACTCAGAACTCCACCGATACCAATTCCAGATGCGTCACAATTTAGTTAGAACACCTTTTCGAAGTCCGGCATTGCTAAAACTGGAGCCTCGATCATCTTTTGTTTCACCACCTGGAAGCTCGCCTCTGCCTCCTCATACCATTTGAGATCTCTTCCCATTAGACACTCGGTGATGGGTGCGATCAGGGTGCTGAAATTTCGAATGAACCGCCGGTAGAAGGAAGCCAAACCGTGGAAACTCCGAACATCATGCAACGACTTTGGCCTTGGCCACTCAGAAATGGCACTAACCTTGGTGGGGTCAGCATGCACACCATCGATAGACACCATAAACCCCAGGAAGGTGACGGAGGTTGTGAAGAACGCACATTTCTTTTGATTAATAAACAAACATTCGGATCTCAGCATGTCAAGAACTGCACGCAGATGTTCCATATGCAACACGGGTGTCTTGCTATAGATGAGGATGTCATCGAAATAAACGACAACAAACTTCCCCATAAAAGGACGAAGAACCTGGTGCATGACGCTCATGAAGGTGTTGGGCGCGTTGGATAGTCCAAATGGCATCACCAACCATTCGTACAACCCATGCTGCGTTTTGAATGCCGTCTTCCACTCGTCTCCTGGTCTGATCCGTATCTGATGATACCCACTCTTGAGGTCGATTTTTGAGAAGCTTTTGGATCCCGATAGCTGGTCCAACATGTCATCTAAGCGGGGAATTGGGAATCGGTACCTCATGGTGATACGGTTGATTGCTCGGCAGTCGATGCACATACGCCAGGAACCATCCTTTTTTGGTACCAACAGGGCAGGAACGGCACAAGGACTCATGTTCTCTCGGATATAGCCTTTCTCTAGCAGCTCCACCACTTGTCGTTGTAATTCTTCAGACTCTTTAGGGCTGAGACGATAAGTCGGGCGGTTCGGGAGAGTCGATCCTGGGATAAGATCGATTTGGTGCTGGATATCTCTCAACGGTGGTAAGCCGTGGGTGAGATCTTCGGGCATCAACTTGGAGAACTCTTCCAGAAGTTGCTAGACCTCCTCAGGCATGTTTGAGCTTGAGCCAACCTTGGCTTCACTCCCGGGCAGCAAAGCAAAAACCACCTCTTCTTGCTTCATTTCGGCCAAAAAGCTGGATAGGGACAGCAAGTTGTTGTGAGGGGTTGCCTGGATTGAAGGGGTTTCTTCTTGGGGCGGTGCCAAGACAATCTTCTTCCCTTTGATGTTGAGGGAATAGGTATTCTTTTGTCCATCGTGAACGACGCTTCGATCGTACTGCCATGGCCGTCCCAGCAGTAGGTGACAAGCATCCATAGCCACCACGTCACACCAAGCATTGTCAAAGTATTTTTTGCCGATGGAAAAGGACACCAAACACCTCTTGTCCACCTTTATTTCCGTCTCCTTGTTCAGCCAAGATAATTTGTAGTGTTTGGGATGAGAGTCGATCTTCAGCTTCAACTTTTGGACTGCTTCTTCGGACACCACGTTCTCGCAGCTGCCGCTATCGATGATCATCTTGCACACCTTGTCCGAGACCGCGCAAGTGGTACGAAAAATATTATTTCTCAACCACTCATCTCCTGACCCTCCATTAGGGGTTAGAAGACTCTTACGGATGACTAAAGTTTCTGGTCCGTCCCCGTACAACATTCCACCTTCGTCCTCATATTCCTCAAACACGGGCTCGCTATCGATGTCGTCCTCGCCCCCAAGATTATCCTCAATCAGGAGGTTCTTTCCACCCTTGCTGGTGGTTTTCCCATAGCTTGATGCGATGTGGCCCTCCTCTCCACACCTAAAACACTTCACGCCCGTCTTAGGTCTGCTCTGGAACGGTACTTGCTGAGGGCGCACCTCTGAAGGTCTAGAAGTTCGGTTGGGCTGCTGCTGCTCATGGCTGGTGGTGACTCGCCTTCTTTGTTGCTTCTCCGCTGCGAGGGCTCGCTGATAGGCCTCAGAAACCGTCCATAATGAGTGGAGGCTGAGGGAATCTTGTAGGGATGATCGTAACCCCCCCAAGTATCGTGCAACCGACTGCTCCTCCGACTCCGATAGATCAGTCCGAGCCACCAACTGATAGAATTCCTCCGTGTAGTCATCCACCGACCTCGTGCCTTGCCTCAAAGCATGAAGCCTCTGAAACAAGGATTGCGTGTAGCCGAAAGGAAGAAAATGCTCCTTCATCCTTTTCTTCATCTTGCACCATTCGGCAAGCTTGGTCTTGCCTTGCCTCTCGCGTGTGGGCCCCAATTGTTCCCACCACGCAGATGCTCTTCCCTTGAGTCGGATGGCGATTAGCTTAACCTTCATATGCTCTGGAACCTCCTTGTAGTCGAATACACGTTCGACTACATTCAACCAATCCACGAAAGCCTCAACATGCAACGTACCAGAAAATTCTGGCAGCACCATCTTGAAACTGAGGTCTCCATGCCGATCACCCCAACCACGATGTCCTTGACCAGCACCACGATCATGGAACATGTTGTGGAGGTTTGAGCTTGCGTCGGAGTCCGGATCTTCAGTTTGACGATGGCCTGGATCTTGCGCAGCAAGACGTTGTGTTAGCTCAGCAATTTGTCTTTGTAGATCCTCAATCAACTCAGCATCTTCGTTGCTGCGACCATGGTGCGGGAGTCCCTCCTCTGGATTAGCTTCACGACGCCCACGGCCACCACATCTACCAGCCATCATGCTGATGAAGCAGCAACTAGAGGGACGATTTCGGCTCTGGTACCAACTGACGCCGTGTAGAATTGTGATGGATTCTACAAGCGTATGACACCCACAACTACAAGAAAATTGAAGAGAAGAATACCAAGTTGAGATAGAACTATCTCTGATTTTTTTGTATATTAATTCAAACGAAAAATTGGTTCTATTCTTGACCTACAAGCCAGGTCTTATAGCTTTAATTCAGTATAGGAATTAGGAAGTTAACCAACAAGGCAACTCCTATGATTTGCATCTAAATAAACAAATAACAACAAGGAAATAAGTAACTACGAAAATAGCTTATTTAAAATTAAGGAAACCTTCCATAAACCAAAACCTTCCATAAACCTGATTGGAAGTAATTCATATGCGGATGGGGGAGGAAACTTCTTGCT
This sequence comes from Triglochin maritima, assembly GCA_963682175.1. Classification (NCBI taxonomy): domain Eukaryota; kingdom Viridiplantae; phylum Streptophyta; class Magnoliopsida; order Alismatales; family Juncaginaceae; genus Triglochin; species Triglochin maritima. Next base: position 15,420,467 of record OY821786.1, read on the forward strand.
GACTTGGCTTGTTGGCTGGAAGGAAACTTCATTGCTGAGCTGGCTGGTCGGTAGGAAGTTTCCTTCCTTGCTGATTTGGCAATGGCTCCAGCATGGCAGCTCCTGCATCAAATTGGCGGATAGATCCATTCGTATTCCCATAGGGAATATCGAGGATGTGCTTATGAAAGTTGGAGATTTTATATTTCCAGTCGATTTTGTTGTCCTCGATATCAATCCTGTTGCGAACACCGACTCTCAAATACCGTTGATTTTGGGTAGACCATTTCTGGCAACCTCCAATGCCTTGATTAATTGTAGAAATGCTCTCATGAAGCTCTCATTCGGTAACATGAGTGCCGAGTTTCATGTGTTCAACTCTGGTAAGCAACAGGAACCCATGGATGAACCTTTAAATCTAAATCTCATCCGCCAATTAGAGAAAGCACCACAAAATCAACGAACACCCCTAACCCCAATGCAACCCGTTGAGAATGTTCGTGGGCCCAGCGAAATCTCATTGCATGTCTTCGCAATGCAACTGAGTGAGCTGGCCTCGAACATGAATGTCCAAAAGGGAGTGTTCGTTGCATGATTCAGTTGACAGTACTAGTGAGAGTGAGATACCTCATCATATGCCTATACCAGAAGGTGTCTCTACCTCATGTCCCATGGCCATTGAGCCATTTGAGCTTCATATTGACTCCAACAAGGACCCACCTATGACCGAGCTTATGCTTGATGATCTAAATGATTGTGGGAGAAGCCCCATTCTTCGTGATGCAGGTCTGCTGCATCCATCAAATGAGCTTGAGGAACTCATTCCGATGCACCCGCCTATTGCTTGGAGGGTTTTGTTCGATGAGCAACTAAACCCTAGTTAGGCAACACATCTTCACTCTTTCATGTTGCTACACCCGACCAATATCATGAGGGGTTCGAGCCTTTCAGCTTTGACCTTTCACCCCTCATGACACCTCAGAGTACCAGTGAAGTTTGCCCATCTCGGCAAGTCTCTAGTCCTCATGACTTGATGTTCTCATTTAATGTTCCTTGACCAAACGATTATGAGAATATCGTTGTTGCTGGATATATCATGTAAAAAAAATAAAAAAAAATAAGAGAAAAAAAAGTGTGTAATAAAAGACTCCAAGAGCGAGCATTGATTGTTGTGGGCCCCAACCCTTGTGTACTTGGGCCCCATTTCTTCACGTATTTGTCTCCCTTCTTCAGTATCTTACAGGTTTTGAGGGAATTCAGGTTTGTGTCCATCGCTATAACCATGAACTTCCTATTGCACTTCACGTTGGTGAGATCTTCCCTTTTTCATGCATAAATCCATGTAGTATCATGCTCACCTTCATTGAGGACAATGCATGAAGTAGGTGTGGGGGGTGCTTTATGTGTGTACATAGTCGAGTCTTTTCTTTTGATTTTTTTTTCTTTGTGTGCATTGTTAGGGTCATGTTAGTGTGCCGCATTTAAGATTGATATACCTGCTTGCCATGATCCTTGGGTGACTTGTCTTCTTTTGCTTGCCTAGTGCTTTAAAATTTTCACATTTGTTTCAAAATCTTCATGTGTTTGCGAAAGGAAATGTTTTTGTAGGTCTTGCGTGTGTTTAGCATGTGCAAAAACCGTTGAGCGGCAAAGTAAAAAGAAAGCTCCCAAAATTGTCTTGAACTTGATGCAATAGGATATCTAGTTTACTGGCTTTAGGTCTTATCGAGTCGTTAGGATGCACCCTGGTTTTCCCTCGGGGGGCGTGTAATCATAGGGCTGTTTCAGCACTCAAACATTTCAAGAAGTCCACCCTGAACCTAGTGAGTCAAATAATTAGTGTTTGTTAGTATAAGGAAGTTTGTCGTAGTCAAGGGCCATTAATCTCTTTTTGTGAAACATAAGTGTAGGGGTTTTGGTTCCCATGTAGATAAATAAATAAGTGGTGTTCTCTCTTCTCGCACGGCTCCTATCACTCGGGAAAGTAGCTATGAGGGGCCTTTGTGCCTGGTGCTTTCGAGTCATCTGACTTGGGATGCACCGACCAAACTCCCGTTACACGGGTGGTAGGGATCGCCCTATGTTGAGATTTGGAGGAAGGTGTACGTGATAGTGTAAGTCCTCATAGACAGTGATGTACGAAACGTAACCCTGGGAGAATCAAACACCAACCAGTAAAATGCTCCAAAGAAAAAGAAAGAAAAAAAAGTGTGTCAAATAAGAACCAAAATGGACTTTACACATTGTATCACATTCAGAAGTTAAGGTTGCCCATGTCTTTCACTTAAGTCCTTAACTAACTTTCACGAATAACTCATTTGGCTAGGTGTGTGGACCAAATATATATATATAGTCGACCCGTAGTATTACCGCGTCCCATGATCGACAAAATGAGTCCAACGAGTCGTGTATCTAGATTGATTGATGCATCTTGTTCGGATTTTGTGGGTATATCCGCTGAAAACACTCAGGAGACAACACTCCGCCTCCTTGGCGACGAGGAGGTTTAACGGCTTGTTGCACGTGCTAAGTGCAACCATGATTCCTACGAAAGTGAGTTAGGATTTCTTGTTTTTCGTATGCTTTTTCATTTCTTTGTTTTGCTCGGGACTAGCAAAAGTTAGGTGTGGGGGTATTTGATTGGCATCATTTCATGTTTATATTTGTATCTTATATCCATTATCTTTCACCTAAACAATGCTATGTTACGAGTTTTTATGTTTAGTTTTCAGGAATAAATAGGTTTGAAGAGATGAAGCATAAAAGGACCCAAAAGCTGGGAAAAAAGACTGAATTGTGAGAACTGGGGACTGAGATGCAAGGGAGAAGGACCTGAACGTAAGACAGAAGGTCCTAAGAGCAAAACAGAATACTCCACACCATCATGAGGAGTATTTTAGCAATTTGATTCGGGTCGGAGCTCCAACAAACCAATTAAATGCAGCCAAGACCACCAAATATACCATGAAAAGCCCAAAACAAAAATGAGCAGGATCTGAACCATATAGACCGCCAATTGGCGGTCCAAGATCACTAATTGGCGGTCCATTTTGGCCCAAATCCGCTAAAAGTTCTCCAACACATGTATTAGAGGATGTTTAGGCTATTTTTTGGTATATGTTTAGTCCCACATCGGGGGATTGTCCCGGTTTGCCTTTTTCCATGGCTATAAATAGAACTCTTCACATTCCATTGTAATCACTCCATATTTTAAGTGGCTATTCTTCCTACTAGAAGTGAGGCCTTGAAGCACACACTAAAGTAGGAGGATGCTACTTTTAATGTGAGTCATTTTAATACAAGTTTTCTTTATTATGTTGTTTGTTTTATGTTTCTTGTTTTGCTTTGCTTAATCTCATTTCAATAGTTTCATTAGCTTAGTTAATATGCTTTCTTTGTTTAGTTTAATAATTAGTGTAATGTTTAGTGCGTAGTTCCATCCCCTTTGGGGTGGAGTAGATGTACATACATGCATTAGAGAATGGGATGAATACTTTATTTTTTATGTGTTGATAAAACATGAATGTATGCTTGCTTGTTTAGGATAGAGTTTATAACTTGATGAGTTTTGCCAAAATGATTAGACACCTCTCATGCTTGTTTAGGTTCTGAAATAAACAACTTGCATATGTAAATGTTAATCAACTAAGTTGGTGAATAGATTGATAGGTTTTGCCATAACATTTAGACACTTCCTATGCTTGATAAACACCACCTTCAAGTGCTTAAAGAATGTATTCTATACCCACCTCTTTGCATGTGTGCACTCAGTCCACCTCTTAGGGGTTTTCCCATTTCCGTATTCCAGCATTTTTCTTTTGTTCTTAGCTTAGTTATTATTTCATTGTTTGGTTCATCCTTTCGCATTTCCTACTTCTTAGCGTAGTATAGAGTAGAGTACCATAAACATCTTTCTCCCACTATTTGTGCCACTTGATTTCGTACAAGCAAGAGGCTACTCACCTCCCTGAGGACGACCCGTACTTGCCACCGCTTCATCGCGGCCGTGCACTTTCGGTTTAATTAAAATACGCACATTCAAAGGTCCACAAATATCCGAGTGAATTAGTTCTAAAGGAGAAGTAGCCCTAATGGCTTTTCCGAACAGTTTTCTAGTTGCCTTTCCAGCTAGACAAGCTTCACAGGTCGGCAATTCAAATTTGGAGCATTCTCCTAATACCCCCTCCTTTGCCAACTTGTTCGTCCGGTCAACACCAATGTGACCTAGTCTAGCATGCCACATAACTGAATCATTATTCATGGAACTTTGGCTCATAAAGGCACTAGTATTACGATTGAAATCATAAATTGCGTCCAACACAATAAAACCGTCTGAAAGAAAAGCACGTCCATAATAAATGTTAGAAAGGTATAAACCCATATCAATTTTGTCAAAAACAACTTTAAAACCATGTCTCATCAAAACAACAACAGAAATAATTTTTCGCCGTATAGCTGGTGCATACAACACGTCGTGAAGTAATAGGATCCGGCCACTTCGCAAAGCCACTTTGCATGTGCCAACTCCAAGAACTTCAATGTTAGTGTTGTTTGCCATGTTTATTCGCCTCCCACTTGGAAGACGACGATATTCCATGAAGGCAGAACGATCCTTTGTTACGTGGTACGTGGCACCTGAATCCACAATCCACACAGGAGAGTGATCAGTGAGCATCACAGAACTAGTCACGTTACAATTCAAGGGATTACACACAGTAATTACCTTTTACTCAGTGCACTCACGAGCAAAATGTCTCGTCTTTCAGCAGTTAAAACAAGTCACATTAGACTTATTTTTCCCACCTCTTGATCCTCGAGGTCGTTTCTTTCCAGCTTTGTTTTATGTTTTGTTTTTATTTGCACCCTTCTTGCCTTTAAAACCCTGAGCTCTCTCTCTTTTGCGCTTAAAACCTGCACTCCTCCGAGGAGCGCCAACTTCAGCAGCAAACACTTCAGTTAGAGGGGCTTCCGCAAGCATGTGGTCCTCCTCTAGCTCTAGGTGTTTTGCGGCCTGGTCAAATGTCCTGATGTCATCAGCATGAGTCAGATGGACCTTCATATGCTCCCAATTCTTCGAAGGCAACAATCTGATGAGAGCAGACAGTTGCTCCTCATCGGTCTTAGCATGACCGGCAGCGCTCAGCTCGCTAATCATGTTTGACATTGCGGTAATATGCTGCCTCATCGTGTGACCTTGGTGCATTTTATACCCATCAAACATGAGCCCAAGTTGGCGGGCCCTTGTGACGGAGGTCACTCCTTATTGAAACTTCACAGCTTCCTACAAGGCCTTTGCAGTTTGAAACTTTTTGAACCGCAGTAACATATCGTCCCTCATTGAACTTACAATTGTGATTCAAGCAATTCGGTCTTTCTTTGTCCATGCATTATAAACATCCAAGTTTCTGCGATGTTGCGCAGTATTCCCCTCCTCCGGGGGAGACATAGATTGGTTTATGTTTTCTAACATGTCCTGATCCTCGAAGAGATACTCAATTTTACGATGCCATAGATCGTAATTTCTTTCATTGAGTTTATCTCCTAGAGTCAGATCAGCGACAATGCTTTTGGAAGCAGCCATAAAGAATCTAGGACAATCAGAATACATAGCGATACATGAGTTCTAGCATAAAATATAACGAGCTACAATAGTCATACAAAATAAACTGACTTGATAGCTATAGCATTCAGACCAAAAGAAAACATAAAGCATTCGATCAAATCCTCATGCAATAGTTAATAAAGCCATTTTACTAATCTAGATATTGAGCTCCATCATGATTTAATGACCCAAAAAAAAGTTTTAAATCATGGTAAATCAGCATATAAAAAAAATTGCCTCCGATTGCAAGGTGGTTCACACAAAAACACTTCTACCTTGCAACTCCCACTAGGCATGCGAGTTTCCAAAAACGGTTTTAAAAAAAACCAATCAACATCACACAGATATGATTACTACATTACTTCCATATCGAGCTAATGATATTAGGGATTTAGCCTCGTCGACGGGAACCTGCATGAGTCTTATAGCAATAATATCACAATAATAAAAATAAAGGAGCCCCTCGTCTGCTTAGGGCAATAAACAGTTCACAATCCATAATTATTACAGTCCATAAATATTACAGCCCATTGCGATAACTAATGCAAATGGAAATAAATGAATGAAATTACGCTCATCTCTCAATAAGGCAATAAATAAAATCACCAATCATTCATTCCATACAAGCACAATCTTTCCATACGTTAGCACAATCCGACGTATGAAAACAAATACCATAAAGTGTGCACCTCATTCAAACAATAAGGACGTAATGCATAAGGAAACAATGCATGAACGGTGCACGAAAATAGGCAAAAAAATGTGTTAGGTAATGACAACCAATCTCCACAATAATCATTCTCAAAACAGAATTTTTTTCTTCATTCCCTAATATAATCATGATAGCACAAAATTATCCTACTTTGATTAGGAAAGAAAAAATCCAAAATTATATGGTGGAGAGGAACACATATTTTTGCATCAAAGGAAAACATCCAAACATATTTTTAAGGCAATGAAATTCCAGCCCATTATATCTCCCAAAAAATTTCAGAATTAGTCAATCTTTCCATAATCAATATAAGCATGCAATCAACAATAATTATGCTACTTGTAATGGAAACAAAAATTTGAAATTCTTTGGTGGATGGCATCACATATATGCACATTTGATTAAAAGGAAATATTTCAAATGAAATGCATGCAATCATTCCAAAAGAAATTTGAAAATCCTTAATGAGATTCACATATATGTGCATTCAATCATAAAGGAAATATTTCAAATGAAATGCATGCAATAATTCCAAAAGAAATCCGAAAATCCTTAATGAGATAAACATATATGTGCATTCAATCATAAAGGAAATATTTCAAATGAAATGCACGCAATCATTCCAAAAGAAATCCGAAAATCCTTAATGAGATTAACATATATGTGTATTCAATCATAAAGGAAATATTTCAAATGAAATGAATGCTCTCATTCCAAAAAACCGAAATATACAATATCGTAACTCAATATTCATGTATGTGCATGATTTTGCATTCAACATCTAATCCTTGATGCATGCACATGTGATTAAAAATTACATATACATGAATAAGGCAACAAGCATCTAACCTTAGATGTATGTACAAGAGTTTAAAAAAATGCACAATCAAATCATACCATCCGAAATGTATGATCACATTATATGATACATGCAATAATTAACACTTGTAAAATTATCATCATATTTCAAACAACATATATGCGCATATAATGAAGAACAAACAAACTCTAGCCGCAAGCTTCAAGGATGAAAGAAATATGCGCAACAAACATAGATTAACATGTAACCCTAGGTACATGCATAAAGTGAAATCTATGCTATGCGCAAGAATGAAATAATGATGAAATTTGTAATACAATTCGCATGTAATGAAATGAATCAAGAAAAACATGCACAAGGGTGAGAAAAAATGCCATCAAACCCTAGATGCATGATGAAGAGAAAAAACTACACATGTATGCGATTTCTCTCAAAAGCTACCGAAATTATTTCAACATATATGAAATAAGAAAGTGCTCCAAAATTCGGAGGTGACCAAGATGGCTCTGGTACCAATGTTAGCAATCTACGATTGAATCTACAGGTTCGGAATTACCTTTGTTGGGGAGGACCTGTGGCAGCGGAATGGATCGGCGATCACCTCACGGAATCCTCTAGAGCACCGGTCGGTCTTCTACTCTCTTGGTGAAGAAGCACGAGTCCACAACCCAAGAGTCCACGGATTGGATTGGTGGATGTGGAGGGACGAATGGGAGAGAAAGGGAGAGGTGGCGGCTAGTGTTTGGTGGGGCTAGGGTTTGCACACAAGAATCATCCATCCAATGGGAGGCTCCCCTCCTTATATAGATGGCCCCACCCTAAACCCTAATGCGCAGCCAATGAGAGTGCGTCACGTGTCAGTGCTTTGGGCAAACATCATCTTAATCCTTAGATTAATCCAATAAAAGACAATGTAAATATTTTTATGGTTTTTTGTATAATAAGAATGCAATCAAAAAGTACGATTATATGAAACACTTAGATTGTTAAAACATTTGCATAGGCATGAATTGGGAAAGGTGTTGTACATTTCCTTAAGCACACAAGGTGTTAAACCTTAACCCTTGCTTACTGTTCTTAATTGTGTTTAGGAGTGGATTAGTGATGGATTGAGATGGACGGCTGAGATCGAGTCGGAGAAAAGTATATAAAGGTTGGTTTTACTCTCTCTCCTCACTCTCTCTCTCGCGTTCTCTCCTCTCTCACTCACTCTCTTTCTCTCTAGACGTGTCTCTCTCTCCATCAGAGTTTCGTCGGCATTTGTGGAGGCGAGGGGGCTGTTGGAGACGCCGGAAGTGCGGGGATCATCGTTGTGTTCGCCGGAGTTCGAGTTTATCGTGGAAAAGCTCGCCGTCGTTTCTTCAAAGGCTTCTTCCAGCCTTAAGGTATGTCAAACTTGCTTTCAAGCTCACCTAGTGTTAGTCTGGGAGTGGGAGCGGTCGACGGTAGGCCGTTTCGGGCTCGTCGGACCTGCACAGCCGTTTCTGAACTATAAACGGTCGACCGGTGTTTTGGTTCGGTCGACCGGTTATAGTGTATTTTGGGCGAATCCCTCGCACCGGTCGAACGATGCCTTTTTGGGCGGTCGACCGGTTGTGCAATTTTTAGTGAGAGAAAACGTCCTGCGTATTTTCGGTCGAACGGGACCCCTTTGCCGGTCGACCGAAAGTACTGTTGTAGGTCGGTTGGGGCGTTGACCATCTAAACGGTCGACCGCCTGTTTGACTCGTTCGACCGACGTTTAAGTTAACTTAATGGCCGGTCGACCGGAAGTGTGGTTTCGGTCGACCGTGATGTGAGGACTCTGGGTGAGTTCTACTGGTGGTTTTCGGTCGACCGATAGGGTTCGGTTGTTCGACCGTTTTACTGTTGATTGCGAAAATGGATTTCTACTGGTGCTTTTCGGTCAACCGGGACCCCTTTGTCGGTCGACCGTTTGGCGGGTTTTTCGGTTGGGCCAGTTCTCTGGGTGAGGATCGGTCGACCGGAAGCCATGTTTTGTTCGACCGTTTTACACTGTTTTTGTGTGTGTGTGTGTTGCTATTGATTGGCTAGAAGGCAACGAGTCTCCAGCCCTTTTGAGGCGACGGCACAGACATTCCGGCCCTATAGCGATTAGTGGTGACACGTGTTGTGATTTATGGCCGTGGCTCCGGCGAATGAGGCAAAGCCGTGGCTCCGGCGAATGATGCAAAACCGTGGCTCCGGTAACACTGAGGCAATGAGGGGGTTGTGTGGCCGTGTTTTGGACCGGCGGTGCCTTGTGTGCACGTGTGTTGGTGGGTTGGGGTGAGAGGACCCTTGAGACCCGTGTTGTTGGGCTATGGCCGGGAGAGAGGTCCCGGGAACTTAGCGAGTGTTTCTGTTGTGGTGTTTTATGTTTCTTTACTCATTTCATTTCTGTCCATATATGTGTTAGGGTTTGGCATATTGGGTTTCCTCCTGGAAACTCAGGCATTCATTGTCTGCTTTCAGGCCGAGAGCGACGTTAGGTGGGTGGCACCGGCGGAGGGAGCACTCGAGACCTGATCCTGCTTCCCTACATTTTGAGGTGGTTGTGATTACTCGTGTATATTCTCTGTATATGATCTTTTGATGTAATCACATTCTTTTGTAAACTCGTTCACATATATATATTATATGTTGGTGCACCAGTGTGTGTATTTCTTTCTGTCCTCGTTGATTGTATGATTTAAATTTGAAATTTTCTGCTGTGTTTGAGGATGTTACAACTTGGTATCAGAGCGGTCAGTTTCAGTGTCTTCGTCTAATGGAACCACCCTTAGAGTTGTGCCAATCAAGCATGCATTGTTCTCATTCATGTTTTGTGTCTCCTGTGTAGATGGCTCCGAGGCGTGTGAGACCTTCTCCCCGAGACCGTAGCACCAGTGATGAGGTGGGTGAGGGGAGTAGAGGTGAGGAGCTGAGGACGCTCCGGAGCACGCTGGGTAGATTGGGCGAGATTCTCGAGCGCCAATCTGCCCAGGCTGATCAGGGAGGAGCAGGCGCAGTGTTGGATCGGTTTATACGTCAGTATCCCCCATCTTTCGATAGTAGCGGCGATCCTGAGGCAGCAGAGGACTGGGTCTTTAAGATCCAGAAGATATTTCGGGCGATTGGGTGTCCTCCGGAGAGGAAGGTGGATCTGGCCACTTACGTGTTGGACGGTGGCGCAGCCAACTGGTGGAGATCCACTTCTGCTGTGGTGTTCGAGGACAGTGATGAGTTGAGCTGGGAGGAGTTCCTGGTGGAGTTCAACCAGCAGTACTTTCCGCAGCACGCCCGCGACAGGAAGAGAGAGGAGTTCCTGGCTTTAGAGCAGAGGGACATGACTCTGGCTGCCTACATCAACAAATTTCACGCTTTGGAGCGATATTGTCCAGAGATTTATGTGACGCAGGAGCAGAGGGCTCGGAGGTTTGTGCGCGGTCTGAGGCCGCAGTTCAGGGCCCGTGTTACCACGAGCATGCCACAGACGTTAGCAGACGCTGTGAAGTTCGCGACCATCATGGATCAGGATAGTAAGGACATTGAAGAGGCTAGGAGGTCGCAGGTGAAGACCGGAGTGCGTCCGGGGAGTCAGTTGTCAGGGAATCCGGGCTAGAGGCCTCGGATTGACGGAGGTGGCCACCACAGGCTGGGTAGTGCAGGCAGTGTGGTGGAGTTCATCCGGGACGCGGTTGCGGGCCCCGTTCTGGCGCGTGTCATGGCTGTGGCCAGCTGGGTCACTTTGTGCGTTCTTGCCCGAATAGGCCGGGTGGGCCTATTATTCGGCCGGGATCATCCACGGCTGGTGGGGCTGGACCGAGTCGTTCTGCAGCACCACCCCAGCAGGGGAAGAGAGCAGGTCACGTATTCACTATCCAGGCGGAGGAGGCTAGGGATGCGAGCACGGTGGTGGAAGGTACGCTACTCATTGCAGATTTGGTAGCTAGGGTGTTGTTCGACTCTGGGGCCACACACTCATTTATCTCTGAGCAGTTTGCGAGTGTGTTGGGCCGTACCCCTGCGATGTTGACTGCCACTTTGGAAGTCCGCACACCCCTGGGTTTGGTGGGCACTGTGGGGAGAATTCTTCCCGGCGCCACGATTGCTTCGGGAGACCAGGAATTTCCGGCTGACCTGGTCTTGCTGCCGATGGTGGACTTCGATGTTATACTCGGGATGGTTTGGTTGTCCTAGTATGACGTCCGAGTCTTGTGCCGTGATAAGAAGATTTTGATTCCGAGGCGAGGTTTACCTGATCTTCTGATCAGAGGATTGAAGGACCGCGGGAGTCGGTTGATTGTTTCTTCGGTTAGAGCTCGGAAGTTGATTCAGCAGGGTTGCAGGGCTTTTGTGGCCACCTTGGTAGTTCCAGACCCAGAGATGAGGAGGCTGGAGGACATCGAGATTGTGCAGGATTTTCCCGAGGTTATTTGCTGATGATGTCTCCGGTCTACCACCTCACAGAGAGATAGAGTTCGGCATTGATTTGGTAGCTGGGGCTACACCGCAGTCGAAGGCTCCGTACAGGATGGCGCCTGCAGAGTTGTCGGAGCTGAAGAAGCAGTTACAGGTTCTGATGGATACTGGGTTTATCCGACCCAGTGTCTCACCGTGGGGTGCGCCGATTCTTTTTGTGAAGAAGGACGGCTCGTTGCGGATGTGCATAGATTACCGGATGCTGAATAAGGTTACTGTGAGGAATCAGTATCCTTTGCCCAGGATCGAGGACCTGTTTGACCAGTTGCAGTCAGCGAAGGTGTTCTCGAAGATTGATCTGCGATCCGGATACCATCAGTTGAGGATCAGAGAGGCAGATGTCCAGAAGACAGCTTTTCGGACGAGGTACGGGCACTTTGAGTTTCTGGTGATGCCGTTCGGGTTGACGAACGCGCCTGCAGCATTTATGGACCTGATGAATAGGACTTTCAGTCAGTATCTCGACCGTTTCGTGATTGTCTTCGTGGACGATATTTTAGTCTATTCACCAGATATGGATCAGCACCTGGAGCATCTGAGGATTGTACTTGGCATTCTGAGAGATCAGCAGTTGTATGCCAAGTTTTCGAAGTGCGAGTTCTGGCTTCACAGTGTTGCATTTTTGGGGCACATCGTGTCAGGAGCTGGGATATCAGTGGATCCAGCGAAGGTCGAGGCAGTGACGCAGTGGAGAGCCCCGACGAGTGTGACTGAGATTAGGAGTTTTGTTGGATTGGCGGGTTACTACCGCCGATTCATCAAAGACTTCTCGAGACTTGCTTCACCACTGACGGCGCTACGAAGAAAGGAGTGAAGTTTGTTTGGTCCCAGAATTGCGAGGACAGTTTTCAGGAACTGAAGAGTCGGTTGACGACTGCTCCAGTTCTGACTCTTCCCAGCGGCAGCGGAGGTTATGTGATTTACAGCGACGCCTCTGGTGTTGGTTTGGGCTGTGTACTGATGCAGCACGGGCAGGTGGTGGCGTATGCTTCGAGGCAGTTGAAGGTGCACGAGAAGAATTACCCCACTCACGATCTAGAGTTGGCAGCCGTGGTTCATGCTCTGAAGATTTGGCGTCACTATTTGTATGGTGAGCGGTTCGAAGTCTTCATGGATCATCAGAGTCTGAAGTACCTGTTTTCACAGAAGGAGCTGAATATGAGGCAGCGCAGGTGGCTTGAGCTGATTAAGGATTTTGATTTCACCATCTCCTACCATCCGGGGAAGGCGAATTCAGTTGCAGACGCGCTGAGCAGGAAAGTGGAGGTGTCAGCTGCGAGTTTGTGTATCAGGAGTGGAGGCTACTTGAGACATTGTCAGAGTGGAGGCCGTTCACCGAGAGCTCGGGGGGAGCAGTGATTGCGGGTCTTCGAGTGGAGTCGCAGACCGTCAGGCGAGTTGTCCAGGCTCAGCACAGGGATGAGGATTTGACTAGTCTGCTATAGTCAGCTGCCAGAGATGGGTCGGACTTCACTGTGGGAGTGGATGGAGGTCTGAGGTTCAGGAGTCGGATCTGGGTGCCGAAGGTCGATGCGCTGAGAGATGACATCATGGAGGAGGCACACCGAGCCAGATATTCCATTCACCCGGGGAGTACGAAGATGTATAAGGATCTGCAGCGGAACTTCTGGTGGCGAGGGATGAAGCGTGATGTGGCTGAATTTGTGGCTAGGTGTTTGGTTTGCCAGCAGGTGAAGATCGAGCACCAGAGACCAGCGGGACCGATGCAGAGTATAGAGCTACCTGAGTGGAAGTGGGAGCACGTGACGATGGATTTCGTCACCGGGTTGCCGAAGACGAGGAGCTCTCATGACGCGATTTGGGTTATAGTCGATCGACTGACCAAATCGGCACATTTTCTGGCCATCCGGACTACTCTACCTTTGGAGGGTCTTGCGAGACTGTATATTGAGGAGATCGTCAGACTGCATGGGGTGTCAGTGAGTATCATTTCAGATCGAGATCCGAGGTTCACTTCCAGATTCTGGGGGAGTTTGCAGCAGGCTCTGGGTACTCGTCTGAAGTTCAGTACAACATTTCACCCACAGACAGACGGTCAGTCAGAGAGGACCATTCAGACGTTAGAGGACATGCTGAGAGCGTGCACTCTGGATTGGGCATGGCACTGGGATGAGCACTTACCGTTGATTGAGTTCGCCTACAACAACAGCTAACATGCGAGTGTTGGGATGGCGCCGTACGAGGCTTTGTACGGGAGACCGTGCAGATCACCGGTGTGCTGGAGTGAGGTAGGCGAGAGGCAGTTAGTCGGGCCTGAGATTATACAGGCGTATGCTGAAAAGGTTGATGTGATCAGGCAGCGACTAGCGACAGCTCAGAGCAGGCAGAAGAGCTACGCGGATCGGCGTAGGCGAGTATTGATTTTTGAGGTCGGCGATCATGTCTTTCTGAAGATCTCACCGTCGCGTGGGGTCATGAGATTCGGGAAGAAGGGGAAGCTCAGTCCGAGGTACATTGGGCCATTCGAGATTTTGGACCGAGTTGGAGAGGTCGCCTACCGGATTGCGTTGCCGCCACAGTTTTCTGGTCTTCATAACGTCTTCCACGTTGCGATGCTGAGGAAGTACGTGTCAGATCCTTCTCACGTGATTCAGATTGAGGTTCCAGAGATCCTGCAACATTTATCTCTTGAGGAGAGGCCGGTAGAGATTGTGGATTGGATGGATCACCAGCTCAGGAGGAGGACGATTCCTATGGTTAAGGTCAGGTGGCAGCATCACTCTGAGCGAGAGGCTACTTGGGAGGTTGAGGAGGAAGTCCGGAAGTCGTATCCGGAGCTGTTTGGTAAGCACTGGATTTAATTTCGTGGGCGAAATTCTTTTAAGGATGGTGGATTGTTAGACCCTAACCCTTGCTTACTGTTCTTAATTGTGTTTAGGAGTGGATTAGTGATGGATTGAGATGGACGGCTGAGATCGAGTCGGAGAAAAGTATATAAAGGTTGGTTTTACTCTCTCTCCTCACTCTCTCTCTCGCGTTCTCTCCTCTCTCACTCACTCTCTCTCTCTAGACGTGTCTCTCTCTCCATCAGAGTTTCGTCGGCATTTGTGGAGGCGAGGGGGCTGTTGGAGACGCCGGAAGTGCGGGGATCGTCGTTGTGTTCGCCGGAGTTCGAGTTTATCGTGGAAAAGCTCGTCGTCGTTTCTTCAAAGGCTTCTTCAAGCCTTAAGGTATGTCAAACTTGCTTTCAAGCTCAGTGTTAGTGTGGGAGTGGGAGCGGTCGACGGTAGGCCGTTTCGGGCTCGTCGAACCTGCACAGCCGTTTCTGAACTATAAACGGTCGACCGGTGTTTTGGTTCAGTCGACCGGTTATAGTGTATTTTGGGCGAATCCCTCGCACCGGTCGAACGATGCCCTTTTGGGCGGTCGACCGGTTGTGCAATTTTTAGTGAGAGAAAACGTCCTGCGTATTTTCGGTCGAACGGGACCCTTTTGCCGGTCGACCGAAAGTACTGTTGTAGGTCGGTTGGGGCGTTGACCATCTAAACGGTCGACCGCCTGTTTGACTCGTTCGACCGACGTTTAAGTTAACTTAATGGCCGGTCGACCGGAAGTGTGGTTTCGGTCGACCGTGATGTGAGGACTCTGGGTGAGTTCTACTGGTGGTTTTCGGTCGACCGATAGGGTTCGGTTGTTCGACCGTTTTACTGTTGATTGCGAAAATGGATTTCTACTGGTGCTTTTCGGTCAACCGGGACCCCTTTGTCGGTCGACCGTTTGGCGGGTTTTTCGGTTGGGCCAGTTCTCTGGGTGAGGATCGGTCGACCGGAAGCCATGTTTTGTTCGACCGTTTTACACTGTTTTTGTGTGTGTGTGTGTTGCTATTGATTGGCTAGAAGGCAACGAGTCTCCAGCCCTTTTGGGGCGACGGCACAGACATTCCGGCCCTATAGCGATTAGTGGTGACACGTGTTGTGATTTATGGTCGTGGCTCCGGCGAATGAGGCAAAGCCGTGGCTCCGGCGAATGATGCAAAACCGTGGCTCCGGTAACACTGAGGCAATGAGGGGGTTGTGTGGCCGTGTTTTGGACCGGCGGTGCCTTGTGTGCACGTGTGTTGGTGGGTTGGGGTGAGAGGACCCTTGAGACCCGTGTTGTTGGGCTATGGCCGGGAGAGAGGTCCCGGGAACTTAGCGAGTGTTTCTGTTGTGGTGTTTTATGTTTCTTTACTCATTTCATTTCTGTCCATATATGTGTTAGGGTTTGGCATATTGGGTTTCCTCCTGGAAACTCAGGCATTCATTGTCTGCTTTCAGGCCGAGAGCGACGTTAGGTGGGTGGCACCGGCGGAGGGAGCACTCGAGACCTGATCCTGCTTCCCTACATTTTGAGGTGGTTGTGATTACTCGTGTATATTCTCTGTATATGATCTTTTGATGTAATCACATTCTTTTGTAAACTCGTTCACATATATATATTATATGTTGGTGCACCAGTGTGTGTATTTCTTTCTGTCCTCGTTGATTGTATGATTTAAATTTGAAATTTTCCGCTGTGTTTGAGGATGTTACACAAGGTGTTACAAACCAACACCAAAAATCATTTCAAAAACAAGAAGTTACTTTTTTTTGTTTTTTTTTGGGTTTTGATAAAAGAAAGAAACCGGCAAGTAAAATAAAATAAGTCACACAAAGGATTCATGATTTCAAAACATATGGAAAATAAAGTGCTCAAACTATCATGTTCCTAACAGTACACACAAAAGAAAACAAGGAAAAAAACAAAAGAAAAAGACTAGACTACGATAAATATGTACGCATAAAACACCCCCCACACCTAAATCATTCGTTGCCCTCAATGTATGAAATTATATCATAAATGACAAGCAAATAAAGGAACAATCTTACCAAACTTTGAGCACATATGGAGAACTCCATGTGCTCTGAACCTGTAAAATTAATGAGGGAAACAAACAAAACTCACTAATATATATTTATTTATTTTCGATATATTTACAACAAAAATGCGATCACATTTTATGAGGTTAATGCACTTGAAACAGAACACATGAACCCCACATGCATTTTATGAGGTTAATGCACCTGAAACGGAACACATGGACCCACATGAGATCAAAATTCTGAACTGTGAGCCCAGATGACTCTCAACCATAATAACATGAAGATATTTGTGAACATCACAAGGTAATATATGAGGCAAAAAATTAAGCTTCATGTGTTTAGACCATTCTATTGGTTGGGTGGGAGATAATAATGAGAACTATTCTTTATGAATTGCATCATTATAAACATGATCGTCAATCCTAACTCTCCAACCTACTAGTTCATGTGTCAGAATGAGTAGACTAGTTCCTTGTCAATAGATTGAGTTACACTTTGGGATGGTCCAACTTTTCGAGTTATGGGTTCGAATTGAATTTCAAGCTCGGATTGGGATGGTCCAACCTTTTGATTGATGAGTTCAAATTGAGGTTGCGTCTCAGGTTGGGTTAGTCCAACATATTGAGTACTTGTTTTATATTGAAACTAAAGTTCAGGTTGGGACAGTCCAACTTGCTGACTTACATATTCAAATTGTGATTCTACCTCAAGGTTTTTAGGATGATTGTCATTCTAGTGTTCACTCACTTGTTGTACTAGTTGACGTACTTGCATATCCAAGGATTGTAACGGCTTGTTGATTTCTACCAGAAAATTATTGAAATTTACCAGAAAATTGTTAAAGTTTTGACTAAATGTTGAAATAGTTTGTTCTATTCAATCAAGTCACAAGTCAACATTAGAATTCATGTTTTTCTTTTTAGAAAATGTAAATGTGTTACTAACATTTTGAGGTTTATTCCGTGTTTTTTCTTATGTAGATTGATAGAGATTTTGGAGTTTAAATTGAGTATTGCGATAAGGTGGATCTCAATATGAATTTATGGTTGGTTGTATACACAAGCATGAAGGCCATGTTGTGGGCTATGATGATAAGAGTTGGCCCATTCAAAATGCCATTTTGGGCAATGTGACCACTAAACCCACACCAATTACAAGATGAAAAATTAAATGCACCCCAACATATTTCGTTGTGTTCCATTTGAAAATTATTTTTGATATATTTTTTGCTAGACCATGCAAATTGAGTTTGATTCAAATTATTCTTATGTATATAATTCTCACCCATCAGGTTCAAGAAAGAAAGTGCACAGGTTCTATGGAGACTCAAATTAATGGTTGAATCCAAATAAACTCACGAAAGTCAATTATTTGTGTATTGATACCAAGTTTGCATGCACCACGATCAGTTTCCTAAAGTTTGATTTGTTTGAAATTCAATTTTCCAAAAATTCTTTGCTTTTCGAATCTTTCGTAATTGGTTCAGAAATTGATTTGGAAAGCTCCAAAAAATATTTTTGAAAATCTTGGAAGTCAGTCAGGATCTTTTCAAATCAATTTTTTTTATTTTGAGTTTTTTTCAAATTTTCAACACTTATTTTTTATTTTTTTATTTTTTTGCAAACAACAAAAGAGGAAAAATGAGAATTTACTAAAGAAGACATATAGAGGAGAGAGAGACTTAGATGTGGAGAGAGATAGACTCGACTTCTAGTGAGTCAGGGTTTGAATTTCACACCACAAACAAGGCTCAAACGGCGTAGACCTAGTGTTCTTAAAACTATACGACTACTAAGTGGTGAGTCGATTAAGTCATTCTCGATTCATCTCCCTCTGCAACTGGATAGATTGGCTAGGTCATGTATATCTAGTGGGAGCATTTTCGGCATAACTTATGCCAATTAAATAACCATTTTGCTTGGGGGACTTTTGTTGCCTCGGAAACACTTCCTAGACACCAATTTTCTCGAATTACGTTAGATCAGACAAGTCACAACATAACCAACTCCTTAATTGAGTATGAGTATCCTTAGGGGCCAATGTCTAATTCATTTTAAATTAGGCTTGGGTGACACAGGTTGGTGGTTTGTGGGCCATCGGAGGGTGATGAAATCCCCACTGTATCTTGATTTTCTATAGGTTATGTCCTTAAAAGTTGTTTAACTTAGATCTAGCAATAAAAGATTCAAACAATCTCTCCTCTCAGTCTTGTCCCAATGCAAACACTACTAACTATATGAGTTGCAACTAATGCGTACTTGACTTTTAGAAGTACGTACCTTTCTCCAGCAATCCACGACAAAAACTGAAAGTAATGAAAAGACCTTGCATGCACAATCAATTTAAATGATGAATGACTTACGCATGAAAATCTAATATTTTGATTTGAATTTTAGAGACTAAGTTGCTTTAGTGTATGCAAGTAAAGACATTCTTTTTGGAATTACATTCAAAACATATCAAGTGTGTGTCCCATAAGATCTATATTGCAAAAGAATGAAACTTTTGAAACTTGGTATAATTTGACTTACCTGGGTCACTAATAAAGAATGGAAAATCGTTGATATTCCGCCAAATTTTCGTCGCCATCTAAACTCGTAGAAGATCTCGTGTCGTGCACTCAGACTGCACGCTATGAAGAAAGCTTTAAAAAAAATACAAATCGAAAAAAATTGCAGTCTCTCCTCGGCAATGGTGCCAAAAACTTGATGAGTCTTAAATTTAATCACAAGCGTACGGGTAGTGTAGAAAACGGGTTGATCACAAGGAGAGGTTGCAAATTTCAGTCGATTTTATTTTTCAATGAAGCACAAGTAATGAAGATGATAGATTCAATGGTTGTTGATATTTTTGCCCTTTCTGTTTTATGAAGAGATTAATAAGAATGCAATCAAAAATTATGATGAAATGAAACACTTAGAAGGTGAAAACATTTGCAAAGGCACGAATTGAGAAAGGTGTTGCACATTTATTAAGCACACCATTAAGTTTTGTAAGCGTGACTTGATGTGATTAGACAATCAAATCATCAAACAACAACTAACCTAGATCTAATTACAACTTAACAAATTAATCCAAGCAACGATATAATTCTAAGCATAGATTCAGAAACTTACATGTAACATTAACCTATCAAATAATTATAAATCATCTACCTCTTTCAGGTAAATTAGCAAAAGGAATAACAAATCAAAATACACACATGTGGCAAACCTAACTCTTAGTTCATCCTAGCTCATATTTCTACCTTCCAAGAGACGGATTTAATTACAAATGATGAAAGAAAATCTAAAAGAAGAGAAAAGATACATGAGAAGAAAAGAGAAAATTTATTTAGATAATAATAAAAATAGAAACTAAGTACATACAACATGAGACTCTCTCCCCATGGAAAAGAAAAGAAAATTAAACTAAAGGGGAAGAGCTCTTTTGATTAGAGAATACAAGGCTTTATATAGAATTTTGTCTCTCCAT
Organism: Triglochin maritima; assembly: GCA_963682175.1. Lineage (NCBI taxonomy): Eukaryota > Viridiplantae > Streptophyta > Magnoliopsida > Alismatales > Juncaginaceae > Triglochin > Triglochin maritima. The sequence goes on from OY821786.1 coordinate 15,440,380, forward strand.
TTGACCCCTGCATAGTATGAATTTGGAATATCTCATGAGTAATGAAATTGCGATCCTTTAAAATATCTTTCCAACGCTTCTTGAATCAGTTGATTTGGATTTTGGAGGAGAACGTTATGAAAACATTACTGTTGATTTGTGGAATGTTGGGTTTCCAAATACAGTCTATTTTTAGAGGCGTTGTTCATTCTCATATAATCAGAATTTGGCAAGTCTTAAGAGAAAAAAATATTTTTTCCTTTAAATAGTTTTTCCAAGGGATCTATAATAATCAACTTTGGTTTTGGATGTGGATGTTATGAATAAAACAAAGGGCATGTGATGGTAGTCCAGACTTTTCTTATACGAACCTTCCTATTTGATGTTGATTGCGTAATCTGAATTGGCACTTATAAATAAAGAGCATAAACATGTGGAGTAGATTTCTTGTATCATGTCCTTCAACTTTCACTTTATATATCGGATTTTGCATTTAAGTCCTTTCACTTTTCAATATTTTCAGCAATTGTATCTATTTTCTTGTAAACTACAAAATGAAAACAAAACACTCAACATAGAATTATTGAAATACAAAAATAAGATAATAGTGAAGATAAAAATGATAAATTATAATACTCATCAATACTTTTATACACAGTGGCATGCAAACCTAATATGAATGGTGTTGCTCAAAGAAGAAATAGAACGTTAAGGAAATGGTAAGGGCCATGATGAGTTACTCGACGTGACCAGACTCATTGTGGGGGTGAAGCTTTGTAAATAGCAGTGCATATTCTAGATAGCGTTCCTACCAAATCTGTAGAGGAGTTATGGACAGGTAGAAAATTCTATTTAGATTACATTCACATGGGGATGCCTAGCTGAAGCCAAACATTACAATCAAAATGGGAAGTCACTGGATTCAAGAACAACTAGTGGATACTTCATTGGTTCTCCAGAGAGGTCTAGAGGCTATATATTCTATTGCCCATCTTATACAATAAAAATAGTTGAGTATGATAAAGCATCTTTCTTTAAGGTTGATTGTGCAAATGGGAGTATATATCCTTCGGGATTATGTTTTTGAGGAGTCTCAGGACAACATTGCTACTCCTCATACGGATATTGAGAATTACAATGTTTATCCTAATCAAGAGACTATAGTGTATTTCCTATTACTGTCCAAGTTGACAAATCAAGAACAACCGAGTGAAAATCATGTTATTGATCCACCTATACAAGAGGATCAAGAACAAGACATAACTTTGAGAAGGTCTTATAGGCAAAGAAAGTCAGTCATTTCATCTGACTATGTGGTGTACCTAGCTGGCAAAGACTTGGGACAAGGGTTCAATAATCCTGCTAAATGGTTGTCTGCCATGAAAGAATAGTTAGTCTCTATGGATGGCATCCATGTATGGGAACTCATTGACTTACCGTTGGGAAAGAAACCAGTTTGTTGTAAATGTTTCTTTAAGACCAAAAGAAATCCCAATGGATTTGTTGAGCAATATAAAGATAGATTTGTAGCAAAAGGATTCACACAAAGGGAGGGCTATGACTACTACGAAACTATCTCTCCAGTTTCCTTGAAAGACTCGTTGAGAATAGTCGTGGCTCTAGTGACTCATTTTGATTTGGAATTACAACATATGGATGTCAAAAATAGATTTCTTAAATGACGAACTAAAGGAAGAAGTGTACATGCAGCAACCTCAGGGTTTTGAGGTAAAAGGAAATGAAAATATGATTTGGAAATTGAAGAACTCCATTTACGTATTGAAGCAACTTCCAGACCATGGTACTTCAAATTTAATGAAGTTATCATATCCTTTGGTTTCAAGGAAAACATTGTTCATCAATGTATATATCTGAAGGATAGCGGGAGTGGATGGATTATACTTGTACTATATGTGGAAGATATTCTGCTTCAATTTACAAATCTTAGTTTGTTAAGGGAAACTAAGGATTTTCTGTCAAACAAGTTTGATATGAAGGACATGTTTCAATCCCATTATATCATTGGTATAGAGATTCCCCGTGACAGGTCTCTGGGCATGCTTGGTGTTGAACGTTTTATTTAAACCGCAAGTGCACGGCCGCGATGAAGCGGTGACAAGTACGGGTCGTCCTCAGGGAGGTGAGTAGCCTCTTGCTTGTACGAAATCAAGTGGCAAAAATAGGGGGATAAAGATGTTGATGCTACTCTACACTATACTATGCTAAGAAGTAGGAAATGCGAAAGGAAGAACCAAACAATGAAATAATAACTAAGCTAAGAATAAAGGAAAAATTCTGGAATACAGAAATGGGAAAACCCCTAAGGGGTGGAGTGAGTGCACACATGCAAAGAGGTGGGTGTAGAATACATTCTATAAGCACATGAAGGTGGTGTTTATCAAGCATAGGAAGTGTGTAAATGTTATGGCAAAACCTATCAATCTATTCACCAACTTAGTTGATTGACATTTACATATGCAAGTTGTTTATTTCAGAACCTAAACAAGCATGAGAGGCGTCTAATCATTTTGGCAAAACTCATCAAGTTATAAATTCTATCCTAAACAAGCAAGCATACATTCATGTTTTATCAACACATCAAAAATAAAGCATTCATCCCATTCTCTAATGCATGTATGTACATCTACTCCACCCCCCAAAGGGGATGGAACTACTCACTAAACATTACACTAATTATTAAACTAAGCAAAGAAAGCATAGTAAAACTAAGCTAGAAATAAAAGACGATTAAACTAAAACATGCACAAACAATAAAAGAAACATAAACAAACAATGAAAGAAAAACAAAACTTTATTGATAAAATGACTCACATTTCAAGTAGCATCCTCCTAGTTTAGTGTGTGATTCAAGGCCTCACTTCTAGTAGGAAGAATAGCCACTTAAAATATGGAGTGATTACAATAGGAGGTGAAGAGTTCTATTTATAGCCATGGAAAAAGGTAATCCGGGACACTCCACCGATGTGGGACTAAACCAATACCAAAAATAGCCTAAACAAACATTAATATAGGTCCAGGAGAAATTTGGACGGATCCTGAGTAATATGGGCTGCCAATTAGCGGTCCAAGACCGCCAATTGGCGGTCCATAAACTTTGGATCGCGTTGGAATTTGTTGTGGGCTTTTCGTTCTGGTATTGTTGGTCTTTGATGCGACTACTTGACTTGTTGGAGCTCCGACCCGAATCGAGTTGGTAAAATACTCCCCATGATGGTGTGGAGTATTCTATTTTTCTCTTAGGTCCTTCTGTCTTGCAATCAGGTCCTTCTTCCTTGCATCTTGGTCCCCAGATCTCACAATTCAGTCCTTTTTCCCAGCTTTTAGGTCCTTTTATGCTTCATCTCTTCAAACCTATTTATTCCTGAAAACTAAACATAAAACTCGTGACATAGCATTGTTTGGGTGAAAGATAATGGATATAAGATACAAATATAAGCATGAAATGATGTCAATCAAATACCCCCACACCTAACGTTTGCTAGTCCCGAGCAAAACAAAGAAAGAGAAAAGCATATGAAAAACAAGAAATCCTAACTCACTTTCGTAGGAATCACGGTTGCACTTAGCACGTGCAATAAGCTGTTAAACCTCCTTGTCGCCAAGGAGGAGGAGTGTTGTCTCCTGAGGGTTTTCAGCCAATATACCCACAAAATCCGAACAAGATGCATTAATCAATCTAGCTACACGACTCGTTGGACTTATTTTATCGATTATGGGACGCGGTAATACTACGGGTCGACTCTATATATGTAATCCGTCCACACACCTAGCCTAATGAGTTATTCGTGAAAGTTAGTCAAGGAATTAAGTGAAAGACATGGGCAACCTTAACTTCTAAATGTTATACATTGTGTAAAGTCCATTTTGGTTCTTATTTGACTCTTTTTTTCTTTTTTTTCCTTTTTCTTTTTTTTTCTTTTTCTTTGAAGCATTTTATTGGTTGGTGTTTGATTCTCCTAGGGTTAGGTTTCGTGCATCATTACCTATGAGGACTTACACTATCACGTACACCTTCCCCCAAATCTCCACATAGGGCGATCCCTACCACCCGTGTAACGGGAGTTTGGTCGGTGCATCCCAAGTCAGATGACTCGAAAGCACCACGCACAAAGGCCCCTCAGTCCTACTTTCCCGAGTGATAGGAGTCGTGCGAGAAGAGAGAACAACACTTATTTATTTATCTACATGGGAAACCAAAACCCCTACACTTATGTTTCACAGAAAGAGATTAAGGGCCCTTGACTACGACAAACTTCCTTATACTAACAGACACGAATTATTTGACTCACTAGGTTCAGGGTGGACTTGTTGAAATGTTTGAGTGCTGAAACCCTATGATTACACGCCCCCCGAGGGAAAACCAGGGTGCATCCTAACGACTCGATAAGACCTAAAGCTAGTAAACTAGATATCCTAATGCATCAAGTTCAAGACAATTTTGGGAGCTTTCTTTTTACTTTACCTCTCAACGGTTTTTGCACAGGCTAAACACTTGCAAAACCCACAAAACATTTTCTTTCTCAAACACATGAAGATTTTGAAAGAAATGTGAAAATTTTAAAGCACTAGGCAAGCAAAAGAAGACAAGTCACCAAAGGATCATGGCAAGCAGATATATCGATATTAAATGCAGCACACTAACATGACCCTATCAATACACACAAAAGAAAACAAAATCAAAAGAAAAAGACTTGACTATGTACACACGTAAAACACCCCCCCACACCTACTTCGTGCATTGTCCTCAATGAATGTGAGCATGATACTACATGGATTTATGCATGAAAAAAGAAGATCTCACCAACATGAAGCACAACAGGAAGTTCATGGTTATAGTGATGGACACAAACCCGAATTTCCTCAAAACCTATGAGATACTGAAGAGGGGAGACAAATACGTGAAGAAATGGGGCCCAAGTACACAATGGTTGGGGCCCACAACAATCAATGCTCGCTCATGGAGTCTTTTATTACACTTTTTTTCTTCTTATCTTTTGCTTTTTTTTCGAAATTTTTTTACATGATATATACAAAAACAACGATATTCTCATAATCATTTGGTCAAGGAACATCAAATGAGAACATCAAGTCATGAGGACCAGAGACTTGCCGAGATGGGCAAACTTCACCGGTACTCTGAGGTGTCATGAGGGGTGAAAGGTCAAAGGTGAACGGCTCGAACCCCTCATGATTTTGGTTCGGTGTGGGCAACAAAGAATGAAGTTGTGTTGCCTCACTAGGGTTTAGTTGCTCAACGAACAAAACCCTCCAACCAATAGGTGGGTGCATCAGAATGAGTTCCTCAAGCTCATTCGATGGATGCAGCAAACCTGCATCACTAAGAACGGGGCTGCTCCCCAAGTCATCCAACAAGGACCTCCCACCATCATTTAGATCATCAAGCATAAGCTCGGTCATAGGTGGGTCCTTGTTGGAGTCAAAATGAAGCTCAAATGGCTCAATGGCCTTGGGACATGAGGTTGAGACACCTTCTGGTATAGGCATATGACGAGGTGTCTCACTCTCACTAGTACTCTCAACTAAATCATGCAACGAACACTCCCTTTGGACATTCATGTTCGAGGCCAGCTCACTCTGTTGCATTGCGAAGATAGGCAATGAGTTTTCGTTGGGCCCACGAACATTCTCAACGGGTTGCATTGGGGTTAGGGGTGTTAGTTGATTTTGTGGTGCTTTCTCCAATTGGCGGATGAGATTTAGATTTAAAGGTTCATCCATGGGTTCTTGTTGCCTACCTGAGTTGAACACATGAAACTCGACACTCATGTTACCGAATGAGAGCTTCATGAGATCATTTCTACAATTAATCAAGGCATTGGAGGTGGCCAGAAATGGTCTACCCAAAATCAAAGGTATTTGAGAGTGGGTGTTCGCAACAGGATTGGTATTGAGGACAACAAAATTGACTGGAAATATAAAATCTCCAACTTTGATAAGCATGTCCTCGATAATCCCCATGGGAATACGAATCGATCTATCCGCCAATTGGAGGGTGATCTTAGTTGGTTTCAATTCTCCCAAGTTCAACTGTTGATAAACAGAGAATGGGAGGAGGTTGACCGTTGATCCTAAATCAAGCAAAACATTGCTCATTCTAGTGTCCCCTATCGTACACTGAATAGTAGGACACCCAGGGTCCTTGTATTTTGTGTAGGTGGGATTGGACAAAAGTGACCTGATATTTGCAGCCAAGAATGCTTTCTTAGGAACATTGGTCTTCCTCTTGGTTGTGCAGAGATCCTTCAACACTTTGGCATATTGAGGTATTTGCTGGATGACATCCAACAAGGGGATGTTAACCTTTACTTGCTTAAACACCTCTAATATCTTGTCCATGCTGTCACTCTGCTTTTTGGTTAACCTACTTGGATAGGGAGCTTTTGGCAGGTAGGTTTTCTGCGGTGCCTGAGAAAAAAGCTTTGGTGTATTACCCTCACCCTCAACCTCTTCTTCACCACCATTCCCACTTAGGGGCTGCATAGATGGTGGTTGTTGTGGCAAGGAAATGTGATTGTCAACCTGTTTTCCATTCCTTAAGGTCACAATGGAATTGACATGGTGAACATGTTCCTCCACATGGTTCACTTGCCTCCCCCGAGGTACCACATTCTCATTTTGCATGTGTTGTTGTCGGTACATTCGGAGGTTAGCCTCAGGCTGGCTAGGAAAAGACCCTCTCTCTCTTTCATGTAAAGACTGAGCCAATTGGCCCATCTGAAGCTCTAGAGATTTGATGGTCTGCTGATTTGAAGTGAGAACTTGACTCGTGGTTGACATAAAAAATTTCATTGAGTTTTCAAGTCCATGAGTGAAGGTCTCAAGCGAATTGAATCGGGTTTCCATATTATTGGAATTTGGGAAACCCGATGGATTGGTGGTTTGCACTTGGGGTGGCTGATAGGAATGTGCATGCATGGGAGGTTGGTGTGATTGGTAATGTGGTCTAGAGGAGTTTGAAGGACCACCCAGGGCATTAATTTGGTTCCATGAAAAATTGGGGTGGTCCTCCATCCAGGATTATAAGATGATGAGTATGGGTCATTCCTGGCTCTATCATAGATGGCGTTGACACGCTCCATCTCAGGAGGAATGGACTCGCACTCGCTTTCTACATGACCTATCCTACCACATGAATGACAGGGAATTCGACCAGATGTGGACATGTGAGGTGCACTTTGTTGGTTTTGGAGCTCAATCAAATCCATACAGCGCATTAAGGCCGCCATGCGTGCCTCGGTGGCCGTAGTGGTATCGATAGCAAATGCGGTACCCAATCTAGTCGAGTTTGCATTTGCGATCCTCGCTCCTATACTAGATGATGCAGGTGGTTCCCTCACACTCTCCCATTGCATGATTTTCTCAGGAAGGTCTTCTAGGAAAGCCCATGCCTCCCTTTCATCCTTTCCAAAGAACTCTCCTTGACACATGGACTCAAGGAGTGTTCTTGACGGGATGTGAAGACCCTCGTACACAATCTGACAAAGGCTCAACAACTCAATGCCATGGTGAGGGCATGAGGATAGTAGCTCCTTGAACCTCTCTAGATATGCATGAAATGTCTCGGTCTCAAGTTGATAGAACGAATTGATTTCGTTCCTCAATTTTTGAGTCTGATGATTTGGGAAGTACTTCTTCAGGAATGCAGATTGAAACTCATCCCAAGTCTTAAAGGCATTCGCCTGGTTGCTGTACAACCACTTCTTGGCGTCATCCTTCAGCGCAAAGGGGACAAGCCTAAGATGGATGGAGTCTGTGCTAAGTTGTTGCAGCTTGAACATAGCACAAACCTCCTCAAATTCCCTGAGAAAGATATAGGGGTCACCTTTCCCAGTGAAATGAGGGAGCATGGAGATAAACCGAGGCTTAACCTCAAAATGGTTCCCATTAGCCTTTGGCAATACGATGCATGAAGGTAGAGCAGTACGGCTCGGGTAGCATCGATCACGTAGAGGTATGGGAACGACAACAGGACGCTCAGGTGGGTCCAGCAACTGCTCCACCTCGCGGAAATTAGTAGCCATTTAACTCAAACTATGTGCGACACGAGAGGAGGAAGCTGTCGAGAAATTGATGACCAAAGCCGGATTGACAACGCTCCTCGTCAAACGGTCACTCTCGTCTCGTGTCCACGAAAGCATGCACAAAGGTGGACACACCCAGAATTTTTTATTTTTTTTACAAAGAATGTACGTACAGGAGAAGACGGGGGGACACAGGAGAGAAAGAATGACTCAGGAGAGAAGGCAAGAAGTCCTTATGCTATGGCGGATGGGTATAGGTAGAAGCACACAAGCAAACAAGGCTCAAACATTCATAAGGTCACTATAGGTCCTTACAGCTAGACGACGCCTAACTGCAAGGTCACACGGCCTCAACACACCTCACCTCCCTACAACGAGGACCACAAAGCCCAGCAAGTGAGCCAAGATCCGGGGATCTCGTCTCTCCTACTATCGACAAAGTGGGCAACGCCGATCAGGTCATGACGGTCGGGACCGGATCACTCTCCTAATGCGTCCGAATTCCTTAAGGCCAATGTCTACTTGATTTTAAAATTAGGCTCTTGATTAGTGTGGTTTTTGGGGTGAAGGAAAGGGTGATGAAATCTCCCACCTTATCTTTTACGGGACAGCCCCTCCTTAGTAGTGTTTTGGAGTCTTAATCTAACAATCAACTCTCCAAACAAAACGCTCAACTGACACTTGTTGCAATGCACTTCCTACTAACTAATGCATGTTCATACGAAATGCATGAATGAGAGTAGAAGGTGCGTACCTCACGCCAGCACTCAACAACAGAAAATAAAACTAAGATAAAAGACAATCTAAATGCCTAAGTCACATACATGGTGCATGAGCTAAACAAAAAGAATGCCTAATCTTTTGCTTTGAGTTTTAGGGTCCAAGTTGCTTAAGGGAAATTGATTATTAATCTGGGAACAATCTAAGAGTCAGAACATGCGAAATTGAGTCCCAGATTACTAGATCAATTATGGCAACACGACAAAGAAATAAGAAGGCAAAAGCAGCTCACCAGACAGCCAATTGGCGGTCTCAAGCCGCTGATTGGCGGTCCAAACTGCCCAGATTTCCTCCAAATTTTTCCAGATGCCTCGCCTTTTGACTCCAAATCTCCTGAACGAAAGAACAACTACAAAACAAAATTAAATCCACTCAAATCGTCCAAACAAGAGTCTGGACTGGCACCTCCCCGGCAACGACACCAAAAACTTGTTCAACATTTTATTTAAACCGCAAGTGCACGGCCGCGATGAAGCGGTGGCAAGTACGGGTCATCCTCAGGGAGGTGAGTAGCCTCTTGCTTGTACGAAATCAAGTGGCAAAAATAGGGGGATAAAGATGTTTATGGTACTCTACACTATACTACGCTAAGAAGTAGGAAATGCGAAAGGAAGAACCAAACAATGAAATAATAACTAAGCTAAGAACAAAGGAAGAATGTTGGAATAAAGAAATGGGAAAACCCCTAAGGGTGGAGTGAGTGCACACATGCAAAGAGGTAGGTGTAGAATACATTCTTTAAGCACATGAAGGTGGTGTTTATCAAGCATAGGAAGTGTCTAAATGTTATGGCAAAACCTATCAATCTATTCACCCACTTAGTTGATTAACATTTACATATGCAAGTTGTTTATTTCAGAACGTAAACAAGCATGAGAGGTGTCTAATCATTTTGGCAAAACTCATCAAGTTATAAATTCTATTCTAAACAAGAAAGCATACATTCATGTTTTATCAACACATCAAAAATAAAGCATTCATCCCATTCTCTAATGCATGTATGTACATCTACTCCACCCCCCAAAGGGGATGGAACTACAAACTAAACATTACACTAATTATTAAACAAAGCAAAGAAAGCATATTAAAACTAAGCTAGAAATAAAAGACGATTCAACTAAAACATGCACAAACAATAAAAGAGGCATAAACAAACAATGAAAGAAACACAAAACTTTATTGATAAAATGACTCACATTAAAAGTAGCATCCTCCTACTTTAGTGTGTGCTTCAAGGCCTCACTTCTAGTAGGAAGAATAGCCACTTAAAATATGGAGTGATTACAATAGGAGGTGAAGAGTTCCATTTATAGCCATGGAAAAAGGTAACCCGGGACACTCCCCCGATGTGGGACTAAACCAATACCAAAAATAGCCTAAACAAACATTAATAAAAGTCTAGGAGAAATTTGGACGGATCCTGAGTAATATGGACTGCCAATTAGCGGTCCAAGACCGCCAATTGGCGGTCCATAAACTTCGGATCGCGTTGGAATTTGTTGTGGGCTTTTCGTTCTGGTATTGTTGGTCTTTGATGCGGTTACTTGACTTGTTGGAGCTCCGACCCGAATCGAATTGGTAAAATACTCCCCATGATGGTGTGGAGTATTATGTTTTGCTCTTAGGTCCTTCTGTCTTGCATCTTGGTCCCCAGATCTCACAATTCAGTCCTTTTGCCAGCGTTTGGGTCCTTTTATGCTTCATCTCTTCAAACCTATTTATTCTTGAAAACTAAACATAAAACTCGTGACATAGCATTGTTTAGGTGAAAGATATTGGATATAAGATACAAATATAAGCATGAAATGATGTCAATCACTTGGGCTATCTCAAAACTCATATATAACAAATATGTTAAAAAAATCGATGGAAAATTATTCTCCAAGGGGCACACCTATTCTTAAGGGTGACAAACTACGAAAATTGCAAGGTCCTCAAACAAACTCTGAGAGACTTGCAATGAAAGGTAAACCATATGCTTCTATAGTTGGAACGCTTAACTACGCACAACGTTGTACAAGACCAGATATTGCCTTTGCTACAAGACATCTAGGAAGATATCAAGCTGATCAAGGATTAGCACATTGGAAAGATGCAAAGAAAGTTTTGAGATATCCATAAGGAACGAAAGATCTCATGCTCACATCTAGACGATCAGATCAATTAAAGATCATTGAATACTCTGACTCAGACTTCGTTGGGTGTGTCGAGACTAGAAAATCCACATCTACATATATCTTGTAACTTGTTGGAGGAGCAATCTCTTAGTCTAGCACTAAACCAAAGGTTGTCGTTGCCTCTACCATGGAAGCTAAGTATGTGGCTTGTTATATGGCATCATCACAAGCTATTTGGATGAGTAATTTCATTACACATCTAAGAGTTTGTAGAATCTATAGGGAGGCCAATAGAGATGTTCTGTGATAATGATGCAACAGTGAAATTCTCTAACAAGAACAATAGCTCTAATGCATGTAAACACATGGAAATCAAGTTCGTGATTGTTAAGGAGAGAATCAGAGATCATTTAGTGTCGATCAAGCATATAAGAACAATAGAAATGCTAGCTGACCCTCTTACTAAGGCACTTCCACCTGGGGCCTACAAAGAGCATGTGTCTACGTTGGGATTAATCTTCTCTTTTAATATTTCTTTTATATTGTGGTTGTGACACTATTTTGTGATACCATTTTAGGTTTCAATGATCTCTACTAGTAGTTTTATATTTAACTACCGATCGTTGAATAGATTGATTTGAATAAATATTTGTCAGGACATTTGTTGAATTTATTCATATAGTTTGATTATAATACAATATTTGTTTTGACTTCAGTCTTTGACATCATCGTACATAGAAGATACATACATTTAAATAGTGTATTACTGCTATCACTAGTGTCTTGGAGGTTGTCGTATTCAAATGAAAGTTTCGTGTTTTATTGTAAATATGCTCGTGGTCTAACTAGGCATTAACTATTTAATTGCAAGTATTGCAGAAAGTAAAATACCACCTTCCACCAAGTTAATGTGAAAGTTACTAAAATCTTAATTTTAATCAAGCATGAAATATAAACCTATGTGTTTAACATGGGTTTTTTGTTCTTTTATTATATATTTGTGTTGTGAAGACCTCTCAAGAATTCATGATGGAATTCCACACCTTACAACTTTGTATAGAAGAATTCCCCATCACGTCATACTCACATCATTCATTTGTATAGGACATTAAATAAATGCAAATAACTAGACAGAAAAGTAAATAAGTGCAACATTTCCTTTCATTGAATCAAATAATAAATAAGAAATACAAAAGTTGGGCATATTTATTTGTTGTACAAATGAAAGACACATAAGCATTATTTTGCGAACTATAAACCAAAATTGATGTTACATTAACAATTTCAGATATATTTTATTAAACTTGTATCATGAGTTAAAAGGATTTCATATCTTGTTATAGGTAGAATGAGGATTTTTAACTCGTGTTTTGGTTAGTTCAATGATATTTCTTTGTGAGATATTGTCACAATATGGTAGGTTTAATATCATAACCAAAGAGAATAGTTGGTAGGTTTAATCTCGTAACCAAAGAGAAATACTTACATAGCAATTTAATTTATTTTCTTTGATTTGGTTTGGTGATTATCTTTATTATGATCACCAAGATTTGTTACTTTCATCCTCCTAACATGGAGGAAATTTATTCATATGTTGTTATATTGACGATAATGCTTCTGTTGTAATATCGCCAAACTGTTAGTTTAGTCTTGTAACTCATAACACAAGAGGGAATTCGTATACGTATTGTGTTATATTGACGATGATTCTTATATTAGAATATCTCCAAACAGCTAGTTTAGTCTCATAACTAGGAGAACATTTGTATATATTTTATTTTGTATTGACTTCATCTTTATGGTGAAGATTGTCGAATTTTAGTTAGTTTAGCCTCATAACAAGGTATATGTCTCATATTTAGAATACATTGTAAACAGTTTATTACATTATTTAGGAGAATATTATGTATATAATTCGTTATATCGACAATAATTCTTACATTACAATATTGTGTCATGGTTAGTTTATCTCGTAACCATGAAAATATATATGGTTTGGTGCTTCAACTTTATCGTGAAGATCACCTAATATTATTGAGCTTAACCTCATCATAAGGAGGATATTTTAAGAACAATGTAATCTCGTATTTTTTGAGATATTGTAAACAGATTTTCTCTTGTTGAGGAGAATGTTCATGTATGTTTGTGGTTGGGTGTAACAACCTTAGTTTATTTCAATACTAAATCTCTCCAAGGGTTAGATTAGTTTAGCCTCATAGCCTATGAGGAGTTATGTATGCATTTGACTTCTTTGGACAATTATTGTTTTGGTACAGATATCATAATGTTCTGGTCAGTTTAGCCTCGTAACCCGGAGGTAATTTTGTATGTATTTTATTATTTGGTTTGTTAGATGAAGACTTCATCACCAGTAATAAGAGAGAGGGAATCGAAGATCAAGCTTCGCGTGCATCCTCTGTTACTATTACAGTGGCCATTGTTTGTATTTTAAATTTGTTCTCTCGTATTTTAAGGTTGATTGACATATTTTACAAATTGTTGTTGTAATTTATCCACATCTAAGGGTGGATTTATAATTTTGTCCAGTTAGAAGGACCATTTGTAGTTTAGGGTCAATTTGTCATGTAAAATGGTACAACTTATGTATTGTTGCAATTTATCTATATTTAGGTGTGGTGTAGATTTGTAATTTTTTCAATTAGTGGGATTGATTCATAAATTTGTTATTGTGGTGTTTTCCTTTTTCTTTAGATTAAGTCTTACATGGAGACTTGCATTACAATTGGATCTGGTTTGGACAAAATATGCAAAAAAGACCCCACCTGCGTGGCAAGATCAATGGCTCCATGCATGTATCTGAAGGAAAATTGTCATTAGTTTCCTTTCCCACTTTTAATCTTCCCTTTGTGTGTGTGTTTATTTTGGAAAGATTTTATTATCTTCTCATAATAATTATTGATTCTTATATCAAGTTCCAAAGAGGAGTTCATTTAATCTCATATTCTGATGGATGTGTTAAATCCTAAACCCTAGTTAGGATGCTAAGGGAGATTAGTGGTGTTTAATAGGGTTTGACTTGGTGGTAAGGTGAAGGAATGGGTTGATGTGATATGGGTATGGTTGGGGTGTGAGGGATGGTGTTGTGTGTGGGGTGCATGTTAGGTGGTTGGAAGGAGTATTTCAAGGAGAAAATCACTCATTTCTCTCTCTTACTCTCAGCTCACCCATCTCTCCCTCCCTCTCCCTCTCTTTCCCCATTTCCGACAACATGTGGAGACCATGGGAACTCAGACAATGGTGATGGCACATGCAAGGTCAGGCATTAGGTATGTGCATGGTCGACGTGGTGCGAGGCAAAGGAAGTGATCACGGGCGATTCCTGGCCAAAGGTGCTTGCGAGTGAACTCCGGTGAACATCGACAATTGCAAGAAGAAGGTATGCCAACTTCAATGCATTAGATATTGCTCACACGTGAGTGTGTCAGGTTTTGGCTAGTCGCCAGAGGTCGGAGACCTCGCCGACGACAAAGGCAGCAAGATGTACTTGGTAGAGGCAGGTAGCTGCCACCTTACTGTTGACCATGGCCTTTCGGCGATCGACTGGATGTTATGTATTTCTCTGAGTTTACACAGCACTGGTCGAATGATGCCCTTTTAGTGGTCGACTGGGTGTGCATATTTGTGGATCAAAGAAGTCTCTATTATTTTTGGTCGAACGAGTCTTTCTTGTGTTCGACCGTTGCATTGTATTTCGCCATAGACCGAGCATTGACCACCTAAATGGTTGACCACCTGATTGACATCATTTCATGCTTATATTTGTATCTTATATTCATTATCTTTCACCTAAAGAATGCTATTTTACGAGTTTTATGTTTAGTTTTCAGGAATAAAAAGGTTTGAAGAGATGAAGCATAAAAGGACCCAAAAGCTGGGAAAAAGGACTGAATTGTGAGATCTGGGGACTGAGATGCAAGGGAGAAGGACCTGAACGTAAGACAGAAAGACCTAAGAGCAAAACAGAATACTCCACACCATCATGGGGAGTATTTTAGCAATTCGATTCGGGTCGGAGCTCCAACAAACTAATGAAATGAATACCAGCAAATATACCAAGAAAAGCCCACAACAAAAATGAGCAGGATCTGAACCATATAGACCGCCAATTGGCGGTCCATTTTGGGCCAAATCCGCTCAAATTTCTCCAGAACATGTATTAGAGGATGTTTAGGTCATTTTTGGTATTTGTTTAGTCCCACATCGGGGGATCGTCCCGGTTTGCCTATTTCCATGGCTATAAATAAAACTCTTCACCTTCCATTGTAATCACTCCATATTTTAAGTGGCTATTCTTCCTACTAGAAGTGAGGCCTTGAAGCACACATTAAAGTAGGAGGATGCTACTTTTAATGTGGGTCATTTTAATACAAGTTTTCTTTATTATGTTGTTTGTTTTATGTTTCTTGTTTTGCTTTGCTTAATCTCATTTCATTAGTTTTATTAGCTTAGTTAATATGCTTTCTTTGTTTAGTTTAATAATTAGTGTAAACTTTAGTGAGTAGTTCCATCCCCTTTGGGGGGTGGAGTAGATGTACATACATGCAAATGAGAATGGATTGAATGCTTTATTTCCAATGTGTTGATAAAACATGAATGTATGCTTGCTTGTTTAGGATAGAATTTATAACTTGATGAGTTTTGCCAAAATGATTAGACACCTCCCTTGCTTGTTTAAGTTCTGAAATAAACATGTTGCATATGTAAATGTTAATCAACTAAGTTGGTGAATAGATTGATAGGTTTTGCCACAACATTTAGACACTTCCTATGCATGATAACACCACCTTTATTTCTGCTTATAGAATGTGTTCAACACCCACCTCTTTGCTTGTGTGCAGTCACTCCACCCCTTAGGGGTTTTCCCATTTCTGTATTCCAGCATTCTTCTTTTGTTCATAGCTTAGTTGTCATTTCATTGTTTGTTTCTTTCGTTCACATTTTATACTTCTTAGCGTAGTTTAGTGTAGAGTAGCATAATCAATCTTTCTCCACCAATTTTTGCCACTTGATTTCTGATATACAAGAGGCTGCTAACCTCCCTGAGGATGACCCGTACTTGCCACCGCTTCATCGCGGCCGTGCACTTGCGGTTTAATTAAAACGTTCAACACCACCCTAAAATCTGGTCTGACTGGTGACTTATGTGTAGGATGTGTTGGTTTGACCGAATGGAATTTAGGTTGACCGGTCGTGTCCAAGTGAACGTAGGAAAGACCCTGATAATTTTGGTCAAACGGGGGCCCCTCAGCAATTCAACCGTTGCCTTATTGAGTTAGATTTTATCTGGCATTGACCATCTAAACAATCGACCGCCGTCAACCTTTTGTTAGACCATTTAGGACTTAAGTTGCGTGCCTTGACTTCGACTAGTTGAGGCGCCCATTTGAACACTTCCCTATTCATCGTGAATGGTCAACGGGTTAGGCTTTTTCGGGCGACTGATTGTGCCTACAACAGAGTCCTTGTCCTTGTGAAGTGTCAACTCTGTCCACGGAAGCTCGTGTCCTCACTTACTGCATAAGGTGGGAGGTGACGATGGATGTGGTAATCACACCTGCCCAGGGACTGCCGAGTGGAAGAGTATGGATACTTAGGACGTGCCACCTCTGCATTATGGATTGTGACGTAGCCTAAAGCTTTACTTGACTCTCACTAGTGACCTGAGGGATCATGGATCCCAATGTACAATGTTACACGAGTCTACAGAGTGAATGGTGCCACGGACTTTGGTCCAGATGAGTAGATTGGCCGACCATATAGGTGACGAGTACCTTCGACTGGCCTTGATGGCAATCTTGTGCACTGCACGATCTAGTGGTGACGGTGTTGGTAGTTTGTGCGGGGAGACAACAATGTGAGGATTACTCCATGTGATTGAGTGGTGATGGAGAGGATCGTGTCACCGAGTGGCGGCAGTGACTGTGCGATGATGTATTTCGGAATGGAGCTTGGCTATGGCATAGGCAGGTGAGTTTACAGACTTGAGCGACAGCTCCGTCGGTGAGGTGTTGACCTCAAGATTCAGCTAATTCTACTAACGTGGAAGTGTGAGATCCCCTCACCGAACCCCATGATTAGTGTAGCAACATATGGGGTGCATTGCATTCTGTTCGTAAGACCACTTGTGCCTGCGGTAGGTCTCCATAGGGGACCCGATGATGGGTTGTGGGATGGATGTCCCAATTTACCCTTGGAGGGAATGTTTTATTCCATTATATCATGTCATGCTACACTAGTATGATAGGTTCTTTCATTGTACTTTAGCTTGCATAGAGGTGAGCTTGGGATACAGGGTTTCCTCATGGAAACTCAGACATTGTTGGTGGGTGGTGACCGAGGACAAGGGCACTCTGGGATCGTTTCCTCCTATCATGTGTTTTCTAGGTGATATGACTACTTGTATTCTTACCTGTACTTCGATGTAGTCATAACGTTTGACAAACTCTGTTGTAATTTCCCGGCCCTTTTGTGTCTTCATCACTATGACACTTGTTTTTAAATTATCATTTGTTCTGCTATTTTGGGAACGTTACAACTTTCTTTCAGAGCAGTTCATTCTCGTGTTCTCATCCAAAAAACCCACCCTTAGGAGTAGAATGGATAGATTTTTGCCTTTTCTATTTGATCATGTGTACATAACTAATTGGTTGTAATTGATGTCATAAATGCCTCCTAGACGCGTGAGGCCTGCACTACATGCGCGTAGCTCCAGCGAGGGTATTGGGGGCGCGGCATGGGTGGAAGAGCGATGAATGCTCTATGGGACAGTTGAGAGGTTGGGTGAATTTTTGGAGCTCCTGACATCCTGTAATGAGCGGACTGGAGCACGCATAATGCAAGATAGATTCATACACCCACATATGCCTACCTTCGAGGGAAAAATGGATCATGAGGAAGCAGAGGAATGGGTCTTCAAGATCTAGAAAAAAATTTAGGCAATTGGGTGCTTCCCAAAGGTGAATGTAGATCTGGTTACCTATGTGTTGGGTGGTCCAGTGTCTAACTGGTGGAGCACCATGTTTTTGGTGGTGTTCAGCGACCGTGAAGACGTGACCGGGGAAGAGTTCATAGAGGAGTTTAATCTGAAGTACTTCCCGTAGCATGTGAGGGACGGGGAGCGAGAGGCGTTCCTAACGCAAGAACAAAAGGAGTTGACATTAGAGGCCTACGTCAATAGGTTCAATGATTGTGTTCATTTTTAACACTGCAAGTGCACAACGTCAGTGAAGGCGTGGCAAATACAGGTCGATCCACAGGGAGGTGTATCAACTCTGGTTCGTTCGAAGGCAAGTTGGAAAAGAGGGGAGAAGAAGTTGATTACACTAAACTAGACTAAACTAACCTAGTAAGCACAAACAAGGAAATGAAAGCACGTAACAATGAAACTAAAGTAACTAGGACAACAAGGTGGGGTTCAGGAATGGAAACCCTTAACTGGTGAATTGTGTGCACATATTGATTGAACGTTTTAATTATAATGGCAAGTGCACGACCACATTGAAGTGGTGGAAAATACGGGTCGATCCACAGGAAGGTGTGTCGACTTTCGTTTGCTCAAAGGCGAGTGGGAGTGAAAGGAGTTTTGATAAACTACACTAAAATCCAAAAGGAAATGGAAAATAAGCAATAAAACTAAACCCCATAGGTGGTAGAGAAAGAATGTGAATACAAAGATATGTGTGTGTGTTCAATTATGCTTATCACAACATGTAGTGCATGAAAATCATAAAACTAAATCTAACTTTGCCTCCACATGAAATAAGATTACACAATATCATTAAAACATACAAGACAATTAATTGGAATGAAGCTAAATGAACTCATGTATAAAGACCAAACCCCATTATGCCTCCACATGAAATAAGATTGACACATTCATTAAAACATACAAGACATCAACCAAGGTAAGGGCAACAAGAGTACATGCAACTACAAGTGAAGTTTCCTTCATCAATTCCATCCATATCCTCACCTTATCATTCCCCATAAAATAGGTACACTAATCTAAGCATATGCTAAGCTTCATTCAAGATCATTAGCATATCATAGACAAGTGTGAAATCCCATTATATGGTTATGGAAATCATGTAACGTTCAAATGATTAAGATAACACACACCTAATACATCACATAATCACATCACATATTTCTCCACCCCCAAATGGGGATGGAACTACTCACTAATCGTTACACTACAAACTACAATAACGAAACGAAATATTCTAATGAAAGACACATATTGTCCCCGGTTACCTTTTTTCATCGGGCCCTTCGGTTTTACATTCGGGTCCCTCTGACTTGTGCATCTTAGTCCATAAGTCTTGAAACTTAGTCCTTTTTCTTGCTTTTAGGTCCTTTTATGCCTCTTCTCATCAATCTTGTTTATTTCCAGAAACAAACATAAAACTCATTACGTAACATTATTTAGGTTCAATATAATGGATATAAGACACAAATGAATGTATGAAATGATGTCAATCAAATACCCCCACACCTAACTTTTGCAAGTCCCGAACAAAACAAAGAAAGGAAAAAAATGAAAGAAAGGAAAAGGCATACGGAAAACATTGAAATCCTAACTCACTTTCGTAGGAATCACAGTTGCACTTAGCACATGCAACAAACCGTTAAACCTCCATGTCGCCAAGGAGGAGGAGTGTTGTCTCCTGAGGGTTTTCAGCGGATATACCCACAAAATCCGAACATTGATGCATTATTCAATCTAGAAACTTGACTCGATGCACTTATTTTGCCGATCATTGGACACGATAATCCTACGGGCCAACTTTATATATGTCTCCCGTCCACACACCTAGCCTAATGAACCATTCATGTAGGTTAATTAAGGACTTAAGTGAAAGACGTGGACAACCTCAACATCCTCAAGTGATACAAAGTATAAAGTCCATTAAGGTTCTTATTTGCATTACCATTTTTTCTTTTCCTTTTTTTGGTTTTCTGTGTTTTTTCTTACTAGTTGGAGTGTAATTCTCCCAGGGTCAGGTTTTGTGCAACATTACCTATGAGGACTTACATTATCTTGTACACCTTTCCCCAAATCTCCACATAGGGCAATCCCTCCACCCGTGTAACGGGTGTTTGGTCGGCGCATCCCAGGTCAGATGACTCGAAAGCACCATGCACAAAGTCCCCTCACACCTAATTTCCCGAGTGATAGGAGTCGTGCGAGAAGAGAGAACAACTACTCACTTATTTCTTATCTACACATGAACCAAAAACCCCTACACTTAATGTCTCGTAACAAGATTTAAAGGGTCATTGACTACAACAAACTTCCTTAAATTAACACACACGAATTATTGACTCACTAGGTTCAGGTGGACTTCCTTAATTGTTTGAGTACTGAAACCCTATGATTACTCACCCCCCGAGGGAAAACTGGGGTGCATCCTAACGATTAGATAAGTCCTAAAGCCACTGTACAAGATATCCTACTGCATCAAGTTCAAGACAATTTTGGGAGCTTTCTTTTTACTTTGCCTCTCAATGGTTTTGCACATGCTAAACACACGAAAAATCTACAAAACATTTTCTTTCGCAAACACATGAAGATTTTGAAAGAAATGTGAAAATTTTAAATCACTAGGCAAGCAAAAGAAGACAAGTCACCCAAGGATCATGGCAAGCAGATATATCGATATTAAATGCAGCACACTAACATGACCCTAACAGTGCACACTAAAGAAAACAAAATGAAACAAAAACGACTCGACTCGACTATGTAAACACATAACCCCCCCCCCCCCACCTACTTTGTGCATTGTCCTCAATGAATGTGAGCATGATACTACATGGATTTATGCATGAAAAAGGAAAGATCCAACAACGTGAAGCGCAGAGGAAAGTTCCTAGTTATGTTGATGGACACAACCCGAATTCTCTCACAACCTGTGAGATGCTAAAGAAGGGATACAAATATGTGAACGAAAAAGGGCTCAATTACACAAGGGTTGGGGACCACAACAATCAATGCTCGCTCATGGAGTCTTTTATTGTACTTTTTGTTAATATAACTATGTACAAAACTAAGTTCTCATGTTCATTTGTCAAAGGACATCGAATGAGAACCTCAAAAGTGTAGGATCGTGAGGGTCTCTAATTCAAATCACTTTTAAGATAATTACCTACTTGTTTAAGCAATCAAGAATATGTTGCGGAATTAAAACAAACAAACAAACAAGCTAGCAAGGGAGATAAGCAAACCACAATGAGACGGGGGATTTTTATAGAGGTTCAGCACCCCACCCGGGTCCTAGTCTTCTCTTTCAAGCTCCGCTCCACTCGGATCACCGAGCTCCGCTCACGACTTCACTAACCACTCCCCGTTTCGGGCCGGGAGAGAATGCCTTTACAAGTCTTTAAGCTCGCGAACAAACCTCGCCGAGCTTGGCTCCTCCTCTCACATTCTGAGAGGATCACTTCGGGCTCTCACCGAAGTCTATACTCTTGTCTTGGGCTTTCACTAAGACCCTTGCTTCTTTGACAATGGTTGAGTGGAACAACACTCTCTAATCTTGAGCACACTTGAGTAAGATATGGAATTAATTACTAAGTGTGGATGGTTTTGAGCTTTTGAGTGTGTGGAGCTCTCTCTAATGTTGGGGACAGTATGGAGTAGGAGAGTTGTGTGAAATGGTGTTGGACAACTCTATTTATAAGCTCCAAAGGTGTTATAGCCATTGGGATTAATTTTGTAAGTGTTTGTGGAAGAAACACAAAACAGAAAATTGCAGGACCCAAAACTGAGTGAGTTCGCAATAGTGCAGAATAGGCTTTACTCGTCGCACAGTAGACGTCGGCCTTTATAACCACCGATGTCTAGTGGGGAGGGGACAGAATGGACGTCGGTCTTAATAGAGGCCGACATCTACGTAGTACTATAGACGTCGGGTTTTGGAATAACACGTTTAGCCGACGTCTATAGGGTATATACGTCGACCTATAGACGTCAGCCGTTTGCGTACCTTGTGAATCCGACGTCAATAGGGTATAGATGTCTCCCTATAGACGTCGGACGTAATGTAGGTCCGACGTCTATACCCCATCCACATAGATGTCGAGTTATAGACGTCGGCGTTATATAAAATCCGACGTCTATAGGTCTTAAAGAAATCGGACAGACGCGTTTTCTTTCATTTATTTCAGACGAAACCCACCCAAACCCTAGCCGTCCCGCGACCGAACTCTCCTCCGCGACCGACCACCAACCGATCTGCATCGTCTCCGGCACCGCAGCGAGCTCCCAAGCTCTCCTCCACTTCTCCGGCCCTCTTCTCCTTCTTCCTCCGTCTCTCTCCACATGTAAGTTTTAAATTCGTTTTTGGTTGTTTTAAGTTTGTCTTCCTCCGTCTTTCTCCACATATTCTTTCTAAGTTAGCCTTCATCTCGTGTCGTTTACAGCCGTCACTGCACCACCTCCGCGACGTCTTCGGGAACCACAAAGACCTCCTCCGGCATCACAACTTTTCCCTCCTATGGTTCGTGCTCAATTTTAGATCCTTAATTTAGGATTAGTTTAGACCAAGAATCCAACGCCAACATGCATGTATGTTGGTTACTTGTTGAGATTTAATTGAAATAACTTGTGGAAATCCTACAGAAAAACAAACTTGAAATCCTTGTGGAAATTCTTTTGTCGTTACTTGTGGAAAAACAAGCTTGAAAACCTACAGAAAGCCCTGAGTTTAAGATTGAAAATCAACTTTTTTTGCAACGAAACTGACACCGGTAGGTTAGTATATCTAGTGTGTTATGTGTTGATATTTGATAAACATATCCAACTAATGCAACACTCTTCTTCTCATGGCCGAACCTACGTTAAATATATTAAAAGACCTACCCTAGTAACCCTACCCTTATACATGTATTCTCCATTCAATCATGCCTCAACATAATTTTTTAATTTGGGAGTTTGATAAGATTATTGGTGAATGGAGTGTGATTATTGTGTGAATGTTTAAGTCATTTGATTTGACTCATTCATTGGATTGATTTGGCTTGGATTGAGTTGGGTTGGTTGGATGATTTAACCAAACTCTGTTTTAATTGGATTGATTTCGTTTGGATTATGTTAAGAATTTGGTTTGGATTGAGTAGAGAAATACGTGATGTGAATGTGAGTAGATAACTAGATATACATTTTTCTTGTTAATTTCAGGATTTGAAGAATTTTACATATCAAATTTTAAGTGGAGGTTCTGTCAAAATTTCAATAAAATTTTATTCCCAATTATTATTAATAACATCATAGTTTGTGTTTAAAATGTTTTTCTGTCAATTCAACTAATTATTTTTAATACTTGCTTTTAATATTTTAAATGTTTATTGCCTTAATTTTTTGAATTTTTAATATTATGATAATAACTCATTGCCCCTCTTAAACAACTTGGCCTTTAATAACCCAAAGCAAAAGATTAGACAATATTTGCTAAGTCATTCATCATATAGGATTTGCATGCATTGTATTTTTCTATTATTTACGATTTCTGTCGTAGATTGCTGGCGTAAGGTACGTACTATCTTTCACTCATCATTCATTAGAAAGCACGCATTAGTTAGTAGGACTTGCATTGGAACAAGAGTGAGGTGAGTGTTTGTTTGGTGTGTTGTTTGTTAGATTAAGGTATGAAAAACACTTAGGGGGCACTCACCTATAGGAGATGAGGTGGGGGATTTCATCACCATTTCCTTGGCCCAGAAACCACTTAATAAAAGAGCTTTAATAAAATAATAGACGTTGGCCCCTAGGATTTTCGGACGCATTAAGGAGAGGAAACCGTTTAAGACCGTTATTGCCTGAATGTCGTTGCTCATCTAGTCTCCCTGAGATTTTAGGAACCTCCGGGTTCTTGATTTCCTATAGATTAGTTGTCCTCGATGTTTAAGACCGTTGAGGCCCATCTAGTCTCCCTGAGATATTAGGGACCTCCGGGTTCTTGATTTCCTACAGACTAGTGGTCCTCGGTGGGACCTCGAAGTTAGGCGTCGTCTATTACTAAGGACCTATAGTGGACTTTAGGTTTGTTTTGGCCTTGATTGCTTAGTTAGATTTCTAACCTTCCGTATTCCACGCTAGATTAAGGACTACATCTCTTCTCCTCTGAGTCATTCTTTTCTCATCTTAATGTCTCCGAATCTTCTCATCTACGAACACATTCTTTTAAATTGATATTTTATTTATTTTCTGCAATAATAACTATCATTTTTGCCTCTGTTTAGATTGAAATGGATCGAGAGTGGATTGTTTCAAACAGATTGAGTGATGAATATGAGAACAGAGTGAATATGTTCTTAGAGGTTGCTAAAAAACATTCTAAGAAAATGAAAGACAGCGACATGGTGTATTGTCCGTGCAATAAGTGTCATAATATGTCAGTGTTGGCTTTTCGGAAAATGAAAGATCATTTGTTTGATAAAGGTTTCGACCCAAATTACAGACGGTGGATATGGCACGGTGAAAATGAATCATTTAGTCATTCCAAGAATGATGGAGAAGATGTTAGTGTGGAAGATCACTTAGAGGAAATTGTTAAGGATATGGCTGAAAAGTTTTCGTCCAACCCCGATTTACTTGGTAATTTGTTGAGTTACAATGAGAAGCCGTTGTATAAGAATTCTACCAAATTCACTAGATTGTCAGCGGTGTTGAAGTTGTATAATTTAAAAGCTGGAAATGGTTGGTCCGATGTGAGTTTCACATCAATGTTTAAGTTAGTGAAAGAGAGGCTTCCAGATGATAATGAGTTGCCAGATAGAACTTATGATGCAAAGAAAGTGTTGTGCCTTATGGGAAAGGAATAAAGGAAGATACACGCATGCCCGAACGATTGTATATGGTATAGGGGTGAGTTTGAAAACTTACATTCTTGTGCCAGGTGTAATGTTTCAAGATACAAAATGAAACGTATTGGACCAAACCACAAGGAAGAGGCTGATGAGATGAAAATCAAAGGACCTCCTGCTAAGATTTTGTGGTATCTTCCGATAATACCAAGGCTTAAACGTTTGTTTGCGGGTAAAGAGGATTCCAAGAACATGACATGCCATGCTGATCGTGAGAAACCAAATGATCAGTTGTTAGGTCACCCTGCAGATTCACCTCAGTGGAAAAAAATAAATGTCGACTTTCCTATGTTTGGTGAAGAATCCAGGAATGTATGACTTGGACTATGTACTGACGGAATGAATCCTTTCGGTAGTTTGAGTAGCATTCACAGTTCTTGGTCTGTTCTGCTTGTAATTTACAATATGCCCCCCTGGTTATGCATGAAACGCAAACATATCATGTTGTCCTTAATGATTTCTGGTCCGAAACAACCTGGAAACGACATCGATGTGTAATTAAGACCTTTAATTGATGACCTAAAGAGATTGTGGGATGACGGAGAGTCAGTTTTTGATTCTTATCGTCAGGAGTCGTTCGTAATGCGGCCAATGATATTTTGCACGATTAATGACTTTCCAGCTTATGGTAATTTGTCTGGATATTCAGTCAAACGTCATAAAGCTTGTCCAATTTGCGAGGAAAATACATGTTCTTTGCAACTAGTTAATGGTTCTAAGACTGTCTATCTCGGTCATCAGAGATTTTTGCCGAGCTCTCATCCTTATCGTAGGTTGAAGAAGGCATTTAACGGAAAACAGGAGTTTCAGAATCCGCCAGTTGAAATCAGCGTCGAAAAAGTGTATGAACGTGTAAGGAACATTGAATGTGAAATTGGAAAACCGTACAAATGATCAAACGACAAAAGTAGTTGGAAAAAAAGATCCGTATTTTTTGATCTCCCTTAGTGGAAAACTTTAGAAGTTAGACATTGTATTGACGTGATGCACGTAGAGAAAAATGTTTGTGATAGTCTTGTTGGCACTCTGTTGAACATACCTGGTAAAACCAAAGATGGATATAATGCAAGACTTGATCTTGTTGATATTGTTATACGAGCAATGTTGGCACCAGAGAAGAAAGGAGATCGGAATTACTTACCTCCAGCTAGTTATACATTGTCTAGAAAGGAGAAAAGAATTCTCTGTCAGTGTTTGCACGATGTAAGGGTTCCACAAGGTTATTCTTCAAATATCAGTAGTCTTGTTGTTATGAAGGATTTGAAACTTGTGGGGATGAAGTCTCACGATTGTCACACTTTAATGCAGCAGTTGTTACCTGTAGCACTGAGATCCATATTACCGAAAGATGTTAGACAAGCAATAATAAAGTTGTGTTCCTTTTTCAATAAGATTTGCAATAAAGTGGTCAATCCTGTGCAGTTAGATAAGTTACAGAATGAAATTGTGGTCACATTATGTCAGTTGGAGATGTTTTTCCCCCCTGCTTTTTTCGACATTATGATTCATCTTGTTATTCATTTGGTTAGAGAAGTTAAATTGTGCGGACCAGTTTTTTTAAGGTGGATGTATTCTTTAGAGCGTTATATGAAAGTGTTGAAAGGTTATTGCAAAAATTGTCAAAGGCCAGATGCTAGTATTGTTGAAGGATACATAGCTGAGGAGGTTATCGAGTTTTGCACTGGATACCTAGCAAACACCAAAACTGTTGGACTTCCGAAGAATCGTCATGATAAACGTGCCGATGGTAAAGGGACACGTGGGATGAAAATGTTAAATCCAAACGGCGATGACTTAATGACAGCATATTTTTATGTGTTGTGCAATTCGAATGAAGTTCAACCATACCTAAATGAACACATGAAGTTTCTAAAGGAAAGAAATCCTTTGTGGAGTGATCAACAAGTAATTATTAGTCAGAATAAGAATTTCATCTCTTGGTTCAAAAATCTAGCATACAAGCGTGATGTTTATGAGACAATACAGTGGTTGGCTTACGGTCCGCATTCTGTTGTTATAAGTTACAATGGTTATGATATCAATGGATATTCTTTGTACACAGTTTGTGAAGATGCGAAAAGTGATGTTCAGAATAGTGGCGTCACCTTAATAGCAGAGTCTTTGCATGTGTCTACTTCTAAAGACAAGAATCTTGTATACGCCGACATGTCCTATTACGGTGTAATTGAAGATATATGGGAGCTAGACTTTGTTAAATTCAAAGTACCTATATTTAGATGCAAGTGGGCTGATAATAAAAATGGAGTTCGAGTGGATGACTATGGCTTCACTTTAATTGATTTTTCAAAAAAAAGGGTATAAAGGAGAAACTTTTATTCTAGCTTCCCAAGCGAAACAAGTCTTCTATGTGGCTGATCCATGTGATAAGAAATGGGCAGTAATTTTGGAAGGGAAGAAAAAAATTGTATCAGATGATAGCCTGATCGAGTATGAAGAGACACCACATTTCTCTAAGCAAGCACCTGAGTTGAACTCAGTAGATGAAGAAATAAATGTTGAGACTTGTATGTTTAGAGATGACCACGGTGAAGGTATATGGATTGAAAATCCATTAAGGAAAAAAACAGTAAAGGTGCAAATTTTCTGTTGTAACACATTGTAATGGACATTTAATGTCTTTACCTTATTTAATTACTTGAATTTATCTTTTATAGTATAATGGCTCCGAAAAATAAACCCACTTCCTCCGAGTCTGAAGGCTCGAAGACATATAGTACATGAGGTCCTTGTCTCATGAAAGAATTCGTGGGCAGAAGAAATAGAGACGGTAGAGTTCCAATCCAGTTTGATGACCGTCTTGAGCCGTTAGGCATGCTGTCTGATAATTGCAATAGTTTTCTGGGTAGCTTAGCGAGGGCCAAAGTTGACATTTGTTTATCCAGTTGGGCTTATGTAGATGAGAAGTTGAAGGACACAATATGGGATAATGTGCAGGTAATGATTCCATTATAGATTTCTATAGTTTTAGTCGAACTTTTGATATATATAAAGTTAACGTGTTGTAGGAATCTTTTGAGTTTCAATCCACTGATAAGTTGAAGAAAAAGTGGATGACATACATGTCAGTTCGTTGGAGGGATTTCAAAACAAATTTAACGAACAAGTACATATTCGGAGACTACCAGGATAAAAATCCATGCGATGTCTATAACTTTATCACTCCGAATCAATGGGATCTATTCAGAAAATCCAGAGATAGCCCGGAGTTTGAGGTAACTAAGTTTAATTTATAATATAGTAATTGAGTTTCAAAATAAACTTGTTAGTTATTGATTTTAGTGACAATCTAATAAACTTGATTCTAGGCCATCCGAGCAAAAAACCAAAAGATTAGATCTTCTAACAAGTATACCCATCGTATGTCTCGAGCGGGGTACCAAAAGTTAGAAGCACAAATGATGGCTGAAAAAATTGCTCAGAAGAAACAGGAGGCAATTGACTCCGGTATGAGTGAGGAGCAAGCAAGTAACCTATCTCCTCCTTCTCCCGTAGCTCGTTGTGATTCTTGGAAGAGAGCGAGAGTAAACTCAAGAGGGGAGTACATCACAGACGAGTCGCAAGCGATCGACTCGAAGATAGTAAGTTGCATCACTTATATATATGTTATTAATTCAGAATCATTAATTTTATATTTTTTAAATGTTAGTAAACATTGTTTTAAACTTAGGACTCCCTGAAGTTGAGAGAATCTCAAGGTGAATTTTCTTCCGATGGTCAGAATGATATTCTACGCGAGGCCTTGGGAAACGACGAACACCCCGGTCGTGTGAGAGGGGTAGGGAGTAGAGTTGGACTTCGACAATATTATGGAAAGACTCAATGGTCTACTTTGTTGACTGGTCATACCAAATGCCAGCAAGGGATCGCAGATTTGAAGAATACGTTGCAACTGGTTTTGGAGAGATTGGATTGTTTGCCTACTTCTCCTACCCATCGTAAGACCGGTTCTTCCGCGGAGACAACTCCAGTTCCGCCAGTGTTCCACCTTTATCGACAAGACGATTTCGTGTCTCATTCTTGAGAATTGGCCCTGGTCGACGGTCCCTCGTTTGGAAAGTTCGCAGATGGATCTAGATGTGCTTTATTTGTCGAAGACCCTGATCGAAGATTGGTGGGACACAGGAAAGTTTATAACATCTCCCGACACCACTTCAAAGAGGTAGGAGAGGGAGAATTGAAGGTTGCAGTTGAGAGTTGCTTAGATTTTGGTGATTTTGTGCCATTTCCGGAAGAAGAGATTGTTACTCACGGCGATGCTATCGGTGGGTTCGTGCGGTGGCCTAGTTATTTAGTAGAGCTAAACAACAAACATGAGGTATAGTTTAACTTTGAAAGACTTTAAACTTCAAATTTGTTAACAATTGTATTTTAACGGTTGTATACATATCTGTAAGGTGTCAAGCCCCCGGAGCAAATGGTCAAACAACCAATCTCCGATCAACATTAATTCACTTCCAAGTAGGTGCAAAATGTTGTATCAATGTATGGTAGTTAGGGAAGCACAATCCTTAAGTACCAGGGAGTTGGAGGGGGATAAAGGGTTGCCTCCCGCTTTGTACGTAACCAAAGAGGATATCATGCAGTTCATGGCGATGGATTCGTTGTGTATCACGATTATCGACGTGCAAGTGAAGTAAGTGTTTTTTCGTATACAATGATAAGTATTGAATAATTTTATCAAAATTGTAATAAATTATAATTTTTATACTTGTAGACATCTTTACGACGCCAGAAGGTCAATCTTTCCCGAGGATCAAGTATTTGGATTTATCAGTCCATCTACATATACATACGGGAATGACGATAAATCGGGTCAACTTGGGACATTCTTTAAAGAAGAAGACAAAAGATATTATCTGCTCCCTTATCTTGAGAGGTAAACTTTGTAATTCAAAGTAAAATTTTATTTTGTAATAAGCTTCTAATTATATATATAACACATGACTCATTGGATGCTTGTCGTTGTATGCCCCACGACTAATTCGGCATATTGGTTTGATCCGTTGGGGTCGAATAAACCAAGGGACTCAATAAAGAAACTTCTAAATAATTAAGTTTGTTTAGTCGTGAATAAAGTAATTCGTGGATTTTTATTAGTATTATTGAATGATATTTTAACTTGTGCAACTCAGGGTAATTATGGTTTACAGAGCCTTAGGTGGTAGGAGAACAACCACAAAAGCGGGAATAACATGGCATGGAATGAGAGTACGTTCTATCCCATTTTTGTTAATTAAGTTAGGAACAAATATTTAGCGAATTCCTATGTTTGTAGTACCAGAAGCAGGTTGGAAATACGGAATGCGGTTACTAAGTGATGAGATACATGGAGGAAATCCTCGAATTGGCAACTCAAGATGTATGCCTATCCGAGATAATGTAGATCATTATTCAATTGTATAGTTGTGTAGTTTCAATATTTAGTTATTAATATTCAACACGCTTGTATTTTTTCGATAGGTTTTCCCAAAAAGTAGTGATCCCTTCTCCCAACAGGAGCTCGATGAAACTCGCGACCGATGGGCTCGCTATTTCATCAGAAACATGCTGATGAACTAAGAGGTTCTCCTGCCAATAGTATTTTTTGTAATTTAGTTAACAAGTGCACTTGTACAAACCTACACTTTATGCCTTAATATAATCGCCTTAATTTTAGAAT
The DNA here is from genome assembly GCA_963682175.1 of Triglochin maritima. Classification (NCBI taxonomy): domain Eukaryota; kingdom Viridiplantae; phylum Streptophyta; class Magnoliopsida; order Alismatales; family Juncaginaceae; genus Triglochin; species Triglochin maritima. The sequence goes on from OY821786.1 coordinate 15,470,883, forward strand.
GAATTAATTGCAAGTTTGTTGAATGTCAATTGTGTATGCTTTGTATGTTTGTGCATGTATGGTTGTATGTTTGTGTTTGTGCATGTATGCTTGTTTGTTTGTGCTTGTATATGTGGATGAAATTGTGAGTATTTGGTAACAAATTGATAGGTGAACGAATTTGGTGCAGTTGTATGTACACGAACACGATAACTAAAAACAATTTCGCTGGATGCTATTTTTTTGTCCAGGTTTAGGAATAGACGACGGTTGTTTCTATTAGCCGACGTCTATTCCTCTGAAGAAAGGAATAGACGTCGGGTTTATGTAGAATCCGACGTATATTCATTAGGAATGGACGTCGCATGTTAGTTCACCGATGTCTATCCTTAACAAATATACGTCGTCTGTTATATCACCGACGTCTATCCCTAAAGAATAGACGTCGGGTGTTGGATAGACCGACGTCTATGCGTTAACGAATAAACGTCGGCTTCTACGTATAGCCGACGTATATTCGTTAGGTATAGACGTCAGTGATACGATAGGCGACGTCTATGTATAGACGACGCACAGATAGACATCGGATCGGGGAGTGCTTATATCAGACGTTTATAGCCCCGTATATCCGACGTATATTCCCTTTCTGTAGTAGTGTCGGTCTTCCTGATCGGGCTAAATGGTCGACCGTTTGGCAAATTTTAACTCAGTTCGGTCAATCACACCTTTATCGCTCGAACACCGAGATAAGTTCGGTCGACCGATTTATAACAGGCTCTACAAGGTTAACACATAAGATCATATTCGGTCGCCCGAAACAAGGTCCACGGTCGACCAAAAACAGACAAGCACTGTGGGTTTGTCGAGAGATCATAAGTTTGGTCGATCGAACAAGGTCCTCGGTCGACCGATAAACTAAATGTATTTTGTGTATATGGAAATAATACGTATACGACCATTGGGTATAATACGACAAATCTAACGATCGGATAAATATGTTTACACGGTCGACTGAAAAGATATGTACGGTTGACCAAACTGGGCAGGAAATACACTACAGGGTAATCGATTACTCGATCGACCGAACGGTCTGTTTCGGTCAACCGAATGTGGGCAAACAATTCAGGTTATGTGTTTAGTGCTTTTCGGTCTAAGTTTGGGTGATCTATCGAAGTCCAAATTATATGATATTTTCTGTGTGACTTCTATAGGGAACCTATTGTGCATGTGAGTTGATTTTTGCTCAAGTATGCTCAATTACACAATGTTCCTAAGACTCAAAAGAAAAGCACATTACATGTCTTCAAATGAGCTTGATTACATGTCTTGACTTGAATCCTTTCGTCCTTGAGTCCTGATCACCTGTAGAAGTTAGCACAAAGCAATATATATGCTATCTACTCTACATTGATTAGAATTAAGATTAGGTTGATTAAATCATTAAAACAGAGATTAAGGCCCAAAAGCCAACAAAAAGTGGGTCAATGCACTTGGAAAGGGAACATGACACCACGCGGGGCCAGAATACTCTTCTTTCGCCACCCCCCCCCCCCCCCCTCACAAAAAGCACAAGATGAAAGGAGAGGTTCATGAATTAGATCGAACTGTGTCTTATTCAAAGGATCAAACTGAAAGATCTTGAACCTCTCAAGAGTTTGGGAAATAAGGGGAAACAGTAGAAGAGTTTCTCCTATTGCAGTACTGAAGTTATGATCGTCGATCAAAACTCTCCAACCAACAAGCTGGTGGATTGGAATGAGGTCAAGAACCTCGTTAGGCATGTCTGACTCACCAGACGAATAGAAAGTGGGTCTCATACCCAAGGTATCCTCCAAGGAAATCCTAATACCCTCATTAGCAATGTAGTTGTTTGATGTTCCATCGTTTCCAAGATGATCACGAACAATAGTGAGAGGCAAATTCTCATCAAGTTGTTTGAAATTAAGGGTACTAGGGAGCTCTTGCTCCAGCAGAGGTCAGTCCTTAAGAGGTCACAACATGAAGATGATGTGGCTCAAGGGTCACAAGAAAAATGATAAGGCACAATCTTGTGCCAACTCATAATGAAGCTGGTCCATGTTATTCTCAATTTGGATCGAATTCCCCTCCATGTGTTAGTGAATTGAAACCCCAAGTCCCTCAAACTGACTAGGATTTTGACTATGAAATATTGTGCTTTGAATTTGTGGATGTGGTGGTGGTTCGATATTAGAAGATAAATCCTCATGTTTACAAGAAATGTCACCCTCATCACATTTATTTAATTGTTGTGTAATTTGACTCACATACATTTCCATAGTTTGCATGGAATTTTGAGTGGACTTCATTACATTTTGAGTGGTTTCGATGAATGTTTGGATGGTTTGTTGGGTTGCGTGTTGATAGGCTGAGAATGAGTCCAATGATTCGGAGTAGGGTGTTGGTAGAATTCTGGGTATTCAGGAGGAGCATATTGGGGTGGAAATGATGTATAAGAATTTGAATAAGAGTTGTCTGCCCACAAATCCATCCCTCTCGGGTTGTACGCGGTTGCGTAAGGGTCACATTGAGCATTTTGGGAAAATGTGTACTCATACTCAGTCTCTGGGGCAACAGAAGGACATTCCCCAAAAGCATGACCACTCAACCCGCAATAGTCACACGGTACAACTACTGGAGCTAACAGTGCACTCATGTCATCTACCACATGCAAGAAAGAGTTCAAAGGGCCTCGTAATGTTTGAGTTTGTTGACCAACATATGATCCAACATAACTAGATGGTGGTGTAGCATTCGATGCCTCTCTCATATCACCCCAACATTAAGATTGCTCAGCCACACAATTAAGCTTTTCCAAACCATACGGTGTGTTTGTCTGAGACACCCCAGGATGCATGGGTCCGGAGTACCAGGGAGAATTGTCTTGGTCCCAACAATGATATTGATGGTCGCCCATGTAACCATCCATCTCAACAAAAAACTCTCAAGTCGACCACTCTCACCACAACGAGGCCAAGCTCACAAAAAGTACTCGACTCGACCCTAAAATGCTAACAAAAAGTGTAAAGGGGAGGACACTAGAATGTAGAAATATGTGAGAATAAGATGACTCAGGGGTGAAGGGAAGAATCCATAAAAACTAGTGTGGGTAAATGGTGAGGGTAGAAGCCTAATCTAGCAAGCACGACTCAAACAATTTAAGGTTATGGGCCCTTAGGCTAGATAATGCATAACTTCAAGATCACTAGTTGATTGACATCATTTCATGCTCATATTTGTATCTTATATCCATTATCTTACACCTAAGCAATGCTACGTGACGAGTTTTATGTTTAGTTTTTAGGAATAAAGAGGTTTGAAGAGAAGAGCCATGAAAGGACCCAAAAGCTGGGAAAAAGGACTGAATGGTGAGATCTAGGGACCAAGATGCAAGGGAGAAGGACCTGAATGTAAGACAGAAGGACCTAAGAGCAAAACAGAATACTCCACACCATCATGGGGAGTATTTTACCAATTCTATTCGGGTCGGAGCTCCAACAAGTCGAGTAACCGCATCAAAGACCAACAATACCAGAAAGCAAAGCCCACAACAAATTCCAACACGATCCGACAATTTTGGACCGCCAATTGGCGGTCTTGGACCGCTAATTGGCGGTCCATATTGCTCAGGATCCGTCGAAATTTCTCCTGGACTTGTATTAATGTTCGTTTAGGCTATTTTTGGTATTGGTTTAGTCCCACATCGGGGGATTGTCCCCGATTAGCTTTTTCCATGCTTATAAATAGAACTCTTCACCTTCCATTGTAATTACCCATTGTTTGGTGGCATTCTCTCTACTAAGGAGTGAGCCTTGAAGCAATAACTCAAGGTGGAGAAGGATGCTACCTTCAATGTGAGTCATTGTTAATAAAAGTTTATTTGTTTCTTTTAATCTTGTTTTGTTATGTTGTTTGTTTTGTGTGGGTTGTTTTACTTTGTTTAATTTCTTGTTTAGTAATTTTAGTATCTTAGTTAAATGTTTTCTTTACTTAGTCTAATCAGTAGTGTAATGAGTAGTGAGTAGTTTCATCCCCATTTGGGGGGTGGAGAAATATGTGATATAATAATGTAGTGTATTAAGTGTGTATTATTTTTATCCCTTGAGCTTTATATGATTTCCATAACCATCTAATGGGTCTCCACTCTTATCTTTGATATGCTAATGCTCTTGAATGAAGCTTAGCTTATGCTTTGATTAGTGGACCTATTTTATGGGGAATGATAAAGTTAGGATATGGATGAAGTTATTGTTGGAAACACAATTTGTAATGTATGTACTCTTGTTGCCTTTTCCTTAGCTAATGTCTTGTATGTCTTAATGATGTAGTCATCTTAATTCATGTAGAGGCATAGTAGGGTCTAGTCTTTATACTTGAGTTCATGTAGCTTCATTCCAATCATTGTCTTGTATGTTTTAATGATGTAGTCTTATCTTAATTCATGTAGAGGCAAGATTGGATGTAGTTTTATGATTTCATGCACTACATGTTGTGAGGAGCTTAATTGAACACACACACACACACATCTTTATGTTCACATCAGTTCTCTACCCCCTTTGGGGTTTAGTTTTATTGCTTATCTTCATTTCCTTTTGCATTCTAGTTTAGCATTGTAGTGTAGTTTAGTGTAACCAATCCTTTTCTCCTTTCTTTACCCCTTGCCTTCGCACGAACCAAGTGTCGACACACCTCCCAGTGGACGACCCGTATTTGCCACCGCTTCAACGCGGTCGTGCACTTGCGGTAGAAATATAAAACGAGATCAATCACTAGTCTCGACATGCCTCAGCTCCCTACAACGAAGACCACAATGCCCAGAAATTGATACCAGATCCAGAGATCCAGTACCTCCTACTATCCACAAGGCAGGCGATGCCAATCAGGTCATGACGGTCTCAACTCGATCACTCCCCTAATGCATCCAAACTCCTTTGGGCCAATGTCTACTTGCTTCTAGAATTAAGGTTTTGATTAAGAGTGATTTTTGGAGCAAAGGAAAGGGTGATGAAATCCCCCACCTTATATTTTATAGGACAACCCCTCCTTAGTAGTATTTTGAGTCTTAATCTAGTAATCAACTCTCCAATAAAATGCTCACCTCACTCTTGTCGCAATTCAATTCTTACTAACAAATGCATGGTCATACAAAATGCATGAATGAGGGTAGGAATGTGTACCTCACGCCCGCAATCAACAACAAGAATGTAAAGAAAAGAAAGACGAGTGCGTGCAAGCTCTACAAAAGGTACTTGGCCTAGATGGCAATCAATCTACTCTTTTGCTTTGACTTTTAAGGTGCAACTTGATTAAAGGGACTTGATTGTTAATCTAGGAGCAAACTACAAGCCAAAACATTCCATATTAAGCCCCAGATGTCCTAATGAATGTAGAAACAACCAGAATTAGGAAATAACTAGAATTAGGGTATCTAAAAAAGAAAGCTCCCAAAATTGTCTTGAACATGATGCATTAGGATATCTAGTATACTCGCTTTATGTCTTGTTGAGTCGTAAGGATGCACCCCAGTCTTCTCTCGGGGAGCGAGTAATCATAGGGTTTCAGTACTCAAATAAATAAAAAAGTCCACCCTGAACCTAGTTAGTTGAATAATTTGTGTCTGTTAATATAGGGAAGTTTGTTGTAGTCAAGGACCCTTAAACTCCTGTTCTAAGACATAAGTGTAAGGGTTTTGGTTCATGTGTAGATAAGAAATAAGTGAGTAGGTGTTCTCTCTTCTCGCACGGCTCCTATCACTCTGGAAATTAGGTCTGAGGGGACATTGTGTCTGGTGCTTTCGAGTCATCTGACTTGGGATGCACCGACCGAATTCCCGTTACATAGGTGGTAGGGATTACCCTATGTAGAGATGTGAGCAAAGGTGTTCGTGATAATGTATGTCCTCATAGGAACGAAACATAACCTTGGGAGAGTTATACACCAACTAGAAAACAAATATGAAAAAAAGAACAAAAAGAAAAAAAAAGGTAATGCAAATAAGAACCTTAATGGACTTTACACGATGTGTCACTTTATATAACTTGAGGATGATAATGTTGTCCATGTCTTTCACTTAAGTCCTTAATTAACTTGCACGAATGGTTCATTAGGCTAGGTGTGTGGAGTAGATACATATATAGAGTCGGCCCGTAGGATTATCGTGTCCAATGATCGACAAAAATGAGTCCATCGAGTCGAGTTCTAAATTGAATAATGCATCAATGTTCGGATTTTGTGGCTATATCCGTTGAAAACCCTCAGGAGACAACACTCCTCCTTCTTGGCGACAAGGGGGTTTAGCGACTTGTTGTACGTGCTAAGTGCAACCGTGATTCCTAAGAAAGTGAGTTAGGATTTTCCTATTTTTTGTATATTTTTTGTTTCCTTCACTTTATTCTTTCTTTGTTTTGCTCAGGACTAGCAACAGTTAGGTGTAAGGGTATTTGATTGACATCATATCATGCATATATTTGTGTCTTATATCCTCTATTTTTAATCTATGTAATGCTATGTAACGAGTTTTATGTTTAAGTTTCAAGAATAAAACAAGTGAGAAGAAGAGACACAAAAAGGACTTAAAAGCAAGGAAAAGGACAGAGTTGCAAGACTTATGGGCTGAGGTGCAAGACAGAAGGACCCGGATGTAAAACCAAAAAGACTAATGAGGAAATCAAGAAGCTCCACACCATTATGAGGAGTATTTTGGCAATTAGATTCGGGTCTAACCATCAACTACCAAATAGGTTCATCAAACATCAAGCAATCAAGCTCAAACCAAGCCACCAAAATCCAGACTCGATTAGACACATATAGACGGCCAATCAGCGGTCCATATATATCCAAGTGCCACATTCTTTGGTTGGGTGTTGTACTATGCTGTTTTATGTCCATTTATAGTATGCAATTAGTCTCATACCGGGGTATTGTCCCAGATTACCTTTTTCCATGCCTATAAATAGAACTCTTCCTCTCCTTTTGTATTCACCTATTGCTTGGTGGCATTCTCTTTATTTGGAGTAAGCCTTAGAGCAAACTCAACGTGAAGAAGAATGTTACTTGAATGTGAGTCTTGTCAATAAAATAATTTTCTTAGTTAGTTTTAAATTGTGTCTTCCAATTCTTGCATGCTTAGTTTAATTTTGTTTATCTTCTTAATGAGTAGTGAGTAGTTCCATCCCCATATGGGGTGGAGGTAATGTAGACTATGTGATAGTGATGGGTTCTTTTATTTGTGTCATGTCATATGCTTAATATAGATATCTACGTGTAGCATGCTTAAACTTGTGTTAGATGGGATAATGTCCACACTAGGTACTTATCTCATGATAGCTTTAAAGTTTATCATGTTGCTTGTTATGATTTGATGGGAATGGCTTGTTATGTATGGATATATGTTTGGTGCACATTTACATGAATGATTTAGGTTGTATGTATGATTGATTGATGCTCTAATGGCCACACTAGGTACTTATTGCATGCTTGAGAATCTAAAATCAACCTCATCTTTATGTGAGCTTTGCATGTTCATGGTTTTCCGTGTAGTGTTTTCATCCCAGATTCTACACTAGCTTCTACTTGTAGGTCACACAAATGTTTCTAAATGAAAAGAAGACCCACTCACACACACACATACCTACACACCTCAACTTGTTGGGGTTTAGTTTTATTGATTGTTCATTCTTAGTTTAGTGTAGTGTAATCACATATTTTCTCCACCTTGTTTCCCACTTGCCTTCAAACTAACCAAAGTCGACACACCCTCCTGTTGATCGACCCGTATTTGCCACCACTTAAAAACGCGGTCATCCACTTGCGGTTAAACTTAAATCCAATCAATATGATAATAGAATATATATAAAACAATGTACATGAAATCATCGAAAATATGGAAATCGATCTTGTATGCATGTATATTTTTTTTAAAATATATACATACATAGGGGCACGAAATCTTACACATTGTCCGGCGACGGAGGAAGCGGCGTATTTGAGACCCATAGACGAGGGATACGGGGAACGTGATGTGAGGAGGAGAGGCGTTCGTGGGTTGCTGACCAGAGTGGTTGGCAAGTGGAGCTTCGGTGTTCTTCGGCAACCTAGTAAGAAATGTATGTCATGTTCTTGCATTAGATGTTGCTCGCACATGTGTGTGTTTGTTTGGCTCGTCTCCGGAGGTCCGAGACCTCATCGGCGACGGGGGCATCAAGTTATAGCTGGCAAGGCCATGTTGATGCCAGTTAACGGTTGACCAAAGCCTATGGGCGGTCGACCGGATGTATTGTAGATTCTCCATTTTACCCAGCACTAGTCCAACGATGCCTTGTGGCGGTAGACCAGTTAAGGACATTTGATGGGTTTGAGAGTTACTAATATTTCCGGTCAAATGAGGCACTGAGCCGTTCGATTACTGCCTTGTTTACTAGGGTGGACCGAGCATTGACCATCTAAATGGTCGACCGCTCATGACTTCCATCTGATCGGTAACTTAAGTTCACTTACGGCTAGGTCGATCAATTGATGTTTAGTTCGACCGTTTGTGAATGCAGGAGAGACCCTATTTCTGGTCGAATGGGGCCCCTGAGTCATTCGACCGATTGCCACGATATTGACTTGACTTAGTCTGGATTTTGACCATGAAGTGGTCGATCGGTTTCCACCTTTTGTTCGACCGTTGAGGCTAAGTCATGAGCCCGGAGTTCGACTATTATAGGCGTTTGTTTGACCAATCCTTTGAGGAGCGGTCGACTTGTATACCTTTTTCAGTTGACCATTTGGGCCCAGGACTGGGTCTTTGTCCTTGTGGAGTATCAGCTCTATCCACGGAAACTCGTGTCCTTGCCTAAAGCTTGACCCTGGAGGTAAAGGTGGGTTTGATGATTGTGTCTGCCCAGTGACCGTCATGTGGAAGAGTGTGGACGTTCGAGACGTGCCACCTCTGTATTATAGACTGTGACGTAGCGTGGGTTTTACTTGACTCATATTAGAGTAGTAGATCAGAGGGATCGTGCATCCCAATGCAAGATGTTGTACGGCTCTATGGAGCGAGATGACCTGGCGGACTTTGGTTCGGATGAGTCGATTAGTCGGCCTTATGAGCGACAGATACTTTCGACTGACCTTGATGGCGATGTTGTATTGTCTAATGTTGTTTCAGACGAGATGTCCTCGCGGGAGTGCTGTTAGATGTTGTTCCAGACGAGATTGCCCGACCGATGTTGTTCCGGTGGGTATTTACTGACTGACGATGTATTTCAGCAGGTAGCTTGGTTGTGGCACAACCAGGTGAGATGCACCAACCTGAGCGATGGCTCCATCGGTGAGGTGTTAACCTTGAGATTCAACTAATTCTTATGACACAGACGTGCGGGCGTGCCTCACCGAACCCTATTATTAGTGTAGTTGCATGTAGGGTGCGTTGCGCACTTTCCTTAAGATCGTGTGTTCCTACGGTAGGTCCGAATGGGTGACTCGATGATGGATTGATGGACAAATGTCTTTATTGACCCTTCGAGGTGATGTTGACGGATTGTATTTTATGTTGTCATGCTATACTAGTATGATTGGTTCATCCTGTATTTATGAGAATGCATATATGTAAGCTTGGTATATGGGGTTTCCTTATGGAAACTTAGTCATTGTTATATTTTTTTCAAGACTGCAGTAGGTTCTGGCTGTAGGTTGTATGCCTACTCATATGTTTTGACAACTCTAATGTAATATGGTGCACCTCTTAGATATTTTATGAGTAACATTCCAACGCTTTTGGGGTTACTTCCTTGTCATACTTGTGTTTTAAATTTTAAATTTTCCATTGTTTCGAGATGTTGCAGTATACATGATGCAAACTTAGTAACAATATCCGATGCAGTGAGGCGCATATATATTAGATCGTGTTGCCCAGTAAATAGGGCCGGTGCAGTATATTGGTCATGCATATTTCCATCGTCTCCTACATCTATATAGGTTATCAAATCCTCCAATACAACAATAACCCCACCTATATATATTTGCATGTTAATACGTCAAAACAATTAAAATTCACTTAGCATTAAACACCATTTCGTTTGAGTCCAAAAAATTCAATCAATCGTTGAATGAAAATGAGATCGGAATTCCCTGGATTTACTTGAGGCTTATTTTCCTAATACACTTTCAAAAAAATTAACTATAAATCAAAATTTAATATGTGTATTTTGCTATACGACATGAGTTATTTGTGCACGTCGAAATTCAAAAATTTGATAATCATTTCATATAAGATCAAGAGACCAACAAATATAGTCTATTCATTTTGATTTATATATTAAACCTATTGAAAATGTATCTCCAAATTACTGAAATTCACCGAGTCCAAAAAAATTATTATCTAACGTTACTATATTTGGCCGATACTCCTATTTCCATTTTGGAATTCGACAATTCGTTGGGATGGATGACCACATCAGAATTAGGAAATAAATGATTTGGGATGAGCACAACCATAATCACCAGGAAGGTGAACATAGCAATAGCCTTTGATGCCATCGCACAGGATTTGAAGGTTCGGAGTATAAGAAATCTTTATTACTAGAAAGAAAAATATATAGAATGAAACTCCAGTGTAAGACTCCCATGCACCTCCGGAAGTTTTTATAGTGACAAATTGCTCTAAATATGAGTTACGATATTGGATTATTACTTAGACGTAACTATGAAAATAAAATACTTTTATATTCGCACTCAACGAGTTAATAAATTTAAGTCATCTTTCATATTGTATTTTAATATAGCACACGGTTTCGTTTGTGACTGGTTGACATTAACGTTTTAACAATAATGTGCTATAAATAGACAACTTGTACGATTAGTATTTCTGGTAGATCGGTCAACAAGTTAACGTGAAAGTTACTAAAATATTTGCTTCTTTTGACCACTCCTATTACCCATAAGCTTTTAGATATTAATGACCCAACCAAAATATATTAATAATCGAAAATATATTCAAATATTCAATAACAACAAATTTACTTAGAATATGGAGGTTGTTATTCAAAATAACTTACACTTGAATAATATTTTGGGAACTACTATTCGTCGCCGGAAAACTACTTAAATCGCCCCAAAAATGACTTTTTTGCCCTTAACAAATCAATTAATACCGATTTCGTCCCGTGTCTTTAAATAAGGTGTTTGACTCAGTTTTACTCACATTCCTAGTACCAACACCACGAAAATGTCTGGCGAAGCACCTGAATCCGGCGAGGTAACTGGGGCGGAATTTTTTTCACGACTCGGGCGTCTGGCTAAACCGCCTCCACCAAGGTGGAGGCGTCTGCCTAACACGCCTCCACATAGGTGGAGGCGGTTTAGACAGACGCCTCCACCTTTGTGCAGGCGTCTCCTATGGACGGCATATAATTAAATTCTATGGCCTCCCAAGGGGGAGGCGGTTCCGGCGACCGCCCGATCGTTGGGTCGGGCGTCTCCCGCGACCGCCCGACTCAAAAAAAAAATTTTAAAAATTAATTGAAATAAACAAGGTAATTTACCAGATGTGAGTAGTCAGGGGTCTCCGCTGGCTCTTTCCCTGGCCTCCGAGACATTCTATTTGGTGAATAAAAGTGTGATATGAAGAGAAAGTTGTGTTAAAAGAGTGAAATGAGGAGTTATATTAGTAGAAAGGGCAGAGGGGCAAAATGGTAATCTTACGGGCGATTTAAGTAGTTTTACGGCGACGAATAGCAGTTCAGAATATTTTTCAAATCATTCATGGATTTGTCTCATGCGAAGGAATCAAATCAGTAGGGAGTATACGTATCGAGACATACTAAAGCTAGCATCCAATGATCATTGAAAATCATTTATGTTAAATTACTTTATCCATTATTTAATGTTAATCTTCTTTGTGATTCCCAATTCAAATATAATTAAATTACAAGTTTTATAGAATATAATAAGATACCTACGACTGCCAAGATTGTACTAGATTACAGGGCTTCTTGTAGCATCCTTTTGACTTCCTGTGTTGCAAAGTATAGTGCGACAAAAATAACCAATTCTTGGGCCATGCTAAATTTGGTACGGATACCTATTAAATTGAAATTAACAAGATTTAAATTTAAATATTATATAAACACTGAATGAAAAAGACGAACATGACTTACTTTAAGTGGACTTTGATGGTTGTTATACACAATATTTCCATCTTAAGGAATTGGATCAAATCAGGGATAGTGACATAGAGCTTTGCTTCAATGTTGTCTGTTGTTGTCTTGCCTACGATTGCTCTATTCATAAGACCTTGTATGGTAGAATCTATGTCTTTATCTTTTATCAAAGTGTGAAAATTCTTACAATTCATATAGGCAACACATCCTCGTCAAGCAAGTCCTTAATTTTAGGGGCTTTCGACGATGGAGCTTCAACATAATAGATATGTAAAAATTAGAACATACATACATGAGTAATATATTAAAAATTAGGAAATTATTATATTGGATTGTTGCTCGGTCCTAACCATGTAGAATAATTTATTATTCTGTTGGTTCTCAAAGAGTTAACAAATTTAAAGTCACGATTCATGTCATAGTTTAATATATCACTTTGTATGTTTCTTGTCCTTTGTTGAGATTTCAATGTAACTTTTTCTCGCTAAGCATTTCCTGAATCAATTATGAATTCAAAACAATATTTTACAACATACCATCTTTGGCCGATACTCCATTTGCCATTTTGGAATTAGATAACTTGTCGGGATGGATTAATACATGGGAAGCAGCCAATATATGAATTGGGATGACCGTGACAATCAACACAACAAAGCTAAACATGACTAAAGCCTTTGATACCATTGATTTACTGGACTGCTAAACGTCACCCGTAAATTACTTAAATCGCTCTTGTCAATTACAGTTTTGTCATTATCGCCTTTTTACTTATATTTGCTCCCAATAGGCTCTCCTCTTTTCATACTACAATAAAATAATCACGAAAAATAAAATCAGAGTAAGAATGCGAGGGTGGCAGGGGGCGGCAGCCCCTGCGGGGGACTTTTTTTTGTTTCGACACCCTATTATTGTACTCCTCATATTGATCCGTTTACCCGTTTATTTACATTTGTGTCCCCCCGTCACCACCGAAATCATGCAACGGAACCTAAAATAATTTGAAATAACACACTTTGTAAATTCAAGATTAAAAAAACTCGAGGCGTCTAAGGCAACCCCCCTAGGGGGAGGCATCCTAGTGAGATGCCCTGAGTTTTTTATTATGTTTTACATGACAAACTATGTCTACTTGCTTTTAGTTAAGGCTTTATAAAGAGTGATTTTTGGGGCCAAGGAAAGGGTGATGAAATCCCCCACCTTATGACTTTATGGGACAGCCCCTCCTTAGTAGTGTTTTGATCCTAGATCTAGCAATCAATCGCTCCAATCAAAACGCTCAACTCACTCTTGTCCTGATGCAATTCCTACTAACTAATGCATGTGCATACAAGATGCATGAATGAGTGTAGGAAATGCGTACCTCACGTCAGCGCTCAACAACTGAAGATAAAGCTAAAAGAAAAGACGACTATATGCCTAAGTCAAGTTCATGATGCGTGACCTAAACAAGTAAGAACGTCTAGTCTTTTGCTTTGGATTTTAAGGCCAAGTTGATGAAGCATAATACTGAAATGAAATTATACTAAGAAAGCAAGAAATATTAAAAAAGCTTAAAAGGAAAGGAAAGACTAAACAAGCATGCAGAAATTAAAAGGCAAGATTAAAAGAAACTAGAAGAATTATTTTATTAACAATGACTCACATTGAAGGTAGCATTCTTCTCCACCTTGTGTTTTTGCTTCAAGGCTCACTCCTTAGTATAGAGAATGCCACCAAGCAATGGGTAGTTACAATGGAAGCTGAAGAGTTCTATTTATAGCCAAAGAAAAAGGCAATCCGGGACAATCCCCCGATGTGGGACTAAAAAACCCAAAAATAGACTAAATACACACTAATACGCGACCCACCCAAATCTTAGCGGATTTGGGACCAAAAAACCCGCCAAGTAACGGTCTTGGACCGCCAATTGGCTGTCTATATAGTCCGGATCACGCTGGATTTTATTCTGGGCTTTTCTGGATGTCGTTGTTGGTTTTTGATGCGTCTACTTCACTTGTTGGAGCTCCGACCCGAATAGAATTGCCAAAATACTCCCCATGATGGTGTGGAGTTTTCTGTTTTGCTCTTTGGTCCTTCGGTCTTTCGTTCAGGTCCTTCTCCCTTGCATCTTAGTCCCCAGGTCTCACAATTAAGTCCTTTTTCCCTGCTCTTTGGTCCTTTCATGCTTCGTCTCTTCAAACCTATTTTTTTCTGAAATTCAAACATAAAACTCGTCACGTAGCATTGTTTAGGTGTAAGATAATGGATATAAGATACAAATATAAGCATGAAATGATGTCAATCAGGTGACCACCTTGATATTTTATTGTGGATCCGCCACTTACTACGCCCATCGCATGTTCAATTCTCACCGCAATCCACCTAATAATTAACATTCGTTATTGAAAAAATGTTCTCTAGAAAAATATGTGTGCCTCACTTCCCCTAGCGAGATCGATCTCTGTGATTATAAAAACTAATATGAACATTATACCAGAGAAGTTTCTTCTACGTGTTCCTGCTATTATCCGAGTTTTTTTATCTACAGTATCTTATTATCATTTCTGTGGTTCACAGTCAAAATACCTTTGATGCATGTTCTAGCTAGGCATTAACTATTTAAGTGCAGGTATTGCAGTAAGTAAAATACGACTTCCACCAAGTTAACGTGAAAGTTACAAAAATCTTATTTTTAATCAAACATGAAATATAAACCTATGTTTAATATAAGGGATATGTATAGTCGTGCACTCGGAAAACATCGAAATTACTGAAATGCACCCCAAAAGTTGAATTTATACTGGTGCACTTTAAAAACTTATGAAATTACAATGGTGCATCTGTAACTGACGTTGTTAGCCTCTGTCACATTTATGTTTGACGGATGTTTGATTACATCCTTTAATTATCCTTTAATTAAAGAGATAATTACAGTAGTGTACTTCGAAAACATCAAGACAGGAATACACCCCAAAAGTTTGAATTTACGATGATGCATTCAAAAAACTTATGAAATTACAATGGTGCACCCGTAACTGACGTTGCTACTCTTCGTTCAATTTAAGTTCGATAGACGTTCGATTACACCTTTTAATTAAATCCAACCTGTTTAATTACCCCAAATCTAATTCCATCCACCTCCCACTTCCATCACCCCAAACCCGAACACCCCATCCACATCTCACTTAAATTGTCCCAAACCCCAACCTCTCACTTCCATCCATCTCCCACTTCCACCTCCCAAATGTCCATTAATTATTACGTAGTGTATGTTTGGGATTGGGTTTTGTGCATCCGTGCCGATCAAAGTATTAGAAATTGGCAACGTACTCATGGTTCTGCGAAAAGTGGACGTGTACCTATCAAATAAACTTGTAATTGGCCGCATACCTATCTGTAAAAGTGGGTCCCACAATCGTGTGCCGCCGTTTACGTCTTCAGTAACGGACCGGTATTTTTCATCGGATTTTTTTGTAAGTTGATTGGTCACTAATCTAGAGGGGGGTGAATAGATTATCTCCCAATTTTCTTAAACAATTACACAATTAACATAATAAGAGAAAGAATGCAAACCACAAGATGACTCTGGAGATTTATAGAGGTTCGATCACACCATTGTGATCTCGTCCTCTCCTCGAGTTCCGATCGATCCTCCAATCCCTACTTGAGAATTCACTATTATCTTCATTCCGGGTCAAAGATAAACCCTCCTACAATCGGAGCCTTGCAAACACCCTCGCCTTGCTCGGTTCTCCTCTCACAACCCTAGAGGGTGCTTCCTCGAAGCTTTACAACACAATGGAAATTGAATGTGGTTGTTGAACTCTAATCTTGAATGCACTCAAGGATTGGAATTAAGCTTGGAGTTAATTTAATGGAAGTATGAGAGTTGGTGGAGCTTTGCAGACTTGAAGATTGAGAGCACAAGAGTAGGATTGATTTTTGGCAACTGTAGTAGTGAATGTGTCTCTTAAGTGAAGATTATATAGCCTTCAAAACAAAAAGAGCCGTTATGGTAAGTTGGTGAGAATTGGACCAATAGAAAAGAAGATGTGACTTGAGCTCGGGTAGAAATCGAGACAGATTTGGTCGACCGTTAGCCCAACGGTAGTCCGACAAAATGGTCAGAATTAGGAACTCGGTGGACCGATAATTGGTCGGATAACCGTTCTCCAACTTCCAGTAACTTTTTCCTAATATCGGCTAATTAACTTCGGTTGACCGAGAACACTTCGGTGTACCATTCCAAATGGACAGTAAAGAATTCGTATGACTTCATGATCATGTTCGGTGGACCGTAGCAAGTTCGGTTGACCGATACATGTGCGGGTTTTCGGCTGACAATGCGTGGGAAATTGGTTTATCGATAACGGTCAAAATATTTCGTGGAAAAATAGCCGTTATGTTATAGTAGACAACAATACTTCGGTAATCCGAAGCATTATCGGTAGACCGGTATGGAAGTTTCAATGGTGTGGCTAAACAAAAAAAATATAAGTCTGGTGGAGTTAGTTTGTGCCACGTGGTCAAATAACATGAAGCCGTTTAGGCAAAAAGACACAAGTGATGTTTGGATGACCGATCTCTCTTCGGTAGACTGAATCGAGATGTCCAGAGAATTTACGAAGCAATTGGGATAGGGAAACGGTTGATCAGGTAAGGTTTGGTACACCGAAACAATGATTCCAGGAGATCAAGTGTCTTACTAACTCTAAGGAGACGATTGACCGGATAAGGTTCGGTACACCGAAACAAGGGTTCCAGGAGATCAAGTGATTAGTGACTCTATAGGGAACGGTTCACCGAGAGACACTCGATCATCCATGGGGAACCAGGTTTGGTAGACCGAAAAGGAAATGGTCGACCGAGACAGATGGGTTTATCCTTTTGTGCATCAAGTGTACATTTGATCCTATAACTCAAATAAATGGAAAATTACATATGAAGTGCTTGAGCTTTGATTACAAGTCTTGAGCCTTGATCTTGATGTTGATTAGCCCTTTGGTTTGATCACCTACATTGTTAGGAATACACAACATCTATGCAATTTGGCAATATTATGTGTGTGATGTTGTAATTGAAGTTATGCATATTATTAGTTTATTAATCATCAAAATTAAGATTAAAGGGCCAAAAAGCCAACAATCTCCCCCTTTTTGATGATGACAAACTAATGTCAAATTGTGTAAGTGCTCTCCCTATCAATATGCAAAGATATGTTAACTCCCCCTTACTCAATGCATGAGTCTCATATATTTGAATTAGGCATTTTGTATCCATTTGTTCTCCCACTTTTGACATCCATCAAACATAACATTAAAATGAAAGTTTTGGGACAAAAAGACACAATATGAAAATGAAATTGCATTTCTTAAAAAGGGAAGATAAGCCATAAAGCAATGCAAAAGAAAACACACCAAAGCAAATGACAAATTAAACAAACACAACAAACAACAAGAAGCAAGACCAAGCATCAAAGATAGTCTACTTGTCCAACTTGTTCATGTTTCGAAGAAGCTCCATCATCTCATTTTGGGAGTCAAGAAAAGCTTGACGAGAGTCTCCAACCACACGAATTGGATCGTTGATCTTGTTCAGCGAGTTCGACGTCGGCAATTGAAAGGATTGGAAGTGGGAGGTGAGGTATTGAATACCTTGATAGTTATGATTCACTAAACTCCGAACATCATGGATCTTTTCGCAATTCCGGTCCAAGAGCTTCTTGTGACAATAGGCCCAAGCCGGTTGGTTCCATTGAGCATCGGTGCCGGATGACCATTCGGGACGAACGTATCTCCGTGGACCACGAGTCGAGCTAGGATCCCAATTTGGATTCACCTCGGCATCGTATGGAGGAGGAGACCAATGTGGAGCTTTGGTGGAGACTTCATCATCCTCATTTTCAAAGGAATCATCTTCCACTTCCTCTTCTTCAAGTGCTTGCTTCCCCGAGTGCATCTGTTTGAGTGTATATTTGTCGATGACCGTCTTGGAGGATTTGAAAAGATCGCGGTCAAATTGGATGTTGAAGTGATATATGACAAACAAGATTAACATAGGAAAAGGGAGAAAGTTGTGCTTCTTCCGGGAAATGTAAATCATATGGTTGATGATGAATAAGGGTCAATTAGTGCAAGTACATGTAGAGAGGTTGAAGACGCACTTCATCATTTGGTGGCCCAGTTCGTCGTTGTGCCCTTTGCGCACAAAAAGGTTTGTGGGAATGAAACGACAAAGAATACGGCCAACAACTGGAAGATGGGGAATGGCAAGTTTGCCATCTTGAGGAACATCCGGTTGAGTCACCTCCATAAATTGATTCAAAGAGCCACAAACATCTTCCCAAGAGAGGTTGTGGATGTCCTCGTCGGCACTAGGAAGTCCGGTGATCTCTGAGAGAAGAGAGGTAGTGAGAGAGAATGAGATGGAATCGACTTGGGTGGTAAGCACCGCTTGAGTGCCATCAAGAGCGGTAGTCTCCCGGAGATGGGCATAGAATTGACAACAAGCTTCCGCGGAGAAAGGGACCGGAAGTTTGTCATGAAAGAAGACGCCAAGGTGATAAACCATGAGATACGTAGAGAGACCAATCGACTCAAAATCTTTGATGATGATCTTCCACTCCGGAATTGGATTTCGACCACTAATAGTGTAGTAGTGCTCCTCCACCTTAAGATTGTAGAAGATGCCTTTGTTTAAGGGCCGAAGATATTCATCGACTGGTTTGCTCGCCGGATTTGTAGAAGAAGAAGGTATGTCGGGGTTGATCCTTGTCTTCTTTGCAGGAGGAGCAGGTTTCTTTCCTGTCCTAGTAGTCGGTTTCTTTGGTGGTTCAACCGTCTTCTTGGAAGAACAAATGTTTCTTGGACCCATAAAGAAGAATGGAGGAAGTGATGAAAGGTTTGAAGTGAGAAAGGGAGGAAGCAAAAGTGTGCTTTGGGTATGATAGAAATCGAAAAGAGGATCCAAATATATAGAAGATGGGAGAATATGGGGGTTTTCAAACATGAAAAACCTTGTCGAACGGTCATCCATTATTGTCTCAGAAGACCGTTGGACCAGTTCCAACGGCTAGAAATTGTAATGAATCGGTCGACTGAACGTTCTTTGGTATACCGTCATGAAGATGACAGTAAGTGAAGAAGATTTCCTGGAACAGGGTCACGGATGACCGAATCGAGTCCGGTCGTCCATTTCGGGAGAAACAGGGACAAAAAAACTTTTCACAACAGTCATCCGAATAAAAATCGGATACCCAAGAATTCAAAAAAAAATATTCGTTTGAAAAGGGGTCAACAAATAATTTAAAATTTCACCCAAATCACGCGGTCGTCTGACATGTCTTCGGATAACTAATGGATTCGGAACAGGGAAGGTTTCTAATTTTAGCACACCAAATTCTTCGATCAACCGTATATGACACGGTGTACCAAAACGGTGAATCCCGACCAAGTCCGGATTCCTGTCCAGACACATTCCGGTTAACCGAACTATGTTTTATAAGCCGTGGTGTGCGGACAGACCACAAAAGCAAGCAATTAAGGTAATGATTTTTAAACAAACAAAATGAATTATGATATTTCTTTAGCACTACACATCCCTAGTTTTTGTCTAATCTTATCAAATTGATCAACATTTAATGGTTTAGTAAATATATCCGCTAATTGATCATTTGTTGAAATAAATTGCAATTGAATATCACCTTTAAGAGCATGAGAAATTGATGGCGAACATCTATATGCTTGGTTTTTGAATGAAGAATTGGATTTTTAGATAAGTTTATAGCACTAATATGATCACAAAATATGGGTATAGTTTGAAACTCAAGTCTCAAATCCTTGAGGGTTTGCCTCATCCAAAGGATTTGTGCACAACAACATCTGGCGGCAACATACTCGGCTTCGGTTGTTGAGAGTGCAACACTATTTTGCTTCTTAGTAAACCATGAAACTAAAGATTTTCCCAAGAATTAACATGTCCCACTAGTACTTTTTTGATCGGATTTGCGTCCGGCATAATCGGCATGATTATAGGCAATGAGATCAAAAGATCGAGTCTTGGGATAAAACAATCCAAAATCACAAGTAGTTTTCAAATATCGAAAAATTCTTTTCAATGCATGCATATGAGATTCTTTAGGACAAGGTTGAAAATGAGAACAAAGACAAACACTAAACATAATATCGGGTCTAATAGCGGTTAAATAAAGAAGTGAACCAATCATACCTCGATATTTTTTAATGTCAACTTCTTTGCCTTCTTTATCTTTATCCAATTTCAAGCTTGTGCTCATGGGAGTATTGTGACGTTTGCTATCTTCATATCCAAATCGTTTGAGTAATTCTGTTGTGTATTTTGTTTGGTTGATGAAGTTTCCCTCCGAGGTTTGCTTGATTTGGAGTCCAAGAATGAAGTTGAGTTCACCCATCAAGCTCATTTGAAATTCACCTTGCATAGACTTAGAAAAATCTTGGCATAGACAATCAACGTATATTGGTACGATTAATAAATCTTTATCTTTGGTCTTAGTAAATAATGTAGTGTCAACTTTCCCCATGGTGAATCCGTTTTCAAGCAAAAAGGTCTTCAACCTTTCATACCAAGATCCAAGAGCTTGCTTAAGCCCATAAAGAGCCTTCTTAAGCTTGAATACATTTCCGGGCATGTTTCATTCAAAAAACCGGGTGGTTGTTTAACATAAACTTCTTCCATAATAAAACCATTCAAAAATGCACTTTTAACATCCATTTCAAAGAGTTTAAAATCCATGTATGATGCATACACTAATAACATTCTAATTGCTTCTAATCGAGCTACCGGAGCATAGGTTTCATCAAAGTCGATGTCTTCCTATTGGTTTTAACCTTGAGCGACCAATCGAGTTTTGTTTCTAACCACTTGTCTGGATTCATCGAGTTTGTTTCGAAAAACCCACTTGGTGCCAATTACCGTTTGATCTTTAGGTCTCAGAACAAGCTCTCAAACATCATTACAAATGAATTGGTTTCACTCTTCAAGCATAGCTATTAACCAAAATTCATCATCACATACATCTTCTATTTTCTTAGGTTCAAGTTGAGATATGAATGCATAAGTATCACATATAACAAGAGCATTAGACCTAGTAACAATTCCTTTTGATACATCACCAATTAGAAGATCCTTAGGATGATCCTTCTTATATTGTCAATCCTTTGGAAACTCTTGTTTTTCTTGGGATGTTTCAATTTGTTGTTCTTGAGTTGTTATATTTCGAATATGGTCAATAAGTTCATCATCACGGTTAGAATTATCCTTATATGGTTCTTCTTGAAAGTGAACATACATGGATTCTTCTACACAACAAGTTCTCTTGTTATAAACTCGATATGCTTTACTCCTACTTGAATATCCTAAAAATATGGCTTCATCGGATTTAGCATCAAATTAGTCTAAATTATCCTTGGTATTGAGAACAAAACATTTAGAACCAAAAGCTTTGAAATAGGAAATTCTTGGGGGTTTTCCAAACCAAAGTTCAAACAGAGTTTTGTTTAAATTTGGTTGAATCAAAACATGGTTAAGAATGTAACAAGCCGTGTTAACCGCTTCACACCAATAATACTTGGTAAATCATTTTCACAAAGCATTGTTCTTGACATTTCTTGAAGATTTCTATTTTTCCTTTCAACTACCCCATTTTGTTGAGGAGTTCTTGGGAAAGAAAAAGTATGTTCAATACCGTTAGAATCACAAAATTCCTCAAAACCTTCATTTTCAAATTCACCACCATGATCACTTCGAAATTTCAAAATCAAAGACCTTTTTTCTCTTTGAATACGTTTTGTAAATTTTTCAAATTGCTTGAAAGCTTCATTCTTATTTGCAAGAAAGAAAACCCAAGTAAATCGAGTAAAATCGTCAATGATGACAAATGTATATCTCTTGCCACCTAGACTAAAGGTTCTAGATGGACCAAAGATATCCATACGCAAGAGTTTCAAAGTTTTTGAAGTGGAAACCATGTTAATTGACTTGAAAGAACTTTTAAATTGTTTTCCAAATTCACAAGCATTGCAAAGTTTATTTTTCTTGAAATCCAATTTGGGCAATCCTCTTACCAAGTCAAAATTAGCAAGTTTATGAAGTTGGCTCATACTAATGTAGCCCAACCTCTTATGCCATAACCAAGATTCGTCATTTGAAGCAACTAAGCATGTTTCCTTAGAGAATGAGTCAATACTATTGACATGCACAACATAAACATTTCCATATCTATAGCCTTTAAAAAATGGTTTTCAAACTAGCTTTAGAAATAATGTATACAATATGTTGATCAAAGACAACTAAGAATTCTTTATCGGTTAATTGACTAACACTAAGCAAATTATGTTTTAAACCATCCACAAGAAGCACATTTTGTATTTGGGTAGTAGAATCATTACCAACATCGCCGATGCCAATAATGTAACCTTTAGAATTATCCCCAAATGTGACGGTTCTACCTTTTTTTCATTTCAATGTGTTGAACATAGAGTCGTCTCCCGTCATGTGCCTCGAACATCTGCGATCTATGATCCACTTCCCCTTCTTTTTCACCTACATCAAAGAAGAAGATGATAATTTTGGTACCTATATTTGTTTGGGTCCTTTGGGGTTAGCTTTAGGTACCCAAACTTGTTTGGTTCTAGGTACCCAAACATTTGAAGAAAATTTCTTTTTCACTACACCATTTAAAGCATGCACAAAATAACTCTTAGATTTTTTGTTTTCAATCATGTATCCTAAACCATGCTTTTCTAATGATTGAATTTGACTACCAATTGACATGTCTAGCATCTTCTTTCCTTTGGTGAATTTCTCAAGATCAATTCTCAATTGCTTATTGCATTATGTAAGATCACGTATTTCTTCAACATGAGATTCAACATTGCGTTCTTTTAGCTTTTATTTTCCATCACAAGCTTATCAACTTCATCTGACAATGATTCATTTATGCAAGCTAGATCTTGATTAGCTTTCCTAGATAATTTACTTTTATGCCTTAATATGTCACATTTTTCAAGCAATTCATGAAAGGCATCAAGTAATTCATCATATGAGTTTGATTCATGAGTTGAGATTACCTCTTTTTCTCCATCTTTGGCAACATTTCAAGTGTTGAGTTCGTCGTGCTCGCTTGATGAAGATGCACTATCTAATTCTCCATTGACTTCTTCTTGAGTGTAGAGACATAAATGAGCTTCTTCATTTTCTGACTCACTTAAAGAACTGGAGGATGAGTCGGATGATCCATCCCAAGTTGCCTTGAGGGCCTTTTTCTTCTCCTTATACTTCTTCTCTTTTCTTTTGATTCTCTTTTCTTTTTCTTCATTCTCTCTTTTCTTTTTCTCTTTTCTTTCCTTGGATTGGATTAAAAGACAATCTTTCTTTATATGTCCAACTTTATCACATCCATAACAAATAGGACCTTTTGAGCTCTCTCCATCATCCCTTCTCTTTCTTTGAAATTTATCTTTTATCCATCGCTTCTTGAATCTCTTAACCATCATTGCAAGCTCTTCATCACTCTCCTCATCGTCCAATTTTTCGGATTCAAAGTTCGCCTTAAGAGCAATGACTTTTTCTTTCTTTTTCGAGGTCTCCATATCTTTTCTCTCATTCATTTGAATCTCATAAGCCATAAGGCTTCCGATGAGATCCTCCATTGACAATGTGTTGAGATCTTGAGCATCCTCAATGGCGGTTGTCTTTTTCTCCCAATCGCTTGAGAGAGATCGTAGAATTTTCCGCACCTTGTGTAAGGCCCCCGATCTTACGGGTATGCACACTGGGAAAGGAACACAAGCGTCGTGATTAGAGACTTTTGCGATGACCGAAGGAGTTACAAAAGAAAGACAACACCGACTAACTCAACAATACATAACAGACATACATGGATAGACGATAAAGGTATAAACTAAGACAAATGATTATCCATGTATACATAAATGTCCAATTACAATACATCGAGTTTCAAAGGAAATACAATGACATAAGCGGAAACAAATGATAACTGAAGGCTCTAGTCGACATGTCCCTTTTATACAGAATCTTCGACACTCGTCCAGTCTGCCATGTGGGGAACCTAAGTACCTGCAAGCACCGCATTAACAAATGCGTGAGTTTTCAATTAAGAAAACTCAGTATGCCCCTGGCCCAATCTTAGTCTTCTAGAAGAATGCATGCAATCTATCTAAGACAAAAGCAACCGAAACAGAAACAGAAAAGCACATAATGCATCAGAAGGCTACAATCTCCAACAGTCATGCAAATCGGGTAACACCCGTAGATATCCCTCCAAGGGAGCCGGAACACCAACCGCTCCAGACCACAAATACATAACAAAAAGCATCAAATGCAACAGAAGGCTACGACTCCATAAGCCGTGCCAGTCGGGTGCACCCGAACCATTCCTCGAAAGGAACCAGAACACCAGCCTCGCTGGTCAAAGGTGGTCACTTGACAGTGACCCAACGCTCGGTACAAAGCGGTGCGCCGGATAAGTATCCCAATTCGCAGCGCTCGGTAGACCAGTTAAGGACATTTGATGGGTTTGAGAGTTACTAATATTTCCGGTCAAATGGGGCCCTGAGCCGTTCGATTACTGCCTTGTTTACTAGGGTGGACCGAGCATTGACCATCTAAATGGTCGACCGCTCATGACTGCCATCTGATCGGTAACTTAAGTTCACTTACTGCTAGGTCGATCAATTGATGTTTAGTTCGACCGTTTGTGAATGGAGGAGAGACCCTATTTCTGGTCGAATGGGGCCCCTGAGTCATTCGACCGATTGCCACGATATTGACTTGACTTAGTCTGGATTTTGACCATGAAGTGGTCAATCGATTTCCACCTTTTGTTCGACCGTTGAGGCTAAGTCATGAGCCCGGAGTTCGACTATTATAGGGGTTTGTTTGACCAATCCTTTGAGGAGCGGTCGACTTGTATGCCTTTTTCAGTTGACCATTTGGGCCCAGGACTGGGTCTTTGTCCTTGTGGAGTATCAGCTCTATCCACGGAAACTCGTGTCCTTGCCTAAAGCTTGACCCTGGAGGTAAAGGTGGGTTTGATGATTGTGTCTGCCCAGTGACCGTCATGTGGAAGAGTGTGGACGCTCGAGACGTGCCACCTCTGTATTATAGACTGTGACGTAGCGTGGGTTTTACTTGACTCATATTAGAGTAGTAGATCAGAGGGATCGTGCATCCCAATGCAAGATGTTGTACGACTCTATGGAGCGAGATGACCTGGCGGACTTTGGTCCGGATGAGTCGATTAGTCGGCCTTATGAGCGACAGATACTTTCGACTGACCTTGATGGCGATGTTGTATTGTCTAATGTTGTTTCAGACGAGATGTCCTCGCGGGAGTGCTGTTAGATGTTGTTCCAGACGACATTGCCCGACCGATGTTGTTCCGGTGGGTATTTACTGACTGACGATGTATTTCAGCAGGTAGCTTGGTTGTGGCACAACCAGGTGAGATGCACCAACCTGAGCGATGGCTCCATCGGTGAGGTGTTAACCTTGAGATTCAACTAATTCTTATTACACAGACGTGCGGGCGTGCCTCACCGAACCCTATTATTAGTGTAGTTGCATGTAGGGTGCGTTGCGCACTTTCCTTAAGACCGTGTGTTCCTACGGTAGGTCCGAATGGGTGACTCGATGATGGATTGATGGACAAATGTCTTTATTGACCCTTCGAGGTGATGTTGACGGATTGTATTTTATGTTGTCATGCTATACTAGTATGATTGGTTCATCCTGTATTTATGAGCATGCATATATGTAAGCTTGGTATATGGGGTTTCCTTATGGAAACTTAGTCATTGTTATATTTTTTTCAAGACTGCAGTAGGTTCTGGCTGTAGGTTGTATGCCTACTCATATGTTTTGACAACTCTAATGTAATATGGTGCACCTCTTAGATATTTTATGAGTAACATTCCAACGCTTTTGGGGTTACTTCCTTGTCATACTTGTGTTTTAAATTTTAAATTTTCCATTGTTTCGAGATGTTGCAGTATACATGATGCAAACTTAGTAACAATATCCGATGCAGTGAGGCGCATATATATTAGATCGTGTTGCCCAGTAAATAGGGCCGGTGCAGTATATTGGTCATGCATATTTCCATCGTCTCCTACATCTATATAGGTTATCAAATCCTCCAATACAACAATAACCCCACCTATATATATTTGCATGTTAATACGTCAAAACAATTAAAATTCACTTAGCATTAAACACCATTTCGTTTGAGTCCAAAAAATTCAATCAATCGTTGAATGAAAATGAGATCGGAATTCCCTGGATTTACTTGAGGCTTATTTTCCTAATACACTTTCAAAAAAATTAACTATAAATCAAAATTTAATATGTGTATTTTGCTATACGACATGAGTTATTTGTGCACGTCGAAATTCAAAAATTTGATAATCATTTCATATAAGATCAAGAGACCAACAAATATAGTCTATTCATTTTGATTTATATATTAAACCTATTGAAAATGTATCTCCAAATTACTGAAATTCACCGAGTCCAAAAAAATTATTATCTAACGTTACTATATTTGGCCGATACTCCTATTTCCATTTTGGAATTCGACAATTCGTTGGGATGGATGACCACATCAGAATTAGGAAATAAATGATTTGGGATGAGCACAACCATAATCACCAGGAAGGTGAACATAGCAATAGCCTTTGATGCCATCGCACAGGATTTGAAGGTTCGGAGTATAAGAAATCTTTATTACTAGAAAGAAAAATATATAGAATGAAACTCCAGTGTAAGACTCCCATGCACCTCCGGAAGTTTTTATAGTGACAAATTGCTCTAAATATGAGTTACGATATTGGATTATTACTTAGACGTAACTATGAAAATAAAATACTTTTATATTCGCACTCAACGAGTTAATAAATTTAAGTCATCTTTCATATTGTATTTTAATATAGCACACGGTTTCGTTTGTGACTGGTTGACATTAACGTTTTAACAATAATGTGCTATAAATAGACAACTTGTACGATTAGTATTTCTGGTAGATCGGTCAACAAGTTAACGTGAAAGTTACTAAAATATTTGCTTCTTTTGACCACTCCTATTACCCATAAGCTTTTAGATATTAATGACCCAACCAAAATATATTAATAATCGAAAATATATTCAAATATTCAATAACAACAAATTTACTTAGAATATGGAGGTTGTTATTCAAAATAACTTACACTTGAATAATATTTTGGGAACTACTATTCGTCGCCGGAAAACTACTTAAATCGCCCCAAAAATGACTTTTTTGCCCTTAACAAATCAATTAATACCGATTTCGTCCCGTGTCTTTAAATAAGGTGTTTGACTCAGTTTTACTCACATTCCTAGTACCAACACCACGAAAATGTCTGGCGAAGCACCTGAATCCGGCGAGGTAACTGGGGCGGAATATTTTTCACGACTCGGGCGTCTGGCTAAACCGCCTCCACCAAGGTGGAGGCGTCTGCCTAACACGCCTCCACATAGGTGGAGGCGGTTTAGACAGACGCCTCCACCTTTGTGCAGGCGTCTCCTATGGACGGCATATAATTAAATTCTATGGCGTCCCAAGGGGGAGGCGGTTCCGGCGACCGCCCGATCGTTGGGTCGGGCGTCTCCCGCGACCGCCCGACTCAAAAAAAAAATTTAAAAAATTAATTGAAATAAACAAGGTAATTTACCAGATGTGAGTAGTCAGGGGTCTCCGCTGGCTCTTTCCCTGGCCTCCGAGACATTCTATTTGGTGAATAAAAGTGTGATATGAAGAGAAAGTTGTGTTAAAAGAGTGAAATGAGGAGTTATATTAGTAGAAAGGGCAGAAGGGCAAAATGGTAATCTTACGGGCGATTTAAGTAGTTTTACGGCGACGAATAGCAGTTCAGAATATTTTTCAAATCATTCATGGATTTGTCTCATGCGAAGGAATCAAATCAGTAGGGAGTATACGTATCGAGACATACTAAAGCTAGCATCCAATGATCATTGAAAATCATTTATGTTAAATTACTTTATCCATTATTTAATGTTAATCTTCTTTGTGATTCCCAATTCAAATATAATTAAATTACAAGTTTTATAGAATATAATAAGATACCTACGACTGCCAAGATGGTACTAGATTACAGGGCTTCTTGTAGCATCCTTTTGACTTCCTGTGTTGCAAAGTATAGTGCGACAAAAATAACCAATTCTTGGGCCATGCTAAATTTGGTACGGATACCTATTAAATTGAAATTAACAAGATTTAAATTTAAATATTATATAAACACTGAATGAAAAAGATGAACATGACTTACTTTAAGTGGACTTTGATGGTTGTTATACACAATATTTCCATCTTAAGGAATTGGATCAAATCAGGGATAGTGACATAGAGCTTTGCTTCAATGTTGTCTGTTGTTGTCTTGCCTACGATTGCTCTATTCATAAGACCTTGTATGGTAGAATCTATGTCTTTATCTTTTATCAAAGTGTGAAAATTCTTACAATTCATATAGGCAACACATCCTCGTCAAGCAAGTCCTTAATTTTAGGGGCTTTCGACGATGGAGCTTCAACATAATAGATAAGTAAAAATTAGAACATACATACATGAGTAATATATTAAAAATTAGGAAATTATTATATTGGATTGTTGCTAACCATGTAGAATAATTTATTATTCTGTTGGTTCTCAAAGAGTTAACAAATTTAAAGTCACGATTCATGTCCTAGTTTAATATATCACTTTGTATGTTTCTTGTCCTTTGTTGAGATTTCAATGTAACTTTTTCTCGCTAAGCATTTCCTGAATCAATTATGAATTCAAAACAATATTTTACAACATACCATCTTTGGCCGATACTCCATTTGCCATTTTGGAATTAGATAACTTGTCGGGATGGATTAATACATGGGAAGCAGCCAATATATGAATTGGGATGACCGTGACAATCAACACAACAAAGCTAAACATGACTAAAGCCTTTGATACCATTGATTTACTGGACTGCTAAACGTCACCCGTAAATTACTTAAATCGCTCTTGTCAATTACAGTTTTGTCATTATCGCCTTTTTACTTATATTTGCTCCCAATAGGCTCTCCTCTTTTCATACTACAATAAAATAATCACGAAAAATAAAATCAGAGTAAGAATGCGAGGGTGGCAGGGGGCGGCAGCCCCTGCGGGGGACTTTTTTTTGTTTCGACACCCTATTATTGTACTCCTCATATTGATCCGTTTACCCGTTTATTTACATTTGTGTCCCCCCGTCACCACCGAAATCATGCAACGGAACCTAAAATAATTTGAAATAACACACTTTGTAAATTCAAGATTAAAAAAACTCGAGGCGTCTAAGGCAACCCCCCTAGGGGGAGGCATCCTAGTGAGATGCCCTGAGTTTTTTATTATGTTTTACATGACAAACTATGTCTACTTGCTTTTAGTTAAGGCTTTATAAAGAGTGATTTTTGGGGCCAAGGAAAGGGGTGATGAAATCCCCCACCTTATGACTTTATGGGACAGCCCCTCCTTAGTAGTGTTTTGATCCTAGATCTAGCAATCAATCGCTCCAATCAAAACGCTCAACTCACTCTTGTCCTGATGCAATTCCTACTAACTAATGCATGTGCATACAAGATGCATGAATGAGTGTAGGAAATGCGTACCTCACGCCAGCGCTCAACAACTGAAGATAAAGCTAAAAGAAAAGACGACTATATGCCTAAGTCAAGTTCATGATGCGTGACCTAAACAAGTAAGAACGTCTAGGCTTTTGCTTTGGATTTTAAGGCCAAGTTGATGAAGCATAATACTGAAATGAAATTATACTAAGAAAGCAAGAAATATTAAAAAAGCTTAAAAGGAAAGGAAAGACTAAACAAGCATGCAGAAATTAAAAGGCAAGATTAAAAGAAACTAGAAGAATTATTTTATTAACAATGACTCACATTGAAGGTAGCATTCTTCTCCACCTTGTGTTTTTGCTTCAAGGCTCACTCCTTAGTAGAGAGAATGCCACCAAGCAATGGGTAGTTACAATGGAAGGTGAAGAGTTCTATTTATAGCCAAAGAAAAAGGCAATCCGGGACAATCCCCCGATGTGGGACTAAAAAACCCAAAATGGACTAAATACACACTAATACGCGACCCACCCAAATCTTAGCGGATTTGTGACCAAAAAACCCGCCAAGTAACGGTCTTGGACCGCCAATTGGCTGTCTATATAGTCCGGATCACGCTGGATTTTATTCTGGGCTTTTCTGGATGTCGTTGTTGGTTTTTGATGCGTCTACTTCACTTGTTGGAGCTCCGACCCGAATAGAATTGCCAAAATACTCCCCATGATGGTGTGGAGTTTTCTGTTTTGCTCTTTGGTCCTTCGGTCTTTCGTTCAGGTCCTTCTCCCTTGCATCTTAGTCCCCAGGTCTCACAATTAAGTCCTTTTTCCCTGCTCTTTGGTCCTTTCATGCTTCGTCTCTTCAAACCTATTTTTTTCTGAAATTCAAACATAAAACTCGTCACG
Source organism: Triglochin maritima (assembly GCA_963682175.1). Lineage (NCBI taxonomy): Eukaryota > Viridiplantae > Streptophyta > Magnoliopsida > Alismatales > Juncaginaceae > Triglochin > Triglochin maritima. The sequence goes on from OY821786.1 coordinate 15,501,577, forward strand.
TAGCATTGTTTAGGTGTAAGATAATGGATATAAGATACAAATATAAGCATGAAATGATGTCAATCAGGTGACCACCTTGATATTTTATTGTGGATCCGCCACTTACTACGCCCATCGCATGTTCAATTCTCACCGCAATCCACCTAATAATTAACATTCGTTATTGAAAAAATGTTCTCTAGAAAAATATGTGTGCCTCACTTCCCCTAGCGAGATCGATCTCTGTGATTAAAAAAACTAATATGAACATTATACCAGAGAAGTTTCTTCTACGTGTTCCTGCTATTATCCGAGTTTTTTTATCTACAGTATCTTATTATCATTTCTGTGGTTCACAGTCAAAATACCTTTGATGCATGTTCTAGCTAGGCATTAACTATTTAAGTGCAGGTATTGCAGTAAGTAAAATACGACCTCCACCAAGTTAACGTGAAAGTTACAAAAATCTTATTTTTAATCAAACATGAAATATAAACCTATGTTTAATATAAGGGATATGTATAGTCGTGCACTCGGAAAACATCGAAATTACTGAAATGCACCCCAAAAGTTGAATTTATACTGGTGCACTTTAAAAACTTATGAAATTACAATGGTGCACCTGTAACTGACGTTGTTAGCCTCTGTCACATTTATGTTTGACGGATGTTTGATTACATCCTTTAATTATCCTTTAATTAAAGAGATAATTACAGTAGTGCACTTCGAAAACATCAAGACAGGAATACACCCCAAAAGTTTGAATTTACGATGATGCATTCAAAAAACTTATGAAATTACAATGGTGCACCCGTAACTGACGTTGCTACTCTTCGTTCAATTTAAGTTCGATAGACGTTCGATTACACCTTTTAATTAAATCCAACCTGTTTAATTACCCCAAATCTAATTCCATACACCTCCCACTTCCATCACCCCAAACCCGAACACCCCATCCACATCTCACTTACATCGTCCCAAACCCCAACCTCTCACTTCCATCCATCTCCCACTTCCACCTCCCAAATGTCCATTAATTATTACGTGGTGCATGTTTGGGATTGGGTTTTGTGCATCCGTGCCGATCAAAGTATTAGAAATTGGCAACGTACTCATGGTTCTGCGAAAAGTGGACGTGTACCTATCAAATAAACTTGTAATTGGCCGCATACCTATCTGTAAAAGTGAGTCCCACAATCGTGTGCCGCCGTTTACGTCTTCAGTAACGGACCGTTATTTTTCATCGGATTTTTTTGTAAGTTGATTGGTCACTAATCTAGAGGGGGGTGAATAGATTATCTCCTAATTTTCTTAAACAATTACACAATTAACATAATAAGAGAAAGAATGCAAACCACAAGATGACTCTGGAGATTTATAGAGGTTCGATCACACCATTGTGATCTCGCCCTCTCCTCGAGTTCCGATCGATCCTCCAATCCCTACTTGAGAATTCACTATTATCTTCATTCCGGGTCAAAGATAAACCCTCCTACAATCGGAGCCTTGCAAACACCCTCGCCTTGCTCGGTTCTCCTCTCACAACCCTAGAGGGTGCTTCCTCGAAGCTTTACAACACAATGGAAATTGAATGTGGTTTTTGAACTCTAATCTTGAATGCACTCAAGGATTGGAATTAAGCTTGGAGTTAATTTAATGGAAGTATGAGAGTTGGTGGAGCTTTGCAGACTTGAAGATTGAGAGCACAAGAGTAGGATTGATTTTTGGCAACTGTAGTAGTGAATGTGTCTCTTAAGTGAAGATTATATAGCCTTCAAAACAAAAAGAGCCATTATGGTAAGTTGGTGAGAATTGGACCAATAGAAAAGAAGATGTGACTTGAGCTCGGGTAGAAATCGAGACAGATTTGGTCGACCGTTAGCCCAACGGTAGTCCGACAAAATGGTCAGAATTAGGAACTCGGTGGACCGATAATTGGTCGGATAACCGTTCTCCAACTTCCAGTAACTTTTTCCTAATATCGGCTAATTAACTTCGGTTGACCGAGAACACTTCGGTGTACCATTCCAAATGGACAGTAAAGAATTCGTATGACTTCATGATCATGTTCGGTGGACCGTAGCAAGTTCGGTTGACCGATACATGTGCGGGTTTTCGGCTGACAATGCGTGGGAAATTGGTTTATCGATAACGGTCAAAATATTTCGTGGAAAAATAGCCGTTATGTTATAGTAGACAACAATACTTCGGTAATCCGAAGCATTATCGGTAGACCGGTATGGAAGTTTCAATGGTGTGGCTAAACAAAAAAAATATAAGTCTGGTGGAGTTAGTTTGTGCCACGTGGTCAAATAACATGAAGCCGTTTAGGCAAAAAGACACAAGTGATGTTTGGATGACCGATCTCTCTTCGGTAGACTGAATCGAGATGTCCAGAGAATTTACGAAGCAATTGGGATAGGGAAACGGTTGATCAGGTAAGGTTTGGTACACCGAAACAAGGATTCCAGGAGATCAAGTGTTTTACTAACTCTAAGGAGACGATTGACCGGATAAGGTTCGGTACACCGAAACAAGGGTTCCAGGAGATCAAGTGATTAGTGACTCTATAGGGAACGGTTCACCGAGAGACACTCGATCATCCATGGGGAACCAGGTTTGGTAGACCGAAAAGGAAATGGTCGACCGAGACAGATGGGTTTATCCTTTTGTGCATCAAGTGTACATTTGATCCTATAACTCAAATAAATGGAAAATTACATATGAAGTGCTTGAGCTTTGATTACAAGTCTTGAGCCTTGATCTTGATGTTGATTAGCCCTTTGGTTTGATCACCTACATTGTTAGGAATACACAACATCTATGCAATTTGGCAATATTATGTGTGTGATGTTGTAATTGAAGTTATGCATATTATTAGTTTATTAATCATCAAAATTAAGATTAAAGGGCCAAAAAGCCAACAATCTCCCCCTTTTTGATGATGACAAACTAATGTCAAATTGTGTAAGTGCTCTCCCTATCAATATGCAAAGATATGTTAACTCCCCCTTACTCAATGCATGAGTCTCATATATTTGAATTAGGCATTTTGTATCCATTTGTTCTCCCACTTTTGACATCCATCAAACATAACATTAAAATGAAAGTTTTGGGACAAAAAGACACAATATGAAAATGAAATTGCATTTCTTAAAAAGGGAAGATAAGCCATAAAGCAATGCAAAAGAAAACACACCAAAGCAAATGACAAATTAAACAAACACAACAAACAACAAGAAGCAAGACCAAGCATCAAAGATAGTCTACTTGTCCAACTTGTTCATGTTTCGAAGAAGCTCCATCATCTCATTTTGGGAGTCAAGAAAAGCTTGACGAGAGTCTCCAACCACACGAATTGGATCGTTGATCTCGTTCAGCGAGTTCGACGTCGGCAATTGAAAGGATTGGAAGTGGGAGGTGAGGTATTGAATACCTTGATAGTTATGATTCACTAAACTCCGAACATCATGGATCTTTTCGCAATTCCGGTCCAAGAGCTTCTTGTGACAATAGGCCCAAGCCGGTTGGTTCCATTGAGCATCGGTGCCGGATGACCATTCGGGACGAACGTATCTCCGTGGACCACGAGTCGAGCTAGGATCCCAATTTGGATTCACCTCGGCATCGTATGGAGGAGGAGACCAATGTGGAGCTTTGGTGGAGACTTCATCATCCTCATTTTCAAAGGAATCATCTTCCACTTCCTCTTCTTCAAGTGCTTGCTTCCCCGAGTGCATCTGTTTGAGTGTATATTTGTCGATGACCGTCTTGGAGGATTTGAAAAGATCGCGGTCAAATTGGATGTTGAAGTGATATATGACAAACAAGATTAACATAGGAAAAGGGAGAAAGTTGTGCTTCTTCCGGGAAATGTAAATCATATGGTTGATGATGAATAAGGGTCAATTAGTGCAAGTACATGTAGAGAGGTTGAAGACGCACTTCATCATTTGGTGGCCCAGTTCGTCGTTGTGCCCTTTGCGCACAAAAAGGTTTGTGGGAATGAAACGACAAAGAATACGGCCAACAACTGGAAGATGGGGAATGGCAAGTTTGCCATCTTGAGGAACATCCGGTTGAGTCACCTCCATAAATTGATTCAAAGAGCCACAAACATCTTCCCAAGAGAGGTTGTGGATGTCCTCGTCGGCACTAGGAAGTCCGGTGATCTCTGAGAGAAGAGAGGTAGTGAGAGAGAATGAGATGGAATCGACTTGGGTGGTAAGCACCGCTTGAGTGCCATCAAGAGCGGTAGTCTCCCGGAGATGGGCATAGAATTGACAACAAGCTTCCGCGGAGAAAGGGACCGGAAGTTTGTCATGAAAGAAGACGCCAAGGTGATAAACCATGAGATACGTAGAGAGACCAATCGACTCAAAATCTTTGATGATGATCTTCCACTCCGGAATTGGATTTCGACCACTAATAGTGTAGTAGTGCTCCTCCACCTTAAGATTGTAGAAGATGCCTTTGTTTAAGGGCCGAAGATATTCATCGACTGGTTTGCTCGCCGGATTTGTAGAAGAAGAAGGTATGTCGGGGTTGATCCTTGTCTTCTTTGCAGGAGGAGCAGGTTTCTTTCCTGTCCTAGTAGTCGGTTTCTTTGGTGGTTCAACCGTCTTCTTGGAAGAACAAATGTTTCTTGGACCCATAAAGAAGAATGGAGGAAGTGATGAAAGGTTTGAAGTGAGAAAGGGAGGAAGCAAAAGTGTGCTTTGGGTATGATAGAAATCGAAAAGAGGATCCAAATATATAGAAGATGGGAGAATATGGGGGTTTTCAAACATGAAAAACCTTGTCGAACGGTCATCCATTATTGTCTCAGAAGACCGTTGGACCAGTTCCAACGGCTAGAAATTGTAATGAATCGGTCGACTGAACGTTCTTTGGTATACCGTCATGAAGATGACAGTAAGTGAAGAAGATTTCCTGGAACAGGGTCACGGATGACCGAATCGAGTCCGGTCGTCCATTTCGGGAGAAACAGGGACAAAAAAACTTTTCACAACAGTCATCCGAATAAAAATCGGATACCCAAGAATTCAAAAAAAAATATTCGTTTGAAAAGGGGTCAACAAATAATTTAAAATTTCACCCAAATCACGCGGTCGTCTGACATGTCTTCGGATAACTAATGGATTCGGAACAGGGAAGGTTTCTAATTTTAGCACACCAAATTCTTCGATCAACCGTATATGACACGGTGTACCAAAACGGTGAATCCCGACCAAGTCCGGATTCCTGTCCAGACACATTCCGGTTAACCGAACTATGTTTTATAAGCCGTGGTGTGCGGACAGACCACAAAAGCAAGCAATTAAGGTAATGATTTTTAAACAAACAAAATGAATTATGATATTTCTTTAGCACTACACATCCCTAGTTTTTGTCTAATCTTATCAAATTGATCAACATTTAATGGTTTAGTAAATATATCCGCTAATTGATCATTTGTTGAAATAAATTGCAATTGAATATCACCTTTAAGAGCATGAGAAATTGATGGCGAACATCTATATGCTTGGTTTTTGAATGAAGAATTGGATTTTTAGATAAGTTTATAGCACTAATATGATCACAAAATATGGGTATAGTTTGAAACTCAAGTCTCAAATCCTTGAGGGTTTGCCTCATCCAAAGGATTTGTGCACAACAACATCTGGCGGCAACATACTCGGCTTCGGTTGTTGAGAGTGCAACACTATTTTGCTTCTTAGTAAACCATGAAACTAAAGATTTTCCCAAGAATTAACATGTCCCACTAGTACTTTTTTGATCGGATTTGCGTCCGGCATAATCGGCATGATTATAGGCAATGAGATCAAAAGATCGAGTCTTGGGATAAAACAATCCAAAATCACAAGTAGTTTTCAAATATCGAAAAATTCTTTTCAATGCATGCATATGAGATTCTTTAGGACAAGGTTGAAAATGAGAACAAAGACAAACACTAAACATAATATCGGGTCTAATAGCGGTTAAATAAAGAAGTGAACCAATCATACCTCGATATTTTTTAATGTCAACTTCTTTGCCTTCTTTATCTTTATCCAATTTCAAGCTTGTGCTCATGGGAGTATTGTGACGTTTGCTATCTTCATATCCAAATCGTTTGAGTAATTCTGTTGTGTATTTTGTTTGGTTGATGAAGTTTCCCTCCGAGGTTTGCTTGATTTGGAGTCCAAGAATGAAGTTGAGTTCACCCATCAAGCTCATTTGAAATTCACCTTGCATAGACTTAGAAAAATCTTGGCATAGACAATCAACGTATATTGGTACGATTAATAAATCTTTATCTTTGGTCTTAGTAAATAATGTAGTGTCAACTTTCCCCATGGTGAATCCGTTTTCAAGCAAAAAGGTCTTCAACCTTTCATACCAAGATCCAAGAGCTTGCTTAAGCCCATAAAGAGCCTTCTTAAGCTTGAATACATTTCCGGGCATGTTTCATTCAAAAAACCGGGTGGTTGTTTAACATAAACTTCTTCCATAATAAAACCATTCAAAAATGCACTTTTAACATCCATTTCAAAGAGTTTAAAATCCATGTATGATGCATACGCTAATAACATTCTAATTGCTTCTAATCGAGCTACCGGAGCATAGGTTTCATCAAAGTCGATGTCTTCCTATTGGTTTTAACCTTGAGCGACCAATCGAGTTTTGTTTCTAACCACTTGTCTGGATTCATCGAGTTTGTTTCGAAAAACCCACTTGGTGCCAATTACCGTTTGATCTTTAGGTCTCAGAACAAGCTCTCAAACATCATTACAAATGAATTGGTTTCACTCTTCAAGCATAGCTATTAACCAAAATTCATCATCACATACATCTTCTATTTTCTTAGGTTCAAGTTGAGATATGAATGCATAAGTATCACATATAACAAGAGCATTAGACCTAGTAACAATTCCTTTTGATACATCACCAATTAGAAGATCCTTAGGATGATCCTTCTTATATTGTCAATCCTTTGGAAACTCTTGTTTTTCTTGGGATGTTTCAATTTGTTGTTCTTGAGTTGTTATATTTCGAATATGGTCAATAAGTTCATCATCACGGTTAGAATTATCCTTATATGGTTCTTCTTGAAAGTGAACATACATGGATTCTTCTACACAACAAGTTCTCTTGTTATAAACTCGATATGCTTTACTCCTACTTGAATATCCTAAAAATATGGCTTCATCGGATTTAGCATCAAATTAGTCTAAATTATCCTTGGTATTGAGAACAAAACATTTAGAACCAAAAGCTTTGAAATAGGAAATTCTTGGGGGTTTTCCAAACCAAAGTTCAAACAGAGTTTTGTTTAAATTTGGTTGAATCAAAACATGGTTAAGAATGTAACAAGCCGTGTTAACCGCTTCACACCAATAATACTTGGTAAATCATTTTCACAAAGCATTGTTCTTGACATTTCTTGAAGATTTCTATTTTTCCTTTCAACTACCCCATTTTGTTGAGGAGTTCTTGGGAAAGAAAAAGTATGTTCAATACCGTTAGAATCACAAAATTCCTCAAAACCTTCATTTTCAAATTCACCACCATGATCACTTCGAAATTTCAAAATCAAAGACCTTTTTTCTCTTTGAATACGTTTTGTAAATTTTTCAAATTGCTTGAAAGCTTCATTCTTATTTGCAAGAAAGAAAACCCAAGTAAATCGAGTAAAATCGTCAATGATGACAAATGTATATCTCTTGCCACCTAGACTAAAGGTTCTAGATGGACCAAAGATATCCATACGCAAGAGTTTCAAAGTTTTTGAAGTGGAAACCATGTTAATTGACTTGAAAGAACTTTTAAATTGTTTTCCAAATTCACAAGCATTGCAAAGTTTATTTTTCTTGAAATCCAATTTGGGCAATCCTCTTACCAAGTCAAAATTAGCAAGTTTATGAAGTTGGCTCATACTAATGTAGCCCAACCTCTTATGCCATAACCAAGATTCGTCATTTGAAGCAACTAAGCATGTTTCCTTAGAGAATGAGTCAATACTATTGACATGCACAACATAAACATTTCCATATCTATAGCCTTTAAAAAATGGTTTTCAAACTAGCTTTAGAAATAATGTATACAATATGTTGATCAAAGACAACTAAGAATTCTTTATCGGTTAATTGACTAACACTAAGCAAATTATGTTTTAAACCATCCACAAGAAGCACATTTTGTATTTGGGTAGTAGAATCATTACCAACATCGCCGATGCCAATAATGTAACCTTTAGAATTATCCCCAAATGTGACGGTTCTACCTTTTTTTCATTTCAATGTGTTGAACATAGAGTCGTCTCCCGTCATGTGCCTCGAACATCTGCTATCGATGATCCACTTCCCCTTCTTTTTCACCTACATCAAAGAAGAAGATGATAATTTTGGTACCTATATTTGTTTGGGTCCTTTGGGGTTAGCTTTAGGTACCCAAACTTGTTTGGTTCTAGGTACCCAAACATTTGAAGAAAATTTCTTTTTCACTACACCATTTAAAGCATGCACAAAATAACTCTTAGATTTTTTGTTTTCAATCATGTATCCTAAACCATGCTTTTCTAATGATTGAATTTGACTACCAATTGACATGTCTAGCATCTTCTTTCCTTTGGTAAATTTCTCAAGATCAATTCTCAATTGCTTATTGCATTATGTAAGATCACGTATTTCTTCAACATGAGATTCAACATTGCGTTCTTTTAGCTTTTATTTTCCATCACAAGCTTATCAACTTCATCTGACAATGATTCATTTATGCAAGCTAGATCTTGATTAGCTTTCCTAGATAATTTACTTTTATGCCTTAATATGTCACATTTTTCAAGCAATTCATGAAAGGCATCAAGTAATTCATCATATGAGTTTGATTCATGAGTTGAGATTACCTCTTTTTCTCCATCTTTGGCAACATTTCAAGTGTTGAGTTCGTCGTGCTCACTTGATGAAGATGCACTATCTAATTCTCCATTGACTTCTTCTTGAGTGTAGAGACATAAATGAGCTTCTTCATTTTCTGACTCACTTAAAGAACTGGAGGATGAGTCGGATGATCCATCCCAAGTTGCCTTGAGGGCCTTTTTCTTCTCCTTATACTCCTTCTCTTTTCTTTTGATTCTCTTTTCTTTTTCTTCATTCTCTCTTTTCTTTTTCTCTTTTCTTTCCTTGGATTGGATTAAAAGACAATCTTTCTTTATATGTCCAACTTTATCACATCCATAACAAATAGGACCTTTTGAGCTCTCTCCATCATCCCTTCTCTTTCTTTGAAATTTATCTTTTATCCATCGCTTCTTGAATCTCTTAACCATCATTGCAAGCTCTTCATCACTCTCCTCATCGTCCAATTTTTCGGATTCAAAGTTCGCCTTAAGAGCAATGACTTTTTCTTTCTTTTTCGAGGTATCCATATCTTTTCTCTCATTCATTTGAATCTCATAAGCCATAAGGCTTCCGATGAGATCCTCCATTGACAATGTGTTGAGATCTTGAGCATCCTCAATGGCGGTTGTCTTTTTCTCCCAATCGCTTGAGAGAGATCGTAGAATTTTCCGCACCTTGTGTAAGGCCCCCGATCTCACGGGTATGCACACTGGGAAAGGAACACAAGCGTCGTGATTAGAGACTTTTGCGATGACCGAAGGAGTTACAAAAGAAAGACAACACCGACTAACTCAACAATACATAACAGACATACATGGATAGACGATAAAGGTATAAACTAAGACAAATGATTATCCATGTATACATAAATGTCCAATTACAATACATCGAGTTTCAAAGGAAATACAATGACATAAGCGGAAACAAATGATAACTGAAGGCTCTGGTCGACATGTCCCTTTTATACAGAATCTTCGACACTCGTCCAGTCTGCCATGTGGGGAACCTAAGTACCTGCAAGCACCGCATTAACAAATGCGTGAGTTTTCAATTAAGAAAACTCAGTATGCCCCTGGCCCAATCTTAGTCTTCTAGAAGAATGCATGCAATCTATCTAAGACAAAAGCAACCGAAACAGAAACAGAAAAGCACATAATGCATCAGAAGGCTACAATCTCCAACAGTCATGCAAATCGGGTAACACCCGTAGATATCCCTCCAACGGAGCCGGAACACCAACCGCTCCAGACCACAAATACATAACAAAAAGCATCAAATGCAACAGAAGGCTACGACTCCATAAGCCGTGCCAGTCGGGTGCACCCGAACCATTCCTCGAAAGGAACCAGAACACCAGCCTCGCTGGTCAAAGGTGGTCACTTGACAGTGACCCAACGCTCGGTACAAAGTGGTGCGCCGGATAAGTATCCCAATTCGCAGCATGTGACCTACATGGTGACATCGCGAACTTGGGAACACCTACCCTGAGAAAGAATGGTAGCGCGCCTGCCCAGGACTTATCTTATGCCTGACCTCCCAACATGAAGGTCTTATGCGAATGGCCTCTGGAGCTAGAGGACCCACTTGTGGCCCGTCGGCCCAGAAAACTGAATGTGCCCAGAATTATTAATCGATTAAATGCAATGCAAGCTACTAAAGCATCTAAAATCTAATGCAGCTACAGTGTATGGAATGAGCTCAAGAAGGAGTATCCGGATACCCTCCTAACAGCCCCGAACCAACTCAGAAATAGGACATCCCAATCAGTAAACAAACAAAGCTAACAACAAACAATCATAACCAGATCGACAATCAAGATAACAACAAATTGAGTCATCTACGGGTCATAATAAGGATGTTATAAGGTCTGAAATCCTATGCGTCATACATACCCACAACAACATACTTCATATCAGAAACATACATACGAAATAAGTAATAGAACATGCACCATAGAAGGAGGTATCATAAACCAACATCACAAGCTATCGATATCGTGCATCTTGGATTTCAGAACATGGGTATATGATAGGAACATAGTATTCCAGACTAGATCAGAGATATAATCACGGGATAAAGCATGAACAATTGTCTGAAATCAGTGACAAATTTACCGGAAATTATCTGGATATAATCACTAAGCAAAGCTAGCACCTATGGCATAAAATCGGTTAACCCGTTATGGAAATATAATCTGAACATAGACCTCGACTAACGTATAATTGAGCGACTTATGATCGGCACAAAACCACGGGACATTATGTGAATGAAATGAGGAAGTAATGCAAGCATACATGACCTAAAATCAGAAATCAAGGCATGGGATATGGTGTGAATATAGTCACAATTTATTGCATGGATAGCAGATCTATATCAGCCACTATGTCATGAAAACATATCTGACTATAGTCACTAAGTAACACATGAATATATGTCTTATAACCAGCAACATGTCATGGGAGAATCTCCTGATAATGGCCACCAGACCGTGCAAGACAAATGATTAAACCAAAACTGAACGATTCATGCAATGTTCTTTGGACAACTAGCTAAATCACACATAGATCTAAGATCTGAAATCAGAGGTGATTCACGAGGCTAATAACATAACAAGTCACAAGTTCATGCTAGAACGAGATCTCACAAATCAGTAATGAATAGAGGATGTTAGCAAACAACGATTCTACAGGTTCAGGAGTACCTGTCTTGGAGAGACCCTGTTGCAGCGGAAGGAAGATCGGAGGTCACCTTACGGAATCCTTTTCACCGGTCGGTCTCCTACTCTCTTGGAGAAGGAGCACGAGTCCACAACCCAAGAGTCCACGGAATGAGCTTGGTGGAGGTGGAGGGACGAAAAGGGAGAGAGAGAAGGTGGCGGCTAGGGTGGGTGGAGGCTAGGGTTTGCACACTTGTTGTTCCATCCAATGGGAGGCTCCCCTCCTTATATAGATGGCTCCACCCTAAACCCATAAATGTGTAGTCCAATAGGGACGCCCCATGTGTTAGTGCTTTGGGCAAATATCTTATTAATCCTAGATTAATCCAATATCTCCCACTTGCACAACAACACAATAACAACATGTCATCTGCTTTTGCGTCCCCGACACATATGCATATATCCCTGATACATACAATCACACAATGGCAATATGTCACCTCTTTATGTGTCCCCGACACATATGTATATATCCCTGATACATGCAACTACTCCTCTCTCCATGTACACATCCACAATACGCACGTCTCTGATCATGTATCCTCGATACACGACCATCTCTGTCCCTGACACATGTACTCTTCCGATCATACGGACAAATGGGTCGTGCGACCGGTGATGCACCTGCAATTTAGGAGTCTCAAACTAGAAACCTTAATAGTAGGCCAGAATGACAACATCCTCATAAAATAACAAATAAGCAGTCAAAATGCACATCACAGTTCCCTAGGTTTACTCAGAAACTCACTTAACATAAATGGTATCTCGATCCCTCGGAGAGAATACCTTCTTGTCCTCAAGGTACTTGCTACTGTATCCAATACAGTTGGGCCCAACATATACTTTTAGTACAGTCGAGTGAAACCTTTCCCTTTGCCCTAGACCACCATTACACTCAGAGTTGACTCCTTTCCCGAAGATGCCTCTTTAGACCGAATCTCTCATGGTCATAGATAACATCCCAAAGTAGCCACATCAACTCTTTGCTTCATGGTGTCGTCGAAGGTCACTGAGGGCAACTAATGACAATCAGGTCTTGGACTCACACAGTGAAGGAGCAGGGATCCATCCTTTCACTTCCAAATGGTCGCTCAGAACATGTTGTATGACAAACATGTTATGGTGGATAATACTGTACACAACAGTATGTCTGTCTCTCAACCCCATACAAGTCTTAGTCCAGTCGCACCCCCTCTGCGCCTGACCCGAGCTTCATCATTGTCGCCTTAACACCATACAGGTGCCACCTGGCGCCACATGTGATGCTCGCACTTGGCTTCTATAGGTCACATGAATCGTGGGAACATTCATGTCAATCCTCACCAACATAGAGGATCACATCTTGATTCCTAATCAAGGCGACTATCCTATCATGAACTGCTCTGGATCTATCATACAAGATCTCCTAATAATCAGTCTCATCTCTGCTCGCTATCAAAAGTGCCAGAGGCGAATGCTCGTGTAAGTGAGCATTCTTCAGCCTATTGACAGAATAATATTTTATGCTAGAACAACTACATCAACCAAACAGATATAGTCGAAAGGAAAACACAATCACTCATAAAAGGAAGTTAGACATGTCAATGCATCAAAGTCTGTGTAAGCCTAAGGACTTCACATGAGACACAAACGAGTCCTTCGCTATAGCCTTGGTAAGAAGGTCAGCTACCATAAGACTAGTAGACACATGTCTTAACACAACTTCCTTTCTCGCTATAATGTCCTTCACAAAATGATACCTAACCTGTATATGTTTGGTCTTTCCATGATATTTGGGGTCTTTCACATAACAAATGGCAGCCATGCTATCACAATAGACAACAACATGCTCATCTGATGTCTCTACTAGCCCAGTATGTTGTAAGAACCTCCTCAACTAAACTGCCTCCTGTACTGTTGCAGAGCATGCAACATACTCTGCTTCCATAGTCGACAGGGCTATACAGGTTTGCTTCTTGCTGGACCATGAGATGGCCCCATTAGCTAGCAAGAAAGCATAACCAGAGGTATACTTCCTTTCATCAATGTCTCCAGCCCAATCGGCATCACTATAGCCAATCAGGCGGAGATATGATGCTTGGTAACACAACATGTAGTTACTCGTTCCTCTGAGGTATCTCATGATTCTCTTGACTGCTCCATACTTGGGCTAGACTAGCATCGACTCACCATGCCCACAGCATAACAAATGTCTGGCCTAGTACACATCACAGCGTACATAAGTCTTCCCATAGCATTGGAGTATGGAACCTTGCTTATTTTGGCATTCTCTTCAGGAGTCTCAGGATGCTTATCAAGGCTCAAGTGCAAACCCTTCTCAACAGGAGTGTCGATTGGTTTGCATTTGTCCATATGGTATTTCTTCAAGATGTTGTTAATATAAGTCTCTTGAGACAATCCCAAAAGTCTCTTGGACCTATTTCTAACTATCTTGACACCACGGACGTAGCTAGCTTCACCCATGTCCTTCATATCAAACGTGGAGGACAACCACTCTTTAGTGGATTTCAGCAACTCTTTGCTATTGCCAGCCATGAGTATGTCATCAACATACAAGGTCAGAATGACAAATTTACCATTGGATCTCTTAACGTACACAACGATCTTCCTCAAGCATAGAGAACGCATTCTCTGATATAGCTTGATGGAAGCAAATGTTCCACTGTCTAGACGCTTGTTTTAAGCCATACAAGGACTTATTGAGCTTGCACACTTTGCGCTCTTGTCCTTTGACTTCTAAACCTTGAAGTTGATCCATATAGATCTCCTCCTCAAGTTCTCCATTGAGAAAAGCACTCTTTACATTCATTTGGTAAAGCTCTAAGTCCATCTGAGCTACAATAGCTAGTAGAAGGCGGATGAAGGCAAACCTAACCACGGGTGAAAAAGTTTCCTCAAAATCCACGCCTTCTCTTTGGGTGTAGCCTTTAGCTACCAGTCTAGCCTTGAATCTATCAATAGATCCATCCGCCTTCCTCTTAATCTTCAGGATCCACTTGGCCCCAATGGCCTTTCGGTTCGGCGGTAAGTCGACCAAGTCCCAGACTCGATTATCTTTCATCGACTCCAACTCTTCCTTTATAGCTTCTAACCACTCTTTCGCATTTGGACCTTCCAAAGCCTCTTTCAAGGTCTCCGGTTCTTGCTCATCGATTACTGTCATCCCAGATGATTCATAATCAATTTCTTCTTGAGCTATCATGAGGGCCTCTTCCTCTAACCGAAACCGCCTACGAGGAATGAGCCCGCGTTTACTTCGACGTAGATGGGTATCTGATGGCTCATCCTCCGTGAGAGCTATCGGATCCTCAGCATTGCTGCTCCCACTAGGATTGACTGGTGGAACCTCATATTCAATTTCCAGATCCTGATCCCGTGGAGTGGCAATGTCCTCATCTTGTTGTTCAAAGAAGTCTAGTTACTCTTTGATAGCTCCAGCAAGAGTTGGAAAAACATTTTCCAAGAATGTGGCATCCCTAGACTCCAGTTCCGTCCCTCTTTCATTCTCGTCTAACCCGATAAAAATATAACCTTTGGAGAGATTACTGTATTTTACAAAGATACACTTTTTCCCTCTAGGTCCTAGTTTTCCATATCGGTGACTAGTAGAATGAATGTATGCCGCGCATCCCCAAGGATGTAGCAGACTAAAATCAAGTTTCCGTCCTGTCCATAACTCTTATGGAGTTGAGGGAACCGATTTTGTTGGAACTCTATTGAGGATGTAGGCAGAAGTCATTAGAGCATCTCCCCAAAACGAAATTGGCAAGCTCGCATGCGCCATTATGGATCTAACCATGTCTAGCAACGTTCTATTCCTTCTCTCGGCAGCACCATTTTGCTAAGGAGTATAAGGCATAAAAAGTTGTCTAGATATCCCATTTTCATCACATAACTCCTTGAACATTATGGAGAGATACTCCGCACCTCTGTCCGTTCTGAGAGTTTTTATCTTATTATCCAATTGATTCTCTACCAAGCTCATGAATTTCTTAAAGCATTCCAGAGCTTCTGACTTGTGAGAAATAAGATAAATATGACCATATCTAGTGTAGTCATCAATAAATGTGATGAAGTAACTTTGTCCATGTCTAGTACGCACATTCAAAGGTCCACAAATATCCGAGTGAATTAGTTCTAAAGGAGAAGTAGCCCTAATGGCTTTTCCGAACGGTTGTCTAGTTGCCTTTCCAGCTAGACAAGATTCACAGGTCGACAATTCAAATTTGGAGCATTCTCCTAATACCCCCTCCTTTGCCAACCTGTTCATCCGGTCAACACCAATGTGACCTAGTCTAGCATGCCACATAACTGAATCATTATTCATGGAACTTTGACTCATAAAGGCACTAGTGTTATGATTGAAATCATAAATTGCGTCCAACAGAATAAAACCGTCTGAAAGAAAGCCACGTCCATAATAAATGTTAGCAAGGTATAAACTCATATCATTGTTCTCAAAAATAACTTTAAAACCATGTCTCATCAAAACAACAACAGAAATAATATTTCGCCGTATAGCTGGTGCATACAACACGTCGTGAAGTAATAGGATCTGGCCACTTCGCAAAGCCACTTTGCATGTGCCAACTCCAAGAACTTTAATGCTAGTGTTGTTCACCATGTTTATTCGCCTCCCACTTGGAACACGGCGATATTCCACGAAGGCAGAACGATCCTTCGTTACATGGTCCGTGGCACCTGAATCCACAATCCACACAGGAGAGTGATCAGTGAGCATCACAGAACTAGTCACGTTACAATTCAAGGGATTACATACAGTAATTACCTTTTGCTAAGTGCACTCATGAGCAAAATGTCCAGTCTTTTGACAGTTAAAACAACTCACATTAGACTTATCTGTCCCACCTCTGGATCCTCGAGGTCGTTTCCTTCGAGCTTTGTTTTTTGTTTTGTTTTTATTTGCACCCTTCTTGCCTTTAAAACCCTGAACTCTATCCCTTTTGCGCTTAAAACCTGCACTCCTCCGAGGAGCGCCAACTTCAGGAGCAAAGACTTCAGTTAGAGGGGCTTCTGCAAGCATGCGGTCCTCCTCCAGCTCTAGGTGTTTTGCGGCCTGGTCAAATGTCCTGATGTCATCAGCATGAGTCAAATGGACCTTCATATGCTCCAAACTCTTTGAAAGCAATGATCTGATGAGAGCAGACACTTGCTCCTCATTGGTCTTAGCACGACCGGCAGCGCTCATCTCGCTTATCTTGTTTGACATTGCGGTAATATGTTGCCTCATCGTGTGACCTTGGCGCATTTTATACCCATCAAACATGAGCCCAAGCTGGCGGGCCCTTGTGACGGAGGTCACTCCGTACTGAAACTTCACAGCTTCCCACAAGGCCTTTGCAGTTCGCAATTTTTCGAACCGCAGTAACAGATCATCTCGCATCGAACTCAGAATTGTAATGCGAGCAATACGGTCTTTCTTTTTCCATGCATTATAGACATCCATATTTCTACGATGCTGCGCAGTGTTCCCCTCCTCGGGGGGAGACATAGTTTGGGTTATATTTTCTAACATGTCATGATCCTCTAAGAGATACTCAATTTTACGATGCCACAACTCGTAATTTCTTTCATTGAGTTTATCTCCTCGAGTCAGATCAACGACAATGCTTTTGGAAGTAGCCATAAAAATCTAGGACAAAAAACCACATAGCGATACTTGAGTTCTAGCATAAAATACAACGAGCCGCAATAGTCATAAAAAATAACCTAACTTAATAACTATAGCATTTAGACCAAAGAAAAACATAAAGCGTTCGATCAAATCCTCATGCAATAGTTAATAAAGCCATTTTACCAATTCATATATTGCACTCCATCATGATTTAATAACCCAAAAAAGTATAAATCATGGCAAATCAGCAGCAAATAAATGATTATCCGCCGATTGCAAGGTGGTTTACACAAAACACTTCTACCTTGCAACTCCCACCAGGCATGCAAGTTCCAAAAAAACGTTCCTTTCAGAACATTCCAATCAAGATCACACAGAAATTAATTGCTACATTACTTCCATATCGTGTTAAGAATCCCTCATAGGGATTTAACACTGTAGATGGGAACCTGCATAAGCCTTATAGAAATAATATCGCAATAATAAAAATAAAGGAGCCCCTTGTCTCCCTAGGGCAATGAACAATCCACAATCCATAATTATTACAGTCCATAAATATTACAGCCCATTGCGATATCTATTGCAAATGGAAATGAATGAATGAAATTACGCTCAACTCTCAATAAGGCAGCAAAAATAAATCAGCGTCTATTCACACTATTCATACCATACAAGCGCAATCTTTCCATACGTTAGCACAATCACACGCATAAATAAAGTGTACACCACTTCCAAATAAGAAGGAAGTAATATATAAGGAAACAACGCATATATGGAGCATACGAAAAACGTATATGGAAATACCAATCAATCTCCATAATAGTATCTCAAAACAGAAATTTTCTTTTCTTTCCCCAATCAACATAATCCTGAGAGCGTAAAAATTATCCTACTCGCATTAGGAAAGAAAAATCCGGAAAAAATCTTCAATGACATCAACACATGTATGTGGATTTAATCATAAAGGAAATATTTCAAATGAAATGCATGCTATCATTCCAAAAAATCCGAAATTCCTTAAATGAGATCAACACATATATGTACATCAAAGGAAAGCAATCAAAAAATACTTTTAAGGCAACAAAACTCCAGCCCATAATATGCTCTAAAAAAATTCAGAATTTGCCAATCTTTCCTTAATAAATATAAGCATGCAATCAACAATAATTATGCTACTTGTATTGGAAAGGAAAAATTCAAAATTTTCAAGAGAACAGCAAGCATATATGCGCATTTTTCAGTAAGGAAACCAATCAAGCACATGCATGTTAATGCTCCAAAAACAGCCATATCCGAAATTCTTTGGAGCAACAAGGCAACACAATTATCATGCATATGCATATGGAAATAAACATCTACTCTAGATGCATGATCATATTGAAAAATGCTAAATAAACAAGCATATACACGAAATTCCAGCAAACATGATATCTAGTCATGCATGTACACGAATCAGAGATAACAACATTTGATCCATCCATGCAATACGACATGCATGATGATATACAAATGACACAAACATTATCATCTAATTCAAGCATGAAAAAATATCAGAGAATTAAACTACTGATTATCATATAAAACATGCACAAAAACAGAAGATCGTCATGATAGGGTTAACACAGATTTCATGTATACATGCTCAAAGATTAGAATAAATAATATGTAACCCTAATTCGGAAAAATCTGGAAAAATAGACATCTGATTTCATGTATACATGTTCATGATTTAGAAGAATCAACATGGAAAATAACTTCTGATTTTGTCTAATACATGCGCAAAGAATAGAGGTAACAACACAGAAAAAACAGAATTCTGGTCACATCTCTGTATGTGCAATGATAGGAGAGCAACACATCTTATTGGCTCGAAATAAAATCAGGAAAAATCCATCTTAAACCATGCATACATGCGCAAGAATGGAGGAGCAAAATCTAACCCTAGATGCTTGCTCTAATGAACCAAAACATGCGCAACAAGTAGAGTCTAGTCTAAGCCCTAATCGCATGTTAGAAAGAACTCAGCAAACATGCACCACTTATATCTCTAAATGAACGATCATATTATTTCATTTAAAGATTAAAAAAAACTCTGAGTGTTCATTTCCAGAATATCAAAAATGAATTTGAAAGAAAAAACATGAGCAATCAACATATATAACATGCGCATCATGTAAATAAGCAATGCTGATTTTTCTGTTATCTTTCTTTCTCCAAAAATCGTAACCACCGAATTTTTTTATCTCAAATCATATTATCATGAAACAAAAATTTGTCAAGCATGGTGAGGATTTGAAGGTAACCGAGATGGCTCTGGTACCTATGTTAGCAAACAACGATTCTTCAGGAGTACCTTTCTTGAAGAGAATCTGTGGCAGCGGAAGGAAGATCGGATGTCACCTTACGGAATCCTTTTCACCGGTCGGTCTCCTACTCTCTTGGAGCAGGAGCGCGAGTCCACAACCCAAGAGTCCACATAATGAGCTTGGTGGAGGTGGAGGGACAAAATGGGAGAGAGAGAAGGTGGCGGCTAGGGTGGGTGGAGGCTAGGGTTTGCACACTTGTTGTTCCATCCAATGGGAGGCTCCCCTCCTTATATAGATGGCTCCATTCTAAACCCTTAAATGTGTAGTCCAATAGGGACGCACCATGTGTTAGTGCTTTGGGCAAATATCTTATTAATCCTAGATTAATCCAATAGAGGAAAGGGAGCATGCTCCAACAAAATAAACATGAGACAAATCCCATGAGGTTTCTAGATCAACCACACAAGTAGTGTTGCACCACACGCAAGGTGCATGCAACAACCCTACCCCACCTTCTCCCCGCAGTCCAGCCTCCTCCCCACTAACATCTCCATCAAACCATCATGGAGACATGGATTAGAGGACATGCAAGAGAAGGAAAAACGTTGTCAGCCACTGAAGATCCGAGTTGCACCACAACTCACCCAATCGGTAGAACTCTAGTTGTGCAAACCCTAAGCCTCTTGACCGACCAGCCACTGGTTTTGTGCAGAACTACGCCCAACACCCTCTACCACACCCTAACGCAAAGGCTAGAGGCATACCTGAGCAGTAAGGAGGTGCCTGTGCTAGCTGGAGATCAGCCAAAACTCATCTAGCCGCACACAAGGAGGTCCACTAGAGCTTCTTCTACAAAATCCACTGGAGATCAGCCGGCAACAGATCAGAGATGATGGTGGTCTTGGTGGTCAGAGGTAGTGGTGTGGAGGAGGGAAGGGAGGTAGGGACGACTGGGGCTGGGTGGGGTTTGTGTTTTTGTTTCAAGGAAACTAACACAAAAGGCAAAGGTTA
The DNA here is from genome assembly GCA_963682175.1 of Triglochin maritima. NCBI lineage: Eukaryota > Viridiplantae > Streptophyta > Magnoliopsida > Alismatales > Juncaginaceae > Triglochin > Triglochin maritima. Next base: position 15,522,106 of record OY821786.1, read on the forward strand.
ATTGCTAATGAAGGTCAATCAAAACATTCCATAATGCATATAATTCAAAAGGTTGCAAATAAAAAGAGGATCTCCTCTTGGTGACGTGGCAGCCACATCACCCAGCCTCACACATCAGCCCTACACGTCCAAACCAAGTCCAAACCAACCCACACACACGATTTGTGCCCGATCGACCCGATTAAGTCAACTGATTGCAAACTCGCCGGACGGGTCACACCCGCCTACGAGTCAATTTAACTCGCCTAAAAAGGAAACTTTTCCGTGGAAGGAAACTTTCCTGAAACATAACCAAAATCACATGAAGCATACAACAACATAAAGATGGTCCATAAGCAAGCATAAGGATAATTAAGACATAATAGTGTCGCAGCCGAGCGGGTCTTACACCTTGTCACCTTCATTCACCTTCTGACCAAGATTTTTCAAATTGTTAGTAATCTCGGTGAAGTGAGTGTTCATCTCGCTTATAGTTTCACCAGGTTGCATAGAAAATAATTCATATTTACGCACAAATATATCAACCCTAGTTTCTTTCATTCTAGATGATCCTTCATGATGACATTCAAGTAATTTCTATATCTCATAAGCGGTATCACATCCACTAATCCTACCATATTCTTGGGTTTCCACTCCACAAGCAAATATATTCATGAGTTTTGCATTCATCTCAGCATTAGCAATTATACCATCGGTTAATGTTCCTAATTGTTCACTAGTGGGTGGAACATATTTACTACCAAGGAATATCCACATTTTTAAGGAAATTGATTGGATGTAGATTCTCATTCTATTCTTCCAATGTGCATAATTATTTCCGGTAAGCAAAGGGGGTCTAGTGGTAGATAGTCATTCTCTAAGTTGATTAGTATTACTCTCCATGACTAAATGGATTAGATGAGTAAACCTATGCTCTGATATCAAATGTAAGTTGATCAGTCACTATTCTAGAGGGGGGTGAATAGATTATCTCCTAATTTTCTTAAACAATTACACAATTAACATAATAAGAGAAAGAACGCAAACCACAAGATGACTCCGGAGATTTATAGAGGTTCGATCACACCACCGTAATCTAGTCCACTCCTCAAGTTCTGATCGATCCCCCGAACCCTACGAGAGAATTCACTATAATCTTTGTTCCGGGTCGAAGATAAACCCTCTTACAATCGGAGCCTTGAGAACACCCTCGCCTTACTCGGATCTCCTCTCACAACCCGAGAGGGTGCTTCCTCGAAGCTTTACAACACAATGGAAATTGAATGTGGTTGTTGAACTCTAATCTTGAATGCACTCAAGGATTGGAATTAAGCTTGGAGTGAATTCAGTGGAAGTATGAGAGTGGGTGGAGCTTTGAAGACATGAAGATTGAGAGCACAAGAGTAGGATTAATTTTTGGCAAGTGTAGTAGTGAATGTGTCTCTTAAGTGAAGATTACATAGCCTTCAAAACAAATAGAGCCGTTATGGTAAGTTGGTGAGAATTGGACAAATAGAAAACAAGATGTGACTTGAGCTCAGGTAGAAATCGAGACAGATTCGGTCAACCGTTAGCCCAATAGTTGTCCGACGAAATTGTCAGAATTAGGAACTTGGTGGACCGATAATTGATCGGATAACCGTTCATCAACTTCCAGTAAATTTTTCCTAATATCGGCTAATTAACTTCGGTTGACCGAGAACACTTCGGTGCACCGTTCCTAATGGACAGTAAAGAATTGGTGCGACTTGTGATGATGTTCGGTGGACCGTGGCAAGTTCGGTGCACCGATACATGTGCAGGTTTTCGGATGACAATGCGTGGGAAATTGGTTTATCGATAACGGTCGAAATATTACGTGGAAAAATAGCCGTTATGTTATGGTCGACAACAATACTTCGGTAATCCGAAGCATTATCGGTAGACCGGTATGGAAGTTTCAAAGGTGTGGCTAAATGACAAAATATAAGTCTGGTGGAGTTAGTTTGTGCCACGTGGGCAAACAAGATGAAGTCTTTTAGGCAAAAAGACACAAGTGATGTTCGGATGACCGATCTCACTTCGGTAGACTGAATCGAGATGTCCAGAGAATTTACGAAGAAACTGGGGATAGGGAAACGGTTGACCAGGTAATGTTCGGTACACCGAAACAAGGATTCCAGGAGATCAAGTGTTTTACTAACTCTAAGGAGATGGTTGATCGGATAAGGTATGGTACACCGAAACAAGGGTTCCAGGAGATCAAGTAATTACTAACTCTATAGGGAACGGTTCACCGAGAGACACTCGATCATCCGTGGGGAACCATGTTTGGTAGACCGAAAAGGATATGGTCGACCGAGACAGACGGGTTTATCCTTTTGTGCATCAAGTGTACAATTGATCCAATAACTCAAATAAATGGAAAATTACATATGAAGTCCTTGAGCTTTGATTACAAGTCTTGAGCCTTGATCTTGATGTTGATTAGTCCCTTGGTTTGATCACCTACATTGTTAGGAATACACAATATCTATGCAAAAAAATTGACAATATGATGTGTGTCATGTTGTAATTGAAGTTATGCATATTATTAGTTTGTCAATCATCAAAATTAAGATTAAATGGCCAAAAAGCCAACATTTTTTACTTCCATACCGATCAAAAGTTCGGAAAATAGTGACGTAATCATGGTTATGTGAAAATTGAACGTATACCTATCAAATAAACTTGTACTATCATATTACAACCTACATTATCACTGGATTGTTCTAGAATTTACTACTCATTCTTCGTTGCAATTTGAGCTAAATTCTTAAGTAGTTTTTAGTTACAGAGTTGACCGCAATTTGGCTCAGTCTTGGATGCATTTTAGGGCTCATTCTTTGTTGCACTTTGACGTGCATTATCTCTGAATTGTTCTAGAATTTTACTACTTATTCTTGGCTGCATTATCACTAAATTGTCCTTGAATTTTACTACTCATTCGTGACTGCATTATCACTGAATTGTCCTTGAATTTTACTACTTATTCTTGGCTGCCATTTGGGTTAAATGCTTAACTTGTTTTTGGTTGAAGATTGACTGCAATGTGGCACAATCTTGAATGCATTTTAGCGCTCAATCTGCACTTTGACCTACATTATCTATGAATTTTTCTTAAATTTTACAACTCATTCTTGACTACAATTTGGGCTAAATTGTTAAGTTTGTTTTGGTTGGAAATTGTCTACAATTTGACTCAATTTTCGATAGGTACACGTCCAATTTTTGAGTGGGAGGTGGATGGGGGATTCGAGAGCGATGAAAGTGGGAGGTTGGGGTTTAGGGTGATGGAAGTGGGAGGTGGATGGAATTGGATTTGGGGTAATTAAATGGGTCGGGTTTCCTTAAAATGTGTAATCAAACGTCTGTCGAACTTAAATTGGACGAAGGGTAGCAACGTCAGTTACGGGTGCACCATTGTAATTTCATAAGTTTTTCGAGTGTACTACTGTAAATTCAAATTTTTGGGGTGTATTCCTGTAATTTCGATATTGTCCGAGTGCACTACTGTAAATATCCTTTTAATTGAAGGGTGTAATCAAATGTCCGTCAAAAATAAATGTGACGGAGACTAATGGCATCAGTTATGAGTGCACCATCGGAATTTCATAGGTTTTTTGAGTGCACCACTGTAAATTCAAACTTTAGGGTGCATTTCTGTAATTTCGATGTTTTCCAAGTACACCAGTGTAAATATCCCTTAATATAAAGATTGAAACATAAATAACAAGTGAAACAACAACCATGGCGATTATTGAGGATATTCTCATCCTTGAACGGAAATAACGAGATAGTAGCACGAATTATGAGTATGCGAAAAATAAATTCAAGTAAAGCAATTTGATATTTTTGGTTATTGGACCAGGAAATATATTCGTAGTGATACGTGGCGTAATTTAAATGGTCCGTCTAATAAACCTTGGTAACTCGATTCTGTCAAGAGAGAGAGGATTGTAACTTTCTAAAGTTAGCCTCTGTATCCTAGCCGTCACTACCAAATTAGTGTTTTGCACCTTTCTCCTCCATGTGCACCGGAAAGAGACATCTAGATCGTGAATTTACGGTGCTCCTCCAAGAGAGTCGAAGACAGCAGACCAACAAATGATTTTGTATGGGAACCTGCTCGGTCTTATTCTACTGCGTACAATAGGGTTGATCTATTTTAAGGTACGGTCCTCAAATTTGTACTTTACCTACAGATATAGACATATTGATGAGCAAATTATTAAGAGAGCAACTTTAATTTCCTTATCATGATCCCTATGTACACAAAACAATTATTAAGCTACATTTAATTATTATAAACTTAATAAACATAAATGCAGTTATGGTAGCAAAAGTTTAAGTGAATTTAATTTTCATTGAGAATATATATCTTAGAGTGAAAAGGAACATTATTATTAAAATGGTAATAGGTTATCAAATTATTCGATTCGATATTAAAATTTGATTGGTATTTATGTTTAATACAATTTGGAATTGGAATAGGTTTATAAAAGTATTACATAAAATTGTCGAAAATATGGAAATCGATCATGTATGCATGTATAATTTTAAAAAAAATATATACGTACATAGGGTCATGAAATCCTACAGTGGTCTTAGAGTATTTAGTCCATATTTTCAATGATTAGACTATATAATTAATTTTAGTTTACCAACTCCAATCGAAATAATCCGTGTTTGATGTCTCTTTCAAGTTTTTCGATTGTTCTGTTAATTCAATTCTAATTAATTCTTTCGATAGTTTTAAATGTTTTAAAATAAGTCATATAAATGTTAGAATTAAAATTTAGAATTATGACTAATTGCGTAAAATTTTCATTTTATATTAAATGATTATTTTACAAGGAATCAACAAAGCGAAAGAGGCAAATAAGTTTATTTTAAGTTTTTCTTTTGAGAATCTAAATAAACATCGGTTCAAATGATTTATAGTTTGAACTATGGATGCATAGATCATTTTTAAGCTAGATTTCAAATGATTTTGGAATTGTAAACTAAATAGTGTAATATGTAGTATATGTACATACGTTGCACAAATTCTCTTTTGCAAGGGACAAGTGAGTTTGTATGTTCCATCGAAGTCATGTGTGAATGAATGATGTGTATGTTATTATTATTATTCAATCACAGCGGCTTATGTGTGTAAAATCCAATTATCTATATATATGCATGTATATGAGAGGATTTTTACATAGGACTTGCACTAGATAATTTTTGAAATTTTGAGATGCATGTTTATATTTTGCAATATTTAAATCCATGGTGCAAGAAGAAGTCGCGGAGAAGGTGCAAAGGTCAAGGATGCAGGAACATATAAACTCACACCAATATGTGTGTTAATGAATCTAATTTATGTTTGTGTGTTTGACTTGCATGTGATTGTATGAATGAAAGTTAGGATGTGTATAGATATAAATATGCATGATCACCTAAATTCTAAAATCACATATAAATTTTTAATTGTCCAACCAAAAATTAAGAAATTTTTCTTTCTTATTACATCCACTAGCAGCCATCGATCGATGAATATTCTGCTCGCCCTTAGCGGGAGATAGCTTCCTCCATCTTTTGGAGTAGTGGGAGATATATAGATATTCATTGTTGTGCCATCAATAAGAACATGAAGTGAGATTTGCCCTTAGTGAACACTAAGTGATTTTCTTCATGAGTACAATGGACAATCGTATCTCGTATCAAATGAAATAAGTTTTCTTAACAAGACCCGGAACGCTCGCTCGGTTTTGAGAAAAAAAGTTTTCCTTAGGAGGATTGAACAAATTCCCTCTTAATTAAAACGACAAGAGTCATAAGAGTTTGAAAGTGCAAAAGTTTCAAAATGATTACGATCAAAAAATGTTTCTTACCTTGAATATATAATATGTCTGATAGTCCTTAGCTAGTTTATTGATAGGATCTTGAGTTACTGCATTTATGGACATATTTATTTGCGATATTGATTTTCAAACATAAAATTGACATTAAATCCCATATAAATTATTTTTTAGAAATGTCGAATACTCAACCTATCGTGCAATCTATGATTGAAAAACATCCTTTAACAAATGATGACTCCAACATCATAAGTTGGCAACTCAAGCTCAACATCTTGTTGAAGGTTGAGAAACTTTCTCATATTTTGGATGGTGAAATCCCAAAATTAAATGAGAAGACAACTGATAATGAGAAAGAGGCTAAAGCCAAGTGGGAAGACTAATAGAACTAAGTTCACGGTCTAATGTTAGCCTCCATGGGTGACTCACTTCAAGCTAAATACGTGGATTCAAAACCCAAGAAGACCATGGAAGCTTTAACAAATATGTTCATGGATAATGCTAGAAAAGAGTGCTATAGGATCACCATAGCACTCACAAGGTGCCACATGGCGGAGGGAATATCGGTGTCCATGAATTTTCTCAATATGCAAGGATACTTTGAGAAGTTAGCGAAGCTCTTTTCCCCGATACCCAATGACATTGCAGAAGATTTGATTCTTGGCTCTCTAGCCCTATCCTAAAAGGTCTTCATTACGCACTATAATGTGCGTGAGAAAGGGGTGAGTCTTGAGGAGCTTCACAATGCTTTCAAAATGGTTGAAGTTGACATGGGCAAGGGTCGGGACAAGCACGTCCTAGCAAAAAGATCACCAAAGGTAAAGGCAAAAACAAATTGGCCAAAAAAGTGTTGAAGGGAAGTGGAGTAGGAGGGACTCATACGAGTACCTCGAGGGGGAATTCTTTGAAATCTCCGACTCCTAATACGCAGTGTTACCACAACGGTGGAAAATGACACATCCACCCAAATTTCCCCAGTACAAGGAGGATCTTGACAACGGGGTGATTGAGCGAAAACGGCCCAAAAAGGCTAAACGTATATTTGTTATTGAGATAAATTAGCCACCTCTGTCCATGATTAGGTAATTGATATGAGATGATTTTGAAGGATGGAAATGGTGCAAGCGTTGATGCGATTGCGCAAGGTTTATAAAAGAACATATATTATGTACATTCGATTAGCAAGAATATTATATATGTATCGTGTTTAGATATGGATAACTTTAATATAAATATTTCAAACTCTTGCTTGTCTATATTGAAGAATGAAATTTTCTATGCAAATGCTTTCGTAAGAAATGTACTCTATTTGCTTGAATTAAATAGCAGACAAATTTTAAACAACAATAACAAAAGGCTTAAAACTACTCAAGTGAATGATACACTCTTGTGACACTATCGTCTTGGTCACATAAATGAAAAATGCATCAAGAAATTGCAGGAACCTAACCTTCTTGGTCAAATTGATTTTTAATCATTGGACACATGCAAGCCTTGCCTAATGGGAAAAATGACCAAGAGGCCTTTCAAGAAGAAAGGTCCAAGAGCGAATAATGTTTCATCCAAATCCGTGGAGAAAACTCCTTATAAGTTATGGAGTGGTAAAACACCTAAGCTCAATTTTCTCAATATTTGGGGTTGTGAGGCCTACGTCAAAAAATTGTTGTCGACCAAACATCAACCAAAAGTGGATTAACATTTCCTTATAGGTTATCCTCGTGAGAGAAGAGGATCCTACTTTTGGCATAAGACCTCTAACCAAGTGATTGTCAAGATGGCTACCGTATTCTTAGAGAAAGAGTTTCTCGAAAGAATAAAAAGTAGTGGAGTAGAAGTGTGCTTGAGGAAACTCAAGATATTCTACAAGATTATGATATGAATGATAACATTCAAGATCATGAAGGCCCAACCGAGGTTCGTTTGGTTAGTGGGAGCATGAGAGAGAGACACTCGCAAGCAATTTTGAGTGAAACTCAATCATCCTCACTTAGTGTACATTTGAGAATCGAACATGAACAAATTCCACAAGAAATTGTAGAAGAAGTACATGTAGAACCAAGAGAACTTAGAAGCTCAACGAGGGAAAGGAAGAAACCCGATATGTATTTGGGACTTCATGAGATCATGGTACTTGATACCAATGATCCCTCTGATGGGAATGTGTTCTAAAAGTTTACTTTTATTTGTCAATTATTATGAATTGAATATGCAACCATTTTGTTCCTTGATTAATGTATTCATCTTTTGGAAGTGTTAAGGAAGAGACTCTTGTTTTTTAACGGTAGATCTCTAAAAGATAGTGGTTTACATAAATCAAAAGTTATTCACAATCATGATAATTGACATGGAACATTATTTACCAAGATAAGATTGTCGTGTTGGTTAAAGAGTATTGTAGCTCTACAAATATTTAACGACACATATATAAAAGAGGAAAATGGTTACTTTTATATATTGAATAGACCTAGCAAGTGAAACATTATGGAATTGTGTTATGTGTTATTAATGTTTTAACTCTGTCTGGAGTCCTAAGATATAAGACTTATGTATTGTCACATAGCAAGTGTTTAATTTGATTATTGTCAAAAGTTGTCAATGAGTATAGTGATAAAGGCAATAGTTGCTTAACATGACTTATACTAGAAAGCATTGTTCGTCAAAAGATTATCATTGCCCTCTTGACTTGAGTGATGATATTAGTTGGCCCCTTGATAAAAAAAATTATAATGTGCACAATGTGACTTGTGTTAAGTTACATATTTATGATTAGTTTAAGAGATCAAGAAATGAATATATAATACAAAGGTGACATATTTCTACGTTGTATAATATTATTAATATCATGAGGCAAGGGATAGACACAAGTGATGTTCTTACATCACTAAATGGATCATGTTTAATTTGTGTGAACAAGACATCCTTGCTAATTGGCTAACTATAATGAGTAGCTAGATACCTCTATAGTTTGTGATATTATGTGTTTAATATCATTGCCAATATAGCTTAAATCCTCCTATAGATCACACCACATAATTGGGAAACAAGAAGCTTGATTTTGTGTTCATATGAGGTATCGGGTTTCATGTGAAATTGGATACAAGTGGTGAAACAATAAAATCAATATGTTGTGAAAAATAACATAGTTAAAATCATAAATAAATTCATATGAGATGTATGTATTATTGGCTTTTGGCCTAAATCTATGTTTTGATGATTTAATCAACCTATCTTAATTGTAATCAATGTAGAGTAGCACACATATTGCATTGCATATATATAGCTTTGTGTTAACTTCTACATGTGATCAAGACTCAATGAAGAAAGGAAATCAAGTCAAGACATGTATTAAAACTCATTTGAAGACATGTAATCTTGATTGATTTTGAGTCTTTGGAACTTTGTGTAATTGAGCATACTTGAGCAAAAAACCACTCACATACACACTAGGTTCCCTATAGAAGTCACACGCAAAATCTCACATCAATTGGACTTCAATAGATCACCCAAACTAGAACCGGAAAAACACTTAAACCAATCTTCATTGTTAGAACCATTTCGGTCGACCGGTTTCAGATCTGCGGTCGACCATTTGTTTCTCTAATCAAATAATGTTTTCTACCACCCAATCGGTCGACCGTTCCGACATTTTGGGTCGACCATCTAAACATATATTTCTGATCGTTAGACATGTCGTATTATACGAACGGTCACATTCTAATTATTCACCCAAACCCCAAAATACAAATACCTATCGGTCGACTGTGGACCTTATTTCGGTCAACCGAACCTAAATGTCTCAACAAACCCTAACTGCCTGGAAGTTTCCGGTCGACCGTGGACCTTGTTTTTGTCAACCGAACCTAAATGTCTCAATAAACCCAAACTGCCTGGATGTTTGTGGTCGACCGTGGACCTTGTTTCGGTCGACCGAATTTGATCATTTTTGTTAACCCCGTAGAGTCTGGTAGTTTACCGTCGACCGAACCCTTCTTGGTGTTCGACCGTTAACTTATGTATACCCAAGTAATAGCCTATTTCGTTTGACCATTCCCTTATCGGTCGACTGAACATTGTTTAAAATTGTCAACCGGTCGACCGTTCTATAGGATCTACTAGCCCCTAAACATAGTCTAAAGGGGGGGTGAATAGACTAATTACGGTTTTAAGGATAACTATGCCCAATTCAAAGATAAGACAATAATATTAAAGAGAGAACAAACAAATCACTACTCCGGATGTATGGAGGTTTGGATCCAACCACCGGATCCTAGTCCTCTCTTACGAATTGCTCTTACTCGAGCAACTTCGCGTCCTCCACTAATCCGATCTCCGTTGCAGGCCGAGATCACACCTTTACACCACAAGCTTTGCGAACACCCTTGCCTAGCTTGGACCACCTTCTCACAACCCGAGAAGAGCTTCACTCTGGAAGCTTGTACAACTCTTGAAGAATAATACTTCAGCAACCAATCTTGGGCACTTGAAATGAATCATGCAATCTAGTGAAGATGATTTCAAGTGAGAAGATATGAGCACAAGGGTTTAGATCAATTTGGGAGTAGTAATAAGATTTTGAGGTTAGAGAAAGATTGGTGACTTTGTAAGAGTGTTCTAAGCTCTATTTATAAGTTCTAAACAAGTTCTAGCCGTTGGGATTGAAGTGATGAAAAGATGTGCGAGAAAACACAATTCAGAAATGACAGGACAGATTTCTGCGACAAACGGTCGACCGGATCGCGTTACACGGTTGACCGATTATAAGCAGTGCTTGGTTCGGTCGAACGAGGATGCTAACGGTCAATCCAACTTGGCTCAAACTTAAGTGATCGGTCGAACGGTCGAACGAGGTAAGTGCAAAGTTCGACAGAAAAAGCCCAGTAAAAATGAGACAGGGAAGAATCAAGATTCGATCGACTGTAAAGGGAAGTCCGGTCGACCGGAACACTAAATCCAAACTTAGGTTACTGAGAAAAATGTGTATACGACCGTTGGAGTATACGACAAGTATAATGGTCATAATAAATACAAATACGAAAAACAATCGGTCGAACATATATTAACTTTCGGTCGACTGAAATATAATAGTAAAACAGGATATGAAGAAACGGTCAAACAAAATGTATATGTCGGTCGACCTATTTCTAACACAAAAAATAGATACGATGAACGGTCGAACGGATGAAGGAATTTGGTCGACCGTTTGGGACAAATTTCGTTGCCTGGGAAAGTCTGGTGAAAAACGGTTGAACCAAAAGTTCTACCGGCCAACCGATTAAGTGCAGTTTTCCTGTTTTTTGCTTCCAATGAGTTTGGTTGAGTTTCTAATAAAGTCTAGGATATATGGAAAATAATGTGAGACTTCTATAAGTATCCTAAGTGATGTGTAATGCAATGAATCATGAATTTCAAGTGCCAAGTTACATATGAAGCCTAAATACATGGAATTTAAACCTAGCTACTCTTCAATCTTCATCTTTAACTCAAACTTGAATCCTGAAATGTTAGATAACACACATATATTCAAGCAGTGATATTTCAATTGATACATGTTTTTGAGATGTTGATTAATCATCAAAACGGATTAACGATTATTAGCCAAAAAGACAACAATCTCCCCATTTTTTATGATGACAACTTATCAATCTAAATACATGTTTAAATTTGAATTTTATCATTCACAATCAATATCTAAAGCTCCCCATATCTTATAGCTCCCCCTATCTATAAGCATGTATTTATTTCTCCCTCTTTGGCATAAACAAAAAGACTTATAAAATAATATGATAAGCAATTTAAGCATTTGAGATATGATAACGGAAGCGAGATTATTAAGCCAAACACATGAGAGACAACAATAAACCATGCATTACACTGAGAAGTAAAGACATACATAAGAGACAACGTCAAAGGCAAAAACTACTCAAAGTTCAAAACAAAATACAACAATAAGCCAAGGTCTGAACCAACACCATCATAAACCGAAATACAGTGACAATACGAGACACACGCTCCACACAAAAACAACACCGAATCACCCAAGCCTCTGATCATGCAGCAGAGAGGAGAGAGAGTCAATAGAAGCTTCAATCCGGCCGAGATGAGCGGATGTGGACGCCTCAAACGCATCGAAGCGAGCAGAAGTGGACGCCTCGAAAGATTGAACTTGATCTGAAAGTTGTTGAAAATGATACTGATCAATGGAATATGAAGATGACCACTGCCCTTGAGCCCAAGCAGTAGAGTCTCCCTCACCCCACCAGGAGCTAGAATCGTGAGGGACATTACGAGGCATCCATCTCGGATCTTCGGAGACCTCTTCTTCTTCTTCTTCTTCGCTCTCTTCTTCAGAGTTGTCATCTGAATCCTCAGCAGATGAAAAAGATGGCGAAGAAGAAGCAAAGGACTTCATTTTAGAAAGAGTGGTCTTACTAATAGGAAATTCGTAGACCAAGGAAGGATATTGTGTCACATCGACTTTCCAATGTTCAAACACAGCAATGAGCCACATACGAAAGGGAAGGTATGAGCCACTACGATTAGTCATATGCAAAATCATAAAGGTTGGCCAATCCACCAAGATTCCTTTGTAGAGATAGTAAATGCACATGAGTGCCATGTTAGATATCTCATTCCGATGACCAAATTTAGGAAGACGATTGTATGAGATGATTTGGGTAAGGATACGAGGAACGGGATGTAAAAGTGAGGCATTGTGTTTGTATCGACCGTTCACTAAAGGAGGTGGAATGGCATATAAGTCGGTGACAATTTTAGCAAGTTCAGTGTTAGGATGAGCACCGAGAGGATGCTCAAGGTAAACGTGGATGCCCCCTGAATCTAAATGAAGAGCGTCGGATAAAAGGGCGGGGGTAACAAAATAATTCTTGCCATTAATCATGGTGGTAAGATATTGATGATTTGGGACTTCTCTAAGATTGCAATAAAATTGTTGGACAAGGAAAGGATAGTAAGGTTTAGATACAATCTTTGTGAGTAAATAGGTTAACTGATTTGCATCTAAAAGAGGTTTTAACGAAAATGAAGTGAAATCTGCTACCTCAACCTTCCGACAAGGTATGACGTTGGCAACGGAGAAATATTTGTCCCAAGCTTTCTGAGCGACATCATCAATGGGGAAGAAGTGAAGCAAGTGTGGTACCGGAGAAGCCAGAGCACGAGAAGAGGAAGGTTGTGCGTCTTGTTTCTTCTTTGAGTGACTATCGGTAGCCTTCTCTGTTAAGGGTTGTTTCTTGGAGATAGTGAGTTCGAGCAAACCATTTTGGAGGAAGATGGTGGAGACGGAAGAAGGTGGTTGATGGGAGTCGAAAGATGGACGAACGAGTGGAGGAGGACGGCTGGAGAGGGTTGGCGGTCGACCGGAAAGGGATGGGCGGTACTTAGGGTTTGAGGATTGGAAAAGGGAGATATAAGGGGAAAGCCTGTCAGAAGTCCTAATATGCGCTGAAATAATCCGAACGGTCGACCGCTCGAAAGTCCCGGTCGACCGGTGGGTTAAAAAAATTGAACAACCCACGACCGCACAGCTACTGGTCAAAATCGGTCGGACGAGAATTACAAAATGATCGACCGATAGCAAAAAATTTAAGACCAGGGAAGCTACTGGCGTGATTCGGTCAGACGAAGTAAGGATATCGGTCGACCGAATGAAACGTTTCAAAGAAGGTGGAGGTACAGACGATTTTCGGTTGGACGAAAAGAGGACGTCGGTCGACCGAAACAATGCATGAAAGTTGCTGAGTGATTTTCGGTTTGACAAAAACACATACACGGTCGACCGCAAAACTGCTCGGTCGTCCGAAACTGAAACACGGTCGATCGGACACTTAAGTGAACTTCAGTCAGGTCGATCACACGAGAATCGGTCGAACGAAGTAGAGTAAGTGGTCGAAGAAAACACACCAGGGAAACTCAAAAACAAAACAGCAAGCGACCGGTCGACCGAAAACAATAATGCGGTCGACCGAACGAGAGAAAACTTTGAAAAACTACTTTGAGAAACAGTAATCCGGTCGAACGGAACCTCATTTCTGTTCGACCGAATAACGTCTGAAATGCCGAATTTTGAAACAAACCCAATAAATTCGCAAACATTTGGAAAGAAACCACAACCAAGTATCAAGCTTTGACCAAAAAAACACGTGAAACGTTCAAGGTATACGTCATTTAAGTTACGCATGCCTAGATTTAGCCTTATATGAATGAATTGATCAACGTTTAAAGGTTTTTTGAAGATATCCGCAAGTTGATCATTAGTGGGAACAAATATAAGCTTAATGTCTTCCTTTGTTGCATGATCTCTAAGAAAATGATGTCTAACCTCAATGTGTTTAGTTCTAGAATGCAATATGGGATTTTTCGAAAGATTTATTGCACTAGTATTATCACATAATATAGTAGTACTTTGAAACTCAAGTTTCAAGTCTTTGAGGGTTTGCCTCATCCACAAGACTTGTGCACATGCACAACCGGCGGCAATGTATTCGGCCTCGGTTGTCGACAATGCAACACTATTTTGTTTCTTACTAAACCAAGAGACAAGCAATTTTCCCAAGAAATGGCAAGTGCCACTAGTACTTTTTCGATCTAAATTGCAACCGGCATAGTCGGCGTCACTATAGGCAACAAGATCAAAAGCTCTAGTCTTGGGGTAAAACAAACCAAATTCTTGAGATCCTTTGAGATATCGAAAAATACGTTTTAAAGCATTGAAATGAGATTCTTTAGGACAAGCTTGAAAACGAGCACACAAACACACAGAAAACATAATATCCGGACGACTAGCAGTAAGATAAAGCAAAGATCCGATCATACCTCGATATTTCTTGATATCCACCTCTTTGCCATTTTCATCTTTGTCTAGCTTAGTGCTAGTGCTCATGGGAGTGTTGTGTGGCTTGCTATCTTCAAGACCAAAGCGTTTTAAAAGATCTCTTGTGTACTTTGCTTGGTGTACGAAGTTCCCATCTTTAGTTTGCTTAATTTGAAGTCCGAGGAAAAAGTTTAGTTCACCAATTAAGCTCATCTCAAACTCCCCCCTGCATAGACTTGGAAAATTCTTTGCAAAGACGCGAGTTACTTGCACCCAATATTATATCATCAACATAGATTTGTACCACTAGTAAATCATGATCATATGTTTTAACAAAAACAGTGGTATCCCTTTACCCACACAAAAACCTTTGTCGATTAAGTTCTTTAATTTCTCATACCAAGCACTAGGAGCTTGTTTGAGGCCGTAAAGAGTCTTTTTAAGTTTAAACACATGGTTTGGGTAAGTTTCATTTACAAATCCGGGGGGTTGTGCCACAAAAACTTCTTCATTTATAAAGTCATTTAGGAAAGCACATTTAACCTACATTTGATATAATTTTATGTGCATGTAAGATGCATAAGCTAATAACATATGAAAGGCTTCCATTAGAGCGACGGGGGCATAAGTTTCATCAAAGTCTATACCCTCCTCTTGGTGATATCCTTGAGCAACGAGTCTAGCTTTGTTTCATATTACATTCCCATCTTCGTCAAGTTTATTTTGAAATATCCATTTAGTTCCAATAACTGTTTGGTTAGAAGGTTTTTCAACAAGTTCCAAAACATTATTTCGAACAAATTTATTTAGCTCTTCATGCATAGCCATTAGCCAAAATTCGTCATTAAAGGCTTGTTCAACTTTCTTAGGTTCTAATGAAGAGATAAATGCATAATAATTAGAAACTTCATGTGCTTTAGATCGTGTCGTCACACCTTGAGAAACATCTCCAATCACAAAGTCCTTCGGATGATCCTTTTTGTAGGTCCAATCCTTAGGAAGATCCTCCACGTCCTCTTATGGAAAACTTGGAGGCTCTTGATGAGACTCAAGAGGAGCATCTTGTGATGATACATGTCTAATTATATCCATGCAATCATCATCAAGAGAGAAGTTATCTACACAAGCTAAGTCGTCAAAGTTAATGTGTAGAGATTCCTCAACACAACTTGTTCATTTGTTATAGATTCTATATGCTTTACTCCTATCGGACTACCCTAAAAAGATAGCCACATCAGATTTTGCATCAAATTCCAAGTTGTCTTTAGTATTGAGGACAAAACATTTTGAGCCAAAAGCTTTAAAACATGAAATTTTAGGAGTCCGGTTATGCCAAAGTTCAAACGGAGTTTTCTTTAAAATAGGTCGAATGAGAACACCATTCAACACATAGCAAGAGGTGTTAACAGCTTCGCACCAAAAATATTTCGGAAGCCCTTTTTCCACAAGCATTGTTCTTGCCATTTCTTGAAGAGTTCTATTTTTCCTCTCAACTACCCCATTTTGTTGAGGAGTGCGAGGAAACGAAAAATTGTGCTCAATTCCATACTTTTCACAAAACTTTTGAGAGGATTCATTTTCAAATTCTCCTCCATGATCACTACGAATAGTGACTATGTTAGAATATTTTTCTCTTTGAACACGTTCGCAAAAACGTGTAAATCTTTCAAAAGCGTCATACTTAGCTAAAAACAAAACCCAAGTGAATCTCGAAAAGTCGTCAACAATCACAAATGCATATCTTTTCCCTCCTGAACTTACGGTCCTTGAGTGTCCAAAAAGATCTAAGTGTAAAAGCTCGAGGGGTTTTGAAGTTAACACTACATTTAGAGATTTAAATTGTTTTCCAAATTGGCATGCATCACAAAGTTTGTCCTTTTTTAAATCAATTTTTGGTAGTCCTCTAACCAATTCAAGTTTGGATAATTTGTGCAATTGTGACATACTAATATGTCCCAAGCAGTTGTGCCATAACCAAGCTTCGTCATGTGAGGCAACTAAGCATGTTTCAACACTTAGGTTTCTAAGATTATCAACATGCACAATGTAAATGTTATTTGATCGATATCCATTAAAAACAATTTTCATGTCATTTTTAGAGATGATATGGCAAGTGTGTTTGTCAAACACAACTAGAAAATTCTTGTCGGTTAATTGACTAACTCTAAGCAAGCTATGTTTTAACCCAACTACTAATAAAACTTTTTCAATGTTAGGAGTAGTAGAATTACCAACATTGCCGATGCCGACAATGTGTCCTTTAGTATTATCTCCAAATGTGACGGTTCCTCCCTTCTTATGCTTTAAGTTGGATAGAACTTGGGAGTCTCCCGTCATATGTCTCGAGCACCCGCTATCGAGAATCCACTTCCCTTCTCTCCTTGTTTTTATCTACAATCAAAGAAAGAAGTGAAGACTTTGGTTCCAAAATTTGTTTGGGTCCTTGAGGGTTAGCTTTTGGTACCCAAACTTGAGTAGTCTTAGGTACCCAAACATTTGAATAATTGGTTTTCTTAACAAGAGAGTTATTCATTTTAACAAAGTAGGAAGTGTGTTTCTTTTGTTTACCTCCCTTATAGCCTAGAGCATGTTTTGTTAGCGATTGAGTTTGTGTTCCAAGAAGCATGTCAAGCATCTTTCTTCCTAAGGTGAATTTCTCTATGTCTTTCGTGAGTTGCATATTCTTGGCAATGAGATCTTCATTTAGATGATTATCTTTTTGTAGATTTCAGAATTGTAATCTCATCATTTAGAATCTTAATTTCTTTCGTTAGCATATCACATTTGATAGATTGATCTAGATTCACTTTTCTAGCTAATTTGTTTTTATGACAAATCATTTCATAACGCTCGGCAAGTTCATGAAACGCATCTAAGAAATCATCATAAGGAGGTGTTTCGTTTAGGGATAGCTCATCGTCGTCGATCTCCACCACGTGAGGTTGATCACTCATCTTTGATGATGGAGGAGGGCTCGAGTCGGAATCAACATTAGATGCCATGAAGCACATGTGTGCTTCTTCTTCTTGGGAGTATTCGGAGTCGGAGTACTATGATGAACTTGAGTCATCCCAAGTAGCTTTGAGAGCCTTTTACCCATCCTTTTCGCGACGATCTCTTCTCTTGTAATCGTCATGTCCTTTAGGTCTCTCTTCCTTTTCCTTTCGGGGTGGCCTTTCATCTCTATCTCTTCTTGGTCTCTCATCCATTTCTCTTCTAGGAGGATATTTCCTTTCTTCTCTTCGTTCACGATCCCTCGGCCTACGCAAGGGGCAATCCTTCTTCATGTGGCCGGTTTTGTTGCACTCATAGCACGTGAATATCCAAGAGGATTCTCCTCTTCCGTTTGCAATTTTTCTCTTGAAGAGGAACTTCTTGAAGTTGCGGGTTAGAAAAGCAACATCTTCATAGGTGTCCTCGTCTCCGATTGCGTCTGAATCCGAGGTTGCTTTTAACGCAATTTGTTTTTCCTTTCGTTTATATCCTTCCCTTTCCTTATCCTTCTCTCTTCTTTATTCCATTTGGATCTCATACGCCATGAGGTTTCTAATGAGATCCTTCATCTTCAACTTTGAGAGATCTTGGGCTTCTTCAATAGCCGTAGTCTTTTTATCCCAATCCAAAGTCAAGGACCTAAGAAACTTTCGTACCCTATCACTTTCAATCACAACCCTACCAAGGTTCTTCAAAGAGTTAGTAATAAGAGTAAAGCGAGTATGCATCTCGCTAATGGATTCATTCGGTTTCATAGCAAACATTTCATACTTTTGCATAAATGAATCTATTCTAGTTTCCTTAACGGATAATCGATCTTCAAAGTGACTTTCTAACATATGCCAAGCTTCAAATGCGGAATCACATGCATTAATTCTACTATATTGTTCTTCGGTCAATCCACACATAATTATGTTCATGAGTTTAGCATTCATTTGAATCATGGCTAACTCATCATCATCCATACGTTCTAATGGTTTGTTTTGAGTATATGGTATTTGAAAGAACACCCATAATTTAACATCATAAGATTGTATGAACGTGGTCATACGTTTCTTCCAATAGGCATAGTTTGTTCCATCAAACAAAGGAGGTCTTCCGGTGTGAAATCCCTCTCTTTGTTGGGCCATTGCTACAAGTGTGAATTTGTCTAAACGCAATTAACAAGGCTCTGATACCAAATGTAGGATCTACTAGCCCCTAAACTTAGTCTAAAGGGGGTGTGAATAGACTAATTACGGTTTTAAGGATAACTATGCCAAATTCAAAGATAAGACAATAATATTAAAGAGAGAACAAACAAACCACTACTCCGGATGTATAGAGGTTTGGATCCAACCACCGGATCCTAGTCCTCTCTTACAAATTGCTCTTACTCGAGCAACTTCGCGTCCTCCACTAATCCGATCTCCGTTGCGGGCCGAGATCACGCCTTTACACCACACGCTTTGCAAACACCCTCGCCTAGCTTGGACAACCTTCTCACAACCCGAGAAGAGCTTCACTCCGGAAGCTTGTACAACTCTTGAAGAATAATACTTCAACAACTAATCTTGGGCACTTGAAATGAATCATGCAATCTAGTGAAGATGATTTCAAGTGAGAAGATATGAGCACAAGGGTTTAGAAAAATTTCGGAGTAGTAAAAATATTTTGAGCTTAGAGAAAGATTGGTGACTTTGTAAGAGTGTTCTAAGCTCTATTTATAAGTTCTAAACAAGTTCTAGCCATTGGGATTGAAGTGATGAAAAGATGTGCAAGAAAACACAATTCAGAAATGACAGGACAGATTTCTGGCGACAAACGGTCGACCGGATCGCGTTACACGGTCGACCGATTATAAGCAGTGTTTGGTTCGGTAGAACGAAGATGCTAACGGTCGATCCAACTTGGCTCGAACTTAAGTGATCGATCGAACGGTTTGGAATACCAGTTCGACCGAAACGAGACAATAGCACTGGGTCTGCAAAAGACTTTAGTTTCGGTCTACCGTGAATAGAGTTTCGGTCAACCGGTTGACATGTTTGATTTAAGACCCGATAACAACAAGTGTAATCGGTTGAATGAGGTAAGTGTAAAGTTCGACAGAAAAAGCCCAGTAAAAATGAGACAGGGAAGAATCAAGATTCAGTCGACTGTAAAGGGAATTCCGGTCGACCGGAACACTAAATCCAAACTTAGGTTAGTTAGAAAAATGTGTATACGACCGTTGGAGTATACGACAAGTATAACGGTCATAATAAATACAAATACAAAAAACAATTGGTCGAACAGATATGAACTTTCGGTCGACCGAAATATAACAGTAAAAGAGGATATGAAGAAAAGGTCGAACAAAATGTGTATGTCGGTCGACCTATTTCTAACAGGCAAAATAGATAGGATCAACGGTCGAATGGATGAAGGAATTTGGTCGACCATTTGGGACAAATTTCGTTGCCTGGGAAAGTCTGGTGAAAAAACGGTCGAACAAAAAAGTTCTGCCGGTTGACCGATTAAGTGCAGTTTTCCTATTTTTTTGTTCTAATGAGTTTGGTTGAGTTTCTAATGAAGTCTAGGATATATGGAAAATAATGTGAGACTTCTATAAGTATCCTAAGTGATGTGTAATGCAATGACTCATGAATTTCAAGTGCCAAGTTACATATGAAGCCTAAATACATGGAATTTAAACTTAGCTACACTTCAATCTTCATCTTTAACTCAACTTGAATCCTGAAATATTAGATAACACACATATATTCAAGCAATGATATTTCAATTGATACATGTTTTTGATATGTTGATTAATCATCAAAACGGATTAACGATTATTAGCCAAAAAGCCAACACGTTCTACCCAATTCGGTCGACCATATTTGTTTTGAATTGCGTCCTGTAGGTTTTTGTTTTGTGATTCTTACACAAACCATACCTAAGTTATCCCTGATGGCTATAACAGCTTAGGAGCAAATAAATAGGTGTTCCCTTGACACAATTACACAACTCTTCCAATTCTTATTGTCATATATACCTAAGAGAAAGCTCCAAGTCTCCCATTCCCCAAATCCTACTCTCCAAGCTATACTTCCACATCTTAGATCAATTTCATATCCCAAACTAAGTGTGCTCAAGTTAGAGAGTGAGTGATCCACTCAAACATACTGTTGTAAAGAAGCAAGGACTTTAGTGAAAGCCCGAAGTGTCCCTCTCGGATTGTGAGAGGAAGAAAATCAAGCTAGCGAGGTTGTTCGCGGTGCTTGTGGTGTAAAGGCTTAATCTCAGCCCGAAACAAGGTTGATAATGAAGACGTGAGCGGAGCTCTAGGTAGATCGAGCGGATCTTGCAATAGAGGAAGTAGCAGGAGGCCGAACCTCTATAAAAATTCCAGTGCCTTCTTGTTGGTTTGCATATTCACTTTGCTTGCTTGTTTTGTTTTTAAATTCCACTGCATCTTTGATTGTTCAGCAAGTAGAGTTAGTTTATGGCTAAAATCGATTAGAACTAAGCCACATTTACATGTATTATGGGGTGTAATAATTTGACATTACAAATGATATTATGTTACATGATATATGAATTTGCTAAAAACCCAAGGATCAAAATTTGTTTGATCTACCTCAAGTCAAAATTGTAGACCATTTTTAAATCGGTCGACCAGATGCTTCAGAACGGTCGACCAGATCGGATACGCATTAGTCGACCAAAACTTATTAGGATGTATCTTGATAATAGCAACGACCGACTGGGCGTAGTATAGGGTTGACCGAAAAATTCCAAGAAATAGCTTGGTGATAGGACAATCGACTGGTATGGGGACGCGGTTGATCGAAACTTACCAGGAGCAATTTTGGTAAGGGAACGGTCGACCAGGGTGAGACATGGTTTGATCGAAATTCTCCAGGGACTTTTCCTTATAGATATTCGGTCGACCGTGTAGCTCACGATCCGACCAAACATGTAAAAGTCTTAACCATTTGGTCGACCGAGTTGTGATTTTGGTCGACCATTTGGCACGAATTTGCCTTGAATTATTAAGAGATTAGTGTTGATCATGGGTTGGATTTATTCCAATTATTGTCAAACGTGGATGAGGTGATTATTGTAAATTTGAGATTGGGTGTAGGGAGAGAAAAGCAAGAGATCATGGGTAGGTGGATTACCCATGATGTGGGTGTTGGGAGAGTGTATAAATAGATCTTTTGTCCTACTTGTTTAAGGTTAATGAAAAAATATCCTCTCTCCCTAACCTCTCCACTAATCCATCCAAAATTTTGTTAATTAATTAAGCTTTTGGAGATTAAATTCTCAGGGAGCTTTAGAGGGATTATTAGCTAGATCTAAGCTTGATTTAGAGATTGATTGGCTAGCTCTTTTGTCTTTCATCTTGTTTGGAGTTTGGTGAACACTTAGAGGCAAATCGGTGGACGATTCAATGGGAAACGCACCTCGAAATCTTCATAAAGATTTTAGAGAACCATTAGGTGTGATCACCTTCTATTTATTTTAATATATATGTTAGTTACATGATGTTTGAATAAATATAACACACTATACATAAAATTGTCGAAAATATGAAATCGATCATGTATGTATGTATGTATGTATAATTTTTCGAAAATATATACATAAATAGGGGCACAAAATCCAACTCCTTCTTCTTCACAAAAAAGCACTAACGCTCCACAATGTGAGAAACTAGGTCAGATGAATCCATAATCCAACAATTCCTGCAACTACTTCTTCAGCTCAACCAGCTCTGTAGGTGTCATTCGATACGGAGCCTTAGACTGTGGAGTGGTACCAGCTACCAAATCGATGCTGAACTCAATCTATCGGTGTGGCGACAGGACGGGTATATTGGCTTGAAACAACTTGGAAAAGTCCTTCACGAGTTTTATGTCCTCCAATCTCCTTATCTGAAGGTATGGAACTACATGATTAGCCAAGAACGCCATGCAACCTTAGTGCATCAACTTTTGTGCCTTCACATAAGAAACGATGATTTGGCTTCTTTTGCTCGTTGTCCCCCTAATCAACACATCAGGCTGGTCCTTCGTTGGTATCAGGATCTTCTTCTCATGGCAAAAGATCCAAACATCTTATTGTGACAGTCATTCCATCCCCAGTGTGACATCGAAGTACTCCATCAATAGCAAGACCAGATCTATTGGAAAATCTTCGTCTCTCATAACAATTGTGGTGTTGGGGAGAAAGCTCCCTACAATGCCCACCTCTCCTATAGGCGTACAGACTTCCAAACTAGTAGTGAGTTGCACCGGGCACGACCCAAAACGTCCACAAAGTTCTCCGAGATGAAGGAATACATAGCGCCATAATCAAAAAGTACTCTAGCAACGTGACTGTAAACATAAAGTGTACCTTCCACCACATTGTTGGCGTCCTTTGCCTCCTCAACCTGGATGGTGAAGACTCATCCATCTTTCTTTCCCTACACTGGTGGTGAAATAGATCGGCTGACTCGGCCTCTCCCTGCATGTTATGGTCCTGGTCTCATACTGAGCTCGCCTTACATGTTAGGGCACTCCCAAATGTAGTGCCCCCGCTGATCGCATCCCAAACAAGCCCTAGAACAGAAAAGGCATATCCGTCCAGGGTGAAC
Source organism: Triglochin maritima (assembly GCA_963682175.1). Taxonomy (NCBI): domain Eukaryota; kingdom Viridiplantae; phylum Streptophyta; class Magnoliopsida; order Alismatales; family Juncaginaceae; genus Triglochin; species Triglochin maritima. Next base: position 15,545,372 of record OY821786.1, read on the forward strand.
TTGCAGGCCTCAGGTCGGCGTGTGCCACCTCTTTCAATCAGGGGCCACTTGCCCGAATATTGTGTGAAATGGTCAGTTGCACGTCCCCCAACATTATTAACCTTGCACGACCTCCGGGGCTCCTGGTATTTGTCTTGATAGTCCTTATATAGAATAGTCACGCACTTCATGGCATCCACCAAGGTCTGCGGCATGCTAGTGAGGACATGGGTCCTAAGCTGCTTACGAAGTCCCTGCGTAAACTTATTCGCCCTATGCTCATGAGTAACATAGATCTCTGGACAATAGCACTCCGGAGTGTTGAACTGGTACACATAGCTCTCCAATGTCAACTCCTTCTGCTCCAGGACCAGGAACTCCTCTCACTTTACGTCCCTGACATGCTGCGTGAAGAATTTATGATTGAACTCCTCTAGGAACACCTCCCAACTCACATCCTCTCTATCACTGAACACCACATTGGACGTGGCTCTCTACCAGTTGGAAGCTGAACAACCCATCACATAGGTGGCCAGATCCACCTTCATCTCCAAGAGGCATCCAATCACCCAGAATATCCTTTGGATCTTAAAAATCTAGTCCTCAACTGCCTCGGAGTCCACTCCATCCTCGAAGGTAGGAGGATGCTAGCGCATGAATTTCTCTTGCATTGTGCCTACTCCCACCTGCTCATTTCGAGTCGTCTGGCACTCCAGAACTCCTTGAGACTCTCTACGGTCCCAGAGGCATCTGCCGCTCCTCCTCCCATGCCACGCCACCAGTCGTTGCACTGGGGCTACACTCGTGTAGTGCAGATCTTACACGTCTCGAAGGCACCTAACACAACAATCAAGAAGATGAATCAATTCAACTATGCATGCATGATCAACTAAAAAACGCAAAATTCTATCAAACTTTTCCTAATGGTGGTTTCTTTAGATGAGTATACTAGAACTGACTTGCTCTGATACCAAACTATAACATCCTTAAAAAAATAGAAAATTAAAACAAAACTTCAATAAGACATAAGACCAGAAGGAATAAGGAAATTACTCATAATACTCAAAATAAAGGTGCACCATTACATAATACTCAAAATAAGGAAATTACTCATAATACTCAAAATAGGTTCAAGTTGATTACATCAAGGACGTTAAAAGGACATAATACAGGTAAGGACAAAACCTAAGGATAAAACTCGAGGATCGGTCTTGGTGTTCACTCGTCCTCAGTCGCCACCCACTCAACACCTAACGAGGCCCTGAAATGCAAACACGATAAGATGCCTGAGTTTTCATAACGAAAACTCCGTATACCAAGTACACTTGTCTACATATATATATGTATATATAAATGCACTATACAATGAACCTATCAAACTAGTATCACATGGCATGGAAGTGTAAACAAGGAGAAGTTCCCTAATCTGTGGCAATAATGGACAACTGTCCCACCAACAACATTGGTTTCCCCAAAGGTACGCACCACAGGCATACGTGGTCGTACAGAGAGTACGCGACACACCCCCACTCGCGTCTATACTAATCACGAGTGTTTGGTAATGGTTGCATGCACTTCCAAGTCATAGATACATATTTGATCTCATGGTCCTCAAGCCACAACTCCCGCCAGAGTCGTTTCTCTGGTCGGTCTTGCCATCGAGTCGTGCCATCTTTGTCACCACAAGAATCGCACAACCATCTTGCTCCGTGGAGCCGCATAACATAATGCATTGGGATCCGTGATCCCTCAGGTTGACTCCATGAAATGCAACTTGCCATACTAAAGCCTATCACAACCAAGTGCACATGTACCAAGCATCCATACTCTTCACCCGATGGTCCTTGGGCAGGCACGCTCATCACATCTACCGTCACCACCCGACTCACGCTCTAGGAGGGGGCACTGGTTTCTCAGAAAACAGCTCGACACCAAACAAAATGGCAAGAACTCAAATATGGATACCAATGGTTAACTGGTATTGGAAAAATGGCCAACTATTTTCTTATGAATAGGAAAACGTTCGAACAGAAGCACAAGTCGGTCAAACACATAGGCTAGAACTTAAGTGAATCGGTCGAACCAAGGTCTATGGGCGGTCAACCGTTATAGGGTCATGGACGGTATAAACATGAACAATGAGGTAACGGTCAGACAGAAAGGGAAACTGTCAAACTAAAAATAACAGGGACTTCTGAAGTACGGAAACATCTACATCCGGTCGACTACCCTAATTGCGTCGGTCGACCGGTACCAGGGTGATGCATGGGTCAGCCCTTCTGCCGCCCCTCGTCACTGGCAAGGCTTTTGGCCTCCGACGACGTGCAAAACCCCCTTACACAGCTTGTGTAAGCAAAGGAAATGTAACTTGGCATACCTTTTACAAGCTCTTCGGAGTTTGCCGATGCTCACTGGAGTTCCAGTAGCCTCCCCTTGCCTCCGTAAACTCAGCCACCACCAAGCCCACCTCTTGTTGCACTAAAGAACGTTTCTCCATCATCGGCCGAACTCTACACCTTTGGTCTTCCTTGTGTCGTCGTCGCACCACAACCTTCAGCACCACCGGCCTCCACGAGAGATAGGTGAGAGGGGAAGGGAGGAAGGTTGGAGTGGAGTGAGAGATGTGAGAGTTGGGTGCTTTTCTCTCCAACAAGCACACACCAACCAAGGCATGCATGGTTGCCCATACCTCCCCCTCACCTCAAACGCCCCCACCTTACCTCCACATGCTAGCCCACTCCATCAAAGTCAAAGAAACTATAATCACCCCCACTTAAGCAAGCATAAACCACATTAGTCAAAACTAATAATCCACCCCACTTAATTCTTTCCTAACATGATTAACCACTAATTCTAGGTTAGGACTTAACACAATTCCTCAAAAGGAAAGTGGTCGGAATGATTTTGTTTGGTAAAACGGATGATTATCCGGATACAATTCCTCAAAAGAAAAGTGACCGAAATAACCGTATTAGTTTGATGGCCGATGGTGCATGGTCCTGGCAGTGCCGATATATGAAAGGAGAAGATGGAAGAAGTGCTAAATCATCTCCATCTCACCTTTTCTAGTAGTGGCTTCCTTTTTGGAATCAGACAAACGAATCGTTCAATCTCCTCTTCTTCTCCAACGTCTATTGCTGTGGTATCTCCTCTATTTTCTCACGTATGTGTGTGTTGATGTGTATGGTGGAAGGAGGTGGCGTGATGGGAAGATGGCGTGGGGTTTGTGTATATGTGTTTTTGTTGTCTGGAGTTGTGTGTATAGATTTTGTAACCTTTTTTCTCAACATGATGTGTTGCTTATATAGGCTTTAGATTACACCACGGTTGGAACCTGACCATGGCCAGGATCATGCGCACGTATTCATAATCGTGGGAACAACATGTGTGCTTGTCAAAATTTGCATGCATGTGGACTAGGATAAGTTACTCACGTTGGAAATGCATGGTCTTGGTATTTATTTATTTATTTATTTATTTATTTTCTCAATGTTAAAATGTCACTTTTACCTTTGAATCCTATGAACTTCCACATCTTTTCGTGTTTTGACCTTATTTTCATGTCGAATCTAGTAAATATAGATCAAGAGATTAATCACGGAAACGCCACATCAAAAATTGCACTAAGTTGGACTGACAATTGGTTGACGATCGTTAGGAAATTTCCTTTGATTAGAGATGTATTTTTTGTGTGTTAACACTATGTTTAATATAAACATTAAAACAAAAATAACAAGTAAAACAACACCCATGGTATTATTGAGGATATTCTAATCCTTCAACGGAAATAATGAGATAGTAGCACCAACTTCGAGTATGCCAAAAATAAATTCAGGTCGTGCCATTTGATATTTTTAGTTATATAACCGAGAGATATATTCGTAGTGATACGTCGCGTAATATAGATGGCCCGTCTAATAAATAGAGAGAGGGTTGCAACCTTTTCAAGTTAGCCTTGTATCCTAGTCGTCACCAGCAAATGAGTATTTGGCACCTTTCTCCTCCGTGTGCTCCAGAAAGACATCTAGATCGCAGATTTACGCTTCTTCTCCAAGAGAGTCGGAGACAGCTGACCAATAGATGAAGACGGATGATTTTGTATGGAAACCTGCTCGGTCTTATTCTGCTACGTACATTAGGGTTGATCTATTTTAACGTATGGTTCCCGAATTTGTACTTTACCAACCAATATAGATATATTGATGATCAAAATATGAAGAGAACAACTTTTAATTTCCTTATAACGATTCATATGTACACCAAACAATGATTAAGTTACATTTGATTATTATAAACTTAATAAACATAAGTTCAAAATAAACATGATTGTTCAACCAAGTTAACGTGAAATTTTATAAAATCTTAATTTTAATCAAACAAGAAATATAAACCTATGTTCAATATAATCATTAATGCAAAAATAACAAGTGAATAACAACCATGGCGATTATTGACGATATTCTAATCCATTAGAGGAAATAATGAGATAGTAGCACCAATTGTGACTGCGTTACTAAAATATTAATTTACATTTCGAATTCTTATGCATGCGTCTTTGTAATAAGCAGTTTACATCAATGATGGATTCTTATGCATGCGTCTTGTAAATAAATTTTACATATTCAACTTTTCTTAGCCAGCAAGGAAAATAACTAAACAAGCTAATTTATTGTGGAACCAATACAAGCCAACTTGGAAATGTGAAGTAAATAGTATTTTTCATATAGAGTACAAAACAACCATACTCCAAATCTCTTGTAGATTGTAAAGTAAAACATATAGTTGACCCTTCCAAACACCAAGAAAATTGAAATATTTCTCTAATAAACCTAATTACAGTTATAGCGAAAATAGCACAATCACTCATCCGTCTAAACTAAAACATCCACATATAATACTTCTAATTGTGAAATATGGAATATCAAATAATTCATAACAGTCTTCACGTGGGAAATAATTTAGCTTGGCGTATTAATGGAATCACAACAAAATATTTATGGAATAACACTTATTTATTTAGATCATTACACAAATATTACATGGTTTGGCTTCCTCTTACTTAGAATAATATTTGGGATGCTATATATTAGCGTAACCACGCAAAGTGTATACATGATGCAAACTTAGTAACAATATCCGATGCAGTGAGGTGCATATATATTAGATCGTGTTGCCCAGTAAATAGGGCCGGTGCAGTATATTGGTGAAGCATATTTCCATCGTCCCCTACATCTATATAGGTTATCAAATCCTCCAATACAGCAATAACCCCACCTATATTTGCCTGTTCATAGGTCAAAACAATTAAATTCACTTAGCATTAAAGAGCATTTCATTCGAGTCAAAATTTCGTAAATCAATCTTTAATTGAAAATGAGATCAGAATTCCCTCAATCTACTTGAGGCTTATGTTCCTAATACACTTTCAAAAAAATTAACTATAATTCAAAATTTAAACTGTGTATTTTGATATACGACGTGAGTTATTCGTGCACGTCGAAATTCATAAATTTGATAATCATTTCATATAAGATCAAGAGACCAACAAATAGTCTATTCATTTTTATTTATATCTTAAACCTATTCAAATCGTATCTCCAAATTACTAAAAATCACCAAGTCCAATAAAATTATTATCTAACTTACTATATTTGGTCGATACTCCTGTTGCCATTTTGGAATTTGACAATTTGTCGCGATGGATCACCACATCAGAATCAGCGAATACATGATTTGGGATGAGCGCAACCATAATCACCAAGAAGGTGAACATAGCAATAGCCTTTGATGTCATTGCACAGGATTTGAAGTTTCGGAGTATAAGAAATATTTATTACCAGAAAGAAGAATATATAGAATTAAACTCCAGTGTAAGACTCCCCTGCACCTCCAGAAGTATTTATAGTGACAAATTGCTCTAAATATAAGTTATGATATTGGATTATTACTCAGTCATAACTATGAAAAGAAAATACTTTTAGATTAGTACTCAACGACTTAATAAATTGAAGTCATCTTTCATGTCGTATTTTAATATAGCACTCGGTTTTGTTTGTGACTGGTTGACATTAACGTTTTGACAATAATGTGCTAAATAGACAAAATTGTACGATTAGTATTCCTGGTAGATCGGTCAACCAAGTTAACGTGAAAGTTACTAAAATCTTAGTTTTAAGGCAAATTATTTGCTTCTTTTTACCACTCCTATTACCCATAAAATTGTAGATATTCATGACCCTACCAAAATATGTAAATGATTGAAAATATATTCAAACATTCAATAACAACAAATTTACTTAGAATATGGAGGTTGTTATTCAAAATAACTTACACTTGAATAATATTTTTTAAATCATTCATGGATTTGTCTCATGCGAAAGAATCAAATCAGTAGGCAGTATATGTATCGAGACATACCAAAGCTAGCATCCAATGATCATTTAAAATTATTTATGTTAAATTACTTTATCCATTATTTAATGTTAATCTTCTTTGTGATTCCCAATTCAAATATAATTAAATTACAAGTATTATAGAATATAATAAGATACCTACTACTGCCAAGATGGTACTAGATTACAGGGCTTCTTGTATCATCCTTTTGACTTCCTGTGTTGCAAAGTATAGTGCGACAAAAATAACCAATTCTTGGGCCAAGCTAAATTTGGTAGGGATACCTATTAAATTGAAATTAACAAGATTTAAATTTAAATATTATATAAACTCTGTATGAAAAAGAAGAACGTGACTTACTTTAAGTGGACTTTGATGATTGTTATACACAATATTTCCATCTTAAGGAATTAGATCAAATCAGGGATTGTGACATAGAGTTTTGCTTCAATGTTGTTTGTTGTTGTCTTGCCTACGATTGCTCTATTCATAACACTTTGTATGGTAGAATCTTCACCTTCTTTTATCAAAGCGTGCAAAATCTTGCAATTGATAGGCTACACTTCCTCCTCAAGCAAGTCCTGAATTTATTGAGAATTGAACTTAATCCTATGTGGCGTCCTAGTCACCCGCCACATCATCAGTGTTTGATGACACATCAAGGAGGAGATGAGTCAACACATGAGAAGACAAAAGGTTGAGGGAGTGGAAGAGACAAGAGTCTTTTCATTTCTTGAGTAATTTTCGTCCTAATTATGTATGCAATTTAAGTAGAGGGTGTAATGATCTTTAATGATCATGTTTATGTAGTCTTTATGTTTGGAAGTTGTAGGGTCATGTAAGTGCCTATATAAAGCACTAGAATTCACCATTTGTAACAACAACAACATATATCAAGCATTAGAAGTTGAGCCACGAAATTGTGTGAGAAAAGAGTGAGTATGTGAGTAGAAAGAAGAAGAAGAGTGTGCATTGCAAAATCGGTTTTTTGCTTTGTGAGTAGAGAGTCACCTTCTTTCCTTCGTGCCCCCCCCCCCCCTAGTAACATAGATCAAGAATGGATCAAGTGGAATCAAAAGAAGGCAAAATGAATGGTGATCAGGGTGGTCTAAGGCAGCACACGAGGCGCGCCTTTTAGACCGCCAATTGGCGGTTGGGGACCGCCAATTAGCGGTCCCTGTAGCCCAGGAGACGGGTAATCTCCTGTGGTGGGTTGATCAGTAGCTCCCCGTCCTCCTCCCGTCCTCCAACATCTGGTATCAGAGCCTCGTCCGATGGGAAGCTCGGGAATGACCTCGTTTGGTCATGCGTCATTGCCTCGATTGTCGAAAGGCAACTACGACAATTGGAGTATCCAAATGCGTGCGCTGCTGGGTGCGCATGATGCTTGGGATCTTGTGGAGAGCGGCTTCGAGGAGGAGGCCGAGACGGGAGAAGAAACCGTCGCACAAATCAAAGCACAAAAGGAGAGAAGAGCCAAAGATAAGAGTGCTCTCTTCCTTCTCTTCCAAGCGGTGGATGAGAGTGGCTTTGAAAAGATCGCTGAAGCGAAGACGTCGAAGGAGGCGTGGGACACCCTTGAGAGGAGCTACAAGGGTGCTGATCGAGTGAGGCAAGTGCGCCTCCAAATGCTTCGAGGCGAGTTCGAGGCGTTAAAAATGAAGGAATCGGAAGGTGTTGCCGATTTCGTGACGAGAGTTCGCATGGTGGCGAACAAATTAAAAAGAAATGGGGAGGCGCTGACCGAAGGAAGAGTGGTGGAGAAGGTGTTGCGTTCTCTCACCGAGGACTTCGAGAATGTGGTGTGCGCAATCGAGGAATCAAAGGACCTCGAGGAGATGACTATTGATGATCTAGCTAGCTCGTTGGAGGCACACGAGCAAAGAAAGAAGAAGAAAAGACAAGATGTTTTAGAGGAGGCGTTGCAAGCAAAGATGACGCTTAAGGAGGAGAAACCTCGCAACGTAGATCGTGGAAGCGGTCGTGATTATGGAGGCCATTCAAGAAAGAAGGAGGTCGAATGCTTCAAGTGTGGGAAGCGTGGCCATTTTGCGAAAGAGTGTTGGTCGCAAAAGAAGGTGGAGGATAGCTCCATCCGTGTCCGTGGTGATCGTGGATCGAAGAAGGAGATCGAGTGCTTCAATTGTGGGAAGCATGGACACTATGCAAGGGAGTGTTGGTCGAAGAAGGTGGAAGAGAGTTCCAACCTTATTGTCGATGTGGAAGATACCCACGGTGATGGAATTGCCTTGTTTGTTAACCAGGAGGAGGTGACAATTCATGTCATGCATGCTCTAGTCGAACATGAACATGATGTGAGGTGTGAAAAAGAAGAAAAAGAAGAGGAAGAGGAAGAAGAAAGAGAAGAAGTGGTGACTTCTAACCACGAGGGGGTGACAAATCATGCTCAAGTTGATGATGAGCATAAAGAGGAATACGAAGACAACAATGAGAATGAGGAGCAAGTGGTGGAGGTGGTAGATTCCATTGAGCACCAAGTTGTATCATCCGATGATGAAGAGACGAGACCAAGGAAGAAAAGGAGTCTTGATGATCTATACGAGGGAACAAGTGAGCTAGACTTGATTTGCCTCTTGGATCAAGGCGAGAGCATTCCACTCAATGGAGCGGTGGTGGCAAAAGAAAGAAGGCGAGCCACGATGGATGACGAGATGGAGTTGATAGAAAAGAATGAGACTTGGGAGCAATCTTTGCTTCCAAAATGCCACAAAAAGGCTATTTTCAGGAGGGTGTATAAGAAGAAGACAACACCCCGAGGAAAGGTCAAGCGATGCAAGGCACGCTTGACATCAAAATACTACAAGCAAAGGATCGACATAGATTATGAAGAAGATGTCGCGTCGGAGGCGTGCATGGAGAGAATCCCTCTTTGTGTGACGTATGAACAAGTGAGGTTCATATGGTGTGTTTTTTAGCTTATGCAGAAGCGTTGCCAATAGGTTGCATGAGAGGATGCACAACCTACTTGGGATGGAGGACAGAAGAGGATTAAGTTCAAGGAGGAGTATTGAGAATTGAACTTAATCCTATGTGGCGTCCTAGTCACCCGCCACATCATCAGTGTTTGATGACACATCAAGGAGGAGATGAGTCAACACATGAGAAGACAAAAGGTTGAGGGAGTGGAAGAGACAAGAGTCTTTTCATTTTTTGAGTAATATTCGTCGTAATTATGTATGCAATTTAAGTAGAGGGTGTAATGATCTTGAATGATCATGTTTATGTAGTCTTTATGTTTGGAAGTTGTAGGGTCATGTAAGTGCCTATATAAAGCACTAGAATTCACCATTTGTAACAACAACAACATATATCAAGCATTAGAAGTTGAGCCACGAAATTGTGTGAGAAAAGAGTGAGTATGTGAGTAGAAAGAAGAAGAAGAGTGTGCATTGCAAAATCGGTTTTTTGCTTTGTGAGTAGAGAGCCACCTTCTTTCCTTCGTGCCCCCCAGTAACATAGATCAAGAATGGATCTAGTGGAATCAAAAGAAGGCAAAATGAATGGTGATCAGGGTGGTCTAAGGCAGCACACGATGCGCGCCTTTTAGACCGCCAATTGGCGGTTGGGGACCGCCAATCAGCGGTCCCTGTAGCCCAGGAGACGGGTAATCTCCTGTGGTGGGTTGATCAGTAGCTCCCCGTCCTCCTCCTGTCCTCCAACATTTCAGGAGCTTTCGACGATGGAGCTGCAACATAATACATAAGAAGATATTACTACATACATACATGAGTAATATATTAACAATTATGAAATTATTATATTGGGTTGTTGCTCGGTCCTAACCATGTTGAATAATTTATTATTCGGTTTGTTCTCAAAGAGTTAACAAATTTAAAGTCACGATTCATGTTCTAGTTTTATATATCACTTTGTATGTTTCTTGTCCTTTGTTGAGATTTCAATGTAACGTTTTCTCGCTAAGCATTTCCTGAATCAATTATGAATTCAAAACAGTATTATATAACATACCATCATCGGCCGATAGTCCATTTGCCATTTTGGAATTAGATAACTCGTCGGGATGGATTAATACATGGGAAGCAGTCAATATATGAATTGGAATGACCGTTACAATCAACACAAGCTAAACATAACTAAAGCCTTTGATGCCATTGATTTAAGGACTTGGAGGTTTTAGGTCTCTCGAAATTCTTTATTAAAACAAAGAAAAATAGGAGACTCATTTATATAAAAGGCTGGCATGCACGTCTGACAGTATTTATGGTGTTATATTGCTCTAACTATAAATTATTATATTGGGTTGTTGCTTGGTCCTAACCATGTAAAATAATTTATTATTCGGTTGGTTCTCAAAGAGTTAACAAATTTAAAGTCATGATTCATGTCCGACTTCAATATATCAATTTGTTATGTTTGTTGCCGGATGAGATTTCAATATAACCTTTTCTCGCTAAGTCGTAATATGTGAATTGAGATTTCACTGTAACTTTTTCTCGATAATTTCTAGGACTAGACAAAAATGTAAAAGTCGGATTGTTTAGTAGATTTGTGAAACAAATTAACATGAAAATTACTATAATGTAAATGTCAAATTATTTTTCCCAAGTAGTAAATTAGTTAACGGTCATCAAAATTAAATGGAATAGTTAAGAAGATCGACAATCTGATTCTGATAGATCGACGAACATGAAATGGATCAGTATTGAAAGATAGAATCGTTTGTGGAGCACGTCGTTGTAATAATAAGATGTGAATTAACAACAATGGTGATTATTGAGGATATTTTAATTTATCGACTCAATATAAAGTAAATTTACACCAATAGACGCTAAGGGACAAATGTAACGTCCCGAAACAGCGGAAGAAATTTTTCAAATTTAAAACACAAACATACGACCGTCAACGGTCAACAAGGGCACGCTACTGGAAAAGTCAACAGAATATATATATAAATATCTCCACGTGGAAGTCATAATACAGAGTGTCAAAAGAGCGATTACATGTCTAATACATAACTACTGTAATCACTACCTCTACAAAAAAGCTGAGATGACAGGACCCGATCCCGGAGGCACTCCCCTCGGTCACCACCAACCTAAGACTGCCTGCTACCTGAAAATGCAACATAAAATCTGCCTGAGTTCCCGAAAGGAACCCCGTATGCCAACATCTCCTATATATACAGAAAAACAGATGAAAATGCCAAGAATGCACATGCAATGCAATCCGCCTCGGGCCCCATACATGCCCCAACCGCTGCGGACCATCTCCCAGCCGCGCCAGGGGCATGGGAAACATCCCCCACCCTGCCAATCCAGGCCCACACGAGGGGGGTCGCCGCACTCATCTCCCAGCCGCACACAGGGGCAAAAGGGAGGCATCCCCCCTGCCAATCCAGGCCCACACGAGGAGGTCTCGGCTTTCCTCCACAGGGAAAGTGCATCTCCTTCCCCCACCAGGGAAGAAGGCATCTACCACCCACACAGGCATGGCAGACATCCCTCTGCCGCACCGGCATCCACGAGGGGTCCAACAGAAGATACGCTCTCGTCGTAGGTGAAATCCGTAGCTCCGAGGTCCGGTGATCGACCGTGGGCTCGGCAGCCGGTAGTCGCCTCTGCTCGACGTCACGTATGTGGATAAATCCACCAAGGAAAGATAATTCGACCCACCAGTCGAACAAGGTCAAATCTAGCGGTCGACCGTTTGGAAGGTCTACGCTATACGTTTTATATACATATATATCCTGTCGGTCGAACCAGGGTCCGTTCAACCGATAAGGAAAACTGCATGAATCTTGCCCACTGCATTCGGTCGACCGAAACTCTTCCGGTCGACCGGATCAACAGGCACTTCACTACAGGAAATCTGCACGCGGTCGGTCGACCGGATCCAGAGCGGTCGACCGTTTAGATGGTCAACGCTCTTGACCGACCTTGCGCAGTTCGGTCGACCGAGACACACACTCGGTCGGCCGAAGGTCTGTCTACCCTATCTACTGGGATCGGTCGACCGAACAACCACCGGTCGACCGGACTAATATAACCCTTATAAAATATTCCCGCTAAAATTTGGCATAAACGGTCGACCGTCACACAGACGTCGTTCGACCGTTTTCGGGCAGCAAGTTATTTTTATAAAATATCGGTCGACCGAACCTCACACGGTCGACCGAAACACTACAATATCGCACTGAACAGGCATCATTTAGACGTTGTTCGGTCGACCGAGACACACAACGGTCGACCGAACCAGTCGTCTTCAACCTTGGTTCAGTGGGATTTTCGCCGGGGAAACGGCACCAACGCCGCCCCCTACACTCCCACACCACTTGGGGAGTTACTATGAAGACTTGGCATACCTTTCACCGCGAAGAAACCGCGTCCCGCGAGCTCCTCCTCCTCCGGCGTCGAAACTCGCTTCTTCTCCTTCGCGCGCGCCTCCACCACGTCGCCGGGTCTCCTCCTCCTCCTCTGGTCGCCGCAACACCAAGGGAAAGTGGTGAGTTGGGTGGAAATGAAATGGGGAAGGAAAAGAGAAGAGAGGGTTGGGTTTGGGTTTAAATAACAAAACCTACACCTACCCTTACTTCTCCACCATACCCACCATACCCCAACCACTCTACCCCACTCCTCCCACTCTCTCACGTCCCACGTTCTCACGTCCTTACAATCCACCCTCCTTAAAAGGATTTCGCCCCGAAATCAGAAGGGTAACTCACCGAAAAGCTCCGGATACTGCTTCCGAACTTCCTCCTCGATCTCCCAGGTGGCCTCGCGCTCGCTGTGATGCTGCCATCTGACCTTAACCATCGGAATGGTCCTCCTCCTGAGCTGATGGTCCATCCGATCGATGATCTCAACTGGCCTCTCCTCAAGTGACAAGTCCTGCTGGATCTCAGGCACTGAAATCTCTATCACATGCGTCGGGTCTGCAACGTACTTCCTCAACATAGAAACATGGAAGACGTTGTGAAGGCCAGAGAACTGAGGTGGCAAAGCAACTCTGTAGGCGACCTCCCCGACACGGTCCAAGATCTCAAAAGGCCCGACATACCTCGGACTGAGCTTCCCCTTCTTCCCGAACCTCATCACTCCCCGAGCTGGTGAAATCTTCAGGAAGACGTGATCTCCAACCTCGAAGCTCAAAGTCCGTCTGCGTTGGTCAGCATAACTCTTCTGTCTGCTCTGTGCTGTAGCCAACCTCCTCCTGATCAGGTCAACCTTCTCTGCGTACATCTGCACAAGCTCTGGACCCACTAACTGCCTCTCGCCTACGTCACTCCAGCATACCGGCGATCTGCACGGCCTCCCGTACAATGCCTCATACGGTGCCATCCCAATACTAGCATGGTAGCTGTTGTTGTAGGCGAACTCAATCAGAGGTAGATGCTCATCCCAGTGTCCAGCCCAGTCCAGCGTGCAAGCCCTCAGCATATCCTCCAAAGTCTGGATAGTCCTCTCTGACTGACCGTCTGTCTGAGGGTGAAAAGCTGTACTGAATCTCAGACGTGTCCCCAGTGCCTGCTGCAGACTCCCCCAAAATTTGGATGTGAACCTCGGATCTCTGTCAGAGATGATGCTCACCGGTACTCCGTGCAATCTGACGATCTCCTCTACATACAGCTTCGCCAGACTCTCCAACGGCAAGGTGGTCCTAATGGCCAGAAAGTGCGCCGACTTGGTCAGTCTATCGACTATCACCCAAATCGCGTCATGGAACCGCCTCGTCTTCGGTAGCCCCGTAACGAAGTCCATCGTCACGTGCTCCCACTTCCACTCTGGAAGCTCGATGCTCTGCATAGGCCCAGCTGGCCTCTGGTGCTCGATCTTCACCTGCTGACAGACCAAACACCGACTCACGAACTCTGCAATGTCCTTCTTCATGCCTCTCCACCAGAAGTTCCGCTGCAGGTCCTTATACATCTTCGTGCTCCCTGGATGGATGGTGTACTTCGCTCTGTGTGCCTCCTCCATGATGTCATCTCTCATCCCATCAACCCTCGGCACCCAGATCCGCCCTCTGAATCTCAGACCTCCATCGACCCCAACACTGAAATCTGACCCCTCTCTGGCTGTCAACTCCAGCAAACTGGCCAACTCATCATCCTCATGCTGCGCCTGTACTACCTGTGAAACAGTCTGTGGCTCTACCCGCAATCCAGCTACCACTGCTCCCTCAGAGTCCCCAGTGAACGGCCTCCACTCTGCCAATGACTCAAGCAGTCTCCACTCCTGAAGGCACATGCCAGCAACTGATAGCTCCACTCTCCTACTCAAGGCGTCTGCAACTGAATTCGCCTTCCCCGGATGGTAAGAGATGGTGAAATCGTAGTCCTTAATGAACTCCAACCAACGACGCTGTCTCATATTCAACTCCTTCTGGGAGAAAAGGTACTTCAGACTCTGGTGATCGGTGAACACCTCAAACTGCTCACCATACAGGTAGTGTCTCCATGTCTTCAGTGCGTGCACAACGGCTGCCAACTCCAAGTCATGCGTCGGGTAATTCCTCTCATGAGTCTTCAGCTGCCTCGAAGCGTATGCAATCACCCTCCCGTGCTGCATCAACACGCAACCCAAACCAATGCCAGACGCATCACTGTAGACCACAAAACCTCCTGTGCCGCTCGGCAAAGTCAAAACTGGAGCTGTCGTCAGTCGTCTCTTCAGCTCCTGAAAGCTGTCCTCGCACTTCTGGGACCAAACAAAAGTGACTCCCTTCTGCGTCAGGGCAGTCAGAGGTGCAGCTAACCTCGAGAAGTCTTTGATGAAGCGACGGTAGTAACCCGCCAATCCAACAAAGCTCCTGATCTCCGTCACGCTCGTAGGGGCTCTCCACTCAGTCACTGCCTCTACCTTCGCCGGATCCACCGAAATCCCCTCTGCAGAAACGATGTGACCCAGAAATGCGACTCTGTCCAACCAGAATTCACACTTCGAAAACTTAGCATACAACCTCTGGTCTCTCAAAATGCTAAGTACAATCCGCAGGTGCTCTCTGTGCTGCTCCACATCGGGTGAGTAAATCAGGATATCATCCACAAAGACCACGACACAACTATCCAAGTACTGCCTGAACGTCCGGTTCATCAGATCCATGAAAGCCGCCGGAGCGTTCGTCAACCCAAAAGGCATCACCAAAAACTCATAGTGCCCATATCTGGTCCTGAATGCTGTCTTCTGGACATCCTCCTCTCGGATCCTCAGCTGATGGTATCCTGAGCGTAGGTCGATCTTAGAGAAGACCTTCGCTGACTGCAACTGATCGAACAGGTCCTCAATCCTAGGTAGGGGATACCTATTCTTGATGGTGACCTTGTTCAGCATCCTATAGTCAATGCACATCCGCAAAGACCCGTCCTTCTTCTTCACAAACAGCACTGGCGCACCCCAAGGTGAGACACTCGGTCTGATGAATCCAGCCTCCATCAGCTCCTGTAGCTTCTTCTTCAACTCTGCCAACTCTGCAGGCGCCATCCTGTACGGGGCCTTCGACTGCGGTGAGGTGTCTGCTGCCAGCTCAATGCAAAACTCCATCTCTCGCGGAGGTGGCAATCCTGGAATATCATCTGGAAACACCTCTGTAAACTCCCGTACCACATCTATCTCGTCCAGCCTCGGAGACTCAGCCTCTGGAACAACCAGCGTCGCCAGAAACGCTCTGCAACCCTGCTGCATCAACTTCTGAGCCCTCAAAGCTGACACCACAATGCGGCCTCCTCTGTTCCTGACTCCTCTAATCATGATATCAGGCAACCCCAACCTCGGAATCAAAACCTTCCTCTCACGGCAAAGGACACGCACGTCATGCCGGGACAGCCAGTCCATCCTAAGAATAACGTCGAAATCCTCCATCGGTAGCAAGACCAGATCTGCCGGAAAATCTTGGTCTCCCGAAACAATCGTGGCGCCGGGGATGAAGCTCCCCACAGTGCCCACCAGACCCAGGGGTGTGCTGACCTCCAAAGTGGCAGTCAACATCGCAGGGGTACAGCCCAACACTCCCGCAAATCGCTCCGAGATGAACGAGTGTGTCGCGCCACAATCAAAAAGCACTCTAGCCTCTAAACCTGCCACAAGAAGTGTACCTTCCACGACGGTGCTGGCGTCCCTCGCCTCCTCTGCCTGGACAGTGAAGACTCGTCCAGTGCGCTGACCCTGCTGCGGTGCTGCAGGTCTCCTAGCTCCGCCGCCACTGACACTTGGAAGTCCCGGAGGTCTGCTCGGTCCAGCGCCCTTGCTAGGGCAGTTCCTGACGATGTGGCCCTGCTGACCACAACCATGACAAGTAATCGACCCCAAGCAGCGCCCAGTGTGCACTCTGCCACAGCTCCTGCACGCCTCTGGCTGCGGCGCCCCTGCTGCCTCGATCCGGGGCCTCTTGCCCGACTTCCCCGAACTCTGCCCTCCTGGCCTCCCTGAGGATCTCCCTACCGACCTCCTATCATCCTGATAATTCTCCCGGTAGTCCCTCTCCATGATAGTGGCGCTCCTCACTGCGTCCGCCAAGGTGCGTGGCATGCTCGACAACACTCGGGTCCTCAGATGCTTCCGGAGTCCCCCGACAAACTTCATCGACCTCTGCGCCTGAGTGACGAAAATCTCCGGACAGTAACGCTCAAGGGCGTTAAACTTCCCAATGTACTCCTCCAGTGTCATGCTCCCCTGCTCCAGGGCCAGGAACTCCACCCGCTTCCCGTCTCGCACATGCTCAGGAAAGTACTGCTCGTTGAACTCCTCAACGAACTCCTCCCATGACACATCCTCTCGACCGGTGAACACAACTGCTGAAGTCGACCTCCACCAGTTCGCTGCAGCTCCTCTCAGCACATAGGTGGCCAGGTCCACCTTCTTCTCCGGAGTACAGTCGATAGCCCTGAAGATCGTCTGCATAGTGAGGATCCACTCCTCAGCTGCCTCTGCATCCATCTGCCCAGCAAAAGTCGGAGGGTGCTGCCTCATGAACCGGTCGTGCATCGCACCGGCCCCCGCCTGCGCACTCTGCGCCGCCTGGCGCTCTTACATCCCGCTCAACCGCTCCACGGTGTCGAACAGGACTCTGCGCTCTGCCTCCCGGGCCTCCTCTCTCGCAGACTCACTCGAACTGCGAGTCTCAGCCACAGGCACCACCCGTCTCGGAGGCATCACTCTGCAGAACAAAAAGACTCACATCAGAATGATCATGAATGCATGCAATGGACCTCTAGACTCTAATCCTAACTCGATGGTGGTTTCTTTGGGAAAAATACGCCAGGATCAAGGCTCTGATACCAAGTTGTAACGTCCCGAAACAGCGGAAGAAATTTTTCAAATTTAAAACACAAACATACGACCGTCAACGGTCAACAAGGGCACGCTACTGGAAAAGTCAACAGAATATATATATAAATATCTCCACGTGGAAGTCATAATACAGAGTGTCAAAAGAGCGATTACATGTGTAATACATAACTACTGTAATCACTACCTCTACAAAAAAGCTGAGATGACAGGACCCGATCCCGGAGGCACTCCCCTCGGTCACCACCAACCTAAGACTGCCTGCTACCTGAAAATGCAACATAAAATCTGCCTGAGTTCCCGAAAGGAACCCCGTATGCCAACATCTCCTATATATACAGAAAAACAGATGAAAATGCCAAGAATGCACATGCAATGCAATCCGCCTCGGGCCCCATACATGCCCCAACCGCTGCGGACCATCTCCCAGCCGCGCCAGGGGCATGGGAAACATCCCCCACCCTGCCAATCCAGGCCCACACGAGGGGGGTCGCCGCACTCATCTCCCAGCCGCACACAGGAGCAAAAGGGAGGCATCCCCCCTGCCAATCCAGGCCCACACGAGGAGGTCTCGGCTTTCCTCCACAGGGAAAGTGCATCTCCTTCCCCCACCAGGGAAGAAGGCATCTACCACCCACACAGGCATGGCAGGCATCCCTCTGCCGCACCGGCATCCACGAGGGGTCCAACAGAAGATACGCTCTCGTCGTAGGTGAAATCCGTAGCTCCGAGGTCCGGTGATCGACCGTGGGCTCGGCAGCCGGTAGTCGCCTCTGCTCGACGTCACGTATGTGGATAAATCCACCAAGGAAAGATAATTCGACCCACCAGTCGAACAAGGTCAAATCTAGCGGTCGACCGTTTGGAAGGTCTACGCTATACGTTTTATATACATATATATCCTGTCGGTCGAACCAGGGTCCGTTCAACCGATAAGGAAAACTGCATGAATCCTGCCCACTGCATTCGGTCGACCGAAACTCTTCCGGTCGACCGGATCAACAGGCACTTCACTACAGGAAATCTGCACGCGGTCGGTCGACCGGATCCAGAGCGGTCGACCGTTTAGATGGTCAACGCTCTTGACCGACCTTGCGCAGTTCGGTCGACCGAGACACACACTCGGTCGGCCGAAGGTCTGTCTACCCTATCTACTGGGATCGGTCGACCGAACAACCACCGGTCGACCGGACTAATATAACCCTTATAAAATATTCCCGCTAAAATTTGGCATAAACGGTCGACCGTCACACAGACGTCGTTCGACCGTTTTCGGGCAGCAAGTTATTTTTATAAAATATCGGTCGACCGAACCTCACACGGTCGACCGAAACACTACAATATCGCACTGAACAGGCATCATTTAGACGTTGTTCGGTCGACCGAGACACACAACGGTCGACCGAACCAGTCGTCTTCAACCTTGGTTCAGTGGGATTTTCGCCGGGGAAACGGCACCAACGCCGCCCCCTACACTCCCACACCACTTGGGGAGTTACTATGAAGACTTGGCATACCTTTCACCGCGAAGAAACCGCGTCCCGCGAGCTCCTCCTCCTCCGGCGTCGAAACTCGCTTCTTCTCCTTCGCGCGCGCCTCCACCACGTCGCCGGGTCTCCTCCTCCTCCTCTGGTCGCCGCAACACCAAGGGAAAGTGGTGAGTTGGGTGGAAATGAAATGGGGAAGGAAAAGAGAAGAGAGGGTTGGGTTTGGGTTTAAATAACAAAACCTACACCTACCCTTACTTCTCCACCATACCCACCATACCCCAACCACTCTACCCCACTCCTCCCACTCTCTCACGTCCCACGTTCTCACGTCCTTACAACAAATATATTTATGTTGGAAAATATGAAAGACACATAAATTAAGGATTCTAACAACTATAGACCAAGGTGGTAATTGTGATGCATCCGAAAACTACATCACAACAAGTTGGTTCTATCTTGCCAAAATATTTCTCTAAATAAATATATGCCTCACATCGCCTTGCGAGATGGACCTCTATGATAAAGAAACTATACTGAACATTAGACAAGAAAATTTTCTTTTCGGTCTTCTTTCTATTGTCAGTGTTTTTTACTTCTAATCAAATAGTAACTTAAGATCGTTTTTAGGGCTCCAGCATCAAAATATCTTTGGTGCAGCTTCTAGTTAGGCAAATTGCAAGTACTGTAGAATATAAAATACCACATTTCACTACACCCATCGCAAGTTCAATTCTCACCGCAATCCACCTAATAATTAACATTCGTTATTGACAAAATGTTTCTCTAGATAAATATGTGTGCCTCACATCCCCCAGTGAGATCGATGTTTGTGATTAAAAAAATTAATCTGAACATTACACAAGAGAAGTTTCTTCTACGTGTTCCTTCTATCATCAGAGATTTTTTAAAACTACAGTAACTTATTATCGTTTCTGTGGTTTACGGTCAAAATACCTTCGATGCATGTTCTAACTAGGCATTAACTATTTAATTGCAAGTATTGTAGTAAGTAAAATGCGAGTTCCACCAAGTAAATTTGAAAGTGACTAAAATCTTAATTTTAATCAAACATCAAATATAAACCTATGTTTAATATAAACATTAAAACATAAATAACAAGTGAAACACCAACAATGACGATTATTGAGGATATTCTCATCTGTGAACGGAAATAATGACATAGTAGCACCAGCTGTGAGTATGGGAAGGATAAATTCAAGTCAAGTAATTTGATACTTTTGGTTTTATCACTTGGAGATATATTTGTAGTGATACGTGGCGTAATTTAAATGGCCTGTCTAATAAAACCTTGGTAGCTCGGTTCTATTAATAGAGAGAGGGTTGTAAATTTCTTAAGTTAGCCGTCGCCAACAAATTAGTGTTTTGCACCTTTTTCCTCCGTGTGCACTAGAAAGAGACATCGGATTTACGCTCCTTCTTCAAGAGAGTCCGAGATAGCAAACCAATAGATGAAAACGGATGATTTTGTATGGGAACCTGCTCAGCTTATTCTGCTTCGTACATTAGGGTTGATCTGCCTTAAGGTACGGTCCTCGAATTTGTACTTTACCTACAGATATAGACATTGATGAGAAAATTATTAAGAGAGCAACTTTTAATTTTCTTATCATGATCCCTATGTACACCAAACAATTATTAAGTTACATTAAATTATTATTAACATAATTGCAGTTATGGTCGCAAACGTTTAAGTGAATTTAATTTTCAATGAGAATATCTTAGAGTAAAAAGGAACATTAGTATTAAAATGGTAATAGGTTATCCAATTATTTGATTCGATATTAGAATTTGATTGATATTTATGTTAAATACAATTTCGAATTTGTTTATAAAAGTATTATACCGTTTTAATTTGGATACGAATTCGAATATAGGTTAAACCATATATGAATATCCGAAAATACCAATTTTGACATCCAATATATGTATTAGTTAATATTATATGACGAGTTATTAAAAAATTCAGTTATTCATTTATAAATATAAAACATAGTAAAATATGCAAACAAATTAAAGCATAAATTTCTTATGGTCTGCTTTGAAAATATTTAAGATGATACACCAAAAGATATGTAAAAAAAGAAGATTTATGAGCTCCTTTTAAGACGCCATTCATAACACTCATGATATTGAAGGACAAGATTCCGTCAAGTTGCATGGGAGCTCTTTATCAACTATTTAATTTGATAGCGTGATAATCTAGGCGTCCGTTAGTTTTCTAATGCATGTGACCATTGACATTCAAAGATGAATAGAAGTGTGTCTCGTGAGATAGAGGTGTATCCCAGTGCGGGACTGGTGCGTCCTAGTGCAGGACTGGAGCCTCCGACCGTGAGATAGAGGTGGGTCCCACAGGGGACAAATGTGTCAATTCTTTGTCTTTAAAGTGCATTACTTTAGTGTTTAAAGATTACATTTTTAAACACTAAAATAAAAAAACACAAATGATGACATTGATGGTGATGTGTTGCTCGTCCCGAATGTACAATGTCCATGTATTAAAAGAATTTGAACAATATCCCGAATCCGATTCCGAATTTGAAGTTTCTTCAATTTTGATACAAAATTGATAAGTTATAAAAGAATTAGTTTAATTCCGATTTAATATGCTTATTTGAAATTCATATTTGTCTTCCGTACAGGCTATATCCGATTAAAACTCATCGGTTCGCATCCGAAACCACAACCAGTTCGTAGATTTAAACACGTTGATTATTGTTAACTACGAACTTTAGATAATAAGAACTTTACATTAATTATGGATACTTATGCATGCGTCTTGTAAATAATGTTTTCATATTCATGTTTTCTTAGTCCGCAGGGAAAACAACTAAACAACCTAATTTGCCGTGGAACCAGTACAAGGCAAGGTTGAAATGTGAAGTAAATAGTATTTGTGATATAGAGTACAAATTAACCATATTCCAAATCTCTTATAGATTGTAAAGTAAAACAAAGTTGACCCTTCCAAACATCAAGAAAATTGAAATATTTCTCTAATTAATTAAATTACATTTACCGGAAAAATTGCACAATCATTCATCCGTCTAAACTAAAACATCCACGTTTAATACTTCTAGTTGTCTAATATATAGAATATCGTTTAGCTTGGGATATTGGAACGACAATGAAAAATTTATAGAATAACACTTATTTAGATCATTACACACATATTACACGGTTTTGCATCCTCTTATTTACTTACGATAATATTTGGGATGCTATATATTAGCGTAACCACGCAGTGTATACTTCAATGTTCACGAAACGCCTAGGCGACCGGGTGCATCCATCAACTACCAAATAGGTTCATCAAACATCAAGCAATCAAGCTCAAACCAAGCCACCAAAATCCAGACTCGATTAGACACATATAGACGGCCAATCAGCGGTCCATATATATCCAAGTGCCACATTCTTTGGTTGGGTGTTGTACTATGCTGTTTTATGTCCATTTATAGTATGCAATTAGTCTCATACCGGGGTATTGTCCCAGATTACCTTTTTCCATGCCTATAAATAGAACTCTTCCTCTCCTTTTGTATTCACCTATTGCTTGGTGGCATTCTCTTTATTTGGAGTAAGCCTTAGAGCAAACTCAACGTGAAGAAGAATGTTACTTGAATGTGAGTCTTGTCAATAAAATAATTTTCTTAGTTAGTTTTAAATTGTGTCTTCCAATTCTTGCATGCTTAGTTTAATTTTGTTTATCTTCTTAATGAGTAGTGAGTAGTTCCATCCCCATATGGGGTGGAGGTAATGTAGACTATGTGATAGTGATGGGTTCTTTTATTTGTGTCATGTCATATGCTTAATATAGATATCTACGTGTAGCATGCTTAAACTTGTGTTAGATGGGATAATGTCCACACTAGGTACTTATCTCATGATAGCTTTAAAGTTTATCATGTTGCTTGTTATGATTTGATGGGAATGGCTTGTTATGTATGGATATATGTTTGGTGCACATTTACATGAATGATTTAGGTTGTATGTATGATTGATTGATGCTCTAATGGCCACACTAGGTACTTATTGCATGCTTGAGAATCTAAAATCAACCTCATCTTTATGTGAGCTTTGCATGTTCATGGTTTTCCGTGTAGTGTTTTCATCCCAGATTCTACACTAGCTTCTACTTGTAGGTCACACAAATGTTTCTAAATGAAAAGAAGACCCACTCACACACACACATACCTACACACCTCAACTTGTTGGGGTTTAGTTTTATTGATTGTTCATTCTTAGTTTAGTGTAGTGTAATCACATATTTTCTCCACCTTGTTTCCCACTTGCCTTCAAACTAACCAAAGTCGACACACCCTCCTGTTGATCGACCCGTATTTGCCACCACTTAAAAACGCGGTCATCCACTTGCGGTTAAACTTAAATCCAATCAATATGATAATAGAATATATATAAAACAATGTACATGAAATCATCGAAAATATGGAAATCGATCTTGTATGCATGTATATTTTTTTAAAATATATACATACATAGGGGCACGAAATCTTACACATTGTCCGGCGACGGAGGAAGCGGCGTATTTGAGACCCATAGACGAGGGATACGGGGAACGTGATGTGAGGAGGAGAGGCGTTCGTGGGTTGCTGACCAGAGTGGTTGGCAAGTGGAGCTTCGGTGTTCTTCGGCAACCTAGTAAGAAATGTATGTCATGTTCTTGCATTAGATGTTGCTCGCACATGTGTGTGTTTGTTTGGCTCGTCTCCGGAGGTCCGAGACCTCATCGGCGACGGGGGCATCAAGTTATAGCTGGCAAGGCCATGTTGATGCCAGTTAACGGTTGACCAAAGCCTATGGGCGGTCGACCGGATGTATTGTAGATTCTCCATTTTACCCAGCACTAGTCCAACGATGCCTTGTGGCGGTAGACCAGTTAAGGACATTTGATGGGTTTGAGAGTTACTAATATTTCCGGTCAAATGAGGCACTGAGCCGTTCGATTACTGCCTTGTTTACTAGGGTGGACCGAGCATTGACCATCTAAATGGTCGACCGCTCATGACTTCCATCTGATCGGTAACTTAAGTTCACTTACGGCTAGGTCGATCAATTGATGTTTAGTTCGACCGTTTGTGAATGCAGGAGAGACCCTATTTCTGGTCGAATGGGGCCCCTGAGTCATTCGACCGATTGCCACGATATTGACTTGACTTAGTCTGGATTTTGACCATGAAGTGGTCGATCGGTTTCCACCTTTTGTTCGACCGTTGAGGCTAAGTCATGAGCCCGGAGTTCGACTATTATAGGCGTTTGTTTGACCAATCCTTTGAGGAGCGGTCGACTTGTATACCTTTTTCAGTTGACCATTTGGGCCCAGGACTGGGTCTTTGTCCTTGTGGAGTATCAGCTCTATCCACGGAAACTCGTGTCCTTGCCTAAAGCTTGACCCTGGAGGTAAAGGTGGGTTTGATGATTGTGTCTGCCCAGTGACCGTCATGTGGAAGAGTGTGGACGTTCGAGACGTGCCACCTCTGTATTATAGACTGTGACGTAGCGTGGGTTTTACTTGACTCATATTAGAGTAGTAGATCAGAGGGATCGTGCATCCCAATGCAAGATGTTGTACGGCTCTATGGAGCGAGATGACCTGGCGGACTTTGGTTCGGATGAGTCGATTAGTCGGCCTTATGAGCGACAGATACTTTCGACTGACCTTGATGGCGATGTTGTATTGTCTAATGTTGTTTCAGACGAGATGTCCTCGCGGGAGTGCTGTTAGATGTTGTTCCAGACGAGATTGCCCGACCGATGTTGTTCCGGTGGGTATTTACTGACTGACGATGTATTTCAGCAGGTAGCTTGGTTGTGGCACAACCAGGTGAGATGCACCAACCTGAGCGATGGCTCCATCGGTGAGGTGTTAACCTTGAGATTCAACTAATTCTTATGACACAGACGTGCGGGCGTGCCTCACCGAACCCTATTATTAGTGTAGTTGCATGTAGGGTGCGTTGCGCACTTTCCTTAAGATCGTGTGTTCCTACGGTAGGTCCGAATGGGTGACTCGATGATGGATTGATGGACAAATGTCTTTATTGACCCTTCGAGGTGATGTTGACGGATTGTATTTTATGTTGTCATGCTATACTAGTATGATTGGTTCATCCTGTATTTATGAGAATGCATATATGTAAGCTTGGTATATGGGGTTTCCTTATGGAAACTTAGTCATTGTTATATTTTTTTCAAGACTGCAGTAGGTTCTGGCTGTAGGTTGTATGCCTACTCATATGTTTTGACAACTCTAATGTAATATGGTGCACCTCTTAGATATTTTATGAGTAACATTCCAACGCTTTTGGGGTTACTTCCTTGTCATACTTGTGTTTTAAATTTTAAATTTTCCATTGTTTCGAGATGTTGCAGTATACATGATGCAAACTTAGTAACAATATCCGATGCAGTGAGGCGCATATATATTAGATCGTGTTGCCCAGTAAATAGGGCCGGTGCAGTATATTGGTCATGCATATTTCCATCGTCTCCTACATCTATATAGGTTATCAAATCCTCCAATACAACAATAACCCCACCTATATATATTTGCATGTTAATACGTCAAAACAATTAAAATTCACTTAGCATTAAACACCATTTCGTTTGAGTCCAAAAAATTCAATCAATCGTTGAATGAAAATGAGATCGGAATTCCCTGGATTTACTTGAGGCTTATTTTCCTAATACACTTTCAAAAAAATTAACTATAAATCAAAATTTAATATGTGTATTTTGCTATACGACATGAGTTATTTGTGCACGTCGAAATTCAAAAATTTGATAATCATTTCATATAAGATCAAGAGACCAACAAATATAGTCTATTCATTTTGATTTATATATTAAACCTATTGAAAATGTATCTCCAAATTACTGAAATTCACCGAGTCCAAAAAAATTATTATCTAACGTTACTATATTTGGCCGATACTCCTATTTCCATTTTGGAATTCGACAATTCGTTGGGATGG
Organism: Triglochin maritima; assembly: GCA_963682175.1. Lineage (NCBI taxonomy): Eukaryota > Viridiplantae > Streptophyta > Magnoliopsida > Alismatales > Juncaginaceae > Triglochin > Triglochin maritima. The sequence goes on from OY821786.1 coordinate 15,571,514, forward strand.
ATGACCACATCAGAATTAGGAAATAAATGATTTGGGATGAGCACAACCATAATCACCAGGAAGGTGAACATAGCAATAGCCTTTGATGCCATCGCACAGGATTTGAAGGTTCGGAGTATAAGAAATCTTTATTACTAGAAAGAAAAATATATAGAATGAAACTCCAGTGTAAGACTCCCATGCACCTCCGGAAGTTTTTATAGTGACAAATTGCTCTAAATATGAGTTACGATATTGGATTATTACTTAGACGTAACTATGAAAATAAAATACTTTTATATTCGCACTCAACGAGTTAATAAATTTAAGTCATCTTTCATATTGTATTTTAATATAGCACACGGTTTCGTTTGTGACTGGTTGACATTAACGTTTTAACAATAATGTGCTATAAATAGACAACTTGTACGATTAGTATTTCTGGTAGATCGGTCAACAAGTTAACGTGAAAGTTACTAAAATATTTGCTTCTTTTGACCACTCCTATTACCCATAAGCTTTTAGATATTAATGACCCAACCAAAATATATTAATAATCGAAAATATATTCAAATATTCAATAACAACAAATTTACTTAGAATATGGAGGTTGTTATTCAAAATAACTTACACTTGAATAATATTTTGGGAACTACTATTCGTCGCCGGAAAACTACTTAAATCGCCCCAAAAATGACTTTTTTGCCCTTAACAAATCAATTAATACCGATTTCGTCCCGTGTCTTTAAATAAGGTGTTTGACTCAGTTTTACTCACATTCCTAGTACCAACACCACGAAAATGTCTGGCGAAGCACCTGAATCCGGCGAGGTAACTGGGGCGGAATTTTTTTCACGACTCGGGCGTCTGGCTAAACCGCCTCCACCAAGGTGGAGGCGTCTGCCTAACACGCCTCCACATAGGTGGAGGCGGTTTAGACAGACGCCTCCACCTTTGTGCAGGCGTCTCCTATGGACGGCATATAATTAAATTCTATGGCCTCCCAAGGGGGAGGCGGTTCCGGCGACCGCCCGATCGTTGGGTCGGGCGTCTCCCGCGACCGCCCGACTCAAAAAAAAAATTTAAAAAATTAATTGAAATAAACAAGGTAATTTACCAGATGTGAGTAGTCAGGGGTCTCCGCTGGCTCTTTCCCTGGCCTCCGAGACATTCTATTTGGTGAATAAAAGTGTGATATGAAGAGAAAGTTGTGTTAAAAGAGTGAAATGAGGAGTTATATTAGTAGAAAGGGCAGAGGGGCAAAATGGTAATCTTACGGGCGATTTAAGTAGTTTTACGGCGACGAATAGCAGTTCAGAATATTTTTCAAATCATTCATGGATTTGTCTCATGCGAAGGAATCAAATCAGTAGGGAGTATACGTATCGAGACATACTAAAGCTAGCATCCAATGATCATTGAAAATCATTTATGTTAAATTACTTTATCCATTATTTAATGTTAATCTTCTTTGTGATTCCCAATTCAAATATAATTAAATTACAAGTTTTATAGAATATAATAAGATACCTACGACTGCCAAGATTGTACTAGATTACAGGGCTTCTTGTAGCATCCTTTTGACTTCCTGTGTTGCAAAGTATAGTGCGACAAAAATAACCAATTCTTGGGCCATGCTAAATTTGGTACGGATACCTATTAAATTGAAATTAACAAGATTTAAATTTAAATATTATATAAACACTGAATGAAAAAGACGAACATGACTTACTTTAAGTGGACTTTGATGGTTGTTATACACAATATTTCCATCTTAAGGAATTGGATCAAATCAGGGATAGTGACATAGAGCTTTGCTTCAATGTTGTCTGTTGTTGTCTTGCCTACGATTGCTCTATTCATAAGACCTTGTATGGTAGAATCTATGTCTTTATCTTTTATCAAAGTGTGAAAATTCTTACAATTCATATAGGCAACACATCCTCGTCAAGCAAGTCCTTAATTTTAGGGGCTTTCGACGATGGAGCTTCAACATAATAGATATGTAAAAATTAGAACATACATACATGAGTAATATATTAAAAATTAGGAAATTATTATATTGGATTGTTGCTCGGTCCTAACCATGTAGAATAATTTATTATTCTGTTGGTTCTCAAAGAGTTAACAAATTTAAAGTCACGATTCATGTCATAGTTTAATATATCACTTTGTATGTTTCTTGTCCTTTGTTGAGATTTCAATGTAACTTTTTCTCGCTAAGCATTTCCTGAATCAATTATGAATTCAAAACAATATTTTACAACATACCATCTTTGGCCGATACTCCATTTGCCATTTTGGAATTAGATAACTTGTCGGGATGGATTAATACATGGGAAGCAGCCAATATATGAATTGGGATGACCGTGACAATCAACACAACAAAGCTAAACATGACTAAAGCCTTTGATACCATTGATTTACTGGACTGCTAAACGTCACCCGTAAATTACTTAAATCGCTCTTGTCAATTACAGTTTTGTCATTATCGCCTTTTTACTTATATTTGCTCCCAATAGGCTCTCCTCTTTTCATACTACAATAAAATAATCACGAAAAATAAAATCAGAGTAAGAATGCGAGGGTGGCAGGGGGCGGCAGCCCCTGCGGGGGACTTTTTTTTGTTTCGACACCCTATTATTGTACTCCTCATATTGATCCGTTTACCCGTTTATTTACATTTGTGTCCCCCCGTCACCACCGAAATCATGCAACGGAACCTAAAATAATTTGAAATAACACACTTTGTAAATTCAAGATTAAAAAAACTCGAGGCGTCTAAGGCAACCCCCCTAGGGGGAGGCATCCTAGTGAGATGCCCTGAGTTTTTTATTATGTTTTACATGACAAACTATGTCTACTTGCTTTTAGTTAAGGCTTTATAAAGAGTGATTTTTGGGGCCAAGGAAAGGGTGATGAAATCCCCCACCTTATGACTTTATGGGACAGCCCCTCCTTAGTAGTGTTTTGATCCTAGATCTAGCAATCAATCGCTCCAATCAAAACGCTCAACTCACTCTTGTCCTGATGCAATTCCTACTAACTAATGCATGTGCATACAAGATGCATGAATGAGTGTAGGAAATGCGTACCTCACGTCAGCGCTCAACAACTGAAGATAAAGCTAAAAGAAAAGACGACTATATGCCTAAGTCAAGTTCATGATGCGTGACCTAAACAAGTAAGAACGTCTAGTCTTTTGCTTTGGATTTTAAGGCCAAGTTGATGAAGCATAATACTGAAATGAAATTATACTAAGAAAGCAAGAAATATTAAAAAAGCTTAAAAGGAAAGGAAAGACTAAACAAGCATGCAGAAATTAAAAGGCAAGATTAAAAGAAACTAGAAGAATTATTTTATTAACAATGACTCACATTGAAGGTAGCATTCTTCTCCACCTTGTGTTTTTGCTTCAAGGCTCACTCCTTAGTATAGAGAATGCCACCAAGCAATGGGTAGTTACAATGGAAGCTGAAGAGTTCTATTTATAGCCAAAGAAAAAGGCAATCCGGGACAATCCCCCGATGTGGGACTAAAAAACCCAAAAATAGACTAAATACACACTAATACGCGACCCACCCAAATCTTAGCGGATTTGGGACCAAAAAACCCGCCAAGTAACGGTCTTGGACCGCCAATTGGCTGTCTATATAGTCCGGATCACGCTGGATTTTATTCTGGGCTTTTCTGGATGTCGTTGTTGGTTTTTGATGCGTCTACTTCACTTGTTGGAGCTCCGACCCGAATAGAATTGCCAAAATACTCCCCATGATGGTGTGGAGTTTTCTGTTTTGCTCTTTGGTCCTTCGGTCTTTCGTTCAGGTCCTTCTCCCTTGCATCTTAGTCCCCAGGTCTCACAATTAAGTCCTTTTTCCCTGCTCTTTGGTCCTTTCATGCTTCGTCTCTTCAAACCTATTTTTTTCTGAAATTCAAACATAAAACTCGTCACGTAGCATTGTTTAGGTGTAAGATAATGGATATAAGATACAAATATAAGCATGAAATGATGTCAATCAGGTGACCACCTTGATATTTTATTGTGGATCCGCCACTTACTACGCCCATCGCATGTTCAATTCTCACCGCAATCCACCTAATAATTAACATTCGTTATTGAAAAAATGTTCTCTAGAAAAATATGTGTGCCTCACTTCCCCTAGCGAGATCGATCTCTGTGATTATAAAAACTAATATGAACATTATACCAGAGAAGTTTCTTCTACGTGTTCCTGCTATTATCCGAGTTTTTTTATCTACAGTATCTTATTATCATTTCTGTGGTTCACAGTCAAAATACCTTTGATGCATGTTCTAGCTAGGCATTAACTATTTAAGTGCAGGTATTGCAGTAAGTAAAATACGACTTCCACCAAGTTAACGTGAAAGTTACAAAAATCTTATTTTTAATCAAACATGAAATATAAACCTATGTTTAATATAAGGGATATGTATAGTCGTGCACTCGGAAAACATCGAAATTACTGAAATGCACCCCAAAAGTTGAATTTATACTGGTGCACTTTAAAAACTTATGAAATTACAATGGTGCATCTGTAACTGACGTTGTTAGCCTCTGTCACATTTATGTTTGACGGATGTTTGATTACATCCTTTAATTATCCTTTAATTAAAGAGATAATTACAGTAGTGTACTTCGAAAACATCAAGACAGGAATACACCCCAAAAGTTTGAATTTACGATGATGCATTCAAAAAACTTATGAAATTACAATGGTGCACCCGTAACTGACGTTGCTACTCTTCGTTCAATTTAAGTTCGATAGACGTTCGATTACACCTTTTAATTAAATCCAACCTGTTTAATTACCCCAAATCTAATTCCATCCACCTCCCACTTCCATCACCCCAAACCCGAACACCCCATCCACATCTCACTTAAATTGTCCCAAACCCCAACCTCTCACTTCCATCCATCTCCCACTTCCACCTCCCAAATGTCCATTAATTATTACGTAGTGTATGTTTGGGATTGGGTTTTGTGCATCCGTGCCGATCAAAGTATTAGAAATTGGCAACGTACTCATGGTTCTGCGAAAAGTGGACGTGTACCTATCAAATAAACTTGTAATTGGCCGCATACCTATCTGTAAAAGTGGGTCCCACAATCGTGTGCCGCCGTTTACGTCTTCAGTAACGGACCGGTATTTTTCATCGGATTTTTTTGTAAGTTGATTGGTCACTAATCTAGAGGGGGGTGAATAGATTATCTCCCAATTTTCTTAAACAATTACACAATTAACATAATAAGAGAAAGAATGCAAACCACAAGATGACTCTGGAGATTTATAGAGGTTCGATCACACCATTGTGATCTCGTCCTCTCCTCGAGTTCCGATCGATCCTCCAATCCCTACTTGAGAATTCACTATTATCTTCATTCCGGGTCAAAGATAAACCCTCCTACAATCGGAGCCTTGCAAACACCCTCGCCTTGCTCGGTTCTCCTCTCACAACCCTAGAGGGTGCTTCCTCGAAGCTTTACAACACAATGGAAATTGAATGTGGTTGTTGAACTCTAATCTTTAATGCACTCAAGGATTGGAATTAAGCTTGGAGTTAATTTAATGGAAGTATGAGAGTTGGTGGAGCTTTGCAGACTTGAAGATTGAGAGCACAAGAGTAGGATTGATTTTTGGCAACTGTAGTAGTGAATGTGTCTCTTAAGTGAAGATTATATAGCCTTCAAAACAAAAAGAGCCGTTATGGTAAGTTGGTGAGAATTGGACCAATAGAAAAGAAGATGTGACTTGAGCTCGGGTAGAAATCGAGACAGATTTGGTCGACCGTTAGCCCAACGGTAGTCCGACAAAATGGTCAGAATTAGGAACTCGGTGGACCGATAATTGGTCGGATAACCGTTCTCCAACTTCCAGTAACTTTTTCCTAATATCGGCTAATTAACTTCGGTTGACCGAGAACACTTCGGTGTACCATTCCAAATGGACAGTAAAGAATTCGTATGACTTCATGATCATGTTCGGTGGACCGTAGCAAGTTCGGTTGACCGATACATGTGCGGGTTTTCGGCTGACAATGCGTGGGAAATTGGTTTATCGATAACGGTCAAAATATTTCGTGGAAAAATAGCCGTTATGTTATAGTAGACAACAATACTTCGGTAATCCGAAGCATTATCGGTAGACCGGTATGGAAGTTTCAATGGTGTGGCTAAACAAAAAAAATATAAGTCTGGTGGAGTTAGTTTGTGCCACGTGGTCAAATAACATGAAGCCGTTTAGGCAAAAAGACACAAGTGATGTTTGGATGACCGATCTCTCTTCGGTAGACTGAATCGAGATGTCCAGAGAATTTACGAAGCAATTGGGATAGGGAAACGGTTGATCAGGTAAGGTTTGGTACACCGAAACAATGATTCCAGGAGATCAAGTGTTTTACTAACTCTAAGGAGACGATTGACCGGATAAGGTTCGGTACACCGAAACAAGGGTTCCAGGAGATCAAGTGATTAGTGACTCTATAGGGAACGGTTCACCGAGAGACACTCGATCATCCATGGGGAACCAGGTTTGGTAGACCGAAAAGGAAATGGTCGACCGAGACAGATGGGTTTATCCTTTTGTGCATCAAGTGTACATTTGATCCTATAACTCAAATAAATGGAAAATTACATATGAAGTGCTTGAGCTTTGATTACAAGTCTTGAGCCTTGATCTTGATGTTGATTAGCCCTTTGGTTTGATCACCTACATTGTTAGGAATACACAACATCTATGCAATTTGGCAATATTATGTGTGTGATGTTGTAATTGAAGTTATGCATATTATTAGTTTATTAATCATCAAAATTAAGATTAAAGGGCCAAAAAGCCAACAATCTCCCCCTTTTTGATGATGACAAACTAATGTCAAATTGTGTAAGTGCTCTCCCTATCAATATGCAAAGATATGTTAACTCCCCCTTACTCAATGCATGAGTCTCATATATTTGAATTAGGCATTTTGTATCCATTTGTTCTCCCACTTTTGACATCCATCAAACATAACATTAAAATGAAAGTTTTGGGACAAAAAGACACAATATGAAAATGAAATTGCATTTCTTAAAAAGGGAAGATAAGCCATAAAGCAATGCAAAAGAAAACACACCAAAGCAAATGACAAATTAAACAAACACAACAAACAACAAGAAGCAAGACCAAGCATCAAAGATAGTCTACTTGTCCAACTTGTTCATGTTTCGAAGAAGCTCCATCATCTCATTTTGGGAGTCAAGAAAAGCTTGACGAGAGTCTCCAACCACACGAATTGGATCGTTGATCTTGTTCAGCGAGTTCGACGTCGGCAATTGAAAGGATTGGAAGTGGGAGGTGAGGTATTGAATACCTTGATAGTTATGATTCACTAAACTCCGAACATCATGGATCTTTTCGCAATTCCGGTCCAAGAGCTTCTTGTGACAATAGGCCCAAGCCGGTTGGTTCCATTGAGCATCGGTGCCGGATGACCATTCGGGACGAACGTATCTCCGTGGACCACGAGTCGAGCTAGGATCCCAATTTGGATTCACCTCGGCATCGTATGGAGGAGGAGACCAATGTGGAGCTTTGGTGGAGACTTCATCATCCTCATTTTCAAAGGAATCATCTTCCACTTCCTCTTCTTCAAGTGCTTGCTTCCCCGAGTGCATCTGTTTGAGTGTATATTTGTCGATGACCGTCTTGGAGGATTTGAAAAGATCGCGGTCAAATTGGATGTTGAAGTGATATATGACAAACAAGATTAACATAGGAAAAGGGAGAAAGTTGTGCTTCTTCCGGGAAATGTAAATCATATGGTTGATGATGAATAAGGGTCAATTAGTGCAAGTACATGTAGAGAGGTTGAAGACGCACTTCATCATTTGGTGGCCCAGTTCGTCGTTGTGCCCTTTGCGCACAAAAAGGTTTGTGGGAATGAAACGACAAAGAATACGGCCAACAACTGGAAGATGGGGAATGGCAAGTTTGCCATCTTGAGGAACATCCGGTTGAGTCACCTCCATAAATTGATTCAAAGAGCCACAAACATCTTCCCAAGAGAGGTTGTGGATGTCCTCGTCGGCACTAGGAAGTCCGGTGATCTCTGAGAGAAGAGAGGTAGTGAGAGAGAATGAGATGGAATCGACTTGGGTGGTAAGCACCGCTTGAGTGCCATCAAGAGCGGTAGTCTCCCGGAGATGGGCATAGAATTGACAACAAGCTTCCGCGGAGAAAGGGACCGGAAGTTTGTCATGAAAGAAGACGCCAAGGTGATAAACCATGAGATACGTAGAGAGACCAATCGACTCAAAATCTTTGATGATGATCTTCCACTCCGGAATTGGATTTCGACCACTAATAGTGTAGTAGTGCTCCTCCACCTTAAGATTGTAGAAGATGCCTTTGTTTAAGGGCCGAAGATATTCATCGACTGGTTTGCTCGCCGGATTTGTAGAAGAAGAAGGTATGTCGGGGTTGATCCTTGTCTTCTTTGCAGGAGGAGCAGGTTTCTTTCCTGTCCTAGTAGTCGGTTTCTTTGGTGGTTCAACCGTCTTCTTGGAAGAACAAATGTTTCTTGGACCCATAAAGAAGAATGGAGGAAGTGATGAAAGGTTTGAAGTGAGAAAGGGAGGAAGCAAAAGTGTGCTTTGGGTATGATAGAAATCGAAAAGAGGATCCAAATATATAGAAGATGGGAGAATATGGGGGTTTTCAAACATGAAAAACCTTGTCGAACGGTCATCCATTATTGTCTCAGAAGACCGTTGGACCAGTTCCAACGGCTAGAAATTGTAATGAATCGGTCGACTGAACGTTCTTTGGTATACCGTCATGAAGATGACAGTAAGTGAAGAAGATTTCCTGGAACAGGGTCACGGATGACCGAATCGAGTCCGGTCGTCCATTTCGGGAGAAACAGGGACAAAAAAACTTTTCACAACAGTCATCCGAATAAAAATCGGATACCCAAGAATTCAAAAAAAAATATTCGTTTGAAAAGGGGTCAACAAATAATTTAAAATTTCACCCAAATCACGCGGTCGTCTGACATGTCTTCGGATAACTAATGGATTCGGAACAGGGAAGGTTTCTAATTTTAGCACACCAAATTCTTCGATCAACCGTATATGACACGGTGTACCAAAACGGTGAATCCCGACCAAGTCCGGATTCCTGTCCAGACACATTCCGGTTAACCGAACTATGTTTTATAAGCCGTGGTGTGCGGACAGACCACAAAAGCAAGCAATTAAGGTAATGATTTTTAAACAAACAAAATGAATTATGATATTTCTTTAGCACTACACATCCCTAGTTTTTGTCTAATCTTATCAAATTGATCAACATTTAATGGTTTAGTAAATATATCCGCTAATTGATCATTTGTTGAAATAAATTGCAATTGAATATCACCTTTAAGAGCATGAGAAATTGATGGCGAACATCTATATGCTTGGTTTTTGAATGAAGAATTGGATTTTTAGATAAGTTTATAGCACTAATATGATCACAAAATATGGGTATAGTTTGAAACTCAAGTCTCAAATCCTTGAGGGTTTGCCTCATCCAAAGGATTTGTGCACAACAACATCTGGCGGCAACATACTCGGCTTCGGTTGTTGAGAGTGCAACACTATTTTGCTTCTTAGTAAACCATGAAACTAAAGATTTTCCCAAGAATTAACATGTCCCACTAGTACTTTTTTGATCGGATTTGCGTCCGGCATAATCGGCATGATTATAGGCAATGAGATCAAAAGATCGAGTCTTGGGATAAAACAATCCAAAATCACAAGTAGTTTTCAAATATCGAAAAATTCTTTTCAATGCATGCATATGAGATTCTTTAGGACAAGGTTGAAAATGAGAACAAAGACAAACACTAAACATAATATCGGGTCTAATAGCGGTTAAATAAAGAAGTGAACCAATCATACCTCGATATTTTTTAATGTCAACTTCTTTGCCTTCTTTATCTTTATCCAATTTCAAGCTTGTGCTCATGGGAGTATTGTGACGTTTGCTATCTTCATATCCAAATCGTTTGAGTAATTCTGTTGTGTATTTTGTTTGGTTGATGAAGTTTCCCTCCGAGGTTTGCTTGATTTGGAGTCCAAGAATGAAGTTGAGTTCACCCATCAAGCTCATTTGAAATTCACCTTGCATAGACTTAGAAAAATCTTGGCATAGACAATCAACGTATATTGGTACGATTAATAAATCTTTATCTTTGGTCTTAGTAAATAATGTAGTGTCAACTTTCCCCATGGTGAATCCGTTTTCAAGCAAAAAGGTCTTCAACCTTTCATACCAAGATCCAAGAGCTTGCTTAAGCCCATAAAGAGCCTTCTTAAGCTTGAATACATTTCCGGGCATGTTTCATTCAAAAAACCGGGTGGTTGTTTAACATAAACTTCTTCCATAATAAAACCATTCAAAAATGCACTTTTAACATCCATTTCAAAGAGTTTAAAATCCATGTATGATGCATACACTAATAACATTCTAATTGCTTCTAATCGAGCTACCGGAGCATAGGTTTCATCAAAGTCGATGTCTTCCTATTGGTTTTAACCTTGAGCGACCAATCGAGTTTTGTTTCTAACCACTTGTCTGGATTCATCGAGTTTGTTTCGAAAAACCCACTTGGTGCCAATTACCGTTTGATCTTTAGGTCTCAGAACAAGCTCTCAAACATCATTACAAATGAATTGGTTTCACTCTTCAAGCATAGCTATTAACCAAAATTCATCATCACATACATCTTCTATTTTCTTAGGTTCAAGTTGAGATATGAATGCATAAGTATCACATATAACAAGAGCATTAGACCTAGTAACAATTCCTTTTGATACATCACCAATTAGAAGATCCTTAGGATGATCCTTCTTATATTGTCAATCCTTTGGAAACTCTTGTTTTTCTTGGGATGTTTCAATTTGTTGTTCTTGAGTTGTTATATTTCGAATATGGTCAATAAGTTCATCATCACGGTTAGAATTATCCTTATATGGTTCTTCTTGAAAGTGAACATACATGGATTCTTCTACACAACAAGTTCTCTTGTTATAAACTCGATATGCTTTACTCCTACTTGAATATCCTAAAAATATGGCTTCATCGGATTTAGCATCAAATTAGTCTAAATTATCCTTGGTATTGAGAACAAAACATTTAGAACCAAAAGCTTTGAAATAGGAAATTCTTGGGGGTTTTCCAAACCAAAGTTCAAACAGAGTTTTGTTTAAATTTGGTTGAATCAAAACATGGTTAAGAATGTAACAAGCCGTGTTAACCGCTTCACACCAATAATACTTGGTAAATCATTTTCACAAAGCATTGTTCTTGACATTTCTTGAAGATTTCTATTTTTCCTTTCAACTACCCCATTTTGTTGAGGAGTTCTTGGGAAAGAAAAAGTATGTTCAATACCGTTAGAATCACAAAATTCCTCAAAACCTTCATTTTCAAATTCACCACCATGATCACTTCGAAATTTCAAAATCAAAGACCTTTTTTCTCTTTGAATACGTTTTGTAAATTTTTCAAATTGCTTGAAAGCTTCATTCTTATTTGCAAGAAAGAAAACCCAAGTAAATCGAGTAAAATCGTCAATGATGACAAATGTATATCTCTTGCCACCTAGACTAAAGGTTCTAGATGGACCAAAGATATCCATACGCAAGAGTTTCAAAGTTTTTGAAGTGGAAACCATGTTAATTGACTTGAAAGAACTTTTAAATTGTTTTCCAAATTCACAAGCATTGCAAAGTTTATTTTTCTTGAAATCCAATTTGGGCAATCCTCTTACCAAGTCAAAATTAGCAAGTTTATGAAGTTGGCTCATACTAATGTAGCCCAACCTCTTATGCCATAATCAAGATTCGTCATTTGAAGCAACTAAGCATGTTTCCTTAGAGAATGAGTCAATACTATCGACATGCACAACATAAACATTTCCATATCTATAGCCTTTAAAAAATGGTTTTCAAACTAGCTTTAGAAATAATGTATACAATATGTTGATCAAAGACAACTAAGAATTCTTTATCGGTTAATTGACTAACACTAAGCAAATTATGTTTTAAACCATCCACAAGAAGCACATTTTGTATTTGGGTAGTAGAATCATTACCAACATCGCCGATGCCAATAATGTAACCTTTAGAATTATCCCCAAATGTGACGGTTCTACCTTTTTTTCATTTCAATGTGTTGAACATAGAGTCGTCTCCCGTCATGTGCCTCGAACATCTGCGATCTATGATCCACTTCCCCTTCTTTTTCACCTACATCAAAGAAGAAGATGATAATTTTGGTACCTATATTTGTTTGGGTCCTTTGGGGTTAGCTTTAGGTACCCAAACTTGTTTGGTTCTAGGTACCCAAACATTTGAAGAAAATTTCTTTTTCACTACACCATTTAAAGCATGCACAAAATAACTCTTAGATTTTTTGTTTTCAATCATGTATCCTAAACCATGCTTTTCTAATGATTGAATTTGACTACCAATTGACATGTCTAGCATCTTCTTTCCTTTGGTGAATTTCTCAAGATCAATTCTCAATTGCTTATTGCATTATGTAAGATCACGTATTTCTTCAACATGAGATTCAACATTGCGTTCTTTTAGCTTTTATTTTCCATCACAAGCTTATCAACTTCATCTGACAATGATTCATTTATGCAAGCTAGATCTTGATTAGCTTTCCTAGATAATTTACTTTTATGCCTTAATATGTCACATTTTTCAAGCAATTCATGAAAGGCATCAAGTAATTCATCATATGAGTTTGATTCATGAGTTGAGATTACCTCTTTTTCTCCATCTTTGGCAACATTTCAAGTGTTGAGTTCGTCGTGCTCGCTTGATGAAGATGCACTATCTAATTCTCCATTGACTTCTTCTTGAGTGTAGAGACATAAATGAGCTTCTTCATTTTCTGACTCACTTAAAGAACTGGAGGATGAGTCGGATGATCCATCCCAAGTTGCCTTGAGGGCCTTTTTCTTCTCCTTATACTTCTTCTCTTTTCTTTTGATTCTCTTTTCTTTTTCTTCATTCTCTCTTTTCTTTTTCTCTTTTCTTTCCTTGGATTGGATTAAAAGACAATCTTTCTTTATATGTCCAACTTTATCACATCCATAACAAATAGGACCTTTTGAGCTCTCTCCATCATCCCTTCTCTTTCTTTGAAATTTATCTTTTATCCATCGCTTCTTGAATCTCTTAACCATCATTGCAAGCTCTTCATCACTCTCCTCATCGTCCAATTTTTCGGATTCAAAGTTCGCCTTAAGAGCAATGACTTTTTCTTTCTTTTTCGAGGTCTCCATATCTTTTCTCTCATTCATTTGAATCTCATAAGCCATAAGGCTTCCGATGAGATCCTCCATTGACAATGTGTTGAGATCTTGAGCATCCTCAATGGCGGTTGTCTTTTTCTCCCAATCGCTTGAGAGAGATCGTAGAATTTTCCGCACCTTGTGTAAGGCCCCCGATCTTACGGGTATGCACACTGGGAAAGGAACACAAGCGTCGTGATTAGAGACTTTTGCGATGACCGAAGGAGTTACAAAAGAAAGACAACACCGACTAACTCAACAATACATAACAGACATACATGGATAGACGATAAAGGTATAAACTAAGACAAATGATTATCCATGTATACATAAATGTCCAATTACAATACATCGAGTTTCAAAGGAAATACAATGACATAAGCGGAAACAAATGATAACTGAAGGCTCTAGTCGACATGTCCCTTTTATACAGAATCTTCGACACTCGTCCAGTCTGCCATGTGGGGAACCTAAGTACCTGCAAGCACCGCATTAACAAATGCGTGAGTTTTCAATTAAGAAAACTCAGTATGCCCCTGGCCCAATCTTAGTCTTCTAGAAGAATGCATGCAATCTATCTAAGACAAAAGCAACCGAAACAGAAACAGAAAAGCACATAATGCATCAGAAGGCTACAATCTCCAACAGTCATGCAAATCGGGTAACACCCGTAGATATCCCTCCAAGGGAGCCGGAACACCAACCGCTCCAGACCACAAATACATAACAAAAAGCATCAAATGCAACAGAAGGCTACGACTCCATAAGCCGTGCCAGTCGGGTGCACCCGAACCATTCCTCGAAAGGAACCAGAACACCAGCCTCGCTGGTCAAAGGTGGTCACTTGACAGTGACCCAACGCTCGGTACAAAGCGGTGCGCCGGATAAGTATCCCAATTCGCAGCGCTCGGTAGACCAGTTAAGGACATTTGATGGGTTTGAGAGTTACTAATATTTCCGGTCAAATGGGGCCCTGAGCCGTTCGATTACTGCCTTGTTTACTAGGGTGGACCGAGCATTGACCATCTAAATGGTCGACCGCTCATGACTGCCATCTGATCGGTAACTTAAGTTCACTTACTGCTAGGTCGATCAATTGATGTTTAGTTCGACCGTTTGTGAATGGAGGAGAGACCCTATTTCTGGTCGAATGGGGCCCCTGAGTCATTCGACCGATTGCCACGATATTGACTTGACTTAGTCTGGATTTTGACCATGAAGTGGTCAATCGATTTCCACCTTTTGTTCGACCGTTGAGGCTAAGTCATGAGCCCGGAGTTCGACTATTATAGGGGTTTGTTTGACCAATCCTTTGAGGAGCGGTCGACTTGTATGCCTTTTTCAGTTGACCATTTGGGCCCAGGACTGGGTCTTTGTCCTTGTGGAGTATCAGCTCTATCCACGGAAACTCGTGTCCTTGCCTAAAGCTTGACCCTGGAGGTAAAGGTGGGTTTGATGATTGTGTCTGCCCAGTGACCGTCATGTGGAAGAGTGTGGACGCTCGAGACGTGCCACCTCTGTATTATAGACTGTGACGTAGCGTGGGTTTTACTTGACTCATATTAGAGTAGTAGATCAGAGGGATCGTGCATCCCAATGCAAGATGTTGTACGACTCTATGGAGCGAGATGACCTGGCGGACTTTGGTCCGGATGAGTCGATTAGTCGGCCTTATGAGCGACAGATACTTTCGACTGACCTTGATGGCGATGTTGTATTGTCTAATGTTGTTTCAGACGAGATGTCCTCGCGGGAGTGCTGTTAGATGTTGTTCCAGACGACATTGCCCGACCGATGTTGTTCCGGTGGGTATTTACTGACTGACGATGTATTTCAGCAGGTAGCTTGGTTGTGGCACAACCAGGTGAGATGCACCAACCTGAGCGATGGCTCCATCGGTGAGGTGTTAACCTTGAGATTCAACTAATTCTTATGACACAGACGTGCGGGCGTGCCTCACCGAACCCTATTATTAGTGTAGTTGCATGTAGGGTGCGTTGCGCACTTTCCTTAAGACCGTGTGTTCCTACGGTAGGTCCGAATGGGTGACTCGATGATGGATTGATGGACAAATGTCTTTATTGACCCTTCGAGGTGATGTTGACGGATTGTATTTTATGTTGTCATGCTATACTAGTATGATTGGTTCATCCTGTATTTATGAGCATGCATATATGTAAGCTTGGTATATGGGGTTTCCTTATGGAAACTTAGTCATTGTTATATTTTTTTCAAGACTGCAGTAGGTTCTGGCTGTAGGTTGTATGCCTACTCATATGTTTTGACAACTCTAATGTAATATGGTGCACCTCTTAGATATTTTATGAGTAACATTCCAACGCTTTTGGGGTTACTTCCTTGTCATACTTGTGTTTTAAATTTTAAATTTTCCATTGTTTCGAGATGTTGCAGTATACATGATGCAAACTTAGTAACAATATCCGATGCAGTGAGGCGCATATATATTAGATCGTGTTGCCCAGTAAATAGGGCCGGTGCAGTATATTGGTCATGCATATTTCCATCGTCTCCTACATCTATATAGGTTATCAAATCCTCCAATACAACAATAACCCCACCTATATATATTTGCATGTTAATACGTCAAAACAATTAAAATTCACTTAGCATTAAACACCATTTCGTTTGAGTCCAAAAAATTCAATCAATCGTTGAATGAAAATGAGATCGGAATTCCCTGGATTTACTTGAGGCTTATTTTCCTAATACACTTTCAAAAAAATTAACTATAAATCAAAATTTAATATGTGTATTTTGCTATACGACATGAGTTATTTGTGCACGTCGAAATTCAAAAATTTGATAATCATTTCATATAAGATCAAGAGACCAACAAATATAGTCTATTCATTTTGATTTATATATTAAACCTATTGAAAATGTATCTCCAAATTACTGAAATTCACCGAGTCCAAAAAAATTATTATCTAACGTTACTATATTTGGCCGATACTCCTATTTCCATTTTGGAATTCGACAATTCGTTGGGATGGATGACCACATCAGAATTAGGAAATAAATGATTTGGGATGAGCACAACCATAATCACCAGGAAGGTGAACATAGCAATAGCCTTTGATGCCATCGCACAGGATTTGAAGGTTCGGAGTATAAGAAATCTTTATTACTAGAAAGAAAAATATATAGAATGAAACTCCAGTGTAAGACTCCCATGCACCTCCGGAAGTTTTTATAGTGACAAATTGCTCTAAATATGAGTTACGATATTGGATTATTACTTAGACGTAACTATGAAAATAAAATACTTTTATATTCGCACTCAACGAGTTAATAAATTTAAGTCATCTTTCATATTGTATTTTAATATAGCACACGGTTTCGTTTGTGACTGGTTGACATTAACGTTTTAACAATAATGTGCTATAAATAGACAACTTGTACGATTAGTATTTCTGGTAGATCGGTCAACAAGTTAACGTGAAAGTTACTAAAATATTTGCTTCTTTTGACCACTCCTATTACCCATAAGCTTTTAGATATTAATGACCCAACCAAAATATATTAATAATCGAAAATATATTCAAATATTCAATAACAACAAATTTACTTAGAATATGGAGGTTGTTATTCAAAATAACTTACACTTGAATAATATTTTGGGAACTACTATTCGTCGCCGGAAAACTACTTAAATCGCTCCAAAAATGACCTTTTTGCCCTTAACAAATCAATTAATACCGATTTCGTCCCGTGTCTTTAAATAAGGTGTTTGACTCAGTTTTACTCACATTCCTAGTACCAACACCACGAAAATGTCTGGCGAAGCACCTGAATCCGGCGAGGTAACTGGGGCGGAATATTTTTCACGACTCGGGCGTCTGGCTAAACCGCCTCCACCAAGGTGGAGGCGTCTGCCTAACACGCCTCCACATAGGTGGAGGCGGTTTAGACAGACGCCTCCACCTTTGTGCAGGCGTCTCCTATGGACGGCATATAATTAAATTCTATGGCGTCCCAAGGGGGAGGCGGTTCCGGCGACCGCCCGATCGTTGGGTCGGGCGTCTCCCGCGACCGCCCGACTCAAAAAAAAATTTTAAAAAATTAATTGAAATAAACAAGGTAATTTACCAGATGTGAGTAGTCAGGGGTCTCCGCTGGCTCTTTCCCTGGCCTCCGAGACATTCTATTTGGTGAATAAAAGTGTGATATGAAGAGAAAGTTGTGTTAAAAGAGTGAAATGAGGAGTTATATTAGTAGAAAGGGCAGAAGGGCAAAATGGTAATCTTACGGGCGATTTAAGTAGTTTTACGGCGACGAATAGCAGTTCAGAATATTTTTCAAATCATTCATGGATTTGTCTCATGCGAAGGAATCAAATCAGTAGGGAGTATACGTATCGAGACATACTAAAGCTAGCATCCAATGATCATTGAAAATCATTTATGTTAAATTACTTTATCCATTATTTAATGTTAATCTTCTTTGTGATTCCCAATTCAAATATAATTAAATTACAAGTTTTATAGAATATAATAAGATACCTACGACTGCCAAGATGGTACTAGATTACAGGGCTTCTTGTAGCATCCTTTTGACTTCCTGTGTTGCAAAGTATAGTGCGACAAAAATAACCAATTCTTGGGCCATGCTAAATTTGGTACGGATACCTATTAAATTGAAATTAACAAGATTTAAATTTAAATATTATATAAACACTGAATGAAAAAGATGAACATGACTTACTTTAAGAGGACTTTGATGGTTGTTATACACAATATTTCCATCTTAAGGAATTGGATCAAATCAGGGATAGTGACATAGAGCTTTGCTTCAATGTTGTCTGTTGTTGTCTTGCCTACGATTGCTCTATTCATAAGACCTTGTATGGTAGAATCTATGTCTTTATCTTTTATCAAAGTGTGAAAATTCTTACAATTCATATAGGCAACACATCCTCGTCAAGCAAGTCCTTAATTTTAGGGGCTTTCGACGATGGAGCTTCAACATAATAGATAAGTAAAAATTAGAACATACATACATGAGTAATATATTAAAAATTAGGAAATTATTATATTGGATTGTTGCTAACCATGTAGAATAATTTATTATTCTGTTGGTTCTCAAAGAGTTAACAAATTTAAAGTCACGATTCATGTCCTAGTTTAATATATCACTTTGTATGTTTCTTGTCCTTTGTTGAGATTTCAATGTAACTTTTTCTCGCTAAGCATTTCCTGAATCAATTATGAATTCAAAACAATATTTTACAACATACCATCTTTGGCCGATACTCCATTTGCCATTTTGGAATTAGATAACTTGTCGGGATGGATTAATACATGGGAAGCAGCCAATATATGAATTGGGATGACCGTGACAATCAACACAACAAAGCTAAACATGACTAAAGCCTTTGATACCATTGATTTACTGGACTGCTAAACGTCACCCGTAAATTACTTAAATCGCTCTTGTCAATTACAGTTTTGTCATTATCGCCTTTTTACTTATATTTGCTCCCAATAGGCTCTCCTCTTTTCATACTACAATAAAATAATCACGAAAAATAAAATCAGAGTAAGAATGCGAGGGTGGCAGGGGGCGGCAGCCCCTGCGGGGGACTTTTTTTTGTTTCGACACCCTATTATTGTACTCCTCATATTGATCCGTTTACCCGTTTATTTACATTTGTGTCCCCCCGTCACCACCGAAATCATGCAACGGAACCTAAAATAATTTGAAATAACACACTTTGTAAATTCAAGATTAAAAAAACTCGAGGCGTCTAAGGCAACCCCCCTAGGGGGAGGCATCCTAGTGAGATGCCCTGAGTTTTTTATTATGTTTTACATGACAAACTATGTCTACTTGCTTTTAGTTAAGGCTTTATAAAGAGTGATTTTTGGGGCCAAGGAAAGGGGTGATGAAATCCCCCACCTTATGACTTTATGGGACAGCCCCTCCTTAGTAGTGTTTTGATCCTAGATCTAGCAATCAATCGCTCCAATCAAAACGCTCAACTCACTCTTGTCCTGATGCAATTCCTACTAACTAATGCATGTGCATACAAGATGCATGAATGAGTGTAGGAAATGCGTACCTCACGCCAGCGCTCAACAACTGAAGATAAAGCTAAAAGAAAAGACGACTATATGCCTAAGTCAAGTTCATGATGCGTGACCTAAACAAGTAAGAACGTCTAGGCTTTTGCTTTGGATTTTAAGGCCAAGTTGATGAAGCATAATACTGAAATGAAATTATACTAAGAAAGCAAGAAATATTAAAAAAGCTTAAAAGGAAAGGAAAGACTAAACAAGCATGCAGAAATTAAAAGGCAAGATTAAAAGAAACTAGAAGAATTATTTTATTAACAATGACTCACATTGAAGGTAGCATTCTTCTCCACCTTGTGTTTTTGCTTCAAGGCTCACTCCTTAGTAGAGAGAATGCCACCAAGCAATGGGTAGTTACAATGGAAGGTGAAGAGTTCTATTTATAGCCAAAGAAAAAGGCAATCCGGGACAATCCCCCGATGTGGGACTAAAAAACCCAAAATGGACTAAATACACACTAATACGCGACCCACCCAAATCTTAGCGGATTTGTGACCAAAAAACCCGCCAAGTAACGGTCTTGGACCGCCAATTGGCTGTCTATATAGTCCGGATCACGCTGGATTTTATTCTGGGCTTTTCTGGATGTCGTTGTTGGTTTTTGATGCGTCTACTTCACTTGTTGGAGCTCCGACCCGAATAGAATTGCCAAAATACTCCCCATGATGGTGTGGAGTTTTCTGTTTTGCTCTTTGGTCCTTCGGTCTTTCGTTCAGGTCCTTCTCCCTTGCATCTTAGTCCCCAGGTCTCACAATTAAGTCCTTTTTCCCTGCTCTTTGGTCCTTTCATGCTTCGTCTCTTCAAACCTATTTTTTTCTGAAATTCAAACATAAAACTCGTCACGTAGCATTGTTTAGGTGTAAGATAATGGATATAAGATACAAATATAAGCATGAAATGATGTCAATCAGGTGACCACCTTGATATTTTATTGTGGATCCGCCACTTACTACGCCCATCGCATGTTCAATTCTCACCGCAATCCACCTAATAATTAACATTCGTTATTGAAAAAATGTTCTCTAGAAAAATATGTGTGCCTCACTTCCCCTAGCGAGATCGATCTCTGTGATTAAAAAAACTAATATGAACATTATACCAGAGAAGTTTCTTCTACGTGTTCCTGCTATTATCCGAGTTTTTTTATCTACAGTATCTTATTATCATTTCTGTGGTTCACAGTCAAAATACCTTTGATGCATGTTCTAGCTAGGCATTAACTATTTAAGTGCAGGTATTGCAGTAAGTAAAATACGACTTCCACCAAGTTAACGTGAAAGTTACAAAAATCTTATTTTTAATCAAACATGAAATATAAACCTATGTTTAATATAAGGGATATGTATAGTCGTGCACTCGGAAAACATCGAAATTACTGAAATGCACCCCAAAAGTTGAATTTATACTGGTGCACTTTAAAAACTTATGAAATTACAATGGTGCACCTGTAACTGACGTTGTTAGCCTCTGTCACATTTATGTTTGACGGATGTTTGATTACATCCTTTAATTATCCTTTAATTAAAGAGATAATTACAGTAGTGCACTTCGAAAACATCAAGACAGGAATACACCCCAAAAGTTTGAATTTACGATGATGCATTCAAAAAACTTATGAAATTACAATGGTGCACCCGTAACTGACGTTGCTACTCTTCGTTCAATTTAAGTTCGATAGACGTTCGATTACACCTTTTAATTAAATCCAACCTGTTTAATTACCCCAAATCTAATTCCATACACCTCCCACTTCCATCACCCCAAACCCGAACACCCCATCCACATCTCACTTACATCGTCCCAAACCCCAACCTCTCACTTCCATCCATCTCCCACTTCCACCTCCCAAATGTCCATTAATTATTACGTGGTGCATGTTTGGGATTGGGTTTTGTGCATCCGTGCCGATCAAAGTATTAGAAATTGGCAACGTACTCATGGTTCTGCGAAAAGTGGACGTGTACCTATCAAATAAACTTGTAATTGGCCGCATACCTATCTGTAAAAGTGAGTCCCACAATCGTGTGCCGCCGTTTACGTCTTCAGTAACGGACCGTTATTTTTCATCGGATTTTTTTGTAAGTTGATTGGTCACTAATCTAGAGGGGGGTGAATAGATTATCTCCTAATTTTCTTAAACAATTACACAATTAACATAATAAGAGAAAGAATGCAAACCACAAGATGACTCTGGAGATTTATAGAGGTTCGATCACACCATTGTGATCTCGCCCTCTCCTCGAGTTCCGATCGATCCTCCAATCCCTACTTGAGAATTCACTATTATCTTCATTCCGGGTCAAAGATAAACCCTCCTACAATCGGAGCCTTGCAAACACCCTCGCCTTGCTCGGTTCTCCTCTCACAACCCTAGAGGGTGCTTCCTCGAAGCTTTACAACACAATGGAAATTGAATGTGGTTTTTGAACTCTAATCTTGAATGCACTCAAGGATTGGAATTAAGCTTGGAGTTAATTTAATGGAAGTATGAGAGTTGGTGGAGCTTTGCAGACTTGAAGATTGAGAGCACAAGAGTAGGATTGATTTTTGGCAACTGTAGTAGTGAATGTGTCTCTTAAGTGAAGATTATATAGCCTTCAAAACAAAAAGAGCCATTATGGTAAGTTGGTGAGAATTGGACCAATAGAAAAGAAGATGTGACTTGAGCTCGGGTAGAAATCGAGACAGATTTGGTCGACCGTTAGCCCAACGGTAGTCCGACAAAATGGTCAGAATTAGGAACTCGGTGGACCGATAATTGGTCGGATAACCGTTCTCCAACTTCCAGTAACTTTTTCCTAATATCGGCTAATTAACTTCGGTTGACCGAGAACACTTCGGTGTACCATTCCAAATGGACAGTAAAGAATTCGTATGACTTCATGATCATGTTCGGTGGACCGTAGCAAGTTCGGTTGACCGATACATGTGCGGGTTTTCGGCTGACAATGCGTGGGAAATTGGTTTATCGATAACGGTCAAAATATTTCGTGGAAAAATAGCCGTTATGTTATAGTAGACAACAATACTTCGGTAATCCGAAGCATTATCGGTAGACCGGTATGGAAGTTTCAATGGTGTGGCTAAACAAAAAAAATATAAGTCTGGTGGAGTTAGTTTGTGCCACGTGGTCAAATAACATGAAGCCGTTTAGGCAAAAAGACACAAGTGATGTTTGGATGACCGATCTCTCTTCGGTAGACTGAATCGAGATGTCCAGAGAATTTACGAAGCAATTGGGATAGGGAAACGGTTGATCAGGTAAGGTTTGGTACACCGAAACAAGGATTCCAGGAGATCAAGTGTTTTACTAACTCTAAGGAGACGATTGACCGGATAAGGTTCGGTACACCGAAACAAGGGTTCCAGGAGATCAAGTGATTAGTGACTCTATAGGGAACGGTTCACCGAGAGACACTCGATCATCCATGGGGAACCAGGTTTGGTAGACCGAAAAGGAAATGGTCGACCGAGACAGATGGGTTTATCCTTTTGTGCATCAAGTGTACATTTGATCCTATAACTCAAATAAATGGAAAATTACATATGAAGTGCTTGAGCTTTGATTACAAGTCTTGAGCCTTGATCTTGATGTTGATTAGCCCTTTGGTTTGATCACCTACATTGTTAGGAATACACAACATCTATGCAATTTGGCAATATTATGTGTGTGATGTTGTAATTGAAGTTATGCATATTATTAGTTTATTAATCATCAAAATTAAGATTAAAGGGCCAAAAAGCCAACAATCTCCCCCTTTTTGATGATGACAAACTAATGTCAAATTGTGTAAGTGCTCTCCCTATCAATATGCAAAGATATGTTAACTCCCCCTTACTCAATGCATGAGTCTCATATATTTGAATTAGGCATTTTGTATCCATTTGTTCTCCCACTTTTGACATCCATCAAACATAACATTAAAATGAAAGTTTTGGGACAAAAAGACACAATATGAAAATGAAATTGCATTTCTTAAAAAGGGAAGATAAGCCATAAAGCAATGCAAAAGAAAACACACCAAAGCAAATGACAAATTAAACAAACACAACAAACAACAAGAAGCAAGACCAAGCATCAAAGATAGTCTACTTGTCCAACTTGTTCATGTTTCGAAGAAGCTCCATCATCTCATTTTGGGAGTCAAGAAAAGCTTGACGAGAGTCTCCAACCACACGAATTGGATCGTTGATCTCGTTCAGCGAGTTCGACGTCGGCAATTGAAAGGATTGGAAGTGGGAGGTGAGGTATTGAATACCTTGATAGTTATGATTCACTAAACTCCGAACATCATGGATCTTTTCGCAATTCCGGTCCAAGAGCTTCTTGTGACAATAGGCCCAAGCCGGTTGGTTCCATTGAGCATCGGTGCCGGATGACCATTCGGGACGAACGTATCTCCGTGGACCACGAGTCGAGCTAGGATCCCAATTTGGATTCACCTCGGCATCGTATGGAGGAGGAGACCAATGTGGAGCTTTGGTGGAGACTTCATCATCCTCATTTTCAAAGGAATCATCTTCCACTTCCTCTTCTTCAAGTGCTTGCTTCCCCGAGTGCATCTGTTTGAGTGTATATTTGTCGATGACCGTCTTGGAGGATTTGAAAAGATCGCGGTCAAATTGGATGTTGAAGTGATATATGACAAACAAGATTAACATAGGAAAAGGGAGAAAGTTGTGCTTCTTCCGGGAAATGTAAATCATATGGTTGATGATGAATAAGGGTCAATTAGTGCAAGTACATGTAGAGAGGTTGAAGACGCACTTCATCATTTGGTGGCCCAGTTCGTCGTTGTGCCCTTTGCGCACAAAAAGGTTTGTGGGAATGAAACGACAAAGAATACGGCCAACAACTGGAAGATGGGGAATGGCAAGTTTGCCATCTTGAGGAACATCCGGTTGAGTCACCTCCATAAATTGATTCAAAGAGCCACAAACATCTTCCCAAGAGAGGTTGTGGATGTCCTCGTCGGCACTAGGAAGTCCGGTGATCTCTGAGAGAAGAGAGGTAGTGAGAGAGAATGAGATGGAATCGACTTGGGTGGTAAGCACCGCTTGAGTGCCATCAAGAGCGGTAGTCTCCCGGAGATGGGCATAGAATTGACAACAAGCTTCCGCGGAGAAAGGGACCGGAAGTTTGTCATGAAAGAAGACGCCAAGGTGATAAACCATGAGATACGTAGAGAGACCAATCGACTCAAAATCTTTGATGATGATCTTCCACTCCGGAATTGGATTTCGACCACTAATAGTGTAGTAGTGCTCCTCCACCTTAAGATTGTAGAAGATGCCTTTGTTTAAGGGCCGAAGATATTCATCGACTGGTTTGCTCGCCGGATTTGTAGAAGAAGAAGGTATGTCGGGGTTGATCCTTGTCTTCTTTGCAGGAGGAGCAGGTTTCTTTCCTGTCCTAGTAGTCGGTTTCTTTGGTGGTTCAACCGTCTTCTTGGAAGAACAAATGTTTCTTGGACCCATAAAGAAGAATGGAGGAAGTGATGAAAGGTTTGAAGTGAGAAAGGGAGGAAGCAAAAGTGTGCTTTGGGTATGATAGAAATCGAAAAGAGGATCCAAATATATAGAAGATGGGAGAATATGGGGGTTTTCAAACATGAAAAACCTTGTCGAACGGTCATCCATTATTGTCTCAGAAGACCGTTGGACCAGTTCCAACGGCTAGAAATTGTAATGAATCGGTCGACTGAACGTTCTTTGGTATACCGTCATGAAGATGACAGTAAGTGAAGAAGATTTCCTGGAACAGGGTCACGGATGACCGAATCGAGTCCGGTCGTCCATTTCGGGAGAAACAGGGACAAAAAAACTTTTCACAACAGTCATCCGAATAAAAATCGGATACCCAAGAATTCAAAAAAAAATATTCGTTTGAAAAGGGGTCAACAAATAATTTAAAATTTCACCCAAATCACGCGGTCGTCTGACATGTCTTCGGATAACTAATGGATTCGGAACAGGGAAGGTTTCTAATTTTAGCACACCAAATTCTTCGATCAACCGTATATGACACGGTGTACCAAAACGGTGAATCCCGACCAAGTCCGGATTCCTGTCCAGACACATTCCGGTTAACCGAACTATGTTTTATAAGCCGTGGTGTGCGGACAGACCACAAAAGCAAGCAATTAAGGTAATGATTTTTAAACAAACAAAATGAATTATGATATTTCTTTAGCACTACACATCCCTAGTTTTTGTCTAATCTTATCAAATTGATCAACATTTAATGGTTTAGTAAATATATCCGCTAATTGATCATTTGTTGAAATAAATTGCAATTGAATATCACCTTTAAGAGCATGAGAAATTGATGGCGAACATCTATATGCTTGGTTTTTGAATGAAGAATTGAATTTTTAGATAAGTTTATAGCACTAATATGATCACAAAATATGGGTATAGTTTGAAACTCAAGTCTCAAATCCTTGAGGGTTTGCCTCATCCAAAGGATTTGTGCACAACAACATCTGGCGGCAACATACTCGGCTTCGGTTGTTGAGAGTGCAACACTATTTTGCTTCTTAGTAAACCATGAAACTAAAGATTTTCCCAAGAATTAACATGTCCCACTAGTACTTTTTTGATCGGATTTGCGTCCGGCATAATCGGCATGATTATAGGCAATGAGATCAAAAGATCGAGTCTTGGGATAAAACAATCCAAAATCACAAGTAGTTTTCAAATATCGAAAAATTCTTTTCAATGCATGCATATGAGATTCTTTAGGACAAGGTTGAAAATGAGAACAAAGACAAACACTAAACATAATATCGGGTCTAATAGCGGTTAAATAAAGAAGTGAACCAATCATACCTCGATATTTTTTAATGTCAACTTCTTTGCCTTCTTTATCTTTATCCAATTTCAAGCTTGTGCTCATGGGAGTATTGTGACGTTTGCTATCTTCATATCCAAATCGTTTGAGTAATTCTGTTGTGTATTTTGTTTGGTTGATGAAGTTTCCCTCCGAGGTTTGCTTGATTTGGAGTCCAAGAATGAAGTTGAGTTCACCCATCAAGCTCATTTGAAATTCACCTTGCATAGACTTAGAAAAATCTTGGCATAGACAATCAACGTATATTGGTACGATTAATAAATCTTTATCTTTGGTCTTAGTAAATAATGTAGTGTCAACTTTCCCCATGGTGAATCCGTTTTCAAGCAAAAAGGTCTTCAACCTTTCATACCAAGATCCAAGAGCTTGCTTAAGCCCATAAAGAGCCTTCTTAAGCTTGAATACATTTCCGGGCATGTTTCATTCAAAAAACCGGGTGGTTGTTTAACATAAACTTCTTCCATAATAAAACCATTCAAAAATGCACTTTTAACATCCATTTCAAAGAGTTTAAAATCCATGTATGATGCATACGCTAATAACATTCTAATTGCTTCTAATCGAGCTACCGGAGCATAGGTTTCATCAAAGTCGATGTCTTCCTATTGGTTTTAACCTTGAGCGACCAATCGAGTTTTGTTTCTAACCACTTGTCTGGATTCATCGAGTTTGTTTCGAAAAACCCACTTGGTGCCAATTACCGTTTGATCTTTAGGTCTCAGAACAAGCTCTCAAACATCATTACAAATGAATTGGTTTCACTCTTCAAGCATAGCTATTAACCAAAATTCATCATCACATACATCTTCTATTTTCTTAGGTTCAAGTTGAGATATGAATGCATAAGTATCACATATAACAAGAGCATTAGACCTAGTAACAATTCCTTTTGATACATCACCAATTAGAAGATCCTTAGGATGATCCTTCTTATATTGTCAATCCTTTGGAAACTCTTGTTTTTCTTGGGATGTTTCAATTTGTTGTTCTTGAGTTGTTATATTTCGAATATGGTCAATAAGTTCATCATCACGGTTAGAATTATCCTTATATGGTTCTTCTTGAAAGTGAACATACATGGATTCTTCTACACAACAAGTTCTCTTGTTATAAACTCGATATGCTTTACTCCTACTTGAATATCCTAAAAATATGGCTTCATCGGATTTAGCATCAAATTAGTCTAAATTATCCTTGGTATTGAGAACAAAACATTTAGAACCAAAAGCTTTGAAATAGGAAATTCTTGGGGGTTTTCCAAACCAAAGTTCAAACAGAGTTTTGTTTAAATTTGGTTGAATCAAAACATGGTTAAGAATGTAACAAGCCGTGTTAACCGCTTCACACCAATAATACTTGGTAAATCATTTTCACAAAGCATTGTTCTTGACATTTCTTGAAGATTTCTATTTTTCCTTTCAACTACCCCATTTTGTTGAGGAGTTCTTGGGAAAGAAAAAGTATGTTCAATACCGTTAGAATCACAAAATTCCTCAAAACCTTCATTTTCAAATTCACCACCATGATCACTTCGAAATTTCAAAATCAAAGACCTTTTTTCTCTTTGAATACGTTTTGTAAATTTTTCAAATTGCTTGAAAGCTTCATTCTTATTTGCAAGAAAGAAAACCCAAGTAAATCGAGTAAAATCGTCAATGATGACAAATGTATATCTCTTGCCACCTAGACTAAAGGTTCTAGATGGACCAAAGATATCCATACGCAAGAGTTTCAAAGTTTTTGAAGTGGAAACCATGTTAATTGACTTGAAAGAACTTTTAAATTGTTTTCCAAATTCACAAGCATTGCAAAGTTTATTTTTCTTGAAATCCAATTTGGGCAATCCTCTTACCAAGTCAAAATTAGCAAGTTTATGAAGTTGGCTCATACTAATGTAGCCCAACCTCTTATGCCATAACCAAGATTCGTCATTTGAAGCAACTAAGCATGTTTCCTTAGAGAATGAGTCAATACTATTGACATGCACAACATAAACATTTCCATATCTATAGCCTTTAAAAAATGGTTTTCAAACTAGCTTTAGAAATAATGTATACAATATGTTGATCAAAGACAACTAAGAATTCTTTATCGGTTAATTGACTAACACTAAGCAAATTATGTTTTAAACCATCCACAAGAAGCACATTTTGTATTTGGGTAGTAGAATCATTACCAACATCGCCGATGCCAATAATGTAACCTTTAGAATTATCCCCAAATGTGACGGTTCTACCTTTTTTTCATTTCAATGTGTTGAACATAGAGTCGTCTCCCGTCATGTGCCTCGAACATCTGCTATCGATGATCCACTTCCCCTTCTTTTTCACCTACATCAAAGAAGAAGATGATAATTTTGGTACCTATATTTGTTTGGGTCCTTTGGGGTTAGCTTTAGGTACCCAAACTTGTTTGGTTCTAGGTACCCAAACATTTGAAGAAAATTTCTTTTTCACTACACCATTTAAAGCATGCACAAAATAACTCTTAGATTTTTTGTTTTCAATCATGTATCCTAAACCATGCTTTTCTAATGATTGAATTTGACTACCAATTGACATGTCTAGCATCTTCTTTCCTTTGGTAAATTTCTCAAGATCAATTCTCAATTGCTTATTGCATTATGTAAGATCACGTATTTCTTCAACATGAGATTCAACATTGCGTTCTTTTAGCTTTTATTTTCCATCACAAGCTTATCAACTTCATCTGACAATGATTCATTTATGCAAGCTAGATCTTGATTAGCTTTCCTAGATAATTTACTTTTATGCCTTAATATGTCACATTTTTCAAGCAATTCATGAAAGGCATCAAGTAATTCATCATATGAGTTTGATTCATGAGTTGAGATTACCTCTTTTTCTCCATCTTTGGCAACATTTCAAGTGTTGAGTTCGTCGTGCTCACTTGATGAAGATGCACTATCTAATTCTCCATTGACTTCTTCTTGAGTGTAGAGACATAAATGAGCTTCTTCATTTTCTGACTCACTTAAAGAACTGGAGGATGAGTCGGATGATCCATCCCAAGTTGCCTTGAGGGCCTTTTTCTTCTCCTTATACTCCTTCTCTTTTCTTTTGATTCTCTTTTCTTTTTCTTCATTCTCTCTTTTCTTTTTCTCTTTTCTTTCCTTGGATTGGATTAAAAGACAATCTTTCTTTATATGTCCAACTTTATCACATCCATAACAAATAGGACCTTTTGAGCTCTCTCCATCATCCCTTCTCTTTCTTTGAAATTTATCTTTTATCCATCGCTTCTTGAATCTCTTAACCATCATTGCAAGCTCTTCATCACTCTCCTCATCGTCCAATTTTTCGGATTCAAAGTTCGCCTTAAGAGCAATGACTTTTTCTTTCTTTTTCGAGGTATCCATATCTTTTCTCTCATTCATTTGAATCTCATAAGCCATAAGGCTTCCGATGAGATCCTCCATTGACAATGTGTTGAGATCTTGAGCATCCTCAATGGCGGTTGTCTTTTTCTCCCAATCGCTTGAGAGAGATCGTAGAATTTTCCGCACCTTGTGTAAGGCCCCCGATCTCACGGGTATGCACACTGGGAAAGGAACACAAGCGTCGTGATTAGAGACTTTTGCGATGACCGAAGGAGTTACAAAAGAAAGACAACACCGACTAACTCAACAATACATAACAGACATACATGGATAGACGATAAAGGTATAAACTAAGACAAATGATTATCCATGTATACATAAATGTCCAATTACAATACATCGAGTTTCAAAGGAAATACAATGACATAAGCGGAAACAAATGATAACTGAAGGCTCTGGTCGACATGTCCCTTTTATACAGAATCTTCGACACTCGTCCAGTCTGCCATGTGGGGAACCTAAGTACCTGCAAGCACCGCATTAACAAATGCGTGAGTTTTCAATTAAGAAAACTCAGTATGCCCCTGGCCCAATCTTAGTCTTCTAGAAGAATGCATGCAATCTATCTAAGACAAAAGCAACCGAAACAGAAACAGAAAAGCACATAATGCATCAGAAGGCTACAATCTCCAACAGTCATGCAAATCGGGTAACACCCGTAGATATCCCTCCAACGGAGCCGGAACACCAACCGCTCCAGACCACAAATACATAACAAAAAGCATCAAATGCAACAGAAGGCTACGACTCCATAAGCCGTGCCAGTCGGGTGCACCCGAACCATTCCTCGAAAGGAACCAGAACACCAGCCTCGCTGGTCAAAGGTGGTCACTTGACAGTGACCCAACGCTCGGTACAAAGTGGTGCGCCGGATAAGTATCCCAATTCGCAGCATGTGACCTACATGGTGACATCGCGAACTTGGGAACACCTACCCTGAGAAAGAATGGTAGCGCGCCTGCCCAGGACTTATCTTATGCCTGACCTCCCAACATGAAGGTCTTATGCGAATGGCCTCTGGAGCTAGAGGACCCACTTGTGGCCCGTCGGCCCAGAAAACTGAATGTGCCCAGAATTATTAATCGATTAAATGCAATGCAAGCTACTAAAGCATCTAAAATCTAATGCAGCTACAGTGTATGGAATGAGCTCAAGAAGGAGTATCCGGATACCCTCCTAACAGCCCCGAACCAACTCAGAAATAGGACATCCCAATCAGTAAACAAACAAAGCTAACAACAAACAATCATAACCAGATCGACAATCAAGATAACAACAAATTGAGTCATCTACGGGTCATAATAAGGATGTTATAAGGTCTGAAATCCTATGCGTCATACATACCCACAACAACATACTTCATATCAGAAACATACATACGAAATAAGTAATAGAACATGCACCATAGAAGGAGGTATCATAAACCAACATCACAAGCTATCGATATCGTGCATCTTGGATTTCAGAACATGGGTATATGATAGGAACATAGTATTCCAGACTAGATCAGAGATATAATCACGGGATAAAGCATGAACAATTGTCTGAAATCAGTGACAAATTTACCGGAAATTATCTGGATATAATCACTAAGCAAAGCTAGCACCTATGGCATAAAATCGGTTAACCCGTTATGGAAATATAATCTGAACATAGACCTCGACTAACGTATAATTGAGCGACTTATGATCGGCACAAAACCACGGGACATTATGTGAATGAAATGAGGAAGTAATGCAAGCATACATGACCTAAAATCAGAAATCAAGGCATGGGATATGGTGTGAATATAGTCACAATTTATTGCATGGATAGCAGATCTATATCAGCCACTATGTCATGAAAACATATCTGACTATAGTCACTAAGTAACACATGAATATATGTCTTATAACCAGCAACATGTCATGGGAGAATCTCCTGATAATGGCCACCAGACCGTGCAAGACAAATGATTAAACCAAAACTGAACGATTCATGCAATGTTCTTTGGACAACTAGCTAAATCACACATAGATCTAAGATCTGAAATCAGAGGTGATTCACGAGGCTAATAACATAACAAGTCACAAGTTCATGCTAGAACGAGATCTCACAAATCAGTAATGAATAGAGGATGTTAGCAAACAACGATTCTACAGGTTCAGGAGTACCTGTCTTGGAGAGACCCTGTTGCAGCGGAAGGAAGATCGGAGGTCACCTTACGGAATCCTTTTCACCGGTCGGTCTCCTACTCTCTTGGAGAAGGAGCACGAGTCCACAACCCAAGAGTCCACGGAATGAGCTTGGTGGAGGTGGAGGGACGAAAAGGGAGAGAGAGAAGGTGGCGGCTAGGGTGGGTGGAGGCTAGGGTTTGCACACTTGTTGTTCCATCCAATGGGAGGCTCCCCTCCTTATATAGATGGCTCCACCCTAAACCCATAAATGTGTAGTCCAATAGGGACGCCCCATGTGTTAGTGCTTTGGGCAAATATCTTATTAATCCTAGATTAATCCAATATCTCCCACTTGCACAACAACACAATAACAACATGTCATCTGCTTTTGCGTCCCCGACACATATGCATATATCCCTGATACATACAATCACACAATGGCAATATGTCACCTCTTTATGTGTCCCCGACACATATGTATATATCCCTGATACATGCAACTACTCCTCTCTCCATGTACACATCCACAATACGCACGTCTCTGATCATGTATCCTCGATACACGACCATCTCTGTCCCTGACACATGTACTCTTCCGATCATACGGACAAATGGGTCGTGCGACCGG
This sequence comes from Triglochin maritima, assembly GCA_963682175.1. NCBI lineage: Eukaryota > Viridiplantae > Streptophyta > Magnoliopsida > Alismatales > Juncaginaceae > Triglochin > Triglochin maritima. The sequence continues at coordinate 15,603,975 of OY821786.1, forward strand.
TGATGCACCTGCAATTTAGGAGTCTCAAACTAGAAACCTTAATAGTAGGCCAGAATGACAACATCCTCATAAAATAACAAATAAGCAGTCAAAATGCACATCACAGTTCCCTAGGTTTACTCAGAAACTCACTTAACATAAATGGTATCTCGATCCCTCGGAGAGAATACCTTCTTGTCCTCAAGGTACTTGCTACTGTATCCAATACAGTTGGGCCCAACATATACTTTTAGTACAGTCGAGTGAAACCTTTCCCTTTGCCCTAGACCACCATTACACTCAGAGTTGACTCCTTTCCCGAAGATGCCTCTTTAGACCGAATCTCTCATGGTCATAGATAACATCCCAAAGTAGCCACATCAACTCTTTGCTTCATGGTGTCGTCGAAGGTCACTGAGGGCAACTAATGACAATCAGGTCTTGGACTCACACAGTGAAGGAGCAGGGATCCATCCTTTCACTTCCAAATGGTCGCTCAGAACATGTTGTATGACAAACATGTTATGGTGGATAATACTGTACACAACAGTATGTCTGTCTCTCAACCCCATACAAGTCTTAGTCCAGTCGCACCCCCTCTGCGCCTGACCCGAGCTTCATCATTGTCGCCTTAACACCATACAGGTGCCACCTGGCGCCACATGTGATGCTCGCACTTGGCTTCTATAGGTCACATGAATCGTGGGAACATTCATGTCAATCCTCACCAACATAGAGGATCACATCTTGATTCCTAATCAAGGCGACTATCCTATCATGAACTGCTCTGGATCTATCATACAAGATCTCCTAATAATCAGTCTCATCTCTGCTCGCTATCAAAAGTGCCAGAGGCGAATGCTCGTGTAAGTGAGCATTCTTCAGCCTATTGACAGAATAATATTTTATGCTAGAACAACTACATCAACCAAACAGATATAGTCGAAAGGAAAACACAATCACTCATAAAAGGAAGTTAGACATGTCAATGCATCAAAGTCTGTGTAAGCCTAAGGACTTCACATGAGACACAAACGAGTCCTTCGCTATAGCCTTGGTAAGAAGGTCAGCTACCATAAGACTAGTAGACACATGTCTTAACACAACTTCCTTTCTCGCTATAATGTCCTTCACAAAATGATACCTAACCTGTATATGTTTGGTCTTTCCATGATATTTGGGGTCTTTCACATAACAAATGGCAGCCATGCTATCACAATAGACAACAACATGCTCATCTGATGTCTCTACTAGCCCAGTATGTTGTAAGAACCTCCTCAACTAAACTGCCTCCTGTACTGTTGCAGAGCATGCAACATACTCTGCTTCCATAGTCGACAGGGCTATACAGGTTTGCTTCTTGCTGGACCATGAGATGGCCCCATTAGCTAGCAAGAAAGCATAACCAGAGGTATACTTCCTTTCATCAATGTCTCCAGCCCAATCGGCATCACTATAGCCAATCAGGCGGAGATATGATGCTTGGTAACACAACATGTAGTTACTCGTTCCTCTGAGGTATCTCATGATTCTCTTGACTGCTCCATACTTGGGCTAGACTAGCATCGACTCACCATGCCCACAGCATAACAAATGTCTGGCCTAGTACACATCACAGCGTACATAAGTCTTCCCATAGCATTGGAGTATGGAACCTTGCTTATTTTGGCATTCTCTTCAGGAGTCTCAGGATGCTTATCAAGGCTCAAGTGCAAACCCTTCTCAACAGGAGTGTCGATTGGTTTGCATTTGTCCATATGGTATTTCTTCAAGATGTTGTTAATATAAGTCTCTTGAGACAATCCCAAAAGTCTCTTGGACCTATTTCTAACTATCTTGACACCACGGACGTAGCTAGCTTCACCCATGTCCTTCATATCAAACGTGGAGGACAACCACTCTTTAGTGGATTTTAGCAACTCTTTGCTATTGCCAGCCATGAGTATGTCATCAACATACAAGGTCAGAATGACAAATTTACCATTGGATCTCTTAACGTACACAACGATCTTCCTCAAGCATAGAGAACGCATTCTCTGATATAGCTTGATGGAAGCAAATGTTCCACTGTCTAGACGCTTGTTTTAAGCCATACAAGGACTTATTGAGCTTGCACACTTTGCGCTCTTGTCCTTTGACTTCTAAACCTTGAAGTTGATCCATATAGATCTCCTCCTCAAGTTCTCCATTGAGAAAAGCACTCTTTACATTCATTTGGTAAAGCTCTAAGTCCATCTGAGCTACAATAGCTAGTAGAAGGCGGATGAAGGCAAACCTAACCACGGGTGAAAAAGTTTCCTCAAAATCCACGCCTTCTCTTTGGGTGTAGCCTTTAGCTACCAGTCTAGCCTTGAATCTATCAATAGATCCATCCGCCTTCCTCTTAATCTTCAGGATCCACTTGGCCCCAATGGCCTTTCGGTTCGGCGGTAAGTCGACCAAGTCCCAGACTCGATTATCTTTCATCGACTCCAACTCTTCCTTTATAGCTTCTAACCACTCTTTCGCATTTGGACCTTCCAAAGCCTCTTTCAAGGTCTCCGGTTCTTGCTCATCGATTACTGTCATCCCAGATGATTCATAATCAATTTCTTCTTGAGCTATCATGAGGGCCTCTTCCTCTAACCGAAACCGCCTACGAGGAATGAGCCCGCGTTTACTTCGACGTAGATGGGTATCTGATGGCTCATCCTCCGTGAGAGCTATCGGATCCTCAGCATTGCTGCTCCCACTAGGATTGACTGGTGGAACCTCATATTCAATTTCCAGATCCTGATCCCGTGGAGTGGCAATGTCCTCATCTTGTTGTTCAAAGAAGTCTAGTTACTCTTTGATAGCTCCAGCAAGAGTTGGAAAAACATTTTCCAAGAATGTGGCATCCCTAGACTCCAGTTCCGTCCCTCTTTCATTCTCGTCTAACCCGATAAAAATATAACCTTTGGAGAGATTACTGTATTTTACAAAGATACACTTTTTCCCTCTAGGTCCTAGTTTTCCATATCGGTGACTAGTAGAATGAATGTATGCCGCGCATCCCCAAGGATGTAGCAGACTAAAATCAAGTTTCCATCCTGTCCATAACTCTTATGGAGTTGAGGGAACCGATTTTGTTGGAACTCTATTGAGGATGTAGGCAGAAGTCATTAGAGCATCTCCCCAAAACGAAATTGGCAAGCTCGCATGCGCCATTATGGATCTAACCATGTCTAGCAACGTTCTATTCCTTCTCTCGGCAACACCATTTTGCTAAGGAGTATAAGGCATAAAAAGTTGTCTAGATATCCCATTTTCATCACATAACTCCTTGAACATTATGGAGAGATACTCCGCACCTCTGTCCGTTCTGAGAGTTTTTATCTTATTATCCAATTGATTCTCTACCAAGCTCATGAATTTCTTAAAGCATTCCAGAGCTTCTGACTTGTGAGAAATAAGATAAATATGACCATATCTAGTGTAGTCATCAATAAATGTGATGAAGTAACTTTGTCCATGTCTAGTACGCACATTCAAAGGTCCACAAATATCCGAGTGAATTAGTTCTAAAGGAGAAGTAGCCCTAATGGCTTTTCCGAACGGTTGTCTAGTTGCCTTTCCAGCTAGACAAGATTCACAGGTCGACAATTCAAATTTGGAGCATTCTCCTAATACCCCCTCCTTTGCCAACCTGTTCATCCGGTCAACACCAATGTGACCTAGTCTAGCATGCCACATAACTGAATCATTATTCATGGAACTTTGACTCATAAAGGCACTAGTGTTATGATTGAAATCATAAATTGCGTCCAACAGAATAAAACCGTCTGAAAGAAAGCCACGTCCATAATAAATGTTAGCAAGGTATAAACTCATATCATTGTTCTCAAAAATAACTTTAAAACCATGTCTCATCAAAACAACAACAGAAATAATATTTCGCCGTATAGCTGGTGCATACAACACGTCGTGAAGTAATAGGATCTGGCCACTTCGCAAAGCCACTTTGCATGTGCCAACTCCAAGAACTTTAATGCTAGTGTTGTTCACCATGTTTATTCGCCTCCCACTTGGAACACGGCGATATTCCACGAAGGCAGAACGATCCTTCGTTACATGGTCCGTGGCACCTGAATCCACAATCCACACAGGAGAGTGATCAGTGAGCATCACAGAACTAGTCACGTTACAATTCAAGGGATTACATACAGTAATTACCTTTTGCTAAGTGCACTCATGAGCAAAATGTCCAGTCTTTTGACAGTTAAAACAACTCACATTAGACTTATCTGTCCCACCTCTGGATCCTCGAGGTCGTTTCCTTCGAGCTTTGTTTTTTGTTTTGTTTTTATTTGCACCCTTCTTGCCTTTAAAACCCTGAACTCTATCCCTTTTGCGCTTAAAACCTGCACTCCTCCGAGGAGCGCCAACTTCAGGAGCAAAGACTTCAGTTAGAGGGGCTTCTGCAAGCATGCGGTCCTCCTCCAGCTCTAGGTGTTTTGCGGCCTGGTCAAATGTCCTGATGTCATCAGCATGAGTCAAATGGACCTTCATATGCTCCAAACTCTTTGAAAGCAATGATCTGATGAGAGCAGACACTTGCTCCTCATTGGTCTTAGCACGACCGGCAGCGCTCATCTCGCTTATCTTGTTTGACATTGCGGTAATATGTTGCCTCATCGTGTGACCTTGGCGCATTTTATACCCATCAAACATGAGCCCAAGCTGGCGGGCCCTTGTGACGGAGGTCACTCCGTACTGAAACTTCACAGCTTCCCACAAGGCCTTTGCAGTTCGCAATTTTTCGAACCGCAGTAACAGATCATCTCGCATCGAACTCAGAATTGTAATGCGAGCAATACGGTCTTTCTTTTTCCATGCATTATAGACATCCATATTTCTACGATGCTGCGCAGTGTTCCCCTCCTCGGGGGGAGACATAGTTTGGGTTATATTTTCTAACATGTCATGATCCTCTAAGAGATACTCAATTTTACGATGCCACAACTCGTAATTTCTTTCATTGAGTTTATCTCCTCGAGTCAGATCAACGACAATGCTTTTGGAAGTAGCCATAAAAATCTAGGACAAAAAACCACATAGCGATACTTGAGTTCTAGCATAAAATACAACGAGCCGCAATAGTCATAAAAAATAACCTAACTTAATAACTATAGCATTTAGACCAAAGAAAAACATAAAGCGTTCGATCAAATCCTCATGCAATAGTTAATAAAGCCATTTTACCAATTCATATATTGCACTCCATCATGATTTAATAACCCAAAAAAGTATAAATCATGGCAAATCAGCAGCAAATAAATGATTATCCGCCGATTGCAAGGTGGTTTACACAAAACACTTCTACCTTGCAACTCCCACCAGGCATGCAAGTTCCAAAAAAACGTTCCTTTCAGAACATTCCAATCAAGATCACACAGAAATTAATTGCTACATTACTTCCATATCGTGTTAAGAATCCCTCATAGGGATTTAACACTGTAGATGGGAACCTGCATAAGCCTTATAGAAATAATATCGCAATAATAAAAATAAAGGAGCCCCTTGTCTCCCTAGGGCAATGAACAATCCACAATCCATAATTATTACAGTCCATAAATATTACAGCCCATTGCGATATCTATTGCAAATGGAAATGAATGAATGAAATTACGCTCAACTCTCAATAAGGCAGCAAAAATAAATCAGCGTCTATTCACACTATTCATACCATACAAGCGCAATCTTTCCATACGTTAGCACAATCACACGCATAAATAAAGTGTACACCACTTCCAAATAAGAAGGAAGTAATATATAAGGAAACAACGCATATATGGAGCATACGAAAAACGTATATGGAAATACCAATCAATCTCCATAATAGTATCTCAAAACAGAAATTTTCTTTTCTTTCCCCAATCAACATAATCCTGAGAGCGTAAAAATTATCCTACTCGCATTAGGAAAGAAAAATCCGGAAAAAATCTTCAATGACATCAACACATGTATGTGGATTTAATCATAAAGGAAATATTTCAAATGAAATGCATGCTATCATTCCAAAAAATCCGAAATTCCTTAAATGAGATCAACACATATATGTACATCAAAGGAAAGCAATCAAAAAATACTTTTAAGGCAACAAAACTCCAGCCCATAATATGCTCTAAAAAAATTCAGAATTTGCCAATCTTTCCTTAATAAATATAAGCATGCAATCAACAATAATTATGCTACTTGTATTGGAAAGGAAAAATTCAAAATTTTCAAGAGAACAGCAAGCATATATGCGCATTTTTCAGTAAGGAAACCAATCAAGCACATGCATGTTAATGCTCCAAAAACAGCCATATCCGAAATTCTTTGGAGCAACAAGGCAACACAATTATCATGCATATGCATATGGAAATAAACATCTACTCTAGATGCATGATCATATTGAAAAATGCTAAATAAACAAGCATATACACGAAATTCCAGCAAACATGATATCTAGTCATGCATGTACACGAATCAGAGATAACAACATTTGATCCATCCATGCAATACGACATGCATGATGATATACAAATGACACAAACATTATCATCTAATTCAAGCATGAAAAAATATCAGAGAATTAAACTACTGATTATCATATAAAACATGCACAAAAACAGAAGATCGTCATGATAGGGTTAACACAGATTTCATGTATACATGCTCAAAGATTAGAATAAATAATATGTAACCCTAATTCGGAAAAATCTGGAAAAATAGACATCTGATTTCATGTATACATGTTCATGATTTAGAAGAATCAACATGGAAAATAACTTCTGATTTTGTCTAATACATGCGCAAAGAATAGAGGTAACAACACAGAAAAAACAGAATTCTGGTCACATCTCTGTATGTGCAATGATAGGAGAGCAACACATCTTATTGGCTCGAAATAAAATCAGGAAAAATCCATCTTAAACCATGCATACATGCGCAAGAATGGAGGAGCAAAATCTAACCCTAGATGCTTGCTCTAATGAACCAAAACATGCGCAACAAGTAGAGTCTAGTCTAAGCCCTAATCGCATGTTAGAAAGAACTCAGCAAACATGCACCACTTATATCTCTAAATGAACGATCATATTATTTCATTTAAAGATTAAAAAAAACTCTGAGTGTTCATTTCCAGAATATCAAAAATGAATTTGAAAGAAAAAACATGAGCAATCAACATATATAACATGCGCATCATGTAAATAAGCAATGCTGATTTTTCTGTTATCTTTCTTTCTCCAAAAATCGTAACCACCGAATTTTTTTATCTCAAATCATATTATCATGAAACAAAAATTTGTCAAGCATGGTGAGGATTTGAAGGTAACCGAGATGGCTCTGGTACCTATGTTAGCAAACAACGATTCTTCAGGAGTACCTTTCTTGAAGAGAATCTGTGGCAGCGGAAGGAAGATCGGATGTCACCTTACGGAATCCTTTTCACCGGTCGGTCTCCTACTCTCTTGGAGCAGGAGCGCGAGTCCACAACCCAAGAGTCCACATAATGAGCTTGGTGGAGGTGGAGGGACAAAATGGGAGAGAGAGAAGGTGGCGGCTAGGGTGGGTGGAGGCTAGGGTTTGCACACTTGTTGTTCCATCCAATGGGAGGCTCCCCTCCTTATATAGATGGCTCCATTCTAAACCCTTAAATGTGTAGTCCAATAGGGACGCACCATGTGTTAGTGCTTTGGGCAAATATCTTATTAATCCTAGATTAATCCAATAGAGGAAAGGGAGCATGCTCCAACAAAATAAACATGAGACAAATCCCATGAGGTTTCTAGATCAACCACACAAGTAGTGTTGCACCACACGCAAGGTGCATGCAACAACCCTACCCCACCTTCTCCCTGCAGTCCAGCCTCCTCCCCACTAACATCTCCATCAAACCATCATGGAGACATGGATTAGAGGACATGCAAGAGAAGGAAAAACGTTGTCAGCCACTGAAGATCCGAGTTGCACCACAACTCACCCAATCGGTAGAACTCTAGTTGTGCAAACCCTAAGCCTCTTGACCGACCAGCCACTGGTTTTGTGCAGAACTACGCCCAACACCCTCTACCACACCCTAACGCAAAGGCTAGAGGCATACCTGAGCAGTAAGGAGGTGCCTGTGCTAGCTGGAGATCAGCCAAAACTCATCTAGCCGCACACAAGGAGGTCCACTAGAGCTTCTTCTACAAAATCCACTGGAGATCAGCCGGCAACAGATCAGAGATGATGGTGGTCTTGGTGGTCAGAGGTAGTGGTGTGGAGGAGGGAAGGGAGGTAGGGACGACTGGGGCTGGGTGGGGTTTGTGTTTTTGTTTCAAGGAAACTAACACAAAAGGCAAAGGTTAATTGCTAATGAAGGTCAATCAAAACATTCCATAATGCATATAATTCAAAAGGTTGCAAATAAAAAGAGGATCTCCTCTTGGTGACGTGGCAGCCACATCACCCAGCCTCACACATCAGCCCTACACGTCCAAACCAAGTCCAAACCAACCCACACACACGATTTGTGCCCGATCGACCCGATTAAGTCAACTGATTGCAAACTCGCCGGACGGGTCACACCCGCCTACGAGTCAATTTAACTCGCCTAAAAAGGAAACTTTTCCGTGGAAGGAAACTTTCCTGAAACATAACCAAAATCACATGAAGCATACAACAACATAAAGATGGTCCATAAGCAAGCATAAGGATAATTAAGACATAATAGTGTCGCAGCCGAGCGGGTCTTACACCTTGTCACCTTCATTCACCTTCTGACCAAGATTTTTCAAATTGTTAGTAATCTCGGTGAAGTGAGTGTTCATCTCGCTTATAGTTTCACCAGGTTGCATAGAAAATAATTCATATTTACGCACAAATATATCAACCCTAGTTTCTTTCATTCTAGATGATCCTTCATGATGACATTCAAGTAATTTCTATATCTCATAAGCGGTATCACATCCACTAATCCTACCATATTCTTGGGTTTCCACTCCACAAGCAAATATATTCATGAGTTTTGCATTCATCTCAGCATTAGCAATTATACCATCGGTTAATGTTCCTAATTGTTCACTAGTGGGTGGAACATATTTACTACCAAGGAATATCCACATTTTTAAGGAAATTGATTGGATGTAGATTCTCATTCTATTCTTCCAATGTGCATAATTATTTCCGGTAAGCAAAGGGGGTCTAGTGGTAGATAGTCATTCTCTAAGTTGATTAGTATTACTCTCCATGACTAAATGGATTAGATGAGTAAACCTATGCTCTGATATCAAATGTAAGTTGATCAGTCACTATTCTAGAGGGGGGTGAATAGATTATCTCCTAATTTTCTTAAACAATTACACAATTAACATAATAAGAGAAAGAACGCAAACCACAAGATGACTCCGGAGATTTATAGAGGTTCGATCACACCACCGTAATCTAGTCCACTCCTCAAGTTCTGATCGATCCCCCGAACCCTACGAGAGAATTCACTATAATCTTTGTTCCGGGTCGAAGATAAACCCTCTTACAATCGGAGCCTTGAGAACACCCTCGCCTTACTCGGATCTCCTCTCACAACCCGAGAGGGTGCTTCCTCGAAGCTTTACAACACAATGGAAATTGAATGTGGTTGTTGAACTCTAATCTTGAATGCACTCAAGGATTGGAATTAAGCTTGGAGTGAATTCAGTGGAAGTATGAGAGTGGGTGGAGCTTTGAAGACATGAAGATTGAGAGCACAAGAGTAGGATTAATTTTTGGCAAGTGTAGTAGTGAATGTGTCTCTTAAGTGAAGATTACATAGCCTTCAAAACAAATAGAGCCGTTATGGTAAGTTGGTGAGAATTGGACAAATAGAAAACAAGATGTGACTTGAGCTCAGGTAGAAATCGAGACAGATTCGGTCAACCGTTAGCCCAATAGTTGTCCGACGAAATTGTCAGAATTAGGAACTTGGTGGACCGATAATTGATCGGATAACCGTTCATCAACTTCCAGTAAATTTTTCCTAATATCGGCTAATTAACTTCGGTTGACCGAGAACACTTCGGTGCACCGTTCCTAATGGACAGTAAAGAATTGGTGCGACTTGTGATGATGTTCGGTGGACCGTGGCAAGTTCGGTGCACCGATACATGTGCAGGTTTTCGGATGACAATGCGTGGGAAATTGGTTTATCGATAACGGTCGAAATATTACGTGGAAAAATAGCCGTTATGTTATGGTCGACAACAATACTTCGGTAATCCGAAGCATTATCGGTAGACCGGTATGGAAGTTTCAAAGGTGTGGCTAAATGACAAAATATAAGTCTGGTGGAGTTAGTTTGTGCCACGTGGGCAAACAAGATGAAGTCTTTTAGGCAAAAAGACACAAGTGATGTTCGGATGACCGATCTCACTTCGGTAGACTGAATCGAGATGTCCAGAGAATTTACGAAGAAACTGGGGATAGGGAAACGGTTGACCAGGTAATGTTCGGTACACCGAAACAAGGATTCCAGGAGATCAAGTGTTTTACTAACTCTAAGGAGATGGTTGATCGGATAAGGTATGGTACACCGAAACAAGGGTTCCAGGAGATCAAGTAATTACTAACTCTATAGGGAACGGTTCACCGAGAGACACTCGATCATCCGTGGGGAACCATGTTTGGTAGACCGAAAAGGATATGGTCGACCGAGACAGACGGGTTTATCCTTTTGTGCATCAAGTGTACAATTGATCCAATAACTCAAATAAATGGAAAATTACATATGAAGTCCTTGAGCTTTGATTACAAGTCTTGAGCCTTGATCTTGATGTTGATTAGTCCCTTGGTTTGATCACCTACATTGTTAGGAATACACAATATCTATGCAAAAAAATTGACAATATGATGTGTGTCATGTTGTAATTGAAGTTATGCATATTATTAGTTTGTCAATCATCAAAATTAAGATTAAATGGCCAAAAAGCCAACATTTTTTACTTCCATACCGATCAAAAGTTCGGAAAATAGTGACGTAATCATGGTTATGTGAAAATTGAACGTATACCTATCAAATAAACTTGTACTATCATATTACAACCTACATTATCACTGGATTGTTCTAGAATTTACTACTCATTCTTCGTTGCAATTTGAGCTAAATTCTTAAGTAGTTTTTAGTTACAGAGTTGACCGCAATTTGGCTCAGTCTTGGATGCATTTTAGGGCTCATTCTTTGTTGCACTTTGACGTGCATTATCTCTGAATTGTTCTAGAATTTTACTACTTATTCTTGGCTGCATTATCACTAAATTGTCCTTGAATTTTACTACTCATTCGTGACTGCATTATCACTGAATTGTCCTTGAATTTTACTACTTATTCTTGGCTGCCATTTGGGTTAAATGCTTAACTTGTTTTTGGTTGAAGATTGACTGCAATGTGGCACAATCTTGAATGCATTTTAGCGCTCAATCTGCACTTTGACCTACATTATCTATGAATTTTTCTTAAATTTTACAACTCATTCTTGACTACAATTTGGGCTAAATTGTTAAGTTTGTTTTGGTTGGAAATTGTCTACAATTTGACTCAATTTTCGATAGGTACACGTCCAATTTTTGAGTGGGAGGTGGATGGGGGATTCGAGAGCGATGAAAGTGGGAGGTTGGGGTTTAGGGTGATGGAAGTGGGAGGTGGATGGAATTGGATTTGGGGTAATTAAATGGGTCGGGTTTCCTTAAAATGTGTAATCAAACGTCTGTCGAACTTAAATTGGACGAAGGGTAGCAACGTCAGTTACGGGTGCACCATTGTAATTTCATAAGTTTTTCGAGTGTACTACTGTAAATTCAAATTTTTGGGGTGTATTCCTGTAATTTCGATATTGTCCGAGTGCACTACTGTAAATATCCTTTTAATTGAAGGGTGTAATCAAATGTCCGTCAAAAATAAATGTGACGGAGACTAATGGCATCAGTTATGAGTGCACCATCGGAATTTCATAGGTTTTTTGAGTGCACCACTGTAAATTCAAACTTTAGGGTGCATTTCTGTAATTTCGATGTTTTCCAAGTACACCAGTGTAAATATCCCTTAATATAAAGATTGAAACATAAATAACAAGTGAAACAACAACCATGGCGATTATTGAGGATATTCTCATCCTTGAACGGAAATAACGAGATAGTAGCACGAATTATGAGTATGCGAAAAATAAATTCAAGTAAAGCAATTTGATATTTTTGGTTATTGGACCAGGAAATATATTCGTAGTGATACGTGGCGTAATTTAAATGGTCCGTCTAATAAACCTTGGTAACTCGATTCTGTCAAGAGAGAGAGGATTGTAACTTTCTAAAGTTAGCCTCTGTATCCTAGCCGTCACTACCAAATTAGTGTTTTGCACCTTTCTCCTCCATGTGCACCGGAAAGAGACATCTAGATCGTGAATTTACGGTGCTCCTCCAAGAGAGTCGAAGACAGCAGACCAACAAATGATTTTGTATGGGAACCTGCTCGGTCTTATTCTACTGCGTACAATAGGGTTGATCTATTTTAAGGTACGGTCCTCAAATTTGTACTTTACCTACAGATATAGACATATTGATGAGCAAATTATTAAGAGAGCAACTTTAATTTCCTTATCATGATCCCTATGTACACAAAACAATTATTAAGCTACATTTAATTATTATAAACTTAATAAACATAAATGCAGTTATGGTAGCAAAAGTTTAAGTGAATTTAATTTTCATTGAGAATATATATCTTAGAGTGAAAAGGAACATTATTATTAAAATGGTAATAGGTTATCAAATTATTCGATTCGATATTAAAATTTGATTGGTATTTATGTTTAATACAATTTGGAATTGGAATAGGTTTATAAAAGTATTACATAAAATTGTCGAAAATATGGAAATCGATCATGTATGCATGTATAATTTTAAAAAAAATATATACGTACATAGGGTCATGAAATCCTACAGTGGTCTTAGAGTATTTAGTCCATATTTTCAATGATTAGACTATATAATTAATTTTAGTTTACCAACTCCAATCGAAATAATCCGTGTTTGATGTCTCTTTCAAGTTTTTCGATTGTTCTGTTAATTCAATTCTAATTAATTCTTTCGATAGTTTTAAATGTTTTAAAATAAGTCATATAAATGTTAGAATTAAAATTTAGAATTATGACTAATTGCGTAAAATTTTCATTTTATATTAAATGATTATTTTACAAGGAATCAACAAAGCGAAAGAGGCAAATAAGTTTATTTTAAGTTTTTCTTTTGAGAATCTAAATAAACATCGGTTCAAATGATTTATAGTTTGAACTATGGATGCATAGATCATTTTTAAGCTAGATTTCAAATGATTTTGGAATTGTAAACTAAATAGTGTAATATGTAGTATATGTACATACGTTGCACAAATTCTCTTTTGCAAGGGACAAGTGAGTTTGTATGTTCCATCGAAGTCATGTGTGAATGAATGATGTGTATGTTATTATTATTATTCAATCACAGCGGCTTATGTGTGTAAAATCCAATTATCTATATATATGCATGTATATGAGAGGATTTTTACATAGGACTTGCACTAGATAATTTTTGAAATTTTGAGATGCATGTTTATATTTTGCAATATTTAAATCCATGGTGCAAGAAGAAGTCGCGGAGAAGGTGCAAAGGTCAAGGATGCAGGAACATATAAACTCACACCAATATGTGTGTTAATGAATCTAATTTATGTTTGTGTGTTTGACTTGCATGTGATTGTATGAATGAAAGTTAGGATGTGTATAGATATAAATATGCATGATCACCTAAATTCTAAAATCACATATAAATTTTTAATTGTCCAACCAAAAATTAAGAAATTTTTCTTTCTTATTACATCCACTAGCAGCCATCGATCGATGAATATTCTGCTCGCCCTTAGCGGGAGATAGCTTCCTCCATCTTTTGGAGTAGTGGGAGATATATAGATATTCATTGTTGTGCCATCAATAAGAACATGAAGTGAGATTTGCCCTTAGTGAACACTAAGTGATTTTCTTCATGAGTACAATGGACAATCGTATCTCGTATCAAATGAAATAAGTTTTCTTAACAAGACCCGGAACGCTCGCTCGGTTTTGAGAAAAAAAGTTTTCCTTAGGAGGATTGAACAAATTCCCTCTTAATTAAAACGACAAGAGTCATAAGAGTTTGAAAGTGCAAAAGTTTCAAAATGATTACGATCAAAAAATGTTTCTTACCTTGAATATATAATATGTCTGATAGTCCTTAGCTAGTTTATTGATAGGATCTTGAGTTACTGCATTTATGGACATATTTATTTGCGATATTGATTTTCAAACATAAAATTGACATTAAATCCCATATAAATTATTTTTTAGAAATGTCGAATACTCAACCTATCGTGCAATCTATGATTGAAAAACATCCTTTAACAAATGATGACTCCAACATCATAAGTTGGCAACTCAAGCTCAACATCTTGTTGAAGGTTGAGAAACTTTCTCATATTTTGGATGGTGAAATCCCAAAATTAAATGAGAAGACAACTGATAATGAGAAAGAGGCTAAAGCCAAGTGGGAAGACTAATAGAACTAAGTTCACGGTCTAATGTTAGCCTCCATGGGTGACTCACTTCAAGCTAAATACGTGGATTCAAAACCCAAGAAGACCATGGAAGCTTTAACAAATATGTTCATGGATAATGCTAGAAAAGAGTGCTATAGGATCACCATAGCACTCACAAGGTGCCACATGGCGGAGGGAATATCGGTGTCCATGAATTTTCTCAATATGCAAGGATACTTTGAGAAGTTAGCGAAGCTCTTTTCCCCGATACCCAATGACATTGCAGAAGATTTGATTCTTGGCTCTCTAGCCCTATCCTAAAAGGTCTTCATTACGCACTATAATGTGCGTGAGAAAGGGGTGAGTCTTGAGGAGCTTCACAATGCTTTCAAAATGGTTGAAGTTGACATGGGCAAGGGTCGGGACAAGCACGTCCTAGCAAAAAGATCACCAAAGGTAAAGGCAAAAACAAATTGGCCAAAAAAGTGTTGAAGGGAAGTGGAGTAGGAGGGACTCATACGAGTACCTCGAGGGGGAATTCTTTGAAATCTCCGACTCCTAATACGCAGTGTTACCACAACGGTGGAAAATGACACATCCACCCAAATTTCCCCAGTACAAGGAGGATCTTGACAACGGGGTGATTGAGCGAAAACGGCCCAAAAAGGCTAAACGTATATTTGTTATTGAGATAAATTAGCCACCTCTGTCCATGATTAGGTAATTGATATGAGATGATTTTGAAGGATGGAAATGGTGCAAGCGTTGATGCGATTGCGCAAGGTTTATAAAAGAACATATATTATGTACATTCGATTAGCAAGAATATTATATATGTATCGTGTTTAGATATGGATAACTTTAATATAAATATTTCAAACTCTTGCTTGTCTATATTGAAGAATGAAATTTTCTATGCAAATGCTTTCGTAAGAAATGTACTCTATTTGCTTGAATTAAATAGCAGACAAATTTTAAACAACAATAACAAAAGGCTTAAAACTACTCAAGTGAATGATACACTCTTGTGACACTATCGTCTTGGTCACATAAATGAAAAATGCATCAAGAAATTGCAGGAACCTAACCTTCTTGGTCAAATTGATTTTTAATCATTGGACACATGCAAGCCTTGCCTAATGGGAAAAATGACCAAGAGGCCTTTCAAGAAGAAAGGTCCAAGAGCGAATAATGTTTCATCCAAATCCGTGGAGAAAACTCCTTATAAGTTATGGAGTGGTAAAACACCTAAGCTCAATTTTCTCAATATTTGGGGTTGTGAGGCCTACGTCAAAAAATTGTTGTCGACCAAACATCAACCAAAAGTGGATTAACATTTCCTTATAGGTTATCCTCGTGAGAGAAGAGGATCCTACTTTTGGCATAAGACCTCTAACCAAGTGATTGTCAAGATGGCTACCGTATTCTTAGAGAAAGAGTTTCTCGAAAGAATAAAAAGTAGTGGAGTAGAAGTGTGCTTGAGGAAACTCAAGATATTCTACAAGATTATGATATGAATGATAACATTCAAGATCATGAAGGCCCAACCGAGGTTCGTTTGGTTAGTGGGAGCATGAGAGAGAGACACTCGCAAGCAATTTTGAGTGAAACTCAATCATCCTCACTTAGTGTACATTTGAGAATCGAACATGAACAAATTCCACAAGAAATTGTAGAAGAAGTACATGTAGAACCAAGAGAACTTAGAAGCTCAACGAGGGAAAGGAAGAAACCCGATATGTATTTGGGACTTCATGAGATCATGGTACTTGATACCAATGATCCCTCTGATGGGAATGTGTTCTAAAAGTTTACTTTTATTTGTCAATTATTATGAATTGAATATGCAACCATTTTGTTCCTTGATTAATGTATTCATCTTTTGGAAGTGTTAAGGAAGAGACTCTTGTTTTTTAACGGTAGATCTCTAAAAGATAGTGGTTTACATAAATCAAAAGTTATTCACAATCATGATAATTGACATGGAACATTATTTACCAAGATAAGATTGTCGTGTTGGTTAAAGAGTATTGTAGCTCTACAAATATTTAACGACACATATATAAAAGAGGAAAATGGTTACTTTTATATATTGAATAGACCTAGCAAGTGAAACATTATGGAATTGTGTTATGTGTTATTAATGTTTTAACTCTGTCTGGAGTCCTAAGATATAAGACTTATGTATTGTCACATAGCAAGTGTTTAATTTGATTATTGTCAAAAGTTGTCAATGAGTATAGTGATAAAGGCAATAGTTGCTTAACATGACTTATACTAGAAAGCATTGTTCGTCAAAAGATTATCATTGCCCTCTTGACTTGAGTGATGATATTAGTTGGCCCCTTGATAAAAAAAATTATAATGTGCACAATGTGACTTGTGTTAAGTTACATATTTATGATTAGTTTAAGAGATCAAGAAATGAATATATAATACAAAGGTGACATATTTCTACGTTGTATAATATTATTAATATCATGAGGCAAGGGATAGACACAAGTGATGTTCTTACATCACTAAATGGATCATGTTTAATTTGTGTGAACAAGACATCCTTGCTAATTGGCTAACTATAATGAGTAGCTAGATACCTCTATAGTTTGTGATATTATGTGTTTAATATCATTGCCAATATAGCTTAAATCCTCCTATAGATCACACCACATAATTGGGAAACAAGAAGCTTGATTTTGTGTTCATATGAGGTATCGGGTTTCATGTGAAATTGGATACAAGTGGTGAAACAATAAAATCAATATGTTGTGAAAAATAACATAGTTAAAATCATAAATAAATTCATATGAGATGTATGTATTATTGGCTTTTGGCCTAAATCTATGTTTTGATGATTTAATCAACCTATCTTAATTGTAATCAATGTAGAGTAGCACACATATTGCATTGCATATATATAGCTTTGTGTTAACTTCTACATGTGATCAAGACTCAATGAAGAAAGGAAATCAAGTCAAGACATGTATTAAAACTCATTTGAAGACATGTAATCTTGATTGATTTTGAGTCTTTGGAACTTTGTGTAATTGAGCATACTTGAGCAAAAAACCACTCACATACACACTAGGTTCCCTATAGAAGTCACACGCAAAATCTCACATCAATTGGACTTCAATAGATCACCCAAACTAGAACCGGAAAAACACTTAAACCAATCTTCATTGTTAGAACCATTTCGGTCGACCGGTTTCAGATCTGCGGTCGACCATTTGTTTCTCTAATCAAATAATGTTTTCTACCACCCAATCGGTCGACCGTTCCGACATTTTGGGTCGACCATCTAAACATATATTTCTGATCGTTAGACATGTCGTATTATACGAACGGTCACATTCTAATTATTCACCCAAACCCCAAAATACAAATACCTATCGGTCGACTGTGGACCTTATTTCGGTCAACCGAACCTAAATGTCTCAACAAACCCTAACTGCCTGGAAGTTTCCGGTCGACCGTGGACCTTGTTTTTGTCAACCGAACCTAAATGTCTCAATAAACCCAAACTGCCTGGATGTTTGTGGTCGACCGTGGACCTTGTTTCGGTCGACCGAATTTGATCATTTTTGTTAACCCCGTAGAGTCTGGTAGTTTACCGTCGACCGAACCCTTCTTGGTGTTCGACCGTTAACTTATGTATACCCAAGTAATAGCCTATTTCGTTTGACCATTCCCTTATCGGTCGACTGAACATTGTTTAAAATTGTCAACCGGTCGACCGTTCTATAGGATCTACTAGCCCCTAAACATAGTCTAAAGGGGGGGTGAATAGACTAATTACGGTTTTAAGGATAACTATGCCCAATTCAAAGATAAGACAATAATATTAAAGAGAGAACAAACAAATCACTACTCCGGATGTATGGAGGTTTGGATCCAACCACCGGATCCTAGTCCTCTCTTACGAATTGCTCTTACTCGAGCAACTTCGCGTCCTCCACTAATCCGATCTCCGTTGCAGGCCGAGATCACACCTTTACACCACAAGCTTTGCGAACACCCTTGCCTAGCTTGGACCACCTTCTCACAACCCGAGAAGAGCTTCACTCTGGAAGCTTGTACAACTCTTGAAGAATAATACTTCAGCAACCAATCTTGGGCACTTGAAATGAATCATGCAATCTAGTGAAGATGATTTCAAGTGAGAAGATATGAGCACAAGGGTTTAGATCAATTTGGGAGTAGTAATAAGATTTTGAGGTTAGAGAAAGATTGGTGACTTTGTAAGAGTGTTCTAAGCTCTATTTATAAGTTCTAAACAAGTTCTAGCCGTTGGGATTGAAGTGATGAAAAGATGTGCGAGAAAACACAATTCAGAAATGACAGGACAGATTTCTGCGACAAACGGTCGACCGGATCGCGTTACACGGTTGACCGATTATAAGCAGTGCTTGGTTCGGTCGAACGAGGATGCTAACGGTCAATCCAACTTGGCTCAAACTTAAGTGATCGGTCGAACGGTCGAACGAGGTAAGTGCAAAGTTCGACAGAAAAAGCCCAGTAAAAATGAGACAGGGAAGAATCAAGATTCGATCGACTGTAAAGGGAAGTCCGGTCGACCGGAACACTAAATCCAAACTTAGGTTACTGAGAAAAATGTGTATACGACCGTTGGAGTATACGACAAGTATAATGGTCATAATAAATACAAATACGAAAAACAATCGGTCGAACATATATTAACTTTCGGTCGACTGAAATATAATAGTAAAACAGGATATGAAGAAACGGTCAAACAAAATGTATATGTCGGTCGACCTATTTCTAACACAAAAAATAGATACGATGAACGGTCGAACGGATGAAGGAATTTGGTCGACCGTTTGGGACAAATTTCGTTGCCTGGGAAAGTCTGGTGAAAAACGGTTGAACCAAAAGTTCTACCGGCCAACCGATTAAGTGCAGTTTTCCTGTTTTTTGCTTCCAATGAGTTTGGTTGAGTTTCTAATAAAGTCTAGGATATATGGAAAATAATGTGAGACTTCTATAAGTATCCTAAGTGATGTGTAATGCAATGAATCATGAATTTCAAGTGCCAAGTTACATATGAAGCCTAAATACATGGAATTTAAACCTAGCTACTCTTCAATCTTCATCTTTAACTCAAACTTGAATCCTGAAATGTTAGATAACACACATATATTCAAGCAGTGATATTTCAATTGATACATGTTTTTGAGATGTTGATTAATCATCAAAACGGATTAACGATTATTAGCCAAAAAGACAACAATCTCCCCATTTTTTATGATGACAACTTATCAATCTAAATACATGTTTAAATTTGAATTTTATCATTCACAATCAATATCTAAAGCTCCCCATATATTATAGCTCCCCCTATCTATAAACATGTATTTATTTCTCCCTCTTTGGCATAAACAAAAAGACTTATAAAATAATATGATAAGCAATTTAAGCATTTGAGATATGATAACGGAAGCGAGATTATTAAGCCAAACACATGAGAGACAACAATAAACCATGCATTACACTGAGAAGTAAAGACATACATAAGAGACAACGTCAAAGGCAAAAACTACTCAAAGTTCAAAACAAAATACAACAATAAGCCAAGGTCTGAACCAACACCATCATAAACCGAAATACAGTGACAATACGAGACACACGCTCCACACAAAAACAACACCGAATCACCCAAGCCTCTGATCATGCAGCAGAGAGGAGAGAGAGTCAATAGAAGCTTCAATCCGGCCGAGATGAGCGGATGTGGACGCCTCAAACGCATCGAAGCGAGCAGAAGTGGACGCCTCGAAAGATTGAACTTGATCTGAAAGTTGTTGAAAATGATACTGATCAATGGAATATGAAGATGACCACTGCCCTTGAGCCCAAGCAGTAGAGTCTCCCTCACCCCACCAGGAGCTAGAATCGTGAGGGACATTACGAGGCATCCATCTCGGATCTTCGGAGACCTCTTCTTCTTCTTCTTCTTCGCTCTCTTCTTCAGAGTTGTCATCTGAATCCTCAGCAGATGAAAAAGATGGCGAAGAAGAAGCAAAGGACTTCATTTTAGAAAGAGTGGTCTTACTAATAGGAAATTCGTAGACCAAGGAAGGATATTGTGTCACATCGACTTTCCAATGTTCAAACACAGCAATGAGCCACATACGAAAGGGAAGGTATGAGCCACTACGATTAGTCATATGCAAAATCATAAAGGTTGGCCAATCCACCAAGATTCCTTTGTAGAGATAGTAAATGCACATGAGTGCCATGTTAGATATCTCATTCCGATGACCAAATTTAGGAAGACGATTGTATGAGATGATTTGGGTAAGGATACGAGGAACGGGATGTAAAAGTGAGGCATTGTGTTTGTATCGACCGTTCACTAAAGGAGGTGGAATGGCATATAAGTCGGTGACAATTTTAGCAAGTTCAGTGTTAGGATGAGCACCGAGAGGATGCTCAAGGTAAACGTGGATGCCCCCTGAATCTAAATGAAGAGCGTCGGATAAAAGGGCGGGGGTAACAAAATAATTCTTGCCATTAATCATGGTGGTAAGATATTGATGATTTGGGACTTCTCTAAGATTGCAATAAAATTGTTGGACAAGGAAAGGATAGTAAGGTTTAGATACAATCTTTGTGAGTAAATAGGTTAACTGATTTGCATCTAAAAGAGGTTTTAACGAAAATGAAGTGAAATCTGCTACCTCAACCTTCCGACAAGGTATGACGTTGGCAACGGAGAAATATTTGTCCCAAGCTTTCTGAGCGACATCATCAATGGGGAAGAAGTGAAGCAAGTGTGGTACCGGAGAAGCCAGAGCACGAGAAGAGGAAGGTTGTGCGTCTTGTTTCTTCTTTGAGTGACTATCGGTAGCCTTCTCTGTTAAGGGTTGTTTCTTGGAGATAGTGAGTTCGAGCAAACCATTTTGGAGGAAGATGGTGGAGACGGAAGAAGGTGGTTGATGGGAGTCGAAAGATGGACGAACGAGTGGAGGAGGACGGCTGGAGAGGGTTGGCGGTCGACCGGAAAGGGATGGGCGGTACTTAGGGTTTGAGGATTGGAAAAGGGAGATATAAGGGGAAAGCCTGTCAGAAGTCCTAATATGCGCTGAAATAATCCGAACGGTCGACCGCTCGAAAGTCCCGGTCGACCGGTGGGTTAAAAAAATTGAACAACCCACGACCGCACAGCTACTGGTCAAAATCGGTCGGACGAGAATTACAAAATGATCGACCGATAGCAAAAAATTTAAGACCAGGGAAGCTACTGGCGTGATTCGGTCAGACGAAGTAAGGATATCGGTCGACCGAATGAAACGTTTCAAAGAAGGTGGAGGTACAGACGATTTTCGGTTGGACGAAAAGAGGACGTCGGTCGACCGAAACAATGCATGAAAGTTGCTGAGTGATTTTCGGTTTGACAAAAACACATACACGGTCGACCGCAAAACTGCTCGGTCGTCCGAAACTGAAACACGGTCGATCGGACACTTAAGTGAACTTCAGTCAGGTCGATCACACGAGAATCGGTCGAACGAAGTAGAGTAAGTGGTCGAAGAAAACACACCAGGGAAACTCAAAAACAAAACAGCAAGCGACCGGTCGACCGAAAACAATAATGCGGTCGACCGAACGAGAGAAAACTTTGAAAAACTACTTTGAGAAACAGTAATCCGGTCGAACGGAACCTCATTTCTGTTCGACCGAATAACGTCTGAAATGCCGAATTTTGAAACAAACCCAATAAATTCGCAAACATTTGGAAAGAAACCACAACCAAGTATCAAGCTTTGACCAAAAAAACACGTGAAACGTTCAAGGTATACGTCATTTAAGTTACGCATGCCTAGATTTAGCCTTATATGAATGAATTGATCAACGTTTAAAGGTTTTTTGAAGATATCCGCAAGTTGATCATTAGTGGGAACAAATATAAGCTTAATGTCTTCCTTTGTTGCATGATCTCTAAGAAAATGATGTCTAACCTCAATGTGTTTAGTTCTAGAATGCAATATGGGATTTTTCGAAAGATTTATTGCACTAGTATTATCACATAATATAGTAGTACTTTGAAACTCAAGTTTCAAGTCTTTGAGGGTTTGCCTCATCCACAAGACTTGTGCACATGCACAACCGGCGGCAATGTATTCGGCCTCGGTTGTCGACAATGCAACACTATTTTGTTTCTTACTAAACCAAGAGACAAGCAATTTTCCCAAGAAATGGCAAGTGCCACTAGTACTTTTTCGATCTAAATTGCAACCGGCATAGTCGGCGTCACTATAGGCAACAAGATCAAAAGCTCTAGTCTTGGGGTAAAACAAACCAAATTCTTGAGATCCTTTGAGATATCGAAAAATATGTTTTAAAGCATTGAAATGAGATTCTTTAGGACAAGCTTGAAAACGAGCACACAAACACACAGAAAACATAATATCCGGACGACTAGCAGTAAGATAAAGCAAAGATCCGATCATACCTCGATATTTCTTGATATCCACCTCTTTGCCATTTTCATCTTTGTCTAGCTTAGTGCTAGTGCTCATGGGAGTGTTGTGTGGCTTGCTATCTTCAAGACCAAAGCGTTTTAAAAGATCTCTTGTGTACTTTGCTTGGTGTACGAAGTTCCCATCTTTAGTTTGCTTAATTTGAAGTCCGAGGAAAAAGTTTAGTTCACCAATTAAGCTCATCTCAAACTCCCCCCTGCATAGACTTGGAAAATTCTTTGCAAAGACGCGAGTTACTTGCACCCAATATTATATCATCAACATAGATTTGTACCACTAGTAAATCATGATCATATGTTTTAACAAAAACAGTGGTATCCCTTTACCCACACAAAAACCTTTGTCGATTAAGTTCTTTAATTTCTCATACCAAGCACTAGGAGCTTGTTTGAGGCCGTAAAGAGTCTTTTTAAGTTTAAACACATGGTTTGGGTAAGTTTCATTTACAAATCCGGGGGGTTGTGCCACAAAAACTTCTTCATTTATAAAGTCATTTAGGAAAGCACATTTAACCTACATTTGATATAATTTTATGTGCATGTAAGATGCATAAGCTAATAACATATGAAAGGCTTCCATTAGAGCGACGGGGGCATAAGTTTCATCAAAGTCTATACCCTCCTCTTGGTGATATCCTTGAGCAACGAGTCTAGCTTTGTTTCATATTACATTCCCATCTTCGTCAAGTTTATTTTGAAATATCCATTTAGTTCCAATAACTGTTTGGTTAGAAGGTTTTTCAACAAGTTCCAAAACATTATTTCGAACAAATTTATTTAGCTCTTCATGCATAGCCATTAGCCAAAATTCGTCATTAAAGGCTTGTTCAACTTTCTTAGGTTCTAATGAAGAGATAAATGCATAATAATTAGAAACTTCATGTGCTTTAGATCGTGTCGTCACACCTTGAGAAACATCTCCAATCACAAAGTCCTTCGGATGATCCTTTTTGTAGGTCCAATCCTTAGGAAGATCCTCCACGTCCTCTTATGGAAAACTTGGAGGCTCTTGATGAGACTCAAGAGGAGCATCTTGTGATGATACATGTCTAATTATATCCATGCAATCATCATCAAGAGAGAAGTTATCTACACAAGCTAAGTCGTCAAAGTTAATGTGTAGAGATTCCTCAACACAACTTGTTCATTTGTTATAGATTCTATATGCTTTACTCCTATCGGACTACCCTAAAAAGATAGCCACATCAGATTTTGCATCAAATTCCAAGTTGTCTTTAGTATTGAGGACAAAACATTTTGAGCCAAAAGCTTTAAAACATGAAATTTTAGGAGTCCGGTTATGCCAAAGTTCAAACGGAGTTTTCTTTAAAATAGGTCGAATGAGAACACGATTCAACACATAGCAAGAGGTGTTAACAGCTTCGCACCAAAAATATTTCGGAAGCCCTTTTTCCACAAGCATTGTTCTTGCCATTTCTTGAAGAGTTCTATTTTTCCTCTCAACTACCCCATTTTGTTGAGGAGTGCGAGGAAACGAAAAATTGTGCTCAATTCCATACTTTTCACAAAACTTTTGAGAGGATTCATTTTCAAATTCTCCTCCATGATCACTACGAATAGTGACTATGTTAGAATATTTTTCTCTTTGAACACGTTCGCAAAAACGTGTAAATCTTTCAAAAGCGTCATACTTAGCTAAAAACAAAACCCAAGTGAATCTCGAAAAGTCGTCAACAATCACAAATGCATATCTTTTCCCTCCTGAACTTACGGTCCTTGAGTGTCCAAAAAGATCTAAGTGTAAAAGCTCGAGGGGTTTTGAAGTTAACACTACATTTAGAGATTTAAATTGTTTTCCAAATTGGCATGCATCACAAAGTTTGTCCTTTTTTAAATCAATTTTTGGTAGTCCTCTAACCAATTCAAGTTTGGATAATTTGTGCAATTGTGACATACTAATATGTCCCAAGCAGTTGTGCCATAACCAAGCTTCGTCATGTGAGGCAACTAAGCATGTTTCAACACTTAGGTTTCTAAGATTATCAACATGCACAATGTAAATGTTATTTGATCGATATCCATTAAAAACAATTTTCATGTCATTTTTAGAGATGATATGGCAAGTGTGTTTGTCAAACACAACTAGAAAATTCTTGTCGGTTAATTGACTAACTCTAAGCAAGCTATGTTTTAACCCAACTACTAATAAAACTTTTTCAATGTTAGGAGTAGTAGAATTACCAACATTGCCGATGCCGACAATGTGTCCTTTAGTATTATCTCCAAATGTGACGGTTCCTCCCTTCTTATGCTTTAAGTTGGATAGAACTTGGGAGTCTCCCGTCATATGTCTCGAGCACCCGCTATCGAGAATCCACTTCCCTTCTCTCCTTGTTTTTATCTACAATCAAAGAAAGAAGTGAAGACTTTGGTTCCAAAATTTGTTTGGGTCCTTGAGGGTTAGCTTTTGGTACCCAAACTTGAGTAGTCTTAGGTACCCAAACATTTGAATAATTGGTTTTCTTAACAAGAGAGTTATTCATTTTAACAAAGTAGGAAGTGTGTTTCTTTTGTTTACCTCCCTTATAGCCTAGAGCATGTTTTGTTAGCGATTGAGTTTGTGTTCCAAGAAGCATGTCAAGCATCTTTCTTCCTAAGGTGAATTTCTCTATGTCTTTCGTGAGTTGCATATTCTTGGCAATGAGATCTTCATTTAGATGATTATCTTTTGTAGATTTCAGAATTGTAATCTCATCATTTAGAATCTTAATTTCTTTCGTTAGCATATCACATTTGATAGATTGATCTAGATTCACTTTTCTAGCTAATTTGTTTTTATGACAAATCATTTCATAACGCTCGGCAAGTTCATGAAACGCATCTAAGAAATCATCATAAGGAGGTGTTTCGTTTAGGGATAGCTCATCGTCGTCGATCTCCACCACGTGAGGTTGATCACTCATCTTTGATGATGGAGGAGGGCTCGAGTCGGAATCAACATTAGATGCCATGAAGCACATGTGTGCTTCTTCTTCTTGGGAGTATTCGGAGTCGGAGTACTATGATGAACTTGAGTCATCCCAAGTAGCTTTGAGAGCCTTTTACCCATCCTTTTCGCGACGATCTCTTCTCTTGTAATCGTCATGTCCTTTAGGTCTCTCTTCCTTTTCCTTTCGGGGTGGCCTTTCATCTCTATCTCTTCTTGGTCTCTCATCCATTTCTCTTCTAGGAGGATATTTCCTTTCTTCTCTTCGTTCACGATCCCTCGGCCTACGCAAGGGGCAATCCTTCTTCATGTGGCCGGTTTTGTTGCACTCATAGCACGTGAATATCCAAGAGGATTCTCCTCTTCCGTTTGCAATTTTTCTCTTGAAGAGGAACTTCTTGAAGTTGCGGGTTAGAAAAGCAACATCTTCATAGGTGTCCTCGTCTCCGATTGCGTCTGAATCCGAGGTTGCTTTTAACGCAATTTGTTTTTCCTTTCGTTTATATCCTTCCCTTTCCTTATCCTTCTCTCTTCTTTATTCCATTTGGATCTCATACGCCATGAGGTTTCTAATGAGATCCTTCATCTTCAACTTTGAGAGATCTTGGGCTTCTTCAATAGCCGTAGTCTTTTTATCCCAATCCAAAGTCAAGGACCTAAGAAACTTTCGTACCCTATCACTTTCAATCACAACCCTACCAAGGTTCTTCAAAGAGTTAGTAATAAGAGTAAAGCGAGTATGCATCTCGCTAATGGATTCATTCGGTTTCATAGCAAACATTTCATACTTTTGCATAAATGAATCTATTCTAGTTTCCTTAACGGATAATCGATCTTCAAAGTGACTTTCTAACATATGCCAAGCTTCAAATGCGGAATCACATGCATTAATTCTACTATATTGTTCTTCGGTCAATCCACACATAATTATGTTCATGAGTTTAGCATTCATTTGAATCATGGCTAACTCATCATCATCCATACGTTCTAATGGTTTGTTTTGAGTATATGGTATTTGAAAGAACACCCATAATTTAACATCATAAGATTGTATGAACGTGGTCATACGTTTCTTCCAATAGGCATAGTTTGTTCCATCAAACAAAGGAGGTCTTCCGGTGTGAAATCCCTCTCTTTGTTGGGCCATTGCTACAAGTGTGAATTTGTCTAAACGCAATTAACAAGGCTCTGATACCAAATGTAGGATCTACTAGCCCCTAAACTTAGTCTAAAGGGGGTGTGAATAGACTAATTACGGTTTTAAGGATAACTATGCCAAATTCAAAGATAAGACAATAATATTAAAGAGAGAACAAACAAACCACTACTCCGGATGTATAGAGGTTTGGATCCAACCACCGGATCCTAGTCCTCTCTTACAAATTGCTCTTACTCGAGCAACTTCGCGTCCTCCACTAATCCGATCTCCGTTGCGGGCCGAGATCACGCCTTTACACCACACGCTTTGCAAACACCCTCGCCTAGCTTGGACAACCTTCTCACAACCCGAGAAGAGCTTCACTCCGGAAGCTTGTACAACTCTTGAAGAATAATACTTCAACAACTAATCTTGGGCACTTGAAATGAATCATGCAATCTAGTGAAGATGATTTCAAGTGAGAAGATATGAGCACAAGGGTTTAGAAAAATTTCGGAGTAGTAAAAATATTTTGAGCTTAGAGAAAGATTGGTGACTTTGTAAGAGTGTTCTAAGCTCTATTTATAAGTTCTAAACAAGTTCTAGCCATTGGGATTGAAGTGATGAAAAGATGTGCAAGAAAACACAATTCAGAAATGACAGGACAGATTTCTGGCGACAAACGGTCGACCGGATCGCGTTACACGGTCGACCGATTATAAGCAGTGTTTGGTTCGGTAGAACGAAGATGCTAACGGTCGATCCAACTTGGCTCGAACTTAAGTGATCGATCGAACGGTTTGGAATACCAGTTCGACCGAAACGAGACAATAGCACTGGGTCTGCAAAAGACTTTAGTTTCGGTCTACCGTGAATAGAGTTTCGGTCAACCGGTTGACATGTTTGATTTAAGACCCGATAACAACAAGTGTAATCGGTTGAATGAGGTAAGTGTAAAGTTCGACAGAAAAAGCCCAGTAAAAATGAGACAGGGAAGAATCAAGATTCAGTCGACTGTAAAGGGAATTCCGGTCGACCGGAACACTAAATCCAAACTTAGGTTAGTTAGAAAAATGTGTATACGACCGTTGGAGTATACGACAAGTATAACGGTCATAATAAATACAAATACAAAAAACAATTGGTCGAACAGATATGAACTTTCGGTCGACCGAAATATAACAGTAAAAGAGGATATGAAGAAAAGGTCGAACAAAATGTGTATGTCGGTCGACCTATTTCTAACAGGCAAAATAGATAGGATCAACGGTCGAATGGATGAAGGAATTTGGTCGACCATTTGGGACAAATTTCGTTGCCTGGGAAAGTCTGGTGAAAAAACGGTCGAACAAAAAAGTTCTGCCGGTTGACCGATTAAGTGCAGTTTTCCTATTTTTTTGTTCTAATGAGTTTGGTTGAGTTTCTAATGAAGTCTAGGATATATGGAAAATAATGTGAGACTTCTATAAGTATCCTAAGTGATGTGTAATGCAATGACTCATGAATTTCAAGTGCCAAGTTACATATGAAGCCTAAATACATGGAATTTAAACTTAGCTACACTTCAATCTTCATCTTTAACTCAACTTGAATCCTGAAATATTAGATAACACACATATATTCAAGCAATGATATTTCAATTGATACATGTTTTTGATATGTTGATTAATCATCAAAACGGATTAACGATTATTAGCCAAAAAGCCAACACGTTCTACCCAATTCGGTCGACCATATTTGTTTTGAATTGCGTCCTGTAGGTTTTTGTTTTGTGATTCTTACACAAACCATACCTAAGTTATCCCTGATGGCTATAACAGCTTAGGAGCAAATAAATAGGTGTTCCCTTGACACAATTACACAACTCTTCCAATTCTTATTGTCATATATACCTAAGAGAAAGCTCCAAGTCTCCCATTCCCCAAATCCTACTCTCCAAGCTATACTTCCACATCTTAGATCAATTTCATATCCCAAACTAAGTGTGCTCAAGTTAGAGAGTGAGTGATCCACTCAAACATACTGTTGTAAAGAAGCAAGGACTTTAGTGAAAGCCCGAAGTGTCCCTCTCGGATTGTGAGAGGAAGAAAATCAAGCTAGCGAGGTTGTTCGCGGTGCTTGTGGTGTAAAGGCTTAATCTCAGCCCGAAACAAGGTTGATAATGAAGACGTGAGCGGAGCTCTAGGTAGATCGAGCGGATCTTGCAATAGAGGAAGTAGCAGGAGGCCGAACCTCTATAAAAATTCCAGTGCCTTCTTGTTGGTTTGCATATTCACTTTGCTTGCTTGTTTTGTTTTTAAATTCCACTGCATCTTTGATTGTTCAGCAAGTAGAGTTAGTTTATGGCTAAAATCGATTAGAACTAAGCCACATTTACATGTATTATGGGGTGTAATAATTTGACATTACAAATGATATTATGTTACATGATATATGAATTTGCTAAAAACCCAAGGATCAAAATTTGTTTGATCTACCTCAAGTCAAAATTGTAGACCATTTTTAAATCGGTCGACCAGATGCTTCAGAACGGTCGACCAGATCGGATACGCATTAGTCGACCAAAACTTATTAGGATGTATCTTGATAATAGCAACGACCGACTGGGCGTAGTATAGGGTTGACCGAAAAATTCCAAGAAATAGCTTGGTGATAGGACAATCGACTGGTATGGGGACGCGGTTGATCGAAACTTACCAGGAGCAATTTTGGTAAGGGAACGGTCGACCAGGGTGAGACATGGTTTGATCGAAATTCTCCAGGGACTTTTCCTTATAGATATTCGGTCGACCGTGTAGCTCACGATCCGACCAAACATGTAAAAGTCTTAACCATTTGGTCGACCGAGTTGTGATTTTGGTCGACCATTTGGCACGAATTTGCCTTGAATTATTAAGAGATTAGTGTTGATCATGGGTTGGATTTATTCCAATTATTGTCAAACGTGGATGAGGTGATTATTGTAAATTTGAGATTGGGTGTAGGGAGAGAAAAGCAAGAGATCATGGGTAGGTGGATTACCCATGATGTGGGTGTTGGGAGAGTGTATAAATAGATCTTTTGTCCTACTTGTTTAAGGTTAATGAAAAAATATCCTCTCTCCCTAACCTCTCCACTAATCCATCCAAAATTTTGTTAATTAATTAAGCTTTTGGAGATTAAATTCTCAGGGAGCTTTAGAGGGATTATTAGCTAGATCTAAGCTTGATTTAGAGATTGATTGGCTAGCTCTTTTGTCTTTCATCTTGTTTGGAGTTTGGTGAACACTTAGAGGCAAATCGGTGGACGATTCAATGGGAAACGCACCTCGAAATCTTCATAAAGATTTTAGAGAACCATTAGGTGTGATCACCTTCTATTTATTTTAATATATATGTTAGTTACATGATGTTTGAATAAATATAACACACTATACATAAAATTGTCGAAAATATGAAATCGATCATGTATGTATGTATGTATGTATAATTTTTCGAAAATATATACATAAATAGGGGCACAAAATCCAACTCCTTCTTCTTCACAAAAAAGCACTAACGCTCCACAATGTGAGAAACTAGGTCAGATGAATCCATAATCCAACAATTCCTGCAACTACTTCTTCAGCTCAACCAGCTCTGTAGGTGTCATTCGATACGGAGCCTTAGACTGTGGAGTGGTACCAGCTACCAAATCGATGCTGAACTCAATCTATCGGTGTGGCGACAGGACGGGTATATTGGCTTGAAACAACTTGGAAAAGTCCTTCACGAGTTTTATGTCCTCCAATCTCCTTATCTGAAGGTATGGAACTACATGATTAGCCAAGAACGCCATGCAACCTTAGTGCATCAACTTTTGTGCCTTCACATAAGAAACGATGATTTGGCTTCTTTTGCTCGTTGTCCCCCTAATCAACACATCAGGCTGGTCCTTCGTTGGTATCAGGATCTTCTTCTCATGGCAAAAGATCCAAACATCTTATTGTGACAGTCATTCCATCCCCAGTGTGACATCGAAGTACTCCATCAATAGCAAGACCAGATCTATTGGAAAATCTTCGTCTCTCATAACAATTGTGGTGTTGGGGAGAAAGCTCCCTACAATGCCCACCTCTCCTATAGGCGTACAGACTTCCAAACTAGTAGTGAGTTGCACCGGGCACGACCCAAAACGTCCACAAAGTTCTCCGAGATGAAGGAATACATAGCGCCATAATCAAAAAGTACTCTAGCAACGTGACTGTAAACATAAAGTGTACCTTCCACCACATTGTTGGCGTCCTTTGCCTCCTCAACCTGGATGGTGAAGACTCATCCATCTTTCTTTCCCTACACTGGTGGTGAAATAGATCGGCTGACTCGGCCTCTCCCTGCATGTTATGGTCCTGGTCTCATACTGAGCTCGCCTTACATGTTAGGGCACTCCCAAATGTAGTGCCCCCGCTGATCGCATCCCAAACAAGCCCTAGAACAGAAAAGGCATATCCGTCCAGGGTGAACTTGCAGGCCTCAGGTCGGCGTGTGCCACCTCTTTCAATCAGGGGCCACTTGCCCGAATATTGTGTGAAATGGTCAGTTGCACGTCCCCCAACATTATTAACCTTGCACGACCTCCGGGGCTCCTGGTATTTGTCTTGATAGTCCTTATATAGAATAGTCACGCACTTCATGGCATCCACCAAGGTCTGCGGCATGCTAGTGAGGACATGGGTCCTAAGCTGCTTACGAAGTCCCTGCGTAAACTTATTCGCCCTATGCTCATGAGTAACATAGATCTCTGGACAATAGCACTCCGGAGTGTTGAACTGGTACACATAGCTCTCCAATGTCAACTCCTTCTGCTCCAGGACCAGGAACTCCTCTCACTTTACGTCCCTGACATGCTGCGTGAAGAATTTATGATTGAACTCCTCTAGGAACACCTCCCAACTCACATCCTCTCTATCACTGAACACCACATTGGACGTGGCTCTCTACCAGTTGGAAGCTGAACAACCCATCACATAGGTGGCCAGATCCACCTTCATCTCCAAGAGGCATCCAATCACCCAGAATATCCTTTGGATCTTAAAAATCTAGTCCTCAACTGCCTCGGAGTCCACTCCATCCTCGAAGGTAGGAGGATGCTAGCGCATGAATTTCTCTTGCATTGTGCCTACTCCCACCTGCTCATTTCGAGTCGTCTGGCACTCCAGAACTCCTTGAGACTCTCTACGGTCCCAGAGGCATCTGCCGCTCCTCCTCCCATGCCACGCCACCAGTCGTTGCACTGGGGCTACACTCGTGTAGTGCAGATCTTACACGTCTCGAAGGCACCTAACACAACAATCAAGAAGATGAATCAATTCAACTATGCATGCATGATCAACTAAAAAACGCAAAATTCTATCAAACTTTTCCTAATGGTGGTTTCTTTAGATGAGTATACTAGAACTGACTTGCTCTGATACCAAACTATAACATCCTTAAAAAAATAGAAAATTAAAACAAAACTTCAATAAGACATAAGACCAGAAGGAATAAGGAAATTACTCATAATACTCAAAATAAAGGTGCACCATTACATAATACTCAAAATAAGGAAATTACTCATAATACTCAAAATAGGTTCAAGTTGATTACATCAAGGACGTTAAAAGGACATAATACAGGTAAGGACAAAACCTAAGGATAAAACTCGAGGATCGGTCTTGGTGTTCACTCGTCCTCAGTCGCCACCCACTCAACACCTAACGAGGCCCTGAAATGCAAACACGATAAGATGCCTGAGTTTTCATAACGAAAACTCCGTATACCAAGTACACTTGTCTACATATATATATGTATATATAAATGCACTATACAATGAACCTATCAAACTAGTATCACATGGCATGGAAGTGTAAACAAGGAGAAGTTCCCTAATCTGTGGCAATAATGGACAACTGTCCCACCAACAACATTGGTTTCCCCAAAGGTACGCACCACAGGCATACGTGGTCGTACAGAGAGTACGCGACACACCCCCACTCGCGTCTATACTAATCACGAGTGTTTGGTAATGGTTGCATGCACTTCCAAGTCATAGATACATATTTGATCTCATGGTCCTCAAGCCACAAATCCCGCCAGAGTCGTTTCTCTGGTCGGTCTTGCCATCGAGTCGTGCCATCTTTGTCACCACAAGAATCGCACAACCATCTTGCTCCGTGGAGCCGCATAACATAATGCATTGGGATCCGTGATCCCTCAGGTTGACTCCATGAAATGCAACTTGCCATACTAAAGCCTATCACAACCAAGTGCACATGTACCAAGCATCCATACTCTTCACCCGATGGTCCTTGGGCAGGCACGCTCATCACATCTACCGTCACCACCCGACTCACGCTCTAGGAGGGGGCACTGGTTTCTCAGAAAACAGCTCGACACCAAACAAAATGGCAAGAACTCAAATATGGATACCAATGGTTAACTGGTATTGGAAAAATGGCCAACTATTTTCTTATGAATAGGAAAACGTTCGAACAGAAGCACAAGTCGGTCAAACACATAGGCTAGAACTTAAGTGAATCGGTCGAACCAAGGTCTATGGGCGGTCAACCGTTATAGGGTCATGGACGGTATAAACATGAACAATGAGGTAACGGTCAGACAGAAAGGGAAACTGTCAAACTAAAAATAACAGGGACTTCTGAAGTACGGAAACATCTACATCCGGTCGACTACCCTAATTGCGTCGGTCGACCGGTACCAGGGTGATGCATGGGTCAGCCCTTCTGCCGCCCCTCGTCACTGGCAAGGCTTTTGGCCTCCGACGACGTGCAAAACCCCCTTACACAGCTTGTGTAAGCAAAGGAAATGTAACTTGGCATACCTTTTACAAGCTCTTCGGAGTTTGCCGATGCTCACTGGAGTTCCAGTAGCCTCCCCTTGCCTCCGTAAACTCAGCCACCACCAAGCCCACCTCTTGTTGCACTAAAGAACGTTTCTCCATCATCGGCCGAACTCTACACCTTTGGTCTTCCTTGTGTCGTCGTCGCACCACAACCTTCAGCACCACCGGCCTCCACGAGAGATAGGTGAGAGGGGAAGGGAGGAAGGTTGGAGTGGAGTGAGAGATGTGAGAGTTGGGTGCTTTTCTCTCCAACAAGCACACACCAACCAAGGCATGCATGGTTGCCCATACCTCCCCCTCACCTCAAACGCCCCCACCTTACCTCCACATGCTAGCCCACTCCATCAAAGTCAAAGAAACTATAATCACCCCCACTTAAGCAAGCATAAACCACATTAGTCAAAACTAATAATCCACCCCACTTAATTCTTTCCTAACATGATTAACCACTAATTCTAGGTTAGGACTTAACACAATTCCTCAAAAGGAAAGTGGTCGGAATGATTTTGTTTGGTAAAACGGATGATTATCCGGATACAATTCCTCAAAAGAAAAGTGACCGAAATAACCGTATTAGTTTGATGGCCGATGGTGCATGGTCCTGGCAGTGCCGATATATGAAAGGAGAAGATGGAAGAAGTGCTAAATCATCTCCATCTCACCTTTTCTAGTAGTGGCTTCCTTTTTGGAATCAGACAAACGAATCGTTCAATCTCCTCTTCTTCTCCAACGTCTATTGCTGTGGTATCTCCTCTATTTTCTCACGTATGTGTGTGTTGATGTGTATGGTGGAAGGAGGTGGCGTGATGGGAAGATGGCGTGGGGTTTGTGTATATGTGTTTTTGTTGTCTGGAGTTGTGTGTATAGATTTTGTAACCTTTTTTCTCAACATGATGTGTTGCTTATATAGGCTTTAGATTACACCACGGTTGGAACCTGACCATGGCCAGGATCATGCGCACGTATTCATAATCGTGGGAACAACATGTGTGCTTGTCAAAATTTGCATGCATGTGGACTAGGATAAGTTACTCACGTTGGAAATGCATGGTCTTGGTATTTATTTATTTATTTATTTATTTATTTTCTCAATGTTAAAATGTCACTTTTACCTTTGAATCCTATGAAATTCCACATCTTTTCGTGTTTTGACCTTATTTTCATGTCGAATCTAGTAAATATAGATCAAGAGATTAATCACGGAAACGCCACATCAAAAATTGCACTAAGTTGGACTGACAATTGGTTGACGATCGTTAGGAAATTTCCTTTGATTAGAGATGTATTTTTTGTGTGTTAACACTATGTTTAATATAAACATTAAAACAAAAATAACAAGTAAAACAACACCCATGGTATTATTGAGGATATTCTAATCCTTCAACGGAAATAATGAGATAGTAGCACCAACTTCGAGTATGCCAAAAATAAATTCAGGTCGTGCCATTTGATATTTTTAGTTATATAACCGAGAGATATATTCGTAGTGATACGTCGCGTAATATAGATGGCCCGTCTAATAAATAGAGAGAGGGTTGCAACCTTTTCAAGTTAGCCTTGTATCCTAGTCGTCACCAGCAAATGAGTATTTGGCACCTTTCTCCTCCGTGTGCTCCAGAAAGACATCTAGATCGCAGATTTACGCTTCTTCTCCAAGAGAGTCGGAGACAGCTGACCAATAGATGAAGACGGATGATTTTGTATGGAAACCTGCTCGGTCTTATTCTGCTACGTACATTAGGGTTGATCTATTTTAACGTATGGTTCCCGAATTTGTACTTTACCAACCAATATAGATATATTGATGATCAAAATATGAAGAGAACAACTTTTAATTTCCTTATAACGATTCATATGTACACCAAACAATGATTAAGTTACATTTGATTATTATAAACTTAATAAACATAAGTTCAAAATAAACATGATTGTTCAACCAAGTTAACGTGAAATTTTATAAAATCTTAATTTTAATCAAACAAGAAATATAAACCTATGTTCAATATAATCATTAATGCAAAAATAACAAGTGAATAACAACCATGGCGATTATTGACGATATTCTAATCCATTAGAGGAAATAATGAGATAGTAGCACCAATTGTGACTGCGTTACTAAAATATTAATTTACATTTCGAATTCTTATGCATGCGTCTTTGTAATAAGCAGTTTACATCAATGATGGATTCTTATGCATGCGTCTTGTAAATAAATTTTACATATTCAACTTTTCTTAGCCAGCAAGGAAAATAACTAAACAAGCTAATTTATTGTGGAACCAATACAAGCCAACTTGGAAATGTGAAGTAAATAGTATTTTTCATATAGAGTACAAAACAACCATACTCCAAATCTCTTGTAGATTGTAAAGTAAAACATATAGTTGACCCTTCAAAACACCAAGAAAATTGAAATATTTCTCTAATAAACCTAATTACAGTTATAGCGAAAATAGCACAATCACTCATCCGTCTAAACTAAAACATCCACATATAATACTTCTAATTGTGAAATATGGAATATCAAATAATTCATAACAGTCTTCACGTGGGAAATAATTTAGCTTGGCGTATTAATGGAATCACAACAAAATATTTATGGAATAACACTTATTTATTTAGATCATTACACAAATATTACATGGTTTGGCTTCCTCTTACTTAGAATAATATTTGGGATGCTATATATTAGCGTAACCACGCAAAGTGTATACATGATGCAAACTTAGTAACAATATCCGATGCAGTGAGGTGCATATATATTAGATCGTGTTGCCCAGTAAATAGGGCCGGTGCAGTATATTGGTGAAGCATATTTCCATCGTCCCCTACATCTATATAGGTTATCAAATCCTCCAATACAGCAATAACCCCACCTATATTTGCCTGTTCATAGGTCAAAACAATTAAATTCACTTAGCATTAAAGAGCATTTCATTCGAGTCAAAATTTCGTAAATCAATCTTTAATTGAAAATGAGATCAGAATTCCCTCAATCTACTTGAGGCTTATGTTCCTAATACACTTTCAAAAAAATTAACTATAATTCAAAATTTAAACTGTGTATTTTGATATACGACGTGAGTTATTCGTGCACGTCGAAATTCATAAATTTGATAATCATTTCATATAAGATCAAGAGACCAACAAATAGTCTATTCATTTTTATTTATATCTTAAACCTATTCAAATCGTATCTCCAAATTACTAAAAATCACCAAGTCCAATAAAATTATTATCTAACTTACTATATTTGGTCGATACTCCTGTTGCCATTTTGGAATTTGACAATTTGTCGCGATGGATCACCACATCAGAATCAGCGAATACATGATTTGGGATGAGCGCAACCATAATCACCAAGAAGGTGAACATAGCAATAGCCTTTGATGTCATTGCACAGGATTTGAAGTTTCGGAGTATAAGAAATATTTATTACCAGAAAGAAGAATATATAGAATTAAACTCCAGTGTAAGACTCCCCTGCACCTCCAGAAGTATTTATAGTGACAAATTGCTCTAAATATAAGTTATGATATTGGATTATTACTCAGTCATAACTATGAAAAGAAAATACTTTTAGATTAGTACTCAACGACTTAATAAATTGAAGTCATCTTTCATGTCGTATTTTAATATAGCACTCGGTTTTGTTTGTGACTGGTTGACATTAACGTTTTGACAATAATGTGCTAAATAGACAAAATTGTACGATTAGTATTCCTGGTAGATCGGTCAACCAAGTTAACGTGAAAGTTACTAAAATCTTAGTTTTAAGGCAAATTATTTGCTTCTTTTTACCACTCCTATTACCCATAAAATTGTAGATATTCATGACCCTACCAAAATATGTAAATGATTGAAAATATATTCAAACATTCAATAACAACAAATTTACTTAGAATATGGAGGTTGTTATTCAAAATAACTTACACTTGAATAATATTTTTTAAATCATTCATGGATTTGTCTCATGCGAAAGAATCAAATCAGTAGGCAGTATATGTATCGAGACATACCAAAGCTAGCATCCAATGATCATTTAAAATTATTTATGTTAAATTACTTTATCCATTATTTAATGTTAATCTTCTTTGTGATTCCCAATTCAAATATAATTAAATTACAAGTATTATAGAATATAATAAGATACCTACTACTGCCAAGATGGTACTAGATTACAGGGCTTCTTGTATCATCCTTTTGACTTCCTGTGTTGCAAAGTATAGTGCGACAAAAATAACCAATTCTTGGGCCAAGCTAAATTTGGTAGGGATACCTATTAAATTGAAATTAACAAGATTTAAATTTAAATATTATATAAACTCTGTATGAAAAAGAAGAACGTGACTTACTTTAAGTGGACTTTGATGATTGTTATACACAATATTTCCATCTTAAGGAATTAGATCAAATCAGGGATTGTGACATAGAGTTTTGCTTCAATGTTGTTTGTTGTTGTCTTGCCTACGATTGCTCTATTCATAACACTTTGTATGGTAGAATCTTCACCTTCTTTTATCAAAGCGTGCAAAATCTTGCAATTGATAGGCTACACTTCCTCCTCAAGCAAGTCCTGAATTTATTGAGAATTGAACTTAATCCTATGTGGCGTCCTAGTCACCCGCCACATCATCAGTGTTTGATGACACATCAAGGAGGAGATGAGTCAACACATGAGAAGACAAAAGGTTGAGGGAGTGGAAGAGACAAGAGTCTTTTCATTTCTTGAGTAATTTTCGTCCTAATTATGTATGCAATTTAAGTAGAGGGTGTAATGATCTTTAATGATCATGTTTATGTAGTCTTTATGTTTGGAAGTTGTAGGGTCATGTAAGTGCCTATATAAAGCACTAGAATTCACCATTTGTAACAACAACAACAACATATATCAAGCATTAGAAGTTGAGCCACGAAATTGTGTGAGAAAAGAGTGAGTATGTGAGTAGAAAGAAGAAGAAGAGTGTGCATTGCAAAATCGGTTTTTTGCTTTGTGAGTAGAGAGTCACCTTCTTTCCTTCGTGCCCCCCCCCCCCCCTAGTAACATAGATCAAGAATGGATCAAGTGGAATCAAAAGAAGGCAAAATGAATGGTGATCAGGGTGGTCTAAGGCAGCACACGAGGCGCGCCTTTTAGACCGCCAATTGGCGGTTGGGGACCGCCAATTAGCGGTCCCTGTAGCCCAGGAGACGGGTAATCTCCTGTGGTGGGTTGATCAGTAGCTCCCCGTCCTCCTCCCGTCCTCCAACATCTGGTATCAGAGCCTCGTCCGATGGGAAGCTCGGGAATGACCTCGTTTGGTCATGCGTCATTGCCTCGATTGTCGAAAGGCAACTACGACAATTGGAGTATCCAAATGCGTGCGCTGCTGGGTGCGCATGATGCTTGGGATCTTGTGGAGAGCGGCTTCGAGGAGGAGGCCGAGACGGGAGAAGAAACCGTCGCACAAATCAAAGCACAAAAGGAGAGAAGAGCCAAAGATAAGAGTGCTCTCTTCCTTCTCTTCCAAGCGGTGGATGAGAGTGGCTTTGAAAAGATCGCTGAAGCGAAGACGTCGAAGGAGGCGTGGGACACCCTTGAGAGGAGCTACAAGGGTGCTGATCGAGTGAGGCAAGTGCGCCTCCAAATGCTTCGAGGCGAGTTCGAGGCGTTAAAAATGAAGGAATCGGAAGGTGTTGCCGATTTCGTGACGAGAGTTCGCATGGTGGCGAACAAATTAAAAAGAAATGGGGAGGCGCTGACCGAAGGAAGAGTGGTGGAGAAGGTGTTGCGTTCTCTCACCGAGGACTTCGAGAATGTGGTGTGCGCAATCGAGGAATCAAAGGACCTCGAGGAGATGACTATTGATGATCTAGCTAGCTCGTTGGAGGCACACGAGCAAAGAAAGAAGAAGAAAAGACAAGATGTTTTAGAGGAGGCGTTGCAAGCAAAGATGACGCTTAAGGAGGAGAAACCTCGCAACGTAGATCGTGGAAGCGGTCGTGATTATGGAGGCCATTCAAGAAAGAAGGAGGTCGAATGCTTCAAGTGTGGGAAGCGTGGCCATTTTGCGAAAGAGTGTTGGTCGCAAAAGAAGGTGGAGGATAGCTCCATCCGTGTCCGTGGTGATCGTGGATCGAAGAAGGAGATCGAGTGCTTCAATTGTGGGAAGCATGGACACTATGCAAGGGAGTGTTGGTCGAAGAAGGTGGAAGAGAGTTCCAACCTTATTGTCGATGTGGAAGATACCCACGGTGATGGAATTGCCTTGTTTGTTAACCAGGAGGAGGTGACAATTCATGTCATGCATGCTCTAGTCGAACATGAACATGATGTGAGGTGTGAAAAAGAAGAAAAAGAAGAGGAAGAGGAAGAAGAAAGAGAAGAAGTGGTGACTTCTAACCACGAGGGGGTGACAAATCATGCTCAAGTTGATGATGAGCATAAAGAGGAATACGAAGACAACAATGAGAATGAGGAGCAAGTGGTGGAGGTGGTAGATTCCATTGAGCACCAAGTTGTATCATCCGATGATGAAGAGACGAGACCAAGGAAGAAAAGGAGTCTTGATGATCTATACGAGGGAACAAGTGAGCTAGACTTGATTTGCCTCTTGGATCAAGGCGAGAGCATTCCACTCAATGGAGCGGTGGTGGCAAAAGAAAGAAGGCGAGCCACGATGGATGACGAGATGGAGTTGATAGAAAAGAATGAGACTTGGGAGCAATCTTTGCTTCCAAAATGCCACAAAAAGGCTATTTTCAGGAGGGTGTATAAGAAGAAGACAACACCCCGAGGAAAGGTCAAGCGATGCAAGGCACGCTTGACATCAAAATACTACAAGCAAAGGATCGACATAGATTATGAAGAAGATGTCGCGTCGGAGGCGTGCATGGAGAGAATCCCTCTTTGTGTGACGTATGAACAAGTGAGGTTCATATGGTGTGTTTTTTAGCTTATGCAGAAGCGTTGCCAATAGGTTGCATGAGAGGATGCACAACCTACTTGGGATGGAGGACAGAAGAGGATTAAGTTCAAGGAGGAGTATTGAGAATTGAACTTAATCCTATGTGGCGTCCTAGTCACCCGCCACATCATCAGTGTTTGATGACACATCAAGGAGGAGATGAGTCAACACATGAGAAGACAAAAGGTTGAGGGAGTGGAAGAGACAAGAGTCTTTTCATTTTTTGAGTAATATTCGTCGTAATTATGTATGCAATTTAAGTAGAGGGTGTAATGATCTTGAATGATCATGTTTATGTAGTCTTTATGTTTGGAAGTTGTAGGGTCATGTAAGTGCCTATATAAAGCACTAGAATTCACCATTTGTAACAACAACAACAACATATATCAAGCATTAGAAGTTGAGCCACGAAATTGTGTGAGAAAAGAGTGAGTATGTGAGTAGAAAGAAGAAGAAG
Source organism: Triglochin maritima (assembly GCA_963682175.1). Taxonomy (NCBI): domain Eukaryota; kingdom Viridiplantae; phylum Streptophyta; class Magnoliopsida; order Alismatales; family Juncaginaceae; genus Triglochin; species Triglochin maritima. The sequence goes on from OY821786.1 coordinate 15,645,357, forward strand.
AGTGTGCATTGCAAAATCGGTTTTTTGCTTTGTGAGTAGAGAGCCACCTTCTTTCCTTCGTGCCCCCCAGTAACATAGATCAAGAATGGATCTAGTGGAATCAAAAGAAGGCAAAATGAATGGTGATCAGGGTGGTCTAAGGCAGCACACGATGCGCGCCTTTTAGACCGCCAATTGGCGGTTGGGGACCGCCAATCAGCGGTCCCTGTAGCCCAGGAGACGGGTAATCTCCTGTGGTGGGTTGATCAGTAGCTCCCCGTCCTCCTCCTGTCCTCCAACATTTCAGGAGCTTTCGACGATGGAGCTGCAACATAATACATAAGAAGATATTACTACATACATACATGAGTAATATATTAACAATTATGAAATTATTATATTGGGTTGTTGCTCGGTCCTAACCATGTTGAATAATTTATTATTCGGTTTGTTCTCAAAGAGTTAACAAATTTAAAGTCACGATTCATGTTCTAGTTTTATATATCACTTTGTATGTTTCTTGTCCTTTGTTGAGATTTCAATGTAACGTTTTCTCGCTAAGCATTTCCTGAATCAATTATGAATTCAAAACAGTATTATATAACATACCATCATCGGCCGATAGTCCATTTGCCATTTTGGAATTAGATAACTCGTCGGGATGGATTAATACATGGGAAGCAGTCAATATATGAATTGGAATGACCGTTACAATCAACACAAGCTAAACATAACTAAAGCCTTTGATGCCATTGATTTAAGGACTTGGAGGTTTTAGGTCTCTCGAAATTCTTTATTAAAACAAAGAAAAATAGGAGACTCATTTATATAAAAGGCTGGCATGCACGTCTGACAGTATTTATGGTGTTATATTGCTCTAACTATAAATTATTATATTGGGTTGTTGCTTGGTCCTAACCATGTAAAATAATTTATTATTCGGTTGGTTCTCAAAGAGTTAACAAATTTAAAGTCATGATTCATGTCCGACTTCAATATATCAATTTGTTATGTTTGTTGCCGGATGAGATTTCAATATAACCTTTTCTCGCTAAGTCGTAATATGTGAATTGAGATTTCACTGTAACTTTTTCTCGATAATTTCTAGGACTAGACAAAAATGTAAAAGTCGGATTGTTTAGTAGATTTGTGAAACAAATTAACATGAAAATTACTATAATGTAAATGTCAAATTATTTTTCCCAAGTAGTAAATTAGTTAACGGTCATCAAAATTAAATGGAATAGTTAAGAAGATCGACAATCTGATTCTGATAGATCGACGAACATGAAATGGATCAGTATTGAAAGATAGAATCGTTTGTGGAGCACGTCGTTGTAATAATAAGATGTGAATTAACAACAATGGTGATTATTGAGGATATTTTAATTTATCGACTCAATATAAAGTAAATTTACACCAATAGACGCTAAGGGACAAATGTAACGTCCCGAAACAGCGGAAGAAATTTTTCAAATTTAAAACACAAACATACGACCGTCAACGGTCAACAAGGGCACGCTACTGGAAAAGTCAACAGAATATATATATAAATATCTCCACGTGGAAGTCATAATACAGAGTGTCAAAAGAGCGATTACATGTCTAATACATAACTACTGTAATCACTACCTCTACAAAAAAGCTGAGATGACAGGACCCGATCCCGGAGGCACTCCCCTCGGTCACCACCAACCTAAGACTGCCTGCTACCTGAAAATGCAACATAAAATCTGCCTGAGTTCCCGAAAGGAACCCCGTATGCCAACATCTCCTATATATACAGAAAAACAGATGAAAATGCCAAGAATGCACATGCAATGCAATCCGCCTCGGGCCCCATACATGCCCCAACCGCTGCGGACCATCTCCCAGCCGCGCCAGGGGCATGGGAAACATCCCCCACCCTGCCAATCCAGGCCCACACAAGGGGGGTCGCCGCACTCATCTCCCAGCCGCACACAGGGGCAAAAGGGAGGCATCCCCCCTGCCAATCCAGGCCCACACGAGGAGGTCTCGGCTTTCCTCCACAGGGAAAGTGCATCTCCTTCCCCCACCAGGGAAGAAGGCATCTACCACCCACACAGGCATGGCAGACATCCCTCTGCCGCACCGGCATCCACGAGGGGTCCAACAGAAGATACGCTCTCGTCGTAGGTGAAATCCGTAGCTCCGAGGTCCGGTGATCGACCGTGGGCTCGGCAGCCGGTAGTCGCCTCTGCTCGACGTCACGTATGTGGATAAATCCACCAAGGAAAGATAATTCGACCCACCAGTCGAACAAGGTCAAATCTAGCGGTCGACCGTTTGGAAGGTCTACACTATACGTTTTATATACATATATATCCTGTCGGTCGAACCAGGGTCCGTTCAACCGATAAGGAAAACTGCATGAATCCTGCCCACTGCATTCGGTCGACCGAAACTCTTCCGGTCGACCGGATCAACAGGCACTTCACTACAGGAAATCTGCACGCGGTCGGTCGACCGGATCCAGAGCGGTCGACCGTTTAGATGGTCAACGCTCTTGACCGACCTTGCGCAGTTCGGTCGACCGAGACACACACTCGGTCGGCCGAAGGTCTGTCTACCCTATCTACTGGGATCGGTCGACCGAACAACCACCGGTCGACCGGACTAATATAACCCTTATAAAATATTCCCGCTAAAATTTGGCATAAACGGTCGACCGTCACACAGACGTCGTTCGACCGTTTTCGGGCAGCAAGTTATTTTTATAAAATATCGGTCGACCGAACCTCACACGGTCGACCGAAACACTACAATATCGCACTGAACAGGCATCATTTAGACGTTGTTCGGTCGACCGAGACACACAACGGTCGACCGAACCAGTCGTCTTCAACCTTGGTTCAGTGGGATTTTCGCCGGGGAAACGGCACCAACGCCGCCCCCTACACTCCCACACCACTTGGGGAGTTACTATGAAGACTTGGCATACCTTTCACCGCGAAGAAACCGCGTCCCGCGAGCTCCTCCTCCTCCGGCGTCGAAACTCGCTTCTTCTCCTTCGCGCGCGCCTCCACCACGTCGCCGGGTCTCCTCCTCCTCCTCTGGTCGCCGCAACACCAAGGGAAAGTGGTGAGTTGGGTGGAAATGAAATGGGGAAGGAAAAGAGAAGAGAGGGTTGGGTTTGGGTTTAAATAACAAAACCTACACCTACCCTTACTTCTCCACCATACCCACCATACCCCAACCACTCTACCCCACTCCTCCCACTCTCTCACGTCCCACGTTCTCACGTCCTTACAATCCACCCTCCTTAAAAGGATTTCGCCCCGAAATCAGAAGGGTAACTCACCGAAAAGCTCCGGATACTGCTTCCGAACTTCCTCCTCGATCTCCCAGGTGGCCTCGCGCTCGCTGTGATGCTGCCATCTGACCTTAACCATCGGAATGGTCCTCCTCCTGAGCTGATGGTCCATCCGATCGATGATCTCAACTGGCCTCTCCTCAAGTGACAAGTCCTGCTGGATCTCAGGCACTGAAATCTCTATCACATGCGTCGGGTCTGCAACGTACTTCCTCAACATAGAAACATGGAAGACGTTGTGAAGGCCAGAGAACTGAGGTGGCAAAGCAACTCTGTAGGCGACCTCCCCGACACGGTCCAAGATCTCAAAAGGCCCGACATACCTCGGACTGAGCTTCCCCTTCTTCCCGAACCTCATCACTCCCCGAGCTGGTGAAATCTTCAGGAAGACGTGATCTCCAACCTCGAAGCTCAAAGTCCGTCTGCGTTGGTCAGCATAACTCTTCTGTCTGCTCTGTGCTGTAGCCAACCTCCTCCTGATCAGGTCAACCTTCTCTGCGTACATCTGCACAAGCTCTGGACCCACTAACTGCCTCTCGCCTACGTCACTCCAGCATACCGGCGATCTGCACGGCCTCCCGTACAATGCCTCATACGGTGCCATCCCAATACTAGCATGGTAGCTGTTGTTGTAGGCGAACTCAATCAGAGGTAGATGCTCATCCCAGTGTCCAGCCCAGTCCAGCGTGCAAGCCCTCAGCATATCCTCCAAAGTCTGGATAGTCCTCTCTGACTGACCGTCTGTCTGAGGGTGAAAAGCTGTACTGAATCTCAGACGTGTCCCCAGTGCCTGCTGCAGACTCCCCCAAAATTTGGATGTGAACCTCGGATCTCTGTCAGAGATGATGCTCACCGGTACTCCGTGCAATCTGACGATCTCCTCTACATACAGCTTCGCCAGACTCTCCAACGGCAAGGTGGTCCTAATGGCCAGAAAGTGCGCCGACTTGGTCAGTCTATCGACTATCACCCAAATCGCGTCATGGAACCGCCTCGTCTTCGGTAGCCCCGTAACGAAGTCCATCGTCACGTGCTCCCACTTCCACTCTGGAAGCTCGATGCTCTGCATAGGCCCAGCTGGCCTCTGGTGCTCGATCTTCACCTGCTGACAGACCAAACACCGACTCACGAACTCTGCAATGTCCTTCTTCATGCCTCTCCACCAGAAGTTCCGCTGCAGGTCCTTATACATCTTCGTGCTCCCTGGATGGATGGTGTACTTCGCTCTGTGTGCCTCCTCCATGATGTCATCTCTCATCCCATCAACCCTCGGCACCCAGATCCGCCCTCTGAATCTCAGACCTCCATCGACCCCAACACTGAAATCTGACCCCTCTCTGGCTGTCAACTCCAGCAAACTGGCCAACTCATCATCCTCATGCTGCGCCTGTACTACCTGTGAAACAGTCTGTGGCTCTACCCGCAATCCAGCTACCACTGCTCCCTCAGAGTCCCCAGTGAACGGCCTCCACTCTGCCAATGACTCAAGCAGTCTCCACTCCTGAAGGCACATGCCAGCAACTGATAGCTCCACTCTCCTACTCAAGGCGTCTGCAACTGAATTCGCCTTCCCCGGATGGTAAGAGATGGTGAAATCGTAGTCCTTAATGAACTCCAACCAACGACGCTGTCTCATATTCAACTCCTTCTGGGAGAAAAGGTACTTCAGACTCTGGTGATCGGTGAACACCTCAAACTGCTCACCATACAGGTAGTGTCTCCATGTCTTCAGTGCGTGCACAACGGCTGCCAACTCCAAGTCATGCGTCGGGTAATTCCTCTCATGAGTCTTCAGCTGCCTCGAAGCGTATGCAATCACCCTCCCGTGCTGCATCAACACGCAACCCAAACCAATGCCAGACGCATCACTGTAGACCACAAAACCTCCTGTGCCGCTCGGCAAAGTCAAAACTGGAGCTGTCGTCAGTCGTCTCTTCAGCTCCTGAAAGCTGTCCTCGCACTTCTGGGACCAAACAAAAGTGACTCCCTTCTGCGTCAGGGCAGTCAGAGGTGCAGCTAACCTCGAGAAGTCTTTGATGAAGCGACGGTAGTAACCCGCCAATCCAACAAAGCTCCTGATCTCCGTCACGCTCGTAGGGGCTCTCCACTCAGTCACTGCCTCTACCTTCGCCGGATCCACCGAAATCCCCTCTGCAGAAACGATGTGACCCAGAAATGCGACTCTGTCCAACCAGAATTCACACTTCGAAAACTTAGCATACAACCTCTGGTCTCTCAAAATGCTAAGTACAATCCGCAGGTGCTCTCTGTGCTGCTCCACATCGGGTGAGTAAATCAGGATATCATCCACAAAGACCACGACACAACTATCCAAGTACTGCCTGAACGTCCGGTTCATCAGATCCATGAAAGCCGCCGGAGCGTTCGTCAACCCAAAAGGCATCACCAAAAACTCATAGTGCCCATATCTGGTCCTGAATGCTGTCTTCTGGACATCCTCCTCTCGGATCCTCAGCTGATGGTATCCTGAGCGTAGGTCGATCTTAGAGAAGACCTTCGCTGACTGCAACTGATCGAACAGGTCCTCAATCCTAGGTAGGGGATACCTATTCTTGATGGTGACCTTGTTCAGCATCCTATAGTCAATGCACATCCGCAAAGACCCGTCCTTCTTCTTCACAAACAGCACTGGCGCACCCCAAGGTGAGACACTCGGTCTGATGAATCCAGCCTCCATCAGCTCCTGTAGCTTCTTCTTCAACTCTGCCAACTCTGCAGGCGCCATCCTGTACGGGGCCTTCGACTGCGGTGAGGTGTCTGCTGCCAGCTCAATGCAAAACTCCATCTCTCGCGGAGGTGGCAATCCTGGAATATCATCTGGAAACACCTCTGTAAACTCCCGTACCACATCTATCTCGTCCAGCCTCGGAGACTCAGCCTCTGGAACAACCAGCGTCGCCAGAAACGCTCTGCAACCCTGCTGCATCAACTTCTGAGCCCTCAAAGCTGACACCACAATGCGGCCTCCTCTGTTCCTGACTCCTCTAATCATGATATCAGGCAACCCCAACCTCGGAATCAAAACCTTCCTCTCACGGCAAAGGACACGCACGTCATGCCGGGACAGCCAGTCCATCCTAAGAATAACGTCGAAATCCTCCATCGGTAGCAAGACCAGATCTGCCGGAAAATCTTGGTCTCCCGAAACAATCGTGGCGCCGGGGATGAAGCTCCCCACAGTGCCCACCAGACCCAGGGGTGTGCTGACCTCCAAAGTGGCAGTCAACATCGCAGGGGTACAGCCCAACACTCCCGCAAATCGCTCCGAGATGAACGAGTGTGTCGCGCCACAATCAAAAAGCACTCTAGCCTCTAAACCTGCCACAAGAAGTGTACCTTCCACGACGGTGCTGGCGTCCCTCGCCTCCTCTGCCTGGACAGTGAAGACTCGTCCAGTGCGCTGACCCTGCTGCGGTGCTGCAGGTCTCCTAGCTCCGCCGCCACTGACACTTGGAAGTCCCGGAGGTCTGCTCGGTCCAGCGCCCTTGCTAGGGCAGTTCCTGACGATGTGGCCCTGCTGACCACAACCATGACAAGTAATCGACCCCAAGCAGCGCCCAGTGTGCACTCTGCCACAGCTCCTGCACGCCTCTGGCTGCGGCGCCCCTGCTGCCTCGATCCGGGGCCTCTTGCCCGACTTCCCCGAACTCTGCCCTCCTGGCCTCCCTGAGGATCTCCCTACCGACCTCCTATCATCCTGATAATTCTCCCGGTAGTCCCTCTCCATGATAGTGGCGCTCCTCACTGCGTCCGCCAAGGTGCGTGGCATGCTCGACAACACTCGGGTCCTCAGATGCTTCCGGAGTCCCCCGACAAACTTCATCGACCTCTGCGCCTGAGTGACGAAAATCTCCGGACAGTAACGCTCAAGGGCGTTAAACTTCCCAATGTACTCCTCCAGTGTCATGCTCCCCTGCTCCAGGGCCAGGAACTCCACCCGCTTCCCGTCTCGCACATGCTCAGGAAAGTACTGCTCGTTGAACTCCTCAACGAACTCCTCCCATGACACATCCTCTCGACCGGTGAACACAACTGCTGAAGTCGACCTCCACCAGTTCGCTGCAGCTCCTCTCAGCACATAGGTGGCCAGGTCCACCTTCTTCTCCGGAGTACAGTCGATAGCCCTGAAGATCGTCTGCATAGTGAGGATCCACTCCTCAGCTGCCTCTGCATCCATCTGCCCAGCAAAAGTCGGAGGGTGCTGCCTCATGAACCGGTCGTGCATCGCACCGGCCCCCGCCTGCGCACTCTGCGCCGCCTGGCGCTCTAACATCCCGCTCAACCGCTCCACGGTGTCGAACAGGACTCTGCGCTCTGCCTCCCGGGCCTCCTCTCTCGCAGACTCACTCGAACTGCGAGTCTCAGCCACAGGCACCACCCGTCTCGGAGGCATCACTCTGCAGAACAAAAAGACTCACATCAGAATGATCATGAATGCATGCAATGGACCTCTAGACTCTAATCCTAACTCGATGGTGGTTTCTTTGGGAAAAATACGCCAGGATCAAGGCTCTGATACCAAGTTGTAACGTCCCGAAACAGCGGAAGAAATTTTTCAAATTTAAAACACAAACATACGACCGTCAACGGTCAACAAGGGCACGCTACTGGAAAAGTCAACAGAATATATATATAAATATCTCCACGTGGAAGTCATAATACAGAGTGTCAAAAGAGCGATTACATGTGTAATACATAACTACTGTAATCACTACCTCTACAAAAAAGCTGAGATGACAGGACCCGATCCCGGAGGCACTCCCCTCGGTCACCACCAACCTAAGACTGCCTGCTACCTGAAAATGCAACATAAAATCTGCCTGAGTTCCCGAAAGGAACCCCGTATGCCAACATCTCCTATATATACAGAAAAACAGATGAAAATGCCAAGAATGCACATGCAATGCAATCCGCCTCGGGCCCCATACATGCCCCAACCGCTGCGGACCATCTCCCAGCCGCGCCAGGGGCATGGGAAACATCCCCCACCCTGCCAATCCAGGCCCACACGAGGGGGGTCGCCGCACTCATCTCCCAGCCGCACACAGGAGCAAAAGGGAGGCATCCCCCCTGCCAATCCAGGCCCACACGAGGAGGTCTCGGCTTTCCTCCACAGGGAAAGTGCATCTCCTTCCCCCACCAGGGAAGAAGGCATCTACCACCCACACAGGCATGGCAGGCATCCCTCTGCCGCACCGGCATCCACGAGGGGTCCAACAGAAGATACGCTCTCGTCGTAGGTGAAATCCGTAGCTCCGAGGTCCGGTGATCGACCGTGGGCTCGGCAGCCGGTAGTCGCCTCTGCTCGACGTCACGTATGTGGATAAATCCACCAAGGAAAGATAATTCGACCCACCAGTCGAACAAGGTCAAATCTAGCGGTCGACCGTTTGGAAGGTCTACGCTATACGTTTTATATACATATATATCCTGTCGGTCGAACCAGGGTCCGTTCAACCGATAAGGAAAACTGCATGAATCCTGCCCACTGCATTCGGTCGACCGAAACTCTTCCGGTCGACCGGATCAACAGGCACTTCACTACAGGAAATCTGCACGCGGTCGGTCGACCGGATCCAGAGCGGTCGACCGTTTAGATGGTCAACGCTCTTGACCGACCTTGCGCAGTTCGGTCGACCGAGACACACACTCGGTCGGCCGAAGGTCTGTCTACCCTATCTACTGGGATCGGTCGACCGAACAACCACCGGTCGACCGGACTAATATAACCCTTATAAAATATTCCCGCTAAAATTTGGCATAAACGGTCGACCGTCACACAGACGTCGTTCGACCGTTTTCGGGCAGCAAGTTATTTTTATAAAATATCGGTCGACCGAACCTCACACGGTCGACCGAAACACTACAATATCGCACTGAACAGGCATCATTTAGACGTTGTTCGGTCGACCGAGACACACAACGGTCGACCGAACCAGTCGTCTTCAACCTTGGTTCAGTGGGATTTTCGCCGGGGAAACGGCACCAACGCCGCCCCCTACACTCCCACACCACTTGGGGAGTTACTATGAAGACTTGGCATACCTTTCACCGCGAAGAAACCGCGTCCCGCGAGCTCCTCCTCCTCCGGCGTCGAAACTCGCTTCTTCTCCTTCGCGCGCGCCTCCACCACGTCGCCGGGTCTCCTCCTCCTCCTCTGGTCGCCGCAACACCAAGGGAAAGTGGTGAGTTGGGTGGAAATGAAATGGGGAAGGAAAAGAGAAGAGAGGGTTGGGTTTGGGTTTAAATAACAAAACCTACACCTACCCTTACTTCTCCACCATACCCACCATACCCCAACCACTCTACCCCACTCCTCCCACTCTCTCACGTCCCACGTTCTCACGTCCTTACAACAAATATATTTATGTTGGAAAATATGAAAGACACATAAATTAAGGATTCTAACAACTATAGACCAAGGTGGTAATTGTGATGCATCCGAAAACTACATCACAACAAGTTGGTTCCATCTTGCCAAAATATTTCTCTAAATAAATATATGCCTCACATCGCCTTGCGAGATGGACCTCTATGATAAAGAAACTATACTGAACATTAGACAAGAAAATTTTCTTTTCGGTCTTCTTTCTATTGTCAGTGTTTTTTTACTTCTAATCAAATAGTAACTTAAGATCGTTTTTAGGGCTCCAGCATCAAAATATCTTTGGTGCAGCTTCTAGTTAGGCAAATTGCAAGTACTGTAGAATATAAAATACCACATTTCACTACACCCATCGCAAGTTCAATTCTCACCGCAATCCACCTAATAATTAACATTCGTTATTGACAAAATGTTTCTCTAGATAAATATGTGTGCCTCACATCCCCCAGTGAGATCGATGTTTGTGATTAAAAAAATTAATCTGAACATTACACAAGAGAAGTTTCTTCTACGTGTTCCTTCTATCATCAGAGATTTTTTAAAACTACAGTAACTTATTATCGTTTCTGTGGTTTACGGTCAAAATACCTTCGATGCATGTTCTAACTAGGCATTAACTATTTAATTGCAAGTATTGTAGTAAGTAAAATGCGAGTTCCACCAAGTAAATTTGAAAGTGACTAAAATCTTAATTTTAATCAAACATCAAATATAAACCTATGTTTAATATAAACATTAAAACATAAATAACAAGTGAAACACCAACAATGACGATTATTGAGGATATTCTCATCTGTGAACGGAAATAATGACATAGTAGCACCAGCTGTGAGTATGGGAAGGATAAATTCAAGTCAAGTAATTTGATACTTTTGGTTTTATCACTTGGAGATATATTTGTAGTGATACGTGGCGTAATTTAAATGGCCTGTCTAATAAAACCTTGGTAGCTCGGTTCTATTAATAGAGAGAGGGTTGTAAATTTCTTAAGTTAGCCGTCGCCAACAAATTAGTGTTTTGCACCTTTTTCCTCCGTGTGCACTAGAAAGAGACATCGGATTTACGCTCCTTCTTCAAGAGAGTCCGAGATAGCAAACCAATAGATGAAAACGGATGATTTTGTATGGGAACCTGCTCAGCTTATTCTGCTTCGTACATTAGGGTTGATCTGCCTTAAGGTACGGTCCTCGAATTTGTACTTTACCTACAGATATAGACATTGATGAGAAAATTATTAAGAGAGCAACTTTTAATTTTCTTATCATGATCCCTATGTACACCAAACAATTATTAAGTTACATTAAATTATTATTAACATAATTGCAGTTATGGTCGCAAACGTTTAAGTGAATTTAATTTTCAATGAGAATATCTTAGAGTAAAAAGGAACATTAGTATTAAAATGGTAATAGGTTATCCAATTATTTGATTCGATATTAGAATTTGATTGATATTTATGTTAAATACAATTTCGAATTTGTTTATAAAAGTATTATACCGTTTTAATTTGGATACGAATTCGAATATAGGTTAAACCATATATGAATATCCGAAAATATCAATTTTGACATCCAATATATGTATTAGTTAATATTATATGACGAGTTATTAAAAAATTCAGTTATTCATTTATAAATATAAAACATAGTAAAATATGCAAACAAATTAAAGCATAAATTTCTTATGGTCTGCTTTGAAAATATTTAAGATGATACACCAAAAGATATGTAAAAAAAGAAGATTTATGAGCTCCTTTTAAGACGCCATTCATAACACTCATGATATTGAAGGACAAGATTCCGTCAAGTTGCATGGGAGCTCTTTATCAACTATTTAATTTGATAGCGTGATAATCTAGGCGTCCGTTAGTTTTCTAATGCATGTGACCATTGACATTCAAAGATGAATAGAAGTGTGTCTCGTGAGATAGAGGTGTATCCCAGTGCGGGACTGGTGCGTCCTAGTGCAGGACTGGAGCCTCCGACCGTGAGATAGAGGTGGGTCCCACAGGGGACAAATGTGTCAATTCTTTGTCTTTAAAGTGCATTACTTTAGTGTTTAAAGATTACATTTTTAAACACTAAAATAAAAAAACACAAATGATGACATTGATGGTGATGTGTTGCTCGTCCCGAATGTACAATGTCCATGTATTAAAAGAATTTGAACAATATCCCGAATCCGATTCCGAATTTGAAGTTTCTTCAATTTTGATACAAAATTGATAAGTTATAAAAGAATTAGTTTAATTCCGATTTAATATGCTTATTTGAAATTCATATTTGTCTTCCGTACAGGCTATATCCGATTAAAACTCATCGGTTCGCATCCGAAACCACAACCAGTTCGTAGATTTAAACACGTTGATTATTGTTAACTACGAACTTTAGATAATAAGAACTTTACATTAATTATGGATACTTATGCATGCGTCTTGTAAATAATGTTTTCATATTCATGTTTTCTTAGTCCGCAGGGAAAACAACTAAACAACCTAATTTGCCGTGGAACCAGTACAAGGCAAGGTTGAAATGTGAAGTAAATAGTATTTGTGATATAGAGTACAAATTAACCATATTCCAAATCTCTTATAGATTGTAAAGTAAAACAAAGTTGACCCTTCCAAACATCAAGAAAATTGAAATATTTCTCTAATTAATTAAATTACATTTACCGGAAAAATTGCACAATCATTCATCCGTCTAAACTAAAACATCCACGTTTAATACTTCTAGTTGTCTAATATATAGAATATCGTTTAGCTTGGGATATTGGAACGACAATGAAAAATTTATAGAATAACACTTATTTAGATCATTACACACATATTACACGGTTTTGCATCCTCTTATTTACTTACGATAATATTTGGGATGCTATATATTAGCGTAACCACGCAGTGTATACTTCAATGTTCACGAAACGCCTAGGCGACCGGGTGCATCCCGACGCCTAGGCGATTGTGCGACCGCCCAGGTCTGGGTGGTCAATTTTTTTTAAATCAATTAATTTTGATAAAATAGTTAAAAAATCAGGAAAAATAGGAAAAATGTAAAAACAAATTCTAAAAATACCTTACATGTTTAGGCTTTAAAAGGACACCTAGTTCCTTGACCAATGTCTCACTAGGCACCCTCTACCCACCTAAATACTTAGGTATACAATTTATTGCTTAGTAGTACGATTACAAAGGTAGTACGAAATTAGAATTACAAGCTAACTAACTAATTTCGTTGGACAGATTGATCTAATGTCCAACTGGAAACCATATCAAATCCTCCACCACTAGGATCACCACCATGAGAGTCGTCGGAGTGGTTCTCGTCCGGATTGTCGATGTAGACATCATCTTCTTCAGTTTCTTCATCGTCAGATTGGACATCTTGGTCGTCAATGTCCATTGGTGGTTGAGAACTCGATGCACCTGGATCTCAAGAACTAATGTGAATGATGACATCATCCATGCCAACACCTAATAACGGCGCGTCAGATGCAGTGGACGTGGATCGATGAAAGTGTCTCCATGAAGAAGAAGGTCTTAAAGCTGCTTCCTCAACATCGTCCCATGTAAGCTCCTCTCCAGCAAAGACCGGATCTTCAGTTTCTACCAACCATTGATGCTCGTCGAAGAGACCGTAGTCCACACTGATGGGGTCATAAAATCCGGGTTTCTCCATCCTTTGCTGAAACCTTTGCCTTAACTTTTGGTTGTAGTTCACATACACCAAGTCATTCATCTTCTTCATAGCCAACATGTTCCTTCTCGTTGTGTGCAACTGCTCGAAGACACTCCAATTCCGCTCATAACCTGAGGCCGAGCATGTCAATCCCAACACCCTCAGGGCCAACCTCTGTAATGCGGTCTCTGCCATGTCTGCGCCATAAGATTTCCACCAATCTATATGTCTTCTTTCCGTCCTTTGTCTGACGACCATATCCCTCGTGAATATTTCGAGGGAGTTCTTGTAACGATCAAGTAGTCCGCAAAATTTGTCTCGTTCTGCAGGAATGGGGACGAGCCGCTCTACGACATCCATGAATCTAGGCATATGCTCATTGAAAGCTACATTTCGATCCTGAGGTTAGACAGAGAAGAAGGTACCAGGGTTGCGTAAGAAACTAACTGAGTGTAGCTGTGAGGACATCATCTTCCCTGGACCCCACCTGGTGTCGATGAGGTCGATGACTTGCTTGTACAACCTCAGGATTTCGTCAAAGTTCCTCATGATTTGTTCTTTGGCTTTCTCAATTGTGTCATACAGATACCCCATCGGTGTTTCTCATCTCCGTCCACATGTCTAAGAACCTGGACCATAGGTTGTGAGGCCTTCAGTGCCTTCACGACGTTGGTCCAAAAGCCACTTTGTAGAATGGTCTCGGCAACTTCAGTAGAAATCTCCTTCTTTTTTTTGTTCTTTATCCAACTTACATTAGGATTGTTGTACTCCGGGTAAACAATAAAGGCTCGGAGTCTGTCTTTCTTCAGAAACAACATTTGCAAAGTCATAAAGGCAGTGGCAAATCTCGTGACAGCAGGGCGTATCTTCTTGAATCTATTGGGGAATGGAGCTTTAGGAACATAGACTCGCTCAGGTTGAGCTATGGGTTCAGGTTGAGTAGGTGAGTTGGGCGTTTCAGATTGGACGTCGGGTTCAATGGTTAGGTCATATGTGGTTGCTTGGTGGCTAGATTGATTAGGCGCTCAAGGATTTACCAAATTGTTATCGACTTGTCTTCCGGACCGTAATGATACTACAACATTTATTTGTTGGAACGGTCCTTCATCATTAACCATTTGAACCGGGCTAGGGTTGTTATTTCGTGAAGGTAGTTTATAGGGCTGATATGAATTATTAGATCTTGGATTCATCTCAGGTTGACTTGGAAACTGGCCCTTTTCTCTTGCACCTACAATTTACGCGAGTTGGCTGACTTGTGTCTCTTGCCTTTGGAAGGACTGGTTGGTTGTTTGTATAAAGGTTTTCATCAAATTTTCCAAGCTTGTCAACCTAACCTCATGATCGCCATTGTTACTAAACCCAGATGATGTATTATTTTGGTTATACGGGTTTGGTTGTTGTCTAGGAGGTTGACTTTGTTGGTTTGATGAGAAATTGGAATTATTACGCCAACCTGAGTTATAGGTTGATGCGTAAGGGTCATTTCTAGCATGGTTAAATGTGGAATTAACTTGTTCCCAGTCCGCACAGTCCTCCATTAAATGACCAGTCTGACCACACTAGAGCAAGGGATAGACGAGGCTTGATTCACTCGGGTTTGGGTTTGTAGCTCTAAACTTTCCATTCTGCGCATAAGGGTAGCTAGTTTTGCTTCAGCCGCTACATTAGCATCTACAGCTAAGACACCTGGTTTGGGTTGACTTGCTATTCTAGATCCAATACTCGGCTTAAGCGGTGTTCTAGCATTGTCCCATTGCATACTGTTTTCAGCTAAATCCTCAAGAAAAGTCCAGGCATCATTTTCATTTTTCGACATGAAGTTCCCTTGGCTTACAGATTCTACCATAACCCTAGATGTGGGTGTCAATCCCTCATAAATAATTTGGCACAATTGCCATCTTGGAATTCCATGATGAGGGCATTGGGTCAGTACACTTTTAAATCTTTCTAGATAAGAATACAATGACTCGCTCTCAGACTGAACGAATGCAACAATTTCATTCGTAATCCTCGTAGTCTTATGGTTGGGGAAATATTTTTTCAGGAATACTTGAACAAACTCACCCCAACTCCTAATAGATCTTTTGGCTAGACTATATAGCCATTTCTTAGCGTCGTCCTTCAGTGCTAGAGGCACGAATTTCAGACGCACTGCCTCCTCAGGGATATGCTGGTATTGCATAAGAGAGCAGATTTCCTCAAATTCTCTAAGGAAGAGATATGGGTCTTCCCTAGAGGTGAACTTAGGCAACATACTCATGTATTGTGCCTTAAGTTCGAAGTCGCGACCCGGTATGGTGGGCATAACGATGCACGATGGCTGAGCAGCCATCGTTGGGTAGCATCGATCCCTCAGAGTTATAGGTTGTGCAACAGGTGGGTCCACTACGTTCTCACCCATTGGATCCGGGTGAGGTGGTGCAGCAGATGGATTGGGGCTAAGCTCTAGACTGGAATCTAGATGAACTCGTGAGAGTCGATTGCTCAAGTCCCGAACCCAAATATGAGTGCACCGATTTGAATTAATTTTTGAATTCAAATTCCAAATTTAAATTCCAAATTTAATTTCAAGAATTAATTACAATTTTTTAATTTTTTTCTTTCAAAAATGGAAACAAACAATAGAATGGGGAAAGATGAGAAATGAATCCTAATCTAGGGAATTGAGGTGAGAAGAGAAAGAAGACTCAGATGCGAAAGGAAACTTAACTCTAAAGATAGAAAAGAGGGTCGGTCAGAAATTTCCTGAACAAGCACGGATCAAACAATCCTAGACCTAGTGTCGCTTAAATCTAGACGACTCCTAACTGGTTGAGTCGAATTGATTTGCTTGATTCACCTCCCTCACTAATCAAACCAACTTGGCCAGGCCGTGTATAGCTAGTGGGGGCGCTTCCGACAGAGTCGGTGCCAATTAGACAACCACTTCGCTTGGAAGACTTACGTTAACACAAAAACACTTTCTAGACACCAAATTAAATTCAATCAGCTTCAGGTCATAGCAAGTCAAACCAAACTTCTCCTTAATTGAGTCCGAGTCCTTAGGGCCAATGTCTAATTGATTTTAATTTTAAGGCTTAGGTGACACTTTAGGATTGTGATTTGTGGGCCACGGAAGGGTGATGAAATCCCCACCGTATCTTTTCCTACGAAGTTGCCCTTAAGATAGTTTAACTTAAATCTAGCAAAGATAGTCAAACAATGGTCTTTAGTTGGAGGACAATTGCAAGGTTGTATGCAAACTAAATTATATGCTTAAATGCAATCGATAAAAACCGCGATACGTACCTTGCCTCCAACACCCTTCAACAAGAATTAATTTGCAAAAATTTAGCAAGAATAATGCAAACAAAACTTTATATGATGCATGCACTAAGTTCTTCTAGTTTTGCTAATTTTTAGGTCAGAGTTAAATTATTGCCAATTATGGAATTTTGCCCTAACACGTGCAGTTCTACGAAAAGGAAGTTTTCCGAAACTGGAAATTACGAGGAAAAAGGCAACAAATGTTACCTACGCAATGCTCAGTCGGATTCACCGCCCGCTCTCGAAATTTCAGTAGCTCTACGCGTCCATCCAGAGATGAGTCGCGTCCCAGAAAAATTTGAAGCCCAGATGCTTCAGGTGTGCGGCGGATTCACCGCAAGTTGCTCTTTAGGTGCGGCGATTTCGCCTCTTGTTTAGCTCAAAATGTGCTCGGATTTCGCCGTGAACTCTGTTGTCTCCTGAAACGCACACCCAAATAGTTAGATCGCGCACACGATAAACAGAATAAAATCGAAATCAAAAATAACAAAATCTTCGTCGCCTCCCCGGCAACGGCGCCAAAAACTTGATGAGAATTAAATTTATACCGCAAGTGCACGGCGCCAATAAGACGTGGCAAATATGGGTCGAACACAAGGAGGGAGAGATTTGTTTTTTGTGTGATTTTCGGTTTTAATTATCTAAAGCAAGAAACATGAACAAATAAAAATAAAACAAGGAGGGGAAAGAAGGAGAGAAGAATAAGTTTGGTTTTTGAGATTTTTGGTTTTAATTATCTAAAGCAAGAAACATGAACAAATAAAAATAAAACAAGAATAAAGATGGTGAATTCCGTTGGGTGGAGGTTTAGATATCGGGTTTAGATTAGAGATTTCTGAAACTTATAATAAATCATATTAGTTATAAAGCATTACATGATAAATGATTTAACATAAACTCAAGTAATGAAAACATACTAATACGAAATTAAAATAATAACATCTTCTTTTCTCATCACCCTAAATCCGTCACCTCCACCCTTTGGAAACAGTTAGAAACTCATAGATGGAGGGAGGGAGAAGGGGTCCTAGAGGAATTACAAAAGAAAACTAAAAAAAAGAAGAAATAAAAGACAGAATTTTATTACTAAAACTAAGGACTAAAAATAAGAACAACAACCAAGGACCCTCACAACATCGTTTCAGCGCTATTTATAGCCGATACAAGGGACCTAAGTATAAAATTGGAAAGTACACGTGTCACACTACGACTGGACAAAATTCGGAGGCGCGGATCGACAGGGGTGCGGCGGAATCGCCGCACAATACACGTAATCTGTGGCGGATTCGCCGCTCAATCAACTCTGATTTGATCTGGATTTTTGCTGTTTGTTTATGGTATGATTTGATCCTCCTTTGCACGTCTGGATTGATTCTTTCCTTTCTTTTGAGCTCCGATTCTATTTCTTTATATATTTGGAGATCCACATTGATTTTTGTTTAGAATTTCTCCAAGATAATATTTTGGTACTTTAATTGCAGTCGGGTCCCTGGCTTTTTTGCAATTAAGTCCCTGACTACTTTTGTGCTTAAGTCCTTGGCCTTTTTGCAATTAGGTTCTTGAATGCTTTTATGCTTGGATGAATTTCCATTTGAATCCCGATAATCTTGAACTTGGTCTTTATAGCAGAAATGAGTCTCTTGCACGCGTTTATGCTCGGGATATGGGTAATTTGCATTCAGGTTCCTGTATTCTGTAAATCAGACTAAACACATACCTTATTAGCATTTATTGATATAAAATTAATCTAAATGAAAGACATATGATGCAATGTATGCATTGCATCAACCACCAACATCACAACCACAACCATCAATTCACAATTCCGAACTAAAAATCCAGAAAACACAAACACAATCAGTCCCAAACACCTAAATCCACAAATATCATGACACACAAAAGATACTTCTTTGATGACGGCGGAAAGGTTGGTGGTGACCTTGTTGTTGACGACGGCGTTCTCATCCTTATTCAAATTACGAACAAAAATCAAAATGTTGGATTGGAACGAGAGGAGAAGTTTACAAAGAAAGAAAAGAATCATTACTCCACCAAAAATCCAAAAATAAACCAACCAAAATTAAACTCTTACGGTGGTTAGGGATGTGGAGGAAGATGGAGGAGAGGGTCGGAGAAGGGGTGGAGAGGTTGGGACGTCATAGCGATGCCGGAGATTGCTGCAGCTCGGTCAGAGATAGGTCACGGAGGAGGGTTCGGTCGCGGAATGAGTAGGGTTTGGTTGGGTTTACGTCTGGAATGAATGACAGAAAATGCAACTGTTCGTTTTTTTAAAAAGCTATAGATGTTGGATGTTATATACATACAACGTCTATACCCCGACGTCTATAGGTCGACGTCTATAGGGTATAGACGTCGGATACAATGGGTATTCCAATAGCCGATGTCTATCAGACGTCGACCTTGGTAACGACCGACGTTTATGCTATCTTTGCCCAACTAGACGTCGACTGTTATAACAGCTGACGTCTATTGGGCGACGAGTAAAGAGTATTTTGCACTAGTGATATATTATAGATCGTGAGGCCCAGTAAGTAGGGCCAGTGCAATATATTGGTGAAACATATATACTTCCAACGTGCCCTACAACTATATAGGTTATCAAATCTTCCAATACAACAATAACACTTATTTATTTAGATCATTACACAAATATGACATGGTTTTGTATCCTCTTATTTACTTACAATAATATTTGGGTTGCTATATATTAGCGTAACCACACAAAATGTATACATGATGCAAACTTAGTAACAATTTCCGATGCAGTGAGGGGCATATATTTTAGTAAATAGTGTCGGTGCGGTATATTGGTGAAGTATATTTTCAGCGTCCACTACATCTATAGTGGCCTCCACCTAGGTTATGCAATGTTTCCATACAACAATAACCCCACCAATATTTTCCTTGCATTTCTCAAAACAATGAAAATTCACTTTAGCATTAGAGAGGATTTGGTTGATGTCAAAATTTCGTCAATCATTCGTGGAAGGAAAAAAAATTCACTATAATTGAAAATAGGATGTGAGTTATACGTGCACGTCGAAAATCATAAAATTTGATAATCAGTTCCTATATGACCTACAAATTAAGTTTGTTCATTTTTATTTATATCATAACCCTCAAAATTACTACAAATCACGGACTCCAATAAAATTATTATCTAACTTACTATATTTGTCGATACTCCTGTTGCCTTTTTGGAGTCGACAACTCGTCGGGATGGATCACCACATCAGAATTAGCCAATACAAGATTTAAGATGATGATTAGTAGCATATCATACAACGCATTCATGCTATATATATTTTTTATTTTGCCCCATAATTGTGCTACTCGAGTTGTTATTTCATGCTTTTCAGGGTTTAGGTAATAAAGAAGGGAGAGAAGCAAAAGTACCCAAATGTAAGAAGAAATGACTGATTTGGAAGCCTTCTGGTCCTGCTTGTAATGCCAATGACAAGATTGCAAGTCATGAAGGACCTAAGTGAAAACCTAGAAGGATCTGCTCGTAAAGAAAATATGTTGGTTGCAAAAGTCCATAATATCATGAACCTGAATAGTAATTCTATAATGTTAGGATATATGGCCCTCTAATCGATAGAAAAATGCGGAATTAAAAATACTAATCGAAGGATTAATGAAGCGACAATTGCAAACCACAAATAAGGACGACGCCGGAGTTTAGAGAGGTTCGGCACCCACACCCGGGTCCTAGTCCTCCTCACAAGCCATGCTCGATCCCCCGAGCATCGCTTACGGTTCCACTAACCGATCTCCATTCCGGGCCGAGACCAACACCGTTTACAACACCGAGCCTCGTGAACAACCTCACCTCGCTCGTGTCTTCCTCGAAGCTTTACAACTCTTTGATTCTTTGAAATGGAAGTTGAATCACACTCTAACTAACACTCTCTACTTGAGCACACTTGGATATGATATTGGATTGGATATGCAAGTGGTGAAGTTTAGGCTTGAGTGTTGTGGATTGAGAGCTTGAAGATGGAGAGGATTTGGATTTGAGTATTGGATAGATAGGAAGTGTTCAATATCTCCAAAGCAACCAAATGAGGTCCTATTTATAAGCCTTCAAGCTCTTATAGCCGTTTGGGAGTTGGTGGTGAATGACCAATGAGAAAGAAAGATGTGACTTAAGTTTGTCTAGAAATCGAGACAGATTCGGTCGACCGTTATCCAGACGGTAGTCCGAAACATTAGTCTGAACTATGAACTCGATTGACAAATTAAGTATCGGATCACCGTTCACCAACCTCTAGTAGCTTTTATCTATTTAGCCCTCATTAAATTCGGTTCACCGAAGTCCATTCGGTTCACCTTTCCAAGGTGGATAGTAGAATTGAATGGGCTCTGATCTACTCAAGTTCAGTTAACCGTGTATACTTCGGTAGACCGAAGTAGCGTGGGAATTGCGCTGAAATTGCATGGGAAATTGTTTTACCAATAAAGGTCAAGTTAAATAGTCGTTGGGCTTCTAAAGCCAATATGGATTCGGTAGACCGAAGTGTGTAGTCGTCTGAAGTGGGTCAAGTTAATTGGGCTCTAGGGTCTTGATTTGAATGCGACCGTTGGAGCAAAGTCCAAAACCGGTCTAGGGCTATTCGGTCGACCGAAGGTGTTTCGGTCTTCCGTTGGGGAAATTCCAGAGAACACCTAAGTTTTAATGTTGGGAAGCATTCCGCTAACCGCAGTTATGCATAATTGACTGCTTGGAATGTCAAATTGTGTTATGGCATGCTTGTTTGAGTAGATTTGATCAGATTTCTCGTTGGTCGATTGGGTGCGACACATCGGACGAGCGCGCGGTTGTTTGACTCGATCGACTCAATTTGGGCCCAAGTGAGTGTAGGGTCGGTTTTGGACTAAAACCGTGTTGAAGTGGCAGGGAATGGGAAGGGTTGCATTAGGGTTTGGATGTGTATTTTCGTGGCTTTTGGATGCCTTTGGAATAGTGCCATTTTGGCATGCCTTAATGTGACTTGAATAGCCATGAAACCTATGGAAGTTGGACGGTTGTTTGCAAACAAAACCCCCTCAACCCAAGCCATCCCTACCCTGTCACTCCCTCACCCATGAAATTCAGACCCTCTCCATCTCCCTCTCCGGTGTGCTAGTGGTTGGAGCTCTGACAAGTCAAGTGGAGCAAGCTAGAGTGCATCTTGTGGGAGCAACTAGACGAAGATCTGGGTGGGCTGATCTCCGGTAATCTCGGGCAAAGTTTTTCGTGAATTCAGGTATGCTCCTGACCCTTGAAGAGTTGTATGGGAGGGAGTGTTGGCTGGAGGGCCAGACAGCACCATGTTGGTGGTTGGTGCAATCGGTTGCACCATCAACCGAGTTCCCTTCTAGCGTGCGCATGGAGCATACGCTAGATGGGGCTGGCTGTGGGGCAGCCAGAGGGACCGGGGTTCCAGTGAGCTTCGGTGAGATCCAACCAGGAGTGATTAGGTTTCTTCTGGGCTGAGTTTTGGGGTGGACACGGATCTGGTTGGGTGTGGCTGGTGCACACAAGATCCGACTAGGATTTGTCTTCAACCCTTTTGACTCTTTGTTTGGTTCGGCTGGCTGGTCCAGCTCTTCTAGATGGTGGAAAAGGTCAGGAAAAGTTGTGGAAAAAACCTAGGGACGCTAAGGGTGAGGGGGATCTAGATGGGATAGCTCGGTCTGAGCAGCGTGCGCTTGAATGGGCTAGCCATGCGGTTAGTGCACCATGTGCATCAGCTTTCTCGGTTGTTGGGTTGAGCTGCTTCGATGGATCTCTACTGACCCTCTCCCACCATAGACCACCTGAGAGGGATACTCTAAGCACGTGGGTTGGAGTGGTCAAGGGCTCGTCCATATTGTTCTGAGTCGATTGAACTTGTTACCTTGTCTTTTGTTAGTTATCGTGTTCTATGTGTTGAATGTGTTTTGCTCTATATGACTTGTTGTGTTTCAGTAGCAGATTTAATGTGGTTATATGATCTCATGTGTGTGTATTCCTGATGTTGTATTCATGCATGCACTTATGAATGTAAACGGGCTCTTTCATATCATGTGCTGATTGTGTCATGTTCTAAAGCAACATATTAACCCGTTACATGCATGTATGCTAGTTTAGAGATCTATATCGTCTACTGATATTTTATGCATGTTCCAACATGATTATCCTACTGATATACATGTAATCCATACCCATATCAACTCTGATCATGCTCTGAGATTTTAGTTATCATCGCATATAAACTCTGAAATTAAGGATGCATGCTATCAATTATTGTGGAGTGTGATTTTGATATATGTAGTTGTAATGCATCATCCTATTGCGTCTCTCATCTCTATATGTTACTGAAGTGAAGTGTTATGATATGGTTATGTATTACCCTTAGGATATCAGACCTTTTAACATCCTTATCATGACCCGTAGATTACTCGATTAGCTATTATCTTGATTTGCCGATCCGATTATGATTGCTTGTTGTTTTGAGTTTCGTTTGATTCCTGATTGGGATGTTCTGATTTGATTTGTTTGGGGGCTGTTAGGAGGGTATCCGGATACCTTTCCTTGAGCTCATTCTGTACGCTATAGATGCATTAGATTTTAGATGCTTAAGTAGCTTGCATCGCATTTAATCTGATTAATAATTCTGGCCACATTCTATTTTTAGGCCGACGGGCCACGAGTGGGTCCTCTAGCTAGAGAGATCACTCCCATAAGACCTTCACGTTGGGAGGCCAAGCGTAAGATAAGCCCTGGGCAGGCGTGCTGCCATTCTGTCTCAGGGTAGGTATTCCCAAGTTCGCCATGTCACCATGTAGGTCACTTGCCGCATATTGGGACACTTATCCGGCGCACCGCTTTGTGCCGAGCGGTGGGTCACTGTCGAGTGACTGCCTTTGACCAGCGAGGCTGGTGTTCTGGTTCCTATTGTGGAATGATTAGGGTGCGCCCGACTGGCATGACTTATGGAGTCGTAGCCTTCTGTTGCATTATGTGCTTTTCTGTTTCTGTTTCGGATGCTTTTGTCTTAGATAGATTGCATGCATTCTTCCACATAAGTCTAATTGGGCCAGGGGCATACTGGGTTTTCTTTATAGAAAACTCATGCATATGTTGATGTAGTGCTTGCAGGTACTTAGATTCCTACAGGGTAGACTGGATGAGTAGTCGAAGATTCTGTATACGAGGGACACGTCGACCAGATTCTTCTGTTTGTCTTTTGCTTCCGCATTATTTATGATGTATTTCCCTTTTGAACTCGATGTAATATATTTGACCTTGTTACCATATATGGATAATCTCTCACTTTTCAGTTATGTTTTATATTAGTCTATCCATGTATGATCTCTCTACGTATTGTCGAGTCGTTGTTTGGTCTGTCTTTTGTAACTCCTTCGGTCGTCGTGGAGGTCTCTGCTCGCGACACTTGTAGTCTTTCCCAGTGTGCCTACCCGTGAGATCGGGGGCGTTATAGTTTCGGTCTTCCGTTGGGGAAATTCAAGAGAACACCTAAGTTTTAATGTTGGGAAGCATTCCGCTAACCGATAGGTGTTCGGTGGACCGAACTGGGTAGATTTCAGTTTACTGAAATATGTTCGGCTTACCGAGAGATGACGGGACAGAATCCTAGTGCTCAAGTTTACATAAAATCCTATGGACTCAATAAATATAAAGTTACATGTCTTGGTCCAAAGCTTTGATTACAAGTCTTGTGTCTTGATGTCCTTGTCCAAATGCTCATCTCCTTGATTGTCTTAATCAATCCTATTAAGATGATTGCAAGTAAACAAATATATATATGCAATGCATGTAATCGTGTTTGCTCACTTTGATTGATTAGGTTGATTGATTAAGATTAGTTTAATTAATCATCAAAATTAATATAGATTAAGGCCAAAAAGCCAACAATCTCTCCCTTTTTGATGATGGCAAATCTATATCTTAATGCTTGAGTTTCAATTTAAGTTCTCCCCTTTTCTATATGATTGCTCCCCCTTCATATATGTAAACTATGCATGTATAAGATGCTCCCCCTAACAATGTGCATAGTATTAGTGAATTGAAGCTCAATCTTTATCATTCTCCCCCTTTGACATCAATCAAATGCAAACAATGCAAGCATATGATGTAAAGGAATATGATTTCATAATTCCCCCCTAATTAGATGATATAACATTATAAGCTCCCCCTATCACTAGGCCTAAAAGCAATGATGTATGATATCAATTACGCATGTAATATCCCTAGATTAGAACAAAATGTTAAAATAGTCACAATTGAGAGGATTGAAAATATTACCCAACTTTTGATCCTCGATTTTGTATTGGTTCCAATCTCCTTTCGATAGCGATAACGGCTTTATAAATTCGATTCAAATGATTTCCTTGAAGCTTCGAATCGATCTTTTGTAGCTTGAGCCAATCGCTATCGATTTTCCATCTAAGTACCTACAAGTGAAGATTTTTGTACCCAAATAACTTTGGGTCCTTTGACATTAATCTTTGGTACCCAAACCATTTTGGTCTTAGGTGCCCAAACACTTGAAGAACTTTTATTCACAAAGAAATGCTTTCCATTCATAGTAGTGTGAATAACATGGTTTTTGTAGTTGTTAACAAAATAGCCTACACCATGCTTATCTAAAGATTGTTTTTGACTCCCTATGAGCATATCAAGCATTTTCTTTCCTCTTGTGAATTTTTCAAGATCTTTTTGTAATTGAACATTTTTAGCAATTTGATCTTGAATATTGTCACTACATGAAGATTTTGCATTTAGAGTTGTAATTTCATCAATCAATTTAATGTTCTCTAATGCAATTTTATCATGACTAGCAAGCAATTAATTTTTCTCATTCATGATAGATTCAATTTGAGATTGTAGCTCATTAATTTTCTTTCTTGCTAGTTTATTCTTTTGACAAATTTTCTCAAAATTTTCAAGCAATTCATTGAATTCACATTTTAGTTCATTATATGCATTTGAATCATTTGAATCAATTGAATCGCGACTAGAGCAAGAAGATACCTCACTATCATCGTCTTCTATTGCCATGAAGCACATTGAGGCGAATTCGCCTTCAATTGATGAAGATGATGAAGTGTCCCAAGTAGCTTTGAGAGCTTTCTTCTTCTTCTCTTTTCTCTTGCTCTTCTTCTTCTCCTTTCTCCTTTCTTTCTCTTCTTTGAGAAATTCCTTAAATTGATGTGTCACCAATTGTTCCTCGATATCACTATTTCCTTTGATCGAATTGGCGACGGCGTGTAACCCCAAGGATTTCTTGACTCTCTTCTAAATGTGGTCTTTCATTTGTATCTCATATGCCATGAGACTACCCATTAGCTCCTCGACCGATAATTTGGTGAGATCTTGTGCTTCTTCGATAGCGGTCGTCTTCTCCTCCCAATCGTCGGTGAGTGACCAGAGAATCTTTCGAGTCATTTCTCCCTTGCTAAAATCCTTGCCAAGTGCTTTAAGAGAGTTAATTATCTCGGTGAAGCGAGTGTGCATCTCACTTATGTTTTCACCGGATTGCATACGAAATAATTCATATTTATGCATGAGCAAATTAATCCTAGTTTCTTTCAATCTATTTGAACCCTCATGATGCATTGCTAACGTATGCCAAATATCATAAGTACTTTCACAACCTCTTACCCTATTGTATTCCCCTTCATTTAACCCACAATACAAGTTGTTCATAATGCTGGAATTCATCTCCGCTTCCTTAATTTTGGGTTTTGTTAAGGATACAATTTCATCATCATTAGGAGGTGTGTATGAGTTTAATTGAATGTCCAATATTTCATTTCATTTGATTGCAAATATATTCTCATTCTTTTCTTCCAATAGTCATAGTTTAACCCATTAAACAAAGGTGGCTTAGATGTGGATAATCCTTCACAATGATTAGAAGTAGATGGCATGTTAAATTACGATTAAGTAAATGAAATTAGCAACCTAATGCTCTGATACCAATTGGTAGGATCTATGACCCTCTAATCGATAGAAAAATACGGAATTAAAAATACTAATCGAAGGATTAATGAAGAGACAATTGCAAACCACAAATAATGACGATGCCGGAGTTTAGAGAGGTTCGGCACCCACACCGGGGTCCTAGTCCTCCTCGCAAGCCTCGCTCGATCCCCCGAGCCTCGCTTACGGTTCCACGAACCGATCTCGATTCCGGGCCGAGACCAACGCCGTTTACAACACCCAACCTCACGAACAACCTCGCCTCGCTCGTGTCTCCTCTCACAACCCGAGAGGGAGCATCCTCAAAGCTTTACAACTCTTTGATTCTTTGATATAGAAGTTGAATCACACTCTGACTAACACTCTATACTTGAGCACACTTGGATATGATATTGGATTGGATATGCATGTGGTGAAGTTTAGGCTTGAGTGTTGTGGATTGAGAGCTTGAAGATGGAGAGGATTTGGCTTTGAGTGTTGGATAGATAGGAAGTGTTCAAGATCTCCAAAGCAACCAAATGAGGTCCTATTTATAAGCCTTCAAGCTCATATAGCCGTTTGGGAGTTGGTGGTGAATGGACCAATGAGAAAGCAAGATGTGACTTAAGTTCGTCCAGAAATCGAGACAGATTTGGTCAACCGTTATCCACACGGTAGTCCGAAACATTGGTCTGAACTATGAACTCGGTTGACAAATTAAGAATCGGATCATTGTTCACCAACCTCCAGTAGCTTTTATCTATTTAGCCCTAATTAAATTTGGTTCACCGAAGTCCATTCGGTTCACCGTTCCAAAGTGGACAATAGAATTGATTGGGCTCTGATCTACTCAAGTTCGGTTGACTGTGTATACTTCGGTAGACCGAAGTAGCACAGGAATTGCACGGACAATGCGTGGGAAATTGTTTAACCAATAATGGTCAAGTTAAATAGTCGTTGGGCTCCTAAAGCCAATATGGATTCGGTAGACCAAAGTGTGTGCGGTCGTCCGAAGTGGGTCAAGTTAATTGGGCTCTAGGGTCTTGATTTGAATGCGACAGTTGGAGCAAAGTCCAAAACCGGTCCAGGGCTATTCGGTCGACCGAAGGTGTTTTGGTCTTCCGTTGGGTAATTCCAGAGAACACCTAAGTTTTACTGTTGGGAAGCATTCGGCTAACAGATAGGTGTTCGGTGGACCGAACTGGGTAGATTTCGGTTTACCGAAATATGTTCGGTTTACCGAGAGATGGCGAGATAGAATCCTAGTGCTCAAGTTTACATAAAATACTATGGACTCAATAAATATAAAGTTACATGTCTTGGTCCAAAGCTTTGATTACAAGTCTTGAGTCTTGATGTCCTTGTCCAAATGCTCATCTCCTTGATTGTCTTGATCAATCCTATTAAGATGATTGCAAGTACACAAATATATATATGCAATGCATGTAATCATGTTTGCTCACTTTGATTGATTAGGTTGACTGATTAAGATTAGTTTAATTAATCATCAAAATTAATATAGATTAAGGCCAAAAAGCCAACATATAATACAGACGGATATGGCTTACCGAAGCTGCCACTAGCGGATTGTTATTCACCATTGGCGGGTGGCCTGGATCCATTGGCCTTAAAATTCTCCAGCGGATAGGGTATTCAGTAGGAGCACTTCAGAGCATCCATATTGGATTTGCAGTCGTCTAGTTGTGCCCAGATTAATCCAAATCTTCTTATCTTCTACAAATAACCTTGTAACCCTTCCACTTCCCTTCTTATTCCTCTTCATTATGGTAGGTTTAGTGAGTAATCTATCCCCATTGGGGAGTGGATGATGATGTGAAGTGTGAATGTAGTTAGATTTGTGTGTGTTTTAATCTTGATCTTGGAACTTCAAATAATTTCCATAGCCATTTTGATGAGTTTCTCACTCTTGCCTTTGGTGTGTTAATGGTCATAATGGATGCATAACACATGCTTAGTTAATGAGCATAGTTAACGGGGAATGATGAGGTGAGGATAAGATTGAAGTGGATAAAGAGATAAGATTGATATGTAAGGTTGTGGTTATCTTTGAATTTATCTTGAGTAGTGTTTGTATGTTTTAATAATGATGACAAATCTTAATCTATATATAGATACACTTAGGATTGTGGTCATTATAAGATTCCTATATTTTGCTTGTCATTAGTGCTTGATTGTGGTAATTACAATGATAGTGAATCAATTTTGATTTATGTAAATCAATATCTCTTATGGTTAAGGAACAAGAGCATCTTTCTGAACACTTCCAAACACAAATACATTAATCAAGGAACAAAATGTTCAATACATTCAATTCATAACAAAAGACATTTAAAAGTAAATTTTTTAGAACACATTCCTTTCAATCTCCCACTTGTTATCAAAGTTTTCTTTCACATACATTCTCAATATATAAAACTATAATAACTAGCATAACCATTTCATATCACTCATCAAACCACTCTACATGGTTCATTAAACCCATGGACTCAAACTGCATTTTGCCTTTGGCTTGGGATAAGTGTTTGGTGATTGGATTAGTTGTGTTCTTGTTTGTGTCCTGATTGACATCATTTCATGCTTATATTTGTACCTTATATCCATTATCTTACACCTAAGCAATGCTACGTGACGAGTTTTATGTTTAGTTTTCAGAAATAAAGAGGTTTGAAGAGAAGAGCCATGAAAGGACCCAAAAGCAGGAAAAAAGGACCTAATTGTGAGACCTGGGGACCAAGATGCAAGGGTGAAGGACCTGATCGTAAGACAGAAGGACCTAAGAGCAAAACAGGAAACTCCACACCATCATGAGGAGTATTTTGTCAATTCGATTCGGGTCGGAGCTCCACTAAACCAGCTAGATGCATCCAAGACCAAGAAACACACCAAGGCAAGCCCACCAGAAGACCCAGCCGGATCTGGGCTTTATAGGCCGCCAATTGGCGGTCTGGAACCGCCAATTGGCGGTCTTGTTAAGCCCAAATCAGCCAAGATTCTTCCTGGACTTGTATTATCATGTGTTTAGGCTATTTTTGGTATTGGTTTAGTCCCACATCGGGGGATTATCCCGGATTAGCTTTTTCCATGCTTATAAATAGAACTATTCACCTCCCATTGTATCCATCTCCCTCTTGGTGGCCATCTTCCCTACTAAGAGTGAAGCCTTGAAGCAAAACTCTAGTGGAGGAAGAGCTACTTGTAATTGAGTGAGTTAATAATATAAGTTTTCTTTTATTGATGTTGTTTCTCTCTCTTAGTTTAATTTCCTTTCCTTTGCATGCTTGTTTGTTTGTTTAGTTTTATGCTTCTTTAATATTTCTTGCTTAGGTAGTATAAATTTCATTTCAGTATTATGCTTTCCTTTGCTAAATTAGTTAGTGTAATGAGTAGTGAGTAGTTCCATCCCCATTTGGGGGGTGGAGACATATGTGATATAATAATGTAGTGTATTAAGTGTGTGTTATTTTTATCCCTTGAGCTTTATATGATTTCCATAACCATCTAATAGGTCTCCACTCTTATCTTTGATATGCTAATGCTCTTGAATGAAGCTTAGCTTATGCTTTGATTAGTGGACCTATTTTATGGGGAATGATAAAGTTAGGATATGGATAAAGTTAATGTTGGTAACACAATTTGTAGTGTATGTACTCTTGTTGCTTTTTCCTTAGCTAATGTCTTGTATGTTTTAATGATGTAGTCATCTTAATTCATGTAGAGGCATAATAGGGTCTAGTCTTTATACTTGAGTTCATGTAGCTTCATTCCAATCATTGTCTTGTATGTTTTAATGATGTAGTCTTATCTTAATTCATGTAGAGGCAAGATTGGATGTAGTTTTATGATTTCATGCACTACATGTTGTGAGGAGCTTAATTGAACACACACACACACACATCTTTATGTTCACATCAGTCTCTACCCCCTTTGGGGTTTAGTTTTATTGCTTATCTTCATTTCCTTTGCATTTCATTTCAGCTTTGTAGTTTAGATTAGTGTAATACATCTTTCTCCCTTCTTTTTACCTCTCGCCTTCGAATAAACCAAGTGTCGACACACCTCCCAGTGGACGACCCGTATTTGCCACCGCTTCAACGCGGCCGTGCACTTGCGGTTAAATTTAAAACGATCAAACATGTCCACTCATAATAAATTTATTTTGTCTTTGTCGATAAAATCACAGGTGAGAAAGTACTTGCGATCCTTGTACTTCACCTTTTGATGTGATTTAAGATCCTTGATTTGCAAAATAGACGCACTATTATCACAAAATAGCTTTATTGGTCCTTCGCTCGAAAAGAGTACTCCAAGCTCTTATGGGAGCTTCTTGATCCAAACGCCTTCCTTGCTCGCTTCAGTGACAATCACCACCTCTGATGTAGTGCTTCTGTCGGCCGTAGTGGTCTGCTTCAAACTATGCCAACTGAGGACTCCAAAGATCATAGTAAAGACATATCCTGATTGAGACCTCCTATCATCTGGATCAGCCACAAAACTCGCATCCAAGTAGCCCTTGACTACTACTTCTCTTTGTTCTCCATAAACAAGAAACTTATCTTTGGTTTAGAATATTCTTGACCGAAGTCCAATGATCAGGACCTGCGTTGGATTGATGACAACTTGTCACGTTTAAAGCATACGAGACATCAGGTCTTGTGCAAGTCATCATGTACATGATCGATCATATTCCTGAAGCATAAGGAATATCTTTCATGTACTCCAAATCCTTACATGATATCGCACGTTGGGCCTTCTTAAGTTGCAGACCCATACTCATTGACACATTTTCTTTTTTGGAATTGTTTATACTGAATCTCTCCAAGACCTTGTCAATATATGTATGTTGACATAGGCCAATGAGTCTACAGGGTTTATCTCTAGATATCCTGAATCCCAAGATGTATTGAGCCTCACTACGACTTTCATTGAAAATGCAGATTTCAATGAACTTCTTGTTTGCTCTAACAAATGGATATGATTTCTCATGAGGACTATGTCATCAACGTATAAGATCAGAAATACTACGTGACTCCCACTGACCTTCTAGTATATACAAGGTTATTCCTTGCTTTGGACAAAGCCAATCCTTTTGACTTCTTCGTCAAAGCGTTTGTCTCAACTCCTCGATGTTTGCTTCAATCCATAAATGGATCGTTTAAGCTTGCATACATTCTCGCTATTCTTTGGATCTTCAAAACCTTGAGGTTGTACCATGTACACATCCTCCTCCAAGGTTCCATTAAGGAATGTTGTTTTGACATCCATTTGTCATATTTCATAATCATGAAATGCGACAATAGCGAGCAAAATCTGAATAGACGTGAACAGTGCAACCAGTGAAAAAGTTTTATCATAATCAATTCCTTGAATTTGAGTGAAACCTTTTGCTACAAGTCTCACTTTGTAGGTTGTCAAGTTCCCATCTATGTCCATCTTCCTCTTTAAAACCCATTTATTTTGAACGACTTTATTTCCTTGAGGAAGGTCAACCAAGTCCTATACTTGATTGTCATACATGGATTGTATTTCGGATTCCATGGCACTAAGCCACAATTTGAAATCTTTCCTTTCCATTGTTTTTTGAAAGGTTGAGGGATCATCGGTGTCGAGTACCATAAGTTTGTCAAGTCCTAAATACATATTAGGCTTCTTTCTCTCCCTCGTCGACCTTCTAAGTTCTAATGGTTTCTCGTGTACTTCTTGAACTTCTTCCACAATTTCTTACGGAATTGGCTCATGTTCAATTCTTGAACATACACTAGGTGGGGGTGATTGAGTTTCACTCATAATTGCTTGCGAGGGTTGCTTTCTCATAATTCCACTAACCAAAGGAACCTCGGTTGGGCATTCATGATCTCGAATGCTATCATTCATATTATGATCTTTTAGAGTATCTTGAGTTTCCTCAAACACAACTCTACTCCGACTACTTATTCTTTTGAGAAATTCATTCTCTAAGAATACGACATCACTCTCTACAATCACTCGATTGTAGATTTTATGCCAAAAGTAGTATCCTCTTGTCTCACGCGGATAACCTATAAATAAGTATTTATCAACTTATGGTTGAAGTTTGGTCGACATCAAATTTTTGACGTAGCCCTCACAACCCCAAATCATGAGAAATTTGAGCTTGGGTATTTTACCACTCCAAAGCTCATATGACATTTTCTCTATGGATTTGGATGGAACATTATTCAGTGTGTAAGCCGCAGCTTGTAGTGCATAACTCCAAAAATAAAGGGGTAATTCAGCTCGACTCATCATTGATCGAACCATGTCGAGCAATGTCCTATTTCTCCTTTGGAACACCCCATTCCACTGAGGTGTTCCTCATGGAGTGAGTTGTGGTATAATACCACACTCCTTTAGGAACGAGTATAATTCGGCACTTAAGTACTCACCTCCACGATCGGTTCGTAGAGATTTGATCCTCTTATTGAGTTGGTTCTCTACTTTATTCATGAATTGAATTCCTTGAACTTGTCAAAGGGTTAACTTTTTTCTCATTAGATAAATATAACCTTAATGGCTATAGTCATCCGGGAACGTAATCAAGTAGCTATAACCATCTCTTACACTTGTAATAATTGGACCACATACATCGAAATGTATGAAATCCAGCAAGTCGCTTGCTCTTCGACCTTTCTTCTTGGAAGGCCTCTTGGTCATTTTCCCATAAGGCAAGGTTTACATGTTTGTAATGATTTAAAAATAGTAGGACCAAGACGGTTAGCTTCCTGCAATTTCTTGATGTGTTTTTCATTGATTTGACCAAGTTGATAGTACCATATGATTGTATTATTCACGTGAGTTTTCTTAAGTCTTTTATTACTGATGTTTAAGATTTTTCTTGTATTGAATTCAAGCAAATAGATTCCATTTGTTATGAAAGCATTTGCATAGAAAATTTCATTCTTCGATAAAGACGTGCAAGAATTTGAAATATTTATTATAAAGTCATCCATATCTAAACATGATACAAATATAATATTCTTGCTAATCAAAGGTACATAATAGATATTATTTAAACTTAAAATTAAACAACTAGAGAAATAAACATCCACGGATCCTTGTGCAATCGCAGCGACGCTTGCACCATTTCTGACCTTTAAAACCATCTCTCCTCTTGCAAAGTCCTTATCTTGTAGTTGCTGCACATTAGAAACTATATGAGCACATATCTGTTATCAAGTACCCAATTATGGACAGTGGTGGCTAAATTTATTTCAACAATAAATATATCTTTGGCCTTTGGGGCGTTTACGCTCAATCACTCCTTTGTCAAGGTCTTCCTTGTAATTGAGGCAATTTGGCCGGATGTGCCTCTTTCACCGCAGTGAATACACTCCGTGTGGGGAGTTGGAGATTTCGAAGAATTCTCCATTGAGGCACTCGCATGAGCACCTCCTACTCCCTTGCCCTTGATTGGCATATTTTTCGTCGATTTGCCTTTTGCTTTAGTTTTAGCGATCTTTCTACTTCCACCATGGTTGACTAGGACATTCTTGTCCTTACATTTGCCCAAATCAACTTCAACCATTTTGAGAGCATTATGAAGCTCCTCCAGACTCACCCATTTCTCACACACATGGTAATGCATGATGAAATCCTTATGGGATGGGGATAGAGAGCGAAGAATCAAATCTTCCATAATGTCATTGGGCATCGGGGAAGAGAGTTTTTTCTAACTTCTCAAGATATCCTTGCATCGTGAGAAAATGCATGGACACAAATGTTTCCTCCTCCATGTGGCACCTTGTGAGTGCTATGGTGGTCATAGTGCTCCTTTCACGCACTATCCATAAGCATCTTTGTGAGAGCTTCCACGGTCTTATTGGGTTTCAGTCCAAGTATTTCGCTTGAAGCGAGTCACTCATGGAGGCTAACATTAGACTGTGAACTTGGTTCTCTTGGTCTTCCCACTTTACTGCAGCCTCTTCCTCAACATTGGTTGTCTTCTCATTTAGTTTTGGGATTTCACCTTCCAAAATATGAGATAGTTTTTCAAACTTCAACACGATGTTAAGCTTGAGTTGTCATCTATTGAAGTTGGAGTCATCATTAGCCAATGAATGTTTTTCTTTTTTTTTGGCAAAGCAAAAAAGGGAGGCATAACCTCTAATATATATGTGTGTAAAGCATTTACAACCTACAAAATTGTGTCTATTACAACCCTCAAGTAATGCTGAGAACATAACTAGAATCTACTCTACTTTATCATGTACTCGTGACCACCCTACAAGCGTCACAACTAGGTCCAACTAATCTCATACAATCTCAAGGCCTTGGGGACCTCTCGAATCTTCGGAATTCTTGTGCCCATCACGTGCACCGCCTCCTTGATAATTATGCCCACGTCGTCGGGTCGGCGCTTCTCCTTGTCAAATATCTGCCTAATCCTCTCTTGCCAACACTCATAGATGGTTGCAGCAAGAGCAAGTCAAATGGTGGTCCACTGTGCTATGCTTCCCAGGATCGCCTTCAGCCTCTCCACCTCCGTATCAAGTGTACTTACAGCCTCGTATCCAGTTGTAGTGTCCTCAGCATTTGTAACCAAATTTTCCTCGGGAAGTTACATTCCCAGAAGAGGTGTGCCATATCCTCGTGCCTCTCCTCTCATAGTGCACACATGGGCTCATGAACTACACCCTGAGCTCGCATGAGTGCTTTTGTCAACAACCGCCCTCGCAAGGCTCTCCAAAGTGTAATGGCATGCTTTACGATATGGTATTTGTGCCACACCATATCTGACCAGCCCACTTGCCTTTGCCTAGGTACTAGCCAAGTCCATGCTTCCTTGAATGAAAACAACTCACTCTTTGCTCCAACCCTTATAGTGGTGTCTCGTTCTCCATGTATTTTAATTTTTAGGATTCTAGGCCACAACACCTCTATCACTAAGGACCTTGGCTCAGGGAGTATCCAAGCCTCCTCATGGATAAAATATGATACCAAAATATCCTTTGGAACTCCCATGTCATACTGAAGGTGCTCTCCCCTTGGTGAAGAGAGCAAAGGCCGCCCACACCATGGATCAGTGAAGAACCTTATTTCCACCCCATTTCCCACTTGGTATTGGATTTTGTCCTTTGCCAACTCTCGGACACTCAAGATGCCTCGCCAAGCCTAAGAGCAAACAGATGGTGGCCTTGCTAACCATATATTGTGGTTCCTGAAGTACTTTCTTCTCATGCAATGAACCCAAAGTGAGCGACCACCCTCCACGACCAGCCAAAGTAGGCACTACAGCCCAACAATATTCCAATCCTGAAGCCTCCTAAGTCCCAAGCCTCCCTCCTTCTTCACTGTGCAAATATCATTCCAAGCTACAACCACCCACTTTATAGGGCCTCCCCACACAAAGTGGATCATGAGGCTTTCCACTTCCTTCACAACTTTTCTCGGAATAAGAAAAGTCAATGTCCAATACATGCTCATAGACATAATTACACTTCTTACCAACTCTACATGACCCCCCATAGATAGAAAATTCGTTTTCCACATGCTAGGTCGTTGTTGGACCTTGCTGATCAACCCGATGCAGTGGTGTCTCCCTAGTCGTGTGGAGAAGAGTGGGAGGCCCAAGTATGGTATCGAGAAAAAAGCTCTC
Organism: Triglochin maritima; assembly: GCA_963682175.1. NCBI lineage: Eukaryota > Viridiplantae > Streptophyta > Magnoliopsida > Alismatales > Juncaginaceae > Triglochin > Triglochin maritima. Next base: position 15,681,666 of record OY821786.1, read on the forward strand.
TCAATGCTTAGGTGCGCACAAATCTAGTTGCCCTAATTTTCTTCAGCCTCCATGAATACTTCACTCTTGGTTGCATTCAGTTGCAGTCCGAAGGTAGCTGAAAATTCCATAAGGATGCACTTGATAACCCTCGCGTTTGACTCCTTTCTGAACAAAGAGCTAAGCACCTCCATACAAAGGACAAAGAGGTAAGGGGTCAGCAGATCACCTTGCCTTAAACCACTTGTTGCGCGAAACGGTCATGAGTTTGCACCATACACTATGACCACAAACGATGCCTGGAGAAATGGCAACACAAGCTTACCCTAGTGGGCGGGGAAATCATACCGCTTTAGTACTTCCTCGAGGAATTGCCATAAGATAGAGTCATAGGCCTTTCTAAGGTCCAGCTTCAAACACCTCTGCCCCCTTCCTCCTCCCAAGTGCGTATTGTGGCATATCTCGTGAGCAAGTAAGATGTTGTCACTGGGTTGCCTTCCGCTCACAAATGCAATTTGCATTTCCCCCACCATACTTGGGAGACGTACCTTCAATCGATTCGCCAGAATCTTCGACAAGAAATGGAACACCATGTTGTAAAGAGAGATGGGTCGATAATCATCAACCGTGTTGGGCATTGTCTTCTTTGGTATGATAGTAATAGATGTATAGTTGACTCATTTTAGTAACTTTCCACTCCTCATGAAGGAGTCAATAGCTTTCAACAAATCTCCCTTCACACAATCTCAAGAAACTTGAATTTTTTTGCATTAAGACCATCTGGTCATGGGGCTTTGTCCTCATTCGAATGTTGCACCACCTTTTCGAGTTCCTTTGTATCTAATGGCTGGATAAGTGCACGCGTCTCATCCTCCCCCACCTGACGACGATGTAACGTTGGATCGATATGTTGTACCTAAAAATCACTAGCAAACAAGTTAGAGTAACGCCTCCGAAAGACCTCCCAGATAGCTTCCTCCTCCTCAAGAACTACCCCTTCCACACTCACTCTCCTCATAGTGTTGGGGGATCTCCTCACTCTAAGGGAAACATGGAAAAACCTTGTTTTTTGGTCACCATCGTGTAGCCATCTCACCCTTGATTTCTGCCTCAATAATGACTCCTCCCTCACCAAGGCTCGGTGTAGCTCCTCTTTACAATGATCCTCACATTGTAGGAGGTCCTCGTCTCTTGAGTGTTCCCCAAGTTGTTTCCTGATTTCAGCAAGCAAAATCTGAGCATCACCTACCTTCCGTTCAACATTACCAAAGGTCTCCTCACTCCACTTTATCAAAGCTTCCTTCACCTCATTCAGATTTGCCATCAATCTAAACATCTGAGTGCCTTCCATCCTTGTTGTCCAACCCCCCTTACCAAATCCTTAAACATCTCATGTTCAGCCAAGAAATTCACAAACCTAAACATCCGCTTCTTACGAAGACCATCTTTCTCCATGACCATGATGAGCATCGAGTGATCACTGAAGTCCCTATCCCCCACAACATAGAACGAATCTGGGAATCCTTCTAATCATGCATGAGACATGAGGATTCTGTCAATGGCGTCTCAATGCATGCCTCCCTATGCGAAGAATTGGACCATGTAAAATCGCTGCCAATTGACAGGACCTCAACAAACTGAAGTCGATCCACACAAGCATTGAACTCATCCTTAGACAGCAGGTTGAACCATGCACCCCACCCTCTTGTCATTACCATTTTCGAATGCAATTAAAGTCACCACAGACCAGCCAAGACATCGAGTCAGGAGTGGTGGCTTGACCAAGATCTTCCCAAAGTGACCGCCGCTCCACATGCCCATTTTCAATGTAGATTCCCGTTATAACTAAATATTTGCCATTCCTCTTCTCTCTACCCTCCAGATGTGGCATTTGTGTGGTTTCAAAAGTGACCTTAAGGTCCACTTTCAGCTCATTCCACAACACTAGAATTCTACCGGAGTTGATCACCAAATTGTTTCACACCCACTCATGCCCCAAATTGCTTTTCGGAAGTGATAAATCTTCTTAAGCTTCACTTCATGTTCGACAAGGCATACAATGTCCGCTTTTGCCTCCTTTATTCTTCCTCGATCATATGCACACGGCCGGGGAGATTTGCATCGTGCACATTCCACATGAGTACATTCATGGCTTCGGAATATGGGACTTTCGTCCCTTACCGCCCCAATTTGCTTTTTGTTGTTCCAGCCCCTTCTCTCAAATTACACAAAATGTCTCGGGTTGGGGTGAGAGTACTACAAGATCCACCGGAGGCAGTAGAGACATAGCCTTGCTTCCATTCCTCTTTTTCCTACCCACTTACTGAAAAGGAGCTTCATGTGCGCTTTCTACATCCACTTCCTCGTTAGCAATATCTCCTTCATCCCCTTTTGTCTCAAGATCCACAAGAACCTCGATTCTACACAAGCCTCTTATGCTTGTATTATCCCTCATAGCCCTCGTTCTAGTAATGATGTTTCCCCTCGGACGTAAGTGGCTGGGGTTGAAAGTGTACTCATACACCCCACTAAGCCCACTTGAATTTTTCTCTCCATAGCCCCTCGTTTCTTGTCCCCCTTGCATGTCACGTCCTTGTCCCCTAAGATCATCTTTGCTACCACCTGATAATTCCTAACCATATTTTCTTCCTTTGGAGTAAAAGAAACACCTTTAGGACTCTCCCCAGCAGGATTTTGATTATGCTCCACTCCAAGTAGTTGTCCACTCATGATTGGCTCCCTCCTTGTGCTCACATGGATCCCTGCTGGCTCCTTTTATGCAGCAGCGTTTATCCCCCCAAAGGCGGGAAGTCCTCCATGGTTGGTGCATTCAAATAATCCCATGTGGCTCCACTAGCATGCTCAGTTGTGATTGGTTCTTCTCCTCACAATACATGTTGCTTTTCCATTGGCTCAGCCCTCACCAACTCCGTTCCAAGGCTCCTCGTTTCTATTCGAGACTCCATCGCCATTAGGATCTCCACCTCCGTTATTGCCTTCCTTTGTTCCTCCATGTCATCATCTTGTTCCTCCATGCCCTCGTCTTCCTCTTGCACCACATGTTCTGGGTCTCCTTCATCCCTCTTCTCCATACCCACAACTTCATTCTCCATCTTATGCTCTTTCAGCCGTTTAGTGTCATGCTTCTTAGACCCTCCTCTCCGGCCAACTTGCACCCATTCTTGGGACTTAGGTGTAGACTTTGTAGTCACTTTCCCAGCTGTTGTATCCTTCTCTCGTGGCATTCATGGGCATTAGGCTAGAGTGTGCCCAAACTCCAAGCATGTCTTACAATTCCTTGGTTTCCACTCATACTCGATGTCCACCTTCTCTGAAGCACCCCCTTCACTTTGAATCTCCACTAAAGCAGAATACTTAAATGTTCCTTCAACGTCCACACAAACTCTTGTGAAAGATAACCTCCTTTCCAAAGCCATATTATCATCCATGTATAAGGGCTTTCCAAGAAAACTAGAGATGGTGCTCGAAATCTTCGGCGACCAAAATAGAAGGTCTAACTCCGGCAGCCTTATCCAAATCAGAATGGATGATATTCTACTCCTCTCCATGACCATTTCAGGCATCCATTGCTGAACCACTAAGGGGTTCCCCTCACAAACCAAGCACCATGCTCTAGAACATGTTTCTGGTCTTCTTCTAGTGTCAACCTAAAAAGTTAGAAACCCTTTCAGCGGGAAATCACCTCTACTCCCCATGTAACTCCCAAAGTTTATGGAGGTACCTTTCAAGGGTTGGTAAGTGGGGTTTGAAATCCACAATATAACCAAAGAGAACCTTATCCCAAGATTTTAGTGCATCCACCACTTGTTGATTGTTGCACTCCGCTACCTTGACTCCATCCTTTAGCTCCGTCTGGATGAACTCAAGAGTTGTCTTTGTCTTGACACCAACATCAAATATCTCATACCATTTTCTAGGTTGATGCCAGATTGACATCATTTTATGCTTATATTTGTTTCTTATATCCATTATCTTTCACCTAAACAATGCTACGTGACGAGTTTTACTTTTGAATTTCAGAAATAAATAGGTTTGCAGAGATGAGGCATAAAAGTACCAAAAAACATGAAAAAGGACTGAGTTGAGAGACTCAAAGACTAAGATGCAAGATTGAAGGACCTGAACATAAGATCGAAGGACCAATGAGCCAACAAGAATACTTCAGACCATCATGGGGAGTATTTTGGCAATTCTATTCGGGTCGGAGCTCCAACAAGCACAGTAGATGCATCAAAGACAAACAAAGCCTTCCAGAAAAGCCCACAAGCAAATCCAGAGCAATCCGAACACTGTAGACCGCTAATTAGCGGTCCAAGACCGTTAATTGGCGGTCACTTTTGGTCCGGATCCGCTAAGATTTATGTGGAGCGTGTATTAGTGTGTATTTAGTCTATTTCGGGTATTTGTTTAGTCCCATACCGGGGGATTGTCCCGGATTACCTTTTTCTATGGCTATAAATAGAACTCTTCACCTTCTATTGTATTCACCCATTGCTTGGTGGCAGGCATTCTCTCTACTTGGAGTAAGCCTTGGAGCAAAAACTCAAGGTGGAGAAGAATGCTGCTAGTGATGTGAGTCATTTAATAAAATAATTTTTCCGTTGTTTTGTTCTTATGTTGTTTTTCCTTATGCATGCTTAGCTTAGTTTTATTTTGTTTGATTGTAGGCTAAAATAGTTAGAATGTTTCATTTCTTCTTTAGTTTAATTGCTAGAGTAATGTCTAATTAGTAGTTCCATCCCCCTTTGGGGGGTGGAGATGAGTACATATACGTTGTGATATTTGGATGTTTGATAAATTTTGGATTGTGTAAACTTGCATGTTTGTATGTTCATTGATTGTATTTTAATCATCTACATGTTGGGGGATTTTGATGAGTTTTGCCATAAGATTTAGACACTTCCCATGCTTAGTTTCTCATGTTTATTGACTGAAAACTCCTGTTGAATATGCTACATGTTAGTTATGTGTTTGTATTTGTGTTTGCTTGCTCGATTGATTGAAGAAACTTTGTTTTGATGAGTTTTTCCATAAGATTTAGACACCTCCCATGCTTAGCTTTGTTCTTCACATGAGTTTATAGTTTTTGATGAGTCTTGTCATATCTTTAGACACTTCTCATGCTGAGCATTATCTTATAATAATCAAGTAATAACTGTCGATACGTTGTGTGAATGGATTGATAGGTTTTGCCAAATCTTTCGACACTTCCTATGCATGAAAAAACACACACAACACACACACATATATGCTTACATGTGTCATTCATCACTTATTTCACTTCATATGTGCACACACTCCACCCCTTAAGGGTTTCTCTCCTTGTTTTCCAATCCTTAGTGCTTTCTTTCGCATTTCGTACTTCCTAGTTTAGTGTAGCGTAGGTTAGCACAATAACATCTCTTCTCCCATTTCCACCACTTGATTTCTGACAAACAAGAGGCCGCTCACCTCCCTGTGGACGACTGATTGACATCATTTCATGCTTATATTTGTATCTTATATGCATTATCTTTCACCTAAACAATGCTATGTTACGAGCTTTATGTTTAGTTTTCAAGAATAAATAGGTTTGAAGAGATGAAGCATAAAATGACCCAAAAGCTGGGAAAAAGGACTGAATTGTGAGATCTGGGGATTGAGATGCAAGGGAGAAGGACCTGAACATAAGACCGAAGAACCTAAGAGCAAAACAGAATACTCCACACCATCATCGGGAGTATTTTAACAATTCGATTTGGGTCGGAGCTCCAACAAACCAAGTAAATGCATCCAAGACCAGCAAATATACCAAGAAATGCCCAAAGAAAATTTGAGCGCGATCCGGATCTTGTAGACGGCCAAATTGCGGTCCGGATCTTCCCGGATCCGCTCAACTTTCTGGAGCATATGTATTAACGTTTGTTTAGGCTATTTTTGGTATCTATTTAGTGAAGGGAATGTGTTCTAAAAGTTTTACATTTAAATGTCAATAATTATGAATTGAATGAGAAATCATTTTGTTCCTTGTTTATGTTATTCGTCTTTTAGAAGTGTTAAGGAAGAGGCTATTGGTCCTTAACCGTAGAGCCTTAAAAGATATTGGTTTGCATAAAACAAAAGACATTCGCAATCATGGTAATAAACATGGAACATTTATTACCGAGTTAAGATTGTCGTGTTGGTCATAGATCATTGTAGCTCTACAAGTGAGTGACAACACGGGTACGCAAAAGAGGAAAATATTACTTTTGTATACTGAATTGACCTAATAAGTAAAATATTATAGAAATGTGTTTCTGTGTCATTAATATTTTACTGTGTCCTTGGTCCTTTGATATGAGACTTATATCCGATCACTTAAGAAATACTTGATTAGGCTAGTGTCTTGAGCTATCGATAAGTGTAGTGTAAAGGCATTGATTGGTTAAGTATGACTTTTGTTGAGGAAGATAATTAGTCAAAAGATTATCATTGCCCCTCTTAATTGCGTAATGATATTAATGGACCCCTTGATAAAGCAAAGTTATAATGTGCACAATGTGATTTGAGTTAAGTCACATATTTATAACTAGCTTAAAGAGATCAAGAAATGAATACTAATACAAAGATGACACAATACTACTTTGTGTGTATTCTTACTATCATGAGGCAAGGGACGGACACAAGTGGTGCACTCCATCACTAATTGGATCGGGTTTTGGTTCGAGCTGAATTAAGACATCTAGCTAATTGGGAACTATAATGTGTAGCTAGATACCGCTTATAGTTTGTGATGTTAAGCTATTAATATCACTGCCAATTTAGGTTAGATCCTCCCATAGGTCACACCATAAAACTGGGAAACAAAAAAGGTGATTTTGTGTTCATATGATGTATCGAGTTTCGTATACATGTGGTGAATCGATAAAATCATTGTCATGAAAATGACATATTTAGAATCATGAATTTATATATGTGATGTAAATATATCATGGGGTGTGATTGTTTGATATTACATATGATGATATATTGCATAAGATATATAAATTACCTATAACCCCAAAGATCAAATTTTGTTGGGAATTAATCCAAAATTCGATAAGGCAAATTAATTAATCAAATTTGCTAAAACCCCAAATACGAACTTTGTTGGGAATTAAACCAAAATTCGATAAAGGAAAATTAATTAAATTTCCTAAAACAAAAAACAAATTTTGTTGGAATTAATCCAAAATTCGATAAATGCAAATTAATTAAGGAATTATTGATCATGGTTTTGACTTGGTTAATTATGATTAAATTTGGATGTGGATTAATAAATTTAATATTGGGAATTGGTCTTAAGAGAGAAAAACATGGAAGAATGGGTCAATGCATAGCCCATGATGTGAAAATTAAAGGAGCCTATAAATAAGCCTAATTTCCTTCATTAAAATTATGTGTATGCAAAATTCTCTCTCTCTCTAACCACCCCAATTAATCCATCCGAAATTCCTTAGTTAATTTGAGTTTTTGGAGAGTAAAATCTCAGGAAAGAAAAAGGGGGTCATTAGCTAGATTCTAAACCCATTTGGAGATTGATTGGCTAGCTCTTTTCTCTCCAACCTTGTTTAGAGTTTGGTGAACACTCGGAGGCAATCCACCGGGCGATTCGACCGGAAACGCAACTCTGGATCTTCAAGTGGTTTTAGAGAACCTCTAGGTATGATCCTCTTTGCAATTGTTTGTTTGTTCTAATGCATGTTAAATAATTAGGACAAACAAATGCATGTCTATATGAAAATCAAAGAAAATATGAATGTTTTGATCCTATATGTTTATAAAATTTCGAAAATATATACATACTATAGGGCATGAAATCCAACAGTGGTATCAGAGCTTTTGATTCGTATTTTATTTGATTTTGACTATAAAATCAATTTAGGCTACCATCTAGAATCAAAACAATTCGGTTTTATGTCTTTTTCGTGTTTTTCGATGTTTTGTTGATAAAATTCTAATAAATTCGTTTTGACGGTTTTATATGTTTTAAAACATCACACATGATTGTTAGAATTGAAATTTAGACATTTGTCTAATTTATAGAATTTTCGTTTTATTTTAAATGATTATTTTATAAAGGAATCAACAAAACCGAAAAGGACTAATGTTCATCTTTCCTTTTGGAAATTGGATGAACGGCGGTTCAAAATAATTAATTTTGAACTATGGATTCATGAAAGTCATTTTAATGGATTTCAAATGATTTTTCTAGAATTGTTTGATTTTAGATGCTTGATAATCTAGATTAAATAGTTTAGATTGGACATGCGTGTATGCGTTGGTCGAGTTGTTTTTGCAGGAATTGTGAGTTTATATGTTCCAAATCAGCAACTATGAATGTATGTAATTATTATTATACAGGGGCTTATTTATATGTAAAAGCCAAATTCTCTCTTTCTACCTTTAGATAATTGCATTGCATTTGAGATGTTTTACATAGGACTTGCACTAGTTGGTTTTTATCGAATGTGAGGAGCATGTTTATTTTCTGTAAAATCTACATCTCCGGTGCAAGAGGAAGTCGCCACTATAGCGCGTTGATGGAGGATTAGGGATCGAGGATCAAGGATCGAAGGGAACATATAAACTCACACGATGTGGATTGTGTGAATGGTTTAATTTCTGTTTTTTTAATTTCTGCTATGCATGTGATGAATGTGATTGAATGTTAGGATGTGCGTGAATGATAATATGCATGATAACCTAAAATTCCGAATCACATGTTAATATATGAAATTGTCCAACAAAAATTAAGAATAATTTCCTTCTTATTTCATCCACTAGAAGCCATTGATTGAGGGATAGTCTTCTCGCCCTTAGCGGGAGATAGCTCCCTCCGTCTTTGGGAATAGTGGGAGATATAATGGTTGTCTGTTGTTGTGCCACGATTAAATGTATGAGGTGCGTTTCATCCTAGTGAACCCCAAGTATGTCTAGTTGTGAATATAATGGATAAACGTATCTCGTATCAAATGAAAATAAGTTTTCTTAACATCACCTAGAGCCCTCGCTCGGTTTTGGGAAAAAGTTTTTCTTACGAGGATAGGTCGCATTCCCTCATAATTAAAACGACAAGAATCACAAGAGTTTGAAGATGCTAATATTGCTAAAATTCAAAAAGGTTGTGATTAGAAAGAGTTTTTCTTACCTTGATATTGTAATGTATTCGATAGCCCTTAGCTAGTCTACATTACAATTAATGGGATCTTGGATTGTTGCATTTATGGGCAAAATTTTTATTTGCAACATTTACATTTGTATGTATGTATAATAAATATAAAATTGGCATTAAAATCCTGTATGATTTATTTTGTAGAAATGTCTAATATCCAACCAATTGTGCGATCTATAATCGAAAAGAATCCTTTGCAAAATGATGGCTCAAACTTCATGAAATGGCAACTCAATCTTAATATCGTGTTGAGGTTTGAAAAACTATCTCATATTTTGGATGGTGAAATCCCAAAATTGAATGAGAAGGCAACCGGTAATGAGAAACAGGCGATAGCCAAGTGGGAAGACCAAGAGAACCAAGTTCACGGTCTAATGTTGGCATGCATGGGTGACTCGCTTCAAGCGAAATACTTGGATTCAAAACCCAAGAAGACCATGGAAGCTTTAACAAAGACGTTCAAGGACAGCGCCCGAAAGGAGCGCTATAAGACCACTATCGCACTCACAAGGTGCCACATGGCGGAGGGAACATCGGTATCCATGCATTTTCTCACGATGCAAGGATACCTTGAGAAATTGTCGAAGCTCTCTTCTCCAATGCCCGAGGACATTGCCGAAGATCTGATTCTTGGCTCTCTAGCCCCGTCCTTTAAGGACTTTGTGATGCACTATCATGTGCGTGAAAAAGGGGTGAGTCTTGAGGAGCTTCACAACGCTCTCAAAACGTCAAAAGTTGACATGGGCAAGGGTCGGGACAATCACGTCCTAACCGTCCATGAGAGGAGCAAAAAGATCAACAAAGGTAAAGGCAAATTTACCAAAGATACGTCAATCAAGAGCAAGGGAGTAGGAGGTGGTCATGAGAGTGCCTCAAGGGGGAAATCTTTCAAATCTCCAACTCCCAACACGGAGTGCTTTCACCGCAGTGAAAAGGAACACATCCGACCTAATTGCCCAAAATACAAGGAAGACCTTGGAAATAGGATGATTGAACGTAGGTGCCCGAGAAACGCCATAGGTATGTTGGTTATTGAGATAAATTTAATCACCTCTATCCTTGATTTGGTAAAAGTTACCGGATCTTGTGCTCACATAATTTTGATGTGCAGCTCTTGAAGGATAGGAAGGAACTCGTGAAGAACGAGATGATATTGAAGATTGGAAATAGTACAAGCATCGCTGTGATTGTACAAAATTCTATGGAACTTCAATAGTCTAGTGATTTAAATTTATGCTTTGAAGAATGTTTATTATGTGCCTTCGATTAGCAAGAAAATTTCTGTATCAAGTTTTAGATATGGATAAATTTTAATAAATATTTTAATTCTTGTTTGTCTATATCGAAGAATGGAATTCTCTATGCAAATACATTCGTATGGAATGACTTCTATTTGCTTGAAATGAATAATAAACAAACTCAAACAAACGATAACGAAAAGGAAACTAAGATAACTCACGTGAATGATTGATTCTTGTAGCACTATCGGATTGGTCAAATAAATGACCAAGAGACCTTTCAAGAAGAAAGGAATGAAGACGAATGACTAATTGGATATGATACATTCTAATGTATGTGGTCCGATGAGTACAAGTGCAAGAGACGATTTAAGGTACTTTATTTTGTTCACGGACAACTATAGTCATTATGGCTATATTTGTCTAATGGGAAGCAAAAGTGAATTCTTTGACAAGTTCATGGAATTCGAGGATGAAGTAGTGAACCGACTCAATAAGAATATCGAGTCTCTATGAATGGTTCGTAGTGGTGAGTGCTTAGGATACCTAATTTGACTCATTCCTAAAGTAGGAACATGATATTGCTCGACATAGTTCGATCAATAATAAGTCAATCTAAATTGCCTATTCACTTTTGGAATTATGCACTACAAATAATGACAAACTCACTAAATAATGTTCCATCCAAATCCGTGGAGAAAATGTCTTGTGAGCTATGGAGTTGAAAGACACCTAAGCTCGACTTTCTCAAGATTTGGGGTTGTGAGGTATACATCAAAAAATTGATGTCAACCAAGCTTCAACCAAAAGCGGATAAGTCCTTCTTTATAGTTTGTCCTCGTGTGACAAGAGGATACTACTTTTGGTGTATTACCTCCAATCTTTAGAGAGATATGGTTTTTCTGGAATTTATGAAAAAGAGAGAAAAGTAGTGGGAGTAGAGTTGAGCTTGAGGAAACTCAAGATACTCTACAAGATCATGATCTGAATGTTTCATTCAAAATCATGAAGGCCCAGCCGAGATTCATTTGCTTAGTGGGAGCATGAGTGAGAGATCCTTACAAGAAATTATGAGAGAATCTCAATCATCCTCACCTAGTATGCGTTCGATAGTCGAACATGAACCTATTCCTCAAGCAATTGTGGAAGAAGTTCGAGAGACACGAGAAGAACCAAAAGAACTAAGAAGGTCAATAAGGGAAAGGAAGAAACCCGATAAGTATGTTGGACTTCATGAGATCATGGTACTAGATACCAAAGATCCCTCGACCTTCCAAGAAGCAATGGAAAGGAAGACTCCGAACTATGGCTTAAGGCCATGGTATCCGAAATAGAATCCATGTATAGTAATCAAGTATGGAACTTGATTTGCCTTCCTCAAGAGAAAATATCATTTGGTATAAATGAGCTTTTAGGAGGAAGATAGACATGGAGAGTAAGTTGACAACCTACAAAGCAAGGCTTGTAGCAAAAGTTATACTCAAATTCAGGAAATTGACTTTGATGAAATTTTTGAGAAGTTGCCATATTAAAATCTATTCGGATTATGCTCACTATTACCATTTTTCACAATTGTGGGATATGGAAGATGGATATCAAAATGGCGTTCCTTAAATAGGAACTTGGAGGAGGATATGTACATGGTACAACCTCAAGGTTTTGATGATCCAAATAATAGCGAGAAGAGATACAAGTTTCGAGAATCCATTTATGGATTGAAGCAAGCATCGAGGAGTTGGAACAAACGCTTTGACGAAGAGATGAAGAAGATTCACTTCATTCAAAGTAAAGGAAAACCTTGTTGATACAAGGAGATTAGTGGGAGCCATGCAATACTTCTATTCTTATATGTCGATGACATATTGCTCATGAGCAATCATATACCTCTGCATTAGCAAACGAGAAATTTCATTGAAACTTGTATGTTCAATGAAAAAGAAATGGATGAGGCTCAACACATCTTGAGAATCAAGTTACATTGAGATACATCCCATAGATTCATTGGCCTAAGTCAACGTGCATACATTGACAAGGTCTTGGAAAGGTTCAGGGTGAACAATTCCAATATAGACAATGTGCCAATAAATATGAGTATAAGTGTGCAACTGAAGGAGTCTCAATGTGCTCAATCACGCAGAAACTTGGAGTACATGAAGGTAGCCCTTATGCTTCGGCAAAAGGAAGGACCATTTACACAATGACTTGCACAAGACTCGAAATCTCGTATGCTCTAAGCGTGACAGGTAGTCACCAATCCGACGCAAGTCCTAAGCATGGGATTGCGGTCAATAATATTCTGAAGTACCTTAACCGGACTAAAGATAAGGTTCTTGTTTATGGAAGACAAAGGAGAAAATGGCTGAGGGCTGTTTTGATGCAATTCTCATAAGGATTCTTGATAATAGGAGGTTGGGATGATGATGGGTCATCATTATCGAAGGTGGAGGCATGAGCTAGTGTAGTTAGGAGTAATATCACTACGGCTAACTCAACCACCAACGAAAGACAAAATAAATAAATGGGTGGACACAACAGTGACACAACTGATCCATTCAACAAATCTTCATACCAAGCTAAGAGACGAAATATATTTCGAGTCCATGAATCCAAGGATCCATGTGGATTGGCTTGATAGGTGATTTGAGAAAGTTACCCTAGTTATTAATGTTTTATGCATTGAAAATGTATGTGAAAGAAAACTTTGATAACAAGTGGGAGATTGAATAGAATGTGTTCTAAAAGTTCTACTTTTAAATGTCAATAATTATGAATTGAATGAGAAATCATTTTGTTCCTTGTTTATGTTATTCGTCTTTTAGAAGTGTTAAGGAAGAGACTCTTGGTCCTTAACCGTAGAGCTCTAAAAGATATTGGTTTGCATAAAACAAAAGACATTCACAATCATGGTAATAAACATGGGACATTTATTACCGAGTTAAGATTGTCGTGTTGGTCATAGATCATTGTAGTTCTACAACTGAGTGACAACACGGGTATGCAAAAGAGGAAAATATTACTTTTGTATACTGAATTGACCTAATAAGTAAAATATTATAGAAATGTGTTTCTGTGTCATTAATATTTTACTGTGTCCTTGGTCCTTTGATATGAGACTTATATCCGATCACTTAAGAAATACTTGATTAGGCTAGTGTCTTGAGCTATCGATAAGTGTAGTGTAAAGGCATTGGTTGGTTAAGTATGACTTTTGTTGGAGAAGATAATTAGTCAAAAGATTATCATTGCCCCTCTTAATTGAGTAGTGATATTAATGGGCCCCTTGATAAAGCAAAGTTATAATGTGCACAATGTGATTTGAGTTAAGTCACATATTTATAACTAGCTTAAAGAGATCAAGAAATGAATTCTAATACAACGATGACACAATACTACTTTGTGTGTATTCTTACTATCATGAAGCAAGGGACGTACACAAGTGGTGCACTCCATACTAATTGGATCGGGTTTTGGTTCGAGCTGAATTAAGACATCTAGCTAATTGGGAACTATAATGTGTAGCTAGATACCGCTTATAGTTTGTGATGTTAAGCTATTAATATCACTGCCAATTTAGCTTAGATCCTCCCATAGGTCACACCATAAAACTGGGAAATAAGAAGGTGATTTTATGTTCATATGATGTATCGAGTTTCGTATACATGTGGTGAATCGATAAAATCATTATGTCATGAAAATGACATATTTAGAATCATGAATTTATATATGAGATGTAAATATATCATGTGGTGTGATTGTTTGATATTACATATGATGATATATTGCATAAGATATATAAATTAGCTATAACCCCAAAGATCAAATTTTGTTGGGAATTAATCCAAAATTCGATAAGGCAAATTAATTAATTAAATTTGCTAAAACCCCAAATACGAACTTTGTTGGGAATTAAACCAAAATTCGATAAAGGCAAATTAATTAAATTTCCTAAAACAAAAAAAAACGAATTTTGTTGGGAATTAATCCAAAATTCGATAAATGCAAATTAATTAAGGAATTATTGATCATGGTTTTGACTTGGTCAATTATGATTAAACTTGGATGTGGATTAATAAATTTAATATTGGGAATTGGTCTTAAGAGAGAAAAACATGGAAGAATGGGTCAATGCATATCCCATGATGTGAAAATTAAAGGAGCCTATAAATAGGCCTAATTCCTTCATTAAAAATATGTGTATGCAAAATTCTCTCTCTCTCTAACCACCCCAATTAATCCATCCGAAATTCCTTAGTTAATTTGAGTTTTTGGAGAGTAAAATCTCAGGAAAGAAAAAGGGGGTTATTAGCTAGATTCTAAACCCGTTTGGAGATTGATTGGCTAGCTCTTTTCTCTCCAACCTTGTTTAGAGTTTGGTGAACACTCGGAGGCAATCCACCGGGCGATTCGACCGGCAACGCGACTCTGAATCTTCAAGAGGTTTTAGAGAACCTCTAGGTATGATCCTCTTTGCAATTCTTTGTTTGTTCTAATGCATGTTAAATAATTAGGACAAACAAATGCATGTCTATATGAAAATCGAAGAAAATATGAATGTTTCGATCCTATATGTTTATAAAATTTCAAAAATATATACATACTATAGGGCACGAAATCCAACATTTAGTCCCACATTGGGGGATTGTCCCGGAGTGGCTTTTTCTATGGATATAAATAGAACTCTTCACCTTCTAATGTAAGCACTCATATTTTGAGTGGCTATTCATCCTACTAGAAGTGAGGCATTAAAGCACACACTAAAGAAGGAGGATGCTACTTGAAATGTGAGTCATTTGTTAATAAAATTTTCTTTATTATGTTGTTTGTTTCATATTTCTTGCTTTACTTTGCTTAATTTCTTTTCATTAGTTTTAGTAGCTTAGTTTATATGCTTTCCTTGCTTAGTTTAATAATTAGTGTAATGTGTAGTGAGTAGTTCCATCCCCTTTGGGGGGTGGAGTAGATGTTCATACATGCATTTGAGAATGCAATGAATGCTTTATTTCCAATGTGTTGATAAAACATGAATGTATGCTTGCTTGTTTAGGATAGTATTTATAACTTGATGAGTTTTGCCAAAATGATTAGACACCTCTCATGCTTGTTTAGGTTCTGAAATAAACAACTTGTATATGTAAATGTTAATCAACTAGGTTGGTGAATAGACTGATAGGTTTTGCAATAACATTTAGACACTTCCTATGCATGATAACACCACCTTCATTTGTGCTTAAAGAATGTGTTCAACACCCACCTCTTTGCATGTGTGCACTCACTCCACCCCTTAGGGGTTCTTCCACTTCTGAATTCCAGCACTCTTCTTTTGTTCTTAGTTATGTTTTAGTTAATCGTTTGTTGCTTTCTTTCGCATTTCGTATTTTGTAGTGTAGAGTAGCATAAACAACTCCCTTCTCCATATTTTTCCCACTTGATTTCATGCAAGGGAGAGGCTGCTCTCCTCCCTGAGGATGACCCGTATTTTCCACCGCTTCAACGTGGCCGTACACTTGCGGTTTAATTAAAACGTTCAACAAGTTTTTGGCACCGTTGCCGGGAGGTGCCAGTCCATACTCTTGTTTGGACGATTCTAGTGCATTTAATTTGTGTTTTGTAGTTTTTCTTTGTTTCAGGAGATTTGGAGTCACCAGGAGGAACACTTGGAGAAGTTTTGAGGCAATCTGGGCACTGTAGACCGTTAATCAGCAACCTGATACCGCCAATTGGCGGTCTGGTAACCTCTGTTTGCTCTCTTATTTCTTTGGTCTGTTTGCATAATTGATGTAGTGATCTGGGACTTGATTTGGCATGTTTTGACTTATAGTTTGTTCCCAGATCAATAATCAAACCTCCTCTAAGCAACTTGGACCCTAAAACCCAAAGCAAAAGATTAGGCATTCTTTTTCTTTAGGTCATGCATCATGTATGTGACTTAGGCATATAGATTGTCTTTCATTTTAGCTTTATTTTCAGTTGCTGAGTGTTGGCATGAGGTACGCACCTTCTACCCTCATTCATGCATTTCGTATGAACGTGCATTAATTAGTAGGAAGTGCATTGAAATAAGTGTGACTTGAGCGTTTGTTTGGACAGTTGATTGTTAGATTAAGATTCCAAAACGTTACTAAGGAGGGGCAGTCCCATATAAGATAAGGTGGGGGATTTCATCACCCTTTCCTTCGCCCCAAAAGCCACACTAATCAAGAGCCTAATTTTAAAATCAAGTAGACATTGGCCCTAGGGATTTCTGGCGGATTAGGAGAGTGATCCGGTCCCGACCATCATGATCTGATCGGCGTTGCCCACTTTGTCGATAGTAGGAGAGGCGAGATCCCCAGATCTTGGCTCACTTACTGGGCTTTGTGGTCCTCGTCGTAGGGACCTAAGGCGTGTGGAGGTCGTGTGACCTCGCAGTTAGGCGTCGTCTAGCTGTAAGGACCTATAGCGACCTTAGGATTGCTTGAGCCTTGTTTGCTTGTGTGCTTCTACCTGTACCCATCCGCCGTAGCATAAGGACTTCTTCCCTTCTCTCCTGAGTCATTCTTTCTCTCCAGTGTTCCTAGTCTTCTCCTCTACGCACATTCTTCAAAAAAAAAGTTTGGTTTGTGTGTGTGCACTGTTGTGCATGCTTTCGTGGACACGAGACGAGAGGGGTCCTTTGACGAGGAACATTATCAATCCGGCTTCGGTAATTGATTTCTCAACGCCTTCCTCCTCTCGTGTCGCACACAGTCCGGGTTCAATGGATGCTAATTTCCGTGAGGAGGAGCAGTTGTTGGACCCACATGTTCGACCTGTTCTTCCTGTTGTCGTTCCCATACCTCTCCGTGATCGATGCTACCCGAGTCGTACAACTCTACCCTCATATATCGTATTGCCAGAGGCAAATGCGAACCATTTTGAGGTTAAGCCTTAGTTTATTTCCATGCTCCCTCACTTCACTAGGAAAGGTCACCCCTATATCTTTCTCATGGAATTTTAGGATGTTTGTGCTATGTTCAAGCTGTAACAACTTAGCACAGACTCCATCCATCTTAGGTTTGTCCCCTTTGCGCTGAAGGATGATGTCAAGAAGTGGTTGTACAGCAACCACGCGAATTCCTTTAGGACTTGGGATGAGTTTCAATCTGCATTCCTCAAGAAGTACTTCCCAAATCATAAGACTCAAAAATTGAGGAACAAAATCAATTCGTTCTATCAACTTGAGACCAAAACATTTCATGCATGTCAAGAGAGGTTCAAGGAGCTACTATCCTCATGCCCTCACCATGGCATTGAGTTGTGGCGTCTTTGTCAGATTATTTACGAGGGTCTTCACATCACGTCCCGAATGCTCCTTGAGTCCATGTGT
Organism: Triglochin maritima; assembly: GCA_963682175.1. Classification (NCBI taxonomy): domain Eukaryota; kingdom Viridiplantae; phylum Streptophyta; class Magnoliopsida; order Alismatales; family Juncaginaceae; genus Triglochin; species Triglochin maritima. Next base: position 15,699,424 of record OY821786.1, read on the forward strand.
CAAGGAGAGTTCTTGGGAAAGGATGAAAGGGAGGCATGGGCTTTCCTAGAAGACCTTCCTGAGAAAACAATGCAATGGGAGAGTGTAAGGGAACCACCTCCATCATCTAGTATAGGAGCGAGGATCGCGAATGCAAACTCGACTAGATCGGGTACCACATTTGCTATGGATACCACTACGGCCACCGAGGCACTCATGGCGGCCTTGATGCGCCGTATGGATTTGATTGAGCTCCAAAACCAACAAAGTGCACCTCACATGTCCACATCTAGTCGAGTTCTCTGTCATTCATGTGGTAGGATAGGTCATGTAGAAAGCGAGTGTGCGTCCATTTCTCCTGAGATGGAACATGTCAACGCCATCTATGACAGAGCTAGGAATGACCCATACTCATCATCTTATAATCCTGGATGGAGGAATCACCCCAATTTTTCATGGAACCAAAATAATGCCCCAGGTGGTCCTTCAACCTCCTCTCCACCACCTAAGAAACCACACCAACCTGCCATGCATCCTCATTCATATCAGCAACCCCAAGTTCCAAGCACCAATCCACCAGGTTTCCCAAATTCTAACAACTTTGAAACCCAGTTTAATTCGCTTGAGAACTTGACTCATGGACTTGAGAACTCTATGAAAAAAATTATGTCATCCGTAAGTCAAGTTCTCACTTCAAATCAGCAGACCATCAAATCTCTATAGCTTCAGATGGGCCAATTGGCTCAGTCTGTACATGAAGAGAGAGAGGGTCTTTGCCTAGCCAGCCTGAGGCTAACCCCGCATGTACCAGCAATAACACATGCAAAATGAAAATGTGGTACCGTGGGGGAGGCAAGTGAACCATGTGGAGGAACCTATTCACCATGTCAATTCCATTGTGACCTTAAGGAATGGAAAACAGGTTGACAATCACTTTTCCTTGACACAACCACCACCATCTTTGCAGCCCCTTAGTGGGAATGGTGGTGAAGAAGAGGCTGAGGGTGAGGGTAATACACCAAGGCTTCTTTCTCATGCACCGTAGAAAACCTATCTGCCAAAAGCTCCCTATCCAAGTAGGTTAACCAAAAAGTAGAGTGACACGATGGATAAAATATTAGAGGTATTCAAGCAAGTGAAGGTTAACATCCCTTTGTTGGATGTCATCCAACAAATACTTCAATATGCCAAAGTGTTGAAGGATCTCTGCACAACCAAGAGGAAGACCAGTGTTCCTAAGAAAGCATTCTTGGCTGTAAATATAAGCTCACTTTTGTCCAATCCCACCTACACAAAATACAAGGACCCTTGGTGTCCTACTATTCAGTGTACGATAGGGGACACTTGCTTGATTTAGGATCAGCGGTCAATCTCCTCCCATTTTCTGTTTATCAACAGTTAAATATGGGAGAATTGAAACCAACTAAGATCACCCTCCAATTGGCAGATAGATCCATTCGCATTCCAAAGGGGATTATCGAGGACGTGCTTATCAAAGTTGGAAATTTTATATTTCTAGTCGATTTTGTTGTCCTCGATACCAATCCTGTTGCGAGCACCCACTCTCAAATACCTTTGATTTTGGGTAGACCATTTCTGGCAACTTCCAACACCTTACATAATTGTAGAAATGGTCTCATGAAGCTCTCATTCGGTAACATGAGTGTCGAGTTTCATGTGTTCAACCCTGGTTGGCAACAAGAGACCATGGATCAACCTTTAAATCTAAAGCTCATTCGCCAATTGGAGAAAGCACCACAAAATCAACGAACACCCCTAACCCGAATGCAACCCATTGAGAATGTTTGTGGGGCAAGCGAAAACTCATTGCCTGTCTTTGCAATGCAACAGAGTGAGCTGGCATCAAACATAAATGTCCAAAAGGAGTGTTAGTTGCATGATTCAGTTGAGAGTACTAGTGAGAGTGAGACACCTCATCATATGCCTATACCAGAAGGTGTCTCTACCTCATGTCTCATGGCCATTGAGCCATTTGAGCTTTATATTGACTCCAACAAGGACCCACCTATGACCGAGCTTATGCTTAATGATCTAAATGATGGAGGGAGGTCCTTATTGGATGACTTGGGGAGAAACCCCATTCTTAGTGATGCTGGTCTGTTGTATCCATGGAATGAGCTTGAGGAACTCATTCCGACGCATCCACCTCTTAGTCAGAGGGTTTTGTTCGATGAGCAACTAAACCCTAGTGAGGCAACACAACTTCACTCATTCATGTTGCCTACACCCAACCAATAGCATGAGGGCTTCGAGTCTTTCAGCTTTGACCTTTCACCCCTCATGACACCTCAGAGTACCGGTAAAGTTTGCCAATCTCGGCAAGTCTCTGGTCCTCATGACTTGATGTTCTCATTTTATGTTCCTTTACCAAATGATTATGAGAATATCGTTGTTGTTGTATATATCTTGTAAAAAGTCATTAAAAAAAGAAAAAAAGTGCGAAATAAAAGACTCCACGAGCGAGCATTCATTGTTGTGGGCCCCCAACCCTTGTATACTTAGGCCCCATTTCTTCACGTATTTGTCTCCCTTTTTCAGTATCTCACAAGTTTTGAGGGAATTCGGGTTTGTGTCCATCAACATAACCATGAATTTTCTGTAGATAAATAATTCGGGTTTCCCATGTAGATAAATAATTAAGTGGTGTTATCTCTTCTCGCACGACTCCTATCACTCGGGAAAGTAGGTCTGAGGGGACTTTGTGCCTGGTGATTTCGAGTCATCTGACTTGGGATGCACTGACCGAACTCCCGTTACACGGGTGGTAGGGATCGCCCTATGTGGAGATTTGGTGGAAGCTGTACGTGATAGTGTAAGTCCTCATAGGTAATAATGCACGAAACCCGATCCTGGGAGAATCAAACACCAACCAATAAAATGCTCCAAAGAAAAAGAAAACAAAACGAAAAAAATGAAAAGAAAAAAGAGTCAAATAAGAACCAAAATGGACTTTACGCATTTTATCACATTCAAAAGTTAAGGTTGCCCATGTCTTTCACTTAAGTCCTTAACTAACTTTCACGAATAATTCATTAGGCTAGGTGTGTGGACCGATTACATATATATAGTCGACCCGTGGTATTACCGCGTCCCATGATCGACAATATGAGTCCAACGAGTCGTGTAGCTAGATTGATTAATGCATCTTTGTTCAGATTTTGTGGGTGTATCTACTGAAAACCCTCAGGAGACAACACTCCTCCTCCTTAGCGACAAGGAGGTTTAATGGCTTGTTGCACGTGCTAAGTGCAACCGTGATTCCTACGAAAGTGAGTTAGGATTTCTTGTTTTCGTATGCTTTTTCCTTTCTTTGTTTTGCTCGGGACTAGCAAAAGTTAGGTGTGGGGGTATTTGATTGACATCATTTCATGCTTTTATTTGTATCTTATATCCATTATCTTTCACCTAAACAATGATATGTTATGAGCTTTATGTTTAGTTTTCAGGAATAAATAGGTTTGAAGAGATGAAGCATAAAATGACCCAAAAGCTGGGAAAAAGGACTGAATTGTGAGATCTGGGACTGAGATGCAAGGGAGAAGGACCTGAATGTAAGACTGAAGAACCTAAGAGCAAAACAGAACACTCCACACCATCATGGGGAGTATTTTAGCAATTCGATTTGGGTCGGAGCTCCAACAAACCAAGTAAATGCATCCAAGACCAGCAAATATACCAAGAAAAGCCCAAATCAAATTTGAGCACAATCCGGATCCTGTAGACCGCCAATTGGCAGTCTGGGACCGAACCCTGAGGTCCCCTTGTCTCCTCATGTGTCGAAGGAATCAGATTCTGAGGTTCACACTCATGCTTCTTTGGACCAGAATTCTGAGGTTCCTTCGCACCCTTATGCCCCGAAGGCGCCATTCCCCGAGCGCCTTAAAAAGAAAACCTCGGATCAGCATGACAAGATGCTTGAGATGTTTCGACAAGTTAAGGTGAACATCCCTCTGTTGGAGGTGATTCAACAAATGCCACCTTATGCCAAGGTTCTCAAGGACTTATGCACCAAGAAGAGAAAAACTCATGTTCCATAGAAAACTTTTCTTGCTGCTAACGTGAGTTCTTTGTTGGCACAACCCATGCAAGTCAAATACAAGGACCCTGGTTGTCCTACTATCTCTTGTGTGATTGGTGATGTGTCCATACATCAGGCCTTATTAGACCTTGGTGCATCTGTTAATCTTCTGCCATATTCTATCTATGTCCACCTCGGTCTTGGAGACCTTAAACAAACAAAAACCACTCTTCAATTGGCTGATAGGTCTACGACGAAACCGAGGGGTGTAGTGCAAGATGTGTTGATCAAAGTGGGAGAGTTCATTTATCCAGTCGACTTCTTTGTGCTGGATACTAAACCCGTGCTAAACCCACTTGGACAAATTCCTGTCATTCTGGGGCAACCATTTCTTGCGACTTCCAATGCCTTGATCAATTTTTGCAATGGTCTGATGCGCTTGACTTATGGTAGTCAATGCACTGATTTCAACATCTTCACCATCGGCTAGCGTGGGTAATGAGATCAGGTAGAAGCCTAACAAGCAAGCACGACTCAAATAACTTAAGGCTATAGGTCCTTAGGCTAGACGACGCCTAACTTCGAGGTCACTAGCCTCGACACGCCTCACCTCCATACAATGAAGATCACAATGCCCAGCAAGTGATACCAGATCCGGAGATCCAGTACCTCCTACTATCGACAAGGTAGGCAACGCCGATCAGGCCATGACGGTCTCAACTAGATTGCTCTCCTAGTGCGTCCGCAATCCTTAGGGCCAATGTCAACTTGCTTTTAGAATTAAGGCTTTGATTAAGAGTGATTTTTGGGGCCAAGGAGAGGGTGATGAAATCCCCCACCTTATCTTTTATGGGACAACCCCTCCTTAGTAGTGTTTTGATCCTAAATCTAGCAATCAACGCTCCAATCAAACGCTCAACTCACTCTTGTCCTGATGCAATTCCTACTGACTAATGCATGGTCATACAAGATGCATGAATGAGTGTTGGAAATGCATACCTCACGTCAGCGCTCAACAACTGAAAATAAAGATAAAATAAAAGACAACTACGTTCCTAAGTCAAGTACATGATGCGTGACCTAAACAAGTAAGAATGCCTAATCTTTTGCTTTGGATTTTAAGGCCAAGTTGATTAATGGGGTTTGATTTAATGATCTAGGAGCAAACTACAAGTGAAAACATGAATAATTGCGCTCCCAGACAACTACAATGAACAAAACAACAACCAGAACGAAATTGAGAGATTTTGAGGCTCACCAGGCCGCCAATTGGCGGCCCAGAGCGCTGATTGGCGGTCACTGTTAGGTCTTTCGCTCTCCAATTTCTCCAGTCGCTTCACCTTGAGCTCTAAGATCATTGAAACACACAAAAACTAAAAACAAAAAATTAAAACCACTCGAATCGTCCAATCCAAAGTCTGGACAAAGCACCTCCCCGGCAACGGCGCCAAAAACATGATTGATTCATTTTATATTAACCGTAAGTGCACACCCGCGTTGAAGCGGTGGCAAATACGGGTCGATCCACAGGGAGGTGTGTCGACTTTTGGTTTGTGCGAAGGCGAGTGGGAAAGAAAGGGGAGAATGGTTGGTTACACTAAACTATACTAAAATGCAAAAAGGAAATGGAAGATAAGCAATAAAACTAAACCCCATAGGGGGTAGAGAAATAATGTGAATATAAAGATGTGTGTGTGTGTGTTCAATTATTCTCGTCACAACATGTAATGTATGAAATCATAAAACTAAATCCAACTTTGCCTCCACATGAAATAAGATAAGAACATATCATTAAAACATACAAGACAATAAGTGGAATGAAGCTAAATGAACTCATGTATAAAGACTAGACCCTACTATGCCTCCACATGAATTAAGATAACACATTATCATTAAGACATACAAGACATTAACCAAGGTAAAGGCAACAAGAGTACATACACTACAAATTGTGTTTCCAATATTAATTCCATCCATATCCTCACCTTATCATTTCCCATAAAATAGGTACACTATTATAGGCATAAGCTAAGCTTCATTCAAGAGCATTAGCATATCAAAGATAAGAGTGAAATCTCATTAGATGGTTATGGAAATCATATAAGGCTCAAGGGATTAAGATAACACACACCTAATACACTACATGATCATATCACATATTTCTCCACTGCCCAAATGGGGATGGAACTATTCACTAATCATTACACTACAACCTACATTAACATGAAACATTGTACTGAAATGAAATTAAACTAAGCAAGCAAGAATTATTAAGGAAACTAAAATGACATAAAACAAAACAAGCAAGCATGCATATGAAAGGAAATTAAACTAAGAGAGAAACAACACAACTAAAGGAAAACATCTATTTATTGCTCATTCAATTACAAGTAGCCTCTTTCTCCACCAAAGTTTTGCTTCAAGGCTTCACTCTTAGTAGAGAAGATGGGAACCAAGAGAGTGATGGGGTACATGAGAGGAGGGAGAGTTCTATTTAAAGCCATAGAAAAAGCTAATCCGGGACAATCCCCCGGTATGGGACTAAACAACTACCAACAATAGCCTAAACAAACACTAATACATGTGCATGTGAAATATTAGCGGATCCGGAGAGATCCGGACCGCCAATTAGCGGTCCGAGACCGCCAATTAGCGGTCTATAGGATCCGGATCCATCTGGTTTTCATTCTGGGCTTTTCTTGATGCATTTATTGGTCTTCGATGAATCTACTTCGCTTATTGGTGCTCCGACCCGAATAGAATTGCCAAAATACTCCCCATGATGGTGTGGAGTTTTCTGTTTTGCTCTTTGGTCCTTCGGTCTTATGTTCAGGTCCTTCTCCCTTGCATCTTAGTCCCCAAGTCTCACAATTCAGTCATTTTTCCTGTCTTTTAGTTCATTTCATGCCTCTTCTCATCAAACCTCTTTATTTCTGAGATTCAAACATAAAACTCGTCACGTAGCATAGCTTAGGTGTAAGATAATGGATATAAGATACACATATAAGCATGAAATGATGTCAATCAGTGGTAAAGATGTTTCACCTGGGCTGGCACAAGAAGGTGCCTTATATTCTAATCACGAGACCCTTGAGCCACATTCTTATGATCACGTTGCCTTAGAGCCACATCCTTTTGATCCCATTGTCGTTGAGCCACACCCTTTCGATCATTTGGCCCTTGAGCCACAAGATACCATTTTTATGGCCTCTGGGCCACATGTTGTATATGCTGAGGACCCCATGTGGGTTAAGAATCAACCACCTGATACCATACATTTCAAACAACCAGACAGAGGTTCACCTCTTGTTCTTGCCTTCTATCTTAATCACTCTCAAGAGGCATCAAATGACCACAATGCTTATTAGGGTATCAGGTGGTCTAACAATTTTGCTTTGTATGTTGCGAGAGATGGCAGGTTCCCATTTGATGTCCATTGACATATGAAGATGGGAGCCCATTTTTGTACATAGTTTAAAAAAGACTCTTTCAGTGAGCATCGATTGTTGTGGGCTCCAACCCTTGATTATTTGGGTCTCATTTCTTTCACGTATTTTGATTGACATCATTTCATGCTTATATTTGTATCTTATATCCATTATCTTTCACCTAAACAATGCTATGTCACGAGTTTTATGTTTAGTTTTCAGGAATAAATAGGTTTGAAGAGATGAAGCATAAAATGACCCAAAAGCTGGGAAAAAGGACTGAATTGTGAGATCTGGGGACCAAGATGCAAGGAAGAAGGACCTCATTGCAAGATAAAAGGACCTAAGAGCAAAACAGAATACTCCACACCATCATGGGGAGTATTTTACCAATTCGATTCGGGTCGGAGCTCCAACAAGTCAAGTAACCACATCAAAGACCAAGAATACCATCCAGGAAAGCCTCCAAGAAAGCCCAGACGAATCCGGACCCTGTAGACCGCCAATTGGCGGTCTGGAACCGCAAATTGGCGGTCCAGGTGGATCCGAATCTGCTTAGCTTTTTCTGGCGTGTGTATTAGAGCGTGCTTATGCTATTTATGGTATTTGTTTAGTCCCACATCGGGGGATTGTCCCGGATTAGCTTTTTCCATGGCTATAAATAGAACTCTTCACCTTCCATTGTAATCACTCCATGCTTGAGGACATTCTCCCTAATTGAAGTGAAAGCCTTGAAGCAAGAAACTCAATGGGGGAGATGCTACTGGTATTGTGAGTCTTCAATCAATAAAATTATCTTTGTTTTGTGCTTCTTTTAATGTTGATGCATGTTTTAGTTTAATTGTCTTTTATTAAATCTAGCTTAGATAATATGTCTTCTTATCCTAGTGTAATAGTTAGTGTAATGTGTAGTGAGTAAAAACACTCCCCTTTTGGGGGTGGAAATGATTATCATATATGCAATTAAGGAAGGAAGGGTGTTTATTTTGAAATGTGTTGATTAATATGAATACATGCTTGCTTGTTAGAATAGAACACTTCACTAGATGGGTTTTGCCATAAGTTTTAAGACACCTCCCATGCTTGTTTAGTTTCTTAAATAACCAGCTTGTGTTTATGAATGTTAATCAAAATAGGTTAGTGATTTAATTGATGGGTTTTGCCATGATAAGTAGACACCTCCCATACATGCAAACACTACCTACACATGTGCCTATAGAAAGATATCCTTGCCTCCTTATTGTGTATGTGTAGTCACTCCACCCCCTAAGGGGCCTCTCTCTTACTGATTCCTGCATAATATCAAGTTTCTCTAGCTTAGTTGAAGTATTTGTTAATCTCTTTCTTCCGCATTTACTTCTGCGTAGTTAGCATAGTTAGATTAGCATAAATAACTTTCTTCCACCTTTTTGTGCCACTTGATTTCTGATAAACAAGAGGCTGCTCACCTCCCTGAGGATGACCCGTACTTGCCACCGCTTAATCGTGGCCGTGCGCTTGCGGTTTTAAATAAAATGTTCAACAAGTTTTTGGCGCCGTTGCCGGTGAGGTGCCAGTCCAGACTCTTGTTTGGACGATTCGAGTGGATTTTATTTGTGTTTTGTAGTTTTGCTTTGTTTCAGGAGACTTGGAGTCATCAGGAGGAACGCCTGGAGAAGTTTGGAGTCAAGCTGAGCACTTCAGACCGCAAATCAGCGGCCGGAGACCGCCAATTGGCGGTCTAGTAATCTTTGTTGGCTCTTTTATTTCTTTGGTATGTTTGAATAATTGATGTAGTGATCTGGGATTTAATTTGGCATGTTTTGCCTTATAGTTTGTTCCCAGATCCATAATGAAACCTCCTTTAAGCAACTTGGACCCTAAAACTCAAAGCAAAAGATTAGGCATTCTTGTTGTTTAGGTCATGCATCATGTATGTGACTTAGGCACTTAGATTGTCTTTTATCTTAGCTTTATTTTCTGTTGTTGAGAGCTGGCGTGAAGTACGCACCTTCTACTCTCATTCATGCATTTCGTATGAACATGCATTAGTTAGTAGGAAGTGCATTGCAACAAGTGTGAGTTGAGCGTTTGTTTGGAGAGTTGATTGCTAGATTAGGACTCCAAAACGCTACTAAGGAGGGGTTGTCCCATAAAAGATAAGGTGGGGGATTTCATCACCCTTTCCTTCACCCCACAAACCACACTAATAAAGAGCCTAATTTTTAAAATCAAGTAGACATTGGCCCTAAGGATTTTCAGGCGCATTAGGAAAGTGATCCGGTCCCGACCGTCATGACCTGATCGGCGTTGCCCACTTTGTCGATAGTAGGAGAGACAAGATCCCCGGATCTTGGCTCACTTGCTGGGCTTTGTGGTCCTCGTTGTAGGGAGGTGAGGCGTGTTGAGGCCGTGTGACCTCGCAGTTAGGCGTTGTCTAGCTGTAAGGACCTATAGCGACCTTAGGATTGCTTGAGCCTTGTTTGCTTGTGTGCTTCTACCTGTACCCATCCGCCGTAGCATAAGGACTTCTTCTCTTCTCTCCTGAGTCATTCTTTCTCTCCTGTGTTCCCCCGTCTTCTCCTCTACGCACATTCTTTGTTAAAAAAAAGTTTTGGTGTGTGTGCACCTTTGTGCATGCTTTCATGGACACGAGACGAGAGTGGTCGTTTGACGAGGAGCGTTGTCAATCCGGCTTCGATCATCGATTTCTCGACACCTTCCTCCTCTCGTGTCGCACGCAGTCCAGGTTCAATGGCTGCTAATTTCCGTGAGGAGGAGCAGTTGCTGGACCCACCTGCTCCACCAGTACTTCCAGTTGTCGTTCCCATACCTCTTCGTGATCGATGCTACCCGAGCCGTACAGCTCTACCCTCATGCATCGTATTTCCAGAGGCAAATGGGAACCATTTTGAGGTCAAGCCTCAGTTTATTTCCATGCTCCCTCATTTCACTGGGAAAGGTGACCCCTATATCTTTCTCAGGGAATTTGAGGAGGTCTGTGCTATGTTCAAACTGCAACAACTTAGCACAGACTCCATTCATCTTAGGCTTGTCCCCTTTGCGCTTAAGGATGACGCCAAGAGGTGGTTGTACAGCAACCAGGCGAATGCCTTCAGGACTTGGGATGACTTTCAGTCTGTATTCCTCAAAAAGTATTTTCCAAATCATCGGACTCAACAATTGAGGAACGAAATCAATTCGTTCTATCAACATGAGACCAAATCATTTCATGCATACTTAGAGAGGTTCAAGGAGCTACTATCCTCATGCCCTCACCATGGCATTGAGTTGTGGCGCCTTTGTCAGATTGTGTACGAGGGTCTTCACATCCCGTCAAGAATGCTCCTTGAGTCCATATGTCAAGGAGAGTTCTTGGGGAAGGATGAAAGGGAGGAATGGGCTTTCCTAGAAGACCTTGCTGAGAAAACCATGCAATGGGAGAGTGTGAGGGAACCACCTGCATCATCTAGTATAGGAGCGAGGATCGCGAATGCAAACATGACTAGATCGGGCACCGCATTTGCTATCGATACCACTACGGCCACCGAGGCACGCATGGCGGCCTTAATGCGCCGTATGGATTCGATTGAGCTCCAAAACCAACACGATGTTTCTCATGTGTCTGCATCTGGTTCACCACCATGTCATTTATGTGGTAGGATAGGTCATATAGGGGTGAGTGTGCATCCATTCCTCCTGAGATGAAACATGTAAATGCCATCTATGATAGAACCAGGAATGACCCATATTCATCATCATATAACCCTGGATGGAGGAACCACCCTAATTTTTCATGGAACCATAACAATGCCTCAGGTGGTCCTTCAAACTTTTCTCGACCACCTAACCGACCACACTCCCCTCCCATGCATTCACAGTCGCATCAGCCACCCCAAAGTCAGAATACCAACCAACCAGGTTTCCCAAATTCAAACAACTTGGAAACCCGGTTTAATTCGCTTGAGAACTTAACTCGTGGACTTGAGAACTTTGTAAAAAACTTTATGTCATCCACGAGTCAAGTTCTCACTTCGAATCAGCAGACCATCAAATCTCTCGAGCTTCAGATGGGTTAGTTGGCTCAGTCTGTACATGAGAGAGAGAGAGAGGGAGCCTGCCTAGCCAACCTGTGGCTAACCCCCGTGCTCAACAGCACTCGAACATGCAAAATGCAAGTTCAAGACCACAGGGGGGGCAAGTGAATTACGTGGAAGAACCTGTGGACCATGTTAATGCCATTGTGACCCTGAGAAATGGGAAGCAGGTCAACAACCACGTATCCTTGCCAGAAAATCCATCTGTGCCGCCCCCTTGTGGGAATGATGGTGAGAAAGAGGCCGAGGGTGAGAGTAATACACCAAAGTCTCCTTCTCTGGCTCCGCCCAAGACATACCTACCAAAAGCTCCTTATCCTAGTAGGTTGCCTAAGAAACAGTGACAGTGTGGATAAAATGATGGAGATATTTAAGAAAGTGAATGTAAACATTCCTTTGTTAGACATGATTCAACAAATACCTCCATATGCAAAATTCCTGAAGGATCTCTGTACAACTAAGAGGAAAACCAATGTCCCTAGCAAAGCCTTTTTGGCGGCTAATGTGAGTTCGATCATCTCGAACCTAACGTACGTGAAATTGAAGGACCCGGGCAGTCCAACAATTTCATGTATCATTGGGGATTCTCGCATTAACAATGTTTTGCTAGATCTAGGGTCGGCGGTTAACCTCTTACCTGCTTCTGTGTATCAACGATTAAGCCTAGGCACTGTCAAGCCTACGAAAACAACTTTGCAGTTGGCTGATCGTTCGATCAAAGTTCCGTTGGGGGTCATTGAAGATGTCCTAATCAAGGTCGGTGATTTCATATTTCCTGTTTATTTCGTCGTCCTTTAGACCAAACCAATTAAGACTACCCACTCTCAGATTCCATTGATTTTGGGTAGACCTTTATTGGCGACGTCAAATGCCTTGATCAATTGTCGTACTGGACTCATGAAATTGTCGTTCGGGAACTTGACCACGACATTCCATGTGTTCAATATGGCTAGGCAGCCGACATCTTTCGAGGACCCCATGGCAGTCAATTTTATCCGGGACTTGGAAGAAGAATTGGAAGAAGAGTACCCCCTGATTCATGAGAATTTAAATGATTACTTCATTGATGACTCTAATCATCAAGAGGACGAAGGTGAGTTAAGCAATGATGTGCATGCTGTTCAGTACATGCGAGCTCCTCCTATCTTACATCTCGAGCTAGATATCACGCCTCGCCTTGTGGAGCCACCCACACCTGAGCTCAAAGAACTCCCCAAGGAATTGAAACATGTTTTTCTTGGTCCCAATAGGTCATTTCCGGTGATTATTTCATCGACGTGGACTGGTGATCAGGAAGAACGCCTGATTCAAGTCCTAAAGGAGCACAAATCAGCCATTGGGTGGTCCTTGAGGGACATCAAAGGGATAAGTCCCGACGTCGTGCAGCACCACATCTTTATGGAGGATGAGGCACGACTAAGTCACGACCTACAGAGGCGTTTAAATCCAGCCATGACAGAAGTAGTTAAGAAAGAGATCATCAAGTGTTTAGATCATGGCATCATTTTCCCCATTTCGGACAGTACTTGGGTAAGTCCTTTCCAAATTGTGCCCAAGAAGTCGGGTATCACTGTTGTCCAGAATGATAACAATGAGCTTGTACCCACACGACTTCAAACTGGGTGGAGAGTTTGTATTGACTATAGGAAGTTGAACGCGGTCACGCGTAAGGACCACTTCCCTCTACCTTTCATCGACCAGATGTTGGAGAGACTTGCCGGGCACGCCTATTACTGTTTCCTTGATGGTTATTCGGGGTACAATCAAATCCTAGTCGCCCCCGAAGACCAGGAGAAAACCACGTTCACTTGTCCTTTTGGGACGTTTGCTTATAGACGAATGCCTTTTGGGCTATGCAATGCACCTGCAACATTCCAACGTTGCATGTTAAGTATCTTTTCCGATATGGTCGAGAACTTCCTTGAGATCTTCATGGATGATTTCTCGGTTCATGGCACCTCCTTTGATGAGTGCTTGCACCACTTGAGCCTTGTTCTAAAAAGGTGTTCGGAAACGAACTTAGCCCTTAATTGGGAAAAGTGTCATTTCATGGTCACAAAAGGCATCGTGTTGGGTCACGTGGTATCTTGTGATGGTATCGAGGTGGATAGGGCAAAGATTGAGCTTATCTCTAAGCTTCCGCCACCCACCTCGGTAAAAGAAATCCGTTCATTCCTTGGACACGCCGGTTTTTACCGGTGATTTATTAAGGATTTCAGCAAGATAGCTCGTCCTTTGACGAGCTTGCTTGCTAAAGGAACCTCCTTTGAGTTCACACCCGAGTGCATGACTACATTTGAGTTTCTGAAGCATGAGTTGACCTCCGCTCCTATTATTAAGGCACCGGTGTGGACTCTACCATTCGAGCTGATGTGTGATGCTTCTGATTACGTGATAGGAGCGGTTTTGGGTCAGAAAGTCGACAAATTGTCTCATGTGATCTATTATGCATGTCGTACTCTCAATGACGCCCAACTCAACTACTCCGTTAGTAAGAAAGAGTTCCTCGCGATCATATTTGCATTGGAAAAAGTTTGCCAGTACCTCATAGGGTCGCATGTCATCATCTACACTGATCACTCAGCTCTTCGCTACCTTTTGTCTAAAAAGGATGCGAAACCCCGTCTCCTACGTTGGATCTTGTTGTTACAGGAATTCGAGCTCGAAATACGGGACAAGAAGGGATGTGAGAATGTCGTGGCTGATCACCTATCTCGCATCCCCATTGATCTTTCACCGGATCCACCGGTGAACGAGTTTTTTCCTGATGAGAACCTTATGGCAATAGCCTCACCTCCCTGGTTCACTGACATTATGAACTATTTAGCAACCAGGGAGGTGCCGGCTCATTGGAGACACAGTGAGACTGCGAAGTTCAAGTCGTTAGTCAAGCACTTCTATTGGGATGATCCATACTTATTTAAGTATTGTGCTGATCAAATCATAAGGAGGTGCATTCCTGACGACGAGATTCAGAGTGTCTTGTCCTTTTGCCATAAGGAGGCATGTGGTGGGCACTTCGGTGCCAAGAAAACCGCTGCCAAAGTGCTCCAATGCGGTTTTTATTGGCCTACTTTGTTCCAAGATGCTTTTGCATTTTGCAAAGCATGCGATAGGTGCCAACGTGTGGGCCGCATTGGTAGATGAGATATGATGCCACTCAATCCTATCTTAGTGGTTAGCATCTTTGATGTTTGGGGAATTGACTTCATGGGTCCCTTCCCCGTGTCCCATGGTCACACTTACATCCTGGTGGCGGTCGATTATGTGTCAAAGTGGGTTGAAGCAATCCCCACTCGCACTAACGATCGCAAGGTTGTGATCAAATTTCTTGAAGAACACATCTTCGCGAGGTTTGGGACACCTCGTTGTATCATAAGTGATCGGGGGACTCACTTTGTGAACCGATCCCTTAAGGCAGTGCTGAGGAAATACTCCATCACACACAAGTTGGCCACACCTTATCATCCTCAAACCTGTGGCCAGGTGGAAATTTCCAACCGTCAACTCAAGCAAATTCTTGAGAAAACGGTTAATGCTTCAAGGAAAGATTGGTCAGTCAAGCTTAATGATGCATTGTGGGCTTTCCGTACTGCATTTAAAACCGACCTTGGCATGTCCCCCTACCGGCTAGTTTATGGCAAAGCTTGCCATCTTCCGGTAGAACTTGACCACCGGGCATTATGGGCAATCAAACATCTTAACATGAGTCTTGATGTTTCCGGTGCCAATCGCAAGTTAGACCTCAACGAGTTGGAGGAGTTGAGAAATGAATCTTATGAGAATACCAAGATCTGCAAGTCCCGCACAAAAAATTTCCACGATCGCTTGGTGCGAATCAAAACCTTCGAGGTGGGACAAAAGGTCTTGTTGTATAATTCTCGCCTCCACTTGTTTCCGGGGAAACTTCGGAGCCGTTGGTCAGGACCCTACATTGTTTTAACCGTCTCCCCTCATGGGGCGGTTGAGATTCAAAATCCTAGGAATGGGGACATGTTCAAAGTTAATGGAGAACGCCTCAAACCATACTTGGAAGGGACCACAGCAGAGGTCGAGGAGGAAGTCGTGCCTTTGCACGAACACCCCACGGATGTGGTCACTTGATGTGATCCATCCCTCCATTTGTTTGTACATACCTTTGTTTTATGTCAAAAAAACAAAAAAAAGGAAAAAGATAAAAAGCAAAAAAAATTGGAAGGCCTATGTGATATTTTCCCTTTCCCTTGATTAAAAAACGTGTTTTCCCCTGACCTACGCATTATTCCAGCAGAGGAAAACACGTTTCTCCTCCAGATCTCGCCTCCACCCAAATTTATCCCCCAGATCCACTGAACGGACCGCCAATTAGCGGTTTGACACCGCCGATCAGCGGTCCGTTGTTCTCAGTTTCAAGATTTGCTTCGTCTGGGTGTTTCATTTGGGATTCTTAGTTGTTTGCGTGGTTGGGAGTCTGTGTTGCGTCTGGAATCAGCGTGGGGTGGTCTTCTCTCCGCTCGTTCCGTGTTCGTCTTCGCCGTCGTGTGCCTCGCCGCTAAAGCTCGCCAAGGTAGGTTCACGTATGGCCAGCCATCATTTAATTCCAGAACTCAATTTTGCCTCCCTGATTCGTGAATTCGGAGAACCCTTCTACGATCGAATCGTAGCTAAAGGGTGGTACCATTTATTGTATGAGGGCGATGAATCCATGTACGTAGAGCCTCTCGTACATGAATTCTTTACTAAACTTGAGCGTGACCAGACCGGTCCACTCGAGTTCAGTATCACTCTCAGAGGGGTGAAACACACCGTGACACCCCAGCTGATCTCCGACGCGACTGGGATCCCCTTGGTTGATGAGCTCGCTCCTACCCACGATATCAATTTTTATCGATCTATGCTTGGGCGTGGGCAGCCTGTATCATCACATGGGGGAGTACCTAATGTGAACATTTACTCCAATGTGCACATTGTAGCCAGGTGGGTGTGTAGAAATGTGCTGGGCCAAGAGCGGACCTCCACATTTTTCACACCTAGTTTGCGAATCGTGTATAGTCTGATGGACGGTTCACCACACTGCATTTGTCGAACATTGTTCGACGTTTTGGTGAATGCCAGGCTGAAAGATATACACTGTTTGTCGACTCTGGTTACCAAATTGTCTGGCATGTTGGACATCCCACGATTTGAGCGCATGCTGAGTCGCCAAGGCACCGACCTCGAGGTAGCGAAGATGACGTCGTCATTTCGCCATTGCCTTCCTGAGGCATGGGTGCCTGACTTTATGGAGGAGGATGTTAGAGCCAGTTCCTCAAGGTCGTCTGTGAGCTCAGGAACGCTCTTCAACACCGACATTTCTGAGATGGCGGTCGAGCAGCAGAACGTCATCTTAGCCAAGCAAAACCGGAAGATCTATAGGAAGTTGTCGGCTCTTGAGAGAGGTGCCTCTTCGGGCACTTCTGGCCGCCATCATTAGTCCGGTACACCCTATCCATGTATTGGCACCATTTTGCAATACATTGAGGACAATGCATGGATTAGGTGTGGGGGGGTGTTTTCAAGTTTATACATAGTTTGTGTTTTGTTTTGATTTTTTTTTGCTTTCTTTTGTTTGTACTGCTAGGATCATGTTAGTGTGCCACATTTAACATTGATATACCTGCTTGCCATGATCCCTGGGTGACTTGTCTTCTTTCGGTTGCCTAGTGCTTTAAAATTTTAACATTTCTTTCAAAATCTTAATGTGTTTGTGAAAGAAAATGTTTTTGTAGGTTTTGCGTGTGTTTAGCATGTGCAAAACCGTTGAGAGGCAAAGTAAAAATAAAGCTCCCAAAATTGTATTGAACTTGATGCATTAGGATTTCTAGTTTACTGGCTTTAGGTCTTATCGAGTCGTTAGGATGCACCCCGGTTTTCCCTCGGGGGGCGTGTAATCATAGGGTTTCAGCACTCAAACATTTAACGAAGTCCACCCTGAACCTAGTGACTCAAATAATTCGTGTCTGTTAGTATAAGGAAGTTTGTCGTATTCAAGGGCCCTTAATCTCTTTTTGTGAAACTTAAGTGTAGGGGTTTTGGTTCCCATGTAGATAAGTAAATAAGTGGTGTTCTCTCTTCTCGCACGGCTCCTATCACTCGGGAAAGTAGGTCTGAGGGGACTTTGTGCCTGGTGCTTTCGAGTCATCTGACTTGGAATGCACCGACCGAACTCCCGTTACACGGGTGGTAGGGATCGCCCTATGTGGAGATTTGGGGGAAGGTGTACGTGATAGTGTAAGTCCTCATAGGCAATGATGCACGAAACCTGACCCTGGGAGAATCAAACACCAACCAATAAAATGCTATGTCTTGAAAAGAAAAAAAAAAGAAAAAAGAAAATAAAAAGAAAATAAAAAGAGTCAAATAAGAACCAAAATGGACTCTACACATTGTATCACGTTCAGAAGTTAAGGTTGCCCATGTCTTTCACTTAAGTCCTTAACTAACTCTCACGAATAACTCATTAGGCTAGGTGTGTGGACCGATTACATTTATAGAGTCGACCCGTAGTATTATCGCGTCCCATGATCGACATATGAGTCCAACGAGTCGTGTAGCTAGATTGATTAATGCATCTTGTTCGGATTTTGTGGGTATATCCGCTGAAAACCCTCAGGAGACAACACTCCTCCTTGGCAACAAGGAGGTTTAACGGCTTGTTGCACGTGCTAAGCGCAACCGTGATTCCTACGAAAGTGAGTTAGGATTTCTGGTTTTTTCGTATGCTTTTCTCTTTCTTTGTGTTGCTCGGGACTAGCAAAAGTTAGGTGTGGGGGTATTTGATTGACATCATGCTTATATTTGTATCTTATATCCATTAACTTTCACCTAAACAATGCTATGTCACGAGTTTTATGTTTAGTTTTCACGAGTAAATAGGTTTGAAGAGATGAAGCATAAAAGGACCCAAAAGCTGGGAAAAAGGACTGAATTGTGAGATCTGGGGACCAAAATGCAAGGAAGAAGGACCTGATTGCAAGACAGAAGGACCTAAGAGCAAAACAGAATACTCCACACCATCATGGGGAGTATTTTACCAATTCGATTCGGGTCGGAGCTCCAACAAGTCAAGTAACTGAATCAAAGACCAAGAATACCATCCAGGAAAGCCTCCAAGAAACCCCAGATGAATCCGGACCCTGTAGCCCGCCAATTGGCGGTCTGGAACCGCTAATTGGTGGTCCAGGTGGATCCGAATCCGCTTAGCTTTTTCTGGCGTGTGTATTAGAGCGTGCTTATGCTATTTATGGTATTTTATTTAGTCCCACATCGGGGGATTGTCCCGGATTAGCTTTTTCCATGGCTATAAATAGAACTCTTCACCTTCCATTGTAATCACTCCATGCTTGTGGCCATTCTCCCTAATTGAAGTGAAAGCCTTGAAGCAAGAAACTCAATGGGGGAGATGCTACTGGTATTGTGAGTCTTCAATCAATAAAATTGTCTTTGTTTTGTGCTTCTTTTAATGTTGATGCATGTTTTAGTTTAATTGTCTTTTATTAAATCTAGCTTAGTTAATATGTCTTCTTATCCTAGTGTAATAGTTAGTGTAATGTGTAGTGAGTAAAAGCACTCCCCTTTTGGGGGTGGAAATGATTATCATATATGCAATTAAGGAAGGAAGGGTGTTTATTTTGAAATGTGTTGATTAATATGAATACATGCTTGCTTGTTAGAATAGAACACTTCACTAGATGGGTTTTGCCATAAGTTTTAAGACACCTCCCATGCTTGTTTAGTTTCTTAAATAACCTGCTTGTGTTTATGAATGTTAATCAAAATAGGTTAGTGATTTAATTGATGGGCTTTGCCATGATAAGTAGACACCTCCCATACATGCAAACACTACCTACACTTGTGCCTATAGAAAGATATTCTTGCCTCGTTATTGTGTATGTGTAGTCACTCCACCCCCTAACGGGCCTCTCTCTTACTAATTCCTGCATAATATCAAGTTTCTCTAGCTTAGTTGAAGTATTTGTTAATCTCTTTCTTCCGCATTTGCTTCTTCGTAGTTAGCATAGTTTAAATTAGCATAAATAACTTTCTTCCACCTTTTTGTGCCACTTGATTTCTAATAAACAAGAGGTTGCTCACCTCCCTGAGGACGACCCGTACTGGCCACCGCTTCATTGCGGCCGTGCACTTGCGGTTTTAAATAAAACGTTCAACATATTTGTATCCCTTCTTTAGCATCTCACAAGTTTTGAGGAAATTCGGGTTTGTGTCCATCAGCATGACCTTGCACTTCCCTTTGTACTTCTTGTTGGTGAGATCTCTCCTTTTTCATGCAAAAATCCATGTAGTATTTTGCTCACATTCATTGAGGACAATGCATGTAGTAGGTGTGGGGGTGTTGTTTACGTGTGTACATAGTTGAGTCTTTTCTTTTTATTTAATATTTATTTTGTGTGCATTGTTAGGGTCATGTTATTGTGCTGCATTTAATATAGATATATCTTCTTGCCATGATCCTTGGGTGACTTGTCTTCTTTTGCTTGCCTAATGCTTTAAAATTTTCACATTTCTTTCAAAATCTTCATGTGTTTGTGAAAGAAAATGTTTAATGGGTTTTGCGTGTGTTTAGCATGTGCAAAACCATTGAGAGGCAAAGTAAAAAGAAAGCTCCCAAAATTGTCTGGAACTTGATGTGTTAGCATATCTAGTACAGTGGCTTTAGGACTTATCAAGTCGTTAGGATGCACCCCAGTTTTCCCTCGGGGAGCGAGTAATCATAGGATTTCAGTGCTCAAACATTTAAAGAAGTCCACCCTGAACCTAATGAATTAATAATTCGTGTCTGTTAATTTAAGGGAGTTTGTTGTAGTCAAGGACCCTTTAAATCATGTTGTGAGACATTAATTGTAGGGCTTTTGGTTCATGTGTAGATAAGAAATAAGTGAGTAGGTGTTCTGTCTTCTCACACTGCTCCTATCACTCGGGAAAGTAGGTCTGAGGGGACTTTCTGCCTGATGCTTTCGAGTCATCTGACTTGGGATGCGCCGACTGAACTCTCGTTAGACGGGTGGTAGGGATTGCCCTATGTGGAGATTTGGGGAAAGGTGTACGTGATAATGTAAGTCCTCATGGGCAGTAAAGCACGAAACCTGACCCCGGGAGAATGAAACTCCAACTAATAAAAAGAAAAGAAAGGAAGAAGAAAAAAAAGAAAAGAAAAAATGCAAATAAGAACCTTAATGGACTTTACACTTTGTATCACTTGAGGATATTGAGGTTGTCCATGTCTTTCACTTAATCCCTCATTTAACTTGCACGAATGGTTCATTAGGCTAGGTGTGTGGACTGATTACCTATATAGAGTCGGCCCGTAGGATTACCGCGTCCAATGATCGACAAAATTTGTCCATCGAGTCGAGTGTCTAGATTGAATAATGCATCTTGTTCGGCTTTTGTGGGTATATCTGCTGAAAACCCTCAGGAGATAACACTCCTCCTCCTTGGTGACAAGGAGGTTTAACGGCTTGTTGCACATGCTAAGTGCTACTGTGATTCCTAGGAAAGTGAATTCGGATTTCTTGTTTTTCGTTTGCTTTCTCTTTCTTTGTTTTGCTCGGGAAAAGCAAAAACATAGGTGTGGGGGTATTTGACTTACATCATTTCACGGTTATATTTCTATCTTATATCCATTATCTTTCACCTAATCAATGCTACGTAAGGAGCTTTATGTTTGAATTTTAGAAATAAAGTGGTTTGAAGAGAAGAGGCATGAAAGGACCTAAGAGATAGGAAAAAGGACTGAGTTGAGAGACTCGAGGACTAAGATGCAAGGGAGAAGGACCTAAAAGTAAGACCGAAGGACCAAAGAGCAAAACAGAAAACTCCACACCATCATGGGGAGTATTTTGGCAATTTGATTCGGGTCGGAGCTCAAATAAACGAAGTATATGCATCAAAGACCAACAAAGACATCCAGAAAAGCCCACAACAAATTCCAGCCGGATCCAGAGTTTATAGACCGCCAATTGGCGGTCTGGGACGGTTATTGGCGGTCTGGATCTCTCCAGAGCAGCTAAGACTTATGGATCGCATGTATTAGTGTTTGTTTAGGCTATTTTTGGTATTTGTTTAGTCCCATACCGGGGGATTGTCCCGGATTACCTTTTTCTATGCCTATAAATAGAACTCTCCCTCCTCTCTTGTACCCCATCACTCTCTTGGTGGTCATCCTCTCTACTAGGAGTTCAAGCCTTGAAGCAAAAACCCTGGTGGAGAGAGGCTACTTGTAAATTGAGTGAGTAATAAATAGATGTTTCCTTTAGTTGTGTTGTTTCTTCTTAGTTTAATTTCCTTTAAAATGCTTGCATGCTTGTTTCGTTTTATGTCATTTTAGCTTCTTTAATATTCCTTGCCTGCTTAGTTTAATTTCATTTCAGTAGAATGTTTCATTTTAATGTATGTTGTAGTGTAATGATTAGTTAGTAGTTCTATCCCCATTTGGGAGGTGGAGAAATATGTGATATGATCATGTAGTGTTTTAGGTGTGTGTTATCTTAATCCCTTGAGCCTTCTATGATTTCCATAACCATCTAATGAGATTTCACTCTTATCTTTGATATGCTAATGCTTTTGAATGAAGCTTAGCTTATGTTTAGATTAGTGTACCTATTTTATGGGGAATGATGAGGTGAGGATATGGATGGAATTAATATTGGAAACAAAATTTGTAGTGTATGTACTCTTGTTGCCTTTACCATGGTTATTGTTGTATGTTTTAATGATAATTTGTTATCTTAATTCATGTGGAGGCATAGTCGGGTCTAGTCTTTATACATGTGTTCATTTAGCTTCATTCCACTTATTGTCTTGTATGTTTTGATGATATGTTCTTATCTTATTTCATGTGGAGGCAAAGATGGATTTAGTTTGATGATTTCATGCACTACATGTTGTGAGGAGCATAATTGAACACACACACACATCTTTATATTCACATTATTTCTCTACCCCCTATGGGATTTAGTTTTATTGCTTATCTTCCATTTCCTTTTTGCAATGTAGTATAGTTTAGTGTAACCAACCATTCTCCCCTTTCTTTCCCACTCGCCTTCGCACAAACCAAAAGTCGACACACCTCACTGTGGATCGACCTGTATTTGCCACCGCTTCAACACGGTCGTGCACTTGCGGTTAATATATAACGAAACAATAAATCATAACGACTTGATAAGACCTAAAGCCAGTAAACTAGATATCATAATGCATCATCGGGTTTGCACATGCTAAACACACACAAAACCCACAAAACATTTTCTTTCGCAAACACATGTAGATTTTTGAAAGAACTGTGAAAATTTTAAAGCAGTAGGCAAGCAAAACAAGACAAGTCACCCAAGGATCATAGTAAACCGATACATCGATATTAAATGTAGCACACTAACACGACCCTATCAATGCACACAAAAGAAAACAAAATCAAAGGAAAAGACTCAACTATGTACACACGTAAAACACCCCCTCCCACACACCTACTTCATGCATTGTCCTCAATGAATGTGAGCATGATACTCCATGGATTTATGCATGAAAAAGGGAAGATATCACCAACATGAAGTGCAACAGGAAGTTCATGGTTATAGTGATGGACACAAACCCGAATTCCCTCAAAACCAGTGAGTTACTGAAGAAGGGAGACAAATACGCGAAGAAATGGGGCCCAAGTACACATGGGTTGGGGCCCACAAAAATCAATGCTCGCTCATGGAGTCTTTTATTACTCATTTTTTTGTTTTGTTTTGTTTTTTTTTGTTTTTTTGATTGATTTTATTACAAGATATATACATCAACAAAGATATTCTCACAATCATTTGGTCAAGGAACATCAAATGAGAATATCGAGTTATAAGGACCAGAGACTTGCCGAAACGGGCAAACTTCACTGGTACTCTGAGGTGTCATGAGGGATGAAAGGTCAAAGTTGAAAGGCTCGAACCCCTCATGATATTGGTTGGGTGTAGGCAACATGAACGAGTGAAGTTGTGTTGCCTCACTAGGGTTTAGTTGCTTATTGAACAAAACCCTCCAACCAATAGGTGGGTGCATTGGAATGAGTTCCTCAAGCTCATTCGATGGATGCAACAGACCTGCATCACTAAGAATGGGGCTTCTCCCCAAGTCATCCAACAAGGACCTCCCACCATCATTTATATCATAAAGCATAAGCTTGGTCGTAGGTGGGTCCTTGTTGGAGTCAATCTGAAGCTCAAATGGCTCAATAGACCTAGGACATGGGGTTAGAACACCTTCTGGAATGGGCATATAATGAGGTGTGTCCCCCCACTAATGGTCTCAACTGAATCATGTAACGAACACTCCCGTTGGACATTTATGTTTCATGCCAGCTCACTTTGTTGCATTGCAAAGACAGGCAATGAGTTTTCGATGCGCTCCCACAAAGTCATTGGTCTATCCTGTCGAGCTAAAGGTGGTGGTGCACCAAGAACTCGATCCTGACTGAATCTCTCTTCCTCTCGAGTCAGAGGAGGAGGAGAAGGAGGTCTACGTGGTGGTGGGAGCGGACCGAGGTAATCCACGTATGGAACCCGGTCTCCCCTGTCACCACGAGAAGACTCGGCCTCACGCTCCAAAGGAGCACGAGGCGGAGATGGCCGATCACCAAGACCATCCATCTCAGAAAAATACACTCTCTCAAGTCGAGCGCTCTCACCAGAACGAGCCCAACCTCGCATAAAATGCTTGACTCGACTCTAAAATAACACACAACAGAAGGTGTACTCAGAGGAAGAGACTACTCGTAGAGAATAGATGAGGAGAGGACTCAGATGAGGAGGGAAGAATCCTTAGATCTAGCGGGGGTAATTGGATCAGGTAGAAGCCTAACTAGCAAGCACAGCTAAATCAACTTAAGGCTATGGGTCCTTAGGCTAGACGACGCCTAACTCTCCTAGTGCGTCCGCAATTCTTAGGGTCAATGTCTACTTGCTTTTAGAATTAAGGCTTTGATTAAGATTGATTTTTAGGGCCAAGGAAAGGGTGATGAAATCCCCCACCTTAACTTTTATGGAACAACCCCTCCTTAGTAGTGTTTTGATCCTAAATCTAGCAATCAACGCTCCAATCAAATGCTCAACTCACTCTTGTCCTGATGCAATTCCTACTAAGTAATGCATGGTCATACAATATGCATGAATGAGGGTAGGAAATGTGTACCTGATGCCAGCACTCAACAACTAAAAATAAAGCTAAAATCAAAGACAACTACGTGCCTAAGTCAAGTACATGATGCGTGACCTAAACAAGTACGAATGTCTACTCTTTTGCTTTGGATTTTAAGGCCATATTGATTAATGGGGATTGGTTTAATAATCTGGGAGCAAACTAGAAGTCACAGCATGCAAAATTGTGCTCCCAGATAACTGCAATTAAAGAACCAACTACCAGAACAAAAATGAAGGCTAATTACGCTCACCAGGCCGCCAACTGGCGGTCCCAGACCGCTGATTGGCGGTCACTGTTGAGTGTTTTGCTCTCCAATTTGTCCAGTAGCCTCCCCATTAGCTCAAGGATCCCTGAAACCAACAAAAACTAAAAGCAAAAAGTTAAAACCACTCGAATCGCCCAAACTAAAATCTGGACAGAGCACCTCCCCGACAACGGTGCCCAAAACTTGATTGTTTCGTTATATATTAACCGCAAGTGCACAGCCGCGTTGAAGCGGTGGCAAATACGTGTCGATCCATGGGGAGGTGTGTCGACTTTTGGTTTGTGCGAAGGCGAGTGGGAAAGAAATGGGAGAATGGTTGGTTACACTAAACTATACTACAATGCAAAAAGGAAATGGAAGATAAGCAATAAATCTAAACCCCATAGGGGGTAGAGAAATAATGTGAATATAAAGATGTGTGTGTGTGTGTGTGTTCAATTATGCTCCTCAAAACATGTAGTGCATGAAATCATAAAACTAAATCCAACTTTGCCTCCACATGAAATAAGATAAGAACATATCATTAAAACATACATGACAATAAGTGGAATGAAGCTAAATGAACTCATGTATAAAGACTAGACCCTACTATACCTCCACTTGAATTAATATAACACATTATCATTCAGATATACAAGACATTAACCAAGGTAAAGGCAACAAGAGTACATACACTACAAATTGTGTTTCCAATATTAATTCCATCCATATCCTAGCCTTATCATTACCCATAAAATAGGTACACTAATCTAAGCATAAGCTAAGCTTCATTCAAGAGCATTAGTATATCAAAGATAAGAGTGAAATCCCATTAGATGATTATGGAAATTATATAAGGCTCAAGGGATTAAGATAACACACACCTAATACACTACATGATCATATCACATATTTCTCCACCCCCCAAATGGGGATGGAACTATTGACAAATCATTACACTACAACCTACATCAAAATGAAACATTCTACTGAAGTGAAATTAAACTAAGCAAGCAAGGAATATTAAAGAAGCTAAAATGACATAAAACAAAACAAGCATGCAAGCATATTAAAGGAAATTAAACTAAGAAGAAACAACACAACTAAAGGAAAACATCTATTTATTACTCACTCAATTTAGAAGTAGCCTCTCTCCACCAGGGTTTTTGCTTCAAGGCTTGAACTCCTAGTAGAGTGGATGGCCACCAAGAGAGTGATGGGGTACAGAGAGGAGGGAGAGTTCTATTTATAGCCATAGAAAAAGGTAATCCGGGACAATCCCCCGGTATGGGACTACACAAATACCAAAAATAGCCTAAAAACACTAATACATGTGCTCCAGATGTCTTACCGGATCCGGAGAGATCCGGACCACCAATTGGCAGTCCTAGACCGCCAATTGGCGGTCCATAAACTCTGGAACCGAAATTTGTTGTGGGCTTTTCTGGATGTTTTTGTTGGTCTTTGATGCATATACTTCGTTTATTGGAGCTCCGACCCGAATCGAATTGCCAAAATACTCCCCATGATTGTGTAGAGTTTTCTTTTTTGCTCTTTGATCCTTCGGTCTTACTTTTTGGTCCTTCTACCTTCCATCTTAGTCCTCAAGTCTCTCAACTCAGTCCTTTTTCCTATCTTTTAGGTCCTTTCATGCCTCTTCTCTTCAAACCACTTTATTTATGAAATTCAAACATAAAGCTCGTTATGTAGCATTGATTAGGTGAAAGATAATGGATATAAGATGCAAATTTAAGCACAAAATGTTGTCAATCAAATAGTGAAGTGTCCAACTCTCACTAGTAATCTCAACTAAATCGTGCACCCCGATTTTCCCTCGGGGGGCGTGTAATCATAGGGTTTTAGTACTTGATGAGAATTAAATTTATACCGCAAGTGCACGGTGTCAATGAAGACGTGGCAAGTACGGGTCGAACACAAGGAGGGAGAGATATTGTTATTTCTGTGATTTTCGAATTAAGGGAAGGAAGAGAGAGAAAACATGCATTTGGTTTGAGATTTTTGGTTTTTAATTTCTTAAGCAAGAACAACAAAACAAATTAAGAGTAAAGCAAAGAAGGGTGAGAGTCCAGCGGGTGGAGGTTTAGATTTCGGGTTTTGATTAGAGAAATCAGAAACTTATAATAAATCATATTAGTTATAAAGCATTACATGATAAATGATTTAACACAAACTCAAGTAATCAAAATATCCTAACACGAAATTAAAATAATAACCTTATTCTCTTCTCATCACCCTAAATCCGTCACCCCCACCCTTTGGAAAGAGGTAGAAACACATGGAAGGAGGGAAGGAGAAGGGGTCCTAGAGAGATTACAATAGAAAACTAAAAAGACAAAATAAAACAACAAAACTTTATTACTAAATTATGGAATAAAAACTAGAACATAAGCTAACAACCATCACAACATCGTTTCAGGGCTATTTATAGCGATACAAGGGACTTAGGTATCAAAAAGAAAAGTACACGCGTCAACACACAACCGGAAAAATTTTAGAGCATGGATCTAATTTGGTGGAGCGGATTCGTCGCATGTTGTACATAAGGTGCGGCGGATTCGCCACCTTTTTAGCTCCGATTTAATCCGGATTTTTCCTGTGTGTTTATGGTATGATTTCAATATCCTTTGCGCATCTGGATTGATTCTTTCCTTTCTTTTGAGCTCCGACTATTTCTTTATATATTTGGAGATCCACATTGATTTTTCTTTAGATTTTATCCATAATAATGAAAGCTACTCATAATTTGCAATTAGGTCCTTGGCCTTTTGCAATTAAGTCCTTGTCTACTTTTGTGCTTAAGTCCTTGTCCTTTTTGTAATTAGGTCTTGAAAGCTTTTATGCTTGGATGCATTTCCATTTGAAACCCGATAATCTTGAACTTGGTCTTTATGCCAGGAATGAGACTCTTGCACGCATTTACGCCGGGATATGGGTAATTTGCATTCAGGTCCCTGTATTCTGTAAATAAGACTAAACACATACCTTAGTAGCATTTATTGATATAAAATTAATCTAAATGAAAGACATATGATGCAATGTATGCAATGCATCAAATACCCCCACACCTAGATTTTGCTAGTCCCTAGCAAAACAGAATATAAGAAAAATGAAAACAGGGAAATCCTAACTCACTTTCGTAGGAATCACGGTTGCACTTAGCATGTGCAACAAGCCTATAAACCCCCAAGTTTCCTTAGAGTACGAGTTTTGTCTCGTGAGGGTTTTCAGTTGACACACTCACAAAGTCTTAATTAAACATTCCATTAATAAGTTTCAATATCTCCACCTCAACCTTATACATCTCACTGAGAATTCTTGCATGCTCATTATACAAATCTAACTTATAAAAACTCTGACTTGATCTTTGTTCCTCCAACATTCACACCACTAACCCTTCTACACATGTTATTACTTAAATTATTTTGCACGCCTCCTCTGGTGGTGAAGTATCATTCGGATCAACCATGGCATGGATAATTTTTTAGCTTTGGGCCTTGAGTATCTTAAAGTTTTTCTTTTTTTTCTTTTTTTCCGTGATTCAACACATTTGCTTTTTGACACTTTTACCCTTTTTGCATTCGTGTAGCGAGTTTGGTCGATAATCCCGAGCTGGTAGACTCAAGTTGTCGGGTTTCAAGATACCCCTACGGACCAGTGACTCAAAGGCTTGGGCTTTTGTAATCATTTTGCAAAATGTGCTTTCCTCACTTTTATTTTCCTCAAGGCTTAATTGCTATTAGAAGTCCACACTTCCCGGTATATTTTCCTCAACCTCTGCTTTTTATCGACCACTTCAAAGATTTGATTCATCCAATTTAAGTGCATACATGTCTTAAAGGGTAATGGGTTATTTCTTTGGAACTTAGATTTATGTCATAGTTTCTACAAGCAGAACTATATAATAAGGAACAAAAACTCAATGCAATTTGTACTCGGGTTTTGGCAGTTCAATCTTAAGCTATGTCCTGGAACATTGAATTTTTTTTTTACTAAAAGAACAGAAAAACAAAACAGATAGATAGACACCCCCCACACCTAAATCATGCATTGTCCTCAATGTATGCAAATATAAAGCAAATGCACTTATTACCTGAGTCAACTTGCGGTAGAGGGGTTGAATTTGCTCAGAGTCAACCATAGTCAGAACTGGATTGAATGACACCATGTTGGTGCATGTATCGAGTTGAATTGTGCCACATGTTGCACTGAGAATCCTGAGGCACAGATTGCACACCCCTCAAATGTATTGATTCTCTTATTTGTTCGAGTGATGGTGGGTGTGTCGCAGAATTACTCCTCCTTTTCTCACTTCCTTTTTGATTTTGTGATGATTTATTTGATTCAGAATTCTTATAAATACGCGATATCATCACAACATCACTTTGATTGCATACTATTTCTGGCTCATTATTAACATGAAAGATATTAAATTCAGCTTTTAAGTTTCCAAAAGATAGTTGCATGAGCCCATTTCGGCAATTTATCAAAGCTTCAGAAGTGGCTAAAAAGGGTCTGCCTAGTATTACAGGGATTTGTCTCTTAGGATCGACAACAGGTTCAGTGTCTAGAACGACAAAATCCACTGGGTAAATGAAGTCACCAACCTTAATCAAAACATCCTCTACTATACCTCTTGGTTTCTTAATAGAGCAGTCAGCAAATTGAAGAGTTGTCTTAGAGGGTTTTAGTGGACCAAGGTTGAGCTGCTCGTAGACAGAGAACGGGAGTAGGTTAACACTAGCACCAAGGTCTAGAAGGGCTTTGTTGATAAAAGTATCTCCTATTGCACATGAAATTGTGGGACACCCAGGGTCCTTATATTTTATAGGAGATGAGTTGGACAGAATAGAGCTTATGTTTGCAGTTAAGAAAGCCTTCTTTGGTACGTTGGTTTTTCTCTTTTTAGTGCACAAATCTTTTAAGAATTCAGCATAAGCAGGTATTTGTTGAATCATATCTAAGAGTGGAATATTTACCTTAACTTGCTTAAATACTTCCAAGATTTTCTCCATTTGTGCACTTGAGTTCTTTTTGAGTCTATTGGGGAACAGAGCTTTAGGAACATAGACTCGCTCAGGTTGAGATATGGGTTCAGGTTGAGTAGGTGGGTTGGGCGTTTCAGATTGGACGTCAGGTTCAATGGTTAAGTCATATGTGGTTGCTTTATGGCTAGATTGATTAGACGTTCTAGGATTTACCACATTGTTATCAACTTGTCTTCCGGACCGTAATGATACTACTGCATTTATTTGTTGGAACAGTCCTTCCTCATGAACCATTTGAACCGGTCTAGGGTTGTTATTTCCTGAAGGTGGTTGATAGTGCTGATATTGATTATTAGATCTTGGGTTCACCTCAGGTTGACTTGGAAACCGACCCTTTTCTCTTTCACCTACTATTTGTGCTAGTTGGCTGACTTGTGTCTCTAGCCTTTGGAAGGACTGGTTGGTTGTTTGTATAAAGGTTTTCATCAAATTTTCCAAGCTTGTCAACCTAACCTTATGATCTCCATTGTTACTGAACCCAGATGATGTATTATTTTGGTTATACGGGTTTGGTTGTTGTCTAGGAGGTTGACCTTGTTGGCTTGATGAGAAATTGGAATTATTATGCCAACCCGAGTTATAGGTTGATGCGTATGGATCATTTCTAGCATGGTTAAACGTGGCATTAACTTGTTCCCAGTACGCACAATCCTCCATTAAATGACCAGTCTGACCACATCTAGAGCAAGGGATAGACGAGGCTTGTCGTGTTTGTAGTTCTAGACTTTCCATTCTGCGCATAAGGGTAGCTAGTTTTGCTTCAGCCGCTATATTGGCCTCTACAGCTAAGACACCTGGTTTGGGTTGACTTGCTATTCTAGATCCTATACTTGGGTTAAGCGGTGTTCTAGCATTGTCCCATTGCATACTATTTTCAGCTAAATCCTCAAGAAAAAGTCCAAGCATCATTTTCATTTTTGGACATGAAGTTCCCTTGGCTTACGGATTCTACCATAACCCTAGATGTGGGTGTCAATCCCTCATAAATAATTTGGCACAATTGCCATCTTGGAATTCCGTGATAAGGGCATTGGGTCAGCACACTTTTAAATCTTTCTAGATAGGAATAGAACGGCTCGCTCTCAGACTGAACGAATGCAACAATTTCATTCCTAATCCTCATAGTCTTATGGTTGGGGAAATATTTTTTCAGGAATACTTGAACAAACTCAGCCCAACTCCTAATAGATCTTTCGGCTAGACTATATAGCCATTTCTTAGCGTCGTCTTTCAGTGCTAGAGGCACAAATTTCAGACGCACTGCCTCCTCAGGAATATGCTGGTATTGCATAACAGAGCAGATTTCCTCAAATTCTCTATGGAAGATATATGGGTCTTCCCTAGAGGTGAACTTAGGCAACATACTCATGTATTGTGCCTTAAGTTCGAAATCGCGACCCTAGATGGTGGGCATAACGATGCACGATGGCTGAGCAGCCATCGCTGGGTAGCATCGCTCCCTCAGAGTTATTGGTTGTGCAACAGGTGGGTTCACTACATTCTCACCCATTGGATCCGGGTGAGGTGGTGCAGCAGATGAATTGGGGCTAAGTTCCAGACTGGAATGTAGATGGACTCGTGAGAGTCGATTACTCAAGTCCCGAATCAAAATCTGAGTGCACCCGGTTGAATCCATTTTTGAATTCAAATTCGAAATTTAAATTCCAAATTCAATTTCAAGAATTAATTACAAAAAAAATTCGTTTTTTTTTAAATTTTGTTTTCAAAAATGGAAACAAACAATAGAATGGGGAAAGATGAGAATGGAATCCTAATCTAGAGAATTGATGTGAGAAGAGAAAGAAGACTCAGATGAGAAGGGAAACTTAACTCTAAAGATAGAAAAGAGGGTTGGTCAGAAATTTCCTAAACAAACACAGTTCAAACAATCCTACACCTAGTGTCGCTTAAATCTAGACGACTCCTAACTGGTTGAGTCAAATTGATTCGCTTGATTCACCTCTCTCACTATTCAAACCAACTTGGCCAGGCCGTGTATAGCTAGTGGGGGCGCTTCCGACAGGGTCGGTGCGAAATAGACAACCACTTCGCTTGGAAGACTTACGTCAACAAAAAAACACTTTCTAGACACCAAATTAAATTCAATCAGCTTCAAGTCATAGCAAGTCAAACCAATCTTCTCCTTAATTGACTATGAGTCCTTAGGGGCCAATGTCTAATTGATTTTAATTTTAAGGCTTAGGTGACACTTTAAGATTGTGATTTGTGAGCCACGGAAGGGTGATGAAATCCCCACCGTATCTTTTCCTACGGAGTTACCCTTAAGATAGTTTAACTTAAATCTAGCAAAGATAGTCAAACAATGGTCTTTAGATGGGGGCAATTGCAAGGTTGTATGCAAACTAAATTATATGCTTAAATGCAATCGTTAAAACCGCAATACGTACCTTGCCTCCAGCACTCTTCAACAAGAATTTGTTGGCTTTTTGGCCTTAATCTATGTTTTGATGATTTAATTAACCTAATCTTAATTATGATGATGTAGAGTAGCACACATATTGCATTGCATATATATTGTATTGTGCTAACCTCTACAGGTGATCAAGACTCAAGAAAGAAGGAAATGAAGTCAAGACTTGTAATTAAAGCTAAATCGAAGACATGTAATCTTGCTTTATTTTGAGTCTTAGGAACATGTGTAAATTGAGCATACAAGAGTTAAAAACCAATCACATACACACTAGGCTCCTTAGAGAAGTCACACACAAAATTTCACCTTATTTGGACTTCATTAGATCACCCAAACCTTAGTCGGAAATCACTTATAAACTTAAACCCAGATTTCCTGTGTGAACCGGTCGACCGAACCAGTTCTCAGTTCGACCGGTTTATAATAGACTCTCCATAGTGATTTTACCGAACTCTACCGGTCGACCGGTTCTACCTTTTCGGTCGACCGATCCCGGATTTTAATATGACCGTTTTTCTTGTTGTATTCCTATAACGGTCGTATTTGTATAAAACAAAACTTAACCCCAAAATACATTCAGTAACCGGTCGAACGAAGACCTTGTTTTGGTCGACCGGTTGAACATATTTTCAGAAACCAAATTCCCTGCTATCGGTCGACACATTTCTCGTTCGACCGATTGACCTTTGTCTCAACCGAATCCCCTTCTCGGTCGACCGCCCCATACTTTGGTTCGACCGATTCACTTAAGTAGAGTTAAGTTCTAGCTCGTTTGTCCGACCGAATATTCTTTTGTTCGACCGTTCTCTTTGAAATCAAGTTAACGGTGGACCGGTTTACTAGTTTCGGTCGACCGGTTCTGGACAGATTTGCAGCCCGATTTTCTGCTTTGTGTATCTTGCACAAAACCCAATCAAATCTATCCCCAACGGCTAGAATACCTTAGGAGCTTATAAATAGAGGATCAAGACTTGTTGTTAACACAACTCTCCAACTCCAATTGTCCCAACTCATTAGAGTGAAACCTCAATCCTCAAAGCTCCCAATTCTACACTCCATAAGCCTAAACTTCACACATTTGATCATATACTCATCCTACTCAAAGTGTGCTCAATTAGAGAGTGAATCCCACTCAGTTACAAGTGTTGTCAAAAGAAGCAAGGACTTCGGTGAAAGCCCGAAGTATCCCTCTCGGATTGTGAGAGGAAGAATTCAAGCAAGCGAGGGTTGTTCGCGTTGCTTGTGGTGTAAAGGCGTTCTCTCCCGGCCCAGAATGGGGAGTGGTTAGTGAAGACGTAGGCGGAGCTCGCGGAGTCGAGCGGAGCTTACAAGAGAGGACTAGGACCCGGGTGGGGTGCCGAACCTCTATAAAAACGCCGTGTCTTCTTGTGGTTTGCATGTTATTTCCCTACTAGTCTTTAAATTGTTTCCGCTGCGTTTATTGCTTGATTAGTTAGGGATTAGATTAATAGTGATTAGTGGACCCATAACCCACACGATCCTACATTTGGTATCAGAGCCTTGTTAGCTAAATTTCATTATTTTACCGTAATTTTAGCATGGCTTCAACATCTAATCACTTAGAGGGTTTATGCACCACAAGGCCTCCTTTGCTTAATGGGTCAAATTATGATTATTGGAAAAATAGAATGAAACTCTTTTTAATATCAAATGACCTTAAGTATTGGAAGTTTATTAAAAATCCATACATACCCCCAAATGAAGATGATTTAGATTCTCTATCTAGGGCTCAAATGAAAGAAATTGAAATGAACTCTAAAATCATGAACATTCTTTATTGTGGCCTTAATGAGGGAGAATACAATAGAATTAGGGGTTGTGAAAGTGCAAATGAAATATGGCATAGGTTACAAATGCATCATGAGGGTGATAGTAAAACTAAAGAAACTAGGGTTAGTCTTCTCATGCATAAATATGAAATATTTTCTATGCAAATCGGTGAGAACATAAGCGACACGAACACTCGCTTCACCGATATCACTAACTCTCTTTTGATTCTTGGAAGAAGGATAAATGAAGGAGAGATGACTCGAAAATTCCTCCGATCATTGAGCAACGATTGGGAAGACAAGGTCGTGGCAATCGAAGAATCGCACGATCTTTCAAAATTGAAGATGGAGGAACTCATTGGAAATCTCATGGCCTATGAGCTCCAATTGAGTCATCGAAGAGAGAAGGAAGCTTCAAAGAAAAACTCCATGGTGACATTACATGCAAATTTTGATGAGCCAAGGAGGGTGGAAGAAGAGGACATTGAGGTCCTTGCCCAAGACTTCTTCAAATACCTCAAGAGGGATAAGGGAGAAAAGAATGAAAGAAGAGGTAGAAGAAGTGAGAAAAGAGAAAAAGAAAAAGAGAGGGAGGAGAGTGAAAATGAGAGAAGAGAAGGGGAGAAGAAAAAGGAGAGAAGGGAGAGGAGAAAAGAAAAGGAGAAGAGCAAGAGAAGAGAAAGGAAGGAGGAAGAACACAAGGCTACATGGGATGATTCTTCATCACCATCATCATCGTCTTCTTCCTTGCAAAGTAGAAGAGAAGTGGCTCACTCATGCTTCATGGCTATTGAAGATCAAAGTGAGGTAGATTCTAACTCTTGTTCTAGTAATTCATGCTCAACTAAGTCTTATTATAGTGATAGCTCAAACTCTAGTGCAAATAATGAAAATTATACACATGATGAGCTTCAAAATGCATTCCATGGCTTAGTTAAACAATATGAGATCATTTGTGATAAAAACAAGAATGCTAGAAAGTTAATCAAAGATCTCCAAAGCCAAATTGAAACATGCATGAATGAGAAGAATGAGGTGGTTGCTAAACTAGAAAATTATGCATCAAATTTTGATAAATCAAAAGCAACACCTATAGATTGTGAACAATTAGATCTTCAAGCTTGCAATGTACAATTAAGAAAAGATCTAGAAAAATTCACACATGGAACTAAGATGCTTAACATGCTATTAGGTAGTCAAAGACAATCTTTGCAAAAACATGGGTTAGGATACAATGCAAAATTGAAAAACCATGTATCTCACACTACTCTAAATGGAAAGCACTTAGTTGTAAACCATAATTCCTCAAGTGTGTGGGCTCCCAAAACCAAAATGGTTTGGGTTCCCAAAGCTAACATTCAATGACCCAAAGTTGTTTGGGTACCTAAATCTACTCTTGTAGGAGCTTGATGAGGAGATTGGTGGTGGCCGGGTGAGCTCAAGAGTCAAATTCAAATCCGGTTGCATCACCAAATGAGATTGGAGCTAAATTTGAATTCAACATTGGTATAAATTCCTATCTATACAATTCATGTTAAATTAGCTCTAATCTAGCTTCATATGCTTAATTGACATATCATATAGTTTAATTCATTGCAAATCATATACTCTATTCATTGCAAATTATTTATCACATCCATTGATTCTAAATGTCAAATTTTAAATGGATGTTAGAATAAGGCTTAAGTTGAAACTTAAATGAACTTAACTTGAATCATACTCATTGTTTCCATTTAGCCTTATTGATAGGGGGAGCTTAAATGTTATATTTTTTAAAGTAATGAAGTGCAAAATTTAGGGGGAGCAACTTCATTACAAGACATCCAAATTCTATGCTTAAAGTCATATTAATTTTTGTTTTTGATGGATGTCAAAGGGGGAGAGATAACTAAGGGGGTAACTTGTAATTTGGCATAAAATTGAACAAAAACTATGCACATCCATAGGGGGAGCATTAATATGCATAGTTTACATATACAAATTCCATGTATTTAGATAGAATTAAGATATAGGTTGCCATCATCAAAAAGGGGGAGATTGTTGGCTTTTTGGCCGTAATCTATGTTTTGATGATTTAATTAACCTAATCTTAATTATGATGATGTAGAGTAGCACACATATTGCATTGCATATATATTGTATTGTGCTAACCTCTACAGGTGATCAAGACTCAAGAAAGAAGGAAATGAAGTCAAGACATGTAATTAAAGCTAAATCGAAGACATGTAATGTTTATTTATTTTGAGTCTTAGGAACATGTGTAAATTGAGCATACAAGAGTTAAAAACCAATCACATACACACTAGGCTCCTTAGAGAAGTCACACACAAAATTTCACCTTATTTGGACTTCATTAGATCACCCAAACCTTAGTCGGAAATCACTTATAAACTTAAACCCAGATTTCCTGTGTGAACCGGTCGACCGAACCAGTTCTCAGTTCGACCGGTTTATAACAGACTCTCCACAGTGATTTAACCGAACTCTACCGGTCGACCGGTTCTACCTTTTCGGTCGACCGATCCCGGATTTTAATATGACCGTTTTTCTTGTTGTATTCCTATAACGGTCGTATTCGTATAAAACAAAACTTAACCCCAAAATACATTCAGTAACCGGTCGAACGAAGACCTTGTTTCGGTCGACCGGTTGAACATATTTTCATAAACCAAATTCCCTGCTATCGGTCGACACATTTCTCGTTCGACCGATTGACCTTTGTCTCAACCGAATCCCCTTCTCGGTCGACCGCCCCATACTTTGGTTCGACCGATTCACTTAAGTAGAGTTAAGTTCTAGCTCGTTTGTCCGACCGAATATTCTTTTGTTCGACCGTTCTCTTTGAAATCAAGTTAACGGTCGACCGGTTTACTAGTTTCGGTCGACCGGTTCTGGACAGATTTGCAGCCCGATTTTCTGCTTTGTGTATCTTGCACAAAACCCAATTAAATCTATCCCCAACGGCTAGAATACCTTAGGAGCTTATAAATAGAGGATCAAGACTTGTTGTTAACACAACTCTCCAACTCCAATTGTCCCAACTCATTAGAGTGAAACCTCAATCCTCAAAGCTCCCAATTCTACACTCCATAAGCCTAAACTTCACACATTTGATCATATACTCATCCTACTCAAAGTGTGCTCAATTAGAGAGTGAATCCCACTCAGTTACAAGTGTTGTCAAAAGAAGCAAGGACTTCGGTGAAAGCCCGAAGTATCCCTCTCGGATTGTGAGAGGAAGAATTCAAGCAAGCGAGGGTTGTTCGTGTTGCTTGTGGTGTAAAGGCGTTCTCTCCCGGCCCGGAACGGGGAGTGGTTAGTGAAGACGTAGGCGGAGCTCGCGGAGTCGAGCGGAGCTTACAAGAGAGGACTAGGACCCGGGTGGGGTGCCGAACCTCTATAAAAACGCCGTGTCTTCTTGTGGTTTGCATGTTATTTCCCTACTAGTCTTTAAATTGTTTCCGCTGCGTTTATTGCTTGATTAGTTAGGGATTAGATTAATAGTGATTAGTGGACCCATAACCCACACGATCCTACAGAATTAATTTGCAAGAATTTTGCAAGAATAATGCAAACAAAACATTATATAATGCATGCACTAAGTTCTTCTAGTTTTGCAAATTTTTAGGTCAGAGTTGAATTATTGCCAATTATGGAATTTAAGCTTAACACGTGCAGTTCTACAAAAGGAAATTTTACGGAACTAGAAAGTACGAGGAAAAAGGCAACAAAGGTTACCTACGCAATGCTCAGTCGGGTTAACCACCTGCTCTCGAAATTTCCAGATGCTCTACGCGTCCACCCAGATATGGAGACGACCCCAGAAAATGTTGAAGCCCATATGCTTCAAATGTGCGGCGATTCCGCCACCTTTGTTGCTCAGACTGTGTTTAGATTTCGTCGCGCGCTTTGTTGTCTCCTGAAACACAAATCCAAATACTTAGATCGCGCACAAGATAAACAGAATAGAATCGAAATCAACAAAAAAAACAAAATCTGTGTCGCCTCCCCGGCAACGGCGCCAAAAACATGATGAGAAATAAATTTATACCGCAAGTGCACGACGTCAATGAAGACGTGGCAAGTACGGGTCGAACATAAGGAGGGAGAGATATTGTTATTTCTGTGATTTTCGAATTAAGGGAAGGAAGAGAGAGAAAACATGGGTTTGGTTTGAGATTTTTGGTTTTTAATTTCTTAAGCAAGAACAACAAAAACAAATTAAGAGTAAAGCAAAGAAGGGTGAGAGTCCAGCGGGTGGAGGTTTAGATTTCGGGTTTTGATTAGAGAAATCAGAAACTTATAATAAATCATATTAGTTATAAAGCATTACATGATAAATGATTTAACACAAACTCAAGTAATCAAAATATCCTAACACGAAATTAATATAATAACATTATTCTCTTCTCATCACCCTAAATCAGTCACCCCCACCCTTTGGAAAGAGTTAGAAACTCATGGAATGAGGGAAGGAGAAGCGGTCCTAGAGAGATTACAAAAGAAAACTAAAAACACAAAATAAAACAACAAAACTTTATTACTAAATTACGGAATAAGAACTAGAACATAAGCTAAGGACCATCACAACATCGTTTCAGGGCTATTTAGAGCCGATACAAGGGACTTAGGTATCAAAGAGGAAAGTACACGTGTCAACACGCAACCGGTAAAAATTTTAGAGCATGGATCTAATTTGGTGTGGCGGATTCGCCACCTTTTTAGCTCCGATTTAATCCGGATTTTTCCTGTGTGTTTATGGTATGATTTCAATATCCTTTGCGCATCTTGATTGATTGTTTCCTTTCTTTTGAGCTCAGACTTTATTTCTTTATATATTTGGAGATCCACATTGATTTTTCTTTAGATTTTCCCTCATAATAATGAAAGCTACTCGTAATTTGCAATTAGGTCCTTGGCCTTTTGCAAATAAGTCCTTGTCCACTTTTGTGCTTAAGTCCTTGTCCTTTTTGTAATTAGGTCTTGAATGCTTTTATGCTTGGATGCATTTCCATTTGAAACCCGATAATCTTGAACTTGGTCTTTATGCCAGGAATGAGACTCTTGCACACATTTATGCTCGGGAAATGGGTAATTTGCATTCAGGTCCCTGTATTCTGTAAATAAGACTAAACACATACCTTTGTAGCATTTATTGATATAAAATTAATCTAAATGCAAGACTATGATGCAATGTATGCAATGCATCAAATACCCCCACACCTAGATTTTGCTAGTCCCTAGCAAAACAGAATATAAGAAAAATGTAAACAGGGAAATCCTAACTCACTTTCGTAGGAATCACGGTTGCACTTAGCATGTGCAACAAGCCTGTAAACCCCCAAGTTTCCTTAAAGGACGAGTTTTGTCTCGTAAGGGTTTTCAGTTGACACACCCACAAAGTCTTAATTCAACATTCGATCAATAACTCTCAATATCTCCACCTCAACCTTATACATCTCACTGAGAATTCTTGCATGCTCATTATACAAATCTAACTTATAAAAACTCTGACTTAGTCTTTGTTCCTCCAACATTCACACCACTAACCCTTCTACACATGTTATTACTTAAATTATTTTGCACGCCTCCTCTGGTGGTGAAGTATCATTCGGATCTACCATGGCATGGATCATTCTTTTAGCTTTAGGCATTGAGTATCTTAAAGTTTTTTTTTCTTTTTCTTTTTTTCCGTGATTCAACACATTTGCTTTTTGACACTTTTACCCTTTTTGCATTCGTGTAGCGAGTTTGGTCGATAATCCCGAGCTGGTAGACTCAAGTTACCGGGTTTCAAGATACCCCTACGGACCAGTGACTCAAAGGCTTGGGCTTTTGTAATCATTTTTTCCTCAACCTCTGCTTTTTATCGACCACTTCAAAGATTTGATTCATCCTATTTAAGTGCATACATGTCTTAAAGGGTAATGGGTTATTTCTTTGGAACTTAGATTTATGTCATAGTTTCTACAAGTAGAACTATATAATAAGGAACAAAAACTCAATGCAATTTGTACTCGGGTTTTGGCAGTTCAATCTTAAGCTATGTCCTGGAACATTGAATTTTTTTTACTAAAAGAACAGAAAAACAAAACAGATAGATAGACACCCCCCACACCTAAATCATGCATTGTCCTCAATGTATGCAAATATAAAGCAAATGCACTTATTACCTGAGTCAACTTGCGGTAGAGGGGTTGAATTTGCTCAGAGTCAACCATAGTCAGAACTGGATTGAATGACACCATGTTGGTGCATGTATCGAGTTGAATTGTGCCACATGTTGCACTGAGAATCCTGAGGCACAGATTGCACACCCCTCAAATGTATTGATTCTCTTATTTGTTCGAGTGATGGTGGGTGTCACAGAATTACTCCTCCTTTTCTCACTTCCTTTTTGATTTTGTGATGATTTATTTGATTCAGAAATCTTATAAATACGCGATCTCATCACAACATCACTTTGATTGCATACTATTTCTGGCTCATTATTAACATGAAAGATATTAAATTCAGCTTTTAAGTTTCCAAAAGATAGTTGCATGAGCCCATTTCGGCAATTTATCAAAGCTTCAGAAGTGGCTAAAAAGGGTCTGCCTAGTATTACAGGGATTTGTCTCTTAGGATCGACAACAGGTTCAGTGTCTAGAACGACAAAATCCACTGGGTAAATGAAGTCACCAACCTTAATCAAAACATCCTCTACTATACCTCTTGGTTTCTTAATAGAGCAGTCAGCAAATTGAAGAGTTGTCTTAGAGGGTTTTAGTGGACCAAGGTTGAGCTGCTCGTAGACAGAGAACGGGAGTAGGTTAACACTAGCACCAAGGTCTAGAAGGGCTTTGTTGATAAAAGTATCTCCTATTGCACATGAAATTGTGGGACACCCAGGGTCCTTATATTTTATAGGAGATGAGTTGGACAGAATAGAGCTTATGTTTGCAGTTAAGAAAGCCTTCTTTGGTACGTTGTTTTTTCTCTTTTTAGTGCACAAATCCTTTAAGAATTTAGCAAAAGCAGGTATTTGTTGAATCATATCTAAGAGTGGAATATTCACTTTAACTTGCTTAAATACTTCCAAGATTTTCTCCATTTGTGCACTTGAGTTCTTTTTTAGTCTATTGGGGAACAGAGCTTTAGGAACATAGACTCGCTCAGGTTGAGATATGGGTTCAGGTTGAGTAGGTGGGTTGGGCGTTTCAGATTGGACGTCAGGTTCAATGGTTAAGTCATATGTGGTTGCTTTATGGCTAGATTGATTAGACGTTCTAGGATTTACCACATTGTTATCAACTTGTCTTCCGGACCGTAATGATACTACTGCATTTATTTGTTGGAACAGTCCTTCCTCATGAACCATTTGAACCGGTCTAGTGTTGTTATTTCCTGAAGGTGGTTGATAGTGCTGATATTGATTATTAGATCTTGGGTTCACCTCAGGTTGACTTGGAAACCGACCCTTTTCTCTTTCACCTACTATTTGTGCTAGTTGGCTGACTTGTGTCTCTAGCCTTTGGAATGACTGGTTGGTTGTTTGTATAAAGGTTTTCATCAAATTTTCCAAGCTTGTCAACCTAACCTTATGATCTCCATTGTTACTGAACCCAGATGATGTATTATTTTGGTTATACGGGTTTGGTTGTTGTCTAGGAGGTTGACCTTATTGGCTTGATGAGAAATTGGAATTATTACGCCAACCCGAGTTATAGGTTGATGCGTATGGGTCATTTCTAGCATGGTTAAACGTGGCATTAACTTGTTCCCAGTCCGCACAATCCTCCATTAAATGACCAGTCTCACCACATCTAGAGTAAGGGATAGACGAGGCTTGTCGTGTTTGTAGTTCTAGACTTTCCATTCTGCGCATAAGGGTAGCTAGTTTTGCTTCAGCCGCTATATTGGCCTCTACAGCTAAGACACCTGGTTTGGGTTGACTTGCTATTCTAGATCCTATACTTGGGTTAAGCGGTGTTCTAACATTGTCCCATTGCATACTATTTTCAGCTAAATCCTCAAGAAAAGTCCAGGCATCATTTTCATTTTTGGACATGAAGTTCCCTTGGCTTACGGATTCTACCATAACCCTAGATGTGGGTGTCAATCCCTCATAAATAATTTGGCACAATTGCCATCTTGGAATTCCGTGATAAGGGCATTGGGTCAGCACACTTTTAAATCTTTCTAGATAGGAATAGAACGGCTCGCTCTTACACTGAACGAATGCAACAATTTCATTCCTAATCCTCATAGTCTTATGGTTGGGGAAATATTTTATTGCGTTAATGGAGATAAAAAAAGAATATTAATTATTAGTGTGTTTGGACTTGTGATAGCATTTTAAGAAGAGAAAACAAAATAAAATCGAGTTTCTCTGGCATGGCTAGAAATTTAATAGAAAACTAAATTGAGACAAATGGAGAAGAATGAAGAGAAAGACGTTCGTACGCAACTTTCTCCAAAATCATAAAGAGGGAATGAAAAAAAGTTATTGTTCTAGTTTTATGGCTAAATTATTCCTATTGCTTTCAAAATGCAACAATAACTCGTAGAAAAATATACTTAAATTAATTTGTAATGATTCTTTTTGATTCTTGTACTTCTATATTTCTATCCAAACAAACCATAAATGAAAAGATATATTGAAGTCACAGAATTTGAAATATACACGTACCATATGGATTTTACCAAAAACTACTCTTACCACACCATGGTGCTAATGGTAATGAATCGAAAAGGTGGACTGTTCAAAATAAATTTGTACACTCTTCAAAACCAGTTTCCCTTAAGTAATTATGTGCCACGCACCCCCTTTGAACCTATGATCAAAAGTAACATGTATATTAATACTTGTCTATTTATCTTTCTTCCAGTGAATGCCCTTTTAAATTACTCTCAATTCTGTGGTTCCACCACCAATGTGTTTCTGGTGCAGGTTCTACACTTAAAAAAATGCACCGTAGAAAGTGAAATATCACCTTGCACTTGACTACAGATTTTTTACATAATTAACAAACACTGACGTCCCTGACCTCACCAATCGTATATTAATTATTAGGATATCTTAGAAATTTCTTACATCTATAAGTCGTTCTTGTAACCCATTAGCTAAGCAAATCAATCAAATTTCTTTAGTAATTTATTTATAATATCACTAATCAAGTTTCAAGAACCAAAGTCACGCACAAGATTTGCAGTTGCACCTTTACCTATTTCACCATTTTCGTACCGTTTTGCTTTAGTCCAGAGCATGTTCACTGTTCAAAAATTCATACTATCATATGTTTGACAAATACTATATTTTAACATCTATATAGCACAACATATTATCAAATTACATGGTATGTCTGGGAACTGTCGAGCCATCTCAAGTTCCATAGATCTTTAATGGGCTACTGCATGCTAATTGGAATTTGAACGACTGGTGGCCTGGCGGACGTCCGATCCTTAGGATATTGGATTAATCTGAGGATTAAGATGATGTTTGCCCAAAGCACTGACACGTGGCGCACTCTCATTGGCTGCGCATTAGGGTTTTTGGGTGGGGCCATCTATATAAGGAGGGGAGCCTCCCATTGGATGGACTAATTCTTGTGTGCAAACCCTAGCCCCACCAAACCCTAGCCGCCACTTCTCCCTCTCTCTCCCATTCGTCCCTCCACATCCACCAAGCTAATCCGTAGACTCTTGGGTTGTGGACACGTGGTTCTTCTCCAAGAGAGTAGAAGACCGACCGGTGCTCCAGAGGATTCCGTGAGGTGATCGCCGATCCATTCCGCTGCCACAGGTTCTCTCCAACAAAGGTAATTCTGAACCTGTAGATTCAATCGTAGATTGCTAACATTGGTACCAGAGCCATCTTGGTC
This sequence comes from Triglochin maritima, assembly GCA_963682175.1. Taxonomy (NCBI): domain Eukaryota; kingdom Viridiplantae; phylum Streptophyta; class Magnoliopsida; order Alismatales; family Juncaginaceae; genus Triglochin; species Triglochin maritima. Next base: position 15,743,552 of record OY821786.1, read on the forward strand.
ACCTCCGAATTTTTTTAGCACTTTCTTATTTCATATATGTTGAAATAATTTCGGTAGTTGTTGAGAGAAATCGCATACATGTGTAGTTTTGTTTCTCTTCTTCATGCGCCTAGGGTTTGATGGCATTTTTCTCACCCTTGCGCATGTTTTTTTCTTGATTCATTTCATTACATGCGAATTGTATTACAAGTTTCATCATTATTTCATTCTTGAGCATAGCTTAGATTTCATTTTATGCATGTCCCTAGGGTTACATGTTAATCTATGTTTGTTGCGCATTTTTTTTCATCCAAGAAGCCTGCGGCTTGAGCATATTTTGTTCTTGATAATATGCGCATATATGTTGTTTGAAATATGATGATAATTTTACAAGAGTTAATTATTGCATGTATCATATAATGTGATCATATATTTCGGATGGTATGATTTGATTGTGCATTTTTTTTAAAAAAAGACTCTTGTACATACATCTAAAGTTAGATGCTTGTTGCCTTATTCATGTATATGTAATTTTTTAATCACATGTGTATGCATCTAGGATTAGATGTTGATTGCAAAATCATGTACATACATGAATATTGAGTTACCATATTGAATATTTCGGATTTTTTGGAATGAGAGCATTCATTTCATTTGAAATATTTCCTTTATGATTGAATGCACATATATGTTAATCTCATTAAGGATTTTCGGATTTCTTTTGGAATGATTGCATGCATTTCATTTGAAATATTTTCTTTTCATCAAATGTGCATATATGTGATGTCATCCACCAAAGAATTTCGATTTTTTCTTTCCATTAGAAGTAGCATAATTATTATTGATTGCATGGTTATATTGATTATGGAAAGATTGGCTAATTCAGGAATTTTTGGGAAGATATTATGGGCTGGAATTTTATTGCCTTTAAAAATATGTTTGGATGCTTTCCTTTGATGCAAAAATATGTGTTGCTCTCCACCAAAGAATTTCGAATTTTTCTTTCCATTAGAAGTAGCATAATTATTATTGATTGCATGCTTATATTGATTATGGAAAGATTGGCTAATTCTGAAATTTTTGGGAAGATATTATGGGCTGGACTTTTATTGCCTTAAAAATATGTTTGGATGCTTTCCTTTGATGCAAAAATATGTGTTGCTCTCCACCATATAATTTCGGATTTTTCTTCCCTAATCAAAGTAGGATAATTTTGTGCTATCATGATTATATTGATTATGGAAAGAAAGAAAAAAATTCTGTTTTGTGAATGATTATTGTGGAGATTGGTTTTCATTACCTAACACGTTTTTTTTGCCTATTTTCGTGCCCCATTCATGCATTGTTTCCTTATGCATTACTTCCTTATTGTTTGAATGAGGTGCACACTTTATGGTATTTTTTTCATACGTCGGATTGTGCTAACATATGGAAAGATTGTGGCTATGTGGAATGAATGATTGCTGATTTTATTTACTGCCTTTTTGAGAGATGAGCGTAATTTCATTCATTTAATTCCATTTGCAATAGTTATCGCAATGGGCTGTAATATTTATGCGCTGTAATATTTATGGACTGTAATAATTATGGACTGTGGACTGTTTATTGCCCTAAGGAGACGAGGGGCTCCTTTATTTTTATTATTGCGATATTATTGCTATAAGACTCATGCAGGTTCCCGTCGACGAGGCTAAATCCCTAATGGGGATCATTAGCTCGATATGGAAGTAATGTAGTAATCATATCTGTGTGATGTTGATTGTTTTTTTTGAAAACCGTTTTTGGGAACTCGCATGCCTAGTGGGAGTTGCAAGGTAGAAGTGTTTTGTGTGAACCACCTTGCAACCGGGGGCAAATATCTTTCTTATTTGCTGATTTTCCATGATTTAAAACGTTTTTTTTGGATCATTAAATCATGATGGAGCTCAATATCTAGATTAGTAAAATGGCTTTTTTAACTATTGCATGAGGATTTGATCGAATGCTATATGTTTTTTTTGGTCTGAATGCTATAGCTATTAAGTCAGTTTATTCTTTATGATTATTGTAGCTCGTTATATTTTATGCTAGAACTCATGTATCGCTATGTATTTTGATTGTCCTAGATTCTTTATGGCTGCTTCCAAAAGCATTGTCGCTGATCTGACTCGAGGAGATAAACTCCATGAAAGAAATTACGATCTGTGGCATCGTAAAATTGAGTATCTCTTAGAGGATCAGGACATGTTGGAAAACATAAACCAATCTATGTCTCCCCCCGAGGAGGGGAATACTGCGCAACATCGCAGAAACTTGGATGTTTATAATGCATGGAAAAAGAAAGACCGAATTGCTCGAATTACAATTCTAAGTTCGATGAGGGACGATCTGTTACTGCGGTTCGAAAAGTTTTGAACTGCAAAGGCCTTGTGGGAAGCTGTGAAGTTTCAGTACGGAGTGACCTCCGTCACAAGGGCCCGTCAGCTTGGGTTTATGTTTGATGGGTATAAAATGTGTCAAGGTCACACAATGAGGCAGCATATTACCGCAATGTCAAACATGATTAGCGAGCTGAGCGCTGCCGGTCGTGCTAAGACCGATGAGGAGCAAGTGTCTGCTCTCATCAGATCATTGCCTTCGAAGAGTTGGGAGCATATGAAAGTCCATCTGACCCATGCTGATGACATCAGGACATTTGACCAGGCCGCAAAACACCTAGAGCTGGAGGAGGACCGCATGCTTGCGGAAGCCCCTCTAACTGAAGTGTTTGCTGCTGAACCTGGCGCTCCTCGGAGGAGTGCAGGTTTTAAGCGCAAAAGAGATAGAGCTCAGGGTTTTAAAGGCAAGAAGGGTGCAAATGCAAGCAAAACATAAAACAAAGCTGGAAAGAAACGACCTCGAGGATCCAGAGGTGGGAAAGATAAGTCTAATGTGACTTGTTTTAACTGCCGAAAGACTGGACATTTTGCTCGTGAGTGCACTGAGCAAAAAGTAATTACTGTGTGTAATCCCTCGAATTGTAACGTGACTAGTTCTGTGATGCTCACTGATCATTCTCCTGTGTGGATTGTGGAAACTTCGTGGTCGCAACCACATCAACGGAGTCGTCGCTCGGTCAGTCCATCAATCATCATCTCAGTAGGTGCCCAGCTGAGGAAAACATAGCCGGAACAGTATCGGCCCATCAATCATCATCGTCAGAACAATATCGGGGGCATCACCGACACAACATCGGTGGTCCAACAATACGTCCGGCACAGCATCAGACGGGTCCAGACCGAAGTCTGCCAGGTCATCACGCTCCACGGGCCGCAAACACCAACCACGCCGCTATAAAAGCAGGGCAGCGACCTCCGTAGCCATCCAGGCCAATAGTCACCTCACGCAACGATAGTTGCGTGCTCGCACAATCATCATACATTGGGATCTGCGATCCCTCAGGCCTGCTACTCTACAATGAGTCCAATCAATCCATCACATCAAGTCACTATCCATACACGGAGGTGACACGTCCCGAACACCCACACTCCTCCACACGGTGGACCCTGGGTAGGCACGAGTAAGCGCCCACTGTCACCTCTCGGCTCACGCACAAGGCGACGACACGGGTTTTCGTGGACAGAGTTGCTATCCTAAAAGGACCGGGAATTCAGTTCTGTGCACAAACGGTCGACCGTAAGAGGCAACCCGGTCGACCGTTCCCATGGAAGGTTCGGTCGACCAAAAGTCTGTAACGGTCGAACTCTCTGCTCAAAACTTAAATCCCAACAGTCGAACAGATATCTAAAACCGGTTGACCGATACGAGGTCAAAATCCGGAGTCTGGTCAAAATCAATACAATACTACCGGTCGACCGACTCAGGGGTCTCGGTCGACCGAAAACTACCAGGGCATCCTAGCAGTTCTAAGTCATAAACAGTAGAACACATAACAACAATCGATCGAACTAACATGCATCTCTATTCACTACACTTAAGTTCCGGTCAAAACGCCAAAGACTATGGACCCTTCTAACATAAACTCAAGTAATCAAAATATACTAACACGAAATTAAAATAATAACATTCATTCATCTTCTCTTCACCCTAATCCGTCACCTCCACCCTTTAGAAGGAGTTAGAAACTCATAGAGGGAGGAAGAAGGGGTCCTTGAGACATTACAAAAGAAAACTAAAAGTAAGAAATAAAAGACAGAATTTTATTAATGAAAAGAAGATTACAAAACTAAGATTAAGAATAAAAACTAACACCAAAGACTATGGACCCTTCTAACATCGTTCTCGGGTCTATTTATAGTTGCTACAGGGGATCTAGGTATAATATTGGAAAGTACACGTGTCCAGACACGACTGGACGAAATTGGAGCACATGGATCGATGCTTGGGCGGCGGAAACGCCGCATATTGTATGTGTGGTGCGGCGGAAACGCCGCACAATCTGGTCTGATTTTGTCCGGATTTTGGTTGAATGTTTATGGTAGGATTTGATCCTTCTTTGCGCGTCTGGATTGATTCTTTCCATTCTTTTGAACTCCGGATTAAATCCTTCACATCTTTGGAGATATACATTGATTTTTTTATATATTTTCTCCAAGAGAATAAAAGCTACTCGTGATTTGCAATTAGGTCCTTGACTTTTTGCAGTTAAGTCCCCGGTTACTTTTGTGCTTATGTCCTTGTTCTTTTTGCAATTAGGACTTGAATGCTTTTATGCTTGGATACATTTCCATTTGTAACCCGATAAACTTGAGCTTGGTCTTTATGATAGAAATGAGTCTTTTGCACGCGTTTATGCTCGTAATGTGGGTAATTTGCATTCAGGTCCCTGTATTCTGTAAATAAGACTAAACACATACCTTAGTAGCATTTATTGATATAAAAATGATCTAAATGAAAGACATATGATGCAATGTATGCAATGCATCAAATACCCCCACACCTAGATTTTGCTAGTCCCTAGCAAAACAGAAAATACGAAAAATAAAAACAGGGAAATCCTAACTCACTTTCGTAGGAATCACGGTTGCACTTAGCATGTGCAACAAGCCTTTAAACCTCCAAGTTTCCTTAGAGGATGAGTTTTGTCTTGTGAGGGTTTTCAGTTGACACACCCACAAAGTCTTAAATCAACATTCCATTAATAGCTCTTAATATCTCCACCTCAACCTTATACCTCTCACTAAGAATTCTTGCATGCTCATTATATAAATCTAACTCATTAAAAATATGACTTGGTCTTTGTTCCTCCAACATTCACACCACTAACCCTTCTACATGTTTATCACTTGAATTATTTTGCACGCCTCCTCTGGTGGTGAAGTATCATTCGGATCAACCATGGCATGAATCATTCTTTTAGCTTTGGGCCTTGAGTATTATTATTATTTTTTTCTTCCGTGATTCAACACATTTGCTTTTTTTGACACTTTTACCCTTTTTGCATTCGTGTAGCGAGTTTGGTCGATAATCCCGAGCTGGTAGACTCAAGTTACCGGGTTTCAAGATACCCTACGGACCAGTGACTCAAAGGCTTGGGCTTTTGTAATCATTTTGCAGAATGTGCTTTCCTCACTTTATTCCTTTATTATTATTTTTAATTTTATTTTCCTCAAGGCTTAATTGCTATTAGAAGTCCACACTTCCCGGTATATTTTCCTCAACCTCTGCTTTTTATCAACCACTTCAAAGATTTGATTCATCCAATTTAAGTGCATACATGTCTTAAAGGGTAATGAGTTATTTCTTTGGAACTTAGATTTATGTCACAGTTTCTACAAGCAGAACTATATAATAAGGAACAAAAAATTCAATGCAATTTGTACTCGGGTTTTGGTAGTTCAATCTTAAGCTATGTCATGAAACATTGATTTTTTTTTAAGAACAAATATATATAGATAAATATATATATAAACACCCCCCACACCTAAATCATGCATTGTCCTCAATGAATGTGAGCAAGATACTACATGGATTTATGCATGAAAAAGGAAAGATCTCACCAACATGAAGTACAAAGGAAAGTTCATGGCTCTGTTGATGGACAAAAACCTGAATTCCCTCAAAAACCTGTGAGATACTAAAGAAGGGATAAATACAACAAATGATTTATATATATATATATATATATATATATATGTACAAACATAAGTTCCCATCTTCATTTGTCAAGAGACATCGAATGGAAACTTCAAGAGTGGGTCAGTGCACCTGAAAAGGAAACATGACACCACGTGGGGCCAGAAAATGCATGTGTGGGCCGCCTTCACAAAAAGCGCTAGATGAAATGAGAGGTTCATGAATTGGACGCAAAGGCGTCTCATTCAACGGATCAAACTGAAAGAGCTTGAACCACTCGAGAGTTTGGGAATTAAGGGGCAACGGAAGAGGAGTTTTTCCCGTTGCGGTGTTGAAGTTATGATCATCAATCCAAACTCTCCAACCAACTGGCTGGTGTGTCGGAACGAGGTCAAAAACCTTGTTAGGCATGTCCGACACACCAGGCGAACAAAAAGTGGGTCTCATACCCAAGGTATCTTCTAAGGCACTTCTAATACCCTCATGAGCTATGTGGTTGTTTAATGTTCCATCATTTCCAAGATGATCAGGAACAATAGTGAGAGGCAGACTCTCACCAGGTTGTTTGAAATTGAGGGTGCTAGGGAGCTCTTGCTCCACCAGAGCTGAGTCCTTAAGAGATGCAACATGAAGATCATGTGGCTCAAGGTCCACGGGACAAGAAGTCAGGACACAATCCTGTGCCGACTCATAATGAAATTGGTCCATGTTTTTCTCAATATAAATCGAATCCTCCACTAAGTGATCGTGAATTGAAATCCCAAGTCCCTCAGACCGACTAGGAATTTGACTTTGAAAGATTGTGCTTTGAATTTGTGTATGTGGTGGTGGTTCGATACTAAAAGATGAATCCTCATGTTGACACGAAAAGTTACTTTCCTCACTTAATTGCTGCGACATTTGACTCAATTGTAATACCATATTGTCTACGGACTGTTGAGTAGTTGTCATGAACGTATGGAAAGCTTGTTCCAAGGTATCAGGTATGTGGTCAACTATGAGGTTCGAGTCAGAACTCAGGACATTTTTACGTTGGGTGTTGGTAGACTGAGGATAAGTCCAATGATTTGAAGTGGGTTGTTGGTAGAGTTCTGGGTATTCAGGAGAAGGATATTGGGGCGAAAATGACGTATAAGAATTTGGATATGAATTGTTTCCCCACGAATCCATCACTCTTGGGTTATATGTGGATGTGTAACGGTCATATAGACCATTCTGGGAAAAGGTATGCTCATACTCAGGCTCTGGGGGAACATAAGGACATTCCCTGATAACATGACCACTCAAACCGCAACAGTCGCACGGTACGGCTACTGGAGCCACCGGTGCACTCATGTTGTCAGCCCAACGCATGAAGGAGGCAAAAGTTTGTTGTAATGTGTCAGTTCGTTGACCAGCATATGATCCAACATAACTAGATTGTGGTCTAGCAGTCGGTGCCTCTCTCATGTTACCCCAATATGAAGATTGCTCAGTCATACAATTAGGATTGTCCCAACCATTTGGGGTGTTAGTCTGAGCCACCCCATGTTGCATGGTTTTAGAATACCAGGAAGCATTGTCCTGGTCCCAACAATGATATGGATGGTTGCTCATGTAACCATCCATCAAAACACTCTTCAGTCAAGTACTCTTACCCTTATAAGGCTAAGCAAGCACAAGTTCTCGACTCGACCCTAAAATGCTAATAGAGAATGTAAAGGGGAGGAGAGTAGAACGTATAAGTAGGTGAGAAGAAGATGACTCAGAAGAGCATGGAAACTTAACTCTAAAGATAGAAAAGAAGGTCGGTCAGAGGTTTCCCAAACAAGCACGGTTCAAACAATCCTAGACCTAGTGTCACTTAGATCTAGACGACTCCTAACTGGTTGAGTCGAATTGATTTGCTTGATTCACCTCCCTCACTAATCAAACCAACTTGGCCAGGCCGTGTATAGCTAGTGGGGGCGCTTCCGACAGAGTCAGTGCCAATTAGACAACCACTTCGCTTGGAAGACTTTCGTCAACACAAAAACACTTTCTAGACACCAAATTAAATTCGATCGGCTTCAGGTCATAGCAAGTCAAACCAATTCTTCTCCTTAATTGAGTCCGAGTCCTTAAGGGTCAATGTCTAATTGATTTTAATTTAAGGCTTGGGTGACACTTTAGGATTGTGATTTGTGGGCTACGGAAGGGTGGTGAAATCCCCACCGTATCTTTGCCTATGGAATTGCCCTTAAGATAGTTTAACTTAGATCTAGCAAAGATAGTCAAACATTGGTCTTTAGTTGGGGGCAATTGCAAGGTTGTATGCAAATTAGATTATATGCTTAAATGCAATCGATGAAAACCACGATACGTACCTTGACTCCAGCACTCTTCAACAGAAATTGATTTGCAAGAATTTAGCAAGAATAATGCATACAAAACACTAGATGATGCATGCACTAAGGCCTTTCTAATTTTGCCAATTTTTAGGTCAGAGTTGAATTATTGCAATTTATGGAATTTTTGCCCTACACATGCAGTTCTACGAAAAGGAAATTTTCTGAAAATAGAAATTATGAGGAAAAGTGGCAACAAAGGTTACCTTATGCAATGCTCAGTCGGGTTCACCGCCCGCTCTCGAAATTTCAGATGCTCTGCGCGTTCACCCAGAGATGAGTCGCGTCCCAGAAAAATTTGAAGCCCAGAAGCTCCAAGTGTGCGGCGGATTCGCTGCAAGTTCTTCTTTAGGTGCGGCGATTTCGCCGCTCGTTAAGCTCAGAATGTGCCCGGATTTCGCCGTGCACTCTGTTGTCTCCTGAAACACAAATCTAAATATTTAGATCGCGCACAAGATAAACAGGATAAAATCGAAATCAATAAAAAAAACAAAATCTGCGTCGCCTCCCCGGCAACGGCGCCAAAAACTTGATGAGAATTAAATTTATACCGCAAGTGCACGGCGTCAATGGAGACGTGGCAAATACGGGTCGAACACAAGGAGGGAGAGATTTCGTTATTTTTGTTATTTCGATTGGGGGAAAGAAGGAGAGAAGAATTAATTTGGGTTTTTGGGATTTTTGATTTAATTATCTAAAGCAAGAAACAAAAACAATTAAAAGTAAAGCAAGAACAAAGAAGTGAATTCCGTTGGGTGGAGGTTTAGATTTAAGGTTTAGATTAGAGAATTTAGAAACTTATAATAAATCATATTAGTTATAAAGCATTACATGATAAATGATTTAACATAAACTCAAGTAATCAAAATATACTAACACGAAATTAAAATAATAACATTCATTCATCTTCTCTTCACCCTAATCCGTCACCTCCACCCTTTGGAAGGAGTTAGAAACTCATAGAAATGAAAAGAAGATTACAAAACTAAGATTAAGAATAAAAACTAACACCAAAGACTAAGGACCCTTCTAACATCGTTCTCGGGTCTATTTATAGTTGCTACAGGGGATCTAGGTATAATATTGGAAAGTACACGTGTCCAGACACGACTGGACGAAATTGGAGCACACGGATCGATGCTTGGACGGCGGAAACGCTGCATATTGTATGTGTGGTGCGGCGGAAACGCCGCACAATCTGGTCTGATTTTGTCCGGATTTTGGTTGAATGTTTATTGTAGGATTTGATCCTTCTTTGCGCGTCTGGATTGATTCTTTCCATTCTTTTGAAGTCCGGATTAAATCCTTCACATATTTGGAGATATACATTGATTTTTTTATATATTTTCTCCAAGAGAATAAAAGCTACTCGTGATTTGCAATTAGGTCCTTGACTTTTTGCAGTTAAGTCCCCGGTTACTTTTGTGCTTATGTCCTTGTTCTTTTTGCAATTAGGACTTGAATGCTTTTATGCTTGGATACATTTCCATTTGTAACCCGATAAACTTGAGCTTGGTCTTTATGATAGAAATGAGTCTTTTGCACGCGTTTATGCTCGTAATGTGGGTAATTTGCATTCAGGTCCCTGTATTCTGTAAATAAGACTAAACACATACCTTAGTAGCATTTATTGATATAAAAATGATCTAAATGAAAGACATATGATGCAATGTATGCAATGCATCAGCCACCTATATAAGGAGGGGAGCCTCCCATTGGATGGACTAATTTTGTGTGCAAACCTTAGCCCCACCAAACCCTAGCCGCCACCTCTCCCTCTCTCTCCCATTCGTCCCTCCACATCCACCAAGCTAATCCGTAGACTCTTGGGTTGTGGACACGTGCTTCTTCTCCAAGAGAGTAGGAGACTGACCGGTGAGAAGGATTCCGTAAGGTGACCTCCGATCTTCCTTCCGCTGCCACAGGTTCTCTCCAAGAAAGGTACTCCTGAACCTGTAGAATCGTTATTTGCTTACATTGGTACCAGAGCCATATCGGTTACCTTCGAATCCTCACCATGCTTGACGAATTTTCGTTTTATGATAATCTGATTTGAGATAAAAACAAAATATTCGGTGGTTATGTTTTTGGAGAAAGAAAGAAAACAGAAAATCAGCATTGCTTATTTACGTGATGCGCATGTTACATATGTTGATTGTTCATGATTTTTTTTATTTGAAATTCGTTTTCATATTCTGGAAATGAAAACTGAGGTTTTTGATCTTTAAATGAAATAATATGATCATTCATTTAGAGATATAAGTGGTGCATGTTTGCTGATTTCTTTCTAACATGCAATTAGGGTTTAGACTAGTTTCTACATGTTGCGCATGTTATGGTTCATTAGAGCATGCATCTAGGGTTAGATTTTGCTCCTCCATTCTTGCGCATATGTGCATGGTTTAAGATGGATTTTTCCTGATTTTATTTCGAGCCAATATGATATGTTGCTCTCCTATCATTGCACATACATAGATGTGACCAGAATTCTGTTTTTTCTGTGTTGTTACCTCTATTCTTTGTGCATGTATTAGATAAAATCAGAAGTTATTTTCCATGTTGATTCTTCTAAATCATGCACATGTATACATGAAATAAGATGTCTATTTTTCCTGATTTTTACGAATTAGGGTTAGATATTATTTATTCTAATCTTTGAGCATGTATACATGAATATTGAGTTACCATATTGTATATTTCGTTTTTTTTGGAATGAGAGCATTCATTTCATTTGAAATATTTCCTTTATGATTGAATGCACATATATGTTAATCTCATTAAGGATATTTCAGATTTCTTTTGGAATAATTGCATGCATTTCATTTGAAATATTTCCTTTATGATTGAATGCACATATATGTTAATCTCATTTAGGATATTTCGGATTTGTTTTAGGATGATTGCATGCATTTCATTTGAAATATTTCATTTTCATCAAATGTGCATATATGTGATGCCATCCACCAAAGAATTTCGAATTTTTCTTTCCATTACAAGTAGCATAATTATTGTTGATTGCATACTTATATTGATTATGGAAAAATTGGCTAATTCTGAAATTTTTGGAAAGATATTATGGGCTGGAATTTTATTGCCTTAAAAATATGTTTGGATGCTTTCCTTTGATGCAAAAATATGTGTTGCTCTCCACCAAAGAATTTCGAATTTTTCTTTCCATTAGAAGTAGCATAATTATTATTGATTGCACGCCTATATTGATTATGGAAAGATTGGCTAATTCTGAAATTTTTGGAAAGATATTATGGGCTGGAATTTTATTGCCTTAAAATGTGTTTGCATGCTTTCCTTTGATGCAAAAATATGTGTTGCTCTCCACCATATAATTTCGGATTTTTCTTTCCTAATCTAAGTAGGATAATTTTGTGCTATCATGATTATATTGATTAGGGAAAGAAGAAAAAAATTCTGTTTTGAGAATGATTATTGTGGATATTGGTTGTCATTACCTAACACGTTTTTTTTGCCTATTTTCGTGCCCCATTCATGCATTGTTTCCTTATGCATTAGTTCCTTATTGTTTGAATGAGGTGCACACTTTATGGTATTTTTTCATACGTCGGATTGTGCTAACGTATGGAAAGATTGTGGCTACGTGGAATGAATGATTGCTAATTTTATTTACTGCCTTATTGAGAGATGAGCGTAATTTCATTCATTTATTTCCATTTGCAATAGTTATCGCAATGGACTGTAATATTTATGGACTGTAATAATTATGGACTGTGGACTGTTTATTGCCCTAAGGAGACGATGGGCTCCTTTATTTTTATTATTGCGATATTATTGCTATAAGACTCATGCAGGTTCCCGTCGACGAGGCTAAATCCCTAATGGGGATCATTAGCTCGATATGGAAGTAATGTAGTAATCATATCTGTGTGATGTTGATTGTTTTTTTTTGAAAACCGTTTTTTGAGAACTCGCATGCCTAGTGGGAGTTGCAAGGTTGAAGTGTTTTGTGTAAACCACCTTGCAACTGGCGGCAAATTTTTTATTATTGGCTGATTTACCATGATTTGAAACGTTTTTTGGGTCATTAAATCATGATGGAGCTCAATATCTAGATTAGTAAAATGGCTTTATTAACTATTGCATGAGGATTTGATCGAATGCTTTATGTTTTCTTTTGGTCTGAATGCTATAGCATTTAAGTCAGTTTATTCTTTATGATTATTGTAGCTCGTTATATTTTATGCTAGAACTCATGTATCGCTATGTATTTTGATTGTCCTAGATTCTTTATGGCTGCTTCCAAAAGCATTGTCGCTAATTTGACTCGAGGAGTTAAACTCAATTAAAGAAATTACGATCTGTGGCATCGTAAAATTGAGTATCTCTTAGAGGATCAGGACATGTTAGAAAACATAAACCAATCTATGTCTCCCCCCGAGGAGGGGAATACTGCGCAACATCGCAGAAACTTAGATGTTTATAATGCATGGAAAAAGAAAGACCGAATTGCTCGAATCACAATTCTAAGTTCAATGAGGGACGATCTGTTACTGCGGTTCGAAAAGTTTCGAACTGCAAAGGCCTTGTGGGAAGCTGTGAAGTTTCAGTACGGAGTGACCTCCGTCACAAGGGCCCGTCAGCTTGGGCTTATGTTTGATGGGTATAAAATGCGCCAAGGTCACACAATGAGGCAGCATATTACTGCAATGTCAAACATGATTAGCGAGCTGAGCGCTGCCGGTCGTACTAAGACCGATGAGGAGCAAGTGTCTGCTCTCATCAGATCATTGCCTTCAAAGAATTGGGAGCATATGAAGCTCCATCTGACTCATGCTGATGACATCAGGACATTTGACCAAGCCGCAACACACCTAGAGCTGGAGGAGGACCGCATGCTTGCGGAAGCCCCTCTAACTGAAGTATTTGCTGCTGAGGCTGGCGCTCCTCGGAGGAGTGCTGGTTTTTAAGCGCAAAAGAGATAGAGCTCAGGGTTTTAAAGGCAAGAAGGGTGCAAATGCAAACAAAACAGAAAACAAAGCTGGAAAGAAACGACCTCAAGAATCCAGAGGTGGGAAAGATAAGTCTAATGTGACTTGTTTTACTACCGAAAGACTGGACATTTTGCTCGTGAGTGCACTGAGCAAAAGGAAATTACTATGTGTAATCCCTCGAATTGTAACGTGACTAGTTCTGTGATGCTCACTGATCACTCTCCTGTGTGGATTGTGGATTCAGGTGCCACGGACCACGTAACAAAGGATCGCTCTGCCTTCGTGGAATATCACCGTGTTCCAAGTGGGAGGCGAATAAACATGGCAAACAACACTAACATTGAAGTTCTTGGAGTTGGCACATGCAAAGTGGCCGGATCCTATTACTTCACGACGTGTTGTATGCACCAGCTATACGGCGAAATATTATTTCTGTTGTTGTCTTGATGAGACATGGTTTTAAAGTTGTTTTTGAGAACAATGATTTGGGTTTGTACCTTTCTAACATTTATTATGGACATGCTTTTCTTTCTGACGGTTTTATTGTGTTGGACGCAATTTATGATTTCAATCATAACGCTAGTGCCTTTATGAGTCAAAGTTCCATGAATAATGATTTAGTTATGTGGCATGCTAGACTAGGTCACATTGGTGTTGACCGGATGAACAGGTTGGCAAAGGAGGGGGTATTAGGAGAATGCTCCAAATTTGAATTGCCGACCGGTGAATCTTGTCTAGCTGGAAAGGCAACTAGAAAACCGTTCGGAAAAGCCATTAGGGCTACTTCTCCTTTAGAATTAATTCACTCAGATATTTGTGGACCTTTGAATGTGCGTACTAGACATGGACAAAGTTACTTCATCACATTCATTGATGACTTCACAAGATATGGTCATATTTATCTTATTTCTCACAAGTCAGAAGCTCTAGAATGTTTTAAGAAATTCATGAGCTTAGTTGAGAATCAGTTGGATAATAAGATAAAAACTCTTAGAACGGATAGAGGTGGTGAGTATCTCTCCATAATGTTCAAGGAGTTATGTGATGAAAAGGGGATATCTAGACAACTCACTATGCCTTATACTCCTCAGCAAAATTGTGTTGCTGAGAGAAGGAATAGAACGTTGCTAGACATGGTTAGATCCATGATGGCGCATGCGAGCTTACCAATTTCGTTTTGGGGAGTTGCTCTAATGACTGCTGCCTATATCCTCAATAGAGTTCCAACAAAATCGGTTCCCTCAACTCCATATAAGTTATGGACAGGACGGAAGCCTGATTTTAGTCTGCTGCGTCCTTGGGGATGCGCGGCATACATTCATTCTACTAGTCACCGATATGGAAAACTAGGACCTAGAGGGAAAAAATGTATCTTTGTAAAATACAGTGATTTCTCCAAAGGTTATGTTTTTATCGAGGTAGACGAGAATGAAAGAAGGACGGAACTGGAGTCTAGCGATGTCACATTCTTGGAAAATGATTTTCCAGCCCTTGCTGGAGCTATCAAAGAGTCAGTGGACTTCTTTGAACAACAAGATGAGGACATTGCCACTCCACGGGATCATGATCTGGAAGTTGAACATGAGGTTCCACCAGTCGATCCTAGTGGGAGCAGCAATGCTGAGGATCCGATAGCTCTCACGGAGGATGAGCCATCAGATATCCATCTGCGTCGAAGCAAACGCAGGCTCATTCCTCGTAGGCGGTTTCGCTTAGAGGAAGAGGCCCTCATGATAGCTCAAGAAGAAATTGATTATGAATCATCCGGGATGACAGTAATCGATGAGCAAGAACCGGAGACCTTGAAAGAGGCTTTGGAATGTCCAAATGCTAAATAGTGGTTAGAAGCTATAAAGGAAGAGTTGGAGTCGATGAAAGTTAATCGAATCTGGGACTTGGTCGACTTACCGCTGAACCGAAAGGCCATTGGGCCAAGTGGATCCACAAGATTAAGAGGAAGGCGGATGGATCTATTGATAGATTCAAGGCTAGACTGGTAGCTAAAGGCTACACCGAAAGAGAAGGCGTGGAATTTGAGGAAACCTTTTCACCCGTGGTTAGGTTTGCCTCCATCCACCTTCTACTAGCTATTGTAGCTCAGATGGACTTAGAGCTTTACCAAATGGATGTAAAGACTGCTTTTCTCAATGGAGAACTTGAGGAGGAGATCTATATGGATCAACCTCAAGGTTTTGAAGTCAAAGGACAAGAGCGCAAAGTGTGCAAGCTCAAGAAGTCCTTGTATGACTTAAAACAAGCGTCTAGACAGTGGAACATTCGCTTCCATCAAGCTATATCAGAGAATGCGTTCTCTATGCTTGAGGAAGATCACTGTGTGTACGTTAAGAGATCCAATGGTAAATTTGTCATTCTGACCTTGTATGTTGATGACATACTCATGGCTGGCAATAGCAAAGAGTTGCTGCATTTGATATGAAGGACATGGGTGAAGCTAGCTACGTCCTTGGTGTCAAGATAGTTAGAGATAGGTCCAAGAGACTTCTGGGATTGTCTCAAGAGACTTACATTAACAACGTCTTGAAGAAATACCACATGGACAAATGCAAACCAATCTACACTCCTGTTGAAAAGGGTTTACACTTAAGCCCTGATAAGCATCCTGAGACTCCTGAAGAGAAGGCCAAAATGGGCAAGGTTCCATACTCCAATGTTTTGGGAAGCCTCATGTACTCTACAATGTGTACTAGACCAGTTGTTATGTTGTGGGCGTGGTGAGTCGATACCAGTCCAACCCAAGCATGTAGCATTTTGTGAAGGACATCATAGCAAGAAAGGAAGTTGTGTTAAGACATGTGTCTACTAGTCTTATGGTAGCTGACCCTCTTACCAAAGCCATAGCTAAGGACTCATTTGTGTCTCATGTGAAGTCCTTAGGCTTACGCAGACTTTGATGTATTGGCATGTCTGACTTCCTTTTATGAGTGATTGTGTTTTTCCTTTCGACTATATCTGTTTAGTTGATGTAGTTGTTCTAGCATAAAATTTTATTCTGTCAATAGGTTGAAGAATGCTTACTCACACGAGCATTCGCCTCTGGCGCTTTTGGTAGCGAGCAGAGATGAGACTGATCATGAGGAGATCTTGTATGATAGATCCAGAATAGTTCATGATAGGACAGTCGCCTTGATTAGGAATCAAGATGAGATCCTCTATGTTGGTGAGGATTGACATGAATGTTCCCACGATTCATGTGACCTATAGAAGCCAAGTGCGAGCATCGCATGTGGCGCGAGGTGACACCTGTATGGTGTTAAGGCGACAATGATGAAGCTCGGGTCAGGCGCAGAGGGGGTGCGACTGGACTAAGACTTGTATGGTGTTCAGAGACAGACATACTGTTGTGTACAGTATGATCCACCATAGCATGTTTGTCATACAACATGTGCTGAGCGACCATTTGGAAGTGAAAGGATGGATCCCTGCTCCTTCACTGTGTGAGTCCAAGACTTGATTGTCATTTAGTTGCCCTCAGTGACCTTCGACGACACCATGAAGCGAAGAGTTGATGTGGCTACTTTGGGATGTTATCTATGACCATGAGAGATTCGGTCTAAAGAGGCATTTTTCGGGAAAGGAGTCAACTCTGAGTGTAATGGTGGTCTGGGGCGAAGGGAAAGGTTTGACTTGACTGCACTAAAAGTATTTGCTGGGCCCAACTGTATTGGATACAGTAGCAAGTATCTTGAGGACAAGAAGGTATTCTCTCCGAGGGATCGAGATACCGTTCATGTCAAGTGAGTTTCTGAGTAAACCTGGGGAACAGTGTTGTGCATTTGACTGCTTAATTTTTATTTTTGTGAGGATGTTGTCATTCTGGCCTTCTAGTAAGGTTTCTAGTTTGAGACTCCTAAATTGCAGGTGCATCACCGGTCGCACGACCCATTTGTCCGTATGATCGGAAGAGTACATGTGTCGGGGACACATATGGTCTTGTATCAGGGATACATGATCAGAGACTTGCGTATTGTAGATGCATTCTTGGAAGAGAGAAATAGTTGTATATATCAGGGATGTATACATATGTGTCGGGGACAAATGAAGAGGTGACACATTGCCATCTTATGATTGTATGTATCGGGGATATATACGTATGTGTCAGGGACACAAAAAAAAGATGACGCGTTGTTGATGTGCTATTGTGCAAGTGGGAGATATTGGATTAATCTAAGGATTAATATGATGTTTGCCCAAAGCACTGACACGTGGCGCACTCTCATTGGTTGCGCGTTAGGGTTTTGGGTGGGGCATCAATATAAGGAGGGGAGCCTCCCACTGGATGGACTAATTCTTGTGTGCAAACCCTAGCCCCACCAAACCCTAGCCGCCACCTCTCCCTCTCTCTCCCATTCGTCCCTCCACATCCACCAAGTTAATCCGTAGACTCTTGGGCTGTGGACACGTGCTTCTTCTCCAAGAGAGTAGGAGACCGACCGGTGAGAAGGATTCCGTAAGGTGACCTCCGATCTTCCTTCCGCTGCCACAGATTCTCTCCAAGAAAGGTACTCCTGAACCTGTAGAATCGTTATTTGCTTACACTTATCCCATCCAAGATTATATTTCTTACAATGTTATCTCTTTGTCTCATCGTAATTTCATAAATGTAATCGATCTAGTTAGTGATTCTACCTCCTACCATGAATCCTTTGATCACCCACAATGGGTACAAGCCATGTAAGATGAGCCAGATGCCTTAGAAAAAACCAAACCTGGACCCTTGTCCCCTCAAAACCGAAAATTAAACCTATAGGGTGTAAATGGGTATATAAGATTAAATATAATAACTATGGCTTTATCGATCGATACAAGGCTATACTAGTTGCTAAAGGGTATACCCAAACCTGTGGTCCTGATTACCTCGAAACCTTCACCCACGTATCTAAAATGAGCGTGCTCAGAGTCCTTCTATCTGTAGATATCAACTATGATGGAATCTTTATCATATAGATGTGGAATGCTTTTCTTCAAGGGACCTTGGAAGAAGAAGTCTATATGACTCCAGCTCTAGGGTACAACTTTGCTCATAATCAGGTTTGCAAACTCCATAAATTTATTTACGGATTGAAACATTCTCCCAGAACATGGTATGCAAAACTCAGTCTCTCTCTCTTCTTTAATTTGGCTTTACTAAATGATCCGTTGATGGATCTATGTTTACCAAAAACTATAACAATATCACCACAATCATTCTTGTTTATGTAGATGACATCATAATCACAGGAAATAATGACAATGAAATCAACCTTGTAAAATCATATTTAAAATCCAAGTTTGACATCAACGATCTAGGAATCATGAAATATTTTTTGGGCATTGCTCGCATATTCTATGAAAGGTCTATTATTATCTCAATGAAAGTATGTATCAGATCGTCTAAAATAAACCGGTAAAGTAGGATCCAAACCGAAAGGTAAGTCCCAACGAGGGAGAACCCCTACATAATATAGGACAATTCCAAAGAAGAGTATGCAAGCTCATTTATCTCACTCTCACTAGACCCGACATCACTTATGTTGTCACCATAATTAGTCAATTCATGCATGCTCTAAACACCCAACACCTCGATATAGTAGACAAAATCCTCAGTTATCTATAGAAAACCCCAGGCCAAGGAATATGGATGAAAAGAAATAATTCTAATTCAAAAAATGGTTACCCTGATGCAAATTGGGCTGATAGTCATGATTGCAAGTCAACCACAGGGTTTTGCACATTTATTGGTGGAAATCTTGTCATATGAAGATTGTCACTACTAGTGCCATGGCATCCACTACTAGTGAACTCGTTTTGCTCAAACAATTTCTCAAAGACATGAAGATTCCTTATCAAATGCCTTTGCAAATGTACTATGATAACAATGCATCTCGACACATTGCCTCCAACCCCGATTTTCATGAACGGACTAAACATATAGAAGTCGATTGTCACTTTATCAGGGAAAAAATCCAAGCTAAAGAAATTGAGGTTCCCTATGTCCAAAGCAAGGACCAGCTCGTAGATATCTTCACCAAGCCACTAGATCAAAAACAATTTTATAGCATTCTCGACAAGTTGGGATCCTTCATCCTCTTCCGGACCCAATTTCAGGGGGAGTGATAAAACCAACAGGTGGCTCAGATCAACGGTCATCACTACTTAATAAGGAAACAAATCTTCTTCTATCTCATTCATTATACAAGGAAACAATTATGACCACGCATTAAGAAAATCAATGTAATAGCAAATAATTCAAATGAGTATTTTGTCTAAGTCGTATATATGTATACACAATTTTTTGTAATATACGATATAATCAAATAAACATTCAAACCACCAAATTCAATAGCTTTGGTCCCTGCCATGAACTCCTCCACCTTTGTGTAGACAACATCACGGTGTGTACTTGATTGATTCGTTTTATATTAACCGTAAGTGCATGGCCGCGTTGAAATGGTGGAAAATACGGGTCGATCCACAGGGAGGTGTGTCGACTTTTGGTTTGTATGAAGGCGAATGGGAAAGAAAGGAGAGAAAGGTTGGTTACACTAAACTACACTAACATGCAAAAAGAAAATGGAAGAGAAGCAATCAAACTAAACCCCATACGGGGTAGAGAAAAGAGTGTGAATACAAAGATATGTGTAAGTGTGTGTGTTCAATTAAGCTCATCAAAACATGTAGTGCATGAAACATAAAACTACATCCAACATTGCCTCCACATGAAATAAGATAACACAATATCATAAAAACATACAAGACAATAATTGGAATGAAGCTAAATGAACTCATGTATAAAGACTATACCCTACTATTCCTCCACATGAAATAAGATAACCCAATATCATTAAAACATACAAGGCATTAACCAAGGTAAAGGCAACAAGAGCACATGCAACTACAAGTCGTGTTTCCATTATTAATTCCATCTTTATCCTCACCTCATCATTCCCCATAAAATAGGTCCACTAGTCTAAGCATATGCTAAACTTCATTCAAGAGCATTAGCATATCAAAGACAAGAGTGAAATCTCATTAGATTGTTATAGAAATCATATAAGGCTCAAAGGATTAAGATAACACACACCACTATATCACATAATCATATCACATATTTCTCCACCCCCAAATGGGGATGGAACTACTCACTAATCATTACACTACAAACTAAATTAACAAAATGAAACATTCTAATGAAAGGCAATTAAACTAAGCAAACAAGAAATATTAAAGAAGCTAAAAAGAAATTAAACTAAAGAAGCATGCAAGAATTAAAAGACAAGACAATATTAAAAGGAACTAAAAAATTATTTTATTAACGTGACTCATATTGCAAGTGGCATTCTTCACCACCTTGAGTTTTGCTTCAAGGCTTTTGCTCCAAGTAGAGAGAATGCCACCAAGCAATGGGTGATTACAATAGAAGGTGAAGAGTTCTATTTATAGCCATAAAAAAGGTAATCCGGGACAATCCCACGATATGGGACTAAAAAAATACCAGAAAAAGATTAAATACACACTAATACGCGACCCACAAAAATCTTAGCGGATTCGGGGCAAAACAGACCGCCAATTGGCGGTCTATATGGTTCGGATCCCTCTGGAATTTCTTCTGGGCTTTTCTGGATGTCTTTGGTGGTCTTTGATGCATCTACGTTGCTTGCTAGAGCTCCGACCCGAATAGAATTGCCAAAATACCCCCATGATGGTGTGAAGTATTCTTGTTTGCTCATTGGTCCTTTAATCTTACATTCAGGTCCTTCGATCTTGCATCTTAGTCCTTGAGTCTTTCAACTAAGTCATTTTTCATGCTTTTAGGTCCTTTTATGACTCTTCTCTTCAAACCTATTTATTTCTAAAATTCAAACATAAAACTCGTCACGTAGCATTGTTTAGGTGAAAGATAATGGATATAAAATATAAATATAAGCATGAAATGATGTCAATCAGTACTACACTGCTTCCAACTGTAAATACATATCAGTCATTGATCTTCTTCTACATATCATGGTCACCCACGTAATCGGAATCGACATACGTTATCAAATCATTTGTAGATCTTCTAAAGTCAAAATATAATCTAGACAAACCTTTGAGATGCCTCAAGATTTACTTGACCACTTGCCAAAGCTCCTTCCTTGGAATTTTCATATATGGACTGATAAAAATAATGACTTGTGCTATATCCGAACATGTACAAATCATGGGATACAGGAAACTACTCGTTGCACTAGATTATAGAATTTGTCACATATAAGCTTTCTCCTCCTCAAATTCTTGACATAAGTCGATTGAAAGTTCAAAGTGATTGGCCAAAAGAACCCTTTCAGACTTGGCATCCTCCATGCTGAAGTAATGCAAAACATTCTCCATAAACGTATTCTAAAATAGGAACAACCTCTTAATCGTTCAGTTTGTACAACCATATCCAAAGAATTTTCTTTGGAGCTATAAGATCTTTGGGCTCGAACTCAACGGATAATAAATTCTTCAAGTAAACACAAACATCAAACTTCGAACACAAGAATCCATAACCAACCATAAAATAATCAAGTGTTTTTTACCATTGTCAAGGAGTTGCTTCAACCAATAAAGTGATTTTTGAAGAAGACACTCATGCTCTTCTTTTCCATCTACGAAAAATCCCTCTGAATGTTTCGTGTAGGTTTATTCCTCAAGCTCTCCATGTAGGAATGTGATATTCACATCTAGTTCCTCTAACTTCAAATT
Organism: Triglochin maritima; assembly: GCA_963682175.1. Classification (NCBI taxonomy): domain Eukaryota; kingdom Viridiplantae; phylum Streptophyta; class Magnoliopsida; order Alismatales; family Juncaginaceae; genus Triglochin; species Triglochin maritima. The sequence goes on from OY821786.1 coordinate 15,765,639, forward strand.
ATGTATTGCCACCAAACTCAACAACACACATATGGATGTATGTTTCATGACATGAGAGAATGTCATTTTAATTGACATCTTTTATTTGACTAAAGCCTTCTGTAACTAGACGAGCCTTGTATCTCACATCATAAGTTCCCGAGATACCTTCTTTCCTCTTGAAGACACATTTTCAATTAAAAATCATTTACGTTTGGGAGGCTTTACAAACTTCAATTTTTATTTTTATAGAGAGACTCCATCTCCTCATTCAATACTGTAGACCAAGCAACTGAATTTTGCATCGAAATTTCCTTAAGGTATTATTTGGCTCTCTAAAATCTCTAGTTTCTTCAAGTGCTAATAGTACATACGCAAGAGTACACTCGATGTATGTGTGCAGATTTCAGCCCGAGCTTAAGTCAAATCACATCTTTCTTTGGTTCATATCTCACCAACTCTCCCAAACGGCTAGTAGATATTCAAGCCTTATAAATAGGAGTTCATACATGAGTTTTAGACATCAAGAGACCTCTCGATACTCCTATCCTTTATGTCTAAACATCACTCACTGTTAAACTCTCATTTTATTACACTAAAAGTCAAACTTCATCACTTGTGTATCAATTCTTAAAATATCCAAGTGTTATCATGTCTAGAGTGTTAGTTAGTAATTCCAACTTCAACATCCAAGAATCATTGTTGTGATATTTTTAAAGTTCAAAACCGCTAGTGCTCAACGTTGGTGAAGACGCGGCGAGTACGGGTTGTTGGATCTGTTATGACCTAATCCACTCCTTAATCTATACATAATTTGAAGCAGAAACAATAATTAAAAACAAATAGAGAAAAGGCAAGCAAACCACAATGAAGACACAATGGTTTTTATAAAGGTTCGGGACCCCACCCGGATCCTAGTCCTCTCTTACAAGCTCCACTCGATCCGAAGTGCTCCGCTCACGTTTTTATTATCCTCTCCCCGTTCTAACCCGGGAGATAATGCCTTTACAAAGCAAGCTCACGAACAACATCACCGAACTTGGTTTCTTCCTCTCACAACCCGAGAGGATGATCAATGTTACGAGCCGAGATCAAGCCTGGCACTTTGATAGCAAAACAAAAGAGTAACAATAACTCTAACTTGAGCACACTTGAGTAGGATATGGAATTTGGTGAAGTAATGAAATTTAAGGTTGGAGTGTGTAGGATTTGGGATTCTAAGAGTGGAAGAATTTCTCTCTAATGTGTTGAGCACTTTGAAGTGTGAGAGTTGTGTAAATAAGGTATGGGAACCTCTATTTATAAGCTCCTAGAGAGATATAGTCATTGAGATTTATTTGGTAAAGATATGTGTAAGATACATAAAATCGAAAACTAAAGTTCAACAAGTCAGGACACCAGCAGTCGACCGGTATGGGCAAGGTGGTCGATCGTTTTCCTAAAAATAAGAAAACATTCGAACTGAAGTACAAACCGGCCAAACACTAAGGCTACAAATTAAGTTAACGGTCGAACAAAAACTAGGCCCAATCGACTGTTCAGAGGGTTTTGGCCAGGGTAAAATTGTTAACGGTAGAACACAAAAGAAAGTTCATCCAACTAAAAATAACATGGACTTTGGGCACACAAGTTTGTCTACATCCAGTCGATCATTTTCTTGGCAATGTTTGACCGGTGGCCAAAATTAAAATAGGGGTTAAGTGAAAATATACAAATACGATCGTTGTAGAATATAACAAGAATAACGATGATATGAAAATACAGTTTAACAGTCGATTGACCAGGCAAAATTGGTCGACCGATGGATCTAGAAAAAATCACTAAAGAGAATTGGTGGACTGGTAGAAACGGTCAAGTGGAAAACTTATTTTGGTCAACTATTCTGCATCAACAAGTTAGGTTTAGTTTAAGTGATTTTTCGACTTATCTTTGCGTGATCTATTGAAGTCCAAATGATGTGAAATTTGGTGTGAGATTTCTACAAGGAACCTAGTGTGTTTGTGAATAGGTTACAACTCTTGTATACTCAAATTCACATAGATTCCTATGACTCAAATAAAAGTAAAATTACATGTCTCCAATTAGCTTGATTACATGTCTTGACTTCATTCCATTCTTCGTTGAGTATTGATCACCAGTAGATGTTAGCACAATACAAGATATATTATATGCATACTATGTGTTGCATTACATTTATTTGTGAATAAGATTAGGTTATTTAAATCGTCAAAACATAGATTAAGGTCAAAACGCCAACATGGGTCGTAGCATGAGGAGTTGTGTGTGTCCTTGTTCCCACCATACTTGAATGGGAGAGAAAAGGAGATGGAGTGGATTCTGCTAACTAACTAAAATGGACTTAGAATGATTAAAAAAAATAACTAAACCCCCTTGGTGTGGAGGTGTGTAGAGGTGTGTGTAAGTGAGTGTTCAATGCAATTAGGCACAAGTGTAGTGTGTGTGGCATACAAGTAGAAGCCATTGTAGAATTTAAGTATACGACACACAACACTACATGGAAAACTATGAACATGCATATTTCACATAAAGTTTAGGTTCGTTTTAGATTATCAAGCATGCAATAACTACCTAGTGTGACCATTAGAGCATCAATTGATCCTACCTACAACCTAAATCATTCATGTAAATGTGCACCAAACATGGATCTAGCATGAGGCAAATACATAATGTTGCCATTATCCCATCTAATACAAGTTTAAGCATGCTTTAGATATAGATCTACATTAAGAACATGGAAATGACACTAATAAGAGGAACTCATCACCACAGAACACATACTCTACATCACCTCCATCCCAAATGGGGTAAATCTACTCTCTACTCATAAAAACAAGCATGGGAAGTAAGAACTCTACACAAAACATGCCAAGAAGAGCAAACTACTTAATCAACACACAAAATGTAAAAGTACTTGGATAGAAAGGAAGCTAAGAGCAGAAGAACTCAAATCTAACATTAGATTAACCAAAGATTTAGATTACAATTTTCATTCACCATCATTCATTTGCTTCCCAATTGGGTAAACTAAACCTATTTGTTTCGATTAAGCTTAAACCGTAAGTGCATGGGCGTGATGAAGCAGTGACAAGTACGGATCAAATCCGCAATGAGGTGTATCAACTCCGGTTTTTCAGAAATCAAGTGGCAAATAAGGAGAGAAGATGTTTGGTTACACTAAACTAGACTACACTAAACTAGCAACCAACAAACGAGATAAAAGTCAGTAACGAACACCCCTAAGGGGTGGAGTGTGTGTACACATGTAATAAGGTGGTGAAGAATGCATTCGACATGTCACAAGTATAGATTTTATTTTCATGCATAGGAAATGTGTATTGATTATGGAAAAACCTATCAATCTAATTACTAACCTAGTTGATTAACATGAACATAAACAAGTTGGATATACAGAACATAAACAAGCATGGGAATTTTTTAAAAGTTGTGGCAAAACTCATCAAGTTAAGTATTCTAATTTAAAAAACAAGCATACATTCACATTCATCACATATTGCATACAAACAATATTTATTCACATTCTTTGTACATGTATAAACATCTACTCCACCCCCAAAAGGGGATGGAACTACTGACTACACATTAGGCTAACAATTATATTAAGGAAGATAGACATTCTATGTAATTATACTAAGATTAAGAAAATAAAACTAAGCTAAACATGCACACATTAAAACAAACAACATGAAGCAAACAAAAAATTATTTTATTAATGACTCACATTACAAGTAACATTCTCTCCACTTGAGTTTTGCTCCAAAGACTTACTCCATGTAGAGAGAATAACCACCAAGCAATGCGTGGTTTACAAAGGAAGAAGATGAGTTGCATTTATAGACATGAAAAAGGAAACTCGGGACAATCCCTCGGTGGGAGACTACTGAAAGATGCCTAAAATGGACATAAACAACATAGAACACAACCACGAGAAGCCAGGTCAGATCTTGACCAAACTCGACCGCTAACTGGCCGTCTAGGCCCCCCAATTGGTGGTCAAAATTGGTATGATTGAACCTCATTTCATATGTCTTCTTAAATACTTCAATTCTTCACATGGGGTGTACCCTAATCGGTTGGTTGAGTCTGGGCCCGAATCAAATTGCCAAAATACTCATCATGATGATGTGATTTGCTTGTTCCAACACTATTTATTATGATTCCGCAATTATTAGAGCTTTTATTTTGTGGTTAAAGGGTCATCATTCTTAACAATTGGTATCAGAACATTAGCTTGTCAATTTCATCTACATAATTGTAGTTTAGCATGGCATCAACTTCATATAATTGAGAGAGATTATCCACAACTAGATCACTAAATGGGATGTTTCTACTCTCTACTCATAACAATAAGGATGGAAAGAAAGAAATGTACACTAAACATGGCAAGAATAGCAAACTACTAAATCAACCAACAAAATGTAAAAAATTGGATAGAAAGAAAGCTATGGAAGAGAGGAACTCAAATCTAACATTAGAATAATCAAAGAGTAAGATTACAACCTTCATCCATCATCATTCCTTTTCTGTCAAATTTGGTAAACTAAACCTATTCTAATGGAGGAAAGTGGAGAAGAAGGGAAGAGGAAGGAGAAACATTGCTATTTATAGAAGAAAGGGAGGTATAGATGATGGAAGCAATCTAACGGCTGTAATCGATTTCTCTATGGTCTGGTGCACCCAATTAAACAAGTTCGAGCCACGGGAGAAATTGGATTGGATTTTGACCAGAAGGATCCGCTAGTAGTGGATTTTAATACCCTATCGGTGGATCATTTGTGTCTGATCCACCCTGATTTTATTTAGCAACCTAAGTTGTCCATTGCACAGGTGGGCTACACTCCAAGTCCGATGGTTTAAGCATGTTTGGCTTTAATTGCCCAAATACTCTTCAATATCTTGGAATTGAGTGATTTTTGCGCCAGAAATGTTTTCCTTGCGTTCGCACCCTCCGGGTTTCATCTAGGTCCTTCCTGAATTGTAGATGGATCCTTGTGAATAACAAAAAAGGTCCACGATGCTTCAATAAGGTTCTTTCTTTTTGCACTTCAGACATTTTTCCCTTTCTCTTCTTTATTAACTAAAACTTTAAACATATCAAACAAACACTCGAGTAACACAAAATTGGGGTAAAATAACTGATATATAGCATCAATATCATATGCTACTAATCACATAATGATATTATATCAGACATGACTTCTTTTAGGCCTTTGTGATAGGGGGAGCATATAATGTTTTCTCATTAAATTTAGGAGGAGATTCCTGTAATCCTAACATTTCAATCTTATGCCTTCAATATTTGCATTTGATTGACGTCGAAAGGGGGAGAATGATAATATATTAATCTTAAATTTATTCATTTATGCATATTGATAGAGGAGCATTATAAACATGTATAGTTCACATATATGAAGGCGAGAAATCATATAGAAAGAGAGAATTATATTTAATCTCAATCATTATGATATATGTTTGCCATAATAAAAAATGGGAAGATTGTTGGCTTCTAGGCCTTAATCTATATTAATTTTGATGATTAATCAAACTAATCTCAATCAATCAACTTAGTCAATCAAAGTGGACAAACATGATTACATGCATTACATATCTAAACTTTTATGTGTGCAAACCATCTTAATCAGTTGATCAAGATTGTCAAGACAAGAAGCATTGGGAGAAAGACTCATGATTGTAACAAAGTTGTGGACCAGGACTTGTAACTTTCCATTTATTGAGTCCATAGGCTCAATTGTAACTTCATAACTAAGATTCTATCCCAGTCCAATTCAGACAACCAAATCACCTTGGACCAGTTTTGGATTTGACTCCAATGGTAACACTTGTATTTTGTCTTGGAGCCTATTTACTCATCTATTTTCGAATGACTAATATCCTATCGGTCAATAGTTTACTTCTTGGTCTGTAGCACACAACAACTCATTCCACATGTCAATATAGTTGTTAAACTCACAACGGATATTTGTTTTCCAATCGTTGGTGCTAAACGACAAATTATTTATCTAAATGACCAAAATCTTGTGATAGAGTCGATTAAATCCTTACTGTTATTTTGGATCGACCAATCGAAGCCAATTTGATGAACTAAAATTAAATAATTTTTTTTTGACAAAAGTTACTGAAAGTTGGTGATCAGTTATCCTAACATTATTCGGTTATTGATTGCTTAAATTTGACCGAGTCAACTCTTTATTCGGACAACCTTTCCTCAAACGATTGCCTGAATCTATGCAGATTTCTGCCCGAGCTTAAATCAAATCATATATTTGTTTGGTCCATATATCACTAACTCTCTCAAACGACTAGTAGAATTTGAAGCCTTATAAATAAGATTTTATACATAAATTATAGACATCATGACACCTCTCTATACTCTTTTGATTTGTTTCCTAACTTCAAACTCCTCATGCTCTCATTTTCTTACACTCAAAGGCAAATTTGACCACTTTGTATCAATTCTTATCATATCCAAGTACGCTCAAGTCTAATGTGTTAGTAATTCCAACTTCAACATCCAAGAATCACCAAAGTTGTAAAGCTTAGAGAAAGCTCCCTCTCGGGTTGTGAGAGGCAAATTGAGCAACCCAAGGTTAATCATATGGTTCATGGTGTAAAACCGGTGATCTCGGCGTTGACATGATATCAAAGAGTAGAAACTCAAGCGGGGCTCGGTGGATCGACCGGAGTTTGAAATAGAGGACTAGATCATTGTGTCGTCGACTTCCTCTAACCCTACTAATTTTAATTCTTCATTTATTAGAGCATTTAGCCTATGATTAGATAGTCATCATTCCTAACATTAGCCTCATTTGATTATTCATCTTGTTGCTCCACCTGCTTTGGAACACATTTCTCAACACCTAAAATATGAGGATTAATAGCAGAATCTTTTCTTTTAAGGAGGCATAAAACTTTATTGAAAACCACATTTTTTTCAATCATGAGTTTATGAGATTCTAAACACCACGGTCTATAACCTTTCACACTCAGTTGACAATGAAGAGAAATGCACTTTATAAATCTAGCATACTACTTTCCTTGATCTTCACAACATATGTAGGACGACCAAAAACTTTTAAATTTGAGTGTTCAAGAGGGCTACCTGACCAAACTTCTTCTAGTGTCTTGAAATCCATGGCTAAGTGTGGAGAGCGGTTCACCAAAAATCAAGCTTTGTAGAATACATGTGCCCAAAAGTATTTGAGCATTCCAACATTCTAGAGCATACACCAAGCTCTTTTAATGTCAGTCCATTTCAACCACTCTGCAACTCCATTCTACTATGGTGTGTGAAGAATCGTATGATGTCTAACAATTGTCTGTTCTCCATCTCACATTCTTCTTTTAGGTTTGCTTCTTAATCATTGTTTTCTATTGTTTGAAGTATATAAATACTTCACTCTTCTACTTGAGCACAAAGATCCATATTTTCTTGGAATAGTCATTGGTGAATGTCAATGTATCAAACTCTGCTCTTCAATGGAACGTGAGAAGGACCTTACAATTTTGAATGAATGCAATCCGAGATACCATTGGTCTTATGCACTGCTGTACCAAAATTGACATGTATATGCTTGCCCAAAACATAGTGCTCACAAAACTCTAGCTTGTTGGTAACATCACTTCCAAGCAAACCATGTTTTCCCAACAAAGTCATTCCATTCTTGCTCATGTGACAAAGACACATGTGCCAAAATAGAGAAACTTCATCATCAGACATGGATGAAAATGCTACAAATACATCACCAATAGTTATTAAACCCTGCAACATATAAAGACTACCATCCTCAGTCTTCTTACCTTGGATCATGACTAGGGGTGGCAACGGATATCCGGAATTGGTCATACCAAATTGAATCCGGTGGCACCAATCCGGGGCAAAATGGATAGAGGTCAGATCTAGTTATCCAATTTCAGAACAAACCCAATTTCAGTCTGGGTCCAGTTCTAGCCACTGGATCCGGAACCGGTGTATTATAACCTCTCACTGGATTTGAATCTAACTGGATTTGAATATACACTGCAAGGGACAATATAGATGAGCGTTACCACTCCACCAACTCATGTTAGTTGTTGATTAACATTCAATTAAATACATATTGCTTTGTCAATGGTATTCAAGTGTGGGAAATTTAGTCCCACATTGGATAAACTCAATTTTCACCTCCCACTCTAAACTATATAACCTCATCACAGGCAATTGAGTTGAACCATTATTTTGGTATAGGCCCATTTGACCGGGTAAGCAAAGAATCCAATCATAAATACACATTTTGTACCGAATCCGGTTGCAACGAATCCACTTCTAGGTATATGTAATCCCATCAGATCTGGTTCTAGGTACCGAAGTTGAGAACCGATCCAGATCCGGTTCAGTTCTGGGTATCCATGTAGAATATGGATATGGTTCTGATTCTCCAAGTACCCAAACCAGAACCGATCTGTTGCCACCTCTAATCATGACGAGTGCTGATTTTGTAATTATGGTCATGTCATATTCACCACTAAACATGCAACCAGTTGTTGTCAAGGTTCCCATGGAAATAATGTTCTTATCAAAATCCGACACATCATCAAATCACTACTAAACCATCATGGATCTTCTACCATATATTGTTAAATCCTAATCTAAAATCTAGTGGTTAACCATGTTTTGGAGTCAATTAAGAAGGTGGAGAATTCAATTGGTTTAAGGTGGCTTAATCATGCTTGTGGTGGTTGGGTTAGTGCTAACTAATTCTTTCACTTGAAGGCATGTGGGAGGTATGGGTAGGTGTGTAGAGACATAGGTGAAAGTATGGTGGGGGTGTAGGAGGTGTGGGTTGAATCATTTATGACCATGCTTGCTTGGTGGTGGTGTGTGTGTTGAAGAGGAAAACACACACATCTCTCTCTCATATTCACTCCAACTTCCTCTCCGCCCACCACACCTCCCTCTCTCCCTCTCTCTTCTGTGGGCGATGATCGGAGGTTGTCGGGGTGATGGCTAGTGGTGGCAGACGACAACGCAATGAGGAGGCATGGAAATGTGTGGCTCGGTGGTGGACATGCGACGTGGAGGTTTGGGCGGAGTTCAGACAGCGTAAGGAGGAAACCGGTGACGTGGAGGCTCTTGGAGGTGCAAGGTTGTGAGGGGAGTGACTGCTGGTGACAAATCAGAGCTCTGACAAACTCGTGAAAGGTATGCCATGTTTACTTTAGGCTCACACAAGGTGTGGGAATGGGTCAGCGTTGGCCCGCCAGAGGCTACTCGACGACGTGCTACGGTCGGAGGACCGCTAGGTGGCAGCCCCTGCCGGACGCAAGGATGGGCCTACCATCCGTGCAAGAGTGGCCAGATGGTGGCTTGGCCAACCACCCGACCTTGTCTTTGTTGGTGGCTGATTGACATCATTTCATGCTTATATTTGTACCTTATATCCATTATCTTACACCTAAACAATGCTACGTGACGAGTTTTTTGTTTGAATTTCATAAATAAAGAGGTTTGAAGAGACGAGCCATGAAAGGACCCAAAAGCAGAAAAAAGGACTTAATTGTGAGACCTGGGGACCAAGATGCAAGGGAGAAGGACCTGAATGCAAGACAGAATGACCTAAGAGCAAAACAGGAAACTCCACACCATCGTGGGGAGTATTTTGTCAATTCGATTCCGGTTGGAGCTCCACTAAACAAACTAGATGCATCCAAGACCAAGAAACACTCCAAGCAAAGCCCACAACCAAAACCAATCGGATCTGAAGTGTATAGGCCGTCAATTGGTGGTCTGGAACCGCCAATTGGCAGTCTGGATCAGCCCAGATCCGCTAAGCTTTCTCCTGGACTTGTATTAATGTGTGTTTAGGCTATTTTTGGTATTGGTTTAGTCCCACATCGGGGGATTGTCCCGGATTAGCTTTTTCCATGCTTATAAATAGAAGTCTTCACCTTCCATTGTATCCATCTATCTCTTTGGTGGCATCTTCCCTACTAAGAGTGAAGCCTTGAAGCAAAACTCTGGTGGAGGAAGAGCTACTTGTAATTTGAGTGAGTTAATAATAGATGTTTTCATTAGCTTGTTAATTCTTGCTTAGTTAATTTCCTTTAATGTGTTTGCTTTGGTGCTTGTTTAGTTTTATGCTTCTTTCATATTTTTGCTTGATTAGTATAGTTTCATTTCAGTACAATGCTTCATTTTATTAGAGTAGTTAGTTTAAATATGTGTGAGTAGTCCATCCCCTTTGGGGGTGGAGTAGATGTGTGTACATGTTATGTAGATGGTTTGAATGCTTAATATGAATGTTTGTGAAGAATATTAGTATGCTTGCTTGAATTATTAAGAACCTTACTTGATGGTTTCGGCCATAGCTTAGGTACATTCCATGCTTGTCTAAGTGTCTTAATAACAACCTTGCATTGCTCATATTAATAACATTAGTTTAGTGTTGTAAATGATAGGTTTTGCCATTAGGTACCCCTTATGCATTAACAAACACTAACTAACTTGAGCTTATTGTATGCATTCAACACCACACTTATTTCATGTGCACACACACACACTCCACCCCTTAGGGGTTTCCATTCCTGTCTTTTTATCTTCTTCATTAGTTGTTCAGCTTAGTTGTTTAGTTATTTCATTTCAGCTTGCTTGTTTACTAGTTTAGGTTAGTGTAGTGTAGTGTAATACATATTTCTCTCCTTCTTTTACCTCTCTCCTTCGAACAAACCAATTGTCGACACACCTCCTATTGGACGACCCGTATTTGCCACCGCTTCAACGCGGCCGTGCACTTGCGGTTAATATAAAACGATCAATCAAGTTTTTGGCACCGTTATCGGGGAGGTGCTCTGTCCAGACGTTGGTTTGGACGATTCGAGGGGGTTTTAATTTTTTTTCACCAGTTTTTCTTAGTTTCAGGGAACCATCGGATCAAGGGGAGGCTACTAGACAAGTTCGTGGAAAAAAGCTCCAAAAGGACCGCCCATCAGCAGTTGGAGACCGCCAATTGGCGGCCTGGTGAGGGTTTCCTGCTTTCAAATTTTTTCTGGTAGTTAGTTCTGTAATTTATGTTATCTGGGAGCACTATTTTGCATGATGTGTGATTGAACGTTTTAATTAAAGCGCAAGTGCACGACCGCGATGAAGCGGTGGCAAGTACGGGTCATCCTCAGGGAGGTGCGCAACCTCTTGTTTATCAGAAATCAAGTGGCACAAAAAGATGGAAGAAAGTTGTTTATGCTAATCTAAACTATGCTAACTACGAAGAAACAAATGCGAAGGAAAGAGATTAACGAGTACTTCAACTAAGCTAGAGAAACTTGATACTATGCAGGAATCAGTAAGAGAGAGACCCCTTAGGGGGTGGAGTGACTACACATACACAATAAGGAGGCAAGAATATCTTCCTATAGGTACAAGTGTAGGTAGTGTTTGCATGTATGGGAGGTGTCTACTTATCATGGCAAAACCCATCAATTAAATCACTAGCCTATTTTGATTAACATTCATAAACACAAGCTGGTTATTTAAGAAACTAAACAAGCATGGGAGGTGTCTTAAAACTTGTGGCAAAACCCATCTAGTGAAGTGTTCTATTCTAACAAGCAAGCATGCATTCATATTAATCAACACATTTCAAAATAAACATCCTTCATTCCTTAATTGCATATATGATAATCATCTCCACCCCCCAAAAGGGGAGTGGTTTTACTCACTACACATTACACTAACTATTACACTAAGATAAAAAGACATATTAACTAAGCTAGATTTGATAAAAGACAATTAAACTAAAACATGCACCAACAATAAAAGAAGCACAAAACAAAGAAAATTTTATTGATTGAAGACTCACAATACCAGTAGCATCTCCCCCATTGAATTTCTTGCTTCAAGGCTTTCACTTCAATTAGGGAGAATGGCCACAAGCATGGAGTGATTACAATGGAAGGTGAAGAGTTCTATTTATAGCTTTGGAAAAAGCTAATCCGGGACAATCCCCCGATGTGGGACTAAACAAATACCATAAATAGCATAAACACGCTCTAATACACACGCCAGAAACAGCTAAGCGGATTCGGATCCACCTGGACCGCCAATTAGCGGTTCCAGACCGCCAATTAGCGGTTCCAGACCGCCAATTGGCGGTCTACAGGATCCGGATTAGTCTGGGCTTTCTTGGAGGCTTTCCTGGATGGTATTATTTGTCTTTGATGCATCTACTTGGTTTGTTGGAGCTCCGACCCGAATCGAATTGCTAAAATACTCCCCATGATGGTGTGGAGTATTCTGTTTTGCTCTTAGGTCCTTTTGTCTTGCATTCAGGTCCTTCCGTGCATCTTGGTCCCCAGATCTCACAATTCAATCCTTTTTCCCAGCTTTTGGGTCCTTTTATGTTTCATCTCTTCGAACCTATTTATTTCTGAAAACTAAACATAAAACTCGTAACATAGCATTGTTTAGATGAAAGATAATGGATATAAGATACAAATATAAGCATGAAATGATGTGAATCAAATACCCCCACACCTAACTTTTGCTAGTCCCGAGCAAAACAAAGAAAGAGAAAAGCATACGAAAAACAAGAAATCCTAACTCACATTCGTAGGAATCACGGTTGCACTTAGCACGTGCAACAAGCCGTTAAACCTCCTTGTCGCCAAGGAGGAGGAGTGTTGTCTCCTGAGGGTTTTCAGTGGATATACCCAAAAAATCCGAACAAGATGCATTAATCAATCTAGCTACACGACTCGTTGGACTCATATTGTCGATCATGGGACGCGGTAATACTACGGGTCGACTCTATAAATGTAATCGGTCCACACACCTAGCCTAATGAGTTATTCGTGAAAGTTTAGTCAAGGACTTAAGTGAAAGACAAGGGCAACCTTAACTTCTAAATGTGATACAATGTGTAAAGTCCATTTTTGTTCTTATTTGATTCTTTTTTTTCTTCTTTTTTTCTTTTCTTTTTTTTTTCTTTTTCTTTGGAGCATTTTATTGGTTGGTGTTTGATTCTCCCAAGGTCTGGTTTCGTGCATCATTGCCTTTGAGGACTTACACTATCACGTACACCTCCCCCAAATCTCCACATAGGGCGATCCCTACCACCCGTGTAACGGAAGTTCGGTCGGTGCATCCCAAGTCAGATGACTCGAAATGTAACGCCCCCGATCTCGTGGGTATGCACACTGGGAAAGGAAACTAGTGTCGCGATCAGAGACCTCCGCGACGACCGAAGGCGTTACAAAAGACGGACCAAATCAACTCGACAAAAGTGAAAAAGATCATCCACAAATGGACTGACATAAACATAATATGAATAATAGAATGGTCATAACAAATAAGAGTCTTATTACATCATATCGAGTTTCAAAGGAAATACAATGACATAAGCGGAAGCAAAAGATAACTGAAGAATATGGTCGACGCGTCCCTCGTGTACAGAATCTTCGGAACTCGTCCAGTCTGCCCTGTGGAACCTAAGTACCTGCAAGCACCGCATTTAACAATGCGTGAGTTTTCAATTAAGAAAACCCAGTATGCCCCCGCCAATGCAATAAATGAAAGGTAGCATGAAATGCAAATATGGCAGGTCTCAGAAACAGAACAGAAAGCATCAAATGCAACAGAAGGCTACGACTACACCAGTCGTGCCGGTCGGGCGCACCCGAATCGTTCCTCCACAGGAACCAGAACACCAGCCTCGCTGGTCAGAGGTGGTCACTCGTCAGTGACCCACCGCTCGACACAAAGTGGTGCGCCGGATAAGTGTCCCAATCCGCGGAAAATAAACCTACATGATGTCATCGCGAACTGAGGAACACCTACCCTGAGACAGAATGGCAGTGCACATGCCCAGGACTTATCTTAGGCCTGGCCCCCTACAGGGGTCTTAGCCGAGTGGCCTCTGAAGCTAGAGGACCCACCCGTGGCCCGTCGGCCCAGAAAACAAAACGTGCCCAGAATTACTCCATCAGATTAGATGCAATGCAACTACTCTATAGTCTAGTGCAACTAAATTATTCAGAAATGAGTCCAAAGGAGAACATGCAATATCTCCCTCAAGCCCTATGCAAAACAGAATATTAATTCAGCAAAATCACACCAAGATCAACAACAAGACTCATGGTTGTTTCCTAAATTCAACCAGCACACAAATCCGGAAATAAAGACATGTCATAAGCATCCATAATATATACAGCCAACAAAATAAAGCATACAACTTTGAATCTAGCAATATTTAACATGATATCATGACACATCCTTGAAGTAGACAAATCAGGAAATAAGTAATGTAATTAGCAACAAAGTAAGCAAATATTATCCGTCAACCTTATAGTACATGAATTAGGAAACAAACGTGTAGCCAACCATCTACCCAACGTCCTAACCATGCAAACCAGCCACCTAATGATGTACAAACCAGAACTATATGATATGCGAACCATGCCACCTCTAACAGAAACAAATAAGGAAATAAATCATGTAAGAAGTAGTTACCCAATCTATGATTATTTGTCAAATAAACAACACATGAATTTGGAAATAATTGTGAATCCAGTAGCTACGTAATGTATGGTTATGGGTCAACTCATTAGCACAAGATTTAGGAAACACAAATGTAGCCAGCAATTACCTAATACACGAGGATGTAAGATATAGCAACAAGTCCGGTCATGGAAGTTTCCTACTACCAACAACGACATGATGAATGAATATGCAATGTCATGATAACGACCAGCCATGAACTTTACTATATTCAGCAACCTATTAGTGCATGAAATATGTGGTTTAAAATCAGAAACAAATCCGGAAGTAAACCTTGTATCCAGCCAGCAAACCCGGATCCACTAGGGTTGAATTCCAGCAATAATCCGAACATTGATCATGCAAGGTTTTTGGTAACAATCCAGCCATGTGGTCTATTGATTTCAGTACCCATTAAGGTATGAATTTCTCGGCTTATAACCAACACTAAAATTAGGAGATAACTCATGTGTCCAGCAACCTAAGAGGTCTAGCTATCCGGAACTAAATGGTTGTGATTGTGCGAAAACTTAGAAGCAAACCGGGTCACGGGACTTTCCTAATTTCAGCAACCTAATGATGCATGACCTATGGCATCTAATATCAATCTTTGTGGAGAATTAATTATGTAACTAGCAATAAAGATGCGCAACATGCAATAACATGAACCATCCAAGAATATGAAATCAAATTCAGAATCACATCTAGGAAATCTGGTAACAACATAAATCAACCACATGAAACCCTATATAAGTTAGGTTGGAAATCGCATGGACTTATTTCAGAAAACCAACATGAGATGCTTCCCCCGAAATCCTCCTCCTTCCCCCCCTGATTGGTCCAGCAAAACCCCAAGGAGAGTCGTGAGAAAGGTGCCACAACCGGAAGAGCATTCCAGCCACCCGCCGGAACTAGGGTTGCACCGCAACCTTCCATTCGTGCAACTATCAACACGTCCCAACCCCAACATAAAATCCGTCCCAGCAGCCTTCTCTACCCACCATGCATCCTAAAGCTAACGGAGAGAGGCATACCTGAAGAGAGGAGAGGCTGAGCTAAACCGAAGACCGACAAGAACCTTCTTCTCCTAGCCGCACGCCAAGAACACCGCTGGATTTCTCTTCCAAGCTGCTGGAGCACCAATGGGGATTTCGGTGGTTGAGGGTGGAGAAAAGGTCTAGGGGAGTCGGCTGGGGTGTAGAATAAATAAGGGTGCAAGTTGGAAAGAAGAAACTAGGAAAAAGGCAAGAGATAATTGGGAGTTAATTTGCTTTGATGGCAAAATCAGCACTTTCCTAAATCCAATCAAAGCACATGCTAGCAAGATTTTCTCTCATTAATTTCGGATATGGTAAGGCCAGCCCAACCTCCCAATCTAACCAACATGCCACATCAAGCAACAATTAAATCCGCACACCAGGTTTTAGACACCCGATAAACCCGGTTAAGTCTAACAAATGCAACCGCGCCCGGCGGTTAAATTCGCCCAAAAAGGAAACTTTTGCAAAACCAACATAACTCAAAACAAAGACAATAAAACACATAAAAGGACTAATAAAACCAAAAACAGAGTGGCAGGAGAGCGGGTCTTACAACCTACCCCCCTTAAAGAAATTTCGTCCTCGAAATTTGCTATCCCTAACTCTCAACCAAAAACTTGGGATACAAATCCTCACATCAACCCCACACTCAAACAACGGTAACAAAAGTTACAAGATGAAGAAATACATGTGCCATAACAGCCAAAGATTTTGAGAACAAATCATGAACCAATCACATGAAATCTAGCAAGTAATAATGTATGAACCTATGATACATTGACAATCATAAAATTTATAGCAACTAATATATACATACATATGCGACATCTTGACAGTAATCATCCATGATGATCATACAATTTCCAGCAACCAATTAATACATGCATATGTGACGTCTTAGCAGCGACAAAACGTGAATAACATAAGGTATTTAACGGCAACCTAATCATGAGATCGTATAGTCCCAGCAACTAAATAATAGATATCATACATGTCATGTATCAAGACCGCAATTAAATGAAGAAGGAATAACAATCTCTCTATAGATAATATACGTGCACATGATGTATTTAGGCAGCAATTAAATCATGGAAATAATTACAAGATCTTAATAGACAATACTCATGCACGAGATATATCTAGGCTACCATTAAATCGTGTCATAATAACAAGATCTCCATGGATTTCTATATTTACATGTACATGAGTTATGAGGACAACAAATTAACTGCGTAAATAAAATTTCGATGATTAAATATATATGTGCATGATGTAACTAGGCAACAACTAAATCATGAAATCGTAGTCATATCATCACGACATGAACTTACTTGCATGCACTTACACCATCATACCCATAACAGTAACATGAACAATTATAATAATTTTGGTAAAGCACATGCTATAGTAATCATGGATCATGGAAACGAATATGCAACCAGTAGGAGATATGGGTCATGATGAGATGATTATACAACATTTACTTCAATCTATAGTAACGCATTCATGGGTTTTGAATTTATTCAAGCACGAATCTAATTATAATTAGGAGAAATATGAGACTATAACGTGACTGATTTCAGGGCTCATCATGCAAGACATCGAGGCTGTAAACTCAACCTCTACTCGCATATAAACACCTGAAACTTGCATTAGTTGCACTATGTATTAAACATACTAAGATTGGGACTATATGAATAATATAAGATCCTACGATGAAATCATCACAATACAGGGGATAGGCATGCATGCATGAATGGATGGTAAGTTACTTCTGATTTCAACATTTCCGGGCATAGCATCATGGACATTGTAGGATCAAAACTATTTGGTTAACCTTTTCACATAGTGCAATTTCTTGTTTCCAACAACTATGTCATGCGTACCAATATAACTTCCTAACAGCAATCTAAACATGAAATGAGTAATGGAATGTGTAAAAGGCATCGTAGTAAAATACTACAAGCATTCGATAGCATGAGTCATAAATTTCAGGACATATATGCGTTACAATCATGCAAATCAGACCATGATCAGAGATTATATTGACATAAAACCACATAAGTATCAGTAATACAACATGGTGAACATGCACATGAGATCAGGAGTCTACGTATATCCATAAATAATATACATGCATGCATACGGATTCACACATGACGTTAAGTCATGGAATGAGTTGCATATGTCATGGATGAGTACATATTTTATTCTCAAAGAAAGCATAACGATAACATCGGAGAAGGTATACCAAATCAGATCATGAATGTGGTATGCTTACTACTGGAATGAAATCAACTCAATAACAAGTCACCACAACAACACCTATAATCCAACTGATTGCACCTATCATAATTTTAGAACGTACATGCATTAGAAGATAACGATTCAGAAAATGGCCCGAGATCATATGAACATGAATTAATATATGAATATATTAGCGATCTAACATGGAAAGCATATATCTAGAAATCAGAAGTCGGAGCATATTCATGATCGATATAAATCTACATGCATAAGGATTTGCACAAAACTAGACGGCATAGGATGAATAGCATAACTCATAAATTCTGATATAGTATTCATGTGAGAGCATAACAAGTCATAGCAGAGAAGGTTTATGGAAATCAGATCATACACGTAAACTGAACATGGTGGGTTTAAAATCAGACTTGAGAAACTCATAGCAACATTAGAGTCAATACATGCATTTATACCAATGGCATCAACATTTAAATTAAAATTTATAACTTATGCTCAGATGTTGTAAAGAATATATCTCCGAGGGATTACAAATCAGAGCATATTCATTGATTAGTCATGACTGGGATAAAATCACACATTTAATTCATCTTAACATTCCAATCGATAAATGCAGCATTCCTTCAACATAAAATCAGATCACCGTAGAAACTAGATTTGAAATTAATAACATGTCATGACGCCTGAACCAAATCAAAAATAACATGTGATTATGACATCTAACATCAGTGAGCATATCATGCAAGAAAATCCGGACTTGATCACAATATCATGCATGAACATAACATCTAAAAGATCACAAGATTCTATACCACAAGGTTATTAACACATCACTCAACATGAAAGCAAAACCCCTTCCCCAACTAGCTCTCCACAATCGAGCCCACTTCCTCTGGTTTCTCCAGCAAACCACCAAGGAAGACTGAGGCCCAAGTCATAGTAGAGATGGAGGTGCTTAGCCACCCCTGAAATTCGGATGGTGCACCACAGTCCACACAATCGGTGGATCTCCACTAGTGCATACCAAACCTCAGATCGGAAAACACAATGGTGCTGGACCAAACTTTGTCCAACACGCACTCTACCTCCTCTTAAACTAAAGGCGTAGAAGCATACCTGAAACTGATGGAGAAGGATCCTAGAGTTTGCTGGAATTCAGCTATAGCCGCCTCCCATGCTTGCTAGCTAGTCATCTCTTGCACTTGCACATCTTGCTTGTTTGACCGGTGGGGCTTGTTGGAGATCTCAGCACCAAAACGTAGGAGGAGGTGAGGGAACTGATAAAGACAGATAGGGTTGGGTGGTTCGGTCTCCAAGCACACGAGGTAATCCACAAGAAGTAATTTAACTAATGCAAACATGATCTATCACTATCAGAAAGAAATTCTAAAAGATAAGAAATTACCGACAGGGTTTGGGCAAGATGCCCCACTGGAGAGTCTTTAGATTCTGTACACTTTAGAGACCGACCTGCTCTGATACCAAGTTGAAACGCCCCCGATCTCGTGGGTACGCACACTGGGAAAGGAAACTAGTGTCGCGATCAGAGACCTCCGCGACGACCGAAGGGGTTACAAAAGACGGACCAAATCAACTCGACAAAAGTGAAAAAGATCATCCACAAATGGACTGACATAAACATAATATGAATAATAGAATGGTCATAACAAATAAGAGTCCTATTACATCATATCGAGTTTCAAAGGAAATACAATGACATAAGCAGAAGCAAAAGATAACTGAAGAATATGGTCGACGCGTCCCTCGTGTACAGAATCTTCGGAACTCGTCCAGTCTGCCATGTGGAACCTAAGTACCTGCAAGCACCGCATTTAACAATGCGTGAGTTTTCAATTAAGAAAACCCAGTATGCCCCCGCCAATGCAATAAATGAAAGGTAGCATGAAATGCAAATATGGCAGGTCTCAGAAACAGAACAGAACAGAACAGAAAGCATCAAATGCAACAGAAGGCTACGACTACACCAGTCGTGCCGGTCGGGCGCACCCGAATCGTTCCTCCACAGGAACCAGAACACCAGCCTCGCTGGTCAGAGGTGGTCACTCGTCAGTGACCCACCGCTCGGCACAAAGCGTTGCGCCGGATAAGTGTCCCAATCCGCGGAAAATAAACCTACATGGTGTCATCGCGAACTGAGGAACACCTACCCTGAGACAGAATGGCAGTGCACATGCCCAGGACTTATCTTAGGCCTGGCCCCCTACAGGGGTCTTAGCCGAGTGGCCTCTGAAGCTAGAGGACCCACCCGTGGCCCGTCGGCCCAGAAAACAGAACGTGCCCAGAATTACTCCATCAGATTAGATGCAATGCAACTACTCTATAGTCTAGTGCAACTAAATTATTCAGAAATGAGTCCAAAGGAGAACATGCAATATCTCCCTCAAGCCCTATGCAAAACAGAATATTAATTCAGCAAAATCACACCAAGATCAACAACAAGACTCATGGTTGTTTCCTAAATTCAACCAGCACACAAATCCGGAAATAAAGACATGTCATAAGCATCCATAATATATACAGCCAACAAAATAAAGCATACAACTTTGAATCCAGCAATATTTAACATGATATCATGACACATCCTTGAAGTAGACAAATCAGGAAATAAGTAATGTAATTAGCAACAAAGTAAGCAAATATTATCCGTCAACCTTATAGTACATGAATTAGGAAACAAACGTGTAGCCAACCATCTACCCAACGTCCTAACCATGCAAACCAGCCACCTAATGATGTACAAACCAGAACTGTATGATATGCGAACCATGCCACCTCTAACAGAAACAAATAAGGAAATAAATCATGTAAGAAGTAGTTACCCAATCTATGATTATTTGTCAAATAAACAACACATGAATTTGGAAATAATTGTGAATCCAGTAGCTACCTAATGTATGGTTATGGGTCAACTCATTAGCACAAGATTTAGGAAACACAAATGTAGCCAGCAATTACCTAATACACGAGGATGTAAGATATAGCAACAAGTCCGGTCATGGAAGTTTCCTACTACCAACAACGACATGATGAATGAATATGCAATGTCATGATAACGACCAGCCATGAACTTTCCTATATTCAGCAACCTATTAGTGCATGAAATATGTGGTTTAAAATCAGAAACAAATCCGGAAGTAAACCTTGTATCCAGCCAGCAAACCCGGATCCACTAGGGTTGAATTCCAGCAATAATCCGAACATTGATCATGCAAGGTTTTTGGTAACAATCCAGCCATGTGGTCTATTGATTTCAGTACCCATTAAGGTATGAATTTCTCGGCTTATAACCAACACTAAAATTAGGAGATAACTCATGTGTCCAGCAACCTAAGAGGTCTAGCTATCCGGAACTAAATGGTTGTGATTGTGCGAAAACTTAGAAGCAAACCGGGTCACGGGACTTTCCTAATTTCAGCAACCTAATGATGCATGACCTATGGCATCTAATATCAATCTTTGTGGAGAATTAATTATGTAACTAGCAATAAAGATGCGCAACATGCAATAACATGAACCATCCAAGAATATGAAATCAAATTCAGAATCACATCTAGGAAATCTGGTAACAACATAAATCAACCACATGAAACCCTATATAAGTTAGGTTGGAAATCGCATGGACTTATTTCAGAAAACCAACATGAGATGCTTCCCCCGAAATCCTCCTCCTTCCCCCCCTGATTGGTCCAGCAAAACCCCAAGGAGAGTCGTGAGAAAGGTGCCACAACCGGAAGAGCATTCCAGCCACCCGCCGGAACTAGGGTTGCACCGCAACCTTCCATTCGTGCAACTATCAACACGTCCCAACCCCAACATAAAATCCGTCCCAGCAGCCTTCTCTACCCACCATGCATCCTAAAGCTAACGGAGAGAGGCATACCTGAAGAGAGGAGAGGCTGAGCTAAACCGAAGACCGACAAGAACCTTCTTCTCCTAGCCGCACGCCAAGAACACCGCTGGATTTCTCTTCCAAGCTGCTGGAGCACCAATGGGAATTTCGGTGGTTGAGGGTGGAGAAAAGGTCTAGGGGAGTCGGCTGGGGTGTAGAATAAATAAGGGTGCAAGTTGGAAAGAAGAAACTAGGAAAAAGGCAAGAGATAATTGGGAGTTAATTTGCTTTGATGGCAAAATCAGCACTTTCCTAAATCCAATCAAAGCACATGCTAGCAAGATTTTCTCTCATTAATTTCGGATATGGTAAGGCCAGCCCAACCTCCCAATCTAACCAACATGCCACATCAAGCAACAATTAAATCCGCACACCAGGTTTTAGACACCCGATAAACCCGGTTAAGTCTAACAAATGCAACCGCGCCCGGCGGTTAAATTCGCCCAAAAAGGAAACTTTTGCAAAACCAACATAACTCAAAACAAAGACAATAAAACACATAAAAGGACTAATAAAACCAAAAACAGAGTGGCAGGAGAGCGGGTCTTACACGAAAGCACCAGGCACAAAGTCCCCTCAGACCTACTTTCCCGAGTGATAGGAGCCGTGCGAGAAGAGAGAACACCACTTATTTACTTATCTACATTAGAACCAAAACCCCTACACTTAAGTTTCACAAAAAGAGATTAAGGGCCCTTGACTACGACAAACTTCCTTATACTAACAAACACGAATTATTTGACTCACTAGGTTCAGGATGGACTTCTTTAAATGTTTGAGTGCTGAAACCCTATGATTACACGACCCCCGAGGGAATACCGAGGTGCATCCTAACAACTCGATAAGACCTAAAGCCAGTAAACTAGAAATCCTAATGCATCAAGTTCAAGACAAATTTGGGAGTTTACTTTGCCTCTCAACGGTTTTGCACATGCTAAACACACGCAAAACCCACAAAACATTTTCTTTCGCAAACACATGAAGATTTTGAAAGAAATGTGAAAATTTTAAAGCACAAGGCAAGCAATAGAAGACAAGTCACCCAAGGATCATGGCAAGCAGATATATCAATGTTAAATGCGGCACACTAACATGATCCTAGCAGTACAACCAAAAGAATACAAAAAAAAACAACAACAAAAAAAAACACAAACTATGTACAAACGTGAAAACACCCCCCCCCCCACACCTAATCCATGCATTGTCCTCAATGTATGGCAAAATGGTGCCAATGCATGGATAGGGTGTACCGGACTAATGACGGCGGCCAGAAGTGCCCGAAGAGGCACCTCTCTCAAGAGCCGACAACTTCCTATAGATCTTCCGATTTTGCTTGGCTAAGATGACGTTCTGCTGCTCAACCGCCATCTCAGAAATGTCGGTGTTAAAGAGCGTTCCTGAGCTCACAGACGAGCTTGAGGAACTGGCTCTAACATCCTCCACAATAAAGTCAGGCACCCATGCCTCAGGAAGGCAATGGAGAAATGACGGTGTCATCTTCGCTACCTCGAGGTCGGTGCCTTGGCGACTCAGCATGCGCTCAAATCGTGGGATGTCCAACATGCCACACAATTTGGTAACCAGAGTCGGCAAACAGTGTATATCTTTCAGCCTGGCGTTCACCAAAACGTCGAACAATGTTCGACAAATGCAGTGTGGTGAACCGTCCATCAGACTATACACGATTCGCAAACTAGGTGTGAAAAATGTGGAGGTCCGCTCTTGGCCCAGCACATTTCTACACACCCACCTGGCTACAATGTGCACATTGGAGTAAATGTTCACATTAGGTACTCCCCCATGTGATGATACAGGCTGCCAACGCCCAAGCATAGATCGATAAAAATTGATATCGTGGGTAGGAGC
Organism: Triglochin maritima; assembly: GCA_963682175.1. NCBI lineage: Eukaryota > Viridiplantae > Streptophyta > Magnoliopsida > Alismatales > Juncaginaceae > Triglochin > Triglochin maritima. Next base: position 15,789,262 of record OY821786.1, read on the forward strand.
GAGCTCATCAACCAAGGGGATCCCAGTCGCGTCGGAGATCAGCTGGGGTGTCACGGTGTGTTTCACCCCTCTGAGAGTGATACTGAACTCGAGTGGACCGGTCTGGTCACGCTCAAGTTTAGTAAAGAATTCATGTACGAGAGGCTCTACGTACATGGATTCATCGCCCTCATACAATAAATGGTACCACCCTTTAGCTACGATTCGATCGTAGAAGGGTTCTCCGAATTCACGAATCAGGGAGGCAAAATTGAGTTCTGGAATTAAATGATGGCTGGCCATACGTGAACCTACCTTGGCGAGCTTTAGCGGCGAGGCACACGACGGCGAAGACGAACACGGAACGAGCGGAGAGAAGACCACCCCACGCTGATTCCAGACGCAACACAGACTCCCAACCACGCAAACAACTAAGAATCCCAAATGAAACACCCAGACGAAGCAAATCTTGAAACTGAGAACAACGGACCGCTGATCGGCGGTGTCAAACCGCTAATTGGCGGTCCGTTCAGTGGATCTGGGGGATAAATTTGGGTGGAGGCGAGATCTGGAGGAGAAACGTGTTTTCCTCTGCTGGAATAATACGTAGGTCAGGGGAAAACACGTTTTTTAATCAAGGGAAAGGGAAAATATCACATAGGCCTTCCATTTTTTTTTGCTTTTTATCTTTTTCCTTTTTTTGTTTTTTTGACATAAAACAAAGGTATGTACAAACAAATGGAGGGATGGATAACATCAAGTGACCACATCCGTGGGGTGTTCGTGCAAAGGCACGACTTCCTCCTCGACCTCTGCCGTGGTCCCTTCCAAGTATGGTTTGAGGCGTTCTCCATTAACTTTGAACATGTCCCCATTCCTAGGATTTTGAATCTCAACCGCCCCATGAGGGGAGACGGTTAAAACAATGTAGGGTCCTGACCAACGGCTCCGAAGTTTCCCCGGAAACAAGTGGAGGCGAGAATTATACAACAAGACCTTTTGTCCCACCTCGAAGGTTTTGATTCGCACCAAGCGATCGTGGAAAATTTTTGTGCGGGACTTGCAGAGCTTGGCATTCTCATAAGATTCATTTCTCAACTCCTCCAACTCGTTGAGGTCTAACTTGCGATTGGCACCGGAAACATCAAGACTCCTGTTAAGATGTTTGATTGCCCATAATGCCCGGTGGTCAAGTTCTACCGGAAGATGGCAAGCTTTGCCATAAACTAGCCGGTAGGGGTACATGCCAAGGTCGGTTTTAAATGCAGTGCGGAAAGCCCACAATGCATCATTAAGCTTAACCGACCAATCTTTCCTTGAAGCATTAACCGTTTTCTCAAGAATTTGCTTGAGTTGACGGTTGGAAATTTCCACCTGGCCACAGGTTTGAGGGTGATAAGGTGTGGCCAACTTGTGCGTGATGGAGTATTTCCTCAGCACTGCCTCAAGGGATCGGTTCACAAAGTGTGTCCCCTGATCACTTATGAGACAACGAGGTGTCCCAAACCTCGCGAAGATGTGTTCTTTAAGAAATTTGATCACAACCTTGCGATCGTTAGTGTGAGTGGGGATTGCTTCAACCCACTTTGACACATAATCGACCGCCACCAGGATGTAGGTGTGACCATGGGACACGGGGAAAGGACCCATGAAGTCAATTCCCCAAACATCAAAGATGTTAACCACTAAGATAGGATTGAGTGGCATCATATCTCGTCTACCAATGCGGCCCACACGTTGGCACCTGTCGCATGCTTTGCAAAATGCAAAAGCGTCTTGGAACAACGTGGGCCAGTAAAAACCACATTAGAGTACTTTGGCAGCGGTTTTCTTGGCACCTAAGTGCCCACCAGATGCCTCCTTATGGCAAAAGGACAAGACACTCTGAATCTCGTCGTCCGGAATGCACCTCCTTATGATTTGATCAGCACAATACTTAAATAAGTATAGATCATCCCAATAGAAGTGCTTGACTAACGACTTGAACTTCACTGTCTCACTGTGTCTCCAATGAGCTGACACCTCCCCGGTTGCTAAATAGTTCACAATGTCAGCGAACCAGGGAGGTGAGGCTATTGCCATAAGGTTCTCATCAGGAAAAACCTCGTTCACCGGTGGATCCGGTGAAAGATCAACGGGGATGCGAGATAGGTGATCAGCCACGACAATCTTGCATCCCTTCTTGTCCCGTATTTCGAGGTCGAATTCTTGTAACAACAAGATCCAACGCAGAAGACGGGGTTTCACATCCTTTTTAGACAAAAGGTAGCGAAGAGCTGAGTGATCAGTGTAGATGATGACATGCGACCCTATAAGGTACTGGCGAAATTTTTCCAACGCAAATATGATCGCGAGGAACTCTTTCTCAGTAACGGAGTAGTTGACTTGGGCGTCATTGAGATTACGACTTGCATAATAGATCACATGAGACAATTTGTCGACTTTCTGACCCAAAACTGCTCCTATAGTGTAATCAGAAGCATCACACATCAGCTCGAATGGTAGAGTCCACACCGGTGCCTTAATAATAGGAGCGGAGGTCAACTCACGTTTCAGAGACTCAAATGCAGTCAGGCACTCGGGTGTGAACTCAAAGGAGGTTCCTTTAGCAAGCAAGCTCGTCAAAGGACGAGCTATCTTGCTGAAATCCTTAATAAATCGCCGGTAAAAACCAGCGTGTCCAAGGAATGAACGGATTTCTTTTACCGAGGTGGGTGGCGGAAGCTTAGAAATAAGCTCAATCTTTGCCCTATCCACCTCGATACCATCACAAGATACCACGTGACCCAACACGATACCTTTTGTGACCATGAAATGACACTTTTCCCAATTAAGGGCTAAGTTCATTTCCGAACACCTTTTGAGAACAAGCCTCAGTTGGTGCAAGCACTCATCAAAGGAGGTGCCATGAACCGAGAAATCATCCATGAAGATCTCAAGGAAGTGCTCGACCATATCGGAAAAGATACTTAACATGCAACGTTGGAATGTTGCAGGTGCACTGCATAGTCCAAAAGGCATCCGTCTATAAGCAAACGTCCCAAAAGGAGAAGTGAACGTGGTTTTCTCCTGGTCTTCGGGGGCGACTGGGATTTGATTGTACCCTGAATAACCATCAAGGAAACAGTAATAGGCATGCCCGGCGAGTCTCTCCAACATCTGGTCGATGAAAGGTAGAGGGAAGTGGTCCTTACGCGTGACCGCGTTCAACTTCCTATAGTCAATACAAACTCACCACCCAGTTTGAAGTCGTGTGGGTACAAGCTCATTGTTGTCATTCTGGACAACAGTGATACCCGACTTCTTGGGCACAACCTGGACAGGACTTACCCAAGTACTGTCCGAAATGGGGAAAATGATGCCATGATCTAAACACTTGATGATCTCTTTCTTAACTACTTCTGTCATGGCTGGATTTAAATGCCTCTGTGGGTCGCGACGTGGTCGTGCCTCATCCTCCATAAAGATGTGGTGCTGCACGACGTCGGGACTTATCCCTTTGATGTCCCGCAAGGACCACCCAATGGCTGATTTGTGCTCCTTTAGGACTTGAATCAACCGTTCTTCCTGATCACCAGTCAACGTCGATGAAATAATCACCGGAAATGACCTATTGGGACCAAGAAAAACGTGTTTCAATTCCTTGGGGAGTTCTTTGAGCTCAGGTGTGGGTGGCTCCTGAAGACGAGGCGTGATATCTAGTTCGAGATGTAAGATAGGAGGAGCTCGCATGTACTGAACAGCATGCACACCATTGCTCAACTCACCCCCTTCCTCTTCATGATCGGAGTAATCCATGAAGTAATCATTTAAATTCTCATGAATCAGGGGGTACTCTTCTTCCAATTCTTCTTCCAAGTCCCGGATAAGATTGACTGCCATGGGGTCCTCGAAAGATGTCGGCTGCCTAGCCATATTGAACACATGGAATGTCGCGGTCAAGTTCCCGAACGACAATTTCATGAGTCCAGTACGACAATTGATCAAGGCATTTGACGTCGCCAAAAAAGGTCTACCCAAAATCAATGGAATCTGAGAGTGGGTAGTCTTAATTGGTTCGGTCTCAATGACGACGAAATCAACAGGAAATATGAAATAACCGACCTTGATTAGGACATCTTCAATGACCCCCAACGGGACCTTGATCGAACGATCAGCCAACTGCAAAGTTGTTTTCGTAGGCTTGAGAGTGGCTAGGCTTAATCGTTGATACACAGAAGCAGGTAAGAGGTTAACTGCCGACCCTAAATCTAGCAAAACAATGTTAATGCGAGAATCCCCAATGATACATGAAATTGTTGGACTGCCCGGGTCCTTCAATTTTATGTATGTTGGGTTCGAGATGATCGAACTCACATTAGCCGCCAAAAAGGCTTTGCTAGGGACATTGGTTTTCCTCTTAGTTGTACAGAGATCCTTCAGGAATTTTGCATATGGAGGTATTTGTTGAATCATGTCTAACAAAGGAATGTTGACATTCACTTTCTTAAATATCTCCATCATTTTATCCACACTGTCACTCTGTTTCTTAGACAACCTACTAGGATAAGGAGCTTTTGGTAGATATGTCTTGGGCGGAGCCGAAGAAGGAGCCTTTGGTGTATTACTCTCACCCTCGGCCTCTTTCTCACCATCATTCCCACAAGGGGGCGGCACAGATAGATTTTCTAGCAAGGATACGTGGTTGTTGACCTGCTTCCCATTTCTCAGGGTCATAATGGCATTAACATGGTCCACAGGTTCTTCCACGTAATTCACTTGCCCCCCTGTGGTCTTGAACTTGCATTTTGCATGCTCGAGTGATGTTGAGCACGGGGGTTAACCACAGGTTGGCTAGGCAGGCTCCCTCTCTCTCTCTCATGTACAGACTTAGCCAACTGACCCATCTGAACCTCGAGAGATTTGATGGTCTGCTGATTCGAAGTGAGAACTTGACTCGTGGACGACATAAAGTTTTTTACAGAGTTCTCAAGTCCACGAGTTAAGTTCTCAAGCGAATTAAACCGGGTTTCCAAGTTGTTTGAATTTGGTAAACCTTGTTGGTTGGTATTCTGACTTTGGGGTGGCGGATGAGACTGTGAATGCATGGGAGGGTAGTGTGGTCGGTTAGGTGGTCGAGAAAAGTTTGAAGGACCACCTGAGGCATTGTTATGGTTCCATGAAAAATTAGGATGGTTCCTCCATCCAGGGTCATATGATGATGAATATGGGTCATTCCTGGATCTATCATAGATGACATTTACATGTTCCATCTCAGGAGGAATGGATGCACACTCACCCCCTATATGACCTATCCGACCACATAAATGACATGGAACTGAACCAGATGCAGACATATGAGATACATCGTGCTGGTTTTGGAGCTCAATCAAATCCATACGGCGCATTAATGCCGCCATGCGTGCCTCGGTGGCCGTAGTGGTATCGATAGCAAATGTGGTGCCCGATCTAGTCGAGTTTGCATTCGCGATCCTCGCTCCTATACTAGATGATGCAGGTGGTTCCCTCACACTCTCCCATTGCATGGTTTTCTTAGCAAGGTCTTCTAGGAAAGCCCATGCCTCCCTTTCATCCTTTCCCAAGAACTCTCCTTGACACATGGACTCAAGGAGCGTTCTTGACGGGATGTGAAGACCCTCGTACACAATCTGACATAGACGCCACAACTCAATGCCATGGTGAGGGCATGAGGATAGTAGCTCCTTGAACCTCTCTAAGTTTGCATGGAATGATTCGGTCTCATGTTGATAGAACGAATTGATTTCGTTCCTCAATTTTTGAGTCCGATGATTTGGAAAATACTTTTTGAGGAATGCAGACTGAAACTCATCCCAAGTCCTGAAGGCATTCGCCTGGTTGCTGTACAACCACTTCTTGGCGTCATCCTTAAGCGCAAAGGTGACAAGCCTAAGATGAATGGAGTCTGTGCTAAGTTGTTGCAGTTTGAACATAGCACAGACCTCCTCAAATTCCCTGAGAAAGATATAGGGGTCACCTTTCCCAGTGAAATGAGGGAGCATGGAAATAAACTGAGGCTTGCCCTCAAAATGGTTCCCATTTGCCTCTGGCAATACGATGCATGAGGGTAGAGTTGTACGGCTCAGGTAGCATCGATCACGAAGAGGTATGGGAACGACAACTGGAAGCACTGGTGGAGCTGGTGGGTCCAGCAACTACTCCTCCTCATGGAAATTAGCAGCCATTGAACCCGGATTGCGTGCGACACGAGAGGAGGAAGGTGTCGAGAAATTGATGACCGAAGCCGGATTGACAACACTCCTCGTCAAATGACCACTCTCGTCTCGTGTCCACGAAAGCATGCACAAAGGTGCACACACACCAAAACCTTTTTTTTAATAAGGAATGTGTGTAGAGGAGAAGACGGGAGAACACAGGAGAGAAAGAATGACTCAGGAGAGAAGGGATGAAGTCCTTATGCTACGGTGGATGGGTACTGGTAGAAGCACACAAGCAAACAAGGCTCAAGCAATCCTAAGGTCGCTATAGGTCCTTACAGCTAGACGACGCCTAACTGTGAGGTCACACGGCCTCAACACGCCTCACCTCTCTACGACGAGGACCACAAAGCCCAGCAAGTGAGCCAAGATCCGGGGATCTCTTCTTTCCTACTATCGACAAAGTGGACAACGCCGATCAGGTCATGACGGTCGGGACCGGATCACTCTCCTAATGCGCCCGAAATCCTTAGGGCCAATGTCTACTTGATTTTAAAAATTAGGCTCTTTATTAGTGAGGTTTGTGGGGTGAAGGAAAGGGTGATGAAATCTCCCACCTTATCTTTTATGGGACAACCCCTCCTTAGTAGCGTTTTGGAGTCCTAATCTAGCAATCAACTCTCCAAACAAACGCTCAACTCACACTTGTTTCAATGCACTTCCTACTAACTAATGCATGTTCATATGAAATGCATGAATGAGAGTAGAAGGTGCGTACCTCACGCCAGCTCTCAGCAACAAAAAATAAAGCTAAGATAAAAGACAATCTAAGTGCCTAAGTCACATACATGATGCATGGCCTAAACAAAAAGAATGCCTAATCTTTTGCTTTGAGTTTTAGGGTCCAAGTTGCTTAAGGGAAGTTGATTATTAATCTGGGAGCAATCTAAGAGTCAGAACATGCACAAATTGAGTCCCAGATTACTATATCAATTAGGCTAACAACAACAAAAAAGGAGAAGGTGAACTGAGCTCACCCGACCGCTGATTGGCAGTCTGAAGTGCCCAGTTAGCCTTGACATTTTTCCAGAGGCCTTCCCTTGCTATTCCCAGTCTCCTGAAACAAAGAAAAACTACACAACAAAAATTAAATCCACTCGAATCGTCCAAACAAGAGTCTGGACTGGCACCTCCCCGGCAACAGCGCCAAAAACTTGATTGAACGTTTTAATTAAACCGCAAGTGCACGACCGCGATTAAGTGGCGGCAAGTACGGGTCGTCCTCAGGGAGGTGAGCAACCTCTTGTTTATCAGAAATCAAGTGGCACAAAAAGATGGAAGAAAGTTGTTTATGCTAATCTAAACTATGCTAACTACGAAGAAGCAAATGCGAAGGAAAGAGAATAACGAGTACTTCAACTAAGCTAGAGAAACTTTATACTATGCAGGAATCAGTAAGAGAGAGACCCCTTAGGGGGTGGAGTGACTACACATACACAATAAGGAGGCAAGAATATCTTCCTATAGGCACAAGTGTAGGTAGTGTTTGCATGTATGGGAGGTGTCCACTTATCATGGCAAAACCCATCAATTAAATCACTAGCCTATTTTGATTAACATTCATAAACACAAGATGGTTATTTAAGAAACTAAACAAGCATGGGAGGTGTCTTAAAACTTGTGGCAAAACCCATCTAGTGAAGTGTTCTATTCTAACAAGCAAGCATGCATTCATATTAATCAACACATTTCAAAATAAATATCCTTCATTCCTTAATTGCATATATGATAATCATCTCAACCCCCCAAAAGGGGAGTGGTTTTACTCACTACACATTACACTAACTATTACACTAAGATAGAAAGACATATTAACTAAGCTAGATTTGATAAAAGACAATTAAACTAAAACATGCACCAACAATAAAAGAAGCACAAAACAAAGAAAATTTTATTGATTGAAGACTCACAATACCAGTAGCATCTCCCCCATTGAGTTTCTTGCTTCAAGGCTTTCACTTCAATTAGGAAGAATGGCCACAAGCATGGAGTGATTACAATGGAAGGTGAAGAGTTCTATTTATAGCCATGGAAAAAACTAATCTGGGACAATCTCCTGATGTGGGACTAAACAAATACCATAAATAGCATAAACACGCTCTAATACACACGCCAGAAAAAGCTAAGCGGATTCGGATCCACCTGGACCGCCAATTAGCGGTTCCAGACCGCCAATTGGCGGTCTACAGGATCCGGATTAGTCTGGGCTTTCTTGGAGGCTTTCCTGGATGGTATTATTTGTCTTTGATGCATCTACTTGGTTTGTTGGAGCTCCGACCCGAATCTAATTGCTAAAATACTCCCCATGATGGTGTGGAGTATTCTGTTTTGCTCTTACGTCCTTTTGTCTTGCATTCAGGTCCTTCTTCTTCGCATCTTGGTCCCCAGATCTCACAATTCAGTCCTTTTTCCCAGCTTTTGGGTCCTTTTATGTTTCATCTCTTCAAACCTATTTATTCCTGAAAACTAAACATAAAACTCGTAACATAGCATTGTTTAGATGAAAGATAATGGATATAAGATACAAATATAAGCATGAAATGATGTCAATCAATGTGACTTCTTGTTTGCTCCTAGATCATTAATCACTCCCCCATTAATCAATTTGGCCTTAAAATCCAAAGCAAAAGACTAGAAGTTCCTATTTGTTTAGGTTACGCATCATGTGTTGACTTAGGCACGTAGCTGTCTTTTCTTTTAATTTTATGTTCAGTTGTTGAGTGCTGGCGTGAGGTATGCAATTTCCTACACTCATTCATTCATCTCGTATGCCCATGCATTAGTTAGTAGGAATTGCATCAGGACAAGAGTGAGCAAGCGTTTGATTGGAGTGATTGATTGCTAGATTTAGGATCAAAACGCTATTAAGGAGGGGATGTCCCATAAAAGATAAGGTGGGGGATTTCATCACCCTTTCCTTGGCCCCAAAAATCACTCTTAATAAAGCCTTAACTAAAAGCAAGTAGACATTGGCCCTAGGATTGCGGGCGCACTAGGAGAGTAATCTAGTTGAGACCGTCATCACCTGATCGGCGTTGCCTACCTTGTCGATAGTCGGAGGTACTGGATCGCCGGATCGGGTATCACTTGCTGGGCATTGTGGTCCTCGTTGTAGGGAGGTGAGGCGTGTCGAGGCTAGTGACCACGAAGTTAGGTGTCGTCTAGCCTAAGGACCCATTGTCTTACATCGTTTGAGTCGTGCTTGCTAGTTAGGCTTCTACCTGATCCCAATACCCACGCTAGCTCTAGGGATTCTTCCCTCCTCACTTGAGTCCTCTCCTCATCTATTCTCTACGTTTAGTCTCCTCCTCTAGTACACCTTCTGTTGTGTGTTGTTTAGAGTCGAGTCGAGCATTTTTATGTGAGGTTGGGCTCGTTCTGGTGAGAGCGCTCGACTAGAGAGAGTGCATATTTATGTGATGGACGGTCTTGGTGATCGACCATCTCCGCCTTGTGCTCCTTTGGAGCAAGAGGCCGAGTCATCTCGTGGTGGCGAGGGAGACCGGGTTCCATACATGGAGTACCTCGGTCCGCTCCCACCACCACGTAGATCTCCTTCTCCTCCTCCTCTGACTCTAGAGGAAGGGAGATTTCGTCAGGATCGAGTTCTTGGTGCACCCCCACCTTTAGCTCGACAGGATAGACCGATGACTTTGTGGGAGCGGACCCATCCTGTTCGGGCCGCGCAACCTTCTTGAATAGTTGATCCCCCTGCTCGCGGGAACAACTATGAGCTGAAACCTCAATATGTGAGCATGCTTCCAACCTTTACTGCCAATAAGGAGGATCCGTATATCTTTATACGCGAATTCGAGGAAGTATGCTCCATGTTCAAGCTTCAACAGTTGGACGAGGATTCAGTCCGGTTGAGGATGATTTCTTTCGCATTGAAGGATAATGCGAAGAAATGGATGTATAGCCTCCCAGCGAGCTCGATTCGGTCATGGGAAGACTTTGTGACCGTCTTGCTGAAGATATTTTTTACTCAAAGGAAGACTCAACAGATACGGCACCAGATACATCAAATGTATCAGACCGAGACCGAATTGTTTCATGTTTTTTTGAGAGCTTCAAGGACCTTCTCCAGCAGTGCCCCCATCATGGTTTTGAGTTATGGCAGCTGTGCCAAATTGTTTATGAGGGCATCAACTACAACACCCGCAAATTGTTGGAGTTGATGTGTTAGGGTGACTTCCAAATGAAACCCATCGAGGAGGCATGGGACACTTTTGAGGCTATGGCTGAACGTACCTTCGAGTGGGACACCATGAGAGAGCCACCAACCTCCAGGTCTTCTGGTCGAGCTGGATCATATCATGTTGAGTCAACTATCGTGTTTGAGGCGAAAATGGCTGATCTCATGCGTGTAGGATTGAGAGTTTGGAGATGGACCGAGCTCGTGTAACTCAGGTTGCTACTCCCGGGTGTAGTAGGTGTGGACTATCGGGACATGATGACTTGGAGTGCGCTTACGCTCCAAGGGATACTGAGCATGCGAATGCGATGTATTAGCAGAGGCCCCGTAACGACCCGTACAGTCACTCCTACAACCCAGGATGGCGTAACCATCCTAACTTCTCTTGGGGGTCTAGTGGAGGCCACGATCAGAGCTCGCACACACAACCTCAACCTCCACCTTATCAACCTCCACGCCCATCGGTGATCTACCAACCCCCACATCAAAGGTCTCAGCACCATAATTACCAACCTGGTCAGGCCTCTTCGTCGGGTTATTCTAACCAGACTCCACCACCCTAGCGGGTTGACCCCAAGGACCCTTCTTGTGATCCGACCCTTCAAGCGTTGTAAAGTACAGTCAAGGCTTTGGAAATGCAAGTTAGCCAGTTAGCTCAATAATTCCATGAACGCGAGAATGGTCAGTTCCCGAGTCAACCTGTGGTAAATCCCAGGGGTCAGTCTGCTCATGGTAAGCAAAATGTACACAATGTTGAAAGTGATCTGTCCCAACATGCCAATGTTGTTCATACCTTGAGATCGGGAAGGGTTGTTGACAATAATGTGAAAATGCCGGAAGCCAACCCCATTGGCGAGACTTCCGAGGAGAGTCTTGAGCCTGTCAAGGAACCTAATTCTGAGACTCCTCCTCGTGATTCTTATGTCCCCAAGGCACCATTCCCTCATCGGTTGACTAAAAACTGTGATGAGCATTGGGACAAGATCGTTGAGGTACGTAGGCAAGTAAAGGTGAACATCCCGTTGTTGGACGTTGTTCAACAAATGCCACCGCATGCCAAGTTCCTCAAGGACCTTTGCACCACCAAGAGAAAAACAAATGTGCCCCAAAAGGCCTTTTTGGCCACCAATGTGAGATCAATATTGACACAACTCGTGAATGTCAAGTACAAGGACCCAGGTTGTCCAACTGTCTCTTGCATGATTGGGAATGTGACAATCTCTCAAGCTCTATTGGATTTGGGGGCATCTGTGAATCTCCTGCCTTACTCAGTCTATGTCAACCTTGGAATAGATGATCTTAAACCAACGAGAACAACCCTCCAGTTGGCTGATAAATCCGTCAAAATTCCACGAGGGAGTGTGGAGGATGTCCTTATCAAAGTGGGTGAGTTCGTATTTCCAGTTGATTTCATCATCTTGGATACTGAACCCGTGTCCAACCCACAAGGACAAATTCCTATTATCCTTGGGAGGCCATTTCTTGCGACATCTAATGCTTTGATCAATTGTCGCAATGGCTTGATGAGGTTGTCTTCTGGAAACCTCACAACGGATTTCCACATCTTCACTCTTGGTAAGCAACCCGGGCTCTTCGACGACATTGTCGGAGCAAATTTCATCCAGCACACGGATGAGCCCGAGTCATTAGGCATGTTCGACTCACATCGACGTATTATTGAGGTGCCTAATGACCAGGTTGCGAGTGAAGAGGATCTTGAGGAATCCGCCAGCATTTCTCGTGACGAGGAGGCACATCTGGGTGCTTGCTCCTCTTACCCCGTGGCCCTTTTGAGCCACTTGAAAGTAACTTTGAATCTGACAAAGACCCACCTCTGGTCGAGCTTAAACCGCACCCCGATAAACTAAAGTACATCTTTTTAGGGGATAATGAGACCTTGCCACTCATTATTGCTTCTGATCTTGCACAAGATCAAGAGGTTGCCCTCAAAAGAGTACTCTTTGAAAACAAAGAGGCAATCGGGAGGTCCTTGAAGGATATCAAGGGAATTAGCCCTCGTATTGTTCAGCATCATATCTACATGGAAGAGGATTCTAGGCCCCGCAGGGACCCACAACGGAGATTGAATCTTGTATTGAAAGAAGCCGTCCGAAAGTAGGTTCTTAAGTGCTTGGATCATGGCATAATCTATCTTATCTCTGATAGTTTGTGGGTGAGTCCTGTCCATGTGGTTCCCAAGAAGTCAGCTGTGATGGTTGTGGAGAATGAGCATAATGAGCTTATCCCGACACGCCTGCAAACTGGCTGGCGAGTTTGCGTTGATTATCACAAGCTCAATGCGGCAACGCGGAAAGATCATTTCCCGTTGCCATTCATTGATCAGATGTTGGAAAGGTTGGCCGGACATGAGTATTATTGTTTTCTTGATGGATACTCCGGTTACAACCAAATTCCCATCGCCCCCGAGGATCAAGAGAAAACCACATTTACTTGTCCCTTTGGCACGTTTGCCTACCATCGCATGCCCTTTGGGTTATGTAATGCGCCGGCAACATTTCAAAGGTGTATGATCAGCATCTTCTCCGATACGGTTGAGCGTTTCCTTGAGATCGTCATGGACGAGTTTTCAATATTTGGCGCTTCCTTTGATGAGTGCCTTCATAACTTGAGCCTTGTCCTCAAGCGATGTCGTGAGAAGAACCTCGCTCTCAATTGGGAGAAATGTCACTTCATGGTGAAGCGAGGGAATGTACTTGGACTTGTGGTCTCAAGTAGGCGAATTGAGGTCGATCCTACCAAAGTAGGTATCATTGCTAATCTCCCACTGCCACGTAATGTGAAGGATATCCGTGCCTTTTTGGGGCATGCTGGATTCTATCGGCGGTTCATTCGGGATTTTAGCAAAATTGCTCGACCTCTCACCAACTTGTTGGCTAACGATGCCATTTTTGAGTTCACACCGGATTGCCACAATGCCTTTTTGACATTGAAGAAAGAGTTGACTTCAGCTCCCATTATTAAGGCACCGGTGTGGACTGAACCCTTTGAGTTAATGTGTGATGCATCTGACTTCGCTGTAGGAGCAGTACTTGGGCAACGATTGGACAAAAGGCCTCATGTGATCTACTATGCCAGTAGAACACTCAATGATGCCCAATTGAACTACACTGTGACCGAGAAGGAATTCTTAGCAATCATATTTGCTTTGGAGAAATTCCGGTCGTACATGATTGGCTCCCACGTGATTATCTATTCTGATCACACAACCATCAAGCACCTCATGGCGAAGAAAGATGCAAAATCCCGACTCTTGAGATGGATCTTGTTGTTACAAGAATTCGATCACGAGATTCGGGACAAAAAAATGTGTGAAAATGTTGTAGCTGACCACTTGTGTCGTCTAGAGACGACCAACCCAAAGGACCAAATCATTGATGACAAATTTCCTGACGAGGAGTTGTTGACGATCGAAGATAACCCTTGGTTTGCCGACATTGTGAACTACCTCGTGACCGAGCAACTTCCTGTGGGTTGGTCAAAATCTGACCAAACCAAGTTTAGATCTTATGTTAGATTCTTCCACTGGGACAACCCCTACCTATTCAAATACTACTCTGACCAAATTTTCAGGCGGTGCATCCCTGATACCATGTTCCAAAGTGTGCTCCACTTCTGCCATTCCAAGGCATGTGGAGGACACTTTTGAGCAAAGAAAACTGCTGTCAAGGTGCTCCAATCTGGATTCTACTGGTCCTCTCTTTTCAAGGATGCTTACGACTTTTGTAAGCAATGTGATAGGTGCCAGCGCCTTCGTAGGATTGGTCGACGTGACATGATGCCTTTGCAAAATGTCCTTGTTGTCGACATCTTCGATGTGTGGGGCATCGATTTCAATGGTCCCTTCCCGAACTCGTTCGGGAATGTTTACATTCTGGTGGTCGTTGACTATGTGTCTAAGTGGGTTGAGGCTATACCCACAAAGAGCAATGACAACAAGGTGGTTATCAAATTCTTGAGGGACATTTTTGCGCGATTTGGTACTCCTCGTACCATAATCAGCGATAGGGGTACCCACTTCTGTAATTGCTCTTTTGAAGCGCTTATGAGGAAATATTTGATCACCCACAAGCTTGCGACGCCATATCATCCGCAAACTAGTGGGCAGTCAAAATCTCTAACCGTCAATTAAAGCAAATTCTTGAGAAGACGGTTAGTTCCTCGAGGAAGGATTGGTCAACCAAGTTGAATGACGCGTTGTGGGCCTTCCGCACCGCGTACAAGACCAATTTGGGTATGTCCCCATATCGGGTAGTGTACGGCAAGGCTTGCCACCTACCCGTCGAGCTTGAACATCGTGCTTTCTGGGCGATCAAGAACCGGAATATGGATCTTGATCAAGCAGGAGTACAACGTAAGCTCGACATTGTGGAATTAGAAGAGCTACCCAATGATGCGTACGAGAATGCCAAAATTCATAAGTCCCAAGCCAAGATGTTTCACGATCGCATGATTATGCGAAAGGTGTTTACGGCCGGGCAGAAGGTGTTGCACTACAATTCCCGGCTTCATTTGTTTGCGGGAAAGCTCCGCAGTCGTTGGTATGGCCCGTTTATTGTCCAAACCGTCTATCCTCATGGAGCAGTTGACATCTTGAACCCAAGGAATGAGGACGTGTTCAAAGTTAATGGACAATGCCTTAAACCCTACTTGGAGGGGACACCAACCGAAGTCGAGGAGGTCATGTTCCTTCATGAACCTCTCTCGCACTCAACCATTCATGCTCCTGCATGAGTGGTTGTGCTTTCAGGTTTGTTAAATGATTGACATCATTTCATGCTCATATTTGTATCTTGTATCCATTATCTTTCACCTAAACAATGCTATGTTACGAGTTTTATGTTTAGTTTTCAGGAATAATTAGGTTTGAAGAGAAAAAGCATAAACGGACCCAAAAGCTGGGAAAAAGGACTGGATTGTGAGATCTGGGGACCAAGATGCAAGGGAGAAGGACCTGAACGCAAGACAGAGGGACCTAAGAGCAAAACAGAATACTTCACACCATCATGGGGAGTATTTTAGCAATTGGATTCGGGTCGGAGCTCCAACAAACCAACCAGATGCATCCAAGACCAACAAACACTTCAAGCAAAGCCCACAAAGAAAACCAAACGGATCTAAACCATATAGACCGCCAATTGGCGGTCCAGATGGCCCAGAATTCGTTTAGTTTTCTGTAGCACGTGTATTAGTGTATGCTTAGTGTATATTTGGTATTGGTTTAGTCCCACATCGGGGGATTGTCCCGGATTAGCTTTTTCCATGCTTATAAATAGAACTCTTCACCTCCTTTTGTAAACACTCCATATTTTAAGTGGCTATTCTTCCTACTAGAAGTGAGGCCTTGAAGCACACACTAAAGTAGGAGGATGCTACTTTTAATGTGAGTCATTTTATCAATAAAGTTTTGTGTTTCTTTCATTGTTTGTTTTATGCTTCTTTTATTGTTTATGCATGTTTTAGTTTAATCGTCTTTTAATTCTAGCTTAGTTTTAATATGCTTTCTTTCCATAGTTTAATAATTAGTGTAATGTTTAGTGAGTAGTTCCATCCCCTTTGGGGGGTGGAGTAGATATACATACATGCATTAGAGAATGGGATGAATGCTTTAATTTCAATGTGTTGATTAAACATGAATGTATGCTTGCTTGTTTAGGATAGAATTTATAACTTGATGAGTTTTTCCAAAATGATTAGACACCTCTCATGCTTGTTTAGGTTCTGAAATAATCTACTTGTATATGTAAATGTTAATCAACCAAGTTGGTGAATAGATTGATAGGTTTTGCCATAACATTTAGACACTTCCTATGCTTGATAAACACCACCTTCATGTGCTTAAAGAATGTATTCTACACCAGCATTCTTGTTTTGTTCTTAGCTTAGTTATTATTTCATCGTTTGTTTGCTTCTTCCACATTTCATACTTCTTAGCGTAGTGTAGCGTAGGTTAGCATAATCAATCTTTCTCTTCCCTATTTTGCCACTTGATTTCTGATAAACAAGTGGCTGCTCACCTCTCGGAAGATGACCCGTACTTGCCACCGCTTCATCGCGGTCGTGCACTTGCGGTTTGATTAAAACATTCAACAAGTTTTTTGGCACCGTTGCCGGGGAGGTGTCAGTCCAGACTCTTGTTTGGATGATTCGAGTGGATTTAATTTGTGTTTTGTAGTTGTTCTTTGTTTCAGGAGACTTAGAGTCGCCAGGAGGAACATCTGGAGACGTTTTGAAGCAAGCCGGGCACTGTAGACCGCCAATCAGCGGTCTGGTAAGCTCAGCTCGCTCTCTTATTTCTTTGGTCTGTTTTAGTTTATCTGATATAGTGGTCTGGGACTTAATTTGGCATGTTTTGACTTATAGTTTGTTCCCAGATCAATAATCAAACCTCCCTTAAGCAACTTGGACCCTAAAACTCAAAGCAAAAGATTAGGCATTCTTTTTGTTTAGGCCATGCATCATGTATGTGACTTAGGCATTTAAATTGTCTTTTATCTTAGATTTATTTTATGTTGCTGAGAGCTGGGGTGAGGTACGCACCTTCTACTCTCATTCATGCATTTCGTATGAACATGCATTAGTTAGTAGGAAGTGCATTGCAACAAGTGTGAGTTGAGCGTTGTTTGGAGAGTTGATTGCTAGATTTAGGACTCCAAAACGCTACTAAGGAGGGGCTGTCCCATAAAAGATAAGGTGGGGGATTTCATCACCCTTTCCTTCGCCCCAAAAATCACACTAATCAAGAGTCTAATTTTAAAATCAAGTAGACATTGGCCTTAAGGAATTCAGACGCATTAGGAGAGTGATCCGGTCCCGACCGTCATGACCTGATCGGCGTTGCCCACTTTGTCGATAGTAGGAGAGACGAGATCTCCGGATCTTGACTCACTTGCTGGGCTTTGTGGTCCTCGTCGTAGGGAGGTGAGGCGTGTTGAGGCCGTGTGACCTCGCAGTTAGGCGTCGTCTAGCTGTAAGGACCTATAGCGACCTTAGGATTGTTTGAGCCTTGTTTGCTTGTGTGCTTCTACCTGTACCCATCCGTCGTAGCTTAAGGACTTCTTCCTTTCACTCCTGAGTCATTCTTTCTCTCCTGTGTTCCCCCGTCTTCTCCCCAACGTACATTCTTTGAAAAAAAAGTTGTGGTTTGTGTGTGCACCTTTGTGCATGCTTTCGTGGACACGAGACGAGAGTGGTCGTTTGACGAGGAGCGTTGTCAATCCGGCTTCGGTCATCGATTTCTCGACACCTTCCTCCTCTCGTGTCGCACGCAGTCCGGGTTCAATGGCTGCTAATTTCCGTGAGGAGGAGCAGTTGCTGGACCCACCTGTTCGACAAGTGCTTCCAGTTGTCGGTCCCATACCTCTTCGTGATCGATGCTACCCGAGCCGTACAGCTCTACCCTCATGCATCGTATTACTAGAGGCTAATGGGAACCATTTTGAGGTTAAGCCTCAATTCATTTCCATGCTCCCTCATTTCACTGGGAAAGGTGACCCCTATATCTTTCTTAGGGAATTTGAGGAGGTCTGTGCTATGTTCAAGCTGCAACAACTTAGCACAGACTCCATCCATCTTAGGCTCGTTCCTTTTGCACTAAAGGATGACGCCAAGAAGTGGTTGTACAGCAACCAGGCGAATTCCTTTAGAACTTGGGATGAGTTTCAATCTGCATTCCTCTAGAAGTACTTTCCTAATCATCAGACTCAAAAATTGAGGAACGAAATCAATTCGTTCTATCAACATGAGACCGAACCATTTCATGCATATCTTGAGAGGTTCAAAGAGCTACTATCCTCGTGCCCTCACCATGGCATTGAGTTGTGGCATCTTTGTCAGATTGTGTATGAGGGTCTTCACATCCCGTCCAGAATGCTCCTTGAGTCCATGTGTCAAGGAGAGTTCTTGGGAAAGGATGAAAGGGAGGCATGGGCCTTCCTAGAAGACCTCGCTGAGAAAACCAAGCAGTGGGAGAGTGTGAGGGAACCACCTGCATCATCTAGTATAGGAGCGAGGATCGCGAATGCAAACTCGACTAGATCGGGTACCGCATTTGCTATCGATACCACTACGGCCACCGAGGCACGCATGGCGGCCTTAATGCGCCGTATGGATTCGATTGAGCTCCAAAACCAACAAGGTGCACCTCACATGTCCACATCTGGTCCAGTTGCCTGTCATTCATGTGGTAGGGTAGGTCATGTAAAAAGCGAGTGTGAATCCATTCCTCCTGAGATGGAGCGTGTCAACGCCATCTATGACAGAGCTAGGAATGACCCATCCTCATCATCTTATAATCCTGGATGGAGGAACCACCCCAATTTTTCATGGAACCACACTAATGCCTCGGGTGGTCCTTCAAACTCCTCTAGACCACCTTACAAATCACACCAACCTCCCATGCATGCACAATCTTATCAGTAACCCCAAGTTCCAAGCACCAACCAACCAGGTTTCCCAAATTCTAACAACTTCGAAACCCGGTTTAATTCGCTTGAGAACTTGACTCGTGGACTTGAGAACTCTATGAAAAAATTTATGTCGTACACAAGTCAAGTTCTCACTTCAAATCAGCAGACCATCAAATCTCTAGAGCTTCAGATGGGCCAATTGGCTCAGTCTGTACATGAAAGAGAGATAGGGTCTTTTCCTAGCCAGCGTGAGGCTAACCCCCGCATGTACCAACAACAACAAATGCAAAATGAGAATGTGGTACCTCGGGGGAGGCAAGTGAACCATGTGGAGGAACCTGTTCACCATGTCAATTCCATTGTGACCTTAAGGAATGGAAAACAGGTTGACAATCACATTTCCTTGCCACACCCACCACCATCTATGCAGCCCCCAGTGGGAATGGTGGTGAAGAAGAAGCTGAGGGTGAGGGTAATACACCAAAGCTTTCTTCTCAGGCATAGCAGAAAACCTACCTGCCAAAAGCTCCCTATCCAAGTAGGTTAAACAAAAAGCAGAGTGACAACATGGACAAGATGGTAGAGGTGTTTAAGCAAGTAAAGGTTAACATCCCCTTGTTGGATGTCATCCAACAAATACCTCAATATGCCAAAGTGTTGAAGGATCTCTGCACAACCAAGAGGAACACCAATGTTCCTAAGAAAGCATTCTTGGCTGCAAATATCAGCTCACTTTTGTCCAATCCCACCTACACAAAATACAAGGACACGGGGTGTCCTACTATTCAGTGTACGATAGGGGACACTAGAATGAGCAATGTTTTGCTTGATTTAGGATCAGCGGTCAACCTCCTCCCATTCTCTGTTTATCAACAGTTGAACTTGGGAGAATTGAAACCAACTAAGATCACCCTCCAACTGGCAGATAGATCCATTCGTATTCCCATGGGGATTATCGAGGACGTGCTTATCAAAGTTGGAGATTTTATATTTCCAGTCGATTTTGTTGTCCTCGATACCAATCCTGTTGCGAACACCCACTCTCAAATACCTTTGATTTTGGGTAGACCATTTGTGGCAACCTCCAATGCCTTGATTAATTGTAGAAATGGTCTCATTAAGCTCTCATTCGGTAACATGAGTGCCGAGTTTCATGTGTTCAACTCTGGTAAGCAACAGGAACCCATGGATGAACCTTTAAATCTAAATCTCATCCGCCAATTGGAGAAAGCACCACAAAATCAACGACCACCCCTAACCCCAATGCAACCCATTGAGAATGTTCGTGGGCCCAGCGAAAACTCATTGCCTGTCTTCGCAATGCAACAGAGTGAGCTGGCCTCGAACATGAATGTCCAAAGGGAGTGTTCGTTGCATGATTCAGTTGAGAGTACTAGTGAGAGTGAGACAACTCATCATATGCCTATACCAGAAGGTGTCTCTACCTCATGTCCCATGGCCACTGAGCCATTTGAGCTTCATATTGACTCCAACAAGGACCCACCTATGACCGAGCTTATGCTTGATGATCTAAATGATGGTGGGAGGTCCTTGTTGGATGACTTGGGGAGAAGCCCCATTCTTAGTGATGCAGGTCTGCTGCATCCATCGAATGAGCTTGAGGAACTCATTCCGATGCACCCGCCTATTGGTTGGAGGGTTTTCTTCGATGAGCAATTAAACCCTAGTGAGGCAACACAACTTCATTCTTTGTTGTCCACACCCAACAAATATCATGAGGTGTTCGAGCCTTTCAGCTTTGACCTGTCACCCCTCATGACACCTCGGAGTACCAGTGGAGTTTTCCCATCTCGGCAAGTCTCTGGTCCTCCTGACTTGATGTTCTCATTTGATGTTCCTTGACCAAATGATTATGAGAATATCTTGGTTGATGTATATATCTTAAAAAAAAGAAAAAAAAAGAAAAAGAAGAAAAAGAAAAAGTGGGTGTAATAAAAGACTCCTTCAGTGAGCATCGATTGTTGTGGGCCCCAACCCTTGTGTACTTGGGCCCAATCTCTTCACGTATTTATCTCCCTTCTTCAGCTTCTCACAGGTTTTGAGGGAATTTGGGTTTGTGTCCATCAACATGACCCTGAACGTCCCTTTGTACTTCATGTTGGTGAGATCTTTCCTTTTTCATGCATGTATCCATGTAGTATCTTGTTCACATTCATTGAGGACAATGCATGAAGTAGGTGTGGGGGGGGGGGTGTTTTACGTGTGTACATAGTCGAGTCTTTTTCCTTTGGTTTTATTTTCTTTTGTTTGTATCGCTAGGGTCATGCTAGTGTGCCGCATTTAACATTGATATATCTGCTTGCCATGATCCTTGGGTGACTTGTCTTCTTTTGCTTGCCGAGTGCTTTAAAATTTTCACATTTCTTTCAAAATCTTCATTTGTTTGTGAAAGAAAATGTTTTTGTAGGTTTTGCGTGTGTTTAGCATGTGCAAAACCGTTCAGAGGCAAAGTAAAAAGAAAGCTCCCAAAATTGTCTTGAACTTGATGCATTAGGATTTCTAGTTTACTGGCTTTAGATCTTGTCGAGTCGTTAGGATGCACCCTTGTTTTCCCTCAGGGGGCGTGTAATCATAGGGTTTCAGTACTCAAACATTTAAAGAAGTCCACCCTGAACCTAGTGAGTCAAGTAATTCGTGTTTGTGAGTATAAGGAAGTTTGTCGTAGTCAAGGGCCCTTAATCTCTTTTTGTGAAACTTAAGTGTAGGGGTTTTGGTTCCCATGTAGATATATAAATAAGTGGTGTTCTCTCTTCTCGCACGGCTCCTATCACTCGGGAAAGTAGGTCTGAGGGGCCTTTGTGCCTGGTGCTTTCGAGTCATCTGACTTGGGATGCACCGACCGAACTCCCGTTACACGGGTGGTAGGGATCGTCCTATGTGGAGATTTAGGGGAAGGTGTACGTGATAGTGTAAGTCCTCATAGGCAATGATGCACGAAACCTGACCCTGGGAGAATCAAACACCAACCAAAAAAATGCTCCAAAGAAAAAGAAAAAAAGAAAAAGCCAAAAAAAGAAAAAAAAGTCAAATAAGAACCAAAATGGACTTTACACATTGTATCACATTCAGAAGTTAAGGTTGCCCATGTCTTTCACTTAAGTCCTTGACTAACTCTAACGAATAACTCATTAGGCTAGGTGTGTTGACCGATTACATATATAGAGTCGACCCGTAGTATTACCGCGTCCCATGATCGACAAAATAAGTCCAACGAGTCGTGTAGCTAGATTGATTAATGCATCTTGTTTGGATTTTGTGGGAATATCCGCTGAAAACCCTCAGGAGACAACACTCCTCCTCCTTCGCAACAGGGAGGTTTAATGGCTTGTTGCACGTGCTAAGTGCAACCATGATTCCTACGAAAGTGAGTTAGGATTTCTTGTTTTTCGCATGCTTTTCTCTTTCTTTGTTTTGCTCGGGACTAGCAAAAGTTAGGTGTGGGGGTATTTGATTGACATCATTTCATGCTCATATCTGTATCTTATATCCATTATCTTTCACCTAAACAATGCTATGTTACGAGTTTTATGTTTAGTTTTCAGGAATAATTAGGTTTGAAAAGATAAAGCATAAAAGGACCCAAAAGCTGGGAAAAAGGACTGGATTGTGAGATCTGGGGACCAAGATGCAAGGGAGAAGGACCTGAACACAAGACAGAGGGACCTAAGAGCAAAAAAGAATAATTCACACCATCATGGGGAGTATTTTAGCAATTGGATTCGGGTCGGAGCTCCAACAAACCAACCAGATGCATCCAAGACCAACAAACACTTCAAGCAAAGCCCACAAAGAAAACCAAACAGATCTAAACCATATAGACCGCCAATTGGCTGTCCAGATGGCCCAGAATTCGTTTAGTTTTCTGTAGCACGTGTATTAGTGTATGCTTAGTGTATATTTGGTATTGGTTTACTCCCACATCGGGGGATTGTCCCGGATTAGCTTTTTCCATGCTTATAAATAGAACTCTTCACCTCCTTTTGTAAACACTCCATATTTTAAGTGGCTATTCTTCCTACTAGAAGTGAGGCCTTGAAGCACACACTAAAGTAGAAGGATGCTACTTTTAATGTGAGTCATTTTATCAATAAAGTTTTGTGTTTCTTTCATTGTTTGTTTTATGCTTCTTTTATTGTTTATGCATGTTTTAGTTTAATCGTCTTTTAATTCTAGCTTAGTTTTAATATGCTTTCTTTCCATAGTTTAATAATTAGTGTAATGTTTAGTGAGTAGTTCCATCCCCTTTGGGGGGGTAGAGTAGATATACATACATGCATTAGAGAATAGGATGAATGCTTTAATTTCAATGTGTTGATTAAACATGAATGTTTGCTTGCTTGTTTAGGATAGAATTTATAACTTGATGAGTTTTGCCAAAATGATTAGACACCTCTCATGCTTGTTTAGGTTCTGAAATAAACAACTTGCATATGTAAATGTTAATCAACCAAGTTGGTGAATAGATTGATAGGTTTTGCCATAACATTTAGACACTTCCTATGCTTGATAAACACCACCTTGATGTGCTTAAAGAATGTATTCTACACCCACCTCTTTACTTGTGTGCACTCACTCCACCCCTTAGGGATTTTCCATTCCTGAAATTCCAGCATTCTTGTTTTGTTCTTAGCTTAGTTCTTATTTCATCGTTTGTTTGCTTCTTCCACATTTCATACTTCTTAGCGTAGTGTAGCGTAGGTTAGCATAATCAATCTTTCTCTTCCCTATTTTGCCACTTGATTTCTGATAAACAAGAGGCTGCTCACCTCCCTGAGGACGACTCGTACTTGCCACCGCTTCATCGCGGCCGTGCACTTGCGGTTTAATTAAAACGTTCAACATTAAAAAAAGACTCCTTCAGTGAGCATCGTTTGTTGTGGGCCCCAACCCTTGAGTATTTGGGCCCCAATTCTTTCACGTATTTATATCCCTTCCTCAGCATCTCCCAGGTTTTGAGGGAATGCTGGTTTGTGTCCATCAACATGACCTTGCACTTCCCTTTGTACTTCACGTTGGTGAGATCTCTTCTATTTCAGGCATAAATCCATGTAGTCTCTTGCTCGCATTCATTGAGGACAATGCATGAACTACGTGTGGGGGGTGTTTTACGTGTGTACATAGTCGAGTCTTTACTTTTGATTTTGTTTTCTTTTGTTTGCATTGTTAGGGTCATGTTAGTGTGCTGCATTTAATATCAATATATCTGCTTGCCATGATCTTTGGGTGACTTGTCTTCTTTTGCTTGCCTAGTGCTTTAAAATTTTCACATTTCTTTCAAAAACTTCATGTGTTTGCGAAAGAAAATGTTTGTGGGTTTAGCGTGTGTTTAGCATGTGCAAAACCATTGAGAGGCAAAGTAAAAGGAAAGCTCCCAAAATAGTCTTGAACTTGATGCATTAGGATATCTAGTACTGTGGATTTAGGATTTATCGAGTCGTTAGGATGCACCCCAATTTTCCCTTGCGGGTGAGTAATCATAGGGTTTCAGTGCTCAAACATTCAAAGAAGTCCACCCTGAACCTAGTGAGTCAATAATTCGTGTCTGTTAACTTAAGGAAGTTTGTTATAGTTAAGGACCCTCTAAATCTTTGTGTGAGACATTAAGTGTAAGGGTTTTGGTTCATGTGTAGATAAGAAATAAGTGAGTAGGTGTTCTCTCTTCTCACACGGCTCCTATCACTCGGGAATGTAGGTCGGAGGGGACTTTGTGCCTGGTGCTTCGAGTCATCTGACTTGGGATGCGCCGACCGAACTCCGGTTACACGGGTGGTAGGGATTGCCCTATGTGGGGATTTGGAGAAAGGTGTACCTGATAGTGTAAGTCCTCATGGGCAATGATGCACGAAGCCTGACTCTGGGAGAATGAAGCTCCAACTAATAAAAAGAAAATGCAGAAGAAAAAAAGAGAAAAGAAACAAAAGAAGAAAAAAAATGGTAATGCAAATAAGAACCTTAATGGACCGTACACTTTGTATCACTTGAGGATGTTGAGGTTGTCCATGTCTTTCACTTAATTCCTTATTTAACTTGTACGAATGATACATTAGGCTAGGTGGGGACTGATTACCTATATAGAGTCGGCCCGTAGGATTACCGCATCCAATGATCGACAAAATATTTCCAACGAGTCGAGTGTCTAGATTGAATAATGCATCTTGTTCGGATTTTGTGGGTATATCCGTTGAAAACCCTCAGGAGACAACACTCCTCCTCCTTGAAAACAAAGAGGTTTAACGGCTTGTTGCACGTGCTAAGTGCAGCCGTGATTCCTACGAAAGTGAGTTAGGATTTCTTGTATTTCATTTGCTTTTCTCTTTCTTTGTTTTGCTCGGGACTAGCAAAAACTTAGGTGTGGGGGTTTTTGATTGACATCATTTCGTGCCTATATTTGTACCTTATATCCATTATCTTACACCTAAACAATGCTACGTGACGAGTTTTATGTTTGAATTTCAAAAATCAAGAGGTTTGAATAGAAGAGCCATGAAAGGACCCAAAAGCAGGAAAAAAGACTTAATTGTGAGACCTAGGGACCAAGATGTAAGGGAGAAGGACCTGAATGCAAGA
This sequence comes from Triglochin maritima, assembly GCA_963682175.1. Taxonomy (NCBI): domain Eukaryota; kingdom Viridiplantae; phylum Streptophyta; class Magnoliopsida; order Alismatales; family Juncaginaceae; genus Triglochin; species Triglochin maritima. The sequence continues at coordinate 15,814,686 of OY821786.1, forward strand.
CAGAAGGACCTAAGAGCAAAACAGGAAACTCCACACCATCATGGGGAGTATTTTGTCAATTAAATTTGGGTCGAAGCTCCACTAAACAAAGTAGATGCATCCAAGACCAAGAAACACTCCAAGCAAAGCCCACAACCAAAACCAATCGGATCTGAAGTGTATAGGCTGCCAATTGGCGGTCTGGATCAGCCCAGATCCGCTAAGCTTTCTCCTGGACTTGTATTAATGTGTGTTTAGGCTATTTTTGGTATTGGTTTAGTCCCACATCGGGGGATTGTCCCGGATTAGCTTTTTCCATGCTTATAAATAGAACTCTTCACTTTCTATTGTATCCATCTCTCTCTTTGGTGGCATCTTCCCTACTAAGAGTGATGCCTTGAAGCAAAACTCTGGTGGAGGAAGAGCTGCATGTAATTTGAGTGAGTTAATAATAGATGTTTTCATTAGCTTGTTAATTCTTGCTTAGTTAATTTCCTTTAATGTGTTTTCTTTGGTGCTTGTTTAGTTTTATGCTTCTTTAATATTTCTTGCTTGATTAGTATAATTTCATTTCAGTACATTGCTTCATTTTATTAGAGTAGTTAGTTTAAATATGTGTAAGTAGTCCATCCCCTTTGGGGGTGGAGTAGATGTGTGTACTGTTGGCTTTTTGGCTAATGATTGTTTATCCGTTTTGATGATTAATCAACATATAACTTAAACACATGTAATTCATTCATATCACTCTTGCACAATACACATATATCGCTTTGTACTAACATTTCAGGTGACAAGTTTAACGAGAAATGAAGTTGAAGAGTAGATAGGTTTACATTATTGTCATCAAGATTTAAGTGCTCAAGTTACATTTAAATCCTAATGACAATAATGTAAACCTATCTACTCTTCAACTTCATTTCTCGTTAAACTTGTCACCTGAAATGTTAGTACAAAGCGATATATGTGTATTGTGCAAGAGTGATATGAATGAATTACATGTGTTTAAGTTATATGTTGATTAATCATCAAAACGGATAAGCAATCATTAGCCAAAAAGCCAACAATCTCCCTTTTTTTGATGATGACAACTTATCAAATTAAATACATGTTATTTCAATGAATTCTACTCAATGCTCCCCCTATCTTATAGCTCCCCCTAGCTATATGGCATTCGTAAACCCAATAGACATGTATGAGTAGTATTACTCTCCTCCTTTGGCATAATCAAAAAGCCGAAAGAGAATATCCAACAACTAAAGCACATCCATTTGCCAAAATAAACAATGAAGAAGAAGCAAAACATGCATTAAGAAATGAAAGGTTCAAAATACAACACACGCAAACGATACACCACACAACCAAAGCGGAAAACAAATCATACAAGACACACAACCAACCAACATTAAACCATTAAAACAAAACGACAACCAACTCAATGTCCAAAACGATCACGAAACATAGATGTGAGAGAATCAATGCCATGAAGCACTGAGTCGAATTTAGCGTCAAAACGCTCAAGGTGCTGAGATGTCGAAGCTTCAAAACGATCAAGTCGTTGAGAAGTGGAAGCTTCAAACACATCAAAACGATCCGAAACCTACTGAAAGGAATGATCCGGAGTGTAGTCAGTATAAGCGGATCTCCACTGACTCTCCTGCCAAGTAGATTCATCGCCTTCTCCCCAAGAACAGTGACCCACCTGCGGAGATGGCTGGGGCATCCAACGAGGATCGGCCGGCACATCATCTTCATCTTTTTGCTCAGAATCTCCCTCAGAGGACGCTTGAATAGAAGATGAGGCAATGGTTTTCATTTTAGAGAGAGTGGTCTTACAGATTTGGTATTTGTATGTGGCCGATGGACAATCGGTAACACGAATTTTCAGAAGGTCAAAGAGAGCGGTGAGCAACATGGGATAAGGGACATACATCCCTTTCTTAAAGCGCATATGAAGGAAAATGAATAGTGGCCAATTAACCGGAATTTTCTTGTAGATGCAATAGATACACAAAAGCTCCGTATAAGAGATTTCGTTATGATGACCATGTTTAGGGAGTAAATTGAATGAAACGATATAAGCCAAGACGCGAGCAAAAGGATGCATCAAGGAGGAGTTGTGAATAATATAACCATTTTTGGAAGGAGGTGGAAAAGCATATAATTCAGCAACCATATTGTAATAACCTAAACTAAACATCTTAATTAACTAAACCTAAATCTAATTAACCCTAATTAATCCTGCATGGAGTGGTGGAGGTGTTGGACATGTGGAGGTTGAGGTGGATGGCTTTGGTTGGTTGAGTTTTAGGTTAAGTGTGATTGGATGAGGTGTAGGTGGATTTGGCTATTTAAGGTGATGTTGTTAAGAGATAAGGGTTTGGTCGTTTCTTTCATCATTGCTTGTTATCAGAGAGTGAGAGGAGGTGAACGTCGGAGAAGAAGAAGGAGGTGAAGGAAGAAGAAGAGGAGTGAAGTGACTCAAGCTTGGGAGGCTTCTTCAACCGTCAAAAAGGTATGCCAAATCTTCATTATAACTCACTTGTGCCTTGTGAGTGTTGGGGATCGACGTTGGTGTCGAATTCCCCGTCGGAATTCAACCAATTCAGAGGTTGAAGACGACGATCGGTCGACCGGTGCCTGTGGGCAGTCGACCGATCCTATTATTATATTGTTATTTACCCGCGAACGGTCGAACGATGTCGTTAGACGGTCGACCGTTATGCCAGATTTGTGCGGGAAAAAGGGGATTTACTGTTATCGGTCGAACGGGACCACTTAGCCGGTCGACCGAATAACGATGAGAATGGGTCGGTTGGGGATTTTGACTTATTAAACGGTCGAACGTCCTTACCTTGTTCGACCGATCCATTCGATGCTAAGTCGGTTGGGAGCTTTGACCATCAAAACGGTCGACCGCTCTTTAACTTTCGGTCGACCGACTGAGCATTTAATTAAGCGGTAGAGTGCTTGTGTTGATTCGGTCGAACTGTATTTCAGTTCCGGTCGACCGAACGAGACTTGGGCAAAATATTGAAAGTCCTGTTATCGGTCGAACGGCCCCTTGGTTCGACCGGTCGGATATATATATTATATAAAATTGTATAGCGTAGACCTTCCAAACGGTCGACCGCTAGATGACTTTTGTTCGACCGATTGGTCGGTAATTCGGTTGGCGTGGTTCGACCGATAGATTTGTTTGTACAGTACTGTGTACTGTGTGGGGGACCGGTCGACCGGTGTGCTTGTAGCGGTCGACCGATCTACCGCAGGTTGGTGGATTTATCCACACGCGATCCGTCGATGTCAGGTCGACTACCGGCTCCGAGGCGACGGTTGATTACCGGCTTTGAGAGCTACGGATTTCACCTTCGACGAAGGCGTATTATTGTTGTACCTTTTTCCTCTCTTACCGAGCGGGGTGTGAGGGATGTGTACCGTAAACCTTGGGCAGTTTGCGAGGGTTTAGCGGTAGGCCGAGGATGTTCCGGCAGGGTGCGCGCTAGGCGACTCTTGGGGGAGCAGTGGCTGTCGTCTGACCCGAGTTGTGTATTCGGCGGGCTGACTCGCTCCTTGGGTGCGGCGTGTACCAGGGGTTCCTTCCTGCACGATTTGGGGAGCAGTGGTGTCGACTGACCCTTGTGAGGCAGCGGTGGACTGACTTGACCCTAGTGGCAGGAGTGGTTCAGTGCCGCGGAGGCGGTGAGGGCATTATTGTGGGCCCGAGGCGGATGATCATGTGCATAGCATTGCATTGTATTTAATTCCTTTTTATATTTTAGGAGGTTTGGTATACGGGGTTCCTTCAGGGAACTCAGGCATGTTTGTTGTTTGCATTTCAGGTAGCGAGCAGGGTTAGAGTTTGAGGTGGTGACCGAGGACGGTGCCCCCGAGATCAGATCCTGTAGTTGTCAGTCTCTTTCTTTTGAGGTGATTACATATTGTATAGCTTTTGTCGTAATCACAGTCAGTCTGTATATTTGACTTCCACGTGGATCATATTTATATTATATATGTTGGTTTGTTTCCCGTGACGTGCCCAGTGTTGACCGTTGACGGTCTTTATTACTGTTTAAATTTTCCGCTGTTTTCGGGTACGTTACAATTTGGTATCAGAGCGTTGATCTCGGCGTACTTGTCCAAAGAAACCACCTTTGAGTTAGGAGTTAGGTCTAGAGGATCATGCATGCACAGATTATATTGATATTGTCTTGTTTCCTTTGGCAGATGCCTCCTAGACGGGGGAAGGCGGTTGCCCATACTCGCGGTGAGAGTGAGACTGCGAGGGATGAGGCTTGGGAGGATGAGCGTCGGACGTTGTTCGATACGGTCGGACGTCTGACAGAGATGCTACAGCAGCAGACAGCACAGACTGGGCAGACGGGGACTGGTGCTATGCATGACCGGTTTATGCGCCAGCATCCGCCTACCTTTCTGGGGCAGTACGACGCAGAGGCTGCGGAGGAGTGGATCTTCACGATGCAGAAGATCTTCAGTGCTATTGGTTGTCCTCCAGAGGCGAGAGTGGGCCTGGCTACTTATGTTTTGGGCGGTGCTGCGTCCAACTGGTGGAGGTCCACATCTGCAGTGGTGTTTGCGGACAGAGATGATATAGCCTGGGAGGAGTTCGTTGGCGAGTTCAACGAGCAGTATTTTCCGCAGCATGTTCAGGACGAGAAGAGGGAGGAGTTTCTGAGTCTTCAGCAGGGAGACATGACCCTGGCAGGCTACATCGGGAAGTTCAACGCCCTTGAGCGTTACTGTCCCGAGATGTATGTTACACAGGAGCAGAGGGCAGGGAAGTTCGTCCGAGGGCTCCGGAAGCAGCTGAGGACGAAGGTGCTGACACACATGCCGAGCACGTTGGCCGATGCAGTGAAGAGTGCCTCTGTTCTTGATCGTGACTACAGGGAGAACTACCAGGATGAGAGAAGGCCATCGGGTAGATTCTCTGGGCGGCCAGGAGGTCAGACTGGAGGGAATCCGGGCAAGAGGCCCCGATACGAGGGAGCAGGAGTTGCAGTACCACGACCTGAGCCTTGTGGTACTTGTGGGAGGTTTCACTCCGGGCCATGCTTCACCCCCGGAGCGTGTCATGGTTGTGGCCAGATGGGTCATTTTATCAGGAGCTGTCCGAGCCGAGGAGCTGGGCCGAGCAGACCACCGGGTTTACCCGCACCAGGCAGAGGAGGAGGCGGAGGTAGACCACCTTTCAGACCCCAGCAGGGGCAGCGCACTGGCAGAGTTTTCACCATCCAGGCAGAGGAGGCTCGGGATGGAGGCGCTGTCGTGGAAGGTACACTTCTTGTCGCAGGTTCAGTAGCTAGGGTGTTATTTGATTGTGGCGCGACACACTCGTTCATCTCAGAGCGATTTGCGGGAGTGTTGGGCTGTACCCTTGCGATGTTGACTGCCACTTTGGAGGTCAGCACACCCCTGGGTCTGGTGGGCACTGTGGGGAGATTTGTCCCCGGCGCCACGGTTGTTTCGGGAGATCAGGAGTTTCCGGCAGACCTGGTCTTGCTACCGATGGAGGACTTTGAAGTCATACTTGGGATGGATTGGCTGTCCCAATATGATGTTCGAGTCTTGTGCCGTGAGAAGAAGATTTTGATCCCGAGGAAGGGTTTGCCTGATATTCTGATTAGAGGGATCAGAAGCAGAGGGGGTCGCATTATTGTATCTGCTGTGAGAGCTCAGAGACTGTTACAGCAGGGATGTGCAGCTTTTCTGGCGACGCTTGTGGTTGCGGAGGCAGAGTCCCAGAGGCTAGAGGACATTGAGGTGGTGCAGGAGTTCGCGGATGTTTTTCCAGCGGAGATTCCAGGTTTACCACCACACCGAGAGTTGGAGTTCGGCATTGAGTTGGTAGCTGGCACTACACCACAGTCGAAGGCTCCATACCGGATGGCACCTGCTGAGTTGACAGAGTTGAAGAAGCAGTTGCAGGAGTTGATGGACTCTGGATTTATCAGACCGAGCGTCTCGCCTTGGGGTGCACCAGTTTTGTTTGTGAAGAAGAAGGACGGATCCTTGAGGATGTGCATAGACTACAGGATGCTGAACCAGGTGACGGTGAAGAATAGGTATCCCTTACCTAGGATTGAGGACCTCTTTGACCAGCTGCAGTCAGCGAAGGTTTTCTCGAAGATTGACCTGCGTTCAGGATATCACCAGTTGAGGATCCGAGATGAGGACATCCAGAAGACAGCCTTCAGGACGAGATATGGACACTATGAGTTCTTGGTGATGCCATTTGGATTGACGAATGCTCCGGCAGCGTTCATGGATCTGATGCACCGGACATTCAGGCAGTACATTGATATATTTGTGATTGTCTTCGTGGACGACATCTTGATCTATTCACCAGATGTGGAGCAGCACAGAGAGCATCTGAGGATTGTACTCAGCATCTTGAGGACTCAGCAGTTATATGCTAAGTTCTCAAAGTGCGAGTTTTGGTTGGACAGAGTGGCATTCCTCGGACACATTGTATCGGCAGAGGGGATATCTGTGGATCCGGCGAAGGTAGAGGCGGTGACACAGTGGAGGACCCCTACGAGCGTGACAGAGATTAGGAGCTTTGTTGGACTGGCGGGTTATTACCGTCGCTTCATCAAAGACTTCTCGAGATTGGCAGCACCACTGACAGCTCTGACGCAGAAGGGAGTCACTTTTGTTTGGTCGCAGAAGTGCGAGGACAGCTTTCAGGAGCTGAAGAGACTGTTGACCACAGCACCAGTTTTATCATTGCCGAGTGGCACGGGTGGATTCGTGATTTATAGCGACGCTTCAGGTGTTGGCTTAGGATGTGTACTTATGCAGCACGGGAGGGTGATCGCATACGCATCCAGACAGCTGAAGGTCCATGAGAGGAATTACCCGACACATGATTTGGAGTTAGCAGCAGTGGTTCACGCACTGAAGACCTGGAGACACTATCTTTATGGCGAGCAGTTCGAGGTGTTTACAGATCATCAGAGTCTGAAGTACCTGTTCTCGCAGAAGGAGCTGAATATGAGGCAGCGCAGATGGCTTGAGTTCATTAAGGACTACGACTTCACTATCTCTTACCATCCGGGGAAGGCGAACACGGTTGCAGACGCTTTGAGCCGGAAGGTGGAGGTATCAGTAGCAGGCCTATGCATTCAGGAGTGGAGACTGCTAGAGTCCTTGGCAGAGTGGAGGCCATTTGCTGATAGCTCTGAGGGCGCAGTGATTGCCGGATTGAGAGTAGAGCCTCAGACAGTATCAGCAGTGATTCATGCTCAGACTACAGATGAGGAGTTGAGCAGTTTGTTACAGTTAGCTGCCAGAGATGGGTCAGATTTCAGAGTTGGAGTGGACGGAGGTCTGAGATTCAGAGACCGTATCTGGGTGCCGAAGACAGAGGACCTGAGACATGATATCATGGAGGAGGCACACAGATCGAGATATTCCATTCATCCAGGGAGCACCAAGATGTACAAAGACCTGCAGCGGAACTTCTGGTGGCGAGGTATGAAGAAGGACGTTGCAGACTTCGTGTCGAGGTGTTTGGTCTGTCAGCAGGTGAAGATCGAGCACCAGAGACCAGCAGGGCAGATGCAGAGGATTGAGTTGCCCGAGTGGAAGTGGGAGCACGTGACGATGGATTTTGTTACGGGGCTACCGAAGACACGGAGATTCCACGATGCGATTTGGGTTATAGTCGATCGACTGACCAAGTCGGCGCATTTCTTAGCTATTAAGACCACTCTTGCTCTGGAGGGTCTAGCTAAGTTATATATTGAGGAGATTGTCAGACTTCATGGCGTACCAGTCAGTATTATTTCAGACAGAGATTCCAGATTCACTTCGAGATTTTGGGAGAGTCTACACAGAGCACTGGGGACACGTCTGAAGTTTAGCACAGCTTTCCACCCACAGACAGATGGCCAGTCAGAGCGGACGATACAGACATTGGAGGACATGCTGAGAGCGTGTACACTTGACTGGGCAGGACATTGGGATGAGCATTTGCCGTTGATCGAGTTCGCCTACAACAACAGCTACCACTCGAGTATTGGGATGGCACCCTATGAGGCATTATACGGGAGACCGTGTAGATCGCCGGTATGCTGGAGTGATGTGGGCGAGAGACAGCTAGTTGGACCTGACATTATCCAGTTGTATTCAGAGAAGGTCGACGTGATTCGGAGACGACTAGCTACGGCGCAGAGCAGGCAGAAGAGTTATGCTGATACGCGGAGGCGTGAGCTGACCTTTGAGGTAGGAGATCATGTCTTCCTGAAGATCTCGCCTTCCAGAGGAGTGATGAGATTCGGGAAGAAGGGGAAGCTGAGTCCGAGATATGTTGGACCGTTTGAGATATTGGATCGGGTTGGTGCGGTGGCGTATAGGATTGCACTACCACCACAGTTCGCAGGACTTCACAACGTCTTCCATGTTTCTATGTTGAGGAAGTACGTGGCCGATCCAGCTCATGTGATTGAGATATCAGTACCGGAGATCCAGCAGGATTTGTCGTTAGATGAGAGACCAGTTGAGATTGTGGATCAGATGGTACATCAGCTCAGGAGGAGAGCGATTCCGATGGTGAAGGTCAGGTGGCAGCATCACACTAACAGAGAGGCTACTTGGGAGATCGAGGAGGAGGTCAGGAAGCAGTATCCTGAGTTATTCCGGTAAGTTACTTGTTTCGAATTTCGCGGGCGAAATTCTTTTAAGGAGGGTAGATTGTAATAACCTAAACTAAACATCTTAATTAACTAAACCTAAATCTAATTAACCCTAATTAATCCTGCATGGAGTGGTGGAGGTGTTGGACATGTGGAGGTTGAGGTGGATGGCTTTGGTTGGTTGAGTTTTAGGTTAAGTGTGATTGGATGAGGTGTAGGTGGATTTGGCTATTTAAGGTGATGTTGTTAAGAGATAAGGGTTTGGTCGTTTCTTTCATCATTCCTTGTTATCAGAGAGTGAGAGGAGGTGAACGTCGGAGAAGAAGAAGGAGGTGAAGGAAGAAGAAGAGGAGTGAAGTGACTCAAGCTTGGGAGGCTTCTTCAACCGTCAAAAAGGTATGCCAAATCTTCATTATAACTCACTTGTGCCTTGTGAGTGTTGGGGATCGACGTTGGTGTCGAATTCCCCGTCGGAATTCAACCAATTCAGAGGTTGAAGACGACGATCGGTCGACCGGTGCCTGTGGGCAGTCGACCGATCCTATTATTATATTGTTATTTACCCGCGAACGGTCGAACGATGTCGTTAGACGGTCGACCGTTATGCCAGATTTGTGCGGGAAAAAGGGGATTTACTGTTATCGGTCGAACGGGACCACTTAGCCGGTCGACCGAATAACGATGAGAATGGGTCGGTTGGGGATTTTGACTTATTAAACGGTCGAACGTCCTTACCTTGTTCGACCGATCCATTCGATGCTAAGTCGGTTGGGAGCTTTGACCATCAAAACGGTCGACCGCTCTTTAACTTTCGGTCGACCGACTGAGCATTTAATTAAGCGGTAGAGTGCTTGTGTTGATTCGGTCGAACTGTATTTCAGTTCCGGTCGACCGAACGAGACTTGGGCAAAATATTGAAAGTCCTGTTATCGGTCGAACGGCCCCTTGGTTCGACCGGTCGGATATATATATTATATAAAATTGTATAGCGTAGACCTTCCAAACGGTCGACCGCTAGATGACTTTTGTTCGACCGATTGGTCGGTAATTCGGTTGGCGTGGTTCGACCGATAGATTTGTTTGTACAGTACTGTGTACTGTGTGGGGGACCGGTCGACCGGTGTGCTTGTAGCGGTCGACCGATCTACCGCAGGTTGGTGGATTTATCCACACGCGATCCGTCGATGTCAGGTCGACTACCGGCTCCGAGGCGACGGTTGATTACCGGCTTTGAGAGCTACGGATTTCACCTTCGACGAAGGCGTATTATTGTTGTACCTTTTTCCTCTCTTACCGAGCGGGGTGTGAGGGATGTGTACCGTAAACCTTGGGCAGTTTGCGAGGGTTTAGCGGTAGGCCGAGGATGTTCCGGCAGGGCGCGCGCTAGGCGACTCTTGGGGGAGCAGTGGCTGTCGTCTGACCCGAGTTGTGTATTCGGCGGGCTGACTCGCTCCTTGGGTGCGGCGTGTACCAGGGGTTCCTTCCTGCACGATTTGGGGAGCAGTGGTGTCGACTGACCCTTGTGAGGCAGCGGTGGACTGACTTGACCCTAGTGGCAGGAGTGGTTCAGTGCCGCGGAGGCGGTGAGGGCATTATTGTGGGCCCGAGGCGGATGATCATGTGCATAGCATTGCATTGTATTTAATTCCTTTTTATATTTTAGGAGGTTTGGTATACGGGGTTCCTTCAGGGAACTCAGGCATGTTTGTTGTTTGCATTTCAGGTAGCGAGCAGGGTTAGAGTTTGAGGTGGTGACCGAGGACGGTGCCCCCGAGATCAGATCCTGTAGTTGTCAGTCTCTTTCTTTTGAGGTGATTACATATTGTATAGCTTTTGTCGTAATCACAGTCAGTCTGTATATTTGACTTCCACGTGGATCATATTTATATTATATATGTTGGTTTGTTTCCCGTGACGTGCCCAGTGTTGACCGTTGACGGTCTTTATTATTGTTTAAATTTTCCGCTGTTTTCGGGTACGTTACACATATCATCATGAGTAATGTTTTCAAGTACACTAAGAGGATGATCAACATATAAATGAACACCCGAGAACTCTAAGCCAAAAGCTTCAGCAAGAGTTCCGGGGACAGTTTCATATCTAAGTCCATTGATCATGGTACGAGCAATATCGTGATTTGGTTCAAAACGAAGATTACAATAGAATTGTTGAACCAAAAACGGATAATAAGGTTTTGAAGCTAAATGGGTGAGACAATGAGTAAGGCCATTAGCATCTAAGCACGATTTCAGAGAATAATCATGAAAGTCCACTACCTCAACAGCGCGGTTCGGAATAAAAGGAGCCTCCGAAAGCTTTGTCTCCCAATCGCTTTTGGAGAACTCGTCAATAAGATGGAAGGCAAGAGTTAGAGGCACGGGCGGATGCCGAACATTTGGGGTAGTAGAGGAGAGATCGTGGGCCTTCTTGGTGCGTTTTTCGGTGGAAGTAGTGGAAGCAACCGAACGTTTCTTGCGAATAGCCATTTTCTTCCCGGTCATGGTGAAGAACTCGAGTTTGGGGGAAAAAATGGGTGCAAAATGAAGAGGAGATGATGAGAAGCGATAAAATGCATAAAGATTTGAGTTTTACTGCAGGAAAAAGTGCGAAATCGAGGGAGAAACGAGATGGGGAGGGCTTAGGGTTTGAGAGAGAGATGGGTAAAAGTGAAGAACATGTTTCGATTTAACCCTAGAAGTAGAAGAAAACGACAGAACCGGTCGACCGATCCAATGGGCGGTCGACCGAAAGGTTAAAAAAAAGGTAAAAACTTAAGTAGACAAAGCGAACGGTTGGACAAAAGCATATTTCGGTCGACCGGACCGAAGAACAAGGCAGACACAATCCCCTGCTATCAGTCGAACAAACCATACCGGTCGACCGAACTATTAAAAACGGTCGCACGGAAAACACGAGCGGTCGAACGAAAACTCAAAGTCAAAAACTTATCATCCCTGCTATCGGTTGAACAAAACCGACCGGTCGCACGGAAAACACTTGCGGTCGAACCAAAACTCAAAGTCGAAAACTTAGGATCCCTGCTATAGGTTGAACAAACCCGACCGGTCGACCGAAATCTTACAAACGGTCGCACGGAAAGCACTTGCATTCGAACAGAAACTCAGAGTCGAAAACTTAGGATCCCTGCTATCGGTTGAACAACACAGACCGGTCGACCAAAATATTAAAATCGGTCGAACAAACTCAGGAAAACGGTTGAACAAAAAGATTTCGGTCAAGCAACAACTTATTTACCGGTCGAACGAATTCACATTACCGGTCGACTGGTGAAACAGTAAAAGCCAGAACAAAGCTTCAAAAATCAAGAGACACTAGAACCAAATATAGTCAAATAGGCTCAAGTAAAACGTACTCAAATGTCATTTAGGGTACACATGCCAAGATTTAGTCTAATGAGATTGAATTGATCAACATTTAAAGGTTTGCTGAATATATCCACTAATTGATCATTTGTGGGAACAAATATAAGTTTAATGTCTTCTTTATTTGCATGATCTCTAAGAAAATGATGTCTAACTTCTATGTGCTTAGTTCTTGAATGCAAGATAGGATTTTTGGAAAGGTTGATAGCACTTGTATTATCACAATAAATTGGTGTAATTTGAAACTCAAGTTGCAAGTCCTTGAGGGTTTTCCTCATCCAAAGGACTTGTGGACAAGCACAACCGGCGGCAATATATTCAGCCTCGGTTGTTGATAATGCAACACTATTTTGTTTCTTACTAAACCATGAGACAAGAGATTTACCCAAAAATTGACAAGTGCCACTAGTACTCTTACGATCTAAAATACAACCGGCCTAGTCGGCGTCGCTATAGGCAACAAGATCAAAAGTCCTAGTCTTAGGGTAGAAAAGTCCAAAATCATAAGTGCCCTTTAGATAACGAAAAATTCTTTTTAATGCATTCAAATGAGTTTCTTTTGGACATGCTTGAAAATGTGCACATAAACATACAACAAACATAATATCGGGACGACTTGCAGTAAGATAGAGTAAAGAATCGATCATACCACGATACTTCATGATGTCCACATCTTTGCCATTTTCGTCTTTGTCCAATTTTACGCTTGTACTCATAGGTGTCTTTTGAGGTTTGCTAGTGTCAAGCTCAAAGCGTTTGAGAAGTTCCTTTGTGTACTTTGCTTGATGTATGAAATTGCCCTCTTGAGTTTGCTTTATTTGGAGTCCGAGAAAGAAATTTAGCTCACCAATAAGGCTCATCTCGAAGTCTCCCTGCATAGACTTAGAAAATTCTTCGCATAGACGCGGGTTACTAGCACCAAAGATAATGTCATCAACATATATTTGTACCACTAATAAATCATGATTAAGAGTTTTAACAAATAATGTGGTATCTACTTTACCCATTGCGAATCCTTTATTAATCAAGAAGTTCTTCAACCTCTCATACCAAGCTCTAGGAGCTTGTTTGAGTCCATAAAGAGCCTTCTTGAGTTTAAATACATGGTTCGGATAAGATTCATTTATAAAACCAGGGGGTTGAGCAACATAAACTTCTTCAAAAATAATTCCATTTAGGAAATCACTTTTAACATCCATTTGAAAAGGTTTAATGTCCTTAAAAGAAGCATAAGCTAAAAGCATACGAATAGCTTCCATACGAGCCACGAGAGCATAGGTTTCATCAAAGTCTATTCCCTCCTCTTGGCGGTAGCCTTGAGCAACGAGTTTAGCTTTGTTTCTAACTACATTCCCATCCTCATCAAGTTTATTTCGGAAGATCCATTTAGTTCCAATAACGGTTTGATTAATGGGGTTTTCAACAAGTTCCCAAACGTCATTTCGAACGAATTGGTTTAACTCTTCATGCATAGCCATTAACCAAAATTCATCATTACAAGCTTCGTCTACTTTCTTAGGTTCTAATTTAGATATGAAAGCATAAGAATCACAAACTACATGAGCCTTTGATCGTGTTGTCACACCTTGAGAAACATCTTCAATCACAAGGTCCTTTGGATGTTCCTTTCTATAGGTCCAATCCTTGGGAAGCTCCTCTTTGTTTTCTTGTGGAAAACTTGGAGGATCTTGATGTGGCTCATGGGAGACATCTTGAGATGAGACATGTCTAATTATATCCATATAGTCATCATCAAGAGAGGAATTATCTACACAAGCCAACTCATCAAATTTAACGTGTAGAGACTCCTCGACACAATAGGTTCGTTTGTTATAGACTCTATAAGCTTTGCTCCTATCGGAATATCCTAAAAAGATGGCATCATCGGATTTTGCATCAAAAATTTCCAAGTTATCTTTAGTGTTGTGGACAAAACATTTTGACCCAAAAGCTTTAAAGTAAGAGATTTTTGGAATACGTTTGTGCCACAATTCAAAAGGTGTTTTCTTCAAAATTGGTCTTATAAGAACACTGTTTAACACATAACAAGAAGTATTTACGACTTCACACCAAAAATATTTTGGAAGCCCTTTTTCCATAAGCATGGTTCTTGCCATCTCTTGAAGAGTTCTATTTTTCCTTTCAACTACCCCATTTTGTTGGGGAGTGCGAGGAAAAGAAAAATTATGTTCAATCCCTTGTTTTTCACAAAACTTTTGAAATAACTCATTTTCAAATTCTCCTCCATGGCTACGGATAGTAATGATATGTAAATCTTTTTCTCTTTGAACACGTTTGCAAAAGCTTTTAAATCTTTCAAATGCATCATATTTATTGGCCAAAAACAAAACCCATGTAAATCGTGAAAAATCATCGACAATCACAAAGGCATATCTTTTACCACCTAAACTAACGGTTCTTGAAGGATCAAAAAGGTCTAGATGTAAAAGCTCAAGAGGTTTTGAAGTTGACACAACATTTAAAGATTTGAAAGACGATTTAAATTGTTTTCCAAATTGACATGCATCACAAAGTTTATCCTTTTTGAAATCAATTTTAGGAAGTCCTCTAACTAATTCCAGTTTGGATAATTTGTGTAATTGTGACATACTAATATGTCCCAATCGGTTATGCCATAACCAAGCTTCGTCATTTGAGGCAACTAAACAAGTCTCTAAGGAAAGATTGCTAATGACATCAACATCCACAATGTAAATATTATGAGATCTACAACCTTTAAACATAGTTTTCATGTTATGTTTTGCGACAATATAGCAATTTGAATTGTCAAAGATAACCATATAATTTTTATCCGCTACTTGACTAACACTTAGCAAATTGTGTTTTAGCCCTTCTACTAACAAAACATTTTCAATATGAGGAGTACAGGAATTGCCAACATTACCAATGCCGACAATTTGACCTCTAGCGTTGTCTCCAAATGTGACGGTTCCTCCCTTCTTAGGCTTTAGATTTCATAGAACTTGAGAGTCTCCCGTCATGTGCCTTGAGCACCCACTATCAAGTATCCACTTGCCCTTTCTGCTTGCTTTGATCTACATGCAAAGAGGCAAGTGAAGACTTTGGTACCCAAATCTGTTTGGGTCCTTGAGGGTTAGCTTTTGGTACCCAAACTTGAGAGGTCTTAGGTAACCATACATTTGACAAACTTACTTTCTTAACATATGAATTGTTATGTTTAACAAAATAAGATGTAGCTTTCTTTTGTTTTCCACCCATGTACCCCAAACCATGCTTAGTCAAAGATTGTGTTTGGGTTCCTAGAAGCATGTCTAGCATTTTTCTACCCAACGTGATTTTCTCTAAATCTTTTGTAAGTTGTTCATTCTTGGCAATAAGATCTTTGTTGTTGTTACAATTACTAGTAGATGTCAGCATGTTTATCTCATTAGCAAGCAATTTATTCTCTTTAAGTAAGTTTTCATGTTTAGTAGATAAATCTAGATGCACTTTTCTTCCTAATTTGTTTTTATGACAAATCATCTCATATCTTTCAGCAAGTTCATGAAAAGCATCTAATAACTCATCATAGGAAGGGGTTTCTTGAATTGATACCTCATCGTCGTCAATTTCCACCACTTGGGGTTGATTGCTTCTCTTTGGGGATGTAGCGATGCTTGAATCCGAATCCTCATTGTGTGCCATAAAGCACATGTGTGCTTCTTCCTCTTGAGAGTATTCAGTGTCGGAGGATGTAGATAAGCTTGAATCATCCCAAGTGGCTTTAAGAGCCTTCTTTCCGCCTTTGTCATGGTGATCCCTTCTTTTGTGATCATCACGTTCTCGTCTCCTAGGTCTCTCTTCTTTATCTCTTCTTGTAGGCCTATCTTCCCTAATTCTCCTCGGTCTCTCATCTCTTTCTCTTCTAGGAGGGAATCTTCTTGGTTCTCGTTGTTCACGATCTCTTGACTTAAGGAGTGGACAATCCTTCTTCATGTGCCCCGTCTTATTGCATTCGTAGCACGTGAAAGTCCGGGATGACTCTCCTTTCCCTCTTGTGAACCTTCCTTCGGTGAGAAACTTCTTGAAGTTGCGGGTTAGAAATTCAACATCATCATCGGTGTCATCGTCTTCGATACTTTCCAAATCCGACGTTGCTTTGAGAGCAATAGTTTTCTCCTTTCTCCTTAACCCCTCTCGCTCCTTCTCCTTCTATCTTCTTTCTTCCATTTGAATGTCATAAGCCATGAGGCTTCCTATGAGATCCTCCATCTTTAGCTTTGAGAGATCTTTGGCTTCCTCGATTGCCGTTGTCTTCTTCTCCCACTCCAATGTCAACGATCTAAGAAACTTCCGTACCTTGTCACTTTCAATCAAGACCTTACCAAGGTTTTTCAAGGAGTTAGTGATATGAGTAAAGCGAGTATGCATCTCGCTAATGGATTCATTTGGTTTCATGGCAAACATTTCATATTTTTGCATAAATGAATCTCTCCTAGTTTCTTTCACGGATGATCGTCCTTCAAAATGACTTTCTAACATATGCCATGCCTCATATGCATAATCACAAGCATTAATTCTACCATATTCCTCTTCAGTTAATCCACACATGAGAATGTTCATTAATTTTGCATTCATTTGAACCATTGCTAGTTCATCATCATTCATGAGTTCAAACTCTTTATCTTGAGTATATGGAATTTGAAAGAATACCCATAGCTTAACATCATATGATTGAATGAAGGTTATCATGCGTTTCTTCCAATAGGCGTAATTGGTTCCATTAAAAAGTGGAGGTCTACCGGTGTGGAATCCCTCACGTTGTTGGGTCATTGCTACAAATGTTAATTTGTTTATATGCAATTAACAAGGCTCTGATACCAAATGTAGGATCTAATTGCCCTAAATATTAGTCTTAAGGGGGGGGGGGGTTATAGACTAATTTCTCACTACCAACTATTTGTGCAATAACAAGATAACCAATGAAAATAGTGAGATGAAAAGGCAAACCAAACACCGGATGTATAGAGGTTTGGATCCAACCACCGGATCCTAGTCCTCTCTTACGAATTGCTCTTCCTTGAGCAACTTCGCGATCTTCACTAATTTGATCTTCTTTCCGGGCAAAGATCGAGCCTTTACAATTCAAGCTTGCGAACACCCTCGCCAAGCTTGGACCTCCTTCTCACAACCCGAGAAGAGCTTCACTCCGGAAGCTTGTACAACTTCTTTGTAGTAGACTTTGTGTAACCTACTCTTGAGCACTTGAATTGATGATGAATGCAATTGAATGATTGATCAAGAGAGTGGTTGAGAGTAATAAAGAGAGTAAGAGCACTTGGAAGTTTTTAGCACAATGAGAGCTTAGAGAATGGATTGGTAACCTTGTAAAGATGATCTAAGCTCTATATATAAGCGTCTTAAGTTTTCTAGCCGTTTGAGAAAGATTTGATTGGGTTTTGTGCAAGATACACAAGCCAGAGATTCAGGAAGCAATTCTGTCAAAGTTCGGTCGACCGGTAAGAATGAAACGGTCGACCGGTTACGTGAATAGTAGTCAAACGGTCAGACAAACAAGGAACAGTCGAACTAACTGGGATGGAACTTAAGTGTACCGGTCGAACGAAACAAGGAAACGGTCGACCGATGTGTAAGGTTCGGTAGAGACAAAGTGTGACCGGTCGAACCAAGGTGGTATCGACCGATAGCAGGAAGAATGCTACGAACGATCAATGGTCAAACAGTCGATCGGTAAATAAGATTTGTTCGACCGGTTAAGCTATGTATTTGGGGGTATGGTGAAAGTATGTGTATACGACCGTTGTATAATACGACAAGTATAACGGTCACAAAAGAAGACAAAAATAGAAATCAACCGGTCGAACAGAAAAGGACTTTCGGTCGACCGGTTTGCACTAAGGCACGTGTCTTCCAGCACGTATGAACAGTTGATCGGTCGACCAAAATACTTTACGTTACTCTAATGAAACGGTCGAACCAGAACACCGTTCGGTCGACCGAAAGGGTTCAGAAAAACAGTTTTAGATTAAACAGTCGAACCAGATGGTCGACCGGTTGAGTGCAGAATTCCTAGATATAGTTTGATTGATTTCTAAAGAAGTTTTGTATGGAATTTGAAGGTTTAGTTCTACTTCTATGAAATCCTAAAGAGTCATGATATGCAATGCATCAAGATTTAAGTGCTCAAGTTACATTTAAATCCTAATGACAATAATGTAAACCTATCTACTCTTCAACTTCATTTCTCGTTAAACTTGTCACCTGAAATGTTAGTACAAAGGGATATATGTGTATTGTGCAAGAGTGTTATGAATGAATTACATGTGTTTAAGTTATATGTTGATTAATCATCAAAACGGATAAGCAATCATTAGCCAAAAAGCCAACATGTACATGTTATGTAGATGGTTTGAATGCTTAATATGAATGTTTGTGAAAGATATTAGTATGCTTGCTTGAATTATTGAGAACCTTACTTGATGGTTTCTGTCATTGCTTAGGTACATTCCATGCTTGTCTAAGTGTCTTAATAACAACCTTGCATTGCTCATATTAATCACATTAGTTTAGTGTTGTAAATGATAGGTTTTGCCATTAGGTACCTCTTATGCATTAACAAACACTAACTAACTTGAGCTTATTGTATGCATTCAACACCACACTTATTTCATGTGCACACACACACTCCACCCCTTAGGGGTTTCCATTCCTATTTTTTATCTTCTTCATAAGTTGTTTAGCTTAGTTGTTTAGTTATTTCATTTCAGATTGCTTGTTTACTAGTTTAGGTTAGTGTAGTGTAGTGTGATACATCTTTCTCTCCTTCTTTTACCTCTCGCCTTCGAACAAACCAATTGTCGACACACCTCCCAGTGGACGACCCGTATTTGCCACTGCTTCAACGCGGCCGTGCACTTGCGGTTAATATAAAATGATCAATTAGTGGCCATCGATGGGCGAGGTGCAAGCAATAGATGAGGTGTGGGTGAGGCGTGAGTGATGGACGAGACTAGGGCTACGCACGAGCGTTGGACGAGGCATAGGTAAGGCTTAAGCAAGGTACGTTGAGCGAGCTAGAGCTAGGCGCGAGCAAAGCACGAGCAGACATATGACAGGCAAGGCGACACCGTTGATGTGAAGGTTATGTGGAGTTTATTTCCTGAGAAATATGTGTCATCGCTTCGAGCATGAGCCGGGAGGTGACGGTTTGTGGATGATCGCGCCTGCATAGGGAGAGCCAAGCGAAAGAGTGTGGATGCTTGGCACACGTGTCATCTTTGTGTCTTTATGTTGTTCATGCACCATATTGCATTTCATTGAGTCACCTTATAGAGTAGACTTGAGAGATCGTGGATCCCAATGCATTGCAATTTTAAGTAGCTCTACAGAGCGAGATAACCGTCCAACCTACGTGGAGGCGGAGATGGTCCTCCAGCCTGTGTTGCGGCGGAGATGACCGACCCGCGATTATTCTGGGGGGTATGATCGCCCAACTGTGGCATGGTCCGACGAGTACGATCGACAAAAGTTATGACTCTGGTGGGTGTGGCGTTGTTGACCATGTGATCAGATCTTTATCCATGACTAGGAAGTGTGCGCGACTCTCACCGAACCCTCATGTTAGTATAGTCATGATTGTAGGTGAGTCGCATATTGTTCGTAAGACCACGTGTACCTACGGTGGGTACCCTCGGATACTTGATGTAGGTATTTAAGGCTTATGAATTTATGACCCCGGATCGGGGGTATGTTTTCCATGACATCATGCACTACTACAAAATTGGCCTTTGCCGACGGACAAATCCGTCGTCAATAGTACCAAATTCCGTCATAAATGTGAATTGCTGATGGAATTTCCGTCGGCAATAATCCGCTGGGAGAAAAGGTGTTGCCAATACTATTACGGACGGAATTTCCATCGACAGTTGTATTTTTGGCATCATTTTTTGGCACCAAAATTCCCTAGTTTTACAGACGGAAAATCCGTTAGCAATACCGATTTTTAAAACAAATCAAAATTGTTTTTTACATGTTTGTCATCTAAAATTAAAAAAAATCATACGACAAATGATTCCACAAAAATTAACTTTCGATATAAACTCAATATGAAATATCAATCTAACATCATTCACAAATAAAATCCAAGATTCATATTGATACTCATTTAAACATCATAATCATTAAAAAGGAATAAAAAATAATATCAAGTATCTACATCTAAGTTTTCACATTCAAGTATCCACATCAAAGCATCATCCTTTTTTATGATTGATACATTAGAGCAATCAAATCAAACTAACACAAGTATATCCAACTAATAAAATACTTGAAGGAGAAATAATCTCATCATTTAGTTTAAACTCTAAAGCCTTTTCAAAGCTTTAAAGGGCAACATCAAAATCATTAAGAGATATATGTGCCTACAAGTTCAATATACCAAAAATTAAAATTAGTAGCAAACACAATTTGCAAATAAGATAAACAACATTAGCAGTCCATCATGTATAATCCAACAAAATAAATTAAGGATCATTTGAAACAAATGCAACCGAATTCGGATCTTAATATCAAAGTAAGCATAAAAAACTGTGGAGATCAATTAAGCAACATTAGCAAGAAGCCAAGAACATAGAGTCATCATTAAGGAACAAGCATTGTACACCTTTGTAATCACAAAATTAGATGCTAATTGTTTTAACATGTTCATGTCTCTCTATAATAAGAAATCTTTCTTCTCTTCTGCATTGTAAGATTAAGAAAAAAACACATTCCAATGAAGTGATAAATTTAAGAAATGACACTTTAAAGATGTGCTCTCATTAAACATCATCTCGAAAAAATCGAATGCAATCTTTTCATATTTGTAAAAATATTGTATTTCTGAGTTATTAGCAAAGTTTCAAATGAGAAAGGAACTATGACATGTTAGCAAATTTGAAATGAGAACCTAAACATCAAATTGTTAATTTAAACCTTACACAATATACTTTTTACTTTGCTTTTAGAGTGGCAGTAGTTAGTCTGCTGATACCAAAAATTTGTCCAAAGCAAATTTGATCGCTAACAATTTTTTTCTTGGTCATAGTGTAATTCAATTAGGCATGATTGAGTGTTCTACTAGCATAGTAGATTGATTGACATCATTTCATGCTTACATTTGTATCTTATATCCATTATCTTTCACCTAAACAATGCTACGTAACAAGCATTATGTTTGAATTTCAGAAAAAAAGAGGTTTCAGGAGAAGAGGCATGAAAGGACCTAAAAGAAGGAAAAATGACTGAGTTGAGATAGTCGAGGACTAAGATGCAAGATCGAAGGACCTGAATGCAAGATAGAAGGACCAATGAGCAAACAGGAATACTCCACACCATCATGGGGAGTATTTTGGACTTTCTATTCGGGTCGGAGCTCCAGCAAGCGAGGTAGATGCATCAAAGACCAACAAATCCATCAAGAAAAGCCCAGAACAAAAACAAGGCGGATCCAAACCCTGTAGACCGCCAATTGGCGGTTTATGACCGCTGATTTGCGGTCCGGGTTGGCCCGGGTGCAAAAAGATTTCTGTGGAGCGTGTATTAGAGTGTGTTTAGGCTATTTTTGGTATTTGTTTGGTCCCATACTGGGGGATTGTCCCGGATTACCTTTTTCTATGACTATAAATAGAACTCCTCCTCCTCCATTGTATTCTACCCATTGGTTGGTGGCTGATGTGAATTAAGTTTATACCGCAAGTGCACGGCGTCTATGAAGACGTGGCAAGTACGGGTCGAACACAAGGAGGGAGAGATTTCGTAGTTGATGTTATTTTTGATTAAGAGGAAGAAGGAGAGAAGAATCAATTGGGTTTTTAGGTTTTTGGATTAAGTAGCTAAACATGCACAAATAAAACTAAAACAAGAAATAAGAGAGAAATCCGTTGGATGGAGGTTTAGATTTAGGTTTAGATCAGAGAATTACTGAAACTTATTGTAAATCATGTTAGTTATGAAGCATTACAAGATAAATGACTTAACATAAACTCAAGTAATCAAAATATACTAATCATGAACTTAAAATAATAACATGCAATTCATCTTCTCTAACCCTAAATCCGTCACCTCCACCCTTTGGAAAGAGTTAGAAACTCATGGAGGGAGGAAGAAGAAGGGATCCTAGAGACATTAAAAGAAAAGAGAAACAAAACAAAATAAAACAGAAATTTATTACTAATGATCCAAGACCAAAGGTTCAAAGATGTGTTACATTCGTCCTACGAGGCTATTTATAGCCGATACAAGGGATACCAACACATAAAAGGAGAGTACACGCGTCATCGCACCACAGGCCGGAATTTCCAATTTCAAACCCTAAGAGGGGCGGCGAATTCGCCGCCTGTTATGTACAATATGCGGCTAAAACGCCGCCCAGGTTGAAGATATTGCGCCCGGATTTCTGTCATGTGTTTATGGTATGATTTTATCCTCCTTTGCGCGTCTGGATGGATTCTTTCCAATCTCTTGAGCTCCGGATTAATTCCTTCCATTATTGGAGATTTATAATTGATTTTTTCTTTTGACTTTCTCCACACAATAACTTGGTCCTTTTATTTTGTAGTCAGGTCCTTGACATTTTGCATTTAAGCCCCTGACCTTTTTGTGATTAGCTCCTTGAATGCGTTTGTGCTTGGGTGCATTTCCATTTGAAACCCGATAAACTTGAACTTGGTCTTTGTGGTAGAAATGAATCTTTTGCACGCGTTTATGCTCGGAATGTGGGTAATTTGCATTCAGGTCCCTGTATTCTGTAAATACGACTAAACACATACCTTAGTAGCATTTATTGATATAAAAGTAATCTAAATGAAAGACATATGATGCAATGTATGCAATGCATCAGTGGCATTCTCTCTACTTGGAGTAAGCCTTGAAGCAAAACTCAAGGTGGAGATACCTTCAATGCAAGTCATTTTAATAAAATAATTGTTCTTAGTTTCTTTTAA
Source organism: Triglochin maritima (assembly GCA_963682175.1). Lineage (NCBI taxonomy): Eukaryota > Viridiplantae > Streptophyta > Magnoliopsida > Alismatales > Juncaginaceae > Triglochin > Triglochin maritima. The sequence goes on from OY821786.1 coordinate 15,837,669, forward strand.
TCTTGTCTTTTAATTCTTGCATGCTTCTTTAGTTTGACTTTCCTTTCCTTTTAGCTTCTTTAATATTTCTTGCTTTCTTAGTTTAATTTTATTTCAGTACAATGTTTCATTTTGTTAATGTAGTTAGTGTAATGATTAGTGAGTAGTTCCATCCCAATTTGGGGGGTGGAGAAATGTGTGATATGATTATGTGGTGTATTAGGTTTGTGTTATGTCAATCCCTTGAGACTTATATGATTTCCATAACCATCTAATGTGATTTTACAATTGTCTTTGATATGCTAATGCTCTTGGATGAAGCTTAGCTTATGCTTAGATTAGTGGACCTATTTTATGGGGAATGATAAGGTAAGGATATGGATGGAATTGATGAAGGAAACATGATTTGTAGTTGCATGTACTCTTGTTGCCTTCACCTTGGTTAATGCCTTGTATTTTTAATGATAATGTGCTATCTTATTTCATGTGGAGGCATAGTAGGGTCTAATCTTTATACATGAGTTCATTTAGCTTCATTCCAATTATTGCCTTGCATGTTTTAATGATATGATCTTATCTTATTTTATGTGGAGGCAAAGTTGGATTTAGTTTTATGATTTTCATGCATTACATGTTTTGATGCCCTTAATTGAACACACACATACACATATCTTTGTATTCACACTCTTTTCTCTACCCCCTAAGGGGTTTAGTTTTATTGCTTATCTTCCATTTTCTTTTGCATTTTAGTGTTGTTTAGTGTAATCAATCTTTCTCTCCTTTCTTTCCCACTGGCAGTCGCACAAACAATAGTCGACACACCTCCCTCTGGATCGACCCGTATTTTCCACCACTTCAACACGGCCATGCACTTGCGGTTAATTAAAACATATCAATCATAGATCACATGAGGCAATTTGTCCAATCGTTGCCCAAGCCGTGCTCTCACAGTGAAGTCAGATGCATCACACATCAACTCGAAGGGTTCAGTCCACACCGGTGCCATAATTATGGGAGCTGAAGTCAACTCTTTCTTCAAAGTCAAAAAATATCGTGGCAATCTGTTTAATCATTTTAAATACGGCAACTGCACGGGCGCGTTGAAGTGGTGGCAAGTACGGGTCGATCCTCAGGGAGGTGAGTAGCCTCTGGTTTTTCAGAAATCAAGTGGCAACAAAAAGGGAGATGAGTTTGTCTATGCTAATCTACACTACAATAACTACTAAGAAGAAAAATGCAAAGTAAAGCAACTAACGATTACTTCGAATCAAAACTAGTAGAATGTAAAACTAAGCTGGAATCAAGAAGAGAAAGACCCCTAGGGATGGAGTGTGTGCACACATGTAAAAAGATGGTGAAGAATGCATTCTATAGGCACAAATGTAGGTAGTGTTTTTATGCATAATAGGTGTCTAAAGGTTATGGCAAAACCTATCAATCCATTCACTAACCTACTTGATTAACATTCATATACACAAGTTGGTTATTTCAGAACCTAAACAAGCAGGGAGGTGCCTAAGATGTGTGGCAAAAATCATCAAGTGTAGTATTCTACTCTAACAAGCAAGCATAAATTCACATTTATCAACACAATCAAAATATAAAGCATTCATATCCATTCTTTAATGCATGTATGAACATCATATTCACCCATAAAGGGGCTGGATATACGCACTACATATTATTCTAACAATTAAACTAAAGAAGAAAGGAAACATTCTAACTACTTTAGCCTACAATCAAAGAAATAAAACTAAGCTAAGCATGCATAAAGAAACAACATAGAAACAAAACAATGGAAAAAATATTTCATTAAATGACTCACATCACGAGCAACATTCTTCTCCACCTTGAGATTTTGCTCTAAGGCTTACTATAAGTAGAGAGAATGCCATCAAGCAATGGATGATTACAATAGAAGGTGAAGAGTTCTATTTATAGCCATAGAAAAATGTGATCCGGGACAATCCCCCGGTATGGGACTAAACAAGTACCAGAAATAGACTAAATACACACTAATACACATGCCACATAAATCTTAGTGGATCCGGACCACTCTGGATTTTCTTGTGGGATATTCTGGAAGGCTGTGTTTTCCACCCTTAGAGAGGTTCCTCCACATGGTTCACTTGCCGCCCCCGAGGTACCACATTCTCATTTTGGCCATCTCTTTCTCTCTTTCATGTACAGACTGAGCCAATTGGCCCATCTAAAGCTATAGAGATTTCATGGTCTGCTGATTTGAATTGAGAACTTGACTTGTGGTTGACATAAAAAAATTCATTGAGTTTTCAAGTCCACGAGTCAAGGTCTCAAGAAAAATGAATCGAGTTTCCATATTATTGGAATTTGGGAAACCCGATTGATTGGTGATTTGAGTTTGGGGTGGCTGATAACATTGCGCAAGCATTGGAGGTTGGTGTTGTTGGTTAGGTAGTCGAGAGGAGTTTGAAGGACCACCTGGGCTATTATTTTAGTTCCATGAAAAATTGGGGTGGTTCCTCCATCCGGGATTATAAGATGGTGAGTATGGGTCATTCCTAGCTCTATCATAGATGGCATTGACATGTTCCATCTCAGAAGGAATGGACACACACTCACTTCCTACATGACCTATCCTACCACATGAATGACAGGGAACTAGATCAGATGTGGACATGTGAGGTGCTCCTTGTTGGTTTTGGAGCTCAATTGAATCCATACGGTGCATTAAGGCCGCCATGCGCGGCTCGGTGGCCGTAATGGTATCGACAGCAAATGCGGCACCCAATCTAGTCGAGTTTGCATTGGCGATCCTCGCTCCTATGCTGGATAATGCTGGGGGTTCCCTCACACTCTCCCACTGCATGGTTTTCTCAGTGAGGTCTTCTAGGAAAGCCCATGCCTCCCTTTCATCCTTTCCTAAGAACTCTGCTTGACACATGGACTCAAGGAGCATTCGGGACGGGATGTGAAGACCCTCATAGACAATCTGATAAAGGCACCACAACTCGATGACATGGTGAGGGCATGAGGATAGTAGCTCCTTGAACCTCTCTAAATATACATGAAATGTTTCGGTCTCAAGTTGATAGAACGAATTGATTTCGTTCCTCAATTTTTGAGTCCGATGATTTGGAAAGTATTTTTTGAGGAATGCAGACTGAAACTCATCCAAGGTCCTAAAGGCATTCGCCTGGTTTCTGTACAACTACTTCTTGGCATCATCCTTTAGTACAAAAGGGACTAGCCTAAGATGGATGGAGTCTGTGCTAAGTTGTTGCAGCTTGAACATAGCAGACACCTCCTCAAATTCCGTGAGAAAGATATAGGGGTCACCCTTCCCAGTAAAGTAAGGGAGCATGGAAATAAACTGAGGCTTAACCTCAAAGTGGTTCCCATATGCCTCTGGCAATATGATGCATGAGGGTAGAGCAGTACGGCTCGGGTAGCATCGATCACGTAGAGGTATGGCAGCTACAACAGGACGAACAGGTGAAACAAGTGGGCCCAGCAACTGCTCCTCCTCGCGGAAATGAGTAGCCATTGAACCTAAACTATGTGCGATACGAGAGGAAGAAGGCATCAAGAAATCGACTACCGAAGCAGGGTTGATGACACGCCTCGTCAAACAACCACTCTCATCTCGTGCCCACACAAGCATGCACAAAGGTGCACACACAAACAATTTTTTTTCAAATAAAGAATGTGGGTAGAGGAGAAGACTGGAGGGACATAGAGGAGAGGGAATGACTCAGGAGAGAAGGGAATAAGTCCTTATACTACGGAGGGTAGGTACAGGTAGAAGCACACAAGAAAACAAGGCTCAAACAGTCTTAAGGTCGCTTTAAGTCCTTAAAACTAGACGACGCCTAACGGCAAGGTCACACGGCCTCAACACGCCTCACCTCCCTACGAGGAGGACCACAAAGCCCAGCAAGTGAGTCAAGATCCGAAGATCTAGTCTCTCCTACTATCAACAAAGTGGGCAATGCCGATCAGGCCATGACGGTCGGGACCGGATAACTCTCCTAATGCGCCCGAGATCCTTAGGGACAATGTCTACTTGATTTTAAAATTAGGCTCTTGATTGGTGTGGTTTTTTGGGTAAAGGAAAGGGTGATGAAATCCCCCGCCTTATCTTATATGGGACAACCCCTCCTTAGTAGCGTTTTGGAGTCCTAATCTAACAATCAACTCTCCAAACAAACGCTCAACTCACACTTGTTGCAATGCACTTCCAACTTACTAATGCATGTTCATACGAAATGCATGAATGAGAGAAGGAAATGCATACCTCATGCCAACACTCAACAACTGAAATTAAAGCTAAAAGAAAAGACAATCTACGTGCCTAAGTCGAGTACATGATGCATGACCTAAACAAGAAAGAATACCTAATCTTTTGCTTTGGGTTTTAAGGTCCAAGTTGCTTAAAGGGAGATTGATTATTTATCTGGGGGCAAACTAAAAGTCAGAACATGCCAAATTGATCCCCAGATTTCTAGTTCAGTTATAGCAACACTCCAAAGAAATAAACTGGTGAAAGGAGATTACCAGACAGCTGATTGGCAGCCTTGGAGTCTCAGATCGCCTCTAAACTTCACCAGATGCTTCCCCTTCCCAATGTGAGTCTCCTGAAACAAAGAAAACTACAAAACACAAATTAAATCCACTCGAATCGTCCAAACCAGAGTTTGGACTGGCACCTCCCCGGTAACGGCGCGAAAAACTTGTTTAATTGTTTTAAATACCGCAACTGCACGACCGCGTTGAAGCGGTGGCCTGTACGGGTCGATCCTTAGGGAGGTGAGTAGCCTCTGGTTTTTTAGAAATCAAGTGGCAACAAAAGGGAAAAGAATTTGTCTATGCTAATCTACACTACACTAAACTACTAAGAATAATAATGCAAAGTAAAGCAACTAACGATAACTTCGAATCAAAACTAAAAGAATGTAAAACAAAGCTGGAATCAAGAAGGAAAAGACCGCTAGGGGTGGAGTGTGTGCACACATGTAAAAAGATGGTGAAGAATGCATGCTATAGGCACAAATGTAGGTAGTGTTTTCATGCATAGGAATTGTCTAAAGGTTATGGCAAAACCTATCAAACCATTTACTAACTTACTTGATTAACATTCATATATGCAAGCTGGTTATTTCAGAATCTAAACAAGCATGGGAGGTGACTAAGATGTGTGGCAAAACCTATCAAGTGTAGTATTCTACTCTAACAAGCAAGCATCCATGCACATTTATCAACACAATCAAAATATAAAGAAATCATATCCATTCTTTAATGCATGTATGAACATCATCTCCAACCCCAAAGGGAGATGGATCTAGTCACTACACATTTTTTTAATAATTAAACTAAAGAAGAAAGGAAACATTCTAACTACTTTAGCCTACAATCAAACAAAAAAACTAAGCTAAGCATGTATAAAGAAACAACATAAGAACAAAACAATGGAAAATTATTTTATTAAACGACTAACATCACTTGCAGCATTCTTCTCCACCTTGAGATTTTGCTCCAAGGCTTACTCCAAGTAGAGAGAATGCCACCAAGCAATGGGTGATTACAATAGAAGGTGAAGAGTTCTATTTATAGTCATAGAAAAAGGTAATACGGGCCAATCCCCCGGTATGAGACTAAACAAATAACAGAAATAGACTAAAGACACACTAATACACGCCCCCACATAAATCTTGGCGGATCCGGACCAAAGTCCGCCAATTAGCAGTCTTGGACCGCCAATTGACGGTTTACAGTGTTCGGATCGCTCTGGATTTTCTTATGGGATTTTCTGGAAGGCATTGTTTGTCTTTGATGCATCCACTTGGCTTGCTGGAGCTCCGACCCGAATAGAATTGCCAAAATACTCCCCATGTTGGTGTGAAGTATTCTTGTTTGCTCATTGGTCATTTGATCTTACATTTAGGTCCTTAGATCTTGCATCTTAGTCGTGGAGTCTCTCAACTCAGTCTTTTTTCATGCTTTTAGGTCATTTTATGCCTCTTCTCTTCAAACATATTTATTTCTAAAATTCAAACATAAAACTCATCATGTAGCATTGTTTAGGTGAAAGATAATAGATATAAGATACAAATATAAGCATGAAATGATGTCAATCACAATCCGGTGTGAACTAAAAAATGACATCCTTAGCAAACAAGGCTGTGAGAGGTCGAGTAATTTTGCTAAAATCCCGAATGAACCACCGTTAGAATCCACCATGCCACAGAAAGGCACGGATATCCTTCACATTACGTGGTGGTAGAAGATTAGTAATAAGACCCACTTTGGCGGGGTCAACCTCAATTCCCCTACTTGAGACCACATGTCCAAGTATTATCCCTCGTTTCACGATGAAGCAATATTTCTCCCAAATAAGAGCAATGTTCTTCTCACGACATCACTTGAGGACAAGCTGAAGTGATGAAGGCACTCAACGAAGGAAGCGCCAAATATAAAAAGTCATCCATGAAAATTCAAGGAAACATTCTACCATATCGGAGAAGACGTTGATCATACACCTTTGAAACGTTACCAGCGCATTACTTAACCCAAAGTGCATGTGACAGTAGGCAAACATTCCAAGGGACATGTAAATGTGGTTTTCTTTTGATCCTCAAGGGCGATGGGAATTTGGTTGTAACCGGAGTATCCATCAAGAAAACAATAATACTTATGTCCGGCCAACCTTTCCAACATATGATCAATGAATGGCAACGGGAAATGATCTTTCCACGTTGCCACATTGAGCTTGCGATAATCAACGCAAACTCGCCAGCCAGTTTTCAGGCGTGTTGGTATAAGCTCATTATGCTAATTCTCAACAACCGTCACGCCTGACTTCTGTGGAACCACATGGACATGACTCACCCATGAACTATCAAAGATAGGATAGATTATACCATGATCCCAGCACTTAAGAATCTCCTTTTGGACGACTTCTTTTAGCACAGGATTCAATCTTCGATGTAGGTCCCGACGCGGCCTAGATATCTCTTCCATGTGGATCCGATACTGGACAATACCAGGGCTTATTCCTTTGATGTCCTTCAAGGACCACTCGATAGTCTCTTTGTTTTCAAAGAGCACTTTTTTGAGGAAAACCTCTTGATCTTTTGCAAGATTAGAATCAATAATGAGTGGCAATGTCTCATTATCCCCTAAAAAGACGTATTTAAGGTTGTCAGGGAGTGGTATAAGCTCGACTTGAGGTGGGTCCTTATTGGATTCAGGGTTAATTTCAAGTAGCTCAAGGCCACATGGTAAGAGGAGGAAGGACCCAGATATGCCCCCTCATCCAGAAATTCACAGGTAGATTCCTCAAAATCATCTTCAATCGCAACCTGGTCATTAGGCACCTCAAAAATATGTCGATGTGAGTCAAACATGCCCAATGACTGAAGCTCATCCATGTCCTGAATGAAATTGGCTCCGACACTATCATCGAGGAGCCCATGTTACTTACCAAGATTAAAGTTGTTGAAATCCATCCCAAAAGACAACCTCATCAAGCCATTGTGACAATTCATCAAAGCATTAGAAGTCGCAAGAAATGGCCTCCCAAGGATCACTGGAATTTGTCCTTGTGGGTTGGACACAAGTTTAGTATCGAAGATGATGAAAGCAACTGGGAATATGAAATCGCACACTTTAATAACGACATCCTCCACACTTCCACGTAGAATCTTGACGGATCTGTAAGCAACCTGGAGGGTAGTTCTCGTTGGCTTAAGATCGCCTATTCCAAGGTTGACAGACAGATGCTCCCAAATACAATAGAGCTTGACGAATTGTCATGTTACCGATCATGCAAAAACAATTGGACAACTGGGGTCTTTGTATTTGACCTCCATAAGTTGTCTCAATATCAAACTCACATTGGCGGCCAGAAATGCCTTTTTGGAACATTTGTTCTCCTTTTAACGGTACAAAGGTCCTTCAGAAACTTTGCATACAGTGAGATTTGTTGAACAACGTCCAATAACAGAATGTACACCTTGACTTGCCTAAGTACCTCAACAATTTTGTCCCAATGCTCATTGTGTTTTTAGTCAACCTATGAGTGAATGGTGCATTGGGGACATAACTATCACAAGGAGGAGTGTCAGGAATGGCTTCCTTGAAAGACTGATGACCCTCCTCGGAAGAGTCACTAACAGAGTTGGATTCAAGCGTTTCCACATTGTTGTCAATAACCCTTCCCGATCATAAGGTATGGACAACATTTGCTTGTTAGGAAGGGTGATCTTCAACACTGTGCACATTCTACTAGCCTGAGCAGGTTTACCCCTGGGATTTACCACAGGTTTACTCAGCAACTGACCATTCTTACGTTCATGGAATTGATGAGCCAACTAGCTAACTTGCACCTCCAAAGCTTTGAACAAGCTTTGTGAACGCTTGGTGGGTTTGATCAATAGATCGGTCCTTTGGGTCAACCTGCTGGGTGAGTGGAGTTTGGTAAGAATAAACCAACGATGAGGCCTAAGGAGGTTGGTGATTATGGTGCTGAGACCATTGATGTGGTGGTTGGTAGGTCGCCGATGGGCATGGAGGGTGATAAGGTGGAGGTGGAGGTTGAGGTTTAGCGTGTGAGCTTTGATCGTGCCCCCAAGAGAAGTTAGGGTGGTTTCACCATTCCGAGTTGTAGGAGTGACTGTACGGGTCGTTACAAGGCCTATGTTGATATATCGCATTTGCATGCTCAGTATCCCTTGGAGTGTAAGCACATTCCAAGTCATTATGTCCCGTAAGTCCACACCTACTACACGCAGGAGTAGCGACCTGAGCTACAGGAGCATGATCCAACCCTAAACTCTCAATCATACGCTTGAGAGTAGCCATTTTCACCTCAAACGCGATAGTTGACTCAACTTGATATGATCCCGCTCGACTAGAAGTCCTGGCGGCTGGTGGCTCTCTCATGGTGTCCCACTCAAAGGTACGTTCAACCATTAATTCAAAAGTGTCCCATACCTTGTCGATGGGTTTCATTTGGAAATCACTCTGACACATCGACGCCAACAATGTGCAGGTGTTGTAGTTGAGTCCCTCATAAACAATCTGGCACAACTACCATAGCTCAAGTCCATGATGAGGACACTACTGGAGAAGGTCTTTGAACCTCTCAAAGAAGGCATGAAAAGATTTGGCTTCAGTCTGATACATTTGATATAACTGGTGCCATATCTGTTGAGTTTTCCTTTGGTGGAAAAATCTCTTTAGAAAGATGGTCACAAAGTCATCCCATGGCCGAACAGAGCTCGCTGGGAGGCTCTGTACATCCATGTCTTGGTGTTATGCTTCCGCATGAAAGAAATCATCCTCAACCTGATTAAATCCTCATCAAGTTGTTGAAGCTTGAACATGGAGCATACTGTTAGAATTGATGACCCTCTAATCATAAGATAAATGCAGAATTAAAACAATAATTGAAAGAGTAAGAGATGAGACAATTGCAAACCACAAAATCGTCGACACCAGAGTTTAGAGAGGTTGACACCACACCCGGTAATAGTCCTCTTTGCAAGCCTCGCTCAATCCGCCGAGCCTTTCTTATGGTTCCACTAACCAATCTCTGTTCCAGGCCAAGCTAAATGTCATTTACAACACCGGGCCTCGCGAACAAACCTCGCCTCACTTGTGTCTTCTCTAACAACCCAAGAGGGAGCTTCCTCGAAGCTTTACAACTCTTTGGTGGTTCTTGAATATGGAGATGGAATCACAATCTAACTAACACTCTATACTTGAGCACACTTGGATATTTATATGGAATTGGATATGAAAGTGGTGAAGTTTTGGCTTGCGTGTTGAAGAATGAGAGATTGAAGATGAAGATGATTTGGCTTCGAGTATAGGATAGATAGGAAGTGTTAAAGAGATCTAAAACCAACAAATAGGATCCTATTTATATGCCTTCAAGCTCTACTAGCTGTTTGAGAGTTGGTGGGCAATTGGGCACATAAGAAGCACGATGTGAAATAAGCTCGGGCAGATTTTAGACCAGGTTCGGTCAACTGTTCATGCAATGGTAGTCCGAAACACAACGATTTGATTAGTCATAAACTAAGAATACAGTTGACTAAATAGAGTTCGGATCACCGTTCACCAACTTCTAGTAACTATTTTCAATTTCACCTTATTTAATTTCGGTTCACCAAATTCCATTCGGTTCACCATTTCAAGGTGGACAACAAGATTGGTTGGGCTCTGATTACTCAAGTTTGGTTACTGTGTATAGTTTGGTAGACCAAAGTTAGCGTGAGTTTTGCGCTGACAATTAAGGCCCAAATAGTCGTTGGGTACAACGGTCAAGTACCACGTGTAAATAGTCATTGCGTGTCTAAAGCCAAGAAGGACTCAGTTGACCGATTGGCATTTGGTCACCCGATTTAGGACAAGTCAATTGGGCTCTATAAGCTTGATTCGAATGCGACCATTGGAGAAAAGTCCAGAACCGATCCAAGGCTATTCGGTCGACCGAACGTGGTTCGGTCTTTTGTCAAGGCAATTCCAGGGAACAACCAAGGGTTTACTGATGGTAAGGATTTTGATAACCGATAGGTGTTCGATGGACCGAACTTGAAATGTTTTGGTTGACCTGGAAGGGTTCGGTTTACTAAATCTTGATGGGACAGAATCCTAGTACTCAAGTTTACATTAAAACTTAAGGACTCAATAAATACAAATTACATCTCTTGGTCCAAAGCTTTGATTACAAGTCTTGAGTCTTGATGTATTTGTCCCAATGCTCTCTTTCTTGATTATCTTGATCAACCTATTTAGAAGATTGCAAGTATACAAGTATATATGCAATGCATGTAATCATGTTTGCTCACTTGATTGATTAGGTTGATTGATTAAGATTAGTTTGATTAATCATCAAAATTAATATAAATTAAGGCCAAAAGGCCAACACATGCCTCCTCTAATTCACATATTAAAATATACGGATCTTCCTTATTGGCAGTGAATGTAGGAAGCATGCTCACTTATTGAGGTTTCAATTCACAATTGTTCCCGCGAGCCGGTGAGAGAACTACGAAAGAAGGTTGCCTCGCCTACATAGCATGGGTCCGCTCCCACAGAGTCATCAGTCTATCAGGTCGAGCTAAAGGTGATGGTGCACCAAGAACATGATCCTGACCGAATCCTTCTTCCACCCGAGTTGGTGGAGGAGAAGGAGGACTACGTGGTGGTGGGAGCGGACCGAGGTATTCCATGTATGGGACCCAATCATGAGACATTTCGGCCTCATTCTCCAAAGGAGCTCAAGGTAGGGATGGGTGAACACCTAGTCTTTCCATCTCAGAAAAATGCATTCGGTCAAGTCAAACGCTCTCACCAAAACGAGCTCAACCTCGCATAAAATGCTCGACTTGACTTGACTCTGAAATCATAAAACTACATCCAACTTTGCCTCCACATGAATTAAGATAAGACTACATCATTAAAACATACAAGACAATAATTGGAATGAAGCTACATGAACTCAAGTATAAAGACTATACCCTACTATGCCTCCACATGAATTAAGATTTCACTACATCATTAAAACATACAAGACATTAGCTAAGATAAAGGCAACAAGAGCTTATACACTACAAATTGTGTTTCCAATATTAACTTCATCCATATCCTAACCTTATCATTCCCCATAAAATAGGTTCACTAATCAAAGCATAAGCTAAGCTTCATTCAAGAGCATTAGCATATCAAAGATAAGAGTGAAAACCCATTAGATGGTTATGGAAATCATATAAAGCTCAAGGGATAAAGATAACACACACTTAATACACTACATGATTATATCACATATTTCTCCACCCCCAAATGGGGATGGAACTACTCACTACTCATTACACTAACTATATTAGCAAAAGAAAGCATAATACTGAAATGAAAGTTAACTAAGAAGGCAAGAAGCATTAAAGAAACATAAAAGGAAAGGAAAGACTAAACAAACATGCACAAATTAAAAGACAAGATTAAAAGAAACTAGAAGAATTATTTTATTAACAAATGACTCACATTGAAGGTAGCATTCTTCTCCACCTTGAGTTTTTGCTTCAAGGCTCACTCCTTAGTAGAGAGAATGCCACCAAGGAATGGGTAATTACAATGGAAGGTGAAGAGTTCTATTTATAAGCATGGAAAAAGCTAATCGGGGACAATCCCCCGATGTGGGACTAAACCAATACCAAAAATAGCCTAAACGAACACTAATACAAGTCCAGGAGAAGTTGGGGCGGATCTTGCATGATCCAGACCGCCAATTGGCGGCCTATAAAGCCCAGATCCGTCTAGGTCTTCTGGTGGGCTTTCCTTGGTGTGTATCTTGGTCTTGGATGCATCTAACTTGTTTAGTGGAGCTCCGACCCAAATCAAATTGACAAAATACTCCTCATGATGGTGTGGAGTTTCCTGTTTTGCTCTTAGGTCCTTCTATCTTACGATCAGGTCCTTCTCCCTTGCATCTTGGTCCCCAGGTCTCACAATTAGGTCCTTTTTCCTGCTTTTGGGTCCTTTCATGGTTCTTCTCTTCAAACCTCTTTATTTCTGAAAACTAAACATAAAACTCGTCACGTAGCATTGCTTAGGTGTAAGATAATGGATATAAGGTACAAATATAAGCATGAAATGATGTCAATCACATGCCAAATTGAGCTCTCATACCACTATATTGAAAGTACAAATAGACTAAAGAAATTAGGAATCAAATGAAGCTCACAAGACCGCTAGTTGGCGGTCCCTGACCACTAATTGGTGGTCACTCTGATGTGTTTCTTCCTCCAATTTCTCCTGGTTCCTCCCTTTCATCCTTAGAATCCCTGAAACAAAGAAAAACTAAAAATAAAACATTAAATACACTGAAATCGTGCAAACCAGAGTCCTGACAGAGCACCTCCTTGGCAATGATGCCAAAAACTTCATTGAGTCATTTTAAATACTGCAAGTGCACGACGTCGGTGAAGACGCGGCAAGTACGGATCGAGTCCATAAGGAGGTGTGTCAACTCTGGTTCTTCAGAAGTCAAGTGGAAGATAAGAGGAGAATAACTTTGATTAATGAATTAACAGTTAAACTAAACCCCCATTGAGTGGAGGTGTGTAGGTATGTGTGTGTCAGAGTGGGTCATCATTTTAATTAGGCACAAGAGTAGTTTATGTGGCATACAAGTAGAAGCTACTGTACAATCTATGTCTAGAATACACAAAACTACATTGTAAACCATGAACGTGCATATCTTACATAAAGTTTAGGTTGATTTTAGATTGTCAAACATACAATAAGTACCTAGTGTGGCCATTAGAGCACCAATGAATCCTACATACAACCTAAAATCATTCATGTGAATGTTCACCAAACATGGATCCATACATAACAAGCCATTTCCATCAAACCATTACAAGAAATAAGATAAACTCTAAAGCTAGCATCAGATAAGTACCTAGTGTGGACAGTATCCCATCTAATACAAGTTCAAGCATGCTACGAGTATAGATCTACATTAAGGACATGAAATGACACAATTAAAAGAACCCATCCATATCATATAATCGACATAACCTCCACCCCAAATGGGGTGGATCTACTCTCTACTCATTAAGCTAACTAGTTATGCTAAGATTTAAGGAAACAAAATATGCAAGACAAAAGGAAACAATATCTAACTAAAAATGAAATATTTTATTTACATGACTCACATTACAATGTGGCATCCTCTCCACCATGAGTTTTGCTTCAAAGGCTTACTCCAAGTAGAGAGAATGGCTACCAAGCAATGGGTACAGTACAAGGGAGGAGGAAGAGTTCTATATATAGTCATAGATAAAGGTAAGCGGGGACAATCCCCTGATGTGGGACTAATGGCATACTATAAATAGACATAAAACACTTTGATACAACAACTAGCTAAACATAATCGGGTTTGGAGCAAATCCAACCACCAATTGGCGGTCTGGATTGCTTGGATCCAATCATGGCTTCAAAGACACGTTGTTGGGTCGATATCTTCATATGTAGTGCACCCGAAGTAGTTCCTAGAGTGTAGACTCGAGTCGAATTGCCAAAATACTCCTCATGTTGGTGTGGAGTTTCTCAATTTGCTTATTGATTCTTTTAATATACATCCGGGTGATTCCCTTTTGCATATCAGTCCATAAGTCTCACAATTCAGTCATTTTTCTTGTGTTCAGGTCCTTTTTGTTTATCTTCTTCTCAAACATGTTTATTCCTTAAAGTTAAACATAAAACTCGTCACATAGGATTGCTTAGATTCAACATAGAGGAAATAAGACACGAATATATGCATGATATAATGTCAATAAACAAACTTCTCTCTTGAAAGACACTTATGCGTAGTCTAAACGACCGTATGCTTCAAAGGAAACCCATGTCCCTCGAAGGACAAGGGTGCGCGCTCCATAGGTTCGTATCATTCGAGGGACACCATACATGCTGAAAGGACAGTGTCCTAAGAAGGACAAATCTATCCCACAAAGGACACCATGCTACAATGTTTCATATCCTTTGAAGGAAAAACCTGTCCCACCATCACTGCTAGAAAAAAGGGCTACAACGTCGACATGTCACGTTGAGTTTTTTTTAGAAACCGACATGAAGCACCCTTATCATGTCAATTGTAGATAAACAGACGTGATAAGGAACGTATAATGGGCATGCCATGTCGGTCATGCCCTTCCTTATCACGTCGGTTTCTCTACAATCGACGTATTATGGGCGTTTCACGTCAGTTTCTAAAAACCCAATGTGTTTTCCTTTTTTAATACTAACATTTTCCCCTGAACCCTAGCCAACATTATTCACCTCTTAACCCCCAGCCACACCACACCACCTCCGATCTAAACCACGCCGCCACCGAATCCTTTACGCTCGAGCCTCCGCCCCGAACCCTGACCCCGACCTCATAGTGGTTGACTCCTTCAACCTCGCAGTTGTCACCTCGACCCAACCCACCACCCTCACCATCTCCAACCACTGACCCTAACTCCTGTGACTACCATGACCTCATCATGCTTGACCTCGACTCCTCCAACCACCCCAACCTTGCGGTTCCAAATGACGCCACCGCCGGCCAGACAACCTCCCCTCCGTCAGCCACCCCGACCCACGCCACCGCCGGCCAGCCTCCCCCAATCTCCTTCTACTTAAAGTCCAACAAGGTTTTGTTGATTTAGTTAGTTGCATTTATAACTATATGTTACATTTTTTCAAATATTAGTTTCAAGTCTTAAGCTTTTGATTTCTATTATGTTTAATGGAGTCTACTTTAGATTTCAAGTCTTAAACTATATGCCCAATATTGATTTCTTTTAGTGATTTTCAAAAAAATGTGTCAAAATTGTCTACTTCAGTGAATGAATATGTTTAAGTTGGCTACTCAAATGAAGGAATGTCTTCAAATGACTACTTAAGTGATCAATATATAGTTGTGTTAAAATAACTACTTAAGTGAAAGGTTGTATTGCAGTTTTTGATAGATATAGTTGAGTATGTTTGTGTGTTTTTCCATAGGAATTTTTTTATTACTATGAAATCTAAGGGGAGGTTCTAACAAATTTTTGACAAATTCATGTATATTGGGTTCATTTTTTTATTATGATTGTTGGTGTTGTTGTGTAGATAACAATGGATCTTAATTGAATTTTCACAAGTCGATTTAGTGATGAGTATGTGTACGGAGTTGATAAATTTCTACAGTTTGCACAAAAGAATGTGCATATTAGAAATGAAGGAAAGGTCTTATGCCCATGTAGGAAGTGTGATGTGTTCATTTTAAATAACACAAGTGCACGACGTCGATGGAGACATGACAAATACGGGTCGATCCACAGGGAGGTGTGTCGACTCTGGTTCGTTCGAAGGCAAGTGGGAAAAGAGAGGAGAAGAAGTTGATTATGCTAAACTAGACTAAACAAAACTAGTAAGCACAAACAAAGAAATGAAAGCACGCTACAATGAAACTAAACAAATTAAGACAACAAGCTGGAATTCAAGAATGGAAACCCCTGAGGGGTGGAGTGTGTGCACATATGAAGTGTTTAAATATTTGGCAAAACCTATCAATCCATTCACACAACGTATCAACCATTACTACTTGATTAGCATAAGACTAGGCTAAGCATGAGAAGTGTCTAAAGATATGACAAGACTCATCAAAAACCATCAACTCATATGAAGAACAAATCTAAGCATAGGAGGTGTCTAAATCTTATGGCACAACCCATCAAAACAAAGTTTTTCAATCAATCAAGCAAGCAAACACAAATACAAACACATAACTAACATGTAGCATATTCAACAGGAAATTTCAGTCAATAAACATGATGAAACTAAGCATGGGAAGTGTCTAAATCTTATGGTAATACCCATCGAAAATCCCCTAACAGGTAGATGATTAAAACACCCTCGATGAACATATAAACACACAAGTCTACACAATAAAAAAATCATCAAACATCCAAACTTCATAACATATATGTACATCATCTCCACCCGCAAAGGGAGATGAAATTACTCACTACTCATTAAGAAAAGAAGACAACACAAAATTAAACAAAGCATGCAGGAATTAAAAGAGAAGACAACATTAAAACATACTAAGAAAAATTAGTTTATTTACATGACTCACATTACAAGTAGTATTCTTCTCCACTTGAGTTTTTCTCCAAGGCTTACTCTAAGTAGAGAGAATGACACCAAGCAATGGGTAAATACAAAGGACAAAGAAGAGTTCTATTTATAGTCCTGAAAAAAGGTAAACGGGGAAAATCCCCTTGCTTGAGACTAAAAGCATACCATAAATGGACTAAATAGAACCTTATCTAACACCCGACCAAAGTATGTGTCATTTGGAGCGAAATAGACCGCCAATCGGAGGTCTGGATTGGCTTTATAGGGTCTTGTTTTGGGTGGCTTGTTTCTGACTTGATTTCTTCATGTTTGGAGAACCCAATTTGGTTGTTGATGTTTCGGCCCGAATTTAATTGCCAAAATACTCCTTATGATGGTGTGGAGCTTCTTGATTTTCTCATTGGTCCTTTTGGTTTACATTCGGGTCCTTCTCTGTTGTATCTCAGTCCATAAGTCATAAATTCAGTCTTTCTTCTTGCTCTTCGGTCCTTCTTGTGTCTCTTCTACTTACTTGTTTTATTCCTGAAACTTAAACATAAAACTCGTTACGTAGCATTGCTTAGGTTAAAAAAATAAAGCATATAAGACACAAAAATATGCATGATATGATGTCAATCAAATACCCCCACACTTACCTTTTCCTAGTCCCGAGCAAAACAAAGAAAGAGAATAATGGAAGAAATGAAAGCATACGAAAAACAAGAAATCATAACTCACTTTCGTAGGAATTACGGTTGCACTTAGCATGTGCAACAACCTGTTAAACCTCATTGTCGCCAAGGAGGAGGAGTATTGTCTCTTGAGGGTTTTCGGCGGATATACCCACAAAATCCTAACAAAGATACATTATTTAACCTAGCAACATGACTCGATGGACTCATTTTTTTGATCATAGGATACGGTAATACTGTAGGCCGACACTCTATATGTATTCAGTCCTCACACCTTGCCTAATGGATCATTCGTGAAAGTTAATTAAGGACTTAAGTGAAAGACATTGTCAACCATAACATCCTCAAGTGATATAAAGTGTAAAGTCCATTAAGGTTCTTATTTGCATTACCATTTCTTTTATTTTCTTTTTTCCCTTTCTTTCTTTTTTGTTCTTTTTTTCATTTTTATTTTTTTACGAGTTGGTGTTTGATTCACTCATGGTCAGGTTTCGTGCATCATTGCCTATTAGGACTTACACTATCACGTACTCCTTCCCGCACATCTCCACATAGGGCAATCCGTACCACCCGTGTAACAGGAGTTTGGTCGGTGCATCCCAAGTCAGATGACTCAAAAACTCCAGGTACTAAGTCCCCTCGGACCTAATTGCCCGAGTGGTGGGAGCCGTATGAAAAGACCTAACACCGTACCCACGTATTTATTATCTACACATGAACCAAAATCCCTACACTTAAGGTTTCACAGCAAGAGTTTAAGGGACCCTGACTACGACAAACTTTCTAATACCAACAGACACGAATAATTTCTCACTAGGTTCAAGGTGGACTTCATTAATTGTTTAAGTACTGAAACCCTATGATTACACGCTGTCGAGGGAAAATCAGGGTGTAACCTTACAACTAGATAAGACCTAGAGTTGGTGTACTAAATATCCTAATGCATCATGTTCAAGACAATTTTGGGAGCTTCCTTTTACTTTGCCTCTTAACCGTTTTGCACCTGTAAACACATGCAAAATCCACAAAATATTTTCTTACGCAAACACATGATAATTTGAAAGAAATGAAAATTTTAAAGCATTAGGCAAGCCAAATGAGACAAGTCACCCAATGATTATGGCAAGCAAATATATAGATATTAATTGTAGTACACTAATGATGAGAATTAAATTTATACCGCAAGTGCACAGTGTCAATGAAGACGTGGCAAATACGGGTCGAACACAAGGAGGGAGAGATTTGTTATTTTCGTGATTTTCGATTAAGGAGAAGAAGGAGAGAAGAAATAATTGGGTTTTGAGATTTTTGGATTTTAATTATCTAAAGCAAGAAACAAGAACAATTAAAACTAAAACACGAACAAAGATGTGAATTCCGTCGGGTGGAGGTTTAGATTTAAGGTTTAGATTAGAGAATTCAGAAACTTATAATAAATCATATTAGTTATGAAGCATTACATGATAAATGATTTAACATAAATTCAAGTAATCAAAATAGACTAATACGAACTTAAAATAATAACATTTATTCGTCTTCTCTTCACCCTAAATCCGTCACCTCCACCCTTTGGAAATAGTTAGAAACTCATGGAGGGAGGAAGAAGGGGTCCTTGAGACATTACAAAAGAAAACTAAAAGTAAGAAATATAAAAACAGAATTTTATTAATGAAAAGGAAGAATACACAACTAAGATTAAAAATAAAATTTACCACCAAAGACTAAGGACCCTTCTAACATTGTTCTTGGGTCTATTTATAGTTGCTACGAGGGATCTAGGTATAATATTGGAAAGTACACGTGTCCAGACACGACTGGACGAAATTGGGAGACGCGGATCGATGCTTGGGCGGCGGAAACGCCGCACAATCTGGCCAGATTTTGTCCGGATTTTGGTTGAATGTTTATGGTATGATTTGATCCTTCTTTGCGCGTCTGGATTGATTCTTTCCATTCTTTTGAGCTCCGGATTAATTCCTTCACATATTTGGAGATATACATTGATTTTTCTATATATTTTCTCCAAGAGAATAAAAGCTACTCGTGATTTGCAATTAGGTCCTTGACTTTTTGCAGTTAAGTCCCCGGCTACTTTTGTGCTTAAGTCCTTATTCTTTTTGCAATTAGGACTTGAATGCTTTTATGCTTGGATACATTTCCATTCGTAACCCGATAATCTTGAACTTGGTCTTTGTGATAGAAATGAGTCTTTTGCATGCGTTTATGCTCGGGATGTGGGTAAATTGCATTCAGGTCCCTGTATTCTGTAAATAAGACTAAACACATACCTTAGTAGCATTTATTGATGTAAAAGTAATCTAAATGAAAGACATATGATGCACTGTATGCAATGCATCAAATACCCCCACACCTAGATTTTGCTAGTCCCTAGCAAAACAGAAGATACGAAAAATAAAAACAGGGAAATCCTAACTCACTTTCGTAGGAATCACGGTTGCACTTAGCATGTGCAACAAGCCTTTAAACCTCCAAGTTTCCTTAGAGGACGAGTTTTGTCTCGTGAGGGTTTTCAGTTGACACACCCACAAAGTCTTAAATCAACATTCCATTAATAGCTCTTAATATCTCCACCTTAACCTTATACATCTTACTTAGAATTCTTGTATGCTCATTATATGAATCTAACTCATTAAAAATATGACTTGGTCTTTGTTCCTCCAACATTCACACCACTAACCCTTCTACACATGTTTATCACTTGAATTATTTTGCACGCCTCCTGTGGTGGTGAAGTATCATTCGGATCAACCATGGCATGGATCATTCTTTTAGCTTTGGGCCTTGAGTATTTTTTTTTCTTTTCTTTTCTTCCGTGATTCAACACATTTGCTTTTTGACACTTTTACCCTTTTGCATTCGTGTATCGAGTTTGGTCGATAATCCCGAGCTGGTAGACTCAAGTTACCGGGTTTCAAGATACCCCTACGGACCAGTGACTCAAAGGCTTGGGCTTTTGTAATCATTTTGCAAAATGTGTTTTCTTCACTTTATTCCTTTATTTTTATTTTTATTTTCCTCAAGGCTTAATTGCTATTAGAAGTCCACACTTCCCGGTATATTTTCCTCAACCTCTGCTTTTTATCAACCACTTCAAAGATTTGATTCATCCAATTTAAGTGGATACATGTCTTAAAGGGCAATGAGTTATTTCTTTGGAACTTAGATTTATGTCACAATTTCTACAAGCAGAACTATATAATAAGGAACAAAAACTCAATGCAATTTGTACACGGGTTTTAACAGTTCAATCTTAAGCTATGTCATGAAACATTGATTGTTTTTTTTAGACAGAATATATAGATAAATATATACATAAACACCCCCCACACCTAAATCATGCATTGTCCTCAATGTATGCAAATATAAAGCAAATGCACTTATTACCTTGGTGAACTGCGGTGGAAGGATGAAATTTGCTCAAAGTCAACCATAGTCAGAACTGGATTCAATGACACCATATTGGTGCGTGTATCCAGTTGAATTGTTCCCCATGTTGCAGTGAGAGTCCTGAGTCACAGGTTCCACACCCCTCACATAAATAGGTTCTCTTATTTGCTCGAGTGATGGTGGGTGTGTAGATGAATTTCTCCTCTTTTTCTTACTTCCTTTTTGATTTTGTGATGATTCAGAAATATTATAGATTCGTGATTTCATCACAACGTCACTTTGATTGCATATTATTTCTGGCTCACTATCAATATGAAAGATATTAAATTCAGCTTTTAAGTTCCCAAAAGATAATTGCATGAGCCCATTACGACAGTTTATCAATGCTTCCGAAGTGGCTAAAAAGGGTCTGCCTAGAATTACAGGGATTTGTCGGTTAGGATTTACAACAGGTGCGGTATCTAGTACGACAAAATCCACTGGGTAAATGAAGTCACCAACCTTGATCAAAACATCCTCTACTATACCTCTTGGTTTCTTAATAGAACAATCAGCAAATTGAAGGGTTGTCTTAGAGGGTTTTAGTGGACCAAGGTTCATTTTCTCATAGACAGAGTATGGGAGTAGGTTAACACTAGCACCAAGGTCTAGAAGGGCTTTGTTGATAAAAGTATCTCCTATTGAACATGAAATTGTGGGACACCCAGGATCCTTATATTTTATAGGAGATGTGTTGGACAAAATATAACTTATGTTTGCAGTTAAGAATGCCTTCTTTGGTACGTTTGTTTTTCTCTTTTTAGTGCACAAATCTTTTAAGAATTTAGCATAAGCAGGTATTTGTTGAATCATGTCTAAGAGTGGAATGTTCACCTTAACTTGCTTAAATACTTCTAAGATTTTCTCTATTTGTGCACTTGAGTTCTTTTTGAGTCTATTGGGAAATGGGGCTTTAGGAACATAGACTCGTTCATGTTCAGGTTGAGCTATGGGTTCAGGTTGAGTAGGTGGGTTGGGCGTTTCGGATTGGACGTCGGGTTCAATGGTTAGGTCATATGTGGCATTTTGATGGCTCGATTGAATAGACGTTCTAGGATTTACCACATTATTATCAATCTGTATTCCGGACCGTAATGATACTACAACATTTATTTGTTGGAACGGTCCTTCCTCATTAACCATTTGAACCGGTCTAGGGTTGTTATTTCCTGAAGGTGGTTGATAGGATTGATATGAATTATTAGATCTAGGGTTCACCTCAGGTTGACTTGGAAACCGACCCTTTTCTCTTTCACCTACTATTTGTGCTAGTTGGCTGACTTGTGTCTCTAGCCTTTGGAAGGTCTGGTTGGTTGTTTGTATAAAAGTTTTCATCAAATTTTCCAAGCCTGTCAACCTAACCTCATGATCGTTATTGTTATTAAACCCAGATGATGTATTATTTTGGTTATACGGGTTTGGTTGTTGTCTAGGAGGTTGACCTTGTTGGCTAGATGAGAAATTGGAATTATTACGCCAACTCGAGTTATAGGTTGATGCGTATGGGTCATTTCTAGCATGGTTATACGTGGCATTAACTTGGTCCCATTCCGCACAATCCTCCATTACATGACCAGTCTGACCACATCTAGAGCAAGGGATAGACGAGGCTTGATTCACTCGGTTTTGGGTTTGTAGCTCTAAACTTTCCATTTTGCGCATAAGGGTAGCTAGTTTTGCTTCAGCCGTTATGTTGGCATCTACAGCTAAGACACCTGGTTTGGGTTGACTTGCTATTCTAGATCCAATACTCGGGTTAAGCGGTGTTCTAGCATTGTCCCATTGCATACTGTTTTCACCTAATTCCTCAAGGAAAGTCCAGGCATCATTTTCATTTTTCGACATAAAGTTCCCTTGGCTTACGGATTCTACCATAACCCTAGATGTGGGTGTCAATCCCTCATAAATAATTTGACAGAATTGCCATCTCGGAATTCCATGATGAGGGCATTGGGTCAGAACACTTTTGAATCTTTCTAGATAGGAATAGAACGGCTCGCTCTCAGACTGAACGAATGCAACAATTTCATTCCTAATCCTCATAGTCTTATGGTTGGGAAAATATTTTTTCAGGAATACTTGAACAAACTCAGCCCAACTCCTAATAGATCTTTCGGCTAGATTATATAGCCATTTCTTAGCGTCGTCTTTCAGTGCCAGAGGCACGAATTTCAGACGCACTGCCTCCTCAGGGATATGCTGGTATTGCATAAGAGAGCAGATTTCTTCAAATTCTCTAAGGAAGAGATATGGGTCTTCCCTATAGGTGAACTTAGGCAACATACTCATGTATTGTGCCTTAAGTTCGAAGTCGCGACCCGGTATGGTGGGCATAACGATGCACGATGGCTGAGCAGCCATCGCTGGATAGCATCGATCCCTCAGAGTTATGGGTTGCACAACAGGTGGGTCCACTACGTTCTCACCCATTGGATCTGGGTGAGGTGGTGCAACAGGTGGATTGGGGCTAAGTTCCAGACTGGAATCTAGATGAACTCGTGAGAGTCGATTACTCAAGTCCCGAATCCAAATCTGAGTGCACCGGGTTGAATCAATTTTTGAATTCAAATTCGAAATTTAAATTCCAAATTTAATTTCAAGAATTAATTACAATTTTATTTTATTTTTCGTTTTTTTATGTTTTTTTTCAAAAGGGAAACAAACAATAGAAGGGGGCAAGATGAGAAAGGAATCCTAATCTAGAGAATTTAGGTGAGAAGAGAAAGAAGACTCAGATGAGAAGGGAAAGCTAACTCTAAAGATAGAAAGAGGGTTGGTCAGAAAATTCCTAAGAAAGCACGGTTCAAACAATCGTAGACCTAGTGTCGCTTAGATCTAGACGACTCCTAACTGGTTGAGTCGAATTGATTCGCTTGATTCACCTCCCTCACTAATCAAACCAACTTGGCCAGGCCGTGTATAGCTAGTGGGGGCGCTTCCGACAGAGTCGGTGCCAAATAGACAACCACTTCGCTTGGAAGACTTACGTCAACACAAAAACACTTTCTAGACACCAAATTAAATTCAATCGGCTTCAGGTCATAGCAAGTCAAACCAATTCTTCTCCTTAAATGAGTCCGAGTCCTTAGGGGTCAATGTCTAATTGATTTTAATTTAAGGCTTGGGTGACACTTTAGGATTGTGATTTGTGGGCCACGGAAGGGTGATGAAATCCCCACCGTATCTTTGCCTACGGAGTTGCCCTTAAGATAGTTTAACTTAGATCTAGCAAAGATAGTCAAACAATGGTCTTTAGAGGGGGGCAATTACAAGGTTGTATGCAACTAGATTATATGCTTAAATGCGATCGATGAAAATCACGATACGTACCTTGACTCCAGCACTCTTCAACAGAAATTGATTTGCAAGAATTTAGCAAGAATAATGCATACAAAACACTAGATGATGCATGCACTAAAGCCTTTCTAATTTTGCCAATTTTAGGTCAGAGTTGAATTATTGCAAATTATGGAATTTTGCCCTAACACATGCAGTTCTACGAAAAGGAAATTTTCTGAAAATAGAAATTACGAGGAAAAAGGCAACAAAGGTTACCTACGCAATGCTCAGTCGGGTTCGCCGCCCGCTCTCGAAATTTCAGTAGCTCTACGCGTCCACCCAGAGATGAGTCGCGTCCCAGAAAAAGTTGAAGCCCAGAAGCTTCAGGTGTGCGGCGATTCCGCCGCAGTTTGCTCTTGGTATGCGGCGATTCCGCCGCTCGTTTAGCTCAGACTGTGCTCGGATTTCACCGTGCACTCTGTTGTCTCCTGAAACACAAATCCAAATAGTTAGATCGCGCACAAGATAAACAGAATAAAATCGAAATCAACAAAAAACAAAATCTGCGTCGCCTCCCCGGCAACGGCGCCAAAAACTTGATGAGAATTAAATTTATACCGCAAGTGCACGGTGTCAATGAAGACGTGGCAAATACGGGTCGAACACAAGGAGGGAGAGATTTGTTATTTTCGTGATTTTCGATTAAGGAGAAGAATGAGAGAAGAAATAATTGGGTTTTGAGATTTTTGGATTTTAATTATCTAAAGCAAGAAACAAGAACAATTAAAACTAAAACACGAACAAAGATGTGAATTCCGTCGGGTGGAGGTTTAGATTTAAGGTTTAGATTAGAGAATTCAGAAACTTATAATAAATCATATTAGTTATGAAGCATTACATGATAAATGATTTAACATAAATTCAAGTAATCAAAATAGACTAATACGAACTTAAAATAATAACATTTATTCGTCTTCTCTTCACCCTAAATCCGTCACCTCCACCCTTTGGAAATAGTTAGAAACTCATGGAGGGAGGAAGAAGGGGTCCTTGAGACATTACAAAAGAAAACTAAAAGTAAGAAATATAAAAACAGAATTTTATTAATGAAAAGGAAGAATACACAACTAAGATTAAAAATAAAAACTACCACCAAAGACTAAGGACCCTTCTAACATTGTTCTTGGGTCTATTTATAGTTGCTACGAGGGATCTAGGTATAATATTGGAAAGTACACGTGTCCAGACACGACTGGACGAAATTGGGAGACGCGGATCGATGCTTGGGCGGCGGAAACGCCGCACAATCTGGCCTGATTTTGTCCGGATTTTGGTTGAATGTTTATGGTATGATTTGATCCTTCTTTGCGCGTCTGGATTGATTCTTTCCATTCTTTTGAGCTCCGGATTAATTCCTTAACATATTTGGAGATATACATTGATTTTTCTATATATTTTCTCCAAGAGAATAAAAGCTACTCGTGATTTGCAATTTGGTCCTTGACTTTTTGCAGTTAAGTCCCCGGCTACTTTTGTGCTTAAGTCCTTGTTCTTTTTGCAATTAGGACTTGAATGCTTTTATGCTTGGATACATTTCCATTCGTAACCTGATAATCTGGAACTTGGTCTTTGTGATAGAAATGAGTCTTTTGCATGCGTTTATGCTCGGGATGTGGGTAAATTGCATTCAGGTCCCTGTATCCTGTAAATAAGACTAAACACATACCTTAGTAGCATTTATTGATGTAAAAGTAATCTAAATGAAAGACATATGATGCACTGTATGCAATGCATCAACTAACATGACCCTACCATAGTAAACAAACGAAGGCGAAACAAAAGCAAAAGACACACAAAACTATGTACACAGATAAAATAACCCCCCACACTTACTTTATGATGCATTGTCCATAATGAATGTGAGCATGATACTATATGGATTTATGCATGAAAAAGGAAAGATCTCCCCAACATGAGGCACAAAACCTGTGAAAAACTTGAGATGGGAGGCCAAAACGGAAAGAAATGGGGCCCAAATACGGAAAGAAACGGAAAGAAATGACGTCTTATTATTATTATTATTATTGAAATATAACTATGTACAAAAATAAGTTCTTATCTTCATTTGTCAAAGGACATCAAATGGGAACCTCAAAGGTGGGTCAATGCACTTGGAATGGGAACATGACACCACGCGAGCTCAGAATACTCATGCGTGCCCCCCCCCTTCACTAAGTGCACAAAATGCAATGAGAGGTTCATGAATTAGACGCAAAGGCATCTCATTCACAGGATCAAACTGAATGAGTTGGAACCTATCGAGAGTTTGGCGACAATTGCGCAACGGAAGAAGAGTTTCCCCCATTGCGATACTGAAGTTATAATCGTCAATCTAAGCTCTCCAACCAACATGCGTGGGTCGAAACGAGGTCAAGAACCTCGTCATGCATGTCTGCCTCCTCAGTCGAAAAGGAAGTGGGTATATTACCCAAGGTATCCTCTAATGAACTCCCAATACCCTCATTGGCAATGTAGTTGTCTGATGTCCCATCATTTATAAGTTGATCGGGAACAATAGTGAGAGGCAAACTCTCATCAGGTCGTATGAAATTAAGGGTACTAGGGAGCTCTTGCTCCACCACAGGCAAGTCCTTAAGCGGCACAACAATAAGATCATGTGGCTCAAGGGCCATGGGATAAAAAGATAAGGCACAATCATGTGTTGTCTCATAATGAAGTTGGTCCATGCTATTCTCAATTTGAATAGACTCCCCCACCAAGTGATTGTGAATTGAAACACCAAGTCCTCAGACTGACTAAGAGTTTGGCTGTGAAAGATTGTGCTTTGAATTTGTGGATGTGGTGGTGGTTCGTTATCAGAAGATAAATCCTCATGTTGACAAGAAAGGTTACCCTCCTCACGTTCACGCAATTTCTGCGTAATCTAACTCACTTGCATTGGTATATGTTGCATGGACTGTTGAATGGTTTTCATGAACGTAAGGAGAGTTTGTTTCAAGGAATCATGTATATGGTCAACTGTGAGGTCGAATTCTGAATTTTGGAGATTTTGGGGGTTGAGTATTTATGGGGTGAGAATGAGTCCAATGATTGGTCATGGGTGGTGGCTGGTAGAATTCTGGGTATTCAGGAGTAGGATACTGGGGTGGGTATGATGTATAAAAATTTGATTCAATATTGTCTCCCCATGAATCCATCCCTCTTGGGTTGTACGCGGATGTGTAAAGGTCACATTGAGCATTTTGGGAAAATGCATACTCATACTTAGGCTCTGGAGGAACATAAGGATATTCCCCGATAATATGACGACTCAACCCACAACAGTCACACAGTACTACTATTGGAGCCACTGGTGCACTCATGTCGTCTACCGCAGGCATGAAAGAGGCAAAAGGTTGTTGTAATATCTCAGTTTGTTGATAACTGTTCGAGGCTTTGAAGGTATATAACCGTAATACTGCAGACAATCCACTAAAATCAGTGCATCCCGGATACAAAGTTTTTTTATTGTCAGACAACAAACTACTAAGGACTTGGGGTTTATCATCAAACTTATCGGCAACATCTCGAATCATATCCTCTAACCGATCTTCATTATTAACATCTTGATTTGAAGTACTATCACTTTCTTCCTTCGTACGTATTTCTTTCTCAGCATGCCATATCCATCGTATGCATCCTTCATCAAAACCTTTCTAAAACAGATGAGCCTTGATCTCTTTTACATCTTAAAAATATGTTAAGACACTTTCATTGACATTATATCATGCATATATTTGTGTCTTATATCCTTTATTTTTAACCTAAGCAATGCGACATAATGAGTTTTATGTTCAAGTTTCAGAAATAAAACAACTAAGAAGAAGAGACACAAAAATGACTTAAGAGCAAGAAAAATGATTGAATTGTTAGACTTATGGACTGAGATGCAAAAGAGAAGGATCCAGATGTAAACCAAAAGGACCAATGAGCAAATCAAGAATCTCCACACCATCATGAGGAGTATTTTGGCAATTAGATCCGGGCCCAAACATCAACAACCAAATTGGGTTCACCAAACATGAAGAAATCAAGTCAGAAACAAACCACCCAAAACCAGACTCCATCAAGCCAATCGAGACCGCCAATTGGCGGTAAATTTCGCTCCAAATGACACATGCTTTGGTCGGATGTTAGATATGGAAATTTGTCTGGCTACTCATGCTACTCAAACTCCCGTAAGCAGTGATGTCAGTTTTACTCTCTTACTTAAGTTTCACTCCTTACGGGAGTTTGAGTAGCCTTCATAGTTCGTTGCATGTTCTACTGGCTATGTACAATCTACCTACATGGTTAATCATGAAACATAGATACATGATGTTATCTTTAATGATTTCTGGTACAAAACAATCACGCAATGACATAGATGTGTATTTGGCTCCCCTGATTGATGACTTAAAGAAATTATGGAATGATGGTGAGCACACTGTCAACAGTCATTTGCAATGCGTGCAATGATATTTTGCATAATTAATGACTTCCCTACATATGGAAATCGGTCTGGCTATTCTATGAAAGGGCACAAGGCATGTCCTATTTGTGAAGAAATACGTGTTATGTGCAACTTGTGCATAAAAGTAAGACAATGTATCTTGGGCATTGCAAATTTCTTCATATGAGTCATCCATAATGTAAAATGAAAATGGCATTTAACATAAAAGTAGGAATTCGAAGAACCCCCTACAGAAAGGTGTAAGACAAGTTCTTGAGCGGGTGAAGAACATCCAATGCGAATTTGGCAAACCATACAAACGTGGAAATGGTAAGACTAGTTGGAAGAAAAAATCCATCTTTTTTAACCTTCCTTATTGGGAGACCTTAGAAGTTAGACATTGTCTTGATGTGATGCATGTCGATAAAAATGTTTGTGACAGTTTGTTAGGAACTCTTCTGAACATACCAGGTAAGACTAGAGATGAATAAAATGCTAGACTTGAACTACTTGAACTTGGTATTCGAGCAAAACTAGCACTAGGGAGTAAGGGTACTCGTAAGTGTTTACCACCAGCTTGTTACACTTTGTTCAGAAAGGAGAAATGAATTTTGTGTCAGTGTCTATATGGTGTCAACGTGCCACATGAGTATTCGTCAAATATTAGTAGTCTTGTTTCAATGAAAGACTTAAAACTACTTGGTTTGAACTCATGATTGTCATGTATTGATGCAGCAGTTGTTACCTGTTGCTATTAGATCGATATTGTCAAAACACGTTAGACATGCTATTATCAAATTTTGTTTGTTCTTCAACAAGATTTGCAGCAAAGTAATTGATCCAAAGTCTTTGGATAAGTTGTAGAATGAAGGGTTGTTACGATATTTCAGTTTGAGATGTACTTTCCGTCGTCTTATTTTGAAATTATGGTTCATTTGGTGATTCATCTAGTTAGAGAAGTTAAGCTACTTGGTTTGTTTCTTTTGAGGTGGATGTATCCTTTCAAGCGTTACATGAGTGAGTTGAAAGGTTATTGTAACAATCGACGAATGCCAGATGCGAGCATCATTGAAGGTTACATAGCTGAAGAGGTAATTGAGTTTTGTAATGAGTACTTGACTCATACAAAGAATATTGGAATTCCTAAGAACCGACATAAAGATAGGATTGGAGGTAAAGGTACGCGTGGTCCGAAGATGATAAGTCCAAAAGGTGAGGATCTCTTGAAAGTGTATTTCTATGTGTTGTGCAATTCTGATGAAGTTAAACCTTATTTGGATGATCACTTGACCATAGTGAAGGAAAAACATCCTACATGGACTGATCATCAAGTAATTAATGCTCATGATAAAAAAATTGTTGATTGGTTCAAGGAAACTGTGTACGATCGTGACGTTTCTGAAAATTTGACGTGGTTGGCATATAGACCTAATCCTGTAGTGACAACTTATAATGGCTACAATATCAATGACTTTTCTTTGAATCTAGAAATGTCACGATCCTGAATCACAATGCAAACAAGATTGTAAGATGCATTGTATTCTACATGGATCTAATCCTGTAGATACATTGTATCCATTGTGCTCACATATCCAGCTCTGGCACAACTTATTAGTATTCTGAAAATCATATACCAATGGCTACAATATCATTGAAGCATCACCGAAATTAAGGACGAGAAAACCACATTACAGAATAGTGGGGTCACTATGGTAATTGAATCGTTGCACAACCCTAGTTCTAAAGATGGAAATCCCATATATCCCAATATGTCTTATTATAGTCAGATTGAAGAAATATGGGAGCTGAACTTCACTAAATTCAATGTTATGGTATTTAAATGCAAGTGGGTGGACAATAACAATGGTCTTGAAGTCAATGAGTTGGAGTTTACTTTAGTGAAACTTACAAAAAGGTTTTAAGGAAGATCCTTTCATTCTGACATCTCAAGAAAAACAAATTTTCTAAGTAACAGACCCGTGTGCTAATGAATGGTTGGTAATTTTAAGAGGAAAATAGCAAATTGTTTGTCTAGAATATGTTAATGAGATTGGAGAAAGTCCCCCGTTTTCACAAGTACCTGAACTTAAATCACTCGATGACGACATAACTTTTAACAACTTACTTATCTGAGATGATCGTCATGAAGGAATATGGATCGAGGATCCTATGAGCAAGAAACGAAAAGGTTAAAAATAATGTTTCAATTGAAGATAAAGTTGCATGTTAATATCTTATGTTATTGGTATATGATTTTCTACTTTATTAGTTGATATAAACTGTTTTTGTTTCTTATTTCACGTAGACGGGTACGAAGAAGTAGACTGATCGGCCAAAGCTGAACACTGATGTCGATGTGCAAGTTGAAAGTAACAATGAGGATTTAATGACATCTCATGAACGTGGAGCTACTCTGATGCTCCAGTTTCTGTTGCTGGTTAAGAGAGAAGGTCCATTACCTCTCCAGTTTGATAATGTGTTGGAGTCAATTAGACCAAACCAAATATACTGGAGAAGTTATTTTGGTACTCTTTCAAGAACGAAAGTTGACAACTGTGTTGAAAAATGGTGTGTGGTCGACGCTTCACTTAAAGACCAAATTTTGCAAGATGTAATGGTATGATTTTACTTCCTACCATCACCACCAGCTCGCAAGAAAAGTGGAAAAGAGCACGTATTAGACCCAACGGAACTTACATGACCGACGAGTTTGAAAATGTTGCAAACAAGATTGTAAGTATTAAATTTAAATGTAATATTTGTATCTTAATTAGTATAATATTTATAATATTTGTTATAGGACAAGCTTTCACTACAAGCCTCATCAGGAGAATTTGTATCGGATGGTAGAAATGACAGATTATCCATGGCTTTGGGTAAAGAGGAGCATCCAGGATAAGTTCAAGGGTTGGGTAGTCGAATTGGAATTTGTCAATACTTTGGGTGATCATCTTCTTTAGATCGGGGGCTTACTCGAGAAAATCAGAAATTACGACAAAGGATGAGAGATTTAGATAGTACGGTGAGAAATCTCTATGCTATGAACAACATACCTTTTAATATGCCAATGCCTCGGACTGTGTCAGGTGTTAATCCCGAAGAGGTAATCGTGAAGCCAGCCCGTCCAGTACCAACGGTAATTGAGGAAACATAAATACGAACAACTGAGGAAAAAGAAACAATTGAGGTAACAATTTAATTACGTTTGTTAGTTGTTGATAGTTGTTAATTTTAACTTAAAAATATTTACAGGATGGTCGTAAATATGGACTTTTATTAAGAGATCCCGATTTATGACTTGTAGCTTACGAAAAGGTATATGCGTTGAAGACGCATCACGGGGCAAAAATTGGAAAAAAAATGTAACAGTGACTCTAGATAATGTTGTGGATGGTGAAGCGTTCTTGCCAATATCGGAATCTGAAGTTCATACGGTTGGGGACACCAAAGGCTACGTATTGCAATGGCCACGTTCTTTAATAAAACTGAAAAAGAATGTATATTGTTTAAATAGGAATGTTCTAACAATGTATAATTTTCTGTTATTGGTTGAACCTCCACAATCCAAGGGATCAAAAAACATCCCGGTTTAATGAAAATGTGTTGCGTAAGAACTACTTATTGTTATACAATTTAATAAAATTTAAGCCCGAGGACGATGTTGTGGAGAGTGTTAGGGAGAAAGAAGTTGTAGGCTCCACAACCAAAAACAGCTTAGAACCAATATTCTATGTCATCATGAGTGATGTCATGCAATTTATAAAGTTAGACAAATTGTGTATAACAATCATTCAAGTTTATTTAAAGTAAGTCATTCATATGTATGTTACTTTTCACGGTATTTGTTTATGTTTAGGTTTTGGTATTTAAATAATGTTTATTGATTGAATAGATAGGTATATTTACGAAATGCCTTATGGAAAGAGATTTGGATATTTATGTCTAACATTACTCTGCCACCTCGGACGACAAAATGACGACACCCGACCGTAAAATATTGCGAAGGTGATGGCTGAGGGGGACAAGATGCATTATCTTGCACCGTATTGGGATAGGTATGTTTTTACTTATTTGATATAATACATGTAGTATTAAAATTAATTAATTATGTTTTTTAATGAATGTCATATAGTGATCATTGGATGTTAGCTGTTATTTGTCTCGATACAAATACTACAAATTGGTTTGATCATTTAGCTTCGGACAAACCCAGGAAAGATTTGAAGCAGATGGTGCAATTGTAAGTTCTATTAAATTACTACTTTAAAACATAAAAATACGTTGTAGTTGTCAAATTTTATTAAAAAATCCGATATTTATCCATTTCTGTAGAGTTGTGGATATATATAAAGCATTGGGGAAAAGGAAGTAAAAAAGACAACTTGGCATGCTATGAAGGTAGCATAATTAAATTGTTTTTGAAACAAGAAGCCCTATATTTTCAATTAGTTTCATTGTTTCGTAATATACATTATGTATTAATTGTAGTACTGTAAAGAAATTGAAAATCATAAGTCCGGGTAATATATCATGAGGTATATGGAAGAAATTGTGGAGTTGGGTTTGCAGGAGGGAGATTTACGAGAGGTAATATGTAACTTCTACCTTATATTGAGATATACATCTTATTTTGATAAAGTTGTTTGTTTATAGTTGTTTGTTTAATTTGTTGGTCTTTGGAGAAAATCTTGATCCATATTCACAATTGAACACGTCAAGACAAGTGATAGGTAGGTTGCCTTCTTCATTACACAATGCTTGTAGGTTGATCATCAATATATGTTACGTGAATACAAAATCGATCCATTTAATGTGAATTAATGTCTGAATGTTCCTTGTTTTGTTTGCTTGAATTGAAATTTGAGACATTGAATGGAAATTTTATTTGCTTGATTGTGATTATGATTGTGATTGTGAGGAAGGTTTGAAGGAGGAGTGTTGTGATTGTGTTTATGAATGTTGGAGTTGGGTTTGCAGAAGGAATGTTGTGTATGTGTTTAATGCAGGGAAATATAGTAGATACATCAGAAATGTATTATTATATCTAATTTTTTAACAGAAGTATATCACGTCGGTTGTCCTAAACCCGATGTGATATTAGGGAAATATGGGCATATTACGTCACGGTTAGGAATATACAACATGGTATTTCCTAGATATTGTGTCGGTTGTTGGAATAACCGACGTGATATGCTGAAAATAGTCCTCCAATATCACGTCGGGTATTCCAACAACCAACATAATGTGTAGGAAATATCATGTCGGGTTAGAAGGAACCGACGTGATATGACCACATAACACGTCGGGTATTCAACTGACGTGATATCATCTTCCCTCTCACGTCCACCAATTACCATGTTTGCATATTGGACCAGTAAACCCTATTGAAGTTTTGGCTTTAATACTTGTTTTGATGATTTAATTAACCTAATCTTAATCACAATCAAATGTAGTATAGCACATATTATGCATTGCATATATATTGTATTGTGCTAACATCTACAGGTGATCAAGTCTCAAGGAAGAAAGGAAATGAAGTCAAGACATGTAATTAAAGCTATATTGAAGACATGTAATCTTGATTTCTTTTGAGTCTTAGGAATCTTTGTGAACTTGAGCATATAAGTGTTAAAATCTATTCTCCTACATGCTAGGTTCCTTGTAGAAGTCATACACCAAATTTCACAGCATTTGGACTTCAATAGATCACCCAAACCTAGGTCTGAAAATCACACATCTAAACCTTAAACTGTCTATGTGTAATGGTCTACCAAAACAAATTTTCCGTTTGACTGCTTATACCAATTAAACGGTTAACAAAAAGTGATTTTTCCCAGTTGATTATTATTATATCACGCATATATTAAGGTCTTATATCCTCTATTTTGAACCTAAGAAATGTTATGTAACAAATTTTATGTTTAGATTTCAGGAATAAAATGGTTTGTGACGAAGAGGATACAAAAAGGACAAAAACGTGAGAAAAAGGACTGATTGATGAGACTTATGGACCTATCTGCAAAAGAGAGGACTTGGATGCAAGACAAAAGGACCAATTAGAAAATTGAGAAATTCCACATCATTATGAGGAGTATTTTGCCAATTAGATTTAGGCCTAGACTCAAACAACAGATTAGGGTGCACTCCACGTGAAGAAATTAGACATTCAAGAAGTCATCCGAAAACAGGTCGAATCCAGACTTGTTTCGATTAAGCTTTAACCACAAGTGCACGACCGCGATGAAGCGGTGGCAAGTACAGTTCAAGTCCACAGAGGTGTGTCAACTCTGATTCTTCAGAAATCAAGTGGAAAATAAGGGAAGAAGAAGTTGATTACACTAATTTAAGCTACACTAAACTAGCAATTACCAAACAAGAAAGATGAAAGCACAAAAGTAACTTAAACTAAACTAGCAAATAACAAACTAGAAAGATGAAATTCAGGAAGGAAACCCCCCAAGGGGTGGAGTGTGTGTACACATATAATAGGTGGTGAATGATGCATTCAATAAGTCACAAGTATAGATTGTGTTTTCATACATAGGAAATACCTAATAGTTGTGGAAAAACCTATCATTCCAATCACTAACATATTTAACATGAGCATAAACAAGTTGGTTATTAAGAACCTAAACAAGCATGGGAAGTACCTAATGATTACGGCAAAACCCATCAAGTGAAGTATTCTTTTTCGAACAAACAAACATACATTCACATTCATCACATATTGCATAACATAACATTCAGTCTCGTTCTTCATTACATCTATAAACATCATCTCCAACTACAAAGGTGGATGGAACTACTCACTACACATTAAGCTAACAATTGTATTAAGGAAAAAAGACATTCTACTAATTATACTAAGAGAACAAAACAAAGCTAAACATGCAAACACTTAAAGAGACAACATTAAAACAAACTAAGAAAAAATATTTTATTGATAACTTATATTACAAGCAGCATTCTTCTCCACTTGAGTTTTGCACCAAGGCTTTACTCCAAATAAAGAGAATGACGACCAAGTAATGCTTAGATTACAAAAAGTAAGTTTTTTTTATTTATAGACATGAAAAAGGCAACTAGAGACAATCCCTCGGTGTGGGACTAACGAAACATTCCCAGAATAGACACAAACGCATAACCCATATCCGGGAGAATCCGGTTTAGTGTCGCAAATTGTTTGTCACTTTTTGTCGGATACAATCTGCTTTCGGATATCTTCTTCAGTGTTTCATTTTTCTTCATGTTGGGTGCACTCAGATCGGTTATTAGAGTCTCGGCCCGAATCTAATTGCCAAAATACTAATCGTGATGGTGTGGAGTTTCTTAATTTGTTATTTGGTCCCTACGGGCATACGTACAAGTCCTTCCCTCATGCAGATGAGTCCTTCTGCATGACAGAGAAGTCCATTATGCTTCATTTAAGTCATTTCTTCTTACATTTCAGTTATTTTTCTTTTCTCTTACCTTCTCTTCTTTATTACCTAATCCCGGAGACATAACAAAAAACACTCCAATAGCACAATATTGGGGTAAAATTAAGGATATATAAAATGAATATGATGCATTATATGCTACTAATCACGCACCCATTCTCTCATTCACGCATGGTTAAAACATGCATTAGTTAGTAAGATGCATTGGAACAAGAGTGATGTGAGTGCTTGTTTGGTGAGTTGTCTGCTATCCTAAGAATTCAAAACATCTTTAAAAGGCACAACCTATAGTCTTCAAGATAAACTGGGGGATTTTATCACCCCTCCCTTAGCCCCACAAACCATACTCAAGTGAAGCCTAATTTTAAAATCAAGTAGACATTAACCCCTAAGGACCTAGGGCGTATTAGGAGAGTGACAAAGACCACAAGTGCATTAGGAGAATGTGTATGTTATTATTATTCAATCACAGGGGCTTATGTATGTAAAAGCCAAATTTTATTTCTATGTATATGCATGCATATGAGAGGATTTTTACATAGGACATGCACTAGACAATTTTCAAAATTGAGAGATGCATGTTTATATTTT
The DNA here is from genome assembly GCA_963682175.1 of Triglochin maritima. Taxonomy (NCBI): domain Eukaryota; kingdom Viridiplantae; phylum Streptophyta; class Magnoliopsida; order Alismatales; family Juncaginaceae; genus Triglochin; species Triglochin maritima. The sequence continues at coordinate 15,874,220 of OY821786.1, forward strand.
TTGCAATATCAACATCCATGGTGCAAGAGGAAGACGCTGAAGAAGCGCAAGGATCAGGGATCAAGGATCAAGGACGCGGGAACATATAAACTCACGCAATGTTTGTGTGAATGGATTTATTTATGTTTGTGTGCTTGATATATATGTGATTGTATGGATGAATGTTAGGATGTGTATAAATGATAAATATGCATGATCACCTAATTCTAAAATCACATATAAATGTTTAAAATTGTCCAACCAAAATTAAGAGTATCTTTCTTTCTTATTTCATCCACTAGCAGCCATCGATCGACGGATATTCTGCTCGCCCTTAGCGGGACATAGCTTCCTCCATCTTTGGGAATAGTGGGAGATATAAGGTTGTCTATTGTTGTGCCACGAATAGATGTACGAGGTGCGATTCGCCTTTAGCGGACACCGAGTATATTTGTTTGTGAATACAATGGATAAACGTATCTCGTATCAAAGGAAATAAGTTTTCTTAACAAAACCCAGTGCCCTAGCTCGGTTTTGGGAAGGAGAGTTTTTCTTACGAGGATTGGTCATATTCCCTCCTAATTAAAACAACAAGAGTCATAAGAGTTTGAAAATGCAAATGTTGCCATATTTCGAAATGGTTATGATTAGAAAATGTTTTCTTACCTTGATTTTATAATATATCTGATAGCCCTTAGTTAGTTTATATTATAATTGATAGGATCTTGGATTGCTACATTTATGGACAATTTTTTTATTTGCGGTATGGTTTTTTAAAACATTAAATTGACATTAAATCCCATATAATTTTTTTTGTAGAAATGTCGAATATTCAACCTATTGTGCGATCTATGATTGAAAAAGATCCTTTGGCAAATGATGGCTCAAACTTCATAAGCTGGCAACTCAAGCTCAATATCGTGTTAAAGTTTGAGAAACTGTCTCATATTTTGGATGGTGAAATCCCAAAATTAAATGAGAGGGCAACCGATAGCGAGAAAGAGGCAAAAGCCAAGTGGGAAGACCAAGAGAACCAGGTTCACGGTCTAATGTTAGCCTCTATGGGTGACTCGCTTCAGGAAAAATACTTGGATTCAAAACCCAAGAAGACCATGGAAGCTTTAACAAAGATGTTCATGGATAGTGCTAGAAAAGAGCGTTATAAGACCACCATCGCACTCACAAGGTGCCACATGGCGGAGGGAACATCAGTATCTATGCATTTTCTCACGATGCAAGGATACTTTGAGAAGTTGTCGAAGCTCTCTTCCCCGATACCCGATGACATTGCGGAAGATTTGATTCTTGGCTCTCTAGCCCCGTCCTACAAGGACTTTATTATGAACTATCATGTGCGTGAGAAAGGGGTGAGTCTTGAGGAACTTCACAACTCTCTCAAAACGGCTGAAGTTGACATGGGCAAGGGTCGGGACAAGCATGTCCTAGCCGTCCATGGAGGGAGCAAGAAGATCACCAAAGGTAAAGGCAATTTCACCAAAAATACGTCAATAAAGAGCAAGGGAGTAGGAGGTGCTCGTGCGAGTGCCTCAAGGAGAAATCTCTGAAATCTCCGACTCCAAGCACGGAGTGCTTTCACTGCGGTGAAAAGGGACACATCTTGCCAAATTGCCCCAGGTACAAGGAAGACCTTGAGAATGGAGTGATTGAACGTAAGCGCCCCAAAAAGGCCAAAGGTATATTTGTTATTGAGATAAATTTAGCCACCTCTGTCCATGATTGGGTAATTGATACTGGATCTTGTGCTCACATAATTTCTAATGTGCAGCTACTAAGGGATAGGAAGGAACTAGTGAAGAACGAGATGATTTTGAATGTCGGAAATGGTGCGAGCGTTGCTGCGATTGCATAAGGTTCTGTGGAGCTTCAATTATCTAGTGGTTTAAATTTGTGTTTAAAGAATGTTTATTATGTGTCTTCGATTAGCAAGAACATTATTTTTGTATCTTGTTTGGATATGGATAATTTTAATATAAATATTTCAAATTCTTGCTTGTCTATTTCAAAGAATGGGATTTTCTATGCAAATGCATTCGTAAGGAATGGTCTCTATTTGCATGAATTGAATAATAAACAAATCTTAAACATCAATAACAAAAGGCTTCAAACTGCTCACGTTAATGATACACTCTTGTGGCACTATCGTCTTGGTCACATAAATGAAAAATGCATCAAGAAATTGCAAGAAGCTAACCTTCTTGGTCAACTTGATTTTAAATCATTGGAGACGTGCGAACCTTGCCTAATGGGAAAAATGACCAAGAGACCTTTCAAGAAAAAAGGACCGAGAGTGAATGATTTATTGGATTTGATACATTCTAATGTATGTGGTCCGATGAGTACTAGTGCAAGAGATGGTTTTAGGTACTTCATTACGTTCACAGATGACTATAGTCGTTATGGCTATATTTATCTAATGAGAAACAAAAGTGAATCCTTTGACAAGTTCAAGGAATTCAAGAATGAAATAGAGAACCAACTCAACGAGAAAATCAAGTCTCTACGAACGGATCGTGGAGGTGAGTACTTAAGTACCGAATTTGACTCATTCCTAAAGGAGTGTGATATTGTACCACAGCTCACACCTCCCGGTACACCTCAGTGGAATGGGGTATCTGAAAGGAGGAATACGACATTACTCGACATGGTTCGATCAACGATGAGTCATGCTGAATTGCCGCTTTACTTTTGGAGTTATGCACTAGAAGCTGCGGCTTACACACTAAATAATGTTCCATCCAAATCCGTAGAGAAAACGCCTTATGAGCTATGGAGTGGTAAAACACCTAAGCTCAATTTTCTCAAGATTTGGGGTTGTGAGGCCTATGTCAAGAGATTGATGTCGACCAAACTACAACCAAAAACGGATAAGTGCTTCTTTATAGGTTATCCTCGTGAGACAAGAGCATACTACTTTTGGCATATAACCTCCAATCGAGTGATTGTAGAGAGGGATACCGTATTTCTAGAAATGGAATTTCTGGAAAGAATAAAAAGTAATGGGAGTGGAGTTGTCCTTGAGGAGACTCAAGATATTCTACTAGATCATGATATGAATGGTGACATTTAAGATCATGAAGGCCCAACCGAGGTTCCTTTGGTTAGTGGGAGAGTGAGTGAGAGCCCTCGCAAGAAATTGTGAGAGAAACTCAATCCTCCCCACCTAGTGTACGTTCGAGAATCGAACACGAACCAATTCCACAAAAAATTGTGGAAGAAGTTCGAGAAGTGCTTAATTCGATTATTGTCAAAAGCTATCAACGAGTGTAGTGATAAAGACAATAGTTGGTTGAGCATGACTTGCTTCAATCCATAAATGGATTCTCGAAACTTGCATTTCTTCTTGCTATTATTTGGATCATCAAAACCTTGACGTTGTACTATGTACATATCCTCCTCCAAGTTCCTGTTTAAGGAACGCCATTTTGATATCCATCTTCCATATCCCACAATTGTGAAATGCGGTAATAGTGAGCATAATCCGAATAGATTTTAATATGGCAACTTCTCAAAAATTTGATCAAAGTCAATTTCTTGAATTTGAGTATAACTTTTGCTACAAGCCTTGCTTTGTAGGTTGTCAAGTTACTATCCATGTCTATCTTCCTCCTAAAAGCTCATTCATACCAAATGATATTTTCTCTTGAGGAAGGTAGATCAAGTTCCATACTTGATTACTATACATGAATTCTACTTTGGATTCCATGGCTTTTAACCATAGTTTGGAGTCTTTTCCATTGCTTCTCGGAAGGTCGAGAGATCTTTGGTATCTAGTACCACGATCTCATGAAGTCCCACATACTTATTGGGTTTCTTCCTTTCCCTCATTGACCTTCTTAGTTCTTTTGGTTCTTCTCGTGTCTCTCGAACTTCTTCCACAATTGCTTGAGGAATAGGTTCATGTTCGACTCTCGAACGCACACTAGGTGAGGATGATTGAGATTCTCTCACAATTTGTTGTAAGGATCTCTCGCTCATGCTCCCACTAACCAAATGAATCTCGGCTGGGCCTTCATGATTTTGAATGCAACATTCACATCATGATCTTGTAGAGTATCTTGAGTTTCCTCAAGCTCAACTCTACTCCCACTACTTTTCTCTCTTTTCCAGAAATTCCAGAAAAACCATATCTCTCTCTACAATCCTTCGATTGGAGGTGATACACCAAAAGTAGTATCCTCTTGTCACACGAGGACAACCTATAAAGAAGCACTTATCCGCTTTTGGTTGAAGCTTGGTTGACATCATTTTCTTGATGTATACCTCACAACCCCAAATCTTGAGAAAGTCGAGCTTAGGTGTCTTTCAGCTCCATAGCTCACAAGACATTTTCTCCACGGATTTGGATGGAACATTATTTAGTGAGTTTGTCATTATTTGTAGTGCATAATTCCAAAAGTAAATAGGCAATTTAAATTGACTTATTATTGATCGAACCATGTCGAGCAATATCATGTTCCTACTTTAGGAATGAGTCAGGTATCCTAAGCACTCACCTCTACGAACCTTTCATAGAGACTCGATATTCTTGTTGAGTCGGTTCACTACTTCATCCTCGAATTCCTTGAACTTGTCAAAGAATTCACTTTTGCTTCCCATTAGACAAATATAGCCATAATGACTATAGTTGTCTATGAACAAAATGAAGTACCTTAAACCGTCTCTTGCACTTGTACTTATCGGACCACATACATTAGAATGTATCATATCCAATTAGTTATTCATTTTCGTTCCTTTCTTCTTGAAAGGTCTCTTGGTCATTTATTTGACCAATCCGATAGTGCTACAAGATTGTATCATTCACATGAGTTATCTTAGTTCCTTTTTGTTATGGTTTGTTTGAGTTTGTTTATTATTTATTTCAAGCAAATAGCAACCATTCTATGGAATGTATTTGCATAGAAAATTCCATTCTTCGATATAGACAAGCAAGAATTAGAAATATATATTAAGTTATCCATATCCAAAACATGATACAGAATAGTTCTTGCTAATCGAAGGTACATAACAAACATTCTTCAAAGCATAAATTTAAATCACTAGACTATTGAAGTTCCATAGAATCTTGTACAATCGCAGCGATGCTTGTACTATTTCCAATCTTCAATATCATCTCGTTCTCCACGAGTTCCTTCCTATCCTTCAATAGCTGCACATGAAAATTATGTGAGCACAAGATCCAGTAACCATTACCAAATCTAGGATAGAGGTGATTAAATTTATCTCAATAACAAACATACCTATGGCGTTTCTCGGGCGCCTACGTTCAATCATCCCATTTTCAAGGTCTTCCTTGTACTTGGGGCAATTAGGTCGGATGTGTCCCTTTTCACCGCAGTGAAAGCACTCCATGTTGGGAGTTGGAGATTTGAAAGATTTCCCCCTTGAGGCACTCCCATGAGAACCTCCTACTCCCTTGCTCTTGATTGACGTATCTTTGGTAAATTTGCCTTTACCTTTGTTGATCTTTTTGCTCCTCTCATGGACGGCTAGGACGTGATTGTCCCGACCATTGCCCATGTCAACTTCTGTCGTTTTGAGAGCATTGTGAAGCTCCTCAAGACTCACCCCTTTTTCACGCACATGATAGTACATCACAAAGTCCTTGAAGGATGGGGCTAGAGAGCCAAGAATCAGATCTTCGGCAATGTCCTCGGGCATTGGAGAAGAGAGCTTCGACAATTTCTCAAAGTATCCTTGCGTCGTGAGAAAATGCATGGACACCGATGTTCCCTCCGCCATATGGCACCTTGTGAGTGCGATGGTGGTCTTATAGCGCTCCTTTCGAGCACTATCCATGAACATCTTTGTTAAAGCTTCCATGGTCTTCTTGGGTTTTGAATCCAAGTATTTCGCTTGAAGCGAGTCACACATGGATGCAACATTAGACCGTGAACTTGGTTCTCTTGGTCTTCCCACTTGGCTTTTGCCTCTTTCTCATTATCGGTTGCCTTCTCATTCAATTTTGGGATTTCACCATCCAAAATATGAGATAGTTTTTCAAACCTCAACACGATATTAAGATTCAGTTTCCATTTCATGAAGTTTGAGCCATCATTTTGCAAAGGGTTCTTTTCGATTATAGATCGCATAATAGGTTGGATATTAGACATTTCTACAAAATAAATTATACAGAATTTTAATGTCAATTTTATGTTTTAAAATACATACATATATATCGAATATAAATGTAAATACTGCAAATAAAATTTTACCCGTAAATGCAGTAATCCAAGATCCCATCAATTATAATATAGACTAGCTAAGGGCTATCGAATACATTACAATATCAAGGTAAGAAAAACTCTTTCTAATCACAACCTTTTTTAATTTTAGCAATTTTAGCATCTTCAAACTCTTGTGATTCTTGTCGTTTTAATTATGAGGGAATGCGACCTATCCTCGTAAGAAAAACTTTTCCCAAAACCGAGCGAGGGCTCTATGTAAGGTTAAGAAAACTTATTTTCATTTGATACGAGATACGTTTATCCATTGTATTCACAACTAAACATACTAGGGGTTCACTAGGGTGAAACGCACCTCATATATTTAATTGTGGCACAACAACAGACAACCATTATATCTCTCACTATTCCCAAAGATGGAGGGAGCTATCTCCCGCTAAGGGCGAGCAGAGTATCCCTCGATCAATGGCTGCTAGTGGATGAAATAAGAAGGAAATTATTCTTAATTTTTGTTGGACAATTTCATATATTTATATGTGATTTGGAATTTTAGGTTATCATGCATATTAATATTCATACACATCCTAACATTCACCTCATTCATCACATGCATAGCAGAAATTAAAAAATAGAAATTAAACATTCACACAATCCACATCGTGTGAGTTTATATGTTCCCTTCGATCCTTGATCCTTGATCCCCGATCTTAGATCCTCGATCGATGCGCTACAACGGCGACTTCCTCTTCCACCGGAGATGTAGATTTTACAGAAAATAAACATGCTCCTCACATTCGATAAAAAACCAACTAGTGCAAGTCCTATGTAAAACCTCTCATATGCATATGCAATTATCTAAAAGATGGAAATAGAGAATTTGGCTTTTACATACATAAGTCCCTGTATTATAACAATTATAAACATTCATAGGCGCTGATTTGGAACATATAAACTCACAATTCCTGCAAAAACAACTCGAGCATCCATGCACGCAATATCGTTATAAACTATACAATCTAGTTTATCAATCATCTAGAATCCCAAACAATTCTTTGAAAAACATTTTGAAATCCATTAAAAACGTTTTTCATGCATCCATAGTTCAAAAATTAATTATGAACCGCTGTCCATCCAATTTCCAATGGAAAGATGAAATGCAGTTTTTTCGGTTTTGTTGATTCTCTTACAAAATAATCGTTTATACTTAAAACGAAATTATTGCAAGTTAGACAAATGTCTAAATCTTAATTCTAATAATTACATGGCATGTTTTAAAATACTTAAAACATTCAGAACGAATTATTATGGAGAATTACATCAACAAACATTCTTAGACCGAAAAAACGGTAAATCGAATTGTTTAAATCCTAGATGGTAAACTAAATTCGTTTACAACCTTAAATCATGAGAAAATTGAACCCTAAGCTCTGATACCACTGTAGGATTTCATGTTTAATTATACATATATATTTTCGAAATTTTTATGTATAATAAGGATCAAATAAAATTTTCTACGATTTGTCTCATGCATGCATCGGTTTGTTTTAATAACTAGTTTCAAAAACTCATTAAAACAAACACAAAGGGACTCCGAAATTCATACCTAGAAGTTCCCAAAAACTTCTTGATGTTTCAGAGACGTTGAGGAAGCCAATCGTCGCTTCTCGTTGCGCCGGATGCCTCCGAGTGTTCACCGAAACCCTAAACAACGTTGGGAGAAAGGAGCTAGCCAATCAATCTCCAAACAAGCTTAGAATCTCGCTACAAACCCCTTCCTTAGCCTCTGAGATTTCTCCTTCCAAAGACTTAGAAAACTAAGAGAATTTTCGTGGATTTTTGTGGTGAATTTTGGAGAGAAAATATTTGCAAAACTTCTAACATAATTAAGGAGAATAAGGACATATTTATAGGCTCCAATCTTACTCTCAATCATGGCTATTCTTAAGCCATATTTTCTTGACATTTTCTCTCACAAATTAATTCCATAATGCATTAGATGCACCCACAAAATGTTTGACCAAGTTTGGAGCTAATCCAACCATTGATCAAATTAATCTCTTAATTATCAAAGGCAGAAAATCGATCGGGGTTCGGTTTACCGAGACATACTCGGTTAACCGAATATGTCACGTTTGGATTTCCGTGCACTTGACGGATGACCGATTCTTAAGGAGAATAATTCTTCTTCACCGTTCAGACGAATTCACGTCTTTGACCGAGTGCCATTCGGTTAACCAAAAATATCGGAACTGGACATTGTTCGGTCGACCGTTTCTGGTTCGGTACACCGATCCAGACATCCAGGCACTTTGGTCAAGTTCGGTCAATTAACTACGATTATCCGTTCCATGTTCGGTTGACCGATCCATTGATTTTTCGGTCGACCGAACCATAACGGATTACCGAACTTCTACCCGATTTTGCCTTTTCAAATTTTGGATTTATTTCCAACAAAATTTGAACTTTTGGGGTTTCTAGCAAATTCACAACTTATGCAATATATTATCCTATGCAATAATAAATTATTGCACCCCATAATATATGCATCTCATATGAATTTATCATGATTCTAATTATGTTACAAACAACATAATTGATTTTACTTGTTCACCACATGAGTCATATTTTCTATAAGAAACACGACTCATCATATGAACCAAAAATCAAGCTTCTTGTTTCCCGGTTTTTGCGGTGTGACCTATGGGATGATCTAGACTAAGTTGGCAGTGATATTAAGAGCTTAATATCACAAGCTATAAGCAGTATCTAGCTACACATTATAGCTCCCAATTAGTTAGATGTCTTAATTCCACTCGAACCAAAACCCGATCCATTTAGTGATGGAGTGCACCACTTGTGTCCGTCCCTTGCCACATGATATTAAGAATACACACAAAGTAGTATTGTGTCATCTTTGTATTAGTATTCATTTCTTGATCTCTTTAAGCTAGTTATAAATATGTGACTTAACTCAAATCACATTATGCACATTACAACTTTGCTTTATCAAGGGGCCCACTAATATCATCACTCAATTAAGAGGGGCAATGATAATCTTTTGACTAACTATCTTCTCGAACAAAAGTCATACTTAACCAAATAATGTCTTTGAACTACATTCATTGATAGCTTAAGACACTAGTCTAATTAAGCACTCCTTAAGTGATCGGATATAGGTCTCATATCAAAGGACCAAGGACACAGTAAAATATTAATGACACAGAAACACATTTCTATAATATTTTACTTGTTAGCAATTCAGCATACAAAAGTACTATTTTCCTCTTTTGTGTACCCGTGTTGTCACTCACTTGTAGAGCTACAATGATCTATGACCAACACGACAATCTTAACTCGGTAATTAATGTCCCATGTTAATTACCATGATTACGAATATCTTTTGTTTTATGTAAACCAATATCTTTTAGAGCTCTACAGTTAAGGACCAAGAGCCTCTTCCTCAACACTTCCAAAAGACGAATAACATAAACAAGGAACAAAACGATTTCTCATTCAATTCATAATAATTGACATTTAAAAGTAAAACTTTTCGAACACATTCCCTTCACATTGCCCCTCTTAATTGAGTGATGATATTAGTGAACCCCTTGATCAAGAAAAATTATAATGTGCACAATGTAACTTGAGTTATGTTACATAGTTATAATTAGCTTAAAGAGATCAAGAAATTATAATACAAAGGTGACACACTTCTACTTTGTATATATTCTTAATATCATGAGGCAAGGGACAGACACAAGTGGTGCACTTACATCACTAAATGGATCGTGTTTTGGTTCGGGTGGAACAAAGACATCTATGCTAATTGGGTAACTATAATGTGTAGCTAGATACCGCTTATAGTTTGAGATATTAAGTGTTTAATATCGCTGCCAATTTGGCTTAGATCCTCCTATAGGTCACACCACAAAACTGGGAAACAAGATGGTTGATTTTAAGTTCATAAGATGTGTCGGGTTTCTTATGAAAATGGGACACATGTGGTGAATTGATTAAAATAAATATGTTATGAGAATTAACATAATTAGAATCATAATAAATTCATATGAGATGTATATATATTATGGGGTGTAATAATTTAATATTACATAAGATGTGAATTTGCTAAAAAAACCAAAAGATCAAATTTTGTTGGAAATAAATCCAAAATTTGACAAAGGCAAAATCGGGTTGAACACGGTGAACCGTTCAGGGTTCGGTCGACCGAGGTATCTTCGGATCGGTTAACCGAATGGGGAATGGGTAAGCACAATTGATTGACCGAGATTGTCTAGAGTGCCTCGACAATCCGGTTCGGTTAACCGATTGGAATCGGTCAACCGAGAATTAGTATTCTCGGTAGACAGAAGGTGACCCGGTCATCCGATGACTATGTCCAAGGAGCGATTCTGGTGCGTCAACGGTAGACCGATTGAAAGACGTGGTTTGTCCGAATTCTTCCCGAGAATTTTTCTCATAAAGAATCGGTCGACCGTCTAGCTAACGGTGCACCAAACACATGTTATAACCGAATGGTTCGGTTGACCGAATAATACTCGGTCTACCGAAAAGAACGATTCTGCCAGAATTATTAAGAGATTAATTAGATCATGGATGGATTAATTCCATATTTAATTAAAACATTTTTTGTGGGCGATTATGTGGAATTTAGAGATTAATTTTAGGAGAGAAAAATAAGGGATCATGGCTAAATAATAGCTCTTGATGAGGATGTTTTGGGAGCCTATAAAAAGGCCCCTACTCCTACTTGTTTTAAAAAACTAATGCAAAATCTTTCTCTCATTAGTCTCTCCCTAATCACCACGAAATTTCTCTTAGTAAAATTATGTTTGGAGATTAGAATCTCAGGAGACTTAAAGAGGGGTTATTAGCTAGATTCTAAACCTTATTAGAGATTGATTGGCTAGCTCCTTTCTCTCTAATCTTGTTTAGAGTTTGGTGAACACTCGGAGGTAATTCTGTGGGCGGCACAACGTGCAATGCGACTCCGGATCATCAAAATGTTTTAGAGGACCATTAGGTATGATTCTCCTTTGTGATTTATTTTTATAAATGTAGGATTTCATGTTATTAGAATAAAACACAAATAGATGTACATAAAATTGCTGAAAATATGAAAACGATCTTGTATGATGTATTAAAAATTTAAAATTATATACATACTTGGGGACACAAAATCCTACAGTTTTGTATGTTCATTGGGGGTATTTTAATCATCTACATGTTGGGGAATTTTGATGGGTTTTTCCATAAGATTTAGACACTTCCCATGCTTAGTTTTCTCATTTTTATTGACTGAAATTTCCTGTTGAATATGCTACATGTTAGTTATGTGTTTGTATTTGTGTTTGCATACTTGATTGATTGAAGAAACTTTGTTTTGATGGGTTTTGCACTAAGATTTAGACACCTCCCATGCTTACCTTTGTTCTTCACATGAGTTTCTGGTTTTGATGAGTCTTTCCATATCTTTAGACACCTCTCACGCTGTGTCTAGTCTTATGATAATCAAGTAGTAATTGTCATACGTTGTGTGTATGGACTGATAGGTTTTGCCACATTTTTAGACACTTCCTATGCATGAAAACACACACATGACACTCACACATACATGCTTACACGTGTCATTCCTCACTTATTCACCTCATATGTGCACACACTCCACCCCTTAGGGCATTCTCTTCCTGACTTCCTATCTTTAGTTGCTTTCTTTCGTATTTCCTACTTACTAGTTTAGTGAGTTTAGGTTAGCATAATAAAATCTCTTCTCCCTTTGTTGTCACTTGATTTCTGACAAACTAGAGGCTACTCACCTCCCTGTGGATTGACCCGTATTTGCCACATCTTGGCCGACGCCTTGCACTTGTGGTTATAATTAAAACGTTCAACAACATCCAAGCTTAAACTTCACGTTTTGACCATATTCTTTATCCTACTCAAGTGTGCTCAAGTTATAATGATTTTTACTCGTTTCTTTTACTGTCAAGGTTGTAAGGCTTGATCTCGGCCCGTAATGGTGATCACCCATCTCGGGTTGTGAGAGGAAGAAACCAAGCATGGCAAGGGTGTTCATGAGCTTGCTTTATAAAGGCGTTTTCTCCTGGCTGGAATGGGGAGAGGATAGTGAAGACGTGAGCAGAGCTTGTGGGATCGAGCGGAGCTTGCAAGAGAGGACTAGGACTTGTCTGGGGTGTCGAACCTCTATAAAATCATTGTGTCTTCATTGTGGTTTCCTTTCCTTTTCTTTACTTGTCTTTAATTATTGTTTCCACTGCAAATTAAGTAGAGATTAACGAGTGGATTAGGCCATAACGGATCTAACAAAAATCCCTCACCTTATCTTGTATGGGATAGTCTATCCATAATAGTGTTTTGAGTCTTAATCTAGCAATCAACTCTCCAAACAAATGCTCACCTCACACTTATCCTGATGCACATTACTATTTAATGCATGCTTTAATCATGCATGTAGAAGACGAGATTGCACGTACCTCATGTTAGCGATCGACAACAGAAAAGTAAAGAAAAGAAAGACGAATGAGTGCAAGGTCTACACATGATGATGTGTGGTATAGATGGAAATCATTCTAATCTTTTGGTTTGGGTTTTAAAGTCCATGTTGTCTTAAAATAGTGTTTGTGCACATTTAATAGGTTTTGAAACAAGCCTAAAGCATGTACTGAATGACAAAGAATACCAAAACCTATTTCATTCCTTCAAAAATAAAGTCTAGAAACACACTCTGATCTGCCACTGGGTTTGTTCTAAAAGTGTTAGGAAATTTGAAGTCATGATTCATGTCCTACTTTAATATATTAATTTGTTATGTTTGTTGTCCATGGTTGAGATTTCACTGTAACTTTTTCTTGCTAATATGCTACAACTAAGTCAAAAGGTAAACTTAACTGCTAAACGTCGCCCACGACTTACTTAAATCGCCCGTGCCAATTACCATTTTACCATTCTCTCCTTTGTACTTATATTTCTCTTCATTTCACTCTCCCACCACAACTTTCTCGTCATTTTCCTCTCAATCATCAAAAACAATGTCTCGGAGACCAGGAAAGGAGCCAGCAGATGCCCCGTTATATTCGAATACGGTAAAATTTCTACCATTTTCATTTATAAAAAACCCAGGGGCGTCTTGCTTGGACCCCCCCCCCCCCCCCCACAATGGGGGAGGCGTCCAAGCCAGACGCCTCCCCAAGGGGGGGGGGCTTCTACGACAGACACTTTTTTTTTAAAATTGAATATTAATTAGTAATAATTGGTAATTAGTAAATATTAATTAGTCATTTTGTAAATTTAGTAACTTAAATCCGTTTAACAAAATTTTATTTCTAAAATTTAATTAATAGTCATCGGGTTACCGTGGAGGAAAAGGAAAATCAATATCCTTACACGTTGTACATGTCTATGAGGAGGATTCAGCTCACCGTCATCCACGTAGAATGGGTATATCTCCTTCAGTTAGGAGGGAGAGAGAGTATGCATGTCATCATCAAACACATAATGACATGTTTGATGATGAGGACGTTTCCGATGATGATGAGGGTGACAATGAGGGACAATATGGGTTGGAGTGGGAGTGGGAGGAGGCATATGGTAGAGGATGGGGACGACATGGGAGTTCTTCTACTGCTGAGTATGTAGTTCAGAAGGGTAGAGGTGGTAGGTTTGTGACTGGCAATTCCAGTTCATGCACTGTAGATGCCTAAACACACAAAAAGAATAGGGTTGATGATGATTCTTGGATTGTCACTGATATGATGCCCGGTGGTCCTATAGATGGAACGTAATCCCTAGTTTTGGTTGCCACATTGGTACACACATTTGGGCGGGCAAGGATCGAAAGGTTCTAAAGTGCCATAATCGAAACAGAGCTTGTATTACACTGCAGAGTTGGCGGTCAATTTTGAGTGTCGATATCACGGAGACCATTGTTGCTAGCAATTTTGGTCACTTGGCTTGGAGCATGTTCACTCACATTGACATCTCATTGATATCTACATTTGTGGAGCGGTGGCAACCTGACACAAACGTTTTCCACTGCCTTTCGGAGAGATGATGATCATGCTGCATGACGTGGTCCAGATCCTTCGCATTCCTATTGAGGGTCGTATGGTCGGTGTTTAGCCATCAACGGTTTAGTTGAAGAATTATGTAGCCGAGCTACTTGGGGTGACAATTGTTGGCCTTGGGAACACTAGCCCCTTTTGGAGTGGTGGTGTTAGCATTGACTATGTTAACGTGTTCTGTAGACACCCTCATTCTACATGGCCTGATGAGACGGAGCTGACTGTCTACCTGTTCTTATTGCTCAGATGCATCTTGTTTGTCGACAAGAGCAGTTGTAGGGTTAGGCCATGTGACATACTGGAAGCTAGGGACCCAGATACCATTGGTAAGTACTCATGGAGGTCAGCAATTTTGGCATACTTGTATCCGAGTTGGGGATAGCTAGCCATACTGATTGTGGAGGTATTGCGAGTTGGCTTACGCTACTGCAGGCTTGGTTATATTATACTTTCCTCCTTTCCTCTCACATCGTGAGCGGAAAATCATTGAGTCTGGATATCCTCGTTCGCGTATGTGGACCGTCCGGAGCAAGGATAAGAGCAAGGCCCGACTACGTTCCATTTGTAGACGGCTAGATCAGATCTGCATCGTAGGTATAAGACTTTATATTGTGGATGTTTATATTATTATATTATTATTATTAACGTGTCAACGTTTAGGTGTAGCGGTTGCCTTATGGTCCTCACCCTGCTGCGGATATATTCGTTATCAGGATATCATCGAGCCTTATATGCATGATCGCGTCTTGCGTCAGTTATGATACGTTCAGGTGCTCCCGACTGACATCCCGACGGTAGAGCATGCGAACGGTCTAAGACTTTGGCAACGTAAGACCTTAGGTACTCCGCTTCGACCACGGAACCAATTTACCATACATTTCCGAGTGGAGCCCGACTTCATGTTGCCGATCTCACACGTAGCCGCGATCTCTCCACTTGTGATGTAGATTATTTGTCTTAGTTTTGTAAGTACTCATATCCCTTTCTCGTACGTGGTATCACTGAGAGACTTGAGATACTACCGGATAGAACATGTACCGATGCGATAAGTTTTTTCATCTATTTTTATTTTTAATATTGTTTTACTGTTAATGAACGCTTATTTTGTTGTTATATACAGTGGATGAGTAAGGCGATACGGCTTGCGCGGCCATTCTTGGATAAGAGGGACCTGATGCTGGACGACGATACGAGAACTGCATGTGTAGAGTGGGATAGATTCATACATGCGTGGAATAGTCAGTTAGGCTTTTCTGACCCTGATTTGGAGGATGAGACATAGATGTACTCGTAGTTGTAGTGGGCTTGTACCCTATTTACTTTTTTATTTATATTTTTTTATCTGTTGTACTCTTTTTATTTATGGCGAATATATCTTTTCCTTGTTTGCTATTTATAATTGCATTTGAAATATGATAAAAAAAGTAACACGGTATAATGTACAACAGATCACACATAAAAAAATCCAGTAATTTAACTAATACATTACAAATTACACGTTACAATCAATAACTACTACGTAACTGCTCCCAATAGACTCTCCTCTTTTCGTACTCCAGCTCCCATCCAACAACACTCTGATCTGGAATTCGAACCACAAGATGGATAAAGGAGGTACTGGGAATCCCTCAGATAATTCTAAGTGAATGTAATGTTTGTAACTACTTAAGTGAGCAATGGTCAACTCTTTGCATGGCTTCGTCATGGTAGATGGACTCTCCCAAGGTAGTACTGTAATACATGGGTATAACGAACCATTATCTCCAAGTCCAAGTCATATAACTGTACACTTGTAAAATTTGGCAATCGTTAACAAGTAACAAATAATCTCCATATAGTGATCATCGCCACAATATCCTCCGCCCCAATTAATTCGTCGATGAGCTTGTACCACATAGTCATAATAAACGTGCTCATAAATGGGATGCACCCCTATCTCACTAAAAATCGCACGACGTGCGTAAAACGAATTGTCTTCACCACCATGGAAAGCATCTGCAACACATCAAAATACACAGTTGTCATCCGCACATACATCAGTCCACCATTCCAGAAAGGTATGATGATTCCTGGAAGTCTATCTAAATATATAGGAAGTCATCTGCGTCCAGACACTACAGGATGAAAAAATAGCAAAGTTATATACAATAACTGGAAGTTAGACAATAACAATAAAAATAGCAAACATGTCCTCATACCAGATTCTGTACTCATGTTTACGAATGATCAAGACGAACTAGAAGATCGACCATGACCCCTGCTCCGATTACTATCACGACCTCGCTCAGCATACTCAAAGGCACTTGGGTCCCGTCGTGTCGACTTTCCCTTTGATCGACCTCAAACCTTAGTAGTTTCTGCAGGCTCAACATAGTTCGGCTGGTCGGGGTGTAGCTGTGCGTACATAATATGAAAGACACAACAAATTACTGCAGAGTCGCTACTAGAACTCTCATCAACGAGGTTCCGGAAATTCTCGACGTCTACTGATGACTGATCCACAAACTCTGGGATGTCCACTCCTTCTCCAATGACAAGTGTTCTCCAGAATGGATGAATCTTCTCTAAATAAATCCCTTCATATGACTGAATACAACGGTGGATGGTACATGCACAAGGAATCCCATGTGAAGTCAGAATAGCGCACGCACAACGATTTTCAACTTGATCACTTAAGTCCTGCATTCTCTTAAACTTGTGACTCAACAATGACAACCAGTAATGGGAAATTTGACCATTTAGATGCTGATATAGAGTCTCTCTAAAGTTAGTGTCACTTTGACGTCTCGAATCCTCAAGAAAGTTATGAATATTCATATCCTGCATTTCAATAGCCGCATTGACTCGGTCGAAAAGAGTGTCCAGAGCTCTAGTCGATGAAGTGATCCAATCTTTCAGAGCGGAATGAACGCTTTCAACCATACAGTTTGTAGTGTTGGCAAAATGAATGACTTGTTTGTCCAATTCAACACAAACTTTTCTTTATACACTAACCACATCTCGTCCACATACTCTGTGATAGTCGGCCAAAACCTATACGCATCTTTCAGAACAGACACAACTCTATTATACTTGTTCTCTAAAGTAGAAAGCATGACTCTCCTCTACTTTTCACATTTACAACTCTCTGCTATCTGTTTGTTCTTGCCGAATGAGTGGTATGCGTAATTGTATACGTCCTTGTTAGTATGCTAGGTTCAAAGTAAATGAGCGGAGTCAGGAAATACCTCTCTCATTGGTCGCATAAGGCCTAACTTCTGATCTGTTATTATTGCAGTAGGACTGACAGTACTGCATAACAAATTTCTTAACTTCTCCAATACCCACCGGTAACTAAGCTCAGTGTCATCCTTCATAATTGCATAGCCGATAAGGAAGCTTGGTGTCACCCCAACCATCTCGAACAAAGTCATTTTGTACTTGTTCGTTTTGTATGTCGAATCTATGCAAATTACTGAAGGGTATGTGCATAACAACTTAACTGACGTCGGATGTGGCAAAAATGTGTGAGTGAAGACATTAGTTTCTTCGTTTGCCATAATCCAATACAAGTACTTATACTGCACTGACTTATGCAGAAACTGCTGAGCGAGATTCCTGTCTTCAGATTTCACCATCCACATGTACTCTGTACAGTTATAAATGTGTCTCTGATTCGGATTATCCTCCGGAAATTTCTCCTTTACAGCCAACAAGATGTTACGCAGTTTCGCTTGTGTCTCAGTCATATCACGAATAAGGATCCTTGTTGGAGTCAATCTGAAGCTCAAAGGGCTCAATAGACCGAGGACATGGGGTTAGAACACCTTCAGGAATGGGAATATGATGAGGTGTGTCCCCCCCACTAATGGTCTCAACTGAATCATGTAACGAACACTCCCGTTGGACATTTATGTTTCATGCCAGCTCACTTTGTTGCATTGCAAAGACAGGCAATGAGTTTTCGATGGGTCCACTCCCACAAAGTCATTGGTCTATCCTGTCGAGCTAAAGGTGGTGGTGCACAAAGAACTCAATCCTGACCGAATCCCTCTTCCTCTCGAGTCAGAGTAGGAGGAGAAGGAGGTCTACGTGGTGGTGGGAGCGGACCGAGGTAATCAACGTATGGAACCCGGTCTCCCCCGTCACCACGAGAAGACTCGGCCTCACGCTCCAAAGGAGCACGAGGTGGAGATGGCCGATCACCAAGACCGTCCATCTCAGAAAAATGCACTCTCTCAAGTCGAGCGCTCTCACTAGAACGAGCCCAACCTCGCATAAAATGCTTGACTCGACTCTAAAATAACACACAATAGAAGGTGTACTTAGATGAGGAGACTACTCGTAGAGAATAGATGAGGAGAGTACTCAGATGAGGAGGGAAGAATCCTTAGATCTAGCGTGGGTAATGGGATCAGGTAGAAGCCTAACTAGCAAGCACAGCTAAATCAACTTAAGGCTATGGGTCCTTAGGCTAGACGACGCCTAACTCTCCTAGTGCGTCCGCAATTCTTAGGGTCAATGTCTACTTGCTTTTAGAATTAAGGCTTTGATTAAGATTGATTTTTGGGGCCAAGGAAAGGGTGATGAAATCCCCCACCTTAACTTTTATAGGACAACCCCTCCTTAGTAGTGTTTTGATCCTAAATCTAGCAATCAACGCTCCAATCAAACGCTCAACTCACTCTTGTCCTGATGCAATTCCTACTAAGTAATGCATGGTCATACAAAATGCATGAATGACGGTAGGAAATGTGTACCTGGCGCCAGCACTCAACAACTAAAAATAAAGCTAAAATCAAAGACAACTGCGTGCCTAAGTCAAGTACATGATGCGTGACCTAAACAAGTAAGAATGTCTAGTCTTTTGCTTTGGATTTTAAGGCCATGTTGATTAATGGGGATTGGTTTAATGATCTGGGAGCAAACTAGAAGTCACAGCATGCAAAATAGTGCTCCCAGATAACTGCAATTAAAGAACCAACTACCAGAACAAAAATAAAGGCTAAATATGCTCACCAGGCCGCCAACTGGCGGTCCCAGACCGCTGATTGGCGGTCACTGTTGAGTGTTTCGCTCTCCAATTTCTCCAGTAGCCTCCCCATTAGCTCAAGGATCCCTGAAACCAACAAAAACTAAAAGCAAAAAGTTAAAACCACTCGAATCGCCCAAACTAAAATCTGGACAGAGCACCTCCCCGGCAACGGTGCCCAAAACTTGATTGTTTCGTTATATATTAACCGCAAGTGCACAGCCGCGTTGAAGTGGTGGCAAATACGTGTCGATCCATGGGGAGGTGTGTCGACTTTTGGTTTGTACGAAGGCGAGTGGGAAAGAAAGGGGAGAATGGTTGGTTACACTAAACTGTACTACAATGCAAAAAGGAAATGGAAGATAAGCAATAAAACTAAACCCCATAGGAGGTAGAGAAATAATGTGAATATAAAGATGTGTGTGTGTGTTCAATTATGCTCCTCAAAACATGTAGTGCATGAAATCATAAAACTAAATCCAACTTTGCCTCCACATGAAATAAGATAAGAACATATCATTAAAACATACATGACAATAAGTGGAATGAAGCTAAATGAACTCATTTATAAAGACTAGACCCTATTATGCCTCCACATGAATTAATATAACACATTATCATTAAGATATACAAGACATTAACCAAGGTAAAGGCAACAAGAGTACATACACTACAAATTGTGTTTCCAATATTAATTCCATCCATATCCTCACCTTATCATTACCCATAAAATAGGTACACTAATCTAAGCATAAGCTAAGCTTCATTCAAGAGCATTAGTATATCAAAGATAAGAGTGAAATCCCATTAGATTGTTATGGAAATTATATAAGGCTCAAGGGATTAAGATAACACACACCTAATACACTACATGATCATATCACATATTTCTCCACCCCCCAAATGGGGATGGAACTACTGACAAATCATTACACTACAATCTACATCAAAATGAAACATTCTACTGAAGTGAAATTAAACTAAGCAAGCAAGGAATATTAAAGAAGCTAAAATGACATAAAACAAAACAAGCATGCAAGCATATTAAAGGAAATTAAACTGAGAAGAAACAACACAACTAAAGGAAAACATCTATTTATTACTCACTCAATTTAGAAGTAGCCTCTCTCCACCAGGGTTTTTGCTTCAAGGCTTGAACTCCTAGTAGAGTGGATAGCCACCAAGAGAGTGATGGGGTACAGAGAGGAGGGAGAGTTCTATTTATAGCCATAGAAAAAGGTAATCCGGGACAATCCCCCGGTATGGGACTAAACAAATACCAAAAATAGCCTAAAAAACACTAATACATGTGCTCCAGAAGTCTTAACGGATCCGGAGAGATTCGGAACACCAATTGGCAGTCTGGGACTGCCAATTGGCGGTCCATAAACTCTGGATCCAACTGGAATTTGTTGTGGGCTTTTTCTGGATGTCTTTGTTGGTCTTTGATGCATATACTTCATTTATTGGAGCTCCGCCCCGAATCGAATTGCCAAAATACTCCCCATGATGGTGTGGAGTTTTCTGTTTTGCTCTTTGGTCCTTCGGTCTTACTTTCTGGTCCTTCTACCTTCCATCTTAGTCCTCAAGTCTCTCAACTCAGTCTTTTTTCCTATCTTTAAGGTCCTTTCATGCCTCTTCTCTTCAAACCACTTTATTTATGAAATTCAAACATAAAGCTCATTATGTAGCACTGATTAGGTGAAAGATAATGGATATAAGATACAAATTTAAGCACAAAATGTTGTCAATCAAATAGTGAGGTGTCCAACTAAATCATGCTAATCATGCACCCCGGTTTTCCCTCGGGGGGCGTGTAACCATAGGGTTTTAGTACTCAAACATTTAAAGAAGTCCATCCTAAACCTAGTGAGTCAATAATTTGTGTGTGTTAGTATAAGGAAGTTTGTCGTAGTCAAAGGTCCTCAAACACTTTTTGTGAAATTGTAAGTTTATGGGTTTTGGTTCCCACGTGGATAAGTGAATAAGTGGTGTTCTCTCTTCTCGTACGGATCCTATCACTCGGAAAGTAGGTCTGAGGGGACTTTGTGCCTGGTGTTCTCGAGTCATCTGACTTAGGATGCACCGACCAAACTCCTGTTACACGGGTTGTAGCGATCGCCCTTTGTGGAGATTTGGGGAATGATGTACGTGATAGTGTAAGTCCTTATAGGCAATGATGCACGAAACCCGACCCTGGGAGAATCAAACACCAACCAATATAATGATCCAAAGAAAAAGAAAAAAAGAGTCAAATAAGAACCTTAATGGACTTTACACAGTGTATCACTTTCAGAAGTTAAGGTTGCCCATGTCTTTCACTTAAGTTCTTAATTAACCTTCATGAATGATTCATTAGGCTAGGTGTGTGGACTAATTACATATATAGAGTTGGCCCGTAGGATTACCGCGTCCATTGATCGACAAAAATGAGCCAACGAGTCGTGTAGCTAGATTGAATAATGCATCTTTGTTCGGACTTTGTGGGTGTATCCGCTGAAAACCCCCAGGAGACAACACTCCTCCTCCTTGGCAACAAGGAGGTTTAATGGCTTGTTGCACGTGCTAAGTGCAACCGTGATTCCTACGAAAGTGAGTTAGGATTTCTTGTTTTCGTATGCTTTTCTCTTTCTTTGTTTTGCTCGGGACTAGCAAAAGTTAGGTGTGGGGGTATTAGATTGACATCATTTTATGCTTATATTTGTATCTTATATCCATTATCTTTCACCTAAACAATTCTACGTGATGAATTTTATGTTTGAATTTCAGAAATAAATAGGTTTGAAGAGAAGAGGCATAAAAGGACCTAAAAGCATGAAAAAGGACTGAGTTGAGAGACTCAATGACTAAGATGCAAGATCGAAGGACCAATGAGGAAAGAAGAATACTTCACACCATCATGGGGAGTATTTTGGCAATTCTATTCGGGTCGGAGCTCCAACAAGCAAAGTAGATGCATCAAAGACAAACAAAGCCTTCCAGAAAAGCCCACAAAAAAATCCAGAGCGATCCGAACACTGTAGACCGCTAATTGGCGGTCACTTTTCGTCCGAATCCACTATGATTTATGTGGAGCGTGTATTAGTGTGTATTTAGTCTATTTCTGGTATTTGTTTAGTCTCATACCGGGGGATTGTTCCGGATTACCTTTTTCTATGGCTATAAATAGAACTCTTCACCTCCTATTGCATTCACCCATTGCTTGGTGGCATTCTCTCTACTTGGAGTAAGCCTTGGAGCAAACTCTCAAGGTGGAGAAGAATGCTGCTAGTGATGTGAGTCATTTAATAAAATAATTTTTCCATTGTTTCGTTCTTATGTTGTTTTTCTTTATGCATGCTTTGCTTAGTTTTATTTCTTTGATTGTAGGCTAAAATAGTTAGAATGCTTTGTTTCTTCTTTAGTTTAATTGCTAGAGTAATGTGTAGTGAGTAGTTCCATCCACCTTTGGGGGGTGGAGATGATGTACATATATGTTGTGATATTTGGATGTTTGATAAATTTTGGATTGTGTAAAGTTCCATGTTTGTATGTTCATTGAGGGTATTTTAATCATCTACATGTTGGGGTATTTTGATGGGTTTTGTCATAAGATTTAGACACTTCCAATGATTAGTTTCTCATGTTTATTGACTGAAATTTCCTGTTGAATATGCTACATGTTAGTTATGTGTTTGTATTTGTGTTTGCTTGCGTGATTGATTGAAGAAACTTTGTTTTGATGGGTTTTGCCATAAGATTTAGACACCTCCCATGCTTAGCTTTGTTCTTCACATGAGTTTATGGTTTTTGATGCGTCTTTCCATATCTTTAGACACTTCTCATGCTGAGCATAATCTTATGATAATCAAGTAAGAATTGTCGATACGTTGTGTGAATGGATTGATAGGTTTTTCCACATCTTTTGACACTTCCTATGCATGAAAACACACACGACACACACACATACATACATGCTTACATGTGTCATTCATCACTTATTTCACTTCATATGTGCACACACTCCACCCCTTAGGGGTTTCTCTTCTTGTTTTCCAATCCTTAGTGCTTTCTTTCGCATTTTGTACTTCCTAGTTTAGTGTAGCGTAGGTTAGCACAATAACATCTCTTCTCCCATTTTCACCACTTGATTTCTGACAAACAAGAGGCTGCTCACCTCCCTGTGGACAACCCGTATTTGTCACGTCTTCACCGACGCCGTGCACTTGTGGTTATAATATAAAACGTTCAACAATTCCCCTCCCCATTAGTTTACGGATCCAACTCAGATTTCCCTTTAGCCACATTTCCAAGGCTTTTTTTTGCTATTTGAGGATTCTCATGGCTGCCACCATCCTCCAATAGCCCTGAATCAGTGCTAGAACGCTCCAAATGCTCCATTTGAGTAAGAAAACAAGGGTAGAATGAAGAAAACCCTCCCAGAAACATTTTCTAATAACAAATATTTTGCAAATTTTTGCCTTTCTCTAACTCCTATGTTTCTTGTCGTTTTAATTAAGAAGAAATTTGTCCAATCCTCTTAAGCCTTTCTCAAAATCGAGCGAGGACTCCAGGTTTTGTTAAGAAAACTTATTTCATTTGATACGATATACGATTGTCCATTGTATTCGTGGACAAATACACTTAGTGTTCACTAAGGGTGAAACTTACTTCATGTACTTATTCATGGCACAACAATGAATATCCTTATACCTCTCACCATTTCCAAAGATGGAGAAAGATATCTCCTGCTAAGGGCGAGGAGAATATCCCTCTATCGATGGCTTCTAGTGAATGAAATGAGAAAAAAAACTTTTATTTATTTATTTGGAGAATTACACATTTTACATGTGATTTTAGAATTTAGGTGGTCATGCAAGCATACATTCACACCTATCCTAACCATTCAATCACATACATAAATAAATCTAGTCACACATTGGTGTGAGTTTTTATGTTCTCACGTCCTCGATTTTCTTGCCTTCTTCACACATTCTTCTTGAATCGATGTAAATATTGCAAAATATAAACATGCATCTCTCAATTTGAAAATTGTCTAGTACAAGTCCCATATATAAAAGTCCTCTCATATGCATGCATATAAAATAAATGGCTTTACATATACATAAGCCCCTGTGATAATAATAATAACAATGATACAAACATATCATTAATTCACTAATGGCTTCGATTGGAACATATAAACTCACTTATTTCTTCAAAACCGAACAAGTACAACAATATATACATATGCTATTCTACATTATTTAGTTGATCCTTCAAACTCTCAATTTAAATAATTGAAAATATTTGAACAGAAGTTTATCTAAATTCCCAAGAACACTTCTAGGAAAAATAAACTTATTTGCACCTTTGTGTTTTGTTGATTTCAAGTAAAAAATCATTTAAAATAAACAATAATTTTACAAAATTAGACATAAGTCTAAAACAAGATATTAATAATCATTTGACATGTTTTAAAACATTTAAAACTATCAAAAGAAAAATTAAAAAAATCAAAATCAATAAAACAATCCAATTTTTCCGATTTTCTTTGTTTCACCTAAAAGATCAAAATTAATCCACTGATCTTAATTGTTAAAATATTTTCTAACATGACAAACTATTGTAGGAAAATAAGAAACAAAAATTCATGATTATAATTTCATGCATCCATCAAAAATAAAAAAGAACTCGAAAAAGGGCAAAAACCAAATTATTCAATTAAGAGATGACAAATTAAATATTTAAAATTTATTGATTATTCTAACCACGTCGTAATCACGACACATTTGATTTTAAAATTTTACCACTTGTAATTCATTGCATCATATAAAACGTAAAACAAATTTCTTGTTTTCTAGTTCTGTGGTGTGACCTATTGGAAAATCTAAGTTATGTTGACAATAATATAAAACACTTTATATCAAAAACTATAAGTAGTATCTAGGTACACATTATAGTTAGCCAAATAAAAAAGATCTTCTGTTCACTCGAATTAAAGAGGATCCATATAGTGATATTTAATATCATTTGTGTCTATCCCTTGCCCCGTGATATTGACAATATTATATAAAGTAAATATGTCTATCTTTGTATTATATATTCATTTCTTGATTTCTCAAGCTAATTATAAATATGTAACTATACACAAGTTACATTGTGCACGTTATAATTTCACATTATCAAGGGCCCATTAATATCAACACTCAAGTCAAGACAGACAATGATAATCTTTTGACATATCACATTTTCCATCACAAGTTATGTATAACCAACTAATACCTTTATGACTATACGTAATGATAGCTTTTGATAATAATCAAATTATACACTCCTTATGTGAAAAGAGAGAGGTCTCATATCTTTGGATTCAAAGACACAATGAAACATTAATGACACAAACACAATTCCATAATGTTTCATTTGTTAGGTCAATTCAATATTTGAAAGAAAGATTTTATTTCATATAGTCATGTTATTAAACATTTGTAGAGCTACAATATCTCTTTTAACTAACATGACAATCTTAACTCAGAAATCAATGTCTCATGCTAACTACTATGATTGTGAATCACTTTTGATTTATGTATACCATTATCTCTTAGAACTATACGGTTAAGGACCAAGAGCATTTTCCTTAACACTTTCAAAAGACGAATACATTAATCAAGGAACAAAAGGTTCAATACATTCAATTCATAATAAAAGACATTTAAAAGTAAAACTTTTCGAGCACATTACTTTCAATATCTTTGTTATTTGGGTGACTATAATGTGTAGTTAGATACCAATTACAGTTTATGATATAATGTGTTTTATATCATTGTCAACATAACTTAGATCCTCCTATAAGTCACATCACAAAACTGGGAAACAAGAAATATAATTTTATATTTTATATGATATATTAAGTTTCACGTCTTATGAAATAATATACATGTGGTAAAATTATAAAAATATGTCGAAATAACGACATGGTTAGAATATCAAATAAATTTGTATGAGATATGTATATATTATGTGGTATAATGTTTGACATTATATATGATAATATATTACATGATATAATATGATCCGCAACATTAGAACATATGAATTTGCTAAAACCCCAAAGCCCAAAATTTGTTGGATATTAATCAAAAAAATTGGTAAAGTCAAAAATAGTGAAAAATGGTCCAATCGTTTGCCAACGTTTTTGCATATATTAATTAGAGATTTTTTGCTGATTAATGGCTAGATTTAATCCACATTGGTGAAAGGTAGTTATGGGATGATGATATGGTAAAATAAACAAGCGATCGTGTGCAAAGTGGTTTGCATATGATGTGGTTTAGTGGAGAGATTAACAAAGGATCATGTGTCAGTGATTTGCATATTATTTGAATTAGAGGAAACTCTATAAATAAGTTCCTCATCCCTTCCTTCTTTACATGAATGAAAAAATTCTTCTTCTCTATATTTTCTCCATCATTCCATCCAAAATTCTCTTAGTTTTAATTTTGTGCGGGAGATTAATTTCTTTGGAGCATAGAATGGTTTATTAGCTAAATTCTAACATCGTACTAGAGATTGATTGGCAAGTTTTGATCCCTCTAATCTTGTTTAGAGTATGTTGTACACTTGGAGGTGATTCTGAGACAATCTGACGTGCAACCCGACTTTCGATTAGTAAGAGAGTTTGGTAATCCCTAGGTATGATTCAATATATGTATTTCAATATTAAAAAGTAAATTTTATATATTAAAATACAATTAGGAGTTTTGTACTTAAAATTGTTGAAAAATATGAAGACAATCTTGCTTTCATGTATAATTTTGGAAAAAATATACACATAAGTATGGGAAGGAATCCGACAAAACGGTCGACCGTTTCCATGAAAATAAGAAAACATTCAAACCAACTAAAGACCCAGTCAAACCACACGGTTGAAATTTAAGTTAACGGTTGAACTAAATGTAGTGGAGGTCGACCGTTCTAAGGATTTAGGCCCGGGGAAAAGTTAATCGGTCGATCATAAGAATAGAATACGTCCGACTGAAAATATCAGGGACTTTGACACTCAAAATAGTCTACATCCAGTTGGCTGTTGTCTTGGCAACATTCGACCGGTGGCCAAAAGCTGAATAGGGTGATGGTGCGTGACATAAATGCGAGATGACGTCGAGACTAATCACAAAAGGTATGCCATGTTCTAGAGTTTTACTCGAACAAGGTGTGTGTGAGTCATGGGTATCGCACAAGGTTTCGCCCAGCATCGGTCGAATGACGCCTTCAGGGTGTAATTGTTGCGGGAGAAGCCTACGTTATTTTTGGTCGAACGGGGCTCGTTTGCCATTGGACCGATGTATTGCTTGATTTGTATATTCGGGCCAAGACCACGTAAATGGTCGACCGCCCAGAGAATTTTGTTCGACTGGTGACTTGAGTATACCTTTTAGCATTCAACCGACACATGTTTAGTTCGACCGGAGGTAGTGTTGGTGGAACGTTGAATACCCTTGTTATTTTTGGTCAAACGGGCCTCCCATGGCGTTTGACCGTTTCACTGTATATTTTAATATTAATTTGGCCTAGACAATCTACACTGTCGACCACTAGTGACCATTTGTTCGACCATTTGTGCATGTGTTTGTTCGACCGGTGATATTGCAGTTCAATCGTCTCTCTAATTTTAGGAGACAACAGTCGACCACTTTGCCATATTCGGTTGGCCATTTGTGCCAAGTATTGGTTTTTCATGTTTTTCTTATGGTGCCACCTTTGTCCACAGAGACCCGTGTCCTCGCTTCGTGCGTGTGTCGGGAGGTGATAGTGGGTGCGATGATTGTGCCTACCCAGGGACTGTTTGGTGGAAAAGTGTGGATACTTGTTGTATGTGCCATTAGTAATTTGTAGGCAGCGTACGACTCATTTCATTTGCATTGACCCACCCTATGTAATAGACTTGTGGTATCGCAGATCCCTATGTTTTGCATTGCATGGTACCCGGCTCCATGGAGTAGGATGTTTGCCCAGGCTTTGGCTGACGGAAGGGGTGGTACAACTTGTGTGAGCAAACCCTAGGTAGTACAGTTTGTGTGGGCGACCCATGTTTCGATCTTGTGTCAACATTTCCAAGAGTACAACTTGTGTGAGTGCCGGATGATTACAGGCTGTGTGAGAAATACCAGGAGTACAATTTGTGTGAGCGCTTGGAGATCAGATCTGTATTTATTACACGGAAGCACGTGTGATCCTCACCGAATCGTCATGATTAGTATAGTTGCGAGTGGGGGTGTGTTATGCATCTCTGTAAGACCGCGTGTGTCTGTGGTTGGTTTCCTCGGGAAGCCCGATATTGTTGTTGGTTGGACTGATTTCCTTAGTACCTGGAGGGGGAAAGGTTTTATGTTGTACTCATGTTTGCCATGTACACTAGTATGATATGTTCATTGTATTGTAGTTGCACAAGCATGTAGGTGGACTTGGTATACAAGATTTTCTTATGGAGACTCAGGCATTGTTTCATGTTTGCATTTCAGGACCTCAGCAGGTGATGGTCGGTGGTGACGGAGGACGAACGCAGTCTGGGATTGGATCCTCCAATCTTTTTTTGAGGTTGTATGATTACCTGTATTTCTACTTTCACGTACTCTGATATAATCATACCTTTTGAAACTTCAATGTAATGGTGCAACTTTTGTGATTTTATTGAGTAACGTTCCCGCTCTTTTCTGGTCTATATTATAGATGATGAGCCCAGTAAATATGGTCAGTGCAGTATATTAGTGAAGCATATTTCCATCGTCCCCAACATCTATGTAGGCTATCAAATCTTCCAATACAACAATAACCCCACTTATATATGTCTATTAATTAGTCAAAACAATTAAAATTCACTTAACATTAAAGAGCATTTCTTTCGAGTCAAAATATCGTCAATCAATCGTGGAATGAAAATGAGATCGGAATTCCCTCGATTTACTTGAGGCTTATGTTCCTAATAAACTTTCAAAAAATTTAACTATAATTCAAACTATATATCATGATATCGATGTGAGTTATTCATGCACGTCGAAAATCATAAAATTTGATATCTTTTCATATAAGATCAAGAGACTGATAAATATAGTCTATTCATTTTTATTTATATCTTAAACATATTCAAACATTATCTCAAAATTACTAAAAATCACCGAGTCCAATAAAATTGTTATGTAAGGTACTACATTTGGCCAATACTCCTGTTGTCATTTTTGCAATTCGACAACTCGTCGGGATGGATCACCACATCGGGATGAGCACAATCATAATCACTGGTACGGTGAACATAGCAATAGCCTTTGATGCCCTTGCACGGGATTTGAAGGTATGGAGTATAAGAAATCTCAATTTATTACTAGAAAGAAGAATCGAATGAACTCCTGTGTAAGGTATCGTTTGGTCACATCTTCTGAGACCACATCTTCACCCAGAAGACAACTCTGGTGAGAAGGTGAACGAAGATGCTCATCTCCCCCATCTGGGAAGATGTTTGGCCAAGTGATCCATCGACTTCTCCTCCATGAATACGAAATCCCCAACATGCCCTCCAAAAACAACATTTGGTCCTCTTCGACCTCCTTCCCAAGCAACCCCTCTCTCCCTTCCTCCATCAAAAGAAAACTTATTTTTTCCAGTTGCTGTATCGTGGGTTGTCGTGTTTTGGTTTACAAGGGTTGGAAGAATATTTTGGGTACGGTTTCAGGCATTACCTCGACAACCCATTTTTGTCTCATGTATAATTCATTGAGAGAGAGCGGCACAAGTATATTTGTAAGTACACTTTCTAACAGATGGTAAATCCGAACAGACACACAACTTATTCCGAACAGACACAATTTATTCCGAACAGGCACACAACAAATTCCGAACAGATACACAATTTAATCCGAACAAACAAACAATTTAATCCGAACAGACACCCAACTTATTTCGAACAAACACAACATATTCCGAACAGATACACAACATATTCCGAACAGACGAACAATTTAATCCGAACAGACGAACAATTTAATCCAAACAGACGAACAACTTAATCCGAACAGACACACAACTTAATCCGAACAGACAAATAACTTATTCCGGAGAGACACACAACATATTCTGAACAGATACACAATTTAATCCGAACAGACAAACAATTTAATCCGAACAGACACACAATTTCGCAGAGAGAGAGAGAGAGATGAGTTTGATAAGGATTGGTAAAGTTGGTGGCACAATCGTAATTTTGTGGTGGTAAACAACGTAATTTCGCAAATATGGGGGGTATTTATGAACCGTAGATTGTGTGGAGATACAGAAGCAGAGTTGTTGGGTCTTCTGGTGCACTATTCACATGTGAGTGGGCCGAATATCAGCTTCTGGTCCGACTCCGAAGCTAGAAGATGTTTGGACTTTAAAAAAACCAGAAGTTAGATTCTGAAATAGAAACCGGACCTAGAATCCCAATGCCAAACACACCATAAGACTCTCAGTCATCTCCAGCGGTATTCGCCCGGACAAATTGTTTTAAATATAAGTTAAAATATGTTACTTTTAGATTTGTACTCAACGAATTAATAAATTTCAGTCGTCTTTCATGTCCTATTTTAATATAGCACGCGGTTTTGTTTGTGACTGGTTGACATTTCATATTAACTTTTTGACAATAATGTCCTATAACTAGACAAAATTGTACAATTAGTTTGTCTCGTAGATTGGTCAACCAAGTTAATGTGAAACTTACTAAAATCTTAATTTTAATCAAACATGAAATATAAACCTGTTTAATATAAGCATTAAAACAAAAATTACAAGTGAAACAACCATGCGGATTTTTGAGGATATTCTAATGCATCAGCGGAAATAATGAGATAGTAGCACCAACTGTGATTATGCAAAAAATAAATTCAGGTTGAGTCATTTGTTATATTTGGTTATGTGACCGCAGAGATATATATGCAGTGACACGTGACGTAACATAAATGGTCAATCTAATAAAACTTTGGTCGGTCTGTATTAATAGAGAGGGTGGTAACTTTTTAAAGTTAACCTCCGTATCCTAGCTGTCACCACCAAATTATTGTTTTGCACCTTTCATGTAACAAATAAAATGTTGATGCAGATTTTATTGGTTGCGATTTGCGAAGCACTAAATTAAATAGCCGTCCCTATGTAGTAAGACGGAAGGGAAAATTAGGAAGTCGATAGTTCTAGGGTAATGGAGGGCATTTCGGTCCAACATGAAATGTAATTTTTTTTTTAAAATACAAAGTGTTTGAGTATCACATTGTAATATTAATACGAAATTAATTAACAACCTTGTCGAATAGTATTGAAGATATTTTATTGCGTTAATGGAGATAAAAAAAGAATATTAATTATTAGTGTGTTTGGACTTGTGATAGCATTTTAAGGAGAGAAAACAAAATAAAATCGAGTTTCTCTGGCATGGCTAGAAATTTAATAGAAAAATAAATTGAGACAAATGGAGAAGAATGAAGAGAAAGACGTTCGTACGCAACTTTCTCCAAAATTATGAAGAGGGAGTGAAAAAAAGTTATTGTTCTAGTTTTATGGCTAAATTATTCCTATTGCTTTCAAAATGCAACAATAACTCGTAGAAAAATATACTTAAATTAATTTGTAATGATTCTTTTAGATTCTTGTACTTCTATATTTCTATCCAAACAAACCATAAATGAAAAGATATATTGAAGTCACAGAATTTGAAATATACACGTACCATATGGATTTTACCAAAAACTACTCTTACCACACCATGGTGCTAATGGTGATGAATCGAAAAGGTGGACTGTCAAAATAAATATGTACACTCTTCAAAAACAGTTTCTCTTAAGTAATTATGTGCCACGCACCCCCTTTGAACCTATGATCAAAAGTAACATGTATATTAATACTTGTCTATTTATCTTTCTTCCAGTGAATGCCCTTTTAAATTACTCTCAATTCTGTGGTTCCACCACCAATGTGTTTCTGGTGCAGGTTCTACACTTAAAAAAAATGCACCGTAGAAAGTGAAATATCACCTTGCACTTGACTACAGATTTTTTACATAATTAACAAACACTGACGTCCCTGACCTCACCAATCGTATATTAATTATTAGGATATCTTAGAAATTTCTTACATCTATAAGTCGTTCTTGTAACCCATTAGCCAAGCAAATCAATCAAATTTCTTTAGTAATTTATTTATAATATCACTAATCAACTTTCAAGAACCAAAGTCACGCACAAGATTTGCAGTTGCACCTTTACCTATTTCACCATTTTCGTACCGTTTTGCTTTAGTCCAGAGCATGTTCACTGTTCAAAAATTCATACTATCATATGTTTGACAGATACTATATTTTAACATCTATATAGCACAACATATTATCAAATTACATGGTATGTCTGGGAACTGTCGAGCCATCTCAAGTTCCATAGATCTTTAATCGGCTACTGCATGCTAATTGGAATTTGAACGACTGGTGGCCTAGCGGACGTCCGATCCTTAGGACACAGATGTCTGTTGGCTGCACCAACGTGTGAAGTTGCAGATCCAGCAATGCTCTTGTAACATCCCGAAACAGCGGAAATTTTTAAATTTATCATCAAGACAACAAAGATCAATAATCAAAGACGGAACTGTTACTTCCCATAAAACACATAAGCGGTGCACCAAATTACATCAGAGTTTGTCAAAAACTACATGATTACATCAGATAAAGCAAAGGAGATATAAATAATCATGTCGACCTTAGTGGTCCGAACGAGAGGATCCGATCCCAAAATGTGTGCGCTTGCTGATCACCACCCAACTGGACCTACTACGGTCCTGAAATAAAACATGCAACAACAATGCCTGAGTTTCCATAAGGAAACCCCGTATGCCAAGCTCACTTATATGCATGCAGTAGTAGAAATGAACATATCATACTAGTAGCATGTCATGTCATCAACAGTAAGGAAAACAGTTCCCCCAAAGGATAACACAGGACATCAGTCCGACAATCATCATCGGGTCTCCCAAGGAGACCTACCGTAACCACATACGGTCTAGCGGAACAAGACGTAACACTCCTCACACGCGGCTACACTAATCATGGGGTTCGGCAAGGAGCATCCGCCAGGTCTGTGCCATAAGAAACAGATCTGTAACTTCGTGGTCGCAACCACATCAACGGAGTCGTCGCTCGGTCAGTCCATCAATCATCATCTCAGTAGGTGCCCAGCTGAGGAAAACATAGCCGGAACAACATCAGCCCATCAATCATCATCGCCGGAACAGTATCGGCGGCATCACCGACACAACATCGGTGGTCCAACAATATGTCTGGCACAACATCGAACGGGTCCAAACCCAAGTCTGCTAGGTCATCACGCTCCACGGGCCGCAAACACCCACCGCGCCGCTATAAAAGCAGGGCAGCGACCTCCGTAGCCTTCCAGGCCGATAGTCACCTCACCCAACGACAGTTGCGTGCTCGCACAATCATCATACATTGGGATCCGCGATCTCTCAGGCCTGCTACTCTACAATGAGTCCAATCAATCCATCACATCAAGTTACGATCCATACACGGAGGTGACACGTCCCGAACACCCACACTCCTCCACACGGCGGACCCTGGGCAGGCACGAGTAAGCGCCTACTGTCACCTCCCGGCTCACGCACAAGGCGAGGACACGGGTTTTCGTGGACAGAGTTGCTATCCTAAAAGGACCGGGAATTCAGTTCTGTGCACAAACGATCGACCGAAAGAGGCAACCCGGTCGACCATTCCCATGGAAGGTTCGGTCGTCCAAAAGTCTGTAACGGTCGAACTCTCTGCTCAAAACCTAAGTCCCAACAGTCGAACAGAGATCTAAACCGGTTGACCGATATGAGGTCATAATCCGGAGTCTGGTCAAAATCAATACAATACTACCAGTCGACCGACTCAGGGGTCTCAGTCGATCGAAAACTACCAGGGCATCCTAGCAGTTCTAAGTCATAAACAGTAGAACACATAACAATCGGTCGAACTAACATGCATCTCTATTCACTACACTTAAGTTCCGGTCGAACGAACCCAAGGAACCGGTTGACCGAAACACGACAGGCAATCCCGACCGACCAGAACAATGCACTACCGGTTGACTGCCACAAGCATCGTTCGACCGGTGAAGGTTAAAGTCGAGCAAAATACACTACATCTGTCGACCGCCCGAAGGAATCCGGTTGACCGTTGGTCGTCTGCAACCTTGCGCTAGCTAAGGATTTACGCCGTTCTCGTCGCCAGAGAGGTCACCGGCCTTCCTCGACCGACCAACACAACCCTCACACGAGGGTGAACAACAAAATCACACTAAGAAGCCGGCATACCTCAAAAGAAGATGGAGCACGTCGGAGATTCGATTGACGTCGATCCGCAACAACCACCTCCACTCCAACGCACTTCACGACCGTGCCTCCACCACACGGAGCGCGTCCACCTTCGTCGGAGCTCCCTCCTCCGCTGCTCGTCGGACAAGAAAGGAAGAGAGTGAGAGATAAAGTAAGTGAGAGAGAGAGAGCTTTCTCTACTTAAACCCAACACCGACCATATCCTCACCATCACCCTACTCTCCTCCTTCCCCACGCACATCACTGTGCACCACCACTGTTCACGCACCTTTCCCATACAAATCTCCTCCTTAATCACCATTAACCCCTAATCGGGTTTAGGGTTATTATAGCTCTGGTCAGACACTGTTACTTGGGCTATCAGAGAATTGAATAAGAAGGGAGGTTTTCTGAACCACAAGGTTCAGTTATCTCCAGGAAAGACTATGTTGGATGTCATTCCGGAAAGAAATTGCTAAACGGTTGTTCGATTCTCACATGTTTCCAACGCACACTTTTAACAATCTCCACGTTGACTTGACAACCCTTTCTTCATAAGACTTCAACATTCATCTATCATTGCAATGCATCTCTTCCCCACCTTTGCTCCATCTACGTGTACTTTAAACCAGCTAAGATCTAGCAATCATTGAACTTTGTCAACGAGTGACTGGTTTTGTCTGCCCATCAGCTAGATAATTATCAGTACCAATCTTCACTATCACCATGTTTCTTTGTAGGATCACATCCTGAATGAAATGGTACCTCACGTCAATGTGCTTGATCCTCTCGTGATGCGTTTGATTTTTCGTCAAGTGAATGGCATTGCAGTTGTCGCAACAGATCACTCACTATTTTCTGACCCAGACAAAGCTCTGCATGTAATCCTTTCACAACAAAGCTTCTTTCATATATGGCTTATGTTAAAACCAACGGGTGGCTCAGACCAACAGTCATCACTGCCTAAAAAGGAAACAAATCTTCTTCCAGCTCATTCATCAAACAAGGAAACATTCATCACCACGCATTAAGAAAATCAACGTAGTAGGAAATAATTCAAACGACTATTTTGTCTGAGCCGTATATATGTACACGTATTTTTTATAATATACGATATAATCAAATAAACATTTAAGCCACAAACTTCAATATGGTATCAGAGCATCGATCTCAGACGTAAGGGTTGCATCACCGGTGGCAATCCCTCAGACCACCCCAGTCATCATTGACCATTCCACTAATCCCTCAGACCACCTCCTCAGACCTATCATCCATCCACCTATTCAAATCCAAAAAAAACCCCAAACACCAAAATAGAAACATCATTGGTCGACTGACCTCAGACAAAAGAACAAATCCAAACATCATGGGTCGACCGACCTCAGTTTCAAAGCACTCGACGAGGGGGGGTTGAAACAAAAGCCACATCCAACCCCTCGCCAGGACGACAGAAGGAACGACGCCCAAAAGGATGACCACCCAAATGCTTAACGGTACAAATTACTTGTCATGGGCCCGATCGATCACCTTGTCCCTCAGTGGCAATGGAAAACTCGGCAATATCTTTGGCAACATAAAGAAACCAACCGCTGACGACCCCAAGATCGACGAGTGGCAGACCACCGATCACCTCACGATGACCTGGATACTCAACTCCATACAACCGCAGATCGCAAAGCTGTTCATCTACTTTGACTCATCCAAGGAGCTTCGAAACTCCATCCAAGATCTATACGGTGAGCAACAGAACTTCGCCTATGTATTTAAAATTTAAAAAGAACTCTCACAAACCAAGCAAGGGCAGAAGACCGTCATCGAGTACCTCGGTGCCCTCAAAAGTTGGTGGGATGAACTCGGAATCTATGAACCGCCAAAAACTAACCCTAAAATCATCAAAGAACAGGTCGAGCAAAATTGGGTCTACCAATTTCTTGTCGGACTCAACTCTAGCTACGAGCCCCTGAAATCACAAATACTTATATTATCGGAGCTACCGCCCCTCAGCCAAATCGTCTCTATGGTCCAACGAAAGTAAACTAGAAGACATTACTTTCAACAAACCCCAAATCAAGAAAATCACGCATTCGTAGCCTTACACAACCGGAATCAAAACATTAAAGGAAAGACCCAGTTCGGGAAACGAAAAGACGAACACTGTGACAACTGCAAAAAAAGGGACATAGCCGGGACCAGTGTTGGTTCCTATACCCGCACCTCCGGCCACCCAAGGATCGCACCGGAGAAAGAAGGGGCGATGGCAGAGGGCGACCAAGCGGCGGACCAGACTCATGTTTCTCTCTGAACCCTAACCCTAAATTTTCTAATGGAAAACCTTAACCCTAACCCAAGGATAAACTCATATCGGCATCCAAGAATCTGGGTTTAATATCCGATTCTCTCGTGGATCCTCGGATGCCTAACAACATGTTCCTGTTAAATGGGAGAGCAGACTCAAAACCGAGTACACAAGACTTCGCTGTGAACGCCACTGGAAGTTGACCGGGAGCGTACGCCGCTGGTGGGATATGGCTTCTGGTAATGGGCCTAATTCAGTCCATAAGGAGTTGGGCCTTGTCCTGGACAACCTTAACAACGTCCTACACAAAATCCACAAGGTAATGTGTCAGGTATTAATCCCCTTGCTAATCAATCTTTTACTCCTAATTCTTGGATTATAGACATGGGTGCCACTAATCATATGACTGGAAATAAAGAACTTATATGTGATATTCAATATAAGCAAGACTTAAACAAATTCGTGACTGTTGCAAATGCTAATTGAATAAAAATTAGTGGCACATGACAATCAACATTACTAAATAACACTTCTGAAATTGTCTTATAGATCCCAAAATTTGCATCTAGTCTACTATCTGCAGCAAGGATAACAAAAAACATAAATTGTAATGTTATTTTCTCAACATTTGATGTGTTATTTCAGGACAGAACATCAGGGAAGATGATTGGTAGACGATTCCTTATAATGGCTTGTATGTGTTGGATTAAAATAATCATATGTTTCTAATAATGTGTCACAATGTTCTCCTAATTTGTGTCATAAACGCATGGGACACCCGTCTATTCCATTTTTAAAACAATTACTTCCTGCTTTAAATTTAAATACTGAAATATGTTGTGAGACGTGTCATCTTGCAAAACAAACCAGGTTACCTTTTCATGCCTCTACTTCTAAGACAGGAAAGCCGCTGGAGATGATACACTGTAACATCTGGGGTCTAGCCCCACTTGAGTCTTATAATGGTTTTAAGTATTTTATTATCTTTATTGATGACTTCTTTCGCACAACTTGGCTTTACTTGCTTAAGTCAAATTCTGATGTTTTCTCTATTTTTGTGAGTACGTTTCAATGGTAGAAAATTTGTATGATACAAAAATAAAAACTCTTTGATCTGATAATGGTTCAGAATATACTAGTAATGTTTATCAAAATTTTCTGAATGAAAAAAGGAATTTTTTATCAAACTACGTGTGAACACTCCTGAACAAAATGAGATTTCTGAAAGAAAAATAGGCACCTTTTGAATGTCACTAGAGTACTCTTTCAAACTCATGTACCTAAAGTTTTTTGGTCTGAAGCTATCTTAACCATTGTTTACCTAATTAATCGTTTGCCTTGTCCAACAATAAAAAATAAACAACCCTTAGAAATTCTAAATGATAGGCAAATGAATATCGATCACCTTAAGATTTTTGGGTGTACTAGCTATGTTCACAAAAACTTCTTGATAAACTTGATTTTCATTCTATGAAAACTATTTTCATTGGGTATTCTTTTCAAAAGAAAGGCTACAAATGTTACGATCCGTCAGAATGCAAACTTTATATTTCTCGAGATGTTTCTTTCTTCGAACATGAATCTTATTTTGAATCTACAAAAACTAACCCTACAGGTCAGACATCTCCTATCCCTACCTTTCATAAGTTTGATATATCTCCTCTTGAGGAAAGTCTCATTCCCCAAGATGGGGGAGATGAATATACAAGTACTACAGGAGAGCAAAATGGTGCACAGGTGGAACCACAAGGAGGGGTTATGGCTAGGAGGTCCACAAGACCTACTTGTACTCCATCCCGCCTCCAAAATTTTGTGACTTACAACATCACTTATCCCATCCAAGATTATATTTCTTACAATGCTATCTCTTTGTCTCATCGTAATTTCTTAAATGTAATTCATCTAGTTAGTGATTCTACCTCCTACCATGAAGCCTTTGATCACCCACATTGGGTAAAAGCCATGAAAGATGAGCCAAATGCCTTAGAAAAAACCAAACCTGGACCCATGTCCCCCCAAAACCGAAAATTAAACCTATAGGGTGTAAATGGGCATATAAGATTAAATATAATAACTATGGCTTTATCGATCGATACAAGGCTATACTAGTTGCTAAAGGGTATACCCAAACCTCTGGTCTTGATTACCTCGAAACCTTCGCCCACGTATCTAAAATGAGCGTGCTTAGAGTCCTTCTATCTGTAGATATCAACTATGATGGAATCTTTATCATATAGATGTGTGGAATGCTTTCTTCAAGGGACCCTGGAAGAAGAAGTCTATATGACTCCAGCTCCAGGGTACAACTTGTTGGCTTTTTGGCCTTAATGTTATGTTTTGATGATTTAATCAACCGAATCTTAATTAGAGTAGCACACACTATGCATTGCATATATATTGTATTGTGCTAACCTCTACAGGTGATCAAGACTCAAGAAAGATGGAAATGAAGTCAAGACATGTAATTAAAGCTAAATCGAAGACATGTAATCTTGATTTCTTTTGAGTCTTAGGAACAAAGTGTAATTGAGCATACTTGAGCTAAAATCAACTTAATCACACACTAGGTTCCTTATAGAAGTCACACACGAAATTTCACATAATTTGGACTTCAATAGATCACCCAAACTTAGACCGAAAAACACCAAAACCTGAACTACAAAAGTCTGCCAACATTCGGTCGACCGCAACATGCCGTTCGGTCGACCGAGTGATCATGTCTCCTGTTTGTGTTTTCACTGCCCATATTCGGTCGACCGTGTTTTACCTTTCGGTCGACCGTCTGATCATATTTTCCCGACCGTTACTTTTGTCGTATATACCCAACGGTCGTATTCGTATTAGACCAAAAATACACCAAATGTATTTCATGTATCGGTCGACCGAGGACCACGATCGGTCGACCATTTGTCCATCTCTTGACAAACCCAAAGTGCATGTCCATAGTCGGTCGACCGCCAAACTTGTTTCGGTCGACCGTTCACACATTTGTTTGTCACCCCCAAAGTGCCTGGTCGAAATCGGTCGAACGAACCCTTTCTTGTGTTCGACCGATGACTTAAGTTTTCTTAAGTCGTAGAGTTGGGCGGTCGACCGTTGCTTAACCGGTCGACCGAATCTTGTGTATAACTGCCAAACGGTCGACCGTTCGTCCCGATTCGGTCGACCGATTACAGCCAGAATTGGGTCCTGTCTTTTCTGTTTTGTGTAATCACACTTCAACTCATACCCAATCAATCCCAACGGCTCTATTCTCTCTAATGCCTATATAAGGAGTTGTAAAACACATTTTAACACAACTCTCCCACTACAAACTTGTCCCAAACTTTAGAGAGAATCCCAAACACTCAAAGCTACAAACCTTCCACACTT
This sequence comes from Triglochin maritima, assembly GCA_963682175.1. Classification (NCBI taxonomy): domain Eukaryota; kingdom Viridiplantae; phylum Streptophyta; class Magnoliopsida; order Alismatales; family Juncaginaceae; genus Triglochin; species Triglochin maritima. The sequence continues at coordinate 15,914,540 of OY821786.1, forward strand.
AGTGATCATTTCTTAATCCTACTCAAGTGTGCTCAAGATTTAGAGAGTGTTGCTCCACTCAAGTTCTCATTTGTTGTCAAAAGAGTAAAGGCTCCGGTGAAAGCCCGAAGCATCCTTCTCGGATTGTGAGAAGAGGATTCCAAGCTCGGCGAGGGTTGTTCGCGAGTTTGACGGTTGTAAAGGCGTTCTCTCCCGGCCCGGAACGGGGAGTGGTTAGTGAAGTCGTGAGCGGATCTCGGTGATCCGAGCGGAGCTTGCAAGAGAGGACTAGGACCCGGGTGGGGTGCCGAACCTCTATAAAAACGCCGAGTCGATTTGTGGTTTGCATTTTCCTACACTTGCTTGTTTTAGTTTAAATTCCGCAGCATTTCTTTGATCGAATAAACAAGTAGGTAATTAGGTGATTAGCATTAATTGTGGACCCATAAACCCACACGATCCTACATTTGGTATCAAAGCCTTGTTAGCTAAATTCTATACTTGATCGTATGTTTAGCATGGCTAGCACATCTAATCATGTAGAGGGATTATGCACCACTAGACCTCCTTTGCTTAATGGTCAAATTATGATTATTGGAAGAATAGGATGAAGATTTTCCTAATTTCTAATGACCTTAAGTATTAGATGTTTCTCCAAAATCCATACACACCACCAAATGAAGATGAATTAGATTCACTCACTAGGCCCAAAATGAAAGAAATTGAGATGAACTCAAAAATCATGAACATTCTATATTGTGGGCTAAATGAGGGTGAATATAATAGGATTAGAGGGTGTGTTAGTGCACATGAGATATGGCATAGACTTCAAATGCATCATGAGGGGGATAGCAAAACTAAGGAAACCCGCATTAGTCTCCTCATGCATAAATATGAGATTTTTTCTATGCAAATCGGTGAGAACATAAGCGAAATGAACACTCGCTTCACCGATATCACTAACTCTCTTTTGGTTCTTGGAAGAAAAATCAATGAAGGAGAGATGACAAGGAAGTTCCTCCGGTCACTTAGCATCGATTGGGAAGATAAAGTCGTCGCAATTGAAGAGGCGCATGATCTCTCAAAATTAAAGATGGAGGAGCTCATTGGAAACTTGATGGCTTATGAACTTCAAATCAATCATCGGAAGGAGAAGGAAGAAACCAAGAAAACATCCACCTTGGCATTACATGCAAATTTAGATGAACCAAGGAGGAGTATAGAAGATGAGGACATAGAAGTCCTAGCCAAAGACTTCTTCAAATACCTCAAGAGGGATAAGGGAGAAAAGAATGAAAGAAGAGGTAGAAGAAGTGAGAAAAGAGAAAAAGAAAAAGAGAGGGAGGAGAGTGAAAATGAGAGAAGAGAAGGGGAGAAGAAAAAGGAGAGAAGGGAGAGGAGAAAAGAAAAGGAGAAGAGCAAGAGAAGAGAAAGGAAGGAGGAAGCACACAAGGCTACATGGGATGATTCTTCATCACCATCATCATCGTCTTCCTCCATGCAAAGTAGAAGAGAAGTGGCTCACTCATGCTTCATGGCTATTGAAGATCAAAGTGAGGTAGATTCTAACTCTTGTTCTAGTAATTCATGCTCAACTAAGTCTTATTATAGTGATAGCTCAAACTCTAGTGCAAATAATGAAAATTATACCCATGATGAGCTTCAAAATGCATTCCATGACTTAGTTAAACAATATGAGATCATTTGTGATAAAAACAAGAATACTAGAAAGTTAATCAAAGATCTCCAAAGCCAAATTGAAACATGCATGAATGAGAAGAATGAGGTGGTTGCTAAACTAGAAAATTATGCATCAAATTTTGATAAATTAAAAGCAACACCTATAGATTGTGAACAATTAGATCTTCAAGCTTGCAATGTGCAATTAAGAAAAGATCTAGAAAAATTCACACATGGAACTAAGATGCTTAACATGCTATTAGGTAGTCAAAGACAATCTTTGCAAAAACATGGGTTAGGATACAATGCAAAATTGAAAAACCATGTATCTCACACTACTCTAAATGGAAAGCACTTAGTTGTAAACCATAGTTCCTCAAGTGTGTTGGCTCCCAAAACCAAAATGGTTTGGGTTCCCAAAGCTAACATTCAAGGACCCAAAGTTGTTTGGGTACCTAAATCTACTCTTGTAGGAGCTTGAGGAGGAGATTTGTGGTGACCGGGTGAGCTCAAGAGTCAAATTCAAATCCGGTTGCATCACCAAATGAGATTGGAGCTAAATTCGAATTCAACATTGGTATAAATTCCTATCCATACAATTCATGTTAAATTAGCTCTAATCTAGCTTCATATGCTTAATTGACATATCATATAGTTTAATTCATTGCAAATCATATACCCCATTCATTGATTTTAAATGTCAAATTTTTTAAATGGATGTTAGAATAAGGCTTAAGTTGAAACTTAAATGAACTTAATTTCATCATACTCATTGTTTCCATTTAGCCTTATTGATAGGGGGATCTTAAATGATATATCTTTTATTAGAGTAATGAAGTGCTAAATTTAGGGGGAGCTACTTCATTACAAGACATCCATACTCTATGCCTAAAGTCTTAATTAATTGTTGTTTTTTGATGGATGTCAAAGGGGGAGAGATAATTAAGGGGGTAACTTGAAAAACTTGATAAAATTTAAACAAAAACTATGCACATCCATAGGGGGAGCATTTATATGCATAGTTTACATATACAAATTTCAAGTATTAAGATATCGGTTGCCATCATCAAAAAGGGGGAGATTGTTGGCTTTTTGGCCTTAATCTTATGTTTTGATGATTTAATCAACCGAATCTTAATTAGAGTAGCACACACTATGCATTGCATATATATTGTATTGTGCTAACCTCTACAGGTGATCAAGACTCAAGAAAGATGGAAATGAAGTCAAGACATGTAATTAAAGCTAAATCGAAGACATGTAATCTTGATTTCTTTTGAGTCTTAGGAACAAAGTGTAATTGAGCATACTTGAGCTAAAATCAACTTAATCACACACTAGGTTCCTTATAGAAGTCACACACGAAATTTCACATAATTTGGACTTCAATAGATCACCCAAACTTAGACCGGAAAACACCAAAACCTGAACTACAAAAGTCTGCCAACATTCGGTCGACCGAGTGATCATGTCTCCTGTTTGTGTTTTCACTGCCCATATTCGGTCGACCGTGTTTTACCTTTCGGTCGACCGTCTGATCATATTTTCCCGACCGTTACTTTTGTCGTATATACCCAACAATCGTATTCGTATTAAACCAAAAATACCCCAAATGTATTTCATGTATCGGTCGACCGAGGACCACGATCGGTCGACCATTTGTCCATCTCTTAACAAACCCAAAGTGCATGTCCATAGTCGGTCGACCGCCAAACTTGTTTCGGGCGACCGTTCTCACATTTGTTTGTCACCCCCAAAGTGCCTGGTCGAAATCGGTCGAACGAACCCTTTCTTGTGTTCGACCGATGACTTAAGTTTTCTTAAGTCGTAGAGTTGGGCGGTCGACCGTTGCTTAACCGGTCGACCGAATCTTGTGCATAACTGCCAAACGGTCGACCGTTCGTCCCGATTCGGTCGACCGATTACAGCCAGAATTGGGTCCTGTCTTTTCTGTTTTGTGTAATCACACTTCAACTCATACCCAATCAATCCCAACGGCTCTATTCTCTCTAATGCCTATATAAGGAGTTGTAAAACACATTTTAACACAACTCTCCCACTACAAACTTGTCCCAAACTTTAGAGAGAATCCCAAACACTCAAAGCTACAAACCTTCCACACTTAGTGATCATTTCTTAATCCTACTCAAGTGTGCTCAAGATTTAGAGAGTGTTGCTCCACTCAAGTTCTCATTTGTTGTCAAAAGAGTAAAGGCTCCGGTGAAAGCCCGAAGCATCCTTCTCGGATTGTGAGAAGAGGATTCCAAGCTCGGCGAGGGTTGTTCGCGAGTTTGACGGTTGTAAAGGCGTTCTCTCCCGGCCCGGAACGGGGAGTGGTTAGTGAAGTCGTGAGCGGAGCTCGGTGATCCGAGCGGAGCTTGCAAGAGAGGACTAGGACCCGGGTGGGGTGCCGAACCTCTATAAAAACGCCGAGTCGATTTGTGGTTTGCATTTTCCTACACTTGCTTGTTTTAGTTTAAATTCCGCTGCATTTCTTTGATCGAATAAACAAGTAGGTAATTAGGTGATTAGCATTAATTGTGGACCCATAAACCCACACGATCCTACACAACTTTGCTCATAATCAGGTTTGCAAACTCCATAAATTTATTTACGGATTGAAACATTCTCCCAGAACATGGTATGCAAAACTCAGTCTCTCTCTTCTTTAATTTGGCTTTACTAAATGTTCCGTTGATGGATCTATGTTTACCAAAAACTATAACAATATCACCACAATCATTCTTGTTTATGTAGATGACATCATAATCACAGGAAATAATGACGATGAAATCAACCTTGTAAAATCATATTTAAAATCCAAGTTTGACATCAACGATCTAGGAATCATGAAATATTTTTTGGGCATTGCTCACATATTCTATGAAAGGTCTATTATTATCTCAATGAAAGTATGTATCAGATCTTCTAAAATAAACCGGTAAAGTAGGATCCAAACCGAAAGGTAAGTCCCAACGAGGGAGAACCCCTACATAATATAGGACAAATCCAAAAAAGAGTATGCAAGCTCATTTATCTCACTCTCACTAGACCCGACATCACTTATGTTGTCACCATAATTAGTCAATTCATGCATGCTCTAAACACCCAACACCTCGATATAGTAGACAAAATCCTCAGATATCTATAGAAAACCCTAGGCCAAGGAATATGGATGAAAAGAAATAATTCTATTTCAATAATTCGTTACTCTGATGCAAATTGGGCTGATAGTCATGATTGCAAGTCAACCACAGGGTTTTGCACATTTGTTGGTGGAAATCTTGTCATATGAAGATTGTCACTACTAGTGCCATGGCATCCACTACTAGTGAACTCGTTTTGCTCAAACAATTTCTCAAAGACATGAAGATTCCTTATCAAATGCCTTTGCAAATGTACTATGATAACAATGCATCTCGACACATTGCCTCCAACCCCGATTTTCATGAACGGACTAAACATATAGAAGTCGATTGTCACTTTATCGGGGAAAAAATCCAAGCTAAATAAATTGAGGTTCCCTATGTCCAAAGCAAGGACCAGCTCGTAGATATCTTCACCAAGCCACTAGATCAAAAACAATTTTATAGCATTCTCGACAAGTTCGGATCCTTCATCCTCTTCCGGACCCAATTTCAGGGGGAGTGATAAAACCAACAGGTGGCTCAGATCAACAGTCATCACTACTTAATAAGGAAACAAATCTTCTTCTATCTCATTCATTATACAAGGAAACATTTATGACCACGCATTAAGCAAATCAATGTAATAGCAAATAATTCAAATGCGTATTTGTCTAAGTCGTATATATGTATACACAATTTTTTGTAATATACGATATAATCAAATAAACATTCAAACCACCAAATTCAATAGCTTTGGTCCCTGCCATGAACTCCTCCACCTTTGTGTAGACAACATCACGGTGTGTATTTGATTGATTCGTTTTATATTAACCGCAACTGCACGACCGCGTTGAAACGGTGGCAAATACGGGTCGATCCACAGGGAGGTGTGTCGACTTTTGGTTTGTATGAAGGCGAGTGGGAAAGAAAGGAGAGAAAGGTTGGTTACACTAAACTACACTAACATGCAAAAAGAAAATGGAAGAGAAGCAATCAAACTAAACCCCATAGGGGTAGAGAAAAGAGTGTGAATACAAAGATATGTGTATGTGTGTGTGTTCAATTAAGCTCATCAAAACATGTAGTGCATGAAAACATAAAACTACATCCAAAATTGCCTCCACATGAAATAAGATAACACAATATCATAAAAGCATACAAGACAATAATTGGAATGAAGCTAAATGAACTCATGTATAAAGACTATACCCTATTATTCCTCCACATGAAATAAGATAACCCAATATCATTAAAACATACAAGACATTAACCAAGGTAAAGGCAACAAGAGCACATGCAACTACAAGTCGTGTTTCCAATATTAATTCCATCTTTATCCTCACCTCATCATTCCCCATAAAATAGGTCCAGTAGTCTAAGCATATGCTAAGCTTCATTCAAGAGCATTAGCATATCAAAGACAAGAGTGAAATCTCATTAGATTGTTATAGAAATCATATAAGGCTCAAAAGTTTAAGATAACACACACCACTACATCACATAATCATATCACATATTTCTCCACCCCCAAATGGGGATGGAACTACTCACTAATCATTACACTACAAACTAAATTAACAAAATGAAACATTCTAATGAAAGGCAATTAAACTAAGCAAACAAGAAATATTAAAGAAGCTGAAAAGAAATTAAACTAAAGAAGCATGCAAGAATTAAAAGACGAGACAATATTAAAAGGAACTAAAAAATTATTTTATTAACATGACTCATATTGCAAGTGGTATTCTTCTCCACCTTGAGTTTTGCTTGAAGGCTTTTGCTCTAAGTAGAGAGAATGCCACCAAGCAATGGGTGATTACAATAGAAGGTGAAGAGTTCTATTTATAGCCATAGAAAAAGGTAATCCGGGACAATCCCCCGATATGGGACTAAAAAAATACCAGAAAAAGACTAAGTACACACTAATACGCGACCCACAAAAATCTTAGCGGATTCGGGGCAAAACAGACCGCCAATTGGCGGTCTATATGGTTCGGATCCCTCTGGAATTCCTTCTGGGCTTTTCTGGATGTCTTTGGTGCTCTTTGATGCATCTACGTTGCTTGCTAGAGCTCTGACCCGAATAGAATTGCCAAAATACTCCCCATGATGGTGTGAAGTATTCTTGTTTGCTCATTGGTCCTTCAATCTTACATTCAGGTCCTTCGATCTTGCATCTTAGTCCTTGAGTCTCTCAACTAAGTCATTTTTCATGCTTTTAGGTCCTTTTATGACTCTTCTCTTCAAACCTATTTATTTCTGAAATTCAAACATAAAACTCGTCACGTAGCATTTTTTCGGTGAAAGATAATGGATATAAAATACAAATATAAGCATGAAATGATGTCAATCAGTACTACACTGCTTCCAACTGTAAATACATATCAGTCATTGATCTTCTTCTACATATCATGGTCACCCACGTAATCGGAATCGACATACGTCATCAAATCATTTGTAGATCTTCTAAAGTCAAAATATAATCCAGACAAACCTTTGAGATGCTTCAAGATTTACTTGACCACTTGCCAAAGCTCCTTCCTTGGAATTTTCATATATGGACTGACAAAAATAATGACTTGAGCTATATCCGAACATGTACAAATCATGGGATACAGGAAACTACTCGTTGCACTAGATTATAGAATTTGTGACATATAAGCTTTCTCCTCCTCAAATTCTTGACATAAGTCGATTGAAAGTTCAAAGTGATTGGCCAAAAGAACCCTTTCAGACTTGGCATCCTCCATACTGAAGTAATGCAAAACATTCTCCATAAACTTATTCTAAAATAGGAACAACCTCTTAATCGTTCAGTTTGTACGACCATATCCAAAGAATTTTCTTTGTAGCTATAAGATCTTTGGGCTCGAACTCAACAGATAAAAAGTTCTTCAAGTAAACACAAACATCAAACTTCAAACACAAGAATCCATAACCAACCATAAAATAATCAAATGTTTTTTACCATTGTCAAGGAGTTGCTTCAACCAATAAAGTGATTTTTGAAGAAGACACTCATGCTCTTCTTTTCCCTCTACGAAAAATCCCTCTGAATGTTTCGTGTAGGTTTATTCCTCAAGCTCTCCATATAGGAATGTGGTATTCACATCTAGTTCCTCTAACTTCAAATTATGTATTGCCACCAAACTCAACAACACACATATGGATGTATGTTTCATGACAAGAGAGAATGTCATTTTAATCGACATCTTTTATTTGACTAAAGCCTTCTGTAACTAGACGAGCCTTGTATCTCACATCATAAGTTCCCGAGATACCTTCTTTCCTCTTGAAGACACATTTTCAATTAAAAATCCTTTACCTTTGGGAGGCTTTACAAACTTCAATTTTTATTTGTATAGAGAAGCTCCATCTCCTCATTCAATACTGTAGGCCAAGCAACTGAATTTTGCATCGAAATTTCCTTAAGGTATTATTTGGCTCTCTACAATCTCTAATTTCTTCAAGTGCTAATAGTACATACGCAAGAGTACACTCGATGTATGTGTGCAGATTTCAGCCCGAGCTTAAGTCAAATCACATCTTTCTTTGGTTCATATCTCACCAACTCTCCCAAACGGCTAGTAGATATTCAAGCCTTATAAATAGGAGTTCATACATGAGTTTTAGACATCAAGAGACCTCTCGATACTCCTATCCTTTATGTCTAAACATCACTCATTGTTAAACTCTCATTTTATTACACTTAAAGTCAAACTTCATCACTTGTGTATCAATTCTTATAATATCCAAGTGTTATCATGTCTAGAGTGTTAGTTAGTAATTCCAACTTCAACATCCAAGAATCATTGTTGTGATATTTTTAAAGTTCAAAACCGCTAGTGCTCGATGGTTGTGAAGACGCGGCGAGTACGGGTTGTTGGATCTGTTATGACCTAATCCACTCCTTAATCTATACATAATTTGAAGCAGAAACAATAATTAAAAACAAGTAGAGAAAAGGCAAGCAAACCACAATGAAGACACAACGGTTTTTATAAAGGTTCGGGACCCCACCCGGATCCTAGTCCTCTCTTACAAGCTCCACTCGATCCGAAGAGCTCCGCTCTCGTTTTTATTATCCTCTTCCCGTTCTAACCCGGGAGATAATGCCTTTACAAAGCAAGCTCACAAACAACATCACCGAACTTGGTTTCTTTCTCTCACAACCCGAGAGGATTATCAATGTTACGAGCCGAGATCAAGCCTGGGACTTTGATAGCAAAACAAACGAGTAACAATAACTCTAACTTGAGCACACTTGAGTAGGATATGGAATTTGTTGAAGTAATGAAATTTAATGTTGGAGTGTGTAGGATTTGGGATTCTAAGAGTGGAAAAATTTCTCTCTAATGTGTTGAGGACTTTGAAGTGTGAGAGTTGTGTAAATAAGCTATGGGAACCTCTATTTATAAGCTCCTAGAGAGATATAGTCATTGATATTTATTTGGTAAAGATATGTGTATAATACATAAAATCGAAAACTAAAGTTCAACAAGTCAGGACACCAGCGGTCGACCGGTATGGGCAAGGTGGTCGATCATTTTCTTAAAAATAAGAAAACATTCGAACTGAAGTACAAACCGGCCGAACACTAAGGCTACAAATTAAGTTAACGGTCGAACAAAAACTAGGCCCAATCGACTGTTCAGAGGGTTTTGGCCAGGGTAAAATTGTTAACGGTAGAACACAAAAGAAAGTTCATCCAACTAAAAATAACATGGACTTTGGGCACACAAGTTTGTCTTCATCCAGTCGATCATTTTCTTGGCAATGTTTGACCGGTGGCCAAAATTAAAATAGGGGTTAAGTGAAAATATACAAATACAATCGTTGTAGAATATAACAAGAATAACGGTGATATGAAAATACAGTTTAACGATCAATTCACCAGGCAAAATTGGTCGACCGATGGATCTACGAAAAATCACTAAAGAGAATTGGTGGACTGGTAGAAACGGTCAAGTGGAAAACTTATTTTGGTCAACTATTCTGCATCAACAAGTTAGGTTTAGTTTAAGTGATTTTTCGACTTATCTTTGCGTGATCTATTGAAGTCCAAATGATGTGAAATTTGGTGTGAGATTTCTACAAGGAACCTAGTGTGTTTGTGAATAGGTTACAACTCTTGTATACTCAAGTTCACATAGATTCCTATGACTCAAATAAAAGTAAAATTACATGTCTCCAATTAGCTTGATTACATGTCTTGACTTCATTCCATTCTTCGTTGAGTATTGATCACCAGTAGATGTTAGCACAATACAAGATATATTCTATGCATAATATGTGTTGCATTACATTTATTTGTGAATAAGATTTGGTTACTTAAATCGTGAAAACATAGATTAAGGTCAAAAAGCCAACATGGGTCGTAGCATGAGGAGTTGTATGCGTCCTTGTTGCCACCATACTTGAATGGGAGAGAAAAGGAGATGGAGTGGATTCTGCTAACTAACTAAAACGGACTTAGAATGATTAAAAAAGATAACTAAACCCCATTGGTGTGGAGGTGTGTAGAGGTGTGTGTAAGTGAGTGTTCAATGCAATTAGGCACAAGTGTAGTGTGTGTGGCATACAAGTAGAAGGCATTGTAGAATTTAAGTATACGACACACAACACTACATGGAAAACTATGAACATGCATATTTCACATAAAGTTTAGGTTGGTTTTAGATAATCAAGCATGCAATAACTACCTAGTGTGACCATTAGAGCATCAATTAATCCTACCTACAACCTAAATCATTCATGTAAATGTGCACAAAACATGGATCTAGCATGAGGCAAATACATAATGTGGCCATTATCCCATCTAATACAAGTTTAAGCATGCTTTAGATATAGATCTACATTAAGAACATGGAAATGACACTAATAAGAGGAACTCATCACCACAGAACACATACTCTACATCACCTCCATCCCAAATGGGATAAATCTACTCTCTACTCATAAAAACAAGCATGGGAAGTAAGAACTCTACACTAAACATGCCAAGAATAGCAAACTACTTAATCAACACACAAAATGTAAAAGTACTTGGATAGAAAGGAAGCTAAGAGCAGAAGAACTCAAATCTAACATGAGATTAACCAAAGATTTAGATTAAAATTTTCATTCACCATCATTCATTTGCTTCCCAATTGGGTAAACTAAACCTATTTTTTTCGATTAAGCTTAAACCGTAAGTGCATGGCCGCGATGAAGCAGTGATAAGTACGGAACAAATCCGCAATGAGGTGTATCAACTCCGATTCTTCAGAAATCAAGTGGCAAATAAGGAGAGAAGATGTTTGGTTACACTAAACTAGACTACACTAAACTAGCAACCAACAAACGAGATAAGAGTCAGTAACGAACACCCCTAAGGGGTGGAGTGTGTGTACACATGTAATAAGGTGGTGAAGAATGCATTCGACATGTCACAAGTATAGATTTATTTTCATGCATAGGAAATGTGTATTGATTATGGAAAAACCTATCAATCTAATTACTAACCTAGTTGATTAACATGAACATAAACAAGTTGGATATACAGAACATAAACAAGCATGGGAATTTTTTAAAAGTTGTGGTAAAACTCATCAAGTTAAGTATTCTAATTTAAAAAACAAGCATACATTCACATTCTTCACATATTGCATACAAACAATATTTATTTACATTCTTTGTACATGTATAAACATCTACTCCACCCCCAAAAGGGGATGGAACTACTGACTACACATTAGGCTAACAATTATATTAAGGAAGATAGACATTCTATGTAATTATACTAAGATTAAGAAAACAAAACTAAGCTAAACATGCACACATTAAAACAGACAACATGAAGCAAACAAAAAATTATTTTATTAATGACTCACATTACAAGTAACATTCTCTCCACTTGAGTTTCACTCCAAAGACTTACTCCATGTAGAGAGAATAACCACCAAGCAATGGGTGGTTTACAAAGGAAGAAGATGAGTTCCATTTATAGACATGAAAAAGGCAACTCGGGACAATCCCTCGGTGGGAGACTACTGAAAGATGCCTAAAATGGACATAAACAACATAGAACACAACCAAGAGGAGCCAGGTCAGATCTTGACCAAACGCGACCGCTAACTGGCGGTCTAGGCCCCCCAATTGGTGGTCAAAATTGGTATGATTGAACCTCATTTCATATGTCTTCTTAAATGCTTCAATTCTTCACATGGGGTGTACCCTAATCGGTTGGTTGAGTCTGGGCCCAAATCAAATTGCCAAAATACTCTTCATGATGATGTGATTTGCTTGTTCCAACACTATTTATTATGATTCCGCAATTATTAGAGCATTTATTTTGTGGTTAAAGGGTCATCATTCTTAACAATTGGTATCAGAACATTAGGTTGTCAATTTCATCTACTTAATTGTAGTTTAGCATGGCATCAACTTCATATAATTGCGAGAGATTATCCACAACTAGATCACTAAATGGGATGAATCTACTCTCTACTCATAACAATAAGCATGGAAAGAAAGAAATCTACACTAAACATGGCAAGAATAGCAAACTATTAATAAACCAACAAAATGTAAAAAATTGGATAGAAAGAAAGCTTTGGAAGAGAGGAACTCAAATCTAACATTAGAATAATCAAAGAGTAAGATTACAACCTTCATCCATCATCATTCCTTTTCTGCCAAATTTGGTAAACTAAACTTATTCAAATGGAGGAAAGTGGAGAAGAAGGGAAGAGGAAGGAGAAACATTGCTATTTATAGAAGAAAGGGAGATGTAGATGATGGAAGCAATCTGACGGCTGTAATCGATTTCTCTATGGTCTGGTGCACCCAATTAAACAAGTTCGAGCCACGGGAGAAATTGGATCGGATTTTGACCAGATGGATCCGCTAGTAGTGGATTTTAATACCCTATCGGTGGATCATTTGTGTCTGATCCACCCCGATTTTATTTAGCAACCTAAGTTGTCCATTGCACAGGTGGGGTACACTCCAAGTCCGGTGGTTTAAGCATGTTTGGCTTTAATTGCCCAAATACTCTTCAATATCTTGGAATTGAGTGATTTTTGCGCCAGAAATGTTTTCCTTGCGATCGCACTCTCCGGGTTTCATATAGGTCCTTCCTGAATTGTAGATGGATCCTTGTGAATAACAAAAAAGGTCCACGATGCTTCAATAAGGTTCTTTCTTTTTGCACTTCAGACATTTTTCCCTTTCTCTTCTTTATTAACTAAAACTTTAAACATATCAAACAAACACTCGAGTAACACAAAATTGGGGTAAAATAACTGATATATAGCATGAATATCATATGCTACTAATCACTTAATGATATTATATCAGACATGACTTGTTTTAGGCCTTTGTGATAGGGGGAGCACATAATGTTTTCTCATTAAATTTAGGAGGAGATTCATGTAATCCTGACATTTCAATCTTATGCCTTCAATATTTGCATTTGATTGACGTCAAAAGGGGAAGAATGATAATATATTAATCTTAAATTTATTCATTTATGCATATTGATAGAGGAGCATTATAAACATGCATAGTTCACATATATGAAGGGGAGAAATCATATAGAAAGAGAGAATTATATTTAATCTCAATCATTATGATATATGTTTGCCATAATAAAAATGGGAAGATTGTTGGCTTTTAGGCCTTAATCTATATTAATTTTGATGATTAATCAAACTAATCTCAATCAATCAACTTAGTCAATCAAAGTGGACAAACATGATTACATGCATTACATATCTAAACTTGTATGTGTGCAAACCATCTTAATCAATTGATCAAGATTGTCAAGAGAAGAAGCATTGGGAGAAAGACTCATGATTGTAACAAAGTTGTGGACCAAGACTTGTAACTTTCCATTTATTGAGTCCATAGGCTCAAATGTAACTTCATAACTAAGATTCTATCCCAGTCCAATTCAGACAACCAAATAACCTTGGACCAGTTTTGGATTTGACTCCAACGGTCACACTTGTATTTTGTCTTGGAGCCTATTTACCTCATCTATTTTCAAATGACTAATATCCTATCGGTCAACAGTTTACTTCTTGGTCTCTAGCACACAACAACTCATTCCACATGTCAATATAGTTGTTAAACTCACAACGGATATTTGTTTTCCAATCGTTGGTGCTAAACGACAAATTATTTATCTAAATGACCAAAATCTTGTGATAGAGTCGATTAAATCCTTACTGTTATTTTGGATCGACCAATCGAAGCCAATTTGATCAACTAAAATTAAATAATTTTTTTTTGACAAGAGTTACTCAAAGTTGGTGATCGGTTATCCTAACATTTTTCGGTTATTGATTGCTTAATTTTGACCAAGTCAACTCTTTATTTGGACAACCTTTCCTCAAACGATTGCCTGAATCTATGCAAATTTCTGCCCGAGCTTACATCAAATCATATATTTGTTGGGTCCATATATCACTAACTCTCTCAAACGACTAGTAGAATTTGAAGCCTTATAAATAAGATTTTATACATAAATTATAGACATCATGACACCTCTCTATACTCCTTTGATTTGTTTCCTAACATCAAACTCCTCATGCTCTCATTTTCTTACACTCAAAGGCAAACTTGACCACTTTGTATCAATTCTTATCATATCCAAGTACGCTCAAGTCTAATGTGTTAGTAATTCCAACTTCAACATCCAAGAATCGCCAAAGTTGTAAAGCTTAGAGAAAGCTCCCTCTCGGGTTTTAGAGGCAAATTGAGCAACCCAAGGTTAATCATAAGGTTCATGGTGTAAAACCGATGATCTCGGCGTTGACATGATATCAAATAGTAGAAACTCAAGCAGGGCTCGGTGGATCGACCGGAGTTTGAAATAGAGGACTAGATCATTGTGTCGTCCGCTTGCTCTAACCCTACTAATTTTAATTCTTCATTTATTAGAGCATTTAGCCTATGATTAGAGAGTCATCGTTCCTAACATTAGCCTCATTTGATTATTCATCTTGTTGCTCCACCTGCTTTGGAACACATTTCTCAACACCTAAAATATGAGGATTAATAGCAGAATCTTTTCTTTTAAGGAGGCATAAAACTTTATTGAAAACCACATCTTTTTCAATCATGAGTTTATGAGATTCTAAACACCACAGTCTATAACCTTTCACACTCAGTTGACAATGAAGAGAAATGCACTTTATGAAGAGAAATGCACTGCTGAAGTTGACATGCGCAAGGGTAGGGACAAGCATGTCCTTGCCGTCCATGGGAGGAGCCAAAAAATTGGTAAAGGAAAGGGTAAATCTACCAAAAGTGGTTCAATCAAGAGCAATGGAGTAGGAGGTGCTCATAAGAGTGCCTCGAGGGGGAAATCTCAGAAATCTCCAACTCCCAATACGGAGTGCTTTCACTGCGGTGAAAAATGGCACATCCGGCCAAATTGCCCCAAGTACAAGGAAGACCTTGACAACGGAGTGATTGAACGTCGGCGCCCCAAAAAGGCCAAAAGTATATTTGTTATTGAAATAAATTTAGTCACCTCTGTCCAGGATTGGGTAATTGATACCGGATCTTGTGCTCACATAGTTACTAATGTGCAGCTACTCATGGATAGGAAGGAACTCGTAAGGAACGAGGTAGAATTGAAGGTCGGAAATGGTGCGAACGTTTCTGCGATTGCACAAGGTTCTGTGGTGCTTCAATTATGTAGTGGTTTAAATTTATGTCTAAAGAATGTTTATTATGTGCCTTCGATTAGCAAGAACATTATTTCTGTATCATGTTTAGATATGGATAATTTTAATATAAATATTTCAAATTCTTGCTTGTATATATCGAAGAATGGTGTTTTCTATGCAAATGCATTCATAAGGAATGGTCTCTATTTCCTTGAATTGAATAATAAACAAATCTTTAATATCAATAACAAAAGACTTAAGACCACTCACGAGGATGATACTCTCTTGTGGCACTATCGACTTGGTCACATAAATGAAAAGCGCATCAAGAAATTGCAAGAAGCTAACCTTCTTGGTCTACTTGATTTTAAATCATTGGAGACGTGCCAACCATGTTTAATGAGAAAAATGACCAAAAGGCCTTTCAAGAAGAAAGGTCCAAGGGCGAGTGGCTTGTTGGATTTGATACATTCCGATGTATGTGGTCCAATGAGTACTAGTGCACGAGATGGTTTCAGGTACTTCATTACGTTCACGGATGATTATAGTCGTTATGGCTATGTTTATCTAATGAGAAACAAAAGTGAATCCTTTGACAAGTTCAAAGAATTCAAGAATGAAGTAGAGAACCAACTCGACAAGAAAATCAAGTCTCTACGAACGGATCGTGGAGGTGAGTACTTAAGTGCCAAATTTGACTCATACCTAAAGGAGTTTGGTATTGTACCTCAACTCACGCCTCCCGGTACACCTCAGTGGAATGGGGAATCTGAAAGGAGGAATAGGAAATTGCTTGACATGGTTCGGTCAATGATGAGTCATGCGGAATTACCTCTTTACTTTTGGAGTTATGCACTACAAACCGCGGCTTACACACTAAATAATGTTCCATTCAAATCCGTGGAGAAAACTCCTTATGAGCTATGGAGTGGTAAAACACCGAAGCTCAATTTTCTCAAGATTTGGGGTTGTGAGGCTTACGTCAAGAAATTGATTTCGACCAAACTTCAACCAAAAGCGGATAAGTGCTTCTTTATTGGTTATCCTCGTGAGACAAGAGGATACTACTTTTGGCATATCACCTCCAATCGAGTGATTGTAGAGAGGGATGCCACATTCCTGGAAAAGGAATTTCTGGAAAGAGTAAAAAATAGTGGGAGTAGGGTTGTGCTTGAGGAAACTCAAGATACTCTACAAGATCATGACATGAATGATGACATTCAACATCATGAAGGCCCAACCGAGATTCCTTTGGTTAGTGGGAGCGTGAGTGAGAGACCTTAGCAGGAAATTGTGAGAGAAACTCAATCCTCCCCACCTAGTGTACATTCGAGAATCGAACACGAACCAATTCCATAAGAAATTGTGGAAGAAGTTCGAGAAGTACACGTAGAACCAAAAGTATTTAGAAGGTCAACGAGGGAAAGGAAGAAACCCGATATGTATTTGGGACTTCATGAGATCATGGTACTAGATACCGATGATCCCTCGACCTTTCAAGAAGCAATGGAAAGAAAGGACTCCAAACTATGGCTTAAGGCAATGGAATCCGAAATAGAATCCATGTATGATAATCAAGTGTGGAACTTGGTTGACCTTCCTCAAGGGAAAAAGGCCATTCAAAATAAATGGGTTTTCAAGAGGAAGATGGACATGGATGGGAACTTGACAACCTACAAAGCGAGGTTTGTAGCAAAAGGTTTCACTCAAGTTCAAGGAATTGACTATGATGAAACTTTTTCACCGGTTGCTATGTTCAAGTCTATTCGGATTATGCTCGCTATTGCCACATTCATGATTATGAGATATGGCAAATGGATGTCAAAACGGCGTTCCATAATGGGAACTTGGAGGAGGATGTGTACATGGTACAACCTCAAGGTTTTGAAGATCCAAAGAATTGCATTTTCAATGAAAGATATGGGTGAGGCTCAATACATCTTGGGAATCAAGATATATAGAGATAGATCCTGTAGACTCATTGGCCTCAGTCAACGTGCATACATTGACAAGGTCTTGGAAAGGTTCAAGATGAACAACTCCAAAAAGGGCAGTGTGCCAATGAGTATGGGTGTGCAACTCAAGAAGTCTCAACGTGCGCAATCACGTAAGGACTTAGAGTACATGAAGGATGTCCCTTATGCTTCGGCAATTGGGTCGATCATGTACGCGATGACTTGCACAACACCCGATGTCTCGTATGCTCTAAGCGTGACAAGTCATCACCAATCCAACGCAGGTCCTGAGCATTGGACTTCGGTCAAGAACATCCTGAAGTACCTTAACCGGACTAAGGATAAGATTCTTGTTTATGGAGGACAAAGGGAGTTGATAGCCGAAGGGTACTCGGAGGGTACTCAATATGCATAAATGAATCGTCTCCACAAAATGTAAAAGTACTTGGATAGAAAGGAAGCTAAGAGCAGAAGAACTCAAATCTAACATGAGATTAACCAAAGATTTAGATTACAATTTTCATTCACCATCATTCATTTGCTTCCCAATTGGGTAAACTAAACCTATTTGTTTCGATTAAGCTTAAACCGTAAGTGCATGGCCACGATGAAGCAGTGATAAGTACAGAACAAATCTGCAATGAGGTGTATCAACTCCGGTTCTTCAGAAATCAAGTGGCAAATAAGGAGAGAAGATGTTTGGTTACACTAAACTAGACTACACTAAACTAGCAACCAACAAACGAGATAAGAGTCAGTAACGAACACCCCTAAGGGGTGGAGTGTGTGTACACATGTAATAAGGTGGTGAAGAATGCATTCGACATGTCACAAGTATAGATTTATTTTCATGCATAGGAAATGTGTATTGATTATGGAAAAACCTATCAATCTAATTACTAACCTAGTTGATTAACATGAACATAAACAAGTTGGATATACAGAACATAAACAAGCATGGGAATTTTTTAAAAGTTGTGGTAAAACTCATCAAGTTAAGTATTCTAATTTAAAAAACAAGCATACATTCACATTCTTCACATATTGCATACAAACAATATTTATTTACATTCTTTGTACATGTATAAACATCTACTCCACCCCCAAAAGGGGATGGAACTACTGACTACACATTAGGCTAACAATTATATTAAGGAAGATAGACATTCTATGTAATTATACTAAGATTAAGAAAACAAAACTAAGCTAAACATGCACACATTAAAACAGACAACATGAAGCAAACAAAAAATTATTTTATTAATGACTCACATTACAAGTAACATTCTCTCCACTTGAGTTTCACTCCAAAGACTTACTCCATGTAGAGAGAATAACCACCAAGCAATGGGTGGTTTACAAAGGAAGAAGATGAGTTCCATTTATAGACATGAAAAAGGCAACTCGGGACAATCCCTCGGTGGGAGACTACTGAAAGATGCCTAAAATGGACATAAACAACATAGAACACAACCAAGAGAAGCCAGGTCAGATCTTGACCAAACGCGACCGCTAACTGGCGGTCTAGGCCCCCCAATTGGTGGTCAAAATTGGTATGATTGAACCTCATTTCATATGTCTTCTTAAATGCTTCAATTCTTCACATGGGGTGTACCCTAATCGGTTGGTTGAGTCTGGGCCCAAATCAAATTGCCAAAATACTCTTCATGATGATGTGATTTGTGAAGGATCGTGTGGGTTATGGGTCCACTAATCACTTTTAATCTAATCCCTAACTAATCAAACAATAAACGCAGCGGAAACAAATTTAAAAACAAGTAGGGAAATTAACAGGAAATGCAAACCACAAAGAGACTCGGCGTTTTTATAGAGGTTCGGCACCCCACCCGGGTCCTAGTCCTCTCTTGTAGACTCCGCTCGACTCCGCGAGCTCCGCCTACGTCTTCACTAACCACTCCCCGTTCCGGGCCGGGAGAGAACGCCTTTACACCACAAGCAACGCGAACAACCCTCGCTTGCTTGAATTCTTCCTCTCACAATCCGAGAGGGACACTTCGGGCTTTCACCGAAGTCCTTGCTTCTTTTGACAACACTTGTAACTGAGTGGGATTCACTCTCTAATTGAGCACACTTTGAGTAGGATGAGTATATGATCAAGTGTGTGAAGTTTAGGCTTAAAGAGTGTAGAATTGGGAGCTTTGAGGATTGAGGTTTCTCTCTAATGTATTTGGACAATTGGAGTTGGAGAGTTGTGTTAACAACAAGTCTTGATCCTCTATTTATAAGCTCCTAAGGTTTTCTAGCCGTTGGGGATAGATTTGATTGGGTTTTGTGCAAGATACACAAAGCAGAAAATCGGGCTGCAAATCTGTCCAGAACCGGTCGACCGAAACTACTAAACCGGTCGACCGTTCACTTGATTTCAAGGAGAACGGTCGAACAAAAGAATATTCGGTCGGACAAACGAGCTAGAACTTAACTCTACTTAAGTGAATCGGTCGAACCAAAGTATGGAGCGGTCGACCGAAAAGGGGATTCGGTTGAGACAAAGGTCAATCGGTCGAACGAGAAATGTGTCGACCGATAGCAGGGAATTTTGTTTCTTGAAGAAATGTTCAACCGGTCGACCGAAACAAGGTCGTCGTTCGACCGGTTACCGAATGTATTTTGGGGTTAAGTTTGTTTTATACGAATACGACCGTTATAGGAATACGACAAGAAAAACGGTCATATTAAAATCCGGGATCGGTCGACCGAAAATGTAGAACCGGTCGACCGGTAGAGTTCGGTAAAATCACTGTGGAGAGTCTGTTATAAACCGGTCGAACTGAGAACTGGTTCGGTCGACCGGTTCACACAGGAAATCTGGGTTTAAGTTTATAAGTGATTTCCGACTAAGGTTTGGGTGATCTAATGAAGTCCAAATAATGTGAAATTTCGTGTGTGACTTCTATAGGGAACCTATTGTGTATGTGATTGGTTTTTAACTCTTGTATGCTCAATTTACACATGTTCCTAAGACTCAAAATAAAATCAAGATTACAAGTCTTCATTTAGCTTTATTACAAATCTTGACTTGATTTCCTTCCTTCCATGAGTCTTGATCACCTGTAGAGGTTAGCACATGCAATATATATGCAATGCAATATGTGTGCTACTCTACATCATCATAATTAAGATTAGGTTAATTAAATCATCAAAACATAGATTAAGGCCAAAAAGCCAACAATCTCCCCCTTTTTGATGATGGCAACCTATATCTTAATTCTATCTAAATACATGGAATTTGTATATGTAAACTATGCATATTAATGCTCCCCCTATGGATGTGCATAGTTTTTGTTCAATTTTATGCCAAATTCCAAGTTACCCCCTTAATTATCTCTCCCCCTTTGACATCCATCAAAATTAATAATTATTTAAGACTTTAAGCTTAGAATTTGGATGTCTTGTAATGAAGTTGCTCCCCCTAAATTTTGCACTTCATTACTCTAATAAAAGATATAACATTTAAGCTCCCCCTATCAATAAGGCTAAATGGAAACAATGAGTATGATTCAAGTTAAGTTCATTTAAGTTTCAACTTAAGCCTTATTCTAACATCCATTTAAAATTTGACATTTAGAATCAATGGATGTGATAAATGATTTGCAATGAATAGGGATAATGATTTTCAATGAATTGAACTATATGATATGTCAATTAAGCATATGAAGCTAGATTAGAGCTAATTTAACATGAATTGTATAGATAGGAATTTATACCAATGTTGAATTCGAATTTAGCTCCAATCTCATTTGGTGATGCAACCGGATTTGAATTTGACTCTTGAGCTCACCCGGTCACCACCAATTTCCTCCTCAAGCTCCTACAAGTGTAGACTTAGGTACCCAAACAACTTTGGGTCCTTGAACATTAGCTTTTGGGATCCAAACCATTTTGGTTTTGGGAGCCCACACACTTGAGGAACTATGGTTAATGAACATATGCTTACCATTTAGAGTAGTGTGAGATACATGGTTTTTCAATTTAAAATTGTAACCTAAACCATGTTTAGCTAAGGATTGTCTTTGACTACCTAAAAGCATATCAAGCATTTTTGTTCCTTTAGTGAACATTTCAAGATCTTTTCTTAATTGCATATTTGAGGCTTTAAGATCTACATGTTCATCAATAATGGGTGTTTTACTTAGACTAGCAAGTGATGATTCATTTGATTCAAGTCTAGCAATCACCTCATTCTTTTCATTCATGATTAATTCAATTTGACATTTGAGATCATTTATAGTTTTTCTAGCATTTTTGTTCTTTTCACAAATGATCTCATATTGTTTAACTAAATCATGAAATGCATTTTGTAGCTCATCATGTGTATATGATTCATCATTAGCATTAGAGTTAGAGCTAGCACTAGAATATGATTTACTTGACCATGAATTACTTCTAGTGGAATAAGATTTAGAGGAGTTAGAAGCTACCTCACTTTGTTCATCTTCAATGGCCATGAAGCATGAATGTGCAACCTCTCTTCTACTTTGTAAGGAAGAGGATGATGATGATGGAGATGAAGAGTCATCCCAAGTGGCTTTGTGAGCTTCCTCCTTCCTTTCTTTCCTCTTACTCTTCTCCTTTTCTCTTCTCCTCTCTCTTCTCTCATTTTTCTTCTCCCTCTCTTTTCTCTCATTTTCGCTCTCCTCCCTCTCTTTTTCTTTTTCTCTTTTCTCACTTCTTCTACCTCTTCTTTCATTCTTTTCTCCCTTATCCCTCTTGAGATATTTGAAGAAGTCTTGGGCAAGGACCTCAATGTCCTCTTCTTCCACCCTCCTTGGCTCATCAAAATTTGCATGCAATGCCACCATGGAGTTTTTCTTTGAAGCTTCCTTCTCTCTTCGATGACTCAATTGGAGCTCATAGGCCATGAGATTTCCAATGAGTTCCTCCATCTTCAATTTTGAAAGATCATGTGCCTCTTCAATTGCGACGACTTTATCTTCCCAATCGATGCTAAGTGACCGGAGGAACTTCCTTGTCATCTCTCCTTCATTGATTTTTCTTCCAAGAACCAAAAGAGAGTTAGTGATATCGGTGAAGCGAGTGTTCATTTCGCTTATGTTTTCACCGATTTGCATAGAAAAAATCTCATATTTATGCATGAGGAGACTAATGCGGGTTTCCTTAGTTTTACTATCCCCCTCATGATGCATTTGTAGTCTATGCCATATTTCATGTGCACTAACACACCCTCTAATCCTATTATATTCACCCTCATTTAGCCCACAATATAGAATGTTCATGATTTTTGAGTTCATCTCAATTTCTTTCATTTTGGGCCTAGTGAGTGAATCTAATTCATCTTCATTTGGTGGTGTGTATGGATTTTGGAGAAACATCCAATACTTAAGGTCATTAGAAATTAGGAAAATCTTCATCCTATTCTTCCAATAATCATAATTTGACCCATTAAGCAAAGGAGGTCTAGTGGTGCATAATCCCTCTACATGATTAGATGTGCTAGCCATGCTAAAAATACGATTAAGTATAGAATTTAGCTAACAAGGCTCTGATACCAAATGAAGGATCGTGTGGGTTATGGGTCCACTAATCACTTTTAATCTAATCCCTAACTAATCAAACAATAAACGCAGCGGAAACAAATTTAAAAACAAGTAGGGAAATTAACAGGAAATGCAAACCACAAAGAGACTCGGCGTTTTTATAGAGGTTCGGCACCCCACCCGGGTCCTAGTCCTCTCTTGTAGACTCCGCTCGACTCCGCGAGCTCCGCCTACGTCTTCACTAACCACTCCCCGTTCCGGGCCGGGAGAGAACGCCTTTACACCACAAGCAACGCGAACAACCCTCGCTTGCTTGAATTCTTCCTCTCACAATCCGAGAGGGACACTTCGGGCTTTCACCGAAGTCCTTGCTTCTTTTGACAACACTTGTAACTGAGTGGGATTCACTCTCTAATTGAGCACACTTTGAGTAGGATGAGTATATGATCAAGTGTGTGAAGTTTAGGCTTAAAGAGTGTAGAATTGGGAGCTTTGAGGATTGAGGTTTCTCTCTAATGTATTTGGACAATTGGAGTTGGAGAGTTGTGTTAACAACAAGTCTTGATCCTCTATTTATAAGCTCCTAAGGTTTTCTAGCCGTTGGGGATAGATTTGATTGGGTTTTGTGCAAGATACACAAAGCAGAAAATCGGGCTGCAAATCTGTCCAGAACCGGTCGACCGAAACTACTAAACCGGTCGACCGTTCACTTGATTTCAAGGAGAACGGTCGAACAAAAGAATATTCGGTCGGACAAACGAGCTAGAACTTAACTCTACTTAAGTGAATCGGTCGAACCAAAGTATGGAGCGGTCGACCGAAAAGGGGATTCGGTTGAGACAAAGGTCAATCGGTCGAACGAGAAATGTGTCGACCGATAGCAGGGAATTTTGTTTCTTGAAGAAATGTTCAACCGGTCGACCGAAACAAGGTCGTCGTTCGACCGGTTACCGAATGTATTTTGGGGTTAAGTTTGTTTTATACGAATACGACCGTTATAGGAATACGACAAGAAAAACGGTCATATTAAAATCCGGGATCGGTCGACCGAAAATGTAGAACCGGTCGACCGGTAGAGTTCGGTAAAATCACTGTGGAGAGTCTGTTATAAACCGGTCGAACTGAGAACTGGTTCGGTCGACCGGTTCACACAGGAAATCTGGGTTTAAGTTTATAAGTGATTTCCGACTAAGGTTTGGGTGATCTAATGAAGTCCAAATAATGTGAAATTTCGTGTGTGACTTCTATAGGGAACCTATTGTGTATGTGATTGGTTTTTAACTCTTGTATGCTCAATTTACACATGTTCCTAAGACTCAAAATAAAATCAAGATTACAAGTCTTCATTTAGCTTTATTACAAATCTTGACTTGATTTCCTTCCTTCCATGAGTCTTGATCACCTGTAGAGGTTAGCACATGCAATATATATGCAATGCAATATGTGTGCTACTCTACATCATCATAATTAAGATTAGGTTAATTAAATCATCAAAACATAGATTAAGGCCAAAAAGCCAACAATTTGCTTGTTCCAACACTATTTATTATGATTCCGCAATTATTAGAGCATTTATTTTGTGGTTAAAGGGTCATCATTCTTAACAATTGGTATCAGAACATTAGGTTGTCATTTCATCTACTTAATTGTAGTTTAGCATGGCATCAACTTCATATAATTGCGAGAGATTATCCACAACTAGATCACTAAATGGGATGAATCTACTCTCTACTCATAACAATAAGCATGGAAAGAAAGAAATCTACACTAAACATGGCAAGAATAGCAAACTACTAAATCAACCAACAAAATGTAAAAAATTGGATAGAAAGAAAGCTTTGGAAGAGAGGAACTCAAATCTAACATTAGAATAATCAAAGAGCCACGGGAGAAATTGGATCGGATTTTGACCAGATGGATCCGCTAGTAGTGGATTTTAATACCCTATCGGTGGATCATTTGTGTCTGATCCACCCCGATTTTATTTAGCAACCTAAGTTGTCCATTGCACAGGTGGGGTACACTCCAAGTCCGCTGGTTTAAGCATGTTTGGCTTTAATTGCCCAAATACTCTTCAATATCTTGGAATTGAGTGATTTTTGAGCCAGAAATGTTTTCCTTGCGATCGCACTCTCCGGGTTTCATATAGGTCCTTCCTGAATTGTAGATGGATCCTTGTGAATAACAAAAAAGGTCCACGATGCTTCAATAAGGTTCTTTCTTTTTGCACTTCAGACATTTTTCCCTTTCTCTTCTTTATTAACTAAAACTTTAAACCTATCAAACAAACACTCGAGTAACACAAAATTGGGGTAAAATAACTGATATATAGCATGAATATCATATGCTACTAACCACTTAATGATATTATATCAGACATGACTTCTTTTAGGCCTTTGTGATAGGGGGAGCACATAATGTTTTCTCATTAAATTTAGGAGGAGATTTATGTAATCCTGACATTTCAATCTTATGCCTTCAATATTTGCATTTGATTGACGTCAAAAGGGGAAGAATGATAATATATTAATCTTAAATTTATTCATTTATGCATATTGAGTACCCTTCGGCTAATAACAGCTTCAATATGGTCAATATGCATAAAGGGGAAGAATGATATGTCTCGACCGATAACAGGAAATTCGTCTGTTCGTTTTCGGTCGACCGAGTTATTTCGGTCGGTCGACCGAACATTGCGATGAAATGTTTTTGTTATGAACGGTCGACCGAGTATATCAGTCGGTCGACCGAAACTTGGTCTAAACGGTCGACCGAACCTCCAAACGATCGACCGGTCCAAACGGTTTTTGCAGAATTAATTTAAGAATTAATTAGATCATGCATGGAATTGGTCCATAACTGATTTAATTCGTGGCTGAGATTATTTGATAGCAAATAATGGATGGTTAGATGTAAGTTTGCATGAAATCGTGGGCAAGAGGTTGCACATGAATAGGTAATTTGGAGAGAACTTATAAATACAAGTTTATCTCATTACCTCATTAATTAATTCATTATCTTCTTGTGCAAACATGTCTCTCCATAATTCTCCACGAATTTCCTTAATTCTTGAGTTTACTTTTAGTTTTCAGAGATCTTCTTCTCAAGGGAACTAAAGATGGGTTAGTAGTTAGATTCTAAACCCTATTGGAGATTGAGAGGCTAGCTCTTCTCTCTCCGATCCTGTTTAGAGTTTGGTGAATACTCGGGGTCATCCGGCGCAACGATAAGCATCCTCAACGTCTCCGGATCTTCAAGAAGTTTTAGAGCCCATGCTTGTTTTAATAAAGTTTTGAAACTAGTTATTGAAACAAACCGATGCATGTATGAAACAAATCATAGAAAATTGTATTTGATCCTTATTGTGCATAATTGTTTTTCGAAAATATATATGTGCAATTAAACTAGATATCCTACAGTAAAAACCTGGAGAGACCTGATCATAAAGAAAATATATTGTTTAAAAAAGTGGATAATCTTATGAACCGAAGGAGTAATTAAACAATTTAGACCAAACGAGTGAACTAACAACTCCGGGTGTGCCCTACATATTTAATTAATGAACGTAAGCTCCTGCAAATTTGGGGTTGATCCGACCCAAAAGATCCGCCACTGGCGGATTAGGTTGGTCAGTTTGACCCCTAATTTCTCCAGTGGGTCAGGTTGTTAGGTTAGAGCATGAAGAAACATCAAGATCTGATTTGCAGCTGTCCGATTGCACCCAGATTAATCCATATCCTCCAATTTTCTATAAATACACTTTATCCTTCTTCCTCCCCTCTTCCTTCCTCTCCTCATTAGGTTGACTTTATTTCTTGTTTAGTATAATAAGTTTTGTTTCATGTTTAGTAGAGTAGTGGAGAAGAGGAGAAGCACCATTTTGTAATCTTTCTAAATAAAGTTTTAGTTTCATGTTCTTTATGTTTTTGTCTTTCATTTGATGCAATTTTTATTCCATTGCTTTGGTTAGATTTAGTTTTCTTTACTTGTTCATGTGTTGTTTTTTTGTTGTTTTTTTGTTATGGATATGATTAGTGAGTAATCCATCCCATTGAGAGGGGGGGGGAGGATGATGTGAAGTGTGAATGTTGATAGATTTTTGGGTTTTAACCTTAATCTTGGAACTTCGAATGATTTCCAGAGCCATTTTGATGAGTTTCTCACTCTTGCCTTTGATGTGTCAGTGGTCCTAAGGGATGCTTAACACATGATTTGGTTAGTGAAACCACTTTATGGGGAATGATGAGGTGAGGATAAGATTGAAGTGGATAAAGAGATATGATTAACATGTGAGCATGTGGTTATCTATAGCTTATCTTAAGTAGTGTTTTATATGTTTGACATGGAGCGGACGAGTGGGGATGGGGGCAGAGGGAAGGGTGGAAGAAGAGGAGGGGGTGGGGAGGTGGGGATGTGGAGGGATTGGGGGGAGAGATGTCGAGGAGGTGGTAGGGTTGTGGTGCTAGTTGGGAGGTGGTGGAAGAAGGAGAGGGGGTGGGGACACTACTAGAAATATGGGAGTCACCAACAGATATCCATCGGTGAATTATCCGTCGGTGTAGGATACATAGCACCGACGAATATATTTATCCGTCGGACATTCATACCTATGACGGAAATCAGTAATAACACTGACGGATAATTTCGGTCGGACAAAGTTTTACCATTTGATGGTCTTACATCGATGGATATATACCATCAGTGTAGGTTTTCGCTTAAGAAAAATGCGGGCATTGAAAACTTTTCGCGCAAGAACTTACTCTGACAGATGAATTAGTTAACACCGACGGATAGAGGTCATAGGTGTACAAGTTCTTCAAAGCACCGAATAATATCCATCGGATATTACTTTGAAAATCGACCATTTCTTGGGCTACTCCACCGACAGAGCATAAAATAACACCAACGGCTAGAGTTCATCGGTGTAGGCTATATTTGGAGCCCAAGCCGGACGACTCTTCTGTTTCCTTTCTTCTCCAACCAAAACCCTAAATCCCGATCCTAACCCGCCGCCCTCCTCTATGTGTACCGCCCTCCTTGCCGCTCCTCTATGCTCACCGCCCTCCCCAGGTAGCCCCCTCCCGCCCCTCCGAACACCCCCTTCCATTCCCCCAAACAACCCCCTCCACTTGCCGACCATACCCCGCTCCTCTTTCGACCATCCCCTTTCTCCAGACCCACCCCCCGACCACCCCCGACCTAGTCCCACTCCCACCTCCCAACCCACTCCCCAAACTGACCCAACCTTTTCCCTACCCGACCAACCCCTTATCCCCAGCCCGACCCCCACCCAACCCAGATTCCTCCCTGATCCCCAACCCCAAACTTGACCCGCATGCACGATCCCAGCCCCAAACCCGAACCCTAGCCGCAAATAAGGCCCCAAACTCGACCCCTAGCCAGAAAACCCAACTCGAAACCTGACCTCATATGATAATTTCACCTCTTGTCAAATTTCGGTTTAACCCCTACAAAATTTGACATTTCGGGATTAGTAGTAAATCCACAACTTATGTAACATATTATCCTATGTAATGATCAATCATTACACCCCATAATATTTACATCACATATGAATTTAATTTAGATTCTAATTATGTTATTAATCACAACATAATTTTGATTTTGCTTGTTCACCCCATGTGTCATATTTTCTACATGAAACCCGACACATCTTATGAACTCAAAATCCCCATTTCTTGTTTCCCAGTTTTGCGGTGTGACCTATGGGAGGACCTAAACTAAGTTGGCAGTGATATTAAAGGCTTAATATCACAAGCTATAAGCGGTATCTAGCTACACATTATAGCTCCCAATTAGTTAGATGTCTTAATTCCACTCGAACCAAAACCCGATCCTATTTAGTGATGGCGTGCACCACTTGTGTCCGTCCCTTGCCTCATGATATTAAGAATACACACAAAGTAGTATTGTGTCATCTTTGTTGGCTTTTTGGCCTTAATCTTATGTTTTGATGATTTAATCAACCGAATCTTAATTAGAGTAGCACACACTATGCATTGCATATATATTGTATTGTGCTAACCTCTACAGGTGATTAAGACTCAAGAAAGATGGAAATGAAGTCAAGACATGTAATTAAAGCTAAATCGAAGACATGTAATCTTGATTTCTTTTGAGTCTTAGGAACAAAGTGTAATTGAGCATACTTGAGCTAAAATCAACTTAATCACACACTAGGTTCCCTATAGAAGTCACACACGAAATTTCACATAATTTGGACTTCAATAGTATTGGCCTTTTGGCCTTAATCTTATGTTTTGATGATTTAATCAACCTAATCTTAATTAGAGTAGCACACACTATGCATTGCATATATATTGTATTGTGCTAACCTCTACAGGTGATCAAGACTCAAGAAAGATGGAAATGAAGTCAAGACATGTAATTAAAGCTAAATCGAAGACATGTAATCTTGATTTCTTTTGAGTCTTAGGAACAAAGTGTAATTGAGCATACTTGATCTAAAATCAACTTATTCACACACTAGGTTCCCTATAGAAGTCACACACAAAATTTCACATTATTTGGACTTCAATAGATCACCCAAACCTAGACCGGAAAACACCAAAACCTGAATTGCAAAAGTCTGCCCACATTCGGTCGACCGCAACGTGCCGTTCGGTCGACCGAATGATCAATTAATCCTGTTTGTGTTTCCCTGTCTAGTTTTGGTCGACCGCACCATATCTTTCGGTCGACCGTCCGATCATATTTTCTCGACCGTTACTTTTGTCGTATATACCCAACGGCCGTATTCGTATTAAACCACAAATACCCCAAATGTATTTCATGTATCGGTCGACCGAGGACCACGATCGGTCGACCGTTGGTTCATCTCTTGACAAACCCAAAGTGCCTGTCCATAATCGGTCGACCGCCAAAACCAGTTTCAGTCGACCGTTTAACCTTGTCAAAATCCCCTGCTATCGGTCAACACAATTTCGGTCGACCGATCCATTTTTCCCTCTACCGAAACGCTTGTTCGGTCGACCGGTAATCTTGTTCGGTCGACCGTTTTCTTAATTGACTTAAGTGTTCAGTCGACCGATTCATATTTCGGTCGACCGTATCCCTATCGAACCCAAGCGTTCGGTCGACCGTTGCACCTTTTCGGTCGACCGTTTCTGGACAGATTTGCAGCCCGATTTTCTGCTTTGTGTTCTTTTCACAATATCCAACCAAATCTTGTCCCAACGGATCTATTCTCTCTAATGCTTATAAATAGAGTTGTAAAACACATTTTAACACAACTCTCCCACTACAAACTTGTCCCAAACTTTAGAGAGAATTCCATACACTCCAAACCTCAAATCTCCACACTTAATCATATTTCCAATCTCATTCAAGTGTGCTCAAAGTTTAGAGAGTGTGTTCCACTCAAGTTACATTTGCTGTCAAGAAAGTAAAGGCTCCGGTGAAAGCCCGAAGCATCCTTCTCGGATTGTGAGAAGAAGATTCCAAGCTCGGCGAGGGTTGTTCGCGAGTTTGACGGTTGTAAGGCGTTGTCTCCCGGCCCGGAACGGGGAGCAGATAGTGAAGTCGTAGGCGGAGCTCGGTGATCCGAGCGGAGCTTGCAAGAGAGGATTAGGGCCCGGGTGGGGTGCCGAACCTCTATAAAAATCAACCCGACTTCTTGTGGTTTGCATTATTCCTACACTTGCTTGTTTTGTTTATATTTCTGCTGCGCATATCCATTGCTTAAACAAGTAGGTGATTAGATTAAAAAGTGATTAGTGAACCCGTAACCCACACGATCCTACAAATAGATCACCCAAACTTAGACCGGAAAACACCAAAACCTGAATTGCAAAAGTCTGCCCACATTCGGTCGACCGCAACGTGTCGTTCGGTCGACCGGATGATCAATTAATCCAGTTTGTGTTTCCCTGTCTAGTTTCGGTCGACCGCACCATATCTTTCGGTCGACCGTCAGATCATATTTTCTCGACCGTTACTTTTGTCGTATATACCCAACGGTCGTATTCGTATTAAACCAAAAATACCCCAAATGTATTTCATGTATCGGTCGACCGAGGACCACGATCGGTCGACCGTTGGTTCATCTCTTGACAAACCTAAAGTGCTTGTCCATAATCGGTCGACCGCCAAAACCAGTTTCGGTCGACCGTTTAACCTTGTCAAAATCCCCTGCTATCGGTCAACACAATTTCGTTCGACCGATCCATTTTCCCCTCTACCGAAACGCTTGTTCGGTCGACCGGTAATCTTGTTCGGTCGACCATTTTATTAATTGACTTAAGTGTTCAGTCAACCGATTCATATTTCGGTCGACCGTATCCCTATCGAACCCAAGTGTTCGGTCGACCGTTGCACCTTTTCGGTCGACCGTTTCTGGACAGATTTGCAGCCCGATTTTCTGCTTTGTGTTCTTTGCACAATATCCAACCAAATCTTGTCCCAACGGATCTATTCTCTCTAATGCTTATAAATAGAGTTGTAAAACACATTTTAACACAACTCTCCCACTACAAACTTGTCCCAAACTTTAGAGAGAATTCCATACACTCCAAACCTCAAATCTCCACACTTAATCATATTTCCAATCTCATTCAAGTGTGCTCAAAGTTTAGAGAGTGTGTTCCACTCAAGGTTACAATTGTTGTAAAAGGAAGCAAGGACTTCGGTGAAAGCCCGAAGTGTCCCTCTCGGATTGTGAGAGGAAGATTCCAAGCTCGGCGAGGGTTGTTCGCGAGTTTGAAGGTTGTAAGGCGTTGTCTCCCGGCACGGAACGGGGAGCGGATAGTGAAGTCGTAGGCGGAGCTCGGTGATCCGAGCGGAGCTTGCAAGAGAGGATTAGGACCCGGGTGGGGTGCCGAACCTCTATAAAAATCGACCCGACTTCTTGTGGTTTGCATTATTCCTACACTTGCTTGTTTTGTTTTAAATTTCCGCTGCGCATATCGATTGCTTAAACAAGTAGGTGATTAGATTAAAAGGTGATTAGTGAACCCATAACCCACACGATCCTACATTTGGTATCAGAGCCTTGTTAGCTAAATTCTCATACTTAATCGTATTATTTAGCATGGCTTCTACATCATCTAATCACATAGAAGGATTATGCACCACTAGACCTCCATTGCTTAATGGGTCAAACTATGATTATTGGAAAAATAGGATGAAAATCTTTTTAATATCAAATGACCTTAAGTATTGGATGTTTCTCCAAAATCCATACACACCACCAAATGAAGATGAATTAGATTCACTCACTAGGCCCAAAATGAAAGAAATTGAGATGAACTCAAAGATAATGAACATTCTATATTGTGGGCTAAATGAGGGTGAATACAATAGAATTAGGGGTTGTATTAGTGCATATGAAATATGGTATAGATTGCAAATGCATCATGAGGGGGATAGCAAAACTAAGGAAACCCGCATTAGTCTCCTCATGCATAAATATGAGATTTTTTCTATGCATATCAGTGAGAACATAAGCAAAATGAACACTCGCTTCACCGATATCACTAACTCTCTTTTGGTTCTTGGAAGAAGATTAAATGAAGGAGAGATGACAAGGAAATTCCTCCGGTCGTTAAGCCACGATTGGGAAGATAAAGTGGTTGCAATTGAAGAAGCCCATGATCTTTCCCAACTCAAAATGGAGGAATTAATTGGAAACTTGATGGCTTATGAACTTCAAATCAATCATCGGAAGGAGAAGGAAGCCACCAAGAGGATATCCACCTTGGCATTACATGCAAACCTTGATGAGCCAAGGAGAGTGGAAGAAGAGGACATTGAGGTCTTAGCCAAAGACTTCTTCAAATACCTCAAGAGAGATAAGGGAGAAAAGAATGAAAGAAGAGGTAGAAGAAGTGAGAAAAGAGAAAAAGAAAAAGAGAGGGAGGAGAGTGAAAATGAGAGGAGAGAAGGGGAGAAGAAAAAGGAGAGAAGGGAGAGGAGAAAAGAAAAGGAGAAAAGTAAGAGAAAAGAGAAGAGGTTGGAAGCTCACAAGGCTACTTGGGACGATTCATCGTCTTCATCGTCATCCAAATCAACCACACCTTCATCAACAAAGGAATATGCACATATGTGCTACATGGAAATTCAAGATGAAGGAAGTGAGGTATCCTCTAACTCTTACTCTAGTAGATCACATTCTTGCTCATCTAAATCATATGCTAGTGATAGTTCATGTTCTAAAGAAGAAACTTATTCTTATGATGAACTTCAAAATGCATTCCATGACTTAGTTAAACAATATGAGATCATTTGTGATAAAAATAAAAATGCTAGAAAGTTAATCAAAGATCTCCAAAGCCAAATTGAAACATGCATGAATGAGAAGAATGAGGTGATTGCTAAATTTGAAAAGAATGCATCAAATTTTGATAAATTAAAAGCAACACCTATAGATTGTGAACAATTAGATCTTCAAGCATGCAATGTGCAATTAAGAAAAGATCTAGAAAAATTCACACATGGAACTAAGATGCTTAACATGCTATTAGGTAGTCAAAGACAATCTTTGCAAAAACATGGGTTAGGATACAATGAAAAATTGAAAAACCATGTATCTCACACTACTCTAAATGGAAAGCATTTAGTTGTAAACCATAGTTCCTCAAGTGTGTGGACTCCCAAAACCAAAATGGTTTGGGTTCCCAAAGCTAACATTCAAGGACCCAAAGTTGTTTGGGTACCTAAATCTACTCTTGTAGGAGCTTGAGGAGGAGATGGGTGGTGACCGGGTGAGCTCAAGAGTCAAATTCAAGTCCGGTTGCATCACCAAATGAGATTGGAGCTAAATTCGAATTCAACATTGGTATAAATTTCTATCTTTGAAATTTCTGAAAATTTAGCTCTAATCTAGTTTTATATGCTTAATTGTCATATCTTTATAAGTTTAATTCATTGGAAATCATATACCCCATTCATTGCAAATCATATATCATATCCATTGATTTTAAATGGATGTTAGAATAAGGCTTAAGTTGAAACTTAAATGAACTTAACTTGAATCATACTCATTGTTTCTATTTAGCCTTATTGATAGGGGGAGCTTAAATGTTATATCTTTTATTAGTGTAATGAAGTGCAAAACTTAGGGGGAGCTACTTCATTACAAGACATCCAAACTCTATGCTTAAAGTCTTAATTAATTATTATTTTTGATGGATGTCAAAGGGGGAGAGATAATTAAGGGGGTTAAGGGGGTAACTTGAAAAACTTGATAAATTTTGAACAAAAACTATGCACATCCATAGGGGGAGCATTTATATGCATAGTTTACATATAAAATTTTCAAGTATTAAGATATCGGTTGCCATCATCAAAAAGGGGGAGATTGCTGGCTTTTTGGCCTTAATCTTATGTTTTGATGATTTAATCAACCGAATCTTAATTAGAGTAGCACACACTATGCATTGCATATATATTGTATTGTGCTAACCTCTACAGGTGATTAAGAATCAAGAAAGAAGGAAATGAAGTCAAGACATGTAATTAAAGCTAAATCGAAGACATGTAATCTTGATTTCTTTTGAGTCTTAGGAACAAAGTGTAATTGAGCATACTTGAGCTAAAATCAACTTAATCACACACTAGGTTCCCTATAGAAGTCACACACGAAATTTCACATAATTTGGACTTCAATAGATCACCCAAACTTAGACCGGAAAACACCAAAACCTCAATTGCAAAAGTCTGCCCACATTCGGTCGACCGCAACGTGCCGTTCGGTCGACCGGATGATCAATTAATCCAGTTTGTGTTTGCCTGTCTAGTTTCGGTCGACCGCACCATATCTTTCGGTCGACCGTCAGATCATATTTTCTCGACCGTTACTTTTGTCGTATATACCCAACGGTCGTATTCGTATTAAACCAAAAATACCCCAAATGTATTTCATGTATCGGTCGACCGAGGACCACGATCGGTCGATCGTTGGTTCATCTCTTGACAAACCCAAAGTGCCTGTCCATAATCGGTCGACCGCCAAAACCAGTTTCGGTCGACCGTTTAACCTTGTCAAAATCCCCTGCTATCGGTTAACACAATTTCGTTTGACCGATCCATTTTTCCCTCTACCGAAACGCTTGTTCGGTCGACCGGTAATCTTGTTCGGTCGACCGTTTTATTAATTGACTTAAGTGTTCAGTCAACCGATTCATATTTCGGTCGACCGTATCCCTATCGAACCCAAGTGTTCGGTCGACCGTTGCACCTTTTCGGTCGACCGTTTCTGGACAGATTTGCAGCCCGATTTTCTGCTTTGTGTTCTTTGCACAATATCCAACCAAATCTTGTCCCAATGGATCTATTCTCTCTAATGCTTATAAATAGAGTTGTAAAACACATTTTAACACAACTCTCCCACTACAAACTTGTCCCAAACTTTAGAGAGAATCCAAAACACTCAAAGACTCAAATCTCCACACTTAATCATATTTCCAATCTCATTCAAGTGTGCTCCAAGTTTAGAGAGTGTGTTCCACTCAAGGTTACAATTGTTGTAAAAGGAAGCAAGGACTTCGGTGAAAGCCCGAAGTGTCCCTCTCGGATTGTGAGAGGAAGATTCCAAGCTCGGCGAGGGTTGTTCGCGAGTTTGACGGTTGTAAGGTGTTGTCTCCCGGCCCGGAACGGGGAGCGGATAGTGAAGTCGTAGGCGGAGCTCGGTGATCCGAGCGGAGCTTGCAAGGGAGGATTAGGACCCGGGTGGGGTGCCGAACCTCTATAAAAATCGACCCGACTTCTTGTGGTTTGCATTATTCCTACACTTGCTTGTTTTGTTTTAAATTTCCGCTGCGCATATCGATTGCTTAAACAAGTAGGTGATTAGATTAAAAGGTGATTAGTGAACCCATAACCCACACGATCCTACAGTATTGTGTCATCTTTGTCTTAGTATTCATTTCTTGATCTCTTTAAGCTAGTTATAAATATGTGACTTAACTCAAATCACATTGTGCACATTATAACTTTGCTTTATCAAGGGGCCCACTAATATCATCACTCAATTAAGAGGGGCAATGATAGTCTTTTGACTAACTACCTTCTCCAACAAAAGTAGTACTTAACCAACCAATGCCTTTACACTACACTGATCGATAGTTCAAGACACTGATCTAATTAAGTATTCCTTAAGTGATTAGATATAAGTCTCATATCAAAGGACCAAAGACACAGTAAAATATTAATGACACAGAAACACATTTCTATAATATTTTACTTATTAGGTCTATTCAGTATACAAAAGTAATATTTTCCTCTTTTGCATACCCGTGTTGTCACTCACTTGTAGAGCTACAATGATCTATGACCAACACGACAATCTTAACTCGGTAATAATGTTCCATGTTAGTTACCATGATTGCGAATATCTTTTGTTTTATGTAAACCAATATCTTTTAGAGCTCTACGGTTAAGGACCAAGAGCCTCTTCCTTAACACTTCTAAAAGACGAATAACATAAACAAGGAACAAAATGATTTCTCATTCAATTCATAATAATTGACATTTAAAAGTAAAACTTTTAGAACACATTCCCTTCATATATTGTTATTAAGTATTCAATAAAAAATTCAAATTCCAAAACTACCTTTCATTGGTAAACTTGGGTCGTCTTCTAAAATTTAGAAATCTAACTATCTAATTCTTGATCTTTTTCACACTTGAATCCATATACAACACAAATAAGTTCATTATCATAATAAAATTAAACCATAGAAATTAAAAAGTCACATCAACTAAGTAATAATACATACTAATGCTTAAATCCTTAAAGGTGGCAACCAATTCTTTGTGGAAACCAATGCCTCTACGACATCTCTTTCTAATTGAGAACGAGTGTCATCAATGACTCTACGAGCACAACTAAATGCGGATTCTGAAGCAATTGTTGATACCGGAATTGCCAAAATGTCACAAGCCATTTTTGCAGGGGTTAGAAACCTAGCTTCATGCTGAATCCACCAATTCAAGATATCAAATGACAACTCATTATTTGTTGACCGGACTAAAGGCTCTTCCAAATACATCTCAAGTTCCAATTTTGTTGCACTTGATTCGAACTGACTGTTACTACTAGCATATCCTATAAATCCTCCCCTAAATGGTTGGTTAGGATCATAAGTCATTTCTTCTACAGAAGGACTACTACCAGCACATTGTGAACTACTAGGAGCATCCAAATACTCTGTGAACAACTCATAAGCTTATCTCGTATCTTCTCAATATTTACATCAGCACAAGAATCATATAAGTGACGAATTGCATACTGAACAAACACCATTTTGTAACATGGGTGAAGTACTGAACCAAAACACAATACCAACTACAAGAATCCTAATATTTATCAAACTTCATTTTCATCATAGTTGCCATTGACCGAATGTACTCAATAGGAGTCTTATGACATGTAATCAACATGTAATGGATGTGACAAACATCATTGAAGTAGAAATTAGTAGTGGGATATTATTTACTACCAAAAAGATGAATTGTGATATCATAAAAGACCTTCAAACAATCTCATATATTTCTACCTATATCTCACTCCTTTGGTGTTGGCAACAACTTATAATGATCATCCAATTCCGCTAAATGGTCAAATGCATCCTGAACATCCAAAGCACTATCAAGCATTAGATAAGTTGAGTTCCATCTAGTCAATATCATAAGACACCCTTATTCCCAGTCAACCAAGTTTAACTCAATGCAACCTTAAACTTATTAACCCTATGTAGAGAAGAATTAACATACTTCACACTTTTATGAATCTTCTCCAAAAAAAGATTAATAACTTGCAACCCATTCCTCACAATCAAATTAAGGATGTGGACAGTGCAACGAGTATGAAATAACTCACCATTAAGAGGAAGTGTGTTCTTTCCATTCAACCATGTCTTAATAGTGCACCATTGGTTCATTATTACCAGCATTATCCACAAAAATGTTAAACAACTTTTTATCCATGTTCCAATCCATGATGCAATTTTTAAGCCAATCAACTAAGACATCACTAGTGTGTGGGGTGGTAATGTCCTGAAAGGCAATGATTTGCTTGTGCAATTCCCAATTATCATGAATATAGTGACATGTAACACAACAATATCCACGAGTTTGGTGCTCGGGTGTCCACAAATCAGTAGTGAAGGTGACTACTGGTATTCTCATCAAGAGTTTTATAAAGTTTTTCCTTCCATTAATTGCACATAAACATCAAGGCAATCCTTTCTAACTTTATTGTTTGAACAACACTGATTGACATCATATCATGCATATATTCATGTCTTATATCCTATATTTTTAACCTAAGCAATGCTACGTAATGAGTTTTATGTTAAGTTTCAGGAATAAAATAGGTGAGAAGAAGAGACAAAAAAATGACCTAAGCGCATGAAAAAGGACTGAATTGTGAAACTTATGGACTGAAACAACCTACTCGGGTGTGGGTGCACCACACATGAACAAATCAATCCACTAAGGTGCCATTTGAACTAGGACTGGATTGGAGCAATCCAAACCGCTAATTGGTTGTCCCAAACCGCCAATTGGTAGTCCATTTAGCTCCAAACCCGATTAGGTTTAGTCAGGTGTTAGATTAATGTGTTTTATGTCCATTTATAGTATGCAATTTGTAATGCCTCCGACCTCGCGGGTACGCACACTAGGAAGAAACACTAGTGTCGCGATCAGAGACCTCCGCGATGACCGAAGGAGTTACAATGACAGGCGAACAGAGAAATAATTCAACAAACACGAAAGACATACATGTATACTAATGAATAAAATATAACTAAGAGTAGCTAAACATCCATGTATAAAAGAGTTATTACATCGATCGAGTTTCAAAAGGGAAATATAGTAAAGAAGCAGAAGCAAGCTAACAAGAAGATTGTGGTCGACGTATCCCTCGTGTACAGAATCTTCAACACTCGTCCAGTCTGCCTTGTGGAAACCTAAGTACCTGCAAGCACCGCATTAACAAATGCGTAAGTTTTCAATTAAGAAACCCAGGGTGCCCCTGGCCCAAACAACATTTTACAGAATTATGCATGGAGTCTAATTAAGACAAAAGCATCCGAAACAGAACAGAAATCATCAAATGCAATAGAAGACTACTACTCCATAAGCCGTGCCAGTCGGGGGCACCCGAACCCATTCCTCGAGAGGAACCAAAACACCAGCCTCACTGGTCAAAGGTGGTCACTCGGCAGTGACCCACCGCTCGGCACAAAGCGGTGCGCCGGGTAAGCATCCCAAATCACGGCAAGTGACCTATATGGTGCCATCGTGAAATTGGGAACACCTACCCTGAGACAGAATGACAGCGCGCCTGCCCAGGACTTATCTTATGGCTGGCCTCCCAACGTGAAGGTCTTATACGAATGGCCTCTGAAGGTAGAGGACCCAGTCATGGCCCGTCGGGCCAGAAAACAGAATGTGCCTAGAATTATTAATCAGATTAAATGCAATGCAAGCTACTTAAGCATCTAAAATCTAATGTAGTTACAATATACAGAATGAGCTCAAGGAAGAGTATCTAGATACCCTCCTAACAGCCCTGAACAAATCAGAAATCAGACATCCCAATCAGTAAACAAACAAAGCTCGCAACAACAAACAATCATAACCGGACCGGAAAATCAAGATAACAGCTAATCGTGTCATCCACGGGTCATGGCATGGATGTTATAAGGTCTGATGTCCTAAGAACATACATAACCACAACCCAATACTACACATCAGTAGTATAGCAGTATTAAAAGAACAATAGAACGTGTCTAACAATAGGATGTATCATGATCAAACCCTACAAGCAATCGGTAGTATACCTCATAAATTTCAGAACGTACATGCATAGAAACTTGTGATTCAGGACATGACCAGAGATTATATGGAAAGGAATTTATATGAATATATCAGTAACCCAATATGAGAGCATGCCTAAGAAATTAGGAGTCTAAATATATACGCAATTGATATGTATACGCATGCTTATAGATTTGCATAATTCTAGATGTCATAGGATGAATTGCGTACATTATGGCCAATTTCTGATTTCGTCTAATGTGAGGGCATATCAAGATATATAGGAGAAGACATGAAAATCAGACGTGACCATGAACTAAACCTTGTTGCTGCAAAATCAGGTTGATAAACCCACAGCAACATCCAAGTCTAAACATGCACCTATGCCGATTGTATTAACATATGGGTGGAAATGTGCACTTACTCTCAGATGGAA
Source organism: Triglochin maritima (assembly GCA_963682175.1). Lineage (NCBI taxonomy): Eukaryota > Viridiplantae > Streptophyta > Magnoliopsida > Alismatales > Juncaginaceae > Triglochin > Triglochin maritima. The sequence goes on from OY821786.1 coordinate 15,954,701, forward strand.
TGTGATGAATATATCTTAGGGAATGATTAAATCAGAGTATATACTTATATTATTCATTGCTGGACAAAATCAAAATGAATCATGTTGTATTATTTAGACATATTAGCGAGATCACACATAGATATAAAATCTGAAATCAGTGATGACTTACGAACTATCCATGTAACAAGTTATGGAATCATGCAAGATTAGGTGAACTGAACCAGTAACAATTCCTTTAACTAATGTCTAAACGAAATCATGAAACTATACATGAATAAAACATCTAAATCAGCAAGCACCTCATGCAAGAATTCTGGACAGAATTGCTTAACTCACAGAACACATGATCTGAAATCAGAGATGATCTATGAATTACCAACATAACAATTCATGAAATCATACTAGAAAGAGAACCCACAAATCAGTAACACATACAGAAAAGATAATGCTACAGCAAGTTAAAAACATGCTCCCGGAACCAACAAAAGATCTCAAGATCAAAACACCCGAGTAGAGTTGCAAATCACGCAATATGCATGCAACAGCCCTACCCGACACCCGACACCCTCCCCACTACCCAGCCTCCTCCTCCCCTGGTTTCTTCATCAACCCACCAATAAACTCTAGGAGCTGGTGACGTGCTAATGGGATGGATACCCAGCCAACCGCTGAATCCCTAGCTTGCACCACAATCCACCCCATCGGGTAGAACTCAAGATGTGCAACCCTAGACATCAGAACCGACCAGCCCACTAGTGCTAAACTAAACTCCGTCCAACACCCCCTACTTCCCCTTACACTACAGGGCCAGAAGCATACCTGAGTTGGAGGTTGCTGCTGCTAGAAGATCGTCGGAGAGGAGCTGCTGCAGCCTTCTACACGCCTAGCCTTCTTGCGTGCTGCACACTTGGCTGCCCGGAGTTGTTGCTGGTCAGAACGTGGGAGAGGGAGGAGAAGAGTTGAATTTTGCGTGGGAGGAGGTGGGGAAACAGGAAGGGACGACTAGGGCAGAGAGGATTTTTGTAACAAGCAAGAAGAGAAAAGGAAACTAGTGATTGCAAATATCCTCCCATTAAAACATTCCTTAAACATGATAATTCAAATGTTTCCACACCAATTTGAATTCCCCTTTGCTGACTAGGATGCCACATCATCAAGTCCAGCCCAAACAACCCTACATGCCCCACCCACCAGCAAGGCCGACATAACCAAGTAAACCACACCCGATTGACCCGATCAAGTCAATCGATTACAAAACCGCCCGACGGGTCACACCCACCTACGAGTTAATTTAACTCGCCCAAAAATGAAACGTTTCCCCGGAAAGGAACTTTCCCGACACAACCAAAAACACACGAAGCATACAACAACATAAGGATGATCCATAATCAAGCATAAGGATAAATAAGACATAAAAGTGTTGCAGGCGAGCGAGTCTTACACAATTAGTCCCATACCGGGGGATTGTCCCCAGTTACTTTTTTTGGCTATAAATAAAACTCTTCTTCCTCATTTGAATTGACCCATTGCTTGGTGGTCATTCTCTCTACTTGGAGTAAGCCTTGAAGCAAAACTCAAGTGGAGAAGAATGCTCTTTGTAATGTGAGTCATGTAAATAAAATAATTCTTTTAGTTTTATCTTCATATTATTTCTTTTAATATTTGCATGTTTAGGTTACTTTTTGTCTTTGTAGAATTAATTAGAATGTTGTCTTTTCTTAATATAGTTTGTCGTTTAATGAGTAGAGAGTAGTTTCATCCCCTTTTGGGGCTGGAGATGATGTTTATACATGTAATGGAGAATGGGATGAATGCTATCTTTTCCAATATGTGATGAATGTGATTGTATGCTTGTTGTTTAGATTAGAATACTTAACTTGATGGATTCTGCACTAATCATTAGGTACTTCCCATGCTTGTTTAGGTTCTTAATAAACCAACTTGTTTTATACTCATGTTAATCAACTAGGTTAGTGATTTGTACGATAGGTCTTGCCACAACCTTTAGGTACTTCCTATGCATAAAAACACAACCTACACTTATGTCTTATCGAATGCATTCTTAACCACCTTATCACTTGTGTACAGACACTCCACCACTTAGGGGTTTCATTTCTGAATTTTATCTTGCCTTGTGTTTTGCTTCGTTTCATTTCAATTCTTCTCATGCTTTCATCTTGGTTGTTTGTGTTTGCTAGTTTAGTGTAGTTTAGTATAATAAACTTCTTCTTTCCTTATTTCCCACTCGATTTCTGAAGAACCAGAGTTGACACACCTCCCTGTGGACTCGACCCGTACTTGTCGTGTCTTCACCGATGACGTGCACTTGCGGTTAAAGTTAAAAATATCAATCAGACACTCATATGTTGGTTCAACATAACAAACCCACCTTCTAAAGTATTCATTCTTGCACAATACAAAGGGCAAATCCATCTTCATGATCATCTCAGTAAAATTCTCTTTTTACTTTAGGATCATACTTATGAACCACCAATTTACAAGAGTATTTACTAACAAGTTGTTACCTTATGTCTGCTATTAGTCTACGCATGTAACACTTTTGATGGTTTTTGAGATATGTAGTACCTTTGGAGCTCGCACCGTCGAATACCTTCTTACAATAATTGCATGTGGCCTTGACAGAAGCATCGCTCAACACTTCTCTTATGTAATGTATCCAAACTTCAAAAGTAAATTATTTTTGTCTCTTTGCATCCTTATTGGACTCTCCCACTTCATCGATAGAGACATTTGCACTTCCAACAGGTGTCTCGTTCTTGATCGGTGTAGAACTCGAAACAAGACTTGTTGTAGTGAGAGCAACTGGAGCAGAAGCACCATTTGTAACTGGCCAATCCTCTTCCATGCTGTAAACAATGACACACAATGCAAATTATTAAAATCTAAAGAAAAATTGTTAGTGTTGTGATGAATGTTCAGAAAATAGGCATATGGTGAAAGGGAGGCATAGTTATTGTTGGTAGTTGATTAGTAGCATATCATACAATGCATTCATGCTATATATCCTTTATTTTACCAATATATGTTCTACTCGGGTTGTTGCATGTATTTATGGTTCTAGGTAATAAAGAAGTGAAAGGAAGCAAAAATGACATAAATTTAAGAAGAAATGACTGATTTGGAAGAATCTGGAGTTGTTTATAATGATGCTCAAGGACCGGATTGCAAGTCAAGAATGACCTAGGTTAAAACCCGAAGGAACCTGATTGTAAACAAAATATGTTGGAAAGAAAAGTCCATAATCTCATGAACATGAGGAGTAATTCAACAATTAGGACCAAATGGGCTCGAAACAACACGTCCGAATGCACCCCACATGTAACATTAGTCAACTAAAGATTCTCCAGAAAGTTGGGGCGGATCAGAGCCAAAAGATCTGCCATTGGCGGATCCAAATCCGCTATTGGCAGATCATTTCGGTGTGTTTGATCCCAAATTTCTCCTGTAGGTCGGGTAGTTAGGTCAAAGCACTCCTTAACATCCAGATCTGATTCGCAACTGTTAGCGCCCAGATTAATTAAGATCCTCTAATCTTCTATAAATACACTTGTAATCCATCTTCTTCCTTCCTCTCCTCATTAGGTTAGCTTTATTTCTTGTTTAGTAGAGTAGTGGAGGAGAGGAGAGGGCAAGAACACTTGTAAACGTTTTTCTTCATTAATCAAAATTGTTGTTGTTTACTTCTTGTTTTAATCTAGTCTTCTTTACTTGTTATGTGTTGTTTTTATGTTGTTGTTCCTTTGCTATCATGGTAATTAGTGAGTAATACATCCCCATATGGGGGTGGAGAAGGATGTGAAGTGTGAATGTTGTGAGATTGGTGTGTGTTTAATCTTAATCTTGGAGCTTCAAATGATTTCCATGGTCATTTTGATGGGTTTCTCATCCTTGCATTTGATGTGTTAATGGTCCTAATGGATGCTTAGCACCCACAGCCCCATTCCAAAAAGAGAGTGCAACGTTGATGAAAACCCTAGCTTAAATGGGTTTGTGCCGCAGGTGTGGAACGATCTACTCTACACAGGTGTGGGCTTACAGGCTGCTTTGGCTAGTGGGCCCACTTTATGGGGAATGATGAGGTGAGGATAAGATTGGAGTGGATAAAGAAATAAAATTGACATGTAATCTTGTAGTTATCTTTAACCTTATCTTAAGTAGTGTTTTATATATTTTAATGATGAGGATAACTTAATCCATGTAGAAACACACTTGTGGTTTGGTCTTTATAGATTTCTATGGTATGCATGTCATTAGGGCTTAATTATACACACATATGTATCACACATCTACATTTTTGCATGCATTCTCCACCTCATACGGGACTAGTTTATTAGTTTTTGTTGATTTGAGTCGCATTCGTCACGTAGTTTAGATACTTTCAATCTCCATTTTTCTTCCCCCACTTGAGTATGGTCATCGTCAACCCGCACTCACTCCTCGTGGACACGACCCGTACTTGTCACCGCTCCAACGCGGTCGTGCACTTGCGGTTTTGAACATTAATTTCCCGAACAATAGTTGTTGGGACAATATGATGTTTAATGTCTAAACTGAAAATTCGAAAACATTCCCCAGTGGAAGTGTTACACCGATTACAATAATTTTAAACAAACACAAGATAGGCATCTAACTGGAACACTTATAATTATTAGAAACGTTCTTTGTTTTCTCCTAAATTGAGTTCTTAGATAACTTAACGGATTAAGGTGGCCTAGTTCTATTTTAAAAAAATTGGGACACAAAAAATTGACGAAGGAAAATGATGAATTTATTAATCTTCTTTAATCCAAAGGCACAATTTCTGAACATTTTTTTGGAAACACAAGATGTGGGAGGTGTTAATGCAATCCCAAATAAGAGAGGAAAAGAAAATGGGAGAAAATTAGCTTAGGGAAATCCAACCCAAAATGCAAGACATCAGAATATGGTCTTTTCCTTATGCTCCAACTAAGTTAACTAAAAAATGAAATATCAAGTCTAAATTCACTAACTCCCAAGAACTGGAAAGAAGTAGAATACAAATAAATGGAATGGAAAATGTAGCAATCACGTTCCTGACAAAATGTAGTAATTGGAGACGAAGGTGTTGGAGGTGGAGTCCTACTTCCAGATGACGGTCACTACAAAAAATCAAGATTTTAGCCACCGTAGGCAAAATGGTGGCTAAATTATCCTTCACTGATTAATAAATCAGCGACGGATAGTCATGGTATCCGTGGCAGAAAACCCCACACCCCAACTCCCTCAGATCACCAAAAAAACCCAAACCCAAACCCAAACCCTCGCCATCGGCCATCTCTCCTTCAGTCGTCCCCCCCCAACCCGCCCCACCTTCGACCGTCCCTTCTCCAGCCTACCCTACCTTTGACCGTCCCTCCTCCTCCTCCGCGGCATTCACCCCATGCCCATGTTGTTCCTCCGCTACCCTTACTGTTCGCCCGCCACCATCGCCTTTCACTCGCCGCCTCACCGTTCGTTGGTCGTCACTCGCACCTTCCTCATCTTCTAAGGTGCAATTTGGTTAGATTTGTTGTTCTGATTTGTCTTGTTGGGATTGAAGTTATTTTGATTTGTTGGGATTTGGCTCCTTAGAGTTTGGTTGGGAAATACATGCTTGAGAAAACGTCAACTTCGATTCCACGCCGTTGTTGTCCTTCCCCTTGCTGGTGTTGTCCCATTGAGGTCTGATTTGGGGGGATATGGTCGAAGCCCTCACTTCCGTCTGCTGGAAGAAGCACTAGGTCCTTCCCTTCCCTCTAGGGTTTCCCCTATCCTCCCCTAATCCCCAATCTGCAGGATGCACTGGTGGAGCTCTCCTAGCACAATATCGTCCTCATCGTCTACCTCAAACGCGAGGTGAGTTGTCGGCTTCAGCTTTGTACAATTATATTTGTGATATGTTTGATTGATTTCTGATGTGTGTGGTTTGGCTTAGCTGTTTGTGGTGTATGAGGACAGAGAGGAAAAACGACTGAGGTTTGGATTGAGCTTGGGGCTGTTGCATGCATGCAACTCATTGATCTGAAATGTGGTGGAGGCCACTTAAGGCCTCATGAGGACTCATTAAGGGGGTGTTTGGTTGGTTGGGATGGAATGGAATGAGAATCTCATACCAGACTGGAATGGATTCTCATTCTATGGTAGGTAGGTAAGGTTCTAATTCCTAGGTATGGGCTGGAATGTATTCTAATTCTGGGTCCAAAATAAACAAACCAAACACCAGAATGGAATGAAATCCATTCCATTCCATTCCAGGTACCCCCAACCAAACACCCCCTAAATGTTTTGGTCAACATGGTTGTAGGTACGCCTGGGAGGATTCTTCAACATATTGAAGAAGGAAACATAGTTTACGAGGATTCTTCAATTTTAATACATGTTATTGTGAAATACTACCAATTAGCCTAATGCATTGCTTTGGTTTATACAATTTCAGGTTGCATAATGATTTATGGACGCCCAGCGTTCTGGACGTTGGGGACGTGGATATATCTTTTTTTGTTTTCTATCCACTTCATCATTTCCCATGTCAACATATTTTTTGGTCGATGGTTACTGTGCAATGACATTGAGCGCGTCGGTTGTGCAATTGATGGGATATATGTACGAAACGGTTACAGCGCAAATGACGGATACTATGTAAATGGAGCTCACTCATCAGTCCCGGGATGACGGTGATGTCTTTGAAATCTCGCAAAGATTGTCCTGAACTGGATTTGCGTCCTTAAGTTGATCTTTTAGAGCCTCAGTCCTGCCCTCCCTTTTTAGTGTGATTTCAATAACCTCCCTTATTGGAGTCCCTCATCCCTCTTCTTTTCCTACAAGACCGATGGAAATTATTCCTCACGTTGATCAGCAGAATGATGGAGAGACTTGTTTTTCTTCAACACCATACATTAGGATGGAGTTCAAATCATTCGAAGAGATTCATGTTTTTTACACATCCTTTGCGGATGTTAATGGTTGCAACATCAAAATTCGACAATCTCACTACGTGCATGCCGTTATTAACAAGTGCACTGTGGCATGCTCAATGGAGGGTGCTTCCCCCTAACAAGGGTCAGGGTGAAGTCCATTCACACCTTTCCATGCGTGTTAACTGCCCTGCGCGTATTAGGGTTGCTGGTAACCCGGTAAAAGGTTATGTTCTCACGGATGTTTGTTTGGAACATAATCATGAAATGTTGGATGCTCGTCAACTTCGTTTTCTTTGCATAAAACGTGAAATTTCATATGCCAAGAAAGCTCGAATCACCACAAAGGATGCAGGTGGAATTTCAGCTTCTAAGACGATGCACGCCTTTGTTGCCGAAGCCGGCGGTCATAAAAATGTCACGTTCATTGATAGAGACGTGAGGTAGTGAAAATGTCTATAATCATATTGTGCTTATGGTTACAGGTTGCAAAATGAATTTAGGACCCTCCGTAGTCATTCCGGAGTGTTTTTAATGGCTTTGGAATGACTCTGGATTCAAAATGGTTATAGGTAGCAAAACGAATTTAGGACCTTCCAGAGTCATTCTAGAGTGTTCTTTAGAAAATCACTCTAAAAATGAGTCTGGAATGATTCATCAACAAGTCTGGAAAAACTCTGGAATCATTATGGTATTTTTAGTTTAACATTTGCACACTATCCAAAGCTTTTCCTGAATGTGTTGGAGCCTTGCCAGAATAAGTCATACATATTCAGGTCTTGAATTCTTATGGAATTCTCTAGGTTTCCTCTGGAAATCGTTCCTACGATACACTGACACATTTCCATTGATCCATGGTTTATCCATAGTCATGGTAGACTTTAGCCAGACCAAATTGCACACTTCTATTATGCACAGTGGTCGATGAATTGTATTTTTTTTCCATTTTGTTCCAGAGTGTGTCTAGAGTGAGGTCAAACTCTTTCCAGGAAAAATTCATGTTTATTTTTTACTTGAAATCATCTGGAATTGTAATGGACTTCGTCTGGAATACGTTTGGTCGAGATAGTGTTGCCTATGCATTTTTCCCTAGTTGTCCACAATCATTCCAGGATTTATCCTGAATCATTTTATACATGTTTCCACACATTAATGCATGGTTTCTATACATATCGCAGGAATGTTTTGAATGAAGTTCGTAACTCAAAGCTTGGACTGGGTGACACACAAGCTCTGTAGAACCATTTCACCAAGATGTAGTCTTTGGAGCCAAATTTCTTTTATGTTATGGATCTAGACGACGATTGTCGTTTGAGAAACGTTTTTTGGGCTGATTCTCGTTCACATGCAGCCTATGAAGATTTTGGAGATGCTATCTGTTTCGACACGACATATCTTACCAACAAATATGATATACCATGTGCTCCATTTGTTAGTGTGAACCACCATTTCGAATCTGTTCTTCTAGGTTGTGCGTTATTGGCATGTGAGACCACCGATAATTATATGTGCTTGTTTAAGACGTGGCTTACTTGCCTAGGTGGTATATAATTTTTTCACTCATCTTACATTTTTTAACTTTAACATTATCATTTTCACATATTTAATAACTTAATTGTATAGGGACCCCTCCACCAGCCATCATAACCAATCAGTGTTAAGCCATTACGAGCGTTGTTCGTAATGTCTTTCTAGATTCGAGGCATAGATTTTGTATCTGGCACATCATGAACAAAACTCCTTTCAAGGTACATATGCCCAACAAATATATAATTCTATCTCGATTGAAGGAGTTGGTTTATGATACAGATGATGCTTCTGTATTTGAGACAAGATGGATGAAGTTCATTGAAGAATTTTCCTTACATAATAATTTTTGGTTGTAATCCATCTACGATATTCGTCAATACAGTGTTCCTTCCTTCATTAGGGGGTACTTTTTTGCTGGTATGTCTTCCACCCAGAGGAGTGAAAGCATGAATGCTTTTTTTTACAAGTATCTCACTTCGATGACCTCATTGAAGCAGTTCGTACAACAATATGAGTCTGCTTTGCGTCACAAATATGAGAATGATGCACAGTCTGATTTTGATTCCCGTCAAAAGAGTCCTCACTGATTTCCCAATTGCCTTTCGAGAAGCAATTGTCACAGTTGTACACAATAGGTGCATTCAAAGGATGTTAGCGTCAAATTGGTAGGATCTTGTATTGTGATATTATGCATGTTGTAAAAAGGGACGATGTTCTTTATATTTCTGGTCGAGAACGTGTGCATTTTGACTACTCTCCTAAATTTAAGGAGAAGAGGTTTGAAATTCAGTACTCACCGGTTGATCATATTATGTCTTGTAGTTGTCGTCTCTTTGAACACGAAGGAATTCTGTGTTGTCATGTTTTAGTTGTTCTCAATCGATTCAATGTTTCCACAATTCTATCGCCATACATACTTCGTCGTTGGAGGAAGGACGTCAGACGTAGCTATGAAACTCCCGCTCCACGTGATAAAACGGACTTCAAAATGGATGGAAATGCTAGATTTGATGACATTGTGTGTCGATGTGTGTCGTTGGCTGAGGAAGCATTTGTGTCTCTCGAAGTAGTGGTGAAGTACTTGGACTACATACAAGAGCAAATCTCTATGCATTCCCCTCACACCAGTCGGTCTACTAAATTGTCGTCTGAGAACACGAAACCTGATCAAGTGCTAAATCCTCTTCCTGTTCGCAAGAAAGGACGACCACCTTTCAATCGAAGAGTTTCTAAACAAGAGAAAATCTCGAAGTCTATTGTCAAGAAGAAGTCTAACGATAAAGATCAAATGCAAGGTTGTTTCTCCAATTCATATAATTCTGCGACTAGAGGATCCAGATTATTCTGATTGGGATATGAGAGTTTATAATCAAAATTCGATGTCTGAAATGTAATCACTTTCGGTTGTTAGTTTGTAATACAATCTTTATAATTGTAAAGTATTGTTGGTTTTTGAATGGTGTTTTAATGTATGTGTTTACATGTTAATCAATTGTTAAACTATTATGCTACTCTTCATGCAAAGAAATTTCCAGACCTTGTAGAAAGACCCATTTTTCAGACCCTTATAGATCATTTGCAGACTGTGTCTATATATTCATGTGTTCCAAAATGTCGTAGCCGGTCTGGCATGACGTTGGTCTATCGCTGGATTGAGTATGGAATAACTCTGGACTAATTTTGGACCCTGCATTAACATAGGGTCATTCTCAAATGACTCTGGCTACATTATGGATTCTTTTTGGCACAATGCTGGATTGAATCTGGATTTCTCATTGAATGACCCAGGACTATTTTTGGAACCTGCGTTAACCCAGAGTTCCTTATCGAATGACGATGGATACATTATGGATTATTTCTGGCATGACACCGGATTTACAACTGGATTGATTATAGATTCCTTCTGGAATGACCCTGACCTAACTTTGGACTCTGGGACAACCTAGGTTTCCTTCTTGAATGACCACAAATACATTACAGAGTCTTTTTGGCACGCTACTGGTTTACTGCTGGATTGAGTCCGGATTCTCTTTGGAAGTACTTTGGACTAATTGTGGAATCTGCTACAAACCAAGTCTATATTTTTGCTGACCATGAGTGCATTTGGGTAGGGTCTCAATTCACATATGTTATCTCTTGTGTTTCTTTTCGGCGGTTACTGCGAACAGTAAGAATAAGTCACGTCCCAGGATCATGTAGATATCCTTGAAAACCTTTCAAATCGTGGGGGATATTTTTGGGTCTTATCGTTACACTTGTCCACTACCAAACACCATTTTTATCATGACTTTTCATTTCCACATTCATTCCACCGTATCTCCAGAATGATTCCAGTCCTGTGCCATAACATATTCAGTTTGGGTCCATAGTAGTTCCAGTTCTTTCCAGACGAAATCATTCTGGAATGCCCAATTAGTCGTGAAGAAGGTTCAGTTTGCTGAGTTATCTGCAAATTTGGCTGAACAGAACCACCAAGTAACCATGACGGATTCCCTACTGGAAGAGAAGGATGCGCATCTTGTACTTCGAGACGCTTAATTGGTTGAGAAAGATGTACAACTGTCAGAGTTAAATGAACTTCTGATTGAGAAAAACAAAGAACTATGTCAGCTCAATAATGATTTAGCTCAGAAAAATAAAGAGATGGTTGAAGCTCCTACACCTTTTAATCTACTGGAGGTGTCCATTACACCTATACAGGTTTGAGGTCAGAAAGAAGAAAAATGAGAAGTGTACAAAAAAAGGTTACGAAGGAGAAAATATTACAAAAGACGAAGGGTAAAAATAATGAAGAATATTTCATTCAGAAATTACTCAAGTATAAGGGCCTCCTTTCCTTGGCTCCTTCAACTCCTACTGAACTTCGGTCACTACCAGTTGTGAATGCGGGTAGAGACATAGACCTCACAATCTTGTCTGGGTTATCAGCTGAGGAAAGGAATGTCATTTTGAATTTGGCATCCATAACTGTCGACGTTGGGCGAAGAATATGGTCAAATGATATTGCACAGGTTAACTTTCAAGATTTCAAGGATCTAATTACCAAAGGTTCGGATTTCTCATCCGACGTGAGTATTTTACATCTTCTGTCGTTTCTTTCCAATAACTTTTATTGACAGTTATAATAAATTTTTATTTTACAGGTAATGGATGTACTACTTTGTGTGTTGGAGGAAAGACAACCAAAAAGTCGTGCCTCTAACTATAGAAATTTTATTGTCATTCCATCGACGACTACCTCAGGAATTTCTATTCAGTGCGAAGGATTATACGAAGATATCACTAAAGGGAAATTATTGGCTTGGGACCTCAATAACTCAGTCATCGCACAACCACTTGTAGCCTTAGGGCACTGGTCCTTGCTTTCTGTGTGTGCGGCAACGCAATCAATCACATAGTACAACAACTAGCTCACGTTCTTGACAAAGACGAATATCCATCTAAATCTGTCGGATCTTCCTAGGAATAGGGTGTTAGTATGTCAAACTTCTGGAGGCAGCGTTTTGGTGTAGAATGGAAGCTGAACTTTGAAAGGAAAAAATTCCAACGCCAGGCTCAATGTACGAATGATTGTGGTGCATTTGTAGCCCACTGGGTAAGATGCTTAATGGGTGGGGCAGATCCAACTCTTGAAGAGGGCGTCAAATATTTGCACTCAGTTAGGGGAGAATTAGCAATGTACTTGATTTCAGATTCAAGATTTAGAAATCCCTAACTAACACTCACTACATTTGTTAGCTACTAACTCTTTTGTAAAGTTGTTCGATATGAACTATATATGTAGAAGGGGAACACTCTTCATAGATTACATAATATATTTTATTTTAATCTCCACTTGTCCCTTATGAATCTTTGTTAATGCATGTATTTTGTAACCCTTGTCTCGATCTTGAATGTCCATAGATTATCTCTGGTTTAACCCTGGAGTCCTTTCTGGACTGACTCGGGATAGATTATGGTTCCACTCTGGATACTCAACGTATCCTTAGTGCATCCTAGATTCACTCTGGATAGAGTGTGGTGCGGCTCTGCATACTCTGCGTAACTTTCATGCATCCTGGAATCCCTCTGGATCAACTCCGTATCGTTGCTTGATTTAATGTGAGATTTATGGATCGACTCTCGAATCATGCTGGATCGTCTCTGGATTGTTGCTTGATTGGACACGAAATTATTGGATCGTCTCTGGATATATTATAGTTCGACTCTAGATACTCTGCGTACCCTACGTTCATCCTGGAATCATTCCGGATTGACTCTGGATCGTTGCTTGATTTAACGTGAGCTTTATGGATCGACTCTGGAATCACTCTGCATCGACTCTGGATAGCTATGGTTCGACTCTGGGATCCCTCTGGAAAGACTCTGGATCGTTAATTGATTGAATCTGGACTGACTCTGGATAGATTATGGTTCGACTCTGGGATCACTCTGGATTGTTACTTGATTGAATATGGACTGACTCTGGATAGATTATGGTTCGACTTTGGGATCCTTGGTTCGACTCTTGATCGTTGCCTGATTGAATCTCTCATGTCGTTGGATTGACTCTGGACTACATTACGACTATATTGTGGAATGACTATGGATACATGATGGATTCATTCTTTCAATACGCTGGATTCTTCATCTGGGATGACTCTGGATAAATTATGTATTCATTCTGACATCAGGGTTCTTTGTTATTAAATCCAATACGCTTGCTTTTCAAGTGGGGAAAGAATTGTTGGATTATTGAGTGTAATTGTATCAACAAGAATCGCCTACAAAAGCCAGCGTCAAACACCCTGCCGCAGTATACATGAACTGTAGAATTGAAGCACGTGAAAAAGAAAAAAAAACAAGCAGATTTGAAACAAATTCGAAATTTTAACTAGGACAGGACACTAACATAGACCCAAAGGCTATAAGAACATGCAATGTCAAATCGGTCATGACCCCAAAGTTTATACCAGTTATCGAAGAAGTAATAGAATCACTCACAGCAGCAACAACTGAGATGTCAACACCAGCAATTATCAAGGCAACTGTTGCATCTACAATTCAAAATGCAGCCTCACAAGTGTATGGTCATATAACAAATTGTTCTTAAGAAGAAACTGGATTAACACAGATGAAGCAGCAAAAAGAATGATCAGCAACACAAAGAAATGAAATGCAACATCAAGCCCCAACAGATTCTGGACACAAGTCAGCAGCTGCAGTTAAGAACATCTCCAAGTCCTGTCACACGTCTCAGAATCTCAAGAACCATCTACAATCATCCTCAATAATAGCTTCCACACGTCTCACTCACAGCTACTGGAAATCCTATATTGCAGCAGCAAGTTAACAAAAGTGGCAGTCAACATGGGGATTAATTCGTCGATTCAGACTTCATTCTCAGCACAGGCTCCTGAATATCTGTGCCTTCGCTTCCAACCTATTCATGCATACCATAATATAGAGCTCTAAAATGGATGTACCTATTCAAAACAAACATAGAACATTAAGCCCAAGACATAATCTCCACCCGTGATCCATTAAACAATTGCACGACACCTTTTTATCCTCCATGCAAATACGCACACAACATGAAATATAAGAGAAGTGGCAATACATAGTATGCTTTCAAGTTTCGTCTGCCTTTGGAGAATCGCAGACACGGTTTTGAAGTTCTCGAGCAACAAGAACCCAAACTGGTGATCCATATATAGAACAAACGGGATGAAAACAGAAACAACAGTTTTGCTATTTTACTTTGCGTATGAGATTTTAAGATACCAAAGGAACCGGACCAAAACCATGAAACTCACAGAAACATCACGAGATAGCTAGTACTACGATCAACATCCAACACCAGTCCATGTATGCCCTTGAATCCTCTACTGCTGAACATATTCTGGAGAATGCAAAGCACAGATGTACATTAAAATTCACACCAATTGTTTAGTATAGTCTATTAGAAAAAGAAGCAGAGACCAAATATAGCACAGAAACCAAGAAGTTTACCTGGATCCTAGAATTAAATTCCAGTACATAATTAGAAGGTCTGCATCTTTTGGCAAGGTATAACAGGTGCTCCAGCAATCTGAATGTCCAGATAAAGTGGTAAGATGGGACAATCAAGAAATTTAGGCAGACTTACAGAGCTCATGTAATATACTTCTGAAGAAAGATGTAAACCAATTTAAACCTTTATTCCCTAGAAACAGAAACCTTTCTATTTCTTCATTTGAAGGTGGAACAAACAGAAGCTTCCGATGCGAAAAATGGGACCTCCCTCTTTTTTTGTACAAGTTGAACTGCATCCTGGATAATAAGAAATAACAAAAAAAAATTGTCACCAGTGATTGACATCATTTCATTCTTATATTTGTATCTTATATCAATTATCTTACACCTAAGCAATGCTACGTGACGAGTTTTATGTTTGAATTTCAGAAATAAATAAGTTTGAAGAGATGAAGCATGAAAGAACCCAAAAGCAGAGAAAAAGAACTTAATTGTGAGACCTGGGGACTAAGATGCAAGGGAGAAGAACCTGAACGTAAGAACGAAGGACCAAAGAGCAAAACAGAAAACTCCACACCATCATGGGGAGTATTTTGACAATTCTATTCGGGTCAGAGCTCCAACAAGCGAAGTAGATGCATCTAAGACCAACAAATACATCAAGACAAGCCCACAACAAAAAAGAGCCAGATCCGGATCCTGTAGACCGCCAATTGGCGGTCTGGATCTTCGCTAGGATTTCAGGAGCACGCGTATTAGTGGATGTTTAGTCTATTTTTGGTATTTGTTTAGTCCCACATCGGGGGATTGTCCCGGATTATCTTTTTCTATGGCTATAAATAGAACTCTTCATCTTCTATTGTAAACTACCCATTGCTTAGTGTTATTCTCTCTACTAAGGTGTAAGCCTTGAAGCAAAACTCAAGGTGGAGAAGAATGTTACCTTCAATGTGAGTCATTTTTAATAAAATAATTGTTCTTAGTTTATTTTAATCTTGTCTTTTAATTCTTGTATGTTTTTTAGTTTATGTTTCTTTCAATTAGCGTCTTTAATTATCCTTTTTTGCTTAGTTAAATTTCCTTTTAGTATAATGTCTCATTTTGTTAATGTAGGTAGTGTAATGATTAGTGAGTAGTTCCATCCCCTTTGGGGGTGGAGTAGATGTATGTACATGTTATGTAGGTGGTATGAATGCTAGATATTATTGTTTGTGAGAGATATTAGTATGCTTGCTTGAATTAATAAGAACTTTACTTGATGATTTCTGCCATAGTTAGGTACACTTCATGCTCGTTATGTTCTTAATAACAACCTTGCATTGCTCATATTAATCACCTAGGTTAGTGTTATAAATGATAGGTCTTGTCATGAGGTACTTCTTATGCATTAACAAACACTAACCACACTTGAGCTTATTGTATGCATTCACCACACTTATTTCATGTGCACACACACACTCCACCCCTTAGGGGTTTTCCATTCCTAAGTTTATCTCCTTTCATTAGTTTCTTAGTTTAGTTTGTTTTGTGATTTCATTTCAGCCTTCCTAGTTTACTAGTTTAGATTAATGTAGTTAGTGTAATCAATCTTTCTCTCCTTTCTTTCCCACTCGCCTTCGCACAAACCAAAAGTCGACACACCTCCCTGTGGATCGACCCGTATTCGCCACCGCTTCAACGCGGCCGTGCACTTACGGTTAATTAAAACGTATCATTCAAGTTTTTGGCGTCGTTGACGGGGAGGTGCTCTATCCAGACTTTGGTTTGGACGATTCAAGTGGTTTTAATTTTTATTTTTAGTTTTTGTTTGTTTCAGGGAACCTTTGGATCAAAGGGAGGCTACTGGACGAGTTGAAGCACAAAAGCTTCAACAAGGACCGCCAATCAGCGGTCTTGGACCGCCAATTGGCGGCCTAGTAAGCTGTGCTTGCTCTCAGTTTTGTTTTGGTAGTTGTTTGCTTCGACATAGTTGTCTGGGAGCACAATTTGGCATGTTTTGACTTCTAGTTTGCTCCCATATCATTAAACCAATCCCCATTAATCAACTTGGCCTTAAAATCCAAAGCAAAAGATTAGACATTCTTACTTGTTTAGGTCACACATCATGTACTTGACTTAGGCACGTAGTTGTCTTTTCTTTTAGCTTTATTTTCAGTTGTTGAGCGTTGGCGTGAGGTACGCATTTCCTACACTCATTCATGCATTTTGTATGCCCATGCATTAGTTAGTAAGAATTGCATTAGGACAAGAGTGTGTTGAGCGTTTGATTGGAGCGTTGATTGCTAGATTTAGGATCAAAACACTACTAAGGAGGGGCTGTCCCGTAAAAGATAAGGTGGGGGATTTCATCACGCTTTCCTTTGCCCCAAAAATCACTCCTAATCAAGCCTTAACTAAAAGCAAGTAGACATTGGTCCTAGGATTTTGGACGCACTAGGAGAGTAATCTAGTTGAGACTGTCATGGCCTGATCGGCGTTGCCTACCTTGTCGATAGTAGGAGATACTGGATCTCCAGATCTGGTATCACTTGCTGGGCATTGTGGTCTTCGTTGTAGGGAGGTGAGGCGTGTCGAGGCTAGTGACCTCAAAGTTAGGCGTCGTCTAGCCTAAGGACTCATTGCCTTACATTGTTTGAGTCGTGCTTGCTAGTTAGACTTCTACCTGATCCCATTATTCACGCTAGATTTAGGGATTCTTCCCTTCTCCTTTGAGTCATCTTCTTCTCACCTTCTTCTACGTTTTAGTCTCCTCCCCTTTACACTTTTTGTTAGCGTTTTAGGGTCGAGTCAAGCACTTTTTGCGAGTTTAGCCTCGTGGTGGTGAGAGTGGTCGACTCGAGAGTTTTTTTTGTTGTTGAGATGGATGGTTACATGGGCGACCATCCATATCATTGTTGGGACCAGGACAATTCTCCCTGGAATTCTGGACCCATGCAACCTGGGGTGTCTCAGACAAACACCCCGTATGGTTGGGATAACCTTCATTGTGTGACTGAGCAATCTTCATATAGGGGTGATATGAGAGAGACACCGAGTGCTAGATCTCCATCTAGTTACGTCGGATCATATGTTGGTCATCAAACTGAGACATTGCAAGAAACTTTGGCCTCTTTCATGCGTGCGGTAGACGACGTGAGTGCACCGGTGGCTCCAGTAGCTGTACCGTGCGACTGTTGTGGGTTGAGTGGTCATGTTATCGGGGAATGTCCTTATGTTCCCCAGAGCCTGAGTATGAGCATACATTTTCCCAAAACGCTCAATATGACCATTACGCATCGGCGTACAACCCAAGAGGGATGGATTCATGGGGAGACAATTCATATCCAAATTCTTATACTTCATTTTCACCCCAGTATCCTCGTCCCGAATAACCAGAATTCTACCAACACCCCACTTCAAATCATTGGACTCATTCTCAGCCTATCAACACCCAACCCCAAAAATTCCCAAGCTCTAACTTGGATCTCATAGTTGACCGCATACCTGATTCCTTGAAACAAACTTTCCTTACGTTCATGGAAACCACTCAACAGTCCATACAAAATATGGTACTGCAAGTGAGTCAAATATTGCAGCAATTACGTGAACGTGAGGAGGGTAACTTTTCTTGTCAACATGAGGATTCATCTTTTGATATCGAACCACCACCATATCCACAAATTCAAAACACAATCTTTCAAAGTTAAACTCCTAGTCAGTCTGAGGGACTTGGGGTTTCAATTCACGATCACTTGGTGGAGGATTCGATTCCAATTGAGAAAAACATGGATTCTGTCTCGCTACTCCCCTCTCTACTCTCTCTCTCCTCTCTCTTGCTACTCCACTCTCTACTCTCTCTCTTGTTCTCTCTCTCCTCTCTTTCTCTCTTCTCCCTATCTCTCTCTTGTTATCCCCCTCTCCTCTTTTTCTCTCTTCTCCCTCTCTCTCTTGTTCTCCCTTTCTCCTCTCTTTCTTTCTTCTCCCTCTCTGTCTCTCTTGTTCTCTCCCTCCACTCTTTCTCCCTCCTCCATCTCACTCTCCTCTCTTTCTCTCTTCTCCCTCTCCCTCTCTTGTTCTCTCTCTCCTCTCTTCTCCCTCTCTCTCTCTTTTGTTTTTTCTCTCTCTCTCTCTTCTCTCGCTATATAAACTCTCGTTTGTTCTCTCTCCTCTCTCTCTATATAAACTCTCGCTTGTTCTCTCTATCCTCTATCTCTATATAAACTCTTGCTTGTTCTCTCTCCTCTCTCTCTATATAAACTCTCGCTTGTTCTCTCTCCTCTATCTCTATATAAACTCTCGCTTGTTCTCTCTCTCCTCTATCTCTACATAAACTCTCGCTTGTTCTCTCTCTCCTATCTCTTTCTTCTCTATTCTCCCCCTCTCTCCTATTCTCTCTCTATATAAACTCTCGCTTGTTCTCTCTATCCTCTATCTCTATATAAACTCTCGCTTGTTCTCTCTCCTCTCTCTCTATATAAACTCTCGCTTGTTCTCTCTCCTCTCTCTCTATATAAACTCTCGCTTGTTCTCTCTCTCCTCTATCTCTATATAAACTCTCGCTTGTTCTCTCTCTCCTATCTCTTTCTTCTCTATTGACCCCCTCTCTCCTATTCTCTCTCATGTTCTCTCTTCTCTCTCTCTCTCTCATGTTCTCTCTTCTCTCTCCGGTTCTCTCTTCTCTCTCTCTGGTTCTCTCTTCTCTTTCTCTCTTTCTCTCTTCTCCTTCTCTCTCTCTCTCTCTCTCCGCCCTCTCTCTTTCTCTCTTCCTTATCTCTCATGTTCTCTCTTCTCCCTCTCTCTCATCTATCCCTCTCATGTTCTCTTTCTCTCTCTCTCTCTCTCTCTCTCTCTCATGTCCTCTCTTCCTCGAATTCTCTCTCTCTCTCTCTAATTCTCTCTCCTCACTCACTCTTCTCCCTCTTAAATCTCTCTCTCGAATTCTCCCTCCTCCCTTTCTCTTTTCCCTCTCATATTCTCTCTCGCTCTCGAATTCTCTCTCACCTCTCCCTCTTGAATTCTCCCTCTCTCATATCTCGCCCCCTCTTTCTCATCTCTCTCTGATTCTCTCTTCTCTCTACTCCCTCTCTCTTTCTCTCTCTCTCTCTCCAATTCTCTCTTCTCTCCCTCTCTCTCCAATTCTTTACTCTCCCTCTCTTTCTATCTCTCTCTCCAATTCGAGAGGGAGAAGATAGAGAATTCGAGAGGGGAGAGTGAATTCGAGAAGGGAAGAGAAAGAGAGGACAGAGAATTCGAAAGGAAGAAGAGAGAAAGAGAGAAAAGAGAGTAGAGAGAAGAGTAGCGAATTCGAGAGAGAGAATTTAAGGGGGAGAAGAGAGAGGGCGAAGAGAGAATAGGAGAGAGAACGAGAAAAAGAGAGAGAGAAAGAGAGAAGGAGAAGAGAGAACCAGAGAGAGAAGAGAGAGAACATGAGAGAGAGAGAATAGGAGAGAGGGGGAGAATAGAGAAGAAAGAGAGAGGAGAAAGAGTAGAGAGAGGAAACAAGCGAGAGTTTATATAGAGAGAGGAGAGAGAACGTAGAGAGAATAGGAGAGAGAGAGAGAGAGAAGAGAGAATAGGAGAGAGAGAAGAGAGAACATGAAAGAGAGAGAATAGGAGAGAGGAGAGTAGAGAAGAAAGAGAGAGGAAAGAGAGTAGAGAGAGATAACAAGCGAGAGTTTATATATAGAGAGAGGAGAGAGAGAGAACTAGAGAGGGAGAAGAGAGAAAGAGAGGAGAGAGAGAACAAGAGAGAGTAGAGAGAGGAGTAGCAAGAGAGAGGAGAGAGAGAACAAGAGAGAGGGAGAAGAAGGGTGTGTTTGTAAAGAAAATATTTGTTTTGTGTTTTTATATTTAATATTAAGGACATTTGAATTTTAGAAGGTGTGTTGTGTAAATGAACAAACAGAAAATTTAACGGAGTGGGGCCCATAAATGGCCCGACGGTATGCAAGCAATAAGGTTGAAATTTTGTGCAACCAAGTGAATAGTGAAAATGTAGGGGTATTTCGGTAATTATGCACCTTTTAAGGTGTACCCAAGCAAATCACCCCAAAATGTTTGTACAATCAATTCATAATAAATTACATGTAGAAGAATACTTTTAGAACATATTCCTTTCAATCTCCCACTTCTTATCAAAGTCTTCTTTGACATACATTCTCAATGTATAAAATGATAATAACTAAGGTAACCCTTTGATATCACAAATCAAGCCACTCTACATGGTTCTTCAGACCCATGGACTCGAAATGCATTTCGCCTTTGGCTTGAGATAAGGGTTTGGTGAATGGATCAGTTGTGTTGTTGTTTGTGTCCAACCATAATAAATTTATTTTTCCTTCGTTCGATGAAATCACGGGTGAGAAAGTACTTGTGATCCATGTACTTCACCTTGTGATGGGATTTAGGATCCTTGATTTGCAAAATAGATGCACTATTGTCGCAAAACAACTCTATGGGTTCCTCACTCAAG
This sequence comes from Triglochin maritima, assembly GCA_963682175.1. Classification (NCBI taxonomy): domain Eukaryota; kingdom Viridiplantae; phylum Streptophyta; class Magnoliopsida; order Alismatales; family Juncaginaceae; genus Triglochin; species Triglochin maritima. Next base: position 15,975,593 of record OY821786.1, read on the forward strand.
GGAACTAGTCCAAGCTCTTCAAGGAACTTCTTAATCCACACTCATTCCTTTCTCGCTTCAGCAACAACCAATAGTTCAAAAGTGGTTGTTGAGTCAGCCATAGTGGTCTGCTTCCAGCTACGCCAACTCACGACTCCACAATTCAGAAGAAAGACATATCCTGATTGAGACCTCCTATCATCTGGAACACTCATGAAACTCACATCCGAGTATCCCTCGGCAATTAGCTCCCTTTGTTCTCCATAAACAAGAAACTAATCTTTGGTCCGGTTAAGGTACCTCCGAATATTCTTGACTGTAGTCCAATGATCAGGACATGCGTTGGATTGGTGACGACTTGTCACACTTAAAGCATACGAGACATCGGGTCTCGTGCAAGTCATCGCATACATGATCGATCCTATTGCTGAAGCATAAGGAATATCTTTCATGTACTCTAAGTCTTTACCTAATATTGGACGTTGAGATTTCTTGAGTTGCACACCCATACTCATTGGCACATTGCCCTTGTTGGAGTTTTTCATATTGAATATTTCCACGACCTTGTCAATGTATGTACGTTGACTTAGGCCAATGAGTCTACGTGATCTATCTTTATATATCTTGATTCCGAAGATGTATTGAGCCTCAGCCATATCTTCCATTGAAAATGTAGATTTCAATGGTATATGATTTCCCATGAGGAATATGTCATCGACATATAAGATCAGAAACACTATGTGACTCCCACTGACATTCTTGTATATACAAGGTTCTTCCTTACTCCTCGAAGTTAATCTTTTTGACTTCTTCGTCAAAACGTTTGTCCCAACTCCTCGATGCTTGCTTTAATCCATAAATGGATCGCTTAAGCTTGCATACCCTCTCACTATACTTTGGATCTTCAAAACCTTGAGGTCGTACCATGTACACGTCCTCTTCCAAGTTCCCGTTAAGGAACGTTGTTTTGACATTCATTTTCCATATTTCATAATCATGAAATGCAGTAATAGAGAGCATAATCTGAATAGATTTGAACATGACAACCGATGGAAAAAGTTTCATCATAATCAATTCCTTGAATCTGAGTGAAACGTTTGGCTACAAGTTTTGCCTTGTAAGTTTTCAAGTTCCCATCCATGTCCATCTTCCTCTTAAAGACCCATTTATTTTGAACGACTTTCTTTCCTTGAGGAAAGTCAACCAAGTCTCATACTTGATTGTCATACATGGATTGTATTTCGGATTCCATGACTATAAATCATAGTTTGGAGTCTTTCCTTTCCATTGCTTCTTGAAAGGTCGAGGGATCATCAATATCTAGTACCATGATTTCATGACGTCCCAAATACATATCAGGCTTCTTTCTCTCCCTCGTTGACCTTCTAAGTTCTTTTGGTTCTGTGTACTTCTTGAACTTATTCCACAATTTCTTGCAGAATTTGTTCATGTTCAATTCTTGAACGTACATTAGGCAGGGATGGAGTTTCACTCAAAATTGCTTGCGAGGGTCTCTCACTCATGCTCCAACTAACCAAAGGAACCTCGGTTGGGTCTTCATGATCTTGAATGTTATCATTCACATCTTGATATTGTAGAATATCTTGAGTTCCCTCAAGCACAATTTTACTCCCACTACTTTTTATTCTTTCGAGAAACACTTTCTCTAAGAACACGATATCCATCTGTACAATCACTCGATTGGAGGTTTTATGCCAAAAGTAGTATCCTCTTGTCTCACGAGGATAACCTATAAAGAAGTATTTATCCACTTTTGGTTGAAGTTTGGACGACAACAATCTTTTGACGTAAGCCTCACAACCCCAAATCTTGAGAAACTTGAGCTTAGGTGTTTTACCACTCCACACCTCATGAGGTGTTTTCTCTACGGATTTGGATGGAACATCATTCAATGTGTAAGCCACAACCTCTAGTTCATAACTCTAAAAGTAAAGTGGAAATTCAGCTTGACTCATCATTGATCGAACCATATCGAGCAACATCTTATTTCTCCGTTCCGACACTCCATTCCATTGAGGTGTACCTGGCAGAGTGAGTTGTGGTATAATACCACACTCCTTTAGGAAGGAGTCGAATTCGGTACGCAAGTACTCACCTCCACGATCCATTCGTAGAGTCTTGATCTTCTTATTGAGTTGATTCTCTACTTCATTCTTGAACTCTTTGAACTTGTCAAAGGATTCACTTTTGTTTCTCATTAGATAAATATAACCGTAATGGCTTTAATCATCTGTGAATGTAATGAAGTATCTATAACCATCTCTTGCACTTGTATTCATTGGACCACATACATCGGAATGTTTCAAATCTAGAAAGTTATTCGCTCTTGGACCTTTCTGTTGGCCTTTTGGCCTTAATCTATGTTTTGATGATTTAATCAACCTAATCTTGATTATAATCAATGTAGAGTAGCACACATATTGCATTGCATATATATTGCTTTGTGCTAACTTCTATAGGTGATCAAGACTCAAGGAAGAAAGGAAATCAAGTCAAGACATGTAATCAAGCTCATTTGAAGATATGTAATTTGCATTTCTTTGAGTCTTAGGAACATTGTGTAAATTGAGCATACTTGAGCTAAAACCTACTCAAACACACACTAGGTTCCTTATTGAAGTCACACACAAAATTTCATATAATTTGGACTTCAATAGATCACTCAAACTTAGACCGGAAAACACGAAACCAAAACCAGAACTATCTGCCTACGTTCGGTCGACCGAAATAGACTTTTCGATCGACCGAGTGATCGATTACCCTGTAGTGTATTTCCTGCCCAGTTTCGATTGACCATGCATATCTTTTCGGTCGACCCTGCAAACATATTTATCCGACCGTTAGATTTGTCGTATTATACCAAATGGTCCTATTCATATTATTTCCATATACCCCAAAATACATTTAGTGTATCGATCGACCGAGGACATTGTTCGGTCGACCAAACTTATGATATCTTGATAAACCCAAAGAGCATGTTAGTTTTCGGTCGACCGAACCTTATTCGGTGTTTAACCGATAATTTAAGTGTACCTAAGTTATAGCCTGATCCGGGCGACCACACTTTTATCGGTCGACTGAACTGAGTTCAAATTTGCCTAACGGTCGACTGTGCAGCCCGATCCGGTCGACCGAACTCACTCAGTTTTGGTAACTTCAAATTGTTGTTTTGTGTTTCTTCCACAAACACTTACCAAACTTGTCCCAACGGCTATAACTCACTTAGAGCTTATAAATTGGTGTTCCTATGACACAATTACAAAAACTCTTACACTTCCATTTGTCATGTACACTTAAGAGAGAACTCCAAGTCTCCCAATCCCCAAATCTGCTCTCCAACCCTAAACTTTCACACTTTAGCATCAATTCCACATCCTAAGCTAAGTGTGCTCAAGTTAGAGAGTGTGTTCTACTCAACTTCTCAGTTGTAAAGAAGCAAGGACTTCTGTAAAAGCCCGAAGTGTTCCTCTCAGATTGTGAGAGAAGAAAGTCAAGCTCGCGAGGTATTCGCGGAGCTTGTTTTGTAAAAGGCTTAATCTCGGCCCAGAACGAGGTTGATTGTGAGGACGTGGGCGGATCTCGAGGGAGATCAAGTGGAGCTTGCAAGAGAGGAATTAGGTGGGAGGCCGAACCTCTATAAAAATCTAGTGTCATCATTGTGGTTTGCCTTACTTACTTGTTTTTGTTTAATTCTGCTGTTCATTCTTTGATTGCTTAAACAAGTAGGTAATTAGCTTAAAAGTGATTAGTATTAGAGACCCTCACGATCCTACACTTTCTTCTTGAAAGACCTCTTGGTCATTTTGCCCATAAGACAAGGTTCACATCTCTCCAATGATTTGAAAAGAATTTGACCAAGAAGGTTAGCTTCTTGCAATTTGTTGATGCGTTTTTTTCATTTATGTGACCAAGAGGATATAGTACCATAAGATTGTATCATTTGTGTGAGTTTTCTTAAATATTTTGTTATTCATTAGCTTTGGGAACCCAAACCATTTTGGTTTTTGGAGCCCACACACTTGAAGAACTATGCTTTACAACTAAGTGCTTCTCATTCAAAGTAGTATGAACTACATGGTTTTTCACATATGAAGCCTTATATCCTAAACCATGTTTGTCTAATGATTGTCTTTGACTACCTAGAAGCATGTTAAGCATCTTAGTTCCATTTGTGAACATTTCTAGATCCTTTCTAAGTTGATCATTACGAGGCTTAGGATCGAGTTGTTCACCATCAATAGGTGTTGCTTTTAGTCTATCAAATTTTGATGGATATTCTTCATGTCTAGCAATCACCTCATTCTTTTCATGCATTATTGATTCAATTTCGCATTGGAGATCATTTATCAACTTTCTAACACTCTTATTCTTTTTACAAATGATCTCATATTATTTAACTAAGTCATGAAATGCATTTTGGAGCTCATCATATGTGTATGATTCATCATTAGCATTAGAGTTTGAGCTAACACTAGAATATGACTTAGTTGAGAATGGGTTAGAGGATACCTCACTTCCTTCATCTTGAATGGCCATGTAGCACATGTGGGCAAATTCCCTTGTTGATGAAGGTGAGGTTGAAGACGACGACGATGATGATGGTGATGATGAATAGTCCCATGTAGCTTTGTGTGCTTCCAACCTCTTTTCTTTTCTATTGTTCCTCTCCTTGTCTCCCTTCTCTCATTTTTCTTCTCCTTTCCTTTCCTTTTCTCTCACTCTCACCTCTTTTCCCTCTTCTTTCGTTTTCACTTTCCTCATCTTTTTCCTTTTCTCTCTTATCCCTTCTTCTACCTCTTCTTTCCTTCATGTCTCCCTTGTCTTTCTTGAGGTATTTGAAGAAGTCTTTGGCTAGGATCTCAATGTCCTCATCTTCTACTCTCTTCCTTGGTTCATCGGAATTTGCATGTAATGCCAAGGTTGGGTTCTTCTTGGAGGCTTCCTTCTCCTCTCGATGACTTATTTGGAGCTCATAAGCCATGAGGTTACCAATAAGCTCCTAAATCTTTAGTTGGGAGAGGTCATGTGTTTCTTCAATGGCAACAACCTTATCTTCCCAATTGTTGTTGCGCGACAGGAGGAACTTCCTCGTCATTTCTCCTTCACTAACTTTTCTTCCAATAACCAAAAGAGAGTTAGTGACATCGGTGAAGCGAGTCTTAATCTCGCTTATGTTTTCACCGGGAAGCATAAAAAATTCATATTTATGCATGAGGAGACTAATGCGAGTTTCTTAGTCTTACTATCTCCCCCATGATGCATTTGAAGTCTATGCCATATTTCATAAGCAGTCTCACAACCCCTAATTCTATTGTATTCTCCCTCATTAAGGCCACAATAATGAATGTTCATGATTTTTGAGTTCATCTCAACTTCTTTCATTTTTTCCTTAGTTAATGTGGCTAACTCTTCGTCCTTAGGAGGGGTGTATGGGGTTTGAACAAACATCCAATACTTAAGGTCACTAGAGATTACGAATATCTTCATCATATTCTTCCAATAATCATAATTATACCCATTAAGTAAAGGAGGCCTAGTTGTGCAAAGTGCTTCTACATGATTAGATGAAGTAGATGTCATGCTATAATATGGTTAAGTATATGAAATTTAGCACATATGCTCTGATACCAATTGTAGGAACGTGTATGACCCTAATTCTAATCACTTTTAAACTTAATTATCTACTTGCTTAATCAAAGACACACAACGGAAAACAAAGAAACAAGACAAGTAAAGAACAAGGAAGGAACAAACAAACCACAATGGAGACGGGGATTTTATAGAGGTTCGACACCCCACCCGGGTCCTAATCCTCTCTTGCGAGCTCCGCTTGAATCACCAAGCTCCGCTCACGACTTCACTATGCACTCCCCGTTCTGGGACGGGAGAGACCACCTTTACACTTCAAGCCTCACGAACACCCTCACAAGCTTGGACCTTCCTCTCACAATCCGAGAGAGAATACTTCGGGCTTTCACCAAAGTCCTTGATTCTTTGAACAACTTGTTCAATTGTTTAAACTACCGCAAGTGCACGGCGTCAGTGAAGACGTGGATAATACGGGTCGATCCACGGGGAGGAGAGTAATCTCGGGTTTGCACAAAGTCAAGTGGCAACAAAAAAGGAGAAGAGTTTTGTTTATGCTAATCTACGTTACACTAAACTACTAAGAAGAAAATGCAAAGGAAAGCGACTAATGATTACTTCAAACAAAACTAAGAGAACTTAATACTAAGCTATGAATCAGGAACAGAGAGCCCCCTAGGGGGTGGAGTGATTACACACATGCAATAAGAAGGTGAGAATGCATTCCAATGGGCACAAGTGGAGGTCGTGTTTTCATGTATAGGAAGTGTTTACTTGTCATGGCAAAACCCATCAATTCAATCACTAACCTATTTAATTAACATTCATATACACCAGCTGGTTATTTCAGAACCTAGACAAGAATGGGAGGTGTCTAAGATTTGTGGCAAAACCCATCAAGTGAAGTATTCTACTCTAACAAGCAAGCATACATTCATATTAATCAACACATTTCAAAATAAAACATTTTTCCATTCTTAATTGCATATATAAGTATCATCTCCACCCCCCCCCCCCCAAAGGGGAGTGGATTTACTCACTAACCATTAAACTAACTATTATACTAAGATAGGAAAACATATCAACTAATCCTACTAAATTTAATAAAAGACAATTAAGCTAAACATGCAAGAACCATAAAAGAAGCAACATAACAAGGAAAATTTTATTGATTTCAGACTCACAATACAAGTAACATCTTCCTACTTTAGTATTTGCTCCAAGGCTCCACTTCAAGTAGGAAGAATAGCCACCAATTATGTAGTGATTACAATAGAAGGTGAAGAGTTCTATTTATAGTCATAGAAAAAGGTAATCCGGGACAATCCCCCGGTATGGGACTAAACATATACCAGAAATAGACTAAATACACTTTAATACATGACCCGAGTAAACCGCATCGGATCCGGAGCAACCTAGACCGCCAATTGGCGGTCTACAGGGTTTGGATCACGTTGGGATTTCGTGTGGGCTTTTCTGGATGGCTTTATTTATGTTTGATGCGTCTAATTCGGTTGCTGGAGCTCCGACCCGAATAGAATTGCCAAAATACTCCCCATGATGGTGTGCAGTTTCTTCATTTGCTCATTGGTCCTTTGGTTTTGCATTCGGGTCCCTCTCTCTTGTATCTTAGTCCATAAGTCTCTCAAATCAGTCCTTTTTCCTACTTTTAGGTCCTTTTATGCTTCTTCTCCTCAAACCTATTTATTTCTGAAATTCAAACATAAAACTCGTTACATAGCATTGTTTAGGTGAAAGATAATGGATATAAGACACAAATGTATGCATGAAATGATATCAATCACAACAAATGAGTGGAACAACACTCTCTAACTTGAGTACACTTGAGTATGATTGGAATTGATGACTAAAGTGTGGATTTGAAGGATTTGAGTATGTGGATTAAGGCAAATAGTAGTAGGAGAGTTGTTGAATTAAGGTTGAGGAACCTCTATTTATAAGCTCTAAGAGAGTTATAACCGTTGTAATATAATTAGAAGTTGCTTGTGTAAGATACACCAAATATAATTGAGCAGGTCACAATTCTAGACAGATTCGGCCGACCAGATCGGGAGCCACGATCGATCGGTTCCATAAAGATGTGGAAATGTTCGAACACTCAGGCAGACGATTGAACTAGGTTGGCTATAACATAAGTTCACTTAAGTGAACGGTTGAACCAAAGGTCTAGACATCAGGACGTGTGTTCGACCCATAATAAGCTCATGAACTTAAGTTCAAGGGATTTTGGCCTGGAAAAGGGATTAACGGTCGAACACATCAGGATGTGTGTTCGACCGATAATAACTGTGAGTCCAGGGTTTCAAGAAAGTCTAGATTCGGTCGACCGATTGCTTGGAAACAATCAACTAATTATAACTATGAGTTTGGGATTCTTCGTCTGGTCGATCGCCAAGAAGGCATCGTTCGACCGGTGGCCACAAGAAAACTGGGGGTTTGTAAAATCAACTGTTGGAGAATAAGACAAGTCTAATGGTCAAATGACACGTGTAGACGGTCAAAAAGAAGGCTCAAAATGGTTGACCGGTTTAACACTATTGGCTAACAGATTAACTAATCCAATCGGTCAAACTGATAACAAGTTCGGTCGACCAATTTGACACAGGCAAATTGGGTTTGGGTTTAAGTGTTTTTCGGTCTAAGTTTGGGTGACCTATCTAAGTCCAATTGATGTGAAATTTTGTGTGTGACTTCTACAAGAAACCTAGTGTATATGTGAGTAGTTTTTAACTCTTGTATGCTCAAGTATACACAAGTTCCTAATTCTAAAAATAAACATAAAATTACATATCTTCAATAACTTGATCACATGTCTTGACTTTAATCATTTCTTCCTTGAGACTTGATCACTTGTATAAGTTAGAACAATATAATATATATGTCATGCATAATGTGTGCTACTCTACATTGATTATAATTAAGATTATGTTGATTTAAATCATCAAAACATGGATTAATGGCCTAAAAGACAACATGTTTAACATAAGAGACATTATATCCTAAACCATGTTTTCTAAAGATTTTCTTTGACTACCTAGGAGCATGTCAAACATTTTAGTTCCTTTTGTGATTTTTTCTTGATCTTTTCTAAGTTGAACATTACATGCCTTAAGATCTAGTTGTTCATCATTAATGAGTATTGCATTTAGATTACCAAGTTCTAATGCATTTGTCTAATGTCTAGCAATCACCTCAATTTTCTCATTCATGATTAATTCAATTTGACATTTGAGATGATTTATCAACTTGGTAGCATTCTTGTTCTTTTCGCAAATGATCTCATATTGTTTAACTAAACATGAAAGACATTTTTAAGCTCATCATATGTGTATGATTCATCATTAGTATTTTAGTTTGAGGTATCACTAGAATAAGATTTAGTAGAACAAGAGTAAGAATCTACCTCACTTTGTTCATCTTCAATAGCCATGAAACACATGTGGGCAACTTCTCTTCTACTTTGCAAGGAGGAAGTTGAAGATGATGATGGTGATAAACAATCTTCCCAAGTAGCTTTGTGAGCTTTCATCTTCTTTTCTTTTCTCTTGCTCCTCTCCTTTTCTCTTCTTCTCTCCCTTCTCTCATTCTCCTTATCTTTTCTCTCATTTTCACTCTCCTCCTTCTCCTTTTCTTTTTCTCTCTTATCACTTCTTCTACCTCTTCTATCCTTCATTTCTCCCTTGTCTTTCTTGAGGTATTTGAAAAAGTCTTTGGCAAGGACCTCAATGTCCTCATCTTCTACTCTCCTCCTTGGTTTATTGGAATTTGCATGTAATGCCAAGGTTGGATTCTTGTTGGAGGCTTCCTTCTCCTTTCAATGACTCAATTGGGGTTCATACGCCATGACGTTTCCAATTAATTCCTCCATCTTTAATTGGGAATGATCATGAGCTTCATCAATTGCGACGACCTTATCTTCCCATTCATTGCTTAGTGATCGGAGGAACTTCCTTGTCATCTCTCTTTCATTAATTTTTCTTTCAAGAACACAAATAAAGCTAGAGATATCGGTGAAGCGAGTGTTCATCACCGGGTAGCATAAAGAAAATTTCATACTTATGCATGACAATGCTAATTCTAGTTTCTTTTGTTTTGCTATCACACTCATGATGCATTTGTAGCCTATGCCAAATCTCATATGCACTCTCACACCCTCTTATTCTATTGTATTCTCCCTCATTAAGGTCACAAATAAAGAATGTTCATTATCTTGAATTCATTTCTACCTCTTTCATTTTAGCCCTAGTCATCTCTTCTTCCTTAAGAGGGGTGTATGGGGTTTGAACAAACATCCAATACTTCAGGTCACTAGAGATTAAGAAAATCTTCATTCTATTTAAGGTCACTATAAATATGTAACTATACATAAGTTACATTGTGCACATTATAATTCTACTTTATGAAGGGGCCCATTAATATCATCACTCAAGTTAAGTGGGGCAACAATAATCTTTTGACATATAATCTTTTCCGACACAAGTCATGTATAACCAACTATTATCTTTATCACTATACTTAATGATAGCTTTTGTTAATAATCAATTCATGCACTTCCCATGTGAAAAGATATAAGTCTCATATCTTAGTGATTGACATCATTTCATGCTTATATTTGTATCTTATATCCATTATGTTTCACCTAAACAATGCTACGTGATGAGTTTTATGTTTGAATTTCAGAAATAAATAGGTTTGAAGAGAAAAGGCATAAAAGGACCTAAGAGCATGAAAAAGGACTGACTTGAGAGACTCAAGGACTAAGATGCAAGATCGAAGGACCTGAACATAAAATCAAAGGACCAATGAGCAAACAAGAATACTTCACACCATCATGGGGAGTATTTTGGCAATTATATTCGGGTCGGAGCTCCAACAAGCGAAGTAGATGCATCAAAGACAAACAAAGCCTTCTAGAAAAGCCCATAAGAAAATCCAGAGCGATCCGAACACTATAGACCGCTAATTGGTGGTCACTTTTGGTCCGGATCCGTTAAGATTTATGTGGAGCGTGTATTAGTATGTATTTAGTCTATTTCTGGTATTTGTTTAGTCCCATACTGGGGGATTGTCCCAGAGTACCTTTTTCTATGGCTATAACTAGAAATCTTCACCTCCTATTGTAATTACCCATTGCTTGGTGGCATTCTCTCTACTTGGAGTAAGCCTTGGAGCAAAATCTCAAGGTGGAGAAGAATGCTACCTTCAATGTCAGTCATTTAATAAAATAATTTTTCCATTGTTTTTGTTCTTATGTTGTTTCTTTATGCATGCTTAGCTTAGTTTTATTTCTTTGATTTTAGGCTAAAGTAGTTAGAATGTTTCTTTTCTTCTTTAATTTAATTGTTAGAGTAATGTGTAGTGAGTAGATCCATCCCCCTTTGGGGGTGGAGATGATGTTCATACATGCATTAAAGAATGGATATGAATGCTTTATATTTTGATTGTGTTGATAAATGTGAATGTATGCTTGCTTGTTAGAGTAGAATACTACACTTGATGGGTTTTGCCACAAATCTTAGACACCTCCCAGGCTTGTTTAGGTTCTGAAATAGCTAGCTTGTGTATATGAATGTTAATCAACTAGGTTAGTGAATGGATTCATAGATTTTGCCATAACCTTTAGACACTTCCTATGCATGAAAACACTACCTACATTTGTGCCTATAGAATGCATTTTTCACCATCTTTTTACATGTGTGCACACACTCCACCCCTGAGGGGTTTTCCATTTCTGATTTCCAGCTTTCAATTTCCCTCGCTTTTGTTTTCTTTATTTGATGCTTACTCGTTTAGTGTAGTTTGTCTAGTTTAGCGTAATCACAACTTCTTCCCCTCTTTTCTCACTTGCCTTCGAACAAACCAGAGTCTACACACCTCTTTTGTGGATCGACCCATATTTATCACTGCTTCAACGTGGTCGTGCACTTGTGGTATTTAAAATGATTAAACACTTAGGATTCAAGACACAACGAAACATTGATGACACAAACACAATTTCATAATGTTTGATTTGTTAGGTCTATTCAATATATAAAAATAATCATTTTTCTCTTTTATATACTCATGTTGTTAAATATTTGTAGAGCTACAATACTCTTTAACCAACACGACAATCTTATCTTGGTAAATAATGTTCCATGTCAATTACCATGATTGTGAATAACTTTTGATTTATGTAAACCATTATCTTTTAGGGATCTACAATTAAAGACCAAGAGCCTCTTCCTTAACACTTCTAAAAGATGAATACAATAATCAAGGAACAAAATGTTTGTACATTCAATTCCTAATAAATGACATCTAACATCTACAGGTGATCAAGACTCAAGGAAGAATGGAATGAAATCAAGACATGTAATCAAAACTATTTGAGGACATGTAATTTTATATTTAATTGAGTCTTAGGAAACTATGTGATCTTGAGCATACAAGAGTTGTAATCTATTCACATACACACTAGGTTCCTTGTAGAAGTCACACACCAAAATTCACATCATTTGGACTTCAATAGATCACCCAAACCTATGTTGGGAAATCACTCAAACTTAACCGAAACCGTCTGTGCTAAACGGTCTACCGAAACCAATTTTAGTTCGACCGTTCTATCAGTTAAAATAGTTCTCCAAAAGTAATTTTACCCAGTTCAAGCAGTCGACCTTTTTTCACCTTTCGGTCGACTGTTTACCCGTATTTTCATATGATCGTTATACTTGTCGTATTCTCCAACTGTCGTACTCGTATACTTTTACCTAACCCCTATTATATACTTGGCCACCGGTCGAACTTTGCCAAGCAAACGTTCGACCGGATGTAGACATTCTTGTGCACCAAAAGTCCCTGTTATTTTCGATCGGACACACGTCCTATTGAGTTCGACCGTTAACACATTTACCGTGGCCCAAACCCTTAGAACGGTCAACCGCCCCAAGGTTTAGTTCGACCGTTGACTTAAGTTATAGCCTTTTGGTTTGATCGCTTCTTTAGTTGGCTCAAACATTTCCTTATTTTCATGGAAATGATGGATCGTGTATCCCGTGTCAGTCGACCAGTTTAGGACAGATTTGCTGAAATTCAGTTTCTGATTTGTCTATCTTTCACACAACTTCACCAAATCTTCCCCAACGGCTATATCTCTCTAGGAGCTTATAAATAGAAGTTCATACACCTTATAAACACAACTCTCCAACTTCTATTTTCCTCCTACATTAGATAGAATACTCCACACACTCAAAAGCAAAACCTTCACACTTTAGTTCCCAAATCCAATCATACTCAAAGTGTGCTCAAGTTAGAGTGTAGATACTCTTGGTTACTTCTTGCTGTCAAGGTTGTAAAGGTTTTTGTGAAAGCCCAAAGCATTCCTCTTGGATTTTGAGAGGAGGAAACAATCTTGTGAGGATTGCTTGCTTTGTAAAGGTGTTCTCTCCCAGCCCAGAATGTGGAGTGGATAGTGAAGACGTAGGCAAAGCACGTGAAATCGAGCAGATCTTGCAAGAGAGGATATAGGTGGGTGTCGAACCTCTGTAAAATCACCGTGTCTATTTGTGGTTGGCTTTGTTTTCTATAAGTGTTTTATTTCTTGTTTCCGCTGCATATTTAAGTTGAGAATTAAGAATTTGATTAGACTAATTAGGTCCATAACAATCCTACACCCACACCTACTATTGTCACCTTAGTGCTTGCTGATCGCTTTGTTAAATTCCATAGAGGTATTGTTGAGGATGTTTTGGTCAAGGTGGGTAAGTTTATTTTCCCGGTCGATTTCGTGGTCCTAGATATGGAAGAAGATGAGGATGTACCTATCATTTTAGGAAGATCCTTTTTACACACTTGTAGGGATTTAATTGATGTTGAGATGGGGGAATTAACATTCAGACTAAATGATGAAAATATTTTCTTTAATGTTTTCAAAACAATGAACTGCCTATTAATGCTAGTGATGAAGTGTTTAGGGTGGATTGCATTGGTTCTGAAATTGCATCATATTTATATCTTGCGAATCATCTCTCTTTAATTGATAAATGCATAACAATTTCATTTGAAATTGGCCAACATGACTTCTTTTTACCATTATTTGAGTCAATTTCTGCTCAGGCAACCAAGGCTGAAAATTTTGTCAAACCTGAACTAAAACAATTACCCCCTCACTTGAAATATGTTTTTTCTGGGTGAGGGTAACACCATGCCTGCCATTATTTCATCACTTTTGCAGGATAGTGAGGAAGACAAGCTTTTATAGGTTTTAAGAGAGCACAAAAGGCGATTGGGTGGACTATTGATGATATTAAAGGAGTTAACCCCACACTTTGTATGCACAAAAATTTGATGGAGGATGGTAAAAAGGAAATTGTGCAACCTCAACGAAGAGTAAATCCACATATGCAAGAGGTAGTGCGTAAAGAAAATATCAAATGGTTGGATGTAGGTATAATCTTTCCTATTTCTGATTCTAAGTGGGTTAATCCTTTGCATTGTGTTCCTAAAAAAGGAGGTACTACAGTAATAAAAAATGCAAAAAATGAACTGATGCCCAATAGAACTATGACTGGATGGAGGGTGGTAGTAGACCTTAGAAAATTGAATGATGCAACTAGAAAAAATCATTTCCTCTGCCTTTTATTGATCGAATGCTAGAAAAACTTGCAGGATATGCTTATTATGGTTTTCTAGATAGCTATAGTCGGTACCATCAAATACCCATTGCCTTGAGGACCAACAAAAAACAACATTCACTTGTCCCTATGGAACTTTTGCTTTTAGACGCATGCCTTTTGTGTAGGATCGTGTATGATGGATTCTAATCCCAATTAATGCTCTTAACTAGCTACTTGCATAAGCAAAATAAATACTCAGCGGAAACAATAAACAAATCCAAGTAAAAGGAAGAAATAAGCAAACCACAAGGAAGACGGGGGATTTTTATAGAGGTTCGGCACCCCACCCGGGTCCTAGTCCTCTCTTGCAAGCTCCACTCAAGACTTCACTAACCACTCCCCGTACTGGGATGGGAGAGAACACCTTTACAATCTTCAAGCTTGCGAACAACCCTCGCCGAGCTTGGCTCCTCCTCTCACAATCCGAGAGGGACACTTCGGGCTCTCACCGAAGTCTATACTCTTTGTCTTGGGCTTTCACCAAGACCCTTGCTTCTTTGACAACAATGGAGTGGAACAACACTCTCTAATCTTGAGCACACTTGAGTAAGATATGGAATTGATTACTAAGTGTAGAAGGTTTGAGCTTTTGAGTGTGTGGATCTTTCTCTCTAAGGTAGTGGACAATATAGAGTGGGAGAGTTTTGTTAAAGTGTGTTGGGAACACCTATTTATAAGCTCTAAGTGAGTTATAGCCGTTGGGAAACGTTTGGCAAGTCTTTGTGGAAGAAACACAAAACAACAAATTGCAGGACCTAAAACTGAATGAGTTCGGTCGACCGTTAGGCAAATTTGAACTCAGTTTGGTCGACCGGATCAAGCTATAACCTCGGTATACTTAAGTTATCAGTCGAACACCGAAATAGGTTTGGTCGACCGAAAACTAACTGGCTCTACGGGGTTGACAAACATGATCAAATTTGGTCGACCGAAATGACCGAAAACCAACATGCACTTTGGGTTTGTCGACACATCTTGAGTTCGGTCGACCGAACAAGGTCCTCGGTCGACCGATAGGAAAAATGTATTTTGGGGTATTTTGAAATAATTTGAATACGACCGTTGGTATAATATGACAAGTCTAACGGTCGGAAAAATGTATTACTCGGTCGATCGAAAAGGTCTAGAGGTCGACCGAAACTGGGCAGTAAAACACTAATTGGATAATTGATCACTCGGTCGACCAAACAGTATGTTTTGGTCGACCGAACGTGGGCAGACAGTTTTGGTTTTGGTTTAGTGTTTTCCAGTCTAAGTTTGGGTGATCTATTGAAGTCCAAATTGTATGAAATTTTGTGTGTGACTTTTATAAGGAACCTAGTGTGTGTTTGAGTAGTTTTTAGCTCAAGTATGCTCAATTTACACATAGTTCCTAAGACTCAAAATAAATGCAAATTACATGTCTTCAATTAGGCTTGATTACATGTCTTGACTTGAATCCTTTCTTTTTTGAGTCTTGATCACCTGTAGAAGTTAGTAAAACAATATATATGTCATGCAATATGTCTGCTACTCTACATTGATTATAATTAAGATTAGGTTGATTAAATCATCAAAACATAGATTAATGCCTAAAAGCCAACATTTTGGACTTTGTAATGCACCTGCTACTTTTCAATGTTGCATATTTTCTCTTTTCTCTGATTTTATTGATAACTGCACAGAGGTTTTCATGGTTGATTTTTCTATCTTTGGGTCCACATTTGATAAATATTCGAAACACTTGAATGGTGTACTTTTAAGATGTGAGCAAAATAATTTTGTGCTTAACTGGGAAACATGTCATCTTATGGTGCATGAGGGGATCTTTTTGGGACATAAAGTTTTATGTCATGGCATAGAAGTTGACAGGGCTAAGGTCGAATTAATCGAAAAATTTCCTTATCCATTGAATTTAAAAGATGTAAGTGTTTTTTTGGACATGCACGTTTTTATCGAAGATTTATAAAAGATTTCTCAAAAATTGTTAGGCCCATGACTAATTTGCTTGCAAAGGATGTTCCTTTTATTTTTGATGATGAATGTGTCAAATCTATTGATTGCTTGAAAAATAAATTGATTAACACACCAATTGTTTCAAAACCAAACTGGGAACTTCCTTTTGCGATTATGTGTGATGCCAGTGATGAAACTATGGGTGCAATTTTAGGTCAAATGATTGATAAAAAAATTCCACACAATTCATTATGCAAGTAAAACTTTCAATGATGCACAACTAAATTACACCACTACCGAAAAAGAAACGATGGTTGTAATATTTGCATTAGAAAAATTCAGATCCTATTGGCTTATGTCAAAAGTAGTTGTTTACACAGATCATGGTGCTTTAAAAAAATTAATATTGACAAAAACAATATACAAAACCAAGGTTGCTTTATTGGATATTGTTGTTACAAGAATTTGACATTTAGATCAAAAGATGGGATCTGAAAAATTGGTAGCTAACCATCTTTCAAGACTTTACTATGATTATGTGGTAAGGTTTGAAACAAAACCTTTGTCTGAGGAATTTCTCAACGAATGTATGCTCACGATTGATTCTAAATTCCTGTGGTATGCTGAGATTGTTAATTTTTTAGTTGCCAAAGTTTTGCCTCCTAACATTTTTCGCAGCAAAAGAAGAAGTTTTTCTTTGATGTTAAACACTATGTTTGGGATGAACCATATCTCTTTAAGAGATGTGCATATTGCTTAATTAGGAGATGTGTGCCTGAGGAAGAAGTTGGAAATATTTTGCACATTTTTCATAATAAAGAAGCAGGAGGACACCATGGATCAAGTCGACAACTGCAAAGGTGCTACAATTAGAATTTTGCAGGTGAACGAATTGGACAAGATGAGACACCAAGCTTATGGGACTTCTAGGATGTATAAAGAGAGGATCAAAACGTTTCATGATTAAAAAATCAAACCTAAGGATTTTAAAGAAGGTGGTCAAGAGCAACGTTCAGGTGGGCAATCGCCTAGGTGACCGCTCCTTCGGGTGCTCGCCTATGCGACCACCCACACACTGCACACAAGGGTGTGCATTTTGTAGTGCATAGCAATGGCTAGAAAACTAGCCATTGCTTGTTCCTACTATAGCAACTAGCCGTTTGTTACTGTAGCAACATCTATTTTTTGTTTTTTAAAAAAATTAAACCCTCCCCTTCCTCCCTACTTATCTCTATGAATACCCCCTCCCACCCTATTTCCTTCTACTCCTACTCCTACAACTCTTTCAATCTCTCATTCCTGATTATCGAACTCTTCCATCCTCTCAACTTCCAACTCCACCACTCTAGTGCTCAAGAATTCTAGCGTTCAAGAATTCCGACGTTCGAAGTTTTTTTTTCGATTCGATCAATCAAGTGCACACTTCCTAAGTATTTCCTTTAGTTTATTTTTTTTGTTAATTTAGAATCCTAATTAATAGCTTATGAACCAGGATCAATTTTGCCAATGACACGAAGATTATGATCACTTGTTTTGTTATTTTTTTGCCTTCTAAATTGTAATACAAACTCTAGCATTAATAAAATAAAAGGCGTAAGTGTTGGGGTGAGTAGAGGGAGTACCTAGTGAGGCTATGGTCGAGAAACTAGGTGTCTTTTTTAAGTCCGAACATGTAATGTTTGTTTCTATATTTTTGGGCATTTTTTCCTTATTTTTTAATTAAAATCCAAAATATAATAAATAAATACATTACATTGGGTCGCCCAGAACTAGGTGACCACCAAATCGCCTAGGCTTTACCTGAGCATTGGTCAAGAATGCTACTTTATAATTCTAGGCTAAGGCTTTTCCTAGGGAAGTTGAAATCAAGATGGACGGGACCATACCTAGTGGTGAAGGTGTTCCCATATGGTGCAGCTGAGTTGACAGATGGAAAAAGGACATTCAAAGTCAATGGTCAAAGGGTGAAGACATATCTTGGTGGTGAGAAGGTTGGAACTGACACAATTTTGTTTTTGCAGAATGCAAAATAAGATTGAGCAATGTCTGGCCATAGACATTAAATAGAGGCGCTGAACGAGAGGCAACCCAATATTTGGGATTTTTTTACATAGTTTTCCTTTTTACATTTTCTATAATAATTTTTTTTTCAACGGTCCCAATAATGAGCATCACAACAAGCACACTTTATTGCCAGGTTGTATCCCTCCATGCCAACTTACTTATTTTCTTTGTATTGCACGTAAATATTGTCTTAGGGACAATGCATCATTTAGATGTGGGGGAAAGAAGGGTTTTTTTGTTTTGTTTTGCTTTTGTTACTTTAGAAATTTAGTTTTATTTGTTTCACGTGTTGTAGGTCCATGATAGTGTGTTTATGTAATACTTCCCATCACTTGTCATGTGTATAACTTCTCTGTTTTGCTTGCCATTTTCTTTTTCTTTTCAAAAAAAATGTTTTGTCACTTTGTGGGTCTTGCATTGTAATTAGTGAGGTGTAAGACGTGTTATTGAGGCAAGTAAAAAGAAAGTCATGCAAGTTGAATAATGATGCATTAGATATGTCTAATAGTCATCTTTAGTACCACTTGAGCTCTGTGAGGGTATGCCCCAGATTTCCCTCGGGATAAGTGGAGTAAACAAGGTTATCTGTGTCCCAAATGGGAAAAAAGTCAATACTTTAACTAAGACAAGGAATCTTTAAGGCAAGAACTGGTGGATGGGTGCATGTGCCAATGGGAAGCACTCAATTTCTCTGAGATAGGAGATCGTCTCATGATAACACCTAATAGGGTAGATAGGTGGGTTCCTGATCATGGAGTATATATCAAGGGGAGTCCATCCAATAGGTGGTGGGAGGTTCCACATTAAACACAAAAAACGGGTAGTTATCGAATATGTGATTAAATGTTAATAAGGGAGTGTTTGTCCCTTAAGTGTAGTTAAGTGGCAAAGTGCTAAAAAGAGGGGAAGGAATGGGAAAAATGTGATCCCAAGTCAAGCAATGTATGGTCAAGTCAATAAAGTCAAAAAAGGGTCAAGTCAAGTGAAAAACAAAAGTCCGGTTCCTCGTGACATCTTATTGCCAGAACCACCACCACCTTGTTTACCTTTACCTCAGGTTTGTAGTGTAGTAGGATATATCGAAGAAGGGTTTAGGTGTATTGTGAGGTAGTATTGATTCATGTGCTATCATCTATTACCACTGGCGGTCTTATAAAGTAAATTTTATCTGTAAGAGTATGACCCAACCCTAGAACTATCCACACCTAGTGATCGTTGAGGGTGGGACCTAAGGATTGCCTATTTAGGTGTGTTATTAATACATCAAGTATTCAGATTTTGTGGGTATATTTGTTGAAAACCCTCAGGAGACAAAACTCCTCCTCCCCGGGTGACGAGTGAGGTTTAATGGTTTGTTGCACATGCTAAGTGGAATCACAATTCCTGTGAAAGTGAGTTACCGTTTGTTGTTTCTTTGTTTTACTCGAGGACGAGGTTCAAGTTGGGGGTGTCATAACATCACATTTAGTACATAATTATTACCATAATTATAAGCATATTTAAGGAAATAATAATGAATTAGGAGATATTTTGGATATTATCTACTCTAAATATTACTCTTTTGTCTTTTTTAGATGATTGCAAATCTCTACAAAGAAAAGAAAGATTTTGATTGAAAGAGAAGAAAGGAAAAGTTACCAATTATGATCATGATGACACCACGAAACCTTCCAAAATTATTTCAACATTCCTTAATGAAAGAAAAAGGCAAAATTATCCCTCAAATTCATCACCTATAAAAGACTCGTACAGAACACCTATTACGAGAATCCAAAAAGGCTAACCTTAGACTCCAAACTTCTTCCATAACCCAACCACCATCAAACGGAGCAATTTGAAGTGTCCTTTGGGCTATCTAGATGAGAAGAAAGGGGGTTGTTGAGAGGAGAATCTTCCACCTTGTGTTAAACATAACTCATATGTGATCTCTTTTTCTCTACTTGTTCTTAATGCATATTAATTGTTGTATGTATGATGGTTGCTCACTACATGTGATTGAATCTAGTAGATAAATTCTTCTAATAGTTCAAAATCATTGTTGTGAGAGTTGTCAGTTGTAAAGAAATATCTAATAGCATGTGTTATAGTGTGTTATTGACTTCTTGTTGTGAATGCTCATGTGTCTAACATAGGTATAATTATCATATATGTTGCTTGCGTACGTATGATATATTGAGAATAGTGTAAGTTGCTTGCGCCTTTATTATTTAGTCCAATCACATCAACGGTAGTCCGTATGAAATTGTTATTTACACTTGGTAATAAAGGATTGCATCAAAATTGATCACTAGTGGATTCAAACCCTTAGCATTTTAATAGTTTCCTCCTATTTTAATTTGTAGTTTCAGTAGTTATAGTTCACAATTTCACTCTTCCAAAAACATTATTTTCTTATTTCTTGATTGAGTCGATTAAGAATGACTTGTTAAATTCTTCCTTGTGGATTCGATCCCTACTTATCCTTGCTACTTATCATTTTGAGAGCTTAATGACAGCTTGTCAATCCGTACAACAATTTAGATCTCTTTGACGATCATGTAAAACTAAAGCAAAGACATGTAACTTCAGATTGGTCCTTTTCCAATGGAATGGCATTCTCAGACCCCCAATCACTCCAAGTGCATCTTCTCGTATAGTTGGGATGCTATCATGTTGAGCTATGCAGCATATTGCTTCTCATTGTTGTTGTTGAGCGCAATCTTTTTTCTTCTTTTTCCTTAAATGATGGATTATATACATATGTTGGCATGGCTTAATTTGTATGTAGTCTTTGCACAACTTCGCCATCCTCATCTCCCATTCTTTGACTACATAATTGATTGACATCATATCATGCATATATTTTTGTCTTATATTCTTTATTCTTAGCCTAAGCAATGCTACGTAATGAGTTTTATGTTTAAGTTTCAGGAATAAACAGGTTTGAGAAGAAAAACTATAAAAGGACTTAAAAGCAAGAAAAAGGACTGAATTGCAAGACTTATGGACTAAGATGCAAGAGAGAAGAACCCGGATGTAAACCAAAAGAATCAATGAGTAAATCAAGAATCTCCACACCATCATGAGGAGTATTTTGGCAATTAGATCTAGGCCCAAACATCCACAACCAAATCGGGTTCATAAAACATCAAGAAATCAAGACAGAAACAAACCACAAAAATCCCGACTCAATCCAAGCTATCTGGACCGCCAATTGGCGGTCCAAATTGGGCCAAAAGTCTCATGGTTGAGTCTGGTTGTGTATTATGTTATTTTATGTCCATTTATAGTGTGTTTAGTCCCATACCGGGGGATTGTCCCCGGTTACCTTTTTTCATGCCTATAAATAGAACTTTTCCTCATCATTTGTATTCACCCATGGCTTGGTGGCATTCTCTCTACTTGGAGTAAGCCTTGGAGCAAAACTCAAGGTGGAGAAGAATGCTACTTGCAATGTGAGTCATGTTAATAAAATAATTTTTCTTAGTTTCTTTTAATATTGTTTTGTCTTTTAATTCTTGCATGCTTCTTTAGTTTAATTTCCTTTCATTTAGCTTCTTTAATATTTCTTGTTTGCTTAGTTTAATTGACTTTCATTAGAATGTTTCGTTTAGTTAATGTAGTTTGTAGTATAATGATTAGTGAGTAGTTACATCCCCCTTTGGGGGTGGAGTAGATGTCTATACATGTTATGTAGATTGAATGAATGTTAAACATTATTGTATGTGATAAATGTTAGTATTCTTGTTTGAATTAATGAGAACACTTAAGTTGATGGTTTCTGCCATAATATTTAGGTACATTCCATTCTTGTTTAGGTTATTAATAACAAACTTTCCACGCTCATATTAATCACCTAGGTTGGTGTTTTGAATGATAGGTCTTGTTATGAGGTACTTCTTATGCATTACAAACACTAACTACACTTGAGCTTATTGTATGCATTCACCACACTTATTTCATGTGTATACACACTCCACCCCTTAGGGGTGTTTCCCATTCCTGAATTTCATTTTTCCTATTAGTAGTTGCTTAGCTTAGTTTAGTTCGTTTCGTGCTTTCATTTCCTTCTTTGTTGTTTACTAGTTTAGTGTAGTTTAGTTTAATCAAGTTTTTCTTCCTTTTGTTTCCCACTCGCCTTCGAACTAACCAAAGTCGACACACCTCCCTATGGATCGACCCATATTTGTCACCGCTTCAACGCGGCCGTGCACTTGCGGTTATTTTAAAACGTTCAATCAATAATCTTCAATCCTGAACAAATATCCAGCTTGTTCTACAATAGACATGTTCTTTGAACTTTAGTTTGCATAGTCATGAAGAAAAGGCTCAGCTTCTTTCAGATACAAATCCTTTGAAGAATCTGCATTCTCATGCTTCTACACGATATGCTCAGCCCTGAAGATAAAGAACAATAAATTATCTCACACAACCACGGAAAGTAATAATTTGAAGTACCAGTAAATACTGGTTCATATCAATTCTGAAGTCTGAACCGTGTAGATGTTGAAACTGGCCATGGAGCAAACTAAACTGTATGATCAGGTTTTGAATCCTTTGACACCAGCAACTGAATTTCTAGGCCAGTTTCTAATCATTTAAGGTTGAATTACCACTATTAACTGAACTTGGCGGTTTAAGGGTTTATAATATCTTTATAAAGCTAAATAGGTGGAAGTGTACGTAAGCAAATCCTACCATTTATCAAGCATGTCACCAAGCTCACTCTTCTTTTCTGGTGAAATTCCCAAGGACTTCATTTGACTTGCACGGAAAGAAAAACAATTTATAAAATTGAAACATTCGTATACAAAGGTGGGTTTATTCCTGCAACTTTTGTTAACATAGTTACTATGGTTTCTTAGTATTCAAAATACTAGATCATGATAGTATTGGTAGTACTAGTGTTATTATCAGGATTTTTGGGGAAAAAATATGAATAAAGATAAATCGTAATGGACAGAGATGTGTAATTTGACTTTTTGTTTGTACTTATTACTACTAGTTGTTATGGTTTATTTTTTTATAAGTATATTTAGTTGTTATAAACTTGAAATGTTCTACAACATGCATTTTCCTACTATGATCTATTAAGAAACTTACGACAGGCATCCATCCTTGTACGCTTCAGGACCACATAGTAAAGCAGTATATGAGCAAAATAGAAGCATGGCATGAGGAATAGCATCGAAGAACTTCCAAGGAGAAAACAAAAGAAAATTGTAATGGACTTGTAGAGTCTTTGTTGTCAATTTCAGGAAGACATTGTTTAGGTGATTCTGTGCAACAAAAAATCATTAATTCATATTCTGTGCTTGTAAACCATCCAACAAAGGTACAATTTATCAGAATATATGAGGACACAACCAACCAAAATCATGAGACTATACAAGAAGGAGAAGAGGTTACTAGCCTATGATGAAAACTTGACCCAATTGTTAAAATCAATGAAGGACCCAATTTTGGATACATGTTGGTTGAAGACCTAATTAGGCTCTAGTATCTAATCAAGGTGCTAGCCTAATCTAGGCTTGAGCACGTGACCAAGTTGGCCGGTGCACCAGATGTGATGAATCCGAGTTCAGTCAGCTGAGGTAACCGGATCCATAAATGCTCCATCAGATTATGTGTTGTTAATCTCTTGTATGAAATCGGTGTAGAAAATTCGATTACCCGAATACAGCTGATACTATAAATAATTTAACCAAAAACTAAAACCCTAATCAACTGAGAAAAACTTTCTTCCGTCGCAAGGGTTCCTAACCCTAGTCTTCTTCTTCCTTTTCGTCTCTCTCTTAGGGTTTCTGGTTGTGCATGTGTTTAGGCCCTCGATGGGGTTAAGATCGTTGTTACTTCCACCACCTTGGTCAGTGTAATCAATTTTGTTTCGATGAAGTTGTCACCCTCAAACTATTTACTATGGGAGATGGAAGTTCTTGGGCTTATGGAGTCGCAAGGCATGATCGAGTTTGTTGATGGTGATTTTCCCATGCCGGATAAAACCATCAAGGAGTCCAGTATAGGGTTTCAGCCTAAAGTTGCGCCAAATCTAGAGTATAATCTTTGAAAACATTCGGATCTACTTCTTAAGGCATGGATCTTTAGTAATCTTGGAGATGAAGTTCTTAGCTTTGTAGTTCGTCTGGAGACGTCAAAAGAAGTTTGGGAAGCATTGAAGCACTCCTTTGCTCAAAATTTTGAAGAGTGAGAATTCCAACTTTTTCAACAACTCCAGATGCTCTGCAAGAAAATTTGTAAGGATCTTCAAGAATACCTTAGTAAGTTTAAATTGTTTTGTGATGAGGTTGCCGGCATCAGTAGGCCAGTCAGAGACCAAACTAAGGCGTTCTAGATGCTAAATTGGCTTGGGAAGGAATACAATGGCTTCACTACTGTTCATTGAAGCCTCCCCTTCCCTCCTATCTTGATCTTGTTCCTGTGCTTCAAAGCTATGAGCTTAAAATCAAAAGCCATGAGGCAGAGGAGAGATCTAGATGGCCTTCTTTGGTCAAAGATAGGATGGGAAGGGCAAGAAACAGAAAAAGGGCAACGGGATGGAGGCTTTTCTTCTAAGGGCAGAGGATTTCAATCTAATGCTCAAGGAAAGCCACCCGCACTACCCAATGCTCAAGATACGGGTCCAGTTGGTGAAGCTAGTTGCAAAGGAACTGAAGACACTAATCAAACTCAGAGGAGACCCTATGTTATATGTCAGATATGTATGAAACTAGGACATGAGGCCATCAAATGCTGGCATCGCTTTAACCACTCCTTCCAACCAAGAGAGTTAGCTCAGGCCCTGACTACCATGAGTGTAGAGGACACCTCTGAGGATTGGTACCGAGACACTGGAGCCACAACTCACATAACAGGTAATGCAGGTATGCTTCATTCTCTTTGGATCAGACAAAATAATGGTAGCAAATGGGCACTTATTACCTATTACATACACTGGATCTACTAAAATTAAACATGATAAGGGTTCTTTCATTTTGAATGATGTGTTACTTGCACCTCACATGAAACAAAATATAATGTCTATGAGCAAATTCACTAAAGTGTTTCCTTATAATGTCGAATTCTCCAACACTCATTTCTTCATAAAAAAATAGACATACTGGGACTATAATCACTACTAGGAAGTTAAAAGATGAACTTTACTCTCTTCCCAATGAACCAAATAGAGCATTTTTCTCTAACAAGCAAAGAAATGTAGATTTCCATACTTGGCATTGTAGACTTAGACACCCTAATCCTAAAGTGTTGGAGGATCTTCAAACTAAAGACAAAATTTCCATTACAAAAATGGCTACAAACCAAACTTCTCTATGCAGTAGCTGCCAACTTGGCAAAGCCACTAAACTTCCTTTTGCACAATATGATTCCTTTTCTTCTAAACCTTTTAGCAAGATACATTGTGACTTGTAGGGGCCCTCTTCTATTGTGGGTAGAAACAATTTAAAAATTATGCTTGTTTTGTGGATGATTTTACCAGATACACTTGGATTTTTCCATTAAAATTCAAGTTTGATTTCTTTGATTGCTATGTAGTTATTGAAAAATTCATTCAAAGACAATTTAACAATGGTTTTAAGATTTTTCAATGTGATGGTGGTGGTGAATTTTCTTCAAACATTTTTCAAAACCATCTTAAATCTAGTGGTGTTTGTCTGCAAATGCCATGTCCCCACACTCCAGAGGAAAATGGAGTGGTGGAGAGAAGGCATAGACTCATTGTAGATATGGGGCTCACCTTACTTATAAATATTGGAGTACCCAAAATGTACTGGATGGAGGCTTTTAACACATCTGTGTTTCTTTTGAATAGACTTCCTAACAAAACTGGAAGTATACCATTTGAGTCTTTTCAAGAAAACCTAATTATACTTGTTTAAGAGTGTTTAGATGCTTAAGTTTTTCTTGTTTAAGAGAATATGCTTCAAATAAGTTATCAGAAAGATCTTCTGCATGTGGTTTTCTTGGATATAGCTTAAGGCATAACTAAGAAAATGTACGTGACAAGGCATGCTATTTTTTATGAAAACTACTTTCCTTTCAAGAAATTCCTGATATCTTAAACAAAGATGATTTTGAACCAAATGTTTCTGTTTCTTCTTAATGATTATGTGAAAGTGAGTGTGAGTGTGACTCCACCCACAATTATGTTGACCCTAGTAAACAATCATTTCCTCTCACAAAAGGTGTTGCCATAGAATCAACAACATTGCCTCAAGTTGGAAATGAATATGAAGGTACTGAAGGGGAGTCTAGTCAAGAGCAAAATCTTCTTGCACAAGACAAGGCTCCACTAGCCATCTCTCCCATCCACCTCCTGAAAATACCTCAGGTGATATCTCTCCACTTTAAACTGATGAGCATAATAACCCCATTATTGAAATGACTACTACATTACCTCAATTGCATATTGTTGATTACACAACTGATAATCTTGATCCATCCTTTTCACAATCACAACTCCTTGTACATGATGACAACACTGATACTATTTCCCCACATAACTTAATTACTAGCGACCCTAATGAAGAAATTGATACCACTACAACACCTTTACACACTGATGCAAGCAATAAACATCCCATGACTACCAGATCTCAATATGGTATCATCAAACCTAATCCTAAATATGCCTTATTTCATCATATCCAACCCCTTCCTCATGAACCCAGTTCTGTCAAAGAAGCCCTTAACCATCCTGGATGGAAAAAGGCTATGGAGGAAGAAATGCATACCCTTATTCAAAATAATACATGGGATCTAGTACCAAAACAGAAAATATATGCATACTATTGGTTGCTAGTGGATATAGTGTTCGTATGTATGTGATAACCTGTTTGATTTTTATTTTATGGTGCATATGAATACTAACATTTTCATTGGGATATTTCGATGTCATCTATGAATTAAAATCTAATTACTTATAATGATTTTGATTTCGGTTTTACAATAATCCTTGATCAAGTATTGTTATTTACTTTATTGAAGCTATTATCATGACAAATCTCACCAAGCTTGAGTTCACCGCCCTTGATATATCGGGAAAGAATTACCTCCCATGGACTCTCGATGCGGAAATTCATCTTCATATAAAATAATAAAAATATTGACTATCATAGATAGTATTTGATTCCAATGAGATCCTATTACTTGACATCCTTATACTATGATTTTATTTGTATGGAAAATTCCATATTAAATATATTTTTAATCTGGATAGACAGAACCAATAACATCTAAAATACTATCTTCAATAATATTTGGTGCATTTTTTTGCAAAGCATATTTTTAATGCATCTCATTTGGTTATCATACTATAAATTTTCGATGTTATTTCATTGCATCACATCTGGAAATATTATGGTTAATCATTCCAACACATGTGATTTATTTATGCAATTATATAAATGATATAATGCGGTATATTGCAACAAAATTTGAGTTTCCATATTATGAAAGTAATTATTTACCATATGTCATGCTATCATTGAAAAGGAATCACTTCAGCCCCGAAGGCAAAAACTGTAATCTTCACAAGGTGAAATGATTTGTTCTCCTCATTGTTAAAATGATTTCAAAAAGTCTTAGGATTTAATCTCATGTCTGTTTTTGTGGCTAGACAAAATATCGAGTTATTGATCAAAGTTTCAGGATTTCTCGATCCAATGAAGCATGAAAAGATAGTTACATATTTAGTAGTGCTTCTAAAATTAAATGATATATATTTCTCATGCAACTTTGTATTGATTCACTTGCTTTGTATGAATTCTTAATATCATGTTGATTAAAAAAGTGTATGTAAAGTGGTTCAAGCATGCAATTATTACTTGTTAATTTTGATACATCATATGATCATTCACAACTAGTACGAGTATTCATCTCATGAGCACATAATATCCATCTTGATAGATGTATATATATAATATAATGTGATACATTATAGTGGAATTCGAATTACCAAGTTACAAGTGATCATTATTATTGAAAATGATATGCATTGGCTGAGAAGGCTAATATCTTGTTATCATTGTTATTGAAAATTATATGCATTGGCCTAGAAGACGAATATCTTAATATTCATGCAATGCTACCACACAAATATTTAGAGATTATTCATTTAAAGAGGGTTATGAAATTTATGATAATCCCTGAAGGACTCGTATGACCGTCAAAACGACGCGCAAATAGCTAATTTAGTAAAAATGCACATCAATCGCTAAATCAAAACCTATGCCTGGAAGACCATAGATATATAGAGTTCAGTAGTAAAGCAAAAATAATTTATGGATCACTTTTAGAATTAATGACCCAATACTCCAGTAGTAGTATGGAATGAAAAAACCCAAAAAAATTGTGTTATGCATTACCGATGATTGAAGGTCATGAGAGTTGTTGGAAAATCACGATACCTTTTTAATACCTTTTTTGTGTGCCGGAAGCATTCACTACAAAGTATCGTGAAAACAAGAGCATTGTGCAAATAACAAGTATGAAATAAAGATGACTTCAATGAGACGAAACATGCCCAGAAGTGCCTAAATAAATAATCTCTTATCGAGTATGTTCAAAAATCCAGTACAGTGTCTGATATAATTTAGACACGGTTTATCAACATGCATATCTGCCAATGTTGTTTATACCAATATCATATTATAAATACTTACTTTACTTGTACAATAATGAATAGATTGTTTCGCTCCTGCGATTTAAAACTCCTAAAGGGCTAAGTTTTATTGTCCAATCCAATAATTATATATATAATGTACATTTTCAGGCATTAGGGGGAGAAGCTAGAAGCTTAAAGAATGTCAAGAAAATGTACTATATTGAACCTGAATTTCATAAGACAATATACGTACAAGTATGGTTGAACCTGAAGTTCATAAAATCATTATCTTGCAATATCTAGTTGTAATTGTCATACGTTTTTATTGATCACAAAAGATTGACTAAGTCTTATATTACTAGACATAAACCACATAATATAAAGTGGAGATCTCCACATGATAAAATATATTTGAGCTCAACCAGTGCCAGAAGCGTGGACCATATATATATTATTTGTGGAAATGAAATAAAAGTTAGTCACTCTCATGCACCTCCTGAAGAGGTTATTCCTGAAGAATATAAACTCGTAAAAATAAATGCAGCTGCTAAACAAAAGATTATAGAAATTACGGGGACACATAATGGTCAAATCCTAAAGTTTTGGGAAACGATGAGGATTTGATTATTATTGACGTAAAACTTGTAATCAATTATATATGATGATACGAGAGATATTAAATAATTATTAAAATTATTGTCGACAATTTATTCACCTTCTTAATAGCATGCTATCTCATGAAAAGAAAAATGGATCCAAAACCTATGATATTATAAGAATGCCAGAAGCATTTGTATTTGATATAAACAAAAGAAGGCAAACAATATATAATAAACTCGCTGAATAAATATATTATTTGGACTTGTAGTCATGATTTCTGAAATTATATCCCTGAAGGATACAAATAGAAATCACAATAACAATGTAATACATTATAAAGAGAGAAGTAATATAAGGGTATTCGCAAGACCCAACATCCATCGTGATCTTACACATTCTCTCATAATATTGATAATATGTTATGTTACATGATCAATATGATATTCATATAAAATATGTTGTGATTTTAAAGTTTTATAAGTCACTTAATATTGGTACATATATGAGAGTCCCTGAAGGACTAATGTGACAAAGTATATTATATGATGACAAGAATGAAAAGCTGTACTGTACAAAATTTGAAAAGATCACTATATGAAGAAACAAGTAAAAGTGTGCATATAACCTCTTCAATCAAAGTCATCACAAAGAATGATACAAAGTTGATCTTAGTCGTCCATATACTTCACCCAATAACAAAATTTACTATTATTTATTATATGCATATTACTTGATGTCATAGGACCTCCAGGAGAGTTTTTTGAAAACCTCTGAAATATTTAAATGACGGATTTTTAAATAAATGACTAGAGATAAACCAATTGTTTTTCGACCTGAAGTTCAAACATTCTCTAGAAAAGAGTTGGTACACTGATTCAAATGTAGAAATGGAATATTAAAGAAAAATATTTTACTAAATGCTCGCCTTGAAAGCACATTAACAAAGGGCATCTATTGTATATCGACAAAGATCTAATTCTTATAGGACCTGAAGTTCCTTATCATATTCACAGTAAATGTTTTTCTGAAAACATTTAGATGACGTTCAAGGATCTACCAATTTCTAGTCATGCGACAAAGATTTATATTAGTGATGTTTCCTACATGTCCAATACACATCAATTATTATCACAAATTATTTGGTGTCATTATGTGGAGTCATTACAACTTTATGCAAGTTGGTGAATCAGTTATTAATTCTTACATTCTCATATTGCTATGACATTAATATAAATATGAGACATCTTTAAATTGTCCACAAGTAATATCTTTTGATGTAACATATTCATATTTTGCAAAAGTTACCACAGTTTGTGTTACTCCCAGTATATCATTTGAGAAAAATTACGCAAACACATTTTACAATCATATTATCTAAGTGAAATATAGTAAATATCCATTAAATCCGTTAAACTATGATGTATTTGTTTATCGAATCCCCATGCACTTTTATGTTTAAGAACTTTGTAAAATATATTCGTAAGTTTGGTAAAATACAAATCAGGGGGAGTAAATTTGTATTTATCGTCCGTGAAGGACGGATATCCCTTAAAGATAAAGCCTGGAAGACTTGTAGTTGCACTTTTTCCCTTTCTCCATTTTTTGTCCTAAAAGGTTTTATTGGTTAAAGGCTTTTAATGAGGCAGCTTGTGCAATTTTGTTAGCCTATATTATGCACTCTTTTCCATAGCTACTTTTTCCCACAAGGTTTTGTAGCAAGGTTTTTAACGAGGCATAAACATAACGTGTATTATCTAAGAGTGTTATAAATGTATGTTGAATTGAGGGGGAGAATCATACGGTGCACTCTCTTTTCCTTCACAAAGTTTTTGTCCTACAAGGTTTTACTCGACAAGGTTTTTAATGAGGCAAATCGATCAAGTGACAATTGACCAGATCCAATCAAGCAAGAATTTGGCAAATTTATTTACAAAGTCATTGCCCACCAAACAATTTAAAAAGCTTGTCTTCAAAATTGGTGTTCGTCGTTTGAAGAATGTATGTTGAAGTGAGGGGGAGCATCATACGCGTTGCACTCTTTTTTCCTTTACCAAGCTTTTATCCCATCCGGGTTTTCTTAGTAAGGTTTTTAACGAGGCGGCATCCCTAGGTTATAAAGGTGATCATCAAAGGGGGAGTGTTATAAAATCCAAAGGTCTTACAGATGATTCACATTCCTTAACCCCCACCATTCAAGTAGATTTTCACTCTTATTAATATAGTGTAATTCCATTTATTTGGTCGTAACCCCTACTACCTCCTCATCCTATATATAGGGGTCTATTATACACATTTGTAGAGACAAGAAAAAAATTACATATCTCTCCTTCCCAATCTTTTCTTCTTTAGATTGTTTGTTTTACAGCAATGAATAATTTGGTGTTGTTTTGAACAAAAATTTAAATGTGATGAGTAATGAATGTATATGGGTCTTAATGGGAAAAATAAAAATGTTTTTTTGTATTATTGTTAGTATTTTTTACAATGCAGGTTTAAAATTTTAAAATATGAAAATATAAGGGAGGTTCTGTCAAATATAAAAAAAAATCCTAATATTATCGTAACATTGTTTATTGTTGTATCGTAGTTGATTTTGCTGTAGTGATTACTCGACATTTAGAGCCGTTTACTTCTACACCCGACTGATGTAATTTCTAACTAATTTGAGTATTTTCAAAAATTTAATTAATTAGGAATAAAAGAACAACTGTTACATTAAGCACATTTTTAAATTTAATTTATATAGGTTAGGAATAGATAAGGATGATGAAGGATGTTTGTTGGTCATGTATGATGAGAAATTAGAATATAACAGAGATGTGGTAGAATATTCAGGATCCGAGCGCAAATTAGTTGTAGTTCCGTTCACCATCAAATATGTGGATTTAGTGGATGTCATCACATCTAAATATTCTTATCCAGAAAGTATGTTTGATGTCAAGTTGATGACGAAATTGCTTTTAAACAACGATTGAACAAACGCTCCATTAACCGATGATAAGTCAGTTTATGGAATGATGTTTCTGTTTAAACGGATGTTTGTGGTTGAAGTTTATGTAGAAGTTGAACCTGAAGTGTCTAACCCTACATGACAACCAACACTAATCTTCTGGAGTATGGTACAGTAAGGTCGACTTGTTGGAATTGGGGAATAGATTTGAATATGAGTTTAAATCCTACAATCGAAGTTCTGACATACCAGGAAATTCTTGTTTTCCAATCGCAAAACATCCAAACATTGAGTCAATGACCAAAAAATGTAGGTGACATTCTTTCAAGCTGTGTAAATCTTTATCTTGGTCTGTCACAACTTCAAACCATGCATTACAGCCATGATAGGTTTGCTGAGAGGGCTGGATCGTCGACCTTATATCCCTCTTTTGGTCTTGGTTTGTCGCGAGTTGACCCGATTCATTACGGTTGACAAGAAATTCGACGCCCATAAGAAGATATAAATAGTAATGGAGAGGATGACATTGACGAATTAGGCGATTACAGTACACCATTTGCGATAAAAGATGACCCCGAAGGTATTTCTGCTAATGAAGTACTTCCTGAGACGCATGAGGTTATATATGCAATGGGTCAATCCATAAACCGAGAAGAGGACAACGTTGTTGATGATGCAGTTGCTAACAATGACATGGTTCCAACTCCGAATGAACTTTTTGATATCTTTGACGATGACAATTGGATAGACAACTCCATCATTGAGCACTCATTCTTCGATGCTGCGAACAATTTGTCACGAAGTGATTCACGGATGGAAGATGATTGTTCTTTCTGGGATAAATATTTTTTTCCCACAAAAGATGATTTGGTTCATGCTCTGCAGTCGTGGCACATTAAAAAATATATGTTTAGTACTTCGTTGTGGTTTCTTCAATGAAACACTAAAATGTTCGTTGTCTTCGTCATGATGAGGGATAACTGTAAATGGCGTCTACACGTGTCTGTTCCAAAAAAAGGTTGCATATATTTTAAATTTAAAATGTACGACGCCAAGCATACTTATTCCAATCTGATGTTGCTGAATGACAATAAACAATGTAGTGCTAATTTTATTTGCTCTAATCAATCCTGTTGAGATGATGGAAATGGTGAAAACCAAATACTCACCTGAAATCGGTTATGCTAAAGCATGACATGTCAGGCATAAAGTGTTGAACCAAATTTAGTGTGCCGAAGAAGACAATTTTAAGAATTTACGAAGGTTCTCACGGATGTGTGTGAAAACAATCCAGGATTTGTTGTCGAAATAGAGGCAGTATGCGTAAAACCAGATGAGGAGATGTTTCAACGGGTGTTTCGGGCATTCAGACCTTCAGTTAGTGGATTTGAATTTTGCAGACCTGGTTGATCGAATGCATGTCTATAGAAAATATATAGGAATGTTGTTGATTGTTGTGGCCACATATCCAAACAACGTAATTTTTTTAGCATTTGTTGTCGTAGAGAGTGAGAAAATGCAGTCGTGGATGTGGTTCCTCCAATTGTTGTCTAGTAAAGTAACTAGGTGACCCGATTTGTGTATTATCATGGACAGATTTTTGGGAATAAACGCTTCTCTAAGAGTTGCATTTCCGCCTTCAGAGGGACGTGTACATAGATTCTGTCTCCGACACATGAAGGCAAATCTCAATTTGATTAATATTATATCATGCATATATCCAGTCATATATCATCTAGTTTGAGCATAAGCAATGCTATGTAACGAGCTTTATGTTTAACTTTCAGGAAAAAACATGTTTAAAAAGAATAAGACATAAAAAGGACGAAAACGCGAGAAAATGACTGATATGTAAGACTTATGGACCTATCTGGAAGGGGGAAGGACCTGGACATAAGCCAGAATGACCAAATAGGAAACTGAGAAACTCCACACCATCATGAGGAGTATTTTGGGAATTAGTTTCGGGCCCATACTCAAACAACCGATAAGGGTGAATCACACGTGGACAATTGAAGCAATTCAGACGAAATCCGAAATCAGGTCGAATCAAACCAATTCAGACTGCCAATTGGTAGCCCTAGACAACCAATTAGCAGTCAGGTTGGTCAAGATCTGACCCGACTTCTCGCGATTGTGTATTATGTAGTTTATGTCCATTTTAGGTATGTTTGAATTGTGCCATACCGGAGAATTGTCCCAAGTTGCCATTTTCATGTCTATAATAGAACTCCTCTTCTTCCTTTGTAAAATACTCATTGCTTGGTGGTGATTTTCTCTACTTAGAGTAAGCTTTTGGAGCAAAACTCAAGTATAGATAAGTTGTAATGTGAGTCGTCAATAAAATAAGTTTTTCTAGTTTTGTTTTAATGTTGTCTCTTTTGAATTCTTGCATGTTTAGCTTAGCTTTATTTTCTTAATCTTAGTATAATTATTTAGAATGTCTCTCTTTCTTAGTA
Organism: Triglochin maritima; assembly: GCA_963682175.1. Classification (NCBI taxonomy): domain Eukaryota; kingdom Viridiplantae; phylum Streptophyta; class Magnoliopsida; order Alismatales; family Juncaginaceae; genus Triglochin; species Triglochin maritima. The sequence goes on from OY821786.1 coordinate 16,010,462, forward strand.
CAATTGTTAGCTTAATGTGTACTGAGTAGTTCCATCCCCCTTTTGGGTGGAGATAATGTTTATACATGTATGAAGAATGTGAATCAATGTTATCTTATGCAATATGTGATGAATGTGAATGTATCTTGTTTGTTTAAATTAGAATACTTAACTTAATGGGTTTTGCCACAACTTTTAGACACTTCACATGCTTGTTTAGGTTCTTAATAACCAATTTGTTTATGCTCTTGTTAATCTACTAGGTTAGTGATTGGATTGATAGGTTTTTCCACAACCATTAGACATTTCCTATGCATAAAAACAAATTCTATACTTGTGTTTATTGAATGCATTCTTCACCACTTTATTACATGTGTACACACACTCCACCCCTTAGGGGTTTTTCTTATTGAATTTCATCTTTCTCATTGGTTAGTTGCTTAGTTTAGTTTTAGTTACTCATGTGTTGTCATCTTTCTTGTTTCTTAGTTGATAGTTTAGTGTAGTCTAGTTTAGTATAACCAAACTTCGCCTCCCTTTATTTATCACTTGATTTCTGAAGAACCAGAGTTGACCAAAATCCTTGTGGATACAACCCGTACTTGTCACCGCTTCATCGAGGTCGTGCACTTGCGGTTTAAACTTAATCGAAACAAGTTTTTGACATCATTATCGGGGAGGTGGTCTGTCCAGACTCTGATTTGAACGATTCGAGTGGATTTAATCTTTTGTTTTAGGTTTTGTGTTTTTCAAGGACACTAGGGATACCGAAGTAGAGATCAGAGAAAATGAGGAGCATTTGGAGCTCTCCCGACTGCTAGTCAGCGGACTGGAACCGCTAGTTGGCCGCGCTGGTTAGGTTATGTTACCTTTATTTTTCTACACTCTATCTGTCTTTATATTTTTAGTGTCTGGGAACCTAATTATGCATGTTTTGACTTGTAACTTGTTACCTTATCTAGTCAAGAAACGAAAATCTCCCAATAATCAACTTGGACCGTAAAACTTAAAGCAAAATATTAGGCATTCTACTTTGTTAGGTCGTGCACCATGTAGTGTTGGCTTAGGCATATAGCTTGATTTTCTTTGCCTTTATTTTCAGTAGTTGATCATTGGAGTAAGGTATGCATTCTATAACTCATTCATGCATTAACGCACCATTTAGTGTTTAGAACTGCATTTGGAACAAGAGTGAGGTAAGTGTTTGTATGGTGAGTTGCTTGCTAGCCTAAGGATTCAAAACATCTTTAAAAGGCACCACCTATAGTATTTAAGATAAGGTGGAGATTTAATTACCCCTTCTTTCACCCCCACAAAACACTTCTTAAAAAGTTTAATTTTAAAATCAACTAGACATTGACCCCTAAGGACCTCAATCGCATTAGGAGAGTGATTCGGTTATGACCATCATAGCCTGATCGGTGTCGCCCACTCTATTGATATTAGGAGAGATGAGATCTCCAGATCTTGGCTCACTTGTTAGGCTTTGTGGTCTTTGTCGTTGGGAGGTGAGATGTGTTGAGGCTGCGTGACCTCGCAGTTAGGCATCGTTTAACTGTAAGTACGTATAGTGACCTTAGGCTGTTTGAGTCGTGTTTGCTAGATTAGTCTTCAACCCTCACCCTTACTCATGCTAGCTTTAGGGATTCTTTCCTTCTCTTCTAAGTCTACTCCTCGTCTATATTCTACGTTATAGTCTCCTCCTCTGATTATACCTTCTATTTGTGTGTATCAGACGGAGACCGATTCCCCCCTAAAGAAAGACTCAACAGATACATCAATGCATAGGATTGAGAGTTACAGTTCGACCGATACAAAACCAAATACACTCATCATGTATCAGACGGACAGATACAAAACCAAATAGTCAAAGAAGAGATTTCCCCCCTAAAGAAAGACTCAACCGATACAAAACCAAATACATCAAATGTATCAGACGGAGACCGATTCGTTTCATACTTTCTTTGAGAGGTTCAAGGACCTTCTCTTGTAGTACACGCATCATGGATTTGAGTTGTGGCAGTTGTGCCTGATTGTTTATGAGGGCCTCAACTATAATACCCGCACATTGTTGGAGTCGATGTGTCATGGTGACTTCCAAATGAAACTCATTGATGAGGCATGAGATACTTTTGAATTAATGGTTGAACGTACCCTGGAATGGAACACCATGAGAGAGCCACGAGCCGTCAGGTCCTCTAGTCGAGATGGATCATACCAAGTTGAGTCAATTATCCCGTCTAAGAGGAAAATAGATGCTCTCATGCATAAGATTGAGAGTTACAGTTCGACCGAGCTCCGCTAGCTCAGGTCGCTACTCTCACTTGTAGTATGTGTGGACTTACGGGACATAGTGACTTGGAATGTGCTTATGCTCCAAGAGATACTGAGCATGCAAATACGATGTATCAACAATGGCCTAGTAATGACCCATATAGTCACTCCTACAACCCGGGATGGTGAACCCACCCTAACTTCTCTTGGGGGCCATAGTTAAAGCTTATACACTCAATCTCAATCCCCACTTTACCACCCTCCAGATCCATCGATGACCTACCAACGCCCCGTATCATAGGTCTCATCCCATACTCACCAACCTCCTTGATTGATTCGTTTTATTTAAACCGCAAGTAGACGGTCGTGTTGAAGCGGTGGCAAATACGGGTCGATCCACAGGGAGGTGTGTCAACTTTTGGTTTGTTCGAAGGCGAGTGGTAAAGAAAGGAGAGAAATGTTGGTTACACTAAACTACACTACAATGAAAAAAGGAAATGAAAGATAAGCAATAAAACTAAACCCCATAAGGGTAGGGAAATAATGTGAATATAAAGATGTGTGTGTGTGTTCAATTATGCTCCTCACAACATGTAGTGCATGAAATCATAAAACTAAATCCAAGTTTGCCTCCACATGAAATGAGATAAGACTATATCGTTAAAACATACAAGACAATAATTGGAATGAAGTTAAATGAACTCGTGTATAAAGACTAGACCCTACTATGCCTCCACATGAAATAAGATAACCCAATATCATTAAAACATACAAGGCATTAACCAAGGTAAAGGCAACAAGAGTACATACACTACAAATTGTGTTTCCAATATTAATTCCATCCATATCCTCACCTTATCATTCCCCATAAAATAGGTCCACTAATCTAAGCATAAGCTAAGCTTCATTCAAGAGCATTAGCATATCAAAGATAAGAGTGAAATCCCATTAGATGGTTATGGAAATCATATAAGGCTCAATGGATTAAGATAACACACACCTAATACACTACATGATCATATCACATATTTCTCCACCCCCAAATGGGGGTGGAACTACTCACTAATCATTACACTACAACCTACATTAAAATGAAACATTCTACTCAAATGAAATTAGACTAAGCAAGAAAGGAACACTAAAGAAGCTAATTGAAAGAAACATAAACTAAAGAAACATGCAAGAATTAAAAGACAAGATTAAAAGAAACTAAGAACAGTTATTTTATTAACAATGACTCACATTGAAGGTAGCATTCTTCTCCACCTTGAGTTTTGCTTCAAGGCTTACTCCTTAGTAGAGAGAATGCCACCAAGCAATGGGTAGTTTACAATAGAAGGTGAAGAGTTCTATTTATAGCCAAAGAAAAAGGCAATCCAGGACAATCCCCCGATGTGGGACTAAACAAATACCAGAAATTGACTAAATACACACTAATACGTGACCCACCAAAATCTTAGCGGATTTGGGCCAAAACATACCGCCTATTAGCGGTCTTGGACCGCCAATTGGCGGTCTCTATGGTCCGAATCACGCTGGATTTTATTCTGGGATTTTCTAGATGTCTTTGTTGGTGTTTGATACATCTACTTCACTTGTTGGAGCTCCGACCCGAATAGAATTGCCAAAATACTCCCCATGATGGTGTGAAGTATTCTTGTTTGCTCATTGGTCCTTTGATCTTACATTCAGGTCCTTCGATCTTGCATCTTAGTCCTTGAGTCTCTCAACTCAGTCCTTTTTCCCTGCTTTTGGGTCCTTTTATGCTTCATCTCTTCAAACCTATTTATTTCTGAAATCCAAACATAAAACTCATTACATAGCATTGCTTAGGTGTATGATAATGGATATAAGATGCAAATATAAGCAAGAAATGATGTCAATCACTCCTCAGGTCTCATCTTTGGGTTATTCTAGCCAAACTCCAAGCCAGCGGGTGGACCCAAAGGAATCCACTCTTGAGCAAACCCTTCAAGCATTCATGTAGAGCACACAAACCATGCTTGCGACCAACAACAATTCTATCAAAGAATTGGAAGTGCATGTCAGCGAGTTGTCTCATCGGCTTCATGAACGTGAGAATGGTCAGTTGCCGAGTCAACCCCAGGTCAATCCTCACATGTACCAACAGCCTCACACAAAAAATGAGAGTTCGGTACCTTGGGTGTGGCAAGTGAACCATGTGGAAGAACTTGTTCACTATGTCATTGTCATTGTGACCTTAAGGAATGGAAAGTACGTCGACAATCACATTTTCTTGCCGCCACCACTATCTTTGCAACCCTTCGTGGGGAGGGTGGTGATAGGGAGTCTGATGTTGAGGAAGCTTGTCCTCGACTCCCAAGGAAGGCGAGCCAGTTTGCCTAAACTCGTCGTCCATTGACTCCCTATCATAGTAGGTTAACCAAAATGTAGAGTGACACAATGGATAAGATATTAGACGTCTTTAAACAAGTGAATGTTAACATCCCCTTGTTAGATTTCATCTAACAAATACCTCAATATGCCAAACTGTTGAAAGATCTCTTCACAACAAAGATGAAGACCAATGTTCCAAAGAAAGCATTCTTAGCTGCGAGCGTAAGCTCACTTTTGTCCAATCCTACATACACAAAGTACAAGGATCCCAGAGTCCTATTATTCAATGTATGATAGGGGACACTAGCAAGAGTAACATTTTGCTTGATTAAGGATCAACGGCCAACCTCCTCCCATCTTTTGTTTATCAACAATTGAACTTGGGAGAATTGAAACCAACTATGATTTGTAGGATTTTGTGTCCCTATATATGTGTATATTTCAAAATTTTAATACATGCATACATGATCGATTTCATATTTTCATTGATTTCATGTACATAGTTTTCTGTTTATTCTAATATCATGTATATCCACATATATGAAAACAAACAAGGAAAAGATTATCATACCCAAAGGCTCTCTAAAACCTTTATAAAGATCAAGAGTTGCGCTGCTCATCGAATCGTCCACCATTCCGCCTCCAAGTGTTCACCAAACTCTAAACAAGATTAGAGAGAAAGGAGCTAGCCAATTCAATATCTAAATCAAGCATAGAATCTAGCTAATAACCTCTTTAAAGCTCCACCATAATTATTTTCCAAAAGCACTAACTAATTAAGAGAAATTCGGATGGATTAGTGGAGAGATTAGGGAGGGAGAGACAACCTTATATCTCCCACTATTCCCAAATATGGAGGAAGTTATCTCCCACTAAGGGCGAGCAGAATATCCCTCGATCGATGGCTGCTAATGGATGAAATAAGAAAGAAAAATACTCTTAATTTTTGGTTGGATAATTTAAACATTTATATGTGATCATGCATATTTATCTCTATACACATCCTAACATTCATTCATACAATCACATACATGTCAAGCACACAAACATAAATAATATTCATTCACACACATACGAGTGTGAGTTTATGTGTTCCCGCGTCCTTGACTTTCACATCTTCTTTGCACCCTTTCCGCATCTTCCTTTTGCACCATGGATGTAGATATTGAAAAATATAAACATGCATCTCACAATTTTGAAAATTGTCTAGTGCAAGTCCTATGTAAAAACTCTCTCATATGCATGCATATACATAGATTTAGAATTTTGGCTTTTACATTTACATAAACATGTGTGGTTGAACAATAATAACATACACATTCATTCATTCACACATGGCTTTGTCGGAATATACAAACTCGCATATCCCTGCAAAAGAGAACCACAGCAACGCATGTACATATACTATATATTACTCGATCTAGTTTATCTTTCATCTCTAAATCAAACAATTCCAAAATCATTTCAAATCCATTAAAAATGATTTTATACATCCATAGTTCAAAATATAAAACATTTGAACTGTTGTTTATCTAATTTCCAAAAACTTTTTTTAAGGAATGATAAAGTTATGTCTGTTTCGTTTTGTCAATTTCTTATAAAATAATCATTTAATAAATACGAAAATTTTATATATTAGACATAAGTATAAATCTTAATTCTAACATTCACATGACGTATTTCAAAATATTTGAAACTATCAAAGTAATCAATTAGAATTAAATCAACAACACTGTCAGAATCTTCGAAAAAGACATAAAACATTAATTTTTTCGGTTGGAGATGGTAAACAAAAATTAATTATATAGTCTAATCAATTAAAATATGAACTAAAATCTCTGATACCACTGTAGGATTTCGTGTCCCAATGTATGTATATTTTGAAAATTTAATACATGCATACATGATCGATTTCATATTTTCAATGATTTCATATACATAGTTTTCTGTTTATTCTAATATCATGTATATCCACACATATTAAAACAAACAAGGAAGAGAGGATCATACCCAAATGTTCTCTAAAACTGTTACGAAGATCCGGAGTTGCGCCTCTTGTCTCATCGTCCACCGATCCGCCTCAAAGTGTTCACCAAACTCTAAACAAGATTAGAGAGAAAGGAGCAAGCCAATTCAATCTCCAAATCAAACTTAGAATCTAGCTAATAATCCCTCTTAAGCTCCACAAACAAAATCTCCAAAAGCTCTAACTAATTAAGAGAAATTCAGATGGATTAGTGGAGAGAGAGAATTTTGCATTGACACACATTTGACAAGTAGGTGAGTGGACATATTTATAACCTCCCAAATCACCCACATTTTGACCTATTCTCTAGCCACGATATCTTGCTTTTCTATCCCTTCAACCGTTTGACCAGAATTGGAAAAAATCTGACCCATGATTAACATTATTCTCTTAATAATTCAAGGCAGAATCATTCCGAACAGTCCATCGAAATTACCAAACGGTCGGCCTAATGTGTAAGACAAAAAGTCCATCGAAAATTCGGTCGAACTACATCTCACTCTGATCGACCGTTTACTTACCAAAATTTTTCCTGATATTTTTGGTCGACCATTTCATCACCAAAATTTCCCCTGGAATTTTTGATCAACCGCGCAGTACGCCCGGTCGACCGACCCTATTATCAAGATGACTCCTAATAATTTTGGTCAACCACTCGTGCATCCGATCCTTGTCCGGTCGACCGTTTTGACCTTGATTTTGCCTTTGTAAAATTTTGGAATTTCTTTAAACAAAATTTGATTCTTGGGTTTTTTAGCAAATTCATATCTCATGTAATATATTATCTTGTGTAATGTTAAACTATTACACCCCCAAAATATATATATCTTATATGAGTTTATTCGTGATTCTAATTATGTCAATTTTCATGACATATTGATTTTATTGATTCACCACATGTGTCTCATTTCACATGAAACCTGACACATCATATGAACTTAAAATCAAACTTCTTGTTTCCCAATTTTATGGTGTGACCTTAGGAGCATCCAAGCTAGATTGACAATTATATTAAACACTCAATACCATAAACTATAAGCAGTATCTGGCTACACATTATAGTTACCCAATTAGCATAGATGTCTTCTTCTACTCGAACTAAACACGATCCATTTAGTGATGCAAGTGCATCACTTGTGTTTATCCCTTGCCTCATGATATCAAGAGTATATACAAAGTAGAATTGTGTGACCTTTGTATCATATACTCATTTCTTGATCTCTTAAGCTAGTTATAAATATGTAACTTAACATAAGTCACATTGTGCACATTATAATTTCTCTTTATCAAGGGCCCAGTAATATCATCACTCAAGTAAAGAGGGGCAATGATAATCTTTTGACAAACTATCTTTTCCAGCATAAGTCATGTTTAACCAACTGTTGCCTTTATCACTATACTCTATGATAGCTTTTGACAATAATCAAATTAAACACTCCTTATGTGAAAAGATATAAGTCTCATATCTTAGGATCCAAGACATAGTAAAACATTAATGACACATAGCACAATTACATATTGTTTCACTTGCTAGGTCTGTTCAATATATAAAAGTAATCGTTTTCCTCTTTTACATACTCGTGTCGTCAAATATTTGTAGAAATACAATAATCGATGACCAACACGACAATCTTATCTCGGTAATTAATGTCTCATGTTAATTACCATGATTGTGAATAACTTTTGATTTATGTAAATCATTATCTTTTAGAGCTCTATGGTTAAGGACCAAAAGTCTCTTCCTTAACACTTCCAAAAGACGAATACGATAATCAAGAAACAAAATGTTTGCACATTTTATTCATAATAAATGAGATATAAAAGTAAAACTTTCAGAACACATTCCTTTCTAGATCACCCTCCAACTAGTAGATAAATCCATTCGTGTCCCAAAGGGGATTATCGAGGATGTGATCATCAAAGTTGAGGATTTTATATTTCCAATAGATTTTGTTGTCATCGATACCAACCCTGTTGCCATCACCCACTCTCAAATACTTTTGATTTTGGGTAGACCATTTTTGGCAACCTCGAACACCTTCATTAATTGTAGAAATGATCTTACGAAGCTCTCAATCGGTAACATGAGTGTCAAGTTTCATGTGTTCAATTCTGGTAGGCAACAGGAGCCCTTGGACAAATTTTTAAATCTCAACCTCATCCACCAATTAGAGAAAGCACCGCAATATCAAAAAACTCGCCCAACACCAACGCAACCAATTGAGGTTGTTTGTGTGCCCAGCGAAAATGCATTACCTATCTTTCCAATTCAACAAGGTGAGCTGGCATCAAACATGAATATGCAAAGGGAGTGTTTGTTCGATGATTCAGTTGAGACTGTTAGTGAGGGCGATACCCCTCATCATATGCCCATACTGGGAGGTGTCTTTACCCCATGTTCTGTGGCCGTTGAGCCTTATGAGCTTCATCTTGACTCCAACAAGGACCTACCTGTGACCGAGCTTATGCTTGATAATATAAAGGAGGTCGGGTGGTCCTTGCTGGACGACTTGGGGAGAAGCCTCATACTTAGTGCGACATGTGAATGAGCATAAGGAACTCGTTCTGATGCACCTGCCTATTGGTTGGAGGGTTTTGTTCGATGAGCAACTAAACATTAGTGAGGTAACACAACTCCACTCATTCACGTTATATACACCTAACCAATTGAAGGAAATGTGTTCTAAAAGTTTTACTTTTAAATGTCAATTATTATGAATTGAATGAGAAATCATTTTGTTCCTTGTTTATGTTATTCGTCTTTTAGAAGAGTTAAGGAAGATGCTCTTGGTCCTTAACCGTAGAGCTCTGAAAGATATTGGTTTACATAAAACAAAAGATATTCACAATCATGGTAATAAACATGGGACATTTATTACCGAGTTAAGATTGTCGTGTTGGTCATAGATCATTGTAGCTCTACAAGTGAGTGACAACACAGGTACGCAAAAGAGGAAAATATTACTTTTGTATACCGAATGGATCTAATAAGTAAAATATTATAGGAATGTGTTTCTGTGTCATTAATATTTTACTGTGTCCTTGGTTCTTTGATATGAGACTTATATCCGATCACTTAAGAATTGCTTAATTAGACTAGTGTCTTGAGCTATCGATAAGTGTAGTATAAAGGCATTGGTTGGTTAAGTATAACTTTTGTTGGAGAAGATAGTTAGTCAAAAGATTGTCATTGCCCCTCTTAATTGAGTAATGATATTAGTGGGCCCCTTGATAAAGCAAAGTTATAATGTGCACAATGTGATTTGAGTTAAGTCACATATTTGTAACTAGCTTAAAAAGATCAAGAAATGAATACTAATACAAAGATGACACAATACTACTTTGTGTGTATTCTTAATATCATGAGGCAAGGGACGGACACAAGTGGTGCACTCCATCACTAAATGGATCGGGTTTTGGTTCGAGTGGAATTAAGACATCTAACTAATTGGGCGCTATAATGTGTAGCTAGATACCGCTTATAGCTTGTGATATTAAGCTCTTAATATCACTGCGAACTTAGTTTAGATCCTCCCATACGTCACACCACAAAACTGGAAAACAAGAAATGGGGATTTTGAGTTCATAAGATGTGTCGGGTTTCATGTAGAAAATATGACACATGGGGTGAACAAACAAAATCAAAATTATGTTGTGATTAATAACATAATTAGAATCTAAATTAAATTCATATGTGATGTAGATATTATGGGGTGTAATGATTTATCATTGCATAGGATAATATATTACATAAGTTATGAATTTACTACTAATCCCGAAAAGTCAAATTTTGTAGGGGTTAAACCGAAATTTGACAAGTCTGTAGCACTGTGAAAAAACGGTCGACCGCTAAACGGTCGACCGAATGTTGCGCGGTCGACCGGATGTGTATTGATCGTAACGAGAATTTCGTCTGTTCGTTTTCGGTCGACCGAGTATTTTCGATCGGTCGACCGAACATTGTGATGAAATATTTTGTTACGAACGGTCGACCGAGTATATCGATCGGTCGACCGAAACTTGTTCTAAACGGTCGACCGAACCTCCAAACGGTCGACCGGCCAGACGGTATTATGCAGAATTAATTTAAGAATTAATTAGATCATGCATGGAATTGGTCCATAACTGATTTAATTCATGGCTAAGATTATTTGTTAGCAAATAATGGATGGTTAGATGGAAGTTTGCATGAAATCATGGGCAAAAGGTTGCTCATGAATAGGTAATTTGGAGAGAACTTATAAATACAAGTTGATCTCATTACCTCATTAATTAATTCATTATATTCTTGTGCAAACTTCTCTCTCCATAATTCTCCATGAATTTCCATTAATTCTTGAGTTTAGTTTTAGTTTTCATAGATCATCTTCTCAAGGGAACTAAAGAGGGGTTAGTAGTTGAATTCTAAACCCTATTGGAGATTGAGAGACTAGCTTTTCTCTCTCCGATCTTCTTTAGAGTTTGGTGAATACTCGGAGGCATCCGGCGCAGCGACAAGCATCCTCAACATCTCCGGATCATCAAGAAGTTTTAGAGAACTTCTAGGTATGAAATTCGGAACCCATGTTTGTTTTAATAAAGTTTTGAAACTAGTTATTGAAACAAATCGATGCATGCATGAAATAAATCATAGAAAATTGTAATTGATCCTTATTGTACATAAAACATTTCGAAAATATATATGTGCAATTATACTAGAAATCCTACAGTGGTATCAGAGCATAGGCTTCAATTTTCTAATGATTTGAAACTATAAACAAATTTAGTTTACCATCTAGAGTTCGAACAATTCGATTTTCCGGTTTTTCGGTCTTTAAATGTTTTGTTGGGATAATTCTTTGTAATAATTCGTTTTGAATGTTTTAAGTGGTTTAAAACATGCCATGTAATTATTAGAATTATGATTTAGACATAAGTCTAACTTGCAATAATTTCGTTTTAAGCATAAACGATTGTTTTGTAAGAGAATCAACAAAACCGAAAAACTACGGTTCGTCTTTCCTTTTAGGAAATTGGATGGACAGCGGTTCAAAATTGTTTTTGAACTTGTGGATGGATGAAAAACTTTTTTAATGGATTTCAAAATGTTTTTCAAAGAATTGTTTGTGATTATAGATGATTGATAAACTAGGTTGTATAGTTTATAGCAATATTGCGTGCATGGATGCTCGAGTTGTCTTTGCAGGAATTGTGAGTTTATATGTTCCAAATCAGCAACTATGAATGTATGTGATTATTATTATACAAGGGCTTATTTATATGTAAAATCCAAATTCTCTCTTTCTATCTTTAGATAATTGCATTGCATTTGAGAGGTTTTTACATAGGACTTGCACTAGTCGGTTTTTATCGAATGTGAGGAGCATGTTTATTTTCTGTAAAATCTACATCTCCGGTGCAAGAGGAAGTCGCCGCTATAGCGCATCGATCGAGGATCAAAGATCAGTGATCGAGGATCAAGGATCAAAGGGAACATATAAACTCACACGGTGTGGATTGTGTGAATGGTTTAATTTCTGTTTTTAATTTCTACTATGAATGTGATGAATATGATTGAATGTTAGGATGTGTATGAATGATAATATGCATGATAACCTAAAATTCCAAATCACATGTTAATATATGAAATTGTCCAACCAAATTAAGAGTAATTTTCCTTCTTATTTCATCCACTAGCAGCCATTGATCGAGAGATACTCTGCTCGCCCTTAGCGGGAGATAGCTCCCTCCATCTTTGGGAATAGTCGGAGATATAATGGTTGTCTATTGTTGTGACACGATTAGATATATGAGGTGAGATTCACCCTAGTGAACCTCATGTATGTCTAGTTGTGAATACAATGGATAAACGTATCTCGTATCAAATGAAAATAAGTTTTCTTAACATTACCTAGAGCCCTCGCTCGGTTTTGGGAAAACGTTTTTCTTACAAGGATAGGTCATATTCCCTCATAATTAAAATGACAAGAATCACAAGAGTTTGAAGATGCTAATATTGCTAAAATTCAAAAAGGTTGTGATTAGAAAGAGTTTTTCTTACCTTGATATTATGATATATTCGATAGCCCTTAGCTAGTCTATATTGCAATTGATAGGATCTTGGATTACTGCATTTACGGGCAAAATTTTATTTGCAGTATTTACATTTATATTCGATATATATGTATGTATTTTAAAACATAAAATTGACGTTAAAATCGTGTATAATTTATTTTGTAGAAATGTCTAATATCCTACCAATTGTGCGATCTATGATCGAAAAGAATCCTTTGCAAAATGATGGCTCAAACTTCATGAAATGGCAACTCAATCATAATATCGTGTTGAGGTTTGAAAAACTATCTCATATTTTGGATGGTGAAATCCCAAAATTGAATGAGAAGACAACCGGTAATAAGAAAGAGGCGACAACCAAGTGGGAAGACCAAGAGAACCAAGTTCACGGTCTAATGTTGGCATCCATGGGTGACTCGCTTCAAGCGAAATACTTGGATTCAAAACCCAAGAAGACTATGGAAGCTTTAACAAAGATGTTCATGGATAGTGCCTGAAAGGAGCGCTATAAGACCACCATCGCACTCACAAGGTGCCACATGGCGAAGGGAACATCGGTATCCATGCATTTTCTAATGATGCAAGGATAGCTTGAGAAGTTGTCGAAGCTCTCTTCTCCAATGCCCAGGGACATTGCCGAAGATCTGATTCTTGGCTCTCTAGCCCCGTCCTTTAAGGATTTTGTGATGCACTATTATGTGCGTGAAAAAGGGATGAGTCTTGAGGAGCTTCACAACACTCTCAAAATGGCAGAATTTGACATGGGCAAGGGTCGGGACAATCACATCCTAGCCGTCCATGAGAGGAGCAAAAAGATCAACAAAGGTAAAGGCAAATTTACCAAAGATATTTCAATCAAGAGCAAGGGAGTAGGAGGTGCTGATAGGAGTGCCTCAAGGGGGAAATCTTTCAAATCTCCAACTCCCAACACTGAGTGCTTTCACTGCGGTGAAAAGGGACACATCCGACCTAATTGCCCCAAGTACAAGGAAGACCTTGAAAATGGGATGATTGAACGTAGGCGCCCGAGAAACGTCGTAGGTATGTTTGTTATTGCGATAAATTTAATCACCTCTGTCCTTGATTTGGTAATGGTTACCAGATCTTGTGCTCACATAATTTTGATGTGCAGCTATTAAAGATTGGAAATAGTACAAGCATCACTGCGATTGTACAAGATTCTATGGAACTTCAATAGTCTAGTGATTTAAATTTATGCTTTGAAGAACGTTTATTATGTGTCTTCGATTAGCAAGAACTATTTTGTATCATGTTTTGGATATGGATAACTTAATATATATTTCTAATTCTTGCTTATCTATATCGAAGAATGGAATTCTCTATGCAAATACATTCGTTTGGAATGACTTCTATTTGCTTGAAATGAATGATAAACAAACTCAAACAAACAATAACAAAAGAAACTAAGATAACTCACGTGAATGATACACTCTTGTAACACTAATCAGATTTGTCAAGTAAATGACCAAGAGACCTTTCAAGAAGAAAGGAACGAAAATGAGTGCCTTATTGGATATGATGCATTCCAATGTATGTGGTCCAATGAGTACAAGTGCAAGAGACGGTTTAAGGTACTTCATTTTGTTCACGGACAACTATAGTCATTATGGCAATATTTGTCTAATGGGAAACAAAAAGTGAATTCTTTGACAAGTTCAAGGAATTCGAGGATGAAGTAGTGAACCGACTCAACAAGAATATCGAGTCTCTATGAAAGGTTCGTAGGGGTGAGTGCTTAGGATACCTAATTTGACTCATTCCTAAAGTAGGAACATGATATTTCTCTACATGGTTTGATCAATAATAAGTCAATCTAAATTGCCTATTTACTTCTGGAATTATGCACTACAAATAATGACAAACTCACTAAATAATGTTCCATCCAAATCCGTGGAGAAAATGTCTTGTGAGCTATGGAGTTGAAAGACATCTAAGCTCGACTTTCTCAAGATTTGGGGTTGTGAGGTATACAACAACAAATTGATGTCAACCAAGCTTCAACCAAAAGCGGATAAGTGCTTCTTTATAGGTTGTCCTCGTGTGACAAGAGGATACTACTTTTGGTGTATCACCTCCAATCGAAAGATTGTAGAGAGAGATATGGTTTTTCTAGAATTTCTGGAAAAGAGAGAAAAGTAGTGGGAGTAGAGTTAAGCTTTGGGAAACTCAAGATACTCTACAAGATCATGATGTGACTGTTGCATTCAAAATCATGAAGGCCCAGCCGATATTCATTTGGTTAGTGGAAGCATGAGTGAGAGACCCTCGCAAGAAATTGTGAGAGAATCTCAATCATCCCCACCTAGTGTACGTTCAAGAGTTGAACGTGAACCTATTCCTCAAGAAATTGTGGAAGAAGTTCGAGAGACACGAGAAGAACCAAAAGAATAGAGAAGGTCGACAAAGGAAAGGAAGAAACCCAATAAGTATGCTGGACTTCATGAGATCGTGGTACTAGATACCAAAGATCCCTCGACCTTCCAAGAAGCAATGGAAAAGGAAGACTCCAGACTATGGCTTAAGGCCATGGAATCCGAAATAGAATCCATGTATGACAATCAAGTATGGAACTTGACTTGTCTTCCTCAAGAGAAAATGTCATTTAGTATAAATGAGCTTTTAGGAGGAAGATAGACATGGATAGTAACTTGACAACCTACAAAGCAAGGCTTGTAGCAAAAATTATACTCAAATTCAAGAAATTGACATTGATGAAATTTTTGAGAGGTTGCCATGTTAAATTCTATTTGGATAATGCTCACTATTACCGCATTTCACAATTGTGAGAAATGGAAGATGGATATCAAAATGACGTTTCTTAAACGGGAACTTGGAGGAGGATATGTACATAGTACAACCTCAAGGTTTTGATGATCCAAATAATAGCGAGAAGAAATGCAAGTTTCGAGGATCCATTTATGGATTGAAGCAAGCATCGAGGAGTTGGAACAAACGCTTTGACGAAGAGGTGAAGAAGATTCACTTCATTCAAAGTAAAGGAAAACCTTGTTGATACAAGGAGATTAGTGGGAGCCATGTAGTACTTCTGATCTTATATGTCGATGACATATTGCTCATGAGCAATCATATACCTTTGCATTAGCAAACGAGAAATTTCATTGAAATCGGCATTTTCAATGAAAAGAAATGGATGAGGCTCAAGACATCTTGAAAATCTAGATACATTGAGATACATCCTTTAGACTCATTGGCCTAAGTCAACGTGTATACATTGACAAGGTTTTGGAAATGTTCAGGGTGAATGATTCCGATATGGACAATGTGCCAATAAGTGCGAGTATAGGTGTGCAACTCAAGAAGTCTCAAACGTGCCCAATCACGTAAAGACTTGGAGTACATGAAGGTATCTCTTATGCTTCGGCAAAAGGAAGGACCATGTACACGATGACTTGCACAAGACTCAATATCTCGTATGCTCTAAGTGTGACAAGTAGTCACCAATCCGACGCAAGTCCTAAGCATAGGATTACGGTCATGAATATTCTGAAGTACCTTAACCGGACTAAAGATAAGGTTCTTGTTTATGGATGGCAAATGAGAAAATAGCTGAGGGCTATTTTGATGCAATTCTCATAGGGATTCTTGACAATAGGAGCTTGGAATGATGATGCGTCATCATTATCGAAGGTGGAGGTACGAGCTAGTGTAGTTAGGAGTAATATCACTACGGCTAACTCAACCACCAACGAAAGACAAAATAAATAAATGGGTGGACACAACAGTGACACAACTGATCCATTCAACAAACCTTCATACCAAGCTAAGAGACGAAATATATTTCGAGTCCATGGATCCATGTGGATTGGCTTGATAGGAGATTTGAGAAGGTTACCCTAGTTATTAATGTTTTATACATTGAGAATGTATGTGAAAGAAAACTTTGATAACAAGTGGGAGATTGAAGGGAATGTGTTCTAAAAGTTTTACTTTTAAATGTCAATTATTATGAATTGAATGAGAAATCATTTTGTTCCTTGTTTATGTTATTCGTCTTTTAGAAGAGTTAAGGAAGAGGCTCTTGGTCCTTAACCGTAGAGCTCTGAAAGATATTGGTTTACATAAAACAAAAGATATTCGCAATCATGGTAATAAACATGGGACATTTATTACCGAGTTAAGATTGTCGTGTTGGCCATAGATCATTGTAGCTCTACAAGTGAGTGACAACACGGGTACGCAAAAGAGGAAAATATTACTTTTGTATACTGAATGGACCTAATAAGTAAAATATTATAGGAATGTGTTTCTGTGTCATTAATATTTTACTGTGTCCTTGGTTCTTTGATATGAGACTTATATCCGATCACTTAAGAATTGCTTAATTAGACTAGTGTCTTGAGCTATCGATAAGTGTAGTGTAAAGGCATTGGTTGGTTAAGTATGACTTTTGTTGGAGAAGATAGTTAGTCAAAAGATTGTCATTGCCCCTCTTAATTGAGTAATGATATTAGTGGGCCCCTTGATAAAGCAAAGTTATAATGTGCACAATGTGATTTGAGTTAAGTTACATATTTGTAACTAGCTTAAAGAGATAAAGAAATGAATACTAATACAAAGATGACACAATACTACTTTGTGTGTATTCTTAATATCATGAGGCAAGGGACGGACACAAGTGGTGCACACCATCACTAAATGGATCGGGTTTTGGTTCGAGTGGAATTAAGACATCTAACTAATTGGGAGCTATAATGTGTAGCTAGATACCGCTTATAACTTGTGATATTAAGCTCTTAATATCACTGCCAACTTAGCTTAGATCCTCCTATAGGTCACACCACAAAACTGGGAAACAAGAAATGGGGATTTTGAGATCATAAGATGTGTCGGGTTTCATGTAGAAAATATGACACATGGGGTGAACAAACAAAATCAAAATTATGTTGTCATTAATAACATAATTAGAATCTAAATTAAATTCATATGTGATGTAGATATTATGGGGTGTAATGATTTATCATTCCATAGGATAATATATTACATAAGTTATGAATTTACTACTAATCCCGAAATCTCAAATTTTGTAGGGGTTAAACCGAAATTTCACAAGTCTACAGCACTGTGCAAAAACGGTCGACCGCTAAACGGTCGACCGAATGTTGTGCGGTCGACTGCAATGTTGCACGGCCGACCGGATGTGTATCGATCGTAACGAGAATTTCATCTATTCGTTTTCGGTCGACCGAGTATTTTCGGTCGGTCGACCGAACATTGCGATGAAATATTTTGTTACGAATGGTCGACCGAGTATATCGATCGGTCGACCGAAAATTGTTCTAAACGGTCGACCGAACCTCCAAACGGTCGACCGGTCAGACGGTTTTATGCAGAATTAATTTAAGAATTAATTAGATCATGCATGGAATTGTCCATAACTGATTTAATTTGTGGCTAAGATTATTTGTTAGCAAATAATGGATGGTTAGATGGACGTTTGCATGAAATCATGGGTAAGAGGTTGCACATGAATAGGTAATTTGGAGAGAACTTATAAATACAAGTTTATCTCATTACCTCATTAATTAATTCATTATATTCTTGTGCAAACTTCTCTCTCCATAATTCTCCACGAATTTCCATTAATTCTTGAGTTTAGTTTTAGTTTTCATAGATCATCTTCTCAAGGGAACTAAAGAGGGGTTAGTAGTTGGATTCTAAACCCTATTGGAGATTGAGTGACTAGCTTTTCTCTCTCTGATCTTGTTTAGAGTTTGGTGAATACTCGGAGGCATCCGGCGCAGCGACAAGCATCCTCAACATCTCCGGATCATCAAGAAGTTTTAGAGAACTTCTAGGTTTGAAATTCGGAACGCATGTTTGTTTTAATAAAGTTTTGAAACTAGTTATTGAAACAAATCGATGCATGCATGAAATAAATCATAAAAATTTGTAATTGATCCTTATTGTACATAAAAAATTTCAAAAATATATATGTGCAATTAAACTAGAAATCCTACACCAATATCATGAGGGATTTGAGCCTTTCAATTTTGACCTTTCACCCTTCATTATATTTCAAAGTACCAATAAAACTGGCCCAACATGGAAGATCTCTGGCCTGCACGACACGATGTTCTCATTCGATGTTCCTTGACCAAATAATTATGAGAATATCTTAGTTGATGTATATCTGTTTAAAAAAAGGAGCAAAAGACTCCACAAGTGAGCATTGATTGTTGTGGGACGCAACCCGTGAGTATCTGGGCCCATTTGTTTCATGTATTTGTCTCATTTCTTAAGTATCTCACAGGTTTTGAGGGAGATTCGGGTACATGTTTATCAACGTAATAATGAACTTCCTTTTGTGTTTCACATTGGTTAGATCTTTTATATTTCATGTATAAATCCATGCAGTATCGTACTCGCATTCATTGAGGACAATGCATGAAGTAAGTGTGTGTGGGGGGGGGGGTGTTTTATGTGTGTATACAATTGAGTCTTTTCTTTTGTTTACATTTGTTTGCATTATTAGGGTCATGATAGTGTGCTGGAAATTACATTGATATATCTCTTATACCATGATTCTTGGGTGACTTGCCTTCGTTGGTTAATTGCCTAGAACTTTATTCTTCTATTTCTTTCAAAATCTTCATGTGTTTGCGAAAGAAAATGTTTTGTATGTTTTACGTGTGTTTAGCATTTGCAAAACCGTTGAGAGGAAAAGTTAAAAGGAAGCTCCTAGAATTGACTTGAATGTGATGCATTAGGATATCTAGTACACTGGCGTTAGGTCGTATCTAGTCGTAAAGATACACTCCAGTTTTGTTGTCTTTTTGGCCTTAATCCATATTTTGGTGATTTAATCAACCTAATCTTAATCACAATCAAATATAGTGTAGCACATATAATGCATAGAAGATATATTTTATTGTGCTAACATCTACAGGGGATCAAGACTCAAGACGAATCGTATAAAGTCAAGACAGGTAATCAAAGCTATTTGAAGACATGTAATTTTACTTTATTTTGAGTCTTAAAAACTTCTATAATCTTGAGCATACAAGAGTTAAAACTTACTCACTAGGTTCATTGTAGAAGTCACACACAAAATTTCACATCAATCGGACTTCAATAGATCACCCAAACGTTAGCCGGAAAACCACTAAACCATAACCTAAATTTCCTGTGCTAAACGGTCGACCGAACGAGTTCTCAGTTCGACCGTTTATAACAGACTCTCTAAGTGAATTTTCCTTGTTCCACTGATCGACCATTCCCATATTTTTGGATGACTGTTATACTTGTTGTTTTATACAACGGTCGTATTCGTATAAATTCAACCAACCCCTAGAATACATTTGGCCACTGGTCGAACATTGACCGTAGAACGTTCAACCAAATGAAGACATATCTTGAGCCTAAAAGTTCCTATTTTTGGTCGAACCACCTTTAGTTCAACTAATCACCTTTACCCTGGCCAAAATCCCCTGAACGATCGACCAACCCAATTATTTTGTTCGACCGTTCACTTAAGTGAGACAAATTTGGTTCGACTGAAGATTAAACTTGTTCGAAAGTTTCCTTACCATTAAGGAAACAGTCGACCGTTCTTTCTGATTCGGTCGACCTTGGAGGATAGAATTGCAGAACTTCAATTTCTGTTTTGTGTATCTTACACACAACTCAATCAATTCTTCCCCAACGGCTAGGAATCTTTAGGAGCTTATAAATAGAGGACCAAACACATTATTTAGACAACTCTGCCACTTCTAATTATCTCATATACTAGATAGAAGTATCCCAATCCTCAAAGCTCCAAAACATACACTCCAAGCCTAAACTTCCACATCTTTGATCTATTCTACATTATACTCAAAGTGTGCTCCAGCTAGAGAGTGTTGTTACACTCAAGCTCTTTGTTCAAAAGAGTAAAGGCTCCGGTGAAAGCCTGAAGCATCCTTCTCGGATTGTGAGAAGAGGATTCCAAGCTAGGCGAGGGTTGTTCGCTAGCTTGAAGATTTTAAAGGTGTTGTCTCCTGGCCCGGAACGGAGAGCGGATAGTGAAGTCGTGAGTGGAGCTCGAGGTTTTGAGTTGATCTTGCAAGAGAGGACGTAGGCGGGTGGCCGAACCATTGTAAAAATCCCTGAGTTACTTTTGGTTTGTATTGCTTCTCTCTACTTGTTTTTAAATTGTTTTCCGCTGGATTTTTACTAGAGAATTAGGTTTTTGATTTTATATTAAATCGGACCATTACGATCCTACAAGTTTTACCTTAGGGGGAGAGTAATCATAGGGTTTCAGTACTCAAAAAAATACAGAAGTCCACCCTGAACCTAGTGAGTTGAAAAATTTGCGCCTGTTAATATAAGGATGTTTGTTGAAGTTAGGGACCCTTAAACTTCTGTTATGAAACATTAAGTATAGGTATTTTTAGTTCCCATACAAACATATGAAACATTAAGTATAATGTTCTCTCTTCTCGTACGACTCCTTTCACTCTGAAAATTAGGTCCGAGGGGACTTAGTACTGGTGCTTTTGTGTCATTTGACTTGAGATGCACCGACCGAACTCCCATTACACGAGTGGTAGGGATCGCCCTATGTGGAGATATGGGAGAAGGTGCACGTGAAAGTGTAAGTCCTCACAGGAAATGATGCATGAAACCGAACCCGGGGAGAATTAAACAACAACCTGTTTTAATTCGTTGTACTCTAAAAAGAAAAGAACAAAAATGAAAAAATAGAAATAAAAATACAAATAAGAACCTTTATGGACTTTACACGATGTATCACTTGAGGGTATTAAGGTTGCCATGTCTTTCACTTAAATCCTTAATTTACTTGCACGAATAGTTCCCTAGGCTAGGTGTGTGGACGATATACATATATAGAGTCGGCTCGTAAGATTACTGTGTCCACCTATCAACAAAAGTAGGTCCACTGAATCGTGTTGCTAGATTGAATAATGCATCAATGTTCGGATTTTGTGGGCATATCTGCTTAAAACCTTCAAGAGACACCACTCCTCCTCCCTTGGCGATAATGAGGTTTAACGACTTGTTACATTTTCTAAGTACAATTGTGATTCCAATGAAAGTGAATTAGGAATTAAATTGTTTTCCGTTTGTTTTTTCCTTTCTTAGTTTTTTTCTTTTCGTTGGTTTTCTCGGGACTAGTGATTGAATGTTTTATAAAATAACCGCAAGTGCACGACCGCGTTGAAGTGGTGGCAAATACGGGTCGATCCATAGGGATGTGTGTCGACTATGGTTAGTTCGAAGGCGAGTGGAAAAGAAAGTAGAGAAATGAGTTATGATCGAAACTACACTACAATGCGAAAGGAATTAGAAAATACGGAATAAAACTAAACCCCATAAGTGGGGTAGAGAAAGAATGTGAATACAAAAATATATGTAAGTGTGAGTTCAATTGTGCTCGTCACAACGTGTGGTGCATGAAAATCTTAAAACTAAATCCAACTTTGCCTCAACGTGAAATAAGATAACACGTTATCATTAAAACATACGAAACAATAATTGGAATGAAGCTAAATGAACTCATGCATAAATACCAAACCCTACTATGTCTCCACATGAAATACGATTTACACAATCATTAAAACATACAAGACATTAACCAAAGTAAGGTCAACAAGAGTACATGCAACTACAAGTCGTGTTTCCTTTATCAATTCCACAGGGAGGTGAGCAACATCTTGTTTATCAGAAATCAAGTGGCAACAAAGAGGGAAGAGATGTTATTATGCTAACCTATGTTATGCTGCACTACGAAATAACGCATGCATAAACAAACAACAAATGATGAATTAAAACTTAACTAAGATCGAAATAAGTGTGCTGGAATTCAGAAATGGGAAAACCCCTAAGGGGTGGAGTGAGTGCACACATGCAAAGAGGTGGTGAAGAACACATTCTTTAAGCACAAAAGAAGGTAGTGTTTTCATGCATAGGAAGTGTCTAAATGTTATGGCAAGACCTATAATTTCATTCACTAACTAGTTGATTAACATTTACATACACAAGCTAGTTATTTCAGAACCTAAACAAGCATGAGAGGTGTCTAATCATTTTGGCAAAACTCATCAAGTTATAAGTTCTATCCTAACAAGCAAGCATACATTCACATTTATCAACACAATCAAAATATAAAGTATTTATTCCATTCTCTTTTGCATGTATGAACCCCAAATGGGATGGAACTACTCACTACACATTAAACTAATTATTACACTAACCAAGGAAATCATATTAACTAAGCTACTAAGACTAATGAAATGAAATTAAACTATGTAAGTAAACAACATGAAACAAGAAAGCAACATAATAAGGAAAACATTTATTAAAAAATGACTCACAATTCAAGTAGCATCCTCCTACTTTAGTGTTTGCTTCAAGGCCTCACTTCAGTAGGAAGAATAGCCACTCAAAATGTGAATTGATTACAATGGAAGGTGAAGAGTTCTATTTATAGCCATAGAAAAAGGTAATCCGGGACAATCCCCCGGTATGGGACTAAACAAATACTGGAAATAGAATAAACACTCTCTAATACATGTGCCCGCGAAGTTTTAGCGGGTCCAGAGAGATCCAGACCGCCAATTTCCGGTCCATAAAGTTTGGATCCGGCTGGAATTTGTTGTGGGCTTTTCTGGATTTCTTTGTTGGTCTTTGATGCCTATACTTTGTTTGTTGGAGCTCCGACCCGAATCTAATTGCCAAAATACTCCTCATGATGGTGTGGAGTTTTCTATTTTGCTCTTTGGTCCTTTGGTCTTACGTTGAGGTCCTTCTCCCTTGCATCTTAGTCCCCAGGTCTCACAATTCAGTCATTTTTTCCTGCTTTTGGGTCCTTTTATGCTTCATCTCTTCAAACCTAATTATTACTGAAATTCAAACATAAAACTCGTCACATAGCATTGTTTAGGTGAAAGATAATGGATATAAGATACAAATATGAGCATGAAATGATGTCAATCAAATACCCCCACACCTAACTTTTGCTAGTCCCGAGCAAAACAAAGAAGGAAAAAAAGCATACGAAAAACAAGAAATCCTAACTCACTTTCGTAGGAATCACGGTTGCACTTAGCACGTGCAACAAGCCGTTAAACCTCCTTGTCACCAAGGAGGAGGAGTGCTGTCTCCTGAGGGTTTTCAGCGGATACACCCAAAAAATCCGAACAAAGATGCATTATTCAATCTAGCTACACGACTCGTTGGACTTATTTTGTCGATCATGGGACGCGGTAATACTACGGGTCGACTCTATATATGTAATCGGTCCACACACGTAGCCTAATGAATTATTCGTGAAAGTTAGTTAAGGACTTAAGTGAAAGACATGGGCAACCTTAACTTCTGAATGTGATATAATGTGTAAAGTCCATTAAGGTTCTTATTTGACTTTTTTTTTTCTTTTTTTTCTTTGGAGAATTTTATTGGTTGGTGTTTGATTCTCCCAGGGTTAGGTTTCGTGCATCATTGCCTATGAGTACTTACACTATCACATACACCTTCCCTTAAATCTCCACATAGGGCGATTCCTACCACCCGTGTAACGGGAGTTCAGTCAGTGCATCCTAAGTCAGATGACTCGAGAGCACCAGGCACAAAGTCCCCTCAGACCTACTTTCCCGAGTGATAGGAGCCGTGCGAGAAGAGAGAGCACCACTTATTCACTTATCTACATGGGAACCAAAACCCCTACACTTACAGTTTCACAAAAAGAGTTTCAGGGCTCTTGACCACGACAAACTTCCTTATACTAGCAGACACGAATTATTTGACTCACTAGGTTCAAGGTGGACTTCTTTAAATGTTTGAGTACTAAAAACCCTATGATTACACGCCCCCGAGGGAAAACCGGGGTGCATCCTAACGAATCGATAAGACCTAAAGCCAGTAAACTAGATATCCTAATGCATCAAGTTCAAGACAATTTTGGGATCTTTCTTTTTACTTTGCCTCTCAACGGTTTTGCACATAATAAACACACACAAAACCTACAAAAACATTTTCTTTCGCAAACACATGAAGATTTCGAAAGAAATGTGAAAATTTTAAAGCACTAGGCAAGCAAAATAAGACAAATCACCCAACGATCATGGGAAGCAGATATATCAATGTTAAATGCAGCACACTAACATGACCCTAGCAGTACTGATGCATTGCATACATTGCATCATATGTCTTTCATTTAGATTAATTTTATATCAATAAATGCTACTAAGGTATGTGTTTAGTCTTATTTACATAATACAGGGACCTGAATGCAAATTACCCATATCCCGAGTATAAATGCGTGCAAGAGACTCATTTCTGTCATAAAGACCAAGCTCAAGATTATCGGGATTCAAATGGAAGTCCATCCAAGCATAAAACCATTCAAGGATCTAATTACAAAAAGGCCAAGGACTTAAGCACAAAAGTAGTCAGGGACTTAATTGCAAAAAGACGAGGACCCGATTGCAAATTACAAGTACCAAAATATTATTTTGGAGAAGTTCTAAAGAAAAATCAATTTGGATCTCCAAATATATGAAGAAATAAATTTGGAGCTCAAAAGAAAGGAAAGAAATCGATCCAGACGTGCAAAGGACATTTCAATCATACCATAAACACACAGAAAAAATCAGGATCCAATCAGAGCGAAATTGGCGGCGATTCCGCCGCACATTACATGCAACTTGCGGCGAAAACGTCGCACCCCTTGCGATCCGTGGCCCCGGATTTTGTCCAGTCGTGTCATGACGCGTGTACTTTCCTATTTTATACTAGGGTCCCTTGTATCGGCTATAAATAGCCCTGAAACGATGTTGTAAGGGTTCTTAGTTTTTTATTCCATGCTTTAGTAATAAAATTCTGTTGGTTTATTTTGTGTTTTTAGTTTTCTTTTGTAGTTTCTCTAGGACCCCTTCTCCTTCCTTCCATCCATGAGTTTCTAACTCTCTCCAAAGGGTGGGGGTGACGGATTTAGGGTGATGAGAAGAAGAATGATGTTATTATTTTAATTTCATGTTAGTATATTTTGATTACTTGAGTTTATGTTGAATCATTTATCATGTAATGCTTTATAACTAATGTGATTTATTATAAGTTTCAGATTTCTCTAAACAAAACCCGACATCTAAACCTCCACCCGCTGGACTCTCATCCATATTTGCTTTATTCTTAATTTGTTTTTGTTGTTCTTGCTTTAGAAATTAAAAAAATCCAAAAATCTCAAACCAACTTTATTTCTCTCTCTTTCTTTCCTTAACTCGAAAATCACAAAAATAACAATATCTCTCCCTCCTTGTGTTCGACCCGTCCTTGCCACATATTCATTGACGCCGTGCACTTGCGGTATAAATAAAATTTCTCATCAAGTTTTTGGCGCCGTTGCCGGGGAGGCGACGAAGATTTTGTTTATTTTTGGTTATTTCGATTCTTTTCTGTTTATCGTGTGCGCGATCTAACTATTTGGGTTTGCGTTTCAGGAGACAACGGAGTGCGCGGCGAAATCCGGGCACAGTCGGAGCAAGAAGGGCGGCGAAATCGCCGCACCTAAAGAACAATCTGCGGCGGATCCGCCGCACGTCTAAAGCATCTGGGCTTCAAATTTTTCTGGGGTCGTCTCCATCTCTGGGTGGACGCGTAGAGCAACTGGAAAGTTTCGAGAGCGGGCGGTGAACCCGACTGAGCGTGCGTAGGTAACCTTTGTTGCCTTTTTCCTCGTAATTTCTATTTTCGAAAAATTTCCTTTTTGTAGAACTGCACGTGTTAAGCTCAAATTCCATAATTGGAAATAATTCAACTCTGACCTAAAAAAATTAGCAAAATTAGAAAGACTTAGTGCATGCATCATATAGTGTTTTGTTTGCATTATTCTGGCTAGATTCTTGCAAATTAATTTTTGTTGAAGAGTGCTGGAGGCAAGGTACGTGCGCTGTTTTTATCGATTGCATTTAAGCATATAATTTAGTTTGCATACAACTTTGCAATTGTCCCCCAACTAAAGACCAATGTTTGACTATCTTTGCTAGATTTAAGTTAAACTATCTTAAGGGCAACTCCGTAGGAAAAGATACGGTGGGGATTTCATCACCCTTCCGTGGCCCACAAATCACAATCCTAAAGTGTCACCCAAGCCTTAAAATTAAAATCAATTAGACATTGGCCCCTAAGGATTCGGACTCAATTAAGGAGAAGATTGGTTTGACTTGCTATGACTTGAAGCTGATCGAATTTAATTTGGTGTCTAGAAAGTGTTTTTGTGTTGACGTAAGTCTTCCAATCAAAGTGGTTGTCTGATTGGCACCGACTCTGTCGGAAGCGCCCCCACTAGCTATACACTACCTGGCCAATTTGGTTTGATTAGTGAGGGAGGTGAATCAAGCGAACCAATTCGACTCAACCAGTTAGGAGTCGTCTAGGTTTAAGCTACATTAGGTCTAGGATTGTTTGAACTGTGCTTGTTTAGGAAACTTCTGACCAACCCTCTCATCTATCTTTTAGAATTAAGTTTCCCTTCTCATTTGAGTCTTTTTTCTCTTCTCACCTCAATTCTCTAGATTAGGATTCCTTTCTCATTTTTCCCCCTTCTATTGTTTGTTTCCATTTTTGAAAAAAAAATTATAAAAAAAAGTAATTGATTCTTGAAATTGAATTTGGAACTTAAATTTCAAATTTGAATTCACAAATTGATTCAAACCGGTGCACTCAGATATGGGTTCAGGACTTGAGCAACCGACTCTCACGAGTTCATCGAGATTCCAGTCTAGAGCTTAGCCCCAATCCACCTGTTGCACCACCTCACCCGGATCCAATGGGTGAGAATGTAGTGGACCCGCCTAGGACTCTGAGGGATCGGTGCTACCCAACGATGGCTGCTCAGCCAACGTGCATCGTTATGCCCATCATACCGGGTCGCGACTTTGAACTAAAGGCACAATACATGAGTATGTTGCCCAAGTTCACCTCTAAGGAAGACCCATATCTCTTCCTTAGAGAATTTGAGGAAATGTGCTCCCTTATGCAATACCAGCATATCTCTGAGGAGGCAGTGCGTCTTAAATTCGTGTCTCTAGCACAGAAGGACGACGCTAAGAAATGGCTATATAGTCTAGCCGAAAGATCTATTAGGAGTTGGGCCGAGTTTGTTCAAGTTGGGCCGAGTTTGTTGACCCAATGCCCTCATCATGGAATTCCAAGATGGCAATTGTGCCAAATTATTTATGAGGGATTGACACCTACATCTAGGGTTATGGTAGAATCCGTAAGCCAAGGGAACTTCATGTCCAAAAATGAGAATGATGCTTGGACGTTTCTTGAGGATTTAGCCGAAAATAGTATGCAATGGGACAATGCTAGAGCACCGATTAACCCGAGTATTGGATCTAGAATAGCAAGTCAACCCAAACCAGGTGTCTTAGCTGTAGATGCCACTGTATCTGCTGAAGCAAAACTAGCTACCCTTATGTGTAGAATGGAAAGTCTAGAGCTAAAAACCCGACCCCTAGTGAATCAAGCCTCTTCTATCCCTTGCTCTAGATGTGGTCAGACTGGTCATATAATGGAGGATTGTGCGGACTTGGAACAAGTTAATGCCACGTTTAACCATTCTAGAAATGACCCTTACGCATCAACCTATAACCCGGGTTGGCGTAATCATCCCAATTTTTCATGGAGCCAACAAGGTCAACCTCTTAGACAACAACCAAACCCGTATAACCAAAATAATACATCATCTGGGTTTAGTAACAATGGAGACTATGATGTTAGGTTGACAAGCTTGGAAAATATGGTTAAGACTTTTATGCAAACAACCACCCAATCCTTCCAAAGGCTAGAAACACAAGTCAGCCAACTAGCACAAATTGTAGGTGAAAGAGAAAAGGGGCAGTTTCAAAGTCAACCTGAGGTGAATCCAAGACCTAATAATCAATATCAGCCCTATCAGCCACCTCTAGGAAGTAACAACCCTAGACCAGTTCAAATGGTTAATGAAGAAGGACCACTCCAACAAATAAATGCAGTAGTATCATTATGGTCCGGAAAACAAGTTGATAACAATGTGGTAAATCCTAGGGCTCCTAATCAATCTAGCTGTCAAGCACCCTCATGTGACCTGACCATTGAACCTGAAGTCCAATTTGAAAAGCCCAACCCACCTACTCAACCTGAACCTATAGCTCAACCTGAGCGAGTCTATGTTCCAAAAGCCCCATTCCCCAATAGACTCAAGAAGAGCTCAAGTGCACAAATGGAGAAAATCTTGGAAGTTTTTAAGCAAGTTAAGGTGAATATTCCGCTCCTAGATATGATTCAAGAAATACCTACTTATGCTAAATTCTTAAAGGATCTGTGCACTAAGAAGAGAAAAACAAACGTACCAAAGAAGGCATTCTTAACTGCAAACATAAGTTCTATTCTGTCTAACTCGTCTCCTATAAAGTATAAGGACCCTGGGTGTCCCACAATTTCATGTGCGATAGGAGATACTTTTATCAACAAAACCCTTCTAGACCTTGGTGCTAGTGTTAACTTACTCCCGTTCTCTGTCTATGAGCAACTCAACCTTGGTCCACTAAAACCCTCTAAGACAACCCTTCAATTTGCTGATTGCTCTGTTAAGAAATCAAGAGGTATAGTAGAGGATGTTTTGATTAAGGTTGGTGATTTCATTTACCCAGCGGATTTTGTCGTTCTAGACACTGAACCTGTTGTCAATCCTAAGAGACAAATCCCTATAATACTAGGCAGACCCTTTTTAGCCACTTCTGAAGCTTTGATAAATTGTCGAAATGGGCTCATGCAACTATCTTTTGGAAACTTAAAAGCTGAATTTAATATCTTTCATGTTGATAGTGAACCAGAAATAGTATGCAATCAAAGTGATGTTGTGATGAGAACGTGTATCTATAAGATTTTTGAATCAAATAAATCATCACAAAATCAAAAAGAAAGTGAGAAAAAGGGGAGTAATTCATCTACCCAACCACCATCACTCGAGCAAATAAGAGAACCAACACATGTGAGAGGTGTGGAACCTTTACCTCAGGGCAACATGGGGAACAATTCAACTGGATACATGCACCAACATGGTGACATTCAATCCAGTTCTGACTATGGTTGACTCTGAGCAAATTCAATCCCTCTACCGCAAGTTGACTCAGGTAATAAGTGCATTTGCTTTATCTTTGCTTACATTGAGGACAATGCATGATTTAGATGTAGGAGGTGTTTATCTATCTATCTATCTATATATTCTTCAAAAAAAAATCAATGCTCCATGACATAGCTTGAGATTGAACTGTCAAAACCCGTGTACAACTTGCATTGAGTTTTTGTTCCTTATTATATAGTTCTGCTTGTAGAAATTATGACATAAATCTAAGTTCCAAAGAAATAACCTATTACCCTTTAAGACATGTATGCACTTAAACTGGATGAATGAAATCTTTGAAGTGGTTGATAAAAAGCAGAGGTTGAGGAAAATATACCGGGAAGTGTGGACTTCTAATAGCAATTAAGCCTTGAGGAAAATAAAAGTAAAAAAAATAAAAAAAATTAAAGGAATAAAGTGAGGAACGCACATTTTGCAAAATGATTAAAAAACCCAAGCCTTCGAGTCATTGGTCCATAGGGGTATCTTGAAACCCGGTAACTTGAGTCTGCCAGCTCGGGATTATCGACCAAACTCGCTACACGAATGCAAAAAGGGTAAAAGTGTCAGAAAAAGCAAATGTGTTGAATCATGGAAAAAAATACTTTAAGATACTCAAGGCCCAAAGCTAAAAGAATGATCCATGTCATGGTTGATCCGAATGATACTTCACCACCAGAGGAGGCGTGCAAAATAATTTAAGTGATGACTTGTGTAAAAGGGTTAGTGGTGTGAATGTTGGAGGAACAAAGACCAAGTCATAATTTTTTTGAGTTAGACTTATATAATGAGCATGCAAGAATTCCAAGTGAGATGTATAAGGTTGAGGTGGAGATATTGAGAGTTATTAATGAAATGTTGAATTAAGACTTTGTGGGTGTGTCAACTGAAAACCCTCACGAGACAAAACTCGTCCTCTAAGGAAACTTAGGGGTTTAAAGGCTTGTTGCACATGCTAAGTGCAACCGTGATTCCTACGAAAGTGAGTTAGGATTTCCCTGTTTTCATTTTTCTTATATTATGTTTTCCTAGGGACTAGCAAAATCTAGGTGTGGGAGTATTTGATGCATTGCATACATTGCATCATATGTCTTTCATTTAGATTAATTTTATATCAATAAATGCTACTAAAGTATGTGTTTAGTCTTATTTACATAATACAGTGACCTGAATGCAAATTACCCATATCCCGAGTATAAATGCGTGCAAGAGACTCATTTCTGTCATAAAGACCAAGTTCAAGATTATCGGGATTCAAATGGAAGTCCATCCAAGCATAAAACCATTCAAGGACCTAATTACAAAAATGCCAAGGACTTAAGCACAAAAGTAGTCGGGGACTTAATTGCAAAAAGCCGAGGACCCGACTGCAAATTACAAGTACCAAAATATTATTTTGGAGAAGTTCTTAAGAAAAACCAATTTGGATCTCCAAATATATGAAGAAATAAATTCGGAGCTCAAAAGAAAGGAAAGAAATCAATCCAGACGCGCAAAGGACATTTAAATCATACCATAAACACACAGGAAAAATCCGGATCCAATCAGAGCGAAATTGGTGGAGATTCCGCCGCACATTACATGCAACTTGCGGCGAAAACGCCGCACCCCTTGCGATCCGTGGCCCCGGATTTTGTCCAGTCGTGTCATGACGCGTGTACTTTCCTATTTTATACTAGGGTCCCTTGTATCGGCTATAAATAGCCCTGAAACGATGTTGTAAGGGTTCTTAGTTTTTTATTCCATGCTTTAGTAATAAAATTCTGTTGGTTTATTTTGTGTTTTTAGTTTTCTTTTGTAGTTTCTCTAGGACCCCTTCTCCTTCCTTCCATCCATGAGTTTCTAACTCTCTCCAAAGGGTGGGGGTGACGGATTTAGGGTGATGAGAAGAAGAATGATGTTATTATTTTAATTTCATGTTAGTATATTTTGATTACTTGAGTTTATGTTGAATCATTTATCATGTAATGCTTTATAACTAATGTGATTTATTATAAGTTTCAGATTTCTCTAAACAAAACCCGACATCTAAACCGTCACCCGCTGGACTCTCATCCATATTTGCTTTATTCTTAATTTGTTTTTGTTGTTCTTGCTTTAGAAATAAAAAAATCCAAAAATCTTAAACCAACTTTATTTCTCTCTCTTTCTTTCCTTAATTCGAAAATCACAAAAATAACAATATCTCTCCCTCCTTGTGTTCGACCCGTACTTGTCACGTCTTCATTGACGCCATGCACTTGCGGTATAAATAAAATTTCTCATCAAGTACAACCAAAAGAAAACGAAATAAAAACAAAAAGACGCACAAACTATGTACAAACGTGAACCCCCCCCCCCCCCCCCCACACACACACACCTAATCCATGCATTGTCCTCAATGTATGGCAAAATGGTGCCAATGCAAGGATAGGGTGTACCAGAATAATGACGGTGGCCAGAGGTGCCCGAAGAGGCACCTCTCTCAAGAGCCGACAATTTCCTATAGATCTTCTGGTTTTGTTGGGCTAAGATGACGTTTTGCTGCTCGACCGTCATCTCAAAAATGTTGGTGTTAAAGAGCATTCCTGAGCTCACAGACGAGCTTGAGGAACTGGCTCCAACATCCTCCTCCTCCTCCATGTAGTCAGGCACCCATACCTCAGGAAAGCAATGGCGAAATGACGGGGTCATCTTCGCTACCTCGAGGTCGGTGCCTTGGCGCCTCAGCATGCGCTCAAATCGTGGGATGTCCAACATGCCACACAATTTGGTAACCAGAGTAGGCAAACAGTGTATTTCTTTCATCTTAGGGTTCACCAAAACGTCGAACAATGTTTGACAAATACAGTGAGGTAACCATCCATCAGACTATACACGATTCGCAAACTAGGTGTGAAAAATGTGGAGGTCCGCTCTTGGCCCAACACATTTCTACACACCCACCTTGCTACAATGTGCACATTGGAGTAAATGTGTGCATTAGGTACTCCCCCATGCGATGATATAGGTTGCCCGCGCTCAAGCATAGATCGGTAAAAATTAATGTCGTGGGTAGGCGCGAGCTCATCGACTAAGGGGATCCCAGTCGCGTCGGAGATTAATTGGGGTGTCACGGTGTGCTTCACCCCTCTGAGAGTGACACTAAACTCGAGTGGTCCGGTCTGGTCACACTCGAGTTTAGTGGAAAACTCATGTACGAGAGGCTCTACGTACATGGATTCGTCGCCCTCATACAACAAATAGTACCACCGTTTAGCTACGATTCGATCGTAGAAGGTGTTCCGAAATCACGAATCAGGGAGGCAAAATTGAGTTCTGGAATTAAATGGTTGCTGGCCATACCTGCACTTACCTTGGCGAACTTTAACGGGGGAGCACACGACGGCGAAGACGACCACGGCGCGAGAGGAGAGGAGACCACCGCACGCCGACCCCAGCAGCAAAACAGAACCCCAACAACGCAAACAACAGAACACCCAAAATCACACACCCAGACGAAGATAAAATGCAAACCGAGCACAACTGACCGCCTATTGGCGGTGCAAAACTGCTGATTAGCGGTCTGTTAGTGCGATTTGGGGGTGGGATTTGGGTGGAGGCGAAATCAGAGAGAGAGACGCGTTTTCTTCTGCTGGATAAATGCGTATGGCAAGGGAATCACGTGTTATTAACAAAGGAAAGGGAAAATATCAAAAAGGCCTTCCAATTTTTTTGTTTTTGTTCATTTTGCTCATTTTTTTTCTTTCTTCTTTTTATATTTATTTTTTTTCTTTTTCTTTTTTTTGATTTTTTTGACAAAAATATATACATCAGCAAAGATATTCTCATAATCATTTCGTCAAGGAACATCAAATGAGAACATCGAGTTATGAGGACCAGAGACTTGTAGAGATGGGCAAACTTCACTGGTACTCTGAGGTGTCATGAGGGGTGAAAGGTCAATGCTGAAAGGCTCGAACCCCTCATGATATTGGTTGGGTGTGGGCAACATGAATGAGTGAAGATGTGTTGCCTCACTAGGGTTTAGTTGCTCATCGAACAAAACCCTCCACCCAATAGGTGGGTGCATCGGAATGAGTTCCTCAAGCTCATTCGATGGATGCAGCAGACCTGCATCACTAAGAATGGGGCTTCTCCCCAAGTCATCCAACAAGGACCTCCCACCATCGTTTAGATTATCAAGCATAAGCTCGGTCGTAGGTGGGTCCTTGTTGGAGTCAAGATGAAGCTCAAATGGCTCAATGGCCAAGGGACACGAGATAGAGACACCTTCTGGTATAGGCATATGATGCGGTGTCTCACTCTCACTAGTTGTCTCAACTGAATCATGCAACGAACACTCTTTTTGGACATTCATGTTTGATGCCAGCTCACTCTGTTGCAATGAAAAGACAGGCAATAAGTTTTCGTTGGGCCCACAAACATTCTCAACGGGTTGCATTGGTGTTAGGGGTGTTCGTTGATTTTGCAGTGCTTTCTCTAATTGACGGATGACATTGAGATTTAAATGTTGGTCTATGGGCTCATGTTGCCTACCAGAGTTGAACACATGAAACTCGGCACTCATGTTACCAAATGAGAGCTTCATGAGACCATTTCTACAATTAATTAAGGCATTGGAGGTTGCCAGAAATGGTCTACCCAAAATCAAATGTATTTGAGAGTGGGTGTTCGTAAAAGGATTGGTATCGAGGACAACAAAATCGGCTGGAAATATAAAATCTCCAACTTTGATAAGCACGTCCTCGATAATCCCCTTTGGAATACGAATGGATCTATCTGCCAATTGGAGGGTGATCTTAGTTGGTTTCAATTTTCCCAAGTTCAATTGTTGATAAACTGAAAATGGGAGGCGGTTGACCGCTAATCCTAAATCAAGCAATACATTACTCATGTTAGTGTCCCCTATCGTACACTAAATAGTAGGACACCCAGGGTCCTTGTATTTTGTGTAGGTGGGATTGGACAAAAGTGAGCTTACATTTGCAGTCAAGAATGCTTTCTTAGGAACATTGATCTTAGTTGGCATATTGAGGTATTTGTTGGATGACATCCAACAAAGGGATGTTAACCTTCACTTGCTTAAACACCTCTAATATCTTATCCATTGTGTCACTCTGCTTTTTGGTTAACCTACTTGGATAGGGAGCTTTTGGCAGGTAGGTTTTCTGCGGTGCCTGAGAATGAGGCGTTGGTGTATTACCCTCACCCTCGGCCTCTTCGTCACCACCATTCCCACTGAGGGGCTGCATAGATGGTGGTGGTGGCAAGGAAATGTGATTGTCAACCTGCTTTCCATTCCTTAAGGTTACAATGGAATTGACATGGTGAACAAGTTCCTCCACATGGTTCACTTGCGTCCCCCGAGGTACCACATTCTCATTTTGCATGTGTTGTTGCTGGTACATGCGGGGGTTAGTCTCAGGCTGGCTAGGCAGAGACCCTTTCTCTCTTTCCTGTACAGACTGAGCCAATTGGCCCATCTGAAGCTCTAAAGATTTGATGGTCTATTGATTTGAAGTGAGAACTTGACTTGTGGTTGACATAAATTTTTTTATTGAGTTTTCAAGTCCACGAGTCAAGGTCTCAAGCGAATTGAATCGGGTTTCCATATTATTGGAATTTGGGAAACCCGATTGATTGGTGATTGGAGTTTGGGGTGGCTGATAAGATTGTGCATGCATGGGAGGTTGGTATGATTGGTTAGGTGGTCGAGAGGAGTTTGAAGGACCACCTGGGCCATTATTTTGGTTCCATGAAAAATTAGGGTGATGATGAGTACGGGTCATTCCTAGCTCTGTCATAGATGGCGTTTACATGTTCCATCTCAGGAGGAATGGACGCACACTGATTGACATCATTTCATGCTTATATTTGTACCTTATATCCATTATCTTACACCTAAGCAATGCTACGTGACGAGTTTTATGTTTAGTTTTCAGGAATAAAGAGGTTTGAAGAGAAGAGCCATGAAAGGATCCAAAAGCAGGAAAAAGGACTTAATTGTGAGACTTGGGGACTAAGATGCAAGGGAGAAGGACCTGATCGTAAGACCGAAGGACCTAAGAGCAAAACAGAATACTCCACACCATCATGGGGAGTATTTTACCAATTCGAGTCGGGTCGGAGCTCCAA
This sequence comes from Triglochin maritima, assembly GCA_963682175.1. Classification (NCBI taxonomy): domain Eukaryota; kingdom Viridiplantae; phylum Streptophyta; class Magnoliopsida; order Alismatales; family Juncaginaceae; genus Triglochin; species Triglochin maritima. The sequence continues at coordinate 16,046,419 of OY821786.1, forward strand.
CAAGTCAAGTAACCGCATCAAAGACCAACAATACCAGAAAGAAAAGCCCAAAACAAATTCCAACACGATCCGAAGATTTTGGACCGCCAATTGGCGGTCTTGGACCGCTAATTGGCGGTCCATATTGCTCAAGATCCGTCGAAATTTCTCCTGGACTTGTATTAATGTTCGTTTAGGCTATTTTTGGTATTGGTTTAGTCCCACATTGGGGGATTGTCCCCGATTAGCTTTTTTCATGCTTATAAATAGAACTCTTCACCTTCCATTGTAATTACCCATTGCTTGGTGGTATTCTCTCTACTAAGGAGTGAGCCTTGAAGCAAAAAACTCAAGGTGGAGATGAATGCTACCTTCAATGTGAGTCATTTGTTAATAAAATAATTCTTCTAGTTTCTTTCAATCTTGTCTTTTAATTTGTGCATGTTTGTTTAGTCTTTCCTTTCATTTTATGTTTCTTTAATGCTTCTTGCCTTCTTAGTTAACTTTCATTTCAGTATTATGCTTTCTTTTGCTAATATAGTTAGTGTAATGAGTAGTGAGTAGTTCCATCCCCATTTGGGGGGTGGAGAAATATGTGATATAATCATGTAGTGTATTAAGTGTGTGTTATTTTTATCCCTTGAGCTTTATATGATTTCCATAACCATCTAATGGGTCTTCACTCTTATCTTTGATAGGCTAATGCTCTTGAATGAAGCTTAGCTTATGCTTTGATTAGTGGACCTATTTTATGGGGAATGATAAGGTTAGGATATGGATGAAGTTAATGTTGGAAACACAATTTGTAGTGTATGTGCTCTTGTTGCCTTTACCTTAGCTAATGTCTTGTATGTTTTAATGATGTAGTGAAATCTTAATTCATGTAGAGGCATAGTAGGGTATAGTCTTTATACTTGAGTTCATGTAGCTTCATTCCAATTAATGTCTTGTATGTTTTAATGATGTAGTGAAATCTTAATTCATGTAGAGGCAAAGTTGGATGTAGTTTTATGATTTCATGCACTACATGTTGTGAGGAGCTTAATGAACACACACACACTTCTTTATGTTCACATTATTTCTCTACCCCTTTTGGGGCTTAGTTTATTGCTTATCTCCATTTCCATTTGCATCTTAGTGTAGTTTAGTGTAACCAACCTTTCTTCCCTTTCTTTACCTCTCGCCTTCGAACAAACCAAGTGTCGACACACCTCCCAGTGGACGACCCGTATTTGCCACCGCTTCAACGCGGCCGTGCACTTGCGGTTAAATATAAAACGATCAATCACACACTCGCTTTCTCAGTGAGTTCTTCTAGGAAAGCCCATGCCTCCCTTTCATCCTTTCCAAAGAACTCTCCTTGACACATGGACTCAAGGAGCGTTCGGGACGGGATGTGAAGACCCTCCTAAACAATCTGACAAAGACGCCACAACTCAATGCCATGGTGAGGGCATGACGATAGTAGCTCCTTGAACCTCTCTAGATATGCATTAAATGTCTCGGTCTCAAGTTGATAGAACGACTTGATTTCGTTCCTCAATTTTTGAGTCCGATGATTTGGAAAGTACTTCTTGAGGAATGCAGACTGAAACTCATCCCAAGTCCTAAAGGCATTTGCCTGGTTGCTGTACAACCACTTCTTGGCATCATCCTTCAGCACAAAGGGGACAAGCCTAAGATGGATGGAGTCTGTGCTAAGTTGTTGCAGCTTGAACATAGCACAGACCTCCTCAAATTCCCTGAGAAAGATATAGGGGTCACATTTCCCAGTGAAGTGGGGGAGCATGGAAATAAACTGAGGCTTAACCTCAAAGTGGTTCTCATTTGCCTCTGGAAAAACGATGCATGAGGGTAGAGCGGTACAGCTCGGGTAGCATCAATCACGTAGAGGTATGGGAGCCATAACAGGAAGCACAGGTGGAACAGGTGGGTCCAGCAACTGCTCCTCCTCAAGGAAATTAGCAGCCATTGAACCCGGACTGTGTGCGACACGAGAGGAGGGAGACGTCGAGAAATCGACTACCGAAGTAGGGTTGATGGCACGCCTCGTCAAACGGCCACTCTCGTCTTGTGCCCACGAAAGCATGCACAAAGGTGTGCACACACAAACCAAAACATTTTTTTAATAAGGAATGTGCGTAGAGGAGAAGATGGGAGGACACGGGAGAGAAAGAATGACTCAATAGAGAAGGGAAGAAGTCCTTAAGCTACGGTGGATGGGTACAGGTAGAAGCACACAAGCAAACAAGGCTCAAACAATCCTAAGGTCGCTATAGGTCCTTACAGCTAGACGACGCTTAACTGCGAGGTCACACGGCCTCAACACGCCTCACCTCCCTACGACGAGGACCATAAAGCCCAGCAAGTGAGCCAAGATCCGGAGATCTCGTCTCTCCTACTATCTACAAAGTGGACAACGCTGATCAGGCCATGACGGTCGTGACCGGATCACTCTCCTAATGCACCCGAGATCCTTAGGGTCAATGTCTACTTGATTTTAGAAATTTGGCTCTTGATTAGTGTGGTTTGTGGGGCGAAGGAAAGGGTGATGAAATCCCCCACCTTATCTTGTATGGGATAGCTCCTCCTTAGTAGCGTTTTGGAGTCTTAATCTAACAATCAACTCTCCAAACAAACGTTCAACTCACACTTGTTTCAATGCACTTCCTACTAACTAATGCATGTTCATACGAAATGCATGAATGAGAGTAGAAGGTGCGTACCTCACGCCAGCATTCAGCAACTGAAAATAAAGCTAAAATAAAAGACAATCTACGTGCCTAAGTCGCATACATGATGCATGACCTAAACAAGAAAGAATGCCTAATCTTATGCTTTGGGTATTAGGGTCCAAGTTTCTTAAAGGAAGTTGATTATTAATCTCGGAGCAATCTAAGAATCAGAACATGCAAAATCGAGTCCCAGATTCCTAAATCAATTAAGGCAACCAGACAAAGAAAGGAGAGGGTAAACAAATCTCACCAGACCGCTGATTGGCGGTCTACAGTGCCCAGTTTTCCTCCAAACTTCTCCAGATGCCTCTCCTTGCAAGTCCACGTCTCCTGAAACAAAGAAAAACTACAAAACACAAATGAAATCCACTTGAATCGTCCAAACAAGAGTCTGGACTGGCACCTCCCCGGCAACGGCGCCAAAAACTTGTTGAACGTTTTAATTAAACTGCAAGTGCACGACGTCGGTGAAGACGTGGCAAATACGGGTCGTCCACAGGGAGGTGAGCAGCATCTTGTTTATCAGAAATCAAGTGGCAACAAGAGGGAAGAGATGTTATTATGCTAACCTACGCTATGATACACTACGAAGTAACGCATGCATAAACAAACAACAAACGATGAATTAAAACTTAACTAAGAACGAAATAAGTGTGCTGAAATTCAGAAATGGGAAAACCCCTAAGGGGTGGAGTGAGTACACACATGCAAAGAGGTGGTGAAGAACACATTCTTTAAGCACAAAAGAAGGTAGTGTTTTCATGCATAGGAAGTGTCTAAATGTTATGGCAAGACCTATAATTCCATTCACTAACCTAGTTGATTAACATTTACATACACAAGCTGGTTATTTCAGAACCTTAACAAGCATGAGAGGTGTCTAATCATTTTGGCAAAACTCATCAAGTTATAAGTTCTATCCTAACAAGCAAGCATACATTGACATTTATCAACACAATCAAAATATAAAGCATTCATTCCATTCTCTTTTGCAAGTATGAACCCCAAAGGGGATGGAACTACTCACTACACATTAAACTAATTATTATACTAAGCAAGGAAATCATATTAACTAAGCTACTAAGACTAATGAAATGAAATTAAACTATGTAAGTAAACAACATGAAACAAGCAAGCAACATAATAAGGAAAACATTTATTAAAAAATGACTCACAATTCAAGTAGCATCCTTCTACTTTAGTGTTTTCTTCAAGGCCTCACTTCAGTAGGAAGAATAGTCATTCAAAATGTGAAGTAATTACAATGGAAGGTGAAGAGTTCTATTTATAGCCATAGAAAAAGGTAATCCGGGACAATCTCCCGGTATGGGACTAAACAAATACCAGAAATAGAATAAACACCCTCTAATACATGTGCCCGCGAAGTTTTAGCGGGTCCAGAAAGATCCAGACCGCCAATTGCCGGTCCATAAAGTTTGGATCCGGCTGGAATTTGTTGTGGGCTTTTCTGGATTTCTTTGTTGGTCTTTGATGCCTATACTTTGTTTCTTGGAGCTCCGACCCGAATCTAATTGCCAAAATACTCCCCATGATGGTGTGGAGTTTTCTGTTTTGCTCTTTGGTCCTTTGGTCTTACGTTCAGGTCCTCCCTTGCATCTTAGTCCCCATGTCTCACAATTCAGTCATTTTTCCCTTCTTTTGGGTCCTTTTATGCTTCATCTCTTCAAACCTATTTATTTCTGAAATTCAAACATAAAACTCATCACGTAGCATTGTTTAGGTGAAAGATAATGGATATAAGCATGAAATGATGTCAATCAAATTCCATCAGTATCCTCACGTCATCATTCCCCATAAAATAGGTTCACTAATCTAAGCATATGCTAAGCTTCATTCAAAAGCATTAGCATATAAAAGATAAGAGTGAAATCCCATTAGAAGACTATGGAAATAATGTAAGGCTCAAAGGATTAAGATAACACACACCTAATATATCACATAATCAACATTTTTCTCCACCCCCAAATGGGGATGGAACTACTCACTAATCATTACACTAACTATTATATAGAAAAACATGTTACTAAGCCTACTAGCATTAATGAAAGGAATTTAAACTAAGCAAGCAACAAATATTAAAGAAGCTAAATTAAAGGAAATAAAACTAAAGAAGCATGCAAGACATATGAAAGGAAATTAAACTAAAGAAAAAAACAACATAACTAAAGGAAAACTTTATTAATTTCAAACTCACAATACAAGTAGCATCTCCCTACTTGAGTTTTTGCTCCAAGGCTCACTTCAAGTAGAGAGAATGACCACCAAGCATGTGTACATTACAAGGGAGGAGGAGGAGTTCTATTTATAGTCAAAGAAAAAGGTAATCGAGGACAATCCCCCGATATAAGACTAATACACTACTAAAAATAGACATAAAACACTCTAATATATGACCCGACTAAACCGCATCGGATATGGACCAACCCAGACTGCGAATCAGCGGTCGTGGACCGCCAATTGGCAGTCTATATAGTCCAGATCAGGTCAGGAGTTGGTGTGAGATTGTTTGGCTCGATTTCTTAATGTTTGATGCACCCTAATTGGTTGTGTAGGTTGCGACCTGAATCCAATTGCCAAAATACTCCTCATGATGGTGTGCAGTTTCTTTATTTTCTCATTGGTCCTTTGGTTTTACATTCGGGTCCCTATCTCTTGCATCTCAGTTCATAAGTCTTGCAACTTAATCATTTTCTTGCTTTTAAGTCCTTTTATAGTCTCTCCTTCTCAAACCTAATTATTCCTGAGACTTAAACATAAAACTCATTACGTAGCATTTCTTAGGATAAGAATAAAGGATATATGACACAATTATACGCATGATATCATGTCAATCAACTAGCAAAAACTAGGTGTAGGAGTATTTGATTAATATCATATCATGCATATATCCAATCATATATCCTCTATTTTGAGTCAGAGCAATGCTATGTAACAAGATTTATGTTTAAGTTTCAGGAATAAACAAGTTTACGAAGAAAAAAGACACAAAAGAACTAAAACGTGAGAAAAAAGACTGATTTGTGAGACTTATGAACCTCTCTACAATAGAGAAGGACCTGGACGTAAGCAGCATGACCAAATAGCAACTGAGAAACTCCACACCGTCATGAGGAATATTTTGGTAATCAGATTCGGGCCCAGACTCAAGTAACCGATTAGGGGTGCACCCCACTTGGACAATTAAAGCAATTAAGACGACATCTGAAATTTGGTCGAATTAGACCAATTCAGATCGCCAAGCCCCGGAAAGCCAATTAATGGTCTGATTTGGTCATGATCTGACACGACTTCTCATGGTTGTGTATTATGTAGTTTATGTCCATTTTAGGTATGTTTCAGACGTTCCACACTGGAGGATTGTCCCTAGTTTTCTTTTTCATGTCTATAAAAAAGAACTCATTTTCTTCAATTGTAAACTACTCATTGCTAGGTGGTCATTTTTTCTACATGGAGTAGGCTTTTGGAGAAAAACTCAAGTAGAGAGAATGCTCCTTGTAATGTAGTCATCAATAAAATATTTTCTTGTAGTTTTGTTTTAATGTTGTCTCTTTTGAATGCTTGCATGTTACTCAGCTTTGTTTTTTTAATCTTAGTATAATTAGTTAGAATGCCTTTCTTTTTTAGTACAATTGTTAGCTTAATGTGTAGTGAGTAGTTTCATCCCCCTTTGGGGGTGGAAATGCCATTTATACATGTATGAAGAATGTGAATGAATGTTATCTTATGCAATATGTGATGTAGGGTTGAGCTTCGGTCCGGACCCAGAAGATCTCCGGGGTCCGGACCGAAGACCGGACCGGTCAGATTCGGTCCGGACCGAACCCAGACCGAATTTTTATGGGAATTTTGGGGTTTTGGACCGAGTTCGGACTGGACCGAACCGAAACCCAAATCCATCCCGAGGTCCGGACCAAAACCCGAACCGGTTGGTTTCGGTCCGGTCCGGTCCAAAAAAACGGAGCGGACCGAAAATTGTTCTCCCCTAATGTGATGAATGTGAATGCTTGCTTGTTTGTTTACAAAATTAGAATACTTAACTTGATGGTTTTGCCACAACTTTTAGACACTTCACATTCTTGTTTAGGTTCTTAATAACCAACTTGTTTATGCTCATGCAAATCAACTATGTTAGTAATTGGATTGATAGATTTTGCCACAACCGTTAGACACACTAGTGTTGGAAAGCTCATATGCGTCAGATAAACAAGGGTATATACGATGGATTTTGGCGGTCCAACATCCGTCGTATATGTCCCCAACACCTATGCCATGGTGTATTGACGTCAGCTACATATGACCGAAGTCTTTACCTTTAAATAACCCAAAAAACATTACGGCTTGTGGTAGACACCCAACCTATACATTATTCTAGCCAAGTACCCCAAGTGCCAATCTTTTGACCATTAACTATATATATATCACACTTGCCTATTGTGGTATGATACCTAACTTCTATTTAGAAGTAAAGGAGTTGTGGAGTACATCAACCCCACCAACAAAAAAAATTCTCCAATGTGGGAATAAAATTCAACACATATGGGATAGTCACATACTTTTCTTATTATAATTTTATTTAGTAGTGTAGTGTTATTTGTCTAGTAAGTCTAAAAATTTCCTTATACTTGAATACATTTATGTGAATGCGAAGGAAGATATGTAGGTATTTAGATAAAAATGGAGATGAATGATTTCTTACATGTTTTATATATATGTTGTTATTATTTTTGATATAGATTTAAATGATGAGAAATGATTAAGGATATTTTATGAACAAAGAATATTATAATTTTCTTATTTAAATGATTAAGGAGGTATAGACGTCAGTTATACTACAAAAAATGATGTTTATATATTACTTAGACGTCGGCTACACAACAACCGACGTTTCTATATAACATAGACGTCGACTATGCAATAACTGGCGTCTATATATAACATAGACGTCAGTTATAATACAACTAACGTCTATACATAACTATAGAGACGTTGGTGATGCATTGCATACATTGCATCTTATGTCTTTCATTTAGATTAGTTTACATCAATAAATGCTACTAAGGTATGTGTTTAGTCTTATTTACAGAATACAGGGACCTGAATGCAAATTACCCACATCCCGAGCATAAACGCGCGCAAAAGACTCATTTCTATCATAAAGACCAAGCTCAAGATTATCGGGTTACGAATGGAAATGTATCCAAGCATAAAAGCATTCAAGATCTAATTACAAAAAGAACAAGGACTTAAGCACAAAAGTAGCCGGGGACTTAATTGCAAAAAAGACAAGGACCTAAGTGCAAATCACGAGTATCTTTTATTATCTTGGAGAAAATATAAAGAAAAATCAATGTGGATCTCCAAATATATGAAGGAATTAATCCGGAGCTCAAAAGAATGGAAAGAATCAATCCAGACGCGCAAAGGAGGATCAAATCATACCATAAACATTCAACTAAAATCCAGAATTAATCCGAGCAATATATGCGGCGTTTTCGCCGCACATTACACTTACCATGCGGCGTTTCCGCCGCACCAGAGGCGATCCGTGTGCTCAATTTTTGTCCAGTCATGTCTGGACACGTGTACTCTCCAATTCTATACTTAGGTCTCTTGTAGCAACTATAAATAGCCCCGAGAACGATGTAATAAAGGTCTTTGGCCTTAGACCTAGTTTTTAGTTGTTTTTATTTTCAGTTTTGTACTCTTCACTTTAGTAATAAAATTATGTCTTTTATTTCTTGTTTTTTACTTTTCTTTTGTAATGTCTCTAGGACCCCTTCTTCCTCCCTCTATGAGTTTCTAACTCCTTCCAAAGGGTGGAGGTGACGGATTTAGGGTGAAGAGAAGATGAATGAATGTTATTATTTTAATTTCGTGTTAGTATATTTTGATTACTTGAGTTTATGTTAAATCATTTATCATGTAATACTTTATAACTAATATGATTTATTATAAGTTTCTGAATTCTCTAATCTAAACCTTAAATCTAAACCTCCACCCGACGGAATTCACCTCTTTATTCTTGTTTTAATTTTAATTGTTCTTGTTTCTTGCTTTAGATAATAAAAACCCAAAAATCTCAAAACCCAATTTATTCTTCTCTCCTTCTTTCCCCCAATCGAAATCACACTAATAACAAATCTCTCCCTCCTTGTGTTCGACCCGTATTTGCCACGTCTTCATTGACGCCGTGCACTTGCGGTATAAATTTAATTCTCATCAAGTTTTTGGCGCCGTTGCCGGGAGGCGACGCAAATTTTTTTTTTTTTTTTGATTTCGATTCTGTTCTGTTTATCTTGTGCGCAATCTAACTATTTGGATTTGTGTTTCAGGAGACAACAGAGTGCACGGCGAAATCCGAGCACGATCTGAGCTAAACGAGCGGCGAAATCGCCGCACCTATAGAACAACCTGCGGCGGAATCGCCGCACACTTGGAGCTTCTGGGCTTCAAACTTTTCTGGGACGCGCATCATCGCTGGGTGGACGCGCAGAGCATCTGAAATTTCGAGAGCGGGCGGTGAACCCGACTGAGCATTGCATAAGGTAACCTTTGTTGCCCCTTTTCCTCGTAATTTCTATTTTCAGAAAATTTCCTTTTCGTAGAACTGCATGTGTAGGGCAAAAATTCCATAAATTGCAATAATTCAACTCTGACCTAAAAATTGGCAAAACTAGAAGAACTTAGTGCATGCATCATATAATATTTTGTTTGCATTATTCTTGCTAAATTCTTGCAAATTAATTCTTGTTGAAGAGTGCTGGAGGCAAGGTACGTATCGCGGTTTTTATCGAATGCATTTAAGCATATAATCTAGTTTGCATACAACCTTGAAATTGCCCCCCTCTAAAGACCATTGTTTGACTATCTTTGCTAGATCTAAGTTAAACTATCTTAAGGGCAACTCCGTAGGCAAAGATACGGTGGGGATTTCATCACCCTTCCGTGGCCCACAAATCACAAACCTAAAGTGTCACCCAAGCCTTGAATTAAAATCAACTAGACATTGACCCCTAAGGACTCGGACTCATTTAAGGAGAAGAATTGGTTTGACTTGCTATGACCTGAAGCCGATTGAATTTAATTTAGTGTCTAGAAAGTGTTTTTGTGTTGACGTAAGTCTTCCAAGCGAAGTGGTTGTCTAATTGGCACCGACTCTGTCGGAAGCGCCCCCACTAGCTATACACGGCCTGGCTAAGTTTGTTTGATTAGTGAGGGAGGTGAATCAAGCAAATCAATTCGACTCAACCAGTTAGGAGTCGTCTAGATCTAAGCGACACTAGGTCTAGGATTGTTTGAACCGTGCTTTCTTAGGAATTTTCTGACCAACCCTCTTTCTATCTTTAGAGTTAGGTTTCCCTTCTCATCTGAGTCTTCTTTCTCTTCTCACCTAAATTCTCTAGATTAGGATTCCTTTCTCATCTTTCCCCATTCTATTGTTTGTTTCCCTTTTGGAAAAAAAACATAAAAAAAATATATTAAACAAAAAAAAACTAAAATATAAAAAAATTGTAATTAATTCTTGAAATTAAATTTGGAATTTAAATTTCGAATTTGAATTCAAAAATTGATTCAACCCGGTGCACTCAGATTTGGATTCGGGACTTGAGTAATCGACTCTCACGAGTTCATCTAGATTCCAGTCTGGAACTTAGCCCCAATCCATCTGCTGCACCACCTCACCCGGATCCAATGGGTGAGAACGTAGTGGACCCGCCTGTTGCACAACCTATAACTCTGAGGGATCGATGCTATCCAGCGATGGCTGCTCAGCCATCGTGCATCGTTATGCCTACCATACCGGGTTGCGACTTCGAACTTAAGGCACAATACATGAGTATGTTGCCTAAGTTCACCTCTAGGGAAGACCCATATCTCTTCCTTAGAGAATTTGAGGAAATCTGCTCTCTTATGCAATACCAGCATATTCCTGATGAGGCAGTGCGTTTGAAATTCGAGCCTCTAGCACTGAAGGATGACGCTAAGAAATGGCTATATAGTCTAGCCGAAAGATCTATTAGGAGTTGTTGGGCTGAGTTTGTTCAAGTTTTCCTGAAAAAATATTTTCCCAACCATAAGACTATGAGGATTAGGAATGAAATTGTTGCATTCGTTCAGTCTGAGAGCGAGCCGTTCTATTCCTATCTAGAAAGATTCAAAAGTGTTCTGACCCAATGCCCTCATCATGGAATTTCGAGATGGCAATTATGTCAAATTATTTATGAGGGATTGACACCCACATCTAGGGTTATGGTAGAATCTGTAAGCCAAGGGAACTTTATGTCGAAAAATGAAAATGATGCCTGGACTTTCCTTGAGGAATTAGCTGAAAATAGTATGCAATGGGACAATGCTAGAACACCGCTTAACCCGAGTATTGGATCTAGAATAGCAAGTCAACCCAAACCAGGTGTCTTAGCTGTAAATGCCAACATAGTGGCTGAAGCAAAACTAGCTACCCTTATGCGCAGAATGGAAAGTTTAGAGCTACAAACCCAAAACCGAGTGAATCAAGCCTCGACTATCCCGTGCTCTAGATGTGGTCAGACTGGTCATGTAATGGAGGATTGTGCGGAATGGGACCAAGTTAATGCCATGTATAACCATGCTAGAAATGACCCATACGCATCAACCTATAACTCGGGTTGGCGTAATAATTCCAATTTCTCATCAAACCAACAGGGTCAACCTCCTAGACAACAACCAAACCCGTATAATCAAAATAATACATCATCTGGGTTTAGTAACAATAACGATCATGAGGTTAGGTTGACAAGCTTGGAAAATTTGATGAAAACCTTTATACAAACAACCAACCAGACCTTCCAAAGGCTTGAGACACAAGTCAGCCAACTAGCACAAATAGTAGGTGAAAGAGAAAAGGGTCGGCTTCCAAGTCAACCTGAGGTGAACCCTAGATCTAATAATTCATATCAATCCTATCAAGCACCTTCAGGAAATAACAACCCTAGACCGGTTCAAATGGTTAATGAGGAAGGATCGTTCCAACAAATAAATGCAGTAGTATCATTATGGTCCGGAAGACAAGTTGATAACAATGTGGTAAATCCTAGAGTATCCAATCAATCTAGCCATCAAGCAGCCACATATGACCTGACCATTGAACCTGGCGTCCAATCTGAAACGCCCAACCCACCTACTCAACCTGAACCCATAGCTCAACCTGAACCTGAGCGAGTCTATGTTCCTAAAGCTCCATTCCCTAATAGACTAAAAAAGAACTCAAGTGCACAAATAGAGAAAATCTTGGAAGTATTTAAGCAAGTTAAGGTGAACATTCCACTCTTAGACATGATTCAACAAATACCTGCTTATGCTAAATTCTTAAAAGATTTGTGCACTAAAAAGAGAAAAACGAACGTACCAAAGAAGGCATTCTTAACTGCAAACATAAGTTCTATATTGTCCAACACATCTCCTATAAAATATAAGGATCCTGGGTGTCCCACAATTTCATGTTCAATAGGAGATACTTTTATCAACAAAGCCCTTCTAGACCTTGGTGCTAGTGTTAACCTACTCCCGTTCTCTGTCTATGAGCAACTCAACCTTGGTCCACTAAAACCCTCTAAGACAACTCTTCAATTTGTTGACTGCTCTATTAAGAAACCAAGAGGTATAGTAGAGGATGTTTTGATCAAGGTTGGTGACTTCATTTACCCAGTGGACTTTGGCGTACTAGATACCGTACCTGTTGTAAATCCTAATCGACAAATCCCTGTAATTCTAGGCAGACCCTTTTTAGCCACTTCTGAAGCATTAATAAACTGTCGAAATGGGCTCATGCAATTATCTTTTGGGAACTTAAAAGCTGAATTTAATATCTTTCATATTGATAGTGAGCCAGAAATAATATGCAATCAAAGTGACGTTGTGATGAAATCACGAATCTATAATATTTCTGAATCATCACAAAATCAAAAAGGAAGTAAGAAAAAGGGGAGAAATTCATCTACACACCCACCATCACTCGAGCAAATAAGAGAACCTATTTATGTGAGGGGTGTGGAATCTGTGACTCAGAACTCTCATTGCAACATGGGGAACAATTCAACTTGATACATGCACCAATATGGTGTCATTCAATCCAGTTCTGACTATGGTTGACTTTGAGCAAATTTCATCCTTCCACCGCAGTTCACCAAGGTAATAAGTGCATTTGCTTTATATTTGCATACATTGAGGACAATGCATGATTTAGGTGTGGGGGGACGTTTATGTATATATTTATCTATAGATCTGTCTTTTATTTCTAAAAAAAATAATAATAATTCAATGTTTCATGACATAGCTTAAGATTGAACTGCCAGAACCCGTGTACAAATTGCATTGAGTTTTTGTTCCTTATTATATAGTTCTGCTTGTAGAAATTATGACATAAATCTAAGTTCCAAAGAAATAACTCATTGCCCTTTAAGACATGTATGCACTTAAATTGGATGAATCAAATCTTTGAAGTGGTTGATAAAAAGCAGAGGTTGAGGAAAATATACCGGGAAGTGTGGACTTCTAATAGCAATTAAGCCTTGAGGAAAATAAAAATAAAAATAAAGGAATAAAGTGAAGAAAACACATTTTGCAAAATGATTACAAAAGCCCAAGCCTTTGAGTCACTGGTCCGTAGGGGTATCTTGAAACCCGGTAACTTGAGTCTACCAGCTTGGGATTATCGACCAAACTCGCTACACGAATGCAAAAAGGGTAAAAGTGTCAAAAAGCAAATGTGTTGAATCACGGAAGAAAAGAAAAAAAAATACTCAAGGCCCAAAGCTAAAAGAATGATCCATACCATGGTTGATCTGAATGATACTTCACCACCAGAGGAGGCGTGTAAAATAATTTAAGTAATATCATGTGTAGAAGGGTTAGTGGTGTGAATGTTGGAGGAACAAAACCAAGTCATATTTTTAATGAGTTAGATTCATATAATGAGCATACAAGAATTCGAAGTGAGATGTATACGGTTGAGGTAGGGATATTGAGAGCTATTAATGGAATGTTGAATTAAGACTTTGTGGGTGTGTCAACTGAAAACCCTCACGAGACAAACTCGTCCTCCTTGGCAACAAGGAGGTTTAAAGGCTTGTTGCACATGCTAAGTGCAACCGTGATTCCTACGAAAATGAGTTAGGATTTCCCTGTTTTTATTTTTCTTATTTTCTGTTTTGCTAGGGACTAGCAAAATCTAGGTGTGGGGGTATTTGATGCATTGCATACATTGCATCTTATGTCTTTCATTTAGATTACTTTTACATCAATAAATGCTACTAAGGTATGTGTTTAGTCTTATTTACAGAATACAGGGACCTGAATGCAAATTACCCACATCCCGAGCATAAACGCGCGCAAAAGACTCATTTCTATCATAAAGACGAAGCTCAAGATTATCGGGTTACGAATGGAAATGTATCCAAGCATAAAAGCATTCAAGATCTAATTACAAAAAGAACAAGGACTTAAGCACAAAAGAAGTTGGGGAGTTAATTGCAAAAAAGACAACGACCTAAGTGCAAATCACGAGTAGCTTTTATTATCTTGGAGAAAATATAAAGAAAAATCAATGTGGATCTCCAAATATATGAAGGAATTAATCCGGAGCTCAAAAGAATGGAAAGAATCAATCCAGACGCGCAAAGGAGGATCAAATCATACCATAAACATTCAGCTAAAATCCAGAATTAATCCGAGCAATATATGCGGCGTTTCCGCCGCACCAGAGGCGATTCGTGTGCTCAATTTTTGTCCAGTCGTGTCTGGACACGTGTACTCTCCAATTCTATACTTAGGTCTCTTGTAGCAACTATAAATAGCCCCGAGAACGATGTAATAAAGGTCCTTGGCCTTAGACCTAGTTTTTAGTTGTTTTTATTTTCAGTTTTGTACTCTTCACTTTAGTAATAAAATTATGTCTTTTATTTCTTGTTTTTTTACTTTTCTTTTGTAATGTCTCTAGGACCCCTTCTTCCTCCCTCTATGAGTTTCTAACTCCTTCCAAAGGGTGGAGGTGACGGATTTAGGGTGAAGAGAAGATGAATGAATGTTATTATTTTAATTTCGTGTTAGTATATTTTGATTACTTGAGTTTATGTTAAATCATTTATCATGTAATGCTTTATAACTAATATGATTTATTATAAGTTTCTGAATTCTCTAATCTAAACCTTAAATCTAAACCTCCACCCGACGGAATTCACCTCTTTATTCTTGTTTTAATTTTAATTGTTCTTGTTTCTTGCTTTAGATAATAAAAACCCAAAAATCTCAAAACCCAATTTATTCTTCTCTCCTTCTTTCCCCCAATCGAAATCACACTAATAACAAATATCTCCCTCCTTGTGTTCGACCCGTATTTGCTACGTCTTCATTGATGCCGTGCACTTGCGGTATAAATTTAATTCTCATCAGTTGGTCTCCCTTACATGTGATGTATATACCTATAGACGTCGTGTCTACAGGAGACCGACGTATATTTGGGGATGCTTATTCCCTATTCTGCACTAGTGACACTTCCTATGCATTAAAACAAAATCAATCCTTGTGTCTTATTGAATGCATTCTTCACCACTTTATTACATGTGTACACATACTCCACCTCTTAGGGTTTTTCCTTACTGAATTTTATCTTTCTCATTTGTTAGTTTCGTAGTTTAGTAGCTAGTCTTATGTTGTCATATTTCTAGTTTTTAGTTGCTAGTTTAGACCTAGTAACTTCTTCTCCACTTATTTGCCACTTGATTCCTAAAGAACTAGAGTTAACACACCTCCTTATGTATTCAACCAGTACATGTCACTGTTTCATCATGGTCGTGCACTTGCAGTTTAAGCTTCATCGAAACAGAAAGCTTCAACAATGTCTTACGAGCGGCACACGGTATGCCAATTACAACAATGATTTTGACGACGTTCCTTCGTTTGAGCAAGTTCTTTGTAAAAAGAAAGGATGTTGTTGGGTCATGTAATGAATTATATGTACTAATTGTCCACGCTATGTTGATGGAAAACTGTAATATGGAAAGATCTCATACGGTAACTGATTGACATCATTTCATGCTCATATTTGTATCTTATATCCATTATATTACACCTCAGCAATGCTACGTGACGAGTTTTATGTTTAGTTTTCAGAAATAAAGAGGTTTGAAGAGAAGAGCCATGAAAGGATCCAAAAATAGGAAAAAGGACTTAATTGTGAGACCTGGGGACTAAGATGCAAGGGAAAAGGACCTGATCGTAAGACCGAAGGACCTAAGAGAAAAACAGAATACTCCACACCATCATGGGGAGTATTTTACCAATTCGAGTCGGGTTGGAGCTCCAACAAGTCAAGTAACCACATCAAAGACCAACACTACCAGAAAGAAAAGCCCACAACAAATTCCAACACGATCCGAAGATTGTGGACCGCCAATTGGCGGTCTTGGACCGCTAATTGGCGGTCCATATTGCTCAGGATCCGTCTAAATTTCTCCTGGACTTGTATTAATATTTGTTTAGGCTATTTTTGGTATTGGTTTAGTCCCACATCGGGGGATTGTCCCCGATTAGCTTTTTCCATGCTTATAAATAGAACTCTTCACCTTCCATTGTAATTACCCATTGCTTGGTGGCATTCTCTCTACTAAGGAGTGAGCCTTGAAGCAAAAACTCAAGGTGGGGAAGAATGCTACCTTCAATGTGAGTCATTTGTTAATAAAATAATTCTTCTAGTTTCTTTTAATCTTGTCTTTTAATTTGTGCATGTTTGTTTAGTCTTTCCTTTCCTTTTATGTTTCTTTAATGTTTCTTGCCTTCTTAGTTAACTTTCATTTCAGTATTATGCTTTCTTTTGCTAATATAGTTAGTGTAATGAGTAGTGAGTAGTTCCATCCCCATTTGGGGGGTGGAGAAATATGTGATATAATCATGTAGTGTATTAAGTGTGTGTTATCTTTATCCCTTGAGCTTTATATGATTTCCATAACCATCTAATGGGTTTTCACTCTTATCCTTGATATGTTAATGCTCTTGAATGAAGCTTAGCCTATGCTTTGATTAGTGGACCTATTTTATGGGGAATGATAAGGTTAGGATATGGATGAAGTTAATATTGGAAACACAATTTGTAGTGATGTGCTCTTGTTGCCTTTACCTTAGCTAATGTCTTGTATGTTTTAATGATGTAGTCTTATCTTAATTCATGTGGAGGCAAAGTTGGATGTAGTTTTATGATTTCATGCACTACATGTTGTGAGGAGATTAATGAACACACACACTTCTTTATGTTCACATTATTTCTCTACCCCCTTTGGGGTTTAGTTTTTCTTGCTTCTTTTCCATTTCCATTTGCATCTTAGTGTAGTTTAGTGTAACCAACCTTTCTTCCCTTTCTTTACCTCTCGCCTTCGCACAAACCAAGTGTCGACACACCTCCCAGTGGATGACCCGTATTTGCCACCGCTTCAACGCGGTCGTGCACTTGCGGTTAAATATAAAACGATCAATCAAGTTTTTGGCGCCGTTGCCGGAGAGGTGCTCTGTCGAGACCTTGGTTTGGACGATTCGAGGGGTTTTTAATTTTTTGTTTCCAGTTTTTCTTAGTTTCAGGGAACCACTGGATCAAGGGGAGGCTGCTGGACAAATTTGAGGAACAGAAGACCTAAAAGGACCGCCAATCAGTGGTTGGAGACCGCCAATTGGCGGCCTGGTGAGGGCTTCCTTCTTTCAAATTTTTTCTGGTAGTTATTTTTGTAATTTGTGTTATCTGGGAGCCCTATTTTGCATGATTTGACTTCTGGTTTGCTCCCAGATCATTAATCACTCCCCCATTAATCAACTTGGCCCTAAAATCCAAAGCAAAAGACTAGACGTTCTTATTTGTTTAGGTCACGCATCATTTATTGACATGAGCATATAGTTGTCTTTTCTTTTAGCTTTAATTTCAGTTGTTGAGTGCTGGCATAAGGTACGCATTTCCTACACTCATTCACGCATCTCGTATGCCCATGCATTAGTTAGTAGGATTTGCATCAGGACAAGAGTGAGAGAGCGTTTGATTGGAGCGATTGATTGCTAGATCTAGGATCAAATCGCTACTAAGGAGGGGTTGTCCCATAAAAGATAAGGTGGGGGATTTCATCACCCTTTCCTTGGCCCCAAAAATCACTCTTAATAAGGTCTTAACTAAAAGCAAGTAGACATTGGCCCTAGGATTGCGGGCGCACTAGGAGAGTAATCTAGTTGAGACCGTCATGACCTGATCGGCGTTGCCTACCTTGTCGATAGTAGGAGGTACTAGATCTCCGGATCTGGTATCACTTGCTGGGCATTGTGGTCCTCGTTGTAGGGAGGTGAGACGTGTCGAGGCTAGTGACCTCGAAGTTAGGCGTCGTCTAGCCTAAGGACCCATTGCCTTACATTGTTTGAGTCGTGCTTGCTAGTTAGGCTTCTACCTGATCCCTCTACCCACGCTAGCTTTAGGGATTCTTCCCTTCTCCTCTGAGTCATCTTCTTCTCACCTTCTTCTACGTTATAGTCTCCTCCCCTTTACACTCTCTGGTAGCGTTTTAGGGTCGAGTCGAGCACTTTTTGCGAGCTTAGTCTCGTGGTGGTGAGAGTGGTCGACTCGAGAGTTGTTTGTTGAGATGGATGGTTACATGGGCGACCATCCATATCATTGTTGGGACCAGGATGATTCTCCCTGGTACTCCGGACCCATGCAACCTGGGGTGGATGGTTTACATAAATCAAAAGTAATTCACAATCATGGTGATTAACATGAGACATTAATTACCGAGATAAGATTGTCATAAAAATTTAACAACATAAGTATATGAAATAGAAAATGTTTTCTTTTATATATTGAATAGACTTAATAAATGACACATTAAGGAATTGTGTTTATGTGATTAATGCTTTCATTGTGTTTTTGAATCCTAAGATATGAGACATATTTTTTCACATGAGAAGTGTATAATTTGATTATTATCAAAAACTATCATTACGTATAGTGATAAAAATATTGTAATTAATTATATATGACATATGTCGGAAAAGATCATATGTCAAAAGATTATCATTGCCCCTCTTGACTTGAGTAATGATTTTGTTGGACCCCTTCATGAAGCAAAATTATAATGTACACAATGCGACTTATGTATAATTACATATTTATAATTAGATTAAGAGATCAAGAAAAGAATATATAATATAAAGATGACACATTCCTACTTTCTATAATATTCCTAATATCATGAGGCAAGAGATAGATACAAGTGATATTTTACTTCATATTACTAAATGGATAGTGTTTTGTTCTAGATAATAAAACATATTTGTTATTTGGGTAACTATAATGTGTAGCTAGCTACCGTTTATAGTTTATGATATAAAATTGTTTATATCATCGTCAGCAAACATAGATCTTCTTATAGGTCACACCACAAAACTGGAAAACAAGAAATATGATTTTATGTTTTGTGTGATATATATTAAATTTTGTATGATATGAATGGATATACATATGGAAAAATAATAAAATTGTTGTGTCGTATTAACGACGTGATTAGAATAATAAATAAATTTATATGAGATGTATATATTATGGAATATGATGTTTTGATGTAATATATTATATAATCTACAACATTATTATAATATAATATATTACATAATATAATATATCTACAACATTATAATATATGAATTTGCTAAAACCCCAAAGCTCAAAATTTGTTGGATATTTATCCAAAATTTGTGAAGGCAAAAACAAAGGACAATGGTTGGACGGTTTTTGGGAACCGGTCGACCAAATTTTGTAGTAACTTTTGAGTTCAGAAACAGTCAATCTGCTGGACACATGGATTGACCGAATTTATGAGGACTTTTCCTTGTAAGGGAACGATCGACCGATGTGGCACTTGGTTCGACCGATGTGAAACACATTCCGATCGAAATTATCAAGAACTTTTCTAGATAACCGAATGGTCGACCAATGGGGAATTTCGGTCGACCATTTGCCCACGTTTTCCCCCATACTAATAAGAGATTATTGCTAATCAATAGAAGTATTTAATCCATCTTCGTCAATGGAAGTTATGGGAGGATGATGTGTCAAAATATGATTGGTTGAGAGGAAAAATTAATGTGGATCATGTGTAGGTGGTTTTACACATGATGTGTTTTAGAGAATGCACTATAAATAAGACTCTACTCCTTTCCTTTTGGATTGATACAAAAATCTTCTCTCCTCCATATTTTCTCTATCCCTCCATCAAACTCTTATTTAAGTGTTGGAGATTAAATTCTTGTTGGCATAAAGGAGTTATTAGCTAGATTCTAACATTGCATTATAGTTGATTGGCTAGCTTCAATCACTCTAATCTTGTTTAGAGTTTGGTGAACACTTGGAGAAAGCTCCTTGGGAGATTCAAGGTGCAACTCGACTCCAGATAATCAAAAATGGTTTGACAATCCTTTTAGGTATGATCTAATTAATACATTTTAATATTATGTAGAATACATTCTATTAAAATACCTTAAGCAATCTTGTATGTAATTATTGAGTAAATATGAAACAAACAATTTTGCTTGTGTATAAAAAACCTGAGCATAGGGACAAAATCATGCACTATGTGCAAAAGGTTCAAAGATTTGGATGAGATGTAGATGACTTATAAATTTTGTCGAATTAGTTATGCATTATCTAGATCGAGTTATGAAGTTCGGTCTACAACAACACAATCCAGAGTTGATGGAGAGACATGTAATGAAATCGGCCCAGGAAGAGCAGACATTAATTGGTTGGTGAAAAATCACTGATTCATCCAGCATTGGTCTCATAGAAAAGATTATCTACAGTTTCAATGACCACTCCTAGGTACCACTCCTCAAGAGTGCAGACAATTGTATATGGAATTGTATCAGAACGTCATGGTACGTTAGATTCTTCATCACAGTTCGGTTCCAAAGCCGAACTTGTACATACCCAGAGCGGGTAGAAAGCGAGAAATGGTAAGACCTAACCTTGTAATTTAACACTTACGATGTTTGTAAATTGTGTTTAATGTTTGTTTAACGTTTAAATTGTCTGTAGGTGCATCAGATTTACAAGTTCCACGAGGAACTTCATAAAATCCATGAGGCGATCAGAGATCATAAGAGTAGCTCTTCAATGACTACAAAGTAGAAGGAAAAATAAAAGCTTGACTCATATGTTTTGGTGCTGAAGAACTTACACTACGGTTGAGTTAGGATGGCATTGTTGAAAAAGATGATACTACCATTCCACACACACAAGACAACGGTGATGGTGGTTTGACTCAGGATATGGAACAAGCAGGAAATGCTGCACCAGGTGGGGGATGTGGCCGAGGGAGATGATGTGCTCTGACACGTCCTAAAAAGAAGAGATTGAGAGGACACTTAAGTTAGATTGAGTGGACCAAATGGTTGAAATGTGACTTTTTTATTGATCGCTATAACGTTGAATGATATTACTCTTTTAATGATAGTTTCTTCTGTGTACGCAATTTTGATTGTCCTACATGGTGGTCAAGTGGTATGTCTTTGAAAATTTTGCATAAGAATTGACTTATTGTCTAACAGGAACTCGACAAATGAATGATTGAGTAATAAAACTGAACAAATTGAACTCGACAAGTGAAGTGTCGAGTTCTATTTAGCAGAACTTGACTTCACTTGTCGAGTTTTGCTAAATAACACTCGGCACTTCATTTGTCATGTTCTGCTAAATAAAAGTAGACAACACCAGTACTGAGTTTTGCTAAATAGAACTCGACAATTCAATTCGTTCAAATTAGACTTGGGCCCTATTTCGCGCCCTTGTGCGGGGTGTAGAAATTTTTCTTAGCGTCTGAAATTGACACTAGCAATGCCGATTTTATCTCTAAAGAACTTGACGTTTGTAACGTCGAGTTCTAAAAAAAAACTGCAGAACTTCACGTCTTAGTCGTCGAGTTCTATAGACATTAAAAAATATGACCCGTTGTCACCATATAGTGGCAACGGGTCTAGTTTGAAAAATATGTTTGTGAGAGGTTTAATTTGAAAATTTTCTTCCAAAATAATAATATTTCGAACAAAATCATTTAAAAATCTATGGAGCTTTTGACAATCATTTGTTGGAAAATAAGGGATTTTTAAAAGAAACATATTTTTGAATTCCTTAAATTTGTATACATTTTTCTACCTCCAAAAACTAACTTGGTGGTGTTTTTTGATTGTTACATTAAATTTACTCTTTTATCATCGTTACTCTACAAAGTAATACTACTCCAAAGAGTATTAAGTTTTGAAAAATGATTATCCTGCTAAAAAATGGGCTCAAAATTGGGCAATTTTCCCGTAAATTTTTTATATAATACAAAATAAAATTAAAATTTCGAAATCTAAGAAAGAAATATTTTTTTCGCAAAGTAGTTGGATCGCACGTGTGAACCGCGATCCGTCCCAAAAAAAATCACGGATCGACGGTGTGAACCGCGATCCGTGAAATTTTAAAATATATATATATATTTCCACGGATCGCGGTTCACACCCGCGATACGTGGAAATTTTTTAAAAAAGAAAATTTAAAAGAAAATTTCACGGCTCATGGGTGTAAACCGCGACCCATGAAAAAAAAATTAATTTTTTTTGTTCTATGTTTTTCTGTTTTAGTTTTATTTTTTATTTCTATTTTTCTTTTTTATTGTAATTATTGGTAAGTTTTTTTAAATCTTTTTTTTCAAAATATGTTTTCTAATTTATATTATTTTTAAAATGTTTTTATTTATTTTTTTAATTTTTTTTCAAATATTGACATCCAAATCACGTCGATAACTGGACCTATTGAAATGTTAGGTTATTTTATACAATAAAAAAACAAAATTTCTTAACCAGAATAATAAATTATTTACAACTGAATATTAAACAAATACTAAAATTAATTAAAACAAAAAATTGGTAAAATTGTCAAAAATTCGTAGGGAGTACACACATTACAAACATTTTGTGAGGTCGATACAACAAAAAATTAAAAACACAATTAATTTTTTTTAAAAATAACAATAATTACAAAACATATTTTGAAAACAAATATACTAAAAAACAAATTAAAAATGATTTTAAAAAATCAAAACATTAAATACTACAACTAAAATATGTGACTTTGATTTGTTTTTATTTTCTTTGATTGTTTTTTATTTCTGTTTTTGATATTTTAAAATTTATTTTTAATCTTTTTTTTAATATATTTGTTTTTGAAAATAAGTCTTATAATTGTTATTATTTTAAGTTTTTTAAAATGTTTTTGAAATATTTTCCAAAATCTGCCTCCAAATCATGTGGATAACAGAGCGGGTTGAAAAATTATGTTATTTTATACAATAAAAAAACAAAATTCTTATGCAGAATAATAAATTATTTACAACTGAATATTAAACAAACACTAAAACTAAGTAAAACAAAAGTTGGTGAAGTTGTTAAAAATCCGTACACTTATTACAAACATTTTTGGAGGTCGATACAGTTAAAAAATAAAAAAACGAAATTAATTTTTTTTTAATTTATAAAAATTAGAAAACATATTTTGAAACATATATATATATAAAACATAGTTAAAATGATTTTTAAAAAAACAAAACAAAAAATCAAAAACAATAAAATAAAATAAAAAAAGTCACGAATTTTAGTTGTAGTGTTTTATGTTTTAATTTTTTTAAATCGTTTTAACTATGTTTTTTAAAATATTTGTTATCGAAATATGTTTTGTAATTGTTATTATTTTTTTAAAAGTTTTAATTGTGTTTTTAGTTTTTTGTTGTATCGACCTCCAAAAATGTTTGTAATGTATGTATATACTACGAATTTTTGACAACATTACAAATTTTTTGTTTTAATTAGTTTTAGTTCTTCTTTAATATTCAGTTGTAAATAATTTATTATTCTGGTTAAGAATTTTTTTTTTATTGTATAAAATAACCGAACATTTCAATACGTCCATTTATCGACGTGACTTGGAGGTCGATTCTTGAAAATATTAAAAAATAATATCAATTAGAAAACATATTTTGAAAAAAAAGATTTAAAAAAATTACAAATAATTACAATAAAAAAGAAACACAGAAACAAAAAAAATAAAACTAAAACAGAAAAACATAAAGATAAAAAAAATTACACGGATCACGGTTCACAACCGCGATACGTGAAATTTTCTTTTAAAAATTTTTGTTTTAAAAATTTCAACGGATCGTGGTTATGAACCGCGATCCGTGGAAGAAAAAATTAAAAATTTCACGGATGGCGGTTCACATCCGCGATCTGTGAAAAAATATTTAGGGCGGATCGTGGGTCTGAACCGCGATCCGACTGCTTTTCGGAAAAGAAAAAAAATCCTAGATTTCAAAATTTTAATTTTTTTTATTATATAAAAAAATTAGAGCTCTTTGACGAAGCAGCAACCACATCAAAGTACGTGTGTACAAGCCAGTGTTTTTTTCATGCAAACACCTGAAAGTCCTCAAACAACGCACAAAATCCGTTCCCAACCCACGTGCTGACATTTTATATTTGTATTGTGAAGAAGGCACTCATTCCTTCTCTGTTTCCACCCAATATTCTATTATTTCTATAACCGTCAACAAATCATTCTCTCTCCGCAAAACATAAGTCAACCATAATATTTTATTCTCTCTAAATTGCTTTCTCTCTGCTTGACAACACCCCTTGATTTTTAATTCCGGTGAAGTTGGTGAGACCAATGTTCTCGGAACACATAGGTAAGTCTGGGCGGTCTTTTTTTTTAATTCAATTAAAATTTATAAAATAGATAAAAAATCAGGAAAAATAGGAAAAATAGGAAAAATGGACAAATACTATCTAAAAATATCATACATGTTTAGGCTTCGAAAAGACACTTAGTTCCTCGACCAATGCCTCACTAGACACCCCTCTACCCACCTAAAGACTTAGTATACAATTTATTGCTTAGTAGTACGATTACAAAGGTAACTCAGAGTTCATACAATAGCAGATAAGAGAGAAATTAGAATTACAAGCTAACTAACTAATTCCATTTGACACATTGATCTAATGTCCAACTCGGAACCATATCATATCCTCCACCATCATCAGAGTCGTCGGAGTGGTTCTCGTTTGGATTGTCGACGTAGACATCATCTTCTTCAGTTTCTTCATCGTCGGATTGGACATATTGCTCGTCGATGTCCATCGGTGGTTGAGAACTCGATGCACCTGGATCTCTAGAACTAATGTGAACGATGACATCATCCATGCCAACACCTAATAATGGCGCGTCAGATGCAGTGAAACACCGCGCATCATATGCAGTGGACATTGATCGAGCAAAGCGTCTCCGTGAAGATGAATGTCACTACTACAGAAAATGGAATATACGTCGGATGTACGGGCCTATATACGTCGGATATAAGCACTCTCAGATCTGACGTCTATGTGTGCGTCGTCTATACATAGACGTCGGCCTTCATATAGACTGACCTCTATACCTAAAGAATATACGTCGGTTGTATATATAAGACGACATCTATTCTTTAACGTATAGACGTCGGTCGTTATATGGACTGACGTCTATTCGTTAGGTATAGACGTCGGTTCAATAAGCGACGACGTGTATTCCTAAAGCATATACGTCGGTTCAATAAGAGACGACGTCTATTCCTAAAGCATATACGTCGGATTCATACCACAGACGACATCTATGCCTAATTAAAACAGCCGACGTCTATTCCTAAACCTGGACAAAAAAAAATAGCATCTGACGAAGTTGTTTTTAGTCATCGTATTCGTGTACATACAACTGCACCAAATTCGTTCACCTATAAATTTGTTCACAAATACTTACAATTTCATCCACATGTACATACAAGCACAAACACACAAGCATACATGCACAAACACAAACATACAACCATACATGCACAAACATACAAGCATACACAAGCATACATAATTGACATTCAACACACTTGCAATTAATTCATTCTAAAATTAAGGCAATTATATTAAGGCATAAAGTGTAGGTTTGTAATACAAGTGCACTTGTTAACTAAATTACAAAAAATACTAGTGGCAGGAGAACCTCTTAGTTCGTCAACATGTTTCTGATAAAATAGCGAGCCCATCGGTCGCGAGTTTCATCGAGCTCCTGTTGCGAGAAGGGATCACTACTTTTTGGGAAGACCTATCAAAAAAATACAAGTGTGTTGAATATTAATAACTAAATATTGAAACTACAATTGAATATACAATTGAATAACGATCTACATTACCTCGGTTAGACATACGTCTTGAGTTGCCACATCGAGGATTTCCTCCATGTATTTCATCACGTAGTAACCACATTCCGTATTTCCAACCTGCTTCCGGTACTACAAACATAGAAATTCGCTAAATATATGTTGCTAAGTTAATTAAAAAAATGAGATCGAACGTACTCTCATTTCATGCCATGTTATTCCTGCTTTTGTGGTTGTTCTCCTACCACTTAAAGCTTTGTAAACCTTAATTGCACTGAGTAGCACAAGTTAACATATCATTCAATAATACTAATAAAAATCCACGAATTACTTTTTCGCAACTAAACGAACTTACATATTTAGAAGTTTCTTTATTGAGTCCCTTGGTTTATTCGACCCCAACGGATCAAACCAATATGCCGAATTAGTCGTGGGGCATACAACGACAAGCATCCAATGAGCCCTGTTATATATATATAATTAGAAGCTTTTTACAAAATAAAATTTCACTTTGAATTACAAAGTTTACCTCTCATGATAAGGGAGCAGATAATATCTTTTGTCTTCTTCTTTAAAGAATGTCCCAAGCTTACCCAATTTATCGTCATTCCCGTATATATATGTAGATGGACTGATAAATCCAAATACTTGATCCTCGGGAAAGATTGACCTTCTAGCATCGTAAAGATGTCTACAAGTATAATCTAGCGTGAGAATAAGGAAGATTAGAAACCTAACTAAGCAATCAATGCCAAAACAGCCTAAAGTCCACTATAGGTCCTTAGTAATAGACGACGCCTTACTTCGAGGTCCCACCGAGGACCATTAGTCTGTAGTAAATCAAGAACCCGGAGGTCCCTAATATCTCAGGGAGACTAGATGGGCAACGACGTTCAGGCCGAAACGGTCTTCAACATCGAGGACCACTATTCTGTAGGAAATCAGGAACCCGGGGGTTCCTAAAATCTCAGGGAGACTAGACAGGCAACGACATTCATGCCATAACGGTCTTAAACGGTTTCCTCTCCTTAATGCGTCCAAAAATCCTAGGGGTCAACGTCTAATTGATTTTATTAAGGCTCTTTTATTAAGTGGTTTTTGGGCTAAGGAAAGGGTGATGAAATCCCCCACCTCATCTCCTATAGGTAACTGCCCCCTAAGTGTTTTTCATACCTTAATCTCACAAACAACACACCAAACAAACACTCACCTCACTCTTGTTATATTGCAAGTCTTACTAACTAATGTGTGCTTTCTAATGAATGATGAGTGAAAGATAGTACGTACCTTACGCCAGCAATCTACGACAGAAATCCTAAATAAATAATAAATATGATGAATGTAAATCCTATATGATGAATGACTTAGCAAATATTGTCTAATCTTTTGCTTTGGGTTATTAAAGGCCAAGTTGTTTAAGAGGGTTAATGAGTTAAACATAAAACTTTCTAAATAAAAGAATATCTTAAGCATAAATAAACATTTAACTAAATAAACATTTAACTAAAAAACATGTAACTAAATAAACATGTAACTAAATTTTAATCTATAACTTTAAACATAAAAAGCTAGGCTCGAATATAACATACAAGCAAGGCATAGCAAAAATTAAAAAACCAAAGATTTTCAATTAGGATACCAATGTTATACCACTCTTACAAAGCAACCTACACAAATAAAACATCAACAAAAATTCCTCATTTAGTATTAAAAAACACACTAAAGCATACGTATGAAGGAATATCCTGTAGAAAAACAAAGAGAAACCAAAACTATGAGAAACTGGAGCCCGAATGATTTCTACCAAATTAATTCACTACCAAATTAACTTTCTAGAAGTTTGACGAGGTCAGCTTTCTTTAGCTTTGAGTAACCTTTAACTCTCCTACCAAATGATTTCTACCAAATTAATCCACTACCAAATTAACAATTTCTAGTAAATTACGAGTCCAAAAGACTTTGATCAAAAGCTTAACTAGTTCAAGCTAGCAAGAGACTCCATTTCTTTCAAGAACATACAAAATATCACCAAACTTAAGCGTAAATCACGAAAATACGAATATATTCAAGATGAAAACCAAAAAATCAAAATGTTGCATTCACCAACAATAAACGAGAGGAGAAGTTTACTAACATTCAAAAGAATCGTAACTACAAGAAAAAACCGAAAACAAACCAGCAAAAACGAACTTAACACTTACATTGGTTAGGATGAAGAGGAAGACGGAGGAAGAAGGAGAAGAGGGCCAGAGACGGGGAGGAGAGCTTGGGACGTCGCTGCGGTCCGGAGACGGTGCGGATCGGTCGGAGATCAGTCACAGAGGAGAGTTCGGTCGCGGGACGGCTAGGGTTTGGGTGGGTTTCGTCTGAAATGAATGACAGAAAACGCATTTGTTCGATTTCTTTAAGACCTATAGACGTCGGATATTATAGATATCCGACGTCTATTTGCAGGGGGTATTGACGTCGGTCGTCTATAACAGCCGACGTCTATAAGTCGACGTCTATACCCTATAGACGTCGGATTCACATGGATTCTAACACCCGACGTCTATAGCGTATAGACGTCGGATGAAATCAGTATTCCAATAGCCGATGTCTATAGTACCATATAGACGTCGGCCTTGGTAACGACCGACGTCTATGTTATCTTCGTCCAACTAGACATCGGCTGTTATAACAGCTGACGTCTATTGGGCGATGAGTAAAGACTATTCTGCACTAGTGTGTCCTAAAGCTGCTTCCTCGGCATCGGCCCATGTAAGCTCCTCTCCAGCGAAGATCGGATCTTCAGTTTCTACCAACCATGGATGCTCGTCGAAGAGATCGTAGTCCACACTGATGAGGTCATAAAATCTGGGCTTCTCCATCCTTTGCTGAAACCTTTGCCTTAACTTTTGGTTGTAGTTCACATACACCAAGTCATTCATCTTCTTCACAGCCAACCTGTTCCTTCTCGTTGAGTGCAATTGCTCGAAGACACTCCAATTCCACTCACAACCTGATGTCGAGCATATCAATCCAAACACCCTCAGGGCCAACCTCTGTAATGTGGTCTCTCCCATGTCTGCGCCATAAGATTGCCACCAATCTATAGGTCTTCTTTTCGTCCTTTGTCTGACGACCATATCCCTCGAGAATATTCTGAGGGAGTTCTTGTAACGATCAAGTAGACCACAAATCTTGTCTTGTTCTGCAGGAGTGGGGACGAGCCACTCTACGACATCGATGAATCCAAGCATATGCTCATTAAAAGCTACATTTCGATCCTGAGGTAGGACAGAGAATAAGGTACCAAGGTTGAGTAAGAAACCAGCTGAGTGTAGCGGTGAGGACATCATATTCCCTGGACCCCACCTGGTGTCGATGAGGTCGATGACTTGCTTGTAAAACCTCGGGTTTCCGTCAAAGTTCCTCATGATTTGTTCTTTGGCTTTCTTCATTGCGTCACACAGATATCCCATCGGTGGTTTCTCATCGTCGTCAACAAGTCTAAGAACCTGGACCATAGGTTGTGAGGCCTTCAGCGCCTTCACGACGTTGGTCCAGAAGCCACTTTGTAGAATGGTCTCGGCAACTTCAGTAGAGATCTCCTTCTTTTTCTTGTTCTTTATCCAACTTGCATTAGGATCATTGTACTCTGGGGAAACAACAAAGGCTCGGAGTCTGTCTTTCTTCAGAAACAACCTTTGCAAAGTCAGAAAGGCGGTGGCAAATCTCGTGACAGTAGGGCGTAGCAGGTTCCCTTCAATGGCAATTCGCATCCTCTTCAACAACATGGCAGAGCTGTTGAAATGTTTGACGATCTTACGAGCTAAAGCAATAGTCTTCAAAAACAACTTGCCAATATCCTCCAAGATGAGATCGATGCAATGCGTTGCACAGGGATTCCACAACAATCTTCTTCTTTTTTGCTGCAACATCCTACCGGCAAGTACGTACGCGGCGGCGTTGTCGGTGACCACTTGAACAACGTGTTTTTCGCCAATCTCGCCAACTACCTTGTCTATCAGCTTGTACAGGTAGTCTGCAGTGTGAGAGTGACCGGAAGCATCTACATACCTCATGAACATGGTACATGTTGGACAATTTACTAGAAAATTGATTATATTCCTACCAGACCTATCAGTCCAGCCCTCTGTCATCAACGTGCACCCGTATGTTGCCCAATCTTGTCTATACGACTTTAGTATACCTCTAGTGTAGTCAATTTCCTGTTTAAGGCACGAGTCACTAACTTCATGATATGTCATGGGTTTAAGTCCGGGTCCGTAAGTACAAGTAGCGGATATTGCTTCCTTCCACTCAGGCGTCCTTACAGTGTTGAATGATATACCACATCTATAGAAAATCCTAGACCATTTTTGATTAATTGTTTTCCTATCTTCTTTTTTAAAGGTTCTTTCGATGGTTGTTCGTTGGGTGTCGGAAACCATGTCCACAAAATGGTCCCCACAAACGTTGTTTTTGTCTCTTTCGACCAGGAACGGGGCGAGGACGGGAGGTTGGGTCCGACCAGAACCGGAACCCGACCCGGTTTCCAGATCAAATTCTATGTTTTCTCTGTCTACATAATCATCAAGACATACATTTTCGTTTTGTAATGTCCTACTATTTCTAATCATGTATGTAGTTATGTCTTGTTTAACAGAATCAGGAAATTTATCACAAGGTCTAGCATTGCTACCGGGTGTGTGTGCAAGATGTTGTTTGTGACAGGTTATACCACCTCTAGTTTCCTTACCACATAACTCACAGACAATGCAATTTTTATCATTAGCACTAATGTAATGGGCAGTATTCCAACCGGGGTCATTTGTATGGGTAAGTCTTAGGTCATCGTAACTCTCGTGATGCATGTGGAGACTAGTGCCGGGTACGTAGGTCATATCTTAAAACTAGACTAATATAAAAATTTAGACTAATATGAAAATGAAATACTAATTAATTTAATTCTAAAGAGAAGTTAGAAAGAGTGCACTTGATTTTTGCAGTTGAAGAATGAAGAACCGGATCGGAGACTTCACTTTCCAACTTCAAAACTAAGCACCAGACCGGAGACTTAGTCACGAAAATTTGATGATTAGGAAACTTGATGATTAGAATAGAATTATGAAAAAGAAGAGAATGAGAGATGCGTGAAAATGAAGAGGTGTGGAGGGGTTTATATAGGATTTGGGGGTAGTGGCAAACTTGTAATTTCTGAAGAAAAAAAATTAAAAAAAATCAAAAGTTGATAGCCGTTGGAGTTTCTCCAACGGCTATCGCCCAGGCGACCACCGCGACGGGCGATCGCCTACCGCCCAGGCGATCGCCTACGTGAACATTGGGTGAGACGTTATAATAGACATATTTTAGTGGAAAATGTCAATGGAGTTCAAATTTTTTCCCTTCCCCACTCCTTTTGTTAGATATAACTGGTTTGAATTGATTAAGTTCATCAATTTTCGGGGGACATGTCATGTATATTTTTATACTAACTTATGTGGTTTACACATCAATACTTACATTTACATTAAAATGTTGCATTAAATGTTCTAGCATTAATTTGGTTTACTTCATGAATGATATAATCTTTTTCTATTTCTGGAATTCTGATTTTCTATCGGGGTCACTTATGTTATTTGGTTTCAAGGACAAACTTTACAATTTTAGGTAGGGTCACTCTTACATTTAGGGTATAGTATGAAGGACTGAACATTTTCTGTCATTGAAGTTCAGAATTTATATCGGGTTACTTGTGTTATTTAGGTTATGCAACCTATGACTAACTTTAAGATTTCTGGTAGGGTCTCCATTATATTTGGGTTACAATATGAATGACCAAATCTATTTTTGTTTCTAATGTTGTGATTTTATATTGGGTCACTTGTGTTATTTGGGCTATAAAACCTATAACAACTTATAAGAGTTTCGGCAGGGTCACTCTTATATTTGGGTTACACTACTATGAAGGACAAAATTTATTTCTATTTCTAAAGTTATGATTTTATATTAAGTTGCATATGTTAGTTGGTTTTCGAAATCAATAACAACATTTCTGATTTTAGGTAGTGTCACCTTTTTATTTGGGTTAAAGTATGTATCACCAAAACGTTTTGGGTTTCCTTGTTTGTAACGTTTTAGGATTTATGGTTTTAAGGTTTAGAATTTTAGGGTTTTAGTGTCTAGGGTTTTGTGTTTCCGACAATAGAGATATCATTCTACAGTTCTTTTTCCAATGCCACAATAGCATACATATTGGCGCCTCAAGAATGTGACATGTGCAACATATATTACAGTTCATGGTTTAGAGTTTAAGGTTTTAAGGTTTAGATATGTCAGGGTCAGTTTAGGATTTACAATTACAATTTAGGGTTTAAATATGTCTAGGTTCATATTTAGGGTTTCGGGTTTTACAATATAGGGTTTTAATGTTGAAGGTTTAAATATGTATGTATCCAAACTTATGTTTAGGGTGATAGTTTAAGGGCTTTAAGATTTTGGGAGTGTAGGGGTATAAGGTATAATGTTTACGATTTAGATGTGTCTATGTTCAGATTAAGGGTTTAGGGTTTAAGCTTTAGATATGTCTACACTCAAATTTATGATTTAGGATTTTAGAGTTTAGGGTGTTAGAAATTACGCTTTACATTTTAGGGATTAGATAATTTTGGGTTTAGACTCGCAATTTAGGATGATGACATTTAAGGCTTTAAGGTTTAGATGTGTCTTGGTTCAAACTTAAACTTTAGGATTTTCGGGTTTTAGGATTTAAGATTTCAGGGTTTATGGTGTTAGTGTTATGATTTATGGTTTTTCAGGTTTAAGGATGTAGATATGTTTGGGTTATTTGTTTAGGGTTTAGATATGTTCAGGTTCAGACTTATAATTTAGAGTGTTAGGGTTTAGGGTGTTCGGGTTTATGCTTTTTGGAATTAGGGTATAGATAAGCCTGGGTTATGATTTAGGGTTTAGGTTATGTATGTGTTCAGACATATATATTATACTTAATTGGCAGACATATATCAAATAGATAACAAACATTGGTGGTATATATCTAGACACATGGTTCACACAGTCAATCTATGTACACTACACCACATACGTGGTTATAAAAAAATTCAAACATGGTAGTCATACATAGAGGTGCTTTGAAACTAATATCATAATAATGTATAAAACACAACAAAAAAAATAATTAAAAAGAAATAAAAAATACAAATCAAACACTCCACGTCAAAAAGATAAGAACATTCTTTAAAAAATATAATCTTAACAATAACAGTGATGCGAGATCTTGCTGACTTCCTCAGTTCCTCCCGGGCATTACCAACAACCCCATTAGCATTGACGTTGTTCTCCGTGAACTTAAACCAAACACTCACTATAACAAAGTTAAAGACCAGTCTCCTCCAAACAATTTTAACAAACCAAATAAACTATGTTGTTGGAAAAGAAAACATCACACATATCCCATAGCAACCACAAAAAAAGAAAAATATATTGAATCGATTGAATCAAATAAAACTCTCATATGAAAAAATCCTTAAAAGTACGTATTCACACAGAAATAGTTGTCAAAACTCAGACATGTTTGTCGATGGTTTACACAACTAACAAAAAACCCAAGTTTTCCGGGATATCCATGTTGAAGAATTCATATGGCTGACAAACAACCAACAAGACATGTCCTTATCATAAAAAAGATCTTCCAAACCACATCACCCAAAAAAATCTAAATCAAACATTACCAAAAAAACACCACATAAATCTAACGAACATCGCCAAAAGACAGATATATCTAACGAACAACAACCACAATAAATCTAAAGTCAATTATGCAACACACAACCAACAAGAAAAAACTCAAAAAAACCCTAACACAAATACAACATTCAACTCGATTTAAAAAACATAACTCAAAGACTGAGACAACTACGAATGTTCAACCACAAATAACATTAAAGAAGCAGACATAGATATGTACCACCTACAAATACCATACTTGTATTTGTATTTTGTATCGGGGGTATAAGGGTAGGATGAGAATGATTTATATTTATGAGATATTTGTGGTTCAACACTTAAGTTTCTAATAATCCCAATTAAAATTGGGGTTTTTGTATAACCAACCACCTCCACCATGGAGTGGGGATAAAGAGCCAAACTTGAGCACAAGGATCACTACTCTATTCCAAATATTGATAATTTACAATATTAGAAAGTAATATTTTTCCAATTATTGATAATTTACTATATTACCAAACAATATTATTTGTAGAAGATTTTTTAACAAAATTACACATCTCTAATGTCTTATCTTGATTTTATTAAAGCTGGTGTCGTGAGTAAGTGCTAGAGTTTTTTATATTTTTCTTGTAAGAATAAAAAATAAGAGAAATATAAGAAAATGTTATATCATAATTGTTACATTTAAATTAAAACACTACTTTTTATTTGACATTCAAAGATAGCCTTAACTGCGGTTCATTTCGAATTTTGGATGGCTACTTCTTAAGGAACACACACGGACAATGGTTTCCAAACCTCCGAACACGACTTAATTTTCATATAAGGATTTGTTTGGATAACTTGAGTTTTGAAGTTCAAACATAAATTAGGAGTTATTTGGATTAGCTTCTAAGAGTTTGTTTAAAAAAAGAAGCGCATTATGTCATTCGAACACTTTCAAACAGAACGTTAATTTTTCATAATCGATTCTACACCCTTTGATTCCAGCTCTGACTTCTATTTCCTCTCCTAGAATTCATTTTTGGCAGCTCCTCCAGATTCTTCGTAGATTCATATTACTATATTCCAAGTTTATTATTCTTCGTATATTCTTCGTAGATTCATATTGTATTATTTATTAAACAAAAAATTACAAGTTTGCGAGTACCCAACTTAATTAATTGGACATTATTTTTTTAGATGTTATTTCCTATGTTTCGAGTAGTACATAATTTAAAATCGGAAACATACAAAATAGCATCTAAAAAAATTAATTAGCAAGAAGTACAACTTAACATGATATGTTTCATAACAACAGTAATATTAAACTTCGAATCAACAAAAGGTTTTGTGAGCTTATTAAATTACGTTATTATGTTTTGAGCATATCATATTGTCATCATAATTACATTACTTTACTAATACTTCGGCATATTTAGAGTGACCCCTATCTAAGCTCAATCTAAACCCTTAACCTTAACAACCTAAACTAGCCAGAACCCTCAATCTGAAATCAGGCATATCTCAACACTAAAACCCAAACCTTAAATCGGAACCCAAACATATCTAAACCCTAAACCTTATAACCTAAAAATCTTAAACCCTAAACCTTAACCCATAAAATAGGTGATCCGATATAAAATCAAACATTTAGAAACAGAAATAGGCTTAGTAATTCCTATTATAACCCAAATATAAGGATGACCATACCTAAAAATCTACAGCTTCTCATAGGTTCTGTAGCCTAAGTTACACAAATGCCCCGATATAAAATTGGGAGGTGCAGAGGGCGCACTCTCATAATATTTGATTACACAATTTCGAAAATATTTTGCATTGGTAATTTAAAAAAAAATTCAAAGTTTCAGGAAGGACAACCCCCATACTGTTTTTTCAAAGCATTTTAGAATTATAACCAACGACAACAACATCATCTGGCGGATCCACATTGGGCCCATCAAACACGCTTTTCATGGAAAAATCCCTTCACACTCCTTGTATGGTCTCAAATGAAATCCCAACATGACTTTCATTTTGTCTTTTAGACTTTGTTTCACACATCAACTTTCCCATGGAAAGTTGAGTTTCACGAATCACATATGATTTATTCGTTGCATTCTTGTATTTCATTTTTTTCATTTTAAAAATAAAATTTAGTGCTCTCAAATTTTATTGAATTTTGACGAGTTTTATGATTGTTTTTTATTTGTGGAATGTTCAATTTAAAATATAAATTTTGATATACTTTGCTTATATTTTACTATTTTTATTTTTAAATGATAATTTTTTTTAAAATTCTCATACTAAATCTCCCTCTCATACTATACACGTTGTCACCACGTTGATACATGTGGGGACGGTGGGTCTTAGATTCCATTGTTTACGGAACTTGACATTTGTCTAGTTCTTTAAAAACAAGGAATTTCAAAGACCTTACATTTAAGATGTTGAGTTCTGAGACTTAGATTTTTTTTCCAGCCCAATCAAGAGGTTGAACTGTTGATTTGGAGTTCAAACCTAACTCAACATTAGAAACCCTGAGTTCATTACAGGGGACTCAACAACCAAGATGTTGAGTTCATTTGAACTCGCCCCCCAAGATACCAAGTCCTCGCAGTTAATTTTTTTAAGAGCACACAGATATGTACATGTGTGTTCCCAGTCTGCATACAATATGCCAAACAAAACTCGACAGTTTGGATGCCAAGTTCTCTATTGACAAGTTTCTTTGTAACCTTTAATTTCATTTTCACATTATTCAATCTATCATACACATTTGAATACTCATCCACAATAAAAAAAAATTAAAAAACAATATTGAAACAAAGAGAATAAGTTTATCTCAACAATCAGATGAGGTCTAAATGTTAAATTTGTAAATAAGCAACGAAATAATCAGTAGCGATACAAACTTCGACTACCCTAAATGATCTCTCTATCTCGTCTTCTTCTTCTAAGAGAGTACTTGAGCACGTCCTCAACCACGCTTGGGGTCACCACCTCGACCTACATTTTTAGCCCCTCTTGTTTCCTGAGACAAAACGCCATCATTTCCCCCTTCTTATTCTTCTTCCGCTTGATATTTACTCAACCTTAGTGTGGGGTCTTGGGCACCGAAACACGTCAAGAAAACCTTCATTTTATCTTTTAGCTTCGTTGTCATCAAAGAGCCATCCTTATGGTATTTGATGACTTCTTGGATCTTATGGATCAGTTCCTCATGGAATCTGTAAACTCGATGCACCTAAAGGAAATTCGACATTAGCAACAAATCAAGTACATATATTAAACATCAAATTAATAAACGACACTTGAATTCTTATCATCTCTCGTTTTATACCTGCTCGTGGTCTGTATGTCGTTGATTGAGGAACCGCGGTGTGGTGAACAATCTAATTTACCATGATGTTTCCATATCATTCCATCTATAATCGCCGACTATTTTCAGGACTGGTACCTAGCAGTAGACGTTCTAACTGTAAACTGACAATTCATAATTTGACACGGCACTGCTCAAAAAAGGGTTATCATGTCGGATATTAAGGGGGTACAACGTCGGGTTGACCGGCTTAGTTGCCTGACGTGGTAGGTGGGAGACGTTATACGGGGGTACTCTCTCACGTTGGTCTAAAATCCGACGTGGTAGACCCCTTAATAAAAAAAATTATTTTTTTGGTTTTTATACCCGACAACGTCGTGAATTTAGAAAACCGACGTTGTAGGGTATTTTTTCGTTTTTTTTATTTTTATTTTAAAATTTAAGTCTGTAATTCACACTTAATCCCTGCAATATTCATATTAAATTCAGCAACTTTCAAATTCACATACATTTCTTTCCGCATTCATTCAAACAATACATAAAGAGATACATCTAATAAGGCAACAAATAAAAAATCTTCAGTTTTTTAAGTCAATCTACAAAAAGAATGAATGAATGTTTCCTTTCCCTCAAGAGATCAACAACGCTGATCCACAACTTGTATACTACCATGACACTGCAATGAAAGTAATAAAAGGAAGTATGTGAGAGAATATATGTGGTGTACTCGGGGTGGTCTTGGATTCAATGACGTGATCTCCATAAATAAACATCTCAATCCATGTTTTATCCAACCACGTCACCACCTCTGATCCTTGAGGATACATGCATTCCGGATCTGTCTTTAAGGTCTCCATTTTGGAGGCGCAGGAATGGATTCCAACAAGGGTGAGATGTTGGAGTCGTGGATCGCGAGGTCGGAAGTGGATAGGAAGTGGAGAAGGAAATGGATCTCTCACCCATCTCTACTTCTGGATGTGAAGGTTGATGTGGTTGGGGAGAGGTAGGCGGCTAGGGTTTATGTTTGTTGATTTCCGGATTGACGGGATTTCAATTTGGTTTACGCGGCTATACCCAAAAAAAATTCAACTCTTCCACGTCGGACTATTTATAGGCCGACGTGGAATACCCCCTATTAAAAAGAGACCCTACCTCGTCGGATTTCCTAAATCTGACGTGGTAGGGTGTGTTTTTATTTTTTTGTTTTTAAAATTTAGACCCTACCCCGTCGGATTTAAGAAATCCGACGTGGTAGGGTTTTAATTTTTAATTTTTTTAATTTTTTTTGGTATCGAGATGTCATTTTTAGCTAAGACATGTTGGTTACTAATGTATTTTTCGATACAAAATTAGTAATCAAATCCGAAGCCCAAAAAATACATTGTGCTTCCCCCGACGGACTTGTTTCTAGTTCAACATGTCTTTGCCAAAAACGACATCTTCAAACCAAGAAAAATAAAAAAATTAAGACCCCGAAAACATGTCTTCTTGTGTTTTGCCTTTGCATTGTGTGAACTTTATTTACTATTGTCTAAATATCTTGGTCATACTGTTAGACCCTAACCTTTAGGGTGTTGTTGGAGGAGAGAGAAGTGATGGGTGTGAGGTAGGGGAGGCCAGTTACTGTGGCATTAGGTTTTGGGTTGGAAGAAAAACGTTGGTTTTCTTCTTCCTTTCTTCTATTCTTCTTCACTCAACCATTTCTCTCACCCTTTCTTCATCTCTTATCCGGCGATTCAGAGAACGTGGCGGCGACTCCGGCGTGTGGAGGCGAGTTCGGGGTCACGGAGGTGCGATCGTGATGCTTGGTTGTGCGGAGGTCGCAGTCGGCGGGCGACGTGGAGAGAACTCCGGCGTTCTCCATCTTCATCTTGAGGTATGCCGGCTTCTAGTATGTTTTTGTTGTTCCCCACGTCGCAGTCGGCGGTCGACGGGTTTTACCTTTTTGCCCGACTTTAACCAACACCTGTCGAACGATACCATTGTGACGGTCGACCGGCTGCTTATGTGTTGGTGAGTTGGAGGCTTGCTGTTGGATTTCGGTCGACCGTTCCTTGTTTTTGGGTCGACCGGAACTTAAGTGTACTTGATAATATTGCATGTTGTTCGACCGTTTTCGATATATCGTTCGACCGTTATATGATGTAGACTATTAGGATGACCCTGGTAGTTTTCGGTCGACCGGGACCCCTGAGTCGGTCGACGGAATAGTCTTTTTGATTTTGACCAACTCCGGATTTTGACCTCGTGTTCGGTCGACCGGTTTTAGACTTCTGTTCGACCGTTTGGACTTAAGTGACGCGCAGAATAGTTCGACCGTTGTAGACTTTCGGTCGACCGAGCCTATTGGGGACGGTCGACCGGTTAGGCTTTTCAGTCTACCGTTTGTGTGCAGAACTGAATTCCTGGTCCTTGTGTTGTGTCAACTCTATCCACGGAAACTCGTGTCCTCGCTTAGAGCGTGAGCCGGGAGGTGACGGCGGGTACGTGCTCGTACCGCCCAGGGACCGCCGTGTGGAAGAGTGTGGACACTTGGGTCGCGCCACGTCCGTATTGGACGTGGTGTGATGTGTTGTTGCCTTACTCTCTGATGAGTAGCAGACCTGAGGGATTACGGATCCCAATGCGTGTGACGCATGGCTCGTGGAGCATAATGACCCTGCAGACTATGGTCTGGACCCGTCCGATGTTGTGTCGGACGTATGTTGTACCGCCGAGGTTGTGTCGGCGATGCCGCCGAGGTTTCTGCCGGCGTTGATGGTGCCGACGATGTTCCGGCTTGTGGTTGTGTCGTCCGATGTTGTGCCGGACATATGTTGTAGTGTCGATGTTGTGTCGGCGATGCCGCTGATGTTGTGCCAGCGATGATCCCCGATTGGGCACCTATCCTGGGATGTTAACCGACCGGGCTACGGCTCCGTCGAAGGTGGTGTATACCACGTGGTTCCTTGCGCGGAAGTGCGGATGCTCCTCACCGATCCCTTAGGCTCGTGCAGTCGTGTGTGGGGGGACGCGTCGCGTGCTGTCCGTAAGACCGTATGTGCCTACGGTAGGTTTCCGAGGGAGACCCGTTGTTGTTGCTAGACGGATGTCCTTGTGACCCCTGTTGAGGGTCGTTGTTGTTGGACTGAGGTCCCGTTTACCCTTGGAGGGATTTGATGCATTGCAGATGTGACATGACATGCCACTAGTATGATAGGTTCATTTACTGTACTATTGCATGCATATAGGTGAGCTTGGCATACGGGGTTTCCTAATGGGAAACTCAGGCATCGTTGTTTGATTCATGTTTCAGGACCGCAGTAGGTTCTGTCGGGTGGTGACAGTAGGTGCACACATTTTGGGGTCAGGATCCTCATCGGACTCTTCGAGGTCGTCGTGATTACTTTACATGTCTTTTCATTGTATTGTTGTAATCACGTCTTTTGACAAACTCTGTTGTATTATTGGTGCACCGACTGTTTATTTATCTGAGTAACATTCTCGTTGATGAGTTTATTCTGATAATCTTTTGATTGTTTAAATTTTTAAATTTCTGCTGTTTTAGGATGTTACACATACAGTAAGATTTACTTGACCTGAAAAATTGAAGTGTGACATCCAATTATAAGATCCTTGAGTGTCAAGCTTTTATTGATTTGTCTGGCCTAACCTTTACAATTAATTTTTCTTTGATAGCATTTATGAAGCAAATTGTTCGTGTAAAAGATTTGTTCTATATATTAACTTTAATGATGTCCAAGAAATCAAAGTCAAATGCTTAGAGATTGCTTGGAAAATACTATTTCTCCAATGGTATGTTAGTTAGTTAGCGGTGATTTTGCTAGTTTCTATTTCTAAGTAGGCGCAAAATTGGACTCCCCTCAAAATTTTCTGTCCGCCACTAAGTAAATTATTGTCTTTAGTTTTCCAAAAATAAAACAAAAACGGAACTAACGTCGTATCCAAAATTTTATGCTTCACATTAAGTCGATAGTTTCTATTTTCGTCCAACAAATTTTTTTCTAATAATGGAATCTATCCAACCCATTGATCCCATCTGTTAACGTATATAGAGTATACTATAAAAACCAACACCACCGTCACCTATATAAGAACCAAGCGAACCATAGGCTTTACACACAACATTACCAATTTAATTTATATCAATCAATGGCTTCCTCCTC
Source organism: Triglochin maritima (assembly GCA_963682175.1). Taxonomy (NCBI): domain Eukaryota; kingdom Viridiplantae; phylum Streptophyta; class Magnoliopsida; order Alismatales; family Juncaginaceae; genus Triglochin; species Triglochin maritima. The sequence goes on from OY821786.1 coordinate 16,087,625, forward strand.
AACCGTTTTTGCTTTTTTCCTCCTATGCCTTGTCGCGATGGCTCCCTTCATCGAGTCGGCCATAACATGTAGTCAAGTAGTTTCGAAAATTTGGCCTTGCACACCTTACATTCGTGCGGGAGGGAGGTTTCCGATTCCTTCTCCATGTTGCGCCGGAGTGAGAAGTCTCAAGGGTTTGACGGCAGCAAGAGACGACCGCCAGACTGCTTGTCGTTGTCTAAAGAAGGCGGCCACCAGCTTGGGTCCCATCAATCACGAAGTCGTTGCAGGAATTCCCAACAAGTGTGGTGTCTATTTTCCTTTTGCCATAAGACCTTCTACTGACTGCAACAAGTGAGTTGTTTTTTTCTTTGAAACTTCGTTTTTTGCTCGTTTAACATGTTTTCCTTAGATGGTGTAATCTAATTCATATGTCGTGCTTTTGTTTGTAGGCTTTGAAGGATGATCGTTTGACACAAAGTATGTTACTAATGAATCCTAGAAATAAAACAAGTGACACAAAAACTACTAGAATTGTTTTCACTTCATAAAGTTATAAATGTAGCGTAATTGTTTGTTCTTCCGTATTATGCAGAATAAATTGATGACTTTAGTTTTATTTGTTTAAAATGCTTCACTTTGAGTGAGGCTTATTTTGTGGTCTTAAAATGTTGGTTTTGTTGTAATGCGGCATCCGAAATGACATCTTCTTTGAAGTTTTATGCTGTTATATATGAAATTAGTCAATTACAACTATGACGAATGATTCAGTTTAAACATCAATTATATATATTTGGATGTTTCATATTTATAATTATTTCGTTGTACCACTTCCAGTGTTGTAGAGTAATTTCTTATTCACATTCTTAGTTATATCTCTATTGGCATAACTTTAACAAGCCTCTGTATACAAAGAGGAGGGTGAGCCGCGAGCTGATATAATAGAGTTGAAAAATCATAGAAAATATTCTAGTCTTTTGTTGATCGCCTTTTCTTTTCAACACTAATAATGCTATAACTCTATTCTAATTAATGTTTATTATATATATATGGAAAAAATGGAGTTGCAGGCTTTAAACAACCTACATGGCTGTCTGTAATAAATATCACGCATTAGATAACAAGCATATAGTTTAGATTGGATGATAACTTAAACAAATGAATATTCGCACATGTGAAACTTGCACCACACTCCATCTTTTCTTCTCTTTTATGCTTTACTCTTCTCTTACGCAAACCTTAAACCCAAGCCCTAAACCCATCATCTACTCCAGGCCAATGTCGACTACCACATCGGAGGGTAGGCTTTGGCGACTACCACATTGTACGATGTCAGGTTTCATCCGTAGAAAGAGCAATGAAAGTTGATGCAAATTCTTATGGATTAGAATACAAAACAATTTAGCAACCCGTATTTTGTTACAAATAATCAACTGTTTGAGATGTTTATATTTTATTGATGTGTAGACAATGTACATTTATTGAACAATTATGTTCCACAATGACATCGAGCTCTATCGAGCCTCTGTCGAGCTCTATCGAGCACATAAAAAACAAATTCAATATTAAGTTAAAACAAACTCAACAAACTATTGTCGAGCCTTATCAAGCTCACATGCAAAAAGAATCGAGTCTATCGAGCACAACAATCGCGTTCCTATCGAACATCTATCGAGCCCATCAAGTTTCGTTGGAAACACAAAAGATCGGTCCGACTTCAATCTACTCCACAAAACACTCAGTCTAATCCTATCGAGCTCAAATGCAAAAGTAATCGAGCCTATCAAGCACAACAATCGTGTTCCTATCGAACTCATATCGAGCCCAACGATCTTCTTTAGAATGAGTGTCCAGAATTAGACCAACGTCTAGACAAACCTGGACACAGGTACTTGACAAAGTATGTCCAGAATGTGTCCAAACTGAGTGTCCAAAGTGTGTCGATCGAGCATCTATCAAGCCCATCGAGCTTCGTTGGAAACTAGTTCGGTCGTCCATTTTTGGTATCCAATTTGTTAGAATTTCTAATAAATCTTCAAACCCAGAATGACTATCCAAAAATACTGGAGCAAGACCCTGACCAACCAGTCGGAGTGGGCATAAGGAGTATGAGTCAATCCCAACACAACACCCCTGCCATCTTTATTTACAAAAGTTTATGGATTAAATTACAAACTTTTCAATTAAATAATAACCAAACATGTCACTCACAGCCAGGAGGTTGTATAAGCTCTTACCGCCCTATTGACACACACACACATATTGAGGACTAGGAGTGTAAACGGGGCAAGTAATACCCGTATACCCGGTCACCAACCCCGATCGGGTATGAGTATGGGCACAAAAACTCATACCCGTTTAAAAATTCAAACCCGTATACCCGGTTAATAAACGGGTCGGGTACGAGTATACACATTACCCGTACCCGTATACTCGTTAAGAGATATTATATATTTTTAATATATTTATATATTTTAATGTTATATATTATATATTTTTATATATTATATATATTTTATTTTTTATATATTATATATTATACCCACTACGGTCGGGTACAGGTATACATGTCTTTGTCGGGTATATACATGTACCCGCTAATTTAGGGTACGGGTAGGGGCATACCTAACCCGTACCCGACCCGTTTACACCCCTATTGAGGAGGGATCCACTACCTTTAAATTTCATTGACACATGGTTGCACTTGTTAATAAAATGAAATATGAACTCCAAATTGAAAATCTAAAACGTAGATCTTGGTCTACAACATATGTAGATTAATGATATCAAAAATCATAAATTTTGGAATATGTTTTACGTTGTATCTAAAGATATAAAAATGAACGTACTTACATTCGCCAAAAAACCCAATTTCTTGATCTCATATGAAACGATGACCAAATTTTTTGATTTTCGATATCCTTAATCTACATATGTTGTAGATAAAGATTTACGATTTAGATTATAATTATAATTTTAATTTGAAGTTCATATTTGATTTTATTAACAAACGCAATCGTGTGTCAACGAAATTTAAAGGTAGTGGATCCCTCATGTGTGTGTGTATGGTCAAACTCTAGTAAGCTCAGAGCTCATCAAATTTAGTTTAAGCCCCCTACATTCTCACCATTGGATCTTATTTACAGTTAATCTCACCATTCATTAGCATAACCGTTTTTTCTTAATCTACCTTACAATTTGAAATGAGTGGTGGATATTGTGGGGGTTTAATTTTTCTAAATTAAGCTCTGGGCTCAGTAGAGAGTTCATGTATATATATATATATATATATATATATATATATATATATATATATATATATACATATTGAGTTTTGGTATGTATGCCTATTGAGTTTTAAATTTGAATTCCGCAACTGCACGACTAAGAATACATGAGTGGCAAATCTAAGTCGAACCACAAGAATGCCAGTTAGCTAAGGCGAATCGGAATGTTAGATTGATGGTTTTTAATACTAACACTAAACTACACTACTACGATGACTAACTACCAGTTGTCATTATGATCAAACAACAACAACAACAACAACAAAGCCTTTTATCCCAAACAAGTTGGGGTAGGCTAGAAATGAAACTCTAATGAGTCACGGTTCAGGCACGTGAATCGTCTTCTTCCACGCGTTTCTATCCAATGCAAATTCTCGAGGAACATTCTAATCTTTTAAATCTCTTTTGACTGCTTCCTCCCAAGTCAATCGTGGTCTGCCTCTTCCTCTTTTTATGTCTTCGATCCGATTCAATACCCCTCTTCTTATAGGTGCCTCCATAGGTCTTCTTTGTACATGTCCATATCATCTCAGTCTGTGTTGGATAACTTTCTCTTCCATTGGAGCAACTCCAACTCTCTCACGAATGTCTTCATTTCTAATCTCATCCCTTCGGGTATGGTTACACATCCACCTCAACATCCTCATTTCAGATACACTCATCTTTTGTATATGTTGTCTTTTAGTGGTCCAACATTCCACACCATATAGCATTGCAGGTCTTATTGCGGTTCTATAAAACTTTCCTTTTAACTTAAGTGGAATTTTCTTGTCACATAAGACACCTGAGGTTTGTCGTCATTTCATTCATCCTGCTCTAATCCAATGGTTAACATCTTCATCGATCTCCCCATCCTTTTGAAGTATTGATCCAAGATATCTAAAAATGTTTTTTCTACTCACCACTTGCCCATCTAATATAATCTCATCTTCCTCGGTATTAACGGTACTGAAACAACATTTCATATATTCAGTTTTAGACATACTTAGTTTAAAACCTTTTGTTTCTAAAGTATTTCTCCACAACTCTAGTTTTCTCTCCACACCTACCCTACTCTCGTCAATTAAAACTACATCATCCGCAAAAAAGCATACACCATGGAACCTCACATTGTAAGTCTTTTGACATCTCGTCCATTACTAAAGCAAATAGATATGGACTTAAAGTTGAACCATGATGAAGTCCAAACAACTCTAAGTTAATACGTAGGATGAGACTCCCTCACGGCAGAGACAAATGTGGGTTAGCTTACGACTTATGTTGGTTATGATGTAGGAATTAGGCACATCAACAGGTAAATCGGATGGACTAAATCCAATAATGACTAGCAGCTGCAAATGACATTATCCTAATCGGATCACTAGTCCAAGTATGCAAAATGAATAGATGATCTACTGAGACGGTCAAGCATCTAAAGATCACGTAATAAGGACTTAAGACTACTCACAATCAAGATCAAGTCACGTTACAAAAATGGGGGCCACCAAGCCTTATAGAGGTCCACTTCCTAGGCGCTGCTATGTGCGGTATAACAATTTGAAGTCGAGAAGGCTCGAGAGCTTAACTTGGAAGGTTACCTTGGCGGTCTCTGATTTTCTACATACATTAATGTTACAAACTATTATCATCTTCGAACATCATTTTCCTTCCCCCAACATAAAATTGTCAAATGAATCTAAATTGCATCTCTCTTTCTCGTATCAAATTTTTAATCAAATGCTCTCAAAACTTAACATTTAACGCAAACCTACGGTGAAAAAGAACTAATACAAAAAATCAAGTGGGTCTACAATACACTTACCAATGGGCACATCTACCTTGTCTTTTCTACAATACACATCCATAAAATGGGCACTAAATCTCAGGCAACTAATTTTTTTTATATTGATATTTTAGTGTCATAAATGGGTTCTCTTTAAGTGATAGTGTTTCGACATTCAGTACATTGAGGTCGAAGAATGCTTGAGAATGTCATGCAAAAAAATATTGACTGCATTTTGTGGGATGGCCATCTAACCTATTGGAAAATGGTAAGTAGATTTGTTCTTTTTGTGCGAAATGTGTCCACTTCATTTATTTGTATGAATAGATGATGGTGGGACATGTGACATGTTCTAAATGGGTGTTATCTTGTATTGGGGAGAATGACATTTTTACGGAAAAATGATAGAAATAGATCGATGTCAAATATGGCGAGAAATGGCTTGGAGTGAGAAATCCGTATCTTAGGATCCACTTGACAGTTAACTAGTCTTTCTTCGCCTCAACTCGAAAATTTGCACTTCTCTCACCTCCGTAAACCTAGGTACCGGGTCATGCTACGGTTTCCTTCGTTGGGTCGGGTCGGGTCGGGTCCGGTTTTGATTTTTCGGTTGTTTTTTAAGCAATTGTATTCCTAATTTTTTCTAAGTAAAATTTAATTATGATAAGTTCATCTTGTACTACCAAGTTCGAAATATAACAAACACATCTAATATGAAAAAGTAAACCATCTACAGATGGATGACAATAATTAATAAACATTTGTATTGCAGAACTATTATTAATAACATTTTCAAATGTAATTACACAAACTTTATTTTCAAGATTATTAGTTACGATGACATCTTTAATGTGATCAAATATAACATTGGTAGTATATGGATGCAAAATAGGCAAAAATGATTTTTATTATTTAAACATCATGAATCATCTAGATAATGAGCAATTACGCAACAGTAAGGATAATAATTTGGACCGGTCCAAAGATCACTAGTTAATGCTACTTTATTGTTCAATGATGTAAAATAACTAATCATGATTTTTTATTTTTTTACCGAATTTATAAAGTGCAATATTTTTAAGTATTCTTCTAGAAAATGGTTTAAAATGTGAATTATGGTAGAGAATTGCTTCCTTAATGCCTTAGATTCACATATGCTAAATAGTAGTTCATCTCTAATTATGCAATCAACAATTATCTCTCTACCTTTAATTGGACAATATTTTCTAAAATTTAAAGTTCAACTAGCTGTGTCTAAAACTGATTAACGTGAATCCACTACCGATGCAACATTATTCTTAACTTTACATACAAGTAAATGTTTACCTAGATGGCCGGTTCCTCCACTTGACTTAGCCGAATATACGTTACAACAATGTCTACAAGTATCAATTGGTTTACCCTCAGCAGTTCGTCCTTCATCAAAGTTATTTCATACCGGAGATGTTTCTTTCCTAATAGTTGTACCTGTAGATTTAGGTGGATTAACAAGAGGGGGAAGTAGTGGGTTATCATTATCTTCAGAATCAAATGATAAAGACATTGAAATTACTAAATATGCAAACAAAAATTAAATTTTTTCATAAATAAGAAAGTCATGATGATGATTGATTAACTAAAATTAACTAATAAAAATATTAGAAAAGCTTGAGGCAGAGGAGTCGCAAAATTGGCGGTCAACAGTCTACTTGTAGCTTTAGGTTTCACGTTTTAGCTCAAACTCAACTTGTCTCTACCAAAATGAGAGCAATTAGAGAAAAAAATTAGATAAGATTTGGAGAGATTTGTGTTAAGAAATGGAAAGGGAGGTAGTTTACTAAATTAAAACACAACAACTTTAAGACCCATTGGAACAGTGTCGCCCCGGCCTGTGGTAGCCCCAACAATTGTGCCTCCGACACGGCACGACCTAGCCCGCCGGCACATCCTGGTACCTAGGTCTACACCTCAAGTTCTCGTTAGGTATCTCAAAATTTAACATTTATCCAAAATCTATCACTTTATCGTGCAAATGTTAACATTTTTCCTATAAATAAAAACTTACAAAAGTAGAGGCAACAACTATAAGACACGTGTTCCAATATCTACAACTAAAACAGATTAAAATACGCGACACCCACTTGCACCCTGACTCACCAACAGAAAGTTGCCCCTCCCCATTTTCATTGGGCACATCCAATGTCAGACATTCAAGATCTTTTTGCTTTGACATTTTTTGTTCTACCATAATTGGTGTTCTCTTACAGAAGGGAAATTTTGCACTCCAACTCGAAAATGTCAAATGGACCCAAATTGTACTCTCACCTCAATATCAGTTTCTCACCAAATATTCCTAAAATTTATGATTTATCCCGAAACTATCATTTTATCTTGAAAATGTCAAAGATCTCCAGCTTATCATTTCTTTCCCCCTCCTTAAAATGCCAAGTATCTAAAAAAATTCCACCTCATTAACAAAAAAAACTACTGAAAAAATAAATGTGTCTGTAACATCCTCAAAAGCGGAAGAAATTAAATTTTTAATTAAACACAACACGAGGATATTACCAACGAAAAAGGCCAACTGGTGCACCAACATATATACAATATATATATCTGAGAGTTTACAAAAGTGTGATTACAACAAAAGATAAGGAAAATATACATGTAATCACTCGGACCTCCAAAACAGGGAAAGCAGGATCTGGTCCCGAAGGCGCTCCTCCGCGGTCACCACCTCCTAATGCTGCCTACGACCTGACATAAAACATGAATATGTCTGAGTTTCCCGAGAGGAAACCCCGTATGCCAAACCTCTATAACAATAAATGACTAGATATCTAAAGCATGTATGATATGAAATGCGATAGACCAACAACGTCTCACTGGGTCCTCGGGAACTCTCTCCCTACCACAATAGACACCAAACAGTGACGGGTCCCACGGGTCCTCTAGCCCAACCCTAACACACGTGCCCCAGGCACCTCAGCCGGAACTCCCTCGGCGACAACACACGTGCCCCAGGCACCACGACCGGAAATATCCTCGGTCAACACACACATGTGCCCCAGGCACCGCCGGATTACTCTCAGGTCGGTATCCTCTGTACCGCTGCCATCTTGAGCTGTCCAGAAGACCACTCTCAGGCCGGCACCGTCACCCCTCTAGGGCCGGAGATCCGTTGCCATCTTGAGCTGGCCCCACACGCGAACCACCCTCAGGCCGGCACCGGTCACCCCACTAGGGCCGGAGATCCGTTGCCATCTCGAGCTGGCCCGACAACACCCGTGAACCACTCTCAGGCCGGCACCGGTCACCCCACTAGGGCCGGAGATCCGTTGCCATCTCGAGCTGGCTTCACAACACAAGAACACACAAAAACCGTACCAAACGGTCGAACAAAATGTCCCAACCGGTCGACCGAATCCTCTCAGCAGGACTGGCCCAACCAACAAAACTGTCAATCGGTCGAACGGCAAAGGGGTCCCGTTCGACCGAATTCGACCAGTAAAACTTGTGCCACAGTAATATGCACCAACGGTCGAACGACCCAAACTCACCGGTCGACCGAAAACAATCAGTACCAAACTCCAAAATCCGCATAGTGCACCGGTCGACCGGAACATCTCACGGTCGAACCAACTTAAGTTATTTTTAATCGCCGGTCGAACAAGTCAACAAGGCGGTCGACCATTTGGATGGTCAACGCCCCCAACCGACTTACAACAGTGCTTTCGGTCGACCGGCAAAGGGGTCCCGTTCGACCGAAAACACACAGAGTCTCCACCCCTTGCTCAAAATGCACTACCGGTCGACCACCATCATGGTATCGTTCGACCGGTACAAGGGATTTCGCCCAAATTCCTCTACAACCGGTCGACCAAATCATGCCACCGGTCGACCGATTACAGTGCAGAACGCTGCTGCACGGGTCCGACGAGCCCTCCGGCCTACCGTCGACCACCCCAACACCCACCAAAGCATAAGTGAGCATCAAAGTAAAGCTTGACATACCTTGAAGACTTGAAGAAGCCTTCGAAGACTCGACGGTGAGCTTTTCCTCGCAAATCACCTCCTCCGGTGAAAACCAAACGATCAACGATCTACTCCTCTCCGGCGAACGTCCGAGCTTCACCTCGCCTTCCGAGATCCACCCCACGAGCACCTTCACACGCCGGAGACACGATCAGAGAGAGGGAGAGAGTTTGTGCGGTGAGAGAGAGAGAACACGAGAGGGAGAGAGAGAGAAAGAGTCAACACTCACCTTTTAACCTTTCTCCCCAAATCTCCACCTTTCATCTCATCCCATCCAAACCAAACCAATCTCAGCCCTCCATCAAAAACCACCCAATTAAGCCCCTAAACAAAGCCAAAACATGATTAGCCTAATAAGGATTAAGGATATTACAATCCACCCTCCTTAAAAGAATTTCGTCCACGAAATTAGGACCGAAACTCACCAAACAATTCCGGGAACTCCTTCCGGACCTCTTCTTCAATTTCCCAAGTAGCCTCTCGCTCACTATGGTGTTGCCACCTGACCTTCACCATCGGAATGGTCCTCCTCCTGAGCTGGTGGTCCATCCGATCCACGATCTCCACCGGTCTCTCCTCGAGAGACAAATCCTGACGGATCTCCGGAACCTCTAACTGAATCACGTGAGAAGGATCCGCCACGTACTTCCTCAACATAGACACATGGAAGACGTCGTGAAGACCTGAAAACTGCGGCGGCAACGCAATCCTGTAGGCAACCTCTCCGATCTGATCAAGAATCTCAAACGGCCCGACGTACCTCGGACTGAGCTTCCCTTTCTTCCCGAACCTCATCACTCCTCGAGATGGTGAAATCTTCAGGAAGACGTGGTCGCCTACCTCAAACATCAACACTCGCCTACGCCGATCCGCGTAGCTCTTCTGCCTGCTCTGCGCTGTCGCTAATCTCTGCCTGATCACATCAACTTTCTCGGCATACATCTGCACAATCTCAGGCCCGATCAGCTGTCTCTCGCCTACATCGCTCCAGCACACTGGCGATCTACAAGGTCTCCCGTACAAAGCCTCGTACGGTGCCATTCCGATACTCGAATGGTAACTGTTGTTGTAGGCGAACTCTATCAGCGGTAGATGCTCATCCCAGTGCCCTGCCCAATCCAGCGCACAAGCTCTCAGCATATCCTCCAGAGTCTGGATCGTCCTCTCTGACTGCCCGTCTGTCTGCGGGTTGAATGCTGTACTAAACTTCAACCGTGTCCCCAGAGCCTGCTGCAGACTTCCCCAAAATCTGGAAGTAAACCTGGTGTCTCGATCAGATATAATACTGACTGGCACTCCATGCAAACGAACTATCTCATCAATGTACAGCCTAGCCAGATCCTCCAAGGGTAAAGTGGTCCGGATTGCCAGAAAATGCGACGACTTGGTCAGTCGATCAACTATCACCCAAATCGCGTCATGAGATCTCTTCGTCCTCAGTAACCCGGTGACGAAATCCATCGTCACGTGCTCCCATTTCCACTCTGGCAAATCTATCCTCTGCATCGGTCCCGCGGGTCTCTGATGCTCAATCTTCACCTGCTGACAAACCAGACATCTGCCAACAAACTCCGCTATCTCAGTCTTCATCCCCTTCCACCAGAAATTCCTCTGAAGGTCCTTGTACATCTTCGTGCTACCCGGGTGGATGGAATAACGGGACCTGTGTGCCTCCTCCAAGATTTCCTTCTTCAGCTCTCCCCCATTGGGTACCCAGACTCGGCCTCTGAATCTCAGACCTCCGTCAACCCCTATACTGAAATCTGATCCGTCTCTGGCAACCAACTGCAACAACCCAGCTAAATCTTCGTCAGCCCTCTGAGCCTGGACAATACTCGTGACCATCTGAGGCTCCACTCTCAGTCCAGCTATCACTGCGCCCTCAGAGTCCGTGGAGAATGGCTTCCACTCTGACAAAGACTCGAGCAGCTTCCACTCCTGAACACACAAACCAGCAGCTGAAATTTCCACTTTCCTACTCAAAGCATCTGCGACTGTATTCGCCTTCCCCGGATGGTAGGAGATAGTGAAATCATAGTCCTTAATCAGCTCAAGCCACCTACGCTGCCTCATATTCAGCTCCTTCTGCGAAAACAGATACTTCAGACTCTGATGGTCCGTGAAAACCTAAAACTTCTCCCCATACAGATAATGACGCCAGGTCTTCAGAGCGTGAACCACTGCCGCCAACTCCAAATCGTGAGTGGGGTAGTTCCTCTTGTGTACTTTCAACTGCCTCGAAGCATAAGCAACCACCTGACCGTGCTGCATCAGTACACAACCCAACCCCACACCAGATGCGTCACTATAAATCACAAAACCTCCACTGCCACTGGGAAGAGTCAGAACTGGAGCAGTCGTCAACCGACTCTTCAGTTCCTGAAAACCGTCCTCGCACTTCTGGGACCAAACAAACTTCACTCCCTTCAGCGTCAGTGCCGTCAAAGGTGAAGCAAGCCTCGAGAAGTCCTTGATGAATCGACGATAATAACCCGCCAATCCAACAAAGCTCCTGATCTCCGTCACACTCGTCGGTGCTCTCCACTGAGTCACTGCCTCCACCTTCGCTGGATCCACTGATATCCCAGCCCCAGATACAATGTGACCAAGAAAAGCGACACTGTCCAACCAGAACTCGCACTTCGAAAACTTGGCGAACAGCTGATGATCTCTCAGAATGCCAAGCACAATCCGTAAGTGCTCCCTGTGCTGCTCTATGTCCGGTGAATAAATCAGGATGTCGTCTACAAAGACCACCACGAATCGGTCGAGGTACTGACTGAACGTCCTGTTCATCAGATCCATAAAAGCTGCAGGCGCGTTCGTCAATCCGAACGGCATCACCAGAAACTCAAAGTGCCCGTACCTCGTCCAAAAAGCTGTCTTCTGAACATCTGCCTCTCTGATCCTCAACTGATGATACCCGGATCGCAGATCAATCTTCGAAAATATCTTCGCTGACTGCAGCTGGTCAAACAGATCCTCAATCCTGGGTAAAGGATACTTATTCCTCACAGCAACCTTGTTCAGCATCCTGTAGTCGATGCACATCCTCAACGAGCCATCTTTCTTCTTCACAAAGAGTACCGGAGCTCCCCAAGGCGAGACACTGGGGCGGATAAACCCAGTATCTAACAAATCCTGCAGCTGCTTCTTCAGCTCAGCTAACTCAGCCGGTGCCATCCTATAAGGAGCCTTCGACTGTGGAGTGGTCCCAGCCACCAAATCAATACCGAACTCCAACTCTCTGTGAGGCGGCAACCCAGAAACATCTGAAAACACATCAGCAAACTCCTGGACAATCTTTATGTCCTCCAACGATCTCATCTCTGGATCTGGAACAACCAAGGTAGCCACGAAAGCTCTGCAGCCCTGCTCAAGCAGCTTCCGTGCCCTCACTGCTGACACTACGACCCGACCACCACGGTCCTTCCTTCCCCTGATTAGCAAATCAGGTAGCCCATTCCTCGGGATCAGAATCTTCTTCTCCCGGCACAACACTCGAACATCATACTGGGATAGCCAATCCATCCCCAGTATAACATCAAAATCCTCCATCGGCAACAAGATCAGGTCAACAGGAAACTCCTGATCTTCCGAAACAATCGTGGCGCCGGGGAGGAAGCTCCCCACAGTACCCACCAAACCCAAGGGTGTGCTGACTTCCAACGTGGCAGTCAACATCGCAGGGGTACGGCCCAACACACTCACAAATCTCTCAGAAATGAACGAATGCGTGGCCCCACAATCAAACAACACTCTGGCTACCAACCCAGAAACCAAGAGCGTACCTTCCACCACAGTGCTGGCGTCCTTCGCCTCCTCTGCCTGAATGGTGAATACCCGTCCGGTCCTCTGTCCCTGCTGAGGTGGTGAAAAAGGATGACGGCCTCCGCCTCTACCTGCTACCGGAGGTCTCACTCGAGAACTGGACTCGCCTGGTCCGCTCCTGCAGTCTCTGGCATAATGGCCTGGCTGGCCGCAACTGAAACAAACACCAGGACGGCTCCCACACTCACGACCTGGGTGGGCTCTGCCACACTTCTTGCACGGCTCAGGCGGGCGTGCACCACTCCCCTCAATCCGGGGCCTCTTGCCCGGATTTCCTGCCAGTGGAGCTCCTGGACGTCCACTACTCTTCCCCTGAGGCCTCCTGGACTCTGCATAGTTTTCCTGATAGTCCTGGTCAATGAGAGTCGCGAACTTCACAGCATCTGCTAAGGTCTGAGGCATGCTGTAAGTCACGCGGGTACGGAGCTGCTTCCGAAGCCCCCGTATAAACTTCCTCGCCCTCTGAATCGGGGTCACACAGAACTCCGGACAATAACGCTCTTCCGGACGTAATCCGCCAGTGTCATTTCACCCTGCTCGAGGCTCATGAACTCCTCTCTCTTCCCGTCCCTGACATGCTCTGGGAAGTACTGCTCATTGAATTCCCCGAGGAACTCATCCCAGCTGACATCTGTCCTGCCCGGAAACACCACTGCGGCCGTGGTTCTCCACCAGTTGGACGCCTCACCGCCCAACACGTACGTAGCCAACCCCACCATCCTCTCTGGTGGACTCCCAATCGCCTGGAAGATCTCCTGGATCTTAAAAACCCAGTCCTCGGCAGCCTCAGCATCTCCTCTGCCATCAAAAGTAGGTGGGTGCTGGCGCATAAACCGGTCGTGCACCGCCCCTACCCCTGTCGTCTCCTCTCTGCCAGACTGACGATCTAAAAGAACGCCCAGCCTCTGCACAGTGTCGAAGAGCATCCGGCGCTCCTCCGCCGAATCCATGGCGCCAGTCTCCTCACTGGTACTCGGGCCACGTGGGGGAAGTCTCTTGCGTCTCGGAGGCATCTACACACGAGACAACAAAACTGGAAATCAGATGATTATGGATGTATGCTCTAAAATGCGATTAACTAAAAGACATCTAAGGTGGCTCCTTTGGACAAGTGCGTCGGAACAGACTGCTCTGATACCAATTTGTAACATCCTCAAAAGCGGAAGAAATTAAATTTTTAATTAAACACAACACGAGGATATTACCAACGAAAAAGGCCAACTGGTGCACCAACATATATACAATATATATATCTGAGAGTTTACAAAAGTGTGATTACAACGAAAGATAAGGAAAATATACATGTAATCACTCGGACCTCCAAAACAGGGAAAGCAGGATCTGGTCCCGAAGGCGCTCCTCCGCGGTCACCACCTCCTAATGCTGCCTACGACCTGACATAAAACATGAATATGTCTGAGTTTCCCGAGAGGAAACCCCGTATGCCAAACCTCTATAACAATAAATGACTAGATATCTAAAGCATGTATGATATGAAATGCGATAGACCAACAACGTCTCACTGGGTCCTCGGGAACTCTCTCCCTACCACAGTAGACACCAAACAGTGACGGGTCCCACGGGTCCTCTAGCCCAACCCTCACACACGTGCCCCAGGCACCTCAGCCGGAACTCCCTCGGCGACAACACACGTGCCCCAGGCACCACGACCGGAAATATCCTCGGTCAACACACACATGTGCCCCAGGCACCGCCGGATTACTCTCAGGTCGGTATCCTCTGTACCGCTGCCATCTTGAGCTGTCCAGAAGACCACTCTCAGACCGGCACCGTCACCCCTCTAGGGTCGGAGATCCGTTGCCATCTTGAGCTGGCCCCACACGCGAACCACCCTCAGGCCGGCACCGGTCACCCCACTAGGGCCGGAGATCCGTTGCCATCTCGAGCTGGCCCGACAACACCCGTGAACCACTCTCAGGCCGGCACCGGTCACCCCACTAGGGCCGGAGATCCGTTGCCATCTCGAGCTGGCTTCACAACACAAGAACACACAAAAACCGTACCAAACGGTCGAACAAAATGTCCCAACCGGTCGACCGAATCCTCTCAGCAGGACTGGCCCAACCAACAAAACTGTCAATCGGTCGAACGGCAAAGGGGTCCCGTTCGACCGAATTCGACCAGTAAAACTTGTGCCACAGTAATATGCACCAACGGTCGAACGACCCAAACTCACCGGTCGACCGAAAACGATCAGTACCAAACTCCAAAATCCGCATAGTGCACCAGTCGACCGGAACATCTCACGGTCGAACCAACTTAAGTTATTTTTAATCGCCGGTCGAACAAGTCAACAAGGCGGTCGACCGTTTGGATGGTCAACGCCCCCAACCGACTTACAACAGTACTTTCGGTCGATCGGCAAAGGGGTCCCGTTCGACCGAAAACACACAGAGTCTCCACCCCTTACTCAAAATGCACTACCGGTCGACCACCATCATGGTATCGTTCGACCGGTACAAGGGATTTCGCCCAAATTCCTCTACAACCGGTCGACCAAACCATGCCACCGGTCGACCGATTACAGTGCAGAACGCTGCTGCACGGGTCCGACGAGCCCTCCGGCCTACCGTCGACCACCCCAACACCCACCAAAGCATAAGTGAGCATCAAAGTAAAGCTTGACATACCTTGAAGACTTGAAGAAGCCTTCGAAGACTCGACGGCGAGCTTTTCCTCGCAAATCACCTCCTCCGGTGAAAACCAAACGATCAACGATCTACTCCTCTCCGGCGAACGTCCGAGCTTCACCTCGCCTTCCGAGATCCGCCCCACGAGCACCTTCACACGCCGGAGACACGATCAGAGAGAGGGAGAGAGTTTGAGCGGTGAGAGAGAGAGAGAACACGAGAGGGAGAGAGAGAGAGAGTCAACACTCACCTTTTAACCCTTCTCCCCAAATCTCCACCCTTCATCTCATCCCATCCAAACCAAACCAATCTCAGCCCTCCATCAAAAACCAGCCAATTAAGCCCCTAAACAAAGCCAAAACATGATTAGCCTAATAAGGATTAAGGATATTACAGTGTCTCATTTTCCATCTATGTGTGGTTGGAGCGTTGTGTCCACCCTTATGGTTTGGGGCACACCTACCCCAAACGTAAAATGGTAAAGGGAGAGAGGAGGGGATGTCATGTCAAAAATGTCGTGTTTGCATTCTAAAGGATGTTATAAGAGTGCCATTTACGACACCAAAAAATATATCTAGATCGAGAAGATTTTTAAATGTTTTTGCAAGACATTTTGGCATGATTTTATGGCACGAGTGTATTCGGCAGAAAAGAAAAGGTGTGCATGTTTGATTAATGAACACCATTTCTCCTCCCAAAACACAAAATGTAAAGTGGGCTCAAACACTCATTCCTTTGACTGCCATTCTCTTATGTTGGGACTGTCATTCTCTTATGATGGGGTCATTCCTTTGACTGTCATTCTCGATGGTCCCTAAACGAATCACAAACTAATGCTCTACTAATGATGACGTGTGCAACAGAATAAACCAAAAGAAGTAAAGACACGCAACCCCTAGGCAAACCAAAGATTTTTATAGAGGTTCGACACCTCAAGCAAGTCGTAATCCTCTTTTGTAGCCCCGCTCAATCAGCACGAGCCCCACTCACGTCATCACTAATCAAATCTTTGTTCCGGGACGAGATCATAACTTTACAAAACAAGTTCTCAAACAATCCTCGCCGAACTTGGTTCTCCTCTTACAACCCGAGAGGGTAGCTTCCTCCCGAAGCTTTATAAGGTGATGGCTCTAGGAAAAGAAGTAGTAGAATCACAACACAAACACTCTAACACGCAACACTTGATTTGGTTATAAAACTTGGAACATAAGTGTGGGATTTAGTCTTTTTGAGTGGTGGGGCAGAGAGTAAAAGATGTAACTTTAAGGCTTGGAGTTGAAGCACTTGAATATTAGTAAGAGCTCTTGAGAAAGGATAATTGATTGCTCAAATGAGTGTAAGAACAAATACTTATAGGTCTTAAAGTTTCATAGCTGTTGGAAAAGGTTTAGGGGTGATTTGGTCAAGTTTTGAGTGGATAGCAAAAGGTTAGTGTATTAGTCGACGAGAATTGGACGACCGAATAGGGCCATGGAACGTCCGAGTGGGTGGGTCAACGAATGGTCAGTACGAAATCAAGATGACTTTAGATGACTGGCTAGAGAATCAGTCGTCTTAATCTGGGTGAAGAAATGTTCTGTCCCATTCCAAGGTAATTCAGACGACTGGTTTTGGATTTTTTTAATGCATGGTCAGCTTATTGTCGTTTCTTTTTGGCATCAATATTTACGCTTCCGTTATATAATCTCATGACATGCTTTCCAAATGCCAAATTATATTCATGAGCGTTATCTTTTTGATCATGCCAAAGGGAGAGAAATAAATACATGGAAATATGTATAATAGATAGGGGAAACTATAAGATATGGGGAGCTTTATGATAAAAAATGATAATAACATGTATTTAGATTGCTAGGTTGTCATCATCAAAAAATGGGAGATTGTTAGTTTTTTGGCTAATAATCGTTAATCTGTTTTGATAATTAACCAACATATCGATAAACAAATGTACATCTATCATATCATAGCATGCATATGCACACATATATTATATTTACTAACATTTCCGGAGACAAGTGTGGCTCAAGACAAGAAATCAAGTTGAAGAGTAGATAGGTCTTATATTCTTGTTCTTAGGATTAATATGTAACTTGAGCACTTGAATCATGATGTATTGCATTCCATGACCCTTAGGAAACTCATAGAACTTTCGCACTTAATTGCATATCAAACCAACTTCTTTAGGAGATCGACAAAACTTAGAACAAGAATTCTGCCTCAACCGGTCGACTGGTAGCCCATCTGGTTCGACTGGATTTAACATACTCCTAATTCCTTTCTCAATCGGTCAACCAACAACACTTCTGGTTTGATAGATTCTTATAGGTCTTCTTACGTCCCAATCGGACAAGTGAATCTCAATCCCCTCAACCGATTCTATATGTAAACCGACAATTACTAGTTTGATCGTTTCATCCTTTGTGCACCAGTCATTTGACACGTGTCCCTTAACCGGTCGACCAAAACTTCATTTTGGTTCGACCGTTTGACACTTTGTATTTGTTTCAAATTTGACTGTTATACTTGTCGTATACACATTTTTCTACAAACCTTACTCGTATATTTGGCTACCGATAAAACAATGCCAAGACGGCGGTGTTGGCTTTTTGGCCTTAATCCGTATTTTGATGATGTAATTAAACCTAATTTTAATTAGGACATGTAGATTAGCACATGTAGTATAATGGTATACATGTTGTATTGTGCTAACATCTACAGGTGATCAAGACTCAAGAAAGAAGAAAAATCAAGTCAAGACATGTAATCAAGCTAGGATTGAAGACATGTAATTTTACCTTTCTTTGAGTATTAGGAACTTATGTGAATTGAGCATAACTTAAGCTAATATGCATGCATTCACACACTAGGTTCCTTGTAGGAGTCACACACAAAATATCATATCATTTGGACTCCATTAGATCACCTAAACAGCTAAAACATTGGTCGACAGTCTGGCTGCGTTCGGTCGACCGGTTATACACAATATTTGTTATACCAGAGCAATCCGTTCAACCGATCACAGTTCTATTAACCGTTTACCCAGACCTGTTCGGTCGACCGTTTCGTTTGCTATTTCTGGTAAAAATATGACCGTTATCTTTGTCGTATTATACAACGGTCGTATACACATTTTTCTCTTAATACACCCCCAAATACTTTTGAACTGGTCGAACCATTTGCCCTTTCCGGTCGATCGGTTGATCATGACAAAATCTACCTGCTATCGGTCGATACTATTCTGTTCAACCGATCCAAGTTTCCCTCTACCGAAACGCTAGTCCGGTCGACCGGTAACCCTGTTCGGTCGACCGTTTATTTAGGAAACTTAAGTGTTCAGTCGACCATTCCATATTTCGGTCGACCGTGTCTTGAACGAACCTAAGCGTTCGGTCGACCGTTACACCTTTCGGTCGACCGTTTCTGGACAGATTTCTGAATCCGATTTTTTGTTTTGTGTGCCTTGCACAAACTCCAATCAAATCTTGTCCAAACGACTAGAAATCTTTAGGAGCTTATAAATAGAGGTTTACACTTAGTTTTCCATAAGATTTCACAACTCCAAAGTGTCAAACTTATAGTGAGATTTTCCACAACCTCAAAGCTCCAAATTAGCCATCCAAAGCCTAATTTCCACATCCTTCATAAATCATCATACTAGCAATTGTTGTGCTCAATTAGAGAGTGAGTTCCACTCAAGGTTACCTCTGTTGTAAAGTGAGCAAGGGTCTTGGTGAAAGCCCAAGACAAGAAGCAAGGATTTCGGTGAAAGCCCGAAGTGTTCCTCTCGGATTGTGAGAGGTGGTGCCAAGCTCGGCGAGGGTTGTTCGCGAGTTTGAAGAATTGTAAAAGGCGTTGCTCCCGGCCCGGAACGGGGAGGCATAGTGAAGACGCAAGAGGAGCTCGAACGGAGATTCGAGAGGTGCTTGTAAGAGAGGACGTAAGCGCGGCCGAACCTCTATAAAACCGACATGTCTTCTTGTGGTTTGCATTACTTTCCTACTCGTGTTTGATTTGTTTTTAATTTCCGCTGCACATCTTTGATCTATCGACCGAGTAGTTAATTAGGGCTTAATCATGATTAGTTTGTGGACCCATAGACCCACACGATCCTACATTTGGTATCAGAGCATTGTTAAGCTAAATTTCTTTACTTTACCGTAATTTTAGCATGGCTACAACATCTAATCACTTAGAGGGTTTATGCACCGCAAGGCCTCCTTTGCTTAATGGGTCAAATTATGATTATTGGAAAAATAGAATGAAAATCTTTTTAATATCAAATGACCTTAAGTATTGGAAGTTTATTCAAACTCCATACATCCCCCAAATGAAAATGAGTTAGATTCTTTATCGAGGCCTCAAATGAAGGAAATTGAAATGAATTCAAAAATTATGAATATTCTTTATTGTGGCATTAATGAGGGAGAATACAATAGAATTAGAGGATGTGAAAGTGCAAATGAAATATGACATAGGTTACAAATGCATCATGAGGGTGATAGAAAAACCAAAGAAACTAGGATAAGTCTCCTCATGCATAAATATGAAATATTTTCTATGCAAATCGGTGAGAACATAAGCGACATTAACACTCGCTTCACCGATATTACTAACTCTCTTTTGATTCTTGGAAGAAGGATAAAGGAATGAGAGATGACTCGGAAATTCCTCCGGTCATTGAGCAACGATTGGGAAGACAAGGTCGTCGCAATTGAAGAATCGCACGATCTTTCCAAATTGAAGATGGATGAACTCATTGGAAATCTCATGTCCTATGAGCTCCAATTGAGTCATCGAAAAGAGAAGGAAGCTTCAAAGAAAAACACCTTGGTGGCATTACATGCAAACTTTGATGAACCAAGGAGAGAAGATGAAGAAGAAGAAGAAATGGTGGTCCTTGCCCAAGACTTCTTCAAATACCTCAAAAATAAAGAAGACAAAAGTGAAAGAAGAGGTATTAGAAGTGAGAGAAAAGAAGGGGAGAAGAAGAGGGAGAAAAGAAATGAGAAGGAAAGGAGCAAAAGAAGAGAAAGGAGGGAAGAAGCTCACAAAGCTACATGGGATGATTCCTCATCACAATCATCATCATCTTCCACCTTGCATAGTAAAGGAGAATTTGCTTACTCATGTCACATGACAATTGAAGATGAATTGAGTGAGGTAGCCTCTAACTCTTCTATTTCTAATTCTTGCTCATCTAGAGATCTTAGTGAGAGCTCAAACTCAAGTGCATCTAATGACACATTTACTAAAGATGAGCTCCAAAATGCATTTCATGATTTAGTTAAACAATATGAGATCGTTTGTGAAAAGGACAAAAATGCTAGAAAAACTATAAATGATCTTAAATGCCAAATTGAACTAATCATGAATGAAAAGAATGAGGTGATTGCTAGACTTGAATCAAATGAATCATCACTTGCTAGTCTAAGCAAAACACCCATTGTTGATGAACGTGTAGATCTTAAAGCTTCAAATATGCAATTAAGAAAAGATCTTGAAATGTTCACTAAAGGAACAAAAATGCTTGATATGCTTTTGAGTAGTCAAAGACAATCATTAGCTAAACATGGTTTAGGATACAATGTGCATTTGAAAAACCATGTATCTCATACTACTTTAAATGGCAAGCATTTATTTGTTAAATCTAGTTCCTCAAGTGTGTGGGCACCCAAAACCAAAATGGTTTGGATCCCAAAAGCTAATGTTCAAGGACCCAAAATTGTTTGGGTACCTAAATCTACACTTGTAGGTGCTTGAGGAGGAGATTGGTGGTGACCGAACGAGCCAAAACGTCGAAATTCAAATCCGGTTGCATCACCAAGAAAAGATTGGAGCTAATTCGAATTCAACATTGGTATAAAATTTCCAACTTCTGAATTTTCTGTCACATTAGCTCTAATCTAGTTAATATGCTTAATTGTCATATCTTTAGAGATCAATTCATTGAAAATCATTAACCCCATTCATTGCAAATCATATATCACATCCATTGATTTTAAATGTCAATTTTAAATGGATGTTAGAATAAGGCTTAAGTAGAAGCTTAATTGAACTTAAAATTTAATCATACTCATTGTTTCCATTTAGCCTTATTGATAGAGGGAGCTTAAATGTTATATCTTTTATTAGAGTAAGGAAGTGCAAAACTTAGGGGGAGCAACTTCATTAGATGACATCCTTTTGACTTATATAATTATCAATATTTTTGATGGATGTCAAGGGGGGAGAGATAATAAAGGGGGTAACTTGAAAAACGTGATAAAATTTGAAGAAAAACTATGCACATCCATAGGGAGAGCATTTATATGCATAGTTTACATATACAAATTTCAAGTATTAGGTTGGTTTAAGATATAGGTTGTCATCATCAAAAAGGAGGAGATTGTTGGCTTTTTGGCCTTAATCCGTATTTTGATGATGTAATTAAACCTAATTTTAATTAGGACATGTAGATTAGCACATGTAGTATATTGGTATACATGTTGTATTGTGCTAACATCTACAGGTGATCAAGACTCAAGAAAGAAGAAAAATCAAGTCAAGACATGTAATCAAGCTAGGATTGAAGACATGTAATTTTACCTTTCTTTGAGTATTAGGAACTTATGTGAATTGAGCATAACTTAAGCTAATATGCATGCATTCACACACTAGGTTCCTTGTAGGAGTCACACACAAAATATCATATCATTTGGACTCCATTAGATCACCTAAACAGCTAAAACATTGGTCGACAGTCTGGCTGCGTTCGGTCGACCGGTTATACACAATATTTGTTATACCAGAGCAATCTGTTCAACCGATCACACTTCTATTAACCGTTTACCCAGACCTGTTCGGTCGACCGTTTCGTTTTCTATTTCTGGTAAAAATACGACCGTTATCTTTGTCGTATTATACAACGGTCGTATACACATTTTTCTCTTAATACACCCCCAAATACTTTTGAACTGGTTGAACCATTTGCCCCTTCCGGTCGATCGGTTGATCATGACAAAATCTACCTGCTATCGGTCTATACTATTCTGTTCAACCGATCCAAGTTTCCCTCTACCAAAACGCTAGTTCGGTCGACCGGTAACCCTGTTCGGTCGACCGTTTATTTAGGAAACTTAAGTCTTCAGTCGACCATTCCATATTTCGGTCCACCGTGTGTTGAACGAACCTAAGCATTCGGTCGACCGTTACACCTTTCGGTCGACCGTTTCTGGACAGATTTCTGAATCCAATTTTCTGTTTTGTGTGCTTTGCACAAACCCCAATCAAATCTTGTCCAAACGGTTAGAAATCTTTAGGAGCTTATAAATAGAGGTTCACACTTAGTTTTCCATAAGATTTCACAACTCCAAAGTGTCAAACTTATAGTGAGATTTTCCACAACCTCAAAGCTCCAAATTAGTCATCCAAAGCCTAATTTCCACATCCTTCATCAATCATCATACTAGCAATTGTTGTGCTCAATTAGAGAGTGAGTTTCACTCAAGGTTACCTCTGTTGTAAAGTGAGCAAGGGTCTTGGTGAAAGCCCAAGACAAGAAGCAAGGATTTCGGTGAAAGCCCGAAGTGTTCCTCTCGGATTGTGAGAGGTGGTGCCAAGCTCGGCGAGGGTTGTTCGCGAGTTTGAAGAATTGTAAAAGGCGTTGCTCCCGGCCCGGAACGGGGAGGCATAGTGAAGACGCAAGAGGAACTTGAACGGAGATTCGAGAGCTGCTTGTAAGAGAGGACGTAGGCGCAACCGAACCTCTATAAAACCGACGTGTCTTCTTGTGGTTTGCATTACTTTCCTACTCGTGTTTGACTTGTTTTTAATTTCCGCTGCACATCTTTGATCTATCGACCGAGTAGTTAATTAGGGCTTAATCGTGATTAGTTTGTGGACCCATAGACCCACACGATCCTACAGGCGGTCGACTGGATCAGACACAATTAGAAAACCCAAACTTCCTGTTATTTTCGGTCGAACTGAATTTTTGTTTGGTTTGACCGTTACATCATTTGTTTAATATTATTCTGGCCAATTCTACCTTAACGGTCGACCGATCCTTGATATGGTTTGACCGTTCACTTATGTTACTACCTGGGTGGATCGATCGGTATACACTTTATTCCAACCAATCTCTTATTTTTCATGAAACCGGTCGACCGATTGACCCAAACCGGTCGACTGTTTATGTCCTGATTTGAGTTCTGAACTTCCTGGTTTTATGCTTTTCACTCAAATCACTATCACTTCAATCCCAACGGCTAGATTATATTTGGAGCTTATAAAAAGAGCTTAGAACAACCTTACAAGGTCACCAATCCTTTCTCTAAGCTCACATACTCTTACTACTCTCAATTTGCTTTAAACATCCTTTGTGCTAACATCTTTCCACTTGAATCAATTCATTGCTCTTATCATTCATTCAAGTTCTCAATATTAGCTTACTCAAGTTTTCCTACAAAGTGTTGTACTAGCTTTCAGAGTGAAGCTCTTCTCGGATTGTGAGAAGGTGATCCAAACTCTTCGCGTTGTTCGCAAAGATTAACGTATAAAGGCTTGATCTCGGCCTGGAAAGGAGATTAGATTGGTGGAGGATGCGAAGTTTCTCAAGGAGGAGTAATTTGTAAGAGAGGACTAGGATCTGGTGGTTGGATCAAAACCTCTATACATCCGGTGTTGTGGTTTGCGTATCTCTCCTTTACTTTTATTGTTCTAGCTTTAAAATTGCTTAACCATTTTTACTAGAACGTAATTAGTCTATTCACCCCCGCCCCCTATAGACTAATATTAGGGTTCATTAAATCCTACATTTGGTATCAGAGCCTCGTACATTGAATCTAATCAAATTAACATTTGTAGCAATGGCCCAACAACGAGAGAGATTCCACACCGGTAGACATCCTTTGTTTGATGGAACAAACTATGCATATTGGAAGAAACACATGATAACTTTCATTCAAACTTATAATGTTAAGTTATGTGTGTTTCTTCAAATTCCGTACATTCTAAATAAAGAACTTGAACTCATGAATGATGATGAACAAGCATGGTTCAAATGAATGCTAAACTCATGAACATTCTAATTTGTGGTTTAACCGAAGAAGAATATGGAAGAATCAATGCATGTGATTCAGAATTTGAGGAATGACATATGTTAGAGAGTCACTTTGAAGGTCGATCATCCGTTAAAGAGACTAGCATAGATTCTTTTATGCAAAAATATGAAATGTTTTCTTTGAAGCCTAATGAAACCATAAGCGAGATGCACACTCACTTTACTAATATTACTAACTCTTTGAAGAACCATGGTACGGTTTTAGTTGAAAGTGTCAGGGTGCGAAAGTTTCTTAGGCAGTTAACTTTGGAATTGGAGAAAAAGACTACGACGATTGAAGAAGCCAAAGACCTCTCAAAGCTAAAGATGAAGTATCTCATAGGGAGCCTCATGACTTATGAGATTCAAATGGAAGAAAGAAGAGAGAAGGAGAAGGAGCGGGAAGGGTTAAGAAGGAAAGAAAAGAATATTGATCTTAAAGCAACCTCGGATTCAGAAGTTATCGAAGATGAGGACACCGATGAAGATGTCACATTTCTAACCCGAAACTTCAAGAAGTTCCTCTCTAAGGGAAAATTCACAAGAGGAAAAGGAGAATCGTCTCGGACGTTCACGTGCTATGAACAAAAGAGATATCCTCCTAGAAGAGAAATGGATGAGAGACCAAGGAGAGATAGAGAAGATAGGCCTTTAATGAGAGACAAAGAGGAGAGGCCTAGAAGACGAGAACGTGATGATCACAAAAGAAGAGATCTTCACGAGAAAGATTGGATGAAGGCTCTCAAGTCCACTTGGGATGATTCAACCTCATCTGCAAGTTTCAGCTCCGAGTACTCTCAAGATGAGGAAGCACACATGTGTTTCATGGACAATAATGAATATTCGGACTCAAGCCTACCTACATCACCAAAGAAGAGTGACCAACCTCAAGTGGTGGAAATTGACGACGATGATATAAAAGCAAGGAGAAATGTGAAGTAGATTCTCGATAGCGGGTGCCCGAGGCACATGACTGGACTCCCATGTTCTATCAAGAATAAAGCCTAAGAAGGGAGGAACCGTCACATTTGGAGACAATGCAAAATGTCATATTGTCGGCATTGGTATTGTTGGCAATACTTCTACTCCAACTATTGAAAAAGTTTTATTAGTAGATAGTTTGAAACATAGTTTGCTAAGTGTAAGCCAATTAACCGATAACATTTCTTAGTTGTGTTTGATAAACCTACTTACCATATCATTTCCAAACATAACATGAAGACTGTTTTCAAAAGTTATAGATCGAATAATATTTACATCGTTGATTGACATCATATCATGCATATATTTGTGTCTTATATCCTCTATTTTTAACCTAAGCAATGCTATTTAACGAGTTTTATGTTTAAGTTTTAGAAATAAAACAAGTGAGAAGAAGAGACACAAAAAGGACTTAAAAGCAAGGAAAATGACTGAGTTGCAAGACTTATGGACTGAGGTGCAAGAGAGAATGACCAGGATGTAAAACCAAAAGGACTAATGAGGAAATCAAGAAGCTCAACACCATTATGAGGAGTATTTTGGCAATTAGATCCTGGCCTAACCATCAACAACCAAATCAGGTTCATCAAACATCAAGAAATCAAGCAAGTACCGAGCCACCAAAATCCAGACTTGATCAGACACAGACAGACCGCCAATTGGAGGTCCAAGACTGCCAATCAGCGGTCCAAATGTGTCCAAATGCCACATGCTTTGTTCTAGTTTTGTAATATGTTGTTTTGTGTCCATTTATAGTATGCAATTAGTCCCCAGGGGATTGTCCTGGATTACCTTTTTTCATGCCTATAAATAGAACTATTCCCCTCTTTTTGTATTCACTCATTGTTTGGTGGCATTCTCTCTACTTAGAGTAATCCTTGGAGCAAAACTCAAGTGGAGAAGAATGCTACGTGTAATGTGAGTCATGTCAATAACATAATTTTCTTAGTTAGTCTTATATTGTCTCTTTCAATTCATGCATGCTTAGTTTAATTTCCTTTTATCTTTTTAATGAGTAGTGAGTAGTTACATCACCATATGGGGTGGAGGTAATGTAGACTATGTGATAGTGATGAGTTCTTTTATTTGTGTCATTTCATATGCTTAATATAGATCTATAATTATAGCATGCTAAACTTGTATTAGATGGGATAATGTCCACACTAGGTAGTTATCTCATGTTAGCTTTAGAGTTTATCTTGTTGTTTGTTATGATTTGATGGGAATGACTTGTTATGTATGGATACATGTTTGGTGCACATTTACATGAATGATTTAGGTTGTATGTAGGATTGATTGATGCTCTAATGGCCACACTAGGTACTTATTGCATGCTTGAGAAATCTAAAACAACCTCAACTTTATGTGAGATATGCATGTTCATGGTTTGTCATGTAGTATTGTGTATCCTACACTTAGATTCTACACTAGCTTCTACTTGTATGTCACACAAACTACACTTGTTTCTAATTGAAAAGAAGACTCACTCACACACACATACCTACACCTCCACTCCATGGGGTTTAGTTTTAGTGTTTATTCATTCGTAGTTTTGTTTAGTGTAATCACAACTTCTTCCCCTCTTTTCCCATTTACCTTCGAACAAACCAGAGTTGACACGCCTCCTCGTGGACACAACCCGTACTTGTCGTGTCTTTACTGACGTCGTGCACTTGCGGTATATTAAAACGAATCAATCAATCGTCCATGTTGATAATCTTAGCAATATGAATGTTGAAACATGTCTTGTATCCTCACATGACAAAGCTTGGTTATGGAATAACCGCTTGGGATATATTAGTATGTCACAATTGCACAAAGTATCCACACTTGAATTAGTTACAGGACTTCCGAAAATCAATTTTAAAAAGGAGAAGCTTTGTGATGCATGCCAATTTGAAAAACAATTTAAATCTTTTTTCAAATCTTTAAATGTGGTATCAACTTCAAAACCGTTTGAGGTTTTGCACCTAGATCTTTTTGGACCTTCACAGACCGTGAGTCTAGGGAGCAAAAGATATGCTTTTGTGATTCTTGATGACTTTGCAAGATTCACATGGGTTTTGTTCTTAGCAAACAAACACGATGTCTTTGAAAGATTTAAAAAAATTTGCAAATGTGTTCTAGGGAAAAGGATTCCAACATCATTGCTATTTGTAGTGATCATGGAGGAGAATTTGAAAATGACTATTTTCAAAAAAATTGTGAAAAATAAGTAATTGAGCATAATATTTCTTTTCCTTACACTCCTCAACAAAATGGGGTAGTTGAGAGGAAAAATAGAACACTTCAAGAAATGACAAGAACCATGCTCGTGGAAAAATGACTACTTAAGTACTTTTGGTGTGAGGTCGTTAATACTTTTTTCTATGTTTTAAATCGTGTTCTCATTCGACCCATGTTAAAGAAAACTCATTTTGAACTTTGACATAACTACATTCCTAAAATTTCTTACCTCAAAGCTTTTGGTTCAAAATGTTTTGTCCTCAACACTAAAGATAACTTGTATAAATTTGATGCTAAACGAACTAGTTGTGTCGAGGAATCTCTACACATCAACTTTGATGAATTAGGATGTGTAGACAATTCCTCTCTTGATGATGATTGCATGGATATCATTAGACATGTATCATCACAAGATGTCATACTTGAGTCTCATCAAGAACCTTCAAGTCCTCCACAAGAGGATAAAGAGGAACTTCCTAAGGATTGGATCTCTATAAGGGATCATTCAAAGGACCTTATAATAGGAGATGTCTCTCAAGGTATAGCAACACGGTCTAGAGCTCAAGTAGTTGGCGACTCTTTGCTTTTATCTCTACATTAGAACCCAAGAAAGTAGAACAAACATGTAATGATGAGTTTTGGTTAATGGCTATGCATGAAGAGCTAAATCAATTTGTTCGAAATGATGTTTGGGAACTTGTCAAAAAACCAATTAATTATTTGGTTATTGGAACTAAGTGGATATTTCGAAACAAACTTGATGAAGATGGGAATGTAGTTAGAAACAAAGCTAGACTCATTCCCCAAGGCTACCACCAAGAGGAGGGGATAGACTTTGATGAAACTTATGTGTATGTTGCTCGCATGGAAGCCATATGCAGGATTTTAGCTTATGCATCTTTCATAGACATAAAACTCTTTCAAATGGAGGTTAAAAGTTCTTTTCTAAATGGTCTTATTGCTGAAGAAGTGTATGTTGCACAACCCCCCGGTTTTGTAAATGAAACTTACACAAACCATGTATTTAAACTTAAGAAGGCTCTTTATGGACTCAAGCAAGCTCCTAGAGCTTGGTATGAGAGGTTGAAGAACTTCTTGATTGATAAAGGTTTCACAACGGGTAAAGTGGATACCACCCGTTTCGTAAAATCTCATAATCATGATCTATTAGTGGTACAAATCTATGTAGAAGATATTATCTTTGGTGCAAGTAACTCTTGTCTTTGCGAGGAGTTCTCTAAGTCTGAGCAGTGGGAGTTCAAGATGAGCTTAATTGGTGAATTAAATTTCTTCCTCGTACTTCAAATCAAGCAAACTCAAGATGGAAACTTCATAAACCAAGCAAAGTACACAAAAGAACTCATTAAGCGCTTTGATTTTGAAGATAGCAAGCCCTACAGGACTCCCATGAACACTAGCATCAAACTCGACAAAGATGAGAATGGCAAGGATGTGGACATCAAGAAATATCGAGGTATGATCGGATGAATACTTTATCTTACTGCTAGCTGCCCCGATATCATGTTTGTCGTGTGTTTATGCGCTCGTTTTCAATCATGTCCTAAAGAGTTCCACTTAAATACTTTGAAATGATTTTTTTGATATCTCAAAGGTTCTCAAGATTTTAGTTTGTTTTACCCCAAGACTAGGGCTTTTGATTTTGTTGCTTATAGTGATGTCGATTATGCCAGTTGTATCTTAGGTCGAAAAAGCCCTAGTGGCACTTGCCAATTTCAGGAAAATCTCTTGTCTCTTGGTTTAGTAAGAAAAATAATAATGTTGCATTGTCAACAACCGAGGCGGAATATATCATCCCCGTTGTGCATGTGCATAAGTCTTATGGATTAGATAAAGCCTCAAAGACTTGCAACTTGAGTTTCAAACTACTCCTATTTATTGTGATACTAGTGCCATAAATCTTTCAAAAAATCGTATTTTTCATTTAAGAACCAAGCATATAGAACTAAGACATCATTTTCTTAAATATCATGCAACTAAGGAAGATATCAAACTTGTTTTTGTCCCTACAAATGATCAATTAGCGGATATTTTCATAAAACCTCTAAATGTTGATCAATTCAATCATATAAGACTTCATCTAGGCATGTGCAACCTAAATGAGTTATAATTGTGTAATATCTTGTCATACCTTCGAAAATTGCATGTTGATTGAGTTATTCATTGGTTTTTTCGTCTGTTTGTTGTGTTAGAAGTATCTTTGGGTTGAAGTTATCAATTTCAGACTCATTTCGGTCTAACGGAATCGGCTTTCTGATCGACCGGTGTGGTCTTGCTCGATCTGATCCTTAAGCTCACATAAGTGATCGGTCGAACCCTTTGGCTCCGGTCGAACGTTCCGGCTCGACGGATATATCCCTTATTCGACTGATTTTGTTTATGGCTTCCTCCATTTCTTGAGTTATTTGACCGCTTCCTCTGTTCGTTCAACTGATTTTTCTAGGCACTTTTTGGACTTCTTTCGGTCAACCAATGGTGTTGTTTTGTTCGACCAATATTTCCAGGCTCTTTGTGTTTTTCTTGTTTCGGTCTATCGTCGAATATTTCTTTGTTTGACCAAAATTAACAGGCACTTTGTGCCTCTTCATTCGGTCGACCGTTTCCCTATTTCATTCGACCAAAAATAATAGGCACTTGTTGCCTTTCTTATTTGGTCGACCGCTCAAGTCGTCTGATTGAATGTTTTCCCAAATCGTCGCGATTTTTGCCCCAAATTTCATTTTTTGGTCAACCGTATATACCTGGTCGGTCGACCGTTTCACACTTTTTGCTGCATAAAATTGCACCTCTCTTTCTTACTTTCTCCTCTTTCACCTTTACCCTAGCTTCCACCCCTTCTTTCACCACCCTTCTCTCAACTGATTCCTCTCCGTCCGACTGGTGGGTGTTGGTTTTGAAGGCATTTTTCCCTCCATCTCTTCCTCCTCTACCCATTCCACCATACTTTACTTCATCTTCTCCATCCTTCACCATGTCAACTCGAAAGAAGATGGCTTGTCGCAAGAAACGTCCCGTACCGGAGGTGGTTGCCACAGAACATCGGACGAAGAAGGCACACGATCAAGCCCCACCGAGCCCAACATTCGCCAACCGCTCGCTCCTCCGACGCATCCCTTCTACGCCATCGACAAGGATGATCAAGCCTCGTGGGACAAACTTTTCTTGGTTGCTCCTTTCATGCCTTGTAGAAAGGTCGAGGTATCAGATTTTTCCGAATTTTCTTTAAGAGAACTTCTTGATGCAACTAAGCTCACCATTAGCGAAACTAAACTAGCATCAAAACCATATTACCCATTCCTTGTGCAACAATTTTATTGCAACCTGAAGAAAGACCCAAATCGACACATCCTTACAACCATGATAAATGGGGTCAAATATGAAATTGTGCCTGGCCTGAATGCCACAACCTTAGGACTCGATTATTTTGGTGTTCACCTTTATTTAGATCACCCACAAGCTGCATTAAAGAACACTAGTATTAGTGACATGATCGATGAACTCTATGCCATCCCACCTTCCCAGAAAAATGGAAGATTTGTGCATAATGCCTCTCTTTTGCATCCACTTCCTAGGATATTAGCACACATAGTATCCTACAACATTTATCCCAAGTGTGGCCACCATAACAAAATCCCCTTACTCGAGCTTATGTGCATCTATTGTCTCTTTAAGAAGATTCCAATAAATTGGCCTCTATTTATTTTTCTTCACATGTGGTTTCGCAAAGGAAAGTACCTTCCCTACCCGATGTGGCTTACAAGTATTTTTGAGCATTTGAAGATCAAGGTCTCCGCTTATCCTTTCGTTTCTACAAATATACCATTTGTAAGACAACCTTGTCAAATATGAAAACCAGCGCCTCCACATCTCAACAACCATTGATGAGAATTTTATTTATACCGAAAGTGCACGGCGTCAATGAAGACGTGGCAAGTACGGGTCGAACACAAGGAGGGAGAGATATTGTTATTTTTGTGATTTTCGATTAAGGAAAGAAAGAGAGAGAAAATAAGGTTGGTTTGAGATTTTTGGTTTTTTAATTATCTAAAGCAAGAACAACAAAAACTAAAAAGAAATAAAGCAAATATGGATGAGAGTCCAGCGGGTGGAGGTTTAGATGTCGGGTTTTGTTTAGAGAAATCCGAAACTTATAATAAATCACATTAGTTATAAAGCATTACATGATAAATGATTCAACATAAACTCAAGTAATCAAAATATACTAATACGAAATTAAAATAATAACATCATTCTTCTTCTCATCACCCGAAATCCGTCACCCCCACCCTTTGGAGAGAGTTAGAAACTCATGGATGGAAGGAAGGAGAAGGGGTCCTAGAGAAACTACAAAAGAAAACTAAAAACATATAATAAACCAACAGAATTTTATTACTAAAGCATGGAATAAAACAACCAACTCCTTTACAACATCGTTTCGAGGCTATTTATAGTCGATACAAGGGACCCAAGTATGAAATAGGAAAGTACACGCGTCAACACGCAACTGGTAAAAATTTGAGCGCACGGATCGACTTTTGTGCGGCGGAATCGCCGCAATTTGTACATGAGGTGCGGCGGAATCACCACCTTTTTTGCTCAGATTCGTTCCGGATTTTTCCTGTGTGTTTATCATATGATTTAAATGTCCTTTGCGCGTCTGGATTGATTTCTTTCCTTTCTTTTGAGCTCCGAATTTATTTCTTCATATATTTGGAGATTCAAATTGATTTTTCTTTAGAACTTCTCCAAAATAATATTTTGGTACTTTAATTTGCAGTCGGGTCCTTGGCTTTTTGCAATTAAGTCCCTGACTACTTTTGTGCTTAAGTCCTTGGTCTTTTTGTAATTAGGTGTTTGAATGCTTTTATGCTTGGATGGACTTCCATTTGAAACCCGATAATCTTGACTTGGTCTTTATGATAGAAATGAGTCTCTTGCATGCGTTTATGCTCGGGATATGGGTAATTTTCATTCAGGTCCATGTATTCTGTAAATAAGACTAAACACATACCTTAGTAGCATTTATTGATATAAAATTAATCTAAATGAAAGACATATGATGCAATGTATGCAATGCATCAACCATCATCTAATGAAGAAACTAAAGAAGAAGATGAGGTTCCTGCCGACCCACGCTGGTTGCCCAGCCAAACCTCTAAGGACGTGAGTGACTCTTGGGGTGAGGGAGATAACGATGCGTGGACTTATGGTGGTAGTTGGTCAGCTTCTAGCTTGTACGGTGCATATTCTTTTCAGCAGCTTTCTGACCGAGTTGATGCATTCGAGGATTCCACTTCGGCTCGTTTTGATCAACTCGAAGCCGCAACTTCTACTTGTTTTGATCAACTTGAACCCCGCATTGATGCTCGTTTTGACTCGATGATGAGTGGGAATGATTCCCTTTCTTCACTTTTTCGTCATCAACATCTTGACTGATCTTGTGATATTGTTGTTGTGCTTAGAACGTGGTTTGCTATTGTGCTTGTGGTATTTACTTTGAACTTTGCTTATTTGTTGCATTTTCTTTCAAACTTTGGTTGTTTGTTATATTTGTTTTGACAACTTATTGGTGCTTTTTTTAACCATTGATGTTTGGTTCTATGGATGACGAGTGGTTTTGGAAATTTTTTAATGCATGGTCAGTTTTTTGTTGTTTCTTTTTGGCATCAATATTTACACTTCCGTTATATAATCTCATGACATGCTTTCCAAATGCCAAATTATATTCATGAGTGTTATCTTTTTGATCATGCCAAAGGGGGAGAAATAAATACATGGAAATATGCATAATAGATAGGGGGAGCTTCTGGTTCGACCAATTCTTATAGGTCTTCTCACGTCCCAATCGATCAACCGAATCTCAATCCCCGTTTGACCGATTCTATATGTAAACCGGAAAATACTAGTTTGACTGTTTCATCCTTTATGCACCAGTCATTTTGTGACACGTGTCCGTGAACTAGTCGACCGAAACTTCATTTTGGTTTGATCGTTTGACACTTCGTACTTGTTTCGAATTTGATTGTTATACTTGTCGTTTTATACAACGGTCGTATACACATTTTTCTACCAACCTACTCGTTTAATTAGCCACTGATCGAACAATGCCAAGATGGTGGTCGACCGGATCAAACACAATTAGAAATCCCAAACTTCTTGTTATTTTCGGTCAAATTGAATTTTTGTTTGGTTCGACCGTTACATCATTTGTTTAATATTATTTTGGCAAATTCTACCTTAACGGTCGACCGACCCTTTATAAGGTTCGATCGTTCACTTAAGTTACTGCCTGGGTGGATCGACCTGTATACACTTTCTTCCGACTGGTCTCTTAGTTTTCATGAAACCGGTCGATCGATTGGGCCGAGCCGGTCGACCGTTTATGTCCTGATTTGAGTTTTGAACTTTCTTGTTTTATGCATTTCACTCAAATCACTACAACTCCATTCCCAATGGCTAGATTATGTTTGGAGCTTATAAATAGAGCTTAGAACAACCTTACAAGGTCACCAATCCTTTCTCTAAGCTCACATACTCTTACTACTCTCAATTTGCTCTAAACATCCTTTGTGCTCACATCTTTCCACTTGAATCAATTCATTGCTCTCATCATTCATTCAAGTGCTCAAGATTAGTTTACTCAAGTTTTCCTACAAAGTGTTGTACTAGCTTCCAGGGTGAAGCTCTTCTCGGATTGTGAGAAGGTGATCCAAGCTCTTCGCGTTGTTCGCAAAGCTTAACGTATAAAGGCTTGATCTCGGCCTGGAAAGGAGATTAGATTGGTGGAGGATGCGAAGTTTCTCAAGGAGGAGCAATTCGTAAGAGAGGACTAGGATCCGGTGGTTGGATCCAAACCTCTATACATCCGGTTTTTTGATTTGCGTATCTCTCATTTACTTTTATTGTTCTAGCTTTAAAATTGCTTAACTATTTTTACTAGAACGTAATTAGTCTATTCACCCCCCCCCCCTTTACCCCTTTAGACTAATATTAGGTCTCATTAGATCCTACATAAGGGATTAGAGAGATAAACAATCAAACCCCAATGGACGTCCGAGTTTAAAGGGGTTCGGCACTGTACCCAGTCTGAGTCCTCCTCGCAAGCCCCGCTCTATCATCCGAGTCCCTTTTACGGTTTCACTATCCGATCTCCGAGCCTCGCGAACAATCCTCTCCTTGCTCGTGTCTTACAACTCGAGTGGGAGCTTGCTCGACGCTTTACAACACTTGGTGATTCTTTGATATGGAAGTTGAATCACAATCTAAACACTTTAACTTGGGCACACTTAAATATAGATATGGAATCAATATGCAAGTGGTAAAGTTTGACTTTGAGTATAGAAGGATGAGAGCTTGAAGATGTAAGGAGTTTGACACTAAAGTATGGATCAATAGGGAGTGTTCAAGAGGACCAAAACAAAGATATGAGATCCTATTTATAAGCTTTCAAGCTCTACTAGTTGTTTGGGAGTTGGTGATATTTGGACAAATGATTAGCAAGAATGTGCTTTAAGCTCGGGCAGATTTCTAGGAAGGTTTGGTCAACCGTTTTGGGTTGGTGAGAATGAAGCATTCGGTTGAATGAATAGGATTTGGATCACTATTCACCAACTTCCAGTAACTTTTTCTAATTTTGACATATTTAAGTTTGGTTAAACGAAGGAGGTTTGGTTCATCGTTCTAAGGTGGATAGTAAGGATGATCGGGCTCTATCTAAACGAGTTTGGTAGACCGCTAGCTTTTTGGATGACCAAAATAAGCACGGGATTTGCGCTGACGGTTGTGGCTTAAATGTTCGTTGAATACAATGGTCATGTGTCACATGTAAATATCCATTGCATGCCAAAGGACAAGAAGGAATCCGTTGACCGATTGGAGTTCGGTCGTCCGAAATTGGACAAGTCAATTTGGGCTCTTAGGCAAAATTCAAATGCAATCGTTAGAGCAAAATCCAAAACCTGTCTAAGGCCTTTCGGTCAACTGACTGGACAATTCTAGAGAGCAACCTAATGACCACTGATGAGATGATTTCGGTTGTCCATTAGGGTTTCGGTTGATCGAACTTGGTCGGAACAAAATCATAGTGCTCAAGTTTACATTTAATCCTATTAACTCAATGAATAGAAAATTACAAGTCTTCTCATTGAGCTTTGATTACAAGTCTTGAGTATTTATCCCAATGCTCCTTATATTGATGGATCTTGATCAACCTATTAAGATGATTGTAAGTATACAAGTATATATGCAATGCATGAAATCATGTTTACCCACTTTGATTTATAAGGTTTATTGATTAAGATTAGATTGATCAATCCTAAAAATTAATATAGATTAAGGCCTAAAAGCTAACACACTAGTCGTCCGAAATAGTTCACTAGTCGTCCAAAATAAAGGTGTGTATAACAAGGCAAATTTGAATATAGTTGTCGGAAAATCTTAAATCTCTGACATAATACAACGTCTATTTTTTGGTATAAACACCATCAATCAAACGGTTTGGACGACTGATAGAGTGGTTTGGTCGTCCGAAATAAATGTCCAAACTGAGTATGAATTCGGACGACTGAATAGGCAGATTGGTAGTCCAAAATAAATCAAGGAAAATGTTTGGTAATTCTGAGAAAATGTTCAGACAACTGAATGAAGTAATGGCACGTCCGAAAATAGGTTGAATCGAGTCAGGGTTTTCTGGTGACATGTTAGGACGACTGGGGTAAGGATTTAGTCATCGGAATCTGGGTGGCTCAAAAGATGGTTTTCTTGATGAAGACTTCAAATGACTGTAGCAAGCGTTTAGTTGTCCAATTTACCTAGAATTCCACCCATTCAATTATGCCATGTTTACAATTAATCATGTGACATTTTAATGTCATGGTTTCCTGGGTAATGTAGACTGATAATGGAGGTAAGTATCATGTGTCTCACTAGTCTGGATTTTTGAAATTTTGTTTTTGTGGTGGAGTTGAAAACGTTTGACATTTTGAAAATAAAATGGTATATTTAGGGTAAATGTTAAGTTTTTAGGATGTTTGGTGGGAAGTTGGTATGAAGAAGAAAGAAGTGTATTTTGCATTTACCTGAAATATTTTTGGTTGGAAAAGGAAAATGACACTTCATAGTCAGGGCACAAATGCTCAACAAGAAAATGAGCATGTTAATTGGTTATCTTGGTGTGTGAGGGGAAATGGTTGAACCCTCGTTTTATATTATTTTTTGTAACTGATAGAGTTTTATATGACGGGATGTAGATAACAAATAGTATATTAGTATATGATAAGACTAGTCAGTACTTACTACATGCCTTGCACCGTCTAACTGTAACAAATGTGCATTATAAGGAGATTTAGTTCATTTTTATCAAGAGGTTTGATACAAAGGTTCCCATTAGTATAATTTCAAAATGATGTCAATTTTTATATGTAATGAAGTGATTACGCTAATTTAGTCGAATGATTATATATTCAAGATATCTTTTAAGAAGCTCAACATGCAAATAGAAAAATTAAGAATAAAATTAACATATGAGTACATTAAACTTTTATAATTGAACCTAACGTGAGCACACGAGATCACGTTGCAAAAGGGTAAAACGGAAGATCACAATAGGAACATAATGTGGGTACAAAACAATTTTTAAGATGTAAAGCTAAAAAAAGTACATCAATAGCAACAAACATTGAAATAAAGTATTTTTATTTAGAAATAACATTATAAAAAAGTCTTTAATATGGTATTAACGCAAAAAAATGAAATCATGAAGCTAACTTAATGAATAAGGTTTGAAAACGTAAAGGGTTATTCGCTTGGTGCACGTCGTGGTCGTACGGGCGCCGTTTCTGGGGGTGCTCGAAATACTTCAAGATAAGTGTTAGGTTAATTAGTTAACTGGAATTTTGGGTTTGCTTGCCAATTTTGTGTGTTTAGATGGTGTTCGACCAAATGACAACATGAAACATTGTAGTTTCTTCCTTTGGCTCAACGATGGGGAGGCGTTTTTTGGAGAATTTATTGTGAAGCTTTGATGAACAATCATCAAGACATTGTTGACAAAGTAGCGAAAGTGGTGGATGAAATTGATCTTTTAAAAAGGGAAGGTGCTGATATGAAAGCGAAGATCATTGAGGTTTGAGAGAAAGTAATGGAGGTTTCAAGGTTGATACATATCGTAATAGTGGTGGTGTTGGTGCACGTGAAATGAAAATGTTGCTGTCGATTCCTTATTTACTATTGTTATGTTTTTGTTAGAATTTTGAGATCCAATCTGCAATAGACTTTTGAGATCCAATCTGCAACTTTCAAACACTCAATATGGAGTATAACTTTCAATAGAAATTGGTGTTCCAATCTACAGCTAATACTATTGCTTCTCTCAGCTGCAACCATCATGAGTTTGGTGGGGTGGGTTTCATTTAATTATATAATGTTAAATATTTGAGTAGAATGTGGGTTTTATTTGACTAACTATTATGAGTAGTGGAGAACTGGATGTGAGCTTTTCTTTTGGTAACTTAAGGGATGCATAAGAATCACAAAAAAAATTTGTACCCTGACACTGTTATCATCCATAACCACAATTCTTGGTACCAAGCATTCACCATATATCAGTTGAGTTTTCATTCCTGCAACTTTCAACTACAAATTGGTGGAACAAAGATTATAACCCTATAACACAAAATTTCTTCATTGATACACTCCATAACAAGAACGCAATCACATCTTACATAAGCAAAGCATGAACCATATTTCAGAGATATAAACAAAGATTCACATAGACTTAGTTTTATACAAACCCCACTAAACACTGGTAAGATTACATCGACCAACCATTCATGTTCCAACACAACAACAAAATAATTGAATAAGACACTAATATGACAGACCACACTAATGAATTGCTTCATTGATAGGCAAATCCCCTCTACTGGCAGCACTGCTGCTGGATCCCAACTGCCGCATCATTGGGTAACCACTTGGTAGTGAAGTGTTGGAAATTAAAAGTTCAAAACCGCAAGTGCATGCCCACGTTGAAGGGTTGGCAAGTATAGGTCGTGTCGACGAGGAGCGAGTGTGGGTCATCGTCGACTATGCTCGAGTGGGGGAATAAAATGAAGATTTGTTGTATCGAAACTAACTAACTAATGTGACACAAATCGATTAAAGAACCCTAATGAACTAGTCAGGTAGGAGGCAAAGAAAGCATGCAAAAGTGTAGATGTGTGATTCATGTGTGTGTACAATTAAGTGCTCATGACATGTATTGTGAGATCATAATCCTAATTGTGTCTTAATGATGTTTTAGGTGGTGATTAGGAGGAGATGGTTTTGGACGGCTGAGATGGAGTGTTGATGGATGAGGGGTTGAGATGGATTGGAGATGAGATGGATGGTTGAGATGGAGAGGAGTTGGATGGACGGCTAGGATGCCTTGATGGAAGATATTTATGGGTAGATCTCTCTCTCTCACGTCTCTCTCTCTCTCCTAGTTGTGCTCCGGCGTGGAGGTGCTGTGCTCCGGCGAAAAGGAGGTGTTCGTCGTGTAGCGGTTGCTTGTGGAGGTGAGTGTTCGGTTCTTAACCCTTCCCGCTCGTTTTGGTTTCTCTCTCTCAACCTACCTCATTTTCTGTTGTGGAGGTTAGTGTGGAGATTGACAGAGGTATTGGAGTGCTCGAGGTTGTCGAGGAGGTGGTGATCGTCGTTCGAGCGTGAGGTTCGTCGACAGATCGTGATTTTGGGGAGAAATGCTCGTGGAAGCGTCGTCGTGGTTCTTCGAAGGTTTCTTCAAACCTTCACAGTATGTCAACTCGCTCACTTTAGTAGTGTGAGTATTTGGAAGTCGACGGTAGGCCTTCTGGCTCATCGCAAGTAAACATGCAGCATATTTTACTATCTGATCGGTCGACCGGTTGGTGCAAACGATCGACCGGTTGGTGCAAACGGTCGACCGTTCTTAATGAGATTTCGGGTTCTACCTCACATCGGTCGAACGATGCCCTTGGAGCGGTCGACCGGTTGTGCATTAGAGGCAAGCCTGGTTGGTTTCGGTCGAACGGGTACCCTTTGTCGTTCGACTGTGTGCACTGTCATAGGTCGGTTGGGGCATTGACCATCTAAACGGTCGACCGCTTGTGTGACCTTGTCCGACCGGTGACTTAAGTTGGATTGGTGGTCGGTTCGACCGAAGGTGGTTCAGTCGACCGGACTTGATGTGGAGCGTGGGAGAGTTCCCTGGTGGAATTCGGTCGACCGAGAGTGCTCGAGGGTTCGACCGGATTCGTTGGTGAAAGTTGGGGGATTTTCCTGGTGGAATTCGGTCGACCGAGAGTGCTCGGGGGTTCGACCAGGTTCGTTGTTGTGCGTGAGGGATTATTCCCTGGTGACTTTCGGTCGAACGGGGCCCCTTTGTCGTTCAACCGATTGGTCGTTTTGTTTGTTGAACCTTGGAGGTGACTTCTAAATGGTCGACCGGGCCCTAACTTTGGTTCAACCGAACGAGTGTGGTTGGTGAGGATTGGTCGACCGATGGAGTGCCAGTCGAGGCAATTGCCCTGTGTTTGTGAGATTCGGTCGACCAGGACTTTTGGTTCGGTCAACCGTTTGTGTCCAATTTTGCACATTGGAGGTGTGGTTATTGTGGTTGTTCGTGTGGGGCGAGTTGTGGTTCTGATGTTCTTTCGGCAGGTGTGCTAGTGCGAACGAGTGTTACGGTGGTTGGGTGAAAGAGCCATGGAGCCCCGTAACTGTGTGAGAGCTGTGGTTGGGTGAAAAAGCCCTGGAGCCCAGCTTGGAAATGTGTGTGTTGCGATGGTTGGGTGAAAGAGCCCTGGAGCCCCGTAACTGTGTGAGAGATTCGGTTGGGTGAAAGAGCCCTGGAGCCCAGCTAGTCTGTGCGGGGTTGGGTGAAAAAACCCTGGAGCTCCGTAGTGCGTTCAGGTTTGGTGAAAAAGCTCTGGAGCCTGAGCATGGACCGCGTGTTAATGGTTGGGTGAAAAAGCCCTGGAGCCTTTGGACGTTTGGGTTGGGTGAAAAAGCCCTGGAGCCCTTGGTCGTGTCGTGGTAGCTGCGGTTGGGTGAAAAAGCCCTGGAGCCCAGCTTGGCGACGAGTGTGTTGCGGTGGTTGGGTGAAAAAGTCCTGGAGCCCCGTAACGGTGGTGTGTGTCGTGGTTAGGTAAAAGAGCCCTGGAGCCCAGCCTGGTTGTGGTGCTTTTCTTGTTGGTAGAATTGCATGCTAGGGTGCTTTTCAGTTCATGCATTGTAGAGTTTGGCATACGGGGTTTCCTTCTGGAAACTCAGGCATTATTGCATGTTTGCTTTTCAGGCCGTGATCGGCGATAGGGGGTGGTGACCGAGGAGAGGAGTGCTGCTACCTGATCCTGCTTTCTCTCGTTTGAAGTCGGAGTGATTACTTGTATATATTGTTTAGCCTTTTGAAATGTAATCACACTTTTGAAATACTCGAATAAATTATATATATGTGTGTGTGTGTGTATGTGTGGTGCACCTATTTCCTTTTATTGTGTAATATCCTCTGTTGATTGTGTGTTATTAAAAATTTTAAATTCTTCCGTTGTTTGAGGATGTTACATGTATAACATGGAGATCTATGATAACCACAATCCTAAGTGTGTCTCTACATGGATTAAGATTTATCTCCATTATTATTAATATACAAAACACTACTCAAGATGTGAACAAAGACAATCACATGATTAGATGTCAATCTTATCTCTTTAATGACATGGAGAACATAGAAATCCCTAATGACCACAACCTCAACTATGTCTCCACATGAATTAAGATTTACCATCAATATTAAAACATACAAGACATTAATCAAGAGAACATGCTCCCACATGACATCCTTATCTCTTTACCCACTCCAATCTTATCATCACCTCATCATTGCACATAAAGTGGGTCACTAACCAAAGCATGTGGTAGGCATCAATTAAGATCATTAACACATCAAAAGCAAGAGTGGGAAACCCAACAAAATGGCTATGGAAATCATGTGAAGCTCAGATTAAAACGCACACAAATCTAACATTCACACTTCAC
Organism: Triglochin maritima; assembly: GCA_963682175.1. NCBI lineage: Eukaryota > Viridiplantae > Streptophyta > Magnoliopsida > Alismatales > Juncaginaceae > Triglochin > Triglochin maritima. Next base: position 16,129,508 of record OY821786.1, read on the forward strand.
ATCATTCTCCACCCCCAATGAGGATAGATTACTCACTAATCATCATGTAAACAAAGAAAACAACAAAATAAAAATAACACATGAACAACTAAAGAAAACTAGATCTAACCAAACCAATGAAATAAAAATTGCATCAAATGAAAGACAAGAACATAAAGTACAAGAAACTAAAACTTGATAAGAAAGAGAGATTACAAAAGGTGTTTCTTTTCTCCTACACTACACTGCTAAGCAAGAAATAAAACCTACTCTAATGGGAGAAGAAAAAAAAGAGGAAGGGAAGGATTATAAGTGTATTTATAGAAGATTAGAGGGTCTGGATGAATCTGAATGTGATTGGACTGCTATAAATTAAATCTCGATGTTGCGCATCACTCTAACCCGATAACCCGACCCAACAGAGAAATTTAGGGTCGAACCGACCAACTGGATCCGCCAGTGGCGGATCATTTAGGTTGGATCGGCCTCTAATTTCATCATTAGCTTAAATGTACCATTTAAGCACGTTGGGTGCACCCGGAACCGTTGGTTCGAACTTGTTTGGTTTTAATTGTTGATTTACTCCTCAGGTTCAGGAAATTATGGACTTTTGCAACCAACATATTTTTCTTTACACTTAGGTCACTTCAGGTTTTCACGTAGATCCTTCCTGACTTGCAATCTAGTCCTTGAGCATTACAAACAGTTCCAGAAGGCTTCGAAATCAGTCCATTCTTCTTACATTTAGGTCTTTTTCGCTTCATTTCTCTCCTTTATTACCTATAACTTGAAATACATGCAACAACAACCCGAGTAGCACAAAGATGGGGTAAAATAAAGGATATATAGCATGAATGCACTGTATGATATGATACTTCATGCAACATGTCCATTGCTTGCTTCTAAACACTTTCCACGAGTTGGTAGTGTCCCTTGTGTTGCTTGTGAAGCTGAAGTAGTTTGTTGTGAGGCTGAGGTTGATGTTGTCCTCCTTCTCCTTGCATAACTTGATTGTCTTCTGATTTTGTGACCTGCATTACAAAATTAAGTTAGAGTTAAAGTTGAAATGGAACATTAGTCATACAAATATTGAAATTAAGAATCTTATACATGGATGAGCTGGGCTTGTTGGCTTATCGGTTCTTTGCACGTCCTAGCTTAGTGACCCAATCCACCACACCTCCTTCATTTATGCCTTCTCTGTGTTCTAGTGGGCTCATTTGTTGGCCTCATTCTTTTAATCCTAGGTCGTCCAATTGGTCTCCCCACAGGTGGTGGTTGGACAACAATTCCTTGGTGATACATAACCCAAGGTATCTTATCAGTCATTGGACTAATACTACCAGTGTAAGTTGCTTGATATGTTGTTTTGTAATAATAGGGGCTTACATAATCTTCCCAAACCACCTACCTAATGGTGCCAATGAAAGCATCTGCATGCTCACAAGGCAAGCCCAGCACATGCCAAACTCTACATGTGCAAGTCTTATCTGCCAGTTCTACAATACCCCTTTCTTTCTCATTTGTCAGTCAACCACTTCCTTGCAAAAGGGACCAAAATGTGATCTCGTGTTGCACATGTCCTCTACCTAGTGTGAAGGTGTTTGTGAAGTTCTGTCTCATTGTATCAACCATGGTCAGTATTGAGTAGTGCCTTGGCTCATTGATGTAGTGGTTGAATGTCTCATTGTTGTTTTTTGTGATGGGGTTACTCTTGTCAAATACACCAAACTGACTCCTACTCCATAACTTGTTTCTGTACTCCACTCTCATCAACCAGTCATATGCTTATATGTTGAGGAGTTGCAATTCATTCAATTACTGGTTATATCCTTCAATTGTGTAATTTCTTGCTACATCCAACGCCAATTGATGCATCTTTGCACCTCCAAATTTGGGTTTGAAGTTTTTATATAAATGACACATGCAAGTTCTATGTTCAGGAGATGGATAATGCTCACTCACAACCTCTTCAAGTCTTTTACATCTATCACTAATAATCCCAAAAACCATGAGGTTGCCATATTGATTCTTTTAAGTGCATAAGCAACCAAGACCAAGAGTGATAAGTCTCTGCATCCACAACTACAAAGGCAATTAGGAAGATACCCTTGTTTCCATCATTGATTGTGGCAGACAAGCAACACCCTTTGTATATGTGTTTCAAGTGGCACCCATCAAGCCCAACAACTGGTCTGCAACCCCTCACAAATCCTTCAATATAAGCTTGGAAACATACAAATAACCTCTAAAACTTGCCTTCTTTGTCCACCTATAGTCTTTTGACACTACCTCGGTTTCTAGAGTACAACTTGTTGGTTTTTTAGCCTTAATCCAGGTTTTCATGATTTAACTAACCTAATCTTAATCACAATCAAATGTATTGTAGCACACATTATGCATGAAATATATATTGTATTGTGGTAATATCTACAAGTGATCAAGACTCAATGAAGAATGGAATGAAGTCAAGACATGTAATCAAGCAAATTGAAGACATGTAATTTTCCTTTATTTGAGTCTTATAATTTTATGTGAACTTGAGCATACAAGAGTTAAAACCTATTCACATACACACTAGGTTCCTTATAGAAGTCACACACAAAATTTCATATCAATTGGACTTCAATAGGTCACCCAAACCTAAGTAGGAAAATCACTTAAACCAAACATCTGCCTGTCTGTGCAGAACGGTCGACCAAAACAAGTTTTCTGTTCGACCGTTTCTACCAGTTAACAGTTATCCAAATAGTGATTTTACCTAACTCCATCGGTCGACCCATTTTACTTTTCCAGTCGACCGTTGAACTGTATTTTCATTTGGTCGTTATTCTTGTCATCTTATACAACTATTGTATTCGTATTTTTACCTAACTACAAAAATACATTTGGCCACCGATCGAACGATGCCTTGACGACGGTCGACCGGATGTAGACAATTCGGCAGTTAACGGTTATCCAAATAGTGATTTTACCTAACTCCACTGGTTGACCCATTTTACTTTTTCAGTCGACCGTTGAACCGTATTTTCATTTGGTTGTTATTCTTATCGTATTATACAACGGTCGTCTTCATATGTTTACCTAACTCCCAAAATACATTTGGCCACCGGTTGAACGATGTCTTGACGGTGGTCGACCGGATGCATACAATTTGTTGCACCAAAAGTGCATGTTATTTTCGGTCGAACGAACATTCTTATCGTTTTTGACCGATTAACCTTTGACCTAGCCAAAACTCTCTTAACGGTCGACCGCCCCCAGATTTAGTTCGACCGTTAAGTTAAGTTGTAGTCGTTAGGTTTGACCGTAAGTTGATTTGAATGTTTCCTTAATTTCAGGGAATCGAACAGAGCTTGCAAGAGAGCAAGTAGGACCCAGGTGGGGTGTCGAACCTCTATAAAAATGGTTGTGTTCAATCAAAGATGCAACTGAATTTAAACAATAAAACGAGACAAATAAAGAAAGCAAACCACAAGTAGAGGGTTTATGTACAAGTAGGTTTTTTTGCTTAATGGGTCAAATTATGATTATTGGAAGAATAAAATGAATTTTTTCTTGATTTCTAATGACCTTAAGAATATGAAATGAACTCTTGCATTATGAACATTTTATATTATGGCGTAAATGAGGGAGAATACAATAGGATTAGAGGTTGTTATAGTGCTTATGAGATTTGGCATACACTTCAAATGCATCATGAAGGTGATAGTAAAACTAAAAATACAAGAATTAGTCTCCTTGTGCATAAATATGAAATTTTCACTATGCAACCCGGTGAGAACATAAGCGAGATAAACACTCGCTTGACCAATATAACTAACTCCCTTAAAGTGCTTGGAAGAAATCTCAGTGAAGTAGATATGGCAAGGAAGTTTCTCTGATCACTCGACCATGAATAAGAAAATAAGGTCGTCGCCATTGAAGAAGCTCATGATACGTCCAACCTAAAGATGGAAGACTTGATTGGCAACCTTACGGCCTATGAACTTCAAATGAAGGACCGGAAGGACAAAGAAGCCTCCAAGAAGAACCCTTCCTTGGCATTGCATGCCAAATTTAATGAACCATAGAGGAGAGAGAGAATGAGGATATTGAAGTCTTTGCCAAAGATTTCTTCAAATTCCTCAAGAAAGAAAAGGGAGAGAAGAAAGAAAGAAGAGGAAGAAGTGAGAAGATGGAGGAAGAAAATGAGAGAATGAGAGAAAAGGAAAGGAGCAAGAGAAAAGAGAAGGAGATAGAAGCTCACAAGGCAACATGGGATGACTCTTCTTCATCATCAATACAAAGTGGAAGAGAAGTTGCCTACACATGCTTCATGGCCATCGAAGATGAGCAAAGTGAGGTAGCTTCTAACTCTTGTTCTACTAGATCTAACTCTTGCTCAACTAGATCATATTCTAGTGAAAGCTCATTCTCTAAACAAGATTCATATACTTTTAATGAGCTTCAAAATTCATTTCATGATTTAGTTGCACAATATGAGATCATTTGTGATGAGAACAAGATTGCTAGAAAGCTTATAAATGATCTCCAATGCTAAGGGTTATTCTTGTCGTATTATACAATGGTCGTATTTGTATTTTTACCTAACTCCCAAATACATTTGGCCATCGGTCGAACGATGCATTGACGGTGGTCGACCGGATGCTGACAATTCGGTGTACCAAAAGTGCTTGTTATTTTCGGTCGAACGAACTTTCTTATTGTTTTCGACGGATTAACCTCTGACCTGGCCAAAACCCTCTTAACGGTTGACCACCCCTAGATTTAGTTCGACCGTTAACTTAAGTTGTAGTTGTTACGTTCGATCGTAGTTTAAGTTGGTTCGAACGTTTCCTTAATTTCATATTTTGCATATCTTAGGACAAATTTGCTGAACTTAGAATTCTATTTTGCGTATCTTGCACAAACATCAACCAACTCTTCCCCAACGGCTATAAAATCTTTAGGAGTTTATAAATAGAGGTTCACACACCTTATTTACACAACTCTCTCACTCCAAACTCATACATACCCTAGATAGAAATCCTTCAACTCCTAAATTCCTAGTCCTACAATCAAGAGCTTACACTTCCACACTTAAGTTATCAATTCCAATCATACTCAAAGTGTGCTCAAGTTGGAGAGTGTTTGATCCAGTGTTCTGAAATGTGGTTGCATATGCGAATGCAGGCGCGATGCGGGGGAGAAGCGCATCGCATCTCCCTGATGCGGCCCGCATCCGAGCCCGCATATGCGGCCTGATGCGGCCGCATTTCATAACCAGTTTTTATTTTTGATTATTTTGGGATTTTTGTTTTTTTTTGTTTTTTTTTTTTGTTTTTACTATGATTTGTTTAATATTGAATTAATTATCTTATAAATTATTCAAAAATTTACCTAATTTTTTAATTAAATGTATATAATTTTTAATTAATATATCTATATTATATTATTTAATTATTAAATCGCAAACCACATATGCACATGCATCGCATCTGCATCCCGCATATGTCAGATGTGGTGTCTCGCCGCATCGCATCCGCATCCCGCATTTCTGAACCTTGGTTTGATCCACTCATTTTGTTGTCAAAGAAGTAAAGGTTTCAGTGAAAGCCTGAAGCATCCTTCTCGGATTGTGAGAAGAAGAAACCAAACTCGACAAGGGTGTTCGTGAACTTGCTCTATAAAAGATGTTCTCTCCCGGCCCAGAACGGGGAGTAGATAGTGAAGACGTAGGCGAAGCTCATGGAATCTAGCGGAGCTTGCAAGAGATGAAGTAAGACTCAAGTGGGGTGCCGAGACTCTATAAAAACGGTTGTCTTCTTGTGGTTTGCTTTCTCTACTTGTCTCATTTTATTGATTAAATCCAGCCGAATCTTTGATTGAATCGAGTAGAAAATTAAGTGAATTGATTAGATTAATTAGGTCATACACAATCCTACACAACTCACCCACCAGAGAAGACAACAGTTGATATTGATCCTTGTCTATACCATGGATTTTCTTAATTGCTAGTTTTTTACCTCTCAACACCTTATGGTAGGGAAGCTCTAGGCGATACATTCTTGTAAGTTGGTCTCTAATATTCTTCACGGTCAGTCTTTGATCTTGAGTTAGCCAATTCACACACTTGTAGGCTATCCAATGTTGGGTTGTCATCCTTGATGCTAATTTGTTCACAGAAGAAGTGTGTGGTTGGGTGAGGGTCTTGATTTCAAATATGTCACTATCAGTTACTATAGATGCATGGATCCTCCAAGAACACCTAGGATCTCTACATTTGATAGTCACACATTGTAATTGACTTTTAATGAAAACCACAGGAGCCTGTTTGAGTATGGAATGTTGAGTCAATGTCATCCTAAATAAATGAACAAAGGGGAACATGCAGTCAATTCCCATGTCTGGATCCATCATATTCACTAAAATTGGTTGGGGACCATCATCTAGCTTCTTTGCAAGCTCATCCTCATCAAATTTATCATCAAACCAAGGCAAATCTTCATCCTCCTCACCTACTGCAGGAGGAACAAAATCTTCATCATTGTCCTCTGAAGTTTCAGTTGCATCATGTACCTCATCATCCACATCTGATATCATAGGGTCTACGTCATCCATAAATGCTGCATTGGAACTTCAAAACTATCATGACCAGAAGTTGTTTCATTTTTCACCCTTCTGAATCTTCCACTTGTATATGTAGTTCTTCCAAATGCTGACTCAACCTCATCAAACTGATGATGCACCCCATCACCTGTGATATTTCCCTCACCCACTTCAACCTGCACTTCACCCACTCCATCAAATGTAACAAACTAAGTTCCAAATTTGGATTTGGGAGCCTAAACTATCACAAATCCACCATTTCGAACAAGCTCATACTGCAGTTATCAACAACTAGATTTGCATCCTCCTGAAAACCACTTACTCTTCTTCTACCCTTCTTATTAATCCATTTCCCTCCAACATTAAGCTTCAATTTCATATCAATCATCTTAAGATCCCTAAAAACCTAATGAAGACTAAATAAATGTTCAAAGTAACACTACAACAAAATTCTAAACCAACACATCACATAATATGTTGTTCAATACAAACAATACAAGTTTCATCAGTTGGATTCTAATTAAACGAATAGAAATGAAAATATTCAAATAAAATTTACCAAAACATCATAAACAGAAAATGAAACATAAGGAAACTAACTGAACCCAAAAAAATGCCAAATTTAATAGAAATCGAAAAACACCCAAATGAAGGAAGGAGAACTTAATGAGAAGACAAAGAACTAACTACCATCGATCGACCAATTCAGTTCGAGTGTGCAGAGTACAAGGGGAATCGCATAAGTGATTTCCCCGTAGCAACGTCAAATGCCAAGAATGCTTTGGGATTCGTTAGGCTTTCGTACGAGAGAAAAGGTAAAATAAAATGTAAAAAAAGAATGAAAGGTAACTGTTAAACTCAGGTTAATGGTAACAACGTAGCAACTTAACCGCGAGACTAAACGAAGTACATAGAAAATTTAGTTTTTATGCAAGTACACCAAGTAAAATCAGAAAATTAAGTACACAAATCTAATATCACTACTTTGCAATGTTAATAGATTATACTAGAATTTGTAAAATAATCAATTAAATATTATATTATTCTATCGATGACATTATCTAACGGAAAAGAATCCGTCGACCAAACAATATTATTGAAAACTTAATGATATTGGTGAATGTGTAGTGGTTTTTAACTGACAATGTATAAATAGTGAAGTGATAGTTGATTGCAATCGGATTACGTATTTGCAGTCTCCCTCAAAAGGTGAAGATTAAATGCTGTATTTTTTAGAAGGGAAGAAAATATACCAAAAATAAATCAACTAATGATTTCAATCTTATGACAGCACACTGAATTCTATTGTTTTAATTTTCCAGCATGACGGTGGAAAAAATTGCAATATGTTTGATTTTCTCATATGCGACACGCCAATCCTGAGCTACATACACCCACACAAGGTCACTGCAATTAGATGGTTGGAGTGCATGTACTTCGTGTATCCCAAAGAAACAACCAGTGGAGGCCCGCTCAATAGTTTCACAGCGATGGAATAAGGGTCATTCGGAAAATGATTCACTAGCTTCCGTATTTTTTCTCCGTCATTGTCATTTGAACACCATGAAAGAGGAAATTTACCGAAACGTAGCACTGCGATTGCCTGAAGCTGGAAAGGCTTGTCGTCTTCTCGGCTGCTGAAATTCTGATCCTTGCGCTTCACCCTTGTGGGTACCTGCTGAACTCTTGCTGCCATTGCCTGTGGAACCTGTCTTTCTTTTAGGGTTACCTTTAACTCCTTGACCCTCTTCATCACCAGCAAAATTCATTTGTTTTCTTGCAGCTGCATAGTTGAATGGCTGCACTTGATTCTTGCCAGGAGATAGCTTGCTGCTCATCCCGGCAGCTGATATTTTGGAATTACTATGACTTGAGCACTTCTCAAATCCAAATGTCACCTCGGCGAATGATACGTCTTCATCTCCTGCCAACCCATTAACTTCAAAATGCTCGGAATTCTTCAAATGATCATCAGCCACTGATAGTTCCTTATCTGTCTCAGAATCGGACAGGCCGCTACCTATCATTATGACTTCTTCCGTTTCGCGATTGATGTTTGTCACACAACTATCATGTTGCTGACGCTCTAGAAAATCAGACGTAATTGGTTTGCTCTCTTGTACTTCTTCAATTGTCAATTTTAAACCGGAGAATGAATGAAATGGAAGGCTTACAGAAGATTTTATTTGCTCCAACCTTTTTTCAGACTTGACCTAGAGATGAAAAATAAAGTGATCAGTTACAGACAACAGAATTGTAGAGAGGACAAAATTACTCAACTAAAAGGGCATCGGACGTTAGATGTGCATCATCTGTTCACTCATAGTAAAAAATACCAAATGCTGCAAATTGCCGATAATGACTAAATTTATGGTTCTCGCAGCAGATGGGGGCAGGAACAATTGAAGCGGCTGACATGCACCAATATTAAAAGTGTAATGGACCAAAAGGGTCCATCGGAATAATACCGCAGAGGCCCAAAGTGATACAATTTCCCTTTCCTAAAGAGGATATTTCTGATTGCGCAGAATGATATAGGTATTCATGTTCTGTGCTTACAAGGTGCAGTGATCCTTCTTATTTTACCTAGCTATGCATAAACCCACTAAATTAGTAGCTATTCTTTCCAAGATTGGAACTAGAAAAACAATAAATCACGAAGAAACTCACTGAACTAAAGATAAACAATTTTCAGGCAATAAAATATTTATTCAGGAAAATTTCTGGATTTGCCATTCAAAAAAACATTATTCAGAATAAAATAAGTAATGGAAAATCACCTGTTCAGTCCGTGTCTTTATCAGATCCATGCTGGGTTTTTTCTTTGAGTTGCCCAATAATGCACCAAAAGCACCACTAGGTCTTTGCAATTTTTGCACGGATGCAACATTTACCTGGAGAATCAGATTATTTTATGATTGATGGCTAGCGAAAAGGAGAACGTTACATTTTATAAAGCAAGAGAAAACTTACACGCCTAAGTGATTTCAAAGATGCTGCACCACTACTGGTATCCGTCAAGTCTTCGTCATTTGGACCATTAATATCACTTGGTGGGTTTGATATACACTGGAACGAGGTGGATGCCGATTGGAGGTTCTGTACAGGAAGATGGTTGAAAGAGATTTTATCAACACCACCAAGCTTCTGATCATCTGCAACCAAATTAGGTGATCTGGTGTTCCCACCATTAACCAATACAGTGTGGAGAGTATCTCTATCTTGATCGGCAATGACTTCAGGAGACTCGGAGTCAACACACATAGCTTGACCATTCAGCTCAACTAGCTGGAAAAGGTTTAAAAGGAAAAAGATTTACTGGGCTGCAATTTGCCCTTGCAAACAACATAACAAAACACTTCTTACCGCTTCAAAATGCTCTTTCTTTAACTGTTCAGCGATACACTCAAATGCCGGTGCATTTTTTATAGAGCTCTTGATAATGTTTAAGACTTGGCCAAGGTGGCGCTCCAAGAAAGTGTGTTTAGATTTCACAAGTCGGCGTAACTTCCCCGAAGTAAGAGGCAATTTTCTGGCTTTTAAACCAAGACCGTATAAAAGATAAATCCCAAGATACTAAAGAAAACAAGTAAAAAAAGCCACATCATTTAGTCATACCAATCTCAAGTAAAACTCTGTTAGGTAGAACATAGCCGGTGCTTTCGTCCTCTGCACGAGCAACACCGTCTCGCCATTCACAAAGCCCCTGTTTTAATTCATTACCAATTGTCTCAGAACAACTAATAATGCAAATAGCAACTTGAGAATCATTTTTTCTTAAAGACTAGTTGGAAAATTTACTAGGAAACAAATTCATTATTTTCGAAGGAACTTAAAACATGTCTCTAATTGGCCAACCTTAAAACTTAAAAGTTTAAGCATACTTGGATTTTTAATGTGCAGATGCTTTTACAAAGAATAAAATAAAACCAACAGAAGAAAATACACAAATGTTTAAGCATGAGCACAAAATATATCTGAACAAGGGAGTTCTACAGATACAAAACAGCAAACGATATCCATGAGGAGATTCAAAAATCCAAGCACTAAACTAGCATCGAGATTACCATTTATATTAGTGCATCACATGTTCTCCCCAAAAAAAGGATGTCAATATGTGACGGGTGACTGATCACTTTTATGATCACTTCTAAGATGCATTTCAAAATTAGGATACAAAAATTTTACATAATAAATAATTGAATGTAGAACATATCGTGCTGAAATAGTCAACCAAAATTAAATGATAACTAGTGCATTCAGAATTTGGACAGTACTGCGATATTAACTTCTTTGCTAGTTAATTGGGTGAATTTACCAAGTTGGCAACTATCGATTAGAAATCAGAGACACTCAAACTTAAACATAACTAAATGCATAAACTGGAGATCACAAACCAGTCAAACGAACAAGTTGGATAAAAGTCCAGTTAAAGTGTGACAATGATTACCCTCAGAACAAATAAAAGTTGATCCACATGTAAGTAAACTTAGTACTGTATTTAGATTGAAAATGCCTAATCAGGAGAGAGTATGTATCCACGTCTGAGGAAAATCAAAATAAACAATAGTAACCAGATACACACAATCGAAATAGAGTACGCATGGTACTGTGAACAATACACCTAGACCATCAAAACTATGATCCACAACAACATATCGTGATTACAATCAGTCAACTGTCTAATTGAATAATACTGAAAAGTGAGAACCAACAAATAAAACCCAAGCTCTCAACCATGACTTAAGAACCGCTAAGTATTCAAGTGCACAGTAAAATAAAAATTGTGAACCAAATTTTGTGAACCAGCAGCAGTTTCCTCAATATCAATTTTTTCATGGTAGAAAGGTAGAAGGTAAGCTTCATCCCAAGAACAAGGTTTATACCACTATAGAGGAAATGTGTTCTTTAGAGAAATAAGATCGTAACCCATCACCATTTAATACAATTAATACCCAGGAAAAGCTGCTACAAAATTGAAAATTGGCTGCCTAAACAGACATTATTAATCGAATAGGAATATCATAAATCTGGTTGTGTTCACCATCAAGTGTACCTCTGTGTTATTTATTTCCAATTTTAAACTCTCCAAGCTCAAAGAGTTCCACAAAAATCTGTTCTATGGAGATGAAATGCACAATACCTCCTACCATAATACGAATCACCATATATTCCACTTCTCCTAACTATCGATAAACTATATTTTGGATTAGATATAATCATATACTAAAGATCAGAATATTCTTCAAAATATTACCAACATTTATTGCAATAATGGAGAGTGGTGAGTACCACACACAAACTCTGCTAATCAGCATGCAACATTAGTGATCTATCAAAAGTCAAGAGAACATCTCCACTAGTATATTTTTTCCTAGTCTATGTTTTGCTTGTAGAAGATTGTGAACAGTTGCAATATTGTGTGCATGGCTTTTCCTTGTCTCTGTCGTGTTTGGGGGCATATGGCATACAGTTATGAGTTGGTCTTTGATGAGTCCACGAATTTTCCCATAAAACTTGGATGAACTTGAGATTTGGGAAATTAATATTGGATTGTTAGGTACCAAAACTGTAACACCACTCACCGAATTTGGGTTAGCGTGTTATGCATTTGATTGTTAATATATTATCCATACTGTTAATTCAAATGTTTATCCTTCAAATGTTACACATTGAACCTATCGGTCTTTTACATTAATTAGTTTGCTCTATCATTCAACAAAGCACTAAAGAGTACGGTTAAAATGTAACATGATTTCAAGTTTATAGATATCCACAAGAGCATAAGAGATGATTTGTAGCTTATAGATATCCAAAAGATCATAATAAAAACTTACAGCAGCAACAGCAAGCTGTTCAGAGGTAAATGCTTCTTCTCGCAACCTATACGCACACAAGGAAAGAAAAAATAATCAGTAATAAAAAACTAAGCAGAAGATGAGCTAAGTGAAAAAATGCAATTCGTATTATAGAAAAAGTACCCATATATGTGAAGATAAGATGTATCTGTCAACAGTTCTTTCTCATAAAGCTGCATGCAAATGTCGTAGCTACGCATGTATACCTGAAAACGAAACTAGATAATTGACAAATGACCAATCTATGAAAGAAAAAAATATAAACCAATACTTGTAGCTGTAGGACATTAGAAAAAAGAACCTTATCTAAATTTTGGAAGGTCCTATGGAAGGTTGGACTGTTATTTCGCAACAAATATTAACTAAATCTGTTTTGCTAGATGAGGAATGAAAAATTAAGCTTGTGCAACTACACTAAATTTGCTATATATTTTAATTTACAAATATTGAAGAAAAGTTCTCAAAGAACCGGCTGATATTACATGTTAAGACATTTGTTATATATCGGTAGCACTTTCTGAAAGCACAGACCTCCATAATTGCACTGCCATTTTCAGAATTGGGCTTTGATAGGAGCTCATTTCTCATTACATCATAGATGTATAACAAGTAATGAGTATCTTCTCTAGCATATCTGTAATCATGAAAAATTATTAAAAACATAATTTATTTCAAGAGGAGATACACAAGGAATCCACAGAAAAGTGAATTCCCCTTCAGTAAATCTCTGAAGCAATGCATTACTTTATCATTTCATCAGGAAGGGGTCGCAATCTCCAATCAGCATTTTGATACCTGCACAGGATTCAATTATGATCAAAATGAGGTGTAAGAACGACCAGATAGATAGCGAAGTTTAAGTGATTACTCTTTATTTGCAGCAACATCACAGTAGTGGCGAAGGAGATACTCCAAACTATTCCGTTCTAATTGCAGGACTCTTGATGCCTAAAAATCGGTGGAAAAAAATATACATCAGAAATAATTTAGATTCCAGACAATTTTGGCAAACAGATGCACACGTAAATAGTACTGACGATTTGAGAAATATCGATTAAAAAATGTTTCCCAAACATTGCATACTTACATTATTAGAATTAACACCCCATGTATTCAAATTTACTTAGAAGTAAGAGAATGGGCCCTTTGACAAGATGGACTAAAAAGGCCGAAGGGGTGTTTCAGCAGACGTATTTCATTTTACCAATACAGATAGTGCAAAATTAGATGAAAATGTCTCACACAAGCTTAATACAAGTCGAAACTTGAAAAAGGTACTAGTTCCTAACAATTCTTTAAGCTCACCCTTATTTGGAAAACCTAGGCTCTGTCAGTCAATAATACTAGGCTCCGTTTGGCTCAAAGCGGTGGAGGGGGTGGAGGCATTGGCGTTAGGAATTCTTGCGCTTTTATCCCAAAGCAAGAAAACACATCCAAACAATAAAACGGCATTGGTGATGGGCGTTGGAGGTGGAACTTTTAACGTTAAAATGGAGTTGAAGTCGAAGCATATAGTTGGCAGAGGTGGGTGTTGAGTAGATTTTACATTCTACTCCCAACGCTGTGTTGGGAGTGATCTCACTTTTCGGATGCCACCACTGCATTGGGTTACCCAACACAACGCAAGGCATCTTCCCAAACAATGCCTATATCTCACTATCAACTCCCAATCTACCGAAAAAGTGATTGCATTTTGTTTGTCATACATACCTTATTAATTCAATAGCCTAAACTATAACCATTTTGAGTAGATGATTATTCGCTCTAACCCAATAACCTAAACTATGAGCATTTTGAGATCCTTATTCAGTATAAATGTCTCTTAACAGTTTGATGAAGCATTTCATGATTTTTTTTCAAGTCAAATACCTGCCCAGTGTCAAACATATTGCAAATGTAGATTCCAAAATCCCTTTCAAGCCATAATATGTCACGGTCAGCTCCATGAATGACCTGATGAAAATGGAACCTTAGCAACATAAGGTCATGAAACCATCTATCCTAATCAACCGTTTTATAAGAGAAATTTTACCTTTCTCTTGGATGGATCCTTGAATACTTCTCTAAGGTGAGGACCAACATGAATCCGCAATTTCAGAGTATCAACAATGAAATCCTCAGTTCTTGTAGATATTTGCATTAAACAGGTAAGGCCTTGGAAAGAACGATACTGATTGTGTTCCAAATCAATCTGCAGGAATATACAAACGTACGCTTAGTAACCTAATCAACAATCCATCATTGAGGTCTATAAGATGTCAGGGTTCCAAAAGAAAACGGTAAATATTTTAAATAGAAAATAAACTTCAAAAAAATATTTCGTGCAATAATTTCTGAATTTTCAACCACAAAGTGTTTAATCTCAACCTAGATGGGTAGGCTTGAATGAAGAGTCAACAAGAATCACGCATGGTTCATGAATTTCTGAGTTCTTAAAAAAACATTGCAATAAAATTCAAGAACAATTCCAGGGGTTTATCATGTTCTTATTTTGTTTATGGTACAATAAATATTTTTGTTGGCTTCAACATAAATAGCATCCTACTCTACATCTGTTCAAATTTATAAAATCACAAATTTACATCAAATGACATGCCATTTTAACTTTTAAGTTGTCTTTATAATGTTGAAATCATGCCCTTGAGACATTCCATTGTAACAGCAGTACTGTACTAGTTTCAATGTCACAATCTGGTTCTGTCCACAAGTATACAACAAAAACATCCTGTCCTGTAATGACACTGTGTGACGTTAGTGTTGAAAAATCAAAAAAGGTTTATCAATTTAAAGACTCAAGGGTCATCTAAGTAGTAGCAACCGCCTAAGATAGTTACTTAATGCTCAAAGCTTATTCCACCATCCTGAGGCACATAAAAAGGAACATCCGACCAATATGTGAAGTGACATGGTCACATGGCTAAAATCTGATATCCAGATAAAATTGCATGGCAAATCTAATACAAAAAGCATGTCTAATATAGTATAATATATTAATAAATATTAATATTGGTTTTTTTAAAATTTATGATTCTCTAAAACAAAGTTACAAAATGCTTAGTAACAGTGGTGAAGATTATGCAAAAAGAAAGTATTTTAGCCAGCAACGTGCATCATTGCAAAAAATAAACCCAAAATCCTAATGCATATAAGATTGTCAAAGGAGGATAAATCTTTGCCCTTCTTCGTAATCAAAATATTCATTCACTCATAATAATAACGAAAGAAAATGCAATCATTGCAGAAATCAGAAACTGATTATGTCCTTTACAAAAAGTGTGCTTCTTCATGCTGTAGATGAGCGAAGAAAAGGCATATGATGTTCTGATCGGGAAAAAGCATATAATGTTGAATAAATGATAGTTATAAAGGCATTCAAAGTTCCACAACATTATGAAACAGGCGTTCAAAAGAGTCAAACTAACAAAATGTTAATACAGAATGTTTAGCAACACTTACTAGGTAGTACTTACTAATGGACAGGGCAATATAGCATAAATTTTACAGCTTCCAAAGTTGAGCTTACCGCAAATTCATTGGAATCACGGAGTTTATTTGCTAACTCCCTCAAGTCATTGACAGACTCCACAAGCTTGAATGGGGTATCCTCCAAAGGAAGTGGTTTGGTAGGAATGCATTCTTCATTATCTTTATCAATGAAACTGCTCACTGAAAGCCTTTCCTGAAGATAACACATTTTAATGGATAGATGGTCACGTTGAAAGAGATAACAAATAATAGTCCAGATTTGGGAATAGTGAACAGAGTAAGATTTGGAGTTTTGGACATCAATCGAAATCAAATTCACGGATGCTTCGGGCGCAATAATAGAAATAGCACAGAGATTAACGAGAGGGAATAATGGAACATGTCATGAACCATAAAACAGAACATGAAAAAGGACTGACAACACTACCATAAAACCAGAGAATTCAGGAACCATAAAACAGTACGACTTTTGCTTATCTCTCATTCGAGAAACATAAAAACGTGCTTAAGATAGAAAACCACTATAATAAACTGAAAAATAGCAACAATGCCACAAAACTTCACAAGATATCACATGCATTAAGGTAAAAAAAAATTCAAAAATGTGCTTAAGATATAAAACTACTTGTAAACTGAAAAAATAGCAACAATGCAACAACTAACTTCATAAGAGAGAACATATGCTCAATACACATTTCAAGAAAACATGACAGAAGTAACTTCATATCACTGTGAGTCTGTTACAGACATCCAAAATGGGAACAAGAAAAGAAGGTAAATAGTTCCATCTCCTCAGCCATCTTCACTAGTTTGATTCCAAATTATCTTTAGTTTGGACTATTATTAATCAAAGGACAAATTACTACAAAGCAAACCATAAAGATTAATGTTCGCACTGCCGAACCAAAGAGAAACAATTTTGCAACAAACTACACCATTAGCATTGCCTATGCTAAATTTCCATTTTTAAAACAAACAAACAAACTTGATATCATTGTGTTTGACAATCAAAGGATTGATGAAGATACGAAGTCATTTTCAAACGTGTGATTTTGTACCCTAATCATCTGATCACTTCTGCTTCTTCCAAAATACCTTAGGCATTAACAAATTCACAAACTGAAGATTGCCACACAGCTCCAAATTATCTCCTTACTCACAATAGTACTACAAAACCAAAATATTAAAGAAGACTGGAAACACTACCATTAAACCAGAAAATATGTGCATCATAAAAGAGAACTTTTGTTAATCTCCCATTTGAACAACCAAGAAACAAATTCAAAAATGTGCTGAAAATAGAAGCCCACTTGCATGTTAGTGATAACACATCGTTAACTTCTCATTTGCTTCTTTCTTTTTTGGCGTGAGGAGCAAATTTGCTGCTGTCTGGTCTTGAAGTCCAGATCAATTGAAGCATCTAACAGGAGATTGATGGAGGGCATGAGAGAATTCAAGCTACAAGCACTCACATTGCAGCAACTAAAACTCATGGGATTTGGAGTCAAGTTGCTGGGGTATGAGCAAAGTTGAACTGGTGAAGAATCTGTTTAAACTCACTTCAATCAGAAGTGAGTACTTGAGAAATAAAAGTGTCAAGCTTTGAAGGAGGCTGGATTAGATTATTCAAAGGAATATGAAGATCCAGCTTGCAGATGCTGCAACGAGGATCTGTCAAAACTATAACATAATGTTCGAGATAGCTAGAATAACTCAAAGGTTAATTATGCAAGACGATGGAAACATGAAGGACAGAAGGAATTGGAGTAGCAAAATTGAAGAAGAAACCCAGAGACAAGGCAGGAGATCATTTCTACTAAGCTGGAACTTATTGAGTGGTGTTACTCAAATGCAAGTGGAATTCAACATTTTCTTAATTTCTTAGGTTTTTGGTTGAATTCTATGTGCATTTGGGTGGTGAGTCTGGTTTTCCTTGCAAATTGCAATGTTTTTAATCGACTTCACCAAAGCCCAGAACGATCCCAACTATTTTTTTAGAAAAGCTGGGCCTTTTACTTGATAGATTCAAACCTTGTAACAAGGAGCTTGAGCTCCCCTACACTTATGTAAACTACTATTTGGAGATGAAATGAAATTCACACATACGATTGGGATGGGTAGGAGGGGTGGTCAATGAGGCACAGGATGCCAATGACTAGATCAATTTTCCGAAATCCTAAATTTGTTTCGATTAAAAAAAACATTCATGGTATTTTTTTCATTCCATGATAGGTGTAATGAAAGTGATGTTTATTTTTTTAAAAAAGTGAAACACTACACACTTTCAGGTCACAAACTATCCCAAAACAGTGCTACTAAGCCAGAACACACATGAATCACAACAATACAACATGACATTAATCTCCGATCCCAAGGAACACGAAACAAATTCAAGAAAGGGCTTACGATAAAAAAACACCCGTAAGTCACTAATTTAGCAGCACAAAGCCACCCAAGAACGAAAACATCAATCGATCTACCAAATTGGCAATCACTTCCAAACTACCACTACCATACCAAACCCTAAATAAATCAATGATTCTAAACACTAAAACAGAACGCCAACATGTGAGTTAGCAATTTAACACAACTCAATTTTTGAGTAGCAAGATAACCCAAGAATGAAAGCATCAACCAATCTAACAGACCAACGATCACTTCCAAATTACAATTCCGAACCAATCCGCAAACACTAAAACCCAGCAGAGAACGCACAAACCGTCAAATAAGAACACCAAGGGACACATTAGCAATTCCAAACAGTTCAAATTTTCAGTCGCAAGCTAACTCATTAACAAAACCAATCAAACTAACCAAAGATCACTTCCAAATTATGCTTCCAAGCCAACCCCTAAACACTAAAAGAGAACTATAATACAAACGAAACCCACCAGAGGATGCACGAACCGTTCCCCATCCTTGCTGGTCTCAAGCCAAACATGCTGAAACGGAACGTTCTGATTATTAACCAGAATATTGTACTGATCCTGCGGCTTCGGAATCCCCGGCATATGGAACGGCACCTTCGGCTTAACCACAACCCTAACCTCACTCTCCCCACCACCACCACCACTTTCTTTCCCATTCCTCTTCTTCCTACCCCTAACCAACTGGAACCCGTCCTTCTCCATCTCCCCACCCGCCTCCTCCCTCTTCCTCCTCCCGGCCTCAAACTCGTCCACCGCGGCCCCGAACCTCTCGATCAGCCCATCGTTCGCGTCCACGACGGCGTCAAGACACTTCTCGTCGTCGTCGTCGTCGGAAGGGACGACGCCGGAGGAGGCGAGGATGGAGGCAGAGAGGGAGGAGAGGGATTGGATGGGGGTGTTGAAGTGGGGGAAGTTGTTGTAGAAGTGGAAGTCGTGGGACGTGGGGATGGATTTGGAGTGGGAGGAGAGGGCGGCGAGGGAGGAGGAGAGGGAGGAGATGAGGGACATTAGGGTTTCGGCTTGCTGGGAAGGGGGCGGAGGTGGGGACGCCATTGGAGAGGGTGGGGAGGGGAGGGGAGGGGAGGGGTGGGGGTGTATTTATAATGGAGTAGGGTTCAGGGGAAGTTGTTTTGGGTTTGTTTCTTTGTTTCGTACTTTCGTGTCGTCTTTCTTTTTAGGTAGAACTTCTTCTGGATTTCAGGTTTTTTCGTGGATTTGTGTTTGGGTTTGGAATTCATTTGTTGGGTTTCAGGTTTTTGCATGTCAAACTGTTTTGTTTTGTTTTGTCTTATTTTCTTTTCTCGTTAGGATTAATTTTGAAGTTACTATTCATCATCGGAAAACTACTTAAATCGTCCTAACAATTATCTTTTTGTCTTTAACGAATCACTTAATAACTATTTCATCATGTGTCTTTAAATAAGGGTTTTGACTCAGTTTTACTCACATTCTCAGTACCAACACCATGAAAATGTCTGGCCAAGCGCCTGGATCTAGTGAGGTAACAGAGGTGGATTTTTTTTCGACTCGGACGTCTGTCTAAGATGCCCCAACCATGGTGGAGGCGACTTATCCAGACGCCCCCTTTTTATTTAATTTTTTTTTTATTTTCTGTTAATTTTTTTTTCAGGTTCCGTTGCAAGATTTTGGTGGTGATGGAGTAGATTACAGTGAGTTTTTTGATAGTAAACAAATATTTACAACAATCGAGGAAGCTTGTAAATGGACGAAACAAGTTGTCATAGGAGCTGGATTTTTTTGGTTATATCATCATACAAATCAAAAGCAGAAGATAACCGGACGGATTCTTACCTGAGATATGATCGCAGACATGAAATGAGTTCTCGTGATACGAGTATTGCACTACGGAAGAACACAAAAAGAAAAGGTTGTGGTTGTCGTTTTTTGGTAAAAGTAGTCGAGTGACGGGATCGTGATGGATGGGTCGTTGTTTCTAATAGCACCCATGGGCAGCACAACCACGCACTTGCAGTTTATTCAGAGGGTCACTGACAGGTCAACGGACTTAGTGCTGGGGCCAAGCAAATTGTTCGTGATATAACTGAGGCACAAGCAAGACTACGTAACATTTTTGTTGGAAATAAAGGAGAAATTCTCGGAGGATAATCTCAATCAAAGACACATTTATAACTTCAGAGAGTACATGAGGAGGACGAAATCTGAAGACAGGAATCCCGCTTAGCAGTTTCTCAGTCGGGCAGTGCAGTATAAGTATTTGCATTGGATTGTGGCAGATGAAGAAACTAATGTCTTCACTCACGCATTTTTGGCACATCCGACGTCAGTTCGGTTGTTGCGTATATACCCTTTCGTAATCTGCATGGATTCAACATATAAGACGAACAAGTACAAGATGCCTTTGTTTGAGATGGTTGGGGTTACTTCAACAAACATGAATTTCCTCGTCGGATATGCGATTTTGAAGGATGAGACTGAGTGTATTTAACAATGGGTGTTGGAGAGGTTGCGAGATCTGTTATTGAATATTGTTAGCCCGACTACAATAATAACGGACTGAGAGTTGGGTCGGCTCCGGCGGACGCCCGACCGTTGGGTCGGGCATCTCCTGTAAACGCCCGACCCAAAATATTTTTTTTTAAAAACTAAACAAGACATTTTACCAGATTTGAGTAATCTGAGGCGTCCGCTTGTTTTTTCCCGGCCTCCGAGACATTCTTTCTGGTGAATATGAGAGTAATATGAAGAGATTGTGGTGTTAGGAGAGTGAACTGAAGAGTTATATAAGTACAAATGGTAGAAAGGCAAAATGGTAATTCATACGGGGGATTTAAGTAGTTTTCCGGCGATGAATAGCAGTTTAGTTAATTTTAATCAAATTGATAAGTATAGGTTTACATCATGTAGTACTAGGTCGTGAACGTCTCTCTCGACGTTTGTATTTTGTTCAACTTACGTTTTTACTTGGTTTCTAATTAGTCGAGCACGAACAAAAAAGATTTAGCAGAACGAGTCTAGCAAAAGCGGTATCGGAACTGCTTGACCCAACTTCTTAGTTATACATATCCTCATGTTATATATGTTTATATTTCATGTATATTTATTTAGACGTAATTAAATGTATTATTAAAACTCAATAAATTATAATTTATTGTATGTATGTATATATGAATATCAAATTATTGTACATGTATGCACGGTCGTCAATTTTACATGAAACACAACACATGACACGAACACGACTTGAATTTCACAGATATGAATTAGAAAAAATGACACGATTAATAAATAAGTATAAAATTGAAACACGATTAATAAACAGATCGGATACATATTTAGGAGTCAAGCATGATTAACACGATAGAAACCGATAAATACTCGACAACTATTTGATTTACTTGGGTACACAAATACATGTACATGATTACAACATGGATGTATGCAAGTAATTTAGTATTAACCCCTATATTAATTAATAGACGTATTCTTTTTGTTGTTTGAGTTATGTAATGAACATGTAATATTTTTATATTAAACAAGTATAAATTGTGTGTCGTGTAGTAAAGAGTTACTATACGTGTACAAGTTGACACGTTTAGTAATCATGTATAAACGGTTATTGTCGTGTATACACGATTATAAATGGATCGGATATGGGTTAGGGTCCAGAGGCACAATTATTGAATGGGTTGGATATGGATTTGCATATGAGGCTTATATATCCGACTATACACGACACGATTAGTATACGACACGATAATAGCCTTACATGTTTGTTGGGCTTATGTAATTATTTGGATATTTAGCTATTGAATAGCTCGTAGTTTCGTTCACCCACACATAAAATAATCTAACCAATTTTAGAAACATACACAATTCTTTTTTTTCCAAAAGAAACTATTCATGTACTAATTTTAGGAATAATGTAACAATAACATTTGATATAATTCGACCACATGGTAATACATAAATTCACCTACCAAAAGAAATTGGTATGACTATTAAACCTAAATTATCGATAGGGGTGTGCATCCGGTCCGGATCGGACCGGAAATTTCTCCGGGGTCCGGACCGGTCTAGGACTGGTTTTTTGTATTAATTTTTTTTAAAAAAAAGAAATTGTCCGACTCCAGGGTCCGGACCGGACCCAGACCGGTCGGTCCGTTCCAAAAAACCGGACCGGACTGGTCCATGCTCTGTCATAATTATCGACCACATGGTAATATGTAAATTCACCTCGTTCTAGAAGAAATTACATAACCATCAACCTAAATTACATATTGTTATTAACGTGTTCTGATAACTTTCAAAGGATCAGTACTATCTTTTATATTGGAAACTAATGGTGTGGTGATTAATTGGATGCATTGTGACCTTTGCTCTGTAAAAGGTGAAATGTTTTCTCTTCAGCATTCACTATTGAGTTTGCTTGGGCTTGCTGCATGAGCGAGCCACAAGCTGAGCTGCTCAACAAGTTTGCAAGCCTAGCCGAGCAGCTTGTTAGTTCTAGTTGAGTCAAGCTCGAGTTTCAATTGTTAGCTCAAACCCGACTCAGTGTAGTTTTGTATGTCACCAGCTCAACTATATTTTTTTAATTTTAAATATGACAAAATCAATCTTTAAAAAATTTAAGATTTATTAGTTATCTTTATTTTTGTAAATTTTGGAAAATCTACTTATATTGTCATTTATCTCTTCACTCTCTATGTACATTCACGTCATTTCTCTTCTTGCTCTCTTTGTGTCTCACATCTCTGTATCATCTCCCCTCTCCCTCGTATATTTTTCTCTCACCAAAACTATACTTTCATTGTAAAATATTATCTTATTATTAAAAAATATATTTCATTAAAATAAAAAAGTGTAAAAGTTTTTAAAAAATTATATTTTTTCGTATGTTTTGTTCTCATTTGTTTTACTACTAGTTCTTATAAAACAATTATCTATTTTTTCAAAAATTATTTTAATAAAATAATATTTTTATTAATTATTATTTAGTATTGAAAATTATTTTGGTGAGAGAGAAAAATGAATGAGAAAGAGGAGATGAAAGAAAGAGAGATGTGGGTGAGGAAGAAAGAAAAGAGAGAGGATGTGGATGTAGGAAAAGAGAAAAGATAAATGAATAGTACAAATAGATTTTGCAAAACTTACAACAAAATAAAGATAGCTATTAAATTGTAGAGAGTGTAGGGTTAGGTTTGTAAAATTTTAAATTAAATAATAATATAATTAATAGTGTTAGCGGAAAATTAAACGAAGTGACATGAGTTTTGGGTCCAATGACATTCCAAGTAAATAATGATTTCACACAGTGGATGTAGAATTTTGTGTCCCTATGTATGTATATTTTAAAAAAATTAATACAAACATACAAGATCGATTTCATATTTTCATTGACTTTATGTACATGTATATGTTTATTCTAATATCATGCATTACTACACATATTAAAATAAACAAAAGAGAGAGGATCATACCCAAAGGTTCTCTAAAACCTTTCCGAAGATCCGGAGTTCCGTTGCTCGTCGAATCGCCCACTGATTCGCCTCCAAGTGTTTATCAAACTCTAAACAAGATTAGAGAGAAAGAAGCTAGTCAATTAATCTCTAATTAAGCTTAGAATCTAGCTAATAACTCATCTTTAAGCTCCTGAGATTTCTATCTCGAAAACTTAAAACTATTAAGAGATTTTCGTAGTGATTAAGGAAGGGATTAGAGAGAGAGAATTATATTGAATGTAATTAAAACAAGTAGGATGAGGGGTCCTTTTATAGGCTCTCAAAACATCCATATCAAAAACTATTCTCTAGTAATGATCTCTTACTTTTTTTCTCTTAAAATTAATCACAAATTGTCACATAAGCATCTTAAAAAATGTTTGATCAAATCTGGAATCCAACCCATGATCTAATTATTCTCTTAATAATTCAGGCAAAAATCGCATTGTTCGATTCACCGAGAATTCTTCTTGGTCAACTGAACCATTCGGTTTTAACACATGTTCGGAGGACCGTGAGCTTAACGGTCGACCGAATATACATGAGAAAAATTCCCTGGAAAAATTCAAACGATCCGCGTCTCGTTTCGGTCGACCGTTGACCCACCAAAATTTCTCCTGACGAATTTCTTCGAATGACCATGTCACGTTTGGTCTACCGAAAATATCCTAAGATAGCTCCTGGATATTTTCTCTCGGTTGACCGTTCAAGTCCGGTTGACCGATCCCAATTGTCCAGACACTTCAGACAATTTCGGTCAACCAAATACGTTATTCGTTCCCCGTTCGGTTGACCGTTCTGAAGACACCTCGGTCGACCGAACCCTAAACGGTTTAGTGTGTTGACCCCGATTTTGCCTTTGTTAAATTTTGGATTTATATCCAACAAATTTGACATTTTGGGGTTTTTGGCAAATTCATATCTTATGTGATATATTATCCTATGTAATATTAAATTATTACACCCCATAATATATACACCTCATATGAATTTATCCATTATTCTAATTATGTCAATTCTCATGACATATTGATTTTATTGATTCGCTATATGTGTCCATTTTCATATGAAACCCGACACATCATATGAACTCAAAATCAAGTTTTTTGTTTCCCAGTTTTGTGGTGTGACCTATAGGAGGATCTAAATCAAATTGGTAGCGATATTAAACACTTAATATCTCAAACTATAAGCGGTATCTAGCTACACATTATAGTTACCCAATTTGCATAGATGTCTTGTTCCACTCGAACTAAACACGATCCATTTTGTGATGTCAGTGCACACCACTTGTGTCTGTCCATTGCCTCATGATATTAAGAATATATACAAAGTATAAATGTGTCACCTTTGTATTATATTCATTTCTTGATCTCTTTAAACTAATTATAACTATGTAACTTAAGTCAAGCTACATTATGCACATTATAATATGGCTTTATCAAGGGGTCCACTAATATCATCACTCAATTAAGAGGAGCAGTGATAATCGTTTGACTAAATATATTTTCCAGCACAAGTCATGTTCAACCAACCATCACATTTATCACTATACTCATTGATAGCTTTTGACAATAATCAAATCAAGCATTTCTTGAGTGAAAAGATATAAATCTCATATCTTAGGATCCAAGACACATTAAACATTTATGACACAAAACACAATTCCATAATGTTTTACTTGTTATGTCTATTCAATATATAAAAGTAATTTTTCCTCTTTTATATACTCGTGTCGTCAATTATTTGTAGAGCTACAACAATCGATGACCAATACGACAATCTTATCTTGGAAATTAATGTTCCTTGTTAATTACTATGATTATGAATAACTTTTGATTTATGTAAACCATTGGTCTTTTAGAGCTCTACAGTTAAGGACCAAACACCTCTTTCTTAACACTTCCAAAAGACGAATATCATAATCAAGGAAAACAATGTTTGTATATCCAATTCATAATAATTGACATATAAAAGTAAAACTTTTAGAACACATTCATTTCAGTGGAATCCTTGCAAATATGAGTTTTTTGAATGACATTTCGATAATTTCGATGTTTTGGAGTGACACGAAAAAAGGAATAAGAGAGAAAAAAGGGGAAAAAGAGGGAAAAAGAACTTAATATTTAAGAGGAGATTTTGCAGAATTTTACACTTAAGAAGAGATAGATGGTAATCCTTAGAATATTTAGGATAATTTTACAAAATGTAAAATATTTTAGTAAGGATGATAAATTGATAAGTAATTTAATGACGTTATAAAGTAAATGTCATGAGAACTACTGGTATGGTCCTAAACCACACTTGGGGTCCGTTTGGGTACCTCCCACGTTTGAGTCTGGAGAGCCAGACGTTGCGTCTCAACATGTTGGTGTGACACCAACGTTTCCAGATCAAGCAAACCAAACACACAGGAGGTTGTTTGGGTAATGCGACAAAAAAATTGCGGTAGGGGTACCTTTTGATTTATTTTTTTTGTTATCTTACCCACAACCTATTTAATTTCTTGTACCCAAGCACCTTAAGTTTTTTTATATATTTTGCCTCTAAATTAAGTAGTGTCTCATATTTTACCAACTACCTGTGTACCTACGTAATTTCTTGTATTCCATCTACGTAATTTATTTATTTTTGAATTTATTTTTGTTTAGTTTTTTTAAAATCTTTTTTAATCTTTTTTTAAATTTTTTAAATGTTTTGTGATTGTTTTTATTTTGTAAAATTGTTAACTATCTTTTTTAAATTTTTTCAAGATCGACCTCCAAATGATTTGGGATTGAAAAGTTGGGTTATTGGAGATCGATCTAGAAAAAAATTAAAACAAATTTAATTTTTTTTAAAAATAAAAATAATTAGAAAACATATTTTAAAAAAAAGAAGATTTAAAAATAATTTAAAAATATCAATACGAGATTTATTGATATAGGTAATCAAAGAATAGAGTAATCATGAAACTACCATTGTAATCAAACAATAGAGTAATAAGGGGTAATATTGGTAACTCAACAAAAAAATTGCGTATGCTGAAAGGCTAACTTCGGCTAGCTTCTCAAATGGATGGATTTTACATGGGGGCGTGTGACTTTGAGACGTATAAACCCAAACCAACTTTTGTTGTTTGGTTGCCCCAACCAGCGTCTGGACGTCTAGCTCGACGCAGACGCTGATTTAGGTGCTCCCAAATGGACCCTTGGTTGGTTTTTGGTTTGAATGTGAGCCACAATAAAAAAACATTTTCGGATTGGTAGTGGTTAGGGGTGCAAATGGTTACCAACAATCCGAGTATTCGATTCGAAAATTTCTATTTAGTTGGTATTTGGTAAGTTCAATGTTACCAATTTAATTTCGGATACGAATTTGGTTTAAAAAATTTACCAATTAGAATTCGGATACGAATTCGGATACAAGCTATTTAAAATTCGAATTATCCGAATTATTCGAATACATGGTCAAATACACAAATTAGTATTTCAAAATTTAGTATTCCAAAATTTTAATACGAAAATTTAGTATTCGAAAATTTTAATTCGAAAATTAATTACAATATATATATATCTATTCAATTTCGGATAATATCCGAATACCAATTAGTATTCGAAAATTTTGAAGTTTCGGATTCGGATTCGGATAGTTCTGCTGAATTCGGATTCGAATTCGAATATGGTAATGGAATTTGGTATTCGGATTCGAATTCGGATACAGTAGGTATCCGAGTCATATTATCCGAGTTGCACCCCTAGTAGTGGTGTAAATAATATGTTTTGGGTGTTGAATCGATTCACGTTCTCTTCCGCGACATCCCTTGCATTTTTTTAAACAAAAACGTGACATTTGTTTTCTCCAAGTTTGGTCTCATCTCCACCTCTGCCGGTCTTCTTCAAATCCACTCCTAAATGGCCAAAATTCTCTGACCCCTCTCCAACTCCAACCCACTTCGCCAGTCGCACCCAGACCTCCGTCGGTGCTTCCAAAGCCTCAGTAAGCATGGTACACTTCCAAGTCAATTTCTTTGCCTTTTGGATACCATATGTGGTGATTGTATTTTGCATTTATGCTTTAAACCTCAATTCATAAAAAAGAAATGAACGCTGAGACGTTGTCGCTCGCCTTCAACGCCAGACTGATGCTCTACTTACGTGGATGCCACGTCGGAAGTCACGTGATAAATTCGTGAGATGGGAATCGCCTGTTCAGTTGGATTAACATTCCACCAAAGGAAAATAGCCTTCCAACACAACTTAGAGTACACAAGCGACGACAACTACATTTTCGGTGGACCCTGTGGGTGGGTGGGGGAGGGGCTATCTTGACATTGAAATACCAGGAGTCCTACGTCTACCCTGTCACACCTATAGGTGTGGTTTGAAGGCCACAGACACATTTATAACTTCAGAGAGTACATGAGGAGGACGAAATCTGAAGACAGGAATTCCGCTTAGCAGTTTCTCAGTCGGGCAGTGCAGTATAAGTATTTGCATTGGATTGTGGCAGATGAAGAAACTAATGTCCTCACTCACGCATTTTTGGCACATCCGACGTCAGTTCGGTTGTTGCGTATATACCCTTTCGTAATCTGCATGGATTCAACATATAAGACGAACAAGTACAAGATGCCTTTGTTTGAGATGATTGGGGTTACTTCAACAAACATGAATTTCCTCGTCGGATATGCGATTTTGAAGGATGAGACTGAGTGTATTTAACAATGGGTGTTGGAGAGGTTGCGAGATCTGTTATTGAATATTGTTAGCCCGACTACAATAATAACGGACTGGGAGTTGGGTCTGATGCGACCAGTGGCAGAGGTTTTTCCTGAGTCTGCTCATTTACTATGTACCTGGCATATCAACAAAGACGTGTATAACTACGCATACCACGTTTCTGGCAAGGACAAGAAGTCTGCAGAAATGTTTAGGCGTGGAAAGTGGAGGAGAGTTATGGTTTCTGATTCACAGACGGATTATGATAGATCAATCCGTAATTTGAAAGATTCTTTCAAGTCCTACCCAGTGCTTACGGAGTATGTGGAAGACACGTGGTTGGTGCATAAACAAAAGTTTGTGTTGAATTGGACGAATAAATTCCTTCATTTCGGCAACACTACGAACTGTAGGGTGGAAAGTGCACATTCAGTTCTGAAAGAGTGGATCACTAGATCGACTGCCGCTCTGGACACTTTTTTCGACCGCGTGAACTCGGCTATTGAAATGCACCTGACGAATATTCAGAACTTTCTTGAAGATTCGAGACGTCGAAATTTGACAAACTACATAGGTCCTTTGTTTCAACATATAAATGGTCGAGTTTTGCATCACTGCTTGTCATTATTGACTCAGGAGTTGAAGAGAATGCAGGACGTAAGCAATGAAGTTGAATATTGTTGGGGTGTGCTTTTTTGACATCACATGGGATTCCTTGTCCCTGTACCATGCACGAGTTGTTGACTTTTTGGCCTTAATCTATGTTTTGATGATTTAATCAACCTAATATTAATTGTGATCATGTAGAGTAGCACACATGTTGCATTGCATATATATTGCTTTGTGCTAACCTCTACAAGTGATCAAGACTCAATGAAGAAAGAAAATCAAGTTAAGACATGTAATCAAGCTCATTTGAAGACATGTATTTTGTATTTCTTTGAGTCTTAGGAACTTTGTGTAATTGAGCATACTTGAGATAAAACTACTCAAACACACACTATGTTCCCTATAGAAGTCACACACGAAATTTCATATAATTTCAACTTCAATAGATCACCCAAACTTAGACCGGAAAACACTTAACCAAAACCTGAACAGTCTGCCCACATTCGGTCAACCGAAACAGATCGTGCGGTCGACCGAGTGATCATATATCATGTTAGTGTTTAACTGCCCAAGTTCGGTCGACCGTCCAGATCTTTTCGGTCGACCGTCCAGACCTTTTCGGTCGACCGAGTTTCAACAAATTTCTGACCGTTTGTTTTGTCGTATATACCCAACGGTCGTATTCGTATTATCTCAAATACCCCAAATACATTTTATGTATCGGTCGACCGAGGACCTTGTTCGGTCGACCGAGGACCTTGTTCGGTCGACCGAACTTAGAAGACTTGACAAACCCATAAGTGCATGTCGGTTTTTGGTCTACCGTGGACCATGTTTTGGTCGACTGAACTTAATCTTGTTTGTTAACCCCAAAGTGCCTAGTGTCAATCGGTCGACCGAACCTATCTCGGTGTTCGACCGATCACTTAAGTGTACCTAGATTATAGCCATTGGCGGTCGACCGTTCTTTTACCGCTCGACCAAACCGAGTTCTAAATTGCCAAACGGTCGACCGAACAGCCCGATCCGGTCAACCGAATTTACTCAGAATTTTGTCCTGTCAGTTTCTGTTGTGTATCTTACACAATCTTTACCCAATTCATCCCCAACGGCTATAACTCTGTTGGAGCTTATAAATAAAGTTGTAAAACACATTTTAACACAACTCTCCCACTACTATTTGTCCCAAACATTAGAGAGAAGCTCCACATACTCAAAAGCTCAAAACCTTCCACGCTTAGTAATCAATTCCATATTCTACTCAAGTGTGCTCAAGTTTAGAGAGTGTTGTTCCACTCAGACATTGTTCAAGAAGCAATGGTCTTGGTGAAAGTCCAAGACACGAGTATAGACTTCGGTGAGAGCCCAAAGTGATCCCTCTCGGATTGTGAGAGGAGGATCTAAGCTTGGCGAGGGTTGTTCGCGAGTTTGAAGATTGTAAAGGCGTTCTCTCCCGGCCCGGAACAGGGAGTGGTTAGTGAAGTCGTGAGCGGAGCTCGGTGATCCGAGCGGAGCTTGCAAGAGAGGACTAGGACCCGGGTGGGGTGTCAAACCTCTGTAAAATCCCCCGACTCCTTGTGGTTTGCATTATCTTCCTCTTTACTTGCTTGTTTAGTTTTAAATTCCGCTGCATATCTTTGATCGATTAAACAAGTAGGTAATTAGCTTAAAAGTGATTAGAATTAGAGACCCTCACGATCCTACAAGAGTGTTTTGCGTCAGGTGATGAAATTTATTTAGAGCAGATTCATCCATTCTGGAAAACACTTGTCATTGGAGAAGGAGTCCAGATGTCAGAGTTTGTGGATCAGTCAACAAAAGAAGTCGAGAATTTACGGAAGCTCGTTGATGATATTTCAGGGAGCGACCCTGCAGTAATTCGTAGTGCCTCTCGTATTTTATACGAACAGTTACACCCCGATCAGTCGAACTATGGAGAACCCACAGAAAATACTAAGGTACGAGGTCGACCTAGGGGAAAGTCGACACGTCGGGACCCGAGTGCCTTCGAGTATGCTGAGTGAGGTCATGGTCGGTCTGCCAGTAGTGGGAGCAGGGGTCGTGGTCGGTCTTCCAATTCGTCTCGATCGTCAGTGAACACGGGCACATGATATGGTATGACGATATGTTTGTTGTTATTTAATATATATAACTAATCTAGAGAGGGTTGAATAGATTATCTTCTAATTTTGTTGTTTTAATGAATTGTTATTTCTCTATCTTACATTGTCCGGACGGACTGACGTGGATAAATTCTCATATGTTGATAGACTGGCAGGAATCATTTTACCATTTCTGGAGAGGTGAAATGACGTACGTGCTAATGGCAACTGTGGATTTCGATGTGTTGCCGATGTCTTCCATGGTGGTTAAGACAATTGGTCGTACGCCCGTCGTGCGATTTCTAATGAGATAGGTGTGCATCCTATTTATGACAATGTCTATTTCGTCAATGTGGTACATGCTCGTCAACGAATTGATTGGGGCGGGGGAGCTTGTGACGAGGATCATTATATGGAGGTTTGGGCCGACTTGTTCCCGATTGTTAATTTTTACAAGTGTGCGGTCATGTATTTTTCTCAATGGGAATGGATGGTTCGTTGTTCCCGTGTCTTACTGTGCTACCTTGGGAGAGTCCGTCTGCCATGACGAGGTCAGTCAGAGAGTTGGTCATTGCTCATTTAGGGAGTTACAGACATTTTATTCGTTTGGAATTAGCTGATGATTTCCCAGTACCTCCTATAGCGACCTTGTGGTATCAAATGCGAGATGAGAGTGTTGTTGGATGGGAGGATCCATACGAAAGTAGGATAACGTATTGGAACCGGTTACGTAGTACAATTTGATTGTAATTTGTAATGTATAATATATCGTGTATTTGTACTTATATCGTGTTGTTCTTTTACCAGATTTTAAATTTAATTTAAGTTACTATGATATGATCGTGAGAAATAAGTATTAAAAATACGATAGCTACAGAAATAAGTAAAATATATGTTCGTTAGAAATAAATAATAAGAGTACACAGATAGACATAAGCAAATACCAACAAATGTAGTAACAGTTCAACATATAATAAAACGAAAGTAAGAGCAAGTCAACTAGAATTCAACATCCGAATCATGGTCTAAAATGCCAAACTGGCTGTTCCAATCCTCAATAAGGTGATCCCAATCTGTACATGTAAGTCTCGTATCCTCAGTCGGCATCCTGTCTCTCTGTTGCAAGAACGGCTGCGTATACCATATCGCCCTACTCATCCACTGTATGTAACATAAAAGGTAGCGTACATTTACAAAAAAAACAAAATATACATTACAATTAAAAATTAAATTTGATAAATTTACCGCTGTCCTATCCAGTGGTCTCTCCGGTCTCGGAATGGTACCACGCACGATAAGTGGATGTGAGCACCTGCCGAACCACTGCAAATAATCTGCATCACAAGTGGAGGGGTCGCGGCTACGACTCAGGTCGTCCAAGTGAAGTCGTCATACTCTCGGAAATGTCCTCCAAACTGATTCCACGAACAAAACGCTATGCCTGACGTCGTACGTCGTTGCAATCGCAGACCGTACTGCATGCTCGGGCGTCGGGATGTCAACCGAGATCACCTGAACGTAACCTAACTCCCATAAATGTGATATCCCTATAACGAATAACACCCATAAATGTACTCCTCGGCACAGCTACAACAGGCTTAGGACCATACGACAACCACTCCACCTAAACGTTTATACGTTAATAATAATAAACTTGAAATGTAAATAAACATGAATGATATATACATTATATATCTACGATGCAATCATCTGATCTAGCCGTCTACGAATAGAAAGGAGTTGTCCCTCACTCTTATCCTCGGCCCGGACAGCCCACATAGGCGAATGAGGATGACCACGCTCAATGATCTTCCGCTCCCGATGAGGGCGGAAAGCAGGAAAATACTTATATATCCAAGCCTGCAACAGTGTAAGACAACCCGTAATGCAAGAACAATCAGCACGACTCGATATACCCAGCTGGCGATACAGATATGCCAACGTCGCCGACCCCTATGAGTATTGACCAATGGTATCTGGTTCCCTCGCCTCCAATAGGTCGCGTGGTCTGACTCTGCAACCGCTCTTGTCGACAAACAAGACGCAACCTAGCAATAAGAAGAGGTAGGCAGTCATCTGCGTATCCTCAGTCCGTGGTGGTCGCCCCCGTCTGCAACAGTCATCCACAACATCGATACTAACACCACCGCCACTCCAAAATGAGCTATCTCGCCCAAGACCCTCGAGGCTGACACCCAACAACTCTAATGCAAAAAACTTCAGCTCAGACGTCGACGCCTGCGCACTGACCATACGACCCTCAACAGGAACGTGCAGAATCTGGAAGTCGTCATGCAACATGATCGTCATCTCTCCGAACGGCAAGTGGAAAGTGTTGGTGTTAGGCTGCCACTGCTCCACGAAAGGCGAAATCAACGACATGTCAAGGTAGGAAAACATGTTGTACGGAAAGTGACCCAATCCACTATCACTAATGGTCGCCGTCATATCATCAGTCATCTCTGAACGCCAAGCCTGCAATGTAATACAAGCTCTGTGCCGATTATGGCACTTCATAACCTTCCGATCCTCGCCCTCCCAGATGCGTCTGACGATGTGGCCTCCGAAACTCGGAATGACGGTGCCATCTAGAGGACCACCGGGCATCATATCCGTCACGATCCAAGACTCGTCCTTATGCCTCTTCTTCTTCTTCTGAGTTCGGGCGTCTGCAGTGCACGAACTTGAATCACCGGTCACAAACCGGCCACCTCGACCCTTCCTAACGACCCACTCAGCCGAAGTACTACAATGTCGCCCCCGTCCTCGACCATACTGTTGTATCGCCTCCTCTTATGACTCCAAGCCATACCGACCCCCATCGTCACTCTCGTCGTGACTCATCACCTCATCTGAAGCATCCTCGTCGTTGAAAGAATCCTCAGGTGTGACGACGACGTAAAAGATCTCTCTCTCTCCTAATTGAAGCAGAAATACCCCGTCTACGTGGATGACGAGGACCTGACTCATCTGCTAAACTACGTACTGCGCGTAAGGAAATTGATTTCCCTTTTCCTCCACGGTAACCCGTTGACTAAATTCAATTTTAAAAATAAAATTTTGTTAATGGATTTACTAAAATAATTATACTAATTATTAACTTACTAATCATTTTATTTAGCAATTATCACAAATTATAATCAATAATCCTTTACTAAAATAATTAGAGTAACTATTAACTTAATAATCAATTTATTTAGCAATTATCACAATTTATAATCAATTTAAATAATTAAAAAAAATAAAAAAAATTGGGGCGTCTCCGGAGACGCCCCATCCTGAGGGAGGCATCTGCGGGAGCCGCCTCCCCTTTCGGTCGGGCGTCTCCCGCTAACGCCTGACCCAATTTTTTTAAAAAAAATCAAAAAACTAAGCAAGACATTTTACCAGATTTGAGTAATTCGGGGCGTCTGCTGGTTCTTTTCCTGACATCCGAGACATTATTTCTTGTGAATATGAGAGTAATATGAAGAGATAATGGTGTTAGGATAGTCAAATGAAGAGTTATATAAGTAGAAATGGTAGAATGACAAAATGATAATTCGTACGGTCGATTTAAGTAGTTTTTCGGCGATGAATAACAGTTCAGATATAATATGGATTGCCAACCATACGATATTGACAATCCTTGTTAAGGTATACTTTTTTATTGTTGTGTTCTTGAAAATCTCTAAAACTTGAACCATAAACCCAAAAGGCATAGACTCCAAACTAGAATTTTTTTGTTGACCCGCACATGACCTCAAAGTAGGGTTGTGCAATCGGTCCGACCCGGACCGGACCGAAGACCAGAGTGGTTGGGTCCGGACCGGTCTGGGCTTTTTACCTTAAAATTTTTAAAAAAATAAAAAATTCAAACCGGACCGGACAAAAACCAAATTGACTCCGGTTCTCGGACCTAACACCTATACCTTAAACCCTAAGCAATAAATCTTAAAGTCGACAAAGTAGACCGTGACAATGAAAGAAACATCATTACAATGTTTCATGGATGAACTTGTTGTATAATGTGATTTACAATTGATTTTTTCTACCATCATGTACGGAGGAGTTCCCACCATGACAAGAGGGTTGGTTTTACCCATGAACAAATTGTTGGGGTTGCCAGATAAGGAATCACAACAACATGGTGGGATATAAGAATCCTTCCCAACAATAAGTTATATTGACTATACTCTACGGTATACTGTTATTTCTTTGGGTCCCTCAATCAGTAAACCGTAAAACCTAAACTATATCTCAAAACCCTAAACGCTGGTTACACTAAGGGAAATGTTTGTTGAACGCTCGCGTCACGGACGCTGCTAACCCAGTTAACACACTCGCTGATGTGGGCAACCCAGTCAGCAGACGCGGCTGAGTGCGCACTCAGCCCAGCAACATTTTTCCTTTCTTTGTTTAGTTTATTCCTCGTTTCGTACAAATTTCTCCATCCCTCATTAATGCGTCTCAAATCACTCACTTCATTTTGCCGCTCCTACACAGACTGAAGACTAGTTACTCAACATCAGTCCTCCTATTTTTTTCCCTTCTCTTTATTGATAAATTCATTTTTTTCCGGACACACACATCAGTCATTTTCTTTAGTTTCTGGACTAGCGCATAACTTCTTCCGGACACAGTTACTATTTATTCCGGACATTTAGAACACTTATTCCGGACATTTAGAACACTGATTTTTTTTGCTGTTGTTTTATTTTCCCGATGCGTCCACCATCGCATTTAATGCTTTTCAAATCAGCACGTCCTTCGTCTTCTTTCTTATTCTTTGGCGCTTCACGGAGATACAAATATGAGTGTCTTGGTTATTCCGATCCTACGAACCATTCCTTCTTCTCTCCTTCCTCCATTTGTGTTGTACTGTAATGGCACTCGTAAATGTGTCCTCACAGCCGGCTCATGCCTCCAACGTCCCTCAAGTGATGATGAATTTTCCTTCCTTCGAAGAAGCCAAAGCATTTTACGTTTCATACGCCGACTCCTGTTGTTTTGGTGTGAAGATAAGGCAATCTCATTACGATCATGATGTTGTAATACGGGCCACTCTTACTTGCTCAAAGGAGGGTAATGCTCCCGGAAACCAAGGTGAAGGTAGACCGAAACATAGGTTATCCGGTAAGGTCGAATGCACTGCTCGGATTAGGGTCTCCGGTAATCCATCCAGAGGCTACGTAATTAACTACGTAGATCTCGAACATAATCACGTCATGCTGTCGGAAGACCAGATGCGCTTCCTCCGACAAAAACGATCCATCCCGGAGTCCGCCAGAGCACGCATTTCGTGCAATGATGCTGCCGGTATATCTACCGCCAAGACCATGCAATCTTTTGTGGTCGAAGCTGGAGGTCACGATAAATTGTCTTTCAACGAGCGGGACCTAAGGTTATTTATTCTCCACTTAACCTGGTTGAAGTTACGCATTTAGCTTTGTCATAAAAATTATGTTTCGCAGGAATGTTGTGAACGAGGTTAGAAACCTCAAAATGGGACCAGGAGATGCGCAAGCTATCCAAGATTATTTCATCAGGATGCAGAAGAATGATTCTCGCTTCTTTTACGTAATGGATATGGACGA
Source organism: Triglochin maritima (assembly GCA_963682175.1). Lineage (NCBI taxonomy): Eukaryota > Viridiplantae > Streptophyta > Magnoliopsida > Alismatales > Juncaginaceae > Triglochin > Triglochin maritima. Next base: position 16,166,318 of record OY821786.1, read on the forward strand.
CGAAGGCAGACTACAAAATGTGTTCTGGGCCGACAGTCGTTCTCGAGGTGCTTACTCTTACTTTGGAGATGTAATATGTTTCGACACAACATACATAACAAACAAGTATGACATGCCTTTTTCCCCATTTGTGGGTGTAAATCACCACTACCAGTCCGTCCTACTCGGTTGCGCACTCCTCTCTTCCGAGACGACACAAAATTACATTTGGTTGTTCCAAACATGGTTGACGTGCATGAACGGTACATGTTTTATTTTGTCCGGCTTTGTCCGTTTTACGTTATGTGACTGTCCGGTTACCCTTTACGTCTGTCCGGTTTACGTCTTTTGCTCGTCCGGTTTATCCCTTACGTCTGTCCGGTTTACGTTTTTTGCTCGTCCGGTTTACCCTTGACGTCTGTCCGGTTTACGTTATTTCTGTCCGGATTAACATATGTTTTTATCTTGATCGCGTTGTGTGCAGATACAAGCCCCCCGACGATCATAACAGACCAATGTGGCGCCATAGCTGCGGCTGTGAGGACTGTGTTCCCTAAAGCGTAGCACAGATTTTGTATATGACACATAATGAATAAGGCCCCTGTGAAGTTGCCCACGAAGTACCGGGAGCATACGTTGTTTGACCTCAACAACTGTGTATTCGATTCCAAGACTCCGGCAGAATTCGAGCGGAATTGGCAGGGTTTTCTAGATGATTTTAAGTTCCACGACAATAATTGGCTCCAATCCATTTATGCAATTCGAGAGCGCTGGGTACCTGCATTTTGGCGGGATTGTTTTTCCGCAGGAATGACATCAACCCAGAGAAGTGAGGGTATTAACGCCTTCTTCGATAAGTACCTCACATCAAGGACGACACTTAAGCAGTTCGTGAAACAATACGAACTCGCAGTACGCCACAAGTATGAGAAGGAAGCTCTGTCTGATTTCGATTGTCAGCATAAGGCTCCGCAATTGATTTCGAAATATCCATTCGAGAGGCAATTGGGCGAGTTGTATACGGTGGGTGTCTTCAAGAAGGTGCAGTTAGAAATTGGGAAGATGATGTACTGCGACATCAAGGATGAGTTCAACGAGGACGACACATTGCACTTCAACGTGACCGAACATGTATTGACACATATCCACCCATTGTCGAAACGGTTCACAGTGCAAATTAGAGATGAGAAGTGGGTATGCGATTGCAGAATGTTTGATTACGTCGGTATCCTATGTTGTCACGTTTATGTTGTTATTGTCCGAATACGTCCAAACGCGTTGCTCCCCGAGTCTTACATCGTCCACCGATGGAGGAAGGATATCCGAAGGAGCTATGGAGTCAAGTTTCCCCTTCAAAGTGGCATAACGGGGAACGATGCGCTTCGTCGCCACGATGACATAATGGGTCGTACGGTTTGGATCGCCGAGGCCGCTTTCGACTCAAACGACAGATATCTTCAGGCGGTAGAGGCACTTGAGTTGCTTAAGGAACGTATGCAACGACCTGATCCTGTATTCGATGGTACATCCGTTCTCAATCCGGATAAGACAAGACGGAAAGGCAGACACCGAGCAAACGACGGATTTCTTTGTCTGAGAAAATAAATAAAAGTAACGTTAAGAAAATCATCAGGAATAAGGTTCTACCCCCGTTACACCCTGCAGCACCCAAACCGGGGGATCACGATTTCGATGACTGGGACATGAATTTGCATTACGAGGGAGTTCCTCCTTGATTATTGTATTTGTCCTTGGTTGGAATTATTCCTATGTAATTTTGTTGAAAGTCATTGTATGTCTGTCCGTATTATTGCATAAGATTCAACTCTTTCTTTGCTTGTTCGTTTGTGAATTAATTTCTGATGGCGACAAATATATTTAAGTAATTTTGGTTTGTTGTATGTCTGTCCGGAATAAGTTATATTTATGTCCGGATTAAGTTACAAGTATGTCCGGATTACGTTATATGTCCGTCCGGATTACGATTCATCCATGTCCGGATTACGTTTTATTTATCTCCGGATTAAGTGACCAGTATGTCCGGAATACATAAATAAGTTATATTTATGTCCGGAATAAGTGTATTTGCTGTCCGGAATAAGTTTATTTGTTGTCCGGAATAAGTGTATTTGTTGTCCGGAATTAGTGTATTTGTTGTCCGGTTTAACAATAAAGTGTGTCCAGAAACGGAACATAAAGTTTGTCCGGAATAAGTGTATTTGCTGTCTGGAATAAGTGTATTTGTTGTCCGGAATAAGTGTATTTGTTGTCCGGTTTAAGAATAAAGTGTGTCCCGAAACGAAACATAAAGTTTGTCCGGAATAAGTGTATTTGCCGCGGAATAAGTGTATATTCTTTCCGGAATAAGTGTATTTGTTGTCCGGAATTAGTGTATTTGTTGTCCAGTTTAACAATAAAGTGTGTCCAGAAACGGAACATAAAATTTGTCCGGAATAAGTGTATTTGCTGTCCGGAATAAGTGTATTTGTTGTTCAGAATAAGTGTATTTGTTGTCCGGTTTAAGAATAAAGTTTGTCCAGAAACGGGACATAAAGTTTTTTCGGAAGAAGTGTATTTGTTGTCCGGAATAAATGTATTTGTTGTCCGGTTTAAGAATAAAGTGTGTCCGGAATAAGTGTATTTGCTGTCCGGAATAAGTGTATTTGCTGTCCGGAATTAGTGTATTTGCTGTCCGGAATAAGTGTATTTGTTGTCCGGAATTAGTGTATTTGTTGTCCGGTTTAACAATAAAGTGTGTCCAGAAACGGAACATAAAATTTGTCCGGAATAAGTGTATTTGCTGTCCGGAATAAGTGTATTTGTTGTTCAGAATAAGTGTATTTGTTGTCCGGTTTAAGAATAAAGTTTGTCCAAAAACGGAACATAAAGATTTTCCGGAAGAAGTGTATTTGCTGTCCGGAATAAGTGTATTTGTTGTCCGGAATAAGTGTATTTGTTGTCCGGAATAAGTGTATTTGTTGTCCGGTTTAAGAATAAAGTGTGTCCGGAATAAGTGTATTTGCTGTCCGGAATAAGTGTATTTGCTGTCCGGAATTAGTGTATTTGCTGTCCGGAATAACTGTATTTGTTGTCCGGAATTAGTGTATTTGTTGTCCGGTTTAAGAATACAGTGTGTCCCGAAAACGGAACATAAAGTTTGTCCGGAATAAGTGTATTTGCTGTCCGGAATAAGTGTATTTGTTGTTCGGAGTAAGTGTATTTGTTGTCCGGAATAAGTGTATTTGTTGTTCAGAGTAAGTGTATTTGTTGTCCGGAATAAGTGTATTTGTTGTCCGGTTCAAGAATAAAGTGTGTCCAGAAACGGAACATAAAGTTTGTCCGGAATAAGTGTATTTGCTGTCCGGAATAAGTGTATTTGCTGTCCGGAATTAGTGTATTTGCTGTCCGGAATAAGTGTATTTGTTGTCCGGAATTAGTGTATTTGTTGTCCGGAATAAGTGTATTTGTTGTCCGGAATAAGTTTTATTGCTGTCCGGAATAAGTGTATTTTCTGTCCGGAATAAGTGTATATGTTGTCCGGAATAAGTGTATTTGCTGTCCGGAATAAGTGTATTTGCAGTCCGGAATAAGACTGCAATTAACGTCCGGATTACCTATCATGTTGGTCCGGAAACAAGAAAATAATTTTATACATGTCCTTGTATTGATAATTTAACCCAACACCAAATGTCCTTGTATTGATAAATCATTCAAATAGTATATGTAATTTTAACATGTATACATGTATAACTTTGTAAAAAAATTAAAACATCCAGAGTCGTTTATTGTTGATCGCACATCCCAGAGTCTTCGAGTAAGAAATTGGCCAAATCGCCTCTAAAACGGTGAATAACCTTGCTATGCTTCGGCTTCGTCGGATCAGCATTCTCCATCAAACGCTTTATCCAGTACAAAACGTATGGCCCGCAGTCGTTACTCCCCGGTTGCTGTCGTTGGCTATCCTTCCTCTCAACTCTCAGCGGCCACTCGACCTTCAACAACCCTCGCCAGAATCCCGCTATCTTAGACGCGGTGCATTCATGAGTTCCGACTAAACGGTTAGGATTGTCACCTCTTTTAAGTGTGCGGGAGAGGCTGTTTTACTGAATGAACTCTGATCGAGGTCCGTGGGCAACGAACAGAGTCTAGTGGCCGGCCAAACAGCATGGCTGTGCGATGATGACTTCCTCCACATTTATTCCTTCAATTTTTGGGAGTAAATAATCTTTCCTTATATCTTCTCCCTGTCCCTCCACAATCATTTCCGATTCGAAGGATGATAAGCAGACCACCTTTTGTTGCCCTCCTCTTCTGAGGAGTACCTCCATTAGGCCGTCAAGAGTTTCGTTGGTGAATTCTGTTTTTGCCGAAATTATTTCCTTCAGATCACCCCTGGTGATATTGCTCAGAACCCCCCTCCAGATAATATCTTTGGCTTCTCGTTCGGGAGCCGTTGCATTCAATAAACGACGTACCTCATCATTGGTCAGCATTCTCAAGGCGATCGCATCCACATCGGGCCTCGTGGACGAAACATGGGCGGCCAGTTCATCTTTCGTTGTTTCGTCGGCCTCGTATATTTCTTCACTGGCTTCTTCGGCCCCTTTTGTTTTTGTGGTGGCTTCTTCGGCCTCCTTTATTTCGTCTTGGTTTTTTGCGGCATTCTTCTGTGCCTCATCTTGGCCAGATTTGCTTTGTGCTTCGTCTATATGTTCTGTGCGCAAGCGTGGTTTAATGGTCCGCATTTTTTGAGGGTGCAAAAGCGGTAGCGATACCACAACCTTCCTCTTTCTTTCCTGCTGTCTCCTCTTCTCTTCCTCCTCCCTCGTCTTCTCTTCCTCCTCCCTCTTCTTCCTCTCCTCCTCCACCTTGCTCGTCTTCTCTTCCTCCGCCCTCCTCTTCTTCTCTTCCTCCTCCCTCGTATTCCTCTCTTCCTCCTCCCTCCTCTTCTTCTCATCCTCCTCCCTCCTCTTGTTCTCTTCCTCCTCCCTCTTATTCCTCTCATCCTCCTCCCTCTTCTTCTTCTCTTGCTCCTCCCTCTTCTTCCTCTCTTCCTCCTCCCTCTTCTTCCTCTCTTCCTCCCTCCGTTTTTTTCTCTCTTCCTCCTCCCTCCTCATCCTCCTCTTCTTCTCTTCGTCCTCCCTCTTATTCCTCTCATCCTCCTCCCGCTCCTCCCTCTTCTTCCTCTCTTCCTCCCTCCGCTTTTTTCTCTCTTCCTCCTCCCTCCTCATCCTCATCTTCTTCTCATCCTCCTCCCTCCTCTTCCTCGCATCCTCCTCCCTCTTATTCCTCTCATCCTCCTCCCTCCTCTTCTTCTCATCCTCCTCCCTCTTATTCCTCTCATCCTCCTCCCTCCTCTTCTTCTCATCATCCTCCCTCTTCTTCTTCTCTTGCTCCTCCCTCTTCTTCCTTTCTTCCTCCTCTCTCTTCTCCCTCTCTTTCTCCTCTGTCTTCTTCCTCTCCTCCGCCTCCCTCTTATTTCTCTCTTCCTCCCTCTTTTACCTCTCCTCCGCCTCCCTCTTATTTCTCCCTTCCTCCTCCCTCTTTTCCCTCTCTTCCTCCTCCCCACGGACTCTCAGCCTACGACACTCTTCTTGAGAGATCCGGAGTTCTTCCTCCAGGTTGTTAATTTTAACGGTCGCCTCCCTAAGTGCTGCTTCTGCTCGCAGCCAATTCGTCTTCACCTCACTAAGTTCCAACTCTTGTAGCAGTGGGTCACATGGAATGCTGCATTCACTGAGTTGTACCCTTGGTAGAGTGGATGTTGAAGGTGTTTCCTTCGAGGCAACCTTTGCTGCGGGAGTTGCTTCTGCAGTAGGAAATTGATCCTCTAACAACAGTGAATGCTCCCGTGCACTGAGTTTTGGGGTGCCCTTCAACTCAAATTGACCCGAGTAAATCTGGGACAAGTTGATACCTCGATCTTCCCATTTTCTAAGGATTTGGCGTCTGCTAAACATTTCCGTCCAACACTTGAACCGTGGAAATGCTGACCGGGGATCCCCCAATTTGAACTTCTCGCAAAGCCACACCTGAAAACAGGAATGAGTTAAAAACCAGAAACATAACTTCCCCAGGACAGACACAACTCTTATTCCGGACAGACGCAACACTATTCCGGACAGACACAACTCTTATTCCGGACAGACGCAACTCTTATTCCGGATAGACGCAACACTATTCCTGACAGACAAAATACTTATTCCGGACATAAACCAACTCTTATTCCGGACAGACGCAACACTATTCCGGACAGACAAAATACTTATTCCGGACAGACGCAACTCTTATTCCGGACAGACGCAACACTATTCCGGACAGACAAACTCAATACGTATTCCGGACAGACGCAACACTATTCCGGACAGACAAACTCTTATTCCGGACAGACAAAACTTTTATTCCAGACCGACAAATTACTTATTCCGGACAGATGCAACTCTTATTCCGGACAGACGCAACACTATTCCGGACAGACAAAATCAATACGTATTCCGGACAGACGCAACACTATTCCGGACAGACAAACTCTTATTCCGGACAGACAAAACTCTTATTCCGGACAGACAAAATACTTATTCCGGACAGACACAATACGTATTCCGGACATACAAGATACTATTCCGGACAGACAAAATACGTATTCCGGACATACGTAATACTTTTCCCGGATAACCTCAAGACACTTATTCCGGACAGAGACAACACTATTCCGGACAGACACAAGACTTATCCCAGACAGACAAAACACTTATTCCGGACATAAACCAACACTACTCCGGACTGAGACAACACTCATTCCGGACCAAGATGCTTACTTGTAATACGGCAACGCAACCATACACGTAGCCCTGCTTCATAGAGAAGTTCGCTGACAATCTCCTCCTCGAGAGGTCCCGTTGGGCTTCCTCCAGGCCTTCAACCAAGAAAGTGTGAACCGCATTTGCCCACGCATATCTCTTCAGGCGCTTGAGGTTCTTATGGTGCTTCGTGTACCACGCTTTACTTCGCAGTGATCCATCGAAGAACAAAAAATGATTGAAAATCATAGAAATAAGGAGTCGGACGTGCTCCTCCTCCTCGCCCATCTTGCTCGTGGCGGTAAGATGACCCAGTAGTTGGGTGTTGTCGAGGTTCACCCCGTCACGTTTCTCTACGTACATGGCTTCCATATCCACTCTCTGCCCATGTGCTCTTAGTCCAAGTAGAAGGGCGACGTCTTCTACCGTAAATGGGACCACCCCACTGGCTATTCTCAGACCGACTTCATTGGCGTCGAAGTGTTCGACGAACCAACCCAGTATCTCGTTGTCAGTTGTGACGTGAGGAAAGGAGAGGAAGTGACCGAAAGGCGTCCGTTGGAAGACATTTTTCTCCTCCTCCTTCATCCGGTCGAACTGCTTGTGAAGGGCCGTGAAACCGCACTTGGTTTCACGGAAGTAGTACGTGCTTCCCTTAAAACACCAAAAAAAATTGTTAGAGGCCAATAATGAACCTTAAAATGAACCAGAAAGAACGTGGTTGACACAACACCTGCGGCTACAATTTCAGGAGCGATGGAGGTTTCAGGTAGAGAAGGATCCATTTTCGCCTGGTTATAATTTTCGTTCGACTAAAACAGGAATGAAGGTTTTGGATGAGCGTATGGAAAGGAAATCCGGGTGAAATGGGGAATGGAAAAGGAGAAGACTTGGGAGGAAAGTTACTCGAATGCTGTACCGCCGCTAATGATGTACGTGAAGTTTAACCATCTAATCGTGTTTTCGGGAAATGAACCGTCGCACCCAATAATTCGTAATTTACATTTCCCCGCGCAGAAGTTTTGGCTGACTGGACGCTGAACTGGCAGCTGACTTGTGCGTCCACGTAGGAAGCGTCACGGACGCGCGCGTCCGTGTATAACTACTCTTACACTAAACCCTCGGATAAGAAACCACAAGGTATATATAATTGTTAAAACACTAAAAATGTACAAAACAATAAAACTTCGCTATAGAAACTTCATTAAAAATATAATCGTTATAGAAACTTCACTCTAAATCACTAAAAATGTACATAACGACGAAAGAAAAATTGATTAACAACCAAATGGTATATATTATAGTCTTTATGGTATACATCGTTAACGTTAATGTGCATGAAACGATAAGATATAAATCAAAAAATGGACACAATAAACTGTAAATACGAACACCTAAACTGTGAGGGACATGATCATTGCGACTGTCACTTCAGCAACGTGTTGTCACATCTCGTTAGCTCGAAAATCAACATTACGGTGTTTCAAAGATAAAAATGGTTGAATAACGTGATTGGAATTGCCTTTCCCTCCGTTAACAACATAGAAGTTCCCTTCATTACGAAAACCTGTGGGGTTATAAAAAACCGGGGGGGGGGGGGTAATATTTTCCCAATCGAAGTCAGCTCATTCTTGTCCAAAAATGCACCTAGTCACGTATGGGGTTCCGATGTGCTGCTACCACAAAAGGTGCCATGTTCGTACTTCTTGGGCAGAATCGTCGTGGGGACGATGTTACGCTAGGTGTCCAGATTACTGGACAATAAGCGATTACGTGTTGGGCCGAAGTAAACACTTTGTGTTATGTTTATTTAATTTTTATATCTACCGTGCAGGAGGAAGAAGAAAAGTGTGAGTTCCTCAGATGGTTGGACGATCAAGAGTGCACTCTAGAGGATGTGAGGACACAAGTTGAGAGGTACAATGAATTCCTTCACAACAGGTACACAGTGTTGGAGAGGAGCCTTTGTGAATTCAAACGGGTGATGAGCGGCATAGAGGTGAACATGATGGAACAAAATGACACCCACAAAAATCTGCAGTCTGTCGCTGCTTCGGTTAAGTCATTGATCAATAAAGTCGACGTCACATTTTACATGGTAATTTGTGTGTCTGTGGTAGTTTTTGTTAAATGATTGCTTTGGTGTCCAGTGGCCTAATCAGAGTTCTTATTTTCTAAACTTTTTGTCATTGTTGGTTCCCTGGATTAAGGTGGCCATTTGTAGTGCCTGATGGTAGTAGTCAATCTCTGTAACTATTTTCAATTAAAAACTGCATCCACTATTTAACGTTGGGACGATCTATCTAGTTATGCTCTTCTGGATAAGGGTAACTAGCCATATCTACATGGTATTTGTTATAAGAGCCGTGATAGACGGACGCGCGCGTCACGGACGCGCCTTACGTGGATCTGTACAGCTCAGATATTTTTCTTTGAGTCAGCGTCCAGTCAGCGAAATTTCTCTTCGCGCGTTTTGGTCTTTTTAAAAAACGCCGATTCTTTAAGTTGAACGATTCATTTCCCAATACACAGATAAGACAGTGTGCAGACCCTAGGACATCGTGCAGTCTCATTATTCGTGCAGAGCCCACACTTATCATAATAAAATATTTGTTTTTAAGTTTTACGTTGGATCAACTTAATTTGTCTAGCTTACTTTATGTGTGTGTGCAGTTTACATTATGTGTTTGTCCTGTTTACGTTATGTGTATGTCCGGAATAAGTGTATATTGTTGTACGGAATAAGTGTATTTGCTGTCCGGAATAAGTGTATTTGTTGTCCGGTTTAAGAATAAAATGTGTCTAGAAAAGAACATAAAGTTTGTCCGGAATAAGTTGATTTGTTGTCCGGAATAAGTGTATTTGCTGTCCGGAATAAGTGTAGTTGTCCAGAATAAGAAGAAAGTGTGTCCAGAAACGGAACAGAAAGTTTGTCCGGAATAAGTGTATTTGCTGTCCGGAATAAGTGTATTTGTTGTCCGGAATAAGTGTATTTGTTGTCCGGTTTAAGAATAAAGTGTGTCCAGAAACGGAACATAAAGTTTGTCCGGAATAAGTGGATTTGCTGTCCGGAATAAGTGTATTTGCTGTCCGGAATCGGAATAAGTGTATTTGCAGTCCGGAATAAGTGTATTTGCAGTCCGGAATAATATATGGCTTCATTATTGTCGGAATAAACGAATCAATATATGGAATGCAATAATATGATGTCAAAACAAAAAAAACGTCCGCAAAGCGCGCTCCCTCTGTCCGCTCGCCGCCCCCTGCCACCCCCGCACAAACTCAACAAACCTCCCACTGTATATTTTACCCCACAAGAATTACGTTTAGGAAAAAAATAGCATCTCAGATTTCCTGTTTATGTAAAAGTTTGTCATGTTTGTGTAGAAAGTTTGTCATGTTTTGTCCTGTTTATGTAGAAAGCTTGTCCTGGAAAGTTTGCCCTGTTTATGTAGAAAGTTTGTCATATTTTGTCCTGTTTATGTAGAAAGCTTGTCCTGTTTTGTCCTGTTTATGTAGAAAGTTTGTCCTGTTTATGTAGAAAGTTTATCTTGTTTATGTAGAATGTTTGTCCAGTTTATTAAGGAAGTTTGTACTGTTTATGTACAAGGTTTGTCCTGTTTATGTAGAAAGTTTGTCCTGTTTATGTAGAATGTTTGTCCAGTTTATGTAGAAAGTTTGTCATGTTTATGTAGATACAATGAGAGCACAATGAGATATTGATGGTATATATTATTGATGGTAACTATTACACAATAAGATACAATGAGAGCACAAAGACAAACAAACAATACAAGCACAAACACAAACACAAACACAAACACACAAAAATTACAAAAATAAAATATCTTCTCCCAGTAAATCACACACAAACAAACAATACAAACACACACAAATTACAAAGATAATATATATTTTCCCAGTAAATCGGAAAGAAGATGTAAGACTTAAACATGATCGTCTCATTCACGCTGCTTACGTTGTGAAGAACCTTGGGAGTCGACATCAGACGCTTCTTCGACGTAATATCTTACTCGAAATGGTGATTTATTACGGAGAGATGTACGACATAAACCGAACAGACGTAAGTCTTCACCACGGAGCGTTGTACCTCTCTCCGGAATAAATCACAATTTCGAGCAAGATATTATTTCGAAGAAGCGTCTGATGCCGACTCCCAGGGTTCTTCACAACGTAAGGAACGTGAATGGGACGGTCGATGACACTCTTTCTTTCTTCTTCCTTCTTTTTCTGTCATGGCTCCAACAATGCAGCAAAGATGTTGTGGTGCGAAGTCTTCACCACCGGATCGTCACATTCACGATGCTAACGCTGACAAGAACATCGGGAAGTCTTCGCACCGTCCCATTCACGCTGCTTACGTTGTGAAGAATCCTTGGAGTCGGCATCAGACGCTTCTTCGACATAATATCTTGATAGAAATGGTGATTTATTCTGGAGAGAAAGAATGAAGAAGAAAGAAAGAGTGTCATCATATTTGTATTTGGGTGGAGAGAGAGAACGTGCTGAGTTGAAACGCATTTAATGTGATTTGAGTGGACATCAGGAAGAAAAAACAAAAAAACATTCATGCTTTGGCCACGTAAGGGCTGACATGGATATCCACGTAGAGCACGTCCGTGACGCCCTGCGTTCAACAAACATTTCCCTTGTTATAAACGAGTACATATTGTTTAACTTATATGTAGGATGTATGCGTATCAAACCACAAGCTGGGGCGGACCTAGGCGTGGGCACGCGTAGCAAGTGCCCACGCTAGAAATTTGAAATTACTGTTAGATATTAAGAAAAATAATTGTGTGCCCATACTACCGATCAAGTCCAGAATGGCTTATGAAGTTTTGAGTGTGTGATCAACTCACAATAGAGTAGAGATGTAAGAAGTTATAAACCCCACCAAACAATTACTAATTTCCGATGTGGGACTATTGTGGATTGTGTTGTATACTTGTATAAAATAAAAACCATACATCATATTTAACATCATTTCCAATCTCTTTAATCCCTACAAATCATATTTTTCTAACCCAAAATCCACCTCCACCCCCAAATCCCTATTTCTCCCCCAAATCCACTCCTCCACGCCAGCTCCACCCCTCCTTCCGCATTTCTCCATGACCACGAGATCACGACTTCGACGCCACCTGAAATCTCCACCTGAATCTACCTCCGGCTCCACGCCTCCACCTCTCTAGCTTGACGACTCCACCTCTCCAAGACTCCAACTCCGCACATAGGTTCCTATGAATGTGTAAGATCCATCATTTTGTTCATTGTGTTGTTTTAGAGTATGAAGTCTATTTTTCAAAAGCAACACAATGATCAAATTTTTCAAAAGCAAACACTAAATAAGAGGAGCTATTTTATTCTTTACTCATAATTCGTAATCAAACACTAAATCAAGAAGAATATGCAATTCAAGAAAAATGATGGATCTTACACATTCATAGGAACCCCCAAGGATCAAAGGCGAGACTAGAGAGCAAGCCCTCGCCGTCCCACACACCTTCAATCTCTGCTGGCGAGACTAGTATCATCCCACACACCAGCAGAAGGGATTGTCAAAATTTGGGGCTAAATTGTCAACAACATAGAAGCTGGCTGGCAGGTACTTGTTTAATTCCCATCAAACACTTAGTTCAATGCTTAACTAAGATTAAAAAATAATCAACAGTTAATTTGTTGTGTGTGCCAAATTGATCATTTCAAGAAGATATTATATTTCACAACTACTCCTAATTTTAATGTTTTTAATAAAATGGAATTCAAAATTTCATCAAATTTGATTCAAATTTGTATCGATTGCAATTATATCTATATCATATTTGATACAGATTTGATGTGATTTCATTTTTTTATTTTTGTTAAAAATTTAAGGTTAAGAGTATTTGTAGAAGATAATATGAAAAAAATCCAGAAATAAAAAATATATGTTGAAAGCGACTTTTTCAAAACATTGGCTACCATAAACATCCAAGGAAATCCAAAAGCAGTTTTAACATTGTATTTTTGCTTGCCTTTGTACCTGAAAACCTATGTGCGGAGTTGGAGTCTTGGAGAGGTGGAGTCGTCAAGCTGGAGAGGTGGAGGCGTGGAGCCGGAGGTGGATTCAGGTGGAGATTTCAGGTGGCGTCGAAGTCGTGATCTCGTGGTCATGGAGAAATGCGGAAGGAGGGGTGGAGCCGGCGTGGAGGAGTGGATTTGGGGGAGAAATAGGGATTTGGGGGTGGAGGTGGATTTTGGGTTAGAAAAATATGATTGTAGGGATTAACAAGTATACAACACAATCCACAATAGTCCCACATCGGAAATTAGTAATTGTTTGGTGGGGTTTATAACTTCTTACATCTCTACTCTATTGTGAGTTGATCACACACTCAAAACTTCATAAGCCATTCTGGACTTGATCGGTAGTGTGGGCACACAATTATTTTTCTTAATATCTAACAGTAATTTCAAATTTCTAGCGTGGGCACTTGCCTACGCGTGCCCACACCTAGGTCCGCCCCAGCATATAAGTGGCTCTACTCACTAATCATTGTTGAGAACATAGGAACATACATAAACATAGAACCCATCAAATTAACTTTGAAAATGAGGAAAGAAATGACAGACTCAATGTAAAAACAAACTAGCACATAAGGAAGCTTCAAGCTAAAGCAAGGAAAAAACCGCAAAAGTCTTCCTTTCATAATCTAAATACATATCTTCTTCATTACAAAAGGTTTCCTTTAATAGAGGCTACACCTAGATTATGGAAGAAGAGAAAAAGGAAGGAGAGATGTTTCCTTTTATAGAACACAAGGTTCCCTATCCTCCAAAGGATTATAGGACGGTTAAGATTAAGAAAACTAGATCTGAGCGCGTGAAACTGTTTGAGTCAACTATGGGTAAAATCTGGACTCGAGCCGACGCACTATATTCGCCACTAGCGGATTTAGATCCGTCATTGGAGGGTCTAGTATATCTAACCTTACCTAAATTTCGCCAATTGACTTAAATATGTACAAAAACATGTGGGGTGCACTCATTTGGCATGACTCGTCCTGGATTGTAGTTGAATTGCAAAAATGTGGAATTAGGACTGGTTCGCAATTGTAATTAAGTGGATTTTCATATTTTCATGTAGGTCCTCCGAGTATGCAAACAAGTCCCTGGCATTTACAAATTAGTCCATAATTCTTGTAGAGAGGTTTTTTTGTATTGTTATTGGGTCAAAATCTCTCCCAACCCTTTATTTAGTACCTAAAACCTGAAATAAACAATAACAACCCGAGTAGCACAAGTATGGGATAAAACAAAGGATATATTGCATGAATGCAATGTAATATATGTTACTAATCAAATACCCTTGAACACTTATCTTTTGCTAGTCAAGCAAAACAAAGAAAGTTAAAATTGAAAGAAAGGAAAACATACGAAAATAGGAAATCGTAACTCACTTTCGTAAGAATCACGATTGCACTTAGCACGTGTAATAAGCCGTTAAACCCCATTGTTGCCATGAAGGAGAAGTTTTGTCTCTTGAGGGTTTTCTACAGATACACCCACAAAATCCGAACATAGATGTGTTCCTCAAATCTAGTAACACAACCAAAGAGACTGGCTTTTTGATCTATCATGAGACACGGGCAATCTTATGGGCCAACTCTACTCCTTCATTCCCATCCACATTCCTAGCGAAGTAAACCATTCGTGTAAGGTTGTTCAGGACTGAAGTGAAAACACGGACAACCTTAACTTGTGTACCATCTTCCTTCTTCTTGTACCCTTAATTCACCATACGAGGCTTTTGCCTCCCATTAAGAACATTTAAGTGGCCTTTTTGGGCCATTTAGTTTCATTTGTGAGCTTATGCCCTTAGGAATTTGATTAAGGCTTTTTCGAGCATTAGATTTACCCCTCGCCAAAATTCCCCCTTTGCTCTTGGATTCTCACAGGTTCCGATGTCGTGCATCGCTGCCCATAAGGACTTACACTGTAATGACACCATCCCCAATCTAAACATTGGGTGATCCCCACCACCCATATAATGGGAATTCGTAATCGCATCCCAAATCAGGTGACTCAAAAGCACCAGGTGTAAAGTCCCCCTCAGTCCTACTTTCTCGAGTGATAGGAGTCGTGCAAGAATAGAGAAACCCATTACTTCTTCTATTCAAGCCCACATTAACAAAAGAAACCAAAATCCTGATAGTACTAATCACACTAAAGGATTTTAAGGGTCCCAGAAATATGAGTATTCCATATGCACAAACACAAACTTCCTTATACTATCATACACGAATCTCTTCAAAAAGAAGGAAACTCACTGGGTTCAGGGTGAACTTCTTTTTGGGTTTTGAGTACTAAATGAAGGGAATGTGTTCTAAAAGTTTACTTTTATATGTCAATTATTATGAATTGGATGTGCAAACATTTTGTTCCTTGATTAATGTATTCGTCTTTTAGAAGTGTTAAGGAAAATGCTCTTGGTCCTTAACTGTAGAGCTCTAAAAGATAACGATTTACATAAATCAAAAGTTATTCACAATCATGGTAATTGACATGGAACATTAATTACCGAGATAAGATTGTCGTGTTGGTTAAAGAGTGTTGTAGCTCTACAAATATTTAACAACACGAGTATATAAAAGAGGAAAATGGTTACTTTTATTTATTGAATAAACCTAGCAAGTCAAACATTATGAAATTGTGTTATGTGTCATTAATGTTTTCACTCTGTCTTGAATCCTAAGATATGAGACTTATGTCTTTTCACATAGGAAGTGTTTAATTTGATTATTGTCAAAAACTGTCATTGAGTATAGTGTGATAAAGACAATAGTTGGTTAAGTATGACTTATGCTGGAAAAGATAGTTCGTCAAAGGATTATCATTGTTCCTCTTTACTTGAGTAATGATATTACTGGACCCCTTGATAAAGAGAAATTATAATGTGAACAATGTGACTTGTGTTAAGTTACATATTTATAATTAGCTTAAGAGATCAAGAAATGAATATATAATACAAAGGTGACACATTTATATTTTGTATAATATTCTTAATATCATGAGGTAAGGGATAGACACAAGTAATATTTTACATATCACTTAGTGGATCGTGTTTAGTTCGAGTCAGCAAAACATCTTTGTTATTTGGGTAACTATAATGTGTAGCTAGATACCGTTTATAGTTTATGATATAATGTGTTTTATATCATTGCCAACATAACTTAGATCCTCTTATAGGTCACACCACAAAACTGGAAAATTAGAAATATGGTTTTATATTTTATATGATGTATTAAGTTTCATGTGTTATGAAATAATATACATGTGGTAAAATAATAAAATCTATATGTCGTAAAAACGGCATTGTTAGAATAATAAATAAATTCGTATTAGATGTATATATATTATGCGGTATAATATTTTAACATTATATATGATAATATATTACATGATATAATGTGATCTACAACATTATAACATATGAATTGTCTAAAACCCCAAAGTCCAAATTTTGTTGGATATTAATCCGAAATTTGGTAGAGTCAAAAATAGTCTAAACATTTGACTATTGAGAATTGAACTTAATCCTAGGTGACATCCTAGTCACTTGCCACATCACCTATGGAGGGTGAGTCATCTAGGAGTTGATGACTCAACAAGAAGGAAGGCAAAAGGTTGTAGGAAAGGAAGAGACAAGGGACTCTTCATTTTTTCTATGATTTTCGTCCTATTTTATGATGCAATTTAAGTAGAGGTTGTAATGATCTTGAATGATCATCTTTATATAGTTTATGTTATGTTTGTGTTGTAGGGTAAGTTGAAGAGTCTTTGTAAGTGCCTATATAAGCACAAGAGTTCTCCATTTGTAATACAAGCCAAAAACAAATCAAGTCAAGTGAAGTCAAGTAAAGTCGTAGAATGAGTGAAAAGAAGAAAGGAGAATGTAGGTGAGAAAGAAGAAAGAAAAGATGATTTTTTGGGTGCAAATCTCGTTTTTGCTTATGAGTGTTAAGTAGTGAATTTTCTTCTTTCATTCGTGTCCACCAATTGAGTAGATCAAAGTATGGATTTAGTGATGGCAATAGAAGGCCCTCATCATCGAGAACAAGGCGAGCCAAAGCAGCCCACCAGGCACGACTTTTGAACCGCCAATTGGCGGTTTGGGACCGCTGGTTGGCGGTCCATGTGCGTCTGGTGGAGGGAGGCTTTCTGGGGTGGCTTGTTCTGGTGCTCCCCGTCTTTCTCCCACATTTAACATCTGGTATCAGAGCCTCGTCTGATGGGGAGCTCAACAATGACCTCGTTTGGTCATGTATCGTTGCCTCGCCTTTTGAAGTGGAACTACGACAATTGGAGTATCCAAATGCGCGCCCTGCTCGGTGCGCATGATGCTTGGGATCTTGTGGAGAGAGGCTTCGAGGAGGAGGCCGTGACGGGGGTGGGAACCGTTGCACAAATCAAAGCGCAAAAGGTGAGAAGAGCCAAAGACAAGAGTGCTCTCTTCCTTCTCTTCCAAGCGGTGGATGAGAGTGGCTTTGAGAAGATCGCTGAAGCGAAGACGTCGAAGGAGGCGTGGGACACCCTTGAGAAGAGCTACAAGGGTACTGATCGAGTGAGGCAAGTGCGCCTCCAAATGCTTCGAGGTGAGTTCGAGGCGTTGAAAATGAAGGAATCGGAAGGTGTTGCCGATTTCGTGATGAGGGTTCGCATGGTGGCGAACAAATTGAAGATAAATGGGGAGGCATTGACTGAAGGAAGAGTGGTGGAGAAGGTGCTACATTCTCTCACCAAAGACTTTGAAAATGTTGTATGTCCTATCGAGGAATCAAAGGACCTCGAGAAGATGACCGTCGACGACCTAGCAAGCTCGTTGGAGGCACACGAGTAAAGAAAGAAGAAGAAGAGGCAAGATGTCTTGGAGGAGGCGTTGCAAGTTAAGATGTCACTTAAGGAGGAGAAACCTCGCAACGTAGATCGTGGAAGCGGTCGTGACTATGGAGGCCGTCCAAAAAAGAAGGAGGTCGAGTGCTTCAAGTGTGGGAAGCGTGGTCTTTTTGCGAAAGAGTGTTGGTCGCAAAAGAAGGTGGAAGAGAGCTCCAGCCGTGGCCGTGGTGATCGTGGATCGAAGAAGGAGATCGAGTGCTTCAATTGTGGGAAGCATGGACACTATGCAAGCGAGTGTTGGTCAAAGAAAAGGGTGGAAGAAAACTCCAACCTTGTTGCCGTGGAGGAGAGTGCTTGCGAAGGAGGAATGACCTTGTTTGTAAGTAACGAGGAAGTCACAAACCATGTCATGCATGCTCAAGTCGAACATGAACATGATGGGAGAAGCGAAGAAGAAGAAATAGAAGAAAGAGAAGAGGTGGCGACTTCTAACCATGTGGAGGAGATGAGATCAAAGGAGATTACAAGCGAGCAAAAGATATTGTGTCTTCTAGGACAAGGAGAGAATATTCCTTTTGAAGAGGCTATGGAGGATGCAAAATGGCGCGCCGCAATGGATGAAGAAATGCGATCCATCGAAAGGAATGACACTTGGGAACTAGTTTCATTGCCAAAAGGACACAAAGCGATTGGTGTCAAATGGGTATACAAAAGAAAGATGACGACACAAGGAGAAGTTGAAAGGTATAAAACACGATTGGTGGCAAAAGGCTACAAGCAAAGGGCCAGCATAGATTATGAAGAAGTGTTCACCTCGGTGGCACGCATGGAGACAATCTGTCTCCTAACCTCACTTGCAGCTCAAAGAAAGTGGCACATGCATCAAATGGACGTAAACTCCACTTTCTTGAATGGAGTTCTCGAAGAAGAAGTTTATGTGGAGCAACTGCCGGGTTATGAAAAGAAAGGCGAAGAGGTAAAAGTGCTAAAGTTAAAGAAGGCACTATATGGCTTGAAGCAAGCCCCGAGGGCATGGAATGCAAGGATTGATGCCTATTTCAAGCAAAATGGATTCTTGCATTGCCCACATGAACATGCAATCTATGTGAAGAAAGAAGGCAACGACATATTGATCGTAGCCTTGTATGTTGATGATCTTGTTTTTGCAGGTAGCAACGATGGGATGCCTGCTGATTTCAAACACATCATGAAAAAGGAATTCGAGATGACTGATCTTGGACTCATGTCCTACTTTCTTGGTTTGGAGTTCAAACAAGGAGGGAACGGGATCTTTGTGTCACAAGAAGGCTATGCTAAAGATGTGTTGGGGCGTTTCGAGATGGGTGATTGCAAGCCCGTGAACACACTGGTGGCATGTGGATTAAAGTTATCCAAACACGAAGAAGGTGAGTTGGTTGATGCAACAATGTACAAAAGTGCAGTAGGGTGTCTACGATACCTAACATGCACCCGACCAGATCTTGTATATGGAGTTGGCTTAGTGAGCCGGTACATGGAGAGTCCAACCATGGAACATTGGATGGCGGTTAAGCGAATATTTCGTTACATCAAAGGTACTCTTTCCCTTGGCTTATTCTATTGAGAATGTGTTGACAAAGAGATACTCTATGGATATACTGATAGTGATTGGAGTGGGGATGTGGATGATAGAAAGAGTACCTCGGGCTTTGTTTTTTATGTTGGTGACACGGCTTTCTCATGGTCATCAAAGAAACAACCCATCGTCGCATTATCAACTTGCGAAGCCGAATATGTGGCGGCAAGTGCATGTGTGTGTCATGCAATATGGCTTAGAGAATTATTGAAAGAGCCATGTTCAAGCCAGACAAGTGCTACAAAGGTGTACATGGATAGCAAATCTGCTATCGAGCTGGCTAAAAATCCGGTCCATCACGAAAGGAGCAAAGACATCGACACAAGGTTTCATTTCATTCGTGAACATATGAAAGAAAAGGATGTCGACTTAGTACATGTGAGAAGTGAATATCAAGTGGCTGACATATTCACAAAAGCCCTTCCAATCCGTTTGTATGTGAAGTTGCGCAACCTACTTGGGATGGTGGATGGAAGAGGATTAAGTTCAAGGAGGAGTATTGAGAATTGAACTTAATCCTAGGTGACATCCTAGTCACTTGCCACATCACCTATGGAGGGTGAGTCATCTAGGAGTTGATGACTCAACAAGAAGGAAGGCAAAATGTTGTAGGAAAGGAAGAGACAAGGGACTCTTCATTTTTTCTATGATTTTCGTCCTATTTTATGATGCAATTTAAGTAGAGGTTGTAATGATCTTGAATGATCATCTTTATATAGTTTATGTTATGTTTGTGTTGTAGGGTAAGTTGAAGAGTCTTTGTAAGTGCCTATATAAGCACAAGAGTTCTCCATTTGTAATACAAGCCAAAAACAAATCAAGTCAAGTGAAGTCAAGTAAAGTCATAGAATGAGTGAAAAGAAGAAAGGAGAATGTAAGTGAGAAAGAAGAAAGAAAAGATGATTTTTTTGTTGCAAATCTCGTTTTTGCTTATGAGTGTTATGTAGTGAATTTTCTTCTTTCATTCGTATCCACCAATTGAGTAGATCAAAGTATGGATCTAGTGATGGCAATAGAAGGTTGTCAGCATGGAGAACAAGGCGAGCCAAAGCAGCCCACCAGGCGCGACTTTTGAACCGCCAATTGGCGGTTTGGGACCGCTGGTTGGCGGTCCATGTGCGTCTGGTGGAGGGAGGTTTTCTGGGGTGGCTTGTTCTGGTGCTCCCCGTCTTTCTCCCGCATCTAACATTGACCACGTTTTTGCATATATTAATAAGAGAATTTTTACTAATTAATTGCTGGATTTAATCCAGCTTGGTGAAACGTAGTTATGGGACGATGATGTGGCAAAATAAACAAGAGATCATGTGCAAAGTTGTTTGCGCATGATGTGGTTTAGTGGAGATGTAAACAAGGGATCATGTGTAAGTGGTTTGCACATGATGTGGGTTAGAGGAAATCCTATAAATAGGTCCATCATTCCTTCCTTGTTAATACTAATACAAAAAATTCTCTTTGTCCCTAACCACCCCATAATCTATCCGAAAATTCTCTTAATTATTCAAGTTTTTGGAGATTAAATTCTCAGGAGCTTTAGATGGGTTATTAGCTAGATTCTAACATTGATTTAGAGATTGATTGGCTAGCTTGTTTCTCTCTAATCTTGTTTAGAGTTTGGTGAACACTTAGAAGCGAATTAGCGGACGATTCAACGGGCAACACAACTCCGAATCTTCTTAAAGGTTTTAGAGAACATTTGTGTATGATCCTTTTCTATTTATTTTAGTATATATGTAGAATTACATGATATTAGAATAAATATAAAACAATGTACATGTGAAAATCGATCTTGTATGCATGTATAAAATTTAAAAAATATATACATAGATAAGGGCACGAAATCCAACACTAAAACCCTATGATGCCTCACCCCCTGAAGGAAAACCACGGTGCATCCTCATGACTCGAGGCAGGACCTAAATCATGTATATTTGATATCTTGATGCATCATGTTCAAGTCAATTTTGGGAAATTCTCTTTTACATTGCCTCAAAACGATCTTCCACACACTAAACACACGCAAAATCACAAAAAGATCTTTCGCAAACACATGATGTTTTGAAAGAAATGGAAAAATTAAATCACTAAGGCAAACAAAAGAAGACGAGTCACCCGAAGATCATGGCATAGTACATATATCAGTATTAAATGCATCACACTAACATAACCCTAATAACACAATCAAAGCAAACAAAAACAATTGGAAAGACTCAACTTCATTACGTACACATGTAAAACACCCTCCCACACTTACTTCATGCAGTGTCCTCAATGTATGCAAGCATGCTACTACATGTATTTATGCAAGAAAAGTTAGGATCTCACCAAACTTTGAAGCACAAAAGGAATTTTCGTGGTCATGTTGATGGATACAAATCTCAATATCCAAAACCTGTGAGATACTTAAGAATGAAGACAAATACGTTAAATAAATGGGGTGCAAATACTCATGGGTTGGCCCCCAACAATTAATGCTCATTCGTGGAGTCTTTTGTACACATTTTTATCTTTTTTTAAACACAAATAATTTTGTTGTTTTTCTCACCTTTTCACTTTTTATATGACTATGTACATCAATGGGCTCCCACCTTCGTTTGTCAAGGGTCATCGAATGGGAACTCGCCGTCTCTCGATCTCAAAATATACATGTATGGGCTCACAATATGAGAAACACAAGCCCTGTTGGTAGGTTCATGAACCAAGGTCAGTGAAAAAATATGGAAATAAATAGGTTTCCACATCATGATAAAGCTGAGAGTCATAACTATATACCGTCCTATCAAAATTTGGGTGTGCAAGGATGTTTTCATCCATACCAGATGACACCCTCAACTTATGCTGCAGATGGCTAAGTCCCAGACCATTTGATGCCTGTTGAAAATGAGCGAGTTGGGAGGCATGAATGAAAGGTGAATCCACGTCAGGTTGTTTGAATTGTAGGGTATGACGTGATTGATTTTTGACCCACATTAGGTCCTCAACAAATATAGAATTAAGAACAGGTGGCCTGGAGGCCACAAAAATGGTATCTTGTGGCTCAATGGCCACATAATAAAAAGGAAGTGGCTCAAAGGCCACAAGATCACATGATACGACACTTTCTTATGCCAACACATCTGAAACATCTTTACCACCTTTAGGATCGCCATTGAATAACTCTCTGAAATATTTCCAGGTACCTTCAACTTCAATTTCATCTGTGTCTGGATAATATTGACCTCTACAGGGTCGTCGAAGGAACTAGGTTTCTTCCCAATGGTGAAAATATTGAAATCAACACCCTTACTTACCTCATGTAAAACACATCAAACCATTGCGACAATTGATTAAGACATTGGAAGTTGCCAGAAATGGTCGCCCCAGAATAACAAGAATTTGTCCAAGTGGGTTTGACACAAGTTTAGTATCCAAAATGAAGAAATCGATAGGATTACTGAACTCACCTACCTTCATCAAGATGATTTCCACCACTCCCCTCAGTCTCTTCATTGACCAATTATCTAGTTGAAGATAATTAGTTTTTATTTGTTTGAGGTCTGCGAGACCAAGGTTGATGTAGACCAAATACGGCAAAAGATTGACTGATACAACACCTAAGTCCAACAAAGCTCTATGTATTATTGGCACATCACTAATCACACAAAAATATAAGAACAATCAGGGTCCTTATATTTGACTTGTGTAGGTTGTGCCAACAACGTACTCACGTTTGCCACAAGAAAAACTTTCTTGGGAACATTGGTTTTTTGCTCCTTGTTGTATAAGTACCTTGGGAACCTTAGCGTAAGTTGGCATCTGTTGAATAACCTCCAACAAAGGAATGTTTAGCTTAACTTGCTAGAAGATCTCAAGCATCTAGTCGTGTTGGTCAGAAGTTTTCTTTTTTAGGCGCTTAGGGAACGACACCTTCGGGGCATATAGATAATTCAAGGAACATCAGGATATGGTTCCTTAGTAACATGTGTGGGGACCTCAGCTGGACCCATGGAAACATAGTTTTACGAAGGAACCTCAGGGTCTAGCTACTTCAAAACATGATAAGGCATGGGAACCTCAGGGTTTAGCCCCTTGTCAAAATAAATGTGGAAGGAACCTTAGGATTCAGCTCCTTCCCAAAAGTATTTGTTGAGGAAACCTTAAGATCCGACTTCCTCATAGATGTGAGTGTAATTGTAGGTCTCGCAACCTTCGTAGATTGTGATTGCAAGGAAGGAAACCCAATTTGGTTGTCTATCTCCTTACCAAACCTTGAAGTATGAATGACATTGATATGGTGGGTCGGTTTAGAAGCAACTCGCGGTATTGGTGGCCTTCCTTGAGATTGGTTGCCCTGGGGATTGACCACGTAATGCACCCTTCTCTCATTTATGTAACTATTGTGCTAACTGACTCACTTACATTTCTAATGCTTTGAAAGAGTTGTTGTTGTTGGATACAAGCATCGTTTGAATGGTCTACATGAATGATTGAAGGGTTTGTTCCAAAGCCGACATCTGAGCGTCATTTTGATTTTGGGATGGAGTCTAGTTTCGATAACTTGAAGATGATGCATGGTTGGGTGATGTGTATGTGGTTGAGATCATTGATGTGGGGTTTGGTAGGTCGCCACTGGGCGTAAAAGGGTTATAGTGTGGGGGGTGAAGGTTGAACATACGAGCTCATACATTGACCTCCACTAAGCCCCCAAGAGAAGTTAGAGTGATTTCGCAATCCCAGGTTATATGAGTAACGATAAGGGTCATTACGAGGTTGTTGTTGGTACATCGCATTTGCATGGTCAACATCACTTGAAGTCTGTGCACACTCCAAGTCGATGTGTCCCATAAGTACACACCACTACTGTAGAAAGGGGAAGATACGTCGGATATACATCTTCCCTAACCCGACGTCTATCTATGTGTCGATATACCTAGGCGTCGGTCACTGAACGCCCAATGTCTATTCCTAACAAATAGACGTCGGTCGTAAGCTAACAACTGACGTCTAGTCTTAACAAATAGACGTCTATAGTAAGATACGACTGACATCTATATCCTTCGAATTAAGGAATACGTGTCGCATTAGCCTAATAACCGATGTCTACCCCTTACCAGATTAAAAAAATACTAAATGGAACAATCATACAATCCTGCACAACAAACACATTCATCCTGCAAAAGAAACACATTCACCCTGCACAACACATTCATCCAATGAGCATACACAATCATTCATCCACAAATCATACATACACAAACACTTGACATTCATTCACAAAGATGTTTGATTATATTAAAGTAAAAATATTATCCAATAACATGTTGGTTATACAAAGAAACAAGTTTAATAAAATTGCATGTTTAATTACAAAGAATGTGATTCATGATATAAGAACTTGTTAGTTCATTAACAAGTTGGTAAAAAAATTACGTGTTTGTTTAAGCATTTTAATAACCGCAAGTGCACAACCACGATGAAGTGGTGGAAAGTACGGGTCAATCCACGGGGAGGTGAGTAGCCTCTGGTTTGTCAGAAATCAAGTGGCGAAAAAGGGGAAAGAGATTTGATTATGCCAAGCTAAACTTGTAAGTAAGAAATGCGAAAGAAAGCAACTAAATATTGGAAATTAGGAAGAGAAACCCCTAAGGGGTGGAGTGTGAGCACATATGAAGTGAAATAAGTGATGAATGATGCATGTAAGCATGTATGTGTGTGTCGTGTGTGTGTGTTTTCATGCATATGAAATGTCTAAAGATGTGGCACAAACTATCCATCCATTAACACAACGTATCAGCAATTACTACTTGATTATCATAAGACTAGGCTCAGCATGAGAAGTGTCTAAAGATATGGCAAGACTCATCAAATACCATAAAATCATGTGAAGAACAAAGCTAAGCATGAGAGGTGTCTAAATCTTATGGCAAAACCCATCACAACAAAGTTTTTTCAATCAAGCAACCACAAATACAAACACTTAACTAACATGTAGCATATTCAACAGGAATTTTTATCAATAAACATGAGGAAACTAAGCATGGAAGGTGTCTAAATATTATGGCAAAACCCATTAAAATCCCCAAACATGTAGATGATTAAAATACCCCCAACGAACATACAAACATGCAAGTTTACACAATCCAAAATTCATCAGACATCCAAACATCACAACATATATGTAACTACTCACTAAGGGGGATGTAACTACTCACTAATCATTAACCTAAGTATTATATTAAAAGGGGAAAACATATGAACTAAGTCTAAGATTAATGAATCGAAATTAAGCTAAGCATGCAAGAAGATAAAAGAGACAACATTAAACTAACAAAAAATTCTTTTATTAAATGGCTCACATTACAAGTAGCATCTCCCTACTTGAGTTTTAGCTTCATGGTTTGACTCTAAGTAGAGGGATTGACCACTAAGCAATGGGTAAATACAAAGGAGGAAGAAGAGTTCTATTTATAGTCATAGAAAAAGGTAACTGAGAATAATCCCCTGGTATGGGACTAAACACATACTATAAATTGACATACAACAACATAATCGAAGACCCGACTAAACCGTGAATAGTTTGGACACATTTGGACCGCCAATTGGTGGTCTGGGACAACCAATTGGCGGTCATGATGTCTTTGATGGAGTCTGGATTTTTGCAATTTGTTGCTCGCTTGATTTCTTGATGTTTTATGAACCAGATTTGGTTGTTGATGTTTGGGCCCAGATATAATTGCCAAAATACTCCTCATGATGGTGTCGAGCTTCTTGATTTGCTCATTGATCCTTTTGGTCTATATCTGGGTCCTTCTCTCTTGCATCTCAGTCCATAAGTCCTGCAATTCAGTCTTTTTCCTTGCTTTTAACTCCTTTTTTAGCATTTTCTTCTCAAACCTATTTATTCCTGAAACTTAAACATAAAACTCGTTACGTAGCATTGCTTAGGCTGAGAATATAGGATATAGGACACAAATATGTGCATGATATGATGTCAATCAGCGTCCCTCGCTCGCGAGTATCATCGAGCTCCTGTTACAAGTAGGGATTGCTATTCTTTTGGAAGACCAATGAAAATAAAAGTACACAATATTAATACGAGTACTCAATATTAAAGAATGAAACTATAATAGTAATATTACCTCAGATAGGGCTACGTTTTGTGGTGCAATTTCGATAATTTCTTCCATATATCTCATAACGTAGTAACCACATTTTGTATTGCCAATCTGCTTGCGGTACTACAAAGATATAAATTAGCTAAAATACGTTCCATTACTTAACAAAATTAACAAAAATGGGAGAAAGTACTTACTCCCATTCCATGCTAGGTTACTCCCACAATTTTGGTTCTTCTTATTTCACCTAACACTTTGTAAACCTTTATTGTCCTGAGTAGCACAAGTTATTCAACAAGAAGTCGATAATACTAATAAAAATACACAAATTACAAATAAGATGATTAAAACGAACATACAATTAAACAAGTTTCTTTATTCATTCCCTTGGTTTAGTCGACCCTAAAGGATTAAACCAATATGCTGAACTAGTTTGGGGGCATAGAACGACAAACATCCATTGTGCTTTGTTTATATATATAATTAGAAGTTTATTACAAAATCAAATTCTAATTACATTGAATTAACAAATTACCTATCATGATAAGGGAGCATATAATATTGCCTGCCCTATTCTTTCATAAGACCCTCAAGCTCACCTGATTTATCGTCATTTCCGTATATAAAAGTAGATGGACACACAAATCCAAATACTTGATCACTAGGGAAGACTGACCTTCTGGCGTCATAAAGGTGTCTACAAGAGTAAAAATTACATTATGTTGTAATTAAGATACAATTATTCAATACATTTCATCTTAAACACAAGAAAACACTTACTTCACTGCACGTCGATAATTTTCATGCACAATTGATCCATCGCCAAGAACTACATAACATTCTCTTTAGCGATGTATAAATCCGAAAGGGAAACCCTTTAACCCCCTCCTCCAAATGCGAGGTAGTTAAGGCTTGTGATTCCATAACTACCATTAAGTGATACAACATTTTCACCTATTTGGTAGCAAATTAATGTTGATCGGAAGTTGGTTGTTTGACCCTTTGCTCCAGGGGTTTGAAACCTTACCGATATATATACAAACGTTAAAAATACAATTATTAACAAAATTTAAATTTATTTGTTTTCAAAATTAAAGTATACCTTATGTGTGTCATTTAACTCTACTAAATGACGAGGCGACCTCAGGAACGCACTGATAGCTTCACCAAGGGTAACAACCTCTGTTGGCTTTTTAGCCTTAATCCGTATTTTGATGATTTAATCAACCTAATCTAAATCACAATCAAATGTAGTGTAGCACACATAATGCATAGAAGATATATTGTATTGTTCTAACATCTATAGGTTATCAAGACTCAAGAAGTATGTATTTTAAGTCAAGGCATGTAATCAAAGGTATTTGAAGACATGTAATTTTACTTTATTTTGAGTCTTATGAACTTATGTAATCTTGAGCATACAAGGGTTAAAACTTACTCTCATACATACTAGGTTCCTTGTAGAAGTCACACACAAAATTTCACATCAGTTAGACTTCAATAGATCACTCAAACTTAGACTGGAAAATCACCAAAACCTAAACCAAACATGTCTATGAAAAATGGTCAACCAAACCTAGCTCTCTGTTCGATCGTTTCAACCAATTAACCTACAATGATTATACCTAACTCCTCCGGTTGACCGCTTGAACCGTTGCGGTCGACTGTTTCCTTATTTTCATATGGCAGTTATACTTGTTGTATTCTTCCAAAGGTCATATTCATATAAATTCATCCTACCCCTAAAATACAATTGGCCACCAGTCGAACGATGACCTAAAAGAGGTTGACCGGATGAACACTTTTCTTGAGCCAAAGAGTGCTTGTTATTTTCGGTTGAACGAATCGATATCTAGTGTTCAATTGATTACCTTTTCCCTGGCCAAAATCCCCAAGAATGGTCGACCGTCCCATACTTTTGGTTTGACCGTTCACTTAAGTCAACTTAGGTTATAGCCTAGTAGGTTCGATCGATGCTATTGTGCTTTGAACGTTTCCTTATACTTAGGGAAACGGTCGACCGTTGAGGGACTGTTTTGCTGAATCTTGATTTTTGTTTGTGTGTTCTTCACACCAATTAATCAATTCTTCCCCATTGGCTAGAAAACTTTAGGAGCTTATAAATAGAGGTCAAAACACATTGTTTAGACAACTCTCACACTTTCAATTGTCATACATTAGAGAGAAGTCTTCCAATCCTCAAAGCCCTAAATCATACACTCCAAGCCTTAAACTGCAACATCTTTGATCATTTCAATATCATACTCAAAGTGTGCTCAAGCTAGAGAGTGTTGTTCCACTCAACTTCTTTATTCAAAAGAGTAAAGGCTCCGATGGAAGCCCGAAGCATCATTCTCGGATTTTGAGAAGAGGATTCCAAGCTAGGCGAGGGTTGTTTGCTAGCTTGAAGATGTAAATGCATTGTCTCCCTGCCCGGAACGGGGAGCGGATAGGGAAGACGTGAGCAGAGCTCGAAATATCGAGCGGAGCTTGCAAGAGAGGACGTAGGCGGGTGGCCGAACCTCTGTAAAATCCTTGAAGGGAATGTGTTCTAAAAGTTTTACTTTTAAATGTCAATTATTATGAATTGAATGAGAAATCATTTTGTTCCTTGTTTATGTTATTCGTCTTTTAGAAGTGTTAAGGAAGAGGCTCTTGGTCCTTAACCGTAGAGCTCTAAAAGATAATGGTTTACATAAAACAAAAGATATTCACAATCATGGTAATAAACATGGGACATTTATTACCGAGTTAAGATTGTCATGTTGGTCATAGATCATTGTAGCTCTACAACTGAGTGACAACACGGGTACGCAAAAGAGAAAAATATTACTTTTGTATACCGAATTGACCTAACAAGTAAAATATTATAGAAATGTGTTTCTGTGTCATTAATATTTTACTGTGTCCTTTGTCCTTTGATATGAGACTTATATCCGATCACTTAAGAAATGCTTGATTAGACTAGTGTCTTGAGCTATCGATAAGTGTAGTGTAAAGGCATTGGTTGGTTAAGTATGACTTTTGTTGGAGAAGATAGTTAGTCAAAAAATTATCATTGCCCCTCTTAATTGAGTGATGATATTACTGGGCCCCTTGATAAAACAAAGTTATAATGTGCACAATGTGATTTGAGTTAAGTCACATATTTATAACTAGCTTAAAGAGATCAAGAAATGAATACTAAGACAAAGATGACACAATACTACTTTGTGTGTATTCTTAATAAAATGAGGCAAGGGACGGACACAAGTGGTGCACTCCATCACTAAATGGATCGGGTTTTGGTTCGAGTGGAATTAAGACATCTAACTAATTGGGGGCTATAATGTGTAGCTAGATACCGCTTATAGCTTGTGATATTAAGTTCTTAATATCACTGCCAACTTAGTTTAGATCCTCCCATAGGTCACACCACAAAACTGGGAAACAAGAAATAGGGATTTTGAGTTCATATGATGTGTCGGGTTTCATGTAGAAAATATGACACATGTGGTGAACAAGCAAAATCAAAATTATGTTGTGATTAATAACATAATTAGAATCTAAATTAAATTCATATGTGATGTAAATATTATGGGGTGTAATAATTAATCATTACATAGGATAATATGTTACATAAGTTGTGAATTTACTACTAATCCCGAAATGTCAAATTTTGTAGGGGTTAAACCGAAATTTGACAAGTCTGCATAACAGTGCTCAAACGGTCGACCGAACAACAGTAAACGGTCGACCGATCGGTGCACGATCGATGATGAGAATTTAATTTATACCGCAAGTGCACGGCGTCAATGAAGACGTGACAAGTACGGGTCGAACACAAGGAGGGAGAGATATTGTTATTTTTGTGATTTTCGATTTAGGAAAGAAAGAGAGAGAAATAAGTTTGGTTTGAGATTTTTGGATTTTTAATTTCTAAAGCATGGAATCAAAACTAAAACTAAAGAGAAAACAAATATGGATGAGAGTCCAGCGGGTGGAGGTTTAGATGTCGGGTTTTGTTTAGAGAAATCTGAAACTTATAATAAATCACATTAGTTATAAAGCATTACATGATAAATGATTTAACATAAACTCAAGTAATCAAAATATACTAATACGAAATTAAAATAATAACATCATTCTCTTCTCATCACCCTAAATCCATCACCCCACCCTTTTGAGAGAGTTAGAAACTCATAGATGGAGGGAAGGAGAAGGGGTCGTAGAGAAACTATAAAAGAAAACAAAAAAAACACAAAATAAAAGACCAGAATTTTATTGCTAAAGAGAAGAACGTCTTTACAACATAATTTCGTGGCTATTTATAGCCGATACATGGGATCCAAGTATGAAATAGGAAAGTACACGCGTCAACACGCAACTGGTAAAAATTTGAGCACACGGATCGACTTTTGTGCGGCGGAATCGCCGCAATTTGTACATGGGGTGCGGCGGAATCACTACCTTTTTTGCTCCGATTCGATCCGGATTTTTCTTGCGTGTTTATGGTATGATTTAAATGTCCTTTGCGCGTCTGGATTGATTTCTTTCCTTTCTTTTGAGCTCCAAATTTATTTCTTCATATATTTGGAGATCCAAATTGATTTTTCTTTAGAACTTCTCCAAAATAATATTTTGGTACTTTAATTTGCAGTTGGGTACTCGGCTTTTTTGCAATTAAGTCCCTGACTACTTTTGTGCTTGGATGGACTTCCATTTGAAACCCGATAATCTTGACTTGGTCTTTATGATAGAAATGAGTCTCTTGCACGCGTTTATGCTCGGGATATGGGTAATTTGCATTCAGGTCCCTGTATTCTGTAAATAAGACTAAACACATACCTTAGTAGCATTTATTGATATAAAATTAATCTAAATGAAAGACATATGATGCAATGTATGCAATGCATCAGTCGACCGGACACGTCTCGACCGATAACAGGGAATTTTTGTTTGTTCGGAACGGTCGACCGAATCTATCGGTCGGTCGACCGAACATTGCGATGAATATTTTGTTGTTGCGAACGATCGACCGAATGTAGAACGGTCGACCGAAACTTGGTTCGAGAGGTCGACCGAACCTCCAAACGGTTGACCGGTCCAGACGGTTTTCTGCAGAATTAATTTAAGAATTAATTAGATCATGCATGGAATTGGTCCATAATTAATTTAATTCGTGGCTAAGATTATTTGTTAGCAAATAATGGATGGTTAGATGGAAGTTTGCATGAAATCATGGGCAAGGGGTTGCACATGAATAGGTAATTTGGAGAGAACTTATAAATACAAGTTTATCTCATTACCTCAATAAGCTAATTCATTATTTTCTTGTGCAAACTTCTCTCTCCATAATTCTCCACGAAATTTCATTAATTCTTGAGTTTAGTTTTAGTTTTCAAGAGATCTTCTTCTTAAGGGAACTAAAGAGGGGTTAGTAATTAGATTCTAAACCCTATTGGAGATTGAGAGACTAACTTTTCTCTCTCCAATCTTGTTTAGAGTTTGATGAATACTCGGAGGCAATCCACCAGGCGATTCGACCGGCAACGCGACTCCGGATCTTCAAGAGGTTTTAGAGAACCTCTAGGTATGATCCTCTTTGCAATTGTTTGTTTGTTCTAATGCATGTTAAATAGTTAGGACAAACAAATGCATGTCTATATGAAAATCGAAGAAAATATGAATGTTTCGATCCTATGTGTTTATAAAATCTCGAAAAATAAATACATATAATAGGGCACGAAATCCAACAATCCTCATGTCCATTTGTGGTTTGCTTGTTTCTTCCCTTCTTGTTTAAATTCATTTCCACTTCATCGATTGTTTAAGTGAGTACGAATTAAGAGTAATTTGATTAGACATTAAGTAGGCCATTACGATCCTAACAACCTCTTCTTTGGGAATTGACACCGAAGCACCAACATCTAAGCATCTCCCCACTGCAACCTTCTCCATCTTCCACCTCTTTGAAGTGGTGTTCAGAGATGTTATAAAATTTGTCGTGTCCCACCAATCTTCGATCAGGGTCTTCAACAAATAGACAACATCTAGATTCATCCTCAAATTTACCAAACGAGGGACCGCCTACTAGGGCCAATTCTCGAGAATGAGCCATGAAATCAGATTGTCGGTCGGGGTTGACCACTGGTTGCACTGGAGGAGTGGTCACCGGGGAAGAAGCGGTCCTACGACGGGTAGGAGAAATAGGCTAATCGTGATCGAATCTCTCCATAACAAGTTGCAATTTATTTTGCAAATCTAAAATTTGTTGCTCGCATTTGATATAAACTGTCGACGAACTTCACCGATTAGTCTTTCCATAATATTGTCGCAGTCCAACCCTACTACCTACCCTCGTACACGACCGAGATGTTCGTCATTTCCCAAGGCTTCGCGTGGAATATCATTTCGACCATCTGAAACAAATTCTCCTTGGGATTCTCTCAACTTCAGAGAGTCCTAAAGTTTAAAGAAAATTGTTACAAACAATTGAAAAATATAAAATTACTGAGTGTGATTTAATAACATACAAGTGATACAACTTACTATCTTCGAGCCAATCGCTAGCGACTCGTCTATGTCGTACTCCCCTTTGGAGTTTACCTTCGCTCTCTTCCAAGAATCACATTGAGCAACAGGAGAAGGAGACAAGTTGCTTGCTTGCTCCTCACTCATACCAGAGTCAATTACCTGTTGTTTCTTCATGGCCATTTTTCAGCCATCATTTGTCTTCTAATTTTTGGTACCCCGATCGAGACATACGATGGAGATACTTGTTATAAGATCTACGCTCTTGGTTTTTTGCTCGGAGGGCCTATAACCAATTTTATTAGATTATCATTTAAAGCAATAACTTAATAATCACATGGATTTTTGTCCCATGTATTCGGAGTGATGAAGTATAGTAATCGCATAGATTTTTGTCCTGATAGTCTCCGAATATGTACTTGTTGGTTAACTTTATCTTGAAGTCCCTCCAATGGACCGACATATATGTCATCCACTTTTTCTTTAATTTGTCAGTGGATGGGAACTCAAAATTTGCCTATAACACGTTAACATTTTCAATTTCTATAAATTAAAAGTTTGACTAAAACTAAAGAACATTATAATGGACTCATTAACTGCACGTCATCCTAGATTATGTCTTTCAACTTCTCATCAACATCTGCCCAACTCGATAAACAAATGTCAATTTCGGACCTCGCTGGGCTCCCCAGATAACTATACCGGTTATCAGACATCATTCCTATCGGCTCAAGACGGCCATCAAACTAGATTGGAAGTCTACCGTCTCTATTCCTTTTCCCCACGAATTCGTTCACGAGTGTAGGACCTCGTGAACTGTTGGTCTTCGAGACCTCATACTCTAATGGAGTGAGTTTCTTTTTTGGAGCCATGATACTATAGAAAGTAAAATCAAGACATTAACAAGTAAAACCAAGACATTAAATGATTATTATAATGTTCTATAAGACATTTTGCACCTTTACGATTTCTTTTTTGTCAACGGATTTTCAATTCATATACCTTCACTATGGTCATCTCTAAATCAAGTCTCATCATTGGACTCATTCTGAGCCCATCAACACCCAACCCCAAAATCTCCAAAATTCGGAATTGGACCTCACAGTTGACCACATACCTGATTCCTTGAAGCAAACTCTCCTTACGTTCATGGAAACCAATCAACAATCCATGCAAAATATGTCAATGCAAGTGAGTCAGATGACACAACAATTACGTGAACGTGAGGAGGGTAACTTTTCTTGTCAACATGAGGATTTATCTTCTGATATCGAACCACCACCACATCCGCAAATTCAAAGCACAATCTTCCAAAGTCAAACTCCTAGTCTGTCTGAGGGACTTGGGATTTCAATTCATGATCACTTAGTGGAGGATTTGATTCAAATTGAGAATAACATGGACCAGCTTCATTATGAGTCGGCACAGGATTGTGCCTTATCTTTTTGTCCCTCGGCCGTTGAGCCACATGATCTTTATGTTGTGCCTCTTAAGGACTCACCTCTGGTGGATCAAGAGCTCTCTAGTACCCTTAATTTCAAACGACCTGATGAGAGTTTGCTTCTCACTATTGTTCCTGATCAACTTGGAAATGATAGGACATGAAACAACTACATCGTCAATTAGGGTATTGGGAGTTCCTTAGAGGATACCTTGGGTAAGAGACCCACCTTTTGTTCGCCTGGTGAGTCGGACATGTATAACGAGGTTCTTGACCTTGTTCCACCCACCAGTGTGTTGGTTGGAGAGTTTGGATTGACGATCATAACTTCAATTCTGCAACGGGAGGAACTTTTCTTCCGTTGAACATCATGTCCAAAACTCTTGAGAAGTTGAAGCTCTTTCAGTTTGATCATTTGAATGAGACGTCTTTGCGTCTAATTCATGAACCTCTCCTTCCATCTTGTGATCTTTGTGAGGGGGCCCACACATGTGTATTTTGGCCCCACGTGGTGTCATGTTCCTATTCCAAGTGCATGGACCCACGTTTGAGGTTCCCATTTGATGTCCTTTGACAAATGAAGGTGGGAACTTATTTTTGTACATAGTTATATTTCAAAAAAAAGAAGAAGAAAAAGAAGAAGAAAGAAGACTCCATGAGTGAGCACAACTTGTTGTGGGCTCCAACCCCTGTGTATTTGGGCCCCATTTCTTTCACGGATTTTTCTCCCTTCTTTAGCATCTCACTGGTTTTGAGGGAAATTTGGGTTTGTGTCCATCAACATGACCATGGAAATTTCCTTGTGCTTCACGTTGGTGAGATCTTTTCTTTTTCATGCAAAAGTCCATGTAGTATCATGCTCACATTCATTGAGGACAATGCATGAAGTAAGAGTGTGGGGGGGGTGTTTTGCGTGTGTACATAGTCGAGTCTTTCTCCTTTTGTTTTATTCTCTTTTGTTTGCATTGCTAGGGTCGTGCTAGTGTGTTGCATTTAATATCGATATATCTGCTTGCCATGATACATGGGTGACTTGTCCTCTTTTTCTTGCCTAGCGCTTTAAAATTTTCATTTCTTTCAAAAAACTTCTTATGTTTGCGAAAGAAAATGTTTTGTGGGTTTTGCGTGTGTTTAGCATGTGCAAAACCGTTGAGAGGCAATGTAAAAAGAAAGCTCCCAAAAATTGTCTTGAACATGATGCATTAGGATATCTAGTATATCGGCTTTAGGTCTTATCAAGTCGTAAGGATGCACCCCGGTTCTCCCTTGGGGGGCAAGTAATCATAGGGTTTCAGTACTCAAACAAATTAAAGAAGTCCACCCTGAACCTAGTGAGTCAAGTAATTTGTGTTTGTTTGTATAAGGAAGTTTTTTTGTAGTCAGGGACCCTTTAAATCTTGTTGTGAAACTTTGAGTGTAGGGGTTTTGGTTCCCATGTAGATAATAAATAAGTGGTCTTCTCTTTTCTCGCACGACTCCTATCACTCGGGAAATTAGGTCAGAAGGGACTTAGTTCCTGGTGCTTTCGAGTCATGTGACTTGGGATGCACCGACTGAACTCCCGTTACACGGGTGGTAGGGATCGCCCTATGTGGAGATTTGGGGGAAGGTGCACACAATAGTGTAAGTCCTCACAGGCAATGATGCACGAAATGCAACCCTGGGAGAATTGATTGAACGTTTTAAAATAACCGCAAGTGCACGACCTCGTTGAAGCTGTGGCAAATATGGGTCGATCCCCAGGGAGGTGTGTTGACTTTGGTTTGTTCGAAGGCGAGTGGGAAACAAAGGTGAGAAAGATTGATTAAACTAAACTACACTAAACTAGTAGCAACAAGGAAGGAAATGAAAGTACAAAACGAACTAAAACTAAACGACTAATAAAATAAGATAGAAATCAGGAATGGAAAACCCGTAAGGGGTGGAGTGTGTGTACACATGAAATAAGTGTGGTGAATAATACAATAACCTCAAGTGTAGTTAGTGATTTTTAATGCATAAGAAGTACCTAATGGAAAGACCTATCATTCAAAATACTAACCTAGGTGATTAATATGAGCATGACAAGTTTGTTATTAATAACATAAACAAGCATGGAATGTACCTAAATATTATGGCAGAAACCATGAAGTAAGAGTTCTTATTTATTCAAATAAGCATACTAACATTTCTCACATACAACAATGTTAGGCATTCATACCATCTACATAACATGTATAGACATCTACTCCACCCCCAAAGGGGGATGGATCTACTCACACATATTTAAACTAACATTTGTACTAAGGAAAGAAAACATGCTTAAACTAATTACATAGTCGAGTCTTTTTTTCCTTTGGTAAGCATACTAACATTTATTCAAATAAGCATACTAACATTTCTCACATACAACAATGTTAGGCATTCATATCATCTACATAACATGTATAGACATCTACTCCACCCCCAAAGGGGGATGGAACTACTCACACATATTTAAACTAACATTTGTACTAAGGAAAGAAAACATGCTTAAACTAATTACATAGTCGAGTCTTTTTTTCCTTTGATTTTGTTTTCTTTTGTGTGCATTGTTAGGGTCATGTTAGTGTGCTGCATTTAATATCGATATATCTGCTTGTCATGATCCTTGGGTGACTTGTCTTCTTTTGCTTGCCTAGTGCTTTAAAAATTTCACATTTCTTTCAAAATCTTCATGTGTTTGCGACATAAAATGTTTTGTGGGTTTTGCGAGTGTTTAGCATATGCAAAACTGTTGAGAGGCAAAGTAAAAAAAAAGCTCCCAAAATTGTCTTGAACTTGATGCATTAGGATATCTAGTACAATGGCTTTAGGACTTATGTAGTCGTTAGGATGCACCCCGATCTTCCCTCGGGGGGCGAGTAATCATAGGGTTTCAGTACTCGAACAAATAAAGAAGTCCACCCTGAACCTAGTGAGTCGAATAATTCATGTATGTTAATATAAGGAAGTTTGTTGTAGTCAAGGACTCTTTTACTCCTGTTGTGAAACATTAAGTGTAGGGGTTTTGGTTCATGTGTAAATAAGAAATAAGTGAGTATGTGTTCTTTTTTCTCGCACGACTCCTATCACTCGGGAAATTAGGTATGAAGGGACTTTGTGCCTGGTGCTTTTGAGTCATCTGACATGGGATGCACCGACCGAACTCCTGTTACACGGGTGGTAGGGATTGCCCCATGTGGAGATTTGGGGAAAGGTGTGCGTGATAGTGTAAGTCCTCATAGGCAATGATGCACAAAACCTGACCCTGGGAGAATTACACACCAACTAGTAAAAAAACAGAAAAAAGAAGAAAAGTAGAAAAATAAAAAGGAAACAAAAATGGTAATGCAAATAAGAACCTTAATGGACTTTACACTTTGTATCACTTGAGGATGTTAAGGTTGTCAATGTCTTTCACTTAAGTCCTTAATTAACTTGCATGAATGAATCATTAGGCTAGGTGTGTGGACTGGATACATGTATAGTGTCGTCCCGTAGGATTACCGTGTCCAATGATCGACAAAAATGAGTCCATCGAGTCGAGTTTCTAGATTGAATAATGCATTTATGTTCGGATTTTGTGGGTATATCCGCTGAAAACCCTCACGAGACAATACTCCTCCTCCTTGACGACATAGAGGTTTAACGGCTTGTTGCACGTGCTAAGTGCAACCGTGATTCCTACGAAAGTGAGTTAGGATTTCCTTGTTTTTTGTATGCTTTTCCTTTCTTTCATTTTTCCTTTTCTTTGTTTTGCTCAAGACTAGCAAAAGTTAGGTGTGGGGGTATTTGATTGAAATCATTTCATGCATTCATTGGTGTTTTATATCCATTATCTTAAACCTAAACAATGCTACGTAACAAGTTTTATGTTTAAGTTTCAAGAATAACAAGTTTGAGAAGAAGAGACTAAAAAAGGACATAAAAGTAAGAAAAAAGACTTAATTGTAAGACTTGTGGACTGAGGTGCAAGAGAGAAGAACCTGGATGTAAAGCCAAAAGGACTAATGAGGAAATGAAGAAGCTCCACACCATTATGAGGAGTATTTTGGCAATTAGATTCGGGCCCAAACATCAACAACCAAACCGGGTTCATCAAACATCAAGAAATCAAGCCAGAAACGAACCACCTAAATCCAGACTCAATCCAAGCAATCTGGACTGCCAATTGGCGGTCTAACTTGATCCAAATGTTCCATGGTTGAGTCAGGTCGTGTATTATGTTGTTTTATGTCCATTTATAGTATGCGTTTAGTTCCATATCGGGGGATTGTCCCGACTAACTTTTTCTAGCACTATAAATAGAACTCTTCATTCCCCTTTGTATTCACCCATTGCTTGGTGGAATTCTCTCTACTTGGAGTAAAAGCCTTGAAGAAAAAACTCAAGGTGGAGAGGAATGACACTTACAATGTGAGTCATGTTAATAAAATATTTTTTCTTAGTTTCTTTTAATAGTGTCTTGTATTTTAATTCTTGCATGCTTCTTTAGTTTAATTTCCTTTCAATTAGCTTCTTTAATATTTCTCGCTTGCTTAGTTTAATTTCCTTTCAGTAGAATGTTTCATTTTGTTACTGTAGGTTGTAGTGTAATGATTCGTGAGTTGTTCCATCCCCATTTGGTGGGTGGAGAAATATGTGATGTAATTATGTGATGTATTAGGTGTGTGTTATCTTAATCCTTTAAGCCTTACATGATTTCCATAACCATCTAATGAGATTTCACTCTTGTCTTTGATATGCTAATGCTCTTGAATGAAGCTTAGCATATGCTTAGACTAGTAGACCTATTTTATGGGGAATGATGAGGTGAGGATATGGATGGAATTAATAAAGGAAACATGACTTGTAGTTGCATGTACTCTTGTTGCCCTTACCTTGGTTGATGTCTTGAATGTTTTAATGATTGTGTCAATCTTATTTCATGTGGAGGCATAATGGGGTTTAGTCTTTATACATGAGTTCATTTAGCTTCATTCCAATTAATTGTCTTGTATGTTTTAATGATATTGTGTTATCTTATTTCATGTGGAGGCAAAGGTTGATTTAGTTTTATGATTTTCATGCACTACATGTTGTGATGAGCATAATTGAACACATACACATATCTTTGTATTCACATTCATTCTCTACCCCCATACGGGGTTTAGTTTTATTGTGTATTTCCAATGCCTTTCGCATTTTAGTATAGTTTAGGTCATAACTCCTTTCTCTCCCACAAGCCTTCGAACCAACTAAAGTTGACAGATCTCCCTGTGGATCGACCTGTATATTCCACCGCTACAACGCGGTCATGCACTTGCGGTTAATTATAACTAAATCCATCAAAAAACCCTAAGGGGTGGAGTGTGTGTACACATAAAATAAGTGTGCTGAATGCAAACAATAAGCTCAAGTGTAGTTAATGTTTGTTAATGCAAAAGAAGTACCTAATGGCAAGACCTATCATTCAAAGCACTAACCTAGGTGATTAATATGAGCATGACAAGTTTGCTATTAAGAACATAAACAAACATGGAATGTACCTAAACATTATGGCAGAAACCATCAAGTAAGAGTTCTTATTAATTCAAACAAGCATACTACCATTTCTCACATACAACAATGTTAAGCATTCATACCATCTACATAACATGTATAGACATCTACTCCACCCCCAAAGGGGGATGGAACTACTCACACATATTTAAACTAACATTTATACTAAGGAAAGAAAACATGCTTCAACTAATTATAAGAAGACTAAAACAAACATGTTAACTAAGTATGCAAGAATTGAAAAGAGGGAATATTAAGAAAACTTAACAAAACATCTATTATTACTCACTCAATTACAAGTAGCCTTTTTCCACAAGGGTTTTTGCTTCAAGGCTTTTACTCCTAGTAGAGGGGATGACCACTAAGAGAGAGATGAGATACAAAGGAGGAGGAAGAGTTCTATTTATAGCCACAGAAAAAAGGTAATCCGGGACAATCCCCCGGTAGGGGACTAATACAATACCAAAAATAGACATAACACACAATTATGCATGACCTGACTAAACCGCATCGCATCCGTAGCAACCCAGACCGCCTCAGCGGTCTACAAGGTTTGGATCCGGTCTGGATTTTGTGTGGGCTTTCCTGGATGACTTTCTTCATGTGTGATGTATTCAAGTCGGTTGTTGGAGCTCCGACCCGAATCAAATTGCCAAAATACTCCCCATGATGGTGTGGAGCTTCTTGATTTGCTCATTGGTCCTTTAGGCATACATTTAGGTCCTCTCCCTTGCATCTTAGTCCCTAAGTCTCTCAACTTAGTTCTTTTCCTACGTTTAGGTCCTTTTATGCCTCTTCTCCTCAATCATGTTTATTCTGGAAACTCAAACACAAAACTCGTTACGCAGCATCGTTCAAGTGAAAGATAACGGATATAAGACACAAATGTATGCATGATATAATGTCAATCAAGAATCAAACACCAACTAGTGTAATCCATACTGCTCCAAAAAGAAGAAAAAATGATGATAAAAAAAGGAGAAAAAAGAAGACAAATAAGAACCTTAATGGACTTTACACTTTGTATCAGTTGAGGATGTTAAGTTGCCTATGTCTGTCACATGTCTTTAACTAACTTGCACGAATGGTTCATTGGGCTAGGTGTGTGGATTGATTATATATATAGAGTCGGCCCGTAGAATTTCCGTGTCCGATGATCGACGAAAATGAGTACATCGAGTCGTGTTGCTAGGTTGAATAATGCATCTATGTTCGGATTTGTGGGTGTATCCGCTAAAAACCATCAGGAGACAACACTCCTCCTCCTTGGCGACAATGAGGTTTAACGGCTTGTTGCACGTACTAAGTGCAACCGTGATTCCTACGAAAATGAGTTAGGATTTCCCGTTTTTACGTATGTTTTTTCCTTTCTTTCATTTTTCCTTTCATTGTTTTGCTCGGGGCTAGCAAAAGTTAGGTGTGGGGGTATTTGATTTACATCATATCATGCATATATTTGTGTCTTATATCTTTTATTTTTATCCTAAGCAATTCTACGTAACGAGTTTTATGTTTAAATTTCAGGAATAAACAAGTTTGAGAAGAAGAGACTTAAAAAGAACTTAAAAGCAAGCAAAAGGACTAAGATGCAAGACTTATGGACTGAGATGCAAGAGAGAAGGACCCAGATGTAAAAAAAGGACCAATGAGCAAATCAAGAAGCTCCACACCATCATGAGGAGTATTTTGGCAATTAGATCCGGGTCTAAGCTCCAACAACCACTTCGGGTGCACAATACATGAAGAAATCAATCCACAAAAGTCTCCATCAAAGCACAACCCGATCAGCCCAACCCAGACTGCCAATTCGCTGTCACAAAATCACCAATTGGCGGTTCATTTGGATCCAAACCCAATAAGCTTCAGCCGGGTCGTGTATTAGTGTGTATTTAGTCCAATTATGGTATGCGTTTAGTCCCATACCGGGGGATTGTCCCTGGTTATCTTTTTCTATGACTATAAATAAAACTCTTCCTCCTTCTTTGTATTCACCCATTGCTTGGTGACATTCTCTCTACATAGAGTAAGCCTTGAAGTAAAACTCAAGTGGAGAAGAATGCTACTTGTAATGTGAGTCATGTAAATAAAATAATTTTTCTTAGTTTGTTTTAATGTTGTCTTCTCTTTTAATTCTTGCATGCTTAGTTTAATTTCATTTTGTCTTCTTTTCTTAATGAGTAGTGAGTAGTCCATCCCCCTTTAGGGGTGGAGTTGATGTTTATACATGTCATGTAGTATGGAATGAATGTCATATGTTGTTGTATGTGATTAGGCTTCTACCTTCACCCACTATCCACGCTAGCTCTAACATTCTTCCCTTCTCATCTGAGTCCTCTCCTCATCTATATCCTACGAGTAGTCTCCTCCTCTTAGTAGACCTTCTGTTGTGTGTTATTTTAGAGTCGAGTCGAGCATTTTATACGAGGTTGGGCTCGTTCTGGTGAGAGCGCTTGACCTGAGAGAGTGCATTTTTCTGAGATGGACGGTCTTCGTGATCGGCCATCTCCGCCTCGTGCTCCTTTGGAGCGTGAGGCCGAGTCTTCTCGTGGTGACGGGGGAGACCGGGTTCCATATATGGATTACCTCGGTCCGCTCCCACCACCACGTAGACCTCCTTCTCCTCCTCCTCTGACTCGAGAGGAAGAAGGATTCGGTCAGGATCGAGTTCTTGGTGCACCACCACCTTTAGCTCGACAGGATAGACCGATGACTTTGTGGGAGTGGACCCATCCTATTCGGGCCGCGCAACCTTGCATAGTTCTTCTCCTAGCTCGTGGGAACAACTATGAGCTGAAACCTCAGTATGTGAGCATGCTTCCTACCTTCACCGCCAATAAGGAGGATCCGTATATTTTTATACGTGAATTCGAGGAAGTATGCTCCATGTTCAAGCTTCAACAACTTGATGAGGATTCAGTCCGGTTGAGGATGATTTCTTTCGCGCTGAAGGATAATGCGAAGAAATGGATGTACAGCCTCCTGACGAGCTCTATTCGGTCTTGGGATGACTTTGTGACCGTATTTCTGAAGAGATTTTTCCCTCAAAGGAAAACTCAACAGATACGGCACCAGATACATCAAATGTATCAGAGTGAGACCGAATCTTTTCATGCTTTCTTTGAGTGGTTCAAGGACCTTCTCCAGCAGTGCCCTCATCATGGACTTGAGCTATGGCAGCTGTGCCAGATTGTTTATGAGGGCCTCAACTACAACCCCCGCACATTGTTGGAGTCGATGTGTTAGGGTGATTTCCAAATGAAACCCATCAATGAGGCATGGGACACTTTTGCGTTAATGGCTGAACGTACCTTTGAGTGGGACACCATGAGAGAGACACTAGCCGCTAGGTCTTCTGGTCGAGCTGAATCATATCAAGTTGAGTCAACTATCGCGTCTGAGGTGAAATTGGTTGCTCTCATGCGTAGGATTGAGAGTTTAGAGTTGGACTGAGCTCCTATAGCTCAGGTCGCCAGTCCTGGGTGTAGTAGGTGTGGACTTACGGGCCATGATGACTTGGAATGCGCTTACGCTCTAAGGGATACTGAGCATGCAAATGCGATGTATCAACAGAGGCCCCGTAACGACCCGTACAGTCACTCCTACAACCCAGGATGACGTAACCATCCTAACTTTTCATGGGGGCCTAGTGGGGGTCTCGGTCAGAGCTCGCACGCTCAACCTCAACCTCCACCTTATCAACCTCCACGCCCATCGGTGACCTACCAACCCCCACATCAAAGGTCTCAGCACCATAATTACCAGCCTGCTCAGGTCTCATCGGCGCGTTATTCCAACCAAACTCCACTACCCCAGCGGGTTGACCCCAAGGACCCTTCTAGTGATCCGACCTTCAAGAGTTCACGCATAGCATGCAAAGTACAGTCAAAGCTTTGGAAATGCAAGTTAGCCAGTTGGCTCATCAGTTCCATGAACCCGAGAATGGTCAGTTACCAAGTGAACCTGTCGTAAATTCCAGGG
The DNA here is from genome assembly GCA_963682175.1 of Triglochin maritima. Classification (NCBI taxonomy): domain Eukaryota; kingdom Viridiplantae; phylum Streptophyta; class Magnoliopsida; order Alismatales; family Juncaginaceae; genus Triglochin; species Triglochin maritima. The sequence continues at coordinate 16,210,178 of OY821786.1, forward strand.
GTCAACCTGCTCATGCTAGGCAGGATGTACACAATGTTGAAAGTGACCCTTCCCAACATGCCAATGTTGTCCATACCTTGAGATCGAGAAGGGTTGTTGACAATAATGTGGAAATGCCTGAAGCCAACCCTATTGGTGACTCTTCCGAGGAGGGTCGTGAGTCTGTCAAGGAACCTAATTCCGAGACTCCTCCTCATGATAGTTATGTCCCCAAGGCACCATTCCCTCATTGGTTGACTAAAAACGTGATGAGCATTGGGACAAAATCGTTGAGGTACTTAGGCAAGTAAAGGTGAACATCCCGTTGTTAGACGTTGTTCAACAAATGTCACAGTATGCCAAGTTCTTTAAGGACCTTTGTACCGTTAAGAGAAGAACAAATGTTCCCAAGAAGGCATTTTTGGCCGCCAATGTGAGCTCAATATTGACACATCCCATGCAGGTCAAATACAAGGACCCAGGATTCCAACTGTCTCTTGCATGATCGGTAATGTGACAATTCCTCAAGCTTTATTGGACTTGGGAGCATCTGTGAACCTCCTGCCCTACTCTGTCTATGTCAACCTTGGAATAGGCGATCTTAAACAAACAAGAACAACCCTCCAGTTGGCTGACAGATCCATCAAGATTCCACTAGGGAGTGTGGAGGATGTCTTTATTAAAGTAGGTGAGTTCATATTTCTAGTTGATTTCATCATCCTGGATACTGAACCCGTGTCCAACCCACAAGGACAAATTCTTGTGATCATTGGGAGGCCTTTTCTTGCGACATCTAATGCTTTGATCAATTGTCGCAATGACTGGATGAGGTGGTCTTTTGGAAACCTCACGGTGGATTTCAACATCTTTACTCTTGGTAAGCAACCCAGGCTCTTTGACGATGTTGTCGGATCCAATTTCATCCAGGGCATGGATCAGCCCGAGTCATTAGGCATGTTCGACTCACATCGACATATTATTGAGGTGCCTAATGACCAGGTTGCGAGTGAAGAGGATCTTGAGGAATCCGCCTGTGAATCTCTGGATGAGGAGGCACATCTGGGTGCTTTCTCCTCTTACCCCGTGGCCATTGAGCTGCTTGAAAGTAACTCTGAATCCGACAAGGACCCACCTCCGGTCTAGCTTAAACCGCTCCCTGATAACCTTAAATACATCTTTTTAGGGGATAATGAGACCTTGCCACTCATTATTGCTTCTGATCTTGCAAAAGCTCAAGAGGTTGCCCTTAAAAAAGTGCTCTTTGAAAACAAAGAACCCATCGGGTGGTCCTTGAAGGATATCAAGGGAATTAGTCATGATATTGTTCAGCATCGGATACACATCGAAGAGGATTCTAGGCCCCGCCCGGACCCACAACGAAGATTGAATCCTGTATTGAAAGAAGCCGTCCGAAAGGAGGTTCTTAAATGCTTGGATCATGGCATAATCTATCCTATCTCTGATAGTTCGTGGGTGAGTCCTGTCCATGTGGTTCCCAAGAAGTCGGGCGTGACGGTTGTTGAAAATGAGCATAATGAGCTTATCCCGACACACCTGCAAACTGGCTGGCGAGTTTGCGTTGATTATCGCAAGCTCAATGTGGTAATGCGGAAAGATCATTTCCCGTTGCCATTCCTTGATCAGATGTTGGAAATGTTGGTCGGACATGAGAATTATTGTTTTCTTGATGGATACTCCGGTTACAACCAAATTCTCATCGCCCCCGAGGATTAAGAGAAAACCACCTTTACGTGTCCTTTTGGCACGTTTGCCTACCGTCGCATGCCCTTTGGGTTATGTAATGCGCCGGCAATGTTTCAAAGGTGTATGATCAGCATCTTCTCTGATATGGTAGAGCGTTTCCTTGATATTTTCATGGACGACTTTTCCATATTTGGCACTCCCTTTGATGAGTGTCTTCGTCACTTGAGCCTTGTCCTCAAGCGATGCTGTGAGAAGAACCTCGCTCTCAATTGGGACAAATGTCACTTCATGGTGAAGCGAGGGATTGTACTTTGACATGTGGTCTCAAGTAGGGGAATTGAGGTCGATCACGCCAAAGTGGGTCTTATTGCTAATCTCCCACCGCCACATAATGTGAAGGATATCCGTGCCTTTTTGGGGCATGCTGGATTTTATCGGTGGTTCATTCGGGGTTTTAGCAAAATTGCTCGACATCTCACCGCCTTGTTGGCTAAGGATGCCATTTTTGAGTTCACACCGGATTGCCATCATGCCTTTTGACCATGAAGAAAGAGTTGACTTCAGCTCGCATAATTAAGGCACCGGTGTGGACTGAACCCTTCGAGTTAATGTGTGATGCATCTGACTTCGCTGTGGGAGCAGTGCTTGGGCAACGATTGGACAAATTGCGTCATGTGCTCTACTATTCCAGCAAAACACTCAATGATGCCCAATTGAACTACATTGTGACCGAGAAGGAATTCTTAGCGATCATATTTGCTTGGGAGAAATTCCGATCGTACTTGATTGGCTCCCACGTGATTATCTATTCTGACCACACAACCATCAAGCACCTCATGGCGAAGAAAGATGCAAAATCCCAACTCTTGAGATGAATCTTGTTGTTACAAGAATTTGATGTCGAGATTCGGGACAAAAAAAGTGTGAAAATGTTGTAGCAGACCACTTGTCTCGTCTAGAGACGACCAACCCACATGACCACATTATTAATGACAAATTTCCTGACGATCAGTTGTTCATGATCGAAGATAACCCTTGGTTTGCCGACATCGTGAACTACCTCGTGACCGAGCAACTTCCTGTAGGTTGGTCAAAATCCGACCAAACCAAATTTAGATCTTATGTAAAATTCTTCACTGGGACGACCCCTACCTATTCAAATACTGCTTTGACCAAATTTTCAGGCGGTGCGTCCCAGATAACTAGTTCCAAAATGTGCTCCATTTTTGCCACTCTAAGGCATGTGGAGGACATTTTGGAGCCAAGAAAACTGCCGCCAAGGTGCTCCAATCTAGATTCTACTGGCCTTCTCTTTTCAAAGATGCTTACGACTTTTGTAAGCAATGTGATAGGTGCCAGCATCTTGGCAGGATTAGTCGACGTGACATGATACCTTTGCAAAATGTCCTTGTGGTCGACATCTTTGATGTGTGGGCGTCGACTTTATGGGTCCCTTCCCGAATTCGTTCGGGAATCTTTACATTCTGGTGGTCGTTGACTACGTGTCTAAGTGGGTTGAGGCTATCCCCACAAAGACCAATGACAACAAGGTGGTCACCAAATTCTTAAGGGAAATTTTGCACGATTTGGTAATCCTCGTACCATAATCAGCGATAGGGGTACCCTCTTCTATAATCGCTCATTTGAAGTCCTTATGAGAAAATATTCGATCACCTACAAGCTTGCGACCCCATATCATCTGCAAACTAGTGGGCAGGTCGAAGTCTCTAACCGTCAATTAAAGCAAATTCTTGAGAAGGCGGTTAATTCCTCGAGGAAGGATTGGTCAACTAAGTTGAATGACGTGTTGTGGGCCTTCCGCACCGCGTATAAGACAAATTTGGGTATGTCCCCATATCGGGTAGTGTACGGCAATGCTTGCCACCTACCCGTCAAGCTTGAGCATCGTGCTTTCTGGGCGATCAAGAACCTGAATATGGATCTTGATCAAGCAGGAGTGCAGCGTAAACTCGACATTGTGGAGTTGGAAGAGGTACACAATGATGCGTATGAAAATGCCAAAATTCATAAGTCCCGAGCCAAGTTGTTTCACGATCGCATGATTATGCGAAAGGTGTTTACGACCGGGCAGAAGGTGTTGCTCTACAATTCCCGGCTTCATCTATTTGTGGGTAAGCTCCGCAGTCGCTGGTCTGACCCTTTTATTGTCCAAACCGTGTTTCCTCATGGAGCGGTTGACATCCTGAACCCAGGGAATGGAGACGTGTTCAAAGTTAATGGACAACGCCTCAAACCCTACTTGGAGGGGGCACCAGCCGAAGTCGAGGAGGTCATGTTCCTGCATGAATGGTTGAGCTTTCATGTTTTTATAAAGTTAACTTTGGGAAAAACGAGAAAAGAAAAAAGAGTGAAGAAGACTCCTTTAGTGAGCATTGATTGTTGTGGTCTCCAACCCCTGAGTATTTGGGCCCCATTTCTTTCACGTAATTGTATCCCTTCTTTAGCATCCCATAGGTTTTGAGGGAATTCGGGTTTGTGTCCATCACTATAACCATGAACTTCCTGTTGCACTTCATATTGGTGAGATCTCCCCTTTTTCATGCATAAATCCATGTAGTATCTTGCTCACATTCATTGAGGACAATGCATGAAGTAGGTGTGGGGGGGGGGGTGTTTTACGTGTGTACATAGTCGAGTCTTTCCTTTGATTTTGTTTTCTTTTCTGTGTACATACTCGCCATTGTATATGGATGAGAATACAACAACGGGTCGACGATTAGCCTATGCTCGAGTTTGCGTGGAGATATGTGGAGAATTCGAGTACCCCTCTCACATACTAGTGCAAAATAAGAAGGATGAGGGAGAGGTTGTGCAAGTGGAGTATGAATGGAAACTGACTTTTTGCAAGTTTTGTTCAATGTTTGGCCACCTTGAAAGTAGATGCTCCAAGAGGCCATCAGAGGTAAGGGTAGGAAGTGGACCTAGGTGGGTGGAGAAGCGGAAAGAGAGGGGTGGAGGGAGTGAGAATCACGGAGGTAAGGATATTGGGGATGCTCATGGGTTGGAGGGTAGAATGGATAGTGTGAGCTCGCCGGAGGTGCTTGAAGTCATCCCTCAAGGGGCTGGAACGGCGGGCAGTAATAGAGTAGGGGTTGTTCAGGGGTCAAACGGTAATGGGGCTGGTCAAGAACCGTTAGGGCTGGGGGAGGATATTAGTGGAAGAGTCATATGCAACTATTTGGTTAGTTCAAACATGGAATGCAAAGAAGGAATGGTTAGTTGTGTGGGGGCTGGCCAAGAACATCCTTGGGTTTGGGAACCAATGAGTAAGGGTCAAGTGAAGGGAAAGAACCAATTGGGAGTGGGGTGAGTGGAGTGGAAGAAAAGGAACCAATGGGAATCCAGTATGCACTCATAAGAGATGGAAGTGGGCAGTCCTTGTTGGATGTGGTGGGTGAGATGGACCAAAATGTTCTAAAGGAAGTTCTACCTTCTATGTTAGTGGATGTTTCACGTGACTTGAATGGGGACGCCTCTAGCATGCAACGTGAACTTTGTTCTTTGGCTCCAATTGAAAATACGGGGAGAGACATACCACATGGTAATGGGGGAATGAGTGGAGAATGTGGGCAAGGTTATTTGGTGCATGGAGAAGCTATAGAAGAATGGTCATCACGAGAAGTCAAGGTACTAATTGTGGAGGGTTATGTGGGACAAAACCAAGGGAGGACCATGCATATCCTGAAAATATATGCATGCAATCACCGAATAAATTTGGGGTTCTAGCCGAGGTATCTAGTGAAGTGGATGGGGAGTGTAATGAAAAAAATAGTGGAAAAAAAGGAAAGGGAAGGAAGATGCTCTTGCCTCCTACAAAGGTTAACCTTGTGGAAGCTACACCCCCGGTTTCATTTCTACATGTGCGAGAGGCGGAAGTTGCAAAACAAAGAAGAGGGCGTCGAGGTAAGAAAGGGGGTTTGTTCCCCATTACCGCAGCAATGAATTGTCTTTGTTGGAATGTACGTGGCGCGAATACCCGGGGCACCCGTACATGATTCGGGACAAACTACACCGGGAAGGATGGACTTTCCATGCATTCTTGAACACAAGGTGAAACGAAGGAAGTTGGAGCGGTTTCTGAAGTCGGTATGGGAAGAGGATTGGACATCGAATAGTGAGGTGATAAATTCGGGGAGAATCCTTGTGCTATGGAAGGATTCAGTGTACTCCTTAAAAAAGGTTAGAGAATCGACTCAACTAATCCACATGGAAGGGTTGGTCGTGCTACGGGACAACCTATTGCAATAACTTTGGTGTATGTAGACAACAACTACATTACTAGGAGGGAGCTTTGGGGGTCCTTGCGAGAGTGTGAACCAAGGAATGGAGTGGCTTGGCTGGTTATGGGGGATTTCATTGTATACGGCATCAATGGGAGAAGCGAGGAGGTAGTGGCTTTAACACAACGACGATGGAGGATTTTAATGCTTCAATAGATGAATGTAGCTTTCTCGAGTTTCAAACAACGGGAGGAGAGTTGACTTGGTCGAACTCCTCGCATTGGCCGGGTAGGATTGAAATGAGAATTGATCGTGCAATGTGCTCACATGAATGGCTGGAAGGGTTCTCGGATTCCAATCGCTACGCTGAAGGGAGAGAGCTCAGTGACCATTGTCCACTGGTGATAGACCTTGAACCACATGGGGAGCGCAAAAAGAAGATGTTTCACTTTGTGAACGCATGGGCGGGCCATGAGCAGTTTGTGGGAGTGGTAAAGAAGGTGTGGGCGACATATAATAATTCCCATGTATTGAGTAATGGGAAAGCTGAAGGCAGTAAAAAGGGATCTGAAAAGGTGGAGTGATGAGGTGTTCGGCAATGCGAATGATCGGGTGAACGAGGCGCGAAGTGAGCTAAATCACGTCCGGATGGAAATGGAGAGACATCCGGAATATGAGGGCCTAATGATACAAGAAAGCACAGCTGTTGATAGGCTATCCTACACGTTAGAGGAATCTATAACCCACCAAAAATCGAGAGTGAGATGGCTACGCGAAGGTGACTCGAACTTGATGTTCTTCCATGCTTCCCTAAGAGTGAGGAGAGACACCAATACAGTGTGTAGGATAGTTGAGGGCGGTGAAACCATTGAGGATGAGGCACAAATCCGAGAGGCGATGCGCCGTCGTTTTGCTAACCTATTTTCTTGTAGTGTGCAGGGCGGTAACATTGCTTCGGATATCGAACTCCAAAGCATAAATACAATCAAGGCTGAAACTCTAACGAGGCCAGTCAGCATGGTTGAACTTAAAAACGTAGTGAAGCAATCAAATGAGGATAAGGCACCCGGGCCGGACGGTTTCAACGCAAAGTTTTTTAAGGTGGCATGGGAGGTTATAAAGAAGGATCTCTTTAAGGCGGTTGAATCTTTCTTACGCGAAGGAAAGCTCCTCAAGCAAGTGAATTATAACGTAATTACCTTGATACCTAAGAAGAAAGCACCAGCGATGATCGATGATTATAGGCCAAGATCGCTTTACGACATGGTGTACCAGTACATTGCAAAAATCCTAGCAAATAGGCTGCAAGAGATATTACCAAATCTCGTTAGTGAGAACCAAAGTGTCTTCATTCGAGGGTGCCGGATTGGAGACAACATATTGCTAGCTCATGAAATTTGTGACAACATGCACTTGAAGCGGGGCCTTGCGCGCATGAGTGTAAAGATTGATTTGAGGATAGCTTATGATATGGTATCGTGGAAGTTCTTGGACGAAGTGCTGGCCCGGTTTGGCTTCAATGAAAAGTGGAGGCGATTGATGGCGACATGTATGAAGGCTTCGTTCGTGGTTAATGTTAATGGTGCATACTCGAGGCCATTTGTCGCTTTAAATGGACTCCGGCAAGGCGACCCGCTAGCCCCATATCTTTTCGTATTATGTATGGAAGTATTGGGATCCTTAATCCGACGTGAGGACGGAAGAAGCACTCTACGACCGGTAAAGTGTGGGGCAGTTTCGGTGTCCCACTTGATGTTTGCTGGCAATGTAATACTTTTTGCGCATGCTACAAAGGAGGATGCTCGCACAATAAAGAGTGTCTTAGAGGAGTTTACAAGGTGCTCGGGGCTGAAGTTGAACAACAACAAGAGTCAAATATTTATGGGAGGATGCACACCGGATGAGGATTGGATTTGTGACCATTTGAACATGCAAAGGAGCGACTTTCCTGTAACATACCTTGGATTACCGTTGTTCTCTTCTAGATTTTCTAAGAGCCATTGTGAGGCTCTCATTGAGAGGGTCCAAGGACGGTTGAACTTGTGGAAAGGGAAGCTCTTATCAATGGCAGGACGTATTGAGCTTGTGCGGAGTGTGCTTGTCTCCTTTAGTATTTATTGGACGTCGTCATTCATGGTACCTCGGGGTGTTCTCCACGACATTGAGAGGATTATGATGAAATTTGTGTGCGGAGGGCCAAAGAAGATGGTAGAGGTGGAATGGAAGGATATATGTGCACCAAAGAAGGAGGGTGTATTAGGCTTGCGTAGGTTGGTGGAATGGAATGACGCCGGACTCCTACGCTTGTTTTGGATTATTGCTTCAAAGGACGACTTTCTTTGGGCCATATATTTGAGGAGCAAGTATCTTAGGAGCTGGACCATTTGGATGATGCGACCTCCATCGACATCATCTTAGGCATGGATAGGGATCATTCGTGTTCGCGATACCGCTCGATAGAAGATGTTCTTCAAAATAGAGGATGGGACCACGATAATTTTTTTTGAAGATCCATGGTGTGGGTCGCCGCTTCTATCCCTACCGGAGGGAGACCGGATGCGGTATGATTTAGGGGTGCCACAAGATACAAATGTTTCTTATTTTATTTCGGATGGAAGGTGGAGGGAACCTAAATTACGCTCTTATGCCTTTATGCAACTTTGGACAAAGCTGCCATCTATACTGATATGCCAAGGAATGGATGAGCTTACATGGGTAGGGGCCACTTGGAGAAAGCTACTCTTGTGGGACACATGTAGTTGGGTTAAGCCGGCACGTCCAGCCGTGAGTTGGGTATCAATTGTGTGGCATAAGTGGGCGATCCCAAAGCATGCTCTCACTTTATGGGGGATTGCACATGGGAAACTTCCTACTCAAGACATGATGAGGCGTCGGGGGCTCCGATTATGTGTGGTGTCGCGATGTGCCTTATATAAAGAAGCCTACGAAGACTTGGAGCATTTGTTTTGGGAGTGCCCCTTTGTAAGGCAGGTTGGGGATGCAATACGCAAGTTGGGAGGTGATAACGGGTGCCGCGGAACAAACATTGTGGAGGAGATAGATAGAGTTCAGCGGTAGGGCTGCTGATTGACATCATTTCATGCTTATATTTGTATCTTATATTCACTATCTTTCACCTAAACAATGCTATGTAACGAGTTTTATGTTTAGTTTTCAGGAATAAATAGGTTTGAAGAGATGAAGCATAAAAGGACCCAAAAGCAGGGAAAATGACTGAATTATGAGATCTGGGGACTGAGATGCAAGGGAGAAGGACCTGAACGTAAGACAGAAGGACCTAAGAGCAAAACAGAATACTCCACACCATCATGGGGAGTATTTTAGCAATTCGATTCGGGTCGGAGCTCCAACAAGCCAAGTAAATGCATCCAAGACCAGCAAATATACCAAGAAAAGCCCACAACAAATCTGAGCGCGATCCGGATCTTGTAGACCGCCAATTGGCGGTCCGGATCTTCCCGGATCCGCAGAGATTTCAGGAGCATGTGTGTTAGTGTTTGTTTAGGTTATTTTTGGTATTTGTTTAGTCCCACATCGGGGGATTGTCCTGGATTGCCTTTTTCTATGGCTATAAATAGAACTCTTCACCTTCTAATGAAATCACTCCATATTTTTAAGTGGCTATTCTTCCTACTAGAAGTGAGGCCTTGAAGCACACACTAAAGTAGGAGGATGCTACTTGAAATGCGAGTCACTTTAATAAAAGTTTCTTTATTATGTTGTTTGTTTCATGTTTCTTGTTTTACTTTGTTTAATTTCATTTCATTAGTTTTAGTAGCTTAGTTAATATGCTTTCCTTGCTTAGTTTAATAATTAGTGTAATGTGTAGTGAGTAGTTCCATCCCCTTTGGGGGGTGGAGTAGATGTTCATACATGCATTAGAGAATGGAATGAATGCTTTATTTACAATATGTTGATAAAACATGAATGTATGCTTGCTTGTTTAGGATAGAATTTATAACTTGATGAGTTTTGCCAAAATGATTAGACACCTCTCATGCTTGTTTAGGTTCTGAAATAAACAACTTGCATATGTAAATGTTAATCAACTAGGTTAGTGAATGGATTGATAGATTTTGCCATAACATTTAGACACTTCCTATGCATGATAACACCACCATCATTTGTGCTTAAAGAATGTGTTCAACACCCACCTCTTTGCATGTGTGCACTCACTCCACCCCTTAGGGGTTTTTTAATTCTGAATTCCAGCACTCTTATTTTGTTCTTAGCGTAGTTGGTATTTCATCGTTTGTTGCTTTCTTTCGCATTTCGTACTTCGTAGTGTAGTGTAGCATAGAGTAGCATAATCAACTCCCTTCTCCATTTTTTGCCACTTGATTTCGTGCAAACGAGAGGCTGCTCACCTCCCTGAGGACGACCCGTATTTGTCACCGCTTCAACGTTGCTGTGCACTTGCGGTTTAATTAAAACGTTCAACAGCTGCCAATCCCAATTTCACAAGGCCACGATAAAGCTCGAACATGGAGCTGTTATGTATGAATGTTGGGTGGAGCGGAATATGAGACTCATTGAAGGAGAGGAACGACAAGTAAGATTTGTAATCCAACAAGTAAAGGATGTTGTCAGGATCGAAGGGACGGGATCATTGGAAGGTAGTGGAGACGAGAGCAAGAAAGTTATTTTGTCGCAAATTGGTCATGAACAAGAGGGGTTGAATGGGTGACATGTATTGCTTATATTATATGAGTAGATGCGAGTAATGATGTTAGAGTAGTAGTAGTCTGAAATGTGTATATGTGTTGATCTGAACTTGTGCTTTGCATGTTCCAAGGTCATAATGTTAGTTGGTGTTGGTTTGTCTTTAAAGTTTATTTACGCAGATCAATAAATTTGAGGCTCATCCTCCCTTTTGCTTTGCAAAAAAAGAAGTTAATAGAAATAAACATTTAACTAAATAAAATAAGTTTTTTTCAACATAAATAAACATTTAACTAAACAAAACATAAATAAACATTTAACTAAACTAAAATCGACCCCACAATTAAAATCTCACAAACTTAAATGATACACACCAAATCAAACCCAAATTAGACCATAATATGAATGAAGTTCATCAAGTAAGGTACGGAAACCACATGAATCAATCCAAGAAACTCAAACCAAAGAACATGATTCATGAACCTAAAACCATTAAATTACCATCAAAACAACAAGCAATACCAACTAGTCATCCAAGGATCCGTTTGGAACCACATTATGACAATTAAATTTTGATTCCCAAAAAGCAAAAACCAAATGCGATTCAACATCGACATCGAAAAACATAAAATTTGATCCTTATTCCAATAATAATTAACCAAACATGAATATAGGAAGCAAAATATTTGTTTTTTTTCTTTTTGATGGATGTGACAAGCAAGATCTCATAACAATCGGGAAAGGAATCTTGGGTCCAATTTTGGAGTTTTGAAATTGATCGAAAATATGCAACTTGAATTTTTCTGAATGTTTTTCATGCTACCCACTTGAGGTTTTCTTTTTGGAGTCCAGTTCACACATGTTTTTGTGATTTGATTGATCAAATATCCAGATAGAATCGAACAAATTCAACTTAACCTGTGACTAAAATTTTAAGATTAGTAGTTTTAGGTTAATTAATTTGTAAATGTTAGGCCTTGTGTGGACCCTTTCCAAATGAAATTGAAAACCAACTCCAACCCACATCCAAAATCCCAGAAACACTCCTCCAAACTAAAACCAACAACGTTGGGTCTCAAATCCAAGCTAAGGATTGGGAACAAACCCACAACACTCCTCCAAACAAAACCCATCCATCCTAAGTCGTTCCTAGCATCATCCAAGATATCCAAAATATCAAATATACAAAATATCAAAATATACAAAATATCCACAACAACAACCTCCATATCCAAAATACCAAACTTAAAATTAAAAACGAGAAAAATACAAACCCTTTTGTGGTGGCTGCAGTGGCGGAGTTCGCCGAGGCCGCGGAGGTTGTGGTGACGGAGGAGGTCGCGGAGATGCGGGAGGTTCCGTCGGAGATTGGTCGCAGAGGAAGTCGCTAGGAATTGGGGTTCGGTTGGGGTGAGGTTTTTGTCGGGATAAAAGATAAAAAATGATACGGTTCGTGACTTATAAAACCTATAGACGTTGGCTATATGTCTCACCCGACGTCGGCTATACAATCCATCCGACGTCTATTGGTCGACGTCTATATGCATGGGGAATAAACGTCGGGATATAGACGTCGGTTGATATGGTTATTCCAACAACCGACGTCTAGAGGACCGTATAGACTTTGGCTTTATAAATAGCCAATATAAGTGGTAGACGTATATTTGGTGACGACTATTCACTCTTCTGTACTAGTGCACCTATCACAAACGGGAGTGGCATCCTGAACTGTAGGAGCCCGATCAATTTCCAATCTCCCTAACCTACGCATGATAGCAACCATTTTGCCTTAAACGCAATGATTGACTCGATTTATATGATGTAGCTCGACCAACTGATCCGGTATCCAGTGGCTCTCTCATGGTGTCCCACTCCGGATTGAAAACATGAAAAATTTCGAAAAACAAATATGATCCATGTTTGAAATTTAGTTTCCCTCCATTTCTTGTGATTCAAATGACTTCCTAAGCCCAACAAAAAATGCAATTTAAATTTCCAAGAATTCAAACATTGAGATTTCAGAATTCATCATGTTTTGCAAGACATCAAATGTTCGAGGTGATGGAAGAGAGTGCAACAGTATCCGGTAGTAGGTGACAATGCTGTTACCCATGCCAATTCCAAATTCTGATGTGGAACGCTGACCGGACTGTCACGTTAGACGCGTCAAAGTCACATCGAAATAGAGTGTCGGTGGATAATTACCCAAAAGAATTTGTCTTTGTTTGACTATCTTGTATCACATGCGCCATGCCGAGGGGTGAGTTTCGGTTCGAGACCGGACCGGCCCGAAGACCGAAGTTTTCGGAAGATTGGACCGAAAAATTCGGTCCGGTTCGGTTCGGCCCGAGACCGGACCGGCCCGAAGACCGGACCGAAAAATTCGGTCCGGTCCAGTTCGGTCAAAAACCCGAATTTAACCCTTAAAATTTCGGTCTTTGACCAGACTGAACCGAACCGAACCGAACCGGACTGAAGACCGAATTCCCATGGTCCTCCGGACCGAAGACCGGACCGAAAAAGTTTGGTCCGGTTCGGTCCAAACACCCGGACCGAACCGAATTTTGCTCACCCCTAGTCATGCCTACGCTGTAAGCGGGGCGGGGTTGGGGTGAGATTTTGCCTCAGTGCTACTCGCCCCAACTAAGTTAAGCGGGTAGGTGGGACGGGGTCAATAAATAAATCCGCTACTCGTCCCGCGTAAGGGTGTACTAGGTTATGCGGGACGGGTTCGGTGAGTTTTTTTTTTATTAAAGTTAAATACAAAAAACAAATTATTTTCTTTAACATTATCCAATTTAATTAAAGTTAAGTACAAAAAATCAAGAAAAATCAATCAATGTATGTTTTGAAAGCTATATACAAAAAAATCAAAGCTAAATACAAACCAAATCAAAACTAAATACAAAAAAATCAAACAAAATATAAAACTTATGCGGATTGCAGGTTATGCAGGGCGGGTTGAGAGAAAACCGCAACTCACCAAGCTTATTATGCAGATTGTGCGGGTTGATGGGTTGACGAGTAATATTTTTTGTCCGCAACTAGTGTTAGACAAGACGGGGCGGGTTGCGAGTAAAATCCTACTCATTTACGGTCCTAGCCATGCCCATGATACTATTGGTGTTTGATTTTCAATATATAATTTTGATATGTGAAAATTTGCATTCTCTCTGGAATCAGAAATATATCACTTTTTCCTGTAGTAAATTTACTTTAGTATATTGAAGCATTGTGAGTGTCAATTTTGATTTTGGATCAAAACTTGATTCGGGGTTGGTTTGATAACTACTCAACTTAAAATAAATGAGCGGGGTATGAACACATACTTCCGGTTTGAACCGCTAAACGACAGAATAAAAAAAACTCGAACTTGACTCAATAATTGATTAAATATTGATATATGTAATATATATTGGGGATTTGATTAATTGGATGTTATCTAATATTCAAATATTTAAATTAAAGTTTTAATGGTGTTATGAAATTTGAAATTAGTTTTGTTAAATTTTAATGTTATATAATTTAAATTTATGTAATAATTTTGTTAAAAATAGTTCGTAAAATACCAAAAAACGAGTTAAACCAAGTGGGGTCTGAGTTTTTAGTGAGTTGAGCTCGTGTCACGGGAAGGGTTGTGGATGGACTCCGTGGTGCGTTGTGTAGAGTTTATTTTAACTTCATTTTTTTCATGTTTTGATGATATATTTTTGTTTTTGACTTTAGTAAAAAATTCAATACTTTCTAGCAACAAAAAAGGACCGACGATGTTCTAGTAGCAAATTTATCAAAGCTCTGATATCACAGTACTATTACATGGTGGTATTGATGGAAGTGGGGTTCTTGAGGATTTGACTCCTGAAAGTCCATGTCTTGGTTTTCTTAAATTGCTAAAATTTGATTCTCAGGTAATTAGGGACAGTGCCAAGAATCTAGGTGTAGGATGGTGGGGAGGTAGGGAAGGGTGCAAAATTCATGTACTTATTTAATTATTGGCATTTAGAAAACTTTAAGGGGTTAAAATCTGATTCCAAAACGATCAAAATCTAAGAGGGTCGGAACCCAACAGGATTAACAATCTAGATGCCAGAATCCAAAAAACACTTTAAAACCAGGTCATGTCTCAAGTCCGTGGAGGTCGCCTAACACCCCTTGAGTATACATGGCGTCGCCCCCGACTGAGCAACATGAAGACGATTTAATGTTTTATGACAACGTCTTAGAAGATAAAATTCCATAGTGTTCCCGATAGTCCACAAAATACAGTATTATGCAACAAGACATGGTGGACAATATTTTCAAAAAGATGCACTAGTGCAGAATAGTAAAAACATGCCGCCCAATACACATCGGTCTCCCATAAATGTGACGTCTATAGATATATACATCGCATTTATTGGTAGCCGACGTCTATATGCACATACAGACGTCAGTTTTTTATAATAACCGATGTTTATACCTCGTTTAAAAAAATGTTAAAAAAGAAAAAAGAAATCAAGAGTTTAAAGTCACAAACATTCAAAGTTGAACTCATTTAAACTAACATAACTCATGTAATTGTAACTCCAATTCAAAATTTAAACAGAATAGGTATTGATTGTTTCGATTGACCGAGGCCTATTTCCCATAGTATAAACGTCGCGTGGCCTTATGATCGACATCTATGAGTATAGACGTTATGTAGGCTCAATAGCTGGCGTCTATAGGTCTAATATGACAGATGAATCGTTTCATTAATCTTCTATCCCGACAAACCCTAGCTAGCCACCCCGAGTCCCGACCAAACCCACCACCTCGACCAAACCCTCCACCACGACAAATCCCCGACCAAACCCGCCACTCCGACCAAACCCTCCACCGCGATAAATCTCTAACCAAATCCTCCACCGCAGCCTCTACGACCTAGGCCGACCTCCTCCGCCACTGCAGCCACCGCAGACCCCGCGTCGTCGATCACCTTTCTCCACGACAGCCACGACCCCTGACAACCGCCACCACAACCATCATTGTAAGTTATCGTAGTTAGAAAACATCATTGGAAATCTCCGACCAAACCAATCTCTATCTACTGTCAAAATAGAATATATTTAATAGAATATTTGGATTCATGCTTCGAGTTGGTTCAGAATATGCATTTGTTGATGATCTTCAACTTGGTTCAGAATATGCATTTGTTGATGATCTTCAAGATGGTTCAGAATATGCATTTGTTGTTCTTGATTCAGAGGTGTTATTTTTAATTTTGATGTTTTTGGGGAAAATGTGATTGACATGTTTTACATTGTTTGTTATTCTTGTTTGTTCGGATTATTCTTTGTCATTTGGAACTTGAGCTTACTTAGTTGAAGGGAATCTTGGTGAATTATGTTGCAATCTGTTGTCCCTCGTATAGTTATGCAAGCTTTTGCATCCACATCAATCTCAATATAAGTACTAAACTGCTTAGGCAAGAAAATGTTCAAAGATTGAAAGTAAAAATTAAACATATGGTTATACAACTATTTAACTAGTGTTTCAAGTAGTTGTTGGAGTCAACATCATAAGATCAATTTTATACCCTTGTGTAATTGGTATTCGACCCCACATTGGTATTCGACCCACATTCGATCTAATCCACGTTTTAGTTTATGATTTACTTTAACATGAATATTTTGAAATTTTCGTATGTGAATTAATGAATGCTGAAATTTGATTTATCATTATTTTGAGAATGCTGAATTGTTATAATATTTTATTTGTAAAATTTATTTATTTTTAGTTAAATATTTATTTATGTTGTAGTTTCTAGTGACTCATCGACCCTTAAGAAACTTGGCTTTTAATAACTTATAACAAAATCTTGGATAATATTTGCTAAGTCATTCATTATATAAGACTTTCCATGTATTTTATGATGATATTTATTTTTTATTTTACGATTTCTATCGTAGATTACTAGCGTAAGGTACATAATCTCTTTCACTCATCAAGAAAGCACACATTAATTAGTAGGATTGCATTGAAACAAGTGAGTGATTGTTTGGTGTGCTGTTTGTTAGATTAAGGTATGAAAAATACCTAGGGGCAGTCACCTATAGGAAATGAGGTGGGAGATTTCATCACCATTTCCTTAGTCCAAAAACCACATAATAAAAAGCCTTAATAAAATCAATAGACGTTGGCCCCTAGGATTTTCGGACGCATTAAGGAGAAGAAACTGTTTAAGACCGTTATGGCTTGAACACTGTTGCCCATCAAATCTCCCTAAGATTTTAGGAACCTCCGGATTATTGAGTTCATACAAACTAGTGGTCCTCAGTGAGACCTTGAAGTTAGGCGTCGTCTAGTGCTAATGACCTATAGTGGACTTTAGGCTTGCTTTTGTCTCGATTCCTTAGTTAGATATCTACACTTCCTTATTCCCACGCTAGATTAAGGACTTCATCTCCTCTCTCCTGAGTCATTCTTTTCTCATCTTCATGTCTCCAGATCTTCTCCCCTACGAACACCTTCTTTTAAATTAAAATTTTATTTCTTGACTTCAATAATAATTATCATTTTTCTTAATGTTTAGATTGAAATAAATCGAGATTGAATTCTGTCAAACCGATTGAGTGATGAGTATGAGAACAGAGTGAATATGTTCTTAGAGGTTGCAAAAAATCATTCAAAGAATAGGAATGACAGAGACACGGCGTATTGTTCATGCAGTAAGTGTCAGAATATGTCAGCGCTGACTTTTCAAAAAATAAAAAATCATTTGTTTGAGAAATGTTTTGACACAAGTTACAGACAGTGGATATGACACGACGAAAAAGAATCATTTAGTTGTTCCAAGAATGACGGGGACAATAAGTGTTGGAGATCAGTTAGAGGACATGGTTCAGGATATAGTTGAAAACTTTTCGTCCAACCCCGATTTACTTGGTAGTTTTTTGAGTGACAATGAAAAGCCTTTGTATAAGGGTTGCACTAAATTTAGTAGATTGTCAGTGGTGCTGAAATTGTACAATTTCAAAGCAGGAAATGGTTGGACTGATGTCGTTTCACATCACTGTTGAAGCTATTGAAAGAGATGCCTCAAAAGCATAATGAACAACCGGATAGAACTTATGATGCTAAGAAAGTGTTGTGTCCTATGGGAATGGAATATATGAAGATACATGCATGTCCAAATGATTGTATATTGTATAGGGGTGAGTTTGAAAACTTACATTCTTGTCCCCGGTGTAATGTTTCACGATACAAAATGAAACGCAGTGGACTGAAACAGAATGTAGATGGTGATGATTTGAAAATCAAAGGACCTCCTGCTAAAGTTTTGTTGTATCTTCCGGTAATACGAAGGCTTAAACGTTTGTTTGCGGGTAAGGAGGATTCTAAAAACATGACATGACATGCTGATCGTGAGAAACCAAAAGATTAGTTGCTACGTCATCCTACAGATTCACCTTAGTGGAAAAAAGTAGATTACAACTTTCCTTTGTTTGGTGAAGAATCCAGGAATGTACGACTTGGACTATGTACTGACAGAATGAATCCCTTCGTAGTTTGAGTAGAATTCACAGTTCTTGGCATGTTCTGCTTGTAATTTACAATCTGCCACCATGGTTATGCATGAAACACAAATATATTATGTTGTCCTTAACGATTTGTGGTCCGAAGCAACATGGAAATGACATAGATGTGTATTTAAGACCCTTAATTCATGACCTAAAGAGATTGTGGGATGACGGAGAGCCAGTTTTTGAGGCTTATTGCCAACAGTCATTTGTAATGTGGGCAATGATTTATTGCAGCTTATGGTAATCTGTCTGGATACTCTCAAAGGTCATAAAGTTTGTCCAATTTGCGAAGAGAATACATGCTCCTTGCAACTTGTTAGTGGTTCTAAGACAATCTATCTTGGTCATCAGAGATTTTTGACAAACTCCCATCCTTATTGTAGGTTGAAGAAGATATTTAACAGAAAACAAGAGTTTCAGAATTCGCCAGTTAAAATCAGCGTGGAAAAGGTGTATGAATGTGCAATGAATGTTGAATGTGAATTTGGAAAACCGTACAAACGAGTAAATGACAAAAGTTCTTGGAAAACAAGATCCATATTTTTTTGATCTTTCTTACTGGAAAAATTTAGAAGTTAGACATTATATTGATGTGATGCATGTAGAGAAAAACGTTTGTGATAGTTTTGTTGGCACTTTGTTGAACATACCTGGTAAGACAAAAGATGGATATAATGCTAGACTTGATCTTGTCGACCTTGGTATACGCACAAGGCTGGCACCATAGAAGAAGGGAGACTGGAACTACTTACCTCCAGCTTGTTATTCTTCAAATATCAGTAGTCTTGTTGTTATGAAGGATTTGAAACTTGTGGGAATGAAGTCTCACGATTTTCACACTTTAATGCAGCAGTTGTTACCTGTAACACTGAGATCCATATTACCAAAACATGTTAGACATGACATAGTAAACATGTGTTCCTTTTACAACAAGATTTGCAGTAAAGTGGTCGATCCCGTGCAGTTGGATCAGTTGCAGAATGAAATTGTGGTCACATCATGTCAGTTGGAGATGTATTTTCCACATGCTTTTTTCGACATTATGATTTATCTGGCTATTCATTTGGTTAGAGAAGTTAAATTGTGTGGACCCATTTTGTTAAGTTGGATGTATCCTTTCAAGCGCTATATGAAAGTGTTGAAATGTTATTGTAAAAATTGTCAAAGGCCAGATGCTAGTATTGTTGAAGAATACATAGCTGAGGAGGTTATCGAGTTTTGCACTTGATACCTAGCGAACACTAAAAGTATTGGACTTCCTAACAATCGTCATGATGAACGTTCCGATGGTAAAGGGTCGCGTGGGATGAAAATGTTAATTCCAAATGGAGATAACTTAATGACAACATATTTCTATGTCTTGTGCAATTCCAATGAAGTTCAGCCTTATCTAAAAGAACACATGCAGCTTTTAAAAGAAAGAAATCCTTTATAGAGTGATCAACAAGTAATTAATAGTTACAATAGGAATTTCATCTCTTGATTAAAAAATGTGGCTTACAAGCATCATGTTTCGGAGACAGTACAGTGGTTGGCCTACGGTCAGCATTCTGCTGTTATAAGTTACAGTGGCTATGATATCAATGGATATTCATTCTACACTATTTGTGTAGATGCCAAAAGTGTTGTTCAGAACAGTGTGGTCACTTTAGTAGCAGAGTCCTAAAGAGAAGAATCTTGTATACGCTGACACGTCCTATTACGGTGTAATTGAAGACATATGGGAGCTAGACTTTGTTAAATTCAAAGTGCTTGTATTTAGATGCAAGTGGGTTGATAATAAAAGCGGAGTTCGAGTGGATGAGTTGGGGTTCACTTTAGTTGATTTTTCGAAAGAAGGATTTAAAGGAGAACCTTTTATTTTGGCCTCGCAAGCGAAACAAGTCTTTTATGTGGTTGATCCATCTAAGAAGAAATGCTTAGTAATTCTGGAATGAAAGAAAAAAATTGTATCAGATGATAGTCTCATCGAGTATAGAGACACCACCTTTCTCTAAGCAAGTGCCCGAGTTGAAATCACTAGATGACGAAATACATGTGGAGACTTGGTTTAGAGATGACCACAGTGAAGGTATATGGATTGAAAATCCGTTAACAAAAAAGAAATCGTAAAGGTGCAAAATGTCTTATAGGACATTATAATAACCATTTAATGTCTTGATTTTACTTTTTATAGTATCGTGGCTCCAAAAAAGAAAGTCACTCCATCAGAGTCTGAGGTCTCGAAGACTAATAGTTCACGAGATCCTACACTTATGAATGAATTCGTGGGGAAAAAGAATAAAGACGGTAGACTTCCAATCTAGTTTGATGGCCGTCTTGAGTCGATAGGCATGATGTCTGATAACTAGTATAGTTATCTGGGGAGCCTAGCATGGTCCAAAATTGACATCTGTTTGTCGAGTTGGGCCGAAGTTGATGAGAAGTTGAAAGACAATTTGGGATGACGTGAAATTAATGAGTCCATTATAATGTTCTTTAGTTTTAGTCAAACTTTTAATTTATAGAAATTGAAAATGTTAACGTGTTATAGGCAAGTTTTGAGTTCTCATCCACTGACAAATTGAAAGAAAAGTGGATGACATACATGTCAGCCCGTTGGAGGGACTTCATGACAAAGTTAACCAACAAGTACATATTCAGAGACTATCAGGATAGAAATCCATGCGATTACTATACTTCATCACTCCGAATACACGGGATAAGTTTAGAAAATCAAAAGAAAGACCGAAGTTTTAGGTAACTGAGTTTAATTTAGAATATGAACTTATTAAGTTATTGCTTTAAATGATAATCTAATAAAATTGGTTCTAGGCCCTCCGAGCAAAAAACCAAGAGCATAGATCTTCTAACAAGTATCTCCATCGTATGTCTTGATCGGAGTACCAAAAATTAGAAGACCAAATGATGGCTGAAAAAATGGACTTGAAGAAACAAGAGGCAATTGACTCCTGTATGAGTGAGGAGCAAGCAAACAACTTGTCTCCTCCTTCCCTCGTAGCTCGATGTGATTCTTGGAAGAGAGCGAGGGTAAACTCCAAAGGGGAGTACGCCACAGACGAGTTGCAAGAGATCAACTCGAAGATAGTAAGTTGTATCACTTGTATGTTATTAAATCACACTCAGTAATTTTATATTTTTCAATTGTTTGTAACAATTTTTACTCTTTTCTAAAGACAAGAATCATGTATACGCCGACGTGTCCGATTCTGGGTAATTGAAGACATATGGGAGCTAGACTTTGTTAAATTCGAAGTGTCTGTATTTAGATGCAAGTGAGTTGATAATAAAGTGGAGTTCGAGTGGATGACTTGGGGTTCACTTTAATTGATTTTTTGAAAGAAGGATTTAAAGGAGAACCTTTTATTTTGGCCTCCCAAGGAAAACAGGTGTTCTATGTGGCTGATCCATGTGATAAGAAATGGTCAGTAATTATAGAAGGGGAAAAATTGCATACGATTGTAGTCTCATCGAGTATGAAGAGACACCAACTTTGTCTAAGCAAGCCCCCGAGTTGAAGTCACTAGATGACGAAATACATGTTGAGACTTTAATCGCAAGAGATGACCATGGTGAAGGTATATGGATTGAAAATCCATTAAGAAAAAAGAAATCTTAAAGGTGAAGTGTAATTTTCAAAAATAACCATTTAATGTCTTGATTTTACTTTTTAATGTCTTGGTTTATGTTTTATAGTATGATGGCTCTGAAAAAGAATCCCACTCCATCAGAGTCTGAGGTCTCGAAGACTTACAGTTCACGAGGTCCTACTCTCATGAACGAATTCGTTGGCAAAAGGAATAGAGATGGTAAAATTCCGATCCAATTCGATAGCCGTCTTGAGCCGATAGTGTAACATCCTCAAAACAACGGAATTTTTTTTAACTTTTTAAAGACAATCAACAGACTCAAAAACTTA
The DNA here is from genome assembly GCA_963682175.1 of Triglochin maritima. NCBI lineage: Eukaryota > Viridiplantae > Streptophyta > Magnoliopsida > Alismatales > Juncaginaceae > Triglochin > Triglochin maritima. The sequence goes on from OY821786.1 coordinate 16,232,248, forward strand.
GTACACGAGGATATTACTAAAAACACAAACACAAGGTGCACCAATATATATATAATACATCTGAGTTTTTCAAAAGTGTGATTACATCAAAAGATTACAACATAAACGTACAAATAATCACTACAACCTCCAAAATGAGGGACAAGCAGGATTTGGTCCCAAGTGCACTCCTTCGCAGTCACCATCCCCTAACGCCGCTCATGGCCTGAAAAGTAAACATGTAACTATACTTGAGTTCCCATAAGGAAACCCTATTTGCCAAACCCCTAATACATATATGAACAGACAACAAAAGGAAAATCATGACACAAAAATACATATGTAGTAAAAACATCGTTGTCAATACTGGGCTCCAAGGACCTATCGCCCAACCGCAACAGACACAATCCACAAACGAGCTCTAGTGTCCTTTCACCCATCCCCCACAGCACACGTGCACACAAGGCACCTGTCAGAACATTGTCGGCCAACAAACCCCACCTCAGAAGGACAGTCTCTTCCTCAATCAAAGCCACAACTCGCTCTGTAGAGCCACTACTCACCATTGATCGCTATCAGGCTAGTTTGTCCTTTCTATTGCCCTACAAGGGCTAGTAGACCGTTGCCTTCAGAGCCGATCACACACACCACAATCACACAACAAAGCAACAATGGTTTACCAAACCAGGCACATCGGTCGAGCGATTCCCTCCAAAAACATGCATGGTTCAACCGTCACCTAGCCGGTCAAAAAAATCAACATACAACGGTCGAACCAGAAGTCATGGGCGGTCGACTATTTGGATGGTCAACTCCCGGGTTCAAATAACAAAATGACCAATCGGTCGAACAGATGGTCATAGGCGGTTGACCGTTTGGAAGGTCTACACCACATATATCAATAAAATGATCATCCCAACAGTCGAACGACAAAGGGGACCTGTCGACCGAAAATAATAGGGATTTCATACATTTTTCTATGTCAACAACCGGTCGAACAAGGAATGAACTGATCGAACATATTTTAAGTTTACTTAAGCTATCAGTCAAACAAATCATTAGGCGGTAGACCGTTTAGAAGGTCTAGGCCCCAACAGATTTAGCTATAGGTACAATTGATCGAACAGATCACAAGGCAGTCGACCGTTTAGATGGTCTATGCCCCATCCGACCTACCTACAGTGCAACCGGTCAAACGGCAAAGGGGTCTCGTTTGACCAAAATGAAAAGAGCTTGCCTAAAACACACAACCGGTCGACCACCTAAAGACATCGTTCAACTGGTGCAAGGCAGAAACACGTAATTTCACTAGCATCGGTTGACCAAGGCACAAGATGGTCGACAGTTATTCAGCAGCATCCTGCTGCACAGCGACCTCCGACGAGCGTAACGACCACCGTCGACCAAACCAACCACTCACACACCTCGGGAGAGTATTAAAGAGAAGCTTGACGTATCTTTAAGGCTTGAAGAAGCCTCTGAAGAACCATGGCAAGCACCACCACGCGAACAAGATTCTCCGACGAGTTCTTTCTCCGAGCAACAATCACGAACTCCGTCGACTTCACTGACTCCTCCTTTTTCTTCATCGCTCACCATACGCCAGTGTTTTCATAGGTTGAGAGAGATATGGTTTAGAGAGTGTGGTTAGAGAGGAGAATGAGAATAAAAGAAGGGTTACACCCTTAAATACCAACACATTTCCCTCCACCAATCCCATGCCTCCACCTCACCACATCCTCCCAAAGTAGGATTAGATCCTTAAATCCAATTAGTTTAACTAAGTAGGATTTGGTTCTAACAGATAGACATGATGTCTGATCACTGGTATAGTTATGTGGGGAGCCTAGCGAGTACCAAAGTTGACATATGTTTGTCGAGTTGGACCGAAGTTGATGAGAAGCTTAAAGACACCATTTGGGATGGCATGTAGGTAATGAGTCCAAACTTTTAATTTATTGAAATTGAAAATGTTAATGTTCTATAGGCAAGTTTTGAGTTCCCATCCACTACCATTTTGAAGAAAAAGTGGATGAAATACGTTACGGTCCGTTGGAGGGACTTCAAGACAAAGTTAACAAACAAGTGGATATTCGGAGAGTATTAGGACAGAAATCTGTGTGATTACTATAGCATCATCACTCCGAGTATATGGGCTCCATTCAAAAAATCAAGAGAAATCCTGGAATTTTTTAATTTAGAATATGAACTTATTAAGTTATTGATTTAAATTACAATTTAATAAAATTGGTTGTAGGCTCTCTGAGAGAAAAAACCAAGAACATCGTTCTTCTAACAAGTATCTTCATCGTATGTCTCGATCGTGATACCGAAAATTAAAAGAACAAATGATGGCCGAAAAAACCACCCAGAAGAAACAAGAAGCTAGCAATTGACTCTGGTATGAGTGAGGAGCAAGCAAGCAACTTCTCCCCTCCTTCCCCCGTAGCTTGCTGCGATTCTTGGAAGAGAGCGAGGATAAACTCCAAAGGGGGGTACATCACATACGCGTCGCAAGAGGTCAGCTCGAAGATATTAAGTTGTATCACTTGTATGTCATTCAATCACATTCTAAAAATTTATATTTTTCAATTGTTTGTAACAATTTTTTTTACAACTTTTAGGACTCTCTGAAGTTGAGAGAATCCCAAGGCGATTTTGCTTCAGATGGTCGGAATGGCAAAGCCTTGGGAAATGACGAGCATCCCGATTGTGTACGGGGTAGGGAGTAAGGTTGGACTGCGACAATATTATGGAAAGATTAATCGCCCAAGTTCGTCCACATTTCATACAAAATGCAAGCATAAAATTTTAGAATTGCAATATGTTATGGAGAGATTAGATTCTGATTTTCCTACTTCTTCGACCCGCCGTAGGACCGTTTCTTCCCCGGTGCAGCAAGTGATCATCCCCGTCCGACCATCTGATTTGGCGGCTCTTTCTCAAGATTTAGCCCTAGTAGGCGGGCCCTCACTTGGTAACTTTGAGGATGGGAGTAGATGTCATCTATTTATTGACAACCTTGAGAAAAGATTGGCGGGACACGAAACAATTTATAACCTCTCTAAACACCACTTCAAAGATGTGGAAGAGGGAGTCATGAAGGTTGTTGTGGGGGATTGTTTAGATGATGATGTTCTGGTGCCGATACCCGAACAAGAGGTTGTTAGCCTGAGTGAAGCTTGCAGTGGGTTCCTGAGGTGACATCGTCATTTAGTATAGTTTGATGACACACATGAGGTATCCTTTAATTTTGAAAACAAATAAATTATCATTTTGTTAATAATTGTATTTTTAACATTTTTATATATATCATTAAGGTTATTGAAAGCCCCCTGAGCAAATGATCAAACAACCAACCTCCAGATAAACATTAATTTGCTACCAAATATGTGCAAAATATTGTATCAATTAATGCTAGTTAGGGAATCATAAGCCTTAACTACCTGACATTTGGAGGAGGTGGTTAAAGGTTTGCCGTCAGATTTATATGTCGTTAAAGAGGATGTTATGCAATTCTTGGCGATGGATCAATTATGTATGTCAATTATCGAACATGCAGGTGAAGTAAGTGTTTTCTTGTGTATAAGATGAATTGTATTGAATAAGTTTATCGTAATTATAACATTATGTAATTTTTACTCTTGTAGACACCTTTATGATGTCAGAAGGTCAGTCTTTCCCAATGATAAAGTATTTTGATTTCTGTGTCCATCTACTTTCATACACGGGAATGACGATAATTCGGGTGAGCTTGCGGATATTATGAAAGAACATGACAAAAAATGACCCCTTATCATGAGAGGTAATTTTGTTAAATGAAAGTAATTAGAATTTAATTTTGTAATAAACTTCTAATTATATATATAATCAGAGCTCATTAGATGCTTGTCGTTCTATGCCCCGAAACTAATTCTGCATATTGATTTGTTCCTTTGGGGTCGACTATACCAAGGGCATCCTTAATGAAACTTGTTTCACTGTAAGTTTGGTTTAAATATCGTATTTGTAATTCATGTATTTTTATTAGTATTATCGATTTCATATTGAATAACTTGTGCTACTTAGGACAATGAAGATTTACAAAATGTTGGGTGGAACAAAGACTACCAAAAATACGGGCGTAACCTGTCATGCAATGAGAGTAAGTTTCTCCCATTTTTGTTAATTTTTTAAAGTACTTGAACGTATATTTAGTGAATTTATATCTTTGTAGTACCGCAAGCACACTGGAAATACCGAATGTGGGTACTACATTATGAGATACATGCAGGAACTCATCGAAATTGCACCTGAAGACAGAGCTATTTGAGGTAATATAGAATTTTCAGTTGTATAATTATAGTTTCGTTATTTACATATTTATATTGTGTAATTGTATTTCCATAGGTCTTCCAAAAGAATAGCGATCCTTATTCGCAACACGAGCTCGATAATACTCGCGAGCGATGGACTCACTACTTTATTAGGAACATGTTGTTGAACTAACATGTTCTAATGTCATGATTGTAATTTTATTGAACCACCTTCTTTGTATTACCAACATGCTATTGAACTAACATTATTTGACTAGAATTTTTATTTTAATATGATCAACCTTCTTTGTGAATGATTTTGTTTATGAATTTGTGAAATATAAATGTGGGTGAATGAAATTAGTTGAATTTGTGTATGAATTTTGCAGGATGAATGATTATGAATGAAATATGTCCATGATGAATGTGTTGTTGCGCAGGATGAATGTTGTGAATGAAATTTGTGCAGGATGATGTTGATTGCATTCAACATTTTTTTTTCATTTGGGAAGGGTATAAACGTGGATTGTGAGCAAAATGGCCGACGTCAAGTCTTTTTTGAAAGATGTAGACGTCGACTATTAGGATGACTGACACATTTTCCCTTAAAATACATGTCGGCTGTTCGGATAACTGACGCGTATTCTCTTAGAAAAGACGTCAGTTGTTGGGAACACCGACACGTATTCCCTTAGAATAGACGTCGGCTTTTGGTAACTGACGTCTAGGTATAGACGACTCATAGATAGACGTCGGCTTATGGAACGCCAATAACCAATGTATAGAAGTCGTATATCCTACGTATATTTCCTATGTTGCACTAGTGATGGTAGGTGGCCGGTCACTATAACTTGATTGATATATTCTATAATTGTTTGTTTTGGGTTACACGGTTTAAAATCTTTAGATCCTTGTAGTTATCGTGGGCCACGCTCAATGTACGCTATGACTTGATTATTGTGATCTGATTCTTGCAACATTAGATGGTGGGACTTCTATTAATGTGTAAGTCTTATCCCAACGGTCAAAAAAGAAGGGCATAATGGTGCTACTAGAGGGCAGTCGTCCTTGACGAGCAATCCATGATGTCTCGGTCTTTAGAAGTTTTGTTGTCTAGAATGAAATTTCCAAGAATTTAAACTAAGTTTAAATTTGTTTAGTGTTAGACACCCAGGCTTAACAAATGGTCTAATTATTTGAGTTGGTTTGTGTTGATCTGTGATGGTGATATGACTAGCTAATTGTATTGGCGTTCCAAAACTGGAGGCATCTGTTTCAGGAGATATTGTTTCTGTCGTCTAGCCCAAAAAGTCCTCAAGAATGGTTTCTTCAATTGATGAACAGAGAATTGTAATAACAAACCAGCAGGATGAGAAGATCTTAGGGATCTTCCAAAACCCTACTTCAAAGGACATTGGCATATTATGTCATGGCTTTCGGTGCATATGCAAAAAAGACCAAAATCATAGCTGAACTTGCTGAAGCTTTGGCATCTGAAGTGTTTTCCGTTTTGATTTATGCGGAAACAGAGAAAGTGATGGTATTTTAGTTTCGTCTCTATATAAGAGAGGTGGAAGATTTACAATCGGTGCTCCATTTTTCCAAGAAAGAGTGCCAGGTGCGAGCCATTCTCGGACATAGCAAAGGAGGAGATGTAGTCCTCGTGTATGTGTCCAAGTATCATGGCATTCCATGTAACGTCCTTAGAACAACGGAAAATTTAAAATTTAAAACATACAATCAAGTGAGGACATTAAGAAAAGACATACACACACAGATGCACCAACATATAATATATGTGTGTGTGTGTGTGATCGAGTTTACAAAAGAATGTGATTACATCAAAAACTCGTAAACAGAAAATATACATATGTAATCACAACCACCTCAAAAAGGAAGGAAAACAGGATCCGGTGCCGAGCGCCTCCTCCGTAGTCACCACCCTCCTAACGCCGCTCTCGGCCTGAAAAGCAACATGACTATGCCTGATTTTCCATAAGGAAACCCCGTATGCCAAATCCTAACACATGAATGAACAATGAATATGAAAGACCATAAAAAGGCACAACTCAACCACTGGAAACCACCAACAATTGCCTCATATACCGGAGCCACAGTTTTACCTCATTCACCGGAGCCATGGTTTTGCGTCATATACCGGAGCCACGTTTTTTTACTCATTCATCGGAGCCACGACTTTGCCTCATATATCGGAGCCACGGTTTGACTCAATGTTACCGGAGCCATGGATTTGCATCACTCGCCGGAGCCACGGCTTTGCCTCATTCGCCGGAGCCACGACAATAACAATCACAACCCTCCTCAACGTGTCACCACTGATCGCTATAGGGTCGGCATGTCCTTCCGTCGCTCCAAAAGGGCCGGAGAACCAGTTGCCTTCTAGCCAATCAACGGCAACAACCAAACACCAAACTGTGTAAAAACGGTCGAACAAAAGCAGTCCTTCGGTCGACCGAATCCTCACCTAGAGAACTGGCCCAACCAAAAAACCCGCCCATCGGTCGAACGGCAAAGGGGACACGGTCGACCGAAAAGCACCAGTAAGAAAACCATTTTCGCAAACCAAGATTAAACGGTCGGACGACCCAAAACTTTTGGTCGACCGAAAACCTCCAGTAGAACTCACCAACAATCCACACTACACAGTCGACCGAAACAACACTTCCGGTCGACCAGCCATTAAGTTAACTTAAGTCGTCGGTCGGACGAGTCAAACAGGTGGTCGACCGTTTGGATGGTCAACGCCCCAACCGACCTACGATAGTACTTTCGGTCGACCGGCAAAGGGGTGTCGTCCAACCGAAAGTACCCAGAGCCTCCATCTCTCGCTCAAATTGCACAATCGGTCGACCACTCCACAGGGATTGTTCGACCGGTGCGAGGGATATTGCCCAAAATACACTATAACCGGTCGACCGAACCCAAACCACCGGTCGACCGTTTATAGTGCAGAAAATAATTGTGCATGTCTGACGAGCCAATCGGCCAACCGTCGACCACTCCTACCCACACATTAATAATAGGTGAGCGTAAAAGCAAGTTTGACATACCTTAAGGCTTGAAGAAGCCTTTGAAGAATCACGGCGAGCGCTTCCTTACAAGACCTCCTATCCTCCGGCGAACACCTCAACTCAAACACCTCGACTCCGGCAACGTCTGTGCTCCTCCCAGTCACTCTAAACCAGAGCCTTGGGCTTGCCTACGGAAGAGAGAGAAATGAGCGGGAGAGAGAGAAGAGAGACGTGCGGGTGACAGAGAGAAAAGGTTTTAACCTTTATATACAATCTCCTCAATCCATCTCAGCCGTCCATTCCAATCTTCTCTAAACCTCCCCTAAACACAATTAAAACATTAAGCAAGGTTAGGATATAACATTCCAGCTATGATAAAGATGTATGGGCGATTCGAGATGAAGGCTACATGAATGGAGAGGATGAAGGAATGTTGTAATATCTCAATAATAGTCCCACGTCGTCTAAGATAAGAATGTTAGGGTAGGTAATATAGACACGATTTTACTACTATAATAACCAAATAACTTAAGTTTTAGGTAATAAGTAGGTGTCGTGGGATAGTGGACTCATGAGTGACGGATCAGACTCAAGTTGCCCAGGGACGGAACATTACAGATGTGGATTTATTGATGTTAACAACAACAAAAGGAGTTTGCTTGTTGATGTTCCATGCTGCCGAGGAAAGTTTGAGGCCGGAATCGTTTGGACACCGATATGCACAACGCAAGCATTAGTATCGCCTCAAATTGCAGAGTTCTAACTGTTCTGTAAGCAAATAACGATTCTACAGGTTCAGGAGTACCTTTCTTGGAGAGAACCTATGGCAGCGGAAGGAAGATCGGAGGTCACCTTACGGAATCCTTCTCACCGGTCGTTCTCCTACTCTCTTGGAGAAGAAGCACGTGTCCACAACCCAAGAGTCTACGGATTAGCTTGGTGGATGTGGAGGGACGAATGGGAGAGAGAGGGAGAGGTGGCGGCTAGGGTTTGGTGGGGCTAGGGTTTACACACAAGAATTAGTCCATCCAATGGGAGGCTCCCCTCCTTATATAGATGGCCCCACCCAAAACCCTAATGCGCAACCAATGAGAGTGCGCCACGTGTCAGTGCTTTGGGCAAACATCATCTTAATCCTTAGATTAATCCAATATCTCCCACTTGCACAATAGCACGTCAACAACACGTCATCTTCTTTTGTGTCCCTGACACATACGTATATATCCCCGATACATACAATCATAATATGGCAATGTGTCACCTCTTCATGTGTCCCTGACACATATGTCTACATCCCTGATATATACAACTATTTCTCTCTTCCAAGAATGCATCCACAATACGCAAGTCTCTGATCATGTATCCCTGATACAAGACCATATGTGTCCCCGACACATGTACTCTTCCGATCATACGGACAAATGGGTCGTGCGACCGGTGATGCACCTGCAATTTAGGAGTCTCAAACTAGAAACCTTACTAGAAGGCCAGAATGACAACATCCTCACAAAAATAACAATTAAGAAGTCAAAAGCACATCATTGTTCCCCAGGTTTACTCAGAAACTCACTTGACATGAACGGTATCTCGATCCCTCGGAGAGTATACCTTCTTGTCCTCAAGGTACTTGCTACTGTATCCAATACAGTTGGGCCCAGCAAATACTTTTAGTGCAGTCGAGTCAAACCTTTCCCTTCGCCCCAGACCACCATTACACTCAGAGTTGACTCCTTTCCCGAAGATGCCTCTTTAGACCGAATCTCTCATGGTCATATATAACATCCCAAAGTAGCCACATTAACTCTTTGCTTCATGGTGCCGTCGATGGTCACTGAGGGCAACTAAATGACAATCAAGTCTTGGACTTCACACAGTGAAGGAGCAGGGATCCATCCTTTCACTTTCAAATGGTCGCTCAGCGCATGTTGTATGACAAACATGCTATGGTGGATCATACTGCACACAACAGTATGTTTGTCTCTCAACACCATACAAGTCTTAGTCCAGTCGCACCCCCTCTGCGCCTGACCCGAGCTTCATCATTGTCGCCTTAACACCATACAGGTGTCACCTGGCGCCACATGTGATGCTCGCACTTGGCTTCTATAGGTCACATGAATCGTGGGAACATTCATGTCAATCCTCACCAACATAGAGGATCTCATCTTGATTCCTAATCAAGGCGACTGTCCTATCACGAACTACTCTGGATCTATCATACAAGATCTCTTCATGATCAGTCTCATCTCTGCTCGCTATCAAAAGCGCCAGAGGCGAATGCTCGTGTGAGTAAGCATTCTTCAGCCTATTGACAGAATAATATTTTATGCTAGAACGACTATATCAAGCAAACAGATACAGTCGAAAGGAAACAACACAATCACTCATAAAAGGAAGTTAGACATGCCAATACATCAAAGTCTGCGTAAGCCTAAGGACTTCACATGACACACAAACGAGTCCTTAACTATAGCCTTGGTTAGAGGGTCAGCTACCATAAGACTAGTAGACACATGTCTCAACTCAACTTCCTTTCTCGCTATAATGTCCTTCACAAAGTGGCACCTTGACCATTTTGGCCTTCTCTTCAGGAGTCTCAGGATGCTTATCAAGGCTTAAATGCAAACCCTTCTCAACAGGAGTGTCGATTGGTTTGCATTTGTCCATATGGTATTTCTTCAAGATGTTGTTAATGTAAGTCTCTTGAGACAATCCCAGAAGTCTCTTGGACCTATTTCTAACTATCTTGACACCAAGGGCGTAGCTAGCTTCACCCATGTCCTTCATATCAAACGTGGAGGACAACCACTTTTTAGTGGATTTCAGAAACTCTTTGCTATTGCCAGCCATGAGTATGTCATCAACATACAAGGTCAGAATGACAAATTTACCATTGGATCTCTTAACGTACACACAGTGATATTCCTCAAGCATAGAGAACGCATTCTCTGATATAGCTTGATGGAAGTGAATGTTCCACTGTCTAGACGTTTGTTTTAAGCCATATAAGGACTTATTGAGCTTGCACACTTTGCGCTCCTGTCCTTTGACTTCAAAACCTTGAGGTTGATCCATATAGATCTCCTCCTCAAGTTCTCCATTGAGAGAAACAGTCTTTACATCCATTTGGTAAAGCTCTAAGTCCATCTGAGCTACAATAGCTAGTAGAAGGCGGATGGAGGCAAACCTAACCACGGGTGAAAATGTTTCCTCAAAATCCATGCCTTCTCTTTGGGTGTAGCCTTTAGCTACCAGTCTAGCCTTGAATCTATCAATAGATCCATCCGCCTTCCTCTTAATCTTGAGGATCCACTTGGCCACAATGGCCTTTCGGTTCGGCGGTAAGTCGACCAAGTCCCAGACTCGATTAACTTTCATCGACTCCAACTCTTCCTTTATAGCTTCTAACCACTCTTTAGCATTTGGACCTTCCAAAGCCTCTTTCAAGGTCTCCAGTTTTTGCTCATCGATTACTGTCATCCCGGATGATTCATAATCAATTTCTTCTTGAGCTATCATGAGGGCCTCTTCCTCTAAGTGAAACTGCCTACGAGGAATGAGCCCGCGTTTGCTTCGACGCAGATGGATATCTGATGGCTCATCCTCCGTGAGAGCTATCAGATCCTCAGCATTGCTGCTCCCACTAGGATCGATTGGTGGAACCTCATGTTCAACTTCCAGATCATGATCCCGTGGAGTGGCAATGTCCTCATCTTGTTGTTCAAAGAAGTCCACTGACTCTTTGATAGCTCCAGCAAGGGTTGGAAAATCATTTTCCAAGAATGTTGGATCCCTAGACTCCAGTTCTGTCCTTCTTTCATTCTCGTCTAACCCGATAAAAACATAACCTTTGGAGAGATCACTGTATTTTTACAAAGATACACTTCTTCCATCTAGGTCCTAGTTTTCCATATCGGTGACTAGCAGAATGAATGTATGCCGCGCATCCCCAAGGACGCAGCAGACTAAAATCAGGCTTCCGTCCTGTCCATAACTCATATGGAGTTGAGGGAACCGATTTTGTTGGAACTCTATTGAGGATATTGGCAGCAGTCATTAGAGCATCTCCCCAAAACGAAATTGGTAAGCTCGCGTGCGCCATCATGGATCTAACCATGTCTAGCAACGTTCTATTCCTTCTCTCGGCAACACCATTTTGCTGAGGAGTATAAGGCATAGTGAGTTGTCTAGATATCCCCTTTTCATCACATAACTCCTTGAACATTATGGAGAGATACTCACCACCTCTATCCGTTCTAAGAGTTTTTATCTTATTATCCAACTGATTCTCAACTAAGCTCATGAATTTCTTAAAACATTCTAGAGCTTCTGACTTGTGAGAAATAAGATAAATATGACCATATCTAGTGAAGTCATCAATGAATGTGATGAAGTAACTTTGTCCATGTCTAGTACGCACATTCAAAGGTCCACAAATATCTGAGTGAATTAATTCTAAAGGAGAAGTAGCCCTAATGGCTTTTCCGAACGGTTTTCTAGTTGCCTTTCCAGCTAGACAAGATTCACAGGTCGGCAATTCAAATTTGGAGCATTCTCCTAATACCCCCTCCTTTGCCAACCTGTTCATCCGGTCAACACCAATGTGACCTAGTCTAGCATGCAACATAACTGAATCATTATTCAGGGAACTTTGGCTCATAAAGGCACTAGCGTTATGATTGAAATCATAAATTGCGTCCAACACAATAAAACCGTCAGAAAGAAAAGCACGTCCATAATAAATGTTAGAAAGGTATAAACCCATATCATTGTTCTCAAAAACAACTTTAAAACCATGTCTCATCAAGACAACAACAAAAATAATATTTCGCCGTATAGCTGGTGCATACAACACGTCGTGAAGTAATAGGATCCGGCCACTTCGCAAAGCCACTTTGCATGTGCCAACTCCAAGAACTTCAATGCTAGTGTTGTTTGCCATGTTTATTCGCCTCCCACTTGGAACACGGCGATATTCCACGAAGGCAGAACGATCCTTTGTTACGTGGTCCGTGGCACCTGAATCCACAATCCACACAGGAGAATGATCAGTGAGCATCACAGAACTAGTCACGTTACAATTCGAGGGATTACACACAGTAATTACCTTTTGCTCAGTGCACTCACGAGCAAAATGTCCAGTCTTTCGGCAGTTAAAACAAGTCACATTAGACTTATCTTTCCCACCCCTGGATCCTCGAAGTCGTTTCTTTCCAGCTTTGTTTTCTGTTTTGTTTGCATTTGCACCCTTCTTGCCTTTAAAACCCTGTGCTCTATCTCTTTTGCGCTTAAAACCTGCACTCCTCCGAGGAGCGCCAGCTGCAGCAGCAAACACTTCAGTTAGAGGGGCTTCCGCAAGCATGTGGTCCTCCTCCAGCTCTAAGTGTTTTGCGGCCTGGTCAAATGTCCTGATGTCATCAGCATGGGTCAGATGGACCTTCATATGCTCCCAACTCTTCGAAGGCAATGATCTGATAAGAGCAGATACTTGCTCCTCATCGGTCTTAGCACGACCGGCAGCACTCAGCTCGCTAATCATGTTTGACATTGTGGTAATATGCTGCCTCATTATGTGACCTTGGCGCATTTTATACCCATCAAACATAAGCCCAAGCTGACGGGCCCTTGTGACGGAGGTCACTCCGTACTGAAACTTCACAGCTTCCCACAAGGCCTTTGCAGTTCGAAACTTTTCGAACCGCAGTAACAGATCGTCCCTCATTGAACTTAGAATTGTGATTCGAGCAATTCGGTCTTTCTTTTTCCATGCATTATAAACATCCAAGTTTCTGCGATGTTGCGCAGTATTCCCCTCCTCGGGGGGAGACATAGATTGGTTTATGTTCTCTAACATGTCCTGATCCTCTAAGAGATACTCAATTTTACGATGCCACAGATCGTAATTTCTTTCATTGAGTTTATCTCCTCGAGTCAGATCAGCGACAATGCTTTTGGAAGCAGCCATAAAGAATCTAGGACAATCAAAATACATAGCGATACATGAGTTCTAGCATAAAATATAACGAGCTACAATAATCATAAAGAATAAACTGACTTAATAGCTATAGCATTCAGACCAAAAGAAAACATAAATTATTCGATCAAATCCTCATGCAATAGTTAATAAAGCCATTTTACTAATCTAGATATTGAGGTCCATCATGATTTAATGACCCAAAAAAACATTTTAAATCATGGTAAATCAGCAAATAAAAACAATTTGCCGTCAGTTGCAAGGTGGTTTACACAAAACACTTCAACCTTGCAGCTCCCACTAGGCATGCGAGTTCCCAAAAAACGGTTTTCAAAAAAAACAATAAACATCACACAGACATGATTACTACATTACTTCCATATCGAGCTAATGATCCCCATTAGGGATTTAGCCTCATCGACGGGAACCTGCATGAGTCTTATAGCAATAATATCGCAATAATAAAAAATAAAGGAGCCCCTCGTCTCCTCAGGGCAATAAACAGTCCACAGTCCATAATTATTACAGTCCATAAATATTACAGTCCATAAATATTACAGTCCATTGCGATAACTATTGCAAATAGAAATAAATGAATGAAATTACGCTCATCTCTCAATAAGGCAGTAAATAAAATCAGGAATCATTCATTCCACATAGCCACAATCTTTCCATACGTTAGCACAATCCGACGTATGAAAAAAAAACCATAAAGTGTGCACCTCATTCAAACAATAAGGAAGTAATGCATAAGGAAACAATGCATGAATGGGGCATGAAAATAGGCAAAAAAACGTGTTAGGTAATGACAACCAATCTCCACAATAATCATTCTCAAAACAGAATTTTTTTTTCTTTCCATAATCAATATAATCAAGCAATCAATAATAATTATGCTACTTCTAATGGAAAGAAAAAATTCGAAATTATATGGTGGAGAACAACACATATTTTTTTGCATCAAAGGAAAGCATCCAAACATATTTTTAGGGCAATAAAATTCCAGCCCATAATATCTTTCCAAAAATTTCAGAATTAGCCAATCTTTTCATAATCAATATAAGCATGCAATCAACAATAATTATGCTACTTGTAATGGAAAGAAAAATTCGAAATTCTTTGGTGGATGGCATCACATATATGCACATTTGATGAAAAGGAAATATTTCAAATGAAATGCATGCAATCATCCCAAAATAAATCTGAAATATCCTTAATGAGATTAACATATATGTGCATTCAATCATAAAGGAAATATTTCAAATGAAATGCATGCAATTATTCCAAAAGAAATCCGAAATATCCTTAATGAGATTAACATATATGTGCATTCAATCATAAAGGAAATATTTCAAATGAAATAAATGCTCTCATTCCAAAAAAAACGAAATATACAATATGGTAACTCAATATTCATGTATACATGCTCAAAGATTAGAATAAATAATATCTAACCCTAATTCGTAAAAATCAGGAAAAATAGACATCTTATTTCATGTATACATGTGCATGATTTAGAAGAATCAACATGGAAAATAACTTCTGATTTTATCTAATACATGCACAAAGAATAGAGGTAACATCACAGAAAAAACAGAATTCTGGTCACATCTATGTATGTGCAATGATAGGAGAGCAACATATCATATTGGCTCGAAATAAAATCAGGAAAAATCCATCTTAAACCATGCACATATGCGCAAGAATGGAGGAGCAAAATCTAATCCTAGATGCATGCTCTAATGAACCATACCATGCGCAACATATAGAAACTAGTCTAAACCCTAATTGCATGTTAGAAAGAAATCAGCAAATATGCACCACTTATATCTCTAAATGAATGATCATATTATATCATTTAAAGATCAAAAACCTCTGAGTTTTCATTTCCAGAATATGAAAACGAATTTGAAAGAAAAAAAATCATGAACAATCAACATATATAACATGCGCATCATGTAAATAAGTAATGCTGATTTTCTGTTTTCTTTCTTTCTCCAAAAACATAACCACCGAATATTTTGTTTTTATCTCAAATCAGATTATCATGAAACAAAAATTCGTCAAGCATGGTGAGGATTCGAAGGTAACCGAGATGGCTCTGGTACCAATGTAAGCAAATAACGATTCTACAGGTTCAGGAGTACCTTTCTTGGAGAGAACCTGTGAAAGCGGAAGGAAGATCGGAGGTCACCTTACGGAATCCTTCTCACCGGTCGGTCTCCTACTCTCTTGGAGAAGAAGCACATGTCCACAACCCAAGAGTCTACGGATTAGCTTGGTGGATGTGGAGGGACGAATGGGAGAGAGAGGAAGAGGTGGCGGCTAGGGTTTGGTGGGGCTAGGGTTTACACACAAAAATTAGTCCATCCAATGGGAGGCTCCCCTCCTTATATTGATGGCCCCACCTAAAACCCTAATGCGCAACCAATGAGAGTGCGCCACGTGTCAGTGCTTTGGACAAACATCATCTTAATCCTTAGATTAATCTAATATGTTCATGGTTTGACCGATAATTTATTCCAATTCAAGATGCACTGAAGTTCAACGACTTCGTACCGAACCTCAAACTGAACATTGTCGGTGGCGCTAATCATCACCACACTTCACACCCAGATGAATTATTTTTGGCGTTTTCGAAATTTATAAAAGATGGTTGCAAGCAAGACGTTTGAGAGTGAAAAAAAGATGAAGGATTGCGTGGAATGAAAGAACATTTGCTTTTGTTAAAATTGGAGGGACATGAAGTCTATCCTCCGGATATCAATTTGGTCATTTTCGTTGGAAAACATAGCTTTGCTCCACCCCTTGTTTTAACAGAGAAATTGTATGGACAAATCTATCTCGATTACATCTAATTGAATCATAATTAAATGATATCAACTAAATTTCACTGATATGTAAATGCATTGTTTATTTTATGCAGTATCACATTGTCTTACTTGTAGAATTGTTATGATCATGTATTGTATGAGTGGTTTTTTTTTAGAAATTTCCTGTTTGGTGGACTCACATATTTATAAATAATTATATATATGTTTTGTCAAGTAAGCAAGTCCAAAGCTGATCAATTAATGAATTAAACTTCGTGAACTTGTAAAATATAAAAAGTGAAGTATGAGCTTATATGTGTAGACTTTGTCTTTTGATTTCGATTGATAAGCCTACAACTAAATACCATAATTAACAGGGTCATGGTCTAAAGCCAAACATGGTATAATAGTACTAGGGTGAAAGCGGAACGAATACAAAGCGGATGCTGTTGTATTCATAAAAATCTGAATACAGATGCAAATTGTTGTTGGATGTGAGAAGATAATATTAATATGGATATTCATCATATTCGGATTGAGCACGTATGAATAAAATATGGATAAATCCGCATCCACGATAAAAAAAATTACTTGCGCTTGTAAATAATTTTCTTTCCCATATCAGAAAATCTTATCTAACAAATTTTTACATAGTGCATAAAAAAAAACTATGTGAAATGTCAAATAACAACATGAAGTGAAACTTTAGATATTTAATATGTAATAAATAACAGAATTAAACATGTACAAAATCAATCAAAATATTACAAATAATAATAGAAATATTATATAGTAATATATAATATTTAAATGTGTGCACATATGAGTATTATATAAGGATTACAAACAGGAAGACATATATAAGTATGATAATAATGATTTTTTCTGATTATTCAAATTGTATGTACTAATATCCATATTCGTTTCCTTTTTTGGCGAATGTTCAAGACCTAATACGAATATGGCCGCAGAATCTTTTCTAGGATAATTTCTTTTATTTCGGATACAGAAGTGGTTCTACGGATTTCAGACACAAAGTTTAAACACCACCGCACATCTTCTCTTCCCTCCATTAGAGAGGTAATACGAAACGTGTGTTGTGACTCAGAAGATCTTGATTTGGGTAACAATTCAGTGTCCACGATGGGTCAAAGTAAATATTTTACTCGATTATTTTATGAATCACCATATATCGATTTAGCATGGCTATCGGGAATTACTCTATTCGAAGATCATGTAACTTTGGATTCTATAAATTTAATTTTTCTATCAAATCGTGGATGCCTGAATTGTTACCTAAATAAAGATCTTCTGAGACTCTACGCACTTTACGCATCATCTTTTAGATGAAAAAAAGAAACTGTGATGTTTTATTTTCTCTAACTTAAGGATCACGACCATATTTATAATAATAATTTTCAATTGTGACCCTTTCAATCACAATCGAAAAACTAATGAGCTCCACGAGTATAATTAAGCCCATTCTCCTTGCCTTGTGTCTCATGCATTCATTTCATTCTTTATCCTCCACGCATTCATTTCATTCACTTTTGATGTTCCTATAGATCTACACAATTTTAATACTTTTACTAAATCACAGCTGAACTTATTTACTTAACATCTTACGTACAAATTACATATAAATATGCAAGTTGACCAAACAAAAAATTCCAAACACTAATACCTCTATCAAAATGATTTTCACATTTATAATCAATTGTATTTCAACCTCTGTAGTACACCTTCAATATGTTTATGCTTTAGATTTTTCATTCAAAAGTAACATGAAAAGTCATTAATAATGTCTCCACTCATTGTAGCACACTCAAATCTGTACAACCAGAATTCTTAAGAATTATTTATAATTTATCCATTCGTGGATGCTTGAGCAGCCTTACATAACCTAACAAGGAAGAATTTTCATTACTGCCGCCATGTTTGGTCCTGACATTATGACGCAGGGTTGGAAGGGACTTAATTTTTTGTTAAAATAAAGTTTATGCAGATCATCAGTTAAGAAGCTTGAACAAATAGGAGAAGAACAGAGTATTTTGGTTCTTAATCATCATAGAACAGCCTCAATATAATCAAGTCCCGATAACAAAATAAAAAATTCTAGAAAGTTTAGCAACATCAAGAGTTTCGACAATGACTAGAATTAAAATAATCAATTCTAATTTCTAGTAATTCTAATCAATGACTAGAAAAAATGAATGCATGAGACATTAAAACCAATTCTAATTTCTAGTAAGTCTAACCAATGACTAGAATTAAAACTGTGGGATCCTAATACTAATTGAGTTTTAATGATGTTTTTTAGGAGGTGATTAGGAGGAGATGGTTTTGGACGGCTGAGATGGAGTGGAGTGGATGGATGGTTGAGATGGATTGGAGGAAGATATTTATGGTGAAAACTCTCTCTCACTCTCACACGACTCTCTCTCGTTTCTCACTCTCTCTCAGCATGGTGGTCGGAGGTGGAGGTGATCTCCGGCGAGGAGAAGTGGTCGGCTCCGTTTGGTTAGTGGTGGTGAGTTGGGTTGTCTACTTATTCATCTCTTTTGCGTTTTCTCCTTTCACCCTCTCAACTCATCTCGTTTCCAGTGATTGGGGAGGTGATCGACGAAGGTGGTTGCGTGTCTGTGGAGCCTCGAGGAGTGGTGATCGTCGATCGAGCGTGAGGTTCGTCGACGGATCGTGATTTTGGGAGAAGTGCTCGTGGAAACGCCGTCGGGGTTCTTCGAAGGTTTCTTCAAACCTTCACGGTATGTCAAACTTGTTGTTGTAGCTCACTTTTGTTGTGTGAGTATTTGGAAGTCGACGGTAGGCCTTCCAACTCGTCGTAAGCAAACGTGCAACAGATTTTACTGCCTGATCGGTCGACCGGTTGGTGCAAACAGTCGACCGTTCTTAATGAGATTTTGGGTTATGCCTCACACCGGTCGAACGATGCCCTTGGGGCGGTCGACCAGTTGTGCATTTGAGTTAAGTCTGGTGGTTTTCGGTCGAACGGGACCCCTTTGCCGTTCTACCGTGTGCACTGTTGTAGGTCGGTTGGGGCGTGGACCATCTAAACGGCCGACCGCCTGTGTGACTTTGTCCGACCGGTGACTTAAGTTGGAATAATGGTTGGTTCAACCGAAGGTGGTTCGGTCGATCGGACTTGTTGTTGAGCGTGGGGGAATTCCCTGGTGGAATTCGGTCGACCGAGAGTGCTCGGGGGTTCGACCGGATTCGTTGGCGAGAGTGGGGGATTTTTCCCTGGTGGCTTTCGGTCGAACATGCCCCCTTTGCCGTTCGACCGATTGGTCGTTTTGTTCGTTGAACCTGGGAGGCGACTTCTAAAACGGTCGACCGGCCTATTACTTTGGTTCGACCGAACGAGTGTTGCTGGTGGGGATTGTTCGACCGATGGAGTGCCGGTCGAGGCAATTGCCCTGTGTTTGTGAGATTCGGTCGACCGGGACTTTTGGTTCGGTCGACTGTTTTTGTCCAGTTTTGCACGTTGGAGGTGCAGTTGTTGTGGCCGTCCGTGTGGGGCGAGTTGTGGTGTCGATGTTCTTCTGGCAAGTGTGCTAGTGAGCGCGAGTGTTGCGGTGGTTGGGTGAAAGAACCCTGGAGCCCCGTAACTGTGTGAGAGTTGTGGTTGGGTGAAAAAGCCCTGGAGCCCAGCTTGGAAAGTGTGTGTTGCGGTGGTTGGGTAAAAGAGCCCTGGAGCCCTGTAACTGTGTGAGACTGCAGTTGGGTGAAAGAGCCCTGGAGCCCAACTAGTCTGTGTGGGGTTGGGTGAAAAAGCCCTGGAGCTCCGTAGTGCGTTCAGGTTGGGTGAAAGAGCCCTGGGGCCTGAGCATGGACCATGTGTTAAGGGTTGGGTGAAAAAGCCCTAGAGCCCTTGGACGTTTGGGTTGGGTGAAAAAGCCCTAGAGCCCTTGGTCGTGTCGTGGTAGCTGCGGTTGGGTGAAAAAGCCCTGGAGCCCAGCTTGGCAACGAGTGTGTTGCGGTGGTTGGGTGAAAAAACCCTGGAGCCCTGTAACGGTGGTGTGTACTATGGTTGAGTGAAAAAGCCCTGGAGCCTAACTTGGTTGTTTGTGCTTTTCTTGTTGGTAGAATTGCATGCTATGGTGTTTCAGTTCATGCATTGTAGAGTTTGGCATACGAGGTTTCCTTCTGGAAACTCAGGCATTGTTATTATTGCATGTTTGCTTTTCAGGCCGTGATCGGCGTTAGGGGGTGGTGACCGAGGAGAGGAGTGCTGCTACCTGATCCTGCTTTCTCTCATTTTCGAGGTCGGAGTGATTACTTGTATTTATTGTTAGCTTTTTGATGTAATCACACTTTTGAAATATTCGGATATATATTACTTGTATTTATATATATATATATATGTGTTGGTGCATCTTCTTCCTTGTGTTGAGTAATATCCTCTGTTGATTGTTGTTTAAAAAATTTTAAATTTTTCCGCTGTGTTGAGGATGTTACAAAAACTAAATCCAAAGTTCCGACACAAGCACCTGGAATTATCTCCGTTACCCAAACATATGAACTTATGTGGGTTTGTGTTCTGAAAAGTAAGGAATTCCTGCATCGAATTTCAAACATGAAAAATAAAGCCAATGACAATGTTTATACCAAGCATTACAAGGAACTTTAGTGAGGATTGAGTTAAAACATAAAGTAGACGATTAGCTTTATTCTCGAACCATTCCTTCCGATTAAGGCAATCTTTCTGAAAATGCCCACGTTTTTTGAAGAATTTGCATTGCACGCCTTGAGGTTTCTTGGCATTTTGAGAAGCTTTAGCAACCTTGAGTGGGTTTTTCTTCATGTCTTCCTCAGGGTTTTCTGCTTTCTTTCCATCATCCTGGCTTTCAACAATAGCGGAATGAACTCCTACTTGTTGCTTAAGTCTTGCCTCCTCTTGAACAAGCATATTGCCCAATTCGTTCACATTCCACTTTTCCTTAATAGTGATGGGTCAGGTTCTTGGATCAGAGCAATATGCGACATCCAGATCTGATTTACAGCTGTCTGATCGCACCCAGAATCTTCCAGACCCTCTAATTTTCTACAAATACACTTGTAATATGTCCTCCCCCTCTTCTTCCTTCATCTCCTGCTTAGGTTTGTTTCCTTTCTTGTTTAGTAGAGTAGGTTTTATTTCTTGTTTATTAGAGTATGTTTTAGTTTATTGATTAGTAGTTTGGTGGAGGAGGAGATGAGAAACTTTGTAATCTTCATTTTCTTAATCAAGTTAAGTTTTTATGTTCCTCTTATTGTTATCTTTTATTTGATGCAAATTTTGTTCACTTGTTTTGGTTAACTTTAGTTTTTTTTGTTATTGGGGGTGATGTGAAGTATTGATGTGTTGTATTAGTGTGTGTGTGTTTAATCCAAATTTTGGAGTCTCACATGAATTCTATAGCCATTTTGTTGGGTTCCTCACTCTTGCCTTTGATGTGTTAATGGTCTTAATTGATTCTTAGCACATGCTTTGGCTAGTGGGTCCACTTTATGGGGAATGATGAGGTGAGGATAAGATTGGAGTGGTAAACAGATAAGGATGACGTGTGGGAGCATGTGCTCTTGTTGGCATCATCTTAATTAATGTCTTGTATGTTTTAATGATAATGTTACATCTTAACTCATGTGGAGACATAGTTGGGTTTTTGTCATTATGGATTCAATGTTCTTTGTGTCAATAAACATGTAATAATGTGATTGTCTTGGTCCTCATCTTGAGTAGTGTTTTGTATGTTTTAATAATGGTGATAAATCTTAATTCATGTAGAGACACGCTTAGGATTGTGGTATTATAAGATTTCCATGTGATGCATGTCATGAGCACTAAATGTTACACACACACGAATACACATCCACACCTTTGCATTCATTCTCCACCTCCTACGGGGCCTGTTTTCGATTAGTTGTTTTTGATTTACGTTGTATTCTCTATTTAGTATAGTTTAGTTGGTTTAGTATAATCCCCTCATTGTCCTCTTCTTTCCCACTTGAGTATGATAGTCACAACAACGCTCACAACTCCTTGAAGTTCGACCCGTATATGTCACATCTTTACTGACGCCGTGCATTTGTAGTTATTTAAAATGATCAATCACGATGCATCCTCGTCAACATCCTATGTGCTTTCCTTGAAATTTCCATCTCATACATTTCCGAAAATTATTTTTTGAAAAGGAATTTTTTCAAAATAATCAAAAAAATTAAAAATGGAAAAATATGCACCCCAGAAACTTATTTGGCAAAATATGCACATTTAAAAATGTGACCTCCAGTACCATTTTCATTAAGTGAAAATGGCACCTGAGGTGCTGTTTTTAACTCAATTGAAAACGGCACCACTAGTGCCGTTTTTAACCTAGGGTTAAAAATGGCACCAAGGTCCCCTTTTCTCCTATTCTTCCCAATCTGTTTTTTTCATTTTTCCTCTCCCTCTCTCCGACGATTTCAGGTATTTTTAGATCATCCTTTGTTAAGGTTTTGCTTTATTAGTTTGTATTTATGTGCATTTGATTGGTTTGGTTAGGATTTGTGTGGATTTGTTTGATTTGGATTGTATTGATTGATATTTGGTTGATGAGTTTACCTTATTTTGTTTAATTAATCTTGTGTGGATGATGTTATATTGTTATGATTAATTAATCTTGTGCGGATTTGATGGTTTGATTAATGGATCAATTAATCTCCGAAGTCACAATTTAATGAGTTTACATTGTCTAGATGAGTTTCGCATTGTTTGGATTTGTGTTAATCCAATTAAAGTTAATAATCAATGTTGTAGTTGTTGAAATTAGGTTGATTGTGAATAATGTATGAAATTTGTTTGGATTGTATTATTTAAACTGAATAGTACGTAATTCTTTTTTTGTTAATTATGTTTCACAGATTCCAAAATGTCAACTTCACACGATTGCCACGATCATGTTGACCCTTCCGTGTTAGTACTACAGAAAGATCATAGATCATCTTCGATTCTCGAAAATGTAAGTGTTTTGATTTTTAATTTCAAAATTTTGTGTATCGGTATTGGTTTATATTAGATGTAAAATAATTAATTTTCTTTTTCAGGAGCATTTGACGGATATTAAATGCGTCGAGCACGCCATTGAGTTCAACACGTGAAATGTGCAAGATGAAAGGATGTGGGATTTGTTAGTGATTGTGGGATTTGACACTGTGTCTCGATTGCAACAACTGCAACTGAATTGGAGTCTGATCCATATTGTTGTGGAGAGGTGGAGGCCTGAGACACACACCTTCCATTTTAGACATGGGGAGATGACCATCACGCTACAAGACGTAGCTATGCTTAGTGGTCTTCGTGTTGGCGGTTTGGTAGTGTGTGCAACCTTAGATCATGATTGGACTCAGGTTTGCATGAATCTGTTGGGTGCTGAAGAAGAAGAAGAAGTGACAACTGCAGTGAAAGGTGGATACGTGTCATTGCAGTGGTTACAACAAAATTATCAGGTTGTCGAGCTAGATGCAACAAATGAGCAGGTTATGCAGCACACGAGAGCGTATATTTTGTTTCAATTAGGATCTGGGATAGTAGGCGATAAGAGTGGAAACAAAGTCCACCTTAGATATTTAATGTTGTTGGAGAACATATTTGAATGTGTAAACTACAGTTGGGGAGCTGCATCCTTAGTTGTTCTGTACCAATATTTGGATCAGGCATGTCTGAAAAAAGGGAAACAATTAGCTGGTTTCCTTACATTATTACAGATATGGTGTTGGGAACATCTTCATGTTGGACGACCGTCTACAATTTCGGGTGTGCAACTTCCATTGTGACCTATAGGTTCACGTTGGCGGACTCCTAGGTCGTGGGCGAACAATGTGAAAATGGCTCAGATTTAATTTTACAGAAATGAGTTGGACGTTCAAGACGAAAGTCAAGTTTGTTGGAACCCATACGAAGAAGTAGATCTGATGGCGTTACCTGTTGATTGCCACCAAGGACATGAAGTTTGAGTGAGCAGAACATGGATTGTTTGTTTCGGAGTTGCCGCCATGCATGTTCCAGACAGGGTGATGCGTCAGTTTGGATTGTGGCAACATATTCCAGAAATAATGTAGATTTGCAAGATGAAGAAGGCTCAGGGGAAGCCCAGAGTAAACTAGTTGTAAGAGCAACAGTCATACATTCAAGCATGGTCACGTCGGGGAGAGTTTGTGCAGATCAAGGCACCTTCGCTGTTAGAAGATTTTGCTGCTTGTAGACGTATTTACATGGAATGGTATTGGCAGATTACGATTAGATGGTTGACGAGAAGAGTTGACGATGTTGAATTACTGAATTATAGGCCTCCAGCAGCTAGAGATCGATACTTGGTAAGAAATGAAAATCTTATAATTTTGATTAAGCTTTTAATTTGCATTTTCTAATCATAAATGTGTTTTTATGGCAGCTTCATGGCTTACACAACTTACATGAAGATATTCACCATCTTGAAGGGATGCATTCTTCACACAGGCCCACTCAACCATTAACGGCGAAATTGAAGAAAAAGTTCAAGGAAATGATGGCGTGCTTCAAGAGTGTAGATCCGTCATTGAAACTGTCACAAGATGTTTGCTCCCAACCACATCGAACAGATTCTGAGGAAAATCTCCCAGAAATAGGAGTTTCACTTGACGAGGATGATAATTTCATTTTCACCGAAGTGTCTGCCAACGATGGAGGGATTCTGACTCAAGAATCGTGCGGTACTATCTTCTTTCAAGGCGAGGGTTCTTCATTTCACGTAGGTGAAGGTTCAGGATTTCAAGGTGCTGAAGTCGAAAGACGTGGGGTTGTTGAAGACGATGCTGGTGTGATAACCCAAGTTTACCGTCGTCGCCCTTCGAAGGCCCCTCGACGAAGTGGACGGAATAAAATTCCTACTAAAGTTTTTTCTCCACCTTAGTTGTCATTACATTTTGGTTAAGCTATATTTTGATTAAGAACAATTTCATTTGTTAAAAACTATTTTATGTGTCAAGAATAATTTTATTTGACGGTTTAATTGTCTCAAATGTCTTGTATGTTTGTTATACGACGAGATTGGAAATGTATTTTTCGATTTAAAGTCCAAGAGAATATTTGAGAAAATAGATTTCTCTGTTTTCTGTCTCAAGTAAAAACGACACTACTAGTGCCGTTTTCATTTTATGAAAATGGCCCTAAAAGTGCCTTTTTCATTCAAGTAAAACGACACTAGTAGTGCCGTTTTTATTCAAGTAAAAATGGCACTACTAGTGTCGTTTTTGCAGTACACAGAATTCCAAAGCGTTCGCTTTGGGTTTTTTAGTTTTCAACACAAATATTATGTCTTAACCTGAGATTCACAACACAAGTATTATCATAAAATATTGTAGCAATGATTAACATAAAATATTGTTTCCCCTACATGGGGTACAGGGGAAATTGAGGCTAAAATAAAGAAAACGAAATGAACATACTAAATAGTCTCTTTACATGTTTTCCTGTTGTGACCTAACTTGCGACAACGCTCACATCGTATTACTCGTCCATTCTATTCGTCCATGTTGTTTCTGATTCTTTTTGTTTTCGGTCGCGCACTTAGTCTTACCATAAAAGGTACTACTAAAGCTATATGTCCTTCCTCTGTCCAAAACCTTTCATCTAGTATTGGAAAGAAAATAAGTGCATATGCTTTCCTGTAAGCTTGAGTGGTTAGGTATTCCGAGACAATTCGCGAAGTATGAATGTTCGCGTGACGGTTGCTGCATATGGCCAACACATGTGAGCATGGAATGTGGTGTGCATCTATGAACCCACAGGAGCATGTTGGGCCTGACTTCATCAAAGTAACCTCATAGCTACGAGATTGGTTGCTTTCGACACTGAAGAGGTTATGACTATGTCTAGTGACACAAAGCTGTGTAGCCATCTGCCGTTGGTTTGTGATTTCATTGTTGATCTTTTTAGGATATGCCAATATCATATTCTCCCTTTCATCTCTTCTGCTGACAAAATATTTATTCAACCGCAGATAAGTCATCATGATGAGAGGACAAAGTGGTAAGCCACGTACACGCTTTAACACATTGTTGAAGCTTTCTGACAAGTTTGTAGTCATTATACCGAAACGGCGGCCAAAATCATGACTTAATGCCCAATATGAAACATCTTCTTGTTCTTTAATCCACTTGAAACCATGAGGGTAATTAACCTTGATATCCTTAAGACGCTCTTCAAATGTTTTTCTATCAAGAGCGACATCGGCATGCCAAAATTTATGTTGCAATTTGGCATTCCTGCACCGAGCATTTCTCAACATATTTGCACTCATATGTCTCAGACAGAACCTGTGAACATGACCTCGCTCTGTGGGGAAAAAAGTCTTCACAATATTTGTAAGGCCTGAAAATCGGTCACTAATAATACACAATCTATCTCGTGTGCATACTCTACTACCCAAAATACTTAAGAACTATTGCCATGAGCTGCCCGATTCTTTTTCAACAATAGCAAACACCAAAGGAAACAAACCGGAGTTCACATCAGTACCCATAGCAATCAAAAGAGTACCCTCAAACTTGCCAAACAAATGAGTCCCATCAATGCTCAACACAGGTCTACAGTACTTAAAACCTTCAATTGAGGTCGTGAATGACCAGAAAATTCTTTGAAACTGCTCAACATTGTGACTTATCCTCTATGTCTGAATCTCGACCACGAGACCAGGATTGGTGGTGCAAATATTAGACATAAAACGTCTTAAGTTACGTTAAGATGCCTCATCAACTCCGTATACTTGTTCCAATGCTTTCTTGTGGGCGTACCAAGCTTTGTCATACTTGATATCTATGAAGTAATGAGTCTTCACTAAAGCTTGAATTTTTGAAGGAGTAATGATTATTTTTGTTCGAATTGTGGCAAGAATCATGTTAGAATTTAAATTGGCATCACATTGCACATGGTCATGCAAAAGTCCATCGTTACTACAGGTGTGTTCAGACTTGTACTTCTTAACTTGAAAACATTCTTTACTCTGACTGTAAGAGGCTTGTATCCTCCATTCACACTCCTTTTTCAAACAACTAGCTGTAAATCTTTTTGGCCCAGACATCAACACTTTGAATTGGACACTTTTTCGCAAATGTCATTCCTTCAACTCATGCAGCAAATCTTTTTTTGTTGAGAAAGTTCTATGCAACCAATAATTTCGTCCATCTTCTAAGTTATCGTATTCAGTGTACGCAACAATACGCCCATTGACATTTCCAATGACTGAATCTTCAATCCAGTTCTCGTCAGGCTCTGTCTGGCAAGTGCCTCAAATCTGGTAGTACTGGCAATGGTGGCAATTCATTACTAACGATGATTTCATATAAGTTGCTATCAGGTTCTCGATTCACTGCGTCTGCCATATGATGAAACATGTTCTACAGCTCCGGAAGTGGGGTTGAATCTACATCAACAATGTCTATCTCATCACCATCCATCTGACTATCTGCCTCATCATCATCTGTCTCATCACTCTCTGCATCTTCAACCTATCTTCCTTGAGAATGTGATTCAACTACGTCAGCTTCATAATTACTAATGTTCATTGGTGTGTGCTCATATTGTTTAAAATACGACTGAGGAAGTGCCGACGACGGACCTGCTTCATATTGGCTATATATTTGTGTCATTTGTTGATAATCCTCATTCAACTGACGTTGGTGGACAGTAGTATAGTGCTTGGGTTGTTTCTGAACAAACAATACAACCATATTCATGAAGTTAAATAAATATAGCATTGTAATCGTGCTCTGATCATCAAAAACTTCAGCATATGTATACTTTTCATACGGTGGCCATTTGTAGGTTAACTTTAGATCAAACTCTCCTTCTCGGAAACCACAAACTCGACAAACCATTTCGCAGAGATCATATATCGCATTTCAGTATTAACATTAAGCATTCATCTGTAACCACCTTCATATTCTAGTACCCTATTTACGAATACAACAATTCCATCGAAAAACCCCATAACCAATCCACTACCGGAGCTCATTACGTAGAGTGTAGAAAATCTATATTTCATACATGAACATAACAACAAATACATTAACTATACATGCATTGTATTTCATGTCAAAATAAAAAAAACAAAAACAAAATAAAAACCAAACCTCAACAGTGTTGGTCGTCGGAGAGAGTGAGTAATGGGGAGTGGGGGAAAATTTGGGAGTGGGAGAATGAAGATGGTGGTAGGCCAGTCTCCTTTAAACCCTAAGTCAAAAATGACATCTCGGATGCCATTTTTAACTTAGTTGAAAACGGCACCAGTAGTGTCGTTTTTAATGTGCATATTTTGTCAAATAAGTTTTTAAGGTGTATATTTTTCCAATTATTTATTTATTTTATTATTTTGAAACAATTTCCTTTAGAAAAATGTAGGACATGACTAAGAGCACCCTTATCGGGTGCTCTTTGCCCAGGCGCCCTCCGGGGCTCCCGGGCAGCCCTCCCTTAACGGGAATCCGCCCTGGGCGCCCGGGGGGGCCACGTGCCCCACCCCCATTGGTCCGAATTTTTTTTATTTTATTTTTTGTTTTTGTTTTTGTTTTAAAAATAAAGATTATTTATATATAATTAGGATAATGTATTAAATAGGTAAATGGAATTTAATTAATTAGGTACTATAAAATAATTAGAAAAATATTTTATAATTAATTAACAATTTTTTGACTTACTTAAAAATAAAAAAAAATAAAAAAAAAATCATAAACAAATTAAGAAATAGTAGTACAATACTCATACATTTCGGAAACAAAATACAATACAAATACATAATACGAAATACAACAAAAATAAGGAAAGGAAAAAGACAATCATCCTACAGATACGGAATTTAAACTACCAGAATACTGATAAACTACCACAGACATATTGAAAACATAAGCACCTACAGATATCCTTGTGCTTTAGCCCACTCTTTGAGTTCAGCAAGTGTTTCTTTATCGAATTCGTCCTTGTTTTCCTTCTTCATTAGAGCGAAGAGGACATCAAGTTTCTTGCTGTTCAGTTCCCTTTGGAAATTCGCGTCAGCTTCGATGCGTTTCCTCTCCATCCGTTCTTCGTAACGCAAATATTTTTCCTCTTTCACTTTTGCGCTATATTCAATTTGTTTCCCCAGTTCTAACATCTCAGGATCAAGTTGTGCCTAAAATGGTTGTTTCCCCTTCTTCTTTTTGGCTTTTTAACTCCTTCAGGACGAGCACATGTTTCGAACACCATTTCATCCGCTGACGGTGTTGCGTTACTCCCATCGTCGTCGGTGCTTTTTCTTTTCCCGCTGCTAAAACTCTTCGGACTTTCTGCAGCGACGTTTCCGGTGGGAAGTCCAAGCACAACAGACTCCCATTTAGGGTACCTGCGTGACAAAAGCCAAACATGCATGAACAGAAATTTTGCGTTGTGTGTTCGTTCGTAGATGATGTGCGCTTCATGGATGACATCGTCCTCGTTGTAACCGTTTCTCTTCCTCCGCACCGCCTGGTCGAAGTAACCGACCCATTGGTTCACAGATGGCAATGTACGCCTCCATCGCCCCTTCAATGATTCATTGTTACGCTCTACTACACCTGGCTCGCCTGAGTCATTGTAGATGCGCTCCACACGTTTCCAGAAGGACTTCATTTTTTGGTTTGTCCCAACCACAACATCGCCACTGACAACCATGTAAGCCGAGACGAGTCGTTGATCCTCTTGTGCGGAGCACGATTTTTGCGACCTCATCGTCGCAGTTTTGCGTGTTCCCTGGGTCTCGGTTTCGTCATTCACATCAGCTGTATAGCGGCTTGCATTTCCACTACTTTCGCCACTTAGGAGGCGAGTATACATACCCATTGGGAATTGGGTTTGCCCTTCTTCCTGAGTTGCGGTTGGTATTGATTGTGTGGGTAGAACCCTCGGTGTGGTAAAAATTGGTTTTGGTGGAACGGGTGGAATCCTGGTTGTGTGATAAATTCGCTTTGGTATAACGGGTGAAATCCTGGTTGTGAAACATTTTGGTAAGGGAAAAAATGTTGGCTTGGGGGTGGACGACGTGGAGATCGTCGGTAATCTGGTGAAACATTGCCTTCTGAAGATGACATTGTGAGTAGAGAGTAGAGGTGAGTAGAGAATTATGGTGGAAGAAGTAAGATTGGAATAGAGGTGAGTAGAGAATTAATGTGGTTGGGGTATATATATTGAAGTAGTCACGCGCGTACTGTAGGTCCTCGATCCAATCGTCTCGTCTTTTGTGAGTCACGCGCGTACTGTAGTTCCTCGATGCTTGAGAAGTCCAAGTCTCGATCCAATCGTCTCGTCTTTTATGAGTCACGCGCATACTGTAGGTCCTCGATGCCTGAGAAGTTCAAGCCGCGATCCAATCGTCTCGTCTTTTGTGAGTCACGCGCATACTGTAGGTTCTCGATGCCTGAGAAGTCAAAGTCTCGATCCAATCGTCTAGTCTTTTTTGAGTCACGCGCATACTATAGGTCCTAAATTTTAAATTTTAAATTTATTAATTTGTGGTTTTCTAAATGTTAATAATATTTTTCGTATTTTTTAATTAAATGTTAATTCAAAACGAATGAATTGTTGATATTAAATAATTACGATAATGATTATTAATATATTTTGTTGATTGTTGAAAAAGTTTTGGAGAGAACAAATACTGTAGCGTGACTGTGTGGATTGGGTAATGGTTAAGGATTTTGTAGGGGTTTGGTTTGTGCTGACGTGGCAGAAAGAAAAGCTGACGTGGCTGAGAGAGAAAGCAGGACGCTCGGGAACTACCTGGGCGCCGTAGTACTAAGATACACATGGGTTTTCCTTTCTCTCTTCAAAACGGTGGTTCCAATCACCACTCTCTCTCTCCAAGCTGCTCTCCTCCCAAACCTCGAATACCATTCCGGCCTTCTCTCCTTCTCCCAACCCACGAAACCATCTGCTCGCCAGAAACATCCTCTTCCCCACCCACAAAAATCATTCTGGGCCTCTCTTCCTGTCCCCACCCACGAAACCGCCTCCTCGCCAGAAACATCGTCTTCCCGAGCGCCCACAAAAACCGTTTTGGCCCTCTCAAAGGAGCACATGTCCGCACCTCTCCGGAATATTTTTTTGCATTTGAAAATAATAAGTGTGTTATTTTTTCCGGCATCTCATTTTAGAGTATTTTCCTGTGGATTTTGGAGTCATTCAATTTTTGACAATGTGTCACTTGCAAAAGAATAATACTAGATAATGGCCTTTTATTTATTAATGTAAGATGCTTATAGTGAAATTGGAGAGGGGAGTGAGTTTGGTAGAGAAAGATCTCTTTTTTACACCCACCCATCACAAAACTACCGAAACACCTCAAATCAAACATGGGTTGGAATCCGAAGTGGTGAAAAACCCAACAGAAAATGTGGGATTTGGTGAAAGGGGCTGTGTTGGGTGGGAGTGGGAAAGGGGTTGTGTTGGGAGATTGTTCCTTTATTGCCACCATGGATAGGGTGAGTTTTTTGTTTGTTTGGTTAATCCATTTTGATATGGCTGTTTGGTGTTTTGGTGTTCTTTGCTTGGTGTTTTGGTTTGGATAGATGATGAAGTTTTTGGGGTTTTTTCCTTCATAATTTAGTTTAATAAGCTTGTGAGAATAGTCATGAGTTTGATGTTCTTTAGTTAAAGCATTTTGATTTGGGTGTTTGGTTTTGTGTTTAGTTGTGGTTTGTAATAGTCTTTTAACATAATTTTGTTCAATAGGAGTTTAAGAAAAATCATGAATTTGGGTGGTGATTCTTGGATTGTGGCATTTTGGTCCGAGTTTTTATTTTGGTGTGTACATATTTGGTTTGATACAAGTTTTCGAAAAATCATGTGTTTGGGTGGTGATTCTTGGTTTGTGGCATTTTTATTTGAATAGTTGGCGACTTTGAGGGACTAGCTTGGTATTTTTTGTTAGTATAGATATTGTTTTCATGATTTTTTTCAATATAAGTTTGGGAAAGACTATTGGTTTGGATGGATGGTTTTTGTTAGTACTTATATTTTGGGATTGTTTGTTGTTTGTTGTTCTTGAGTTTAGTACTTTGATTTAGGTGGTTGGTGTGATGACTTGTTTTGTTTGCATGGAGATCAAACTTTCCTTGATATAAAAATAATAAGAAGAAATAAAAGTTGCTTTAATAGAAGTATGAGAAAGATCTTGAGCAAGCACCATTTTTTAGTTTTTTGACATTTGGTTCTCATTTACTTATCTAACTATATAATGTTTTTCTTGGTTTTTCTTGTGAATAGATGTGACTGATATTTGGTTTTGTGATTATTCTTCAATCAATGCCACTGTTATGGTGCTTTTTTGGCTATCTTGGTTCTTGTAATTTTGTTTTATACATATATAAGCTTTTGAAGATTTCTGTAGTACTTTGCTTCTTTTGTTGCATTATTTCAAATGGTTAGTTCCATAGACCACCCTCAAAAACATTTGTTGGTTAACCTCAGTTTTTAGTTGGTTTTTAATCTTAAGTTTATAACATTTGGATTTGAACACTTCTTTGCTTTCTTGGTGTTTTTCCCTTGTTTTGAACAAAGAATATCTTTTTTGTTTAGTTGTATGATTTGAAGGGATGAAATGGAATTCGGTGTAGTATAATATTTTTTTGTCTTGGAGTTGCTTATGTTGGTTTGCCAACTTGTGTCATTCTCATGATGCAGGTTAGAACCTTGTGGTTAAATTCTTGTTTTTTTTTACTTTTGTTTTTAGTTATATATTTCTTTTTTCTACTTCATCATTTGGATTTTCTAGACAAGTGGAGTTTGGTGTTTGAGTCGGTCTAATGTTCATAGTTTCATTTTTCATACTTAGTTTTCTATATATGTCATGCTAAAACACTTTTGAGTACATTTCGTCGTTCAAAAAAACTTTTTTGTCTCCTGCCAAAACATTATCGACCCCTGCAGACATTAGTTTTTGAAAACATTAGTTTTTGAAAACTGCAAACCGTAATTTTTTTATATAATAAAAAAAATTAAAAAAATTTGAAATTTAGGAAAAAAAAATTCTCCAAAACTACTCGGACTTGTCAAAAATAAAAACAGAAAAGAAAAAACAAAAACAGAAAATCAAAAAAAAAAAAAATTTGGCGGGAACACGGATCGCGGGTGTGACCCGCGATCTGAGTAGTTTTGGGAAAAAATTTTTTTTTTCCTAAATTTCGAATTTTTTTAATTTTTTTTTATTATATAAAAAAATTACGGAACTGCAAATACATCTTTATGCCTTTCTGACCTTCTTGTTCTTTTATGCCTTCAAAATCTATAAGTGTTTTGCAGATGTCGACTATAGACCTTAGGTTTGTCGCCACACAAGTTTTTTTCCTTGCATTGAAGAAGGTGGTTTCGACAATGACAGAGGCTCAAAAAAGATTTTTGCGAAGACATTATTTCATAAATTTCTGAATTTTGAAAAGGTCATACTGGAGAATGAGATGGTTGAGATTTTAGTTGAGAACTTTTATGCAGAAGATCATACATTTCGTCTTGGAGAGGTGACAGTTGAATTTGAACCTATGGATGTCATGATCATTTTGGGACTGAAGTTGAAGGAAAAAATTATCAACAAGAGCTTTCAAGAGAAGGCAAAAAACCTTATCGAGGAAGGAAAGGAAATTTCATTCGCCACAAATAATATAAAGGACATGATGGCACAAATTGCAAAGTCATATGATCCCAAAATGCACGGGGAATATGTTAGGCTAGTCATTCTTCATTTATTCACCATGTTCTTGTTCAGTGATTCCTCACTAATGGTGGATGTGTGGATGACTCCATTAGTTGAGAAGTTGGAGGATTTCAATAGTATTACATGGGGGATGGAGGTTTATGATCATGTTGTAGACTCATTTAGAGAAGTCAAGTGGAAATTGTTGGCTAAGCTTGAGAGCAGAGGTCAAGATGTGTTATGTACATTCATGTTTGTCATTGCTAATGATACGAGTGTATTCAATGCTTGTTTTTTCACATTTTACTACAACCCCTCGTTTTAGTCTTCATCCCACTACAATTGTTTTTATTCATGACAGGTTTGGTTGAACGAGCACACTCATTTGGGCAAGCACAAGACGAATTGTTTGCCAAGGATCAATAGATGGCCTACACATTTGGTGTCAAGAATTGGATTTAGAGACTCGACAACAAAAAATAGCAATTGGCAACCTACCGACTAGCATGATCAATGTTGTCGCATAATGCCGTTAGCAACAAAAAATAAACTTTATCTAACAAATAGGAAGAGAACATTGAACTCGGAGCTACCAATATGAGGATCAACGCCATTGATCTTCCAAGGGATGTCCTCCAAACTGACATCGACTTCACTCAAATGAAGTTGTTCTTAAAGGTTGTAGTTGAGATTCAATCAAAAGAAAGAGACCATGCGACGTGGCTACAAATAAAGGAAAAAGAGATAAAACAACCGAGGGAATTGCTAAAGCAAAAAGACATTTATTTACCTGCATTCTGAATAGGTTAATGGCATTAACTCACATTTAACATCTAAGAGTATTTTTATAAACAAAGAAGCCATTATCAGTCAATCGTTCTTCGATCATTAACAAGAATAGAATATGCCATTGTTACACCCGTCCAGGACAAAATTGATCGGGATGCATTGGAGAGTCTTTGGACATTAGAGAAAAATATTTTGCTGAACTAGACAAAAGTAGGCATGGATAACAAAGTAATGCTTTGGAAATGGAGATTGGAGGAATGCGAAGACGAGATTTAAAGAGCAAAGTAAGCAAGGTATGCGTATAACATCTTAATTAATACTTGTCTATTGTCAGTGATAACTAAATTTCTTACAGTTTGTGGATGACATTCTACAAATTATGAATTTGAAGGAGGAGAATATTAGGTACAAGGTAGATGTTAATCCTGTTTGGACTATCTACTCGGATGTAATCGGTAAAAATGTTTTTTGGTTGGTAAGTGACTTCTTTGATAACAAATGGAACGGGAAGAATGTTAATTTGGTGGCCCAACCCATCCTACTACATGAGCACTGGACTTGTCGTCAATACAGATGACCAATCTATAAAGTATTATAACAGTTTGCCCTGACAACTATCAGAAGGAGAAAACTCATCTAAGGCAAAGGAAACACATGGGCTTGCAATTGAATTGGCAATTGAGTTTTGGAAATCTTACTTCAAACATGATTTTCAACTCCAATTCGTGAGATATTGTTAGATTCAAGAGGGGACTTTAAAAGATTGTGCATTGTACATGATTCACTGGATTATGTGCATGTTTTTGAATGAGGATATGAATAAAGAAACAAATAAAAATTAATTCCATTCAATTCGTGGTGAGTTATTGATTAACCTTCTGGGCGATGGTGGAACATGTCTCGATCCATTTGTAATGTAATTTTAGTATTGATAAGTGTAGGTAATTGTATGTCATCAATTTTGTACTTTAGTTTTAGTTTCAAACTTGGTTTGTGTTTTAATTTCAATAAAACTTGTTTGTTGTGGTTAAACCTTGTTTGTCTTTGAATTTCAACAAAACTTGTTTGCTATGATTAAACCTTGTTTATTTTTCAATTTCAACAAAACTTTGTTTAGCCATAAAATGTTTGTGTTGTTTGTTTTAAATTTAAAGAGCAAATGTTTGGACAAAAGTGTTTGTGTTACCTTGACACATTAAGCTTGGACAACCATTAAGCTTGGCGAATTGTTTGCCAAGGATGGCCTACACATTACCTTGACCGTAGGTATCGACTCAACGTGAGGAAGTTCCGATACTTTTTGGTTGAATGATGTAGCTGTAAGATCGCACGTATGACTTAGTTCTAATCACTTTTAAGCTTAATTAAACTCTACTTGCTTAACAATCAAAGATGTAGTGGAAATTAAAAACAAAACAAGCAAATAAAGAAAACTAGGCAAACCACAATGATGACACTGGAATTTTTATAAAGATTCGGCCTCCCGCCTACTTTCTCTCTTGCAAGCTCCGCTCGATCTCACTTGAGCTCCGCTCACATCTTCACTACCAACCTCTTTCCGGGCCGAGATTAAGCCTTTACACCACAAGTACTACGAACACCCTCGCTTGCTTGATTTCTTCCTCTCACAATCCGAGAGGGATACTTCAGGCTTTCACCGAAGTCCTTGCTTCTTTACAACAAGATATTTGAGTGGATCACTCACTCTCTAACTTGAGCACACTTAGATTAGGATATAGAATTGATCTAATATGTGGAAGTATAGCTTGAAGAGTAGGATTTGGGAAATGAGAGACTTAGGAGTTTCTCTTAAGTGTATGTGACAAATAAAAGTCTAAGAGTTGTGTTAATGTGTTAAGGTAACACCTATTTATATGCTCTAAGTGAGTTATAGCCATTGGGATTAAATGGGTAAGAGTTTGTGTAAGAAACCCAAAACAGAAATTTGCAGCACACATTTCAGAACAAGTTCGGTCGACCGAATCGGGTCGCACAGTCAACCGGTAGGCAATTTGAAAAAAGGTTCGGTCGACCGATAAGGGAACGGTCGAACGGATCTGGCTATAACTTAGGTTCGCTGAAGTTAACGGTCGAACACCGACATATGTTCGGTCGACCGTAAACTTCCAGACTCTACGAGGTTGACAAAAACGATCATATTCAGTCGACCGAAACAAGGTCCACGGTCGACCGAAAACTTCCAGGCACTTGGGGATTGTCGAGACATTTAGGTTTGGTCGACCAAAACAAGGTCCACGGTCGACCGATAGGCATTTGTATTTTTGGGGTTTGGGTTAAAATGAAAATACGACTGTTGTAATACGACAAGTCTAACGGTCAAAAACTTATGTCTAAACGATCGACCAAAGAGGTCGGAACGGTCGATCCGTCAGGTAGTCAAATTCACTATTTGTTAAAGGAAACAAACGGTCGACCGAAGGTCTGAATGGTCGATCGAAATGGTTTTGTCAGTTCTAGTAAGTGAATTCCGGTCTAAGTTTGGTTCATCTATTGAAGTCCAATTGATGTGAGATTTTGTGTGTGACTTCTATAGGAAACCTAGTGTGTGTTTGATAAGTTATTTAGATCAAGTATGCTCAATTACACAATATTCCTAAGACTCAAAAGAAATCAAGATTACATGTCTTCAATTTAGCTTTAATTACATGTCTTGACTTCATTTACCTCTTTCTTGAGTCTTGATCACCTGTAGAGGTTAGCACAATATAATATATTTGCTATGCATTTTGTGTGCTACTCTTCGTTGATTATAATTAAGATTAGGTTGATTGAATCATCAAAACATAGATTAAGGCCAAAAAGCCAACAATTTCCCCCTTTTTTTATGACAACTTATATCTTAATACTTGAAATTTCTACATCTAAACTATGCATAAAAATGCTCCCCTTATGGATGTGCATAGGTTTTGTTCAATTTTAGTCAAATTTCAAGTTACCCTTATATCTATATCTCTATCTCTTTGACATCCATCAAAAAACATAAGCTTAAACATGAAATTTAGGATGTCTTGTAATGAAGTTGTTCCCCTTAAATTTTGCACTTCATTACTCTAAGTAAATGATATTCATTAAGCTCCCCCTATTAATATGAATATGATTTTGCAATTAAGTTCCATTCTCATTCTCCCCTTTAAACATCAATTAAATATGACACTAAGCGTGTGATGTTTTACACCCCTTTTGACATCCATCTACAAATTTGACACTTAAGCAATGAATGTGATTCAAATTTTCAAGATACGGAATGAATACTAAATAATATGTCAATTAAGTGTATTATAACCTAGACTAGAACCAATTAATTCAAAATTGAAGAGGATAGAATTATACCCAACTTCTGATGCTTGAATTTGTTCCAATCTTCTTTCGGTGATGCAACCGGCTTTGAATTCGACTCTTTAAGCTTGCCCAGTCACCACCGATCTCCTCCTTCAAGCACCTACAAGTGTAGATTTAGGTACCCAAACAATTTTGGGTCCTTGAACATTAGTTTTGGGAGCCCAAACCATTTTGGTTTTAGGAGCTCACACACTTGAATAACTATGTTTTACAACTAAGTCATGTCAATTTAAAGTTGTATGAATTACATGATTTTTAACATATGAATCATTATATCCTAAACCATGTTTTTGCAAATATTTTTTTGACTTCCAAAAAATATGTTAAGCGTCTTAGTTCCATTAGTGAATCTTTCTAGATCTTTTCTTAATTGCACATTGCAAGCTTGAAGATCTAATTGTTCAACATCAATGGGTGTTGCTTTTAGACTACTAAGTTTTAATGCATTTTCCTCATGTCTAACAATCACCTCATTCCTTTCATGCATAATTGATTCAATTTGGCCTTGGAGATCATTTATCAATTTTCTAGCATTCTTATTTTTGTTACAAATAATCTCATATTGTTTAACTAAGTCATTTAATGCATTTTGAAGCTCATCATGAGTGTATGTATCATCATTAGCACTAGAATTTGAGCTATCGCTATGATAAGATTTAGTTGAGCATGATCTAGTAGAACAAGAGTTAAAGTCTATCTCATTTTGATCAACTTCAATAGCCATGAAGCATGAATGGGCAACCTCTCTTCTACTTTGCAAGGAAGAAGATGATGAAGATTGTGATGAAGAATCATCCCAAGTAGTTTTGTGAGCTTTCATCTTATTTTCTTTTCTCTTGCTCCTCTCTTTTTCTCTTCTTCTCTCCATTTTCTTCTCCTTTTCTCTTCTCTCATTTCCACTCTCCTCCTCCTTTTCTTCTATTTTCCCACTCCTTCTACCTCTTCTTTCCTTCTTTTCTTCCTTATCCTTCTTAAGGTATTTGAAGAAGTCTTTGGCTAGGACTTCAGTGTCCTCATCTTCTACCCTCCTCTTCGGTTCATCAAGATTTGCATGTAATGCTAATGTGAGTTTGTTCTTGGAGGCTTCCTTCTCCTTTCGATGGTTGATTTGTATTTCATAAGCCATCAAATTTCCAACGAGTTCCTCCATCTTTACTTTTGAGAGATCATGCGCCTCTTCAATTACGATGACTTTATCTTCCCAACCGTTGCTTAGTGACCGGAGGAATTTTTAAGTCATCTCTCCTTCATTAAGTTTTTTTCCAAGAACACAAAGAGAGTTAGTAATGTCAGTGATGTGAGTGTTCATTTTTCTTATGTTTCACCGATTTGCATAGAAAATATTTCATATTTATGCATGAGGAGACTAATGCGAGTTTCCTTAGTTTTGCTATCACACTCATGATGCATTTGCAATCTATGTCATATCTCATGTGTATTTTCACAACACCTAATCTTATTATATTCAGCGTCATTAAGGCCACAATATAGAATGTTCATAATCTTAGAGTTCATCTCAATTTCATTCATTTTGGCCCTACACAAGGAGGCTAATTCATCTTCATTTGGGGATGTGTAGGGATTTTGAAGGAAAATCCAATACTTAAGCTCATTGAAATTAGGAAAATCTTCATCTTATTTTTCCAATAATCATAATTTGACCCATTAAGAAAAGGAGACCTAGTTGTGCATAATCTTTGTATATGATTAGATAATGTAGATGTCATGCTAAAAATATGATTAAGTATGTTATTTAGCTCACAAGGCTATGATATCAATTGTAGGATCGTACGTATGGCTTAGTTCTAATCACTTTAAAACTTAATTAGACTCTACTTGCTTAACAATCAAAGATGCATCGGAAATTAAAAACAAAACAAGCAAGTAAAGAAAACTAGGCAAACCACAATGATGACACCGGAATTTTTATAGAGGTTCGGCCTCCCACCTACTTCCTCTATTGCAAGCTCCGCTCGATCTCCCTTGAGCTTCGTTCACGTATTCACTATCAACCTCGTTCCAGGCCGAGATTAAGTCTTTACACCACAAGCACCGTGAACACCCTCGCTTGCTTGATTTCTTCCTCTCACAATCCGAGAGGGACACTTCGGGCTTTCACCGAAGTCCTTGCTTCTTTACAACAGGATGTTTGAGTGGATCACTCACTCTTTAACTTGAGCACACTTAGATTAGGATATCAAATTGATCTAAGATGTGGAAGTATAGCTTGAAGAGTAGGATTTGGGGAATGGGAGACTTGGGAGTTTCTCTTAGGTGTATGTGACAAATATAAGTCTAAGAGTTGTGTTAATGTGTCAAGGCAAAACCTATTTATAAGCTCTAAGTGATTATAGCCGTTGGGATTAAATGGGTAAGAGTTTGTTTAAGAAACACAAAACAGAAACCTGCATCACACATTTCAGAACAAGTTCGGTCGACCGAATCGGGTCGCACAGTCACCGGTAGGCAATTTGGAAAAAGGTTCAATCGACTGATAAGGAAATGGTCGAACGGATTGGCTATAACTTAGGTTTACTTAAGTTAACGGTCGAACACCGACATAGGTTCGGTCGACCGTAAACTTGACTCTACGGAGTTGACAAAAATGATCACATTCGGTCGACCAAAACAACGTCCACGGTCGAATGGAAACTTCCAGGCACTTGGGGTTTGTCGAGACATTTAGGTTCGATCGACCGAAACAAGGTCCACGCTCGACCGATAGGCATTTGTATTTTTGGGGTTGAGGTGAAAATGAAAATACAACCGTTGGTATAATACTACAAGTCTAACGGTCAAAAACTTATGTGTAAACAGTCGACCGAAGAGGTCTAAACGGTCGACCGGTCGACCGGTCGGGTAGTCAAATTCACTATTTGTTAAAGGAAACAAACGGTCGACCGAAATGGTTTTGTCAGTTCTAGTAAGTAAATTTCGGTTTAAGTTTGGGTGATCTATTGAACTTCAATTGATGTGAGATTTTGTGTGTGACTTCTATAGGGAACCAAATGTGTGTTTGATTAATTATTTAGCTCAAGTATGCTCTACATAATGTTCTTAAGACTCAAAAGAAATCAAGATTATATGTCTTCAATATAGCTTTAATTACATGTCTTGACTTCATTTTCCTCTTTCTTGAGTCTTCATCACCTGTAGAGGTAAGTACAATACAATATATATGTTATGCATTATGTGTGTCACTATACATTGATTATAATTAAGATTAGGTTGATTGAATCATCAAAACATAGATTAATGCCAAAAAGGCAAAAGAAGCTTAGTTAGTATTTACTACTTTTGGACTATTTGAGAACTTTTTTAAGGCTTTGATGTACCGAACAAGTTGCTCATAGTGCTCAACTGAGGAGAAAGTTTTTTTCACCAAGAGGGACACAACGAGGAAAAAAGGCCTCTTGCCGACCCAAGGCATCTAATGAACCTTCTTTTACCACACGTGCAGGGGTATTATATGAAGGACGAATGTCCTTCGTCCAGCGGTCGAGAATATAGGCACTTGGGATCTCTATAATTTTACGGCATTTGAGAACAACAAGAAAGTGACGACAAAGTAACCCATCTTTTTCAAACTTACGATAGCTGTAGTTTACCAGCCCATTATGATTGTTCCAAAACACCTTGTAATACTTTTCGGTTTTCCAATCCATTTCGTCGAACCTAATCAACTCCTCAACCTCATAGACAACTAGGTATGAGAAAACATCAGAACTAATAATGTCATAATAGAGGGCATTTCCAATCTCGACCTGGAACTTCTTGAATAAGCCACGATTTACACAATACTTAGCTATGTTCAAATTTAAATTGAGATACCATCGAGACTTGGCGATGAGCACTGTCAAAGTCAGCATGTTCCTCCTTCTCATACTTTTTTTGCAGAGCCAACTCAAACTGATGCACAAATTGCTTGAGAGATGTCTTCGAGTTGAGGTAACTGTCAAATAAAGAGTTCATGCTCTCGTTACGTTGCGTGGATTGCACCCCTTAACAAAAAATGCAACATTTAGTTGATGAAAACGAAGAGGTAAAATGTTCTAGGTAAATTGTTTTTCTAACGTGTTGGTTTCTTATTTACCGGCCCAAAAAGTCCCTCTAAAAAAATTAGGAACCCACAGGTGGCGGATAACATAAAGGGACTTCAACCACGAGTTGTCCTCCAGCCTGAATTTCACCAAGTATTTTTGCCATCCCTCTTCAGAGGATTCAATGCTTAAGCAATTAAACACTAAGAGGCGGAGTCATTGTGCATGTGGACCTTTTGGAAGCTTCTGAGAAACCTTTTGGACGACGTGCAAGATGTAAAGACGATGCTTCAATTTTGGGAAAACTTCCTCCACAATAACCATAATGGCGCGAAATTGATCGGTGATGATGGTGGGCGGAGGAACACCTGCAGTAGATAAAAGTGTTTCATAAACCTTCATTCAAAAACATATTACAGTAACTGAGAAGTAGACAACTAATAAAACCTCACATGCAGGTCGACCAATATTTGAAGAGTCAAATGTAATTTTTTGTGGTCTTTGAACATAATAACCCACACCCAAGCAACACAGATTGAAGGTGATGATTAAGTCCAACAAACGGAGGAAAGGGCATGTCATACTTATTGGTCAAGTATGTTGTGTCAAAGTATATTG
Source organism: Triglochin maritima (assembly GCA_963682175.1). NCBI lineage: Eukaryota > Viridiplantae > Streptophyta > Magnoliopsida > Alismatales > Juncaginaceae > Triglochin > Triglochin maritima. Next base: position 16,274,862 of record OY821786.1, read on the forward strand.
CACCACCAAAATATTGGTATGCAGTACGAGAACGACCATCGGCCCAGAAAACATTTCTCAGACATCCTTCTTTATCGAGGTCCATGAGATGGAATAAGTAGCAATCTTTTTCCTGTATTTTAAGAAAATAATGTAGAATGGCTATGACATCGCCTACACCAAGTGTTAGATTGCGGACATCCTTCAATACATCCCTGAGTCATGCAACATAAAGGGAGTTTTTAATGTGGGTTTAAGCTTCAAATCAATATGAATATTTTCAAAACCAGTAAACAACCAGACACCACATGAGGTGAATGTCAAATTAGGGTAACCACCAGCTTCCATCGCAAATGAGTGCAATATCTTCGAGGCACCAATACCAACTAGGTCATTGGTCTCAATGTGACGCCTTTTCGCAGCAGCTATTTCCCGATTTGATAGGAGATAATGCATTTTCTTAGCCTTTATAAATTCATGGTTGTGCTTAAGTTCAACCTCTTTGACCATGTAAACTATTAGATCGTTTCCAGCAATCCGCTTAAGAGCTTGACACTGGGTGGGACAATACAAATGATCCTTGTATTGCAAGCCGCAAGGGTTCTAAAAAGTAAATGAAATAAGTATTTAATAACAATTGCATCAGAAAATTTTAATAAATTGTCTCATTTTTACTTCATAAATTCACCTTAAGAGTGTCCCCTTCTTTAATACATGTACGTGTTGCATGGGTTAATATCTTGTTGCCGTAATGGGAGTAACAATTCTTTGTAGCAAAACCCAATGAATCTTCATACTTATAGTAATAAGTCTTGGCTTCATCGAACGAATTGATAACCATGCCAACCTCGGGAGGCTTAGCGATGGAAGTCAAAGGAACTGCGTCATCATTAAAGGTCACAATCTCAAGGCACTCATTTGAAGTCATTTTTACTGCAATTTTTTTTTAAAGTCTCCAAATGGTTCTACGATTCCACCAAACAACAATTGCACTATATTTCATGTTGTGATAACATTACACAACAAACAACATAAGTGTGGACATATAAGTCGCAAACACTTCGTACCAATATTTTCCATACATTAAAATTGATGAAAGATACATTTGATAACTAGACAACAAATTGGAACAACAAACTAAGAAGAGTGAAGCCAAACACAAAATAATAAGTATGCAGACAACTGATACACAATAAAGAGCAAAGAACAGGTAAAACACTCCCACCAAACAATAAAAACAGTGTACTTGTCTTCTGTACCAACATTAAACAGTGCATTAAATGGAGGATATTCATTTAATAACTAGATAACAAAATGTAAGAACAAACCAACAAGAATAAATGTAAACACAAAACAACAAATATTCATATATCTTCCACATACAATGAAAAAGTGGCAGTAAATGAAAGCTATGTGCTGAAGAAGAACTAAACTGCATAGGACTTGAACCAAAGAGGGAAGAGGAGTTGACTTGAACTTCACTGAGAAAGAAGACAGACTTTGTTTTCGTTTGCCTCCAAATAAGAGTGCCAAAATGCTGGAGTACAACAGACATTGTCTTCTTCATTATGTGCACCCATCATTTGATATTTTTCAATGAGAACATACTCTGCAAGCATTTAATGCTAGGGATATGCAAAGATTTGAGGAAAGAAGAGAGTGTCAAGAACTTATGCGGTAACCGACTCAGCAAATGACCAAGCATGCCACCTAGGAGGCATCTCGTGGGAGTGTCAAATGGTAGGGTCGCCACTCACTAGGGTGTCTTTCAGGTAGGATCCAATGAAAATAAGCTCTCTTCTGATTAGTGGTTGGCCTAAGATAAGGCACTTGTGTCCAAAATGTATAGTTGGGACGTAACTAGAGAGCAATTATCTGAGGTATCAACATATCGATGTTGATGTCCACATTTCTTCACAACCATAACGGTTTTGAATTCAGGGACCATATATATTTCATTTGACAGTCACATTGTTAACTTCCGGAACACCCCTGGTTGTGGATGTTTAAGTTACCCAAAATGTATGTACTCTCTCTCTCCCTTACGTCTCTCTCTTCCTCACCTCTCTTCTCAGCTCTCTCACTCTCTCTCAACCTCAGATCCAAGGTCACCGGTGATGGAAGAGGTAGCTGCGATGAGCGTGACTCGAGGGAAGGACGTGCGCAAGGCCCAGGCGGTTGCTGAGGAGGGCGTGTGAGGTGGATCTCCAACTTTCTCCGGAGATCGCAACTTGAGGTATGACGACTTCTTAGTGTATTTTTGTTGCTCACCCTCGTGTGGGTGAACTGTTGGTCGATTGCGGGAGGTCGGAGACCTCACCGGCGACGTGGTTGGCATAAATCCTTGGCTGACGCAAGGTTGCAGACGACCAACGGTCGACCAGTTCCTTCGGGCGGTCGACCGATGTACTGCATTTTTGCCCGACTTTAACCAACACCGGTCGGACGATGCCTTGTGGCGGTCGACCGGTAGTGCTTTGTGCTGGTGGGTCGGGGTTGCCTGTTGGTTTTCGGTCGACCGGTTCAATGTTTTCGTTCGACCGGAACTTAAGTGTACTTGATTATTATGCATGATTGTTCCACCGTTGTTTGGTATGTGTTCGACCGATATATGACTTAGAACTGCTAGGTTGCCCTGGTAGTTTTCGGTCGACCGGAGTCCGGGACCCCTGAGTTAGTCGACCGTTAGTATTGATTGATGTTGACCAGACTCCGGATTTCGATCCCGTATCAGTCGACCGGTTTTAGACTCTTGTTCAACCGTTGGGACTTAGGTTTTGCGCAGAGAGTTCGACCGTTGCAGACTTTCAGTTTACCGAACCTTATGGGAACTGTCGACCGGATTGTCTCTTTCGGTCGACCGTTTCTGCACAGAATTGAATTCCCATTCCTTTTGTGATGCTAACTCTGTCCACGGAAACCTGTGTCCTCGCCTAGTGCGTGAGCCGGGAGGTGACGGTGGGCGCGTTACGCGTGCCTGCCCAGGGACCGTCGTCTGGAAGAGCGTGGGTGTTCGGGACGTGTCACCTCCGTGTATGGATCGTGACTTGATGTGATGGATTGATGGACTCATAGTAGAGTAGCAGACCTGAGGGATCGTCGATCCCAATGTATGATGTGCGGCTCGTGGAGCCTGATGACTCGGCGGACTTCGGTCCAGACCCGTCCGATGCTATGCCGGACGTATGTTGGACCACCGATGTTGTGCCGGTGATGCCGCGGATGTTGTTCCGGTGATGTTGAGTCGATGTTGTTCCGGCTATGATGTTTTATGAGACGGTGTTGTTCCGGCTATGATGTTTGATGGACCGATGCTGTCCTGGCTATGTTTTCCTTAGCTGAGCACCTACTGAGATGATGATTGATGGACCAACCGAGCGACGGCTCCGTTGGGGTGGTTTCAACCACGAAGTTACATATCTGTTTCTTATGGCGCGGACTTGGTGGATGCTCCTTGCCGAACCGGAGCGTCACGTCTTGTTCCGTTAGACCGTATGTGCCTACGGTAGGTCTCCTTGGGAGACCCGATGATGATTGTCGGATTGATGTCACGTTTTATCCTTCGAGGGAATTGCTTCCTTACTGTTGATGACATGACATGCTACTAGTTTGATATGTTCATTTGTACTACTGCATGCATATAGGTGAGCTTGGCATACGGGGTTTCCTTATGGAAACTCAGGCATTGTTGTTGCATGTTTTATTTTAGGACCGCGGTAGGTCCAGTTAGGTGGTGACTGTGGGTGCGCGCATTTTGGGATCAGGTCCTCTCGTTCGGACCACTGAGGTCGACATGATTACTTGTATCTCCTCTTATTATATTTGATGTATTCATCTAGCTTTTTGACAAACTCTGATGTAATATGGTGCACCGTTTGGATGTTTTATGATAAGTAACAGTGCCATCTTTTGATTATTGGTCTCTGGTGTCTTGATGAAAATTTTAAATTTCCGTTGTTTCGGGATGTTACAGTATAAATATAACATAAAATTATAATAAAAGAATTTTGTAATAATTGTTACTATTTATGATTATTGTTATTTTCATTCATGGAAATTGCAGGCTTTAGATTTATTATTGATTCTACGACTCTTATGTATAGAATCATATTGATAAATAAGTTTCATATAAATGGTAGTTTATTTTAAGTTTTCATTACATTTTCAGCCAACAAACGACGACAGTATCAATGTGAGATATAAGACATATAACATGTCAATAAGCATACTGTAGTAAAAAAGTGAGATTGCACATCATAATCAAAAAAGTTAAATCCCAAACATCCACAACACCTAACTAAAAATTATGCAATGTTCAGTTTTCAACTAATGTAGTTGAAAAGATTATAGCTTATCTTCCTAATGTAGTTGTTCAAAAGAGCTTCAAAGTCCCCAATCTTAATCAAATTGACTATAAAATCAATTTTTATCAAAGTATTATATTAACTCCTCCCAACTCCTAAATTAAACCACAGTTAAACAATTATACCACAAACTTCAAGATACTATATTTAAATATATAAGATTGAAAAAATAAAAAAATGGTTTTTTATGAAAATCTGGGTGGGGCACGTGCCCAACCTGCCCTCGACGTGGCCCCGCCACTGCTTAGGTGAGTACTTTAAATGAGCCGAGTTCGAGCGAGCAATGTGCATGTATGTATAACTATGTAATTATGTATGTATAATTGTATGTATGTTAGGTGTTTATTCATCTATACAATATTTACCTACAAATACTAGTTTTAAGTATATAGTATAAAGTAGACATTTATTTATTCTATATATGTTTAAAAAGTTGTATAAATAAATTGTATGTATATATGTATGTATGTTAGGTCCTTATTTAACCATACAATATTTACCTACAAATACAAGTTCTAAGTATATAGTATAAAGTTGACATTTATTTATTCTATATATGTTAAAAAAAATATTTGATATACAACTCTAGTCTACCTAGCTAGAAGCATGTCAGTGTTTAAATTGTTATTCTACCAATTCAAAAATTCAAAAATAGTAGAAAAATTTGTGGAATTAAGTATAGCACACACTTCTAAAAGAGCGAGGGGAGTGGCTCGCAAGGATTTGGTGAGACGAGCACGAGATGTTTTTTATGCTCACCACGAATCACTTGCGAGCAAAAAAACTGAATTAGGGGTGTCAATGGACGTTCGAAATTCGGAAATTCGTTCGCGTCCGGTTCAAAAAATATTTAGTCCGAACAATATCTGATCTGAATAATATTCCATTCGTGTAATATTTGGGATATGCGAATGCGAATATGGATATTGATATATCCTATCCGAATAACATCTGATTCGAGATTGAATATCTGTATTATAAGATTTGTATCCATATTTGTATCATATACTTATGCAATACATTATTATACCTAGAAGTATTCATATTTCAACCTTGTGTGATTATATTTTGAATATATAATTTAAAATTATTTATTCAAATAAAAATACATATACTGATCACATTTATTCAAGCATTGGATATCGTTTTCATTTTCAGAATATGAAGTTAGAAGTTAAGATAAAATAAATTAATATTCAAAATCAAATAAAGTTATAAATGTTACTATGTATAAGAATTTGTCTAAGTGAAAATGAAAATGTTACAAGGTGGGGAAATTATGTTTACAGATGCGGATATTATCCGTATCCGCTCCGAATCCGTCAAATATCCGAACGGATATAGACTTTTCATATCCGCAAACAATCCGTATCCATATCCGAATCCGTAAATTTCATGTGGATATGAATATGGATATACTTATATCTGATCCTTATCCGATCCATGAATACATAAAGTAAGAAAAGTGCCTTTGGTTTGCTTTCCATTACTTCAATTCTTACAAACCATCAGTAAGAAGTCAAGTTATGCAGTAATACATTGTACTAATTACCAAAAAGTGAACTAGAATTTTGAGAATTTACGTTCTTAGAAGTCAAAACTCTGAAGTTCTATCCACTTTTGCAACCCTCGGACCCTAAAACAAAGACAACAAAGTTCTACGTTAGGTGAGGTGAAGAACAAATGAACAAAGTTAGAAAACACATTTCAAGGATGGTGTGTGATTTTTTTGAACTTCCTGTAATGGGAAAAAGTTCAGACGGGTGGATCACGACGGGCTAAGTAACCCAAGAGCATGAACAGCGTTTCAAGGTAAGAAATTCGCAATCGCGAAATTATCTAAATTTACTTAGACAAATTGAAATTTGCCCCATGAAGTCTATCATCATTTCACTTACCATTGTTGAATGTTGAACCAAACCTCTCAATTTTCTCTCTTGAAATATGCTCTCATTTTACCTATCTCCTAGAAACTTAAATTTACAAATTTGTAGTTTATACCGCTGAACTTCGTCATCATTTCCCTTACCATTGTTGAACCAAAACCTCTCAATTTTCTCCATTGAAATATGCTCTCGTTACCTACCTCCTATGAACTTAATTTTACAAATTTATAGTTTATATCCATGAACTTCGCCATCATTTCAATTGTCTCCCCCACACCATTATGGTTTCTCATGAGAGTGTAAACGAGTCTAAACGAGTCAAGCAGTGTGTGTTTGAAATCGACATGTTTATTATCCAACTCTTCGTATAATATCTCTTTAACCGTATCAGAATTTTGTAACTCAATTTGAAACATTTTGTTATATCATTTAAAGTTCAATTGTGTATAATTACCTAGAAAAAGGATGTACAACAAACATTTCGGGCCGTGGTGGCAACGTATATATAATTTTGCTCGAGTCCCCTCTCTATATAACTATGTAATTCTATATATGATTCACAATATATATAACTATGTAATTCTATATATGATTTTCTCTCCAACTTTTGATCCTAAAGATTACTATGAATTTTTTTTTTCCAAATAATAATTGTGAAATGGATAGATGGGTTACAAGTGTATTTGTTTACAATTTTTCAGATTGCATGTAGAATAATATCTCGAGGAGACTGCAACACAACGGCAACAACGTTAGGCTGCCGGAGTACGAATTTTCTTAATTTTCCTGTTGTTTCCGCTTAGTCGTGTTTTTTGTAGGATGCCAGCCCCCGGGGGTCCTAAAGGAAGAAAATCACAACTAATTAATTGTCCGATTAGAATTATGCTCGAGAGTAAAATGACGTTTGGGCATTTTCTTTTAAGATATGGGATTTGGAATTCTTTCCTTCGGATTAAGTATTGGACCCTGACCTATTTAAGTCTTTGTGGTTGAATTTTGAAGTTTGCATATCTAATTTTTGGAGTCTCAACCTGTACAAGATTGTCATACCCTTTTAAGGGAAATTATCACAAGATGGCCTCATATGTTATATCTGAATACGTAATGGAGTCCTGTTTCAAATTGAACACTTCATCATAGTGAACCCGAGAGTATACCCCAGATTAATTTGTATATTCAGGCAGAGACCGCTAATGCAACTTAACAAGTTAAAAAACTACGCGTTTTGATTTTTGAAAACTTTAAACACCAAAATCATCTTCAAAGAAAAATCGATCTTTGCACTAAAAACATTTTTCATTTCATTTGCCGAGCTTTTGCTGTAGTATTGACCAGCTAGTAACTATCAGCACATTCCGATTTTCTAACCAAGGTGAATCACACAAAAATAATAATCTTAACATTACCAACTAGACCTCATGGGATTATGCGATTGCAAGTTTTACTATTTTTTCAGCCTCAGCAAACAAATATTGTCAGCAAGTTTAGACTTAGAAAGTAAAGGATAAAGCCACAAGTACTGTGAGGACGGACATTCAGAAAGTTCCAGGAAAACATTGCGCAGATTCTTGCACAAGAAAAGAACAGATCAATGACTACTTATTGCTGGGCACATTGCACCCTCTGTGCACCTCCTGGACCCTCATCTTCGTCTTCGTCGTATGCCTCCTGTGCACGAGCCTTCTGCTTCCTCCTCATTTCTTCCTCAATGTTTACATCATGGAGAGTAGTTTCCTCACATTCGTCGAGTTCCATGTCTGACAACTGGGATGGAGTCTTCGGTGGGAGCACAGCCTCCAAAGCCTTGCACTGCTCAGGTGTCAAGGAATCTGGGAAATCCACTGTGAAGTGGATGTACAGCTTACCCTTCATGAAGGGTCTCTGATACATGGGCATTCCCTCGTCATTAATGGCCTTGAATTGATCTGAAGAAATAAAGAATACACACGTCATTACAGCACATCAAATAACATAAGCAAAAACATGCTAGATATACTAAAAAATAGCATGGCTCAGTAGAAAATGATGAACATATTCAATAAAAACACTAGGGAAGGAAAATGCAAAAGCCACAGTGAGAGGACACTATTTTCCTGGAGAAAATATAATGTAGCCTGCTTTATAAATATGAGAGGACACAGTGAACATAATGGCTGCAGTGGATAAAGGGGCATATCGAAAAAACAGCTGCTTCATATTGCCAGCAAACCATTTTCTCAAACACAGTGTAGTGAAATTTACCTGGTTTGACCACTTCACCAGGGTTGGTCTTAACAAGCAATTGTCTGCCGTCCAGATGAGTTATAACGAAATGGAACCCACACAGTGCCTCAGTGAGGGAGAGAGTATGCTCATAAAACAGATCATCCCCCTTTCTTTTGAACTTGGGATGCTCTTTAGCTTGAAGAACAAACACAATGTCACCAGTAACGGTATCAGGCTGCAAATATTTAACACAAAACCATCAACAAATAGATCATTTCAATCACTCAATGTAAGAAAGACAGCTATGACTTATGAGGGTGGTACGAGAAGGAAGAATCAGGGATCAAGGAACTTACGGCTTCATCAGCCTCCCCAGGGAAAGTAATCTTCTGCCCATTTTGCATACCCTTTTCAACAAATACTTCCAAAACCTTCTTCTCCTGGACAACTTTCTCACCCTTGCACTGTGAACAGCGATCCTTGTCACTGATTGTTTCTCCAGTACCTTTGCATTCATTGCAAGGATGTTGCATCTGCTGTATCATGGATGGTCCCAAGTGTCGAATGGAAACTTTCATGCCTGAGCCCTGGCAACCATTACAAGTCATTGAAGCTCCAGATTTCGATCCCTTGCTGCAATTGGTATCATCACAAATGAGTACAGTCTGATCACCAAACAATCATTATGTGACAAATTAACATGTAATCTGCTTACCCCTTGCATTTCGAGCAAATAACATTGCGTGAAAGTGATAGCTTCTTCGACACACCATTGTAGAGGTCCTCCAGTGAAACTTTCAGAGGATGGACAACATCATCACCCTTCCTCTGCCTTCTGCCCCTGCTACTTCCACCGCCTGCAAAAATTATATTGAAGTATAAATAAAGCAACGTGTGAGTGGTAAATATCAATTAAACCAATAAACCATAGCAGGAAAATAGATATTGTCAATGGACTTGCCTCCAAAAGGACTGCCCCCAAAAAAGGATTGGAAGATATCAAAAGGGTCATGGCCACCACCACCGCCACCCATTCCCTCTTTAAGTGCATCTTCTCCATACTGGTCATATATGTCACGCTTTTCGGGATCACTTAGAACATCATAAGCTTGTGCCAACTCTTTGAACTGCAAATTGAGATTTTCATTTTAATTCGAGTATTCAACAGCAAAGCATCAAATCATAGAGTTCTATAAATTCCTAGAAAAAGGTGTATAAGACAATGCTACAAGATACTGATTTCCAAATGAGAAAGATACTCAAATACACAGCATGTATATTAGCATAAACAAGGCTTTCTTTGTAAAGACAACTTGGCCATAGGAATGACAAAGATACAAATCAAATACCAAATTAAGGAAAAGATCAAGTTTAATCAAATCTATATAACCAAAAATCAGAACATTGCATATGAAACCTCATCTGTATCATTTATAATAAATAATAAAACACACTTAGTCGGTAAATGAAATACAAAAACTAAGTCAATCCAATAAGAACAGCAACTAGAAAGTTATCTCGATCCAATACGTATTTTGTTATCACGCATACACTAGAGTTCCAGGCCGGTGTGATGGCTGTACGTGGACAACAGCATATTAAGAATGACACAATCCAGTTGTTTCAATCCAATACGTACACAGAAATAAAAACTAGGCCAATTTAATCCCATTTGCTTAATCAAACAACACAATCAGCATGTTTAGTTTAACAGCAACCCGTTAGTTCTTTGCATTATCTAATTCTATGTGATTCTTCTGTCTACACGATCTAACAGAAACAAATCAGTAAAACGAAGGTTTAATTCCATCTCGGGGTGCTTCAGCAGAATCAGCACCACATAACCTAGCATCTCACATTAATTACATTGCGGATAGAATTACGGAGATCAAAGATCTCCTTTTCACGTATTGGCTTCCGTAAAACTACTAAAAAAGCTACATTTAACAAAACCCGAACGAGACGTCAAGCAAAGACCGATCTTTACTCCCCTCCTTCGGATGAACATCACTAACAAACAAAACAAAATCCAAAAAATAAGAAACCTTTCCAACCCCAAACCCATCAAACCCTAATTACTCGTCTATAAAAAAAAGACCAATCGAATCGGAATCGGAATCGAAATCGAAACCGTATTGCAGGAAAAAGCCCAGATCCGTGACCTTCTCGGGGTCGCCGCCCTTATCGGGGTGGTTCTTGATGGCGGCCTTGCGGTAGGCCTTCTTGAGGTCGTCCTGCGACGCGGTCTTGGGGACACCGAGGATCTCGTAGTAGCGGCTGTTGTCGCTCTTCTTCGGAGCACGCCCGAACATCCTGGAGAATTAGGGTTAGGGTTTGGGGTCTCGTAGCGAAAGGGAAGAACGAATTGGGGGTTAGAAGTTCGTGGTGGGGGTTCTTATTGGGGAGATTCGGCCCTTCCGGTTTGTTCTAGAATAGTCCGGAGTTAGGGAGAACTCGGACTAGGTCAGGGATTGGTGGGGTCCTTGGTTTTGGATGGATATGCTATTTCCTGTTTTCACGGAGTTGGCAATAATAATAATAATCTTATTTAATTTAAATTATAATATCATTGAATTTTATTTACGATTAATCTTATATTTAATTAGTATAATCATTTTTTTCTTAATTTATCTTATAATTTCAGATGAATGGTAAATATATGAATGATAGATATGGTGGAGACTTAAAATAGGAAATTGAGTCTCAGACTCATTAGATAATTCTTGAATAATAATAATAATAATATGTCAGTTAAGTTATATAATTTTACTTTTTTTTCCTTGGAAAATAGGTTGCGGCGATTAATTTAAAATAACCATGTATAATACACAACATGATTTCAGTGACATCCAAGTTTTTTTTGTTACGAGTTTACAAAAAATGGACGTAAATGTCTACAATCGAATGATAAAATTTCTCGATGGTTATATACTATTTTTCTCTTGTTGATTGTAAAAACAAGCACACATGTGAGAGCTTCTTATTTGTCATTTTTATCTTTTCTTCTCGATGGATTTTGAAATCTTCTAGTTATGTTTATTGGATTGGTTTTAAGACTTTCATGTGTATACTAGCCAAATTGGATTTAATTTAAAGGTATCAAAATCCAAGCAACCATAAACTTCTACATGAAAAGAAGGATTTTGGTTTAAAATACTCCTAGAAATGTTGGAGATGTATGTGTGGAGATTTTTTTAATAACCACATTGAAGTAAACTGGTTTAAGGAATGTTCTCAGATGGACACAGAAAATGAAGGTTGTCGTCCTTAACATAGATTATATCCTTTCATGCCGACAATATCATATTCTTTTGACTTCCAAGACCCAATTACCACGTCTACTTGGTGTGACGCTTTTGCAATAAAATGTTGTTTTTATGCCTCAATTGTGTTAATTTTGATGATTTAATTAAGCTAATATTAATAACAATCAAATTTGGTCACACATTCCATGCATTGCACGCATACTTGTATTATGCATACTTTTATCTTAATATGTGATCATGATTCACAGAGAAATGGATTGAAGTTAAGACATGTAATCAAGCTTTTGAAGACATGTAATTTTATTTTTATTTGAGTCCTTAAGAACATTTGTAAACTTAGCATACAAGTCGGTTATCCACTCACATTACTCTAGGTAGACGTCAAACCAAAACTCTCATTATTTGGACTTCAATAGGTCATCAAAACCTAAATTGGAAACCCACCAAAACTCAACTTCAACAAACCTGTGAAAAATGGTTTCCTAGTGCACATGACCATTGATATTTCAAGATGCACAGATGTGTGTCTGTCGCAGGATTGGTGTGTGTGTAGGATTTTGTGCCCCTATGTATGTATATATTTTTCTAATTTTATACATGCATGTAGGATCAATTATCATATTTTCGATGATTTCACTTACATTATTCTATATTTTTTTAATACATAGTGATTGTCATCATTTCATGCTTACATGTGTATCTTATATCCATTATCTTTCACCTAAACAATGCTACGTGACGAGTTTTATGTTTGAATTTCAGAAATAAATAGGTTTGAAGAGAAGAAGCATAAAAGAACCTAAAAGCAGGAAAATGGACTGAGTTGAAAGACTCGAGGACTAAGATGCAAGATCGAATGACCTGAATGTAAGATCGAAAAGCAAACAAGAATACTCCACACCATCATAGGGTGTATTTTGGCAATTCTATTCGGGTCAGACCTCCAGGAAGCGAAGTAGATGCATCAAAGACAAACAAAACCATCCAGAAAAGCCCAGAAGAAAATCCAGAGCGATCCAAACCCTGTAGACTGCCAATTAGCGGTCTGGGACCACTGATTGGCGGTCTGGGTTGCTCCGGATCTGCTAAGATTTATTGTGGTATTGTATTAGAGCGTATTTAGTCTATTTTTGGTATTTGTTTAGTCTCATACCGGGGATTGTCTCGGATTACCTTTTTCTATGGCTATAAATAGAACTCTTCGCCTTCTATTGTAATCACCTATTGCTTGGTGGCATTCTCTCTACTTGGAGTAAGTCTTGGAGCAAAATCTCAAGGTGGAGAAGAATGCTGCTAGTGATGTGAGTCATTTAATAAAATAATTTTTCCATTGTTTTGTTCTTATGTTGTTTCTTTATGCATGCTTAGCTTAGTTTTATTTCTTTGATTGTAGGCTAAAGTAGTTAGAATGTTTCCTTTCTTCTTTAGTTTAATTGTTAGAATAATGTGTAGTGAGTTGATCCATCACCATTTGGGGGTGGAGATGATGTTCATACATGCATTAAAGAATGGATATGAATGCTTTATATTTTGATTGTGTTGATAAATGTGAATGTATATTTGCTTGTTAGAATAGAAGACTACACTTGATGGGTTTTGCCACAAATCTTAGACACCTCCCATGTTTGTTTAGGTTCTGAAATAACCATCTTGTATATATGAATGTTAATCAACTAGGTTAATGAATGGATTGATAGGTTTTGCCACAACCTTTAGACACTTCCTATGCATGAAACACACTACCTACATTTGTGCCTATAGAATGCATTCCTCACCATCTTTTTACATGTGTGTCCACACTCCACCCCTAGGGGTCTCTCTCTTCCTGATTCCAGTTTAGTTTTAAATTCTTTTAGCTTTGATTCGAAGTAATCATTAGTCGTTTTCCTTTGCATTTTCTTCTTAATAGTTTAATGTAGCGTAGGTTAGCATAGACAAACTCTTCTCCCTTTTTGTTGCCACTTGATTTCTGAAAAAACCAGAGGCTACTCACCTCCCTGAGGATCGACCCGTACTTGCCACCACTTAAACGCGGTCGTGCACTTGCAGTATTTAAAACGAGTAAACACATAGTAATTTACTTATATATTAAAATAAATAGAAGATGATCATACTCAAAGGTTCTCTAAAACCCTTATGAAGATCCGGTGTTGTGTTACGCGTTGTCTCTCTAATCTTGTTTAGAGTTTGGTGAACACTTTGAGGTGAATTGCCCGTCGATTTGCCTCAAATTGTTCACCAAACTCTAAACAAGATTAGAGAGAAAAGAGTTAGTCAATTGATCTCTAAATAAAGCTTAGAATGTAGCTAATAACCCCTCTAAAGCTCCCTGAGAATCTAATCTCCAAAAGCTCGAAATAATTAAGAGAAATTCAGATGGATTGGTGGAGAGATTAGGGAAAGAGAATATTTTTGTATTAATTAGAACAAGTAGGGTCGCACTACAAGAATTTTGGGTTTTAGCCATAGTTAAAATCCGTCACTAAATCTAACTTCCCCTCACAAAACGTTTTTAGCCACAAATTGTTACCGTAGCGGTCGCTGGCGTCATTGTAGTGTTTCAGCGACAGATTGTGTGATTGATGTGTACTGTCACTGATACTTTTTGGAGGGAAGAATTGGCGGGATGGAAAAGATCCAGTGACGGATTTCAAAACCTTTAGTGACGGATTTCTCTCGTGGTTAAAAGGTTTTCTTAGAAGAAAAAAAATGTAAATTCTCAGCATTTAATATATCACTAGTACACCCACATGTATCAATATCCACAACTATATAACTTTGTAAACCACAATCAAATTAACAAATATATCATCATAATAAACAACAAAATGTAATAGTTAAAATGTCATTAAAAATTCAAGTTAAAGTACTTAAGTATACATAGAACTAATTAATAAGAACTATAGGGTTGTAAACGAGCCATAATCGAGCGAGCGGGCTCGGATTGAGATCGACTCGATAAGGATTTTTACCCGCTCGTCGCTCACTCGATAGGCGAGTCGAGCAAAAAAAATGGACTCGTGCTCGACTTGCCTGATGCTCGCTAGACGTTCGCTCGCTCGACTGCTCGCATCGCCTCCCCTCCTCCTCTGTCTTCCTCCACCCTGGACCCATCCAAAGCCCTAATTCCTCCCCAAACTGCTCCTTCTGATTCTGTTCCTGACGCGAACGCCCAAAACCTAGCGCTCGAGAAGGAATCTGACGCGGATTGGATCCTCGGACCAGCTCCGATCACGGAGGAGCACCAGGATTGGAACGTTGAGGAGGATTTGAAGCCTATGGCGAAGGTGGAAATGGGGGAGGAGGAGGTTGGGGTTGCAGGATTTCGTGTCCCTATGTATGTGTATATTTTTAAAAAAATTAATACAAACATACATGATCGATTTCATATTTTCATTGATTTTACGTACATGTATATGTTTATTCTAATATCATGCATTCATATACATATTAAAATAAACAAAAGAGAGAGAATCATACCCAAAGTTTCTCTAAAACCTTTCAGAATATCTGGAGTTCCGTTGCTCCTCGAATCGCCCGCCGATTCGCCCGCCGATTCGCCTCCAAGTGTTCACCAAACTAGAAACAAGATTAGAGAGAAAGGAGCTAGTCAATCAATCTCTAATTAAGCTTAGAATCTAGCTAATAACCCTTCTTTAAGCTCCTGAGATTTCTATCACCAAAAAAACTTATAACTATAAGAGATTTCCGTGGTTATTAAGGGAGAGATTAAAGGGAGAGAGAATTATGCATGTATTAAACAAGTAGGATGATGGGTTCTTTTATAGGCTTCCAAAACACCAATATCATGAACTATTCTCTAGCCATGATCTCTTGTTTATTCTCACCTAAAATTAATCTCAAATTACCACATAAGCATCCTAAGAAACGTTTGATCAAATCTGGAATTAATCCAGCCCATGATCTAATTAATCTCTTAATAATTCAGGCAAAAATCGTGTTGTTCGGTGAACCGAGAATTCTTCTCGGTTGACCGAACCATTCAGTTTTAACACACGTTCGGTTGACCGTGTGCTAGACGGTCAATCGAATATACATGAGAAAAATTCTGTGGAAAATTTCGGTCGATCCACGTCTCGCTTCAGTCGACCGTTGACCCACCAAAATTTCTCATGGTGAATCTCTTCGGACGACCGTATCAATTTCGGTCTACCGAAAATTTTCCAAGATAGCTCATGGATATTTTCTTTCGGTTGACCGTTTAAGCCCGGTTGACTTACCCCAATTGTCCAGGCACTCCAGACAATTTCGGTCAAACAATTTTGTTATTCGTTCCCTGTCCGGTTGACCGTTCTGAAGAAATCTCGGTTGACCTAACCCTAAACGGTTTACCGTGTTAACCCCGATTTTGCCTTTGTCAAAATTTTGATTTATATCCAACAAAAATTGATCTTTAGGGGTTTTTAGCAAACTCATTTCTTATGTAATATATTATCCTATGTAATATTAAATTATTACACCCCATAATATATACACCTCATATTAATTTATCCATGATTCAATTTATGTCAATTCTCGTGACATATTGATTTTATTGATTCACCACATGTGTCCCTTTTCACATGAAACCCGACACATCATATGAACTCAAAATCAAGCTTTTTGTTTCCCAGTTTTGTGGTGTGACCTATAGGAGGATCTAAGCTAAATTGGTAGCGATATTGAACACTCAATATCTCAAACTATAAGCGGTATCTAGCTACACATTATAGTTACCCAATTAGCATAGATGTCTTGTTCCACTCGAACTAAACACAATCCATTTAGTGATGTAAGTGCACCACTTGTGTCCGTCCCTTGCCTCATGATATTAAGAATATATACAAAGTAGAAATGTGTCACCTTTGTATTATATTCATTTCTTGATCTTTTAAGCTAATTATAACTATGTAACTTAACTCAAGTCACATTGTACACATTATAACTGCTTTATCAAGGGGCCCACTAATATCATCACTCAATTAAGAGGGGCAATGATAATCCTCTGACTAACTATCTTTTCCAGTAGAAGTCATGTTCGACCAACTATTGTCTTTATCACTATACTCATTGATAGCTTTTGACAATAATCAAATCAAGCACTTCTTGAGTGAAAAAATATATGTCTCATATCTTAGGATCCAAGACACAGTAAAACATTAATGACACGAAACACAATTCCATAATGTTTTACTTCTTAGGTTTATTCAATATATAAAAGTAATTTTTTCCTCTTTTAGATACTTGTGTCGTAAATTATTTATAGAGCTACAACAATCGATGACCAACACGACAATCTTATCTCGGTAATTATGTTCTATGTTAATTACCTTGATTGTGAATATCTTTTGATTTATGTAAACCATTATCTTTTAGAGCTCTACGGTTAAGGGTCAAACGTCTCTTCCTTAACACTTCCAAAAGACGAATACCATAATCAAGGAATAAAATGTTTGCACATCCAATTCATAATAATTGACATATAAAAGTAAAACTTTTAGAACACATTCCTTTCAATCTCCCAGTTGTTATCAAAGTTTTCTTTCACATACATTCTCAATGTATAAAACAATAATAACTAGGGTTACCCTCTCTAATCAATCATCAAGCCAATCCACATGGTTCCTCAGACCCATGGACTCAAAATGCATTTCGCCCTTGGCTTGGGATAAAGGTTTTTGGTGAATGGATCAGTTGTGTTGCTGTTTGTGTCCACCCATAACAGATTTATTTTGCCTTCATCGATGAAGTCACGTGTGACAAAGTACTTGCGATCCATGTACTTCACTTTGTGGTGTGATTTGGGATCGTTGATTTGCGAGATAGATGCACTATTATCGCAAAATAGCTCTACTGGTCCCTCACACGAGGGAACTACTCCAAGCTCTTCAAGGAACTTCATAATCCACACTCCTTCCTTGCTCGCTTCAGCGACAACCATTACTTCGGAGGTGGTGGTTGAGTCGGTCGTAGTGGTTTGCTTGCAACTACGCCAACTCACAACTCCACCATTCAGAAGGAAGACATATCCTGATTGCGACCTTCTATTGTCGGGATCATTCTTGAAACTCGCATTCGAATAGCCCTCGACTATTAGCTCCATTTGTCCTCCATAAACAAGAAACTTATCTTTGATCCGGTTAAGGTACCTCAGAATATTCTTGACCGCAGTCCAATGCTCAAGACCTGCGTTGGATTGGTGACAACTTGTCACGCTTAGAGCATACGAGACATCGGGTCTTGTGCAAGTCATCGCGTACATGATTGATCGTATTGCCGAATCATATGGAATATCTTGCATGTACTCCATGTCTTTACATGATTCAGCACGTTGGGACTTCTGGAGTTGCATACCCATACTCATCGGCACATTGCCCTTTTTGGAGTTGTTCATGTTGAACCTTTCCAAGACCTTGTCAATGTATGTACGTTGACTTAGGCCAATGAGTCTACGGGATCTATCTCTATATATCTTAATTCCAAAGATGTATTGAGCCTCACCCATGTCTTTCATTGAAAATGCAGATTTCAATGAACTTCTCGTTTGCTCAAGCAAAGGTATATGATTTCCCATGAGGAGTATGTCATCGACATATAAGATCAAGAATACTATGTGGCTCCCACTAACCTTCTTGTATATACAAGGCTCTTCCTTACTTTGGACGAAGTGAATCTTTTTGACTTCTTCGTCAAAGCGCTTGTTCCAACTCCTTGATGCTTGCTTCAATCCACAAATGGATCTTTGAAGTTTGCATACTTTCTCGCTATTCTTTGGATCTTCAAAACCTTGAGGTTGTACCATGTAAACATCCTCCTCTAAGTTCCCATTAAGGAACACCATTTTGACATTCATTTTCCATATCTCATAATCATGAAATGCGGCAATAGAGAGCATAATCCGAATAGACTTGAACATGGCAACCGGTGAAAAAGTTTCATCATAATCAATTCCTTGAACTTGAGTGAAACATTTTGCTATAAGCCTCGCTTTGTAGGTTGTCAAGTTCCCATCCATGTCCATCTTCCTTTTGAAAATCCATTTATTTTGAATGGTCTTTTTCCCTTGAGGAAGGTCAACCAAGTTCCATACTTGATTATCCTACATGGATTCTATTTCGGATTCCATGGCTTTAAACCATAGTTTGGAGTCCTCCATTGCTTCTTGAAAGGTCGAGGGATCATCGGTATCTAGTACCATGATCTCATGAAGTCCCAAATACATATCGGGTTTCATCCTTTCCCTCGTTGACCTTATAAGTTCTTTTGGTTCTACGTGTACTTCTCAAACTTCTTCCACAATTTCTTGTGGAATTGGTTCGTGTTCGATTCGCAAATGTACATTAGGTGGGGAAGATTGAGTTTCCTCGCACTACTTTTTATTCTTTCGAGAAATTCTTTTTCTAGAAATACGACATCCCTGTCTACAATCACTCGATTGGAGGTTATATGCCAAAAGTAGTATCATCTTGTCTCACGAGGATAACCTATAAAGAATCACTTATCTACTTTTTGTTGAAGTTTGGTCGACATCAATCTCTTGACGTAGGCCTCACAACCCCGAATCTTGAGAAAATTGAGCTTAGGTGTTTTACCACTCCATAGCTCATAAGGCGTTTTCTCTACGGATTTGGATGGAACATTATTTAGTGTGTAAGTCGCAACTTCTACTGCATAACTCCAAAGTAAAGCAGCAATTCAGCTTGACTCATCATTGATCAAACCATGTCGAGTAATGTCTTATTCCTCCTTTCGGATACCCCATTCCACTGAGGTGTACCGGGAGGGGCGAGTTGTGGTACAATACCACACTCCTTTAGGAATGAGTCAAATTCGGTACTTAAGTACTCACCTCCACGATCCGTTCCTAGAGACTTGATTTTCTTGTTGAGTTGGTTCTCTACTTCATTCTTGAATTCTTTGAACTTGTGAAAGGATTCACTTTTATTTCTCATTAGATAAATATAGCCATAACAACTATAGTCATCCGTGAACGTAATGAAGTACCTAAAACCGTCTCTTGAACTAGTGCTCATAGGACCACATACGTCGAAATGTATCAAATCCAACAAGTAATTCGCATGAAAGCTCTCTTGGTCATTTTTCCCATTAGGTAAGGCTCGCATGTCTCCAATGATTTAAAATCAAGTTGACCAAGAATGTTAGCTTCTTGCAATTTCTTGATGTGTTTTTCATTTATGTGACCAAGACGATAGTGCCACAAGAGTGTATCATTCACGTGAGTAGTTTTAAGCATTTTGTTATTGATGTTTAAGATTTGTCTATTATTCAATTCAAGCAAATAGAGATCATTCCTCACGAATGCATTTGCATAGAAAATACTATTCTTCGATATAGACAAGCAAGAATTTGAAATATTTATATTAAAATTATCCATATCCAAACATGATACAAAAATAATATTATTGCTAATCGAATGCACATAATAAACATTCTTTAAACATAAATTTAAACCACTAGATAATTGAAGCTCCACGGAACCTTGTGCAATTGTAGCAACACTCACACCATTTCCGACCTTCAAAATCATCTAGTTCTTCACGAGTTCCTTCCTATCCTTTAGTAGCTGCACATTAGAAATTATGTGAGCAAAAGATCCGGTATCAATTACCCAATCATGGACAAAGGTGGATAAATTTATCTCAATAACAAAAATACCTTTGGCCTTTTTGGGGCGCTTACACTCAATCATTCCATTGTCAAGGTCTTCCTTGTACTTGGGACAATTTGACCAGATGTGTCCATTTTCACCGCAGTGAAAGCACTCCGTGTTGGGAGTCGGAGATTTCGAAGAATTCCCCCTCGAGGCACTCCTGAGTACCTCCTACTTCCTTGCTCTTGAAGTTTGGTCGTCATCAATCTCTTCACGTAGGCCTCACAACCCCAAATCTTGAGAAAATTGAGCTTAGGTGTTTTACCACTCCATAGCTCATAAGGCATTTTTTCTACGGATTTGGATGAAACATTATTTAGTGTGTAAGCTGCAGCTTCTAGTGCATAACTCCAAAAGTAAAACGGCAATTCAGCTTAACTCATCATTGATCGAACCATGTCGAGTAATGTCCTATTCCTCCTTTCAGATACCCCATTACACTGAGGTGTACCGGGAGGGGTGAGTTATGGTACAATACCACACTCCTTTAGGAATGAGTCAAATTCGGTACTTAAGTACTCACCTTTACAATCCGTTCGTAGAGACTTGATTTTCTTGTTGAGTTCATTCTCTACTTCATTCTTGAATTCCTTGAACTTGTCAAAGGATTCACTTTTGTTTCTCATTAGATAAATATAGCCATAACGATTATAGTCATCTGTGAACGTAATGAAGTACCTAAAATCGTCTTTTGCACTAGTACTCATCAGTCCACATACATCGGAATGTATCAAATCCAACAAGTCATTCGCTCTCGGTCCTTTCTTCTTGAAAGACCTCTTGGTCATTTTTGCCATTAGGCAAGGTTCACACGTCTCCAATGATTTAAAATCAAGTTGACCAAGAAGGTTACCTTCTTGCAATTTCTTGATGCGTTTTTCATTTACGTGACCGAGACGATAGTGCCACAAGAGTGTATCATTCACATGAGTAGTTTTAAGCCTTTTGTTATTGATGTTTAAGATTTGTCTATTATTCAATTCAAGCAAATAGAGACCATTCCTCACGAATGCATTTGCATAGAAAATACCTTCTTCGATATCGACAAGCAAGAATTTGAAATATTTATATTAAAATTATCCATATCCAAACATGAAACAAAAATAATATTCTTGCTAATCGAAGGCACATAATAAATGTTCTTTAAACATAAATTTAAACCACTAGATATTTGAAGCTCCATAGAACCTTCTGCAATCGTAGCAACGCTCGCACCATTTTCGACCTTCAAAATCATCTCGTTCCTCACGAGTTCCTTCCTATCCTTTAGTAGTTGCACATTAGAAATTATGTGAGCACAAGATCCGATATCAATTACCCAATCATGGACATACGTGGCTAAATTTATCTCAATAACAAATATACCTTTGGCCTTTTTGGGGCGCTTACGCTCAATCACTCCATTGTCAAGGTCTTCCTTGTACTTGGGGAAATTTGGCCGGATGTGTCCCTTTTCACCGCAGTGAAAGCACTCCGTGTTGGGAGTCGGAGATCTCGAAGAATTCCTCCTCGAGGCACTGACACGAGCACCTCCTACTCCCTTGTTCTTTATTGATGTATTTTTGGGGAATTTGCCTTTACCTTTGGTGATCTTCTTGCTCCCTCCATGGACGGCTAGGGCGTGCTTCTCCTGACCCTTGCCCATGTCAACTTCAACCGTTTTGAGAGTGTTGTGAAGTTCCTCAAGACTCACCCCGTTCTCACACACATGATAGTGCATAATGAAGTCCTTGTAGGACGAGGCTAGAGATCCAATAATCAAATCTTCCGCAATGTCATCGGGCATCGGGGAAGAGAGCTTCGACAACTTCTCAAGGTATCCTTGCATCGTGAGAAAATACATGGATACCGATGTTCCCTCCACTATGTGGCACCCTGTGAGTGCGATGGTGATCTTATAACGCTATTTTCTAGCACTATCCATGAACATCTTTGTTAAAGCTTCCATGGTCTTCTTGGGTTTTGAATCCAAATATTTCACTTGAAGCGAGTCACCCATAGAGGCCAACATCAGACCGTGAATCTGGTTCTCTTGGTCTTCCCACTTGGCTTTTGCGTCTTTCTCGTTATCGGTTGCCTTCCCATTTCATTTTGGGATTTCACCATCCAAAATATGAGATAGTTTCTCAAACTTCAACACAATATTGAGCTTAAGTTGCCAGCTTATTAAGTTTGAGTCATCATTTGTCAAATGATGTTTTTCAATCATAGATCGCACAATAGGTTGGATATTCGACATTTCTACAAAATAAATTATATGGGATTTAATGTCAATTTTATGTTTTGAAAATCAATACCGCAAATAATTTTTTTCTTCCATAAATACAGCAATTCAAGATCCTATCAATTATTATACAAACTAGCTAAGGGCTATCAGATATATTATAAAATCAAGGTAAGAAAATATTTTCTAATCATAACCATTTCGAAATTTTGCAATATTTGCATTTTCAAATTCTTATAACTCTTGTCGTTTTAATTAAGAGGGAATTTGACTAATCCTAGTAAGAAAACTAATTTCATTTGATACGAGATACGTTTATCCATTGTGTTCACAAATAAATGCACTCGATGTTCACTAAGGGTGAATCGCACCTTGTACACCTACTTATGGCACAACAAGAGACAATGTTATATCTCCCACTATTCCCAAAGATGGAGGGAGCTATCTCCCGCTAAGGGTGAGCAGAATATCCCTCGATCAATGACTGCTAGTGGATGAAATAGGAAAGAAAAATACTCTTAATTTTTGGTTTAACAATTTAATCATTTACATGTGATTTTAGAATTTAGGTGATCATGCATATTTATCATCTATACACATCCTAACACTCATTCATACAATCACATACATGTCAAGCACACAAACATAAATATATCCATTCACACACACATTGGTGTGAGTTTGTATGTTCCCACGTCCTTGACTTTTGCGCCTTCTCCGCGACTTCCTCTTTTAGCATGGATGTTGATATTGCAAAAATATAAACATTCATCTCACAATTTTGAAAATTGTCTAGTGCAAGTC
The DNA here is from genome assembly GCA_963682175.1 of Triglochin maritima. Classification (NCBI taxonomy): domain Eukaryota; kingdom Viridiplantae; phylum Streptophyta; class Magnoliopsida; order Alismatales; family Juncaginaceae; genus Triglochin; species Triglochin maritima. The sequence continues at coordinate 16,298,261 of OY821786.1, forward strand.
CTATGTAAAAACTCTCATATGTATGCATATACATACAAATAGAAATTTGGCTTTTACATATACATAAGCCCTTGTGATTGAATAATAATAACATACACATTCATTCATTCATTCACACATGGCTTCATCGGAACATACAAACTCACATATCCCTGCATATGAGAACTCGAGCAACGCATCTACATATACTATAAATTACTCAATTTAGTTTATCACGCATCTCTAAATCAAACAATTCTAAAATCAATTGAAATCATTTAAAAATGATTTTATGCATCCATAGTTCAAAGTACAAAATATTTGAACCACTGTTTATCCAATTTCCAAAATAAATTTTTTAAAGGAAAGATAAACAATATGCATTTTTCATTTTGTCGATTCCTTATAAAATAATCATTTAATTAAAAAACGAAAAGTTTATATATTAGACATAAGTCTAAATTTCAATTTTATCATTCACATGATATGTTTCAAAATATTTAAAACTATAAAATGAATCAATTAGAATTAAATCAACAAAACTATCGGAAAACTCGAAAAAGACATAGAACATGAATTGTTTCGATTGTAGATCGTAAACTAAAATTAATTATATAGTCTAATCATTGAAAATATGAACTAAATTTTCTGATACCACTGTAGGATTTCAAGTCCCTATGTATGTGTATATTTTAATTTTTTTAATACAAACATACATGATCGATTTCATATTTTCATTGATTTTACGTACATGTATATGTTTATTCTAATATCATGCTTTCCTACACATATTAAAATAAACAAAAGAGAGAGGATCATACCCAAAAGTTCTCTATCATACCCAATAAAATAAACCCGATTTTGCCTTTGTCAAAATTTTGATTTATATCCAACAAAAATTGATCTTTAGGGGTTTTTAGCAAACTCATTTCTTATGTAATATATTATCCTATGTAATATTAAATTATTACACCCCATAATATATACACATCATATTAATTTATCCATGATTCAATTTATGTCAATTCTCGTGACATATTGATTTTATTGATTCACCACATGTGTCCCTTTTCACATGAAACCCGACACATCATATGAACTCAAAATCAAGCTTTTTGTTTCCCAGTTTTGTGGTGTGACCTATAGGAGGATCTAAGCTAAATTGGTAGCGATATTGAACACTCAATATCTCAAACTATAAGCGGTATCTAGCTACACATTATAGTTACCCAATTAGCATAGATGTCTTGTTGCATTCGAACTAAACACAATCCATTTAGTGATGTAAGTGCATCACTTGTGTCCGTCCCCTGCCTCATGATATTAAGAATATATACAAAGTAGAAATGTGTCACCTTTGTATTATATTCATTTCTTGATCTTTTTAAGCTAATTATAACATTATAACTTAACTTAAGTCACATTGTGCACATTATAACTTTGCTTTATCAAGGGGCCCACATTATAACTTTCCAGTACAAGTCATGTTCGACCAACTATTGCCTTTATCACTATACTCATTGATAACTTTTGACAATAATCAAATCAAGCACTTCTTGAGTGAAAAAATATAAGTCTCATATCTTAGGATCCAAGACACAGTAAAATATTAATGACACGAAACACAATTTCATAATATTTTACTTGTTAGGTCTATTCAATATATAAAAGTAATATTTTCCTCTTTTACATACTCGTGTTGTCAATTATTTATAGAGCTACAACAATCGATGACCAACACGACAATCTTATCTCGATAATTAATGTTCCATGTTAATTACCATAATTGTGAATATCTTTTGATTTATGTAAACCATTATCTTTTAGAGCTCTACGGTTAAGGACCAAGCGTCTCTTCCTTAACACTTCCAAAAGACGAATACCATAATCAAGGAATAAAATGTTTGCACATCCAATTCATAATAATTGACATATAAAAGTAAAACTTTTAGAACACATTCCTTTCAGGGGTTAGGGTTCCGGAGGAGGAAGATGATGACGATGATGAAGATGGAGAAGATGATTTGGTTATAGTGACGGATGAGGACCAGATCCACCACCACCACCAGGCCATGGAAGAGCATGAATCGGGGGAGGAGTCGGTTGCGCCCATGCTATATGGGAGAAAAAGGAAATGTCTGAGGCCACTATGGTGGGAGTACGACCTGGGGTTGTTGGGGCTAATAGGGTTGTATTTTACAATATAAACACAAATAAATCTGAAATTTACGAAATAATCCCAAATAATTTTGGAATTTAGTAGATAAACCCCAATCCGAGTGTTGACTGTGAAGAACGAGGATGTCATCGGAGGCTTGGAGAAGAGGAGGCGCGGGGGTGGTTGTCGGAGGCTCGGAGAAGGGGCGACGTGGAGGAGGCGGCGGTGAGATTTAACGAGAGAGCAATCGAATGTCGAGCATGGAGCGAGCACAATTTGCTCATGCTCGACTCGTTTAGTTTGTCGAGCGGTTTTTGTTGCTCGTGCTCGACTCATTAGTAATCGAGTCGAGCACGATGCGAGCAAAATCGAACCAACATCGAGCGATCTGTCGATCCCGAGCCAAACTTGACATCCTTAAAAAAACACAAATCTACAACATATTGTCTTGAAATGAGTCCTGGAAGGCTTGATGTAGTCTTCCAAAATTAACCAACAAACTAACTAAGCATATCTTTTTGTGTGAAAATTGAGCAAGTTGTTTCCAAATGGTATAGATCACTATAGGTGAAAACTTGTTATACATTCATCATAAATCTTTTCATTGTTGGAGAACAAAAGGCTCTTGCAACTCCTGTGTGTCAAGAGACAATTTCCGAAAACTTACATGTACCTTTCAAATTAATATCACAGAAAACTCAAAAACCAAACAAACAACTCCAAACATGGATTAGAAATGCATAATTATAATGCAAGTTGTTTCAATATTATTGGAGAAACATTCAATCTACCATATTCAGACTTAGCATTTGAATCTCTAGGTTATCGATTTTGTACATGTACACCTACATAATAAAGACATAAAATCTGAACTAATGTGAATGGAAATTTCAAATTTACTAAGAAGTTTAACAAAAGCATAACAATTTAAAACCATTGAAACAAATACAATGCAACTCATATATTGATCTTGAAAATCTGGAAAAACATAATTATGATGAATCTCATTGCACAAATGTAATTTACGTACATAGCAGATGAGACATATTTATAGACTCTCCCAATATCCACATCATGGGTAAACCACTTACCCATGATCCCTTGCTTTTCTCTCCCTAAAACCAATCACAAATTGACACATAATCATCCTCATTCACGTTTGACCACAATTGGAATAAATCCAACCCATGATCAACACTAATTCCTTAATTAATTCTGGCAGAAAACGTGCCAAACGGTCGACCGAAAGTTCCACTCGGTCAACCGATTGGTTGAGTCTTCGACAAGTTCAGTCGAACCGTGAGCTAGACAGTCAACTGAATATCCATAAGGAAAAATCCGTGGAAAATTTCGATCAAACCACGTTTCACTCCGGCCGACTGTTCCCTTATCAAAATTGCTCCTCATAAATTTTGGTCAACGTGTCCCTACGCCGGTCGGCTATTTTATCACCAAGATATTATTTGGAAATTTTCGGTCGACGTAACTCGATCTCTGTCCGGTCGACCGTTCCGAAGCACCCGGTCGACCGACCTCAAAACGGTCTGCCATTTTTGTTGGCTTTTTGGCCTTAATCTATATTAATTTTGATGATTAATTAAACTAATCTTCATTAATCAACCTAATCAATCAAAGTGAGAAAACACGATTACATGCATTGCGTACATATTTGTATACTTGCAATCATCTTAATAAGTTGATCAAGATAATCAACAAAAGGAGCATTGGGACAAAGACATCAAGACTCAAGACTTGTAATCAAACCTTTGGATCAAGACATGTAATTTTGTATTTATTGAGTCCATAAGGTTTAATATAAACTTGAGCACTAGGATTCTGTCCCATCCAGATTCGGTAATCTGAACACTGCCCGGTCAACCGAAACCTTTCTAGTTCGGTTTACCAAACACCTATCGGTCACCCGAATAATTCCCACCAGTAAAACTTAGGTGTCATCTGGAATTGCCCTGACGGAAGACCGAACCACCTTCGGTCCACCAAATAGCCCTGGACCGGTTTTGGACTTTGCTCCAACGATCGTATTCGAATCATGTCCTTATAGCCCAATTGACTTGTCCCACTTCGGACGACTGAATACCTATCAGTCATCCGAGCCCTTCTTGGCTTTAGGTGCACAACGGCTATTGACACGTGGCACTTGACCGTTGTACCCAACAACTATTTCAGCTATAACTATCAGCGCAAAACCCGTGCAAACTTCGGTCGACCGAAGTGTACACGGTCGACCGAACTTGAGTAGATCAGAGCCCTACCAATCCTATTGTCCATCTTGAAACGGTGAACCGAATGAAATTCGGTTAACCGAACATAATTAGGGATAAATTGACAAAATCTACCGGAGGTTGGTGAACGGTGATCCGATATATATTTGGTCAACTGAATGATTAATTCAGATTAATTCTTCGGACTACCGTTATGCTAATGGTCGACCGAATATGCATCGAAATCTGTCCGAGATTAAGTCACATCTTGCATTCCTATTGGTCTATTTCCCCACCAACTCCCCAACGGATCTCTAAGCTTTGAAGCCTATATAAACAACACTCTAGAGACACAAACTAACCACTTACACCCTCTATTCATCAACTATCTTTGTGCTCTCAATTCTCAAACCTTCAAAGCATATCCTTCAACACTCAAGCTTAAACTTCATCACTTGCTTATCCAATTCAATATCCATATACAAGTGTGCTCAAGTATAGAGTGTAAGTTAGATTGTGATTCCATCTCCACATTCAAAGAATCACCAAGTTGTAAAGCTTCAAGGAAGCTCCCTCTCGGGTTGTGAGAGAGACACGAGCGAGGCGAGGATTGTTCGCGAGGCTTGGAGTTCTAAACAACGTTGATCTCGACCCGGAACGGATATCGGTTAGTGGAACCGTAAGCAAGGATCGGGGGATCGAGCGAGGCTTGCGAAGAGGACTAGGACCTGGGTGTGGGTGCCAAACCTCTCTAAACTCCGGTGTCGTCGATTTTGTGGTTTGCATTGTCTATTCCCTTAATCTTTCGATTATTATTTTTAATTCCGCATTTATCTAGCGATTAGAGGGCCATAGATCCTAACAATTGCTATCAGAGCATTAGGTTGCTAATTTCATTTACTTAATCGTAATTTAGCATGACATCTACTTCTAATCATTGTGAAGGATTATCCACAACTAAGCCACCTTTGTTTAATGGGTTAAACTATGACTATTGGAAGAAAAGAATGAGATTTTATTTGCAATCCAGTGACTTAAAATTTTGGACATTCATCTTAAACCCATACACACCTCCAAGCGATGATGAAATTGTATCCTTAACTAAACCCAAAATTAAGGAAACGGGGATGAATTCCCGCATTATGAACATCTTGTATTGTGGGTTAAATGAAGGGGATTACAATAGGGTAAGAGGTTGTGAAAGTGCTTATGACATTTGGCATACATTATAAATGCATCATGAGGGTTCAACTAGATTGAAAAAAAACTAGGATTAATTTGCTCATGCATAAATATGAATTATTTCGTATGCAATTCGGTGAGAACATAAGCGAGATGCACACTCGCTTCACCGAGATCATTAACTCTCTCAAAGCACTTGGAAAGGATTTTCGCAAGGAAGAAATGACTCGAAAGATTCTCCGGTCACTCACCGACGATTGGGAGGAGAAGACGACCGCAATTTAAGAAGCACAAGATCTCACCAAATTGTCGGTTGAGGAGCTTATGGGTAGTCTCATGACATATGAGATACAAATGAAGGACCGCAAGGAGAAGGGAGCCAAGAAATCTTTGGGTTACACGCTGTCACCAATTCCAACAAAGAAGATAGTGACATTGAAGAATTGGCGACACAACAATTCAAGGAGTTTCTCAAAGAAAAGAAAGAAAGGAGAAAAGAGAAGAAGAAGAAGAGCCAGAGAAAAGAGAAGAAGAAGAAAGCTCTCAAAGCAACTTGGGACACTTCATCATCTTTATCAATTGAAGGTGAATTTAATTCGATGTGCTTCATGGCAATAGAAGATGATGATAGTGAGGTATCTTCTTGCTCTAGTCGTGATTCAATTGATTCAACTCATTCAAATGCGTATAATGAACTTCAATGTGAATTCAATGAATTGCTTGAAAATTTTGAGAAAATTTGTCAAAGAAACAAATTAGCTAAAAAGAAAATCAATGGGCTACAATCTCAAATTGAATGTATCATGAATGAGAAGAATGAATTGCTTGCTAGTCATTATAAAGTTGCATTAGAGAACACTCATTTGATTGATGAAATTGCAACTCTAAATGCAAAACCTTCATGTAGTGATGATATTAAAGATCTAATTGCTAAGAATGTTCAATTACAAAAAGATCTTGAAAGATTTACAAAGGGAAAAGAAATGCTTGATAGGCTTATTGGTAGTCAAAGACAATCTTTAAATAAACATGGTTTAGGCTATTGTGTTAACAACTACAAAAACCATGTTAGTCATACTACATTGAATGGAAAGCATTTCTTTGTGAATAAGAGTTCCTCAAGTGTTTGGGCACCTAAGACCAAAATGGTTTGGGTACCAAAAACAAATGTCAAAGGACCCAAGGTTGTTTGGGTACCAAAATGTTCACTTGTAGGTACTTAGAAGGAGGAGAATTGGTAGCGATCGGCTTAAGCAATAAAAGGTCGATTCCAAACTTCAAGGAAATCATTTGGATCGAATTCATAAAGTCGTCGTCGCTATCAAAAGGAGATTGGAACCAATACCAAATCGAGGATCAAAAGTTTGGTGACATTTTCAATCCTTTTAAACTTTAACATTTGGTTCTAATCTAGGATTGTTGCATGCTTAATTGATATCATGTATCATTGCTTTTAGGCCTTAGTGATAGGGGGAACATATAATGTTATCTCATCTAATTAAGGGGGAGAATTATGTATTCCTATACCTTTATATCATATGCTTGTATTGTTTGCATTTGATTGATGTCAAAGGGGGAGAATGATAAGGATTGAGCTTCAATTTACTCATACTATGCATATTGTTAGGGGGAGTATCTTATACATGCATAGTTTGCATATATGAAGGGGGAGCAATCATATAGAAAAAGGGAGAACTTAAATTGAATCTCAACTATTAAGATATAGATTTGTCATCATAAAAAATTGGGAGATTGTTGGTTTTTTGGTCTTAATCTATATTAATTTTGATGATTAATTAAACTAATCTTAATCAATCAACCTAATCAATCAAAGTGAGCAAACACGATTACATGCATTGCATACATATTTGTATACTTGCAATCATGTTAATAGGTTGATCAAGATAATCAACAAGAGGAGCATTGGGACAAAGACATCAAGACTCAAGACTTGTAATCAAACCTTTGAATCAAGACATGTAATTTTGTATTTATTGAGTCCATAAGGTTTAATATAAACTTGAGCACTAGGATTCTGTCCCATCCGGATTCGATAATCCGAACACCGCCCGGTCACCCCGAAACCTTTCTAGTTCGGTCTACCGAACACCTATCGGTCACCCGAATAATTCCCACCAGTAAAACTTAGGTGTCATCTGGAATTGCCCTGACGGAAGACCGAAACACCTTCGGTCCACCGAATAGCCCTGGACCGGTTTTGGACTTTGCTCCAACGATCGTATTCGAATCATGTCCCTAGAGCCCAATTGACTTGTCCCGCTTCGGACGACCGAATACCTATCAGTCATCCGAGGCCTTCTTGGCTTTAGGTACACAACGACTATTGACACGTGGCACTTGACCGTTGTACCCAACAACTATTTCAGCTATAACTATCAGCGCAAAACCCGTGCAAACTTCGGTCGACCGAAGTGTACACGGTCAACCGAACTTTAGTAGATCAGAGCCCTACCAATCCTATTGTCCATCTTGAAACGGTGAACCGAATGAAATTCGGTTAACCGAACATAATTAGGGATAAATTGACAAAATCTACCGGAGGTTGGTGAACGGTGATCCGATATATAATCGGTCAACCGAATGATTAATTCAGATTAATTCTTCGGACTACCGTTATGCTAACGGTCGACCGAATATGCATCGAAATCTGTCCAAGCATAAGTCACATCTTGCATTCCTTTTGGTCTATTTCCCCACCAACTCCCCAACGGATCTCTAAGCTTTGAAGCCTATATAAACAGCACTCTAGAGACACAAACTAACCATTTACACCCTCTATTCATCAACTATCTTTGTGCTCTCAATTCTCAAACCTTCAAAGCATATCCTTCAACACTCAAGCCTAAACTTCACCACTTGCTTATCCAATTCAATATCCATATACAAGTGTGCTCAAGTATAGAGTGTAAGTTAGATTGTGATTCCATCTCCACATTCAAAGAATCACCAAGTTGTAAAGCTTTGAGGAAGCTTTCTCTCGGGTTGTGAGAGGAGACACGAGCGAGGCGAGGATTGTCCGCGAGGCTCGGAGTTGTAAACGACGTTGATCTCGACCCAGAACAGAGATCAGTTAGTGGAACCGTAAGCGAGGCTCAGGGGATCGAGTGAGGCTTGCGAGGACGACTAGGACCCGGGTGTGGGTGCCGAACCTCTCTAAACTCCGGTGTCGTCGATTTTGTGGTTTGCATTGTCTCTTCCCTTAATCTTTCAATTATTATTTTTAATTCCGCATTTATCTAGCGATTAGAGGGTCATAGATCCTAACAGTTTCCATCTGATTTGCCTTTGTCAAATTTATATCCAACAAAATTTGATGATTGGGATTTTTAGCAAATTAATATACCATATAATATATTATCATATGTAATGTCAAACTATTACACCCCATAATACATACATTGTAGGATTTCGTGCCCCTATGTATGTATATATTTTAAAATTTTATACATGCATACATGATCGATATTCATATTTTCAGCGATTTCACATACATTGTTTTGTATTTATTTTAATAACATGCAACCTACATATATTAAAATAAATTCATTAGAGGATCATACCCAAAGGTTCTCTAAAACGTTTTTGAAGATCTGGAGTTGCGTCACACGTCGAATCGCCGGTTGATTCACCTCCAAACGTTCACCCAACTCTAAATAAGATTAGAGAGAAATGAGCTAGCCAATCAATCTCTAATCAATCTCTAGCAAATAACCTCTCTAAAGCTCCACGAGATTTTGATCTTCAAAAGCTTGAAATTATTAGGAGAATTTCGGATGGTTTTGTGGAGAGTTTAGGGAGAGAGGAAATTTGCATTAATCTTAAACAAGTAGGGTGAGGAGACCTATTTATAGGTTCCCCAAACACCCACATCATGAGTTATACACTAACCTACGATCTCTTATTTTTCTCTCCCTTAAGCCAATCACAAATTGACACATAATCATCCTAAAAATGTTTGACCATAATTGGTTCAATTTTCAGCCTATGATCAACATTATTCTCTTAATAATTCTGGACAAATAGTGTCGAACGGTCGACTGAAATCACCAATCGGTCGACCGAACGGTTAAGACTTTATAATTTCGGTCGGACCGTGAGCTAGACAGTCAACTAAATATTCATGAGAAAAAGCCCCTAGACAATATCGGTCGAACCACGTCTCACTCCGGTCGACAGATTACTTACCCAAATTTCTCGTGGTACATTTCGGACGACCGTGTCCTTATACCCGGTCGACCGTATATCACCAAGATATATCCAAGAGATTTTCAAACGACCGTGTACTACGCTCGGTTGTCCGATGCTACTATCAAGACACATCCTGATAATTTTCGATTGACCACCCGAGTATCCAATCTTTGTCCGGTCGACCGTTCAAAAGAACTCGGTCGACCGAACTCAAAACGGTCTACCATTTTTTGATCCTGATTTTGCCTTTGTCAAATTTTTGGATTATTTTCCAACAAAATTTGATCCTTAGGGTTTTCAGCAAATTCATATATCATGTAATGCCAAATCATTACACCTCATAATACATACATCTCATATGAATTTATCCATAATTCTAATTATGTAATTTCTCATGACATTGATTTTATCGAATCACCACATGTATCCTATTTCACATGAAACCCGATACATCATATGAATATAAAATCAAGCTTCTTGTTTTTCAGTTTTGTGGTGTGACCTATAGGAGGATCCAAACTAAATTGACAATGATATTAAACACTTAATATCTTAAACTATAAGTGATGTCTAGCTACACATAATAGTTACCAAATTAGCGAAGATGTCTTGTTTGCTCAAACTAAATATGATCCATTTAGTGATGCAAGGACATCACTTGTGTCTATCCCTTGCATCATGATATTAAGAATATATACAAAGTAGAATGTGTCACATTTGTATTATATATTCATTTCTTGATCTCTTAAGCTAATTATAAATATGTAACTTAACTTAAGTCACATTGTGTACATTATAATTCTGGTTTATCAAGGGACCCACCAATATCATCACTTAAATCAAGAGGGACAATGATAATCTTTTGACTAGCTATCTTTTCCAGCACAAGTCGAGGTCAACTAACTATTGTCTTTATCACTATGCTCATTGATAGTTTTTGAAAATAATCAAATTAAACACTTCTTATGTGAAAAGACATAAGTCTCATATCTTAGGATTTAAGACACATTGAAAATATTAATGACACATAACACAATTCCATAATGTTTCACTTGGTAGGTCAATTCAATATATGGAAGTAACCATTTTCCGCTTTTATATACTCGTGTCGTTAAATATTTGTAGAACTACAAAAATCAATGACCAACATGACCATCTTGACACGAATGGTGACGTGGATAATTGACATATAAAAGTAAAACTTTTAGAACACATTCCCTTCAGTGTATCCCATGGGAACTGGTGTCTAACGCGGGACAGATGCGTGTCTCACGCAGGACTGGTGTGTGTCCCACGTGGGACTGGTGTGTGTTCGACGCGGGACAGATGTGTGTCATTTCTGTGCATTTAAAGTGACTACTAAATCAACAATGCATTTAAATCAACAGTCTCTTACTTTGTCAGAAAAATGTATTTTTAAACATTAAATAAAAAATGCAAATGTTGACACGAATGGTGACGTGGATCGCATCCCGAACCCACCGCGACCGTGTATCAGGACTCTATGTCAAATAAGTTGGTGGGATCCACCAAAATGATTGTCATTGTTTGAGAATCTCAATGGATGAAGAATAATGTATTATGAAAATCACACCATACAATTAGGGGTGTAATCGATCTCTAAACGAGCGAGCCGAGTATGCCCGAGCTCGGCTCGATAAGAAAAAAATTGTGCTCGCCGCTCGCTCGATAGGGGTTTCAAGCCAAAAATTCCTCTCATGCTTGGCTCGACTCCCGCTCGCGCGCGAATCGACTCGTTAATTGCTTGAAAACCTGCTATAGAAGGGTTTTTTTGTTCACTAGTTTTTGGCAAATGATTTTACCATTCACTACTACTCTTCCCACTTGAACCATGAACCATAATACAGAACTAGGCTACAACATTTTATTCTGGATTGAAGTATTTAAGAACATACAAATCACAACATAGAAACAGTAACCAATCCAACAATGAAGTTTGTTATATTACTGCCTGCACATCTGTTGTTGTGACAAGAATATATCATTGTTATAACTCTCATTGATAGGATACCAACACAATCCATAATTGAAACTACAAAAACAAATTATGGTAAACCTCCCAAGGTAACAAATTTGCAAATGGGCACTTCCAAAGTTGCTAAATACACAAACAAAGAAACCTTCACATTTACTGAGTCTGAAAACCACGTGCAAAAGTAGATTTCGAACATAGTACGACACTATCATAATTAAGAGCATCTAGTTGGTTAACACAATCATAAAACCAAACAAAATATGAAAATGTCATAACAAACCTCACAACTAAAAAAGATTAATTATAAATAGATATATAACCCAGGAGTAATCACCATTGTTTTGCAGAGTCCAACATACAATTTTTGCTGCTTGACCAAGGAAAAACATGTATGCTAAAAAACAGGACGAGGTAGAATGGTAGATGAGTTGCCTTAGTTCAACTTAGAACTTGAAACCTTTGTTAGATTGTTTAGAACCTCGGAATTCGATGGTCACTACAAGTGGGGCTTAACTTCTAGTGATGCCAGGCCAATTCTGAAGGTTCTTCAAATCAAAATAAAATGCCTCGTCAGGTAGAGGAACAATGCTGCAAACAAAATTAAAACTTCAAAATAAGATACGAAGAATAAAAAAAAACTTTTATAAGTAGGATGTTAGTAACTTGGAAAAACACATAACTTCAAGAATTAAGTGTGATTCTCAAGACATTGCACCACCAAAAAACAGAGCAACAAGAACACATTGCACCTAAATTATCAAGAACAACTAAAGTTAGGTCCAAAATATCCAAGCATTTCTAAACTACCCAAAACCATCACCAAAGCAACCACCACCACCAACACTCTATGCAATAAGGATTATTTGTAAATGATTTTTTTTGTTGGTAAAAGAAGCTAAATAATTCCATTAATATTTTAGATTCAAATACATCTCAAGTCTAACACAAAATTGAAGAAAATCAGCATACAAGCATTAATGGATACTACAATGATGATGAAAATACTAACAATAAATACTCACATCCAAATTTTAGTAACAACAAATACTAACAAAACAAAAATACAACATGATGATGAAACTTGTTCCAAGAACTCGAATCAAAATCTTTAAAAAACAACAAAAAAGATCCACTTTTGTGTTTGTCAATCTTGGAATCCAACGTTCCCCAAAACGACATTCCTAACCCGACTAAGATCCCTCCCTTTAAGCATCCTTCCATCACCCTTCACCAAATTTAGAGACCACCACTCTTAACCCCATCCTATTTCCACTAGAGTTGCTCGAAACAAGCATACTTGATTTCTTGCTCGATGGAGACGATGGTGACAACAGCAAGGAGGAGGTGTTAGGGTTTTGGAGGTAGGGTTGGATTTGGGTGTGAGGTAAGGGTTTGGGAATTGGTAAGGTGGGTAGATTTGAGTATTTGGGTTTTGGTGCGTTAAATGAGTTATTGGGTTTGGTAAATGGATTTTGTAACTCGGTAATGAGTTTGGTAAATAAGGTTTGATAAATGGATAATGGGTTTGATAAATTAATAGAGTAATCATATCTCGAGCGAGCGGGATCTGCTCGTGTTAAACTCATTTAGCTTATTGAGTGATTTTTTTGCTCGTGCTCAGCTTGTTACTAACCAATCCGACCCACGATTCGAGCAAAATCGAGCGAACCACCGATCTCGAGCAAAACTTGACAGCTATACATACAATGCATGATCTTTTGTCTACTAATAATATATCATAAAACTTAATATGGTCTTACTTATAACTTATATTCTAATATTTTATCTTTTTAATTTGACAAGAGATTCTGAGTGATATGCACAAACAATCGAATGTTGTTAATATTGTCTTACTTATAAATTATATTCTAAAATTTTCTTTTTTAAATTTCCTAATAGATTTGAGTGGCATGCATAAACAAAATATCTAAGTGACATGTACAAAGAATAAGATGTTGGTCAAAGGGAAACTAGATCTCACTTGATAGATATCCAATGAATTGAAATTTTAACCCCAACTTTAAAAATTGAAAAAAATGGTTCATTTTGGAACATTATTTCCCATTAATAGTTTGCAAAGTCATTAGACCAACAGACCCTATACCATACATTTCATGCATGGTTCTATTAACCAAGAGACTTTAATGCAAATATTAATAGATCTTTACTCTATCAAAAATAACATCCTGTGGCTTTTCAAATTTAAAGATGAGGAGCTCTTAAAACCTTTTAAATATTATTAAATAACAAATATATTATATGGATGAGTCACATTATCTCTTGTTATTACAACTTCTTGTAACCTCCACATTCAAATGCAATGTAGTTCTCTCATTGATATATATTATATGTCTCATTCATTAGCTTGTTATTGCATTGTAACATATGTCTCTTGTCTATATATAGAGACTCATTGTATTGTTTATGTGAGAGCAATGGAAAGTCTTCATCCTCCTTCCCCAAATCTCCATGTCTTTTCATTTCACAACACGTTATCAGCACGATTAGTCTCTAGCACGTCTAAAAGAACAAAAATCTACGAAGTATTTCATTGTGAGGTTAGTTTTTAAAGGAATGTGTTCTAAAAGTTTTACTTTTATGTCTTATATTATGAATTGAATGTATTGAACATTTTGTTCATTGATTAATGTATTCATCTTTTGGAAGTGTTAGGGAAGAGACTCTTGATCTTTAACCATAGAGATCTAAAAGATAATGGTTTACATAAATCAAAAGTAATTCACAATAATGGTAATTAACATGGGACATTGATTACTAAGTTAAGATTGTCGTGTTGGTTAAAAAAGATATTGTAGCTCTACAAATATTTAACAAAATGAGTATATGAAATAGAAAATATTTCTTTCATATATTGAATTGAGCTAACAAATAAAATATTATGAAATTATGTTTGTGTCATTAATATTTCATTGTGTCTTTGAATCCTAAGATATGAGACCTATATCTTTTCACATAAGGACTGTATGATTTGATTATTCTCAAAAGTTATCAATGCATATAGTGATAAATGTATTAGTTGGTTATACATAACTTGTGATGAAAAATGTGATATGTTAAAAGATTATCATTGTCACTCTTGACTTGAGTAATGATATCGCTGGGCCCTTGATAAAGTGAAATTATAATATGCACAATGAAACTTATGTATAGTTACATATTTATAATTAGCTTGAGAGATCAAGAAATGAATATGTAATATAAAGATGACACATTTCTACTTTGTATAATATTCTAAATATCATGAGACAAGGGATAGACACAAGTGATATTACATATCACTAAATGGATCATGTTTAGTTCGAGTGAGAAAAACATCTTTGTTATTTGGGTAACTATAATGTGTAGCTACATACCTCTTATAGTTTATAATAGAAAGTGTCTTATATCAATGCCAACATAACTTAGATCCTTCCTGTATGTCACATCACAAAAATTGGAAACAAAAAATTTGATTTTACATTTTATATGATGTATTGAAATACATTTGGTAAAATATTAAAATCAATATGTCGTAACTACGACATGGTTAGAATAATCAATAAATATATGACATGAAAATATTTTATGGGGTATAATGTTTGACATTATATATGATAATATGTTGTATATTATAATGTGGTTCGTAACATTATAAAATATAAATTTGCTAAAATCCCAAACACCAGATTTTGTTGGATATTGATCCAAAATTTGATTAAGGCAAAATAGTGAAAAAAGATCGAATGTTTTCGGGAACCGGTCGATAAAATTTAACAGTAACTTTTAAATTCGGAAATGGCCGACCGATTGGATGGGTGGTTCAACCGAAAATAACAGGATCTTTTTCTATTGTGAAACGGTCGACCGGTGTGAGTCGTGGTTCGTCTGAAATTATCAGGAGCTTTTTGGTAAGGATTCAATCAACCGACATGGAGCACTGTCCGACCGAAAGTGTTGTTTTTTAACCGATTGGTAATTTCGGTCAACTGTTTTTACACGGTTTTGCTTCAATTAAGAAGAGAATTTCTTTGATCATGGGTTGGATTTGTTCCAATTTGGTCAGAGGAGGTTAATGGATGACTACGTGTCGAAATATGATTGGTTTAGAGGAGCTAAAAACGAGGGATCATGTGTAAGTGGGTTGCACATGATGTGGGATGGGGGAAACCCTATAAATAGGTCACTCTTCTCCTCCTTGTTTACATGAATGCAAAAATTCTCCTCTTCATATTTCTCCACCAAATTCATCCGAAAATTCCCTTGTTAGTTGAGTGTTGGAGAGATTAAATTCTTTGGAGCATTAAAGGGGTAATTAGCTAGATTCAAGCCTTGAATTAGAGATCGATTGGCTAGCTCCGGTCTCTCTAAATCTTGTTTAAAGTTTGGTGAACACTTGGAGGAATTCTGAGGCAATCCGACATGCAACACATCTTTCGATTGGTAAAAAGGATTCAACAATCCCGTAGGTATGATCCAATCTATGTATTTCAATATTAAATAGTTTATTATGTATATTGAAATGCAATTAGGAATTTTGTACATAAAATTGTTGAAAAATATGAACATTGATCCTAAATGCTTGTTACAAGTTAAAAAATATATACACAAGTATAGGGCACAAAATACTACAAGTTTCTTGTACTAAAGCAAGGTATGATGCTCTTTCTTCGTATTCTTTTTGTCTTGAGAATAAAGGGAAATATTAATACATCTTCAAATGTATACATATATTTATTGTTGTGGAGTTGGCATCATGTACCATCATATTATAGAAAATATTTTTAATGGATTTGAGATATACACGTGTGAAGGAAATTGAATGCAAAACAAGGAATGTTTTATATTTCTTGCGATTGTAGTTAAGATTTACTTGCTTAGTATCTTTATACAAATCGTAATACATCCATGTTAAATAAAAGTGCATTTGTAATTTGGTACATACATGTGATTATTACTTGTAAGTTTATGGTTAAGAGAAGAAACAAAATTGCTTGAGTATTATACCATATTTGATTACCACAAAAATAAAATTTTCTTTGATATTTTGATGTATCACATATTACAAATATTCATCATGATGAACACGTGTTGTTCCTTGTTTGATTAAGGTAATACATAAGGTTGTATTCATGCTGAGGTAGTCTTGTACAATTTATAATATCATTAATCTACTTACTTGTTGAATATACTCATACTATATTTTTAAATGTGATGATATATGTTTAGAAATTATTGTCGCAAAATCTTGCTTTGAAATATCATGTTCTATATGTTCATATATATTCTTAGATGATAGACTATTAACTTTTGTTTCTGTATGATAGTAAAATTTAAATCATGCATATGATAATTATAGATGCATATGAGTATGTTATTTGATAAATATGCATTAATACATGTTTATAATAATTTTGTTTTGCAAAAGTTGATCATGTATTTGGAAGATCACTTGACGACTTGATATTTCAATGATAATGACATACTTTATTTGTGCATATGCCATATCTAGTACATGTTGTTTTGTTAGAAACTATAAATGTTTCTTTTTATCAGTTTGATTTTGTGTAAATTTTTTTTATGATATTGATTATCTTGATTGTTGACAAAAGTTAAATATACGACTTTTGATAAAATGGACAAGAATTTTACTTGTCGTGTTTTGGATGTTGAAATCCAACTTAATGATTTTGGAAATACAAATGAGAAAAAGAAAATAAGCACCAAATCAAGATAAGAGGAAAGTTGTGTTTTGGCTTCGCAATTGATTGACATCATTTCATGCTCATATTTGTATCTTATATCCATTATCTTACACCTAAGCAATGCTACGTGACGAGTTTTATGTTTAGTTTTCAGGAATAAAGAGGTTTGAAGAGAAGAGCCATGAAAGGACCCAAAAGCTGGGAAAAATGACTGAATGGTGAGATCTAGGGACCAAAATGCAAGGGAGAAGGACCTGAATGTAAGACAGAAGGACCTAAGAGCAAAACAGAATACTCCACACCATCATGGGGAGTATTTTACCAATTCTATTCGGGTCGGAGCTCCAACAAGTCGAGTAACCGCATCAAAGACCAACAATACCAGAAAGCAAAGCCCACAACAAATTCCAACACGATCCGACAATTTTGGACCGCCAATTGGCGGTCTTGGACCGCTAATTGGCGGTCCATATAGCTCAGGATCCGTCGAAATTTCTCCTGGACTTGTATTAATGTTCGTTTAGGCTATTTTTGGTATTGGTTTAGTCCCACATCGGGGGATTGTCCCCGATTAGCTTTTCCATGCTTATAAATAGAACTCTTCACCTTCCATTGTAATTACCCATTGCTTGGTGGCATTCTCTCTACTAAGGAGTGAGCCTTGAAGCAAAAACTCAAGGTGGAGATGAATGCTACCTTCAATGTGAGTCATTTGTTAATAAAATAATTCTTCTAGTTTCTTTCAATCTTGTCTTTTAATTTGTGCATGTTTGTTTAGTATTTCCTTTCCTTTTATGTTTCTTTAATGCTTCTTGCCTTCTTAGTTAACTTTCATTTCAGTATTATGCTTTCTTTTGCTAATATAGTTAGTGTAATGAGTAGTGAGTAGTTCCATCCCCATTTGGGGGGTGGAGAAATATGTGATATAATCATGTAGTGTATTAAGTGTGTGTTATCTTTATCCCTTGAGCTTTATATGATTTCCATAACCATCTAATGGGTTTTCACTCTTATCTTTGATATGCTAATGCTCTTGAATGAAGCTTAGCTTATGCTTTGATTAGTGGACCTATTTTATGGGGAATGATAAGGTTAGGATATGGATGAAGTTAATATTGGAAACACAATTTGTAGTGTATGTGCTCTTGTTGCCTTTACCTTAGCTAATGTCTTGTATGTTTTAATGATGTAGTGAAATCTTAATTCATGTAGAGGCATAGTAGGGTATAGTCTTTATACTTGAGTTCATGTAGCTTCATTCCAGTTATTGTCTTGTATGTTTTAATGATGTAGTCTTATCTTAATTCATGTAGAGGCAAAGTTGGATGTAGTTTTATGATTTCATGTACTACATGTTGTGAGGAGCTTAATGAACACACACACACACTTCTTTATGTTCACATTATTTCTCTACCCCCTTTGGGGCTTAGTTTATTGCTTATCTCCATTTCCATTTGCATCTTAGTGTAGTTTAGTGTAACCAACCTTTCTTCCCTTTCTTTACCTCTCGCCTTCGCACAAACCAAGTGTCGACACACCTCCCAGTGGACGACCCGTATTTGCCACCGCTTCAACGCGGCCGTGCACTTGCGGTTAAATATAAAACGATCAATCAGCAATCATTAAAATGATTTCGGAAATATCATGATCTAGTCTCGTGCCCTAGTGTGGTTGAGTTGAATATCGAGTTATCGATGAAAAATCACGTAATCCATCTAATTGATTTGCTCCATTCCTTGAAGTGAATGTATGAGTGTGTGAAAAGTCTTAGAAAAGTCTAGTATGATGATTTTGTGACCATGAATGTGGATGAGATAAACAATAAAATAATTGATGTCATTGTGGTATATAAATTTGACAATCAAAATGGATTGTCAAAGTAACTCTCCACGAATTAAATATATTCTAGTTATGTGTGTTTTATAGAAACACAAATTGTGTTTTATATGTTTGGTTTGATCTCTGTTAATTTAAAAGATTATCTATTCTAGTTTAATGCTAGTTAATTATCTCGTGAGTTGTGAGTCACTAGTATATATGCTGTCAAATTAAACATGCTACATTTCTTTTGGGATAACTAATTAATGTATCAATAAAATGTGATTGATTTATGGAGATGATACATATGTAAATACTAGCCTAATTCCATCACGTGCATATAATAATTGAAGCTCTATTGATACATGTATGTATTGCATGGTCATGTTTATGATTATTTTTGTTTTAAATTTGCACATTATACTTGTTTATGATCCTCGATAAATTCTAGACTCATGAGCTAACAATTATTTCAGTTGAAACTATTTTATATTAGTTAGTGCTCTCATAGTCCAATATATTTCCATACTTATGACTTTTATTCACTTACGATGAGATCCTTCTAGATATTAATAATACACATGCATGTGTTGCTAGTGAAGTGAATGTGTTAAAAAATTATTCTTTTATATATCAATTATTATGAATTGAATGTGCAAACATTTTGTTCCTTGATTAATGTATCCGTCTTTTAGAAGTGTTAAGGAAAATGCTCTTGGTCCTTAACTGTAGAGCTCTAAAAGATAACGATTTACATAAATCAAAAGTTATTCACAATCATGGTAATTGACATGGAACATTAATTACCGAGATAAGATTGTCGTGTGTGTTGGTTAAAGAGTGTTGTAGCTCTACAAATATTTAACAACACGAGTATATAAAAGAGGAAAATGGTTACTTTTATTTATTGAATAAACCTAGCAAGTCAAACATTATGGAATTGTGTTATGTGTCATTAATGTTTTCACTCTGTCTTGAATCCTAAGATATGAGACTTATGTCTTTTCACATAGGAAGTGTTTAATTTGATTATTGTTAAAAGCTGTCAATGAGTATAGTGATAAAGACAATAGTTGATTAAACATGAATTATGTGGGAAAAGATAGTTCGTCAAAAGATTATCATTGCCCCTATTTACTTGAGTAATGATATTAGTGGACCCCTTGATAAAGCAAAATTATAATGTGTACAATGTGGCTTGTGTTAAGTTACATATTTATAATTAGCTTAAGAGATCATGAAATGAATATATAATACAAAGGCGACACATTTCTACTTTGTATAATATTCTTAATATCATGAGGCAAGGGATAGACACAAGTGATGTTCTTATATCACTAAATGTAACTTAGATCCTCCTATAGGTCACACCACAAAATTGGGAAACAAGAAGTTTGATTTTATGTTCATATGATGTATCGAGTAGTATACATGTGGTGAATCGATAAAATCAATATGTCGTGGAAATGACATAGTTAGAATAATAAATAGATTCATATGAGATGTATGTATTATAGGGTGTAATGTATTGACATTACATATGATAATATACCACATGATACAATGTGATCAACATTATGACATATGAATTTAAAAACCTCAAAGATCAAATTTTGTTGGATATAAATTCAAATTTTGATAAAGGCAAAAAATCGGGCAAAACAGTCGAACGTTTTCGGATACCGGTCGACCGAATATTCACAACAACTTCCGCGTTCGTGAACGGTCGACCAGGTAGTCGCATGGGTCGACCGAAAACTTCTAGGAACTTTTCTTGGTAGTGGACGGCTGACCGGTTGAAGTTGTGGTTCATCCGAAAACTTCCTGGAACTTTTCTTAGTAGTAATCGGTCAACCAACTTGTAGCTCAGTCCGATCGAAAACTTTCAATAGCATTTTCTCATGTTGAATCGCTCGACCGTTTATGCATTATGTTCGACCGAAAAATCACAGTAACTTTTATAGTGCTTGATTGGTCGACCGTCTGGTTTCATGGTCCAACCGAAGCCACAAAAAGTTGCCAATCGGTCGACCGATTGGTTAATTTTGGTCGACCGGTGGACACGTTTTTGCTAGAATTATTAAGAGATTTGTGTTGATCATGGGTTGGATTTATTCCAATTATGGTTAAATGTGGATGAAGGATGATTGTGTGTCAATTTGTGATTGGTTTAATGGAGAGAAAAGCAAGAGATCATGGGTAAGTGGATTGCCCATGATGTGGGTGTTGTGAAAGTCTATAATTAGGTCTCCTCTCCCTACTTGTTTAATTAATGCAAAAATATTCTCTCTCCCTAACCTCTCCACTAATCCATCCGAAAATCTCTTAGTTAATTAAGCTTTTGGAGATTAAATTCTCAGAGCGCTTTAGAGAGGTATTAGCTAAATTCTAACCTTGATTTAGAGATTAATTGGCTACCTCATTTCTCTCTAATCTTGTTTAGAGTTTAGTGAACACTTGGAGGCGAATCGGTGGACGATTCAACTAGAAACGCAACTCCGGATCGTCATAAATGTTTTAGAGAACCTTTGGGTATGACCATCTTTTATTTATTTTAACATATATGTGGATAACATGATATTAGAATAAATATAAATTAATGTACATGAAATCGTCAAAATATATGGAAATCGATCTTGTATGCATATATAATTTAAAATATATATATACATACATAGGTGCACAAAATCCTACAGCTAGGATATTGATATTCAACATTTTTATGTTTGTCATGACTATTTATGCATATCATTATAGTATGTCTTTTAAGGATCTATAGTAAAGATAGTATTTACATTATTGTCTTAAAAGGGCAAAATAGAACATGGATGTGGTAATATATGTTGGTATGCATACTTTCTATTTAAAAGACTTATACCAAGTTACGATGAAATTAATTGACCTTGATATGATTTAATGCATGGGTCTTATTTTGATTATATTTTATCAAATATATGTGTTTGTTCTTAGACTCGTGCTAAAAGTAATATCCTTTAGCTTCCTTATCTAGTCCTACGAAAAAGCATTTCTCTGATTTGGCTCGAAGCTTACGTTTGACATAACCCTCGCAACCATAAATCTTAAGAAAAGACATAATTGGAACCTTTCCACGCCAAATTTCATATGGTGACTTTTCTAGGGATTTAGATGGAACCTTGTTTAGTGTGAATGCAATAGTTTCATGTGCATGTCCCTAAAACAAGATAGGCAGGTCAGTTTGGGTCATCATAGATCGAACCATGTCTGACAAGGTTTGATTCGGTCTCTCAGAAACACCATTCCACTCTCGCAGTTCCTCCTCTAATGTCCTATCCATTTACAATAAAAGCATTCGGCACCAAAAATGGGTTTTGCCTTGGGAGTGTTTGAAGTCACCACTTGAACCTTCCCCTTCCTCTTCCCTTGGTTTTGCACTTGTCGTTGCCCTTCTTGATCTTCTTCCCACTTTGACTAACTGTAAGAACAAGAGAAACACTTTTCTTTATTTCAGCCTTGCCAGTTTTGAGCATCCCATAAAGTTGTTCAAGACATTTTTCCATCCCATGCATATCGCAGTTCATAATGAAAGACAAATAACTAGGTAGAAGGGAGTTGAGGTTGATATTTGTGGCCAACCCTGATCCACGGGAGAGTCAAACTTCTCTAGTTGCTCCACATAGCTCAACTTCTTGAGCATGTGAGCTCTAACAAAGCTTGCTTAGGGGATCTTGCACAGTAGTAGACTCCTAGTCACATTGTATCTCTCAACAGGTGCCTTCTCTTGAAACATTTTCTTGAGTTGGTCCGTGATGTAGTAGAACGTTTCTATGTCAAATCTCTTTAGCAGTTTGGGACTCATCGTTGCTACTAAGAGATAGTGTTCATCAAGCTCATCATAATGTCTGAGAACAATTCTCAAGTTATGGCGCCAATCCATAAAGTTGGAACAATTATAGACTAGCTTTTCCTTGTGTAAAGAGAACGTAACAAGAAAGAAGGTTTGTTTGTCATGATCTACAAAATTAAATGGTTTGAGTTTAGTTTATGTTTGTGTTTTATCACATAAAACTCCCACTTAATCATCCCTCTTGTAGTAGGTTCAAGATCCATATTATTTACACTAAGACAAGCCAACGTCGGCATGAAACTTGAACTTAGGTAATTTTAGGTAAGCAACACTTTCTAATCACATCTTATGTTACTCTAGACTTGTTAACATCAACTGTCAACAAACTTGTCCCCAATGCCCAAAACCATTTTGATAGCTTTCTTAAGTAAACCTCACTATATATATTTGATATGATATGCCCTACGTATCCTACAACTCCTAAAGAAAGAAAGTGACACCTACTAACTAGGTCTCGTCTGATAGTATGTCGTAGGTAGAGTAGGAAGGGAAGTCAACTTAATTTTATCTGGGACTTTTTTGCATAATTTATTTTGGTAAGTATACATCCAAACCACCTCTGACAATCAAAACATGCACACAAAATATAAACATATCACATATATCGTGGGTTTGTTTAGCCGTTGCGAAAAGTATTCCCGCAATAAATAGCTCCATTCTGCATCTCCATGATTAAGGCCACCTTTTGCAATAAAAAAATCTAATGCCCCTACATCAAAAATTCTCCAATCCTAAGAGTAAATTAGCGTGCATGCCAGGATCAAATTTCATGACAAGGCAATGAAAAAAATTTGCCCTTAATTTATCTAAATAATTTTTTCCACTTTAGGCCAAAAACGACATCCAAACCAAATATAACTATATAAGGTATTGAACAAGGCTATCCAAACCAAATATAAATCCGTACAAAACAAAGTTAGCAGCAACAATTGCATATTCCCGTGAAGCAATTCATGCGACATTAATCAATTAAAATCACAAAATTTGTAACCTTCAAATATTTTGAATTTCCAAAAACAAAATGTCATACCAAATTAGGATTTGAGTTGCCCCACCTTTCATTAATCAAATTAATAACAATTTTGTAAAAAAAATTAGGAAATCGTAAAATCCTCATTGCCATGCATGTAAATAATTAGTAAACTACAACTATAAATTCATTTGACACTAAAATCAATTTGCTAAGCAATCTAACATAGCCTATGATGTTTCTAATATTTACGTATAACAATTTATCAAAAAAATATCTTACCAAAGTTAGAAATACACTTTTATTATTTATCCAATTCATTAATCCGAAAATTATTAAATCGGAAAAATGCCAAACAAGCATTAATACGACAATTACAAACTTCAAGATCAATTGATTAATAAATTATGCATCTTAAATGCATAAATAATGTTAGAAATAAGCCACAAGGACCCTAAGCTCCTACGCAATTGAGGAACTTTATGGTTGCTTGAAGGTCTCATCACACAATTATGAGGCACCTCATGACAAAAAACGATGCCAAATGGCAGTTATTAAGGTGGATATTATTGTTGTAAAAATTCAATTTAGAGATCCGGCAAAAAAAGATGTGAAAATGTAGTAGCTGATTACTTGTCTCGTCGAGAGATGACTAGCCCACATGATCCAATTATCGTGATAATTTTTCTTCATGATATAGGATAACCCTTTGTTTGCCGATATCACAAATTGCCTTATGACTGAGCAAGTCCTTGTGGGCTTGTCAAAATCTAACCACTAAATGAATATCGTTTGTAAGATTTTTTGTTGGGAAGACCCCCAATTTATTCAAATATTGCTCCAACCAAATTATAAGGTAGTGTGTTCCCGTCAACAAGTCCCAAAGTGTGCTCGAATTACATAACTCTGAGACATCTGGAAGGCATTTTGGAGTTAAGAAAGTTGCACCCAAGGTACTTTAATCTGGACTTTATTTTGCCTTGATATTCAAAGATGCTGCATCCACTCGCTAAATATCAAGCTTTTGATACCAAACAACATTTTCACAGATATGGTCATCAGATCATATTTTTGATAAAACCAAAATGTTTTCGATCAGCAAAACTCCAGAAGTTGATAACTCAATCCAGAATGCCAATAAAAAAAAGGCAAATTAAAATATAAAAAAAAACTCCAACGTAACTACACCAACGCTCCCAAAAATATTATCTACGAAGTTATGAACAAAATATCATCTGCCAATATATGAACGAAATAAATATCAACATTCTACATTCTCACATATAATCAGTTTATGAAACTGTAATATCAATTTCTGATAAATAAAAGTGATATACAGCAAAGTCATTTCCACATGAATATAATCAGTTAAATAACAAGGAAATCACTTCTGATATATAAAAAACACTTCGAAATAATAAAAAAGTCGATATCTTCATAATTTTGAAATATCAGATTCCTAATCTCTCAGTGATTTTATAGCAGTACAAAAATCGAAGCACAAAAAAAATGTTTTTGAAAGTGATTTAGGAATTTCAAAATTTGAAAATCCTATTTCTACCAGAGAGAAACAAGTCAATGCATAAATTCTTCATGGAATGTCAATTATGGCTGCACAAAACACAATTACCGGACTACAAAGGTCACTTATGAAAACCATAACCCGTAATCTTTTTGGTTTGATTTTATTTGTTTTTAAGAGTAATTCGTGTTGCATTTGTTCTGATGTAGTTATGTACTCTTGACGATCCATTTCTTAGGTTGGGTCCTCAAATCAATACACGTTTTTTTTCTTTCATACGAGCAATTGATCTTTTGTTTCTTTCTTTAATTGGATCTCCAAGTGTTTGAGTTGCTCATGCCTCGTTGCAGCATCAGCCATGTGGTTTCGAAACAAACCTTGTTGGTGCTGATGTTTGTTTCAACCACACAACAATAACAGAAACATAATAGAAGTCGCAACCCAAAATATCTCTGTGTCTGTCATAAATCATGGAATCACATATTTATTTAAATTAGAGACATGATTTTACATGCTTGCATCCTCTTATTTACTAGTAGGATAATATTTGGGATGCCATTCAGCAGAGCATGTAAGCTTCACGAGAGGATCATCATCTCCTGCATTTACCAATGCAGTGAGGTCCATATATATTGTTGTGGTATACCAATTTTATCAACCCATAGCATATCAATGGCTCACGTAACACCCAAAAACCAAAACATCTGTAAGTGTTTGGACTGATTTGTTTCAGCCAGCCTCGACAACAATATCCCCACGAAGTCACGGCTGCAAAAATTAAAGTACATAACAATTATCAAATTGTATAAATGCATTTTATCTACTTATGGCATACAGAAAAATGATTAATATCTTTTATGTCTTAGAAAAAATTAGCAAATTAAAGAAAGTACATTTATTGTATACAAGGAATGAATTTAGAGAACAAAAAGGACCCTAAGTTTTATTGTTCATGTTGTTAATCATAGAGGTGCATAGAGTAAAATATGTAGACAGGTGACTCATTGAAAATCGAAGAGATGGCATAAAACTATTTAGTGTTGTGGATGCCTCGAAACTTAATCAGAATGAAAGATTAACTTTTACCCTGCAGGGCTGACACTTCTGTTGCCATTTCTGAATTAGACATCTCATCAGGATGCACCACCACATCAGAGCTAGCTCCCACAATAGCTAAGATGACCAGGAAAATAAGAAGAGAGGTCAACACACCTAACGGTTTTGATGCCATTTCTGGCTTTTAACTTAGGAATAGTTAACTTTTCTCGTAAATGGCAAATGGATATCAAACAGAGAAGTGTGTATATGATTTGCACCCTCAGTCTCATTTATAGTACTTTTAGATGAAATTACGATATTGATGCTCTTGCTAAGTCTTAGTCATTAATATATAGGTCGCCATATCCACATTTTTTAATACTCCGTTTGATATTTCCAACCTTAAATATTATATATCTGTATGATAATCTATGATGAACTTTGCTTTCTTGATAATGCCTACAACCCCAGCGGCCACCACCATCGGCCAACAACATATTTTACTATGATGGAGTGGAAATAGAAACAAACAACAAGAGACTAACAAACCACAAGAAACACATGATATTTTAATAGAGGTTATGCACCCCGCCCAAGTCCTAGTCTTATCGAGCAAGCTGAACTCGATCACCATGAGCCCCACTCACGTCCTTACTAATCTAATGTTCATTTTCGGCTGAGATTAAGTTTTTTACTATCCAAACTCGCGATCAACCTCGCCGAACTCGATTCTTCCTCTCACAACCCGAGAGGGTGGATTCCTAAAAAATAATACAACTCTCCAACTAATGGAGGTTGTGTCACAAAACACTCCAATACTTGAGCGCTCTTGAGTAAGATAAGCTTTTGGAATACAATTCGAAAGTTTAGGCTTGATTGTGTAGGATTTGATCTTTGGAGTGGGAGTGGAATCCTTTTGATGAGTAGGGCAATAAGAGGTGTGTAAAAATATTTGTAAAACTAAGCTTTGAACACCTATTATAAACCCTATGATACATATAACCATTGGGCCAAAAGTAAAAGTGATATGTCTTTCGGGTGCCAAACGATAGACCATTTGGTCAAATCTGTTCGGCTGTTCACTTAAGCTGTAAGTAAACCATTGGATGGATATGCAGAACGATTGGACCAACACGATGTAAATTAGGAGTTTGAATACTAGACGTTGGATTTTGGGTCGACAACTAGGGTAAAAACAATCAAACGATTTCAAGAAAAGTTACTGTCTAGTTTTGGGTCTGATTCGGTCGACCTCAAAAGAAGGTCCGATCAACCTAGCATGTGAGGTCCAAATTGGGTAAAGGCACGCAATCACCAAAATAGCCATAGGGGAAAAACAACATGAAAAAGGCTTGAAAAGGAAGTTTCTGTTTACAAACAGTTAGACAATAGCTAAGTTTCGGTTGACCGTTTTCAAAGACTGGCTGAAGTTGAGTTAGAGTGGTTTTCCAGCTAAGGTTTGGGTGATCTATTGAAGTTGAAATAGTGTGAGATTTGGTGTGTGACTTCTAAACGTAACATAGTGTGAATGTGAATGTGAATGTGAATGAATATCCCAACATGTACAATCAAGTTTACAAAATTCCTAAAGATTCAAATAAAGATAAAACTAAGTGTCTTCAAAGTACTTGATTACATATCTTGACTTTAATCCTTTTTCTACTTGAGTCTTGATTACCGATAGAATAAGAATATGCACATTACAAGTATGTGTGCAATGCATGAAAGGTGTTTGTCATTATTTGAATGTGATTAAGATTAGATGATTAAATCATCAAAATAAAAGGCCTAAAAATCAATAACATGTCACTATTCGTGAGAGACTTTTATATTTTGTTCATTTCATAATTCATATCTGGATAATCAATAAAAGGTGTAGGAGGGTCGTGGAGGTGTTGTAGTGGACCTTGAAGTGGTCATAACACATGGGATGTTTTTTTATTTGTTGATGCTTGTGTTATTGAAATGGGATGCAACAGTGAAATATATAGATTGACTTCTCCTTCTAACTATGACGACAAAGAGTGCTCACCGATTCACATGTGTGTATGCTTACCTAGTATTCAATTAAGCCCCATCTTGGAAACCAAAACCATCAAATAAACAGACTCGCTTAAAAAAACAATTACTGATGTGTGGACATAAACAATCCGGTCACATCAATCTTATTATTAAAACAAATTGGGTTCATGGTTGTCTATGGAGGATAGGTAAAGTAAAGGTAGAACATTCAAAGGACACACATAAGGAATATTTTACGAGAGGAAATGAAAACGGTAGGTAAAATTGAGCGAGTTGAGATTTGGCCAGGTGGATGCGCTGTTGTGGTTGCATGCGTAGTCGGACTTGGTGTTGGTCAGGTCAGGTCTTCCCTGTTAGAGCATCATTAACGGTGCCCAGGCAGTTCCGGGCGCCCTGCTTTCTCTCTCAGCCACGTCAGCTTCTCTCTCTGCCACGTCAGCACAAACCAACCCCCTACAAAATCCTTAACCATTACCCAATCCACCCAGTCACGCTACAGTATTTGTTGCCACGTCATTATTTTTATTCTTCTCTCCAAAACTCTTTCAACAATCAACAAAAAATATTAATAATCATTATCGTAATTATTTAACATCAACAATTCATTCGTTTTTAATTAACATTTAAGTAAAAAACACGAAAATATTATTAAAATTAAGAAAACCACAAATTAATAAATTTAAAATCTAAAATTTAAAATTTATGACCTATAGTATGCGCACGACTCAAAAAAGACGAGATGATTGGATCGAGGCTTGAACTTCTCAGTCATCGAGGAGATACAGTATGCGCGTGACTCACAAAAGACGAGACGATTGGATCGATGCTTGGACTTCTCAAGCATCGAGGACCTACAGTATACGCGTGACTCACAAAAGACGAGACGATTGGATCGAGACTTGGACTTCTCAAGCATCGAGGATCTACAGTATACGCATGACTCACAAAAGACAAGACGATTGGATCGAGGACCTACAGTAGGCGCGTGACTACTTCAATATATATACCACAACCACCTCTATTCCAATCTTACTTCTTCCACCATAATTCTCTACTCACCTCTACCCTCTACTCACAATTTCATCTTCAGAAGGCAATGGTTCACAAGATTACCGACGATCTCCACGTCGTCCACCCCCAAGCCAACACTTTTTCCCTTACCAAAATGTTCCACAACCAGGATTCCACCCGTTATACCAAAGCCAATTTACCCCACAACCATGATTCCACCCGTCCCACCAAAACCAATTTTTACCACACCCAGGGTTCTACCCACACAATCAATACCAACCGCCAACTCAGGAAGATGGGCAAACCCAATTCCCAATGAGTATGTATACTCGCCTCCTAAGTGACGAAAGTAGTGGAAATGCAAACCGCTACACAACTGATGTGCATGACGAAACCGCGACCCAGGGAACACGCAAAACCGCGATGATGAGGTCGCAAAAAACGTGGTCCGCACAAGAGGATCAACGACTTGTCTCGGCTTACATGGCTGTTAGTGGCGATGCTGTGGTTGGGACAAACCAAAAAATGAAGTCCTTCTGGAAACGTGTGTAGCGCATCTACAATGACTCAAGCGAGCCAGGTGTAGTAGAGCGTAACGATGAATCATTGAAGGGGCGATGGAGGCGTACATTGCCATCTGTGAACCAATGGGTCGGTTGCTTCGACCAGGCGGTGCGGAGGAAGAGAAGCGGTTACAACGAGGACGATATCATCAATGAAGCGCACATCATCTTCGAACGAACACACAATGCCAAATTTCAGTTTATGCATGTTTGGCTTTTGTTACGCAGGTACCCTAAATGAGAGTCTGTTGCGCTTGGAAATATCACCGGAAACGTCGTTGCAGAAAGTCCGGAGAGTTTTACCAGCGGGAAAAGAAAAAGCACTGACGACGATGGGAGTAACGCAACACCGTCAGCAGATGAAATTGTGTTCGAAACATGTGCTCGTTCTGAAGGTGTTAAACAGCCAAAAAGAAGAAGGGGAAACAACCATTTCAGGCACAACTTGATCCTGAGATGTTAGAACTGAGGAAACAAATTGAATATAGCGCAAAAGTAAAAGAGGAAAAATATTTGCGTTACGAAGAACGGCTGGAGAGGAAACGCATCGAAGTTGAGGCGAATTTCCGAAGGGAACTGAACAACAAGAAACTTGATGTCCTCTTCGCTCTAATGAAGAAGGAAAACAAGGACGAATTCGATAAAGAAACACTTGCTGAACTCAAAGAGTGGGCTAAAGCACAAGGATATCTGTAGGTGCTTATGTTTTCAATATGTCTGTGGTAGTTTATCAGTATTTCGTATTATGTATTTGTATCCGTAGGAGGACTGTATTTCCTTTCTTTATTTCTGTTGTATTTCGTATTATGTATTTGTATTGTATTTTGTTTCCCTAATGTATGAGTATTGTACTATTATTTCTTAATTTTTTTTATTTTTTTATTTTTAAGTAAGTCAAAAAAAATTTAATTAATTATAAAAAAATTCTAATTATTTTATAATACCTAATTAATTAAAATCTATTTACCTATTTAATACATTATCCTAATTATATATAAATAATCTTTATTTTTAAAACAAAAACAAAAAATAAAAAAAAATTCTGGGACGAATTAGGGGGGGGGGGGGGGGGGGGCACGTGCCCCTGCCCTGGGTCCGCCCTCCCGTTAAGGGTGCTCTTACAAAGGCAACCATAAGGAAATAGGGATCGTGGTTCCTATAATCGGGGGACATATTTAAAAGTAAATGACGGATTTTCTTGCATTAATTTGTATTTGTCGTGGGTATTTGTTGATGATATTTGTTTTGCAATGAAAGGAAATGGTAAAGACTCTTCTCGTCTAGATCAAGTAGACAATACTGTAGCATTCTAAGCTTCGAGTTATTCAATTTCAAAACCAAACCATGGTCACTTTCCTGATTGATCTCAATCGATGACCTCACTTGTAAATTATTATATGTTTTTTCTTCAAAACAAGGTACAACTATTTTCTCCTCTTTATTTAGAGCACCAAGTAGACAACTGGTTATGAATATATAAAATTTCTGATATTTGACATAATGCTTTCTTAACATAAATATATTGTATGTTTTAAATTGTTACTGACCAAATCATGTTATTTACATTATGAGCCGGCCAAATTTAAATACTACATTTCGCTAAACTACAAAAGACTCCTTCAAAGGTGATTAACTTAAACGTATGAGTGATGTCACTTATTGTTTTTAAATTTATTTGTTACAAATAATACAATAGTTTTGCCCCCCCACATGTATCGAACTTAGCAGTATTTGGGAAATTACGGTGATTGTATATTGTATTAAAATTAAAACTAGATATAATTTAAAATTTTAGTTTGACTTTACTTTTTCAGGTATGACATAGCAATTGAATATGTAAAAAATTACTTGAATAAACCTACACAAATTCCCACAAGTCTACAACCTATAATCGAGGTAACAACTTTATCTAAAAACAAAGCAGCAACAATGACATCATGCCATTTTAACCAAAACGAAGATTTCGTAATAATATTAACAAATATATCCTAGAAGTGATGGCAATTTGAGGTTTACGAATTTTCTCAGTAGCTTGCAAGAAAAACGTTTTTGTTTTCATAAGAATTTTCTCAGTAGCTTCCAAGCCAAATACCCACTTTTCATAATAGCATTTCAATATCTATATGACCAATAAAAAGTAATACGATCATGAATACGCTCCTATTATGACTTGCGGCACTTCATGGATACCTTAGACAAATGATAACATAAAAACCTTCCTTTATAATTAATTCACTCATTTTTCTCAAACTCATTTTTGGATTTATTTGATGTCCTTGCAGAGATGGTATATGTGACATAGTTGTACTCTAATTAATAATAAAAAATCTCCCCTTGGTTTATATTTTAATTTCGAATGTGATATAAATTTTCCATAAATACGATAAAATGTTATGTAAAACAGATTCTTAATTTGATAAGAAGTTAGGATTAGGGTATCTCCAAAATGATATTAAAATATAAAAGATGATTGTTATGCTAAAAATTAACAAAATATTAATCGATAGAGAGAACAAATGGTTACCAATTGAAAGTAGAGAAGAAATGATTGTGATATCTTGAAGTTAAATGGCCAAGTTGATATAATCTTAAGTTAGGTATGTATAAATGAGTTGAAGTTGATTTTCAAAGTCAAACTGACAAGTTTGTTTTGTTGGTATTTGAGGCTACTCTAAAGGATCTCGAACCAGTCGAGAAAGGGAAGGTGAGAGCGAAGATAGTCAATCATCTCATCTCCGTTGTTCATGTGTTTTCTAGGTTTCTATTCTGTTGATGAGTATTGCCACGAATAAGAGACACCTTCATGCTTAGTCTAGTTCATGCATGTTAATTTAAGCCACTCTTAAGCACATAAATTTTGTTCCTGCTTATGTTTCATTTGTTGATCGTTTGACATGCTTAGGATAAATCGTGCATAATGTCATACAATATAGAAGCATTATAAGCTTGGAGTTATTTAATTTCATAAGCAAACCTTCAAGCGCAGTTTTATAATTTTCTGACTGCGTATTAGTATGTGTACAGCCTGACATCACCATATTTATAACTATATGCATGAATCTGAAATATTCCTTGCAATTGAATTAAGGTTGTAATACATGTATACCATCACTACAGTCGTATGACTCGTAGCTTCAGGTTGCGTATCATGAGCTATGACTATTATTGCATGTGCCTTATGAAATCGTATAGTTGTTGTTGGTGTTATGAGTGTTGTGGACACATGCACGTACGTTCAGGATTAAATATTATGACTATTGTCTCCTGACCGGTAGATAACAAAGTCGTTATAGGTGCTTGTCTATGTTGATCTTGCTATAGCCATTTGATTGTGTCCTTGCTGTCTAATAACTTTTTAGCATATGTTAGCTTCTGATATCTTATGATTACAAGCCTTAGTAGAAGTTCTTGCTTTTGCTCATTACGTGGGGCATGTGTTTGGCTTTCTAGCTATAGATCGGATGTAGTTTTATAGTTAGCTTCCATTCGCATATTGCTTAATAAAATAAATCTTGGGCACTATTGATGAGGGGCCAACGAGCCTAATTGAAAGAGCTCTATGTAGAGAGGCCAGACGTAAGATAAGATGTTGACATGTGCACCGTCATTTCCTACAAGACGGGCATTCCCAACTTGTGATGGAATCATGTAGGTCAATTGGCGCGAGTTGGGTGTGTCAATCTCGAAGATTGCTTTGTGTCGAGCGGTGAGTCACACTTTCGGGTGACCCGCTTGTGGATTAGACCAGCATGGCTGGTGGTCGGAATCCTATGTAGAGTAATCACTCAGGTGGACCCAAGTGGCGCAGCTATGTAGTGTTATTGCCTTTTGCCTTGCATGTGTGGTAGATAAATCTCGTGCATAACTTCTTATCATATTTTTGGACCCGGAGCATACAAGGTTTTATTATTGAAAACTCACGCGTATTTGTTGTTGTTTTTGCCTTAGGTACTTAGGTTTCCTACAGGGGTCAAACTGGAAATGATTTAGAGGATTCTGTACATGAGGGATTCGTCCGCCAGTTTCCTAGTTATCTTTTGCTTCCACATTATTACTGTTGGCTTTTTGGCCTTAATCTATGTTTTGATGATTTAATTAACCTAATCTTAATTATGATCATGTAGAATAGCACACATATTGCATTGCATATATATTGCTTTGTGCTAACCTCTACAGGTGATCAAGACTCAAGGAAGAAAGGAAAACAAGTCAAGACATGTAATCAAGCTAATTTGAAGACATGTATTTTGTATTTCTTTGAGTCTTTAGGAACTTGTGTATTTTGAGAATACTTGAGATAAAATCAACTTAAACACACACTAGGTTCCCTATAGAAGTCACACACAAAAATTCACATTATTTGGACTTCCATAGATCACCCAAACTTAGACCGGAAAACACCAAACATGAACTTTAGCTGTCTGAACCAAAACGGTCGACCGCAAAATGACGTTCGGTCGACCGGATGATCAAGTAATCCAGTTTGTGTTTCCCTGTCCAGTTTCGGTCGACCGCACCATCTCTTTCAGTCGACCGTTTGAACTTAATTTTCCGACCGTTACTTTTGTCGTATATACCCAACGGTCGTATTCGTATTAAACCAAAAATACCCCAAATACATTTCTTGTATCGGTCGACCGAGGACCATGATCGGTCGACCGTTTGTCCATCTCTTGACAAACCCGAATCTCCTGTTGAAAAACGATCGACCGCTAGACCTGTTTCGGTCGACCGAATATCTATTTGTTTGTCAACCCCAAAGTGCCTGGTACAAATTGGTCGACCGTTTCC
The DNA here is from genome assembly GCA_963682175.1 of Triglochin maritima. Taxonomy (NCBI): domain Eukaryota; kingdom Viridiplantae; phylum Streptophyta; class Magnoliopsida; order Alismatales; family Juncaginaceae; genus Triglochin; species Triglochin maritima. Next base: position 16,333,330 of record OY821786.1, read on the forward strand.
CCTTAGGTGTTCGACTGACAACTTTAGTGTACCTAAGTCGTAGCGTTGGGCGGTCGACCGTTCGTCCCGATCCGGTCGACCGATTTTAGCCAGAATTGGGTCCTACAGGTTCTGTTTTGTGTAATCACACATCAACTCTTACCTCATCAATCCCAACGGCTCTATTCTCTCCAATACTTATAAATAGAGTTGTAAAATACATTTTAACACAACTCTCCCACTACAAACTTGTCCCAAACATTAGAGTGGATCCCAAACACTCAAAGCCTCCAAATTTCCACACTTTAGTCTCAATTCCAATCTTTCTCAAGCGTGGTCAAGTTAGAGAGTGTATTCCACTCAAGTTCTCAGTTGTAATAGAAGCAAGGACTTCGGTGAAAGCCCGAAGTGTTCCTCTCGGATTGTGAGAGAAGAAAGTCAAGCTCGCGAGGGTGTTCGCGGAGTTTGTTTTGTAAAAGGCGTTCTCTCCCGGCCCGGAACGGGGAGTGGATAGTGAAGACGCGAGCGGAGCTCGAAGTGTCGAACCTCTCCACTAGGTGGTGGCGGCCGAACCTCTGTAAAAAATCCCGGTGTCCATTGTGGTTTTCTTATTTCTTACTTGCTCGTTTTGTTGTTTAAATTCCGCTGCATATAACTCGATCGATAAAACGAGTAGGTAATTAGTTTAAACGTGATTAGTGGACCCATAACCCACACGATCCTACATTTGGTATCAGAGCCTTGTTAGCTAAATTACATACTTAATCGTATTTTTAGCATGACTAGTACATCTAATCACGTAGAGGGATTATGCACAACTCGACCTCCTTTGCTTAATGGGTCAAATTATGATTATTGGAATAATAGGATGAAGATTTTCCTAATTTCTAATGACCTTAAGTATTGGATGTTTCTTCAAAATCCATACACACCCCCAAATGAAGATGAATTAGATACACTTACAAGACCCAAAATGAAAGAAATCGAAATGAATTCGAAAATCATAAACATCTTGTATTGTGGCCTTAATGAGGGTGAATATAATAGGATTAGAGGTTGTGTTAGTGCATATGAGATTTGGCATAGACTACAAATGCATCATGAGGGGGATAGCAAAACTAAGGAAACCCGCATTAGTCTCCTCATGCATAAATATGATATTTTTTCTATGCAAATCGGTGAAAACATAAGAGAAATGAACACTCGCTTCACCGATATCACTAACTCTCTTTTGGTTCTTGGAAGAAAAATCAATGAAGGAGAGATGACAAGGAAGTTCCTCCGGTCACTTAGCATCGATTGGGAAGATAAGGTCGTCGCAATTGAAGAGGCGCATGATCTTTCTAAATTAAAGATGGAGGAACTCGTTGGAAATCTCATGGCTTATGAACTCCAAATCAACCATCGAAAGGAGAAGGAAGCATCCAAGAACAAATTCACCTTGGGATTACATGCAAATATTGACCAACCAAGGAGGAGTGTAGAAGATGAGGACATTGAAGTCCTAGCAAAAGACTTCTTTAAATACCTCAAGAAGGATAAGGGTGAAAAGAATGAAAGAAGAGGTAGAAGGAGTGAAAAGAGAGAAAAAGAAAAGGAGAAGGAGGAGAGTGAAAATGAGAGAAATGAAGGGGAGAAGAAAAAGGAGAGAAGGGAGAGGAGAAGAGAAAAGGAGCATGAGAAGAGAAAGGAAGGAGGAAGCACACAAGGCTACATGGGATGATTCATCATCACCATCATCATCGTCGTCTTCCTTGCAAAGTCGAAGAGAGGTGGCTCACTCATGCTTCATGGCTATTGAAGATCAAAGTGAGGTAGATTCTAACTCTTGCTCTAATAATTCATGCTCAACTAAGTCTTATTATAGTGATAGCTCAAACTCTAGTGCAAATAATGAAAATTATACACATGATGAGCTACAAAATGCATTTTATGACTTAGTTAAACAATATGAGATCATTGTGATAAAAACAAAAGTGCTAGAAAGTTAATCAAAGATCTCCAAAGCCAAATTGAAACATGCATGAATGAGAAGAATGAGGTGATTGCTAAATTTGAAAAGAATGCATCAAATATTGAAAAATTAAGAGCAACACCCATAGATTGTGATCAACTAAATCTTCAAGCGTGTAATTTGCAATTAAGAAAAGATTTAGAAAGATTCACAAATGGAACTCATATGCTCAACATGTTATTAGGTAGTCAAAGGCAATCCTTGCAAAAACATGGTTTAGGTTACAATTCAAAATTGAAAAACCATGTATCTCACACTACACTAAATGGCAAGCATATGTTCATTAACCATAGTTCCTCAAGTGTGTGGGCTCCTAAAACCAAAATGGTTTGGGTTCCTAAAACTAACATTCAAGGACCCAAAGTTGTTTGGGTACCTAAATCTACACTTGTAGGTGCTTAAGGAGGAGATTGGTGGTGACCGGGTGAGCCAAAGCGTCAAATTCGAATCCGGTTGCATCACCAAGTCAAGATTGGAGCTAATTCAAGACTCAAGTTGGTAAAAATTTCTATCATCTACATTTCATGTTAAATTAGCTCTAGTCTAGTTTATGTGCTTAAATGTCATACATTTAGAGTTTAATTCATTGCAAATCATTTACCCTATTCATTGCAAATCATTTATCACATCCATTGATTATAAATGTCAAATTTTAAATGGATGTTAGAATAAGGCCTAAGTTAAACTTAAATGAAATAAACTTGAATCTTTTTCATAGTTTTCATCTAGCCTTATTGATAGGGGGAGCTTAAATGTTATATCTTTTATTAGTGTAATGAAGTGCAAAATTTAGGGAGAGCAACTTCATTACAAGACATCCAAATTCTATGCTTAAAGTCATAATTATGTTAGTTTTTGAGGGATGTCAAAGGGGGAGAGATAATTAAGGGGGTAACTTGGAATTTGGCATAAAATTGAACATAATCTATGCACATCCATAGGGGGAGCATTAATATGAAGGGAATGTGTTCTAAAAGTTTTACTTTTAAATGTCAATTATTATGAATTGAATGAGAAATCATTTTGTTCCTTGTTTATGTTATTCGTCTTTTAGAAGTGTTAAGGAAGAGACTCTTGGTCCTTAACCGTAGAGCTCTAAAAGATATTGGTTTACATAAAACAAAAGATATTCGCAATCATGGTAACTAACATGGAACATTAATTACCGAGTTAAGATTGTCGTGTTGGTCATAGATCATTGTAGCTCTACAAGTGAGTGACAACACGGGTATGCAAAAGAGGAAAATATTACTTTTGTATACTGAATAGACCTAATAAGTAAAATATTATAGAAATGTGTTTCTGTGTCATTAATATTTTACTGTGTCTTTGGTCCTTTGATATGAGACTTATATCCGATCGCTTAAGGAGTTCTTAATTAGACTAGTGTCTTGAGCTATCGATGAGTGTAGTGTAAAGGCATTAGTTGGTTAAGTACAACTTTTGTTGGAGAAGATAGTTAGTCAAAAGACTATCATTGCCCCTCTTAATTGAGTGATGATATTAGTGGGCCCCTTGATAAAACAAAGTTATAATGTGCACAATGTGATTTGAGTTAAGTCACATATTTATAACTAGCTTAAAGAGATCAAGAAATGAATACTAAGACAAAGATGACACACTACTACTTTGTGTGTATTCTTAATATCATGAGGCAAGGGACGGACACAAGTGGTGCACGCCATCACTAAATGGATCGGGTTTTGGTTCGAGTGGAATTAAGACATCTAACTAATTGGGAGTTATAATGTGTAGCTAGATACCGCTTATAGCTTGTGATATTAAGTCTTTAATATCACTGCCAACTTAGTTTAGATCCTCCCATAGGTCACACTACAAAACTGGGAAACAAGGAATGGGGATTTTGAGTTCATAAGATGTGTCGGGTTTCATGTAGAAAATATGACACATGGGGTGAACAAAGCAAAATCAAAGTTATGTTGTGATTAATAACATAATTAGAATCTAAATTAAATTCATATGTGATGTAAATATTATGGGGTGTAATGATTGATCATTACATAGGATAATATGTTACATAAGTTGTGAATTTACTACTAATCCCGAAATGTCAAATTTTGTAGGGGTTAAACCGAAATTTGACAAGTCTGCAAAACAGTGCTCAAACGGTCGACCGGATAACAGTAAACGGTCGACCGGTAGGGCATGGTCGACCGAACGAGTCACGACCGATAACAGGGAATTTTCATCTGTTCGAACGGTCGACCGAAAGTGATCGGTCGGTCGACCGAACATTGCGATGGAATAGTTCCTGTTACGAACGGTCGACCGAATGTGGAACGGTCGACCGAAACATTGGTTCGAGTGGTCGACCGCACCTTGAAACGGTCGACCGGTCCAGACGGTTTATGCAGAATTAATTTAAGAATTAATTAGATCATGCATGGAATTGGTCCATAATTGATTTAATTCGTGGCTAATATTATTTATTAATAAATAATGAATGGTTAGATGGAATTTTGCATGGAATCATGGGCAAGAGGTTGCACATGAATAGGTAATTTGGAGAGAACCTATAAATACAAGGTTATCTCATTACCTCCTTAATTAATTCATTATTTTTCTTATGCAAAATCTCTCTCCATAATTCTCCACGAAAATTCCTTAATTCTTAAGTTTAGTTTAGTTCTTAAGAGATCATCTTCTCAAGAGAATTAAAGAGGGGTTAGTAATTGGATTCTAAACCCAATCGGAGATTGAGAGACTAGCTTCCCTCTCTCCGATCTTGTTTAGAGTTTGGTGAATACTCGGAGGCATCCGGCGCAGCGAGGAGCATCCCAACGGTCTCCGAATCTTCGAGAAGTTTTAGAGAACTTCTAGGTATGAATTTCGGAGCTCCTTTATGTTTGTTTTAATAGAGTTTTTGAAACTAGTTTGTTAAAACAAACCGATGCATGCAATAAATTCTAGAAAATTGAAAATTGATCCTTATTATACATGAAAATTCGAAAAATATATATGTATAATTAAACATGAAATCCTACAGTGGTATCAGAGCTTAGGGTTCAATTTTCTCATGATTTATGGCTGTAAACAAATTTAGTTTACCATCTAGGATTTAAACAATTCGTTTTACCGGTTTTTCAGTCTTTAAATGTTTGTTGAAATAATTCTTTATAATAATTCGCTTTAAATGTTTTGAATGTTTAAAACATGACATGTAATTATTAGAATTATGATTTAGACATAAGTCTAACTTGCAATAATTTCGTTTTAAGTATAAACGATTATTTTGTAAGAGAATCAACAAAACCGAAAAACTGCGATTCATCTTTCCATTGGAAATTGGATGGACAGCGGTTCATAATTAATTTTTGAACTATGGATGCATGAAAATGTTTTTAATGGATTTCAAAACGTTTTTCAAAGAATTGTTTGAGATTCTAGATGCTTGATAAACTAGATTGCATAGTTTATAGCGATATTGCGTGCATGGATGCTCGAATTGTATATGCAGGAATTGTGGGTTTATATGTTCCAAATCAGAAGCTATGAATGTATGTTATTATTATAATACAGGGGCTTGTGTATGTAAAAGCCAAAATTCTCTCTATTTCCGTCTTTTAGATAGTTGCATTTGCATATGAGAGGTTTTTACATAGGACTTGCACTAGTCGGTTTTATCGAATGTGAGGAGCATGTTTATTTTCTGTAAAATCTACATCTCCGGTGCAAGAGGAAGTCGCCGCTGTAGCGCATTGATCGAGGATCGAGGATCAGGGATCGAAGATCAAGGATCAAAGGGAACATATAAACTCACGCGATATGGATTGTGTGAATGTTTAATTTCTGTTTTTATAATTTCTGCTATGCATGTGATGAATGGTGAATGTTAGGATGTGTATAAATTTTAATGTGCATGATAAACTAAAATTCAAAATCACATGTTGATAAATGAAATTGTCCAACAAAAATTAAGATTAATTTTTCCTTCTTATTTCATCCACTAGCAGCCATTGATCGAGGGATACTCTGCTCGCCCTTAGCGGGAGATAGCTCCCTCTATCTTTGGGAATAGTGGGCGATATAAAGGTTGTCTGTTGTTGTGCCACAATTAAATATATGAGGTGTGTTTCACCCTAGTGAACCCCAAGTATGTTTAGTTGTGAATACAATAGATAAACATATCTCGTATCAAATGAAAATAAGTTTTCTTAACATTACCTAGAGCCCTCGCTCGGTTTTGGGAAAAAGTTTTTCTTACGAGGATAGGTCGCATTCCCTCATAATTAAAACGACAAGAGTCACAAAAGTTTGAAGATGCTAAATGTTGCTAAAATTCAAAAAGGTTGTGATTAGAAAATGTTTTCTTACCTTGATGTTGTAATGTATTCGATAGCCCTTAGCTAGTCTATATTACAATTGATGGGATCTTGGATTACTGCATTTACGGGCAAGATTTTATTTGCAGTATTTACATCATATTCGATATATATATATATATATATATATATATATATATATATATATATGTATGTATTAAAACATAAAATTGGCATTAAAACCTATATAATTTATTTTGTAGAAATGTCAAATATCCAACCAATTGTGCGATCTATGATCGAAAAGAACCCTTTGCAAAATGATGGCTCAAACTTCATGAAATGGCAACTCAATCTTAATATCGTGTTGAGGTTTGAAAAACTATCTCATATTTTGGATGGTGAAATCCCAAAATTAAATGAGAAGACAACCGATAAAGAGAAAGAGACGATAGCCAAGTGGGAAGACCAAGAGAACCAAGTTCATGGTCTTATACTAGCATCCATGGGTGACTCGCTTCAAGCGAAATACTTGGATTCAAAACCCAAGAAGACCATGGAGGCTCTAACCAAGATGTTCATGGATAGTGCCCGAAAGGAGCGCTATAAGACCACCATCGCACTCACAAGGTGTCATATGGCGGAGGGAACATCGGTATCCATGCATTTTCTCACGATGCAAGGATACCTTGAGAAGTTGTCGAAGCTCTCTTCTCCAATGCCAGTGGACATTGCCGAAGATCTAATTCTTGGCTCTCTAGCCCCGTCCTTCAAGGACTTTGTGATGCACTATCATGTGCGTTAAAAATGGGTGAGTCTTGAGGAGCTTCACAACGCTCTCAAAACGGCTGAAGTTGACATGGGCAAAGGTCAGGACAATCACGTCCTAGCCGTCCATAAGAGGAGCAAAAAGATCAACAAAGGTAAAGGCAAATTTACCAAAGATACGTCAATCAAGAGCAAGGGAGTAGGAGGTGTTCATGGGAGTGCCTCAAGGGGGAAATCTTTCAAATCTCCAACTCCCAACTCGGAGTGCTTTCATTGCGGTGAAAAAGGACACATCCGACCTAATTGCCCCAAGTACAAGGAAGATCTTGAAAATGGGATGATTGAACGTAGGCGCCCGAGAAACGCCATAGGTATGTTTGTTATTGAGATAAATTTAATCACCTCTATCCTTGATTTGGTAATGGTTACCGGATCTTGTGCTCACATAATTTTGATGTGCAGCTATTGAAGGATAGGAAGGAACTCGTTGGGAACGAGATGATATTGAAGATTGGAAATAGTACAAGCATCGCTGCGACTGTACAAGATTCTATGGAACTTCAATAGTCTAGTGATTTAAATTTATGCTTTGTAGAATGTTTGTTATGTACCTTCGATTAGCAAGAACTATTCTGTATCAAGTTTTGGATATGGATAAATTTTAATAAATATTTTAATTCTTGCTTGTCTATATCGAAGAATGGAATTTTCTATGCAAATACATTCATATGGAATGATTTCTATTTTCTTGAAATAAATAATGAACAAACTCAAACAAACAATAACAAAAGAGAAACTAAGATAACTCACGTGAATGATACAATCTTGTAGCACTATCGGATTGGTCAAATAAATGACCAAGAGACCTTTCAAGAAGAAAGGAACGAAAACGAACAACTAATTGGATATGATACATTCTAATGTATGTGGTCCGATAAGTACAAGTGCAAGAGACGGTTTAAGGTACTTCATTTTGTTCACAGACAACTATAGTCATTATGACTATATTTGTCTAATGGGAAGCAAAAGTGAATTCTTTGACAAGTTCAAGGAATTCGAGGATGAAGTAGTGAACCGACTCAACAAGAATATCGAGTCTCTATGAAAGGTTCGTAGGGGTGAGTGCTTAGAATACCTAATTTGACTCATTCCTAAAGTAGGAAAAGGATATTGCTCGACATGGTTCGATCAATAATGAGTCAATTTAAATTGCCGATTTACTTTTGGAATTATGCACTACAAATAATGACAAACTCACTAAATAATGTTCCATCCAAATCCGTGGAGAAAATGGTTTATGAGCTATGGAGTTGAAAGACACCTAAGCTCGACTTTCTCAAGATTTGGGGTTGTGAGGTATACATCAAGAAATTGATGTCGACCAAGCTTCAACCAAAAACGGATTAAGTGCTTCTTTATAGGTTATCCTCGTATGACAAGAGGATACTACTTTTGATATATCACCTCCAATCGAAAGATTGTAGAGAGAGATATGGTTTTTCTGGAATTTCTGGAAAAGAGAGAAAAGTAGTGGGAGTAGAGTTGAGCTTGAGGAAACTCAAGATACTCTACAAGATCATGATGTGAATGTTGCATTCAAAATCATGAAGGCCCAACCGAGATTCATTTGGTTAGTGGGAGCATGAGCGAGAGATCCTTACAAGAAATTGTGAGAAAATCTCAATCATCCTCACCTAGTGTGCGTTCGAGAGTCGAACATGAACCTATTCCTCAAGAAATTGTGGAAGAAGTTCGAGAGACACGAGAAGAACCAAAAGAACTAAGAAGGTCAATGAGGGAAAGGAAGAAACCCAATAAGTATGTGGGACTTCATGAGATCATGGTACTAGATACCAAAGATCCCTCGACCTTCCGAGAAGCAATAGAAAAGACTCCAAACTATGGTTAAAAGCCATGGAATCCGAAGTAGAATCCATGTATGATAATCAAGTATGAAACTTGATTAACCTTCCTCAAGAGAAAATATGATTTGGTATAAATGAGCTTTTAGGAGGAAGATAGACATGGATAGTAACTTGACAACCTACAAAGCAAGGCTTGTAGCAAAAGTTATACTTAAATTCAAGAAATTGACTTTGATGAAATTTTTGAGAAGTTGCCATATTAAAATCTATTCGGATTATGCTCACTATTACCGCATTTCACAATTGTGGGATATGGAAAATGGATATCAAAATGGCGTTCCTTAAACAAGAACTTGGAGGAAGATATGTACATGGTACAACCTCAAGGTTTTGATGATCCAAATAGTAGCGAGAAGAAATGCAAGTTTCGAGAATCCATTTATGGATTGAAGCAAGCATCGGGGAGTTGGAACAAACGCTTTGACGAAGAGGTGAAGAAGATTCACTTCTTTCAAAGTAAAGGAGTACCTTGTATATACAAGGAGATTAGTGGGAGCCATGTAGTACTTCTGATCTTATATGTCGATGACATATTGCTCATGAGCAATCATATACCTTTGCATTAGCAAACGAGAAATTTCGTTGAAATTAGTGTATTCAATGAAAAGAAAAGGATGAGGCTCAACACATCTTGAGAATCAAGATACATTGAGATACATCCCGTAGACTCATTGACTTCAGTCAACGTGCATACATTGACAAGGTCTTTGGAAATGTTCAGGGTGAACAATTCCGATATGGACAATATGCCAATAAGTATGAGTATAGGTGTGCAACTCAAGAAGTCTCAATGTGCTCAATCACACAAAGACTTGGGGTACATGAAGGTATCCCTTATGCTTCGGCAAAAGGAAGGACCATGTACAGGATGACTTGCACAAGACTCAATATCTCGTATGCTTTAAATGTGACAAGAGGTCACCAATCCAACGCGAATCCTAATCATAGGATTGCGGTCAAGAATATTCTGAAGTACCTTAACCGGACTAAAGATAATGTTCGTGTTTATGGAAGACAAAGGAGAAAATAGCCGAGGGCTGTTTTGATGCAATTCTTATAGGAATTCTAGACAATAAGAGGTTGGAGTGATGATGCGTCATCATTATCGAAGGTGGAGGTACGAGCTAGTGTAGTTAGGAGTAATATCACTACAGCTAACTCAACCACCAACGAAAGACAAAATAAATAAATAGGTGGACACAACAGTGGCACAACTGATCCATTCAACAAACCTTCATACCAAGCTAAGAGACGAAATATATTTCGAGTCCATGGATCCGAGGGTCCATGTGGATTGGATTGATAGGTGATTTGGGAAGGTTACCCTGGTTATTGATGTTTTATGCATTGAGAATGTATGTGAAAGAAAACTTTGATAACAAGTGGGAGATTGAAGGGAATGTGTTCTAAAAGTTTTACTTTTAAATGTCAATTATTATGAATTGAATGAGAAATTATTTTGTTCCTTGTTTATGTTATTCGTCTTTTAGAAGTGTTAAGGAAGAGGCTCTTGGTCATTAACCATAGAGCTCTAAAAGATATTGGTTTACATAAAACAAAAGATATTCGCAATCATGGTAACTAACATGGAACATTAATTACCGAGTTAAGATTGTCGTGTTGGTCATAGATCATTGTAGATCTACAAGTGAGTGACAACACGGGTATGCAAAAGAGGAAAATATTACTTTTGTATACTGAATAGACCTAATAAGTAAAATATTATAGAAATGTGTTTCTGTGTCATTAATATTTTACTGTGTCTTTGGTCCTTTGATATGAGACTTATATCCGATCGCTTAAGGAGTTCTTAATTAGACTAGTGTCTTGAGCTATCGATGAGTGTAGTGTAAAGGCATTAGTTGGTTAAGTACAACTTTTGTTGGAGAAGATAGTTAGTCAAAAGACTATCATTGCCCCTCTTAATTGAGTGATGATATTAGTAGGCCCCTTGATAAAGCAAAGTTATAATGTGCACAATGTGATTTGAGTTAAGTCACATATTTATAACTAGCTTAAAGAGATCAAGAAATGAATACTAAGACAAAGATGACACAATACTACTTTGTGTGTATTCTTAATTTCATGAGGCAAGGGACAGACACAAGTGGTGCACGCCATCAATAAATGGATCGGGTTTTGGTTCGAGTGGAATTAAGACATCTAACTAATTGGGAGTTATAATGTGTAGCTAGATACCGCTTATAGCTTGTGATATTAAGTCTTTAATATCACTGCCAACTTAGTTTAGATCCTCCCATAGGTCACACCACAAAACTGGGAAACAAGGAATGGGGATTTTGAGTTCATAAGATGTGTCGGGTTTCATGTAGAAAATATGACACATGGGGTGAACAAAGCAAAATCAAAGTTATGTTGTGATTAATAACATAATTAGAATCTAAATTAAATTCATATGTGATGTAAATATTATGGGGTGTAATGATTGATCATTACATAGGATAATATGTTACATAAGTTGTGAATTTACTACTAATCCCGAAATGTCAAATTTTGTAGGGGTTAAACCGAAATTTGACAAGTCTGCAAAACAGTGCTCAAACGGTCGACCGGATAACAGTAAACGGTCGACCGGTAGGGCACGGTCGACCGGACGAGTCACGACCGATAACAGGGAATTTTCATCTGTTCGAACGGTCGACCGAACATTGCGATAGAATAGTTCCTGTTACGAACGGTCGACCGAATGTGGAACGGTCGACCGAAACATTGGTTCGAGCGGTCGACCGCACCTTGAAACGGTCGACCGGTCCAGACGGTTTATGCAGAATTAATTTAAGAATTAATTAGATCATGCATGGAATTGGTCCATAATTGATTTAATTCGTGGCTAATATTATTTATTAATAAATAATGGATGGTTAGATGGAATTTTGCATGGAATCATGAGCAAGAGGTTGCACATGAATAGGTAATTTGGAGAGAACCTATAAATACAAGGTTATCTCATTACCTCCTTAATTAATTCATTATTTTTCTTATGCAAAATCTCTCTCCATAATTCTCCACGAAAATTCCTTAATTCTTAAGTTTAGTTTAGTTCTTAAGAGATCATCTTCTCAAGAGAATTAAAGAGGGGTTAGTAATTGGATTCTAAACCCAATCGGAGATTGAGAGACTAGCTTCCCTCTCTCCGATCTTGTTTAGAGTTTGGTGAATACTCGGAGGCATCCGGCGCAACGAGGAGCATCCCAACGGTCTCCGAATCTTCGAGAAGTTTTAGAGAACTTCTAGGTATGAATTTTGGAGCTCCTTTATGTTTGTTTTAATAGAGCTTTTGAAACTAGTTTGTTAAAACAAACCGATGCATGCAATAAATTCTAGAAAATTGAAAATTGATCCTTATTATACATGAAAATTCGAAAAATATATATGTATAATTAAACATGAAATCCTACATAATATGCATAGTTTACAAATACAAATTCCATGTATTTAGATATAGTTAAGATATAGGTTGCCATCATCAAAAAGGGGGAGATTGTTGGCTTTTTGGCCTTAATCTATGTTTTGATGATTTAATTAACCTAATCTTAATTATGATCTTGTAGAGTAGCACACATATTGCATTGCATATATATTGCTTTGTGCTAACCTCTACAGGTGATAAATTCTCAAGGAAGAAAGGAAAACAAGTCAAGACATGTAATCATGCTAATTTGAAAACATGTATTTTGTATTTCTTTGAGTCTTTAGGAACTTGTGTATTTTGAGCATACTTGAGATAAAATCAACTTAAACACACACTAGGTTCCCTATAGACGTCACACACAAAAATTCACATTATTTGGACTTCCATAGATCACCCAAACTTAGACCGGAAAACACCAAACCTGAACTTTAGCTGTCTGAACCAAAACGGTCGACCGCAAAATGACGTTCGTTCGACCGGATGATCAAGTAATCCAGTTTGTGTTTCCCTGTCCAGTTTCGGTCGACCGCACCATCTCTTTCGGTCGACCGTTTGAACTTAATTTTCCGACCGTTACTTTTGTCGTATATACCCAACGGTCGTATTCGTATTAAACCAAAAATACCCCAAATACATTTCTTGTATCGGTCGACCGAGGACCATGATCGGTCGACCGTTTGTCCATCTCTTGACAAACCCGAATCTCCTGTTGAAAAACGGTCGACCGCTAGACCTGTTTCGGTCGACCGAATATCTATTTGTTTGTCAACCCCAAAGTGCCTGGTACAAATCGGTCGACCGTTTCCCCTTAGGTGTTCGACCGATAAGTTAAGTGTACCTAAGTCGTAGCGTTGGGCGGTCGACCGTTGCTTAACCGGTCGACCGAACTAAGTGCAAAACTGCCTAACGGTCGACCGTTCGTCCCGATCCGGTCGACCGATTTTAGCCAGAATTGGGTCCTGCAGGTTCTGTTTTGTGTAATCACACATCAACTCTTACCCAATCAATCCCAACGGCTCTATTCTCTCTAATGCTTATAAATAGAGTTGTAAAACACATTTTAACACAACTCTCCCGCTACAAATTTGTCCCAAACATTAGAGAGAATCCCAAACACTCAAAGCCTCCAAATTTCCACACTTTAGTCTCAATTCCAATCTTTCTCAAGTGTGCTCAAGTTAGAGAGTGTATTCCACTCAAGTTCTCAGTTGTAATAGAAGCAAGGACTTCGGTTAAAGCCCGAAGTGTTCCTCTCGGATTGTGAGAGAAGAAAGTCAAGCTCGCGAGGGTGTTCGCGGAGTTTGTTTTGTAAAAGGCGTTCTCTCCCGGCCCGGAACGGGGAGTGGATAGTGAAGACGCGAGCGGAGCTCGAAGTGTCGAGCGGAGCTTGCAAGAGAGGACGTAGGCGGTGGCCGAACCTCTGTAAAAACCCCCGGTGTCCATTGTGGTTTGCTTATTTCTTACTTGCTCATTTTGTTGTTTAAATTCCGCTGCATATAACTCGATCGATAAAACGAGTAGGTAATTAGTTTAAAAGTGATTAGTGGACCCATAACGCACACGATCCTACAATTACATGATGTATTTTCATTGTTGAACTCGATGTAATGTATCTGGTATTATTTCCATATATGGATAATTTTCTTTTTCGATCTATGTCTCATTTTGTCAATCCATGATGATCCACCTGATCATCCATCTTAGAATAAGGATTGACTCTCTTAAGCCAACGAACTCTCCTATGCATCCAAAGGAGAAGATGACCCAGATGAGAAGAGAAGCCTTAAAAACTAGCGTGGGTAGTGGGATAGGGTAGAATCCAAAGCTTGCAAACACGGCTCTAACAAACTTAATGCTGACTATAGGTCCTTAGGTTAGACGACACCTAACTGTGACTTCCTACACTCTCGAATGCCTCACCTCCCTCGGCCGAAGGTCACAAAGCCGAATGAAAAAGTCAAGACCCGGAGGTCCGAAAAGTCTCAGTGCAACTAAGCAAAACGACGACGTTCAGGCCATGACGTCAAGAATGGGATTGTCTCCTATGTGCGTTTGATTCGGATTTTGATTTGGGCTTCGAATTAGTGGGATTTGTAGGGCGAAGGAAGGAGTGATGAAATCTCTCACCTTATCTTGTATGAGTCAGACCCTCATTAGTAGTGTTTTGACTCTTAAATCTAGAAATCAACTCTTCAAACAAATGCTTACCTCATACTTGTCCCGACGCACCTTACTAACTAATGCATGCTTTAACAATGCATTAGAAGAGAAGAATGCACATACCTCACGCCAGCAATAGACAACATAAAAGTAAAGAAAAGAAAGATGAATGCGCGCAAGGTCTACAAATGATGCATGACTTAGATGACAAGCAATCAAATCTTTAGCTTGGGGTTTTAAAGTCCAAGTTGTTTTAAAGGGGTGTTCATGCACATTTTATAGGGTTTTGATACAAGTCTGAAGCATGTACTGAGTGTAGAAGATGATTAGAACATATTGAAGCAAATAGGAAGCATATGTTGAAAAATAAAAGTTCAAATCCGGACCTGATCCCCCACTGGTAAATTAGACTGTGTTTTTGGCTATGAGATTTCTGGTCCATGCACTCTCGTATTATATATTCTCCTGCCAACCTAATCCACATCATATCGATCAAACAGAAACCAAAAGAACAACAAAAAAATGAAAGAAAATCCCACCAAAATGGTTGATGTTGACAACAAAAACTCAATCTCCGGCAACGGTGCCAAAAATTTGTTGGGAAATTAAAATTCAAAACCGTAAGTGCACGACCGTATTAAAGTGATGGAAAGTACGGGTCATGTCCACAAGGAGTGAGTGCGGATCGACTATGACCATACTCGAGTGGGGGAAGAAAAAGGTAGATTGAGAGTATCTAAACTAACTGACGAATGTGACGCGAATCAACTAAAAATGTAGATGTGTGATACCAGTGTGCGTATAATTAAGCCCTAATAAAATGCATTCCACAAAAATCTATAAAGACCAAACCCCAAGTGTGTTTCCACATAGATTAAGATTTATCCTCATCATTAAAATATACAAAACACTACTTAAGATAAGGTTAAAGATAACTACAAGATGACATGTCAATCTTATCCCTTTATCCACTCTAATCTTATCCTTACCTCATCATTCCCCATCAAGTGGGTCCACTAGTCAAAACATGTACTAAGCATCCTATAGTACCATTAACACATCAAAGGCAAGAGTGAGAAACCCATCAAAATGGACATGGAGATCATTTTAAGCTCCAAGATTAAGATTAAACACACACCAATCTCACAACATTCACACTTCACATCATTCTCCACCCCTCAATGGGGATGGATTACTCAATAATCAACATGTTAACAAAGGAAACAAAAACATAAAAATAACACGTATCAAGTAAAGAAGACTAGATTAAAACAAGAAGTAAACAACAACAACTTTGATTAATGAAGAAAAAAAATTAAAATTGTTCTACTCCTATCCTCTACTACTATACTAAACAAGAAATAAAACTAAAGCTAATGAGGAGAAGAAGGAAGTAGAGGACAAAATGAAGCATTAGAAGTGTATTTATAGAATATTGGAGGGTCTGGATGAATCTGGGCAAAATTGGTCGGTCGTAACTCAGATCTATATGTTGCGTATTTCTTGGACCCGACCCACCGACAAAATTAGGGCTCAAACGGAGCAGAACAATCTGCCTAGCAGATTCACATCCACTACTGGTGGATCTGATTGCTCTAGTCCATTTGGCATTTATCCAGTAGGTTAATGTTGCTTTGTTGCACGTGGGGTTGAGTCCTGGTGCATTGTTGCGGACCAATTTGATCTTAATTGTTGAACTACTCCTCAGGTTCATGACATTATGGACTTTTGCAACCAACATATTTTACTTTACACTTAGTTACCTCCGGGTTTTAACTTGGGTTCCAAGTGATTTTCAGTCTAGTCCTTGGGATTAAAAATAGGTCCAGAAACCATCCAAACCAATCCATTTTTCTTGCATTTTACGTCATTTTCACTTCTTTTCTCTTCTTTACTACCTAAACCCTGAATTTTCAGAAAGCAATACCTGGATAGCAAAAATGTGGTATAAAAAAGGAAATATAGCATGAATGCACTATATGATATACTACTAATCAGCGAGTAAGAGAAGAGCTCTTTGGGAATTTCTCCCACCAATGTCGTTGAGGTGGATGATATGTTGGGATTAAGATGACTTTTCTTCGCTGGAGGGACCAACTTCTTGCCTTTCTTCTCGGTCAATTTTGTAGTCGGGGCCATCACTTTCATTGAGGCAAGAACCTTCTTTGGAGCAATTGAAAAGTGGTGAAGATGGTAGGGATTGGAAGAATTTGAGAAGAAGAAAGAGTTTAGAATGTTTACAAAAATGATGGATGAAAAAAAAGTGAATGGGGACTTGTTTATAAAGAAAATGCCAAGGGCGAATTGGGAAATTTACGTCTAACGGTCGTCCATTAATGGTGTGGATAACCATTAGGGAGGTCTAACGACTAAATTCCACACGGCCTCGGTCGACCGCAACCGCTTCGGTCCTCCCAAAGTTGTAGACAATGAATTCTAAATTCACATATGGAATTTTTGAATAGACGTCCATGGAGCAGTGGAGGGGGTTGTTTCACTTGTTTATGCACTAAATCCATGCTCAATTTTCCTTTTTGTCTGAAAGCATCGAAAACCTATCGTATGCAGTTGCCCAACACCCCTAACTAGAATCACAAGAACCAAAAGACACTCGAACAATATAAGAGAAATGCTTGTGAAATAGTGTGCTAGAACTAGAAGCCTAGAGTGGTTAGTGTAAGACAAGACAAGAAGATTATATGCAACAAGATGTTAAAGAATAATATGGATATTTTAGCGAAGGAAGAAATTCAGGAATATGGATTGGAAAAATTCTACACGATTAAGTTCTTAGTGTAAGGTTGTAACATAATTAATAAACGGATGTTTGATATTGATTTAATGGACAAACACGATTAAAATTATAATGACACAGTAGCACACCATCAGTAATTGTACATTTATGGACATGAATAGTCAAATACGAGTATTAATGCACGATTGTTACTTGTAATTCTCACGAGTAAACAATAAGTGAGTAGTCATTTGAAATTCTATTATGCAACAAAATAAAGAAAATACGATTTTCCCTATGTTTGTGCATAACTTCGAAAATTGAAAATTTGAGGTTTAGGGTTAGGGGATATTGGGGGAAGTCAAAATGTCTCCCCCACCCCATCTGACCCTCTCCAACACTACCTCATCACCTCCGGTGATGCCTTCTCTCCACTCCTCTCAACCACCCACCTTGTCTCATCACCTCTGATGTTGTCTCCGCCAGTCAGTATAAACATTTATTTATCTAAAAAAGTGTATTTGGTTATGGTATGTCTATATTGTTCAACAAATAACAGGAACCATATTGGTATTTTTCTTGTGAAGAAGGCTGAATACGCCTGTGGCATATTACCTTCCAAAAATCCCCCCTAATATGGGTATTTATATTGATGGATTTAATATGTTCCTCTAGAGTTAATTTTTCTGTGTTTGGTACTTCCTTAAATTGCATCTCGGTTGGTGTGGGAATTTTCTTTATCACTTTTGCTGCTACCATAAAAATATATAGAAAAGGTTTAAAAGATTGACAAATTGTAGTGACATCTCCTCCAACTCTTACGTGCATTGCAGTATTTGTAAAAACAATACATTCAACCACTGAAATAGGCATTTCATATGTTCTTTCTACACTTGTGTTCATATGGTCATTTCATCACAACAAAAAAATAGCATGTCTAGTTTGATAGTGAAGTGTAAGGTTCACCATATATTGTCTCAAAATAATTTTATCTTTTCTTACTTGCTTTGATATGTGATTGACTATAACAAAAATAAATTATATTCGGTGGTTCCGACTTGTGACTCCTTGTATGATTCGAAATTGAATTGTATTTTTTCATTTGTCATTTAAGCTTCATAGAATGAGACTAACTCCTCTCTTTTATTGACATTGCAGGCAACAGAAAGAGAACTCTTCTTGAAGGAACATACAAAGAAATTTTTTATTGGATTGTATTTTTAATTTTTGTTACATCTGACTGGATTAAAATATTATACTTAATTATTTATCGTTGTGTTATATTATTTATTTGTATTTGGTTTAATGTTCATTTATCTTTCACTATTTGTAAATACCAATAACAAAATTACATTGTTTTTAAATTTTATAGTAAACTCCAATGATATGCACAAATAACAAAATGTCCACCAGATTCCAGTTACAGGCACAAACGGCAAAAATACGTCAAGCAAAAATTAAATTCCACTGGATTGTACTTTCCATTGCTTTCCGTTTGACTCCCAGAATCCACTTTCCACAAGATTCTTGTGCACAAACACCTTATTAGAGTTTGGACTTCCCTTTTAAGCCATTTTGCGCTAATGAATTAAAATATTTATATTGCAGATTTTCAATTACTTTCAACCGTCAAAGTGCACGTGAGAATCATTCGAGAAGGAGATTCCACTCATTACTAACAACCAATGGGTGATATTCCAGAAGACACAGTTCGCTAAATTCCTGAGTATGCAAAGAATCGCCGTAGATAATGACATCTTTGACTTCATGATTGAAACTTTTTAGGTGGAAGAAGGCGGGTTAAGGATAGGGAATAAACTTCTTAATTTCAACACCATCGACGTGGTAGTCATATTAAGACTGAAAAAGGGAGGAATGCCCATCAACATAAGTAAAAACGAATTGACCAAACGAGCTGGTCAGAGACTCGAGAAGAAGGAATTAACGATACAATTGAGGGAGGCCAAGGAAAGAGGAGATGACATTGGATATGTCAAACTACTTTTATATCTTCTTTTTACTACATTCCTATTTCGTGACGACACAAATAGAGTGAAGGAATGGTACATGTCTTCTTTTGAAAGACTGGAAGATATGAGAAAGTATGCTGGGGCAGAGGTGATTTTTGAGTTCTTGTTTGCTAGCTAGAACTGAAGAAAAGGAAATCTTCAGGCAACCTTACCCCAAAGAAGAGGAACATTGATGGATGCGTAGCTATACTACAGGTACAAAAAAATCAGATTTCAAATATTTGCAAAACATTTTACATTTTTAATAGGATCTCATGACACCAAATATCGACATATTGTTGCAGGTATGGTTGTGTAAGAAATTAAGAATGCAAAGCCACCTTGAATTCCCAGAGTCAATCGATGGAGTTCTTTGCTTGGGTCAGGGAAGATGCTTAAAACACTAGAAAGGTAGGGCATCACCATCAAAAAACTGTCAGTGGACAAGTGGAAGTCAAACACTTAGAGTAGCTGGAACAACTTGAATACATACAATCATGTGAGGTTAACGAACAGGTTGACCCTTTTACCACTAGCGTGCAAATAACGACAACATTCCACGAGACAAAGAGCCTCAAAGAATAACCATTGGAGCACACGAAATCCCAAGAGATCCACTACAAGATGAGGTGGACTTCACGAAAATGAAATTAAGGTGGTTGAAGGCATAGCAGACCAACAAAGAGCTCAATCCAAAATTGGCTGAGGATGCAAAAGAAATACAGTTCTGGAAATACAAAGGAATGGAGAACACGAAAGATGCCTTTCCAGAGTGTACCTAATACACACCAGCAAACCCACTTTCTCCAGTCAGGGAAAGAAATGAAGAACTTGGAAATGAGAGTTGAAGAACACCTATTGAAGGTGCCTCAACATCACAGTTTGAAGCCAAAAAATTGATCTACACCAACAAAATTGTATCTTCTTTTAAAACTATGACCAAGTCCTTTAAAGGATACATTCGTCCTTTATACTCATAGTGATATAGGAGCTGCTGGATCTTTGATGATGGAGTTGTTGGATCATGAAAATGATCTTTCTCCATAACCTTCCGAAAATTCCAGCCAAGTCAGCAAGGAAGTTTCCCTCCAACCAAACATGTGATTCAAGTTGTTTCCAATTAGGTTTATGGAAGGTTTCCTGAATTTTATTTCCTTAGACAAGTTAATTCGGTAGTTAATTATTTCCTTTGCTGTTATTTGTTTTATTTCGATGCAAATCAAAGAAGTTACCTTATTGGTTAACTTCCTAATTCCTATACGGATAAAAGGCTATAAGACCTGGCCTATAGGTCAAGAGAAGAATCAATTTTTGTTTTGAATCAATACACAAAAATCAGAGATAGTTTTATCTCAATTTGGTGTTTGTCTCTTCAATTCTCTTGTAGTCGAGGGTGTCAAACGATTGTTGAATCCATCATAATTCTACTTGGCATTACATAGTGTCCTTTAAAAACAAAGTTTGACCTTAATTTAAAGGATTTTTGGTCATTTAAAATAAGAAAGTGTCCTCAAATAACAGTCCATTCATCTAAAGGACATATGTGTTCTTTTAACCACAACTATCGCAGTAATCATCTTACATGATATTTAACAGAACAAAACAATGAACTGTCCTTCTTTGGTGGAGAAGAAGTGAGGAGGAAGGATGAGAAAGAGAAGATTGAAGAGTCAAGGCCGAAAGTAGTAGAGTAAACAAGAAAGGAAGAAGTAAAGAATAAAAGGAAATAGGATGAAGAAGAAAGAAAGAAAAAGAAAAGGAAAAAAGAAAAAAAGAAAAGGAAGAAAATATTGAAGAAGAAAAGAAAAAGAAGAAGAAAGAGAAGAAGAAGAAGCCTAACAAGTCTGAACAAGAAAAAGAGGTTCAAAAGAGGAACCTCGAAGAAAAAAAGAGAATAACTCATAGAAGAGTCAATTGTGCTGAAGAGAAATATGATGGAAATCATATTTCCGACAAATAAGAAGTGAATTCTCCAACAAAATGCCACCTAGCCAACCGACGCACCCAACCAAATAAAAACATGACATGAAAGCCATGGCTGGGTTGACAATTAAGGGATAAAAATGTGCTTCCTAATTTAAGATGCATCGGGGAAAAAGTTGGATAAAGCCGTGTGGTTCAAGGAAAGGGTGTCAGTAAACCTAAAAGCTCTAAAAGATCTAATCAATAAAGGTGAAGGTCTAACAACGGACCTAAATATATATTTCATTTTGTGAATTGAGTTTTGCTTTAATGTACTGAAATGACTAGTTATAATTACTTATTTTAATGGACAATTAATATACACATTGATTGTTGTGTTGGAGCAAAAATAGAAGCGGAGATTCAACCAAAGGACAACCAAGGTCCTTGTATACGACTTGCATGGCTTGTGCCAACAAAGAACTCACGTTAGCCGCAAGAAAAGCTTTCTTTGGAACATGAGTTTTTCTCTTCTTGGTGCATAAGTCCTTGAGAACCTTGGCATAATGTGGCATTTACTGAATCACCTCCAACAGAGGGATGTTCACCTTAACTTGCCGAAATATCTCAAGCATCTTCTCATGCTGATCCGAAGTTTTCCTTTTAAGACGCTCAGGGAATGGCGCCTTCAGGGCATAATGGTTTTGCGAAGGAACGTCAGAATTCTGGTCCAAAAAAGCATGAGTGGGGACCTCAGAATCTGATTCCTTCTACACAAGGGAGACAAGGGGACCTCGGGGTTCGACCCCATTGTCGAAGGAAATGTAGAAGGAACCTCAGGATCAAGCTCCTTCCTTGAAGTATTTGTGGAGGGAACCTCAGGATCCGGCTCCCTCAGAGATACATGTATCACCGCAGGTCTGGTGACACCCGGAGATGGTGATTGCAAGGAAGGCACCCCAATGTGGTTGTCCACCTCCTTACCAGACCTTAAAGTATGAATCGCATTAATATGACGGGTTAGTTCAGAGGTAGCATGAGGCATTGGTGGTCTTCCTTGAGAATGGCTACCCTGAGGATTCACCTCAGGTTGACTCAGTAACTGGCCCTTCTCGCGTTCATGGAGCTGATTAGCCAACTGGCTAACTAGCATTTCCAAAGCCTTGACAGTACTTTGCATGCTCTGCATGAACGCTTGAAGGGTAGGATCACTAGAGGCATTCTTTGGGTCAACCCGCTGGGGTGGTGGAGTTTGGTTAGAATAACCCGACGATGAGGCCTAAGGAAATTGGTAAGTATAGTGCTGAGACCTTTGATGTGGGGGTTGGTAGGTTGCCGATGGGCGTGGAGGTTGATAAGGTGCAGGTTGAGGTTAAGTGTGCGAGCTCTGATCGTTACCCCCACTAGGCCCCCAAGAGAAGTTAGGATGGTTACGTAATCCCGGGTTGTAGGAGTGACTGTACGGGTCGTTACGTGGCCTCTGTTGATACATCACATTTGCATGCTCAGTATCCCTTGGAGCGTAAGCGCATTCCAAGTCATCATGGCCCGTAAGTCCACACCTACCACATCCGGGAGTAGCGACCTGAGCTACAGGATCTCGGTCCAACTCTAAACTCTCAATCCTACGCATGAGAGCAACCATTTTCGCCTTAGACGCAATAGTTGACTCAACCTGATATGATCCAGCTCGACCAGAAGACCTGGCGGCTGGTGGCTCTCTCATGGTGTCCCACTCAAATGTACGTTCAACAATTAATTCAAAAGTATCTCATGCCTCATTGATGAGTTTCATTTGGAAATCACCTTGACACATTGACTCCAACAATGTGCGGGTGTTGTAGTTGAGGCTCTCATAAACAATCTGGCACAGCTGCCAAAGCTCAATTCCATGATGAGGGCACTGCAAGAGAAGGTCCTTGAACCTCTCAAAGAAAGCATAAAGCAATTCGTTCTCAGTCTGATACATTTGGTGTATCTGGTGCCGTATCTGTTGAGTCTTCCGTTGAGGGAAGAATCTCTTCAAAAAGACAGTCACGAAGTCATCCCAAGACCGAAGAGAGCTCGCGGGGAGGTTGTACATCCATTTCTTCGCTTTATCCTTCAACGCGAAAGAAATCATCCTCAACCGAACTGAATCCTCTTCAAGTTGTTGAAGCTTGAACATGGAGCATTTCCTCAAATTCACGTATAAAAATATATGGATCTTCCTTATTGGCAGTGAAGGTAGGAAGCATGCTCACATATTGAGGTTTCAATTCATAGTTGTTCCCGCGAGCTGGGGGAAGAACTATGCAAGAAGGTTGCGCGGCCCAAACAGAATGGGTCCGCTCCCACAAAGTCATTGGTCTATCCTGTCAAGCCAAAGGTGTTGGTGCACTAAGAACTCGATCCTGACCGAATCCCTCTTCCTCTCGAGTCAGAGGAGGAGGAGAAGGAGGTCTACGTGGTGGTGGGAGCGGACCGAGGTAATCCATATATGGACCCCGGTCTCCCTCGTCACCACGAGAAGACTCGGCCTCACGCTCCAAATGAGCACGAGGCAGAGATGACCGATCACCAAGACCGTCCATCTCAGAAAAATGCACTCTCTCAAGTCGAGCGCTCTCACCAAAATGAGCCCAACCTCGCATAAAATGCTCGACTCGACTCTAAAATAACACACAACAGAAGGTGTACTAAGAGGAGGAGACTACTCATAGAATATAGATGAGGAGAGGACTCAGATGAGGAGAGAAGAAGCCTAATCTAGCAAGCACGACTCAAACAATGTATGGCTATGGGTTCTTAGGCTAGACGACGCCTAACTTCGAGGTCACTAATTTCAACACGCCTCACCACCCTACAACGAAGACCACAATGCCCAGCAAGTGATACCAGATCTGGAGATCCAGTACCTCCTACTATCGACAAGGTAGGCAACGCCGATCAGGTCATGACGGTCTCGACTAGATTACTCTCCTAGTGCGTCCGAAATCCTTAGGGCCAATGTTTACTTGCTTTTAGAATTAAGTCTTTATTAAGAGTGATTTTTGGGGACAAGAAAAGGGTGATGAAATCCCCCACCTTATCTTTTATGGGATAGCCCCTCCTTAGTAGCGCTTTGATCTTAAATCTAGCAATCAACACTCCAATCGAACGCTCAACTCACTCTTGTTCCGATGCACCTTACTAACTAATGCATGATCGAAACATGCAACAATGAGAGATTTGGGTGCATGTACCTCATGCCAGCAATCAACAACAAAAATTTAAAGCAAAGAAAAGACAAATGCGTGCAAGGTCTACAAATGATGCATGACCTAGATGGCAATCAATCTATTCTTTTGCTTTGACTTTTAAGGTCCAAGTTGATTAAAGGGGATTGATTGTTAATCTGGGAGCTAACTACAGGTTAAAACATGCAAAATAGAACTCCCATACCACTACATTGAAGACATAAACTATCACAACAAAAATTGGGGAGAACACAACTCACCAGGCCGCCAATTGCCGGTTTCAGACCGCTCATTGGCGGTCCCTTTTGCGCAACTGTTCCCCCAGTTTCTCTAGTAGCTTCCCCTTGCTTCTTACATTGACAAGGTCTTGGAAAGGTTCAAGATGAACAACTCCAAAAAGGGCAGTGTGCCAATGAGTATGGGTGTGCAACTCAAGAAGTCTCAACGTGCTCAATCACGTAAGGACTTAAAGTACATGAAGGATGTCCCTTATGCTTCGGCAATTGGGTCGATCATGTACGCGATGACTTGCACAAGACTCGATGTCTCGTATGCTCTAAGTGTGACAAGTCGTCACCAATCCAACGCAGGTCCTGAGCATTGGACTGCGGTCAAGAATATCCTGAAGTACCTTAACCGGACTAAGGATAAGATTCTTGTTTATGGAGGACAAAGGGAATTGATAGCTGAGGGTTACTCGGATGCGAGTTTCATGAGTGATCCGGATGATAGAAGGTCGCAATCAGGATACGTCTTCCTTCTGAATGGTGGAGCTGTGAGTTGGCGTAGTTGGAAGCAAAGCACTACGGCCGACTCAACCACTGCTTCCGAAGTAATGGTTGTTGCTGAAGCGAGCAAGGAAGGAGTGTGGATTAAGAAGTTCCTTGAAGAGCTTGGAGTAGTTCCCTCGAGGGAGGGACCAATAAAGCTATTTTGCGACAATAGTGCATCTATCTCGCAAATCAAGGATCCCAAATCACACCACAAAGTGAAGTACATGGATCGTAAGTACTTCGTGACGCGTGACCTCATCGACGAAGGCAAAATAAATCTGTTATGGGTGGACACCAACAGCAACACAACTGATCCATTCACAAAACCCTTATCCCAAGCCAAGGGCGAAATGCATTTCGAGTCCATGGGATTGAGGAACCATGTAGATTGGCTTGATGATTGATATGTAATGGGGTTTACCCTAGTTATTATTGTTTTATGCATTGAGTATGTATAAGAAAGAAAACTTTAATAACAAGTGGGAGATTGAAGGGAATGTGTTCTAAAAGTTTTACTTTTAAATGTCAATTATTATGAATTGAATGAGAAATCATTTTGTTCCTTGTTTATGTTATTCGTCTTTTGGAAGTGTTGAGGAAGAGGCTCTTGGTCCTTAACCGTAGAGCTCTAAAAGATATTGGTTTATATAAAACAAAAGATATTCGCAATCATGGTAATAAACATGGGACATTTGTTACCGAGTTAAGATTGTCGTGTTGATCATAGATCATTGTAGCTCTACAAGTGAGTGACAACACGTGTACACAAAAGAGGAAAATAGTACTTTTGTATACCGAATTGACCTAACAAGTAAAATATTATAGGAATGTGTTTCTGTGTCATTAATATTTTACTGTGTCCTTGGTCCTTTGATATGAGACTTATATCCGATCGCTTAAGGAGTTCTTAATTAGACTAGTGTCTTGAGCTATCGATGAGTGTAGTGTAAAGGCATCAGTTGGTTAAGCATAACTTTTGTTGGAGAAGATAGTTAGTCAAAAGATTATCATTGCCCCTCTTAATTGAGTGATGATATTAGTGGGCCCCTTGATAAAGCAAAGTTATAATGTGCACAATGTGATTTGAGTTAAGTCACATATTTATAACTAGCTTAAAGAGATCAAGAAATGAATACTAATACAAAGATGACACAATACTACTTTGTGTGTATTCTTAATATCATGAGGCAAGGGACGGACACAAGTGGTGCACTCCATCACTAAATGGATCGGGTTTTGGTTCAAGTGGAATTAAGACATCTAACTAATTGGGAGCTATAATGTGTAGCTAGATACCGCTTATAGCTTGTGATATTAAGTTCTTAATATCACTGCCAACTTAGTTTAGATCCTCCCATAGGTCACACCACAAAACTTGGAAACAAGACATGGGGATTTTGAGTTCATAAGATGTGTCGGGTTTCATGTAGAAAATATGACACATGGGGTGAACAAGCAAAATCAAAATTATGTTGTGATTAATAACATAATTAGAATCTAAATAAAATTTATATGTGATGTAAATATTATGGGGTGTAATGATTGATCATTGCATAGGATAATATGTTATATAAGTTGTGAATTTACTACTAATCCCGAAATGTCAAATTTTGTAGGGGTTAAACCGAAATTTGACAAGTCCGCAGAACAGTGCTCCAACGGTCGACTGGTTAGCAGTAAACGGTCGACCGATCGGGCACGGTCGATCGGACATGTCTCGACCGATAACAGGGAATTTTCATCTGTTCGAACGGTCGACCGAATGTAATCGGTCGGTCGACCGAACATAGCGACGGAATAATTCCTGTTACGAGCGGTCGACCGAGTTATTGAACGGTCGACCGAAACCTGGTTCGAGCAGTCGGCCGAACCTCCAAACGGTCGACCGGTCCAGACGGTTAATGCAGAATTAATTAGATCATGCATGGAATTGGTCCATAATTGATTTAATTCGTGGCTAAGATTATTTATTATTAAATAATGGATGGTTAGATGGAATTTTGTATGAAATCATGGGCAAGAGGTTGCACATGAATAGGTAATTTGGAGAGAACTTATAAATACAAGTTTATCTCATTACCTCCTTAATTCATTCATTATTTTCTTATGCAAAATTCTCTCTCCATAATTCTCCACAAAAATTCCTTAATTCTTAAGTTTAGTTTTAGTTCTTAAGAGATCATCTTTTCAAGAGAATTAAAGAGGGGTTAGTAATTAGATTCTAATCCCTATCGGAGATTGAGAGACTAGCTTCCCTCTCTCCGATCTTGTTTAGAGTTTGGTGAATACTTGGAGGCATCCGGCGCAGCGAGGAGCATCCCCAATGTCTCCGAATCTTCAAGAAGTTTTAGAGAACTTCTAGGTATGAATTTCGGAGCCCATATTTGTTTTAATAAAGTTTTGAAACTAGATATTGAAACAAATTGATGCATGCATGAAATAAATCGTAGAAAAATTGTAAATTGATCCTTATTGTGCATAAATTTTTTGAAAATATATATGTACAACTAAACATGAAATCCTACACTAAGTCCCCTAGGACCTAATTTCCCAAGTGGTAGGAGTCGTGCGAGAAGAGAGAACACCACTTATTTATTTATCTACATGGGAACCAAAACCCCTACACTTAAAGTTTCACAACATGATTTTAAGGGTCCCTGACTACGACAAACTTCCTTATACTAATAGACACAAATTATTTGACTCACTAGGTTCAAGGTGGACTTCTTTAATTGTTTGAGTACTGAAACCCTATGATGACTCGCCCCCCGAGGGAAAACCGAGGTGCATCCTTACGACTACATAATACCTAAAGTCGGTATACTAGATATCCTAATGCATCATGTTCAAGGCAATTTTAGGAGCTTTCTTTTTACTTTGCATCTCAACGGTTTTGCACATGCTAAACACACGCAAAACCCATAAAACATTTTCTTTCACAAACACATGAAGATTTTGAAAGAAATGTGAAAATGTTAAAGCACTAGGCAAGCAAAAGAAGACAAGTCACCCAAGTCATGGCAGGCAGATATATCAATATTAAATGCAGCACACTATCATGACCCTAACAATACAAACAAAAGAAAATGAAAAGAAAAATGAAAAAGACTCAACTCCACATATATACACATGTAAAGCACCCCCACACTTACTTCATGCATTGTCCTCAATGAATGTGAGTACGATACTACATGGATCATGCATGAAAAAGAAAATATCTCACCAACGTGAAGCATAAAGGGAAGTTCATGGTTATGTTGATGGACATAAACCCGAATTTCCAAAAACCTGTGAAATACTAAAGAAGGGATACAAATACATGAAAGAAATGGAGCCCAAATACTCAATGGTTGGGGCCACAATAACCAATGCTCACTTTTGTTTTTTTTTGTTATAAACAAGATATGTACATCAACAAAGATATTCTCATAATCATTTGGTAAGGAACATCAAATGAGAACATCGAGTTATGTGGACAAGAGATTTGCCAAGATGGGCCTACTTCACTGGTACTCTGAGGTATCGTGAGGGTGAAAGGCTAGAACCCCTCATGATATTGGTTGGCGTAGGCAACATAATTGAGTGGAGTTGTGTTGCCTCACTAGGGCTTAGTTGCTCGTCGAACAAAACCCTCCAACCAATAGGTGGGTGCATCGGAATGTGTTCCTCAGGCTCATTCGAATGATGGAGCACCCCTTCTTCACTAAGAATGGGGCTTCTCCCCAAGTCATCCAACAGGACCACCCAACCTCCTTTATATTATCAAGCATAAGCTAGATCGCAGGTGGGTCCTTGTTAAAGTCAAGATGAAGCACAAAAGGCTCAACGGTCGTGGGTCATGGGGTAAAGACACCTTCTGGTATAGGCATATGCTGAGGTGTGTCCCCCTCACTAATAGTCTCAACTAAATCATCCAACAAACACTCCATTTGTATATTCATGTTTGATGTCAGCTCACTCTTTTGCATTGCAAAGACAGCCAATGAGTTTTCGTTGGGCCCACAAACATTCTCAACGGGTTGCATTGGTGTTAGGGGTGTTTGTTGATTTTGTGGTGCTTTCTCTAATTGGTGGATGAGGTTGAGATTTAAAGGTTGGTCCAAGAGTTCATGTTGCCTACCAGAGTCGAACACATGACTCTCAACACTCATGTTACCAAATGAGAGCTTGATGAGACCATTTCTACAATTAATTAAGGCGTTAGAGGTTGCCAAAAATGGTCTACTTAAAATCAAAGGTATTTGAGAGTGGGTGTTCGCAACAGCGTTGGTATCGAGGATGACAAAATCTACTGGAAATATAAAATCTCCAACTTTGCTGAGTACGTCCTCAATAATCCCTTTTGGGACACGAATGAATCTATCATCCAATTGGAAGGTGATCTTAGTTGGTTTAAGTTCTCCCAAGACCAGTTGTTGATAAATAGAAAATGGGAGGAGGTTGACCGCTGATCCTAAATCAAGAAATACGTTACTCATGCTAGTGTCCCCTATCGTACACTGAATAGTAGGACACTCAGGGTCCTTGTACTTTATGTAAGTGGTATTGGACAAAAGTGAGCTTACACTTGCAGCTAAGAATGCTTTCTTAGGAACATTGGTCTTCCTATTGGTTGTGCAGAGATCTTTAAACACTTTGGCATATTGAGGTATTTGTTGGATGACATCCAACAAATGGATGTTAACCTTCACTTGCTTAAACACCTCTAATATCTTATCCATTGTGTCACTCTGCTTTTTGGTTAACCTGCTAGGATACGGAGCTTTTGGCAGGTAGGTTTTCTGCGGTGCCTGAGAAGGAGACGTTGGTGTATCACCCTCAACCTCTTCTTCACCATCATTCCCACTGAGGGGATGCACATATGGTGGTGGTGGCAAGGAAATGTGATTGTCAACCTGCTTTCCAGCCCTTAAGGTTACAATGGCATTGACATGGTGAACAGGTTCCTCCACATGGTTCACTTGCCGCCCCCGAGGTACCAAACTCTCATTTTGCATGTGTTGTTGTTGGTACATGCGGGAGTTAGCCTCAGGCTGGCTTGGTAGAGTCCCTCTCTCTTTCATATACAGACTGAGACAATTGGCCCATCTGAAGCTCTAGAGATTTGAAAGTCTGCTAATTTGAAGTGAGAACTTTACTTGTGGATAACATAAAGTTTTTTATTGAGTTCTTGAGTCCCCGAGTCAAGATCTCAAGTGAATTGAATCAGGTTTCCAGATTGTTGGAATTCGGGAAACCCGATTGATTGGTGATTTGAGTTTGGGGTGGCTGATAAGATTGTGCATGCATGGGAGGTTGGTGTGGTTGGTTAGGTGGTCGAGAGAAGTTTCAAGGAACACCCGGAGTATTGTTTTGGTTCCATGAAAAGTTAGGGTGGTTCCTCCATCCAGGGTTGTATGATGATGAGTATGGGTAATTCCTGAATCTATCGTAGATGGCATTGACATGATCCCTCTCAGGAGGAATAGATGCACACTCGCCTCCTATATGACTTATCCTACCACATAGATGACAGGGAACTAGGCCAGATGAAGACACATGTGATACACCTTGCTGGTTTTGGAGCTCAATCGAATCCATATGGTGTATTAATGCCACCATGTGTGCCTCGGTGGCCGTAGTGGTATCAACAGCAAATGCAGCACCCGATCTAGTCGAGTTTGCGTTTGCGATCCTCTCTCCTATGCTAGATGGTGGTGATGGTTCCCTCACTCTCCCACTACATGGTCTTCTCGGCGAGGTCTTCTAGGAAAGCCCATGCCTCTCTTTCATCCTTTCCTAAGAACTCTCCTTGACACATGGACTCAAGGAGCGTTCAGGACGGGATGTGAAGACCCTCGTAGACAATTTGACAAAGGCGCCCCAACTCGATGCCATGGTGAGGGCATGAGGATAGTAGCTCCTTGAACCTCTCTAAGTATGCATGAAATGATTCGGTCTCATGTTGATAAAACGAATTGATTTCGTTCCTCAGTTTTTGAGTCCGATGATTTAGAAAGTACTTCTTGAGGAATGCATTTTGAAATTCATCCCAAGTCCTAAAGGCATTAGCCTGGTTGCTGTACAACCACTTATTGGCATCATCCTTTAGTGCAAAGGGGACAAGCCTAAGATGGATGGAGTCTGTGCTAAGTTGTTGCAGCTTGAACATTGCACATACCTCCTCAAATTCCCAGAGAAAGATATAGGGATCACCCTTCCCAGTGAAGTGAGGGAGCATGGAGATAAACTGAGGCTTAACCTCAAAGTGGTTCCCATTCGTCTCTTGCAATATGATGCACGAAGGTAGAGCAGTACGGCTCGGGTAGCATCGATCACGTAGAGAAACGGGAACAAGAACAAGTGGGACAGGTGGGTCCAGCAACTGCTCCTCGTGGTAATGAGCAACCATTGAACCCGAACTGTGTGTGACACGAGAAGAGGAAGGCTTCGAGAAATCAACTACCGATGAAGGATTGATGACACGCCTTGTCAAACGGCCACTCTCGTCTCGTGCCCACACAAGCATACACAAAGGTGCACACACACACGAACCAAAACCTTTTTTAAACAACTAAAACAGAATGTGCGTAGAGGTGAAGATGGGAGGACACAGAAGAGAGGGATGACTCAAGAGAGAAGGGAAGAAGTCCTTATGCTACAGTGGGTAGATACCGGTAGAAGCACACAGGCAAACAAGACTCAAACAACCTAGTCGCTATAGGTCCTTACAGCTAGACGACGCCTAACTGCGAGGTCACACGGCCTCAACACGCCTCACCTCCCTACGACAAGGACCACAATGCACAGCAAGTGAGGCAAGATACGGAGATCTCGTCTCTCCTACTATTGACAGAGTGGGCGACGCCGATCAGGCCATGACGGTCGCGACCGGATCACTCTCCTAATGTGCCCGAGATCCTTAAAGCCAATGTCTACTTGATTTTACAATTAGGCTCTTGATTAGTGTGGTTTTGGGGGCAAAGGAAAGGGTGATGAAATCCCCCACCTTATCTTATATGGGATAACCCCTCCTTAGTAGCGTTTGTGAGTCATAATCTAGAAATCCTCTCCAAACAAACGCTCAACTCACACTTCTTACAATGCAATTCCTACTAACTAATACATGTTCATTCCAAATGCATGAATGAGTGTAGGAGATGCGTACCTCACGCCAGCACTTAACAATTGAAAGTAAAGCTAAAACAAAAGACAAACTACGTGCCTAAGGCAAGTACACGGTGCATGACCTAAACAAGCAAGAATGCCTAATCTTTTACTTTGGATTTTAGGGTCCAAGTTGCTTAAAAGGGGATTGATTATTGATCCGGGGCAAACTACAAGTCAAAACATGCCAAATTGAGCCACAGACCACTACGTTGAATAACAAAACAACTAGAAGAAAGAAGAGTGCAAACAGAGCTCATATTGCCACTAGTTGGCGGTCCACCACCGCTGATTGACGGTCTATTTTGCTTTGTTTACCTCCAAACTTCTTGTGGTACCTTCCCTTCATCTTTAGAGCTTCCTGAAACAAAGAAAAACTACAAAACACAAATTAAATCCACTCGAATCGTCAAAACCAGAGTCTGGACTGGCACCTCCCCCGCAACGGTGCCAAAAACTTGTTTAAATGTTTTAAAATACCACAAGTGTACGGCGTCGGTGAAGACGCGGAAAGTATGGGTCGATCCATGGGGAGGTGAGTAGCCTCTAGTTTGTCAGAAATCAAGTGGCGAATAAAGGGAGAAGGGATTTGGTTATGCTAAGCTAAACTACACTAAACAAGTAAGTAAGAAATGCAAAAGAAAGCAACGAAAGATTGGAAATCAAGAAGAGAAACCCCTGAGGGGTGGAGTGTGTGCACATATGAAGTGAAATTAGTGATGAATGGTGCATGTAGCATGTGTGTGTGTGTCGTGCGTGCGTTGTCATGCATAGGAAGTGTTTAAAGATGTGGCAAAACCTATCAATCCATTCACACAATGTATCGGCAATTACTACCTTATTATCATAAGATTAGGCTCAGCATGAGAAGTGTCTAAAGATATGGAAAGACTCATCAAAAACCATGAACTCATGTGAAGAACAAAGGTAAGCAAGGGAGGTGTCTAAATCGTATGGCAAGACTCATCAAAACAAAGTTTCTTCAATCAATCAAGCAAGCAACCACAAATACAAACACTTAACTAACATGTGGCATATTCAACAAGAAATTCTAGTCAATAAACATGAGGAAACTAAGCAGGGGAAGTGTCTAAATCATATGGTAAACCCATCAAAAATCCCCCAACATGTAGATGATTAAAGTACCCCCGATTAACATATAAATATGCAAGTCTACACAATCAAAAATTCATCAAACATTGAAACTTCACAACATATATCTACATAATCTCCACCCCCCAAAGGGGGATGAGACTACTTACTAATCATTAAGAGAAAAAAACAAAACGAAATTAAACTGAGCATGCAAGAATTGAAAGAATTGAAAGAGACGATATGAAACTAAACTAAGAAAATTATTTTATTAACATGACTCACATTGCAAGTAGCATTCTTCTCCACTTGAGTTTTGCTTCAAGGATTTACTCCAAGTAGAGAGAATGCCACCAAGAAATGGGTGAATACAAATGTGGAGGAAGAGTTCTATTATATGCATGAAAAAGGGTAACCGGGGACAATCCCCCAATATGGGACTAAACGCATACTATAAATGGATATAAAACAATATAATACACGACCCGACTCAACCATGTCGCATTTGGACACATTTAGACCACTGATAGGAGGTCTATATGTGTTTGATCGAGTCTGGATTTTGGTGGCTCAGTTCTGGCTTGATTTTTTGGTGTTTGATGAAGCCGATTTGGTTCTTGATGGTTGGGCCCGGATTTAATTGCCAAAATACTCCTCATTAAGGTGTGAAGCTTCTTGATTTGCTCGTTGATCCTTTTGGTTTTATATCTGGGTTCTTCTCTCTTTCATCTTAGTCCATAAGTTTTTCAACTTAGTCATTTTCCTTGTTTTTAAGTCTTTTTTGAATCTCTTCTTCTCAAACCTATTTATTCCTGAAACTTAAACATAAACTTGTTACATAACATTGCTTAGGCTAAAAATAAAGGATATAAGACACAAATATATGCATGATATGATGTCAATCATCTTCCACCTCCACCACTGATTGACATCATTTCTTGCTCATATTTGTATCTTATATCCATTATCTTACACCTAAGCAATGCTACGTGACGAGTTTTATGTTTAGTTTTCAGGAATAAAGAGGTTTGAAGAGAAGAGCAATGAAATGACCCAAAAGCAGGAAAAAGGACTTAATTGTGAGACCTAGGGACTGAGATGCAAGGGAGAAGAACCTGATCGTAAGACCGAAGGACCTACGAGCAAAACAGGAAACTCCACACCATCATGGGGAGTATTTTGGCAATTCGATTCGGGTCGGAGCTCCAATAAACAAAGTAGATGCATCAAAGACCAACAAAGACCACCAGCAAAGCCCACAACAAATCCCAGATGAATCCAGATCCAATAGACCGCCAATTGGCGGTCTTGGACCGCTAATTGGCGGTCCAAATCATTCTGGATCCTCTCAGATTTGTGGGGCACGTGTATTAGTGTATTCTTAGTCCATTGTTGGTATTGGTTTAGTCCCACATCGGGGGATTGTCCCGGATTAGCTTTTTCCATGCCTATAAATAGAACTTTTCACCTTCTATTGTAATTACTCATTGCTTGGTGGCATTCTCTCTACTAAGGAGTGAGCCTTGAAGCAAAAACTCAAGGTGGAGAAGAATGCTACCTTCAATGTGAGTCATTTGTTAATAAAATAATTCTTCTAGTTTCTTTTAATCTTGTCTTTTAATTTGTGCATGCTTGTTTAGTCTTTCTTTTCCTTTTAAGCTTCTTTAATATCTCTTGCTTGATTAGTGTAGTTTCATTTCAGTATAATGCTTCATTTTGTTAGAGTAGTTAGTTTAAATATGTGTGAATAGTTCCATCCCCATTTGGGGGGTGGAGAAATATGTGATATGATCATGTAGTGTATTAAGTGTGTGTTATCTTTGTCCATTGAGCTTTATATGATTTCCATAACCATCTAATGGGTTTTCACTCTTATCTTTGCTATGCTAATGCTCTTGAATGAAGCTTAGCTTATGCTTTGATTAGTGGACCTATTTTATGAGGAATGATAAGGTTAGGATATGGATGAAGTTAATATTGGAAACACAATTTGTAGTGTATGTGCTCTTGTTGCCTTTACCTTAGCTAATGTCTTGTATGTTTTAATGATGTAGTCTTATCTTAATTCATGTGGAGGCATAGTAGGGTCTAGTCTTTATACTTGAGTTCACTTTTATATGTTTTTTTATTATAAATTGAATGTATAAACATTTTGTTCCTTAAGTAATTTATCCGTCTTTTAGAAGTATTAAGGAATAGGTTCTTAATCATTAACCAAAGAGCTCTAAAAGACAATGATTTATATAAATCAAAAAATAATTCACAATCATGGTGATTAACATGGAACATTGATTACCGAGTTAAGATTGCCGTATTGGTTAAACGATATTGTAACTCTACAAATATTTAACAACATGAGTATATGAAATAGAAAATGTTTCATTCATATATTGAATTGACCTAACAAATAAAACATTATGGAATTGTGTTTGTGTCATTAATGTTTCATTGTGTCTTTGAATCCTAAGATATGAGACCTATATCTTTTCACATGAGAAATGTATAATTTGATTATTATCAAAAGCTATCATTGTGTATAGTGATAAAGATATTAGTTTTTTATACATGACTTGTGCCAGAAATAATGATATGTCAAAAGATTATCATTGCGCCTCTTGGCTTGAGTTATGATATTGGTTGGCCCATTGATAAAACAAATTTATAATGTGCACAATATAACTTATGTATAGTTACATATTTATAATTTACTTGAGAGATCAAGAAATGAATATATAATACAAAGATGACACATTTCTACTTTGTATAATTTTCTTAATATCATGAGGAAAGGGATAAACACAAGTGATATTACTTATATTGCTAAATGGATCGTGTTTTGTTCGAGTGAACATAACATCGTTGTTATTTGGGTAACTATAATGTGTAGCTACATATTGCTTATAGTTTAGGATGTTAAATGTTTAATATAATTGTCAACATAACTTAGATCCTCCTATAGGTCACCACAAAACTGGGAAACCAGAAATATAATTTTATATTTTATATGATGTATTAAAATTCATATGATATGAAATTAAATACATATGGTAAAATGACAAAATTAATATGTCGTGAAAATGACATGGTTAGAATAATAAATAAATTCGTATGAGATGTATATATATTGTGGGGTATAATGTTTTGACATTATATGTGATAATATTACATGATATAATGTGATACGCAACATTATAATAAATGAATTTTCTAAAACCCCAAAGTCCAAAATTTGTTGGATATTAATCCAAAATTTGG
This sequence comes from Triglochin maritima, assembly GCA_963682175.1. Classification (NCBI taxonomy): domain Eukaryota; kingdom Viridiplantae; phylum Streptophyta; class Magnoliopsida; order Alismatales; family Juncaginaceae; genus Triglochin; species Triglochin maritima. The sequence continues at coordinate 16,370,021 of OY821786.1, forward strand.
TAAAGTCAAAACCAGCAAAAAATGGTCCAATTGTTTGCCCAAGTTTTTGCATATATTAATAACAGATTTTTTACTGATTAAGGGTTGGATTTAATCCACATCGGTCAAAGGTAGTTATGGGATGATGATGTGGCAAAATAAATAAGAGATCATGTGCAAAGTGGTTTGCACATAATGTGGTTTAGTGGAGAGATAAACAAGAGATCATGTGCAAAGTAGTTTGCACATGATGTGGTTTAGTGGAGAGATTAACGAGGGATCATGTGTAAGTGGTTTGCACGTGATGTTGGTTAGAGGAAACCCTATATATAGGTCTCTCAATCCTTCTTTCTTTAAAACAAATGCAAAATTCTTCTCTCTCCAATTTTCTCCATCATTCCATCTGAAATTCTCTTGGTTTTAATTATGTGCTAGAGATTAAATTCTTTGGAATATTGAAAGGGTAATTAGCTAGATTCTAACATCGTATTAGAGATTGATTGACTAGGTTCGATCTTTCTAATCTTGTTTAGTGTTTGATGAACACTTAGAGGTAATTCCAAGGCGATCTGACGTGCAACTCAACTTTATATTGGTAAAAAGGATTCGATAATATCCTAGGTATGATCCAATCTATGTATTTCAATATTAATTAGTATATTATATATATTGAAATACAATTAGGAATTTTGTACATAAAATTGTTGAAAAATATGAAAATCGATCCTAAATACTTGCAAATTTTTTAAAAATTATACAAAGTATAGTATACGAAATCCTACAGGACGAACCTACATATATCAATTTATCATATAAATAAAGACATAGTAAAATGTTTGCCTTAACATGCTCAAATCCATGCATAAACATACCAACTTGATGGTTTACAAAATCCCAACACCAAATTAACATTATAGTTTGTCATGAACAACAAACAAATTATATTATATATTGTTACGTAAATACGTAGAATGGTTGTATAGAACCGAGAGCTCAAACAAAAAAGATAACCATGTTATGTTTTATATGAAACACATTGTCTAGCATTTATTATTTTATATTGATGCCACAAAAATTTGCGTTTATCATCCTAGTAATATCATACGAGATGAATTTGTCAATCAACCTGTGCAATTTATCAATAGGTATGTACAAATACTACTTGTATATAAGTATATTTATAAGATTCATATGAACAAGTAGGCTCAATGGGTAAATTCGTATTAGACAAACACCACATACATATTGGTCGCAAATTTCATCTAAATTCAACTTGTGCTAAACAAATGCAACAAAAGTATCCACAAACCACAAAGCCAATAGCACCAAACCTTAACCCAAGAAGCTAAGAACAACAAATGGAGCCCTATGATCCTCAAGGGGACCGTCAATACTAACTTCTTCTCCTTCCACGCCTCAAACTCCCACTTCGCCTCCTCGTCCCAGACCTCCCGAGCTTGTCCCTCCTCCAAACCCTTGCTATCTGAAAGCACTCCTCAAACACTTCAATTGCATCAAAACCAGTTAAATCACAAAAACAAACCCACTAAATCTGGCACCTTTGGTGGAGATCAAGGGTGGAGGGGTGAGGACGGGAGGAGGAACAGAACACGCAGACGGGGCATGGAGGCCGACGAAGAAGAGGATGGCGGAAGTGGTGAGATGGAGGAAGGGTGACGACGGAGGGGAGGTTCAGAGTTTAGGGTTTCAGGAAAGAGTGATTCGATCGTCGGCTATACAAATTTTTTATATAACATTTTTAAAGAGGTATAGACGTCGACAATACAACAACCGATGTTGAGGCCTATACATAACTATAGACGTTTGTTGTAGAATAACCAACATCTATAGTTGTGTATAGACGTCAGACTCCCTTACATGAAACATATATACCTATAGACCGACGTATATTTGGCGACACTTATTCCCTATTCTGCACTAGTTTCATGACTTAGCGCTTCCCACATGTCCTAAGTTGTTGGTGCAAGAAAACGTCACGTTCCTTAAAGTTCCGAGTAAACGAAAACTTTAACACTTCCCACACCTCACAAGACGTCTCTAGTCAAACAACGACATTGTGAACTTCCTCATTGGGAGTGGAGATGATGCATGCCGGAGATCGAACTTCTTCTAGAGGTTGTACTCTGCATTTGGCACTTTCTATGGCTAAAATCTATCATCGTCCACAAAAATGGTTTCCTCTAGCTTTGGGAAGTAAGTGTTACGTAGTCGGAATCGTGAAGTTGTCAGATTCGGGTTCGTTGTAGACGGTAAAACGATGATAGTTTGCAAGGAATCCACCAAGCAAGGATAAAACAATGATAACGTGCAAGGAATCCACCAAGCAATGATCAAACCATGATACACAAGGAAAACTTGTATTGATAAGAATTCAAAAGTGTCACATTACCATACCATACATTAACTTAAATAACCCCCACACTATCATTAAAAAGTGTAACCCACTAGTAGTCCTGCTATTCAACTTCCTAGGTAATTTGCATCATGGCCCTGTAGTGCTCAAGAATACCATACAATCCTCGTGATTAGCTTGTAGTAGCCTCTCCATGTACGAGCTTCTCACTACGTCCTTCATCAGTCCCTCCGTCTTCGAAAGGACTTGTACTCAAGTCATGGTCAGGGTATATGGGAGACATTGGTGGGTAGACACCACTCTCAACTAAGGTGATGAGCGCATCCTTGTTGATGAGCGTGAACACCTCTCTCGACTCTCGCATCTCCTGTACAAACTCCTTGCCATCATTGGATGGCGTCAAGAGAGTCTTGGCTTCAACAGAATTTGATTCCACCATCTTGATCTTACTTGGTGCAATTGCCACCTTGTGTCCCTTCCACTCAAAACAATATATATTCTTTTTGGCATCGATAAGTTGCATCGACATCGAATTGCCATGGACGATCGAGCAAAATATGGCATGCATCCATATCGATGACGTCACATGCCACCATCGCTTGGTAATGTTTACCAATGGTGAGTGGAACATCGCATACGCCTATAACAGAGATGGACAACCCCTTTTTGATCCACTCGACTTCGAATGGAGCGGCGTGAGGCGTCATTGGTAAGTTCAAGTGATCGACTAATGCTTTGGAAACAATATTCTCGCAGCTTCCATTGTCTATAATCAACGAGCAGACCTTGTTCATGATTGTACATTGAGACTTTAAAAAATTATGACGCTGCGAAGGTTCATTCACCTTCGGAGTGAGTAAGAGACGTCACACTACGCACGTCACGTGCTCGCCCTCCTCCTGTGCAAATTCGGCATCCTCAAACTCGGGGTCCAGACCTTCGTCCCACTCCACCATTTTAACGGGTCATCGACTTGGACAAACATTGGATCGATGTCCTATTCTGTTACATCGGTAGCACTTGTCACTAAGCAGCCTCGAATACTCATTTGTCATTGGTCGTGTGCTTGATTCTTCCCCGGTTACCTTGCTTTGAGGAGGGATGTTAGGGGCAAACTCAAGCTCTTGGCTCTCCTTTGTTGTTGCCCTTTATGGTCGGTTGTGTACCGAAATCTCGCTCGTCACGAGGTTGGACTTTGTAGGCCCGTCTCAGGGGTTGGCGATTCAACAAAGATTCAGCCTTCAAGGCTAAATTATGTGCTTCCTCCAAGGTCAATATAGATGACATGCTTAATTTCTCCTGTAAGTTGTACCTAAGGCCATGAACATATCGGACCACCTAATTATCGGGTGTCTCCATGAGATTGTACCATAAAGATAAGCAAAGAAACTCCTCCGTGTACGCGGCCACCGTACGGATTCCCTACGAACATGTTTGGAACTTTTGAAAGAGATGTTGTGTGTAGTCTGGAGGTAGGAAACGTCGTTGGATTAAACACCGCATCTTCGCCCTAGTTCGAACTGAACCATTTCCTTGGCGTTGACCTTGGTTGGTCAATTGATCCCACCACGCCGTAGCACCACCACAAAATTTATAGGCAATGATTTTGAGTTGCCTATCTTCAGGAATATCCAAGATTTCAAAGAAGTGTTCCACTTCATAAATCCAATCTAGCATTGCTTCCACATCCAAGGCACCAAGAAAATAAGGCACGTCCACTTTGATGCGGTACTCGTCGAGTTTTCCTTATTGAATTTCAGTGTTCTTATTTATTAGTTCCTTAATTAGTTTTAGTTAGTCTTGTACTTTCATCTTTCTCATTTGTTAGTTGTTAGTTGTTAGTTTAGTGTAATCAAACTTCTTCTCTCCTTATTTTTCACTTGATTTCTAAAGAACCAGAGTTGACACACCTCCCTGTGGACTTGACCCATACTTGTCGCATCCGTACTTGTCGCATCTTCACTGACGTCGTGCACTTGCGGTTATTATAATAGAATCAATCAGTCGTCCGATTAGAAAATTCTAGAGAGTAACCTAACATCTACTATTGGGAGATTTTGGTTGACCATTATGGGTTTGGTTGACCGAATTTGGGCGGAACAAAATTCTAGTGCTCAAGTTTACATATAATCTTATTTACTCAAAAAATAGAAAATTACAGGTCTTCTCCTTGAGCTTTGATTAGAAGTCTTGAGTCTTTGTCTCAATGCTCATTCTCTTGAATATTTTGATCAACCTACTAAGATGATTGCAAGTATACAAATATATGCAATACATGTAATAATGTTAGCCTACTTTGATTGACTAGGTTGATTGATTAATATTAGTTTAATTAATCATCAACATTAATATAAATTAAGTCCTAAAAGCCAATAGTAATCACTCTATAATCCAATTACACACATAATCTAATTACACTCATTTCAAGGTAGAATTGGATTACATCATTGGATGTTTTAATATGATTACATTACAATGAAATAAACTGGTTTCAAAATTACTCAAATATTATCATCTCATCAAAACTCAACTTTGATCTTGCTATAAGTGAAAAGTAAAATAATTCATCATTTCTACAATTATAATTATCTCACTTTTGAATTTGAATATTGTTATGTTAGATATTTTGTTGTATTTTCAGATATGTAATCACCAAAATCATCGAATAACGTATGGATTAAACACAAAATATGAGAGATAAATAGAATGCCAAGGAATTATTCTACAATAAGCACTAAATCATTTTAGTGATATTTAGTCTTCCAGGATGATAAAAATAATCCAACTGAAATATCAAAATTTTGGATTAAGCATCTTAGCACAAATAGGAAAGTTCGGATGAGGAATGTTTGTACTACCAGCACGTGTCACTTGTTTTATACATAACTTACACATCCAAGTACCAAATTTGATGATTCTAGATTTGTTGGAAACTTAATTGCACAGAGAAAATTTTGTATGTTGCATGAAATTTCAAAATCAAATATAAAGTGCCCAAACTTTAGGATGAAGACAACTAACCTCTGAGGGACAAAAATCTATATAAGACCTTGTATTCTCTAATCAAGGGAGTTCTTCCTCTTTATTTTAATTTTATTTTGTTCTCTATGGGGAGAGAGTCTCATATTACATGTACTTAGTTTCTATTTTTATTCTTAGCTAATAAATTCTCTCTTTTCTTTTTTTGCAAAGTAAAAGGGAGGTCGGGTCACGCCTCCATGAATTTATATTAAAAGTCACAAAGAGTCAAAACTACATAGCTTAGACTGTGTTGGTGTGCACAGATCGGATACCCTTCACTACAACGCACACATAACACGTAAAACCCATTACATTTTTGTTCTAGTCTAACACGGATCCTAAGTCCTATCCTGCTCCTATTTTGAGCCAGGCATCACCTCCGACCTTTTCCTTCTTAGACTTGGATTTCTTTTTGTGGGAAGCCCCGCTACTTTGTCGCTCACTGTCAAGATATTCATAGGAGTCAAAGCTCCACGAGCCTTCAACCTCTTTCTGCTGGCCGTCGTACTTCTTCTTTAGCTTCATAAAGTCTGCAGGTGTTAGTCATATTAATGTGGGGTCTTCGATGTCACTTGTCGTCGGGTCATCACCCATCTCTTCCCCTTGTACTTAGGAGTGCAACTCGGATAATTTGACTTGAATACCTAGTATATCAGAATTCGAATTCCGTAATCCATTACCAAATTCGAATTTGAATCCGAAATCAGTAGAACTATCCGAATTCGAATCCAAATCTTCAAAATTTGCGAATACTAATTGGTATTCATATTTTATCCGAAATTGAATAGATATGTCTATTGAAATTAATTTTCGAATCAAATTTTTTGAATACTAATGTGTGTATGTGGCCATATGTGTCTGAATAATTCGGATAATTCAGATAATTCGAATTTGAAACACCTTGTATCTGAATTCATATCCGATTTCTAATTGGTAAATTTTGTTAAACCAAATCCATATCCGAAATTGAATTAGTAACATGGAACTTACCAAATACCAACTAAATAGAAATTTTCGAATCGAATACTCAGATAGTTGGTAACCATTTGCACCCCTACTTGTAGTTGCCTTATCGCGGTGCCACGGACTTCTTGAACAATTAGATGGTTTGGTGGTTTAAGACTCATCCTATTCACCAGTTCCATCTAGTTATATGCTACAGGAGCACGTACTGGTGTGCTCTCCACAATTGGCGCCCGTTTTTGTTGTCGTGGTGCGACTTCGCGAACACCTTTGAACCCGATGTGAGAGGATATCGTATCTAAATCTAGTGCGGGTGGCGGAGAGCACAATTGGGCATGGTCCTTCTCCGGGTCGTCATGAAGTTTGGCCTCCAGTTTGGTTGCCCTACACATTCCACTTCCGGAGTCTCCATGCAATTCCCCCCCTCCCCCCCCCCCCCCCCCCCCCCAGATTTTCATCTCATGCGCCCCTCTTCAGTCCATACCCGGTTCTCAAGCAGCCATGACCTCTCCACGTTCTTCTCGGGTGATCCCATGCATGCCCTCTCGGTCCACCACCATTGCATGGGTCCCTTCATTTCGTGCGGCCCAGCCCATTTGGCACGCAACAGCCTTCAAGTTATCCATCCAGCACGTGGGTGGTTTCCCGCCTTTTCGTGCCGACATGGGTCCGGAGAAAACGTGTTTCCACCCACCCCCACTTCCGAGCATGCTAATTGGTTGGAATTCTGCGGCGCAGATTCCACGTGTCCCCACTATCCAACGGCCCAAAGTTGAAACCGATTTTCCTACCTTCATCCAACGGTCCCGATGGAAGTCCCTGACCCCTCGTTTTATCAAGATCCAACAGTTCCCCGCATGTGCGGTTATCCAACGGTACTTGCGCGATGTCCTTTCCCGCTCCTCTATCCAGATCCAACGATAGCCCATCACTCCTCTCATCCGCATCCAACGGCCGCATGCCCGACCCGACCTGATCCTCATTCAACAGACGGAGCTTGCTTCCCCACCTGAAGACGTAACGGCATTCGTTACACGACTTTGATCCAACAGGGGACACGCGATGCTCACGCGATCTAACGTCCCATATACTCTTTTCACGTAATAAGCGTATGATTTGATTAGTATCAAAAGCTATCAATAAGTATAATGATAAAGGTATTAGTTTGTTATACATGACTTATACTGGAAACGATGATATGACAAAAAATTATAATTTTCCCTCTTGACTTGAGTTGTTATATTGGTTGGTCCCTTTATAAAACGAAATTATAATGTGCACAATGTAACTTGTGTATAGTTACATATTTATAATTAGCTTAAGAGATCAAGAAATGAATATATAATATAAAGATGACACATTTCTACTTTGTATAATATTCTCAATATCATGAGGATAGATACAAGTGATATTAAATATCACCAAGTGGATCATGTTTAGTTCGAGTAAGCAAAACATGTTTGTTATTTAGGTAACTATAATGTATAGCAAGATATCATTTATAGTTTATGATATAAAGTGTATTATATCAATGTCAACATAACTTATATCATCCTATAGATCACACCACATAAGTGTGAAACAAGGAATTTAATTTTCACATTTTATATGATGTATTGAAATATATGTGGTAAAATATTAAAATCAAATATGTCGTGATTACGGCATTGTTAGAATTAATAAATTTATATGATGTGTAAATATATTATACAGTATAATATTTGACATTATATATGATAATATATTGCATATTCTAATGTGGTTCGTAACATTATAAAAATAAATTTGCTAAAATCCTCAAATATCAAATTTTGTTGGATATTAATACAAAATTTGATAAAGACCAAAACAATGAAAAATGGTACACATGAACAATGAAAAATTTGTCGGGAACCAGTCGACCGAATTTAACAATAGCTTTTAAATTTGAAAACGATCGACCGATTGGACACATGGCTCGACCAAAAATAACATGAACTTTTTCTATTGTGAAATGGTCGACCGGTGTGGGTCGAAGTTAGACCAAAATTATCAGGATCTTTCTTGGTAAAGATTCAGTTGACCGATTAGGAGCACAGTCCAACCAAAAGTGTCGATTTTTTATCGATCGATCGACCGATTGGTAATTTTGGTCGACCATTTCTGCACGGTTTGGCTTGAATTAATAAGAGAATTTTTTGATCATGGGTTGGAATTGTTCCAATTTAGTCAGAAGAGGTTAAATGATGAATACATGTCAAAATATGATTGGTTTTGAGGAGATAAAAATGATGGATCATGTGTAAGTGGGTTACACATAATGTGGGATGGAGGAAGCCCTATAAATAGGTCCCTCCTATCCTCTTTGTAAACCCATAGGAATGTAAAATTCTTCTCTCCATATTTCTCAACCAAAGGCATCCGAAAATTCTCTTGTTAATTGAGTGTTTGAGAGATTAAATTCTCAGAAGCATCAAAGAGGTAATTAGTTAAATTCTAGCCTTGATTTAGAGATTGATTGGCTAACTCCGATCTCTCTAATCTTGTTTAGAGTTTGGTGAACACTTAAAAGAATTCTGAGGCGATCTGACGTGCAATACATCTCCTTATTGGTAAAAGGGGTTCAATAATCCCCTACGTATGATCATTTCTATGTATTTCAATATTAAATAGTTAATTGCATATATTGAAATACAATAAGGAATTTTGTGCATATAAAATTGTTGAAAAATATGAAAATCGATCATAAATGCTTGCAATTTTTTTAAAAAAAATATATAAGTATAAGACACGAAATCCTACAGTAGTATCATAATTTTTTGTTCATATTTTCAATGATTAAGCTATTTTAAATGTTTAGTTTGCCATCTCTTAATTGAATAATTTAGTTTTTGCCCTTTTCAAGTCTTTTTTTTTATGTTTGATGGATACATCAAGTTGTAATCATGGATTTTTGTGTTTCTTATTTTTCTACGTTAGTTTGTAATGTTAGAAAATATTTTAACCATTAAGATCAATGGATTAATTCTGATCTTTAAGGTGAAACAAACAAAATAGAAAAAAGACTATTTTGTTGATTTCTATTTTAATTTTTCTTTTGAGAGTTTTAAATGTTTTAAAACATGTCATATGATTATTAAAGTCAAGTTTTAGACTTAGGTCTAATTTTGTAAAAATTGTGTTTATTTTTATATGATTATTTTACTTGGAATCAACGAAAGAAAAAAAGAAGCAAATATGTTTATTTTTCCTTGAAGTGTTCTTGGGAATTTAGATAAACTTCGGTTCAAATATTTTTTAATATGTTGAACTATGGATGCATGAATCATTTTAAAGGATTTCAAATAATTTCAAATTATTTAATTGAGAGATGAAGGATCAACTAAATAATGTAGAATAATATATGTACATATTGTTGCACTTGTTCAATTTTACATGAATAAGTGAGTTTATATGTTCCAATCGAAGCCATATGTGAGTGAAGGATATGTGTATATCATTGTTATTATTACTAATCACAGGGGATTATGTATATGTAAAAGTCATTTATTTTATATGCATGCATATGAGTGGACTTTTATATATAACTTGCACTAGACAATTTTCAAAATTGGGAGATGCATGTTTATATTTTGCAATTTTTACATTCAAGGTGCAAGAAGAAGGCACGAACGTCAAGGATGCGAGAACATATAAACTCACACCAATGTGTAAATTGACTTATTTATGTTTGTGTGCTTGACATGTATTTGATTAAATGAATGGTTAGGATAGGTATGAATGTATGCTTGCATGACCACCTAAATTCTAAAATCACATGTAAAATGTTTAATTGTCCAAACTAAAAATTAAGAAGTTCTTTCTTTCTTATTTCATCCACTAGAAGTCATCGATCGAGAGATATTCTGCTCGCCCTTAGCGGGAGAGAGCTTCCTCCATCTTTAGAAATAGTGAGAGATATAAGGATATTAATTGTTGTTCCTTGAATAAGTACATGAAGTGACTTTCACCCCCAAGTGAATACTAAGTGTATTTGTTCATGAATACAATGGACAATCGTATCTCATATTAAATGAAATAAGTTTTCTTAACAAAACCCAAAACCCTTGCTCGGTTTTGAGAAAATGAGTTTTTCTTAAGAGGATTGGACAAATTTCCTCTTAATTAAAACGACGAGAATCATAAGATTTTGAAAAACGTAATAGTTTGCAAAATTTCAAAATGGCTATGATTAGAAAATGTTTCTTACCTTGAATTTGTGACATATTCGATAGCCCTTAGCTAGTCTATGTTATAAATGATGGGATCTTGTATTACTGCATTTATGGACATATTTATTGATTTACGATACAAATTTTTATAAACATAAAATTGACATGAAACTCTTATAAATTATTTTGTAGAAATGTCAAACATTTTACCCATTGTGCGATCTATGATTGAAAAACATTCATTGGCCAATGATGGCTCCAACTTCAATAGCTAACTCAAGCTTAACATCGTGTTGAAGTTTGAAAAACTATCTCATATTTTGGATGGTGAAATTCCAAGATTAAATGAGAAGACAACCAATGTTGAGAAAGAGGCTGCAGCAAAATGGGAAGACCAAGAGAACCAAGTTCACAGTCTAATGTTAGCCTTCATGGCTGACTCGCTTCAAGCGAAATACTTGGACTCAAAACCCAAGAAGACCACGGAAGCTCTCACGAAGATGTTTATGGATAGTGCTCGAACGGAGCGCTATAAGACCATCATATCACTCACAACGTACCACATGGCGGATGAAATATTTGTATCCATGCATTTTCTCACGATGCAAGGATATCTTGAGAAGTAAGAAAAGCTTCCTTCCCCGATGTCCAATGACATTGCGGAATATTTGATTCTTGGCTCTCTAGCCCTATTCTATAAGGATTTCGTCATGCATTACCATGTGCGTGAGAAGGGGTGAATCTTGAGGAGCTTTATAACGCTCTCAAAAACAACTAAAATTGCTATGGGTAAATGTAGGGACAAGAATGTCCTAGCTATCCATAGTGGAAGTAGAAAGATCGCCAAAAGTAAAGCAAAAGGTAAATTCTCCAAAAAGATGTCAATTAAGAACAATGGAGTATAGGAGGTGCTCATGTGAGTGCCTAAAGGAGGAATTCTTCAAAATATCCAACTCCCAACACGGAATGTTTTCACTGCGGTGAAAAAGGACACATCCGTCCTAATTGCCTCAAATACAAGGAAGACCTTGACAATGGTGTGATTGAGCGTAAGTGCCTTAAAAAGGCCAAATGTATATTTGTTATTGAAATAAATTTAGCCACCTCTTTTCATGATTGGGTACTCAATACCGGATCTTGTGCTCACATAGTTTCTAATGTGCAGCAACTAAAGGATAGGAAGGACCTTGCAAGAGGAGAGATGATTTTGAAGGTCGGAAATGGTGCAAGTGTTGTTGCGGTTGCACAAGGCTCTATGGTTTAATTTTAAGTTTAAAGAATGTCTATTATGGACTTTCGATTAGTAAGAATATTATATCTGTATCATGTTTAGATATGGATAGCTTTATAATAAATATTTCAAATTTTTGCATGTCTTTATCAAAGAATGTAATTTTCTATTCAAATGCTTTTATAAGAAATGGACTCTATTTGCTTGAATTGAATAATAGACAAATTTTAAACATCAATAACATAAGACGTAAGACAACTCAAGTGAATGATACAATCTTATGGCACAATCGCCTTGGTCACATCAATGAAAAACACATCAAGAAATTGCAAGAAGCTAACCTTGTTGGTCCTATTGATTTTAAATCATTAAAGACATGCGAACATTGCCTTATGGGCCAAATGACCATGAGAACTTTCAAAAAGAAAAGTCCGAGAGCAAGTGACTTGCTAAATTTGATACATTTCGATGTATGTGGTCCAACGAGTAAAAGTGCAAGAGATGGTTATAGGTACTTGATTATGTTCATAGATGATTATAGTTGTTACGGTTATGTTTATCTAATGAGAAACAAAAGTGAATCCTTTGACAAGTTCAAGGAATTCAAGAATGAAGTAGAGAACCAACTCAATAAGAAGATCAAATCTCTAAGAACCGATCGTGGAGGTGAGTACTTAACTGCAGAATTCGACTCCTTTCTAAAGGAATGTGGTATGATACCACAACTCAGTCCACCAAGAACACCTCAGTGGAATGGGGTGTCCGAAAGGAGAAATAGGACATTACTCGACATGTTTCGATCGATGATGAGTCAAGCTGAATTACCACTTTATTTTTGGAGGTATGCACTGCAAGGTGCGGCTTACACACTGAATAATGTTCTACCCAAATCTGTAGAGAAAATGTCATATGAGCTTTGGAGTGGTAAAATACCCAAGCTCAAATTTCTCAAGATTTAGGGTTGTGAGGCCTACGTCAAAAATTTGATGCCGACCAATCTTCATCCAAAAGCGGATAAATACTTCTTATAGGTTATCCCCGTCAGACAAGATGGATATTACTTTTAGCATAAAACCTCCAATTGAGTGATTGTCGAGAGGGATGTTGTATTCCTAGAGAATGAATTTCTCGAAAGAATAAGAAGTAGTGGGAGTAGAGTTGTGCTTGAGGAAACTCAAGATACTCTACAAGGTCATGATTTGAATGATAACATTCAAGATCATGAAGGCCCAACTGAGGTTCCTTTGGTTAGTGGGAGTACGAGAAAGCAGACCTCACAAGCAATTGTGAGTGAAACTTAATCATCCCCTCCTAGTGTTCGTTCAAGAATTGAACATGAACCAATTCCGCAAGAAATTGTGGAAGAAGTTCAAGAAGAACACAAGAAACCAATAGAACTTAGAAGGTCAATGAGGGAGTGAAAGAAGCCTGATATGTATTTGGGACTTCATGAGATCATGATACTTGATACCGATGATCCCTCGACCTTTCAAGAAGCAATGGAAGGGAAAGACTCCAAATTATGGTTTAGTGCCATGGAATCCGAAATACAATCCATGTATGACAATCAAGTATGGGACTTGGTTGACCCTCCTCAAGGAAAGAAAGTCGTTAAAAATAAATGGGTTTTTAAGATGAAGATGGATATGGATGAGAACTTGACAACCTACAAAACGAGGCTTGTAGCGAAATATTTCACTCAAATTCAAGGAATTGATTATGATGAAATTTTTTCATCGGTTGCCATGTTCAAATCTATTCAGATTATGCTCACTATTGCGGCATTTCATGATTATGAAATAGGGCAAATAGATGTCAAAACAACGTTTCTTAAAGGGAACTTGGAGGAGGATGTGTACATGGTACAACCTCAAAGTTTTGAAGATCCAAAGAATAACGAGAAAATATGCAAGCTTAAATATCCATCTATGGATTGAAAGCATGCATGGAGGAGTTGGAACAAACGCTTTGACGAAGAACTCAAAAGGTTTGGCTTCGTCCAAAGTAAGGAAAAATCTTGCATATACAAGAAGGTCAGTGGCAGTCACGTAGTGTTTCTAATTTTATATGTCAACGACATACTTCTCATGGAAATCAAATCCCTTTGTTAGAGAAAAGGAGAAGTTCATCGAAATCTGCATTTTCGATGAAAGACATGGGTGAGCCTCAATACATCTTGGGAATCAAGATATATAGGGATAGACCCCGTAGACCCATTGGCTTAAGTCAACGTACGTACAATGACAAGGTCTTGGAGAGGTTCAGTATGATCAATTCCAAAAAGGGCAATGTGCCAATGAGTTTGGGTATGCAACTCAAGAAGTCTCAACATACAATATCACGTAAGGACTTAGAGTACATGAAAGATATTCCTTATGCTTCAGCAATAGGATCGATCATGTATGCAATGACTTGCACAAGACCCGATGTCTCGTATGTTTTAAGCATGACAAGTCGACACCAATCCAACGCAGATCCTGATCATTGGACTGTGGTCAAGAATATTCTGAGGTACCTTAACCATACCAAAGAGAAGTTTCTTGTTTATGGAGGAAAAATGGTGTAAGACATGTTATCCTGCTTTATTAATAATAAGTCCACTCTCCTCATTTATGCATTATTTAGTTCTTATCTTACCTAATTGTGTTTATGGTATGTTTGTATGCTTGATTCGGGTTTAGTTTCCTGTCGGTCGATCGAGTGCGACTCACCGGGTGAGTGTGCATTTTAAGCTCAATCGGTTCGACATGGATGCGAGTGGGTGGAGTAGTTTGTGTGCTGGGCTGAGCCCAGGTGAGGTGGCGTGGAGTTAGGGTGTGCATTAGGGTGTTTGAATGCAAATTAGAGCATGCATTTGTTTTGGTGCTGGTTTTGGCTAGTTTTCATGAGGCTTGAATGGGAATTATGACTTGGGAATTGAAGAGTTTTTACAAGAAAACAAAAGGCCTCCCTTAAGTTGACCCTTGCACAACCATTCCTCTTCCTCACGTGTCCACCTCTTCCACTCCTCAAGCACGTGGTCAGGCCACTCAGGTGGTGCTCTGGCGAATTTCAAATCCGACGAGGCTAGAAGCAACATCTAGTGCAACTTTTGGTGCGACTAGAAGAGTGGTGGGCAGAATCTCCAGCTAGCTCAGTCATTATTTTTGGAGATCAGATATGCTCCTAACCTTTGAATAGTTTTATGAGAGGGGGTGTTGGCTTGAGGGCTGGCCAGCACCATGTTGGTGGTTGGTGCAATCGGTTTCACCATCAACCGAGTTCCCTCTAACGTGTGCATGGTGTGTGTGCGAAATGGGGTTGGTTGTGGGGCAGCCAGATGCACCGGAGCTCTGGTGAGGTCCGACCAGGGGTGAAGAGGTTTCCTTATGAGCTGAGTTAGGAGTGGTCACGGGTCTGGTTGGGTGTGGTTGGTGCACACAAGCTTCGACTAGGGTTTATCTTCAACCTTTTTGACTCCTTGTCTTGGGCGGCTGGCTGGTGCAGCCCTCCCAGATGGTGGCTGGGGTCGGGAGGGGATGGGGATGGACCCTAGGGAGGCTAAGTCTGAGAGGGGTCTGGATTGGCTTGCTTGGTCTGAGCAGGGTGGGCTAGGGTGGGCTAACCATGCAGTTAGTGCACCATGCATGCCATCTTGCTCGGTGGCTGGACTGAGCTGCTTAGACGGATCTCTACTGGCCTTCTCCCACCTCAGGCCATCCTGGAAGGGTTATCTAAGCATGTGGATTAGACGGGTCAGGGATTCATATGCATATCTATGAGTCTTGTATTTTTTGTGATTTAATTGATGTCGTCGGTTGTATGATGTGTGTCGGTTGCTATGGTTTGTTGTTTGAATCATTTCTGGTCTAACAGTAAAAATGATTTATTCATGATCTGATTTCGGTTATATTCTCCGGTACTATTGATGTGCATGCACTCAGGAACTAAATTGGACTCCTTCTTGTTATATGTTATTCATATTATATCTTAATGCAACATATGCTTTCGAATGTACGCATAGATAATAATATTGGATAGATTGAGTATTCTGATATTATGTGCATGTTTCACCATGTTGTATTACTAATATATAAACTATTTTATGCTCATGTATGCTCTGATCATGCTCTGAAATTCTAGTTCCTATCACATATATGCTCTGAAATTGATGTTGCATGTTAGCGATTGTTTGTGTGTTGGATTATGACATCTCTAACTGTTGTGCATGAATCTACTACCCCTTCATGTCTATATCTTGCTGAAGTGAAGTGTTATGATATGGTATGTATGACCCTTAGGATATCATACCCTATAACATCATTATCATGACCCGTAGACGACTCGATTAGTTGCTAGACGGTTTTACTGATTTGGTTAGGATTGGTTGTTGTTGTGGATGTGAATTGATCCCCGATTAGGGATTTTGTTTCTGATCGTTGTTTGGGGCTATGAGGAGGGTATTCTTATATCCTTCCATGAGCTCGTTCTGGACTCTATAACTACATTTGACTTTAGATGCTTAAGTAGCTTGCATTGTATTTAATCTAATAAATAATTCTGTGCACATTCTATTTTATGGGCCGACGGGCCACGAGTGGGTCCTCTAGCTTCAGAGGTCATTCGCATAAGACCTCTATGTGGAGGCCAGTTGTAAGATAAGTCCTGGGAAGGTACCCTGCAATTTTGTCTCAGGTTAGATGTTCCCAAGTTCGTGATGGCACTATGTAGGTTTATTTCCGCGATTTGGGGCGTCTATCCGGCGTACCGCTTTGTGCCAAGTGGTGGGTCACTGTCGAGTGGCCCGTTTCTATTTCTGACCAGTGTGGCTGGTGTTTTGTTTCTGACCAACATTGCTGGTGTTCTGTTTCCTTTTAGAGGAATTTGCTCGGATGCGCCCGACTGGTGTGGCTGTTGGAGTTGTAGCCTTCTGATGCATTGTGTTTTTCTGTTCTATTTCTTATGCTTTTGTCTTAGTAAGACTACATGCATTCTTCTGTAAAACTCTGATTGGACTGGGGACATACTGGGTTTTCTTAATTGAAAACTCACGCATATGTTAATGCGGTGTTTGCAGGTACTTAGGTTCCCATAGGGCAAACTGGACGAGTATCGAAGATTCTATACACGACAAACATGTCGACCAGAGTCTTCAGTTATCTTTTTTTCCCACTTTGTTGATGTATTTCCTTTTTGAAACTCGAGTTTTGTAATGAATTTTTCATATATGGATATTCAATTATTTTAGTTGTTTTTATATGCCAGTTATCCATGCATGTCTTTTCTATTTTGTCGAGTAGCATGTTGTCTGTCTTTTGTAACTCATTCGGTCGTCGCGGAGGTCTCTAATCGCGACACTAGTGTTTCTTCCCGGTGTGCGTACCCACAAGATTAGGAGAATTACAAAGGGAACTAGTAGTTGAGGGCTACTCGGATGCGAGCTCCATGAGTGATCTAGATGATGGAAGGTCACAATCGGGATATATCTTTACTCTGAATAGTGGAGCCGTGAGTTGGTGTAGTTGGAAGCAGACCACTATGACCGACTCAATCACTGCATCAGAGGTGATGGTTGTCGTTGAAGCGAGCAAGGAAGGAGTGTGAATCAAGAAGTTCCATGAAGAGCTTGGAGTAGTCCCTTCGAGCGAAGGACCGATAGAGCTATTTTGCAATAATAGTGCGCCTATATCGCAAATTAAGTATCCTAAATCACATCACAAGGTGAAGTACATGAATCGCAAGTACTTTGTCACCTGTGATTTTATCGACAAAGACAAATAAATTATTATGGGTGGACACAAACAACAACACAGTTGATCCATTCACCAAACCCCTATCCCAAGCAAAAAGCGAAATTCATTTCGAGTCCACGGGTTTGAAGAACCATGTACAGTGGCTTGATGAGGGATATGAAAGGGTTACCCTAGTTATTATAGTTTTATATATTGAGAATGTATGTGAAAGAAAAACTTTGATAACAAGTGCGAGATTGAAAGGAATGTGTTCTAAAAGTTTTACTTTTAAATGTCTTTTATTATGAATTGAATGTAATCAATATTTTGTTCCTTGATTAAATGTATTCGTCTTTTAGAAATTTTAAGGAAGAAGTTCTTGGTCCTTAACAGTAGAGCTCTAAAAGATAATGATTTACATAAATCAAAACTAATTAAGAATCATGGTAATTAACATGAGACATTGATTACTGAGACAAAAGAAATATTGTAAGTCTACAAATATTTAACAACATGAGTATATGAAATAGAAAATGTTTCTTTCATATATTGAATTGACCAAACTAATGAAATATTATGAAATTGTGTTTGTATCATTACTGTTCCATTGTGTCTTTGAATCCTAAGATATGAGACTTATATCTTTTCACATAATGAGTGTATGATTTGATTGTTATCAAAAGCTATCAATGAGTATAGTGATAAATGTATTAATTGGTTATACATGACTTGTACTGGAAAAGTTGATATGTCAAAATATTATCATTGCCCATCTTGACTTGAGTGATGATATTGTTAGGCCCCTTAATAAAGCAAAATTATAATGTGCACAATGTAACTTGTGTATAGTTACATATTTATAATTTACTTGAGAGATCAAGAAACGAATATATATTACAAAGATGACACAATTCTACTTTGTATAATATTCTCAATATCATGAGGCAAGAAATAGACACAAGTGATATTAAATATCACTAAATGGATTGTGTTTGGTTCGAGTGAGCAAAACATCTTTGTTATTTGGGTAACTATAATGTGTAGCTAGATTCCGCTTATAGTTTATGATATAATATGTTTTATATTATTGTCAATATAACTTAGATCATTCTATAGGTCACATCACAGAACTGGGAAACAAGAAATTTTATTTTACATTTTATATGAAGTATTGTGATACATGTGGTAAATATATTAAAATCAAATGTGTCGTGATTACAACATGGTTAGAATAATTAATAAATTTATATGAGATGTAAATATATTATGTGGTATAATGTTTGACATTATATATGATAATATGTTACATAGTATAATGTGATCCTAAACATTATAAAATATAAATTTGCTAAAACCCCAAATATCAGATTTTGTTGGATTTTAATCCAAAATTTGATAAAAGTAAAAACAATGCAAAACGGTCGAACGTTTTTCTTGGATTGGTCAACCGACTTTAATAGTGGCTTTTAAATTCGGAAATGGTCGACCAGTTGGACATGTGGTTCAACCGAAAATAACAGGAACTTCTATTGTTGAACGATCGGCCGGTGAGGGTCGTGATTCAACCAAAATTATCAGGAGCTTTCTTGGTAGGAATTTGGTCGATCGACTAGGAACACAGTTAGACCGCTGGTATAGATTTTTGATCGATTGGTCGACCAATTTGAAATTTTGGTCTGTGGGATCGTTATGGCTTGGATTATCTAATCAAATTAAGATTAATTACCTACTTGCTTAAACAAACAAAGATGCACAGCGGAATTTAAAAACATACAAGCAAGTAAGGGAAGGAAATATGCAAACCACAAGAACTCGAGGAGATTTTTATAGAGGTTCGACACCCACACCCGGAACCTAGTCCTCTCTTGCAATCTCCGCTCGAATCACCGAGCTCCGCTTTTGACTTCACTATCCACTCCCTGTTTCGTGCTGGGAGAGAACGCCTTTACAATCTTCAAGCTCGCGAACAACCCTAGCCGAGCTTGGATCCTCCTCTCACAATATGAGAGGGTCATTTCGGGCTCTCAGCGAAGTGTATACTCTTTGTGTCTTGGGCTTTCACCAAGACCCTTACTTTTTTGACAACAAATGAGTGGGACAAACACTCTCTAACTTGAGCACACTTTGAGTAGGTTTTAGAAATGATCAAAGGTGTGGATTTTTAAGGCTTAGAGTGTAGTGTAGGAGCTTTTGGGATTGGGAGACTTCTCTCTAATGTATGGGACAGTTATGTGTAGGAGATTTACCTAAACAAGGTGTTCAATCCTCTATTTACAAGCTCCTAATGTGTTATAGCCATTGGGGATAAGTGTGGTAAGAGGTTGTGCAAGAACCACAAAACAAAAAACTATAGCACACTTTTTAGGGCACGTTCGGTCGATCGACCTGCTCAAACGGTCGACCGGAAGGCTGTCCAGAAATGGGTCCAGCACAATCCAGAAATGAAATGGTCGACCGAGCAGGGGACGGTCGAACGAAAACAGACTATAACATAAGTTCACTTAAGTTAACGGTCGAACAACAAGGTTTGGGCGGTTGACCAAAAAACGACAGGAACTCTGGGGTTCAAGAAAAAGTCTTGGAACGGTCGATTGAGGTCTAGGTAACGATCGACAAGAGGCCAAAGTATTTTGGGGTTTTGAAAGGTTTATACAAATACGATCGTTGGTATAATACGGCAAGTCTAACGGTCAAATGACACGTGTAAACGGTCGAACAACATGCACGCAACGGTTGACCGGTTTGACACTATTGGCTAACAGATTTAACTGATCCAATCGGTCGAACTGAGAACTCGTTCGATCAACCGATTTAGATAAGATAGTTCAGGTTTGGGTTTTAGTGTTTTTCGGTCTAAGTTTGGGTGACATATTGAAGTCCAAATGTTATGATATTTTGTGTATGACTTCTCTAAGGAACCTAGTATCTATGAGATTGGTTATTTACCCTTGTATGCTCAAGATTACATAGATTCCTAAGACTCAAAAGAAATATAAAATACATGTCTTCAATGATCTTGATTAAATGTCTTGACTTGAATTCATTTCTTCCTTGAGTCTTGATCACCTGTAGAAGTTAGCACAAGGCAATATATATGCTATGCAATATGTGTGCTACTCTACATTGGTTATAATCAAGATTAGGTTGATTAAATCATCAAAACATAGATTACGGCCAAAAAGCCAACACGGTCAACCATATTGCACAGTTTTGCTTGAATTAATAAGAGAGTTTCTTTGATCATGGATGGAATTGTTCCAATTCGGTCAGAAGAGGTTTAGCGATGATTACATGTCGAAATATGATTGGATTAGATAAGCTATTTACAAGGGATCATGTGTAAGTGGGTTGTACATGAATAGGTTTTGAGGAAGTCCTATAAATAGGACCATCCTCTCCTCATTATTGATATACATGTGAATGCAAAATTCTCCTCTCCATATTTCTCCACCAAATCCATCCAAAAATTATCTTAATAGTTAAGTGTTTGAGAGATTAAATTCTCAGTAGCAAAAAAGGTAATTAGTTAGATTCTAGTATCGAATTAGAGATTGATTAACTAGCTCTTTTATCTCTAAATCTACTTTAGAGTTTGGTGAACACTTGGAGGAATTCTGAGGCGATTAAGTGCAACACAACTCCGGATCTTCGAAAAGGTTTTAAAGAACATTTTTGTATGATTTTCTTCTATATAATTTAACATTAATGTAGGATACATATATTAAAATATATAGTTTATGTTTTGTACATGAAAATTATTGAAAATATAGAAATCAATCCTAAATGCTTGTTAAATTTTAAAAAAATATACACAAGTATAGGGCCCGAAATCCTACAGAAATATGATTGATTTTGAGGAGCAAAAGTAAGGGATCATGTGTAAGTGGGTTACACATGATGTGGGATGGAGGAGCCATATAAATAGGTCCCTCATCTCCTCTTTGTTAGCGCATAGGAATGCAAAATTCTCCTCTCCATATTTCTCCACCAAATCCATCCGAAAATTCTCTTGTTAGTTGAGTGTTTGAGAGATTAAATTCTCAGGAGCATTAAAAGGGTAATTAGCTAGTTATTTAGAGATTAATTGGCTAGCTCTGATCTCTCTAATCTTGTTTATAGTTTGGTGAACACTTGGAGGAATTCCGAGGCAATCCGACGTGCAACACATCTCCTTATTGGTAAAAGGGATTCGATAATCCCTTAGGTATGATCCTTTTTATGTATTTCAATATTAAATAGTTATTTGCATATATTAAAATACAATAAGGAATTTTGTGCATATAAAATTGTTGAAAAATATGAAAATTAATCCTAAATGCTTGTTTTTAATATAAAAATATGCACAATTATATGGCACAAAATCCTACACCCCGCGCACAAACACAGGTTCCCCCCCCCCCCCCCCCCCCTTAAGCGTTCGTTCCCTGTCTTCCCAGGAGACAAACTGGAAAATGAGTACCTCCTTTGGCCTTCAGAATATTTCCAACTCCCTGGCAAGCCTCCACACCTTAGTTAGGTGCTTCTGAAGAGTGGGAAGATAGGGCTTAAGGCCAATGAAGTAACCTATCAGCACGCAATCCCACACCTTAAGGGCTTCATCGACATCCCTCTTGGAGAACACTGCAATCTTAATTCCATTGAACTCAGCCGACAACGTGTATGTAAGCTTCATGTTCGATTCTGGTTCTGTTGCCGGACTTCTGAATAGATCCACCCAACTCCACGGTCCGGCCACATCTTTCTTCGCATTTTCGACATTTCAAGGCTCTGTCTCGTCTGGCACAGGACTTTGACCGTGGTTAGTAGTCGGCGGCACGTCCCCGCGGTGGTCACTGGTCAGCACCGACGATTGTTTTCCATGGAATCCGGCGGCAAGCCCGCCAGCGTCCATGCTAGCCACCTATTCCGAATTCTAGAGCCCCGACGGTGGTTTACACTATTATTTTGGTTGTTGTACTGTAAGAAGTACAGGTTTGAATTCTCTCTTTTCTTCTTATGATTTTCTTCTCTTCTTGTATACTTTATTTTGTAATCTATAACTAAATCATCTCTTAGGAGGAGTTAAGAATTAGGGTTTCCATAATGTTGATATTTTGATTTGTTATTACTTTGCTAATTCACTCGAAAGTGGTAAATGATTTTAATTATTTGATAGGTTAATATTACTTTTCGGTTTCTTAATCTTTGCTTAGAAATATATCATTGCTTATTGATTGACATCATATCATGCATATAATTGTGTCTTATATCTTTTATTCTTAACTTAAGAAATACTATGTAATGAGTTTTATGTTTAAGTTTCAGGAATAAAACAATTGAGAAGAAAAGACACAAAAAGGACCTAAAAGCAAGAAAAAAATTGAATTGCAAGACTTATGGATTGAGATGCAAGAGAGAAGGACCCGAATGAAAACCAAAGTGACCAATGAGCAAATCAAGAAGCTCCACACCATCATAAGGAGTATTTTGGCAATTATATTTGGGCCTAAGCATCAACAACCAAATCAGGTTCACCAAACATCAAGAAATCAAGCCAGAAAAGATCCATTTAAATACATACGCGATCCAACCAATCCAAACTGCCAATTGGTGGTCCAAATGACTCCAAATGGTTCATGGTTTAGTCCGGAGTTCGATTATGTTGTTTTAGGTCCATTTATAGTACGTGTTTAGTCCCATATAAGGGGATTGTCCCCAGTTACCTTTTTCTATGAGTATAAATAGAACTCTTCCTCCTCTTTTGTATTTGGTCATTGCTTGGTGGCATTCTCTCTACTTAGAGTAAGCCTTGGAGCAAAACTCAAGTGATGAAAAATGCTACTTGTAATGTGAGTCATGTAAATAAAATAGTTTTTCTTAGTTTGTTTTAATGTTGTCTCTCTTTTAATTCTTGCATGCGTAGTTTAATTTCACTTTATCTTTTCTTAATGAGTAGTGAGTAGTTTCATCCCCTTTGGGGGTGGAGATGATGTACATATATGTTGTGAAGTTTGGATGTTTAATGAATTTTTGATTGTGTAAACTTGCATGCTAATATGTTCATCGGGGATGTTTTAATCATCTACATGTTGGGGGATTTTTGATGGGTTTTGTCATAAGATTTAGACACTTCTCATGCTTAGTTTCCTCATGTTTATTGACTGAAATTTCCTATTGAATATATTACATGTTAGTTATGTGTTTGTATTTATAGGATTGTGTGGGTCTATGGGTCCACAAACTAATCACGATTAAGCCCTAATTAACTACTCGGTCGATAGATCAAAGATGTGCAGCGGAAATAAAAAACAAATCAAACACGAGTAGGAAAGTAATGCAAACCACAAGAAGACACGTCGGTTTTATAGAGGTTCGGCCGCGCCTACGTCCTCTCTTACAAGCACCTCTCGAATCTCCGTTCGAGCCCCTCTTGCGTCTTCACTATGCCTCCCCGTTCCGGGCTGGGAGCAACGCCTTTTACAAGTCTTCAAACTCGCGAACAACCCTCGCCAAGCTTGGCACCACCTCTCACAAACCGAGAGAATCACTTCGGGCTTTCACCGAAGTCCTTGCTTCTTTGTCTTGGGCTTTCACCAAGACCCTTGCTCATTTTACAACAGTGGTAACTTGAGTGGAACTCACTCTCTAATTGAGCACAACAATTGCTAGATGATTGTATGATGAATGATGTGGAAATTAGGCTTTGGATGGCTAATTTGGAGCTTGGAGGTTGTGGAAAATCTCACTATAGGTTTGACACTTTGGAGTTGTGAAATCTTGTGGAAAACTAAGTGTGAACCTCTATTTATAAGCTCCTAAATATTTCTACCCGTTTGGACAAGATTTGATTGGGGTTTGTGCAAAGCACACAAAACAGAAAATCGGATTCAGAAATCTGTCCAGAAACGGTCGACCGAAAGGTGTATCGGTCGACCGAACCCTTGAGTAAGTTAATGGATCGGTTGACCGAACATAGGTATTGGTCGACCTAACACTTAAGTTCTATAAGTCACCGGTCGACCGAACTACAAGGTTCGGTAGAGGGAAAACGGTTTTGAACTAAACTTGAGTCGACCGATAGCAGGTAGATTTTCCCTAAAGGAACGGTCGACCAAACAAGGTATTTTGTTCGACCGGTTCAAAAGTATTTGGGGGTGTATTAAGAGAAAAATGTTTATACGACCGTTGTATAATACGACAAATATAACGGTCATATTTTTACCAGAAATGGCAAACGAAACGGTCGACCGAAGGTCTACCGGTCGACCGAACAGGTCTGGGTAAACGGTTAACAGAAGTGTGATCAGTTGAACTGATTGGTCTGGTATAACAAATATTGTGTATAACCGGTCGACCGAAAGGTGAACGGTCGACCGAACTCAGGCAGACTGGCGACCAATGTTTTAGGTGTTTAGGTGATCCAATGGAGTCCAAAAGATATGATATTTTGTGTGTGACTCCTACAAGGAACCTAGTGTGTGAATGCATGCATATTAGCTTAAGTTATGCTCAATTCACATAAGTTCCTAATACTCAAAGAAAGGTAAAATTACATGTCTTCAATCCTAGCTTGATTTACATGTCTTGACTTGATTTTTCTTCTTTCTTGAGTCTTGATCACCTGTAGATGTTAGCACAATACAACATGTATACCATTATACTACATGTGCTAATCTACATGTCCTAATTAAGGTTAGGTTGAATTACATCATCAAAATACGGATTAAGGCCAAAAAACCAACAATCTCCCCCTTTTTGAGGATGGTAACCTATATCTTAAACCAACCTAATACTTGAATTTTGTACATGTAAACTATGCATATAAATGCTTCCCCTTTGAATGTGCATAGTTTTTGTTCAATATTAACTAATTTTCAAGTAACTCCCCTTTAATTATCTCTCCCCCTTTGACATCCATCAAAAACAAAAATAATTATGACTTTATGCATAGAATTTGGATGTCTTGTAATGAAGTTGCTCCCCCTAACTTTTACACTTCATTACTCTAATAAAAGATTTAACATTTAAAGCTCCCCCTATCAATAAGGCTACATGGAAACTATGAGTATGATTCAAGTTAAGTTCATTTAAGTTTCAACTTAAGCCTTATTCTAACATCCATTCAAAATATGACATTTATAATCAATGGATGTGATAAATGATTTGCAATGAATTAAACTTCTAAAGATATGACAATTAAGCATAAAGAAGAGGAGAAGGAAGAGAAGAATAAAGAAGAGGAGAAGGAACAAGAGAGCAAGGCAAGGAAGCCAAACTAGGGTGTGAAAAGACAACGTTTGACGGCCATCGTGGAGCACCAGATGAAGGAAGATGAAGAGCGGGGCAAGAAGAAGAAGGTGGAAGAAGAGCAAAAGAGAAAAGACAGAGCGACTCAAAGGAGCCTAAAGAAAAAAGGGAAAAAAGAGAGGACAATTTTAGGTTGGTTGTCCACTTAGGAGGGACAAGGCCTAATGTTGACATGGTTGCATTTGGAACATTGTCAGCTAATGAGGTCAACATGATATTGAACTTGACCGCAGCCAACAAGGACAATAGAGAGGTGATCTAGAGAGGCGATATGTGTAGTTTAACACGCACCGACCTGAAGGAACTTATAACGCCTGGGATGGATAAGACCGACCAATTTATCGAAGCTATGCTTTCGGTTCTCGAAGAAAGACGCCCACCACAAAAAGTTATATGCATATCAACATTCGAGTTAGGGCGAATTGTGGGTGGCCAAGGCAGAGCAATTGATGATTTTATCCTCCCTAAAATAAAAGGTGTGTCTCCAATAAAGTCTATAATCGCACAACCATGTTGGTCTGTATAGAATATGAATGTATGTCTGTTACGTCATTCTAACCAGTTGAACTTTTCCATTTGAAGGTGTGGCTTTGTAAGAAATTTAGATTGGGGGAGCCCAGAACTGGAGCATTTCCACGAATGAAAAGTTGAACGGAAATGTTTGGGAAACGTTTAACCCTGAGGAAATGGGAGGAACGTGGAGTTACCTTACCTCAGATTTACAATGGCAGGTTCGACCTGATGGGGGCTCCATCACTGAGTGAAAAGGAGTTGGAACTTATTAGTTCTGTTCAAACTCCTGTTCGAAAGGGCTCAGCTTCAACATGCAGTTTGCCAAAGCTCCAACTGACAGACTATAACATTTCATGTGACCCGCTGCTCCAAGAGTTGGAGCTGAGTGATGTGAAGAAGAAATGGCTGCAAGCCGAAGCTGCCCTTAAGAAGGCGACAAAGAGGTTAACGACCTGAAGGAAGAACTGAGGATGTCCCAGGAGGAGTGTGGGAGGCTGAGGGAAGAAATTGTATATCTTCGAAGGACAGGGACATGTGAAAATACAGGTGGGGAGAAAGACGAAGATCAAAGAGGAGGAGAAGGAAGAAGAAAGGAAGAGGGAAGAGTAGAAGAAAGAAGAGAGGAGGAGACATGACAAGGAAGAAGAAGAGAGGAAGAGGGAGGAGGAGAAGGAAGAAGAGAGAAAGAGAGAGGTGGAGAAGGAGGAAGAGAGAAAGAGAGAGGAGGAGAGGAAGAAGGAAAAAGAGGAGAAGGAAGAAGAGAGAAAGAGAGTGGAGAAGGAGGAAGAGAAGAAGAGGGAGGAGGAGGAGAAGGAGAGGAAGAAGGAAGAAGGAAGAAGAGAGAAAGAGAGTGGAGAAGGAAGAAAAGAAGAAAAGGGAGGAGGAGAAGAAAAGGGAGGAGGAGAGGAAGAAGGAAGAAGAGAAAAAGAGAGTGGATAAGGAGGAAGAGAAGAAGAGGGAGGAGGAGGAGAAGAGGGAAGAAGAGGAGAAGGAAGAAGAGGGAAAGAGAGTGGAGAAGGAGGAAGAGAAGAAGAGGGAGGAGGAGGAGAAGGAGAGGAAGAAGGAAGAAGAGAGAAAGAGAGTGGAGAAGGAAGAAGAGAAGAAAAGGGAGGAGGAGAAGAAAAGGGAGGAGGAGAGGAAGAAGGAAGAAGAGGAGAAGGAAGAAGAGAGAAAGAGAGTGGATAAGGAGGAAGAGAAGAAGAGGGAGGAGGAGGAGAAGAGGGAAGAAGAGGAGAAGGAAGAAGAGGGAAAGAGAGTGGAGGAGTAGGAAGAGAAGAAGAGGGAGGAGGGGAGGAAGAAGGAAGAGAAGAATAAAGAAGAGGAAAAGGAACAAGAGAGCAAGGCAAGGAAACCAAACTGGGGCGTGAAAAGGAGGAGGAGGAGGGACAAGATCAATATCATGTTGATCTCATCAGCTGACAACGTTCCCAATGCAGCCATGTCAACATCAGGTCTTGTCCCTCCTAAGTGGACAGCCAACCTGTAATTCTCCTCTCTCTTTTCCCTTTTTTCTTTAGGCTCCTTTGAGCCGCTCTCTCTTTTCTCTTTTGCTCTTCTTCCACCTTCTTCTTCTCCCGCTCTTCATCTTCCTTCATCTGCTGCTCAAAGAGAGTGGATAAGGAGGAAGAGAAGAAGAAGGTGGAAGAAGAGCAAAAGAGAAAAGAGAGAGCGGCTCAAAGGAGCCTAAAGAAAAAAGGGAAAAAAAGAGAGGAGAATTACAGGTTGGCTGTCCACTTAGGAGGGACAAGACCTGATGTTGACATGGCTGCATTGGGAACGTTGTTAGCTGTTGAGATCAACATGATATTGATCTTGACCACAACCAACAAGGACAATAGAGAGGTGATCTGGAGAGGCGATATGTGTAGTTTAACACGCACCGACCTGAAGGAACTTATAACGCCCGGGATGGATATGACCGACCAAACTATCAAAGCTATGCTTTCGGTTCTCGAAGAAAGACGCCCACCACAAAAAGTTATATGCATATCAACATTCGAGTCAGGGCGAATTGTGGGTGGCCAAGGCAGAGCAATTGATGATTTTATCCTCCCTAAAATAAAAGGTGTGTCTCCAATAAAGACTATAATCACACAACCATGTTGGTCTGCAGGTCATTGGACTCTGGTGGTTGTCCACGGCCCGTCCTAGGAGATCTTGGCGTTCAACAGTATCTCTAGGGAGCTAGAGCGAGGTGAAGATCCAGAGCAGACCGTAGGCGTACATGAATGCGCAGCAGCGGATGTGGCTGAATAGTGGAGGGACCTACTAAAGGTGGACTGACCTTTGAGAATCCTCAGGAAAAATAGCCAACGACAACAACCGAGGAGCAACGATTGCGGAGCCTATATTTTATACTGGATAAGGTGCCTAATGCTAAAACTTGACCAGACAAAGAAGAAGGATCCCAAGAACATCCACGGTATCAGGGGTGAATTGATAGTCATGTTACTTAGGGACAGTCGTTCGTGTGTGCAGATCTGAAGTCCAATTTTTTTAGTGTTAATTTTTTTACATGTACAAATTACAAACTCTCTTTTTTCGTTATTTTTTTAATGTTGTGTTTTTTAAATGTACAAATTACAAACTCTTTCCTTTCATTTTCAACAGATCCACACATTAAACCAAACAGACACACAACTTACACCGAACAGATCCACACCTTAAACCGAACAGTCACACAACTTAAACCGAACAAATGCATACCTTAAACCGAACAGTCACAACTTAATCCGAACAGATCCACACCTTAAACTGAAGAGTCACACACCTTAAACAGAACGGATCCACGCCTTAAACTGAACAGATCCACACCTTAAACCAATCAGTCACACAACTTAATCTGGACAGACAACCAACCTAATCTGGATAGATACACCTTAAACCGAACAGACACACAACTTAACCGAACAGATCCACACCTTAAACCGAACAGACACATAACATAAACCTAACATATCCACACCTTAAACCTAACAGTCACACAACTTAAACCGAACAGATGCACACCTTAAACCGAATAGACACACAACTTAATCCGAACATATCCAGACCTTAAACGGAAGAGTCACACACATTAAACCGAACGAATCCACACCTTAAACCGAACAATCACAACAACTTAATCCGAACAGATCCACACCTTAAACCAAACAGATCCACACCTTAAACCGAACGGTCACACAACCTAAACCGAACAGAGCCACACCTAAAACCGAACAGTCACACAACTTAATCCGAATAGATCCACACCTTAAACGGAAGAGTCACACCTTAAACCGAACGAATCAACACCTTAAACTGAACAATCACAACAACTTAATCCGAACAGATCCACACCTTAAACCGAACAGAGCCACACCTAAAACCGAACAGTCACACACCTTAAACGGAACATATCCACACCTTAAACGGAATAGATCCACAACTAAAACCGAACAGTCAGACAACTTAAACCGAACAGAGCCATACCTAAAACCGAACAGTCACACAACTTAATCCAAACAGATCCACACCTTAAACTAAAGAGTCACACACCTTAAACCAAACATATCCACACCTTAAACCGAACGGACTCAAAACTTAAATCGAACAATCACACAACTTAAACCGAACAAGGACACAACTTAATCCGAACTAACCGTGTATAACAACCATTTACAGATCCAAACAGATCAACAATTAGAAGTTTCTTGGTTTTACAAGAACTGAAAATAACAAGAAATATTAAATTAAGGAGGAAGTTCCTCGTAATACAAACTCATGTCCCAATCAGAGAAATCAAGATCCCCCAGTTTCGGTGCGACTTTGTGTAGCAACGATGTAACCTTCATCTTGAACTTTCTGCTCTCTTGTTGGGCGTGTTTTTTATGGCTTTTTTAATTATCTTCTCAGCTAAAGACACCCGACGTCTAGTCGGCGGACTTCCTATACGTTTGACCTTATCTGGATTAAGAACCGATGTACCCGCAGACTCAGGTTCATCAAGTCGAACCAAGAACTGGGTAGTGTACATATGTGCCTTAAGCAATTCAATAAACTTCACGGCCTGAAGATACATTTCGTGGGAAATGAAGGCTTCCTGTGCGATCCAAACGGCACAACCCATGATGTCGTCGTGACGACGAAGCGCATCCTTCTCCATTACGCCATCGTCTGGGTACATCTTATCTCGATAACTCCTTCGAATATCCTTCCGCCATCGATTAACGATGTAAGAGTCTGGGAGCAATGCAATAGGATTTAAGCGTCCAAGTACAACAAAAACGTGGCAGCATAGAAGGCCAACGTGCTGAAACATTCTACAATCACATGTGAAGTTCATAGATATGTTTTGTACTAGGAAACATTTCGACAGTAGCTGCTCACCAGCCAAAACACGTTCAGATACTTTGTAATGAAATGTGTCATTTGTATTGAACTCCTCCGTTATATCGCAGTATATCATCTTCCCAATTTCTAACTGCACTTTCTTAAAGACCCCTACTGTTACACCATTAAGGCTGTTATGGCCTTGTGACGCCAATGGTCCCCTGGACTTAGCCAAAGGAGGGTTGTTCAGGAGAATCCATTGGGTCACACGGACCCGTGGACACAAGCAGGAGGCTTGGGCACAAACGGGCCGAGCAAGTGAGCTTGCTAGGATCCATGCAGATCTTCTCTCGGATCAGGGACATGCATCCAACAGACGGGCAAATAAGGAAACTACCTGGCTCATTGGTGCAAAGAAGGCAACTATCTGAGGGGACGCGTCAGATAAGGAAGGCTACCTGGCTCATTGGGGGCAAAGAAGGCAAGTATCTGAGGGGACGCGACACATAAGGAAAATTTGCTGGTTCGTTGGTGCAAACAAGGAAACTTTCCTGCCTCACCATGCGTCTTTAGATCTGACTTGATGGAGGCATTGAAGTGGGCACTTGAATGCCTCTTGGAGCAAATAGCTATAGGTCGAGACCTATATATAAGGGCGTTGAGTTGTGGAGTTGTCACAACCGACCCATCTGAGAGAATTGTACGTTTGTATGTTTGTGTAAAGAAATACAAAACGAGGGTTGCTCCATTCTTGAGTGTAATTGAGCGAACACTGAGTTGGGGCTTCTGGAAAAGCTACTCTTAGGGTTTTTGTCCATAGCTAACGAGAGAGTTTTAGTTAGGAGCTGACCGAGGTCTTGAGCTAGAACATAAGCAAAAAGAAACCCCGTCACTGCCTGGTATCAGAGCTGATGGAAACGAGGACGACGAAGCGTCTCATTGCCCTTGAGCCAAGGTTCGAGCATTGGAGGCGTCAAATCTCGAGTGTGACAACCGAATCGAAGCATTGGAGGCAACCGTCCAGGAGCTCATCTCGAGGGCGACCACAGAGGAAAACTAAGGCGAGGTCAAGGAGGAGATGTCTCTGAGGCTTGAGACATTGGTAGATGATATGGCACTGATCAAGCGCGCCTTGTGCGAGCATGGGGACGAGACGGGTGGGAAGCGACTAAAGGTTCCCGAACCCAAAGCTTTCCACGGAGCCAGGAATGCTAAGGAGCTCGAGAACTTCCTTTGGGACTTGGAAGAATACTTCAAGGCGCTTTTGTTGAACGTTTTAATTAAACTGCAAGTGCACGACCGCGATGAAGCAGTGGCAAGTACGAGTCGTCCTCAGGGAGATTAGCAGCCTCTTGTTTATCAGAAATCAAGTGGCAAAATCTGGAAGAGAGTTGATTATGCTACGCTACGCTACACTACAAAGTATGAAGTAAGAAATGCGAAAGAAAGCAACAAACGATTAACTAAAACTAAACTAAGAACGAAAGACGAGTGTTGGAATTCAGAAATGGAAAAACCCCTAAGGGGTGGAGTGAGTGCACACATGCAAAGAGGTGGGTGTTGAACACATTCTTTAAGCACAAATGAATGTGGTGTTATCATGCATATGAAGTGTCTAAATGTTATGGCAAAACCTATCAATCTATTCACCAACCTAGTTGATTAACATTTACATATACAAGTTGTTTATTTCAGAACCTAAACAAGCACGAGAGGTGTCTAATCATTTTGGCAAAACTCATCAACTTATAAATTCTATCCTAAACAAGCAAGCATACATTCATGTTTTATCAACACATTGGAAATAAAACATTCATTCCATTCACTAATGCATGTATGAACATCTACTCCACCCCCCAAAGGGGATGGAACTACTCACTACACATTACACTAATTATTAAACTAAGCAAGGAAAGCATATTGACTAAGCTACTAAAACTAATGAAAAGAAATTAAACAAAGTAAAGCAAGAAATATGAAACAAAGTAAAACAAGCAAAATGAAACTAATAACATAACAAAGAATTTTATTAACAAATGACTCACATTTCAAGTAGCATCCTCCTACTTTAGTGTGTGCTTCAAGGCCTCGCTTCTAGTAGGAAGAATAGTCACTCAAAATATGGAGTGATGACAATGGAAGGTGAAGAGTTCTATTTATAGCCATGGAAAAAGTCAAACCGGGACAATCCCCCGATGTGGGACTAAACAGATACTAAAAATAACCTAAACATCCTCTAATACATGTGCTAGAGAAATTTTAGCGGATTTGGGCCAAAATGGACCGCCCATTAGCGGTCTTGGACCGCCAATTGGCGGTCTATATGGTTCAGATCCTGCTCATTTTTGTTGTTGGCTTTTCGTGGTATATTTTCTGGTCTTGGATGCATTTAATTGGTTTGTTGGAGCTCCGACCCGAATCGAATTGCTAAAATACTCCCCATGATGGTGTGTAGTAATCTGTTTTGCTCGTAGGTCCTTCTGTCTTACGTTCAGGTCCTTCTCCCTTACATCTCAGTCCCCAGATCTCACAATTCAGTCATTTTTCCAAACTTTTGGGTCCTTTTATGCTTCATCTCTTCAAACCTATTTATTCCTGAAAACTAAACATAAAACTCGTAAAATAGCATTGTTTAGGTGAAAGATAATGGATATAAGATACAAATATAAGCATGAAATGATGTCAATCAAATACCCCCACACCTAACTTTTGCTAGTCCCGAGCAAAACAAAGAAAGAGAAAAGCATACGAAAAACAAGAAATCCTAACTCACTTTCGTAGGAATCACGGTTCCATTTAGCACGTGCAACAAGTCGTTAAACCTCCTTGTCGCCAAGGAGGGGGAGTGTTGTCTCCTGAGGGTTTTCAGCGGATATACCAACAAAATCCGAACAAGATGCATTAATCAATCTAGCTACACGACTCGTTGGACTTATTTTGTCGATCATGGGACGCGGTAATACTACGGGTCGACTCTATATAAATAATCCGTCCACACACCTAGCCTAATGAGTTATTCGTGAGAGTTAGTGAAGGACTTAAGTGAAAGACATGGGCAACCTTAACTTCTGAATGTGATACAATGTGTAAAGTCCATTTTGGTTCTTATTTGACTCTTTTTTTTCTTTTTTTCTTTTTTCCTTCTTTGGAGCAGTTTATTGGTTGGTGTTTGATTCTCCCAGGGTCAGGTTTCGTGCATTGTTGAACGTTTTATTTAAAACCGCAAGTGCACGACCGCGATGAAGCGGTGGCAAGTACGGGTCGTCCTCAGGGAGGTGAGTAGCCTCTTGTTTATCAGAAATCAAGTGGCCAAAATAGGGGGAGAAAGATGTTTTTGCTACTCTACTCTATACTATGCTAAGAAGTAGGAAATGCGAAAGGAAGAACCAAACAATGAAATGACAACTAAGCTAAGAATAAAAGAAGAATGCTGGAATTCAGGAATGGGAAAACCCCTAAGAGGTGGAGTGAGTGCACACATACAAAGAGGTGGGTGTAGAATACATTCTTTAAGCACAAATTAAGGTGGTGTTTATCAAGCATAGGAAGTGCCTAAATGTTATGGCAAAATCTATCAATCTATTCACCAACTTAGTTTATTAACATTTACATATGCAAGTTGTTTATTTCAGAACCTAAACAAGCATGAGAGGTGTCTAATCATTTTGGCAAAACTCATCAAGTTATAAATTCTATCCTAAACAAGCAAGCATACATTCATGTTTTATCAACACATCAAAAATAAAGCATTCATTCCATTCTCTAATGCATGTATGTACATCTACTCCACCCCCCAAAGGGGATGGAACTACTCACTAAACATTACACTAATTATTAAACTAAGCAAAGAAAGCATATTAAAACTAAGCTAGAAATAAAAGACGATTAAACTAAAACATGCACAAACAATAAAAGAAGCATAAACAATGAATGAAACACAAAACTTTATTGATAAAATGACTCACATTTCAAGTAGCATCCTCCTACTTTAGTGTGTGCTTCAAGGCCTCACTTCTAGTAGGAAGAATAGTCACTTAAAATATGGAGTGATTATCAACACATCAAAAATAAAGCATTCATCCCATTCTCTAATGCATGTATGTACATCTACTCCACCCCCCAAAGGGGATGGAACTACTCACTACACATTACACTAATTATTAAACTAAGCAAGGAAAGCATATTAACTAAGCTACTAAAACTAATTAAATGTCTCTAATGTTTGAGTGCTGAAACCCTATGATTACACGCCCCCGAGGGAAACCGGTGTGCATCCTAACGACTCGATAAGACCTAAAGCCAGTAAACAAGATATCCTAATGCATCAAGTTCAAGACAATTTTGGGAGCTTTCTTTTTACTTTGCTTCTCAACGGTTTTGTACATGCTAAACACACGCAAAACCTATAAAAACATTTTCTTTCGCAAACACATGAAGATTTTGAAAGAAATGTGAAAATTTTAAAACACTAGGCAAGCAAAAGAAGACAAGTCACCCAAGGATCATGGCAAGCAGGTATATCAATGTTAAATGAGGCACACTAACATGACCCTAACAATGCACACAAAAGAAAACAAAAATCAAAAGAAAAGACTCGACTATGTACACACGTAAAACACCCCCCACACCTACTTCATGCATTGTCCTCAATGAATGTGAACAAGATACTACGTGGATTTATGCATGAAAAAGGGAAGATCTCACCAACATGAAGCGCAACTGGATATTCATGGTTATGTTGATGGACACAAATCCGAATTCCGTCAAAACCTGTGAGATACTGAAGAATGGAGACAAATACGTGAAGAAATGGGTCCCAAGTACACAAGGGTTGGGGCCCACAACAATCAATGCTCACTCATGGAGTCTTTTATTACTCACTTTTTTTTAACATGATATGTACAGCAACAACGATATTCTCATAATCATTTGGTCAAGGAACATCAAACGAGAACATCAACTCATGAGGACCAGAGACTTGCGTAGATGGGCAAACTTCACCGGTACTCTGAGGTGTCATGAGGGGTGAAAGGTCAAAACCGAAAGCTCGAACCCCTCATGATATTGGTTGAGTGTGGGCAACAAAGAATGAAGTTGCGTTGCCTCACTAGGGTTTAGTTGCTCGTCGAACAAAACCCTCCAACCAATAGGCGAGTGCATCGGAATGAGTTCCTCAAGCTCATTCGATGGATGCAGTAGACCTGCATCACTAAGAATGGGGATTCTCCCCAAGTCATCCAACAAGGACCTCTCACCATCATTTAGATCATTAAGCATAAGATCGATCATAGGTGGGTCCTTGTTGGAGTCAATATGAAGCTCAAATGGCTCAATGGCCATGGGACATGAGGTAGAGACACCTTCTGGTATATGCATATGATGAGGTGTCTCAATCTCACTAGTACTCTCAACTGAATCATGCAACGAACACTCCCTTTGGACATTCATGTTCGAGGCCAGCTCACTCTGTTGCATTGCGAAGACAGGCAATGAGTTTTCGCTGGGCCCACGAACATTCTCAACGGTTTGCATTGGGGTTAGGGGTGTTTGTTGATTTTGTGGTGCTTTCTCCAATTGGCGGATGAGATTTAGATTTAAAGGTTCATCCATGGGTTCTTGTTGCCTACCAGAGTTGAACACATGAAAATCGGCACTCATGTTACCGAATGAGAGCTTCATGAGACCATTTCTACAATTAATCAAGGCATTGGAGGTGGCCAGAAAGTCTACCCAAAATCAAAGGTATTTGAGAGTGGGTGTTCGCAACAGGATTGGTATCGAGGACAACAAAATCGACTGGAAATATAAAATCTTCAACTTTGATAAGCACGTCCTCGATAATCCCCATGGGAATACGAATGGATCTATCCGCCAATTGGAGGGTGATCTTAGTTGGTTTCAATTCTCCGAAGTTCAACTGTTGATAAACAGAGAATGGGAGGAGGTTGACCGCTAATCCTAAATCAAGCAAAACATTGCTCATTCTAGTGTCCCCTGTCGTACACTGAATAGTAGGACACCCAGGGTCCTTGTGTTTTGTGTAGGTGGGATTGGACAAAAGTGAGCTGATATTTGCAGCCAAGAATGCTTTCTTAGGAACATTGGTCTTCCTCTTGGTTGTGCAGAGATCCTTCAACACTTTGGCATATTGAGGTATTTGTTGGATGACATCCAACAAGGGGATGTTAACCTTTACTTGCTTAAACACCTCTAATATCTTGTCCATGTTGTCACTCTGCTTTTTGGTTAACCTACTTGGATAGGGAGTTTTTGGCAGGTAGGTTTTCTGCGGTGCCTGAGAAGAAATCTTTGGTGTATTACCCTCACCCTCACCCTCTTCTTCACCACCATTCCCACTGAGAGGCTGCATAGATGGTGGTTGTTGTGGCAAGTAAATGTGATTGTCAACCTGTTTTCCATTCCTTAAGGTCACAATGGAATTGACATGGTGAATAGGTTCCTCCACATAGTTCACTTGCCTCCCCCGAGGTACCACATTCTCATTTTGCATGTGTTGTTGTTGGTACATACGGGGGTTAGCCTCAGGCTGGCTAGGAAAAGACCATCTCTCTCTTTCATGTACAGACTGAGCCAATTGACCCATCTGAAGCTCTAGAGATTTGATGGTCTGCTGATTTGAAGTGAGAACTTGACTCGTGGTTGACATAAAAAATTTCATTGAGTTTTCAAGTCCACGGATCAAGGTCTCAAGCGAATTGAATCGGGTTTCCATATTGTTGGAATTTGGGAAACCCGATTGATTGGTGGTTGGCGCTTGGGGTTGCTAATAAGATTGTGCATGCATGGGACGTTGGTGTGATTGGTAAGGTGGTCTAGAGGAGTTTGAAGGACCACCCGGGGCATTAGTTTGGTTCCATGAAAAATTGGGGTGGTTCCTCCATCCAGGATTATAAGATGATGAGTATGGGTCATTCCTAGCTCTATCATAGATGGCGTTGACACGCTCCATCTCAGGAGGAATAGACACACACTCGCTTTCTACATGACCTACCATACAACATGAATAACAGGGAACTAGACCAGATGTGGACATTTTAGGTGCACCTTGTTGGTTTTGGAGCTCAATCGAATCCATACGGCGCATTAAGGCCGCCATGCGCGCCTCGGTGGCCGTAGTGGTATCGACAACAAATGCGGCACCCGATCTTGTCGAGTTTGCATTCGCGATCCTCTCTCCTATGCTAGATGATGCAGGTGGTTCCCTCACACTCTCCCATTGCTTGATTTTCTCAGTAATGTCTTCTAGGAAAACCCATGCCTCCCTTTCATCCTTTCCCATGAACTCTCCTTGACACATGGACTCAAGGAGCATTCTTGACGGGATGTGAAGACCCTCATAAACAATCTGACAAAGGTTCCACAACTCGATGCCAAGGTGAGGGCATGAGGATAGTAGCTCGTTGAACCTCTCTAAGTATGCATGAAATGGTTCGGTCTCATGTTGATAGAACGAATTGATTTCGTTCCTCAATTTTTGAGTTCGATGATTTGGGAAGTACTTCTTGAGGAATGCATATTGAAACTCATCCCAAGTCCTAAAGGCATTCGCCTGGTTGCTGTACAACCACTTCTTGGCGTCATCCTTCAGCGCAAAGGGGACAAGCCTAAGAAGGATGGAGTCTGTGCTAAGTTGTTGCAGCTTGAACATAGCACAGACCTCCTCAAATTCCCTGAGAAAGATATAGGGGTCACCTTTCCCAGTGAAGTGAGGGAGCATGGAAATAAACTGAGGCTTAACCTCAAAATGGTTCTCATTAGCCTCTGGTAATACGATGCATGAGGGTAGAGTTGTACGGCTCGGGTAGCATCGATCGCGTAGAGGTATGGGAACGACAACTGGAAACACTGATGGA
This sequence comes from Triglochin maritima, assembly GCA_963682175.1. Classification (NCBI taxonomy): domain Eukaryota; kingdom Viridiplantae; phylum Streptophyta; class Magnoliopsida; order Alismatales; family Juncaginaceae; genus Triglochin; species Triglochin maritima. The sequence goes on from OY821786.1 coordinate 16,408,474, forward strand.
GCAGGTGGGTCCAGCAATTGCTCCTCCTCACGGAAATTAGCAGCCATTGAAACCGAACTGCGTGCGACACGAGAGGAGGAAGGTGTCGAGAAATCGATGACCGAAGCCGGATTGACAACGCTCCTCGTCAAACGACCACTCTCGTCTCGTGTCCACGAAAGCATGCACAAAGGTGCACACACACCAAAAAAAAATTTATAACAAAGAATGTACGTAGAAGAGAAGACGAGGGAACACAGGAGAGAAAGAATGACTCAGGAGAGAAGGGAAGAAGTCCTTATGCTACGGCGGATGGGTACAGGTAGAAGCACACAAGCAAACAAGGCTCAAGCAATCCTAATGTCGCTATAGGTCCTTACAGCTAGACGACGCCTAACTGTGAGGTCACACGGCCTCCACACGCCTCACCTCCCTACGACGAGGACCACAAAGCCCAGCAAGTGAGCCAAGATCCAGAGATCTCGTCTCTCCTACTATCGACAAAGTGGGCAACGCCGATCAGGTCATGACGGTCGGGACCGGATCACTCTCCTAATGCGTCTGGGATCCTTAGGGCCAATGTCTACTTGATTTTAGAATTAGGCTCTTGATTAGTGTGGTTTTTGGGGCGAAGGAAATGGTGATGAAATCCCCCACCTTATCTTTTATGGGACAGCCCCTCCTTAGTAGCGTTTTGGAGTCCTAATCTAGCAATCAACTCTCCAAACAAACGCTCAACTCACACTTGTTTCAATGCACTTCCTACTAACTAATGCATGTTCATACGAAATGCATGAATGAGAGTAGAAGGTGCGTACCTCACGCCAGCTCTCAGCAACAGAAAATAAAGCTAAGATAAAAGACAATCTAAATGCCTAAGTCACATACATGATGCATGACCTAAATAACAAGAATGCCTAATCTTTTGCTTTGAGTTTTAGGGTCCAAGTTGCTTAAAGGAGGTTTGATTATTGATCTGGGGACAAACTATAAGTCAAAACATGTCAAATCAAGTCCCAGATCACTACATCAATTATGTAAACACGCCACAGAAATAAGAGAGTAAAATGAGCTCACCTGACCGCCAATTGGCGGTCTCAGGTGCCCAGAATGCCTCCAAATTTCTCCAGGTGTTCCTCCTGACGACTCCAAGTCTCCTGAAACAAAGAAAAACTACAAAACACAAATTAAATCCACTCGAATCGTCCAAACAAGAGTCTGGACTGACACCTCCCCGACAACGGCGCCAAAAACTTGTTGAACGTTTTAATTAAACCGCAAGTGCACGGCCGCGATGAAGCAGTGACAAGTACGGGTCGTCCTCAGGGAGGTGAGCAACCTCTTGTTTATCAGAAATCAAGTGGCAAAATTGGGAAGAGAGTTGATTATGCTACGCTACGCTACACTACAAAGTATGAAGTAAGAAATGCGAAAGAAAGCAACAAACGATTAACTAAAACTAAACTAAGAATGAAAGACGAGTACTGGAATTCAGAAATGGAAAAACCCCTAAAGGGTGGAGTGAGTGCACACATGCAAAGAGGTGGGTGTTGAACACATTCTTTAAGCACAAATGAATGTGGTGTTATCATGCATATGAAGTGTCTAAATGTTATGGTAAAACCTATCAATCTATTCACCAACCTAGTTGATTAACATTTACATATACAAGTTGTTTATTTCAGAACCAAACAAGCATGAGAGGTGTCTAATCATTTTGGCAAAACTCATCAAGTTATAAATTCTATCCTAAACAAGCAAGCATACATTCATGTTTTATCAACACATTGGAAATAAAGCATTCATTCCATTCTCTAATGCATGTATGAACATCTACTCCACCCCCTAAAGGGGATGGAACTACTCACTACACATTACACTAATTATTAAACTAAGCAAGGAAATCATATTGACTAAGCTACTAAAACTAATGAAAAGAAATTAAACAAAGTAAAGCAAGAAATATGAAACAAAGTAAAACAAGCAAAATGAAACTAATAACATAACAAAGAATTTTTATTAACAAATGACTCATATTTCAAGTAGCATCCTCCTACTTTAGTATGTGCTTAAATGCCTCACTTCTAGTAGGAAGAATAGTCACTCAAAATATGGAGTGATTACAATGGAAGGTGAAGAGTTCTATTTATAGCCATGGAAAAAGGCAAACCGGGACAATCCCCCGATGTGGGACTAAACAGATACTAAAAATAACCTAAACATCCTCTAATACATGTGCTGGAGAAATTTTAGCGGATGTGGGCCAAAATGGACCGCCAATTAGCGGTCTTGGACCGCCAATTGGCGGTCTATATGGTTCAGATCCTGCTCATTGTTGTTGTGGGCTTTTCTTGGTATATTTTCTGATCTTGGATGCAATTAATTGGTTTGTTGGAGCTCCGACCCGAATCGAATTGCTAAAATACGCCCCATGATGGTGTGTAGTATTCTGTTTTGCTCTTAGGTCCTTCTGTCTTACGTTCCGGTCCTTCTCCTTTGCATCTCAGTCCCCAGATCTCACAATTCAGTCATTTTTCCCAGCTTTTGGGTTCTTTTATGCTTCATCTCTTCAAACCTATTTATTCCTGAAAACTAAACATAAAACTCGTAAAATAGCATTGTTTAGGTGAAAGATAATAGATATAAGATACAAATATAAGCATGAAATTATGTCAATCAGCTATCCACAAAAGAGGTTGACAAGGTAACACTTGGGCCTATGTTTTCTTGCAGGGGATGCTAAGCTGTTGTGGCTGATGAGAATTTTATTTATACCGCAAGTGCACAGCGTCAATGAAGACGTGGCAAGTACGGGTCGAACACAAGGAGGGAGAGATATTGTTATTTTTGTGATTTTCGATTAGGGAAAGAAAGAGAGAGAAATATGTTTGGGTTGAGATTTTTGGTTTTTAATTTCTAAAGCAAAAACAACAAAACAAATTAAGACTACAGCAAAGATGGATGGGAGTCCAGTGGGTGGAGGTTTAGATATCGGGTTTACATTAGAGAATTCTAAAACTTATAATAAATCACATTAGTTATAAAGTATTACATGATAAATGACTCAACATAAACTCAAGTAATCAAAATACACTAACACGAAATTAAAATAATAACATTATTCTTCTTCTCATCACCCTAAATCCGTCACCCCCACCCTTTGGAGAGAGTTAGAAACTCATGGATGGTGGGAAGGAGAATGGGTTCTAGAGAAACTACAAAAGAAATTAAAAACAAGAAATAAAAGAACAAAATTTTATTACTAAAGTATGGAACAAAAACTAAGACCAGGACCCTTCACAACATCGTTTCGGGGCTATTTATAGCCGATACAATGAACCCTAAGTATGAATAAGGAAGGACACGTGCTATTACACGACTGGACGAAATTTAGAGACACAGATCGCACCCCATGCGGCGTTTCAGCCGCACATTGACCGTCAGATGCGACGGAATCGTCGCCTGGTTGGCTCGGATTGTTCTGTTATTTTGCGGGTGTGTTTTTGGTATGTTCTAGATGGCCTCCACGCGTCTGGATTGATTTCTTTCCTTTCTTTTGAGCTCCGAATTTATTTCTTCATATATTTGGAGATCCAAATTGATTTTTCTTTAAAACTTCTCCAAAATAATATTTTAGAACTTTAATTTGCAGTCGGATCCTCAGCTTTTCGCAATTAATTTTCACATACTGTTCTTTACTAGGTTCAATGAAAATATAATCAATGATCCAGGTTATATTGACATATTTCCTGCATCACGTGTCCCAAACCGCATTCGTCATCTGGGCAAGCAAATCTATCGTAATGTTGAAAACACATCACAAGAAGTGAAGGAATCAGGACATTATTTAGCAAAGGAGAAAGTATTTCGAATAAAAACTGATCAAGATGCTTTGAATTCCATCTTGAGATGGGCTCCTGATTCAGAGGTAGGTTCAATGATGTTTTACTATCGGTTGATTACATCTCTAAGAAGCCTTATGACTAGAAGGTCTCACTTGGGCTTAAGAATTTTAAAACATGTTTTTTGACCTCTTCTGCTTTTGCCTTCGCCTTCCATCAAGCTCAGATATTATGCCTTTGCGCCGAATTTGAAACCTTTATGAATCATATACTTCATTAGTGTTGCTTCCCTGACAACATTGATATATATCTTCTTCCTTCCATGAGCCTGAACTTTGCTATACCTTTTACTCAGCTTTGATCTGAAATTTAAGATTTGGTTGTATTTGCAGGTCAGAAAAAGGGTATACATCATCGGGAATTCTTCTCCATCTTCAAACCTTGCCGTTCTTGACAAGCTTATATGGAAGCGACAGAAACTTGCAAAGGTTTGTTTCAACCATTGGTGTCCATTTTATTTGACGTGCAGTTTATTTGTTTTACATTTTCTTCTAGTCCCATCTTTTTGTATTTTAAGTTTGTTTTTATGAAGTCCTATTTATTGTTGAGTGACAATTTATATGTTGACAAGAGGGAATATTAATCAGATTCTTGTACACTGAAATCTCCAAAGAAGTGAACCATCATAAAAAATATTTTATGGACAAATGTGTTTTCAAAAACAACATATCTGCATAATTATTCTAGAAATTCTCTTAAGAATTAACTAGGGAAATCTCTATTTTTTTGAAAACCATTTGGTTGATCATGTTTAATAAGAAAGACACCAGGTCACGCTGTTCATGTTGGACCTCACTAGAAAAATGATATGCATGTAAGAGACAAAAATGATTCTTAACTGTTTGTCTGACTGTGTATAAAGGCGAGTTTGCATTATCAAACAACAAATTTAGTCATGATATTTGCACAGCTTTAAACTCCATACAATGCACTAATTTACTATGATATGAAATGTAATCTACTCCACACTTCAGTACCGACTCTTAAATGATGCCATGGGGAAGTCGAAGGTTGTTGAAAGAAATTTATTTTTAGGTATGTTTTTTGTAACAAAAAAGAAAGCCATTAAAGCTATCAAGTAGTAATCATTGAAGTTGATACGGATGAAAGAATTAGGCATTAACTATTAGTTCCTTTGTAACGGTATTATTCACATGTAGATAGACTTGTTTCTTTCATGAATACAAATTCAAGAACATTTTTGTGAGTTATAAGATCCTTGGTCACACTCAAGACACTACTTGGGCTTGAGATGGAAAACAGAGCCAAGTTGCTGATCAACGTGTAAAAATGTAAGTGCTGGACCTAAGAGAGGTTGAACACGAGGGGAGTGTTTGAAAATAGTTTTACATTTGAGAATCTAAAGACATCCATGCAAGCTGCAAGCTCCGGTGCATGATATGTTCAGTTATATATTTTTGTTGATCGGTCAAAATATATACTTACATAATAACGAAAGCAAGAAAATGTACATAGCAGACCTGACTGCCCTAAAGGCGGGCCAAAGAGGTAAACCAAAACAAGATAAATGGCCAAAACCAAAAGTTAAATATCATATTCATTTTTATGTAGATATGCAGTGGAAGACTAACTTACTCTTTCCCTGTAGCTCTAGGTGTGAAGATGTTCTGGTGTCATTCTTAAAAAATGACTGATATTTTTAATAGTATATAGAAACTATGCAAAAATGCTAACTGGAGATAGATGCAGATAATGGGTTATGGAACATATGCTGAATTCGCAATTCACCCAAACATGGCAAAATCACCAAAAGTAGTGAATTCCTTTCTCCATGTGCTGGGTGAGATTGTGAGACCCAAGGCCAACGAGGTACTTTTGTTTAAAAATAGCTAATCATTTTCGTTGCTTTTTTTAATAGTTGACATTCATTTGCTTGTTCACATAATTTTCCTTTTAGGAATTTAGGAAAATTAGTGATTTTAAGAAGCAAATGTGCAGTGAAGCGTCAGGAGTGTTGCATCCCTGGGACGAGGCTTACTACACTGGAATCATGAAGTCCTCTGTATATGATGTTGATCCTTCTGTACGTACGGGAGCTATTTTTTGTTATACCCGTCACAGTTTCACTTCTGTGATTATACTTCTTAATTTGCTATCTGTTTATATTGGTCTTCTGAAGCTTGTAAATTCTTTTGTTCTCTTAATATGATTTGCTTCTCTTAAGATGTCAGGCTTGTTAATTATAAATACTTGTTTTTACTTGCAGATTGTTGCATCATATTTTCCATTACCACAATGTATTGAAGGCTTGAAAATTGTAGTAGAGTCATTGTTTGGAGTTAGGTTCCGGAGCATACCTCTTTCACAAGGTGAATCTTGGCATCCTGATGTACTGAAGATGACACTTTTTCATAGTGAAGAGGTATGCTGCTAATTATAGAATGTATGGATTATATCAATTGCAATACTAGTTAATTGTTCTCATATATGATATCACCTTGTGGCTTTAACTAAGCATTTATCAACCTCATATGACAATGGACTTAACAGATGCCTCATGTCCTTATGATTTTAGAAAGAAAATATATTGGTATTTTTTGATTCCTGCTATATCATGAACTTGTATTTAGTGTGCAATACCATTCCAAAAGTATTTTGAGTACTTTTCCGAAGGTATTTATATTTTGCAAAATGTGTTTGTCTTTTCAACATGTTACCTTGGAGGTTGCTTTGCCACCATTTCCATGATCAATATTTTAAGCTTATATTGTCTCATTTATTACAAAAGATTTGTTTATGTAGAAAACGAAGATGATTTGTTGAGGTTTTATTTCTGAGGAAGGAAAAGTTGTTCGAACATTTGATTTACAAGATATATATATATATAAGTATAGGGTTTGATTATTGTTAGAAGGGAAAGGATGCGTCTGTTGGTGAATAGACGCGATGGTTCCTTGTGATTTAATGCTGGAGATGATGTTAGGTTATGTCGCTTTGGATTCTTCAACAGGTATCGCTTTGGATTCTTCAACACTCCCCCTCAAGTTGGGTCCGGAAGAGATTGAAGGTACCCAACTTGTCTATGATTAGGTTGAATTGTTTCTGACTTAGAGCTTTGGTGAAGACATCTGCTAGTTGTTTTTGACTGGAGATGTATGGGACATCTATTTCTCCGGCTTGAATCTTTTCTCGGATGAAGTGACAGTCAACTTCAATGTGTTTGGTTCTTTCGTGAAATACAGGATTTGAAGCTATGTGCCGAGCAGCATTGTTGTCGCAGAACATGTTCATGGTCGTGGTATGAGTTTGTCCCATATCGTGGAGAAGCTGTTTTAGCCATATAAGCTCACTAGTTGTTGATGCCATGGCACGATATTCAGCTTCAGCGCTAGATCGGGCAACGACTTTTGCTTCTTACTTCTCCAAGTCACGAGATTCCCTCCTACGAACGTGCAAAATCCGGTAGTGGACTTTCGATCATAGCTTCCTGCCCAATCTGCATCCGAAAAACCAATGATACTATTAGAGTTGTTGTTTTTCATTAATAATCCTTGTCCTGGGGTTTGTTTTATATATCTTAGAATTCTATCAATGATATCTAAGTGTGATGTTCGGGGTGCATGCATAAATTGGCTTATTGTGCTGACAGCAAAAGTAATGTCAGGTCTGGTTACTGTTAGATATATGAGTTTTCCTACAAGTCTCTGAAATTGGTGAATATCTTTGACAGGTTCTCCATTAGTGGGACTGGTTTTTAGATTTGCCTCAATAGGTGTACTAGCAGGCTTAGCTCCAAGTTTTCCTGTTTCTTTCAATAGATCTAGGGCGTATTTCCTTTGTGATAGGAATATACCATTTTTTGAATATGCAATCTCTATTCCTAGAAAGTATTTTAGGAAACCAAGGTCTTTTATATCAAATTTTGTTTTCAAGTAATGCTTGACCTGGTTAATTTCGTTATTGTTGTCACCAGTAATGATGATGTCATCTATGTAGACTAAGACTATGGTAACTTCTTTCTTATGATGCCTAGTGAACATAGAAGCGTCAGCGGAAGATTTTGAAAAACCATAAGCAATAAGAAAATGACTAAGTTTGGCATACCATGCACGAGGAGACTGTTTCAGACCATAGATGGCTTTGTTGAGTTTGCATACCTGATTTGGAGTGGAGTTGTATCCTGGTGGAGGAGTCATGTATACTTCTTCTTCAAGAGTCCCTTGGAGAAAAGCATTCCTAACATCCATTTGATAGAGTTTCCAATTTTTATTAACAGCTATGGATAGGAGAACACGAACAGTGTTCATTTTTGCAACGGGTGCGAAAGTTTCTAGGTAATTGAGACCATAAGTCTGAGTATACCCTTTGGCTACTAATCGAGCCTTATACCTTTCGATGGTTCCGTTGCTGTTATATTTTATTTTGTAAACCCATTTGCATCCAACTGGTTTGGTTCCGTTAGGTTTAGAAATGAGTGTCCAAGTGTTGTTGGTTTCTAAGGCTTTGAGTTCTTCCTCCATGGCATTGCGCCATTTTGGGTCGCATGTTGCTTCGTGAAAGGTCTTAGGTTCTAGGTTTTCGTTTATTTTGCTTAAATAGGTCCTATAGCTTGGTTGTATTTGTTTATAGGTTAAGTGATTTTCAATGGGGTAAGTTACTTGTGAGGTAATAAAGTCGTTGAACCTAGTAGGCGGGCGACTGGGTCGAGTAGATCTTCTTCTTGGAGGTGTCTCCTGATTGTTTGGAGAAAAAACTTCTTCTTCTTCTCTCTCTTCTTCTCTTTCTCCTTCTCTTTCTCCTTCTGTTTGAGTGCTGATCCCTGGTAGAACGGGTGTGTTGAGAGGTGGGATTGTGCTTGTATCTTCGGGTCTTCTGAAGTAGGACTCTGTTTCTCTAAAGATTACATCTCGTGAAATATACATTTTACAATTTTCGGGGTCAAAACATTTGTACCCCCTTTTTTGAAAAGAGTAACCAAGAAAAATACACTTTACAGAGTTACTATCAAATTTATCTGTACGTTTCCTGTGAACAAAACAAACACATCCAAAAACTTTAAGATGATCTAAGGTTAATTTCCGACCTAATAGTATCTCTAGAGGTTGTTTATTCTGAAGGATAGGACTAGGGAGCCGATTTATGAGATAAGTAGCAGTTAAGACTGCATCAGACCAAAAATGTTTGGGGACATTTTTTTGAAAGAGTAAGGATCTGGTTATATTTAAGAGGTGCCGATTTTTTCGCTCAGACACTCCATTTTGCTCGGGGGTATGAATGCATGTAGTTTGATGTAATATTCCGCGTGTTTTCAAAAATTTTTGAAAGTTGAGACTGGTATATTCGGTCCCATTGTCTGTTCTTAATGTTTTAATTTTAAAATCATACATGTTTTCAATAAATGTTACAAATTCGCAAAAAATTTGAAAAACATCTGATTTGTTTTTAAGAAGATAAATCCAAGTATTTCGTGAGAAATCGTCAATAAATAACACAAAATATTTGAAACCGTTATAAGATTCGACTGGGGCAGGTCCCCAGATATCAGAGTGAACTAATTCAAACGGAAAACTTGATTTTGTTTTAGATTTATAAAAAGGAAGTCTTGTTTGTTTAGAAAATTGACATACATCACATGCATAGGTAGATGAAATGAAAGGAAATAAAGTTTTCAAAACGGGATGGGATGGATGTCCCATTCGATTGTGCCAGAGAACATGATTAGGCACACTATTGGTATGAAATGCCTTATGCTGAGTATCTAAAACATAGAGCCCATTGATGTTAACTCCTCTACCAATCGTCTTCCCTGTAATTCGATCCTGAAAGTAAACATCAGTAGGGGTGAATATAACATTGCAATTTAAATGTTTCGTAATTTTTGCGACAGAGAGGAGATTAGAGGTAAAAGTTGGTACATATAGGACATCTTTGTTTATTTTATTTAATATGGTGATTTCTCCTGTACCTTTTATTTCTACTTGATTATTATTTGCGACAGTCACATATTTGTTACGCATATTTAATTTTTCTTTCATGTGGTTCAACAAACTAAGATTTCCAGTCATGTGATCCGTGGCACCTGAGTCAATTATCCATTGAGTATTATGTCTTATATCTCCTGAGATTTTATTTGATTTATTTGCAGAGAAATTTTTGGGCAAAGTTTGCATACCTGCATAATTACCTGATCCTTGAGGGGTTGTTTGCAAATAGTTGCTTAAGTGGGTCAGAAGTTGGTCCAGCGGAATCGGGTCGGGCTTGGATCCGGATCCATGTCCGGTGGAAGGTGGAAATGTGGAATCGGGTCGGGTGAATTCTTCGGATCGGATCTGGAGAAACCTGGATCCGTCTGTGTTGCGAGAGGTTATAAAACCTCGAGAATCCGATTCGTCTACCCATTTCCGCCTCTCTTCTTCCATGCTAGGGTTAGCCACCGCGCCGTTTCCTTGTGGTATGTTTCCGTTGTTGTTCTTTTTGTTGTTCCGATGATCTCCTCCTCCTTCCCTCGTTGGTCGGAGATGCGGATGTAGGAACCAGCAGGAGTTCCTATTGTGTCCTGGTTTTTTGCAGTTGTCGCATGTCTCTTGTGGTCTGTTTCCATATTTTTTTTGTTTGTTTTGCGGTTTTCCGGCGAAGAACGCCTGAGTTTCAGATGCCCGTTCGCTGTTCTGAGCGGTGGTCCGGCGGGATTCCTCCCGTTGGATCATCGCGATGATGGTCGTGAGGTCTGGAAGTTCTGGTGTCATGAGGACTTGGCTTCGGATGGCTTCGTAGCTACCATCGAGTCCGATGAGGAACTGGTAGATGTGGTCCCTTTCTTTTCGCTCAAGCAAGGTTCTCGGGTCGTTGGTTGTGGGCTCGTAGATAGCAAGCTCGTCCCAACCGCGCTGAAGCGTTCCGAGGTATTCTGTGATGGTCTGTCCGTGCTGTTTTGTCTGTGATAAATCTTGTTTTAGTTTAAAAACATGAGCGAAATTTTGGGCTTTACCGTATATGTTCTGGACCGCATCCCAAAGTTCTTTTGCCGAGTTTTTGTAGAGGAATATGGACCCGATTTTCGGTTGCATGGAGTTGATGACCCACGACATTACGAGGTGGTCCATCGCCTGCCACTCTTCTTGTTTTGTCTCAGTTCCTTCTTCTTCGGGTTTTTTTGATGTTCCGGTGATGTGGCCGAGTTTTCCTCTCCCACTGAGGGCCAGTGTGATCGCCCGCGCCCATGACAGATAATTCTGTCCATTGAGCAGCTGCGACACCAGTCTGGGGGTGTTTACTTCTGGTTCCGTCATCACTTATCTTTCTCTTGGGTTTGGATGTAGGTTTCTTCCACCTTCAACCCCCTTGAGAGGCGAAGATGGTGGGTTTTTTTGGTGGATGTTTCTGAGGTGATCCAGTGATGAGCTCAGAGAACTCTGAGGATCACCGATGATGGAAAAATGGGAATCTTCGCTCTGATACCATGTAGAAAACGAAGATGATTTGTTGAGGTTTTATTTCTGAGGAAGGAAAAGTTGTTCGAACATTTGATTTACAAGATATATATATAAGTATAGGGTTTGATTGTTGTTAGAAGGGAAAGGATGCGTCTGTTGGTGAATAGACGCGATGGTTCCTTGTGATTTAATGCCGGAGATGATGTTAGGTTATGTCGCTTTGGATTCTTCAACAGTTTATCTAAAAAATTGTCACTTATTGTTGAAATTAAAAAGTGATGACCATACTTTTATCTTTGAATTTTCTGCTTGTGAAGATTACAATACGTACTCTCTGTCCTTAAATTTATTATTTATCCATGGATATCTTAGAATCTATCCAAGGATATCTATAAGTTGGTAGTGTTTTTTCTTTTACGTTTAACATGGTTATTTTGTCTAGATTCTTTTTTTTAGCGTTAAATTTTCAGCCCCACTGTAGAAAACCAGGTTTTGTGATTGTATTCACAGGACTAAAAAAAGGAAGCAATCTTTCAAAATCTGTGTCGTGTGGTTTGAACTGTGACTGTAAAATATTGATTTGTTTCATTTATAGTGTGGCCTGTACTGATTCTGAAACATGACTGGGGAGGAAAATAAATTCTAAGAGCACTGGTAGTGACCACTTTTAACCTTTGTTGGGGTCATGTGTATTTGTTTCTCCGAGCTTTGCATGGTTTGTGAGGCATTTGGTATAAGTTTTGTATTTGTTGTCTTTTTTTGGGGGACTATTCCTTGGTCTTCCCTTTATTTTTCGTTTTCCTCTTGTGATCTTGTACCTCATTTCCATCGATTAATGATAAAGAATTACGTTTTGTTTTTGTTCTAATCCATATTACACTGCTACATTCCTTGTCGGTTCCTTATATTGTGCATGTAATGACAGTATGACACTATCCTCTTATTACTAGGGTGATTTAGGATATCTTTATCTCGACCTGTACTCTAGGGAAGGCAAATATCCTGGATGTGCCCATTTTGCAATTCAGGGGGGACGCAGGTTATCAGATACTGAATATCAACTCCCTGTAAGATGTCATCTTTCTGAACATTCTAGTTAACCTTATGCTTTTTCTTTCTTGGTATGCTCAGTAGTTCTTCAAGGAGCAATTGGAATTATATCATTAGTAGGTTTACTTTATTTCTGTGGCTTACTGCTACTCTGCTAGAGTGTTAGTTTATGCAAATTATCATTGATGTATCACTAAATTGATCAGGACAAGGGTCAAACAGTTGAATCCTAGATCTTGGGTACCAAACTTGACATTCTTAACCTATTCTTATATATCTTATGAAAGAGGCTATGTTTTGCATTAAGCACTAAGTTTAGCAATGGTGTGTGTTAGCTTCCTCTGAGAAAGAAAAAGACCATGCCAGTGATATTGTTGGATGCTGATTGGACACACACGTCCTTAAGGTGATATCCAGATATTCTTCTCATGTACATTATGTGCACAAGCTCCACAAGCGTCTCCATAAAATTTAACCGAAAAACATGAGAACTATACTAGTTGAATGGGTTATGACGGATAGCCCAAAGCTTAAGACTTGAGAGTGGCTTGGATTTAGATATAAATTTTCATCATCTATGGACTATAGTAAATAGTTTTGGTTGGAATTTTAAGGTTAAGAGTCAGACTAGGTTATGAGCCTTTTCACACAGGTGTCCACATTTTTAAAAAAATATGAGAACGGTTGTGTACCAAATTACAAATATACCCACTCCAACCGTTGCAAAGAGAGGAGCCGTGTGCTCCGGGGTTTCACTAATATAATATGTTAAAGGTTACAATTGATGATTAATGATCATGTGATGACTAATATTGTAGGTTTCATACATACATAGACAATAATACGTGTATAAACACTGGTGACCTAAGATTGTTCTTATGACAAAAATAGACCAACACATTCTTTTTTGAAGGAAATCAAAATGAATTACAAGTTACAATTACTATGTCATTATGAATAATAAGAAAATTAATTACATTCACTTATAATTTACCTAGTGGAAGTGTTCTTTGTGGATCTCCAATCAAACACTCCCACTAGAAAAACTTTATGATTACAAACTTGCAAAAACTAAACCTTCTCTTACATAAACAATGATTAAAAATGTATTATTCCCTCATCCATAGTCTCATACAGTCATACACAATTGCCATAAATGTGGAATTCCTAGATGTTTCCACTTAAAATGTTTTCTTTTCTTATAAATAATGAGGCTATCACCATTTCACTTAGTATGATGATATATCTATCCTACTGGTATTTCCGAATTCCAATTCAACTTATCGATTACAAGATATCGCTTCTCTGCACAAAAATGACTTGATGCTAATATTTCTATTGATTTTTGGTCTTTATCGAATAGTTTGTACGTTATTTGTGATTGTTCACAATCTCTAAAACTTGTCACCCCTGGTTCTTATATTCGTTCTGATATATAGATGGTTGCACTGGTCTGCAACTTTTCAGCTTCTCGTGGATCTTCGACACCAGCACTGAACCACTGGGAACTTGAAGTTCTTTTTCATGAATTTGGGCATGCTCTTCATTCTTTGCTTTCTAGAACGGTATAAATAGTTAAATACAATATTGTATGTGTAGCTTCTAATTATATGTGGTGTCATTATTTCCTTTGTAATGGTACTTCATACATCTAAAATATCTAATGTTTACGTCCTTAGGATTTTCAACATTTTTCGGGTACCAGGGTGGTCCTTGATCTTGCTGAGACACCTTCAAATCTTTTTGAGTGAGTCCACTGATTAGTGTTGTGGTTTTATTTCTTATTTTTTAGAATTTAAACTTATTAGTTGGCTTTTATGTTTTAGTGCATGCACACGTCATACGCCAGTATAATGCCAACATGCTCCACCACAAAGACTACATGGATGTTGATGTGAAATATACATGCCATAAGTGTAGTCTGAACTTTGCTTTTGCCTAACAGTGCTGCAATGGTGTAGCCTCTTACGTTGAAATTACTTGTCTGCTGCACATCATATAACACAGATTTTGCTTACAGGTTTCTTTCCATACTCATACAATTAAGAAAGTGGTAATAATTATGAACTTGTTCATACATTTCAGTATAATAAGAAGGATTGAGGCTCTGTTCATTTCTAATGAGTAAAACTTCATACCATTTTTTGACATTTTGGATTAAAATGAACAAAATGAAGATGGCTCTCTCTAATTGTCTGTATTTCTTATTTATTGTGAAACAATAGATGATTCACTGCATCAATTCAATAGTTTAATCAGAAACAACCTCTCTAATTACTAGAGGCATGGTTGCGCATACCAAGAGCCTCGAGGCATTGGGGTAATGTTGATGTTGAAGAAGGATTGTGGCTAAAGTCACGATAATGTGATTGGATAAAATGATATGTTATGTCTCAAAAACATAATTCATGTGAGCGCATTGCTAAAGGATTTGGGAAAATCCAAAATATTATTGAAAAAAATGAAAGATTGAAGGGTAAGGTAAAAACCCTGAGTAAAAATCTCATGAACTGAAGACTTGGTGACAATTCTAAGCGTTCTCACTAAGATAAATGTATGTGCAATTAATAAGAACACGTGAAAGTAACAAGTATTCAGGTCATCACACATGAACTGAATACATTTTGAACACCCTTATTAGCATTTTCATTTGTTTTCAATGGGATTTAACTATTTAATTAGTTAAACCTTTCTGTTATCACATTGGTGGGTTTTTTTTTTCAGCGAAAATTTGATTTATCTGGTCATAATCATATTGCTATCAGGTATTATGTGGGACTACCGTGTTTTGAAAAGATTTGCTAAACATCATTCAACTGGTGAAGTGATACCTAAGAATAGGGCTGTCAATTTGTGTTACGACACGAAATTCGAACCCGAACACGACATGAAATTTCGGGTTCGGGTTCGGGTTGACTTATTTCGGGTTCGTGTCGAATTCGGGTCGACACAAACAACACGAATTGTAATTCGGGTCGGGTTCGGGTTGATATATTTTGGGTTTCGTATAATTCGTGTTGACACGAATTACCCGAATTCAAATAAAAAACTAAAAAACCCTAAATTCCTAACCGTAACTCAAGTCTAAAACAAACATCATCTCCACTCCTCCAGCCGCCTCCAACAGATAAACCCCCGCTGTCCTCGTCATTGTCCTCACCATCTCTTCTCCCCGTCCTCGTCATCTCCTCTCTCCATCATCGTAGTCCTCGCGGTCTCCTGTTTCCGTCTTTGCCGGCCTCACCCTCTCCTCTCGCCTCCCTTGCCGCCGGCGTCCTCTCCTCTTGTCGTCCTCGCCATATACTGTAAAGACGTGTGAGAGAGAGAGTGAGGGTGAGGGAGGTATGGAGTGGAGTGAGGTGATGTATGGGGGTGGATGTATGGTGAGGGTGTGGGTTAGGTGTTAGGTTTTGCTTTAAAAACCAAAAATCTCACCCTTTTGCTCTTTTGTTTGCCATTTCGTTTTCCACCCCAAACTCACTCAATCTTCTTGCATTCCGGCGACCAGAGGATGAGGGAGGACGCCAGCGACGTGGTGAAGTCGACGCATGCGATGAAGGAGCGTCGGGAACGGAGGAAAGAAGGAGAAGAAGCTAGAAGCGACGCCGGAGGAGGAGGAGCTCGCCGCACACGTCTTCTTCGCGGTGAAAGGTATGCCAAGTCTTCATAGTAACTCCCAAGAGGTGTGGGAGTGTAGGGGGGCGGCGTTGGTGCCGTTTTCCCCGGTGTAACCCACTGAACCAAGGTTGAAGACGACTGGTTCGGTCGATCGTTGTGTGTCTCGGTCGACCGAACAACGTCTAAATGATGCATGTTCAGTGGCGATATTGTAGTGTTTCGGTCGACCGTGTGAGGTTCGGTCGACCGATATTTTATAAAAATAACTTGCTGCCCGAAAACGGTCGAACGACGTCTGTGTGACGGTCGACCGTTTATGCCAAATTTTAGCGGGAATATTTTATAAGGGTTATATTAGTCCGGTCGACCGGTGGTTGTTCGGTCGACCGATCCCAGTAGATAGGGTAGACAGACCTTCGGCCGACCGAGTGTGTGTCTCGGTCGACCGAACTGCGCAAAGTCGGTCAAGAGTGTTGACCATCTAAATGGTCGACCGCTCTGGATCCGGTCGACCGACCGCGTGCAGTTTTCCTGTAGTGAAGTGCCTGTTGATCCGGTGGACTGAAAGAGTTTCGGTCGACCGAATGCAGTGGGCAGGATTGATGCAGTTTTCCTTATCGGTTGAACGGACCCTGGTTCGACCGACAGGATATATATGTATATAAAACGTATAGCGTAGACCTTCCAAACGGTCGACCGCTAGATTTGACCTTGTTCGACTGGTGGGTCAAATTATCTTTCCTTGGTGGATTTATCCACATGGGGGACGTCGAGCAGAGGCGACTACCGGCTGCCGAGCCCACGGTCGATCACCGGACCTCGGAGCTACGGATTTCACCTACGACGAGAGCGTATTTCTGTTGGACCCCTCGTGGATGCCGGTGCGGCAGAGGGATGTCTGCCATGCCTGTGTGGGTGGTAGATGCCTTCTTCCCTGGTGGGGGAAGGGGATGCACTTTCCCTGTGGAGGAGAGCGGAGACCCCCTCGTGTGGGCCTGGATTGGCAGGGGGGATGCCTTCCATGCCCCTGTGTGCGGCTGGGAGATGAGAGCGGCGACCCCCCTCGTGTGGGCCTGGATTGGCAGGGGGGATGTTTTCCATGCCCCTGTGTGCGGCTGGGAGATGGACCGTGGCGGTTGAGGCATTCATTGGGCTCGAGGCGGATTGCATTGCATGAGCATTCTTGGCTTTTTCATCTGTATTTCTGTATATGTAGGAGATGTTGGCATACGGGGTTACTTTCGGGAACTCAGGCAGATTTTATGTTTCATTTTCAGGGAGCAAGCGGTCTTAGGTTGGTGGTGACCGAGGGGAGTGCCTCCGGGATCGGGTCCTGTCTCTTTATCTTTTTGTAGAGGTAGTGATTACTGTACTTATGTTTAGACATGTAATCACTCTTTTGACACTCTGTATTATGACTTCCACGTGGAGATATTATATATATATATATATATATATATATATATATATATATATATTCTGTTGACTTTTCCAGTAACGTGCCCCGGTTGACCGTTGACGGTCGTATGTTTATGTTTTAAATTTGAAAAATTTCTTCCGCTGTTTTGGGACGTTACAACTTGGTATCAGAGCCTTGATCTCGGCGTATTTTCCAATGAAACCACCATCGAGTTAGGATTAGAGTCTAGAGGTCCATTGCATGCATTCATAATCATTCTGATGTAAGTCTTTTTGTTCTGTAGAGTGATGCCTCCGAGACGGGTTGTGCCTACGGTTGAGACTCGCAGTTCGAGCGAGACCGAGAGAGAGGAGGCTCGGGAGGCAGAGCGCAGAGTCCTGTTCGACACCGTGGAGCGGTTGAGCGGGATGTTAGAGCGCCAGGCAGCGCAGAGTGCGCAGGCGGGGGCCGGTGCGATGCACGACTGGTTCATGAGGCAGCACCCTCCGACGTTTGCTGGGCAGATGGATGCAGAGGCAGCTGAGGAGTGGATCCTCACTATGCAGACGATCTTCAGAGCTATCGACTGTACTCCGGAGAAGAAGGTGGACCTGGCCACCTATGTGCTGAGAGGAGCTGCAGCGAACTGGTGGAGGTCGACTTCAGCAGTTGTGTTCACCGGTCGAGAGGATGTGTCATGGGAGGAGTTCGTTGAGGAGTTCAACGAGCAGTACTTTCTGGAGCATGTGCGAGACGGGAAGCGGGTGGAGTTTCTGGCCCTGGAGCAGGGGAGCATGACACTGGAGGAGTACATTGGGAAGTTTAACGCCCTTGAGCGTTACTGTCCGGAGATTTTCGTCACTCAGGCGCAGAGGTCGATGAAGTTTGTCGGGGGACTCCGGAAGCATCTGAGGACCCGAGTGTTGTCGAGCATGCCGCGCACCTTGGCGGATGCAGTGAGGAGTGCCACTATAATGGAGAGGGACTACCGGGAGAATTATCAGGACGATAGGAGGTCGGTAGGGAGATCCTCAGGGAGGCCAGGAGGGCAGAGTTCGGGGAAGTCGGGCAAGAGGCCCCGGATCGAGGGAGCAGGGGCGCCGCAACCAGAGACGTGCAGGAGCTGTGGCAGGGTGCACACTGGGCGCTGCTTTGGGCTGGTTACTTGTCATGGTTGTGGTCAGCAGGGCCACTTCGTCAGGAACTGCCCTAGCAAGGGCGTTGGACCGAGCAGACCTCCGGGACTTCCGAGTGTCAGTGGAGGCGGAGCTAGGAGACCTGCAGCACCGCAGCAGGGTCAGCGCACTGGACGAGTCTTCACTATCCAGGCAGAGGAGGCGAGGGACGCCAGCACCGTCGTGGAAGGTACACTTCTTGTTGCAGGTTTAGAGGCTAGAATGCTTTTTGATTGTGGCGCGACACACTCGTTCATCTCGGAGCGATTTGCGGGAGTGTTGGGCTGTACCCTTGCGATGTTGACTGCCACTTTGGAGGTCAGCACACCCCTGGGTCTGGTGGGCACTGTGGGGAGCTTCATTCCCGGCGCCACGGTTGTTTCGGGAGACCAAGATTTTCCGGCAGATCTGGTCTTGCTACCGATGGAGGACTTCGACGTTATTCTTGGGATGGACTGGCTGTCCCGGCATGACGTGCGTGTCCTTTGCCGTGAGAGGAAGGTTTTGATTCCGAGGATGGGGTTGCCTGATATCATGATTAGAGGAGTCAGGAACAAAGGAGGCCGCATTGTGGTGTCAGCTTTGAGGGCTCAGAAGTTGATGCAGCGGGGTTGCAGAGCGTTTCTGGCGACGCTGGTTGTTCCAGAGGCTGAGTCACTGAGGCTGGACGAGATAGATGTGGTACGGGAGTTTACAGAGGTGTTTCCAGATGATATTCCAGGATTGCCACCTCCGCGAGAGATGGAGTTTTGCATTGAGCTGGCAGCAGACACCTCACCGCAGTCGAAGGCCCCGTACAGGATGGCGCCCGCGGAGTTGGCAGAGTTGAAGAAGCAGCTACAGGAGCTGATGGAGGCTGGATTCATCAGATCGAGTGTCTCACCTTGGGGCGCGCCAGTGCTGTTTGTGAAGAAGAAGGACGGGTCTTTGCGGATGTGCATTGACTATAGGATGCTGAACAAGGTCACCATCAAGAATAGGTATCCCCTACCTAGGATTGAGGACCTGTTCGATCAGTTGCAGTCAGCGAAGGTCTTCTCTAAGATAGACCTACGTTCAGGATACCATCAACTGAGGATCCGAGAGGAGGATGTCCAGAAGACTGCATTCAGGACCAGATATGGGAACTATGAGTTTTTGGTGATGCCTTTTGGGTTGACGAACGCTCCGACAACTTTCATGGATCTGATGAACCGGACGTTCAGGCAGTACTTGGATAGTTGTGTTGTTGTCTTTGTGGATGATATCCTGATTTACTCACCCAATGTGGAGCAGCACAGAGAGCACCTGCGGATTGTACTTAGCATTTTGAGAGACCAGAGGTTGTATGCTAAGTTTTCGAAGTGCGAATTCTCGTTGGACAGAGTCGCATTTCTGGGTCACATTGTTTCTGCAGAGGGTATTTCGGTGGATCCGGCGAAGGTAGAGGCAGTGACTGAGTGGAGAGCCCCTACGAGCGTGACGAAGATCAGGAGCTTTGTTGGATTGGCGGGTTACTACCGTCGCTTCATTAAAGACTTCTCGAGGCTAGCTGCACCATTGACTGCCCTGACGCAGAAGGGAGTCACTTTTGTTTGGTCCCAGAAGTGCGAGGACAGCTTTCATGAGCTGAAGAGACGACTGACGACAACCCCAGTTTTGACGCTGCCGAGCGGCACAGGAGGTTTTGTGGTCTACAGTGATGCGTCTGGCATTGGTTTGGGTTGCGTGTTGATGCAGCACGGGAGGGTGATTGCATACGCTTCGAGACAGCTGAAGACTCATGAGAGGAATTACCCGACGCACGACTTGGAGTTGCCAGCCGTTGTGCACGCACTGAAGACCCGGAGACACTACCTGTATGGAGAGCAGTTCGAGGTATTCACCGACCACCAGAGTCTGAAGTACCTCTTCTCCCAGAAGGAGTTGAATATGAGACAGCGCCGTTGGTTGGAGTTTATTAAGGACTACGATTTCACCATCTCCTACCACCCGGGGAAGGCGAATTCAGTTGCAGACGCCTTGAGTAGGAGAGTGGAGCTATCAGTTGCTGGCATGTGCCTTCAGGAGTGGAGACTGCTTGAGTCATTTGCAGAGTGGAGGCCGTTCACTGGGGACTCTGAGGGAGCGGTGTTAGCTGGGTTGCGGGTAGAGCCACAGACCGTTTCACAGGTAGTACAGGCGCAACATGAGGATGATGAGTTAACCAGTTTGCTGGAGTTGACTGCCAGAGAGGGGTCAGATTTCAGTGTTGGGGTCGATGGAGGTCTGAGATTCAGAGGGTGGATCTGGGTGCCGAGGGTTGATGGGAAGAGAGATGACATCATGGAGGAGGCACACAGAGCGAAGTACACCATCCATCCAGGGAGCACGAAGATGTATAAGGACCTGCAGCGGAACTTCTGGTGGAGAGGCATGAAGAAGGACATTGCAGAGTTCGTGAGTCGGTGTTTGGTCTGTCAGCAGGTGAAGATCGAGCACCAGAGGCCAGCTGGGCCTATGCAGAGTATCGAGCTTCCAGAGTGGAAGTGGGAGCACGTGACGATGGACTTCGTTACGGGGCTACCGAAGATGAGGCGGTTCCATGACGCGATTTGGGTGATAGTCGATAGACTGACCAAGTCGGTGCACTTTCTGGCCATTAGGACCACCTTGCCTTTGGAGAGTCTGGCGAAGCTGTATGTAGAGGAGATCGTCAGATTGCACGGTGTACCGGTGAGCATCATCTCTGACAGAGATCCGAGGTTCACATCCAGATTTTGGGGGAGTCTGCAGCAGGCACTGGGGACACGTCTGCGGTTCAGTACAACGTTTCACCCGCAGACAGACGGTCAGTCAGAGAGGACTATCCAAACTTTGGAGGATATGCTGAGGGCTTGCACGCTGGACTGGGCTGGACACTGGGATGAGCATCTACCTCTGATCGAGTTCGCCTACAACAACAGCTACCATGCTAGTATTGGGATGGCACCGTATGAGGCGTTGTACGGGAGGCCGTGCAGATCGCCGGTATGCTGGAGTGACGTAGGCGAGAGGCAGTTAGAGGGTCCAGAGCTTGTGCAGATGTACGCAGAGAAGGTTGACCTGATCAGGAGGAGGTTGGCTACAGCACAGAGCAGACAGAAGAGTTATGCTGACCGACGCAGACGGACTTTGAGCTTCGAGGTTGGAGATCACGTCTTCTTGAAGATTTCACCAGCTCGGGGAGTGATGAGGTTCGGGAAGAAGGGGAAGCTCAGTCCGAGGTATGTCGGACCTTTTGAGATCTTGGACCGTGTCGGGGAGGTCGCCTACAGAGTTGCTTTGCCACCACAGTTCTCTGGTTTTCACAACGTCTTCCATGTTTCTATGTTGAGGAAGTACGTTGCAGACCCGACACATGTGATAGAGATTGCAGTGCCTGAGATCCGGCAGGACTTGTCACTTGAGGAGAGGCCAGTTGAGATCATCGATCGGATGGACCATCAGCTCAGGAGGAGGACCATTCCGATGGTTAAGGTCAGATGGCAGCATCACAGTGAGCGCGAGGCCACCTGGGAGATCGAGGAGGAAGTTCGGAAGCAGTATCCAGAGCTTTTCGGTGAGTTACCTTTCTGATTTCGGGGCGAAATCCTTTTAAGGAGGGTGGATTGTAAAGACGTGTGAGAGAGAGAGTGAGGGTGAGGGAGGTATGGAGTGGAGTGAGGTGATGTATGGGTGGAGGTATGGTGAGGGTGTGGGTTAGGTGTTATGTTTTGCTTTAAAAACCAAAAATCTCACCCTTTTGGTCTTTTGTTTGCCATTTCGTTTTCCACCCAAAACTCACTCAATCTTCTTGCATTCCGGCGACTAGAGGACGACGGAGGACGCCGGCGACGTGGTGAAGTCGACGCATGCGAAGAAGGAGCGCCAGGAACGGAGGAAAGAAGGAGAAGAAGCTAGAAGCGACGCCGGAGGAGGAGCTCGCCGCACACGTCTTCTTCTCGGTGAAAGGTATGCCAAGTCTTCATAGTAACTCCCCAAGAGGTGTGGGAGTGTAGGGGGGCAGCGTTGGTGCCGTTTTCCCCGGTGTAACCCACTGAACCAAGGTTGAAGACGACTGGTTCGGTCGACCGTTGTGTGTCTCGGTCGACCGAACAGGGTCTAAATGATGCCTGTGTTCAGTGGCGATATTGTAGTGTTTCGGTCAACCGTGTGAGGTTCGGTCGACCGATATTTTATAAAAATAACTTGCTGCCCGAAAACGGTCGAACGACGTCTGTGTGACGGTCGACCATTTATGCCAAATTTTAGCGGGAATATTTTATAAGGGTTATATTAGTCCGGTCGACCGGTGGTTGTTCCGTCGACCGATCCCAGTAGATAGGGTAGACAGACCTTCGGCCGACCGAGTGTGTGTCTCGGTCGACCGAACTGCGCAAAGTCGGTCAAAAGCGTTGACCATCTAAACGGTCGACCGCTCTGGATCCGGTCGACCGACCGCGTGCAGTTTTCCTGTAGTGAAGTGCCTGTTGATCCGGTTGACCGAAAGAGTTTCGGTCGACCGAATGCAGTGGGCAGGATTGATGCAGTTTTCCTTATCGGTTGAACGGACCCTGGTTCGACCGACAGGATATATATGTATATAAAACGTATAGCGTAGACCTTCCAAACGGTCGACCGCTAGATTTGACGTTGTTCGACTGGTGGGTCGAATTATCTTTCCTTGGTGGATTTATCCACATGCGGGACGTCGAGCAGAGGCGACTATCGGCTGCCGAGCCCACGGTCGATCACCGGACCTCGGAGCTACGGATTTCACCTACGACGAGAGCGTATTTCTGTTGGACCCCTCGTGGATGCCGGTGCGGCAGAGGGATGTCTGCCATGCCTGTGTGGGTGGTAGATGCCTTCTTCCCTGGTGGGGGAAGGGGATGCACTTTCCCTGTGGAGGAGAGCGGAGACCCCCTCGTGTGGGCCTGGATTGGCAGGGGGGATGCCTTCCATGCCCCTGTGTGCGGCTAGGAGATGAGAGCGGCGACCCCCCTCGTGTGGGCCTGGATTGGCAGGGGGGGATGTTTTCCATGCCCCTGTGTGCGGCTGGGAGATGGACCGTGGCGGTTGGGGCATTCATTGGGCCCGAGGCGGATTGCATTGCATGAGCATTCTTGGCTTTTTCATCTGTATTTCTGTATATGTGGGAGATGTTGGCATACGGGGTTCCTTTCGGGAACTCAGGCAGATTTTATGTTTCATTTTCAGGGAGCAAGCGGTCTTAGGTTGGTGGTGACCGAGGGGAGTGCCTCCGGGATCGGGTCCTGTCTCTTTATCTTTTTGTAGAGGTAGTGATTACTGTAGTTATGTTTAGACATGTAATCACTCTTTTGACACTCTGTATTATGACTTCCACGTGGAGATATTTTATATATATATATTCTGTTGACTTTTCCAGTAACGTGCCCCGGTTGACCGTTGACGGTCGTATGTTTATGTTTTAAATTTGAAAAATTTCTTCCGCTGTTTCGGGACGTTACATATACTCTCGCTCACTCTCGTGTCCCTTTCAGGTTCAAACTACACCACCATCTAACCTCTTAAATGCATGTTCGGATTTGGTGAAGGCTGTTGAAAAATGTATGTTGTTTTTGAAAACGATTTTTCATATAATATATATATATAGTGTAAGTGCTCTGCAACCCAAAGCCTATCTACCACCTCTCATCTTCTCCCAGAGATCACCAGATCTTTGGTTTTTGGTCTCTTTGGTCTGTCTGATCTTGTCTTGTGCAACTCCTCTCCAAGCCATGTCTGTCTGATCTTTGGTTTTAGTGGTTTTTGTTGGAATCTGAAACATGGGTTTTATAGTTCTGAGTTTGACATGTTGGTGTTGGTCCATTTGGTGGTGCTTAGATTTCTTGGTGTTTTTTATGGAAACTTTCGATTTGGTGGTTGTTTTCTAGATGCCTTCTTTTTTTAATGGTGCAAAAACTGATCTTGAAGTGGTTTTGTTTATGTTGGTGTTTAGATTTCATGATCTTATTTTTGTTGGATGTTGGTGAAATAAGGAAGAGTTGGTGTGGTAGATCTTCTGTAGATATTTATGTAAAAAGTTGGTATCTTTTTATGTGTTTATTTTTGTAAAAAATTACTGATTTAGGAAGTCAATAATTTATGTTGCCTGATGCAGCTTTGATCATTTGGATGCTTAGATTTCAGTGGTTTATTTTTTGCTTGTTGATTTATTTTTATTTTTATAAAAGTTCCAGATGGGTGTTTGTTATTATGTCAATACTTTTTTTCTAGTTTTATTTTGGGAAGTAAATTCTTCAGGACTTTTGTTCATGTGGGCGTTTGAATTTCATTTGTTACTATTACTCTGACTTGCATATTAGTTGACTAGTTTCAGTTATATTTTTTATTCATTATTGGGATATTTACTGAGATTTAATGGGATAGTTCCATTTCTAATATGAATGTCGATGAAAATGACCTAGTGGACTGTAATGTGGAACAAGTACCCCAAGGAGATACAAGTAATAGAAGTTCAAACACCACAAAAAAAGAGAAACGAAAATTTTCTAAGAGATCACATGTTTGGAATTTTTTTGAGGACCTACCTAACCAGCCCGACAAAGTAGAAAGGTCTAAATGCAAAGCTTGCGGGGCGACTTACATTAGTAGTGGTAAATTTGGGACTGGAAACATGACTCGTCATATTAAAGTTTGTCCTAGGATGAGTTCTCGTGACTGTGGGCAAATGTTGTTTGTCGGTACCGGTAGTAGTGATTCAAAGTCATTGGGGATACATAACAGTAAATTTGATTCTGAAAAATTCACTAAGTTTCTTGTGTCAGCCATTGTGATGCATGATTTGTCATTCCAGTTTGTTGAATATGAGGGAATTAAGGCAATTTTCCGATACTTGAGGCCTGAAATACATGTTATTAGTAGAAATACTGCAAAATCTAATTGCATGAAAATGTATAAGCGAGAAAAGGTTAGAATCCAGACTCTGTTACATGCAACTCCTGGTCGAATAAGTTTGACTTCAGATTTATGGAGTTCTCTGACATCCGATGGATATATGTCTTTGACTGCACATTTTATTGATGCTGGTTGGAAGTTGCAGAAAAGGATCTTAAACTTTTCATACCTACCACCTCCTCACTCTGGTGTTGTACTATGTGATGTCATTTCTAATTTGTTGCTTGAATGGGGTATTGAGAAAAAAATATTTGGCATTACTTTAGACAATGCAAGTGCTAATAATGTATCGGTGGCTGAGTTTTAGACAATGCAAGTGCAAGTGCAAGTGCAAGTGCAAGTGCAAATATTTGGCATTACTTTAGACAATGCAAGTGCAAGTGCAAATATTTGGCATTACTTAGACAATCACTAATAGTGCTAATAATGTATCGAAAGGACTACTTCTGTCTGGGGGTAATTTTTTTCATCTACGATGTTGCGCTCATGTACTGAATCTGATTGTGCAAGATGGTTTGAAGGGAATCGACTCCTCGGTTGACAAAGTAAGGGAGAGTGTGAAGTATGTAAAAGGTTCTCAAGTTAGAAAGCTGAAGTTTCTTGAATGTGTCAGACTAGTCTCCATCGATGGTAAAAGAGGTTTGTGTCAAGATGTGACAACTAGATGGAATTCTACATATCTTATGCTTGATAGTGCTTTATTTTACCGTCGTGTATTTCAACATTTGGCATTGATTGATTCAAACTACAGTAAATGTCCATCAAGTGAGGAGTGGGAGAGAATTGAAAGTGTGCACCAGTTCTTGAAGGTTTTTTATGAAGCCACTATGACATTTTCTGGAACTGAGTATCCAACTTCTTCATTGTACTTTCCTGTCATTATATATTGTTATTCTGCATTGAAAAATGCAATGGAAAGTAGAGATGAGTATATGTCTTCCATGGCAACCAATATGTGGGAGAAATTTCAGAAATATTGGGCTGAATTTAGTGATACATTAGCTATTGCTTCAATATTTGATCCTCGTTACAAGTTGGAATTTGTAGACTTCATCTACAAGAAACTTTATGGCTCAGATTCTGTTGGCAAACTACATGAGAAGATAAATTGTCTTTACTCAAACTACTCCGCAACTTTTGATGGTGGTATGCCTTCTTCACGCAAAGATAAAGATCCTAACCCGAAAAGGACCAAGTCACTATATGAAGGTTTTGACGTTAATTGCTCCCTTTTTAAGGTAACTTTTCTACTTCTAAGAGTAATAATTTGTCATGATTAAATGTTATGTTTTGCTAATCTTATGACTTTAATCTCTTGATTGTAGGAATTTGACAATGCTTTTGTAGAAAACTCAAATTCCTTGAAGTCACAACTTGATCTTTATCTAGAGGAGGAACGGATGAGTAGACAAGATAATGTGGATGTCCTTGCATTTTGGAATTCAAATAAAAATCGTTATCCAATTGTTGCTGCTATGGCTCGTGATATCCTAGCAATTCCGGTCTCAACGGTTGCTTCAGAAGCTGCCTTTAGTGTTGGTGGTCATGTTTTGGATCAGTTTCGTAGCTCTCTTAAGCCAGAAACAGTTGAAGCAATCATTTGCACTCGAGATTGGCTATTTGGAGATAAAGGTCATCCCAATATACTACTATTTTTCATGTTATTTTTTGGTGACTTTTGGTCAAATTTGCATATTCATACTTGTTTTAACTTGGAATGACTATCAACTAGGTGATCCAAAAATTGACGAAGATATCGACAAACTCACACAAAATGTAGTGGTCCTTCAAACGAGTGACGAAGAAATTGTTCATGTTGACAACTCATTGGAAGAAGTAATGAATTCTCAAGCAGGTTTGTGGATATTCAAATCCTTTTATTTAATATAAAATATATTTATTACTATATTTTTTGATAACTCTACTCATCATCCCACAGGTTGATAACAAGGAATGTGGAGAGTCTGGCGACATGATTGCAAGGAAGTTCAATGTTAACTCATGAAGTTTATGAAAGTTTTTATCTTTTTGGTCAAGAAGCTTTATGAATTGTCTATGGAAGTTTGATTGTTTGTGATGAAGTTGTTGTCTTTTGGATAAAGTTTATATTGATGTTGAATGTTTATGGATGTTAGGATTTCTCATTGTATTAGACTATTAGTCTATATTTTAAAAGAGTTAGTGATGATAAAATATGAAGTTTATTTTGTTTTTAGGTTGTGAGTTGACACAAACAAAGAATTCGTGTCAATTCGTGTTGACACGAACACGATCCGAAACACGAATTAGACAAACACGACCCGAAACTAAAAAAGAATTCGTGTCAAGTCGTGTCGACACGAACACGACCCGAAACACGAATTTGACAACCCTACCTAAGAAACTGGTGGATGCATTGAATAGTGCTCGATGCATGTTTTCCGCGACCGAGCTACAACTTCAGGTATATCAGTTAACCACTACACTTGTTTTCATATTAGAAATGCTTGCAGGCTTGCAGCTGGTGCTCTTTTCAGTGAGGCTCTTGTGACTGAACATTCTTTTTTATGCTATTTTTAGTTACGCTCTTTTGTGAGTAACTTTTTAGTTTTTATTGTTTGTCAACTTCAAGTATTGTAACTATGGTTATCTCATTACTTCCAATACTATCTCGTAACTAAATAGCTTTGTTGAAATATCAACGCCCAGAGACAAATGGATGATAAAAGTGTGTTACCATGTCCATACACATGATCTCGTCCATCTAATCCATCTATCTTATAAGAAACCTGATATTTCTGTTCGTTGCAGATATTCTATTCGTTGATGGATCAGACATTGTTTGGAGAACAGGCATCATCAACACAAGACACAATTGCAGCAATCGGTGAATTGAGAAAGCAGTATACTAGGTGGGGCTACGTTGAGGGCACACATTGGCACACGATTCAATCACGTAATTAATTATGGTGCAGGTATGTCTTCTCAATTTCTGTTCAACATGTCCAAAACCTTGAACTTTTCATTTTATTTTATGGGATTTCAACCTCATAATAGACTTTGAATTGTGACAGGCTACTATAGTTATCTCTATGCGAAGTGTTTCGCAGCCACCATATGGGAGGAGGTTTGCGGTGAAGACCCACTTTGTCCGCAAACAGGAGCTACTATAAGAAACTTTTTGCAACGTGGAGGATCAGAAGATCCAACCATATGTTGATCGAATTCGCGGGGAATGGTATTCTAAGATACAGTGATGGGGGAGTTATCCCCGAAATCAACAGCCTATGCAAGGAAATGAAAATATAAAATTAATGAAAATTTAGAGTAAGCCTGGGAGCAAAAGTTTAGCCTACTTATGCAAAGCAAGTCACCTAACATGGCAAAGCTATTTCTCGGCTGTATAAAACGAGGCAAATTCGGTGCTTGCTTTTGAGTTTTGATTCGTAAGTATTGGTTATGCACTTCCCGGTCTCTACGTAATTGTTCATTTTGAAGTGGAGAACGTCTTTTCAATAAATGTGTTCACTTCAGCTAAGAGTAACGATTTTTTTCTAGTTTTTGTTAACATGTAATTGAGCTTGTGATAATATATGCGTATGGATTATGGAATGACTTCTAATAAAGATGAGGTCTTCACCTGATACTTCATTGGATTTATTTTAAGAGGCTTGTGATTGTGAAATGCCTATTTTGTCAGCTATGAGAGTTTCGATTACTTTATCGGGGCATGTTAATATAAAAGAATATGTAGAGAGAACAAACTACTCATGTTTTTTGACAACTGAAGATAGTTTTTAGAAATACAATATTTGGAGTGAATGAAATTTTCGAGAGTTGCACGATTTTCTTTATCCTACTCTAACATGTCTTTTATCCATAACCTAACCAGCACATATCATATTCATTTTGATAAGAACCATTTTGATTAAATTAATGATGGAAATACTGGTATTGAATGTTATAAGCGCATGTGCAGAAATAGATATGATGATAACAGAAATAAGTAGCAACAAGAAATTTCGCATGGGAGGTTTTAATTGTCATATGGGTAAAGATAGTATGGGTTTTGAAAATATTTATGGAGGGTTTGGGGATGAAGTGAAAATCGAGAAGGAGAATATTTCTTGAGTTTTGTAGTTACCTTCCAAACGCCCGAAAGGTAGGAAATAGGGATGAGATTTTGGGCCGAATTACGTATTCAGAATTGATTCTGAACTGATATTTCAAGTCTGGGTCAAAAGATTCAAACTGAATTATAGTTTGGCTGGGGTTTTAGTTGAAGCATAACCGAACCAAACTGTCGAACTACTTGATTTAGTTTTCCTCATATAATTCCTATGACATCTGGACACAATGGCTTACATTCACAAACATATACCAATGCTATTATTAAATTTGTAAGACTGTAACTTTCTCTTTATTTAGTTCTATAATTCTACTTATATTAACGTGTAACCATAATTTTAGTCTCAAGATAATTTTTTGGTTGTTTTTAGCTTTTATATTTTCGAAACGATCAACAACCAATTATATTAAATGTCTGAGGTCTAAAATCAATCCAAACTGAAAAAAACTTATTTTTGTTTGGTTCAAATTTTCTTACCTAAAAAACTCATGGTTGGATAATTTGGATTGAAGAGGCAACCCATCAGCTCATTCATGAATTAATTTAAAATTTAAATTGTGGATTAACAACCAATTTTGTATTTGGTTGTTGATATTTGATGCAACATGGCACGCAAGGTTGTGCTGTGACTAAGTGAGATTCATTAAGATCTTTGTGATCTAGAGTTGATCGTAAATTAGGACTACAACTTCTTGATTGCATAAATTGAGCATGAGTTGTCCAAATATTATGTACATATCATGAATTTCTAAAGTTGCAAACAAGTGACTTAATATTTTATTCATATGTACGTTTGTTTCTGTTAAGATCGATGACCGTCTAATCTCAAGTTAAATGTGACATTAAATAGTAAATAAAGAGATAGAAGAATTGCAAATCACAATTGGTGTTGAAAATTTTATAGAGCTTTGACACTTCACTCGGGTCCTAGTCATCTCCTCAAGTTCCAATCAATCCTCTGATCCCTACTCGAGTATTCACTATCCGGTATCCGTTCCAAGTCGAGATCAACGTCTTTACACCACGAGCCTTTATGAACACCCTCGTCTTACTCGATTTTCTCATCTCACAACCTGAGAGAGAGTTTCCGCGAAACTTTATAACTTTTTTGATTCTTGAATATGGAATTTGAATGACTACCTAACACTCTAATACTTAAGCACACTTGAATATGATATGGAATAGATATACAAGTGGTGAAGTTGGACTTTAGTGTGTTGGAGTTTTGAAGACTTAAGAATATAAGAGACAAATAGTAGAGATGAATTGAGAGAGTAGTGTGTTAGTTTGTGTCTGTTGAACGAGGTTTTATAGACTTCAAAGCAAATAGAGTAGTTTGGGAGAGTTTGTGAAGTTTGGACCAATGAGAAGCAAATTTTGACTTGAACTCGAGGAGAAAACTACATAGGTTCGGTCGACCGTTTGAAGAACTTGTTCGAAACAAAATGGTTGGATTGCGTTAAAATAAAGGGTTCAGAACACCCAATAAGGTTCGGATTGTCGATCACCAACTTATAGTATTTTTTTCCAATTTAAACCAATTAAAGTTTGGTTCATCGAATAGGGCTCAGTTTGCTGTTCTAAGGTGGACAATGAGAATTGGTCGGACTCTGACCAATGGAGTTCGGTCGTTCGGGACAACTTCAGTTATCCGGATCAATAGTTTGTCTTTAGCGTCGACGGTTGTAAATCAAATATTCGTTGTGAGTTCAACAACTATATTGACACGTGGAAAGAGTCATTGCACGCTAGAAACCATGAAGTAAACGGTTGACCGATATGACATTGGTCGTCCAAAAATTGACAAAGCAAATGGGCTCCGAGACAAAATACAAGTGTCACCGTTGGAGTAAAATCCAAAATCGTTCCAAGGGGATTCGGTTGACTAAATGACAATCGATCGTCCGAGAGACAATTCCAAATATCATCATAATGGCTACTTATGAAATGATTTCGGTCATCTGTTAGGTGTTCAGTTGACCGAACATGACCGGAATGGAATCCTAGTGCTCAAGTTTATATATGATCTTATGAACTCAATAAATAAAATTAAAAATTAAAAGTCTTGGTCCAAATTTTTGTTACAATCTTGAGTCTTTGTCTCAATGTTTATCCTCTTGGTGATCTTGATCAACCTATTAAGATGATTTGTAAGTATATATGCAATGCATGTAATCATGTTTGTCCATTTTGATTGATTAGGTTGATTGATTATGATTACTTTGATTAATAATCTAAATAAAATATAGTAAGACCTAAAAACTAATAATTTCTTCACTTCTATAATGCAGGAGCGGTAGGCAAACATATTAGTGTATATGTATTACTTTTATTTTCAGGTATTTTTATTTTGTAATTCCTGAAAAAAAATCAAGGAGAACGTGCCCCTAAGCGATGCACTTTGGTTAGTGCATCGAATTTTCAGGTACACGCCTACACGGAAATGTTAATGTGATCCTAAGACTTATATTAGACTAATATAGCATTCTGTAATTATACGTGTAGGTTTTAAGAATACAATCAAATATTCAAAAGACTATGTAACATATAGTTATGTTCTTGTGCACAATATAAAAAGGAAAATGTTTGTTGAACGCTCGCGTCACGGACGCTGCTAACCCAGTCAGCACACTGGCTGATGTGGGCAACCCAGTCAGCAGACGCGGCTGAGTGCGCACTCTCCCCAGAAACAATTTTCCTTTCTTTGTTTAGTTTATTCCTCGTTTTGTACAAATTTCTCCATCCCTCATTAATGCGTCTCAAATCACTCACTTCATTTTGACGCTCCTACACAGACTGAAGACTAGTTACTCAACATCCGTCCTCCTATTATTTTTCCTTCTCTTTATTAATAAATTCATTTTTTTCCGGACACACACATCAGTCATTTTCTTTAGTTTCTGGACTAGCGCATAACTTATTCCGGACACAGTTACTATTTATGCCGGACAATTTGAACACTTATTCCGGACAGACGTACTACTTACTGCTGATTTTTTTTGCTGTTGTTTTATTTTCACGATGCGTCCACCATCACATTTAATGGTTTTCAAATCAGCACGTCCTCCGTCTTCTTTCTTATTCTTTGGCGCTTCACGGAGATACAAAGATGAGTGTCTTGGTTATTCCGATCCTACGAACCATTCCTTCTTCTTTCCTTCCTCCATTTTTGTTGTACTGTAATGGCACTCGTAAATGTGTCCTCACAACCGGCTCATGCCTCCAACGTCCCTCAATTGATGATGAATTTTCCTTCCTTCGAAGAAGCCAAAGAATTTTACGTTTCATACGCCGATTCCTGTTGTTTTGGTGTGAAGATAAGGCAATCTCATTACGATCATGGTGTTGTAATACGGGCCACTCTTACTTGCTCAAAGGAGGGTAATGCTCCCGGAAACCAAGGTGAAGGTAGACCGAAACATAGGTTATCCGGTAGGGTCGACTGCACTGCTCGGATTAGGGTCTCCGGTAATCCATCCAGAGGCTACGTAATTAACTACGTAGATCTCGAACATAATCACGCCATGCTGTCGGAAGACCAGATGCGCTTCCTCCGACAAAAACGATCCGTCCTGGAGTCCGCCAGAGCACGCATTTCGTGCAATGATGCTGCCGGTATATCTGCCGCCAAGACCATGCAATCTTTTGTGGTCGAAGCTGGAGGTCACGATAAATTGTCTTTCAACGAGCGGGACCTAAGGTTATTTATTCTCCACTTAACCTGGTTGAAGTTACGCATTTAGCTTTGTCATAAAAATTATGTTTCGCAGGAATGTTGTGAACGAGGTTAGAAACCTCAAAATGGGACCAGGAGATGCGCAAGCTATCCAAGATTATTTCATCAGGATGCAGAAGAATGATTCCCGCTTCTTTTACGTAATGGATATGGACGACGAAGGCAGACTACGAAATGTGTTCTGGGCCGACAGTCGTTGTCGAGGTGCTTACTCTTACTTTGGAGATGCAATATGTTTCGACACAACATACATAACAAACAAGTATGACATGCCTTTTGCCCCATTTGTGGGGGTAAATCACCACTACCAGTCCGTCCTACTCGGTTGCGCACTCCTCTCTTCCGAGACGACACAAAATTACATTTGGTTGTTCCAAACATGGTTGACGTGCATGAACGGTACGTGTTTTATTTTGTCCGGCTTTGTCCGTTTTACGTTATGTGCCTGTCCGGTTAACCTTTACGTCTGTCCGGTTTACGTCTTTTGCTCGTCCGGTTTGTCCCTTACGTCTGCCGGTTTACGTTTTTTGCTCGTCCGGTTTACCCTTGACGTCTGTCCGGTTTACGTTATTTCTGTCCGGATTAACATATGTTTTTATCTTGATCGCGTTGTGTGCAGATACAAGCCCCCCGGCGATCATAACAGACCAATGTGGCGCCATAGCTGCGGCTGTGAGGACTGTGTTCCCTGAAGCGCGGCACATATTTTGTATATGGCACATAATGAATAAGGCCCCTGTGAAGCTACCCACGAAGTACCGGGAGCATACGTTGTTTGACCTCAACAACTGTGTATTCGATTCCAAGACTCCGGCAGAATTCGAGCGGAATTGGCAGGGTTTTCTAGATGATTTTGAGTTCCACGACAATAATTGGCTCCGATCCATTTATGCAATTCGAGAGCGTTGGGTACCTGCATTTTGGAGGGATTGTTTTTCCACAGGAATGACATCAACCCAGAGAAGTGAGGGTATGAACGCCTTCTTCGATAAGTACCTCACATCAAGGACGACACTTAAGCAGTTCGTGAAACAATACGAAGTCGCAGTACGCCACAAGTATGAGAAGGAAGCTCAGTCTGATTTCGATTGTTAGCATAAGGCTCCGCAATTGATTTCGAAATATCCATTCGAGAGGCAATTGAGCGAGTTGTATACGATGGGTGTCTTCAAGAAGGTGCAGTTAGAAATTGGGAAGATGATGTACTGCGACATCAAGGATGAGTTCAACGAGGACGACACATTGCACTTCAACGTGACCGAACATGTATTGACACATATCCTCCCATTGTCGAAACGGTTCACAGTGCAAATTAGAGATGAGAAGTGGGTATGCGATTGCAGAATGTTTGATTACGTCGGTATCCTATGTTGTCACGTTTATGTTGTTATTGTCTGAATACGTCCAAACGCGTTGCTCCCCGAGTCTTACATCGTCCACCGATGGAGGAAGGATATCCGAAGGAGCTATGGAGTCAAGTTTCCCCTTCAAAGTGGCATAACGGGGAGCGATGCGCTTCGTCGCCACGACGACATAATGGGTCGTGCGGTTTGGATCGCCGAGGCCGCTTTCGACTCAAACGACAGATATCTTCAGGCGGTAGAGGCACTTGAGTTGCTTAAGGAACGTATGCAACGACCTGATCCTGTGTTCGATGGTACATCCGTTCTCAATCCGGATAAGACAAGACGGAAAGGCAGACCGCCGAGCAAACGACGGATTTCTTTGTCTGAGAAAATAATTAAAAGTAACGTTAAGAAAAGAGTCATCAGGAATAAGGTTCTACCCCCGTTACACCCTGCAGCACCCAAACCGGGGGATCACGATTTCGATGACTGGGACATGAATTTGCATTACGAGGGAGTTCCTCCTTGATTATTGTATTTGTCCTTGGTTGGAATTATTCCTATGTAATTTTGTTGAAAGTCATTGTATGTCTGTCCGTATTATTGCATAAGATTCAACCCTTTCTTTGCTTGTTCGTTTGTGAATTAATTTCTGATGGCGACAAATATATTTAAGTAATTTTGGTTTGTTGTATGTCTGTCCGGAATAAGTTATATTTATGTCCGGATTAAGTTACCAGTATGTCTGGATTATGTTATAAGTCCGTCCGGATTACGATTCATCAATGTCCGGATTACGTTTTATTTTTCTCCGGATTAAGTGACCAGTATGTCCGGAAGACGTACTTAGGCTGTCCGGATTACAATGTTTGTCTGTCCGGATTACGTGTATTTGCAGTCCGGAAAAAGTGTATTTGCTGTCCGGAATAAGTGTATTTGCAGTCCGGAATAAGTGTATTTGTTGTCCGCAAAAAGTATATTTGTTGTCCGGTTTAAGAATAAAGTGTGTCTAGAAACGGAACATAAAGTTTGTCCGGAATAAGTGTAATTGATGTCCGGAATAAGTGTATTTGTTGTCCGGAATAAGGGTATTTGCTGTCCGGAATAAGTGTATTTGTTGTCCGGAATAAGTGTATTTGTTGTCCGGAATAAGTGTATTTGTTGTCCGGTTTAAGAATAAGTGTATTTGTTCTGTTGTTGTCCGGTATAAGTGTATTTGTTGTTCGGAATAAGTGTATTTTCTGTCCGGAATAAGTGTATTTGTTGTCCGGAATAAGTGTATTTGTTGTCCGGTTTAAGAATAAAGTGTGTCCAGAAACGGAACATAAAGTTTTTCCGGAATAAGTGTATTTGCTGTCCTGAATAAGTGTATTTGTTGTCCGGAATAAGTGTATTTGCTGTCCGGAATAAGTGTATTTGTTGTCCGGAATAAGAGTATTTGTTGTCCGGAATAAGAATAAAGTGTGTCCAGAAACGGAACATATAGTTTTTCCGGAATAAGTGTATTTGCTGTCTTGAATAAGTGTATTTGCTGTCCGGAATAAGTGTATTTGTTGTCCTGAATAAGTGTATTTGTTGTCCGGAATAAGGGTATTTGCTGTCCGGAAGAAGTGTATTTGCCGTCCGGAAGAAGTGTATTTGCTGTCCGGAAGAAGTGTATTTGTTGTCCGGAATAAGGGTATTTGTTGTCCGGAAGAAGTGTATTTGCTGTCCGGAATAAGTGTATTTGTTGTCCGGAATAAGTGTATTTGTTGTCCGGTTTAAGAATAAAGTGTGTCCAGAAACGGAACATATAGTTTTTCCGGAATAAGTGTATTTGCTGTCCTGAATAAGTGTATTTGTTGTCCTGAATAAGTGTATTTGCTGTCCGGAATAAGTGTATTTGTTGTCCGGTTTAAGAATAAAGTGTGTCCAGAAACGGAACATATAGTTTTTCCGGAATAAGTGTATTTGTTGTCCTGAATAAGTGTATTTGCTGTCCGGAATAAGTGTATTTGCTGTCCGGAAGAAGTGTATTTGTTGTCCGGAATAAGGGTATTTGCTGTCCGGAATAAGTGTATTTGTTGTCCGGAAATTTTCAGTCGGTGAAAATTTAAAAAAATCACCGATTGATAATCTCCGTTGGTGAAACTCAACCATTGTTTCCCTTTTTTGCACGACAAATGTCATTTTTCTGCGGATTGTTTTATCAAAAATATACACCAACGGTATATATCTGTTAGTGTACATTATAGTCTGAAGAATACTATGAAAATATTAATCGACGAACTTGATCCATTGGTGATTGTTAACACATCTGTCGGTGTAATGTTACACCAACGACACCGAGTTATTTGTCGTTGTATAGTTGCTTGCACTAACGGATACTCCACCGACGTTGTGAAATTATTTTACATGGTTAGAACCGAGCAACAAACCAATATAATAATATATATTTAGAGCAATTGCATGCAAGCTATTTATAGGAGTGTCCTAGTTTTCTTTGTTGTAATAAAGAATCTGGGAGACTTCAAATCTCCAAGTCCAGAAAACAATGGAATGAAAGGCTTTAGCTATGTTTGGCATCCTTGTGAATATTGTCAGGGTCACCCCGATTCAAATATTGGCTTCTTGTCATGTATTAATTCATACGACCAGTTATCTAATTCCAAAATGGCAAATGGAGTACTATCGGCCAAAGGTAGAAAGTTATATAATATTGTTTTGAATTCATAGGTGATTATGGAAATGCTTTGCGAGAAAAGGTTACAGTTGAATCTTTACCAACGACAACAAACATTAACAAGTGATATATTAAAGTAGGACATGAATCATGACTTTAAATTTGTTAACTCTTTCAAAACAAACAAAATAATAAATTATTATACATGGTTAGGACCGAGCACCAACTCAATATAATAATTTATAATTAGAGCAATTGCATGCAATCCTTTAATCGGAGTCCCCTTCGATTTTTCTTTGTTGTTATAAAGAATTTGGGAGAGACTTCAAATCTCCTAAGTCAATGAAACAATGGCATCAAAGGCTGTAGTTATGTTTAGCATCCTTGTGATTATTGTCATGGTCATCCCAGTTCATATATTGTCTGCTTCTCATGTATTAATCCACCCTGATGAGTTATCTAATTTCCAATTGCAAATGAAGTAACAGGAAAAAGAGAATAGGTTATATAATATTGTTTTGAATTCATGATTGATTCAGGAACTGCTTAGCAAGAAAAGGTTACAATGAAGTTTCAACGAAGGACAACAAACATAACAAAGTGATATATTAAAGTAGGACATGAATCATGACTTTCAATTTGTTAACTCTTTGAGAACGAACCGAATAATAAATTATTTTACATGGTTTGGATCGAGCAACAACCCAATATAGTTATTTAAATTTAGAGCAATTGTAAGCAAGCCATTTGAAGGAGTCTCCTATTTTTTCTATGTTGTAATAAAGACCTTGGGAGAGCCTTCTAATCTCCAAGTCCAAAAAAATGGCATCAAAGGTTTTAGCTATATTTAGCATCTTTGTGATTTTGTCGTGGCCATCCCAATTCATATATTGGCAGCTTCCAATGTAATTGTCCATCCCATCGAGTTATCTAACTCCAAAATGCCAAATGGAGTTTCATCCAAAGATAGTAAGTTATATAATAATGTTTTCAATACATAATTGATGAACGAAAAACATAGCGACAAAAGGTAACAGAGGAATCTTAACCAAGGACAACAAATATAACAAAATGATATTAAAGTAGGACATGAATCATGAATTTAAACTTGTTAATTTTTTGAGAATTGATGATCCAGATAATAATTATTTTACATGGTTAGAACCGAGCAACAACCCAATATAGTTATTTAAATTTAGAGCAATTCTAAGCAAGCCATTTGAACGAGTCTGCTATTTTTCTATGTTGTAATAAAGACCTTGGGAGAGACTTCTAATC
Organism: Triglochin maritima; assembly: GCA_963682175.1. Lineage (NCBI taxonomy): Eukaryota > Viridiplantae > Streptophyta > Magnoliopsida > Alismatales > Juncaginaceae > Triglochin > Triglochin maritima. Next base: position 16,447,042 of record OY821786.1, read on the forward strand.
TCCAAGTCCAAATAACAAAGGCATCAAAGGATTTAGTTATGTTTAGCATCTTTGTGATTATTGTCATGGCCATCCTAATTCATATATTGGCAGCTTCCAATGTAATAATCCATCCGGTCCAGTAATCTAATTCCAAAATGACAAATGGAGTTTCGTACAAAGATAGTAAGTTATATAATAGTGTTTTGAATACATAATTGATGAATGAAACACTTAGCGAGAAAAGGTAATAGAGAAATCTTAACCAATGACAACAAATATAACAAAATGATATTAAAGTAGGACACGAATCATGACTTTAAACTTGTTAATTGTTTGAGAACGATCTGAATAATAAATTATTTTACATGGATAGGACCGAGCGACAACCGAATATTATAATTTATATTTTACCAGGTTAGGAGTCTCCTATTTTTCTTTGTTGTAATTAAGAACTTGGGAGGGACTTCAAATCTCCAAGTCCACAAAACAAAGGCATCAAATGCTTTATTTTTGTTTGGCATCCTTGTGATTATTGTCGTGGTCATCCCAAGTCATATATTGGCTGCTTCTCATGTATTAACCCATGTCGATGAGTTATCCAATTCCAAAATGGCAAATCCTATTCGGATGACCAAACTTAGTGCGAGCTTTGCGCTAACAGTTATGACTCAAATGTTGGTTGAATACAACAGTCATGTGCCACGTGTAAATAGTTGTTACGCGCCAAAGGCGAAGAAGGAATTGGTTGACTGATAATAGTTCAATCGTCTGAATTGGTTGACTGACAAGTCTTATTGGGCTTTTAGGCAAGATTCAAATGCGACCGTTGGAGTAAAATCCAAAACCGGTCTAAGGCATTTCGGTCAACTGAATTTCATTCGATCGTCCGTCTAGACAATTCCAAAGAACATCTTAACATCTCTTGATGAGATGATTAGGGTTTTTGGCGAGGCAAGCGATGTGAGGGTGGGTGGTGGTGGCGAACGGCTTAACGGTGCAACAAAAATTAGTGTTTCGGAGTTGTGACAATGATTAGGGTTGCGTGAAGAGAGAAATGAAGAGAGGTTCCGTGGCTATTGACATAACGATGCATCAACAGAAAGTGTCTGTTGGTGTTAGTGAGGATATCCGTCAGTGGAATCCTTACTAATGGTCCAACGACTCTATCCGTCGGCATCCAATAAACTATCCGTTGGTGATGTTAAATTTAATAATTTCGTAACGGTAGTTTTTCAAAATATACTCCGATGAACAATATCTGTCGGCGAATTTTTTAAAAAAATGACCGACTGATAATCTCCGTTCGTGAAACTCAACCATTGTTGCCTTTTTATGCACGACAGATTTCATTTTTCTGCGGATTATTTTATCAAAAATATACACCAACGGTATATATCTGTTAGTGTACATTATAGTCTGAAGAATACTACGAAAATATTAATCGACGGATTTGATCCATCGGTGTTAGTTAACACATCTGTCGGTGTAATGTTACACCAACGACACGAGTTATTTGTCATTGTATAGTTGCTTGCACTAACGGATACTCCACCAACGGATAAACATCCGTCGGTCAAGACGGTTTCTCTAGTTGTGAAATTATTTTGGGAACTACTAAACGTCGCCCCAAAACTACTTAAATCGCCCCTTGAAATTACCAAATTGCCCTTAACAATATATTTAATACCCAAATCGTCCCGTGTCTATAAATAAGGCCTATGGTCTTGTATATTCATAATTTATCAGTAAAAACACCACAAAAATGTCTGGCGAGGGTGATGCATCGGGTGAGGTAAGCCTGGCGCGGGGAAATTTTTGGGCCGAGCGTCTGCATTAGACGCCTCCCCCATGGTGAGGGCGTCTGCGTAGGACGCCCTCCCCATGGCCGAGGCGTCTAACGCAGACGCCTACACAATGGGAGAGGCGTCTTATGTAGACGTCCTCCCCATGGGTAAGGCGTCTGTATTAGACGCCCTTCCCTACGGCAAGGCGTCCTACGCAGACGCCTTACCGTTGGGGAAGGCGTTTAACACAGACGCCCTAGCCATGGGGCCAGCGTCTAATACAGACGCCTGTTTTTTTTTTTTTTTGATTTTGTTTTTTTAATTTCGACTTTATTTTTTAAATTTTTTAATTTCAATTTTATTTTTTAATTTTTTTAATTTCGATTTTATTTTTGTAGGTTCCAGATTTCGGTGGTGATGGAGTGGATTACAGTGAGTTATTTCAAACTACACAAATCTTTGAAACAATCGATGAAGCATGTAAATGGGCAAACAAGTAGCTATCGGAGCTGGGTTTTTTTTGGTCGTGTCGTCGTACAAAACAAGATCAGATAGTCGGATGGATTGTTATTTGAGATGCGACCGGCGAAATCAAATGGAGTCTCGGGATATGGATACTGCACTTCGAAGAAACACCAAAAGAAAGGGTTGCGGTTGCCGTTTCTTAATAAAAGTGGTGGAGCGACGAGATCGTGATGGATGGGTTGTGGTTTATAATAGTGCTCACGGACATCACAACCACAGACTGGCAGTTTATCCAGAGGGTCATCGTCAAATTAGTGGTCTAAGTTCTGGGGCGAAGATGATTGTTCGTGATATGACAGAGGCGCAAGCAAAACCACGGAACATCTTGAAGGCAGTAAAAGAAAAATTCCCGGAGGACAATCCAAATCAAAGGCATATTTATAATTTCAGATATTACATGAGGAGGACAAAATCTGAAGATCGGAATCCCGTCCAGCAGTTTCTCTACCAAGCAGTGCAGTGTGAGTACTTACATTGGATTATGGCGGATCCAGAAACTGATGTCGTAACTCACGCTTTTTTGGCACATCCGACGTCAGTCCAGTTGTTGCGGACATATCCTTTCGTTATCTGCATGGATTCGACTTACAAGACGAACAAGTATAAGATGCCTTTGTTCGAAATGACTGGGGTCACACCAGCAAACATGAATTTCCTTATTGGATATGCGATTTTGATGGATGAATCTTACTCCAGTTATTTGTGGGTGATGGAGAAGTTGAGAGATCTGTTATTGGGGACTGTCAGCCCGACTGCAATAATAACAGACCGGGAGTTAGGCCTTATGCGACCAGTGAGAGAGGTTTTTCCTGACTCTGCTCATTTACTCTGCACATGGCACATCAACAAAGACGTATTGAATTACGCATACCACGTATTCGGCAAGAATAAGGAGATGGCAGAGACTTTGAGGCGTGGAAGATGGAGGAAGATCATGCTTTCTACTTCAGACTTGTGGCGAGAATCACTATATGGAGACGTGGACGGACTTGTTTCCCATTGCAAATTTTTACAAGTGTGCAGTTATGTTCTTCTCTCTCGGAAATGATGGTTCGTTGTACCCATGTCTTACAGTTCTACCTTGGGAGAGTCCGCCTACCGTGACGAGACCGTGCAGAGAGTTGATTATTGCTCATTTAGGGAGTTACGCTCATTACATTCGTTTGGAATTGAATGAGGGATTCCCCGTACCTCCTATAGCGACTCTGTGGTATCAAATACGAGATGAGAGTGTTATTGGATGGGAGCTGGAGTACCAAAATAGGATAGCATATTGGCAACAATTATGTAATATGTTTTGATATGTTTGTATAATTATGTAATATGTTTTGATATGTTTGTACATTATATAGTGTTGCTTTATTATGTAATATGTTTTGATATGTTTGCTTTATTTGCATTATATATAATAGTACGACAGGTTATCTCACACAAATACAAATAATAAGCGTACAACAGATAAGCAAAACACAAATACAAACAATAAGCGTACGACATGTTAGCAAACACAAACACAAATACAAATAATAAGCGTACGACAGATAAACAAATATAAATGCAAATACTAAGAGTACGGTACGGGTCATCATACGGGTCATTATCCACCTGCCTCTCCACCTCCGGGTGCTCTAACTCATACGGGTCATCATCGTCGCTCCCGTCGTCGGGACTGTCCACATGCTCATCATCGAAGGAATCATCATCCTCCTCACGACGACGTAATGCCTCTCTCTCCCTCCTGACCGAAGCAGATATCCCCCGTCTACGTGGATGACGCGGTGCTGAATCATCCTCTAAAGAACAAAATGCGTGTAATGGTATCGACTTGCCTTTCCCTCCACTATGACCCGATGACTATTAATTGAAATTTTAATTACAAATTTGTTAAATTTGTTAAACTAAATTATCATATTTATCACAATTGTTAAACTAAATCAAAATTTGTTAAACTAAATTATCACAATTGTTAAACTAAATCAAAAATTGTTAAAACTAAATATCACAAATGTTGAACTTAATAAGAATTTGTTAAATTAAATTTTCAGATTTATCACAATTTATTAAAGTAATTATCAGATTTAATAATTTTAAAAAAAATTGTGGAGGCGTCTGCGAGAGACGCCTCCCGTATGGTGGAGGCGTCTGTCGGAGACACCTCCTCTTTGGGGGAGACGTCTGCCGAAGACGTCTCCTCCATCGGGAAGACGTCTTCCCCAGACGTCTCCCGCTAGTGGGGGGAGCGGCTTCCGTGGATGCCCGACCCATGCGGGGGGCGTCTCCCTCGGACGCCGACCACTTTTTTTAATTTTTTTTTGAAAACAAATAAATAAAGTAAGGTTACCGTATACGGGTACACCGGGGGAACTGCTGGCTGCTTGCCTGACCTCCGAGACATTCCTAATCTCCTGTAGTATGTATAAGAAGAGAAAGTTTTGAAAAAAGAGTGAAATTGTGAGATATATAAGTAAAAATAGGATGAAGGGCAATTTGGTAATTTCAAGGGGCGATTTAAGTAATTTTGGGGCGATGTTTAGCAATTCAGTAAAAAAATGCAAAGCGAGAAAATGTTCCAGATCTCAACCTACGACAACAAACATAAAAAGGTGATATATTAAAGTAGGACATGAATCATGACTTAAAATTTGTTAAATCTTTGAGAACGAACCGAATAATAAATTGTATTACATGGTTAGGACCGAGCAACAATCCAATATAATAATTTATATTTAGAGCAATTTACACTATAAATACTGTCGGACGTGAATGCAATCCTTTTATAAGAGTCTCCTTCTACTTTTCTTTGTTGTAATAAAGAATTTGGGAGAGACTTCATGTAACATCCCGAAACAGTGGAAATTTAAAAAAATCATTAATCAAACATCAGAGACTAATAATCAAAGACGAGACTGTTACTTCTCATCAAATATATAAGCGGTGCACCATATTACATTAGAGTTTGTCAAAACGATACATGATTACAACTGAACAACAAAGGGAAATAAAAGTAATCATGTCAACCTCAGTGGTCCGAAAGAGAGAATCTGATCCCAAGATGCGCGCGTCCGCTGATCACCACCCTACTGGACCTACTGCGGTCCTGAAAAAGATGTAACAACAATGCCTGAGTTTCCATAAGGAAACCCTGTATGCCAAGCTCACCTATATGCATGCAGTAGTACAAATGACCCTATCATACTAGTAGCATGTCATGTCATCAACAGTAAGGAAACAATTCCCCCGAAGGGTAACACAGGACATCAGTCCGACAATCATCATCGGGTCTCCCAAGGAGACCTACCGTAGGCACATGCAGTCCAACGAAACATGACGTGACACTCCCTACACACGGGTACACTAATCATGGGGTTCGGCAAGGAGCATCCGCCAAGTCTGCGCCATAAGAAACAGATCTGTAACTTCGTGCACCAACGGAGCCGTCGCTCGGTCGGTCCATCAATCATCATCTCAGTAGGTGCCCATCTGAGGAACATAGCCGGAACATCATCGGCCCATCAATCATCATCGTCGGAAAAACATCAGCGGCATCACCGGAACAACATCGGTGGTCCATCCGACACAACATCGGACGGGTCCAGACCGAAGTCTGCCAGGTCATCAGGCTCCACGAGCTGCAAACACCAACCGCGCCGCTATAAAAGCAGGGCAGCGACCTCCGTAGCCACGTAGTCCGGTAGTCACCTCACCCAACGATAGTTGCGTGCCTGCACATCATCATACATTAGGATCTGCGATCCCTCAGGCCTGCTACTCTACAATGAGTCCAATCAATCCATCATATTAGTCACGATCCATACATGGAGGTGACGCGACCCGAACACCCACTCCTCCACCCGGCGGTCCTTTGGCAGGCGCGCGTAACGCGCCCACCATCACCTCCCGGCTCACGCACAAGGTGAGGACACGGGTTTCCATGGACAGATTTGGCATTCTAAACGGGACCAGATATTCAGTCCTGTGCAAAAACGGTCGACCGAAAGAGGCAACCCGGTCGACCGCTTCCTCAGGGGAATCAGTCGACCGAAAGTCTGCAACGGTCGAACTCTTTGCGCAAAACATAAATCCCAACGGTCGACTGTTGATCTAAAACCGGTCGATCGATATGAGGTCAAAATCCGGAGTCTGGTCAACATCAATTCAAAACTATCGGTCGACGGACTCAGGGGTCTCGATCGACCGAAAACTACAAGGGCATCCTAGCAATTCTAAGTCATATAACGGTCGACCGAAAACAAGCATAAAAATCCATTACACTTAAGTTCCGGTCGACCGACCACAAGGAACCAGTCGACCGAAAACAACCAGGTAATCAAAATACACTACATTTGGTCGACTGCCCGAAGGGACCCAGTCAACCGATGGTCGTCTTCAACCTTGCGCCAGCCAAGGTTTTAGGAAAACTCACCGCCGGGGAGGTCTCCGACCTCCCCCGACCGACCACAAAACCCTCCCACGAGGGTGAACAACATCAAAACACACTAGAAGCCGGCATACCTGGAAGAAGAAGACGAAACCGCCAGAGCTCCGCTCGCGCACGTCGTCACCTCCGGTGATCCTCCTCACACGATCGCCTCCACACGCCTCACGCCGGAGCCTCCTCCTCTACTGCGCCGGAAATGGAAGAGAATGAGAGTGAGGGAGTGTAAGTGAGTGAGAGAGAAAGATTTTCGTTTTAAAACCAACCAACCCAACACAACCCTCTCCTTGTCTACAGTAACCCGTCTCGTCCACCATCACCTACACACCCTAAACTCCTCCATTCCCATGCAAACCATTGTGCTCCACTGCTTCCCCATGCAAATCCCTCCTCTAATCACCATTAACCCCTAATCGGGTTTAGGGACATAACAATGCACCATCCTAAAAAGGATTTCATCCTGAAATCAAAGCAAACTACTCACCGAAGAGCTCTGGATACTCCCTTCTGACTTCCTCCTCGATCTCCCAAGTGGCCTCGCGCTCACTGTGATGCTGCCACATGACCTTCACCATCGGAATGATCCTCCTCCTGAGTTGATGATCCATGCGATCCACGATCTCGACTAGTCTCTCCTCGAGCGACAAGTCCTGCTGGATCTCTGGCACTGCAATCTCGATCACGTGACCTGGATCTGCAATGTACTTCCTGAGCATCGATACATGCAAGACGTTGTGAAGACCCGAAAACTGCGGTGGAATGCAATCCTGTAGGCAACCTCTCCAACTCGGTCGAGGATCTCGAACGGCCCAACATACCTCAGACTGAGCTTCCCCTTCTTCCCAAATCTCATCACTCCTCGGGCTGGGGAAATCTTCAGAAACACATGATCGCCCACCTCGAAACTCAACACCCGTCTGCGTCGATCAGCATAACTCTTCTGACTGCTCTGTGCTGTGGCCAGTCTCCTCCGGATCACATCAACCTTCTCTGCATACATCTGCACAATCTCTGGACCCACTAACTGCCTCTCGCCCACGTCACTCCAGCAAACCGGTGATCTGCAAGGCCTCCTGTACAATGCCTCGTACGGTGCCATCCCAATACTCGAATGGTAGTTGTTGTTGTAGGCAAACTCTATCAGCGGCAAGTGCTCATCCCAGTGTCCTGCCCACTTGATTGATTCGTTTTATATTAAACCGTAAGTGCACGGCCGCGTTGAAGCGATGGCAAATACGGGTCGATCCACAGGGAGGTGTGTCGACTTTTGGTTTGTTTGAAGGCGAGTGGTAAAGAAAGGAGAGAAAGGTTGGTTAAACTAAACTACACTACAATGCAAAAAGGAAATGGAAGATAAACAATAAAACTAAACCCCAAAGGGGGTAGAGAAATAATGTGAATATAAAGATGTGTGTGTGTGTGTGTTTAATTATGCTCCCCACAACATGTAGTGCATGAAATCATAAAACTAAATCCAACTTTGCCTCCACATGAAATAAGATAAGACTACATCATTAAAACACACAAGACAATAATTGGAATGAAGCTAAATGAACTCATGTATAAAGACTAGACCCTACTATGCATCCACATGAATTAAGATAAGACTATATCATTAAAACATACAAGGCATTAACCAAGGCCAAGGTAACAAGCGCACATACACTACAAGTCATGTTTCATATATTAATTCCATCCATATCCTCACCTTATCATTCCCCATAAAATAGGTCCACTAATCTAAGCATAAACTAAGCTTCATTCAAGAGCATTAGCATATCAAAGATAAGAGTGAAATCCCATTAGATGGTTATGGAAATCATATAAGGCTCAAGGGATTAAGATAACACACACCTAATAAACTACATTATCATATCACATATTTCTCCACCCCCCAAATGGGGATGGAACTACTCACTACTCATTACACTAACTAGATTAACAAAATGAAACATATTACTGAAAAGAAATTCAACTAAGCAAGAAAGGAACATTAAAGAAGATAATTGAAAGAAACATAAGCTAAAAAAACATGCAAGAATTAAAAGACAAGATTAAAAGAAACTAAAACAATTATTTTATTAACAATGACTCACATTGAAGGTAGCATTCTTCTCCACCTTGAGTTTTGCTTCAAAGCTTACTCCGTAGTAGAGAGAATGCCACCAAGAAATGGGTAGTTTACAATAAAAGGTGAAGAGTTATATTTATAGCCAAAGAAAAAAGCAATCCGGGACAATCCCCTGATGTGGGACTAAACAGATACCAAAAATATCCTAAACAAACACTAATACACATGCTCCAGAAAACTCAGCGGCTCCGGGAAGATCCAGACCGCCAATTACTGGTTCCAGACCGCCAATTGGCAGTCTACAGGATCCGGATCGTGCTGAGATTTGTTGTGGGCTTTGCTTGGTATATTTGCTGGTCTTGGATGCATTTACTTGGCTTGTTGGAGCTCCGACCCGAATCGAATTGCTAAAATACTTTCCATGATGGTGTGGAGTATTCTGTTTTGCTCTTAGGTCCTTCGGTCTTACGTTCAGGTCATTCTCCCTTGCATCTTAGTCCCCAGGTCTAAAAATTAAGTCATTTTCCCTGCTTTTGGGTCCTTTCATACTTCATCTCTTCAAACCTATTTATTTCTGAAATTAAAACATAAAACTCGTCACGTAACATTGCTTAGGTGTAAGATAATGGATATAAGATACAAATATAAGGATGAAATGATGTCAATCATACATCCAGCGTGCATGCTCTCAACATATCCTCTAAGGTCTGAATCGTCCTCTCTGACTGACCATATGTCTGCGTATGGAACACCGAACTGAACCTCAGACGCGTCCCCAATGCCTGCTGCAGACTCCCCCACAATCTTGAAGTGAAATGAGGATCTTGATCAGAGATGATGCTCACTGGCACTCCATGCAATCTGACTATCTCATCCACGTACAACCTAGCTAGGCCCTCCAAAGGCAATGTTGTCCTAATCGCTAAGAAGTGTGCCGACTTGGTCAGTCGATCGACTATCACCCAAATCGCGTCGTGGAATCTCCTCATCTTCGGCAACCCTGTGACAAAATCCATTGTCACGTGCTCCCACTTCCACTCAGGAAGCTCAATACACTGTATCGGTCCCGCTGGTCGCTGATGCTTAATCTTCACCTGCTGACAGACTAAGCATTGCTCCACAAACTCTGCAATGTCCCTCTTCATGCCCTTTCACCAAAAGTTCTGCTGCAGGTCCTTGTACATCTTTGTGCTCCCACGGTGAATGGTGTATCTCGCTCTATGTGCCTCCTCCATGATGTCATCCCTCAGCCCATCGACCTTCGGCACCCAGATCCGATTCCTGAACCTCAAACCACCATCAACTCCCACACTGAAGTTCGACTCATCTCTAGAAGCTAATCGTAGTAGACCGGCTAACTCTTCATCCCCATGCTGAGCCTGCACAACCAGTGAGACTGTCTGCGGCTCCACCCGAATCCCATCAATCACTGCTCCCTCTGAGCCCTCTGTGAACGACCTACACTCTGACAACGTCTCGAGTAGCCTCCACTCCTGAATGCACAAACTCGCAACCAAAACCTCCACCTTCCTGCTCAGTGCATCTACAACCGAATTCGCCTTCCCCAGATGATGGGAGATGGTGAAGTCGTAGTCCTTAATGATCTCGAGCCATCTGCGCTGCCTCATATTCAGATCCTTCTGCGAGAACAAGTACTTCAGGTTCTAATGATAGGTGAAGACCTCGAACTGCTCGCCAAAAAGATAGTTCCGCCAAGTCTTCAATGCGTGAACTACCGCTGCTAACTCCAGATCATGAGTAGGGTAGTTCTTCTCGTGCACCCTCAGCTGCCGCGAAGCATACGCCACCACCTTCCCGTGCTGCATCAGAACACAACCCAAGCCAATCCCTGACTCATCATTGTAGATCACATAACCTCCACTGCCACTCAGTAGCGTCAGAATCGGTGTCGTCGTCAGTCGCCTCTTCAGCTCCTGAAAGCTGTCCTCACACTTCTGGGACCAAACAAACTTGACGCCCTTCTGCATCAACGCTGTCAGCGGCGACGCAAGTCTGGAGAAATCCTGAATGAACCGTCTGTAATACCCTACCAGTCCTACGAAGCTCCAGATCTCTGTAACGCTCGTCAACCTACGACAACAAACATAAAAAGGTGATATATTAAAGTAGGACATGAATCATGACTTAAAATTTGTTAAATCTTTAAGAACGAACCGAATAATAAATTGTATTACATGGTTAGGACCGAGCAACAATCCAATATAATAATTTATATTTAGAGCAATTTACACTATAAATACTGTCGGACGTGAATGCAATCCTTTTATAAGAGTCTCCTTCTACTTTTCTTTGTTGTAATAAAGAATTTGGGAGAGACTTCATGTAACATCCCGAAACAGTGGAAATTTAAAAAAATCATTAATCAAACATCAGAGACTAATAATCAAAGACGAGACTGTTACTTCTCATCAAATATATAAGCGGTGCACCATATTACATTAGAGTTTGTCAAAACGATACATGATTACAACTGAACAACAAAGGGAAATAAAAGTAATCATGTCAACCTCAGTGGTCCGAAAGAGAGAATCTGATCCCAAGATGCGCGCGTCCGCTGATCACCACCCTACTGGACCTACTGCGGTCCTGAAAAAGATGTAACAACAATGCCTGAGTTTCCATAAGGAAACCCTGTATGCCAAGCTCACCTATATGCATGCAGTAGTACAAATGACCCTATCATACTAGTAGCATGTCATGTCATCAACAGTAAGGAAACAATTCCCCCGAAGGGTAACACAGGACATCAGTCCGACAATCATCATCGGGTCTCCCAAGGAGACCTACCGTAGGCACATGCAGTCCAACGAAACATGACGTGACACTCCCTACACGCGGGTACACTAATCATGGGGTTCGGCAAGGAGCATCCGCCAAGTCTGCGCCATAAGAAACAGATCTGTAACTTCGTGCACCAACGGAGTCGTCGCTCGGTCGGTCCATCAATCATCATCTCAGTAGGTGCCCATCTGAGGAACATAGCCGGAACATCATCGGCCCATCAATCATCATCGTCGGAAAAACATCAGCGACATCACCGGAACAACATCGGTGGTCCATCCGACACAACATCGGACGGGTCCAGACCGAAGTCTGCCAGGTCATCAGGCTCCACGAGCTGCAAACACCAACCGCGCCGCTATAAAAGCAGGGCAGCGACCTCCGTAGCCACGTAGTCCTGTAGTCACCTCACCCAACGACAGTTGCGTGCCTGCACATCATTATACATTGGGATCCACGATCCCTCAGGCCTGCTACACTACAATGAGTCCAATCAATCCATCATATTAGTCACGATCCATACATGGAGGTAATGCGTCCCAAACACCCACACTCTTCCACACGGCGTTCCCTGGGCAGGCACGTGTAACGCGTCCACCCTCACATTGTGGCTCATGCACAAGGCGAGGACATGAGTTTCCGTGGACAGAGTTGGCATCCTAAACGGGACCAGAAATTCAGTCCTGTGCAAAAACGATCGACCGAAAGAGGCAACTCGGTCGACCGCCTCCTCATGGGAATCGGTCGACCGAAAGTCTGCAACGGTCGAACTCTTTGCGCAAAACATAAATACCAACGGTCGAATGTTGATCTAAAACCAGTTAACCGGTACGAGGTCAAAATCCGGAGTCTGGTCAACATCAATTCAAAACTATCGGTTGATCGACTCATGGGTCTCGATCGACCGAAAACTGCCGGGGCATCCTAGCAATTCTAAGTCATATAAAGGTCAACCGCAAACGAGCATAAAAATCCATTACACTTAAGTTCCGGTCGACTGACCACAAGGAACCGGTCGACCGAAAACAACCAGGCAATCAAAATACACTACATTCGGTCGACTGTTAGTCGTCTTCAACCTTGCGCCAGCCAAGGTTTTAGGCAAACTCGCCATCGGGGAGGTCTCCGACCTCCCCCGACCGACCAACAAAACCCTCCCATGAGGGTGAGCAACATCAAAACACACTAGAAGCCGGCATACCTCGAAGAAGAAGACGAAACCACCGGAGCTCCGCTCGCGCACACCGTCACCTTCGGTGATCCTCCTCGCACGATCGCCTCCACATGCCTCACGCCGGAGCTTCCTCCTCTACTGCGCCGGAAATGGAAGAGAATGAGAGAGTGCAAGTGAGAGAGAGATAGAGATTTTCGTTTTAAAACAAACCAACCCCACACAACCCTCTCCTTGTCTACAGTAACCCGTCTCCTCCACCATCACCTACACACCCTAAACTCCTCCATTCCCATGCAAACCACTGTGCTCCACTCCTTCCCCATGCAAACCCCTCCTCTAATCACCATTAACCCCTAATCGGGTTTAGGGACATAACACTTCAAATCTCCAAGTCCAGAATCGATGGCTTCAAAAACTTTAGTCATGTTTAGCATCCTTGTGATTATTGTCCTGGTCAACCCAATTCATATATTGGCTACTTCTGATGTAGTAATCCATCCCGACGAGTTATCTAATTCCAAAATGGAAAATGGAGTATCGGCCAAGGGAGTAAGTTATATAATATTGTTTTGAATTCATAATCGGTTGAGGAAATGTTTGGCTACATGCTCAATGATTTTCTTTGATTCCATGTTCGTAGGTACTTATGCATGGGGTTATTGTTGTATTGGAACATTGTATGACCATGGTGGAGGCCGCTATAGGTGCGACGGATATTGGAAGTATACTACACCAATAAGTTGCGACCGCACAATCTCCTGGGGTAGACGTGGCAATATATATGCTCCTCACTGCATTGGATATTGTACTTAAAACTTTGATCATATATAGACTTTTCGAGCTTTCTTTTGTGGCATCCCTTGTGCTGCCAGTGCAAAAATATTACTTAAGTAAATAAGAGGATGCAAAAGTGTGTAAAGTGTGTCAAGTCATCTAAATAAATAAACGATATTCCACAAACTTGTCAACGTCATTGTACTTTCAAATATATAGTGAGATTAAACGAGAAGGTTTTAGTTTCGATGTGTTAGAAATTATGAGGTGTTTTCTATCATTCTAATTCGCTTGATTTTTCAATGATTTTTTTTGATATTCTAGATGTTCTTCCGAATGATGAACTACGCTTATTAACATCACAGTGGACAGGTGATTTTGTTTATAGTTGTTTTGTACTCTATAAAACGACTTCTATTTCACTAAGTTCTTGGTTAAGGTAATTGATTTTCACCCAAAGTTGATAATTAAATCAACTTGTTGAAATCTGAGTAATGATGTGGTACTCACTACGTGGTCTAAATGTGAGAATTGTGTATTGTAATCTACTGCATAAGCAAGGCAGAACGCTTAAGGTAGAAAAGGGGTCAAGAAAAGTTCTTTTGCTAGATAAGATAAATTGAAGTATGCTCTTCACTTACGCCCGCATTTCACTTTGCACCCTTTACCTTCCGAAAATCACAACACTCTCCCTTCATTTTTCAATATGATTTGTTGATATTTAAATTGTCTTGAACTTTGCTATTGTAACTCTTTTTTTGTTTGAACAGTGGATCATTACAAGGTAATTGAAAGTTTGTATTCTATAAACTCAGCTTTTATGTACGTCTCTTGTTAGCGAGGGAATGTTATTTTTCCTTAAGCGTAGTTTTCTTTCTTTTATGACGTTTGAGATGGATCGTTGCAAATCCTGTCCGTTACTTTTAAGAGACTTTGCCTACAAATAGTGATATTGGAAGCTTGAAGTATAATATTTTGGTAAGAGGAAGAAATATTTTGGTAATTCTGTTTATATATCTGCGATCCAAATTGACCACAAGATGCCGCCAAGGAAAGGTCCACAATTACTTCCTTGGGGCTCCTCAGAAAATCAGACTTCAATAACAAAAAGATAACAATGCACAAGCACCCGCAGCAGCAATTAATTACAACCAGAATCAATCGATCGACGCGACAATCAAACAAGGTCATCTACGGGTCATGATATGGATGTCATAAGGTTGGATTTCCTAAGTGCCACGCATAATCAACCTTCATACCCCACAACAGCAATATATACATGACATGTATGATAGAGCAAGCACATCAGTGAGAGATGCCATGTATAACTACTACAACCATTCAATAATATGAATACTAACTTCAGAATATGTATATGCGTTGGAAACTTAGGACCTGCTCTGATATTATATGAACATAATCACGAGATAATGCATAGAAATATAGTCTTTAATCAGCAACAAATCACGGGGATTATCTGAACATAACCATGAAATAATGCATGGACATATAAGCTATAATCAGCCAACAATGCATGGACGATTTTCTGAATGTAATCACTAGGCAATGCATGGACATGTGATCTATAATGAGAGAATAACTCCTGGAATACTATTTGAATATAATCACGAAATAACGTAGCGATATATGATCTATAAGCAGCAACAAAATCATGGGACATTGTCTGAATATACTCGCTTAGTAATGCATGGACATATGATCTATAATCAACCAATGAATCATGGAATATTATCTAACTGTGATCATTGATTAATGCATACACATACATCTTATAACCTGCAACATATCGTGGGAAACTCATCTAATCATGACCACGAAAATATGCAAGTCATATGATCAAAATCAGAATGAATCATGCAATTTTATATGGACCTATTAGTTGATCATGCTTGGATATACACTCTGAAATCAGTAATGGTTCACGAACTACCAACATAACAAGTTGTGAAATCATGCAAGATCATGTAGCAACTCAACAACACAGCCAAGGGGGACGATCATACCCCAGCATGATCAACAAAAACGCAACAAGCAGGATCACAAAATCAGATCATGCATGTAGGGTTGCACTCATGCGAAACGCATGCAACAACCCTACCAAAGGAGCTCTCCATAGCCCAGCCTTCTCCCTACTGATTCTCCATCAGAATACCACCAAGTACATGGGGTAGAGGACGCACAAAGGTCAGGGATGCCAGGCCAGCCATCGAATCTCAAAGGTGCACCCCAGCTTACCCGAGTAGCACCCTGAAGTGGTCCGAACTCCAGCTCTCAGACCCGACCAGACCCTGTGCTGGACGAACTCTCCTCCCAACCCCACCACTACATCTTATTCTAATGGCTAGAGGCATACCTGAGTTTGCAGGAGACGCCTGAGCTAGCAGAAACTCCAAGAGCTGCACCCAAGAGAAGCCTTTGCTTCTACTCTACAAGTTGCTGGATCCACCAGCAGGAACCAGAAGTGGTGGTGGTGAGGGGAAGGATTGGTGGCGTGGGAAAGAGAGGAGGGAGTTAGGGTCGGCTGCTGTAGGGTTCTCCAGCTTTTTGTTTCAAGAAACAAACCCCAAAAGGCAATAGAATCACGTCCTTGAAGGCTGAATCAAGACTTACCATCACACAATTCAAATTTGCAAGGATTCTTTGAGATCATCTCCTGCTGACATGGCAACTTGTCCACCTCACCCACATGCCAGCCCACAACAACCAATCCGAGCCCAACCCAAAACTAAGCCCACACGCACCCGGTTTGCACCCGATTGACCTGATAAAGCCACCGATTGCACAAACCGCCCGATGGGTCGCACCACACCACAAACCACATAAACTCGCCCAAAAAGGAAACTTTACTAAGTCCGAGCACGAAGTCACAAGCATAATAATGATAAATAAGACAACAACAAAGACCACAATGATAAATAAGACTTTAATAATGTGGCAGGAGAGTGGGTCTTACAACCTACCCCCCTTAAACAAAATTTCGTCCTCGAAATTCGCTATCCCTAACCCTCAACAAAGAGCTCGGGATACAAAGTCCTCATATCATCCTCGTACTCCCAGGTAGCCTCACTCACACTGTGGTGCTGCCATCGAACCTTCACCATCAGAATGGATTGATGCCTCAGCTGACGCTACGCTCGCTCCCGGATCTCCGCCAGTCGCTCTTCCAAGGTCATGTCGCTCTGAATCTCTGGTAGCTCATGAGAGATCACATGCGATGGGTGCCCAACATACCTACTCAACATCGAGATGTGGAAAACATTGTGCAAGCTAGCAAACTGTGGGGGTAATACCAACCGATATGCCACTGCACCAATGCGCTCTAGGACCTCGAACGGTCCAACATATCTTGGACTCAGCTTTCCCTTTCGTCCGAACCTCGTCACACCTTTTGCAGGAGAGACCTTCAGAAAAACGTTGTCACCAACCTCGAACTGCAGCTCTCGGCGCCTCTTATCCGCATAGCTCTTCTACCGATCCTGAGCTGCGACCAACCTGCGTTGAATTAGGTCCACACGGTATGAGTATAATTGCACAATCTCTGGCCCCAACAGCTGCCTCTCCCCTACCTCACTCCAGCAGAGGGGTGAACGGCAGGGTCGGTCGTACAGTGCCTCATATGGTGCCATGCCAATGCTCGCGTGATAGCTATTGTTGTAAGCCAACTCCACCAAAGGCAGATGGTCATCCCAACTCCCAGATTGGTCCAATGTGCAAGCCCTAATCATGTCCTCCGGAGTCTGAATCGTCCTCTCTGACTGCCCGTCAGTCTTAGGATGGAAAGCCGTGCTAAACTTCAGCTTCGTCCCCAGTACCTCATGTAAGCTCTCCCAGAATCTCGAAGTGAAACGAGGGTCCCGATCCGAGATGATAGATGTCAGGACTCCATGGAACCTGACTATCTCCGAAAGGTAGAGCTTCGTAAGAACCTCCAGGGATGCAGTTACCCGCGTCGCCAGAAAATGAGCAGTCTTCGTCAGGCGATCCACGATCACCCAAATAGCGTCGTGTGAATGACTAGTCCTTGATAGTCCAATAATGAAGTCCATAGTCACATGCTCCCATTTCCACTCAAGGAGCTCCATCCTCTGCATTACCCCTGCCGGACGTTGGTGCTCGATCTTAACCTACTGACAGACCAAGCACTTAGACACGAACTCAGCGACATCTCGCTTCATTCCCTTCCACCAGAAACTCCTCTGCAGGCCCTTATACATCTTAGTGCTACTGGGATGCACGGTGTACCTTGAGCCATGAGCCTCATCCAAAATTTCCTGCCTTAACCCATCCACATTCGGAACCCATAGACGATCCCGAAAACTTAGGCCTCCATCCACTGCGACCCTCAACTCGGATTGCTTAGTATAAGTTATTTTGAATAACTACCTGCCCGATTCACCTTTGTTGTTATTGAATGTTTCAATCTATTTTTGATCATTTATATTTTTTGGTAGGACCATGAATATCTAAAAGGTTATGGGTAATAAAAGGAATGGTAAAAAGAAACAACTAGAGTGCCTTCAAATATTCTAAGCAAATAACGTTTATACGAAACATACGTTTATATTTCTTGTTTTATTAAAATTAAGATTTTAGTAACTTTCACGTTCACTTGGTTGACCAATCTACCAGAAATACTAATTGAACATTTTTGTCTATTTATAGCACATTATTGTCAAAACGTTGATGCCAACCAGTCATAAACAAAACCGTGCTATATTAAAATAGGACATGAAAGATGACTTAAATTTATTACATGGTTGCGAATCTAAAGTATTTATTTTCATAGTTATGACTGAGTAATAATCCAATATCATAACATTTATTTAGAGCAATTTTTCATTGTAAATTTTGCTGGAGGTGCGTCGGTCTTATACCCTGGAGTTTAATTCTATTATTGTTTCTAGTAATAAAGATTTCTTATACTCCGAACCCTCAAATTCTGTGCAATGGCATCAAAGGCTATTGCTATGTTCATCGTCCTGGTGATTATGGTTGTGCTCATCCCAAATCAAGAACTAGCTAATTCTGATGTGGTGATCCATCCCGTCGAGTTGTCGAATCTTAAAATGGCAACAGAAGTATCGGCCAAATATAGTAAGATAATAATATTTATGGACTCGGTGATTTTCAGTAATTTTGAGATACATTTTGAGTAGTTTTAGATATAAATAAGAATGAATAAACTATATTTTTTGATTTCTTGTTCTTATATGAAATGATTATCAAATTGTATGAATTTCAACGTGCACAAATAACTCACGTCGTATATCAAAATATACAGTTTGAATTTTCAATGATAGTTAAATGTTTTGAAAGTGTATTAGGAACATAAGCCTCAAGTAAATCACGGGAATTCCTATCTCATTTTCATTCCACGATTGATCCACAAAATTTTGACTTGAACCATATGGTCTTTAATGCTAAGTGAATTTTAATTGTTTTGACGAATTCACAAGCAAATATACGTGAGGTTATTGTTGTATTGGAACATTGTATAACGTATAGTTGGAGGCTGCTATAGATGCAGTGGACGATGAAAATATGCTTCACCAATATACTACACCAGCACTAGTTACTGGGCAACACGATCTAAAAGGGAAATTTGAATCTTTATGCTTAAAGTGACTCACTAATTGAAAAAAATTCACACGTTGGCATTATCATAGAAATATGCTTATGTTTCCTATGCTAGCCAAAATACCCCTTGCATAAATCTTTCTCTTTTTTGATGGTCCTCGATGGAGCTTGATGATACTCGATGGGTTCG
Organism: Triglochin maritima; assembly: GCA_963682175.1. Lineage (NCBI taxonomy): Eukaryota > Viridiplantae > Streptophyta > Magnoliopsida > Alismatales > Juncaginaceae > Triglochin > Triglochin maritima. The sequence continues at coordinate 16,466,377 of OY821786.1, forward strand.
ATGAGTTCTCGATATGAACTTGATAAAGCTCGATGAATGATCATTTCTTATGGTTGTTACTAATTTGTTCGATGGGTTCAATAAAATAAGCATAAAGACTCAAAATTGTTAACATAAACATTATCGGTGAGTTTGATAAGTTCTCGATAGTATGCTCCATAGGCTCGACGAGTTTGATAAGTGCTCAATATGAGATTGTTTTCTTTTTTGCAATTTTTTCCATGCTTTTTAACTGGTTGTGTTTTTTTCCTGTTTTGTTTTTGTAGATGCCGAAGTTAATACTACCAGTTAATCATTTTCCCGACCGTGTGACATATAGGGGCATAAGCATATGAATAACATAAAAGTTAACAACTGATCTGTCAACCGTCTCAAACACCATTGTATGCAGCCAATATGTTAATAGTCGAACCTGATACGACAAAAGTAACGTGTCAAAAAAGTAGAATTCAAAATAAAATTGATAAACTATCAAGCTCTATAAAGTTTTTATCGAACTCATATCGAGTACAATCGAGCACAATCGAGTTCAATAGAAATGCATCTTTAACCATAAGAAATTGTCATTCAATCGAAATGCATCTTTAACCATAAGAAATGATCATTCATCGAGCTCTATCTAGCATACTATCGAGTTCATATCAAGAACTTATCGAACCCATCGAGTACCATCGAGAAAGGAAATAAGTTATGCAATGGGTATTTTGGGTGCACAGAAAATATAAACATATTTCTACAATAATGTCAATGTGTGGATTTTCCCCTTCAATTAGTGAGCCACTTTAAGCGTAAGACTCAAATTTCCCATCTAAAATATGTGTCTCACTGCATCCGATATTGTTGCAAAGTTTGCATCATGTATACACTTCGCGTGCCATCCCAAATATTATTGTAAGTAAATAATAGGATGCAAAACCATGTAATATTTGTGCAATCATCTAAATAAATAAGTGTTATTCCATAAATTTTTCGTGGTCGTTCCAATATAAAAAGCAAAATTATTTCCCACGTGAAGACTGTTATGAATGATATGATATTTTTCTATATTAGACAACTAGAAGTATTAAATGTGGATGTTTTAGATTTAGATGAATTAGTGATTGAGCGATGTTTGCTATAACTGTAATTAGGTTAATTAGAGAAAATTTTCAATTTTATTGATGTTTTGAAGGGTCCACCATGTTTTACTTAACAATGTATAAGAGATTTGGAGTATGGTTGTTTTGTACTCTATATGAAAAATACCATTTACTTCACATTTCCACGTTGGCTTGTATTGGTTCCACAGCAAATTAGCTCGTTTAGTTGTTTTCCTTGCTGGCTAGGAAAACTTGAATACGAAAATTTTATTTACAGGACGCATGCATAAGAATCCATGATTAATGTAAAGTGCTTATTATCTAAAGTTGAGAGTTAACAATAATCAACTTGTTTAAATCTATATATGAACTGGTTGTGGTTAGGGATGCAAACGGATGACTACTAATTGGATATAGCATGTATTCGAATACGAATTTGAATTTCAAATAAGCATACCAAATTCAACCGATTCTTTTATAACTTATCAATTTTGTATCAAAATCAATTTTGTGTCAGAATTGAAAAAAAATCAAATTCGGATATTAAGTTACATTTAATTATTATAAAATAAACATAAGTTTAATATAAACATGATCGGTGAACCAAGTTAACGTGAAAGTTACTAAAATCTTAATTTTATTCAAACATGAAATATAAACCTATGTTTAATATAAACATTAAAACAAAAATAACTAGTGAAATAACAACCATGGCGATTATTGAGGATAAGACCCAGCAGGTTCCCATACAAAATCATTAGTCTTCATCTATTGATAAGCTTTCTCCGACTCTCTTGGAGAAGGAGAGTAAATCCGGGATCTAGATGTCTTTCTGGTGCACACGGAAGAGAAATTGCAAAACACTAATTTGGTGAGGACGGCTAGGATATAGAGGCTAACTTTAAAAAGTTACAATCCTCTCTCTATTTATGGAACATAGCTAACCAAGGTTTTAGTCCCACATCGGGGGATTGTCCCGGTTTGCCTTTTTCCATGGCTATAAATAGAACTCTTCACCTTCCATTTTAATCACTCCATATTTTAAGTGACTATTCTTCCTACTAGAAGTGAGACCTTGAAGCACACACTAAAGTAGGAGGATGCTACTTTTAATGTGAGTCATTTTAATACAAGTTTTCTTTATTATGTTTGATTGATCGTTTTATTTAAACTGCAAGTGTACGGCCGCGTTGAAGCGGTGGCAAATACGGGTCGTCCACTGAGAGGTGTGTCGACGATTGGTTTGTTCGAAGGCGAGAGGTAAAAAGAAGGAGAGAAAGGTTGGTTACACTAAACTACACTAAGGTGCAAATGGAAATGGAAGAGAAGCAAGAAAACTAAACCCCAAAGGGGGTAGAGAAATAATATGAACATAAAGAAGTGTGTGTGTGTGTTCATTTAAGCTCCTCACAACATGTAGTGCATGAAATCATAAAACTACATCCAACTTTGCCTCCACATGAATTAAGATGAGACTACATCATTAAAACATACAAGACAATAATTGGAATGAAGCTACATTAACTCAAGTATAAAGACTATACCCTACTTTGCCTCCACATGAATTAAGATAAGACTACATCATTAAAACATACAAGACATTAGCTAAGGTGAAGGCAACAAGAGCACATACACTACAAATTGTGTTTCCAATATTAACTTCATCCATATCCTAACCTTATCATTCCCCATAAAATAGGTTCACTAATCAAAGCATAAGCTAAGCTTCATTCAAGAGCATTAGCATATCAAAGATAAGAGTGAAAACCCATTAGATGGTTATGGAAATCATATAAAGCTCAAGAGATAAAGATAACACACAGTTAATACACTACATGATTATATCAGATATTTCTCCACCCCCCAAATGGGGATGGAACTACTCACACATATTTAAACTAACTACTCTAATAAAATGAAGCATTATACTGAAAAAGCTAATCCGGGACAATCCTCCGATGTGGGACTAAACCAATACCAAAAATAGCCTAAACGAACATTAATACAAGTCCAGGAGAAGTTTGGGCGGATCTGGCATGATCCAGACCGCCAAATGGCGGCCTATAAAGCCCAGATCCGTCTGGGTTTTCTGTTGGGCTTTGCTGGAAGTGTTTCTTGGTCTTGGATGCATCTACTTGGTCTGTTGGAGCTCCGACCCGAATCGAATTGCCAAAATACTCCCTATGATGGTGTGGAGTTTCTTGTTTTGCTCTTAGGTCTTTCGGTCTTACGATCAGGTCCTTCTCCATTGCATCTCAGTCCCTAGGTCTCACAATTAAGTCATTTTTCCTGCTTTTGGGTCCTTTCATGACTCTTCTCTTCAAACCTCTTTATTCCTGAAAACTAAACATAAAACTCGTCACGTAGCATTGCTTAGGTGTAAGATAATGGATATAAGATACAAATATGAACATGAAATGATGCCAATCAATGTTGTTTGTTTTATGTTTCTTGTTTTACTTTGCTTAATCTCATTTCATTAGTTTTATTAGCTTAGTTAATATTTCTTTGTTTAGTTTAATAATTAGTGTAATGTTTAGTGAGTAGTTTCATCCCCTTTGGGGGTGGAGTAAATGTACAGACATGCAAATGAAAATGGATTGAATGCTTTATTTCCAATGTGTTGATAAAACATGAATGTATGCTTGCTTGTTTAGGATAGAATTTATAACTTGATGAGTTTTGCCAAAATGATTAGACACCTCTCATACTTGTTTAGGTTCTGAAATAAACATCTTGCATATGTAAATGTTAATCAACTAAGTTGGTGAATATATTGATAGGTTTTGCCACAACATTTAGACACTTCCTATGCATGATAACACCACCTTTATTTGTGCTTAAAGAATGTGTTCAACACCCACCTCTTTGCTTGTGTGCACTCACTCCACCCCTTAGGGGTTTTCCCATATCTGTATTCCAGCATTCTTCTTTTGTTCTGAGCTTAGTTTTCATTTCACTGTTTGTTTCTTTCGTTCGCATTGCATACTTCTTAGCGTAGTTTAGTGTAGAATAGCATAATCAATCTTTCTCCCCCAAGTTTTTCCACTTGATTTCTGATAAACAAGAGGCTGCTCACCTCCCTGAGGACGACCCGTACTTGCCACCGCTTCATCGCGGCCGTACACTTGCGGTTTAATTAAAACGTTCAACATTAATCCTACCTTTGAACCTAACATGAGTTCCATAACCATCTAATGAGATTTTCACTCTTATCTTGGATGTGCTAATTCTTTATGGGGAATGATGAGTTGAGCATAAGGATGGAGTGGAAGAATGAAACTTGACATGTGGTAGCATGTTCTCTTGTTGGCCTCACCTTTATTAATATCTTGTATGTTTTAATGATTGTGTAAATCTTATTTCATGTGGAGACATAGAGGAGTTTGGTCTTTATGAATGAGTTCATTTAGTTTCATTTCAATTATTGTCTTGTATGTTTTAATGATAATGTTTCATTTTATTTCATGTCGAGGCAAAGTTGGATTTGGTTTTATGATTTTGATGTATTACATGTTGTGACGATCACAAATGAACACACACACACACATATTTCTTGACTTTTTCGCATTAATCTATGTTTTGATGATTTAATCAACTTAATCTTAATTATAATCAATGTAGAGTAGCACACATATTGCATAACATATATATTATTTTGTGCTAACATTGTTGTTTGTGAGAGATCTTAGTATGCTTGTTTGAATTAAAAAGAACTTTTACTTGATGGTTTCTGCCATAAGGTTAGTATGCTTGTTTGAATTAAAAAGAACTTTTACGAACAATGTCTAGGTGGAGCTCGAGGGTGATCGAGCGGAGCTTGCAAAAGAGGACTAGGATCTGGGTGTGGGTGCCGAACCTCTATAAAAATCCTCGGTGCCATTGTGGTTTGCTTTTGTCTTCTCTACTTGTTTTTTTACTGAATCTTTGATTAAGCAAGTAGGGAATTAGTTTAAAAGTTATTACAATTAGGCGATCCCACATTATTTTTGTATTTGTATTCTTTCTCTACCCTCTAAGGGGTTTAGATTTATTGTTTGTTTCTGATTTCATTACATTGCAGTGCAATTCTGACCTCATGCCTCTTTTCTTCCGACACTCGAGTATGGTTGATATTGACTTGCACGCGCTCTCTGTGGACTCGACCCGTACTTGCCTCCGCTTCATTGTCGTTGTGCACTTGCGGTATTATAATTGATTCAATCAGTTGTCCCCACAACCGACATTGATTCTAAGGGAATACATGTCGGTCATCCAAACTTCTGACTTCTATTCTATGTGAATATGCGTCGGCCATTGATTGACATCATCTGATGCATATATTTGTGTCTTATATCCTTTATTTTAAGTCTTGGCAATGCTACATAACGACTTTTATGTTTAAGTTTCAATAATAAAATAAGTGAGAAGAAGAGACACAAAAGGACCTAAGAGAAAAAGAAATGACTGAAATGTAAGACTTATGGACTGAGATGCAAGAGAGAATGACCCGAATGTATACCAAAATGACCAATGAGCAAATCAAGAAGCTCCACACCATCATGAAGAAAATTTTGGCAATTAGATCTAGGCCTAATCATAAACAACCAAACTGGGTTCACCAAACATGACAAAATCAAGTCAGAAACAAGTCTTCCAAAACCAGGGCCAATCACACCAACATGGACCACCAATCAGCAGCCATAGACCGCCGATTGGTGGTCCAAAAATGGCCCAATGGCAACCTCCTTTGGCGTGGATGTTTGTGATTTTGTCTTATGTCCATTTATGGTATGCGTGTTAGTCCCATACCAGGGGATTGTCTCCGGTTACCTTTTTCATGCCTATAAATAGAACTCTTCATTCTCCTTTTGTATTTAGTCATTGCTTAGTGATCAATCCCTCTACTTAGAGTCAAGTCTTGAAGCAAAAACTCAAGTAGGGAGATGCTACTTGTAATGTGAGTCAATTAATAATAATAATAATTCTTAGTTTAATGTTGTTTCTTTTGTCTTCTGGCATGCTTAGCTTAATTCCGTTTCATTAATCTTAGTAGACTTAGTTAACATCATTTCATCTCTTAACATAATAGTTAGTTTAATGATTAGCGAGTAGTTCCATCTCCCTTTGGGGTGGAGATGATGTACATATATGTTGTGAAGTTTGAATGTTTGATGAACTTTTGATTGTGTAGACTTGCATATTTGTATGTTCATTGGGGGTATTTTAATAGTCTACATGGGGGATTTTTTATGGGTTTTTCCATAACATTTAGACACTTCCCATGCTTAGTTTTCTCATGTTTATTGACTGAAATTTCCTGTTGAATATGCTACATGTTAATTATGTGTTTGTATTTGTGTTTGCTTGCTTTATTGATTGAAGAAGTTTGTTTTGATGGGTTTTACCATAAGATTTAGACATCTCACATGCTTAGCTTTGTTCTTCACACGAGTTTATGGTTTTGATGAGTCTTGCCATATCTTTAGACACTTCTCATGTTTAGCCTAGTATTATGATAATCAAGTAGTAATTATCGATACGTTCTGTGAATGGATTGATAGGTTTTGTCACATCTTTAGACACTTCCTATACATGAAAACACACACACACACGACACACGCACATTCATGCATCATTCATCACTTCATATGTGCACACACTCCACCCTTAGGGGTTTCTCTTCCTGATTTCCAATCTTTACTTGCTTTCTTTCCTATTTCTTACTTACTAGTTTAGTGTAGTTTAGCTTAGCATAATCAAATCTCTTTCCACTTTTTTGCGACTTGATTTCGGATAAATCAGAGGCTACTCACCTTCCCGTTGATCGACCTATACTTGTCATGTCTTCACCGAAGTCGTGCACTTGCGATATTTAAAACGTTTACACAACCATCCGATCAGCCAACGTTTATATCCTTTAAAAAGACTTGGCGTCGACTGTCATGCTCACAGCCAACGTCCATTCCCTTCCCAAATTTTAATTTAAAAGAAGGTGTTTGTAGATAAGAAGATCTGGAGACATGAAGATGAGAAAAGAATGACTCAAGAGAGAGCAGATCAAGTCCTTAATCTAGAGTGAGAATAAGGAAGGTTAGAAACCTAGCTAAGCAATCAAGGCAAAAGCAAGCCTAATGTCCACCATAGGTCCTTAACACTAGACGACGCCTAACTTCGTGATCCCACCGAAGACCACTAGTCTGTAGGAAATCAAGAACCCAGAGGTTCCTAAAATCTCAAGGAGACTAGATGGGAGACGATGTTCAGGCCATCACGGTCTTAAACGGTTTCCTCTCTTTAATGTGTCCGGAAATCATATGGACCAACATCTAAATTGATTTTATTAAGGCTTTTTATTATGTGATTTTTGGGCCAAGAAAAGGGTGATGAAATCCCCTACTTCAGCTCCAATAGGTGACTACCCCTAGGTGCTTTTCATACATTAATCTAACAAACAACACACCAAACAATCACTCATTGCCTTTTTTCAATGTAATCCTGCTAAACAATGCGTGCTTTCTAATGAATGATGAGTGAAAGAGATTACGTACTTTACGCCAGCAATTTACCACAGAAATCGTAAAAAAAAATACGATGATTATATGCATAGAAAGTCCTATATTATGAATGACTTAACAAATATTATCTAATATTTTGTTATAGGTTATTAAAGGTCAAGTTGCTTAAGGGTCAACGAGTTACTAGAAACTACAACATAAATAAACATTTAACTAAACAAATAAGTTTTACAAATAAAACTTTAGAACATTTCAGCATTCTCAAAATAATGAAAAATTAAATTTCAGCAGGTGACATAGATTTATCAGTTATCTTCAAATTCAATTTGATTAAAGTCCAAACACAGATATTGTTATGTCCTAATCCTTTGCTAATTGGGTTTTATGGTGATTAGGTGGTGGACTAGAAGTGGTGGAAATGGAGGGCTGAGATGGTGGGAGGAGATGGGGTGGAGGGTGGAGATTGAAGGAGGAGAGGTTTAAGGTTGGTTTTCTCTCTTCACTCTCTCTCACTCGTTTCTCACGTCCTTTCCCTCTCAACGCTCTCTCCCTCCCTCTCAGTTGCTGCGGTGGTGGTGTGGATCGGCGAGGAGACGTTTCAGTAGAGCGCGAGGATCGTGTTCATCGGTGGTTCGGTTGGATTCGCCGGAGAAGGAGGAGAAGCGCTTGTGGAGGCGACTTCGTGGGTTCTTCAAAGGCTTCTTCAAGCCTTAAGGTATGCCAAGCTCTAGTGTAGATCTCCTTTTAGCCTTTGCGAGGATTGGAGTGGTCGACGGTAGGCCGGAAGGCTCGTCGAGATCCTTGCAGCAGCTTTTCTGCTCTGCAACGGTCGACCGGCGGGATGGCGTGGTCGACCGGTCGTAGTGTAATTTGGGCGGAAAACCCTTGTACCGGTCGAACGATACTCTTCGAGTGGTCGACCGGTGGTACGTTTTACCAGGGGAAAAAGACTCTGCGTGTTTTCGGTCGAACGGGTCCCCTTTGCCGGTCGACCGAAAAGCACTGTTGTAGGTCGGTTGGGGGCGTTGACCATCAAAACGGTCGACCGCTCATTGACTTTGTTCGACCGGGGTTTAAGTTAACTTATTGGCCGGTCGACCGGAAGTGCGGTTTCGGTCGACCGTGTAGTGCGGTTTTGTTGGGGATTTCCGTGGATGTTTTCAGTCGACCGTGATTGGTGAGTCGTTCGACCGTTGGTGCTTTTTGAGCAAGAGAGGATTTTTCCCTGTTGGATTTCGGTCGAACGGGGCCCCTTTGCGGTTCGACCGGTTGGACGTTATTTCGGTTTTTCTGAGGAATAGTTGTGGTGTTCGGTCGACCGTTTGGGTTCTTCCGTTCGACCGTTTGGGCACTGTTATGCATATGGATGCTTGTGCCGTGTGTTGTTGGATCCGTCACGAGGGCAATGGGTCTCTGGCCTTTTTGGGGCGACGGTACAAACATTGTCGGCCTGAGAGGAGGGACGTGTGGTGGCTCTACGGAGCGTTGGCCGAGACTCTGACCGGCGGTGCCTTGTGTGCACGTGTTGTGGCTCTACGGAGCGTTGGCCGAGACTCTGACCGGCGGTGCCTTGTGTGTACGTTATTGTTGTGGCTCTGAGGAGCGGGTGCCTGGTGTGCACGAGAGATTGTTATGTTTTACTGCATTTCATTTCATGTTTCATTTCACATATTATGTTCATATTTTAGGGGTTTGTCATACGAGGTTTCCCATGGGAAACTCAGGCATATTCATGTTTTATATCAGGTCGTACGCGTCATTAGGAGGTGGTGACTGCGGACAGGAGCACCCAGACCAGATCCTGTCTCTTTTGTTCTTCGAGGTGGATGATCTTTCCCTTGTACATGTGTTGTATAGCTTTTGGTGTTGGGTTGTAATCATCCTTGACTCTTGTATTGTACAGTTTCCCATATTATATATATATATATGTACTCGTGGTTTGGTGACGACCCCAGTGTTAATTCTTTATCTGTTTAAAGTTTTAAATTTTCCGCTGTTTCGGGGCGTTACAATTTGGTATCAGAGCTTTCGGTCCCAGTGTGCTTGTCCAATGAAACCACCTTAGAGGTCTTGCATTTAGTTTTCATTCATCATTCATTCATTCATAATCATTAATTCATTGTCGTTTCCTGTCCTCTTGTGTAGATGCCTCCGAGACGTGTGAGGCAACCTTCACGTTATAAGGACGCCAGTGAGGAGACTGGTAGGGAGGCCAGAGAGGAGGAGGAGAGGAGGACCCTTCAGGGGACTCTTGGTAGGCTGGGCGAGTTTCTTGAGCGTCAGTTTGCACAGACCGAGCAGGCAGGGGCGGGGGCAGTGCTGGATCGGTTTATACGACAGCACCCTCCTTCCTTTGACGGCAGTGGTGAGCCGGAGGCAGCTGAGGATTGGGTCTTCAAGATCCGGAAGATCTTCAGAGCGATCGGTTGTCCTTCTGAGAGGCAGGTGGATCTGGCCACCTATGTGTTGGACGGAGAGGCGGCCAACTGGTGGAGGTCCACGTCGGCTGTTGTGTTTGAGGACAGCGAGGAGGTGGGCTGGGAGGAATTCCTCGCGGAGTTCAACCAGCAGTATTTTCCCCAGCATGCGCGGGATAGGAAGAAGGAGGAGTTCCTGGCACTCGAGCAGCGAGAGATGACACTGGCGGCTTATATTAGCAGGTTTCACGCCCTGGAGCGTTACTGCCCGGATACTTATGTGACACCGGAGCAGAGAGCTCGGAAGTTTATCCGAGAGTTGAGGCCGCAGTTCAGGTCACGTATGACCACGAGTATGCCACAGACTTTAGCTGATGCAGTGAAGTTTGCGACAATTATGGAGCAGGACTACCAGGAGACGGTAGAGGCCAGGAAGGTGCAGACGAAGTCCAGTGTGCGACCTGGAGATCAGATTTCGGGAAATCCGGGCAAGAGGCCCCGGATTGATAGTGGTGGATCACAGCAGTCGGGGCAGTGCAGACAGTGTGGTAGAGTTCACCCCGGGCGCGGGTGTGGGGCTCGATTAGGTGCATGCCATGGTTGTGGCCAGATGGGTCACTTCATTCGTTTCTGCCCGAGTAGGTCAGGTGGACCTAGTGGACGACCGGGTTCCTCCTTGATGAGAATTAAATTTATACCGCAAGTGCACGACGTCTATGAAGACGTAGTAAGTACGGGTCGAACACAAGGAGGGAGAGATTTCGTTATTTTTGTTATTTCGATTGGGGGAAAGAAGGAGAGAAGAATCAATTGGGTTTTTAGGTTTTTGGATTAAGTAGCTAAACATGGACAAATAAAACTAAAACAAGAAATAAGAGAGAAATCCGTTGGATGGAGGTTTAGATTTAGGTTTAGATCAGAGAATTACTGAAACTTATTGTAAATCATGTTAGTTATGAAGAATTACAAGATAAATGACTTAACATAAACTCAAGTAATCAAAATATACTAATCATGAACTTAAAATAATAACATGCAATTCATCTTCTCTAACCCTAAATCCGTCACCTCCACCCTTTGGGAAGAGTTAGAAACTCATGGAGGGAGCGAGAAGAAGGGATCCTAGAGACATTAAAAGAAAAGAGAAACAAAACAAAATAAAACAGAAATTTATTACTAATGATCCAAGACCAAAGGTTCAAAGATGTGTTACATTCGTGCCACGAGGTTATTTATAGCCGATACAAGGGATACCAGTATATGAAAGGAAATTACACGTGGCGACACAGGACTGGACAAAATTTGGGGACGCGGATCGACAGGGGTGCGGCGAAAACGCCGCAGATTGTAGGTGTTGTGCGGCGGAAACGCCGCACAATCTGGTCTGATCGGGTCCGGATTTTGGTTGTGCGTTTATGGTATGATTTGATCCTCCTTTGCGCGTCTGGATTGATTCTTTCCATTGTCTTGAGCTCCGGATTAATTCCTTCCATTGTTGGGATTTTATTTTTGACTTTTCTTTTGACTTCTCCAACACAATAACTTGGCCCTTTTATTTTGTAGTCAGGTCCTTGACATTTTGCACTTAAGCCCCTGACCTTTTTGTGATTAGCTCCTTGAATGCTTTTGTGTTTGGATGCATTTCCATTTGAAACCCGATAAACTTGAACTTGTCTTTATGATAGAAATGAATCTTTTGCACGCGTTTTATGCTCGGGATGTGGGTAATTTGCATTCAGGTCCCTGTATTCTGTAAACAAGGCTAAACACATACCTTAGTAGCATTTATTGAATTAAAAGCACTCTAAATGAAAGACATATGATGCAATGTATGCAATGCATCAAATACCCCTACACCTAGATTTTGCTAGTCCCTAGCAAAACAGAATATAAGAAGGGATGAAAACAGGGAAATCCTAACTCACTTTCGTAGGAATCACGGTTGCACTTAGCATGTGCAACAAGCCTTTAAACCTCCAAGTTGCCTTAGAGGACGAGTTTTGTCTCGTGAAGGTTTTCAGCTGACACACCCACAAAGTCTTAATTCAACATTCCATTAATAGCTCTCAATATTTTTACCTCAACCTTATACATCTCACTTAGAATTCTTGCATGCTCATTATACAATTCTAACTTATAAAAAGTTTGACTTGGTCTTTATTCCTCCAACATTCACACCACTAACCCTTCTACACATGTTATCACATAAATTATTTTGCACGCCTCCTCTGGTGGTGAAGTATCATTTGGATCAACCATGGCATGGATCGTTCTTTTAGCTTTGGGCCTTGAGTATCTTAAAGTATTTTTTTTCCGTGATTCAACACATTTGCTTTTTCTTTTTGACACTTATACCTTTTTTGCATTCGTGTAGCGAGTTTGGTCGATAATCCCGAGCTGGAAGACTCAAGTTACCGGGTTTTAAGATACCCCTACGGACCAGTGACTCGAAGGCTTGGGCTTTTGTAATCATTTTGCAAGATGTGCTTTCCTCACTTTATTCTCTTTCTTTTTTTTTTACTTTTATTTTCCTCAAGGCTTAATTGCTATTAGAAGTCCACACTTCCCGTTATATTTTCCTCAACCTCTGCTTTTTATCAACCACTTCAAAGATTTGATTCATCCAATTTAAGTGCATACACGTCTGAAAGGGTAATGAGCTATTTCTTTGGAACTTAGATTTATGTCATAATTTCTTCAAGCAGAACTATATAATAAGGAACACAAATTCAATGCAATTTGTACACAGATTTTGGTAGTTCAATCTTAAGTTATGTCATGGAACATTGATTTTTTTTTAGAAGAAGAAAACAAACAAATAGATATATACATAGATAAACACCCCCCCCCCCACACCTAAATCATGCATTGTCCTCAATGTATGCATAGATAAAATAAATGCACTTATTACCTGAGTCGGCTTGCGGTAGAGGGGTTGAGTTTGCTCAGAGTCAACCGTAATCAGAACTGGATTGAATGACACCATATTAGTGCATGTATCCAGTTGAATTGTTCCCCATGTTGACTTGAGGAAAAGATTCCACTCTTCTCACTTGAATTGGTTCGCTTATTTGCTCGAGTGATGGTGGTTGAGTAAATGAATCACTCCCTTTTTTCTTACTTTCTTTTTGCTTATGTGATGATTTATTTGATTCAGAATTCTGATAAATACGTGCTCTCATCACAACATCACTTTGGTTGCATATTATTTCTGGCTCATTATCAATATGGAAGATATTAAATTCTGCTTTTAAGTTCCCGAAAGATAATTGCATGAGCCCATTTCGATAGTTTATTAATGCTTCCGAAGTGGCTAAAAAGGGTCTACCTAGAATTACAGGGATTTGTCGATTAGGATTTACAACAGGTTCAGTATCAAGTACGACAAAATCCACTGGATAAATGAAGTCACCAACCTTAATCAAAACGTCCTCTACTATACCTCTCGGTTTCTTAACAGAACAATCAGCGAATTGGAGGGTTGTCTTAGAGGGTTTCAGTGGACCAAGGTTGAGTTGCTCGTAGACAGAAAATAGGAGTAAGTTTACGCTTGCACCTAGGTCTAGAAGGGCTTTATTGATAAAAGTATCTCCTATTGAACATGAAATTGTGGGACACCCAGGGTCCTTATATTTTATAGGAGATGTGTTGGAAAGAATAGAGCATATGTTTGCAGTTAAGAATGCCTTTGGTACATTCGTTTTTCTCTTTTTAGTGCACAAATCTTTCAAGAATTTAGCATAAGCAGGTATTTGCTGAATCATATCTAAGAGTGGAATATTCACCTTAACTTGCTTAAATACTTCTAAGATTTTCTCCATTTGTGCACTTGAGCTCTTCTTGAGTCTATTGGGAAATGGGGCTTTAGGAACATAGACTCGCTCAGGTTCAGGTTGAGCTATGGGTTCAGGTTGTGTAGGTGGGTTGGGCTTTCCAATTTAGACGTCAGGTTCAATGGTCAGGTCATATGTGGTTGCTTGATGGCTAGATTGATTAGACATTCTAGGGTTTACCACATTGTTATCAACTTGTCGTCCGGACCGTAATGACACTACTGCATTGATTTGTTGGAACGGTCCTTCCTCGTTAACCATTTGAACCGGTCTGGGGTTGTTATTTCCTGAGGGTGGTTGATAAGATTGATATTGATTATTAGTTCTTGGGTTCACCTCAGGTTGACTTGGAAATTGACCCTTTTCTCTTTCACCTACTATTTGTGCTAATTGGCTGACTTGTGTCTCTAGCCTTTGGAATGATTGGTTGGTTGTTTGTATAAAAGTTTTCATTAAATTTTCCAAGTTTGTCAACCTAACTTCATGAATTCCATTGTTATTACCCCCAGATGATGTATTATTTTGGTTATATGGGTTTGGTTGTTGTCTAGGAGGTTGACCTTGTTGGTTCCACGAAAAATTGGGATGATTACGCCAACCCGGGTTGTAGGTTGATGCATAAGGATCATTTCTAGAATGGTTAAACGTGGCATTAACATGTTCCAAGTCTACACAGTCCTCCATTAAATGACCAATCTGACCACATCTAGAGCAAGGGGTAGAGGATGCTTGTCGGGTTTGGTTTTGCAGCTCTAAACTCTCCATTCTGCGCATAAGGGTGGCTAGTTTTGCCTCAGCCGCTATGTTGGCATCTATAGCTAAGACACCTGGTCGGGGTTGACTTGCTTTTCTAGATCCAATACTCGGGTTGATGGGTGTTCTAGCATTGTCCCATTGCATACTGTTTTCACCTAAATCCTCAAGAAAAGTCCAGGCATCATTTTCGTTTTTCGACATGAAATTCCCTTGGCTCACAGATTCTAGCATAACTCTAGATGTGGGTGTCAATCCCTCATAAATAATTTGGCATAATTGCCATTTTGGAATTCCGTGATGAGGGCATTGGGTCAAGACACTTTTAAATCTTTCAAGATAGGAATAGAATGACTCGCTCTCAGACTGAACGAATGCAACAATTTCATTCCTAATCTTCATAGTCTTATGGTTGGGGAAGTATTTTTTTAGAAACACTTGAACAAACTCAGCCCAACTCCTAATAGATCTTTCGGCTAGAATATATAGCCATTTCTTAGCGTCGTCCTTCAGTGCTAGAGGCACGAATTTCAGACGCACTGCCTCCTCAGGGATATGCTGGTATTGCATAAGAGAGCAGATTTCCTCAAATTCTCTAAGAAAGAGATATGGGTCTTCCCTAGAGGTGAACTTAGGCAGCATACTCATGTATTGTGCCTTAAGTTCGAAATCGCGACCCGGTATGGTGGGCATGACGATGCACGATGGCTGAGCAGCCATCGTTGGATAGCACCGATCTCTCAGAGTCATAGGCGGGTTCACAACATTCTCACCCATTAGATCCGGGTGAGGTGGCGCAACAGATGGATTGGCGCTAAGTTCCAAACTGGAATCTAGATGAACTCGTGAGAGTCGATTACTCAAGTCCCGAATCCAAATCTGAGTGCACCGGGCTGAATCAATTTTTGAATTTGAGTTTGAAATTTAAATTTCGAATTCAACTTCAAAAAATCAATTACCTTCTTTTTTTCTTTTTTTTTTAAATTTTTAAATTTTAATTTTTTTTTATGAAAATGGAAACAAACAATAGAAAGGTAAAGATGAGAAGGGAAAGAAGACTCAGACGAGAAGGGAAACTTAACTCTAAAGGATAAAAATTAGGGTTGGTCAGAAATTTCTTGAACAAGCACGGTTAAAACAATCCTATACCTAGTGTCACTTAAATCTAGACGACTCCTAACTGGTTGAGTCGAATTGATTTGCTTGATTCACCTCCCTCACCAATCAAACCAAGTTGGCCAGTCAGTGTATAGCTAGTGGGGGCGCTTCCGACAGAGTCGGTGCCAATTAGACAACCACGTCGCTTGGAAGACTTTCGTCAACACAAAAACACTTTCTAGACACCAAATTGAATTCAATTAGCTTCAGGTCATAGCAAGTCAAACCAATCTCCTCCTTAATTGAGTCCGAGTCCTTAGGGGCCAATGTCTAATTGATTTTAAATTTAGGCTTAGGTGACACTTTAGGATTGTGGTTTGTGGGCCACGGGAGGGTGATGAAATCCCCACCGTATCTTTGCCTACGGAGTTGCCCTTAAAGTAGTTTAACTTCGATCTAGCAAAGATAGTCAAACAATGGTCTTTTTAATGGGGGCAATTTCAAGGTTGTATGCAAACTAAAGTATATGCTTAAATGCAATCGTTAAAACCGCGATACGTACCTTGCCTCCAGCACTCTTCAACAATAAAAAATAATTTGCAAGAATTTAGCAAGAATAATGCAAGCAAAACATTATATGATGCATGCACTAAGGTCTTTCTAATTTTGCCAATTTTAGGTCCGAGTTGAATTATTGCCAATTATGGAATTGTAAACCCTAACACATGCAATTCTACGAAAGGAAACTTTTCAACATTTCAGATTTTACGAGAAAGGCAAGAAAAGTTACCTCCGCAATGCTCAGTCGGGTTCGCCGCCCGCTCTCGGAGATTCCAGTAGCTTAATGCGACCACCCAGAGATGCCGACGATGCCCCAGAAATTTGAAGACCAGAACCCACACTGGTGCGGCGATTCCGCCGTAAGCCACCTTGTAGATGCGGCGATTCCACCGCCCAAGTGTCTCAGAACGCTCCCGGATTTCGCCGCGCGCTCTGTTGTCTCCTGCTACACAAATTCAAATACTTAGATCGCGCACAAGGTAGACAGGAAAAAATCGAAAACACAAAAACACAAAATCTGCGTCGCCTCCCCGGCAACGGCGCCAAAAACTTGATGAGAATTAAATTTATACCGCAAGTGCACGGCGTCTATGAAGACGTGGCAAGTACGGGTCGAACACAAGGAGGGAGAGATTTCGTTATTTTTGTTATTTCGATTGGGGGAAAGAATGAGAGAAGAATCAATTGGGTTTTTAGGTTTTTGGATTAAGTAGCTAAACATGCACAAATAAAACTAAAACAAGAAATAAGAGAGAAATCCGTTGGATGGAGGTTTAGATTTAGGTTTAGATCAGAGAATTACTGAAACTTATTGTAAATCATGTTAGTTATGAAGCATTACAAGATAAATGACTTAACATAAACTCAAGTAATCAAAATATACTAATCATGAACTTAAAATAATAACATGCAATTCATCTTCTCTAACCCTAAATCCGTCACCTCCACCCTTTGGGAAGAGTTAGAAACTCATGGAGGGAGGGAGAAGAAGGGATCCTAGAGACATTAAAAGAAAAGAGAAACAAAACAAAATAAAACAGAAATTTATTACTAATGATCCAAGACCAAAGGTTCAAAGATGTGTTACATTCGTGCCACGAGGTTATTTATAGCCGATACAAGGGATACCAGTATATGAAAGGAAATTACACATGGCGACACAGGACTGGACAAAATTTGGGGACGCGGATCGACAGGGGTGCGGCGAAAACGCCGCAGATTGTAGGTGTTGTGCGACGGAAACGCCGCACAATCTGGTCTGATCGGGTCCGGATTTTGGTTGTGCGTTTATGGTATGATTTGATCCTCCTTTGCGCGTCTGGATTGATTCTTTCCATTGTCTTGAGCTCCGGATTAATTCCTTCCATTGTTGGGATTTTATTTTTGACTTTTCTTTTGACTTATCCAACACAATAACTTGGCCCTTTTATTTTGTAGTCAGGTCCTTGACATTTTGCACTTAATCCCCTGACCTTTTTGTGATTACCTCCTTGAATGCTTTTGTGCTGGGATGCATTTCCATTTGAAACCCGATAAACTTGAACTTGTCTTTATGATAGAAATGAATCTTTTGCACGCGTTTTATGCTCGGGATGTGGGTAATTTGCATTCAGGTCCCTGTATTCTGTAAACAAGGCTAAACACATACCTTAGTAGCATTTATTGAATTAAAAGCACTCTAAATGAAAGACATATGATGCAATGTATGCAATGCATCACTCCTCAGCTAGCGGAGCTGGACCGAGTCGACCTGTTGCACCCTCCTAGCAGGGGAAGAGTGTGGGACGTGTCTTCACCATTCAGGCGGAGGAGGCTAGAGACGCCAGCGCTGTGGTGGAAGGTACGCTTTATGTTGATGGGTTGATTGCTAGAGTGCTTTTCGACTGCGGGGCCACACACTCGTTCATCTCTGAGCAGTTTGCGAGTGTGTTAGGCCGTACCCCTGCGATGTTGACTACCACGTTGGAAGTCAGCACACCCTTGGGTTTGGTGGGCATTGTGGGGAGCTTCCTCCCTGGCGCCACGGTTGCTTCGGGAGACCAGGAGTTCCCGGCAGACCTGGTCTTATTACCGATGGTAGACTTCGATGTCATACTTGGGATGGATTGGCTGTCCCAGTATGACGTTCGAGTCTTGTGCCGAGAGAAGAAGATTCTGATCTCGAGAAAGGGACTTCCTGATTTGCTGATCAGAGGGACTAAGAGTGGAGATGGTCGGATTTTGGTTTCGGCAGTGAAGGCTCAGAGGATGATTCACAAGGGTTGTAGAGCGTTCTTAGCGACGCTTGTGGTACCAGATTTTGAGGTGAAGAAGTTGGAGGATATCGAGGTTGTTCAGGATTTTCCTGAGGTATTTTCTGATGAGATCACCGGGTTACCGCCTCACAGAGAGATCGAGTTTGGTATCGATCTGGTAGCAGAGACTACACCACAGTCGAAGGCTCCGTATAGGATGGCGCCTGCGGAGTTAGCTGAGCTGAAGAAGCAGTTGCAGGATCTGCTGGATTCAGGTTTGATCAGGCCCAATGTTTCACCTTGGGGAGCTCCAGTGCTCTTCGTGAAGAAGAGGGATGGCTCGCTGAGGATGTGTATTGATTATCGGATGTTGAATAAGGTTACCATTAGGAATCGGTATCCTTTACCCAGGATCGAGGATCTTTTTGATCAGTTGCAGTCAGCAAGGGTCTTTTCGAAGATCGATCTGTGATCCGGTTACCATCAGTTGAGGATTCGGGATGCAGATGTCTAGAAGACAGCGTTCAGGACGAGGTACGGGCATTATGAGTTTTTGGTGATGTCGTTTGGACTGACGAATGCACCAGCAGCGTTTATGGATCTGATGAATCGGACCTTTCAGCCGTATCTCGACAGGTTTGTGATTGTCTTCGTGGATGACATACTGGTATACTCACCAGACAGAGAGCAGCATCGAGAGCACCTGAGGATTGTGCTTAGCATTCTGAGAGATCAGCAGCTCTATGCTAAGTACAAGAAGTGTGATTTCTGGCTAGATCGGGTGGCCTTTCTGGGACATGTAGTGTCAGCAGACGGGATTTCTGTGGATCCAGAGAAGGTCGAGGCTGTGACTCAGTGGAGAGCTCCGACCAGTGTGTCTGAGATCAGGATTTTTGTGGGCTTAGCAGGTTATTATCGTCGGTTTATTCAGGACTTTTCCAGACTTGCTTCCCCACTGACGACTTTGACACAGAAGGGTGTCAAGTTCGTTTGGTCCCAGAAGTGCGAGGACAGTTTCCAGGAGCTGAAGAGGTGATTGACTACAGCACCGATTTTGACGTTACCAAGTGGTAGCGGAGGCTATGTGATTTACAGTGACGTTTCTGGCATCGGTCTGGGTTGCGTGTTGATGCAGCACAGGAAAGTGGTCGCTTATGCTTCGAGGCAGTTGAAGGTTCATGAGAAGAATTATCCAACTCATGATCTGGAGTTGGCAGCGGTGGTTCACGCGCTGAAGACCTGGAGGCATTACCTATATGGAGAGCAGTTTGAGGTTTTCACAGATCACCAGAGTCTGAAGTATCTCTTCTCGCAGAAAGAGTTGAATATGAGGCAGCGCAGATGGTTAGAGTTCATAAAGGATTATGACTTCACCATTTCGTATCATCTGGGGAAGGCGAATTCTGTCGCGGATGCCTTGAGTAGGAAGGTGGAGTTATCAGCTGCCAGCTTGTGTATTCAGGAGTGGAGGTTGCTTGAGGCCTTCACGGAGTGGAGACCTTTTACTGAGGGCTCTGAGAGGGCAGTGATTGCGGGACTTCGAGTGGAGCCGCAGACAGTTTCGGGAGTTGTTCAGGCTCAGAGAGCAGATGATGAGCTGGACAGTCTGATGCAGTTAGCTGCTAAGGACGGATCAGACTTCAATGTCGGAGTCGATGGGGGCTTGAGGTTCAGAGGTCGGATCTGGGTACCGAGGGCAGATGATCTGAGGGATACTATCATGGAGGAGGCACATAGAGCCAGATATTCCATTCACCCGGGGAGAACCAAGATGTATAAAGATTTACAGCGGAGTTTCTGGTGGAAAGGGATGAAGCGAGACGTAGCAGACTTCGTATCCAGGTGCTTGGTTTGCTAGCAGGTGAGGATTGAGCACTAGCGGCCAGCAGGGCAGTTGTAGAGTATGGATCTGCCAGAGTGGAAGTGGGAGCACGTGACGATGAATTTCGTCACTGGTTTGCCGAAGACGAGGAGATCTCACGACGCGATTTGAGTCATAGTCGATCGACTGACCAAGTCGGCGCATTTTCTGGCGATCAGGACCACCTTACCCTTGGAGGGTTTGGCGAAGCTGTACATCGAGGAGATAGTCCGGTTACATGGTGTACCTGTGAGTATTATCTCTGATCGAGATCCGAGGTTTACCTCCAGATTTTGGGGTAGTCTGCAGAAGGCTTTGGGGACTCAGTTGAAGTTCAGCACAACTTTTCATCCACAGACGGACGGGTAGTCAGAGAGGACTATCCAGACGCTAGAGGATATGCTGAGAGCGTGTACTCTGGATTGGGCAGGATTTTGGGATGAACATCTGCCGTTGATCGAGTTCGCCTACAACAACAGCTACCATTCGAGCATTGGGATGACACCGTACGAGGATCTGTACGGTCGGCCTTGTAGATCGCCGGTATGCTTGAGTGAGGTAGGCGAGAGGCAGTTTGTTGGACCAGAGATTTCTCAGATGTATGCTGAGAAGGTTGGCGTGATCAGACAGAGGTTAGCGACGACCCAGAGGAGACAGAAGAGTTACGCGGATAGGCGTAGACGAGAGTTGAGATTTGAGGTGGGCGATCACGTTTTCTTGAGGATTTCACCAGCTCGTGGAGTGATGAGATTCGGGAAGAAAGGGAAGCTCAGTCCGAGGTACGTCGGACCGTTTGAGATTCTTGATCGTGTCGGAGAGGTTGCCTACCGTATTGCTTTGCCGCCGCAATTATCGGGTATTCACAACATTTTCCATGTTTCTATGTTGAGGAAATACGTTGCCGATCCGTCGCATGTGATCGAGATCTGTGTTCCGGAGATCGGTCAGGACTTATCACTCGAGGAGAGGCCTGTGGAGATTGTAGACCGGATGGAGCACCAGCTCAGGAGGAGAACCATTCCGATGGTGAAGGTCAGGTGGCAGCACCATAGCGAGCGTGAAGCCACTTGGGAGGTCGAGGATAAGGTCCGGAAGAAGTATCCGGAGTTGTTCGGTGAGAATTTGGTCCTAATTTCGAGGACGAAATTCTTTAAGGAGGGTGGATTGTTATGTCCTAATCCTTTGCTAATTGGGTTTTATGGTGATTAGGTGGTGGATTAGAAGTGGTGGAAATGGAGGGCTGAGATGGTGGGAGGAGATGGGGTGGAGGGTGGAGATTGAAGGAGGAGAGGTTTAAGGTTGGTTTTCTCTCTTCACTCTCTCTCACTCGTTTCTCACGTCCTCTCCCTCTCAAGTCTCTCTCCCTCCCTCTCAGTTGCTGTGGTGGTGGTGTGGATCGGCGAGGAGACGTTTCAGTAGAGCGCGAGGATCGTGTTCATCGGTGGTTCGGTTGGATTCGCCGGAAAAGGAGGAGAAGCGCTTGTGGAGGCGACTTCGTGGGTTCTTCAAAGGCTTCTTCAAGCCTTAAGGTATGCCAAGCTCTAGTGTAGATCTCCTTTTAGCCTTTGCGAGGGTTGGAGTGGCCGACGGTAGGCCGGAAGGCTCGTCGAGATCCTTGCAGTAGCTTTTCTGCTCTGCAACGGTCGACCGGCGGGATGGCGTGGTCGACCGGTAGTAGTGTAATTTGGGCGGAAAACCCTTGTACCGGTCGAACGATACTCTTCGAGTGGTCGACCGGTGGTACGTTTTACCAGGGGAAAAAGGCTCTGCGTGTTTTCGGTCGAACGGGTCCCCTTTGCCGGTCGACCGAAAAGCACTATTGTAGGTCGGTTGGGGGCGTTGACCTTCAAAACGGTCGACCGCTCATTGACTTCGTCCGACCGGGGTTTAAGTTAACTTATTGGCCGGTCGACCGGAAGTGCGGTTTTGGTCGACCGTGTAGTGCGGTTTTGTTGGGGATTTCCATGGATGTTTTCGGTCGACCGTGATTGGTGAGTCGTTCGACCGTTGGTGCTTTTTGAGTAAGAGAGGATTTTTCCCTGTTGGATTTCGGTCGAACAGGGCCCCTTTGCCGTTCGACCGGTTGGACGTTATTTCGGTTTTTCTGAGGAATAGTTGTGGTGCTCGGTCGACCGTTTGGGTTCTTCCGTTCGACCGTTTGGGCACTGTTTTACATATGGATGCTTGTGCCGTGTGTTGTTGGATCCGTCTCGAGGGCAATGGGTCTCCGGCCTTTTTGGGGCGACGATACAGACATTGCCGGCCTGAGAGGAGGAACGTGTTGTGGCTCTACGGAGCGTTGGCCGAGACTCTGACCGGCGGTGCCTTGTGTGCACGTGTTGTGGCTCTACGGAGCGTTGGCTGAGACTCTGACCGGCGGTGCCTTGTGTGCACGTGTTGTGGCTCTACAGAGCGTTGGCCGAGACTCTGACCGGCGATGCCTTGTGTGCACGTGTTGTGGCTCTACGGAGCGTTGGCCGAGACTCTGACCGGCGGTGCCTTGTGTGCACGTTGTTGTTGTGGCTCTGAGGAGCGGGTGTCTGGTGTGCACGGGAGATTGTTATGTTTTACTGCATTTCATTTCATGTTTCATTTCACATATTATGTTCATATTTTAGGGGTTTGGCATACGGGGTTTCCCACCGGAAACTCAGGCATATTCATGTTTTATGTCAGGTCGTACGCGTCATTAGGAGGTGATGACTGCGGACAGGAGCACCCAGACCAGATCCTGTCTCTTTTGTTCTTCGAGGTAGATAATCTTTCCCTTGTACATGTGTTGTATAACTTTTGGTGTTGGGTTGTAATCGTCATTGACTCTTGTATTGTACAGTTTCCCATATTATATATATGTACTCGTGGTTTGGTGACGACCACAGTGTTAATTCTTTATCTATTTAAAGTTTTAAATCACCCGCTCCTCAGAGCCACAACAACAACGTGCACACAAGGCACCGCCGGTCAGAGTCTAGGCCAACGCTCCGTAGAGCCACAACACGTGCACACAAGGCACCGCCGGTCAGAGTCTCGGCCAATGCTCCGTAGAGCCACAACACGTGCACACAAGGCACCGCTGGTCAGAGTCTCGGCCAACGCTCCGTAGAGCCACAACACGTCCCTCCTCTCAGGCCGGCAATGTCTGTACCGTCGCCCCAAAAAGCCCGGAGACCCAATCACGGTCGATCGAAAACATCCAGGGAAATCCCCCAACAAAACCGCACTACACGGTCGACCGAAACCACACTCCCGGTCGACCGGCCAATAAGTTAACTTAAACGTCGGTCGGACGAAGTCAACGAGCGGTCGACCGTTTAGATGGTCAACGCCCCCAACCGACCTACAACAGTGCTTTTCGGTCGACCGGCAAAGGGGACCCGTTCGACCGAAAACACACAAAGCATTATTCCCTTGGTAAAACGCACCACCGGTCGACCACTCGAAGAGTATCGTTCCACCGGTACAAGGGTTTTCCGCCCAAATTACACTACGAACGGTCGACCGCGCCATCCCGCCGGTCGACCGTTGCAGAGCAGAAAAGCTGCTGCAAGGATCTCGACGAGTCTTCTGGCCTACCGTCGGCCACTCCAACCCTCGCAAAGGCTAAAAGGAGATCTACATTAGAGCTTGGCATACCTTAAGGCTTGAAGAAGCCTCTGAAGAACCCACGAAGTCGCCTCCACAAACACTTCTCCTCCTTCTCCGGTGAATCCAACCGTGCAACCGATGAACACGATCCTCGCGCACTCCACTGAGTCGTCTCCTCGCCGATCCACACCTCCACACACCGGCAGCTGAGAGGGAGGGAGAGAGATGAGAGGGAGAAAACGTGAGAAAACGAGTGAGAGAGAGAAGTGAGAATCCACCTTTTATACCCAAACCAAATCCATCTCAGCCGTCCATCTCGATCTCCCCTAATCCACCACCTAATCACAATAAAACCCAATTAGCAAAGGATTAGGACATAACAATATAACTTACTATCTTCGGCCGACACTCCTTGGAATTTGATAAGTCGTCGGGGTGGATTAATACATCAGAAGAAGCCAATATATGAATTGGGATGACCATGACAAGGATGCTGAACATTACAAAAGCCTTTGATATATGTCATTGTCTTTTGGACTTGGAGATTTGAAGTCACTCCCAAATTCTTTGTTACAACAAAGAAAAGTAGAAAGGACACTCCTAAAAAAGTATTGCAACCACGTCCGACAGTATTTTTAGTGTTCAATTGCTCTAAATATAAATTCTTATAATGGGTTGTTGCTCGGTCCTAACCATGTAAAATATTTCATTATTCGGTTCGTTGTCATAGAGTTAACAAAGTGAAATGTCGTGATTCATGTCCTACTTTAATGCATCACTTTGTTATGTTTGTTGCCTTGGTTGAGATTTCAGTGTAACTTCTTCTGTATAATGTGCTACGACTAGGAAAAAATGTAAAAGTCAGATTGTTTAGTTTATTTGTGAAACAAATTAACACGAGATTTACTAATATCTAACGAACTAATGAACTTTTGGGAATGAAGTCTCAAATAGTCCAACCTCTATTCGTTGCCGACATGTGAGCAGAAGTGCCGGTAGACTTAACGACTGTGGTGGAATGGACTAATTCGTAATGAACATATATAGATATTATAAACTTTTGTGGCTGTTAGCATAAATTTCAGACCAATGATTGTACTTAAAGTTCATAAAATATATGTCACTTTCTGCAGACATGTCGACAACACAGAGAGGTCGGGCGATTCGAGACTTCGTGCCCACATGTTCAGTAATTTCTACATTTAGTTGTTATATGCTTGACGCAACTTATTATATAACGACAAATTACTTGATACTTAGTTAAGTCTCTATTATAATCCAAAAAAAACAATTGATCGGAATGCGTAAACATATTTCCATTTTTTTCTACCAAATAATTTAAAGTTATTTTGGGCTAATTATCAATAAACATTAGGATGTATCAAATACTACCTTAATTATGGAGGAATGCATACATCAATTTTACTTTGTTTTTGTGTATTCCCCAAAAATTAAGGTCGTATTTGATACATGCTGAAAATTTATTAATAACATATTACTCCAAAATAACTTTAGCATGTTTCGTAGAACAAAAAGAAAATAAGATTACGCATTCCGATTAATTGTTCTTTATAGATTATACTAGAAGCTTAATGAAATATCAGACAATCTTTCATTATATTGTAAGTAGGATGCCACATATATCAACTACGTGCCTGAACCAATGAACTTGTGGGCACGGGGTCTCAAATAGCCACCACTTATGTTCTTTGTCCACATGTCTGCACAAGTAACACATATATTTACCAACTTTAAGTACAATCAGAAAATCAAAAGCGTACTGTGGGCCTAATTTTTTTTAAATTTATGAAATGAATCGACTGATTTGTAATCGGTGGGCTCTGTCGGTAGATTTCACCAATGTCTATATGGTTTCCTATTTCATTATTTGGTATTGCTAGAAATTAATAATGCAAAAATATTTTTATAGATTGTCATACATGTTCGATTACTTATTGTGCTTGCACGAAATCAATACACTTGCTTGCAAAACAATTCTTGTGATAACATAAAATATCTTAAACCGAATGTCCTCGTTGTATGCCGTGTCATACCTCGTAAATTTATGTAGTGACATACTTCTGTAGGCCAAGATCTCATTCTATTATAATATTTCTGTGCGTGCGTCACATTGTTACATGCAATATAATTTTCTCATCGAAAATTGATGTAGTAATTTGTATTCTCAATTTTTAAATATGACATCAAGACGGCACATTGAAAGAAATCTAATGGCAAAAGGTACAATTTTACAGGTAAAAGTTTACCTATAAAATTGCACTCTATCTATTTATTGAACGAAGCGACCAAGGTTTTATTAGATGGGCCATTTATGTTACGCAACATATTACTACGTATATATCTCTCGGTCATATAGCCAAAAATATCAAATGACTTGACCTGAACTTATTTTTCGCATAGTCACAGTTGGTGCTACTATCTCATTATTTCGGCCGATAGATTATAATATCCTCAATAATCGGCATACTTGTTGTTTTTGTTTTAGTGTTTATATTAGACATAGGTTTATCTTTCAGGTTTGATAAAAAGTAAGAAATTAGTAACTTTCATGTTAGTTTGGTCGAGCAATCTACCAGAAATACTGATTGTACAATTTTGTCTATTTATTGCACATTATTGTCAAAACGTTAATGCCCACCAGTCACAAACAAACCCGTGTGCTATATTAAAATAGGACACAAAAGAAGACTTAAATTCGTGAACTTGTTGAGTACGAATCTAAAGGTATTTTATCTTCATAGTTATGACTGAGTAATAATTCAATATCATAACTTATATTTAGAGCAATTTGTCACTATAAATATTGCTGGAGGTGCAAGGGAGTCTTACACTGGAGTTTCATTTGATTCTTCTTTCTAGTAATAAAGATTTGTTATACTCCGTACCTTCAAATCCTGTGCAATGGCATCAAAGGCTATTGCTATGCTCACCGTCCTCGTGATTATGGTTGTGTTCATTCCAAATCATGTATTTGCTAATTCTGATGTGGTGATCCATCCCGATGAGTTGTCGAAATCCAAAACGACAAAAGGTGTATCGCCCAAATATAGTAAGTTAGATAATACTTCTTTTGGACTCGGTGATTTTTAGTAAATTCCAGATACATTTTGAATAGGCTTAATATATAAATATAAATGAATAGACTGTATTCGACGATATCTCGAACTTATTTGAAATCATCATCATATTTTTTGATTTTCTACGTGCACGAATAGCTCACGTCGTATATCAAAATATACAGTTTGTTTCAATTATAGTTAAATTTATTGACAGTGTGTTAGGAACAAAAGCCTCAAGTAAATCGAGGGATTTCCGATCTCATTTTCATTGCATGACTGATTGACGAAATTTTGACTTGAACAAAATGTTCTTTAATGCAAAGTGAATTTTAATTGCTTCGACGAATGCACAGGCAAATATACCTACGGGTATTGTTGTACTGGAAGAGTGTATCACTTAGGTGGAGCCAGGTATACATGCAGTGGAGGCACAGGATGGAAATATACTTCACCAATATACTGCACCGGCACTATTTATTGGGCCACACGATCTGGAATACGTGCGCCCTACTGCATTGGATCTTGTTACTAAGTTTGCATCACGTATACACTTTGTGTGGTTACGCTTATATATAGCATCCCAAATATAATTGCAAGTAAATAAGAGGATGTAAAGCAATGTAATGTGTGTGTAATAATCTAAATAAACAAGTGTTATTCCATAAATTTTTCGTTGTCGTTCTAATATCCCAAGTTAAATTATGGAGGAATAGAAGCATCAAATTCACTTAATTTTCATGTATTCCGCAAAATTTAAGGTTGTATTTCATACATATATAACTTCAGAGCATTTGGCAGAACAAAAGGAAAATATGTTTATGCGTGCCTCCCAAAGCAAAACATCATTAACAACAATCTCGATATACAAAAATGTTAGAGCTTTTGATAGTACAACGACCTTGACACGTTTGTGGAATTTCATTTAATTATTTAGTTAGATGACTTGAGACACTTTACATGCTTTCACATTCTCTTACTTACTTAAAAATAATATTTGTGCACGAGCAGCACAGGGCATGAAAAAAGAGAAAGCTTGAAATGTTTATACATTATCACGGTTTATGTAGGATATCCAATGCAGCGGGGAGCATATATATTAGCTCGTGTAGCCCGGTAGATTGTGTGGTCACAACTTATTGCTGTACTGTACTTCCAATATCCAACACAGTTATAGCGGCCTCCGCCTATGTAATACAATGGTCCAATACAACAATATCGCCATGCATAATAACCTACAAACATAAATTCAAAGAAAATCATTGAGCATGTAGCTTAGCATTTCCTCAATCGATTGTGAATTCAAAACAATATTATATAACTTACTATCTTCGGCCGACACTCCTTGGAATTTGATAAGTCGTCGGGGTGGATTAATACATCAGAAGCACACAATATATGAATTGGGATGACCATGGCAAGGATGCTGAACATTTCAAAAGCCTTTGATATATGTCATTGTCTTTTGGACTTGGAGATTTGAAGTCACTCCCAAATTCTTTGTTACAACAAAGAAAAGTAGAAAGGAGACTCCTAAAAAAGTATTGCAGCCACGTCCGACAGTATTTTTAGTGTTCAATTGCTCTAAATATAAATTCTTATAATGGGTTGTTGCTCGGTCCTAACCATGTAAAATATTTCATTATTCGGTTCGTTGTGTAACATCCTCAAACAGCGGAAAATTTTAAAATTTATAAATACTCAATCAACAGAGGATATTACACAAATACGGGAACACAGGTGCACCAACATATATATAATATATATCTGAACATCAGAGTTTACAAAAGTTGTGATTACATCAAAAGTATAAACAAAGGAAGCAGTATTCACACGACCTCAACCGAGAGAAAGCTGGATCCGGTAGCCGCGCTCCTCTCCTCGGTCACCACCCCCAAACGCCTATCACGACCTGAAAGTAAACGTGCAACAATGCCTGAGTTTCCAGAAGGAAACCCCGTATGCCAAACTCTAAATGTATAAATAAAATCATCCTAGCATGCAGTTCTACTCAACAAGAAAAGCATCACAACAGGCTGGGCTCCGGGGCTCTCTCACCCAACCACAGCACACACCACAGGTACGGGGCTCCAGGTCTAATCTCAACCAACCGCTGCACCCACCACAGTCACGGGGCTCCAGGTCTAATCTCAACCAACCGCCCGAAGGATCTCCTAAATCTTCAGGACCCAGTCTAATTTCAACCAACCACAGCTACCACGACACGCCCAAGGGCTCCAGGTCTAATTTCAACCAACCCCTACACGCGGTCCTTGCTCAGGCTCCAGGTCTAATTTCAGCCAACCCGAACGCACTACGGAGCTCCAGGTCTAATTTCAACCAACACAAACGTATAAGGGCTCCAGGTCTATTTTCAACCAACCGCAGCTCTCACACAGTTACGGGGCTCCAGGTCTAATTTCAACCAACCACCGCAACACCACAATTCTAAGCTGGGCCTCAGGCCTATTTCAGCCAATCCCAAGTGATGAGAATTAAATTTATACCGCAAGTGCACGACGTCAATGAAGACGTGGCAAATACGTGTCGAACACAAGGAGGGAGAGATTTGTTATTTGTGTGATTTCGATTAAGGGAAAGGAAGAGGGAGAAGAATAAATTGGGTTTTTGAGATTTTTGGTTTTCTAAAGCAAGAAACAAGAACAAATAAAACTAAAACAAGAACAAAGAGGTGAATTCCGTTGGGTGGAGGTTTAGATTTAGGGTTTAGATTAGAGAATTCAGAAACTTATAATAAATCATGTTAGTTATGAAGCATTACATGATAAATGATTTAACATAAACTCAAGTAATCAAAATATACTAATCATGAACTTAAAATAATAACATTCATTCATCTTCTCTTCACCCTAAATCCGTCACCTCCACCCTTTGGAAAGAGTTAGAAACTCATGGAGGGAGGAAGAAGGGATCCTAGAGGCATTACAAAAGAAAAGTAAAAACAAGAAATAAAAGACAGAATTTTATTACTAAAATAAAGACAAATAAAAACAACAACTAAAAACTAGGTCTAAGGCCAAGGACCCTTCTAACATCGTTCTCGGGGCTATTTATAGTTGTTACAAGAGACCTAAGTATAGAATTGGAGAGTACACGTGTCCAGACACGACTGGACAAAATTGGAGCACACGGATTGACTAGGGGGCGGCGGAATCGCCGCATGGTATGTCTGATATACGGCGGAATCGCCGCACATCATGCTCTGATTTGGTCCAGATTTTGGTTGAATGTTTATGGTATGATTTGATCCTCCTTTACGCGTCTGGATTGATTCTTTCCATTCTTTTGAGCTCCGGATTAATTCCTTCATATATTTGGAGATTCACATTGATTTTTCTTTAGATTTTCTCCAAGATAATAAAAGCTACTCGTGAATTGCAATTAGGTCCTTGTCCTTTTGCAATTAAGTCCCCGACTACTTTTGTGCTTAAGTCCTTGTTCTTTTTGCAATTAGGACTTGAATGCTTTTATGCTTAGATACATTTCCATTTGAAACCCGATAATCTTGAGCTTGGTCTTTATGATAGAAATGAGTCTTTTGCACGCGTTTATGCTCGGGATGTGGGTAAATTGCATTCAGGTCCCCGCATTCTGTAAATAAGACTAAACACATACCTTAGTAGCATTTATTGATATAAAAGCAATCTAAATGAAAGACATATGATGCAATGTATGCAATGCATCAAATACCTCCACACCTAGATTTTGCTAGTCCCTAGCAAAACAGAAAATAAGAAAAATAAAAACAGGGAAATCCTAACTCATTTTCGTAGGAATCACGGTTGCACTTAGCATGTGCAACAAGCCTTTAAACCTCCAAGTTTCCTTAGAGGACGAGTTTTGTCTCGTGAGGGTTTTCAGTTGACACACCCACAAAGTCTTAAATCAACATTCCATTAATAGCTCTTAATATCTCCACCTCAACCTTATACATCTCACTTCGAATTCTTGTATGCTCATTATATGAATCTAACTCATTAAAAATATGACTTGGTCTTTGTTCCTCCAACATTCACACC
Organism: Triglochin maritima; assembly: GCA_963682175.1. NCBI lineage: Eukaryota > Viridiplantae > Streptophyta > Magnoliopsida > Alismatales > Juncaginaceae > Triglochin > Triglochin maritima. The sequence continues at coordinate 16,497,412 of OY821786.1, forward strand.
ACTAACCCTTCTACACATGATATCACTTAATTTATTTTGCACGCCTCCTCTGGTGGTGAAGTATCATTCGGATCAACCATGACATGGATCATTTTTTTAGCTTTGGGCCTTGAGTATTTTTTTTTCTTTTCTTCCGTGATTCAACACATTTGCTTTTTGACACTTCTACCCTTTTTGCATTCGTGTAGCGAGTTTGGTCGATAATCCCGAGCTGGTAGACTCAAGTTACCGGGTTTCAAGATACCCCTACGGACCAGTGACTCAAAGGCTTGGGCTTTTGTAATCATTTTGTAAAATGTGTTTTCTTCACTTTATTCCTTTATTTTTACTTTTATTTTCCTCAAGGCTTAATTGCTATTAGAAGTCCACACTTCCCGGTATATTTTCCTCAACCTCTGCTTTTTATCAACCACTTCAAAGATTTGATTCATCCAATTTAAGTGCATACATATCTTAAAGGGCAATGAGTTATTTCTTTGGGACTTAGATTGATGTCATAATTTCTACAAGCAGAACTATATAATAAGGAACAAAAACTCAATGCAATTTGTACACGGGTTTTGGCAGTTCAATCTTAAGCTATGTCATGAAACATTGAATTTTTTCTTTTTTTTTCTTTTTTTTAGAAATAAAAGAATAGATATATACATAAACACCCCCCACACCTAAATCATGCATTGTCCTCAATGAATGTGAGCAAGATACTACATGGATTTATGCATGAAAAAGGAAAGATCTCACCAACGTGAAGTACAAAGGAATGTTCATGGCTATGTTGATGGACAAAAACCCGAATTCCCTCAAAAACCTGCGAGATGCTAAAGAAGGGATAAATACAACAGATAAATTTTTATTTATTTATTTATTGTTATACATATATAACTATGTAGAAACATAAGTTCCCATCTTCATTTGTCAAGAGACATCAAATGGAAACTTCAAGAGTGGGTCAGTGCACCTGAAAAGGAAAAATGACACCACGTGGGGCCAGAAAATGCATGTGTGGGCCGCCTTCACAAAAAGCGCTAGATGAAATGAGAGGTTCATGAATTGGACGCAAAGGCGTCTCATTCAATGGATCAAACTGAAAGAGCTTGAACCTCTCGAGAGTTTGGGAATTAAGGGGCAACGGAAGAGGAGTTTCTCCCGTTACGGTGTTGAAGTTATGATCATCAATCCAAACTCTCCAACCAACTGGCTGGTGCGTCGGAGCGAGGTTAAGAGCCTTGTCAGGCAAGTCCGACTCACCAGGCGAACAAAAAGTGGGTCTCATACCCAAGGTATCTTCTAAGGCACTTCTAATACCCTCATGAGCTATGTGGTTGTTTGATGTTCCATCATTTCCAAGATGATCAGGAACAATGGTGAGAGGCAGACTCTCACCAGGTTGTTTGAAATTGAGGGTGCTAGGGAGCTCTTGCTCCACCAGAGTTGAGTCCTTAAGAGATGCAACATGAAGATCATGTGGCTCAAGGGCCACGTGACAAGAAGATAGGGCACAATCCTGTGCCGACTCATAATGAAATTGGTCCATGTTTTTCTCAATATAAATCGAATCCTCCACTAAGTGATCGTGAATTGAAATCCCAAGTCCCTCAGACCGACTAGGAATTTGACTTTGAAAGATTGTGCTTTGAATTTGTGTATGTGGTGGTGGTTTGATACTAAAAGATGAATCCTCATGTTGACACGAAAAGTTACTTTCCTCACTTAATTGCTGCGACATTTGACTCAATTGTAATACCATATTGTCTACGGACTGTTGAGTAGTTGTCATGAACGTATGGAAAGCTTGTTCCAAGGTATCAGGTATGTGGTCAACTATGAGGTTCGAGTCAGAACTCGGGACATTTTTAGGTTGGGTGTTGGTGGGCTGAGAATAAGTCCAATGATTTGAAGTGGGGTGTTGGTAGAGTTCTGGGTATTCGGGAGAAGGATATTTGGGCGAAAATGACGTATAAGAATTTGGATATGAATTGTTTCCCCATGAATCCATCACTCTTGGGTTATATGCGGATGTGTAATGGTCATATCGAGCATTTTGGGAAAAGGTATGCTTATACTCAGGCTCTGGGGGAACATAAGGACATTCCCTGATGACATGATCACTCAACCCGCAACAGTCACACGGTACGGCTACTGGAGCCACCGGTGCACTCATGTTGTCAGCCCAACGCATGAAGGAGACAAAAGTTTGTTGTAATGTGTCAGTTCGTTGACCAGCATATGATCCAACATAACTAGATTGTGGTCTAGCAGATGGTGCCTCTCTCATGTTACCCCAATATGAAGATTGCTCAGTCATACAATTAGGATTGTCCCAACCATATGGGGTGTTAGTCTGAGCCACCCCAGGTTGCATGGTTTTAGAATACCAGGAAGCATTGTCCTGGTCCCAACAATGATATGGATGGTTGCTCATGTAACCATCCATCAAAACACTCTTGAGTCAAGTACTCTTACCCTTAGGAGGCTAAGCAAGCACAAGTTCTCGACTCGACCCTAAAATGCTAATAGAGAATGTAAAGGGGAGGAGACTAGAACGTATAAGTAGGTGACAAGAAGATGACTCAGAAGAGAAGGGAAACTTAACTCTAAAGATAGAAAAGAAGGTCGGTCAGAGGTTTCCCAAACAAGCACGGTTCAAACAATCCTAGACCTAGTGTCACTTAGATCTAGACGACTCCTAACTAGTTGAGTCGAATTGATTTGCTTGATTCACCTCCCTCACTAATCAAACCAACTTGGCCAGGCCGTGTATATCTAGTGGGGGCGCTTCCGACAGAGTCGGTGCCAATTAGACAACCACTTCGCTTGGAAGACTTTCGTCAACACAAAAATACTTTCTAGACACCAAATTAAATTCGATCGGCTTCAGGTCATAGCAAGTCAAACCAATTCTTCTCCTTAATTGAGTCTGAGTCCTTAAGGGTCAATGTCTAATTGATTTTAATTTAAGGATTGGGTGACACTTTAGGATTGTGATTTGTGGGCCACGGAAGGGTGGTTGAATCCCCACCGTATCTTTGCCTTTGGAGTTGCCCTTAAGATAGTTTAACTTAGATCTAGCAAAGATAGTCAAACATTGGTCTTTAGTTGGGGGCAATTGCAAGGTTGTATGCAAATTAGATTATATGCTTAAATGCAAGCGATGAAAAACACGATACGTACCTTGACTCCAGCACTCTTCAACAAAAATTAATTTGCAAGAATTTAGCAAGAATAATGCATACAAAACACTAAATGATGCATGCACTAAGACCTTTTTAATTTTGCCAATTTTAGGTCAGAGTTGAATTATTGCCAATTATGGAATTTTGCCCTAACACGTGCAATTCTAATAAAAAGATTTTTTTTTGAAAATAGAAATTACGAGGAAAGAAGGCAACAAAGGTTACCTAAGCAATGCTCAGTCGGGTTCACCGCCCGCTCTCGAAATTTCAGTAGCTTCCCGCGTCCACCCAGAGATTAGTCGCGTCCCAGAAAAATTTAAAGCCCAGATGCTTCAAATATGCGGCGATTCCGCCGCTCGTTAAGCTCAGAATGTGCCTGGATTTCGCCGTGCACTCTGTTATCTCCTGAAACACAAATCCAAATATTTAGATCGCGCACAAGATAAACAGAATAAAATCGAAAACACAAAAATAAACAAAATCTGCGTCGCCTCCCCGGCAACGGCGCCAAAAACTTGATGAGAATTAAATTTATACCGCAAGTGCACGGCGTCAATGAAGACGTGGCAAATACGGGTCGAACACAAGGAGGGAGAGATTTGTTATTTGTGTGATTTCGATTAAGGGAAAGGAAGAGGGAGAAGAATAAATTGGGTTTTTGAGATTTTTGGTTTTCTAAAGCAAGAAACAAGAACAAATAAAACTAAAACAAGAACAAAGAGGTGAATTCCGTTGGGTGGAGGTTTAGATTTAGGGTTTAGATTAGAGAATTCAGAAACTTATAATAAATCATGTTAGTTATGAAGCATTACATGATAAATGATTTAACATAAACTCAAGTAATCAAAATATACTAATCATGAACTTAAAATAATAACATTCATTCATCTTCTCTTCACCCTAAATCCGTCACCTCCACCCTTTGGAAAGAGTTAGAAACTCATGGAGGGAGGAAGAAGGGATCCTAGAGGCATTACAAAAGAAAAGTAAAAACAAGAAATAAAAGACAGAATTTTATTACTAAAATAAAGACAAATAAAAACAACAACTAAAAACTAGGTCTAAGGCCAAGGACCCTTCTAACATCGTTCTCGGGGCTATTTATAGTTGTTACAAGAGACCTAAGTATAGAATTGGAGAGTACACGTGTCCAGACACGATTGGACAAAATTGGAGCACACGGATCGACTAGGGGGCGGCGGAATCACCGCATGGTATGTGTGATATGCGGCGGAATCGCCGCACATCATGCTCTGATTTGGTCCAGATTTTGGTTGAATGTTTATGGTATGATTTGATCCTCCTTTACGCGTCTGGATTGATTCTTTCCATTCTTTTGAGCTCCGGATTAATTCCTTCATATATTTGGAGATTCACATTGATTTTTCTTTAGATTTTCTCCAAGATAATAAAAGCTACTCGTGAATTGCAATTAGGTCCTTGTCCTTTTGCAATTAAGTCCCCGGCTACTTTTATGCTTAAGTCCTTGTTCTTTTTGCAATTAGGACTTGAATGCTTTTATGCTTAGATACATTTCCATTTGAAACCCGATAATCTTGAGCTTGGTCTTTATGATAGAAATGAGTCTTTTGCACGCGTTTATGCTCGGGATGTGGGTAAATTGCATTCAGGTCCCTGTATTCTGTAAATAAGACTAAACACATACCTTAGTAGCATTTATTGATATAAAAGCAATCTAAATGAAAGACATATGATGCAATGTATGCAATGCATCACCAAGCTCACACACGGTTACGGGGCTCCAGGTCTAATCTCAACCAACCACCGCAACCCTCGTGCACCTAGCACACTTGCCGGAAGAACATCGGCACCACAACTCGCCCCACACGGACGACCACGACAACAACACCTCCATAGTGCAAAACAGGACACAAACGGTCGACCGAACCAAAAGTCCCGGTCGACCGAATCAAGCAAATACAAGGCAATCCACTTCGACCGGCACTCCATCGGTCGACCGATTCCCAACACCACACTCGTTCGGTCGAACCCAAATCAAGGGACGGTCGACCGTTTAGATGGTCAACTCCCGGTTCAACGAACAAAACGACCAATCGATCGACCGACAAAGGGGTCTCGGTCGACCGAAAGTCACCAGGGAACAAATCCCTTAACACCACAACGAATTCGGTCGAACGCCGAGCACATCTCGGTCGACCGAATCTGTCCAGGGAATAATCCCTCACACGCACCATGAATTCGGTCGAACGCCGAGCACATCTCGGTCGACCGAATCCCTCCAGAGCGTTTCCCACACTCAGCGCACAAGTCTGGTCGACCGAAACCACATTCGGTCGAACCGACCACAAGTCCACTTAAGTCACGGTCGGACGAGATCAAAGAGCGATCGACCGTTTATATAGTCTACGCCCCCCAACCGACTTAAGACAGTGCACACGGTCGACCGGCAAAGGGGACCCGGTCGACCGAAACTCACCAGACTTGCCTCCAATGCACAATCGGTCGACCACCCCACAGGCATCGTTCGACCGATTTAAGGCAGAGCCCGAATTCTCTTCACGAATGGTCGACCGTTTGCACCAACCGGTCGACCGATCAGGTAGTGAAATCTGCTGTACATTTACTCGCGACGAGCCAAACGGCCTACCGTCGACTTCCAAATACTCACGGTAATTAAGTGAGCGATCTTGACATACCTAAAGGTCTGAAGAGACCTTAGAAGAACCACGACGACGCCTCCACGAGCGCGCCTCCTCAAATCACGATCCGTCGACGAACCTCGTGTCCAAACGACGATCAATCGTCTCCTCGACGATCCACAACACCACACTACCTCCGGCAACCTCCACAATCCAACCACAACCACCAAAACCCGAGTGAGGTCAAGAGAAAGAAACCAAAACGAGCCGAAAATGAGCCAAGAGAGTAACACTAACCTCAAACCACCAACTCCCCAGAGCCGATCATCGCCTCGCCGGAGAACACCACCACCACGCCGGATCACCAGCTCTGAGGTAGAGAGAGAGTGAGCAAAGGGAGAGAGAGAGTCATGAGTTAAGAGAGAGAGAGCTCACCATATAAATATCTCCTCCTCCTCCAATCTCAACCATCCAATCCAATCCAATCCATCTCCACCACTCATATCATCCCCTCTCCATCTCAACCCTCCATCCATCCATCTTCAATCCAAGCAATCCATTCCAAAACCCCTCTAATCACCACCTAATCAACCACAAAGCACAATTAGGATAGGATTAGGATCAGAATCCTACACGTTGTCATAGAGTTAACAAAGTGAAATGTCGTGATTCATGTCCTACTTTAATGCATCACTTTGTTATGTTTGTTGCCTTGGTTGAGATTTCAGTGTAACTTCTTCTGTATAATGTGCTACGACTAGGAAAAAATGTAAAAGTCATATTGTTTAGTTTATTTGTGAAACAAATTAACACGAGATTTACTAATATCTAATGAACTAATGAACTTTTGGGAATGAAGTCTCAAATAGTCCAACCTCTATTCGTTGCCGACATGTCAGCAGAAGTGACGGTAGACTTCACGACTGTGGTGGAATGGACTAATTCGTAATGAACATATATAGATATTATAAACTTTTGTGGGCTGTTAGCATAAATTTCAGACCAATGATTGTACTTAAAGTTCATAAAATATAGGGAACTACTAAACGTCGCCCCAAAACTACTTAAATCGCCCCTTCAAATTACCAAATTGCCCTTAACAATATATTTAATACCCATATCGTCCCGTGTCTATAAATTAGGCCTACGGTCTTGTATATTCATAATTTATCAGTAAAAACACCACAAAAATGTCTGGCGAGGGTGATGCATCCGGTGAGGTAAGCCTGGCGCGGGGCAAATTTTGGGTCGGGCGTCTGCATTAGACGCCTCCCCCAAGGTGAGGGCGTCTGCGTAGGACGTCCTCCCCTTGGCCTAGGCGTCTAACGCACACGCCTACGCAATGGGGGAGGCGTCTTATGTAGACGTCCTCCCCTTGGGTAAGGCGTCTGTAGTAGACGCCCTTCCCTAGGGTCAGGCGTCCTACTCAGACGACTCACCCATGGGAAAGGCGTTTAACTCAGACGCCCCCCCATGGGGTAGGCGTTTAATACAGACGCCTGGAATTTTTTTGATTTTTTTAATTTTGATTTTTTTTGTAGGTTTCGTTGGAAGATTTCGGTGGTGATGGAGTGGATTACAGTGAGTTATTTCAAACTACACAAATCTTTGAAACAATCGATGAAGCATGTAAATGGGCCAAACAAGTAGCTATCGGAGCTGGTTTTTTTTTGGTCGTGTCGTCGTACAAAATAAGATCAGATAGTCGGATGGATTGTTATTTGAGATGCGACCGGCGAAATCAAATGGAGTCTCGGGATATGGATACTGCACTTCGAAGAAACACCAAAAGAAAGGGTTGCGGTTGCCGTTTCTTAATAAAAATGGTGGAGCGACGAGATCGTGATGGATGGGTTGTGGTTTTTAATAGTGCTCACGGACATCACAACCACAGAATGGCAGTTTATCCAGAGGGTCATCGTCAAATTAGTGGTCTAAGTTCTGGGGCGAAGAAGATTGTTCGTGATATGACTGAGGCGCAAGCAAAACCACGGAACATCTTGAAGGTAGTAAAAGAAAAAATCCCGGAGGACAATCCAAATCAAAGGCATATTTATAATTTCAGAGATTACATGAGGAGTACAAAATCTGAAGACCGGAATCCCGTCCAGCAGTTTCTCTAACAAGCAGTGCAGTGTGAGTACTTACATTGGATTATGGCGGATCCAGAAACTGATTTCGTCACTCACGCTTTTTTGGCACATCCGACGTCAGTCCAGTTGTTGCGGACATATCCTTTCGTTATCTGCATGGATTCGACTTACAAGACGAACAAGTATAAGATGCCTTTGTTCAAATGATTGGGGTCACACCAACAAACATGAATTTCCTTATTGGATATGCGATTTTGATGGCTGAAACTTACTGCAGTTATCTGTGGGTGATGGAGATGTTGCGAGATCTGTTATTGGGGATTGTCAGCCCGACTGCAATAATAACAGACCGGGAGTTAGGCCTTATGCGACCAGTGAGAGAGGTATTTCCTGACTCTGCTCATTTACTCTGCACATGGCACATCAACAAAGACGTATTGAACTACGCATACCACGTATTCGGCAAAAATAAGCAGATGGAAGAGACTTTGAGGCGTGGAAGATGGAGGAAAATCATGCTTTCTACTTCAGAAGCCGAGTATGATAGAGCTGTGTATGCTCTGAAAGATTTGTATAGATCGTGGCTAGCTATCACGGAGTATCTGGACACCACGTGGTTGGTGCATAAAGAAAAGTTTGTGCTGAATTGGACGAACAAAGTCCTTCATTTTGGGAACACCACGAATTGTAGGGTCGAAAGTGCTCATTCGGCTCTAAAAGAGTGGATTTCTACATCGACTGCAGCTCTGAACACTCTTTTCGAGCGCGTCAACGCGGCTATTGAAATGCAGCTGACGAATATTCGAAACGCTCTTGAAGACTCGAGACAGCGAAATTTGACTAATTTCGGACATGCTCTATATCGTCACATAAATTGTCGAGTTTCGCATCACTGCTTGCAATTGCTGAGTCAGGAGGTGAAAAGAATGCAACAGTTAGATGATGAAGTTGAATATCGTTGTGAGTGCGCTTTTCTGACTTCTCATGTGATACCTTGCGCATGTACCATCCGCAGATGTCTTGAATCAAACAACGGAATTTACTTAGAGCAGATTCATTCATTCTGGAGGACACTTGTCATTGGAGAAGGAGCCGGGAACGCAAAGTTTGTGTCTCAGGCAGCTCAAGACACCGAACATTTTCGCAGCCTGGTTGATGAGATTGCAGGAGGTGACCCCACCGTAATTCGATCTGCCTCTCGGGTTTTATTCGAGCAACTACACCCCGAACATGCGAATTTGAGAGAGCCTGCAGAAAAAACAAAGCTACGAGGTCGACCAAGGGGAAAGTCGACACGACGGGACCCTAGTGTGTTTGAGTGTGCAGAGCGAGGTAGTGGTCGATCTTCAGGTAGTGGGAGTAGAGGTCGTGGTCGTTCTTCCGGTAGTGGAAGCAAAGGTCGTGGTCGATCTTCTGGTTCTTTGTCTATGAGGGGAGGATCAGGTATACCATCCCTATATTTATTGTTATTATAATTTTGTTATTTATTTCAGTAAATATGTATTTTTTGTTATTATATGTAACTGTATTTTTTGTTGATATTGTAGTGACTGGGCGGGCTGACGTAGACGACTTCCCATATGCGGATAGGATTCCAGGAATCATTATGTCATTCCTAAACCAGTGGAATGATGTACGTGCTGATGGAAACTGTGGATTTCGATGTGTCGCCGATGTTTTTCACGGTGGTGAAGACAATTGGCAACTCGCCCGTCGTTCGTTTTCAAATGAGCTAGCTGCGAACCCATCTTTTTGAAGGGAATGTGTTCTAAAAGTTTTACTTTTAAATGTCAATTATTATGAATTGAATGAGAAATCATTTTGTTCCTTGTTTATGTTATTCGTCTTTTAGAAGTGTTAAGGAAGAGGCTCTTGGTCCTTAACCGTAGAGCTCTGAAAGATATTGGTTTGCATAAAACAAAAGATATTCGCAATCATGGTAATTAACATGGGACATTAATTACCGAGTTAAGATTGTCGTGTTGGTCATAGATCATTGTAACTCTACAAGTGAGTGACAACACGGGTATGCAAAAGAGGAAAATATTACTTTTGTATACTGAATAGACCTAATAAGTAAAATATTATAGAAATGTGTTTCTGTGTCATTAATATTTTACTGTGTCTTTGGTCCTTCGATATGAGACTTATATGTAATCACTTAAGGAATACTTAATTAGATCAGTGTCTTGAACTATCGATCAGTGTAGTGTAAAGGCATTGGTTGGTTAAGTACAACTTTTGTTGGAGAAGATAGTTAGTCAAAAGATTATCATTGCCCCTCTTAATTGAGTGATGATATTAGTGGGCCCCTTGATAAAGCAAAGTTATAATGTGCACAATGTGATTTGAGTTAAGTCACATATTTATAACTAGCTTAAAGAGATCAAGAAATGAATACTAATACAAAGATGACACAATACTACTTTGTGTGTATTCTTAATATCATGAGGCAAGGGACGGACACAAGTGGTGCACGCCATCACTAAATGGATCGGGTTTTGGTTCGAGTGGAATTAAGACATCTAACTAATTGGGAGCTATAATGTGTAGCTAGATACCGCTTATAGCTTGTGATATTAAGCTCTTAATATCACTGCCAACTTAGTTTAGATCCTCCCATAGGTCACACCACAAAACTGGGAAACAAGGAATGAGGATTTTGAGTTCATAAGATGTGTCGGGTTTCATGTAGAAAATATGACACATGGGGTGAACAAAGCAAAATCAAAGTTATATTGTGATTAATAACATAATTAGAATCTAAATTAAATTCATATGTGATGTAAATATTATGGGGTGTAATGATTGATCATTACATAGGATAATATGTTACATAAGTTGTGAATTTATTACTAATCCCGAAGTGTCAAATTTTGTAGGGGTTAAACCAAAATTTGACAAGTCTGCAAAACAGTGCTCAAACGGTCGACCGGATAGCAGTAAACGGTCGACCGGTAGGGCACGGTCGACCGGACGAGTCTCGACCGATAACAGGGAATTTTCATCTGTTCGAACGGTCGACCGAAAGTGATCGGTCGGTCGACCGAACATTGCGATGGAATAGTTCCTGTTACGAACGGTCAACCGAATGTTGAACGGTCGACCGAAACATTGGTTCGAGTGGTCGACCGCACCTTGAAATGGTCGACCGGTCCAGACGGTTTTATGCAGAATTAATTTAAGAATTAATTAGATCATGCATGGAATTGGTCCATAATTGATTTAATTCGTGGCTAATATTATTTATTAATAAATAATGGATGGTTAGATGGAATTTTGCATGGAATCATGGGCAAGAGGTTGCACATGAATAGGTAATTTGGAGAGAACCTATAAATACAAGGTTATCTCATTACCTCCTTAATCTAATTCATTATCTCTTGTGCAAAAATTCTCTCTCCATAATTCTCCACGAAATTCTTAAGTTTAGTCTTAGTTCTAGAGAGATCATCTTCTCAAGAGAATTAAAGAGGGGTTAGTAATTGGATTCTAAACCTAATCGGAGATTGAGAGACTAGCTTCCCTCTCTCCGATCTTGTTTAGAGTTTGGTGAATACTCGGAGGCATCCGGCGCAGCGAGGAGCATCCCAACGGTCTCCGAATCTTCGAGAAGTTTTAGAGAACTTCTAGGTATGAATTTCGGAGCTCCTTTATGTTTGTTTTAATAGATTTTTTGCAACTAGTTTGTTAAAACAAACCGATGCATGCAATAGATTCTAGAAAATTGAAAATTGATCCTTATTATACATGAAAATTCGAAAAATATATATGTATAATTAAACATGAAATCCTACAGTGGTATCAGAGCTTAGGGTTCAATTTTCTCATGATTTATGGCTGTAAACAAATTTAGTTTACCATCTAGGATTTAAACAATTCGTTTTACCGGTTTTTCGGTCTTTAAATGTTTGTTGAAATAATTCTTTATAATAATTCGTTTTAAATGTTTTGAATGTTTAAAACATGGCATGTAATTATTAGAATTATGATTTAGACATAAGTCTAACTTGCAATAATTTCGTTTTAAGTATAAACGATTATTTTGTAAGAGAATCAACAAAACCGAAAAACTGCGATTCATCTTTCCATTGGAAATTGGATGGACAGCGGTTCATAATTAATTTTTTGAACTATGGATGCATGAAAAATGTTTTTAATGGATTTCAAAACATTTTTCAAAGAATTGTTTGAGATTCTAGATGCTTGATAAACTAGATTGCATAGTTTATAGCGATATTGCGTGTATGGATGCTCGAGTTGTTTTTGCAGGAATTGTGAGTTTATATGTTCCAAATCAGCGATTGTGAATGTATGTTATTATTATAATACAGGGGCTTATGTATGTAAAAGCCAAAATTCTCTCTATTTCCATCTTTTAGATAGTTACATTTGCATATGAGAGATTTTTACATAGGACTTGCACTAGTCGGTTTTTATCGAATGTGAGGAGCATGTTTATTTTCTGTAAAATCTACATCTCCGGTGCAAGAGGAAGTCGCCGCTGTAGCGCATCGATCGAGGATCGGGGATCGAGGATCAAGGATCGAAGGGAACATATAAACTCACACGATGTGGATTGTGTGAATGTTTAATTTCTGTTTTTAATTTCTGCTATGCATGTGATGAATGTGGTGAATGTTAGGATGTGTATAAATTTTAATATGCATGACAAACTAAAATTCAAAATCACATGTTGATAAATGAAATTGTCCAACAAAAATTAAGATTAATTTTTCCTTCTTATTTCATCCACTAGCAGCCATTGATCGAGGGATATTCTGCTCGCCCTTAGCGGGAGATAGCTCCCTCTATCTTTGGGAATAGTGGGAGATATAAAGGTTGTCTGTTGTTGTGCCACAATTAAATATATGAGGTGTGTTTCACCCTAGTGAACCCCATGTATGTTTAGTTGTGAATACAATAGATAAACGTATCTCGTATCAAATGAAAATAAGTTTTCTTAACATTACCTAGAGCCCTCGCTCGGTTTTGGGAAAAAGTTTTTCTTACGAGGATGGTCGCATTCCCTCATAATTAAAACGACAAGAGTCACAAAAGTTTGAAGATGCTAAATGTTGCTAAAATTCAAAAATGTTGTGATTAGAAAATGTTTTCTTACCTTGATGTTGTAATGTATTCGATAGCCCTTAGCTAGTCTATATTACAATTGATGGGATCTTGGATTACTGCATTTACGGGCAAGATTTTAATTGCAGTATTTACATCATATTCGATATATATATGTATGCATGTATTAAAACATAAAATTGGCATTAAAACCTATATAATTTATTTTGTAGAAATGTCAAATATCCAACCAATGGAGGCTCTAACCAAGATGTTCATGGATAGTGCCCGAAAGGAGCGCTATAAGACCACCATCGCACTCACAAGGTGCCATATGGCGGAGGGAACATCGGTATCCATGCATTTTCTCACGATGCAAGGATACCTTGAGAAGTTGGCGAAGCTCTCTTCTGCAATGCCAGTGGACATTGCCGAAGATCTAATTCTTGGCTCTCTAGCCCCGTCCTTCAAGGACTTTGTGATGCACTATCATGTGCGTGAAAAAGGGGTGAGTCTTGAGGAGCTTCACAACGCTCTCAAAACGGCTGAAGTTGATATGGGCAAAGGTCAGGACAATCACGTCCTAGCCGTCCATGAGAGGAGCAAAAAGATCACCAAAGGTAAAGGCAAATTTACCAAAGATACGTCAATCAAGAGCAAGGGAGTGGGAGGTACTCATGGGAGTGCCTCAAGGGGGAAATCTTTCAAATCTCCAACTCCCAACACGGAGTGCTTTCACTGCGGTGAAAAGGGACACATCCGACCGAATTGCCCCAAGTACAAGGAAGACCTTGAAAATGGGATGATTGAACGTAGGCGCCCGAGGAGCGTCATAGGTATGTTTGTTATTGAAATAAATTTAATCACCTCTAACCTTGATTTGGTAATGGTTACCGGATCTTGTGCTCACATAATTTTGATGTGCAGCTATTGAAGGATAGGAAGGAACTCGTTGGGAACGAGATGATATTGAAGATTAGAAATAGTACAAGCATCGCTGCGATTGTACAAGATTCTATGGAACTTCAATAGTCTAGTGATTTAAATTTATGCTTTGTAGAATGTTTGTTATGTACCTTCGATTAGCAAGAACTATTCTGTATCAAGTTTTGGATATGGATAAATTTTAATAAATATTTTAATTCTTGCTTGTCTATATCGAAGAATGGAATTTTCTATGCAAATACATTCATATGGAATGATTTCTATTTGATTGAAATAAATAATGAACAAACTCAAACAAACAATAACAAAAGAGAAACTAAGATAACTCACGTGAATGATACAATCTTGTAGCACTATCGGATTGGTCAAATAAATGACCAAGAGACTTTTCAAGAATAGAAAGGAACGAAAACGAACAACTAATTGGATATGATACATTCTAATGTATGTGGTCCGATAAGTACAAGTGCAAGAGACGGTTTAAGGTACTTCATTTTGTTCACAGACAACTGTAGTCATTTTGGCTATATTTGTCTAATGGGAAGCAAAAGTGAATTCTTTGACAAGTTCAAGGAATTCGAGGATGAAGTAGTGAACCGACTCAACAAGAATATCAAGTCTCTATGAAAGGTTCGTAGGGGTGAGTGCTTAGAATACCTAATTTGACTCATTCCTAAAGTAGGAATATGATATTGCTCCACATGGTTCGATCAATAATGAGTCAATTTAAATTGCCGATTTACTTTTGGAATTATGCACTACAAATAAATGACAAACTCACTAAATAATGTTCCATCCAAATCCGTGGAGAAAATGGTTTATGAGCTATGGAGTTGAAAGACACCTAAGCTCAACTTTCTCAAGATTTGGGGTTGTGAGGTCTACGTCGAGAAATTGATGTCGACCAAACTTCAACCAAAAACGGATTAAGTGCTTCTTTGTAGGTTGTCCTCGTGTGACAAGAGGATACTACTTTTGGTATATCACCTCCAATCGAAAGATTGTAGAGAGAGATATGGTTTTTCTGGAATTTCTGGAAAAGAGAGAAAAGTAGTGGGAGTAGAGTTGAGCTTGAGGAAACTCAAGATACTCTACAAGATCATGATGTGAATGTTGCATTCAAAATCATGAAGGCCCAACCGAGATTCATTTGGTTAGTGGGAGCATGAGCGAGAGATCCTTACAAGAAATTGTGAGAGAATCTCAATCATCCTCACCTAGTGTGCGTTCGAGAGTCGAACATGAACCTATTCCTCAAGAAATTGTGGAAGAAGTTCGAGAGACACAAGAAGAACCAAAAGAACTAAGAAGGTCAATGAGGGAAAGGAAGAAACCCAATAAGTATGTGGGACTTCATGAGATCATGGTACTAGATACCAAAGATCCCTCGACCTTCCGAGAAGCAATAGAAAAGACTCCAAACTATGGTTAAAAGCCATGGAATCCGAAGTCGAATCCATGTATGATAATCAAGTATGAAACTTGATTACCTTCCTCAAGAGAAAATATCATTTGGTATAAATGAGCTTTTAGGAGGAAGATAGACATGGATAGTAACTTGAGAACCTACAAAGCAAGGCTTGTAGCAAAAGTTATACTCAAAATCAAGAAATTGACTTTGATGAAATTTTTGAGAAGTTACCATATTAAAATCTATTCGGATTATGCTCACTATTACCGCATTTCACAATTGTGGGATATGGAAAATGGATATCAAAATGACGTTCTTTAAACAGGAACTTGGAGGAGGATATGTACATGGTACAACCTCAAGGTTTTGATGATCCAAATAGTAGCGAGAAGAAATGCAAGTTTCGAGAATCCGTTTATGGATTGAAGCAAGCATCGGGGAGTTGGAACAAACGCTTTGAAGAAGAGGTGAAGAAGATTCGCTTCTTTCAAAGTAAAGGAGTACCTTGTATATACAAGGAGATTAGTGGGAGCCATGTAGTACTTCTGATCTTATATGTCGATGACATATTGCTTATGAGCAATCATATACCTTTGCATTAGCAAACGAGAAATTTCGTTGAAATCAGTGTATTCAATGAAAAGAAAAGGATGAGGCTCAACACATCTTGAGAATCAAGATACATTGAGATACATCCTGTAGACTCATTGGCTTCGGTCAACGTGCATACATTGACAAGGTGTTTGGAAATGTTCAGGGTGAACAATTCCGATATGGACAATATGCCAATAAGTATGAGTATAGGTGTGCAACTCAAGAAGTCTCAATGTGCTCAATCACACAAAGACTTGGAGTACATGAAGGTATCCCTTATGCTTCGGCAAAAGGAAGGACCATGTACACAATGACTTGCACAAGACTCAATATCTCGTATGCTCTAAACGTGACAAGTGGTCACCAATCCAACGCAAGTCCTAATCGTAGGATTGCGGTCAAGAATATTCTGAAGTACCTTAACCGGACTAAAGATAAGGTTCGTGTTTATGGAAGACAAAGGAGAAAATAGCCGAGGGCTGTTTTGATGCAATTCTTATAGGAATTCTAGACAATAAGAGGTTGGAGTGATGATGCGTCATCATTATCGAAGGTGGAGGTATGAGCTAGTGTAGTTAGGAGTAATATCACTACAGCTAACTCAACCACCAACGAAAGACAAAATAAATAAATAGGTGGACACAACAGTGGCACAACTGATCCATTCAACAAACCTTCATACCAAGCTAAGAGACGAAATATATTTCGAGTCCATGGATCCGAGGGTCCATGTGGATTGGCTTGATAGGTGATTTGGGAAGGTTACCCTAGTTATTGATGTTTTATGCATTGAGAATGTATGTGAAAGAAAACTTTGATAACAAGTGGGAGATTGAAGGGAATGTGTTCTAAAAGTTTTACTTTTAAATGTCAATTATTATGAATTGAATGAGAAATCATTTTGTTCCTTGTTTATGTTATTCGTCTTTTAGAAGTGTTAAGGAAGAGGCTCTTGGTCCTTAACCGTAGAGCTCTGAAAGATATTGGTTTGCATAAAACAAAAGATATTCGCAATCATGGTAATTAACATGGGACATTAATTACCGAGTTAAGATTGTCGTGTTGGTCATAGATCATTGTAGCTCTACAAGTGAGTGACAACACGGGTATGCAAAAGAGGAAAATATTACTTTTGTATACTGAATAGACCTAATAAGTAAAATATTATAGAAATGTGTTTCTGTGTCATTAATATTTTACTGTGTCTTTGGTCCTTCGATATGAGACTTATATGTAATCACTTAAGGAATACTTAATTAGATCAGTGTCTTGAACTATCGATCAGTGTAGTGTAAATGCATTGGTTGGTTAAGTACAACTTTTGTTGGAGAAGATAGTTAGTCAAAAGATTATCATTGCCCCTCTTAATTGAGTGATGATATTAGTGGGCCCCTTGATAAAGCAAAGTTATAATGTGCACAATGTGATTTGAGTTAAGTCACATATTTATAACTAGCTTAAAGAGATCAAGAAATGAATACTAATACAAAGATGACACAATACTACTTTGTGTGTATTCTTAATATCATGAGGCAAGGGACGGACACAAGTGGTGCACGCCATCACTAAATGGATCGGGTTTTGGTTCGAGTGGAATTAAGACATCTAACTAATTGGGAGCTATAATGTGTAGCTAGATACCGCTTATAGCTTGTGATATTAAGCTCTTAATATCACTTCCAACTTAGTTTAGATCCTCCCATAGGTCACACCACAAAACTGGGAAACAAGGAATGGGGATTTTGAGTTCATAAGATGTGTCGGGTTTCATGTAGAAAATATGACACATGGGGTGAACAAAGCAAAATCAAAGTTATATTGTGATTAATAACATAATTAGAATCTAAATTAAATTCATATGTGATGTAAATATTATGGGGTGTAATGATTGATCATTACATAGGATAATATGTTACATAAGTTGTGAATTTATTACTAATCCCGAAATGTCAAATTTTGTAGGGGTTAAACCAAAATTTGACAAGTCTGCAAAACAGTGCTCAAACGGTCGACCAGATAGCAGTAAACGGTCGACCGGTAGGGCACGGTCGACCGGACGAGTCTCGACCGATAACAGGGAATTTTCATCTGTTCGAACGGTCGACCGAAAGTGATCGGTCGGTCGACCGAACATTGCGATGGAATAGTTCCTGTTACGAACGGTCAACCGAATGTTGAACGGTCGACCGAAACATTGGTTCGAGTGGTCGACCACACCTTGAAATGGTCGACCGGTCCAGACGGTTTTATGCAGAATTAATTTAAGAATTAATTAGATCATGCATGAAATTGGTCCATAATTGATTTAATTCGTGGCTAATATTATTTATTAATAAATAATGGATGGTTAGATGGAATTTTGCATGGAATCATGGGCAAGAGGTTGCACATGAATAGGTAATTTGGAGAGAACCTATAAATACAAGGTTATCTCATTACCTCCTTAATCTAATTCATTATCTCTTGTGCAAAAATTCTCTCTCCATAATTCTCCACGAAATTCTTAAGTTTAGTCTTAGTTCTAGAGAGATCATCTTCTCAAGAGAATTAAAGAGGGGTTAGTAATTGGATTCTAAACCCAATCGGAGATTGAGAGACTAGCTTCCCTCTCTCCGATCTTGTTTAGAGTTTGGTGAATACTCGGAGGCATCCGGCGCAGCGAGGAGCATCCCAACGGTCTCCGAATCTTCGAGAAGTTTTATAGAACTTCTAGGTATGAATTTCGGAGCTCCTTTATGTTTGTTTTAATAGAGTTTTTGAAACTAGTTTGTTAAAACAAACCGATGCATGCAATAGATTCTAGAAAATTGAAAATTGATCCTTATTATACATGAAAATTCGAAAAATATATATGTATAATTAAACATGAAATCCTACACTTTTTATGAGCACGTATACTACGACGGTGTGGTGCAGGCTCGTCACCGGATTAATTGGGGCGGGGCACCTTGTGGCGAGAATCACTACATGGAGACGTGGACAGACTTGTTTCCCATTGCAAATTTTTACAAGTGTGCAGTTATGTTCTTCTTTCTCGGAAATGATGGTTCGTTGTACCCATGTCTTACAGTTCTACCTTGGGAGAGTCCACCTACCGTGACGAGACCGTGCAGTGAGTTGATTATTGCTCATTTAGGGAGTTACGCTCATTACATTCGTTTGGATTTGAATGAGGGATTCCCCGTACCTCCTATAGCGACTCTGTGGTTTCAAGTACGAGATGAGAGTGTTATTGGATGGGAACTGGAGTACCAAAATAGGATAGCATATTGGCAACAATTATGTAATATGTTTTGATATGTTTGTACAATTATGTAATATGTTTTGATATGTTTGTACATTATATAGTGTTGCTTTATTATGTAATATGTTTTGATATGTTTGCTTTATTTGCATTATATATAATAGTACGATACGTTAGCAAACACAAATAAAAATAATAAGCGTATGACAAATAAGCAAACACAAATACAAATAATAAGCGTACGACAGATAAACAAATATAAATGCAAATACTAAGAGTACGGTACGGGTCATCATCCACCTGCCTCTCCACCTCCGGGTGCTCTAACTCATACGGGTCATCATCGTCGCTCCCGTCGTCGGGACTGTCCACATGCTCATCATCGAAGGAATCATCAACCTCCTCACGACGACGTAATGCCTCTCTCTCCCTCCTGACCGAAGCAGATATCCCACGTCTACGTGGATGACGCGGTGCTGAATCATCCTCTAAAGAACGAAAGGCGTGTAATGGTATCGACTTGTCTTTCCCTCCACTGTGACCCAATGACTATTAATTGAAATTTTAATTACAAATTTGTTAAATTTGTTAAACTAAATTATCATATTTATCACAATTGTTAAACTAAATCAAAATTTGTTAAACTAAATTATCACAATTGTTAAACTAAATCAAAAATTGTTAAAACTAAATATCACAAATGTTAAACTTAATAAGAATTTGTTAAATTAAATTTTCAGATTTATCACAATTTATTAAAGTAATTATCAGATTTAATAATTTAAAAAAAAATTGTGGAGGCGTCTGCGAGATACGCCTCCCGTATGGTGGAGGCGTCTGTCGGAGACGCCTCCTCTTTGGGGGAGACGTCTGCCGAAGACGTCTCCTCCATCGGGAAGACGTCTTCCCCAGACGTCTCCCGCTAGTGGTCGACGTCCCATGGGGGGAGCGGCTTCCTCGGACGCCCGCCCCATGCGGGGGGCGTCTCCCTCGGACGCCGACCACTTTTTTTAACTTTTTTTTTGAAAACCCGGTGCGTTAAGATACAATCCGCGATCCTGACCGCTGTGAACTCTGATATTTAAATCCATCTGATAGGCCCATAATTAATCTGAAAAATATAATCAACATTTTGTGAGCTTGACAGCCCGCAAGTACTAACCATCAATCAATCAGAATCACAATCATGTGGAAAATAATACAGAATATGACATTCTGTCAATAAGCACAATCAAGAGACATGCATCACAAATAAAATGCATGCATATCAATCTGAAACCCCCATGCAGATTCGACCACATCCTGTGCTTCTGAAATCTATCAATCTGTCAGACGCACACATGATAGCTCCACACTAACGACAGACAGCCCTTTCCTCTCTTGGGTGGCTCCACGCTGTCCGTTAGGCAACTCTTTCCTAAGTTGCTCTTCCAGAAACATACACAGCCACAGGACATGTCGACCGAAACACCACCATGCAATCATATGCATATCCATAAAATCAATATTAATGATCAACATGCATGCAACTACGAATATCAAGAGAGACAGACATGATATGAAACTGAAGAATAACGAATCAGTACTTGCCTTAAAATCTCCATCTTTTTCTTCTCTATATTCTTCTCAAAATTTCATCTTCTCCTAAAACCACACAATCATCCAACAATCTTAATTAGTCCATTAAGATATTTGATTATTACCTCAACTTAAAAATCAGGATATTACATTCTACCCTCCTAAAAATAAATTTCGTCCTCGAAATTTGATCTCAATACTGTCTCAATCCGAACAAATCAATACAAAATTTTCAACTCATTATTTAACAAATCTAAAAACTCAACACCACTTATCGCTCATAATTTTGATAATCAATCCAACTAAATCCAAATTCACATTTGAATCAATAGTCAATACTTCTAAATCCAATTTCTCAAATTCCAATGCAATCAAAATTTTATTTCAAATCCTAATCCCGACTAATTCCGAGGATCGTATTGCTCTAATACCATTTGTAACGCCCCGAGCCTAGACAACTGCTCACCCGTCCGAACCCGGTGCGTTAAGATACGATCCGCGATCCTGACCGCTGCGAACTCTGATATTTAAATCCATCTGATAGACCCATAATTAATCTGAAAAATATAATCAACAATTTGTGAGCTCGACAGCCCGCAAGTACCAACCATCAATCAATCAGAATCATAATCATGTGGAAAATAATACAGAATATGACATTCTGTCAATAAGCACAATCAAGAGTCATGCATCACAAATAAAATGCATGCATATCAATCTGAAACCGCCATGCAGATTCGACGACATCCTGTGCTTCTGAAATCTATCAATCTGTCAGACGCACACCTGGTAGCTCCACACTAACGACAGGCAGCCATTTCCTCTCTCGGGTGGCTCCACGCTGTCCGTTAGGCAGCTCTTTCCTAAGTTGCTCTGCCAGAAACATACACACAGCCACAGGACATGTCGACCGAAACACCACCATGCAATCATATGCATATCCATAAAATCAATATTAATGATCAACATGCATGCAACTACGAATATCAAGAGAGACAGACATGATATGAAACTGAAGAATAACGAATCAGTACTTGCCTTAAAATCTCTATCTTTTTCTTCTCTATATTCTTCTCAAAATTTCATCTTCTCCTAAAACCACACAATCATCCAACAATCTTAATTAGTCCATTAAGATATTTGATTATTACCTCAACTTAAAAATCAGGATATTACAGTTACGCTTATATATAGCATCCCAAATATTATTGCAAGTAAATAAGAGGATGTAAAGCAATGTAATGTGTGTGTAATAATCTAAATAAAGTGTAATTCCATAAATTTTTCGTTGTCGTTCCAATATCCCAAGTTAAATTATGGAGGAATAGAAGCATCAAATTCACTTGATTTTCATGTATTCCGCAAAATTTAAGGTTGTATTTCATACATATATAACTTCAGCGCATTTGGCAGAACAAAAGGAAAATATGTTTATGCGTGCCTCCCAAAGCAAAACATCATTAACAACAATCTCGATATACAAAAATGTTAGGGCTTTTGATAGTACAACGGCCTTGACACGTTTGTGGAATTTCATTTATTTATTTAGTTAGATGACTTGAGACACTTTACATGCTTTCACATTCTCTTACTTACTTAAAAATAATATTTGTGCACGAGCAGCACAAGGCATGAAAAAAGAGAAAGCTTGAAATGTTTATACATTATCACGGTTTAGGTAGGATATCCAATGCAGCGGGGAGCATATATATTAGCTCGTGTAGCCCGGTAGATTGTGCGGTCACAACTTATTGTTGTACTATACTTCCAATATCCAACACAGCTATAGCGGCCTCCGCCTATGTAATACAATGGTCCAATACAACAATATCGCCATGCATAATAACCTACAAACATGAATTCAAAGAAAATCATTGAGCATGTAGCTAAGCATTTCCTCAATCTATTGTGAATTCAAAACAATATTATATAACTTACTATCTTCGGCCGACACTCCTTGGAATTTGATAAGTCGTCGGGGTGGATTAATACATCAGAAGCAGCCAATATATGAATTGGGATGACCATGACAAGGATGCTGAACATTTCAAAAGCCTTTGATATATGTCATTGTCTTTTGGACTTGGAGATTTGAAGTCACTCCCAAATTCTTTGTTACAACAAAGAAAAGTAGAAAGGAGACTCCTAAAAAAGTATTGCAACCACGTCCGACAGTATTTTTAGTGTTCAATTGCTCTAAATATAAATTCTTATAATGGGTTGTTGCTCGGTCCTAACCATGTAAAATATTTCATTATTCGGTTCGTTGTCATAGAGTTAACAAAGTGAAATGTCGTGATTCATGTCCTACTTTAATGCATCACTTTGTTATGTTTGTTGCCTTGGTTGAGATTTCAGTGTAACTTCTTCTGTATAATGTGCTACGACTAGGAAAAAATGTAAAAGTCAGATTGTTTAGTTTATTTGTGAACCAAATTAACATGAGATTTACTAATATCTAACGAACTAATGAACTTTTGGGAATGAAGTCTCAAATAGTCCAACCTCTATTAGTAATGAACTAACGAACTAATGAACTTTTGGGAATGAACTTTTGCCGATATGTCAGCAGAAGTGACGGTAGACTTAACGACTGTGGTGGAATGGACTAATTCGTAATGAACATATATAGATATTATAAACTTTTGTGGGTTGTGAGCATAAATTTCAGACCAATGATTGTACTTAAAGTTCATAAAATATATGTCACTTTCTGGAGACATGTCGACAACGTAGAGAGGTCGGGCGATTCGAGACTTCGTGCCCACATGTTCAGTAATTTCTGCATTTAGTTTCTTTTAATATTGTCTTTTAATTCTTGCATGCTTCTTTAGTTTAATTTCCTTTCATTTAGCTTCTTTAATATTTCTTGTTTGCTTTTAATTTCCTTTCGTTAGAATGTTTCATTTTAATAATGTAATTAGTGTAATGATTAGTGAGTAGTTTCATCCCCCTTTGGGGTGGAGTAGATGTTTATACATGTTATGTAGATGGAATGAATGCTAAACATTGTTGTATGTGAGAAATGTTAGTATGCTTGTTTGAATTAATGAGAACACTTAACTTGATGGTTTCTGCCATAATGTTTAGGTACATTCCATTATTGTTTAGGTTCTTAACAACAAACTTGTCATGCTCATATTAATCACTTAGGTTACTGCTTTGAATGATAGGTCTTGCCATTAGGTACTTCTTATGCATAACAAACACTAACTACACTTGAGCTTATTGTATGCATTCACCACACTTATTTCATGTGTACACACACTCCACCCCTTAGGGGGTTTCCATTCCTGATTTCTATCTTCTTCTATTAGTCACTTAGTTTCATTTCCTCTCTCGCTTTCATTTCCTTCTTTGTTGCTTACTCGTTTAGTGTAGTTTAGTGTAATTACTTCTTCTTCCCCTTTTTTCCCACTTGCCTTCGAACAAACCAGAGTTGACACACCTCGTCGTGGATACGACCTTACTTGCGGCGTCTTCACAGACGCCGTGCACGTGCAGTATATACAAACGATTAAACATGTTTTTGGCGTCGTTGCCGGGAGGTGTTCTGTCCAGACTTTGGTTTGGACGATTTGAGTGGTTTTCATTTTTTGTTTGTAGTTTTACTTTGTTTCAGGAGGCTTTAAAGATCAGGAGACGTTACCAGGAGAAGACGAAGGGGTAACAAGAGCAAACTGACCACCAATCAGCGGTCCTGGACCACCAATTGGCGGACTGGTAAGCTCCAAAATCCCTCCTATTTTTGTTGGTTGTTTCTACATTCACTAGGTCATTTGGGGGTTCAATTTGTAATGTTTTGACTTGTAGTTTCCTCCCAGATTAATAATCAAGTCCCTTTAATCAACTTGGACATTAAACCTCAAAGCAAAAGATTAGATTGATTGCCATATAGGTCATGCATCATTTGTAGACCTTGCACGCACTTGTCTTTCTTTTCTTTGAATTCTTGTTGTTTATTGTTGATTGTACACCCTTTAGTCAACATATATATATTATAAACTTTTGTGGGCTGTGAGCATAAATTTCAGACCAATGATTATACCTAAAGTTCATAAAATATATGTCACTTTCTGGAGACACGTCGAAAATGTAGAGAGGTCGGGCAATTTGCAACTTTGTGCTTACAGGTTCCGTAATTTCTGCATTTAGTTATTATATGCTTCATGCAACTTATAATATAACAAAAAATTACCTGATACTTAGTTAAGTCTCTATTATAATCCAAAAAGAAAAATTGATCGGAATGCGTAAACATATTTCCATTTTTTTGTACCAAATAAATTAAAGTTATTTTGGCCTAATTATCAATAAACATTAGGATGTATCAAATACTACCTTAATTTTGGAGGAATACATACATCAATTTTACTTAGTTTTTGTGTATTCCCCAAAATTTAAGGTCATATTTGATACATGCTGAAAATTTATTAATAATATATTACTTAAAAATAACTTTAGCACATTTGGTAGAACAAAAAAAAATAATATTACGCATTCCGATTAATTGTTCTTTATAGATTATACTAGAAGCTTAATGAAATATCTGACAATCTTTCATTATATTGTAAGTAGGATGCCACATATAACAACTACGTGCCTGAACCAATGAGCTTGTGGGCACGAGGTCTCAAATAGCCCCAACTTATGTTCATTGTCGACATGCCTGTAAAAGTAACACATATATTTACCAACTTTAAGTACAATCAGAAAATTATAAGTGTATTGTGGGCCTAATTTTGTTTAAATTTATGAAATGAATCGACTAATTCGTAATTTGTGGGTTGTCTCGGTAGATTTCACCAATGTTTATATGGTTTCCTATTTCATTATTTGGTATTGCTAGAAATTAATAAAACAAAATATTTTTAAGGATTGTAATACATGTTCGATTACTTATTGTGCTTGCACGAAATCAATACACATGCTTCCAAAACATTTCTTGTGATAATATAAAATATCTTAAACCGAATGTCCTTGTTGTATGCCATGTCGTACCTCATAAATGTATGTAGTAACATACTTCTATAAGATAATATCTCATACTATTCTCATATTTGCGTGCTTCACATTGTTTCATGCATTATAAATTGTTCATGTAAAATTGATGTAATAATTTATATTCTCAATTTGTAAATATGACATCAAGACTGCACATTGAAAGAAATCTAATGGAAAAAGGTACAATTTTATAGGTACAATTTTACCTATAAATTGCACTCTATCTATTTATAGAACTAAGCAACAAAGGTTTTATTAGATGGCCCATTTACGTGACGCAATGTATCTGTAACATCCCCGTCCGCAATGGGTCACATCCAGAAATATAGAATACACAATATATGAGAAATGGAATATTACTTAATGAAAGTCACAATAAGTCAGAGCTCCAAAACAAAATATAGAGTTTTCAACAGAGTTTCAAAAAATTAAGGAAGATCAAAATACAACATCAAGTGAGGCAGAACATAAAACTCAATAAAGAACAACACAAAAGTAAGTGAAAACATAGGTTACTCTAACTGGGCCCTAGTCGGTGACTCTCACTCCCCAACACCACGTTTGGCGATCGTCCTCCACCAGGACTCCAACTCGCACCACGGTCTCGCGTCCAACGCGCGCGTCCTACCAAAGCAACGCAGTCCCTGCCACGAGTGCTACCAAAGCTACACTGGCCTCAAGGGAAAAGAGCTGGTCGAGTGGCCGGTCAATAGAGCCTCACCTAAGGGTCATCTACTCACAAGTGCAGTCTAACTCCAACTGACACTGCGATGCCTGAAGGTCCTACGCGAGTGTGCACCCACCTCAAGTGGCCATACCACCTCGACACACACCAAACGCCGACGCCAACCTCATCGCGTCCCAAAATTAAGCATGTTCGTAGTCAGACCACACACGTGGTACGCGACCTCTCTGCGCCCACCACAACCCTGCTCGGCGATCCCAAGGCAGGTGCAACAGTTGCACCTACTGTCACATCCCGGCTCACGCACAAAGTCAGGACATGGGTTTTCAAGGGTAACATACTTGACGTGCATCGACCTTCGGTGGTCCATGGTTGAGCACCGAGAAGGCACCCACCGTCACCTTCCGGCTCATGCACAAGGCGAGGACACGAGTTTCCTAAGGTCGAGTACATCGGTACGTGGCCCACTCACCACATTGATACTATGAAATAAGCAAGAATAGTGAAACAACAACCGATTGCATTTAAATCTATGATCATCCATTATACTCAAAATTATTACTAATATGCATCTCAAAGTTAGTGTTTGTCTCATGACATAATAATAAGGTGGTGAGTGGCTAGCTCAATATATGGTGATTTACACGTGTCTACACATGGTAAGGTTATACCATAGATGAAGACACTTAGATATTCATCACACAACAAGGTCACGATCATGTCTCTTAATTAAACAAGTGGTATAACATGTGAATACTAGCTATGATATATTATAACAAAATAAAGGAATGAGCATAATAATCTTTGTCATAACAATGAACTCTAGTTAATGCATGGTAACGAAGAAGTGGTAGCATGAACAATACATTACAAGACACATGCATGATTAGTAACCAAAGTTCCTCTCCTCGATCCGCACACGTAATCAACATGGCATGCAAGATATATAAAAATCCTCCCAAGGTCACTTAGCATGCAAAACACACTAAAATATCATGTTATATTAAATAAGTATCAATGTGCGAAAGATATCACTAAGGCCAAGGTGATGACAACTAAAGAAGTGATATTAATGACAACATCTTAGTGTCAACGTGGCAGCATATGAAATCAACTAGTGTTAATTCCTACGTGAATTGGAATCCAATGACATGCCCACGTACTAACAAAGTTCCCATCAGTAACCATCACTAATCATAATATTAATATTAAGGAAATGACAGTACATCACACTCGTCGATATTGCAACTTCCCGAAACAACCCGAAACAACGAAAAATTTATAATTTCAAGTAAAAGATCACAAGAAATAAGATCATCAAGGCGTGAACATCACTCATAAAATATAATAAGGGTACGGTGTACCATTACATCAGAGTTTGTCAAACACAATATGATTACATCAAATACAACAAGAGATACGCGCAAATAATTACGACGACCTCAAAAGTCAGATGAGATGATCCTGATCCCAAAATGCACCTGCCGATAGTCACCACCTAACAACACCTACTGAGGTCCTTAAATGCAAATGTGACAACAATGCCTAAGTTTAACAATACCTAAGTTTTCAGAAAGAAACCTCATATACCACGCCCACCTATATGAAATGCATTAGTACAATAAAATGAACCTATCATACATGTGGTTGTCATAAGGAAAAAGGAAAACAATCCCCACAAGGGTAATCAGAACATCTGTCCCACAACATCAACGAGCCTCCCTCAGAGACCTACCGTAGGCACATGCGGTATTACGGACAGTACGCAACACACCCCCACACGCGACTATACTAATCAGGGGTTCGGTGAGGGTCGTCCGTACTTCAACGTCCGTAGTATCAGATCTGAAACTCGTCGTCAACACCACCCCAATGGAGTCGTCGCTCAGGTCGGTCCACTCACTCAGCAGGTGCCCAGCCAAGCTATTCTGCCAGAAAACATCGTCGGCAATCCATCGCTGCCACGGTCCTCCCTGCTGCCACTCGATCGTGCAGGGGCCCTCCTGTCGCCACTCGGTCGTGCGGCCTCAAAACATCGCCATCAATGCCAGTCGAAGATATCCGCCACCCAGAGGACCAGATAATCGATATCTAGTCCGAAGTCCACGGGGGTCATCATGCTCAGTGAGCTGTGCAACATAGTGCATCGGGCGGGATCCATGATCCCTTAGGTTTACTACTCTAATACGAGTCATGTAAAAAATAAACTAAACCACAGTCCACAATACATCGGTGGTACGTCCCGAGTGTCCACACTCTTCCACACGGCGGTCCCTGGGCAGGCACGATCTACGCACCTAGTTACCTCCCGGCTTACGTTCCAGACAAGAACACGAGTTTTCGTAGACAGAGTTGACACTCCACTAGGACAGAGATTCAGTTTTGGCTCAAATGGTTGACCGAAAAAGGTATACCGGTCGACCGTTCCTCAAAGGATTGGTCAAATAGACGCTTACAACGGTCAAACTCTGGGCTCACAACTTAGGCCCCAACGGTCGAACAAAAGGTATAATTTGGTTGACCGGTAGACGGTCAAAAATCATACTTATTCTAAGTTAAAATCACGGCAACGGTCGAACGACTCAGGGGTCTCGTTCGACCAAAAACAACAGGTAACCTATATGCGTCTAGTCATAAACGCTCGGATCGATATTCGATCGGTAGATCCAACATTCAGTAAACTTAAGATACCAGTCGGACCATGGTTTGGGGTGGTCGACAGTTTAGGTGGTTAACGCCCGGCCCAGACAAAACACATAGCAACGGTCGAACGCAAGGAAGGCTCGTTCGACCAAAAAACACCACACTCTTCCGACCCACCAACATAAGCACAACCAGTCACCGCCGCAAGTCATCATTTGATCGGTGTTGGTTAAGATCGGGAAAAACACTACATTCAGTCGACCGCCCAAAGGCTCTGGTTGACCGACAACTACCTAACCAAGCTAGGTGTAACTTGTTGCCCTTTGTCGCTGGTGAGGTCTTTGACCTCCGGCAAGCAGCCGAACCCTACACCCACTAGTGTGTGTAAAATGCAACTATTGAACTTGGCATACCTCTCTTCGCGATGATCGACGTTCGCCGGAGCTCCGCAATCAACTCCGGTCTGCACCACTCGTGCGTCCTCCTCCTCGCGTCAGACTCCACGTGCCTCGCGCCTCAAGGCCACAACCTCGTCATTCTCTTCACACGCCACAGTCGCTGCTTCACCGGAGAAGATAGAGAATTAAGAGAGGTGATGAGTGAAAAGGGAGTGGAAGTAGTTGAAGAAGAAGAGTGGAGGAAGATGCATGGTTTGCTTTTAAAACAAACCTCCCATCACACCAACACCCCAGCCATAAACCTACACCGTCACCCTACAACACCACCATCACTCCCCTCCATACCCCATCACATCAAAGCCATCTCTTCTCCACTAAGCACCATTAGCCCACTAAATGGGTTTAGGGTTTAACATATATGCATTTGGCTAGTGATGGAATAAAAGTTGTTCCAATTCGTTATACTCGTGACTACAACTCATGCATTAATCACTATATAAGCATTCACAAATTTCCAGTCATCACAATAAATGTATAACCAATTGAATAGGTTTAATAAATTGGTTTCATGAAGCAAGTCACAGAGCTCAAGGCATTAAATAATCGTATATATATACATATATTTATCCATTCACCTACTCATGCATTACTAACAAAAAGATCAATGAAACAAAAGATTAATGCTAACATGAGCAAGACAAGTGCATCGCAACACTCACTCTTAACAGACCCATGCACAACCTTTGAAGGTTACTATTAATTATTCATGCAAAATAGTTGTGGATGGATACTAAGATCAACATGTAAGTCGTAAAGGTTTGAATCGACTTGTGCATGTAACCTACATGTTGAAGCAAGCAACATGGGAATCAACGCTCAGCAACAAACAGGGAACCTCGACACCCTGCTCGATCCCAGCCATCATGCTGGTCCACCACCCCGGCTCTAGCTGGGTCGGTAGATCCTGTCGTACATGTTGCTCGCCATTGCCACCGGTCTCGCCCATCGTGACCGATTGGGAAGTGCACGCGGAACCAGCCCGCGTGCCACTCCCACGACTTGGTGGTCCACCACCGAAGCCATCACAACAAGAGGACACCCTCTCCAGCCACCGGAGTCACAACTCCGACCACACCACTTACTCTACCACCTACTCCCGCGGTATACCTAAAACGTTCTCATCGGAGTCCTCGTCCACGTGCCTCAGCCGACGCTCACGTTCACACTCTGATCATCACCTCCACTCGACCACGCTCGTACTTCGATCGTCCCAAGCTCGCCACGAATGCCTCCGAGAAGCGCACAAGAACGTCGACCAGGCCTCCTGCTGCGTCTTCTCCTACCGTGGTTTGTTGAGCACTGAGGAAGACGAGAGGGTGCAAAGGAGGGTGGAGTGAACTCGGTGAAAAGGAGAAGGGAAAAGTTAGAGTGGAAGAATGGAAAATAAGGAAGAGGTGAGCTAAAGGGATCCAAGGGTATTCTCATTGCAAGCCACCAAGGTAAGATATAGAAGCCCAAGCTACCACCCATGTCGCCTGCTACAACAACTCCGCTGGACATTAGCACAATTGGCAACCATGCCCATGACGCCGACAGCAAGGTCCAAGTTAAAAACTAACTCCACTGAGCAACTTAACCAGGATAGGTGATTTTAGTTTAAGCAAATGTTAGGACTAGATAATTGTGGCGGCTTTAGTTTGATTAACTAGGAAGTGGTTCTTATAGTAACACTACGTATCTATATCTCGATCATATAACCAAAAATATTAAATGGCTTGACCTGAATTTATTTTTCGCATAGTCACAGTTGGTGCTACTATCCCACTATTTCGGCCGATAGATTAGAATATCCCCAATAATCGGCATGCTTGTTGTTCACTTGTTATTTTTGTTTTAGTGTTTATATTTCATGCTTGATTAAAATTAAGAATTTACTAACTTTCATGTTAGCTTGGTTGAGCAATGTACCAGAAATACTAATTGTACAATTTTGTCTATTTATAGCACATTATTGTCAAAACGTTAATGCCAACTAGTCACAAACAAAACCGTGAGCTATATTAAATAGGACTTGAAAGATGACTTAAAATTTTGAAACTTGTTGAGTACGAATTAAAAGTATTTTATTTTCAAAGTTATGAGTGATAATAATTAAATATCGTAACTTACATGTACGGCAATTCGTTACTATAAATACTGTTGAAGGTGCATGGGAGTCTGACACTGGAGTTTGATTCGATTCTTTTTTCTAGTAATAAAGATTTCTTATACTCCAAACTTTCAAATCCTCTGCAATGACATCAAAGGCTATTGTTATGTTCACCATCCTCGTGATTATGGTTGTGTTCATCCCAAATCATGTTTTGGCTAATTCTGATGTGATGACCCATCCCGACGAGTTGTCGAAATAACTCACGTTGTATATCAAAATATACAATTTGAATTTTCAATTATAGTTAATTTTTTTGACAATATGTTAGGAAGATAAGACTCAAGTAAATTGAGGGATTTCCGTTCTCATTTTCATTCCATGATTGATTGACAAAATTTCGACTTTAACCAAATCCTCTTTAATGCTAAGAAAATTTTAATTGTTTCGACGCATGGACAGGCCAATATACCCACGGTTATTGTTGTACAGGAACATTGTATGACCTAGTTGGAGGGCGCTATAGATGTAGTGGAGGATAGGAATATGCTTCACCAATATCCTGCACTTGCACTATTTACTGGGCCTCACGATCTGAAATAAATGTGCCTACTGCATCGGATTTTATCACTAAGTTTGCAACATGTATACACTTTGTGTGGTTACGTTAATGTATAACATCTCAAATATTATTGTAAGTAAATAAGAGGATGCAAAACAATGTAATATTTGTGTATTGTCTAAATAAATAAGTGTTATTTCATAAAAAAATCATTGTCCTTCCAATATCCGAAGCTAAATTATCTCCTACGTGAAGACTGTTACGAATAATATGATATTCTATATTAGACAACTAGAAGTATTAAATGTGGAGGTTTTAGTTTAGATGGATGAGTGATTTTGCAATTTTCCCTATCACAGTAATTAGGTTAATTAGAGAAAGATTTCAATTTTGTTGATGTTCTGAAGGGTCAACTATATATGTTTTACTTTAGAATCTATAAGAATTTTTTAGTATGGTTGTTGTGTACTCTAAATAAATAATATTATTTACTTCGCATTTCTACGTTGGCTTGAATTGGTTCCACAACGAATTTGCTTGTTCAGTTGTTTTGCTTGCTAGCTACGAAAAATTGAATATGAAAAATTTACAACAGGTAAACATAAGTATGCGTAATTAATGTAAAGTGCTTATTATCTAAAGTTGAGAGTTAACAACAATCAACTTGTTTAAATCTATGAACTGATTGTCGCTATGGATATGCAAACCGATGATTTCTAATCGAATATAGCTTGTATCCGAATACAAATAGGAATTCCAAATAAGCATATTAAATCCAAATTGAACCGATTCTTTATTAACTAATCAATTTTGTATCAAAATTGAATAAAACTATGAATTCGGAATAGGGATACTTTTCCAAATCTTATATCATAATTTTTATATATCTTTTGTTGTATCATCTTAAATATTTTGAAAGGGTACCATAAGAAATTTATATTTTAATTTTTTTGTGTATTCTATTATGTTTATATATAAATGAATAACTTAATTGTTTTATTAACTCATCATATAAATATTATTACCACATATATTGGATGAAAAACTTGGTATTTTCAGATATTCATATATAGGCACTGCTGGAAAATACGGGTATTATGTTACCCTGACTATGTCGAATTTCGAGAATCCAACGTGGTATTAGGCGAACCACGTCGGCAGCTTTAAATACGACGTCATGTTAGACTTACCACGTTGGATAGTTTACGGCTGACGTGTATATTCACGTTACTACATTGGTCGTAATATGTCCGATGTGCACCGACTCTGTTTTAGCCTTATCACGTCGGATAGTTTACAACCGACGTAAATATTCGGGTTACCTCGTCGGCCATATTATGTTCACTGAAACTGACGTGGTGTATTTTGACCATCGTAGCACAATATCTCCCAAGCATTTGTCTTATATTAACCGAATGCATTTCGATTGTCCAAACTGGTGATTCTAGTTAGCAGTTTTGGTGGACCGAATTGGTGATTCTAGTTAGCGGTTTCAGTCGTCCGGTTAGCACGTTATGTCCATATAGGGATTAACAACGTCGTTGCTTAGGTTAATTGACGTGGTAAACTCCATTTTTTTAAATAAATTCTATTACATTGTCATATTTAATTTTCAACCCAAAATCAAACACACAAACTGAAAAACCTAATTATGAGCTAGGCAAACCCCATTTTCTTTCCCCATCCCCCTTGTCAACTCCACCCAACCGATTCGCCCATTCAGACTGACTAGCCCCGACCGATTACCTCTGCCCGACCATCTTTAAAATCCAGCACTAGCTCACGAAGGTGCGATCAAGGCTTCCATTTGCAACGAAATTTAATTACTCCAATTAAAATGACTCGTTTTAATTAATTCCCATGGAGCATATAACAAAATTTTCATTGTTTGAAATTTATAATGGAATGATTTTTTATGGACTCGAATGTGTTGAATAGTTGGTGTTGGATTGCTTATTGGTAGTTGAACTTTTAGAGGACTAAGAATTGGAATTTATATCTATCTTACATTGAAATTGTTCCCCTTGATGTGTAAAAAAATTGGATCGAAAATGGATTTTTGCTAGTAGATTGAGTGATGAGTACAAGTCTGGGGTTGATGAATTTCTACAATTTTCCATGAAGAATACTAATGCTAGAAATGAGAAAAATTCCTTATGCCCATGTAGGAGTTGCATTAGCATATTCTTAAGAGATATAAAAGAGTTAAAAACTCATTTGTTTGAGAATGGTTTTGACGAAGGATATAACCATTGGATATGACACGGTGAAAATGAAATAACACCAAAGAACAAGGTGATCATAGTGACCGGTTAGAGGATGTGATCCGAGATGTTGGAGACAATTATTGCGATAAATCCGATGTCGTTGGTAGTCTGTTGTTTGACAATGAAAAACCTTTGTATCCGGGTTGCACCGAGTTCTGTAGGTTTTCCGGAGTTTTAAGGTTGTATACCTTGAAAGCAGCACACGATTGGAGTGATGTCAGATTCGTTGCCATGCTTTGTTAAAAGAGATCCTTCGAGATAGCAACGAGTTTACGGATCATACCTATGAGGTTAAAAAGATATTGTGCCCCATAGGGATGTAGTATAGGAAAATACATGCTCGTCCTAATGATTGTGTACTCTATATGGATGACTCTGAAAACCTACATTGTTGTCCTGTTTGTAATGTCTCACGGTACTAATAAAAAAAAAGAGTGCTGATGAGAATGGAAAACCCTGCAAAGGTGTTGTGCTATCTTCCGATAATTCCAAAGTTGATGTGTTTGATTTGCATGTTCTAAGGACTCAGAGAACCTGACATGTCATGTAGATCTAGAGGCAATGAATGATCAGCTGCTTCAGCATCGTGCAGATTCTCCCCAGTGGAAGAAAATTGATTCTGACTTCCCGTTAATTGGTGAGGAATCCTGAAACCTGAGACTTGGTCAGTGTACCGACAAAATGAATCCTTACAATAGTTTGAGTAACCTTCATAGTTTGTGGCCTTTTTCGCTTGTTTACAATCTCCAACTATGGTTAAGCATGAAATGCAAATACATGATGTTGTCGTTAATGATTTTGGGTCCACAACAACCGGGAAATGACATCGATGTGTACTTGAGATGCTTAATTGATGACCTAAAGAAATTGTGGGATGATGGTGAGCAAGTGTGGGACGCCAATCGACAACAATCATTTAATATGCATGTGATGATCTTCTGCACAATAAATGATTTTCCCGTGAATTTGTGATATGTCGGGATATTCTGTGAAAGGCCACAAAGCATGCTCGTGTTGTGAAGAGAACATGTGTTCCTTACAGCTAGTGCGTGTCGGTAAGACAATGTATCTTGGTCATCAAATATTCCTTCCTATAAATCATCAACATTGTAGATTGAAGAAGGCATTCAACGGAAAGCATGAATATAAGGAAGCATCCAAGGTAATCAGTGCTAAACAAGTACATGAACGTGTAAAGAACATTAAATGTGAATTCGTCAAGCCTTACAACCGCGGAAATGGTAAGAGTAGTTGGAAAAATAAATCCATATTTTTGACCTATCTTACTGGCAAACTTTAGAAGTTGGACATTGTATTAATGTCATGCATGTTGAAAAAAGTGTGTGATAGTTCACTGGGAACTCTTCTGACCATACATGTTAAGACTAAAGATGGTTATAATGCAAGACTTGATCTAGTAGAACCTTGTATAGGAGCAAAACTAGCACTAGAGGATAAGAGGACCCATAAATTTTTACTACCATCTTGTTACACATTGTCCAGAAAAGAGAATATAACTTTGTGTCAAAGTCTACACAATGTCAAAGTACCGTAGGGGTATTCTTCAAGTATTAGTAGTGTAGTTTTGATGAAACATTTGAAACTACTTTGTTTGAAGACTCATGATTGTCATGTATTGATGCAACAACTTCTGCCTGTTTCTAATAGATCAATATTGGCAAAACACATCAGACACGCAATTATCAAACTTTGTTTGTTCTTTAACAAGATTTGCAACGAAGTACTTGATCCGAACTACTTGGATAAGTTGCAGCATGAAGTGGTTGTTACAATTTGTCAGTTGGAGATGTACATCCCCCCATCGTTTTTTTTGACATCATGGTGCATGGTGGTTCATCTAGTCTGAGAAATAAAATTAGTTGGATCAGTATTTTTGAGGTGGATGTATCCTTTCGAGTAGTACATGGGTGTGGTGAAGAGTAATTGCAACAATCAACGGAGGCCTGATGCCAGTATTGTTGAAGGATAGATAGCCTAGGAGGTTATTGAGTTATGTAATGAGTACCTGACTCATACAAAAAGTGTTGTACTTCCTAAGAATCGTCACGAAGATAAGGTGAGGATAAATCCAGAGGGCGAGGATCACTTTAAGCCATATTTTTATGTGTTGTGCAATTCCAACGAAGTTCATGCTTTTCTAGAAGAGCACATTCTCTAATGAAGGAAAAACATCCTACATGGAATGATCAACAAAGTGTTAATGCTCACAATAAAACATTCATTGAATGGTTCAGGAAAATGGCGTACGGTCGTAATATTTCAGAGACTTTGAAGTGGTTCACCTATAGTCCTGATTCTGTATTAACATCATATAGTGGTTACAATATCAATGGATACTCCTACACCAAACTGGAAGAGGACATAAGCATGATGTAAAACAACATGATTAATTTAGTTGCTGAAGTTTTGCATAGCTCTAGTTTCACTCAATTCGATGTGGCAGTATTTAAATGCAAGTGGGTGGACAATAACAATGGCCTTTGGGTGGACGAGTTGGGATTTACCTTGGTGAACCTAAACAAACCAGGATTCAAGGACGAACCTTTTATTTTGGCATCTCAAGCAAAACATATTTTTATGTAGAAGACCCCTATGATTATCACTGGTCAGTCGTTTTAGAAGGAAAACGATAGATTATTTCTCAAGAAGATGTCAATCGTAATGAAGAAATTCCCTCATTTTCAACACAAGTACCTGAATTGAAGCCAATCGATGATGATAGAAATATTGATAACTTACTTATTCGGAAGGACCATTGTGAAGGAATATGGATTGAAGATCTTGATAAAAAAAGAAAAAAAATCTTAAAGGTTAACGTAGTGTTTTATTAGTTTATGTTTAGAACTCAAGAGTTAATTGTGTTTATGAACTAACCCAACTTACAATGTCATTGAGTTTATTGTTGTTTTGTTTTTGTTTTTATTTTTTCAGGTGAATGCAAAGAAGGGACCCACATCTGCCCCACGTGGGACACATCTGCACCAACCGTGCACTATACACACCTGTCTAGTATGGGTCACTCACAAGTCCCACAAGGAACACAAACCAGTCCCACGTGGGACACACACCCATCCCGTGTTGGAACAAATTAAATAGTTGAACAAATTATCATGCCATCAATTTTGGAAACAAAATAAATAGTTGAGCATAAGTGCTTAAAGAATAGAATAGTATGTGCTTTAAAGGACAAACATGTCCTTTAAAGGACTCCTTATTTGGAGGAAGAAAGAATTTGAAGCGATCCTCATTTGGAGGAAGAAAGAATTTGAAGCGTCTTTCGAGATATTTACAGACACATAAGTGCTTTAAAGGACACAATGTTCTTTAAGCCGAAGACTTGGACTCGTGCCCTCTAAAGGTCGTCCTTGTGGTTTAAAATACGCTTTCGAGATATTTACTGTCCATTTCAGTTGTGGGATGTACGTCTAACAATAAGTATTTTCTCCAGTAAAAGACATACACTCAACAATCATTGGTATTGGGCGCGTGGCGTTGGCACTTTTCCCATTCATAGGACAATTTCTAGTTGATGTTAAAATAGGATCTCCATAATTCTACCATTATTACCGCTGCTTCTTCATTGACAACCATTGCACTTGGATCATTGTCTCCAAAAACCAGAGGAAGGTTGGTAAGTTGTGTTATTTGTTTAATTTTTCCGTCCACAGTCAGTTGTGTCCAGTGATGTGAGATTATCAATGGTTGTACAATGACTGTGTTCTTTGGGTCCCAATCCTTTTTTGCGCTAGGGATGAAAATAAATCATCGTAGCGGGCCTCTATAGTAGTGGTGCCCGTGTAGGGAATGACAATCACCTATGATTGGTAGCATCCCAACTTCTATTTTTGCTCCAACACAACAAGGAATGCGTCTATTAACTGTCCAACAAAATAAGTACAATTAACTTGTCATTTCAGTGGATTAAACCAAAACTCAATTTACAAAATGAAATATACTTATGTCCGTCATTGAACCACACAACGTTTTCCAACTTTTCCCTTGGCGTTGTTAAATAAGAAGCACATTTTTTTCAACATTTGTCAACCCAACCATGGCTTTGATATCAATGTGTTTTATTTTGTTGTGTGCGTTGGTTGCCTACCCAGTTTTTTGTTGGAGAATTCACTTTTTGTTTGTCTGGAATTTTAATTCCATCATATTTTAGCCTCTTTAGCATTATTGACTCTTTTGTGATTTGTTCTTTTTCTCTTTTCTTTTATGTGAGGTTCTTCTTTTGAACCTCTTTTTTTCCAGACTTCTTAGTCTTCTTCTTTCTTCCCTCTCATTTTTCTCTTCTTCTGTTTTTTTATTCCAGGGGAACTTTTTTTCACTCTTTTTGGATCCCCCATTCCATGTTCTCCTCTTCTTCTTACATCCGCTTCTTTATTCTTTCTTCTTCCACTTCCTCTTCTTATTCTTCTTCTTCTCTCTCTTCGTTCTACTTCTTCTTCTTCTATATGTTCTTCCTCTTATTTTCCTCTTCTTTTGTCTTTTTTTCATCTTCATCTTCATCCTTTTTCATTTTCTTCTCCTCTTCTTATTCCTTTCTTCTTCTTCTTCTTCTTCTTCTTCTTCTTCTTCTTCTCTCTCTCTTCTTCTATCTGTTCTTCCTCATTTTTTCTTCTTTTTCATCCTTTTTCATTTTATTCTCTTGTTCTTCTTTCTATCTTCTTTCTTCCACTTCTTCTTCTTCTTCCCTTTTTTTTCTTTTCTTGTTCTTGTTATTTATCTTCTTGTTCTTCTTCTCTTTCTTTCTTTCTTTCTTTTTCTTCTTCTCTTTCCTTCTTCTTCTTCTTCTTCTTCTTCTATCTGTTCTTCCTATTCTTTTCTTCTTTTTTCCTCTTCTTTTATCTTTCTCTCGTCTTCATCTTTTTTTCTTTTTCTTCTCCTCTTTTTCTTCCTTTCTTTTTCTTCTTTTTCTTCTTCTTCTTTCTTCTTTCTTGTTTCTTGTTTCTTGTTTCTTGTTTCTTTTTCTTTTTCTTCAGCATCTTCTTCTTTCTTTTTCTTCATCTTCATCTCCTCCTCCTCTATCTGTTCTTCCTCCTTTTTTCCTTTTTTCCTGTTATTTCTTCTTCCTTCTTCTTCTTCATCCTTTTTCATTTTATTCTCCTGTTCTTCTTCCTATCTTCTTTCTTCCTCTTCCTCTTCTTCTTCCCGTTCTTTCTTTCTTTTTTCTTTCTTTCTTCTTCTTCTTCTTCTTCTTCTTCTATCCGTTCTTCCTCTTCTTCTATCTGTTCTTCCTTTTTTCTTTTTTTCTCTTCTTTTTTCTTTCTTTCTTTCTTGTTCATCATTTTTCTTTTTCTTCTCCACTTCATGTTTTCTCCTTTCGTCCTCTACTTTTTTGGCCTTTCTTCTTCATCATTCTCTTTCTCCTCCTCATCCTTCCTCCTCGCTTCTTCTTCTCCAACAAAGAAGGATAGATTCATCATTTTGGTTTTGTTAAATAGCATGTAAGCTTATTACCACAAAAGTTGTGGTTAAAAGTGATAGGATCGATGACCCTCTAATTACGATGTAAATGTGGAATTCAAACAAATTAAAGGATTAGAGTATGCAAACTACAATGGATGCCAAATTTAGAGAGGTACGACACCGCACTTGGTCCTAGTCCTCCTCGCAATGAGAGAAAGAAGAGGAAGAAGAAGTGAGAAGAAGGAAAAAGAAAAGGAGAAGGAGAAGAGTGAAGATGAGAAGAAAAAAGAGAGAAGGGAGAGGAGAAGAGAAAAGGGTAAGAGCAAGAGAAAAGAGAAGAAGGAAGAAACTCACAAAGCAACATGGGATGATTCTTCATCTTTATCATCATCATCTCTACAAAGTAGAAGAAAGGTTGTTCACACATGTTTCATGGCAATTGAAGATGAAAAAAGTTAGGTAGCTTCTAACTCTTGTTCTACTAGATCTAATTCTTGCACAACAAGAAACATATAATGTTGATGAGCTTCAAAATGCATTTAATGAATTAGCTACTCAATATGAGACCATTTGTGAAAACAACAAGAATGCTAGAAACATAATAAATGATCTCTAATGCCAAATTGAAATAATCATGAATGAGAAGAACGAGGTGATTGCTAGACATGAAACATATGAATTAGAACTTGCTAGTCTAAAAGCAACACCTAAAATTGATGAACAACTAGATCTTAGAGTCTGTAATGTGCAATTAAGAAAAGATCTAGAGAACTTCACTAGGGAACAAAAATGGTTGACATGCTCCTAGGTAGTCAAAGATAATCACTAGACAAACATGGTTTAGGATATGATTCTTCAAATGTTAAAAACCATGTTTCTTACACTACTTTGAATGAAAACAATTTGTTGTTAATCAAAGTTCCTCAAGTGTGTGGGCTTCCAAAACCCAAATGGTTTGGGTTCCTAAAGCTAACATTCAAGGACCCAAGGGTGTTTGGGTACCTAAATCTACACTTGTACGTACTTGAAAGAAAATGGGAGATCGGTAGTGACTGACAAAACATGAAAGTCAAATATCAAGTCGATTGCACTATGGAAAGGAGAATTGGAACCACAATTGAGGACTACAAAATTGGGTAACTATCTTTAATCCTCTCCATTCATATAGAATTGGTTCCAATAGCATATTGAATGCTTAATTGTCATAACTCATATTTGAAAATTACATCATATGATTATATGTCCATATTTGATGATGTCAAAAGGGGAGAAAAGATATACCTATTCATATCGATAGGGGGAGCTTAATGAATATCATTTAGATAGAGTAGTGAATTGAAAAAATGAAGGGAGAGCAAATTCATTACATTAGATAAGGGGAGAAGAAATAGGACATCTCATGATCATATTGGTTAAATTTTGATTGATGTCAAAGGGGGAGAAGAAACTTGAAATTAAAATAATTGAACAAAAACTATGCACATTCATAGGGGCATCATATATGCATAGTTTACACATTGAAGTTTCTAGTATTAAGATAATAGATTGTCATAAAAAAGGGAGATTGTTGGCTTTTTGGCCTTAATCCGCATATTGATGATTTAATCAACCTAATCTTAATCACAATCAAAGGTAGTGTAGCATACATAATGCATGGAAGATATATTGTATTATGCTAACATCTACAGGTGATCAAGACTCAAGGAAGAATCGAATTGAAGTCAGGACATGTAATCAAGCTTTTGAAGACATGTAATTTGACTTTATTTTGAGTCTTAGGAACTTTTGTAAACTTGAGCATACAAGAGATAAAACTCACTCACATACACATTAGGTTCCTTGTAGAAGTTATACACAAAATTTCACATATATTGGACTTCAATAGATCACCAAAACCTTAGCTGGAAAATCATTTAAAACCAAACCTAGATTTCCTGTGCCGATCAGTCGACCGAACCAGTTCTCTGTTCGACCGATCATAACAGACTCTCTAAGTGTATTTTCCTAGTTCCACAGGTTGACCGTTTCCGTATTTTTTGGATGACCGTTAACCTTGTTGTATTATACAATGGTCTTATTCATATAAATTTACCCAACTCCTAAAATACAATTGGCCACCGGTCGAACGTTGACCTATAAACGGTTAACCGGATGCACACATTTCTTGAGCCCAAAGTGCCTATTATCTTTGGTCGAACGTAACCAAACTTTTTGTTCGACCGTTACACCATTACCTTGGCCAAAACCCGGAGATCGGTCGACCGCCCAATTTCAGGGTTCAATCGATGACTTAAGTCACAACCTTTTTGGTCCAACCGTTAACTAGTTTGTTTGAACATTTCTTTATTCTTAAAGAAATGGTCGACTATTCTTCCAAATTTGGTCTACCGTTGAGGGAGACAATTGTTGATCCTGAGTTTTTGAATTGTGTATCTTACACACAACTCACCCAATTCTTCCCCAACAGCTATATCTCTCTAGGAACTCATAAATAGAGGTCTATACACCTTGTTTACAAACCTCTCACACTTCCAATTGCTCCATATACTAGAGAGACTTCTCCCAAGCAAGAAATCCCAAATCCTATACTCAAAGCTTAAACCTTCACACCTTTTATCAATTACAAATCATACTCGAAGTGTGCTCAAGTTAGAGAGTGTTGAGCCACTCACATTTGCTGTCAAAAGAAGTAGAGGCTTCAGTGAAAGCCTGAAGCATCCCTCTTGGATTGTGAGAGGAAGAAACCAAGCTCACGAGGGTGTTCGCAGAATTTGCTTTGTAGAGGCTTAATCTCGGTCCGGAACGAGATTAGATAGTGAAGATGTAGGCAGAGCTCGTAGGGTCGAGCGGAGCTTGCAAGAGAGGAACTAGGCAGGAGGCCGAACCTTCAAAAAAACCACCACGTTCACTTGTGGTTTGCATTACCTTTTCCCTACTTGTTTTTTAATTGTTGTCGCTACATATCTTGTTAATCAAGTGGGGATTAAGCATAATTTGATTAGATAATTAAGAGGCATTACACTCCTACAATTTGGACCAATTAAAGTTTGGTTCAGCGAATGGAGTTTGTTTCATCATCTCATGGTGGACAGTATGGAATGGCCGAGCTTTGATAAAACGGGTTCGATAGACTATTGGTTATTCGGATGACTGAAGTAACTATGTGTTTTATCCTGACTATTATAGCTTAAATGTCTGTTGAATGCAACGGTCATATGCCACGTGTAAAATGTCGTTGTGCACCAAGGGCCAATAAGGAATCGGTTGACCGATAGAATATCGGTTGTCCGAAAAATGGACAAGTTAATTAGGCTCTAAGGTAAAACATAAATGCAGTCGTTGGACTAAAACCCAAAACTGGTCCTAGGTGATTTGGTTGTCCATCTAGACAATTCTAGAGAGCATCCTAACATCTACTGATGAGAAGATTTTGGATGTTCATTAGGGGTTCGGTTGAACGAACTTGGTCGGGACAGAATCCTAGTACTGAAGTTACATATGATCTTATGGACTCAATAAATATAAAATTACAAGTCTTAGTTTAAAGTTTTGTTACAATCTTGAGACTTTGTCCCAATGCTCCTTCTCTTGATAATCTTGATCAACTTACTATAAGATGATTGCAAGTATACAAGTATATATGCAATGCATGAAATTATTGTAGGATCGTGTGGGTCTATGGGTCCACAAACTAATCACGATTAAGCCCTACTTAACTACTTGGTTGATCGATCAAAGAAATGCAACGGAAATTAAAAACAAATCAAACACAAGTAGGAAAGCAATGCAAACCACAAGAAGACACCGGATTTACAGAGGTTCGGCCGCGCCTACGTCCTCTCTTGCAAGCCCCTCTCGAATCTCCGTTCGAGCCCCTCTTGCGTCTTCACTATGCCTCCCCGTTCCGGGCCGGGAGCAACGCCTTTTACAAGTCTTCAAGCTCGCGAACAACCCTCGCCGAGCTTGGCACCACCTCTCACAACCCGAGAGGATCACTTCGGGCTTTCACCGAAATCTCTACTTCTTGTCTTGGGCTTTCACCAAGACCCTTGCTCACTTTGTCTTGGGCTTTCACCAAGACCCTTGCTCTCTTGACAACAATTGGAGTGGAACTCACTCTTCTAGTATTGAGCACAACAGATGCTAATATGAATGTATGATGAAGGATGTGGAAATTAGGCTTTGGAATCACTAATTGGGAGCTTTGAGGTTGTGGAAAATCTCACTATAAGTTTGACACTTTGGATTTGTGAAATCTTGTGGAAAACTAAGTGTGAACCTCTATTTATAAGCTCCTAAAGATTTCTAGCCGTTTGGACAAGATTTGATTGGGTTTTGTGCAAGATACACAAAACAGAAAATCGGGTTCAGAAATCTGTCCAGAAACGGTCGACCGAAAGGTGTATCGGTCGACCGAACCCTTGAGTCTGTTGATGGATCGGTTGACCGAACATAGGTACTGGTCGACCGAATCACTTAAGTTCTATAGGTCAACGGTCGACCGAACAGGTACCGGTCGACCGAACTACTGGGTTCGGTAAAGAGAAATCTTGATCGGTTGGACAAACTTGTGTCGACCGATAGCAGGTAGATTTTACCTATTTGAATGGTCGACCGAACTAGGCAAATGGTTCGACCGATTCTAATGTATATGGGGGTGTATATTGAGAAAAATGTGTATACGACCGTTGTATAATACGACAAATAAAACGGTCGTATTTTTACCAAAAACAGCAAACGAAACGGTCGACCGAAGGTCTACCGGTCGACCGAACAGGTCTGGGTAATCGGTTAAGTAGGTGTGTGATCGGTTGAACGGATTGGTCTGGTATAACAAAAATTGTGTATAACCGGTCGACCGAAAGGTGAACGGTCGACCGAACTCAGGCAGACTGGTGACCAATGTTTTAGGTGTTTAGGTGATCTAATGGAGTCCAAATTATATGATATTTTGTGTGTGACTCCT
The DNA here is from genome assembly GCA_963682175.1 of Triglochin maritima. NCBI lineage: Eukaryota > Viridiplantae > Streptophyta > Magnoliopsida > Alismatales > Juncaginaceae > Triglochin > Triglochin maritima. The sequence goes on from OY821786.1 coordinate 16,542,248, forward strand.
AAAAGGAACCTAGTGTGTGAATGCATGCATATTAGCTTAAGTTATGCTCAATTCACATAAGTTCCTAAATCTCAAAGAAATGTAAAATTACATGTCTTCAATCCTAGCTTGATTACATGTCTTGACTTGATTTTTCTTCTTTCTTGAGTCTTGATCACCTGTAGATGTTAGCACAATACAACATGTATACTATTATACTACATGTGCTAATCTACATGTCCTTATTAAGATTAGGTTTAATTACATCATCAAAATACGGATTAAGGCCAAAAAGCCAACAATCTCCCCCTTTTTGATGATGGCAACCTATATCTTAAACCAACCTAATACTTGAAACATGTATAAGTTAACTATGCATATAAATACTCCCCCTATGGATGTGCATAGTTTTTCTTGATAATTTCATGTATATTTCAAGTAACCCTAATCTATTACTTCTCCCCCTTTGACATCCATAAAAAAAAATACAATAATCAATGTAATATATGAATTTAAATTTCTCCCCCATTGACAATTATATATAACTATTTGAGTTCAATGTAGGATGTCATTTGTAATGAAGATGCTCCCCCTAGATTTTGCACTTCATTACTCTAATAAAAGATATAACTATTAAGCTCCCCTATCAATAAGGCTAGATGGAAACTATGAGTATGATTAAAGTTAAGTTCAATTAAGTTTCTATTTAAGCCTTATTCTAACATCCATTTAAAATTTGACATTTAAAATCAATGGATGTGGTATATGATTTGCAATGAATTTGGACTCTAAATGTATGACATTTAAGCACATAAACTAGATTAGAGCTAATTTTTCAGAAAATTCAAAGATAGAAATTTTATACCAAACTTGAATTTGATTAGCTCCAATCTTGACTTGGTGATGCAACCGGATTTGAATTTGACGTTTTGGCTCACCCGGTCACCACCATTCTCCTCCTCAAGCTCCTACAAGTGTAGATTTTGGTACCCATTTTTGCTTGGGTGCATTAAGTTTAGCTTTTGGTACCCAAATCCAAGTTGATTTTGGTACCTCTACACTTACTTTCTTTTTCATGGCAAAATTAATTTGAATGGGAAAGTTTTTAACATAAAAATTATTTTTATTGCCATGTGTGAACTTATGCAATTTATTTGACAAATTTTCATTTAAGGCATTAAGTTCACTGTTTTTAGTTGCTAGAGATTCATTTAAGCAATTTAGATTTTTAATCATAGAATTATGCTTTTCATTCATGTTAAGCATGTGAATCTCTAAATTTGCAACTTTTTCATTCATGCAATTCAAGTCATTTAAAATTTTCTTGCTTTCAAGATATGATTCATCTAGTTTCTTTAGCAAGTCATTTGTATCGATTTCTAGCATATGACTTTCAATTGCATTTGATGAGGTAGTTTTACCATTTAAATTTTCATTCCTCAAGCATGCATTTTCAGAAGTTAGAACTTCAATTTTAGCAAGCAAATCATTTTTGTCATCTAAGATAGATGCATTTTGACATTTCAAATCAAGAATTTGCTTATTTGCTAACTTATTAGACTCATGAAGTTCTTTAGATTTTTCTAAAAGTTTTAGAAATGCATTTTGTAGTTTATATGAATGTGATGATTTTTCACTTAAACTACAACTTGAAGAGTGACTAGAAGATACCTCATCTTCACTTTCTCCATTGGATGAGCTTGATGTTGAACAAGATGTTGAATTGATTTCTTCACATGTAACTTGAGCTACATCCATTGGACTGGCTTCTCCCTTCTTCCCGGTTGGTGAATCTCCTTCACCAAAATTCTTTTCTAATGTTTGCCATATATGATGAGCACTATCACATGAGCAAACAAGATTAAAATGTTCATCTCCTAATGCACAAAATAAGACATTCATAGCTTTTGCATTTAGGGATGCATTTTTCTCATCTTCTAAACTCCATTTACTAATATGATATCTAGGTGATTCATATGGAGTTTGAATCATAAACCACAAGTTTGCATTCATGGATTTAATAAATGAAGACATTTTAAATTTCCATGAGCTAAAGTTATTTCCATCAAAATATGGTGGTTTACATGATTCATTTGGTGTGGATGCATTAAGAGCCATGTTAATTTATCGATTAAGAACAAAATTAACGAACGAGGCTCTGATACCAAATGTAGGATCGTGTGGGTCTATGGGTCCACAAACTAATCACGATTAAGCCCTACTTAACTACTTGGTTGATCGATCAAAGAAATGCAGCGGAAATTAAAAACAAATCAAACACAAGTAGGAAAGCAATGCAAACCACAAGAAGACACCGGATTTACAGAGGTTCGGCCGCGCCTACGTCCTCTCTTGCAAGCCCCTCTCGAATCTCCGTTCGAGCCCCTCTTGCGTCTTCACTATGCCTCCCCGTTCCGGGCCGGGAGCAACGCCTTTTACAAGTCTTCAAGCTCGCGAACAACCCTCGCCGAGCTTGGCACCACCTCTCACAACCCGAGAGGATCACTTCGGGCTTTCACCGAAATCTCTACTTCTTGTCTTGGGCTTTCACCAAGACCCTTGCTCACTTTGTCTTGGGCTTTCACCAAGACCCTTGCTCTCTTGACAACAATTGGAGTGGAACTCACTCTTCTAGTATTGAGCACAACAGATGCTAATATGAATGTATGATGAAGGATGTGGAAATTAGGCTTTGGAATCACTAATTGGGAGCTTTGAGGTTGTGGAAAGTCTCACTATAAGTTTGACACTTTGGATTTGTGAAATCTTGTGGAAAACTAAGTGTGAACCTCTATTTATAAGCTCCTAAAGATTTCTAGCCGTTTGGACAAGATTTGATTGGGTTTTGTGCAAGATACACAAAACAGAAAATCGGGTTCAGAAATCTGTCCAGAAACGGTCGACCGAAAGGTGTATCGGTCGACCGAACCCTTGAGTCTGTTGATGGATCGGTTGACCGAACATAGGTACTGGTCGACCGAATCACTTAAGTTCTATAGGTCAACGGTCGACCGAACAGGTACCGGTCGACCGAACTACTGGGTTCGGTAAAGAGAAATCTTGATCGGTTGGACAAACTTGTGTCGACCGATAGCAGGTAGATTTTACCTATTTGAACGGTCGACCGAACTAGGCAAATGGTTCGACCGATTCTAATGTATATGGGGGTGTATATTGAGAAAAATGTGTATACGACCGTTGTATAATACGACAAATAAAACGGTCGTATTTTTACCAAAAACAGCAAACGAAACGGTCGACCGAAGGTCTACCGGTCGACCGAACAGGTCTGGGTAATCGGTTAAGTAGGTGTGTGATCGGTTGAACGGATTGGTCTGGTATAACAAAAATTGTGTATAACCGGTCGACCGAAAGGTGAACGGTCGACCGAACTCAGGCAGACTGGTGACCAATGTTTTAGGTGTTTAGGTGATCTAATGGAGTCCAAATTATATGATATTTTGTGCGTGACTCCTAAAAGGAACCTAGTGTGTGAATGCATGCATATTAGCTTAAGTTATGCTCAATTCACATAAGTTCCTAAATCTCAAAGAAAGGTAAAATTACATGTCTTCAATCCTAGCTTGATTACATGTCTTGACTTGATTTTTCTTCTTTCTTGAGTCTTGATCACCTGTATATGTTAGCACAATACAACATGTATACTATTATACTACATGTGCTAATCTACATGTCCTTATTAAGATTAGGTTTAATTACATCATCAAAATACGGATTAAGGCCAAAAAGCCAACAATTATGTTTGCCCACTTTGATTGATTAGGTTCACTGATTAAGATGAGTTTGATTGATCATCAAAATCAATATATATTAAGTCCCAGAAGCCAACAAAAAGGACACAAGTGTCTGTTTTAGGACAATTTTTTTAAAAGACAATTCGATTTATTTGGACAATAATAATTTAAAGGACAAAACATGTAAAAGACACTAAGAGCTTAAATGACAGTTTTAGTATAAAGAACATATGTGTCCATTAAAGGACACATATGTGCTTCAGAATACTAGATTGTAATTTGAGGACACTTTCTTGTTTTAAATGACCAAAAAATCCTTTACAGGAAAGACTATTTTTAAAGGACACTACGAGTATAAATGACATATGTGTCCTTTAAAGGACTTTATTTTTTAAGGACACTATGAGCTTAAAGGATAGTATGAGTATGAAGGACATATGTGTCATTTAAAGGACTTGGTCGTGGGTTTAAAAGAACATACCATTACATTGATGTAGAATTCTATGGATTCAAATTGGGATGTTGAGGTACCTTTAATAGGAGTTCTTCAGCTCTTATCTCCAAGTTCTTCATTTCTTTCCCTTACTGAAGAAGGTGGATCTGCTGGTGTGTATTGGGTACACAATGGAAAGCATATTTTGTGTTCTCCATTGCTCTATCATTTTCTTTTACGTTCTCAACAAATTTTGATTGAGCTCTTTGTTGGTATGCTCTGCCTTCAGCCACCTTAATTCATTTCCATGAAGTCAACCTCATCTTGTAGTGGATCTCTTGTGATTTTGTGGGCTCCAATGGTTATTCTTTGAAATTATGCGTCTCGTGGAATGTTGTCCGTTCTTTACTCGCTAATGGTACATGCATCAACCTATTTATTAACCTTACACGTTTGTACATGTACAGGTTGTTCCACCTCTTCTAAGTGTCAGACTTCCACTTGTCCATTGACTTTTTATGGATGGTGATGCCCTGCAGTTCCAGTGTTTTAAGGCTCTTCTGTGACCCAAGCAAAGAACTCCATCTATTGACTCTTGGAATGCAAGGTGGCTTTGCATTCTCAATTATTAACTTCTCACACAGCCATGCCTGCAGCAATACGTCAATATTTGGTGTCATGAAAACCTATTAAAAACATAAAATGCTTTGCAAATATTTCAAATCTGATTTTTTTACCAAAAGTATAGCTACGCATTCATCAACGTTCCCCTTCTTTGAGGTAAGGTCGCCTGAAGATTTCTTTTTTCTTCAGTTCTATACTGGCTTTTTATGCCATCATCCAGGTACTCAAAAGCAACTCTGCCTTGGCATACTTCCTCATGTATGCTAGTCTTTTAACAGAAGATATGTACCATTCCTTCTCTCTATTTGTGTCCTTGCAAAAAAGAATGTAGTAAAAAGAAAACAGATCAGTAGTTTGACATATTGAATGTCATATTCTCTTTCCATGGCCCCCTCAATTGTATCTTCAATTCCTTCTTCTCCAATCTATGACCAGCTCATTTGATCGATTGCTTTTTACTCATGTTGGTTGGCATTCCTCCCTTTTCAAGTCCTAATATGACTATCAGATCAGTGGTGCTGAAATTCAGATGTTTATTCCCTATCCTGAACCCACCTTATTCGACCTCAAAAATTTCAATCAGGAAGTTGAAAATGTTTATTGTATATAGTGATTCTTTGTATACTCGGGAATTTTGCGAACGATGTCTTTTGGAATATCCCCCGTTGGTTTTTAGTAATGAGTGGAATCTCTCTCTCGAATGACGCACACGTACAGTTCGACAGTTGAAAGTGTCTGCAATATAAACATTTTTATTCATTAGAGAAAAAGGGTTTAAAAGGACATACCATACCCAAATAAGGGTATGTTTGTGCACATGAAATAGGTGGATTTTTGGAGTCAAAATGAAAGCAGAATCTAGCGGAATTTAAATTTTGTTTGACGAAATTCTGTCGTTTGTGCCTGTAACTGGAACATGATGGAATTCAAATTTTCTTGTTTGTGCATATCACTGGAATTTACTATAAAATGTAAAAATAATATATTTTTGTTATTGGTATTTACAAATAGTGAAGGAGATAAATGAACATTAAATAAAATACAAATAAATAATATAAGAACACAAATATAAATAATTAAGGATAATATTTTAATCCAGTCAAATGTAACAAAAATTCAAAATACAATTCAATAAAAAAAACTAAGTTTGCTCCTTCAAGAAGTGTTCTCTTTTTGTTGCCTACAATGTCGATAAAAGAGAGGAGTTAGTCAAATGACAAATGAAAAAAGATAATTATATGTTAAATCATACAAATGGACAAAAAGAGATTTCTTGATTTCGAATCGAATCATACATGGAATCACAAGTCGGAACCATCGAATATAATTTACTTTTTTTATAGTCAATCACATACGAGAGCAAACAACAACAGAGAATATTGTTATAGACAATATATGGTAAGCTTTACACTTCACCATCAAACTAGACAATATATGAAATGCCTATTTGATGCAGGATCTGCTGGATATAATATGATGGGGGCAGTGATTAGCAACCAAATCAGCAAGGAGCCGTTGGCTAGCAAGCACATTAGCAAGGAAGGAAACTTCCAACCAGCCAGCAAAACGAGCAAGGAAACTTGCCTCCAGCAGCACATGTGAATCAAATTATTTCCAATTAAGTTTATGGAAGGTTTCCGGATTTTTATTTTTATTTAAACAAGTATTTCGGTAGTCAAGTCTTTCCTTTACTGTTATTTGTTTTATTTAGATGCAAACAAAGGAGTTGCCTTGCTGGTTAACTTCCTAATTTCTATACGAAATAAAAGCTATAAGACCTGGCTTGTAGCTCAAGATAGAAAGCAATTTTTGTTTTGAATTAATTATAGAAAAAGCAGAGATAATTTTTATCTCAACTTGGAGTTTTCCTCTTCAATTCTCTTGTAGTTGTGGGTGTCACACGCTTGTAGAATCCATCACAATTCTACACGGCGTCAGTTGGTACCAGAGCCGAAATCCTCCCTTTAGTTGCTGCTTCATCAGCGTGCCGTGATGGCTGGTAGACGTGGTGGTCGTGGGCGTCGTGGAGCTAATCCAGAGGAGGGACTCCCGCACCATGGACGTAGCAACGAAGATGTTGAGTTGATTGAGGATCTACAAAGACAAATTGCTGAGCTAACCCAACGTCTTGCTGTGCAAGATCCAGGCCATCGTGAAGCTGAAGATCCAGACTCCGACGCAAGCTCAAACCTCCACAACATGTTCCATGATCGTGGTGCTGGTCAAGGACATTGTGGGTGGGTGATCGTCAGGGAGACCTCGGTTTCAAGATGGAGCTGCCAGAATTTTCTGGTATTGATGCATTGCATACATTGCATCATATGTCTTTCATTTAGATTAATTTTATATCAATAAATGCTACTAAGGTATGTGTTTAGTCTTATTTACAGAATACAGGGACCTGAATGCAAATTACCCATATCCCAAGCATAAACACGTGCAAGAGACTCATTTCTATCATAAAGACCAATTTCAAGATTATCGGGGTTCAAATTGAAGTCCATCCAAGCATAAAAGCATTCAAAGACCTAATTACAAAAAGGCCAGTGACTTAAGAACAAAAGTAGTCAGGGACTTAATTGCAAAAAGCCCGAGGACCCGACTGCAAATTACGAGTACCAAAATATTATTTTGGAGAAGTCTAAAGAAAAATCAATTTGGATCTCCAAATATATGAAGAAATTAATTCGGAGCTCAAAAGAAAGGAAAGAAATCAATCCGGACGCGCAAAAGACATGTAAAACATACCATAAACACATAGGAAAAATCTGGATCAATTCTTAGCCAGAAAGGTGGCAATTCCACCGGACCTCATGTACAAAATGTGGCGGATTAGCTGCACAAAAGTTGATCTGTGCTCTCAAATTTTTACCAATGCTGTATTGACGCATGTACTTTCCTTTTATGTATTGGGATTCCCGATTGAGGCTATAAATAAGGCTGAATCATGTATTCAAACAATCTTCTCCTCTCCCCTCCCCTTTAGCAAAAAAAATCTGTTTGTTTATTTCGTGTTTTTAGTTTTTCTTTCGAAGTTTCTCTAGGACCCCTTCTCCTTCCCTCCATCCATGAGTTTCTAACTCTCTCCAAAGGGTGGGGTGATGGATTTAGGGTGATTAGAAGAAGAATTATGTTATTATTTTAATTTCATGTTGGTATATTTTGATTACTTGAGTTTATGCTGAGTCATTTATCATGTAATTCTTTATAACTAATGTGATTTATTATAAGTTTCAGAATTCTCTAAACAAAACCCGATATCTAAACCCCCACCCGCTAGACTCTCATCCATATTTGCTTTCTTCTTAGTTTTTTTTGTTGTTCCTTATTTCTCTCTCTTTCTTTCCTTAATCGAAAATCACAAAAATATAAATATCTCTCCCTCCTTGTGTTCAACCCGTAGAGGCGACGAAGATTTTGTTTATTTTTTGTGATTTCGATTTTATTCTGTTTATCGTGTACACGATCTAACTATTTGGGTTTGCGTTTCAGGAGAAAACGGAGTGCGCGGCGAAATCCGAGCACAGTTGGAGCAAGAAGAACGGTGAAATCGCCGCACCCAGAGAACAACCTGCGGCGGATCCGCCGCACGTCTGGAGCATCTGGGCTTCAAAATTTTCTGGGGTCGTCTCCATCTCTGGGTGGACGCGTAGAGCAACTGGAAATTTTCAAGAGTGGGCGGCAAACCCGTCTTAGCGTTGCGTAGGTAACTTTTGTTTCCTTTTGCGCAATTTTCGATTTTTGGAAAGTTTCCTTTTTGTAGAACTGCACGTGTTAGGCTCAAATTCCATAATTGACAATAATTCAACTCTGACCTAAAAATTGGCAATATTAGAAGGACTTAGTGCATGCATCATATAGTGTTTTGTTTGCATTATTCTTGCTAAATTCTTGCAAATTATTTTATACCGCAAGAGTGCTGGAGGCAAGGTACGTGCGCGGTTTTTATCGATTCCATTTAAGCATACAACCTTGCAATTGTCCCCCACTAAAGACCAATGTTTGACTATCTTTGCTAGATTTAAGTTAAACTATCTTAAGGGTAACTCCATAGGAAGAGATACGGTGGGGATTTCATCACCCTTCCGTGGCCCACAAATCACAATCCTAAAGTGTCACCCAAGCCTTAAATTAAAATCAATTAGACATTGGCCCCTAAGGATTTGAACTCAATAAAGGAGAAGATTGGTTTGACTTGCTATGACTTGAAGCTGAACAAATTTAATTTGGTGTCAAGAAAGTGTTTTTGTGTTGACGTAAGTCTTCCAAGCGAAGTGGTTGTCTAATTGACACCGACTCTTTGGAAGCGCCCCCACTAGCTATACACTGCCTGACCAATTTGGTATAATTAGTGAGGGAGGTGAATCAAGCGAACCAATTCGACTCAACCAGTTAGGAGTCGTCTAGATTTAAGCTACATTAGGTCTAGGATTCACTATCATCTATCTTTTAGAGTTAAGTTTCCCTTCTCATCGTAGTCTTCTTTCTCTTCTCATCTAAATTCTCTAGATTAGGATTCCTTTCTCATCTTCCCCCCCCCCCCTTTTATTGTTTGTTTCCATTTTTGAAAAAAACATTATAAAAAATAAGAAGTAATTGATTCTTGAAATTGAATTTGGAATTAAAATTTGAAATCTGAATTCAAAAATTGATTCAAACCGGTGCACTCAGATTTGGGTTCGGGACTTGAGCAATCGACTCTCACGAGTTCATCTAGATTCCAGTCTAGAGCTTAGCCCCAATCCACCTGTTGCACCACCTCACCTGGATCCAATGGGTGAGAATGTAGTGGACCCGCCTAGGACTCTAAGGGATCGGTGCTACCCAAGGATGGCTGCTCAGCCATCGTACATCATTATGCCCATCATACCGGGTCGCAACTTCGAACTAAAGGCACAATACATGAGAATGTTGCCCAAGTTCACCTCTAAGGAAGACTCATATCTCTTCCTTAAAGAATTTGAGGAAATCTGCTCCCTTATGCAATACCAACATATCTCTGAGGAGGCAGTGCGTCTTAAATTCGTGCCTCTAGCACTGAAGGACGACACTAAGAAATGACTATATAGTCTAGCCGAAAGATCTATTAGGAGTTGGGCCGAGTTTGTTCAAGTGTTCTTAAAGAAATATTTCCCCAACCATAAGTCTATTAGGATTAGGAATGAAATTGTTGCATTCGTTCAATCTGAGAGCGAGCCGTTCTATTCCTATTTGGAAAGATTTAAGAACATGTTGACCCAATGCCCTCATCATGGAATTCCAAGATGGCAATTGGGCCAAATTATTTATGAGGGATTGACACCTACATCTAGGGTTATGTTAGAATCTGTAAGCCAAGGAAACTTTATGTCCAAAAATGAGAATGATGCTTGGACTTTTCTTGAGGATTTAGCCGAAAATAGTATGCAATGGGACAATGCTAGAGCACCGATTAACCCGAGTATTGGATCTAGAATAGCAAGTCAACCAAAATCAGGTGTCTTAGTTGTAGATGCTATTGTAGCTGCTGAAGCAAAACTAGCTACCCTTATGCGTAGAATGGAAAGTCTAGAGCTAAAAACCCGACCCCTAGTGAATCAAGCCTCTTCTATCCCTAGCTCTAGATTTGGTCAAACTGGTCATATAATGGAGGATCGTGCCCATATTTCTACGGACTTGGAACAAGTTAATGCCGCATTTAACCATTCTAGAAATGACCCATACGCATCAACCTATAACCCAGGTTGGCGTAATCATCCCAAATTTCAATGGAACCAACAAGGTCAACCTCCTAGACAACAACCAAACCCGTATAACCAAAATAATACATCATCTCGGTTTAGTAACAATGGAGATTATGATGTTGGATTGACAAGCTTGGAAAATTTGGTTAAGCCTTTTATGCAAACAACTACCCAATCCTTCCAAAAGCTAGAAACACAAGTCAACCAACTAGCACAAATTGTAGGTGAAAGAGAAAAGGGTCAGTTTCCAAGTCAACCTGAGGTGAATCCAAGACCTAATAATCAATATCAACGCTATCAACCACCTCTAGGAAGTAACAACCCTAGACCGGTTCAAATGGTTCATGAGGAGGGACCGTTCCAACAAATAAATGCAGTTGTATCATTACGGTCTAGAAAACAAGTTGATAACAATGTGGTAAATCCTAGGGCTCCTAATCAATCTAGCCGTCAAGCACCCACATATAACCTGACCATTCAACCTGAAGTCCAATTTGAAAAGCCCAACCCACCTAGTCAACCTGACCCTATAGCTCAACCTGAGCGACTCTATGTTCCTAAAGCCCCATTTCCTAATAGACTCAATAAGAGCTCAAGTGTACAAATGGAGAAACTCTTGGAAGTATTTAAGCAAGTTAAGGTGAATATTCCACTCCTAGACATGATTCAACAAATACCTGCTTATGCTAAATTCTAAAAGGATCTGTGCACTAAGAAGAGAAAAACGAACGTACCAAAGAAGACATTCTTGACCGCAAACATAAGCTCTATTCTGTCCAACTAATCTCCTATAAAGTAGACCCTGGGTGTCCCACAATTTCATGTGCAATAGGAGATACTTTTATCAACAAAGCCCTTCTACACCTTGGTGCTAGTGTTAACTTACTCCCGTTCTCTGTCTATGAGCAACTAAACCTTGGTCCACTAAAACCCTCTAAGTCAACCCTTCAATTTGCTGATTGCTCTGTTAAGAAACCAAGAGGTATAGTATATGATGTTTTGATTAAGGTTGGTGACTTCATTTACCTAGTGGATTTTGTCGTTCTAGACACTGAATCTGTTGTCAATCCTAAGAGACAAATCCCTGTAATACTAGGCAGACCCTTTTTAGCCACTTCTGAAGGTTTGATAAATTGTCAAAATGGGCTCATGCAACTATCTTTTGGAAACTTAAAAGTTGCATTTAATATCTTTCATGTTGATAGTGAACCAGAAATAGTATGCAATCAAAGTGATGTTGTGATGAGATCGCGTATCTATAAGATTTCTGAATCAAATAAATCATCACAAAATCAAAAAGAAAGTGAGAAAAAGGGGAGTAATTCATCTACCTAACCACCATCACTCGAGCAAATAAGAGAACCAACACATGTGAGGGGTGGGGAATCTTTACATCAGGACTCTCAGGGCAACATGGGGAACAATTCAATTGGATACATGCACCAACATGGTGACATTCAATCCAGTTCTGACTATGGTTGACTTTGAGCAAATTTAATCCCTCTACCGCAAGTTGACTCAGGTAACAAGTGCATTTTCTTTATCTTTGCATACATTGAGGACAATGCATGATTTAGGTGTGGGGGGTGTTTATCTATCTATCTATATATTCGTCTAAACAAATTATTCAATGCTTCATGACATAGCTTAAGATTGAACTGCCAAAACCCGTGTACAAATTGCATTGAGTTTTTGTTCATTATTATATAGTTCTGCTTGTAGAAACTATGACATAAATCTAAGTTCCAAAGAAATAACTCATTACCCTTTAAGACATGTATGCACTTAAATTAGATGAATCAAATCTTTGAAGTGGTCGATAAAAAGCAGAGGTTGAGGAAAATATACCGGGAATTGTGGACTTCTAATAGCAATTAAGCCTTGAAGAAAATAAAAGTAAAAAAAGAAAAAAAGAAAAAGGAATAAAGTGAGGAAAACACATTTTGCAAAATGATTACAAAAACCCAAGCCTTCGAGTTACTGGTCTGTAGGGGTATCTTAAACCCGGTAACTTGAGTCTGCCAGCTCGGGATTATCGACCAAACTCGCTACACGAATGCAAAAAGGGTAAAAGTGTCAAAAAAAGCAAATGTGTTGAATCACGAGAAAAAATACTTTAAGATACTCAAGACGCAAAGTTAAAAGAATGATCCATGCCATGGTTGATCCGAATGATACTTCACCACCAGAGGAAGCGTGCAAAATAATTTAAGTGATAACATGTGTAAAAGGGTTAGTGGTGTGAATATTGGAGGAATGAAGACCAAGTCAGATTTTTTATGAGTTAGATTTATATAATGAGCATGCAAGAATTCTAAGTGAGATGTATAAGGTTGAGGTGGAGATATTGAGAGTTATTAATGAAATGTTGAATTAAGACTTTGTGGGTGTGTCAACTGAAAACCCTCACGGGACAAAACTCGTCCTCTATGGAAACTTAGGGGTTTAAAGGCTTGTTGCATATGCTAAGTGCAATCGTGATTCCTACGAAAGTGAGTTAGGATTTTCCTGTTTTCACTTTTTTTATATTTTATTTTGCTAGGGACTAGCAAAATCTAGGTGTGGGGGTATTTGATGCATTGCATACATTGCATCATATGTCTTTCATTTAGATTAATTTTATGTCAATGAATGCTACGAAGGTATGTGTTTAGTCTTATTTACAGAATACAGGGACCTGAATGCAAATTACCCATATCCCAAAGATAAACGCGTGCAAGAGACTCCTTTCTATCATAAAGACCAAGTTCAAGATTATCGGGGTTCAAATTGAAGTCCATCCAAGCATAAAAGAATTCAAAGACCTAATTACAAAATGGCAAGGGACTTAAGCACAAAAGTAGTCAGAGACTTAATTGCAAAAGGCCGAGGACCCGAATGCAAATTATGAGTACCAAAATATTATTTTGGAGAAGTTCTAAAGAAAAATCAATTTGGATCTCCAAATATATGAAGAAAATAATTCGGAGCTCAAAAGAAAGGAAAGAAATCAATCCGGACGCGCAAAGGACAGCTAAAACATACCATAAACACACAGGAAAAATCCGGATCAATTCTGAGCCAGAAAGGTGGCGATTCCGCCACACCTCTTGTACAAAATGCGGTGGATTTTACCAATGCTGTATTGACGGGTGTACTTTTTTTTATGTATTGGGATCCCCGATTGAGGCTATAAATAATGCCGAATCATGTATTGAAACAATCTTCTCCTCTCCCCTCCCTTTTAGCAATAAGATTCTATTTTTTTTAGTTTTTCTTTCGTTGTTTCTCTAGGACCCCTTCTCCTTCCCTCCATCCATGAGTTTCTAACTCTCTCCAAAAGGTGGGGGTGATGGATTTAGGGTGATGAGAAGAAGAATTATGTTATTATTTTAATTTCGTGTTAGTATATTTTGATTACTTGAGTTTATGTTGAGTCATTCATCATGTAATGCTTTATAACTAATGTGATTTATTATAAGTTTCAAAATTATCTAAACAAAATCCTATATCTAAACCCCCACCCACTGGTCTCTCATCCATATTTGCTTTCTTCTTAGTTTTTTTTGTTGTTCTTGCTTTAGAAAATTGAAAATCCAAAAATCTCAAACCAACCTTATTTCTCTCTCTTTCTTTCCTTAATCAAAAATCACAAAAATATAAATATCTCTCACTCCTTATGTTCGACCCGTACTTGCCGCGTCTTTGTCGACGCCGTGCACTTGCAGTATAAATAAAATTCTCATCAGGTATGTTGCATGCTGATGCTTTCGTGGACTGGTTGAATGAAGTCGAACGAGTATTCGACTACAAGGAGGTTCCAGAGCATATGAAGGTTAAGCTAATCACCATCTGACTCAAGGGGAGAGCATCTGCGTGGTGGGAACAATTGAGGCGCACACGCGAGAGGCAAGGCAAGACCAAGCTTGCCGAATGGTGCAAGATGAAAAAAAAGATAAAGGAGCACTTTCTTCCTTTTGGCTATACGCAATCCTTTTTTCAGATGCTTCATGCTTTGAGGCAAGGCGCGAGGTCGGTGGATGACTACACCGAGGAATTCTATCAGTTGGTGGCTCGGAATGATCTATCGGAGTCGGAGGAGCAGTCGGTGGCACGATACTTAGGGGGGTTACGACCATCCCGACAAGATGCCCTTAGCCTCCACTCATTATGGACGGTTTCTGAGGCCTATCAGAGAGCCCTCGCAGTGGGGAAGCAACAAAGAAGGCGAGTCACCACCAGCCACGAGCAGCAGCAGCCCAACCAGACTGCTTGACCTTCAGAGGCGTGCCCTCAGCAAGTACCGTTCCAGGGCAGACCTAAGACGGGCGTGAAGTGTTATAGGTGTGGAGAGGAGGGCCACATCACATCCAGTTGTGGGAAAACCACCAGCAAGGGTGGAAAGAACCTCCTGATTGAGGATAATCTTGGGAGTGAGGACGAGATCGATGGCGAGCCCGTGTTTGATGAATATGAGGACGAAAGTGGAATTTTGTGCGGGGACGGACCAGAAACTTTAGTCATCCGCAAGAGTCTTCTAACCCCTAAGGGAGGGTCAGGAGATGAGTGGTTGAGAAATAATATTTTTCATAGCACTTGCACGGTCTCGGACAAGGTGTGCAAGATGATCATCGATAGCGGCAGCTGCGAGAACGTGGTGTCCGAAGAGGCAGTCCGAAAGTTGCAGTTGAAGACCGACTCTCATCCCAAACCCTACAAATTATCTTCTCTGGACAAGGAGACGGAAATAAAGGTGGACAAGAGGTGTTTGGTGCCCTTTTCCATTGGCAAAAAATACTTTGACAATGCTTGGTGTGATGTGGTGGCTATGGATGCTTGTCACCTATTGCTGGGACGGCCATGGCAGTACGATCGAAGCATCGTTCACGATGGATGAAGGAACACCTATTCCCTCAGCATCAAAAGGAAGAAGATTGTCTTGGTGCCACACCAAGAAGAAACCCCTTCAATCCAGGCAACCCCTCACAACAACTTGTTGTCCCTATCCAGCTTTTTGGCCGAAATGAAGCAAGAAGAGGTGGTTTTTGCTTTGCTGCCCCGGGATGAAGCCAAGGTTGGCTCAAGCTCAAACATGCCTGAGGAGGTCCAGCAAATTCTGGAAGAGTTCTCCGAGCTGATGCCCGAATATCTCACCCATGGCTTACCACCGTTGAGAGATATTCAACACCAAATCGATCTTATCCCAGGATCGACTCTCCCAAACCGCCCGACTTATCGTCTCAGCCCTAAAGAGTCTGAAGAATTACAACGACAAGTGGTGGAGCTGCTGGAGCAAGGCTATATCCGAGAGAGCATGAGTCCTTGTGTCGTTCCTCCCTGTTGGTACCAAAAAAGGATGGTTCCTGGCGTATGTGCATCGACAGCCGAGCAATCAACCGTATCACCGTGAAGTACCGATTCCCGATTCCCCGCTTAGATAACATGTTAGACCAGCTATCGGGATCCAATATCTTCTCAAAGATCGACCTTAAGAGTGGGTATCATCAGATACGGATCAGACTAGGAGACGAGTGGAAGACGGCATTCAAAACACAGCATGGGTTGTACGAATGGTTGGTGATGCCATTTGTACTATCCAACGCGCCCAACACCTTCATGAGGGTCATGCACCAGGTTCTTCATCCTTTCATGGGGAAGTTTGTTGTCATTTATTTTGATGACATCCTCATTTACAGCAGGACACCCGTGTTGCATATGGACATCTGCGTGCCGTTCTTGACAAGCTGAGATCCGAATGTTTGTTTATTAATCAAAAGAAATGTGCGTTCTTCACAACCTCCGTCACCTTCCTGGGGTTCGTGGTGTCCATCAACGGTGTTCATGCTGACCCCACCAAGGTTAGTGCCATTTCTGAGTGGCCCAGGCCAAAGTCGTTGCATGATGTTTGGAGTTTCCACGGTTTGGCTTCCTTCTACCGGCGGTTCATTCAAAATTTCAGCACCGTGATCGCCCCCATCACCGAGTGTCCAAAGGGAAGAGATCCCAAGTGGTATGAGGAGGAAGAGGCGAGTTTCCAGCTGGTGAAACAAAAGATGATCGAAGCTCCAGTTTTAGCAATGCCAGACTTCAAAAAGGTGTTCGAACTCAATTGTGACGCATCTGGAATTGGTATCGGTGGAGTTCTGAGTCAAGGGGGACGTCCAATAGCTTTCTTCAGCGAGAAACTATCTGGATCCAAGAAGAATTATTCCACCTATGATTTGGAGTTCTATGCAATAGTGCAATCTCTGAAGCATTGGCGGCACTACTTGGTGCAACGTGAGTTCATCCTCTTCACCGACCACGAAGCCTTAAAGTACATAAATGGCCAGCACAAACGCAACCGACGTCACGCCAAATGGGTGGCGTATTTGCAGAAGTTCACCTTCTCACTTTGGCACCAATCAGTAAGTCAAAACCGTGTTGCTGATGCCCTTAGCCGCCGCAACACCCTTCTCACGACCGTGAGCAATCAAGTCGTTGTATTCGAGACCTTCCCCGACATGTATCCAGCAAGTCATGGATGGTCAGCGTTGTGACTTTCTGATACACGACGGCTACCTATTCCGAGGGACGAAGTTGTGCATTCCGGATTGCTCGTTGAGACAACAGATCATCAGTGAATTACATGGCGAGGGACATTTAGGACGGGACAAGACCTTAGCCTTGATCTCCTCTGATTTTTACTGGCCCAAGCTACTAGCGATGTAGCCCACTATGTGGCGAGGTGCTACGTTTGCCAGTGATCCAAAGGTACCCTCACCAGTGTCGGTTTGTACATGCCTTTGCCTATTCCTGAAGGTCTGTGGCGTGATGTTAGCATGGATTTCGTGCTGGGATTACCCCGGATAGTGGATCGGTTCTCCAAGATGGCACATTTTGTAGCATGTAAAAAACGATGGATGCATCCCGGATTGCGCACCTCTACTTCAAAGAAGTGGTGCATTTGCATGGAGTTCCCCACTCAATTACCTCTGATCGTGACACTAAGTTCATCAGCAACTTCTGGAAGAACTTATTGGAGAAGTTGGGGACTCGTCTGAATTTCAGCAATGCATACCACCCTCAGACGGATGGCCAGACCGAAGTAGTCAACCGGAGTTTGGGCAATCTCCTACGTTGTTTGGCGAGAACTAAACCTAAGCAATGGGATCTCTCCCTGCCTCAAGCAGAATTTGCTTACAACCGATCAACAAACAGACCACGGGGCTGAGCCCATTTGTAACTGCTTATGGGTTTAATCCTTCTGGGGTGCTAGACTTAACGCCCATTCCTCGTGTTGGTCATTTGCACCCCAAGGATGAAGAGATGATTGAGCACTTGCAAGACATTCACACACATGTACAGCAAACGCTCCATGAGAACAACACAAAACACAAGAGCTATGCGGATCGTCGTCACCGGCAAGTAATTTTTAAGGAAGGTGATTTCGTGTGGGCTGTTCTGATGCGAGACCGGTTTCCCGTGGGGGAATACAACAAGCTAAAGGAACGAAAAGTCGGACCTTGTGAGATACTTCAGAAAATCAAAGATGATGCCTACAAATTACTCCTACCAAAGCATTTAAGGACTGCTGATGTGTTTAATGTAAAGCATCTGAGTCCGTACTTTAGCAACGAGGAGGAAGTTGAGGCAAACTCGAGGACGAGTTCTTTCCAACTAGGGGCGACTGATGCAGGATCTGCTAGATATAATATGATGGGGGCAGTGATTAGCAACCAAATCAGCAAGGAGCTGTTGGCAAGCAAGCACATCAGCAAGGAAGGAAACTTCCAACCAGCAAGCAAAACGAGCATGGAAACTTGCCTCCAGCAGCACATGTGAATCAAATTATTTCCAATTAAGATTATGGAAGGTTTCCTGAGTTTTATTTTTATTTAAACAAGTATTTCGGTAGTCAAGTATTTCCTTTACTGTTATTTGTTTTATTTAGATGCAAATCAAAGGAGTTGCCTTGTTGGTTAACTTCCTAATTTCTATACGAAATAAAAGCTATAAGACCTGGCTTGTAGGTCAAGATAGAAAGCAATTTTCGTTTTGAATTAATTATACAAAAATCAGAGATAATTTTTATCTCAACTTGGAATTTTCCTCTTCAATTCTCTTGTAGTTGTGGGTATCACACGCTTGTAGAATCAATCACAATTCTACACGGCGTCACTATTCAAGTGGTCGAAGGTGTTGTTTTTACAAATACTGCAATGCGCATCCGAGTTGGTGGAGATCTAACTCCATTTTGCCAATCCTTTCAACGTTTTCTATATTTTTTTATGGAAGCTGTGAAGGTGATTAAGGAAATTCCCACACCAACCTAGATTCAATTTAAGGAAATACCAAACATAGAAAAAATAACTCCAGAGGAACATATTAAACCCATCAATATAAATACCAATATTAAAGGGAATTTTAGGAAGGTAATATGCCAAATACATATTCAGCCTTCTTCATAAGAAAAATAACAATATGGTTCTTATTATTTTTTCAAGAATATAAATATATACTGCAACCAAATATGCTCTTTTATAAAGTTGAATGTTGAACATTTTAATTTAAACCGCAAGTGCACGGCCGCGTTGAAGCGGTGGCAAATATGGGTCGTCCACAGGGAGGTGAGCAGCCTCTCGTTTGCATGAAATCAAGTGGGAAAAATAGGGAAGAGAGTTTGATTATCCTACTCTACGCTACACTAAACTACAGAAGTACGAAATGCAAAAGAAAGCAACAAACGATGAACTACCAAACTAAACTAAGAACTAAATAAGTTCTGGAATTCAGAAATGGAAAACCCCTAAGGGGTGGAGTGAGTACAAACATGCAAAGATGTGGGTATTGAACACATTCTTTAAGCACAAATGAAGGTGGTGTTATCATGCATAGGAAGTGTCTAAATGTTATGACAAAACCTATCAATCCATTCACCAACCTAGTTGATTAACATTTACATATACAAGTTATTTATTTCAGAACCTAAACAAGCATGAGAGGTGTCTAATCATTTTGGCAAAACTCATCAAGTTATAAATTCTATCCTAAACAAGCAAGCATACATTCATGTTTTATCCACACATTGTAAATAAAGCATTCATTCCATTCTCTAATGCATGTATGAACATCAACTCCACCCTCCAAAGGGGATGGAACTACCCACTACACATTAGACTAATTATTAAACTAAGCAAGGAAAACATATTAACTAAGATACTAAAACTAATGAAATGAAATTAAACAAAGTAAAACAAGCAACATGAAAAAAACATAATAAAGAAACTTTTATTAAAATGACTCACAATTCAAGTAGCATCCTCCTACTTTAGTGTGTGCTTCAAGGCCTCACTTCTAGTAGGAAGAATAGCCACTCAAAATGTGAAGTTATTACAATAGAAGGTGAAGAGTTCTATTTCTAGCTATAGAAAAAGGTAATCCAGGACAATCCCCCAATGTGGGACTAAAGAAATACCAAAACTAGCCTAAACATCCTCTAATACATGTGTTGGAGAAATTTGAGCGGATTCAGAAGGGTTCAGACCGCCAATTAGAGATCCAAGACCGCCTATGGACCGCCATAAGATCCATACCCCCACACCTATGGGCCGCCTATGGACCACCAATTAGAGGTCCAGATCCATAAGATCTGGATCTGGCTAAATTTCGTTCTTGGTTTTTCTGGATGCATCAACTTTGTTTATTGGAGCTCCGACCCGAATCTAAGTGCCAAAATACTCCCCAAGATGGTGTGGAGTTTTCTATTTTGCTCTTTGGTCCTTTGGTCTTACGTTCAGGTGGTTCTCCCTTGCATCTTAGTCCCCAGGTCTCACAATTCAGTCCTTTTACCCAGCTTTTGGGTCCTTTTATGCTTCATCTCTTGAAACCTATTTATTTCTGAAATTCAAACATAAAACTCGTAACATAGCATTGTTTAGGTGAAAGATAATGGATACAAGATACAAATATAAGAATGAAATGATGTCAATCAAATACCCCCACACCTAACTTTTGCTAGTCCTGAGCAAAACAAAGAAAGGAAAAAGCATACGCAAAAAATCAAGAAATCCTAACTAACTTTCGTAGGAATCACGGTTGCACTTAGCACGTGCAACAAGCCGTTAAACCTCCTTGTCACCAAGGAGGAGGAGTGTTGTCTCCGGAGGGTTTTCAGTGGATACACCCACAAAATCCGAACAAAGATGCATTAATCAATCTAGCTACACGACTCGTTGGACTCATATTGTCGATCATGGGATGTAGTAATACTACGGGTCGAGTCTATATGTGTAATCGGTCCACACACCTAGCCTAATGAATTATTCGTGAAAATCAATCAAGAACTTAAGTGAAAGACATGGGCAACCTTAACTTCTGAATGTGATACTATGTGTAAAGTCCATTAAGATTCTTATTTGACTCTTTTTTTTCGTTTTTTTTCTTTTTCTTTGGAGCATTTTATTGGTTGGTGTTTCGTGCATCATTGCCTAAGAGGACTTACACTATCACGTACACCTTCCCCCAAATCTCCACATAGGGCGATCCCTACCACCCGTGTAACAGGAGTTCGGTCGGTGCATCCCAAGTCAATGACTCGAAAGCACCAGGCACAAAGTCCCCTTATACCTAATTTCCCGAGTGATTGGAGCCGTGCGAGAAGAGAGAACACCACTTATTTATTTATCTACATGGGAACCAAAACTCCTACACTTAAGTTTTACAAAAATAGATTAAGGGCCCTTGACTACGACAAACACGAATTATTTGACTCACTGGGTTCAGGGTGGACTTGTTTAAATGTTTGAGTGCTTAAACCCTATGATTACACGCCCCCCGAGGGAAAACCGGGGTGCATCCTAACAACTCGATAAGACCTAAAGCCAGTAAACTAGAAATCCTAATGCATCAAGTTCAAGACACTTTTGGGAGCTTTCTTTTTACTTTGCCTCTCAACGGTTTTGCACATGCTAAACACACACAAAACCTACAAAAACATTTTCTTTCGCAAACACATGAAGATTTTGAAAAAATGTGAAAACTTTAAAGCACTAGGCAAGCAAAAGAAGACAAGTCACCCAAGGATCATGGCAAACAGATATATCGGTATTAAATGCAGCACACTAACATGACCCTAACAATGCACACAAAAGAAAACAAAATCAAAAGAAAAGACTCGACTATGTACACACGTAAAACACCCCCCACACCTACTTCATGCATTGTGCTCAATGAATGTGAGCATGATACTATATGGATTTATGCAAAAAAAGGGAAGATCTCACCAACATGAAGCACAACAGGAAGTTCATGGTTATAGTGATGGACACAAACCCGAATTCCCTCAAAACCTGTGAGATACTGAAGAAGGGAGACAAATACATGGAAAAATGGGGCCCAAGTACACAAGGGTTGGGGCCCACAACAATCAATGCTCGCTCATGGAGTCTTTTATTACTCTTTTTTTTAACATGATATATACAGCAACAACGATATTCTCATAATCATTTGGTCAAAGAACATCAAATGAGAACATCAAGTCATGAGGACCAGAGACTTGCCGAGATGGGCAAACTTCACCGGTACTCTGAGGTGTCATGAGGTGTGAAAGGACAAAGTTGAAGGGCTCAAACCCGTCATGATTTTGGTTGGGTGTACGCAACATGAATGAGTGAAGTTGTGTTGCCTCATTAGGGTTTAGTTGCTCATCGAACAAAACCCTCTAACCAATAGGTGGGTGCATCGGAATGAGTTCCTCAAGCTCATTCGATGGATGCAGCAGACCTGCATCACTAAGAATGGGGCTTCTTCCCATGTCATCCAACAAGGACCTCCCACCATCATTTAGATTATCAAGCATAAGCTCGGTCCTAGGTGGGTCCTTGTTGGAGTCAATATGAAGCTCAAATGGCTCAATGGCCATGGGACATGATGTAGAGACACCTTCTAGTATAGGCATCTGATGAGGTGTCTCAACTGAATCATGCAACGAACACTCCTTTTGGACATTTATGTTTTGATGCCAGCTCACTCTGTTGCATTGCAAAGATAGGCAATGAGTTTTCGCTGGGCCCACAAACATCTCACTGGGTTGCATTGGTGTTAGGGGCGTTCGTTGAATTTTCGGTGCTTTCTCCAATTGACGGATGAGATTTACATTTAAAGGTTGATCCATGGGCTCCTGTTGCCTACCAGAGTGGAACACATGACACTCGGCACTCATGTTACCGAATGAGAGCTTCATGTGACCATTTCTACAATTAATTAAGGCGTTGGAAGTTGCCAGAAATGGTTTACCCAAAATCAAAGGTATTTGAGAGTGGGTGTTCGCAACAGGATTGGTATCGAGGACAACAAAATCGACTGGAAATATAAAATCTCCAACATTGATAAGCACGTCCTCGATAATCCCCTTTGGAATACGAATGGATCTATCCGCCAATTGGAGGGTGATCTTAATTGGTTTCAATTCTCCCAAATTTAACTGTTGATAAATAGAAAATGGGAGGAGGTTGACTGCTGATCCTAAATCAAGCAAAACATTACTCATGCCAGGGTCCCCTATCGTACACTGAATAGTAGGATACCGAGGGTCCTTGTATTTTGTGTAGGCGGGATTGGACAAAAGTGAGCTTACATTTGCAGCCAAGAATGCTTTCTTAGGAACTTTGGTCTTCCTCTTGGTTGTGCAGAGATCCTTCAACACTTTGGCATATTGAGGTATTTGTTGGATGACATCCAACAAGGGGATGTTAACCTTAACTTGGTTAAACACCTCTAATATCTTGTCCATTGTGTCACTCTGCTCTTTGGTTAACCTACTTGGATAAGGAGCTTTTGGCAGGTAGGTTTTCTGCAGTTCCTGAGAAGGAGGCGTTGGTGTATTACCCTCACCCTCAGCCTCTTCTTCACCACCATTCCCACTAAGGGGCTGCATAGATGGTGGTGGGTGTGGCAAGGAAATGTGATTGTCAACCTGCTTTCCATTCCTTAAGGTCACAATGGAATTGACATGGTGAACATGTTCCTCCACATGGTTCACTTGCCTCCCCCGAGGTACCACATTCTCATTTTAGATGTGTTGTTGCTGGTACATGCAGGGGTTAGCCTCAGGCTAACTAGGAAAAGGCTTTCTCTCTCTTTCATGTACAGACTGAGCCAATTGACCCATCTGAAGCTCTAGAGATTTGATGGTTTGCTGATTTGAAGTTAGAACTTGACTTGTGGTTGACATGAAAATTTTCATTGAGTTTTCAAGTCCACGAGTCAAGGTCTCAAGCAAATTGAATCGGGTTTCCATATTATTGGAATTTGGGAAACCCGATTGATTGGTGGTTTCAGCTTGGGGTGGCTGATAAGATTGTGCATGCATGGGAGGTTGGTGTGGTTGGTTAGGTGGTCGAGAGGAGTTTAATGGACCACCCGGGGCATTATTTTGGTTCCATGAAAAATTGGGGTGGTTCCTCCATCCAGGATTATAAGATGATGAGTATGGGTCATTCCTAGCTCTGTCATAGATGGCGTTGACATGTTCCATCTCAGGAGGAATGGACGCACACTCGCTTTCTACATGACCTATCCTACCACATGAATGACAAGGAACTCGACCAGATATGGACATGTAAGGTGCACTTTGTTGGTTTTGGAGCTCAATCGAGTCCATACGGCGCATTAAGGCCGTCATGCGTGCCTCGGTGGCCGTAGTGGTATCGACAGCAAATACGGCACCCGATCTAGTCGAGTTTGCATTCGCGATCCTCGCTCCTATGCTGGATGATGCAGGTGGTTCCTTTACACTCTCCCATTGAATTGTTTTCTAAGCAAGGTCTTCTAGGAAAGCCCATGCCTCCCTTTCATCTTTTCCTAAGAACTCTCCTTGACACATGGACTCAAGGAGCGTTCGGGACGGGATGTGAACACCCTCGTAAACAATCTGACAAAGACGCCACAACTCAATGCCATGGTGAGGGCATGAGGATAGTAGCTCCTTGAACCTCTCTAGATATGCATGAAATGTTTCGGTCTCAAGTTGATAGAACGAATTGATTTCATTCCTCAATTTTTGAGTCCGATGATTTGGAAAGTATTTCTTGAGGAATGCAGATTGAAACTCACCCCAAGTCCTAAATGCATTCGCCTAGTTGCTGTACAACAACTTCTTGGCATCATCCTTTAGTGTGAAAGGAACAAGCCTAAGATGGATGGAGTCTGTGCTAAGTTGTTGCAGCTTGAACATAGCACAGACCCCCTTAAATTCCCTGAGAAAGATATAGGGGTCACCCTTCCCAGAGAAGTGAGGGAGCATGGAAATAAACTGAGGCTTAACCTCAAAATGGTTCCCATTTGCCACTGGTAATACGATGCATGAGGGTAGAGTAGAACGGCTCGGGTAGCATCAATAACGTAGAGGTATGGGAGCGACAACTGGAAGCACAGGTGGAACTGGTGGGTCTAGTAATTGATCCTCCTCACGGAACTGAGCAGCCATTGAACCCGGACTGTGTGCAACACGATCGAGAAATTGACTACCGAAACCGGATTGACAACGCTCCTCGTCAAACGACCACTCTCGTCTCGTGTCCACGAAAGCATGCATAAAGGTGCACACACACCAAAACTGTTTTTTAACAAAGAATGTGCGTAGAGGAGAAGACGGGGGGACACAGGAGAGAAAGAATGACTCAGGAGAGAAGGGAAAAGTCCTTATGTTATGGCAGATGGGTACATGTAGAAGCACACAAGCAAACAAGGCTCCAGCAATCCTAAGGTCGTTATAGGTCCTTACAGGTAGACGACGCCTAACTGCGAGGTCACACGGCCTCAACACGCCTCACCTCCCTACGACGAGGACCCCAAAGCCCATCAAGTGAGCCAAGATCCGGAGATCTCGTCTCTCCTACTATCGATAAAGTGGGCAACGCCGATCATGTCATGACGGTCGGGACCAGATCGCTCTCCTAATGCGCCCGAAATCCTTAGGGCCAATGTCTACTTGATTTTAAAAATTAGGCTCTTGATTAGTGTGGTTTGTGGGGCGAAGGAAAGGGTGATGAAATCCCCCACCTTATCTTTTATGGGATAGCCCCTCCTTAGTAGCGTTTTGGAGTCTTAATCTAACAATCAACTCTCCAAACAAACGCTCAACTCACACTTGTTTCAATGCACTTCCTACTAACTAATGCATGTTTATACGAAATGCATGAATGAGAGTAGAAGGTGTGTACCTCACGCCAGCACTCAGCAACTGAAATTAAAGCTAAAACAAAAAACAATCTACGTGCCTAGGTCGCATACATGATTCATGACCGAAACAAGAAAGAATGTCTAATCTTTTGCTTTGGGTTTTGGGTCCAAGTTGCTTAAAGGAAGTTGATTATTAATCTGGGATCAATCTAAGAGTCAGAATATGCAAAATTAAGTCCCAGAGTCCTAAATAAGTTATGGCAACAAGATGAAGAAAAGAGAAGGCAAACAAGGCTCACCAGACCGCTGATTGGCGGTCCAAAGTGTCCAGGTTGCCTCCCAATTTCTCCAGCTACCTGTCCTGGCGACTTTAAATCTCCTGAAACAAAAAAAACTACAAAACACAAATCAAATCCACTCGAATAGTCCAAAGAAGAGTCTGGACTGGCACCTCACCGGCAACGGTGCCAAAAACTTGTTGAACGTTTTAATTTAAACCGCAAGAGCACGGCCGCGTTGAAGCGGTGGTAAATACGGGTCGTCCACAGGGAGGTCAGCAGACTCTCATTTGCACGAAATCAAGTGGCAAAAATAGGGAAGAGAGTTTGATTATCCTACTCTATGCTACACTACACTAAACTACGAAGTACGAAATGCGAAAGAAAGCAACAAACGATGAACTACCAAACTAAACTAAAAACTAAACAACTGCTGGAATTCAGAAATGGAAAACCCCTAAGGGGTGGAGTGAGTGCACACATGTAAAGAGGTGGGTATTTAACACATTCTTTAAGCACAAATGAAGGTGGTGTTATCATGCATAGGAAGTGTCTAAATGTTATGGCAAAACCTATCAATCCATTCACCAACCTAGTTGATCAACATTTACATATACAAGTTGTTTATTTCAGAACCTAAACAAGCATGAGAGGTGTCTAATCATTTTGGAAAAACTCATCAAGTTATAAATTCTATCCTAAACAAGCAAACATACATTCATGTTTTATCAATACATTGTAAATAAAGCATTCATTCCATTCTCTAATGCATGTATGAACATCAACTCCACCGCCCAAAGGGGATGGAACTACTCACTACACATTTGACTAATTATTAAACTAAGCAAGGAAAGCATATTAACTAAGCTACTAAAACTAATGAAATGAAATTAAACAAAGAAAACAAGCAACATGAAAAAAAACATAATAAAGAAACTTTTATTAAAATGACTTACAATTCAAGTAGCATCCTCCTACTTTAGTGTGTGCTTCAAGGCCTCACTTCTAGTAGGAAGAATAGTCACTCAAAATGTGAAGTGATTACAATAGAAGGTGAAGAGTTTTATTTATAGCCATAGAAAAAGGTAATCCGGGACAATCCCCCGATGTGAGACTAAACAAATACCAAAAATAGCCTAAACATCCTCTAATACATGTGCTGGAGAAATTTGAGCGGATTCAGAAGGGTTCAGACCGCCAATTAGCGGTCCAAGACTGCCAATTGGCGGTCCATAAGATCTGGATCCGCCTAAATTTCATTATGGGCTTTTCTGGATTCCTTTGTCGGTCTTTGATGCATCTACTTTGTTTATTGGAGCTCCGACCCGAAACTAATTGTCAAAATACTCCCCAAGATGGTGTGGAGTTTTCTATTTTGCTCTTTGGTCCTTTGGTCTTACGCTCAGGTCCTTCTCCCTTGCATCTTAGTCCCCAGGTATCACAATTCAGTCCTTTTTCCCAGCTTTTGGGTCCTTTTATGCTTCATCTCTTCAAACCTATTTATTTCTGAAATTCAAACATAAAACTCGTAACATAGCATTGTTTAGGTGAAAGATAATGGATATAAGATACAAATATAAGCATGAAATAATATCAATCATTGAAGATAAACAAAGGTTTATACCAACCAGAGGAGACCTCATCAGAGATGGCCGGAGGGGATGAGGTGGGGCTGGAGAGGGTCAGAGGGGGTGGGGCTGGGAGGTTGAGAGGGCTAGAGATTAGACATTGCCAAAGGAGACGAGGCAGGGCTGGAGAGGGTCAAAGGGGGTGGGAGGTTGAGAGGGCTGGAGACTAGTCATCACCATAGGGGATGAGGCAGGGCTGGAGAGGATCAGACTAGGGGCGGAGATATTTTCACTTTTGCAAATTTCCCTTAACCCTAAATTTTCACTTTTCCAAGATATGCACAAACATATGGGAAATATTGGGCAAATCGTCAAAGGGAAAACATTTTCTTTTCCGTTGGATTCCAACTGCACAAACCCCCCTAAAAGGATAGACCTTGGTGAACGTAACACGATAACACCCTGGTGGTCGTAAAGCTTGATTTAAACAAAATCAAGAAAACCCTAGACCAGTGAAATGACGATGGTGTTTTCACGACAATCACCCCACCTGCTTTCTACCATTAGTACTCGGGACTTCCTTGTTTTCGACTTACATGTTTGATGTCATTTCTTCAGTTTTGGATTTTTGTTGGGGTCGGCGACTCGACATAACAGAGGCAGATTTATGGTTTGTTTGAAAACATTTGTTTGTATCAGTCCATGAATGGAGTTGGCTTGTGGTTTAAGGACCCTTTTGAGTTTTAAGAACAAAGTCGTTTGCTTTAATGGACATATGTATCTTTATAGAGTTAATAGTGTATGTGCATTGCATCTATATAAAACATCCGTTTATTAATTGTGTTACAACCATACACTGAAAACATATTATTAATCATGTAGAAATTTTCCAATCTATATTCCTGAATTTCTTCATTCACTAAAAATTCCATATTATTATTAACTTGTTGTTGTATATAATCTTGTCTTGTCTTACATTGACCATTCTAGCACAATATTACCGAAGAATTTGTCTTATATTGACCAAATGCATTTTGGTTGTCTGAACTTGTAATTCTAGTTAGGGGTTTTTTGAGGACTGAAATGGGTTTGGGTTACCACATATGATGGGTTTCTGTTGCTTTCCGGTGTCAAACGTTGAGAAGCAAAATGGAAAATAAGGAATGGATTCCCAGGAGATCACAAAGAAGTGAAACAACCCCCTCCATGGACGTCCATTCCAAAATTCTTTATGCGAATTTTGAATTCACTATTCGAACCAAGGAAATTAGGAATTCACTCTTTTTTCCCATCCATCTTTCTAGAAACATTGTAAACTCTTTCTTCTACTTAAATTCTTCCAATTCCTACTATCTTAACCACTTTTCAATGGCTCGTAAGAAGGTTCTTGCCTCAACGAAAGAGGCAGCCCAAACTAAGTAAATGGCCGAGAAGAAAGGCAAGAAGTTGGTCCCTCTGGAAAAGAAAAGTCTTCTTAATCCCGACATCCCATCCACCTTGATGGCACCGGCAGAAGAAATTCCCGAAGAGCTCTTCCCTTACTTGCCATCCTACGTCTTCATCAACCAAAACGTGGAGCAATACTTCATATCGATTGTCATCTAGGTCATGCATCATTTGCAGACCTTGCACGCACTCGTATTTCTTTTCTTTACATTCTTGTTGTTGATTGGTGGCGTGAGGTATGTGCACCCATTCTCTCATTCATGCATGGTTAAAGCACGTATTAGTTAGTAAGGTGCATCAGGACAAGAGTGAGGTGAGCGTTTGATTGGTGAGTTGATTGCTAGATTAAGAATCAAAACGCTACAAAGGAGGGGTTGTCCCATACAAGAAAAGGTTGGGGATTTCATCACCCTTCCCTTTGCCCCAAAAATCACTCTTAAGAAAAGCCTTAATTTTAAAAGCAAGTAGACATTGGCCCTAAGGATTTCGGACGCACTAGGAGAGTGATCTAGTTGAGACCATCATGACCTGATCGGCGTCGCCTACCTTGTCGATAGTAGGAGGAAATGTATCTCCGGATCTGGTTTCACTTGCTGGGCATTATGGTCTTTGTTTTAGGGAGGTGAGGCATGTCAAGACTAGTGATCTTGAAGTTTGGCGTCGTCTAGCCTAAGGACCCATAAGCCATAAATTGTTTGAGCCGTGCTTGCTAGATTACGCTTCTACCTTCTCCCACTACCCACACTAGCTCTAAGGATTCTTCCCTTCTCCTCTGAGTCATCTTCTTCTCACCTACTTCTACGTTCTAGTCTGGTCCCCTTTACACTATCTGTTAGCATTTTAGGGTCGACTCAAGCACTTTTTGCGAGCTTAGCCTCGTGGTGGTGAGAGTGGTCGACTCGAGAGTTTTTTTTTGTTGAGATCGATGGTTACTGGGCGACCATCCATATCATTGTTGGGACCAGGACAATTCTTCCTAGTACTCTAGACCCATGCATCTTGGGGTGCCTCAGACAAATAACCCGTATGGTTGGCACAATCTTAATTGTGTGACTGAGCAATCTTCATATTGGGGTAATATGATAGAGGCACCGACTACTAGACCATCATCTAGTTACGTCGAATCATATGTTGGTCATCAAACTGAGACATTGCAAGAAGCTTTGGCCTCTTTCATTCACGTGGTAGATGACATGAGTGCACCAGTGGCTCCAGTAGCCGTATCGTGTGACTGTTGTGGGTTGAGTAGTCATGTTATCGAGGAATGTCCTTATGTTCCCCCAGAGCTTGAGTATGAACATACCTTTTCCCAAAATGCTCAATATGACCATTATGCATGCGCGTACAACCCGAGAGGGATGGATTCGTGGGGAGATAATTCCTATTCAAATTCTTATACATCATTTTCACCCATATATTCTCCTCCCGAATACCCAGAATTCTACCAACACCCTACTCCTAATAATTGGACTCATTCTCAGCCCATCAACACCCAACCCCAAAATTGTTTAAACTCTGACTTGGACCTCATAGATGACCGCATACCTGATTCCTTGAAACAAACTTTCCTTACGTTCATAGAAACCACTCAAAAGTCCATACAAAATATGCCACTGCAAATGAGTCAAATGATGCAATAATTAAGTAAGTGTGAGGAGGGTGTCATTTCTTGTCCACATGAGGATTTATCTTCTGATATCGAACCACCACCACATCCACAAATTGAAATTACAATCTTTCAAAGTCAAACTCCTAGTTAGTCTGAGGGACTTGGGTTTCAATTCACGATCACTTAGTGGAGGATTCGATTCAAATTGAGAATAACATGGACCAACTTCATTATGAGTCGGCACAGGATTGTGCCTTACCTTTTTGTCCCGTGGCCCTTAAGCCACATGATCTTCATGTTGTGCCTCTTAAGGACTCACCTCTGGTGGAGCAAGAGCTCCCTACTACCCTTAATTTCAAACGACCTAATGAGAGTTTGTCTCTCACTATTGTTCCTTATCATCTTGGAAATGATGGAACATCAAACAACTACATTGCTAATGAGGGTATTAGGAGTTCCTTGGAGGATACGTTGGGTAAGATACCCACTTTCTGTTCGTCTCGTGAGTCAGACAAGCCTAACGAGGTTATTGACCACGTTCCGACCCACTAGCCTTTTGGTTGGAGAGTTTGGATTGACGATCATAACTTCAGTACCGCAATGGGAGAAACTCTTCTTCTATTGCCCCTTATTTCCCTAACTCTTGAGAGGTTCAAGCTCTTTCAGTTTGATCCTTTGAATGAGACGCCTTTGCGTCTAATTCATGATCCTCTCCTTTCATCTTGTGATCTTTGTGAGGGGGCCCAAACATGAGTATCCTGGCCTCTTGTGGTGTCATGTTCCATTTCTAAGTGCATTGACCAACTTTTGAGGTTCCCATTTGATGTCATTTGACAAATGAAGATGAGAACTTATTTTTGTACATAGTTATATTTAAAAAAAAGTACAATAAAAGGCTCCAGGAGCAAGCATTGATTGTTGTGGGCCCCAACCCTTGTGTATTTGGGCCCCATTTCTTTGACGTATTTGTATCCCCTCTTTAGCATCTCACATGTTTTGAGGGAATTTGGGGTTATGTCCCTCAACATGACCATAACACTTTCCTTGTGCTTCACATTGGTGAGATCTTTCCTTTTTCCTGCATAAATCAATGTAGTATGTTGCTCAAATTTATTGAAGTAGGTGTCCGGGGGGGGGGGGGGGGTGTCCTTTTACCTTGTGTACATAGTCAAGTCTTTTTCTTTTGATTTTGTTTTCTTGTGTGTCCATTGTTAGGGTCATGTTAGTGTGTTGCATTTAATATCGATATATCTGTTTGCCATGATCCTTGGGTGGCTTGTCTTCTTTTGCTTGTCTAGTGCTTTAAAATTTTAACATTTCTTTCAAAATCTTCATGTGTTTGCGAAACAATTTTTTTTTGGTTTTTGTGTGTGTTTAGCATGTGCAAAACCGTTGAGAGGCAAAGTAAAAAGAAAGCTCCCATAATTGTCTTGAACTTGATGCATTAGGATATCTTGTATATTAGCTTTATGTCTTATCGAGTCGTTAGGATGCACCCTGGTTTTCCCTCAGGGGGCGAGTAATCATAGAGTTTCAGTACTCAAACATTTAAAGAAGTCCACCCTAAACCTAGTGAGTCAATAATTCGTGTATGTTAATTTAAGGAAGTTTGTTGTAGTCAAGGACCCTTTAAATCTTGTTGTGAAACATTAAGTATAGGGGGTTTGGTTCATGTGTAGATAATAAATGAGTAGGTGTTCTCTCTTCTCGCACGGCTCCTATCACTCGGGAAATTAGGTATGAGAGGACTTTGTGCCAGGTGCTTTCGAGTCATCTGACTTGGGATGCACCGTTTGAACTCCAGTTACACGGGTGGCAGGGATTGCCCTATGTGGGTGTTTAATCATTTTAAATACCACAAGTGCACGACCGCGTTGAAGCGGTGGCAAATACAGGTCGATCCACAAGGAGGTGTGTAGACTCTGGTTTGTTCGAAGGCAAGTGGGAAAAGAGGGGAAGAAGTTGTGATTACACTAAACTAGACTAACTACACTAAACGAGTAAGCATCAAACAAAGAAAACGAAAGCGAGGGAAATTGAAAGCTGGAAATCAGAAATGAAACACCCCTAAGGGGTGGAGTGTGTGCACACATGTAAAAAGATGCTGAAGAATGCAATCTATAGGCACAAATGTAGGTAGTGTTTTCATGCATAAGAAGTGTCTAGAGGTTATGGCAAAACCTATCAATCCTTTCACTAACCTAGTTGATTAACATTCATATACACAAGCTAGTTATTTCAGAACCTAAACAAGCATGGGAGGTGTCTAAGATGTGTGGGAAAACCCATCAAGTGTAGTATTCTACTCTAACAAGCAAGCATACATTCACATTTATCAACACAATCAAAATATAAAGCATTCATATCCATTCTTTAATGCATGTATGAACATCATCTCCACCCCCAAAGGGGGATGGATCTACTCACTACACATTATTCTAATAATTAAACTAAAGAAGAAAGGAAACATTGTAACCACTTTAACCTACAATCAAAGAAATAAAACTAGGCTAAACATGCATAAACAAACAACATAAGAACAAAACAATGGAAAAATTATTTTATTAAATGACTCACATCACTAGCAGCATTCTTCTCCACCTTGAGATTTTGCTTCAAGGCTTACTCCAAGTACAAAGAATGCCACCAAGCAATGGGTAATTACAATAGAAGGTGAAGAGTTCTATTTATAGCCATAAAAAAATGTAATCCGGGACAATCCCCTGGTATGGGACTCAACCAATACCAGAAATAGACTAAATACACACTAATACACGCTCCACATAAATATTAGCGGATCCGGACCGAAAGTGACCGCCAATTGGCGGTCTACAGTGTTCGGATCGCTCTAAATTTTCTTGTGGGCTTTTCTGGAAGGCTTTGTTTGTCTTTGATGCATCTACTTTGCTTGTTGGAGATCCGCCCCGAATAGAATTGCCAAAATACTCCCCATGATGGTGTGAAGTATTCTTGTTTGCTCATTGGTAATTTGATCTTACGTTCAGTTCCTTGGCTCTTCCATCTTAGTCCTTGAGTCTCTTAACTCAGTCCTTTTTCATGCTTTTAGGTTCTTTTATGCCTCTTCTCTTCAAACCTATTTATTTCTGAAATTCAACCATACAACTCATCACGTAGCATTGTTTAGGTGAAAGATAATGGATATAAGATACAAATAAAAGCATGATATGATGTCAATCAAATACCCCCACACCTAACTTTTGCAAGTCCCGAGCAAAACAAAGAAAGAGAAAAGCATACGAAAAACAAGAAATCCTAACTCACTTTCGTAGGAATCACGGTTGCACTTAGCACGTGCAACAAGCCGTTAAACCTCCTTGTCGCCAAGGAGGAGGAGTGTTGTCTCTTGAGGGTTTTCAGTGGATACACCCATAAAATCCGAACAAAGATGCATTATTCAATCTAGAAACTCGACTCGATGGACTCAATTTTATCGATCATTGGACGCGGTAATCCTACGGGCCGACTCTATATATGTAATCAGTCCACACACTTAGCCTAATGAATCATTCATGAAAGTTAATTAAGGACATAAGTGAAAGACATGGGCAACCTTAACTTCTGAAAGTGATAGATTGTGTAAAGTCTGTTAAGGTTCTTATTTGACTCTTTTCTTCTTCTTTTTTGTCTTCTTTGTTGGAGCATTATATTGGTTGGTGTTTGATTCTCCTAGGGTCAGGTTTCGTGCATCATTTCCTATGAGGACTTACACTATCACATACACCTTCCCCCAAATCTCCACATAGGACGATCCCTACCACCCGTGTAACGGGAGTTCGGTCGGTGCATCCTAAGTCAGATGACTCGAGAGCACCAGGCACAAAGTCCTCTCAAACCTACTTTCCCGAGTGATAGGAGTCGTGCGAGAAGAGAGAACACCACTTATTCACTTATCTACATGGGAACCATAACCCCTACACTTACAATTTCACAAAAAGAGTTTAAGGGCCCTTGACTACGACAAACTTCCTTATATTAACCGACAGGAATTATTGACTCACTAGGTTCAGGGTGGACTTCTTTAAATGTTTGAGTACTGAAACCCTATGATTACTCACCCCCGAGTGAAAACCAGGGTGCATCCTAACGACTCGATTAGACCTAAATCCGGTATACTAGGTATCCTAATGCATCAAGTTCAAGACAATTTTGGGACTTTTCTTTTTACTTTGCCTCTCAACGTTTTTGCACATGCCAAACACACGCAAAAGCCACAAAAACATTTTCTTTCGCAAACACATGAAGATTTTGAAAGAATTGTGAAAATTTTAAAGCACTAGGTAATCAAAAGAAGACGAGTCACCCAAGGATCATGGCAAGCAGGTATATCGATATTAAATGCAGCACACTAACATGACCGTAGTTGTACAAACAAAAGAAAATGAAATCAAAGGAAAATGACTCGACTTTGTACATACGTAAAACACCCCCTACACCTACTTCATGCATTGTCCTCAATGAATGTGAGCATGAAACTGCATGGATTATTCTTGAAAAAGAAAAGATCTCACCAACGTGAAGTACAATGGGAAGTTCATGGTTATGTTGATGGACACAAACCCGAATTCCATCAAAACATGTGAGATGCTAAAGAAGGGATACAAATATGTTCAAGAATGGGGCCCAAGTACACAATGGTTAGGGCCCACAACAATCAATGCTCGCTCATGTAGTCTTTTATTGTACTATTTTTTCTCTTTTTTTGAATAAAATTATGTACAAAAATAAGTTCCCATATTCATTTGTCAAAGGACATCAAATGGGAATCTCGAAAGTGGGTCAATGCACTTAGAAAGGGAACATGACACCACGTGGGGCAAGAATACTCATGTTTAGGCCCCCCTCACAAAGAGCACAAGATGAAAGAAGAGGTTCATGAATTGGACGCAAAGTCGTCTCATTCAAAGTATCAAAGTGAAAGAACTGGAACCTCTCAAGAGTTTGGGAATAATTGCGCAATGGAAGAAGAGTTTCTGCCATTGCGGTACTGAAGTTATGATCGTCAATCCAAACTCTCCAACCAATAGGCTGGTGGGTAGGAACGAGGTCAAGAACCTTGTTATGTAGGTCCGACTTACCAGGTGAACAGAAAGTGGGTCTCTTACCTAAGGTATCTTCCAAGGAACTCCTAATACCCTCATTAGCAATGTAGTTGTTTAATATTCCATCATTTCCAAGATAATCAGGAACAATAGTGAGAGGCAAACTCTCATCAGGTCGTTTGAAATTAAGGGTACTAGGGAGCTCTTTCTCCACCAGAGGTGAGTCCTTAAGAGGCACAATATGAAGATCATGTGGCTTCAGGGGCCACGAGACAAAAAGATGTGGCACAATCCTGTGCTGACTCATAATGAAGTTGGTCCATGTTATTCTCAATTTGGATCGAATCCCCCACAATGTGATCGTGAATTGAAACCCCAAGTCCCTCAGACTGACTAGGAGTTTGACTCTGAAAGATTGTGCTTTGAATTTGGGAATGCGGTGGTGGTTCGATATCAAAAGGTGAATCCTCATGTTTACAAGAAATGTCACCCTCCTCACATTTACTTAATTGTTGTGTAATTTGACTCACATACATTTTCATAGTTTGCCGGGAATCGTGATTGGACTTCAACACATTTTGAGTGGTTTCCATGAATGTTTGGAGGGCTTGTTCTAAAGAATCAAGTTTGGGGTCAACTGTGAGGTTCATGTCAGAATTTGGGAAATTGATGGGTTGGGTGGTGATGGGCTGAGAATGAGTCCAATGATTGGTCGTGGGGTGTTGGTAGAATTCAGGATATTCAGAAGGAGTATACTGGGGTGGGAATGATGTATAAGAATTTCAATAAGAATTGTCTCCCCACGAATCCATCCCTCTCGGGTTGTATGCGGATGCATAATGGTCATATTGAGCATTTTGGGAAAAGGTATGCTCATACTCTGGCTCTGGGGAAACATAAGAACATTCCCCGATAACATGACAACTCAACCCACACCAGTCACACGGTACGGCTACTGGAGTCACTGGTGCACTCATTTCATCTACCACATACATGAAAGAGGCCAAAGGTTCGCAACATCTTAGTTGGAGAACCAACATACGATCTGACGTAACTAGATGGTGGTCTAGCAGTCAGTGCCTCTCTCATATTACCTTAATATGAAGATTGCTCAGTCAAACAATGAAGATTGTCCCAACCATACGGGGTGTTTGTATGAGGCACCCCAAGATGCATGGGTCCGGAGTACCAGGGAGAATTGTCCTGGTCCCAACAAAGAACTCTCGAGTCGATCACTCTCACCACCACGAGGCCAAACTCGCAAAAAGTGCTCGACTCAACCCTAAAACGCTAATAGAGAGTGTAAAGGGGAGGAGACAAACGTAGAAGTAGGTGAGAAGAAGATGACTCAGAAGAGAAGGGAAGAATCCCTAGAGCTAGCGTGGGTAATGGGACAAGGTAGAAGCCTAATCTAGGAAGCACGGCTTAAACAACTTAAGGATATGTGTCCTTAGGCTAGACGACGCCTAACCTCACCTCCCTGCAATGAAGACCACAATGCCCAACAAGTGATACCAAATCCGGAGATCCAGTACCTCCTACTATCGACAATGCAGGCGACGTCGATCAGGTCATGACGGTCTCAAGTAGATCACTCTCCTAGTGCGTCTGAATTCCTTAGGAGCAATGTCTACTTGCTTTTAGATTAAGACTTTACTTGAGTGTGCTTTTTGGGGCTAAGGGAGGGGTGATGAAATCCCACACCTTATCTTTGAAGACTATAGGTGATGCCCCTTAAAGATATTTTGAAATCTTAGGTAGCAAGCAACTCACCAAACAAGCACTCACCTCACTCTTGTCCCGATGCACCTTACTAACTAATGCATGCTTTAACCATGAATGAATGAGAGAATGGGTGCATGTACCTCACGTCAGCAATCGACAACAAGAATTTAAAGAAAAGAAAAGGCACATGTGTGCAAGGTCTACAAATGATGTATGACCTAGATGGTAAGGAGTCTAATCTTTTGCTTTGAGTTTTATGGTCCAAGTTGTCTTAAAAGGGGAATTGATTAATCAGGGAGCTAACTACAGGTTGAAACAAGACAAATTGAACTCCCAGACTACTACACTAAAACAATAAACCACCAGAACAACAATGAGAGCAAAAGAAGCTCACCAGGACGTTCTCTGCTCACAATTTCTCCTGGTGTGACCCTTGATGCGGCAGTGTCTCTAAAAAAAAGATTAAAATCACTCGAATCGTCCAAACCAGAGTCTGGGCAGAGCACCTCCTCGGCAACGGTGCCAAAAACTTGTTTAATCGTTTTAAATACCGCAAGTGCACGACCACATTTAAGCGGTGGTAAATATGGGTCGATCCACAAGGAGGTGTGTAGACTCTGGTTTGTTCGAAGGCAAGTGGGAAAAGAGGGGAAGAAGTTGTGATTACATTAAACTAGACTAACTACACTAAACGAGTAAGCATCAAACAAAGAAAACGAAAGCGAGGGAAATTGAAAACTGGAAATCAGAAATGAAACACCCCTAAGGGGTGGAGTGTGTGCACACATGTAAAAAGATGGTGAAGAATACATTCTATAGGCACAAATGTAGGTAGTGTTTTCATGCATAAGAAGTGTCTAAAGGTTATGGCAAAACCTATCAATCCTTTCACTAACCTAGTTGATTAACATTGATATACACAAGCTAGTTATTTCAGAACCTAAACAAGCATGGGAGGTGTCTAAGATGTGTGGCAAAACCCATCAAGTGTAGTATTCTATTCTAACAAGCAAGCATACATTCACATTTATCAACACAATCAAAATATAAAGCATTCATATCCATTCTTTAATGCATGTATGAACATCATCTCCACCCCCAAAGGGGGATGGATCTACTCACTACACATTAGTCTAATAATTAAACTAAAGAAGAAAGGAAACATTCTAACCACTTTAGCCTACAATCAAAGAAATAAAACTAGGCTAAGCATGCAAAAAGAAACAACATAAGAACAAAACAATGGAAAAATTATTTTATTAAATGACTCACATCACTAGCAGCATTCTTCTCCACCTTGAGATTTTGCTTCAAGGCTTACTCCAAGTACAGAGAATGCCACCAAGCAATGGGTAATTACAATAGAAGGTGAAGAGTTCTATTTATATCCATAGAAAAAGGTAATCCGGGACAATCTCCTGGTATGAGACTAAACCAATACCATAAATAGACTAAATACACACTAATACACGCTCCACATAAATATTAGCGGATCCGGACCAAAAGTGATTGCCAATTGACGGTCTACAGTGTTCGGATCACTCTAGATTTTCTTGTGGGCTTTTCTGGAAGGCTTTGTTTGTCTTTGATGCATCTACTTTGCTTGTTGGAGCTCCGACCCAAATAGAATTGCCAAAATACTCCCCATGACGGTGTGAAGTATTCTTGTTTGCTCATTGATCCTTTGATCTTACGTTCAGGTCCCTCGATCTTGCATTTTTGTCCTTGAGTCTCTCAACTCAGCCCTTTTTCATGCTTTTAGGTTCTTTTATGCCTCTTCTCCTCAAACCTATTTATTTTTGAAATTCAAACATAAAACTCGTCACGTATAATGTTTAGGTGAAAGATAATGGATATAAGATACAAATATAAGCATGAAATGATGTCAATCAGTGGGGATTTGGGGAAAGGTGTACGTGATAGTGTAAGTCCTCATAGGCAATGATACACGAAACCTGGCCCTTGGGTAATGAAACTCCAACTAGTAAGAAACAAAAAGAAAAAAATGGTAATGCAAATAAGAACCTTAATGGACTTTACACTTTGTATCACTTGAGGATGTTGAGGTTGTCCATGTCTTTCACTTAAGTCCTTATTCAAGTTGCATGAATGGTTAGCTAGGTGTGTGGACTAATTCCTATATATAGTCGTCCCGTAGGATTATCGCGTCCAATGATCGATAAAAATGAGTCGATCGAGTCGAGTTTCTAGATTGAATAATGCATCTACATTTGGATTTTGTTGGTATATCCGTTGAAAACCCTTACGAGACAACACTCCTCCTCCTTGGTGACAAGGAGGTTTAACGGCTTGTTGCATGTTCTAAGTGCAACCGTGATTCCTACGAAAGTGAGTTAGGATTTCCCTATGTTTTGTATGCTTTTTCCTTTCTTTAATTTTTCTCTCTCTTTGTTTTGCTCGGGACTAGCAAAAGCTAGGTGTGGGGGTATTTGATGGACATCATATCTTGCATATATTTGTGTCTTATATCCATTACCTAAACAATTCTACGTAACAAGTTTAATGTTTAAGTTTCAGGAATAAGTAGAATTGAGGAGAAGAGGCAAAAAAGGATTCAAAAGCAAGGAAAATGACTGACTTACAAGACTTGGGGACTGAGATGCAAGACGGAAGGACCCGGATGTAAGCCCAAAGGGCCAATGAGGAAATCAAGAAACTCCACACCATCATGGTGAGTATTTTGGCAATTCGATTCGGGTCGGAGCTCCAGCAACCGACTTGGATACAACACATGAAGAAAGTCATCCAGGAAAGCCCACACAAAATCCAGACCGGATCCAAACCCTGTATACCGCTGATTGGCGGTCTGGGTTGCTCCGGATCCGATGCGGTTTAGTCGGGTCATGTATAATTGTGTGTTATGTCTATTTTTGGTATTGTATTAGTCTCATACTGGGAATTGTCCCTGATTGCCTTTTTCTTTGACTATAAATAGAACTCCTCCTCCTCCCTTGTATTCTACCCATTGCTTGGTGGCATTCTCTCTACTTGGAGTAAAAGCCTTGAAGCAAAAACTAAAGGTGGAGAAGAATGCCACTTGCAATGTGAGTCATGTTAATAAAATAATTTTTCTTAGTTTCTTTTAATATTGTCTTGTCTTTTAATTCTTGCACGCTTCTTTAGTTTAATTTCCTTTCATTTAGCTTCTTTAATATTTCTTGCTTGCTTATTTTAATTGCCTTTCATTAGAATGTTTTGTTTTGTTAATGTAGTTTGTAGTGTAATGATTAGTGAGTAGTTCCCTCCCCATTTGGGGGGTAGAGAAATATGTGATGTGATTATCTAATGTATTAGGTGTGTGTTATCTTAATCCTTTGAACCTTACATGATTTCCATAACCATCTAATGGGATTTCACTCTTGTCTTAGATATGCTAATGCTCTTGAATGAAGCTTAGCATATGCTTAGATTAGTGGACCTATTTTATGGGGAATGATGAGGTGAGGATATGGATGGAATTGATAAAGTAAACATAACTTGTAGTTGCATGTACTTTCGTTTACCTTGGTTAATGTCTTGTATGTTTTAATGATTGTGTAAATCTTATTTCATGTGGAGGCATAGTGGGGTTTGGTTTTTATACATGAGTTCATTTAGCTTCATTCCAATTATTGTCTTGTATGTTTTAATGATAATGTGTTATCTTATTTCATGTGGAGGCAAAGTTGGATTTAGTATTATCATTTTCATGCACTACATGTTGTAATGAGCACAATTGAACACATACACATATTTTTGTATTCACATTCTTTCTCTACCCCCTATGGAGTTTAGTTTTATTGCTGATTTTTCAATTCCTTTAACATTTTAGTGTAGTTTCGATCATACCTCCTTTCTCTCCTTTCTTTCCCACTCGCCTTCGAACTAACCATAGTCGACACACCGCCCTGTGGATCGACCCGTATTAGCCACCGCTTCAACGCGGCCATGCACTTCGCGGTTTATTATAACTGATTCAATCATTGGAGGCAAATTTCCGAAATGACCCTTGACATTTTCCAAATAAAGAAGTCCCCTTTCAAACTTTTTTCATCCATCTTTTCTACAAACATTTTAAACTCTTTCTTCTACTCAAGTTCTTCCAATCCCTGCTATCTTCATAACTTATCAATGGCTCCTTTGAAGGTTCTTGCCACACAAAAAGTGGCAACCTCGACTAAGAAATCGATCGAGAAGAAAGGCAACAAGTCGGTCCCTCTGGAAAAGAAAAGTCATCTTAATCCCGACACCCATCCACCTCGACGGCACCGGGGGAAGAAATTCCCAAAGAGCACTTACCTTTCTCGCCATCCTACATCTTCTTCCACTAAAAGACAAAATAACACTTTCTATCGATTAGCAATGCCAACCTTATTCTGGGAAGATAGTAATTTATTATCCAAGGGAATCAGCCTCTTAAATTTCCTCACCAAATATAATCTGGGTGATTTTTTCGAAGACAAGCTTCTGGTGAAATTTTACTCCGAAGATTGTTGACAATTTTATGACAGCGTTTTAGAAATCACTGCCCAAGATGGTACTTTAAAGGCCCTCACATCCAAAATCAATGATGTTTCTTTCACTCGCACTGCCTCACTACTTGGAGAGATTACCGGTCTCCCAAGTGCCAGAGAAGACGTCTACAACTTCGCTTTGGAGGAGGTATGTGGCTTCATCGATCAACTCGTCCATGTTACGAAACCAATGGAGCCACAACAACAAAAGCTCACCGTCACTCGTCTACCAATAATTAATGAAGTCCTTTGTCGATTCATCTCCTATAATCTTTTCGTTCGCAAACGTCATCAAGATGAACTCGGTCATCAAATGATTAAATGCTTATTCAATCTTTGCACCAGGACTCGCACAAATTGGCATCTCTTCATCATCAATAACATGTGCTTTGTCTCTCGCCGCAAGCTTAATTTTTTCCTTTTCAGATGATAATCTCCCTCATTGGCGAAGACTTCAAGGTAGGCTCCGACTCTGATTTGTTCAAATCATCACGAACCATCATCGACAAATACAAGCTCAAATGGATTGAACTTGAGGAGAAAAAAGCCACTACTGAAGCACCTCCTGGAAATGAAGAAGACGACTCCACCATTGATGACCAATCCCCAAACGACAAAAAAAGGTCGATGCTCAATTTTTGTATCCCACTCTAACTGAACTCGTGATTGACCTAAGCTAGGATCCGAAATTGGCTCGTGGTCCTCGACGCTACACAAACAACCCCCATCTACGGAGTCAATTCGAATCTCATGAGTGCACAAACAACCCCCATCTATGGAGCCAATTCGAATCCCATGAGATTCGGGTCAGAGCACCAGCAACCGACTTAATGGAATCAACCCTTCTGGGCTTATCGGCTCGAGAGGATTGTGGACATGAATTTCCATGAGATCAAAGAAGTTTGTGGGCAAGTGGATCGCAACTACACATGAATAGAATAGCTCACCAATGATTTTCATGCTTTCTAGTTGACGACATCAAATTTGTTAAACGAAATCAATAACCAAAATTTGTGTGGTTGGATATTCTGGCCATGCGTTCATCGATCCTCAAAATGAGATCATATGAACAAGACAGACAACTAGCATTGTATCACATTTGTTCATTCAGGAAACTGATATGTGTTCGATCGTCTATTTTGGTCATGGATTTCCGTTGCTTTCCCACAATCCCACCTCAAACGTTGAGAAAGAAAAAATAAAAGTGGGCATGGGATTCCCATGAGTGCACAAACAACCCCCATCTACGGGGTCAATTCAAATCCATAAGTCAATGGAGCCACCCTCGAAAAAACTAACCATTTGTCAAAATAGCCAAATGAATATACTTATCATGAATCCATAAAATGAAATCTCTTACCATTTGTACCACTCTGGCCAATGTTTCATTTTATGATTTTTTTGACTTACTAATTGATTTGTCATAATTGCATGCAAACCTTAT
Source organism: Triglochin maritima (assembly GCA_963682175.1). Classification (NCBI taxonomy): domain Eukaryota; kingdom Viridiplantae; phylum Streptophyta; class Magnoliopsida; order Alismatales; family Juncaginaceae; genus Triglochin; species Triglochin maritima. Next base: position 16,585,547 of record OY821786.1, read on the forward strand.
GTAATCGTATTTCCTTTATTGTGTTGCGTAATTCCATTTCAATGGACTACTCACTTAATGCTTACTCATGTGAATTACATATAGCAATCTTGCATTAATACTCATATTCGACTATTCATGTGGGCAAATGTACAAATAGTGGTGGTGTACTATTGTATCATTATAGTTCTAATCGTGTTTGTCTTTTAAATCATTATCAAACATCCGTTATTAATTACGTTACAACCACTGTGTAGAATTTTCGAATCCATATTCCTGAATTTCTTCCTTCGCTAAAAAAACATATTATTCTTTAACTTGTTGCATATAAAATTGTCTTGTCTTACATTGACCATTCAAGCATAATATTTCCCAAATGTCTTATATAGACCGAAGGTGTTTTGGTTGTCTGAACTTGTGATTTTTGTTAGGGTTTTGGGGACCAAAATGGGTTCTCACGCCCCCATACGACAAGTTTCCAATGCTTTTCAACAAACACGAAAATTGGGCATGGATTAGGTGCACAAACAAGCAAAACAACCCCTCCATGGACCTCTGTTCCAAAATTCCATATGTTAATTTCGAATTCAATATACACACATTTCGGAGGATCGAAGTGGTTGTAGTCGACTGAGGTCCTGCGTAATTTTTCTTTTATAGCACCCCAATGAATATCCGCACCAATAATGGACGACCGTTGGACGCGAATATCCCATTTCACCCTTGATTTTCTATATAAACAAGTCCCCATTCACACTTTTTTTCATCCATTTTTTCTGCAAATATTCTAAACTCTTTCTTCTACTCAAGTCTATGAATCCCTACTATCTTTAAAACTTTTGAATGGCTCCTATGAAAGTTCTTGCCACACAGAAAGTGGCAAACTCGACTAAGAAATCTACCGAGAAGAAAGGCAAGAAGTCGGTCCCTCAAGCAAAGAAAAGTCGTCTTAATTCCAACATTCCATCCACCTCGACGGCACCGACAGAAGAAATTCCCAAAGAGATCTTCCCTTACTTGCCATCCTACATCTTGATCCACCAAAAGGCAAAGCAGGACGTCCTATCGATTAGCAGTGCCAACCCTATTCCAGAGCGGAAGATCATAATTAAAGATCTCAAGGAAATCAACCTCTTAACTTTTCTTGCGAAATATCATCTGGGTGATTTCTTCAAAGACAAGCTTCCAGTGAGAATTTTACTCCAAATATTGTCGGCAATTTTATGCCAACCTTGTAGAAATCACCACTCAAGATGGCACTCAAAATGCCCTAATATCCAAACTGATGAAACACTTATTCAATCTTTGCACCGAGACTTGCACAAATTGGTCTCTCTTCATCATCACTGACATGTTCTACGTTACTCGTCGTAAGCTTAATTTTCTTCCAGTTCTGATGATCGTCTCCCTCATTGGTGAACACTTCAAAGTAGACTCTGACTCTGATTTGCTCAAATCATCCCGAACCATCATCAACAAATACATGCTCGAATGGATGAAAATAGAGGAGCAAAAACCACTACTAAAGCACCTCTCGGAAATGAAGAAGACGACTCCACCAATGATAACCAATCCTCAAATGATGAAGAAATGGCTGAGACTTAATCTTTGTCTCCCACACTAATCGAACCCGAGATTGACCCAAACTGGGATCCAAAAGTGGCTTGTGGTCCTCAAGATTTTACCAAACTGGGATCCAAAAATGGCTATCCAATTCGGATGCTCAATGGAATCAACCCTCGTGGGCTTATCAGCTTGAGAGGATTGCAGCTGATGCCGATCAACATCCCACGGCTTCTTCTTCTTCTTCTTCTTCAGATAGTGTTCATCAACATCCTTAAGTGGACAGGAATTGCCATGAGTTCGAAGAAATTCGTGGGCAAGCAGTTCACAAATACAAAGAAAAAGAAGAGCTCACTGATGATTTTCATGCTTTCCAGTTGATGACATCAAATTCGCTCAACAAAATCAACAACCAAATTTGTGTGGTTGGAGATTCTCGCCAAGAGTTCATCGATTCTCAAAACGAGATATCAACTTCCTTCGCAATATGAACAAGCCGGACAACAAGCACTGTAACACATTTGTTCATTTAGTGAATCAATATGTGTTTGGTCATCTGTTTTGCACATGGGTTTCCATTGCTTTCCCATGGTCCCATCTCAAATGATGAGAAAGTAAAAGGAAAAGTGGGCATGGATTCCATGGAGTGCACAAACAACCCCCATCCACGGAGTCAAATCGAATTTATAAGTCAATAGAAACTCCCTCAAACAAACTACCCATTTGTCAAGATAACTAAATGAATATACTGATCACGAATCCACAAAATGAAATCTCTTACCAAACGTAATATCTAACGAACTAATGAACTTTTGGGAATGAAGTCTCAAATAGTCCTGCCTCTATTCGTTATCGACATGTCAGCAGAAGCCACGGTAGACATAACGACTATGGAGGAACGGACTAATTCGTAATGAACATATATATATTATAAACTTTTGTGGGCTGTGATCATAAATCTCAGACCAATGATTGTACTTAAAGTTCATAAAATATATGTCGCTTTCTGGAGACATGTCGACAACTTAGAGTGGTCAGGCAATTTGAGACTTCGTGCCCGCAGGTTCAGTAATTTCTGCATTTAGTTGTTATATGCTTCATGCAACTTATAATATAACGAAAAATTACTTGATACATAGTTAAGTCTCTATTAAAATCCAAAAAGAAAAATTGATCGGAATGCGTAAACATATTTCCATTTTTTTCTACCAAATAAAATAAAGTTATTTTTGCCTAATTATAAATAAACATTAGGATGTATCAAACACTACCTTAATTTCTAAGCAATACATACATCAATTTTACTTAGTTTTTGTGTATTCCTCAAAAATTAAGGTCATATTTGATACAGGCTGAAAATTTATTAATAATATATTACTCCAAAATAACTTTAGAACATTTGGTAGAACAAAAACAAAATAAGATTACACATTCCGATTAATTGTTCTTTATAGATTATACTAGAAGCTTAACGAAATATTAGACAATCTTTCATTACATTGTAAGTAGCATGCCACATATAACAACTACGTCCCTGAACCAATGAACTTGGGCGCACGAGGACTCAAATGGCCCCCACTTAAGTTCGTTGTCGACGTGTCTGCAGAAGTAACACATATATTTACCAACGTTTAGTACAATCAAAATATGATAAGACTTCTGTGGACCTAATTTTGATTAAATTTATGAAATGAATGGACTAATTCGTAATTTGTGGTCTCTGTCGGTAGATTTTGTAGGATTTCATGTTTAATTATACATATAATTAAACATGGGATCCAAAAGTGGGATCCAAAAGTGGCTTGTGGTCCTCAAGATTGAACCAAACTGGGATCCAAAAATGGCTATCCAATTCGGATGCTCAATGGAATCAACCCTCGTGGGCTTATCAGCTTGAGAGAATTGCAGCTGATGCCGATCAACATCCCACGGCTTCTTCTTCTTCTTCAGATAGTGTTCATCAACATCCTTAAGTGGACAGGAATTGCCATGAGTTCGAAGAAATTCGTGGGCAAGCAGTTCACAAATACAAAGAAAAAGAAGAGCTCACTGATGATTTTCATGCTTTCCAGTTGATGACATCAAATTCGCTTAACAAAATCAACAACCAAATTTGTGTGGTTGGAGATTCTCGCCAAGCGTTCATCGATTCTCAAAATGAGATATCAACTTCCTTCGCAATATGAACAAGCCGGACAACAAGCACTGTAGCACATTTGTTCATTTAGTGAATCAATATGTGTTTGGTCATCTGTTTTGCACATGGGTTTCCATTGCTTTCCCATGGTCCCATCTCAAATGATGAGAAAGTAAAAGGAAAAGTGGGCATGGATTCCATGGAGTGCACAAACAACCCCCATCCATGGAGTCAAATCGAATTTATAAGTCAATAGAAACTCCCTGAAACAAACTACCCATTTGTCAAGATAACTAAATGAATATACTGATCACGAATCCACAAAATGAAATCTCTTACCAAACGTAATATCTAACGAACTAATGAACTTTTGGGAATGAAGTCTCAAATAGTCCTGCCTCTATTCGTTATCGACATGTCAGCAGAAGCCACAGTAGACATAACGACTATGGAGGAACGGACTAATTCGTAATGAACATATATATATTATAAACTTTTGTGGGCTGCGATCATAAATCTCAGACCAATGATTCTACTTAAAGTTCATAAAATATATGTCGCTTTCTGGAGACATGTCGACAACTTAGAGAGGTCAGGCAATTTGAGACTTCGTGCCCGCAGGTTCAGTAATTTATGCATTTAGTTGTTATATGCTTCATGCAACTTATAATATAACGAAAAATTACTTGATACATAGTTAAGTCTCTATTAAAATCCAAAAAGAAAAATTGATCGGAATGCGTAAACATATTTCCATTTTTTTCTACCAAATAAAATAAAGTTATTTTTGCCTAATTATCAATAAACATTAGGATGTATCAAACACTACCTTAATTTCTAAGCAATACATACATCAATTTTACTTAGTTTTTGTGTATTCCTCAAAAATTAAGGTCATATTTGATACAGGCTGAAAATTTATTAATAATATATTACTCCAAAATAACTTTAGAACATTTGGTAGAACAAAAACAAAATAAGATTACACATTCCGATTAATTGTTCTTTATAGATTATACTAGAAGCTTAATGAAATATTAGACAATCTTTCATTACATTGTAAGTAGCATGCCACATATAACAACTACGTGCCTGAACCAATGAACTTGGGGGCACGAGGACTCAAATAGCCCCCACTTAAGTTCGTTGTCGACGTGTCTGCAGAAGTAACACATATATTTACCAACGTTTAGTACAATCAAAATATGATAAGACTTTTGTGGACCTAATTTTGATTAAATTTATGAAATGAATGGACTAATTCGTAATTTGTGGTCTCTGTCGGTAGATTTTGTAGGATTTCATGTTTAATTATACATATATATATTTCGAATTTTCATGTATAATAAGGATCTATATATTACAATTTTCTTCGATTTATTTATGCATGCATCGGTTTGTTTTAACAACTAGTTTCAAAAACTTATTAAAACAAACACAAAGGGACTCCGAAATTTATACCTAGAAGTTCTCAAAAACTTCTTGACGTTTCAGAGACGTTGAGGAAGCCAATCTTCGCTTCTCGTTGCGCCGGATGCCTCCGAGTGTTCACCGAAACCCTAAACAAGGTTGGAGAGAAAGGAGCTAGCCAATCGATCTCCAAACAAGCTTAGAATCTAGCTACAAACCCCTTCCTTAGCCTCTGAGATTTCTCCTTCCAAAGACTTAGAAAACTAAGAGAATTTTCGTGGGTTTTAGTAGTGAATTAGGAGAGAAAATAATTTCTGAATTGTGTAACCCAATTAGGGAGAATAAGGACCTATTTATAAGTTCCAATCTTACTCTTAATCATGGCTATTCTTTAGCCACGTTTTACTTTACATTTTCTCTCATAAATTAATTCCTTCATGTATTACATGCACCCACAAAACGTTTGACCAAATTTGGAGCTAATCCAACCATCAATCAAATTAATCTCTTAATAATCAAAGGCAGAAAATCAATCGCTGTTCGGTTGACCGAGACCCATTCGGTTAACCGAATATGTACGATTGGTTGACCGAGTACTAGACGGATGACCGATTCTTAAAGGGAAAAATTCTCCTTAACCGATCAGACGAATTCTCGTCTAAGACCGAGTGCCATTCGGTTAACCGAAAATATCGGAACTTAACATTGTTCGGTCGACCGTTTCTGGTTCGGTACACCGTACCAAAGCTCCAGGCACTTTGGTCAAGTTCGGTCAATCAATTACGATTACCCGTTCCATGTTCGGTTGACCGATCCACAGATCCTTCGGTCGACCGAACCTCAACGGATTACCGAACGTTTACCCGATTTTGCCTTTTTTCAAATTTTGGATTTATTTCCAACAAAATTTGAACTTGAGGGGGTTTTAGCAAATTCACAACTTATGCAATATATTATCCTATGCAACAATAAATTATTGCACCCCATAATATATGCATCTCATATGAATTTATCATGATTCTAATTATGTTATATATAACATGATTGATTTTACTTGTTCACCACATGTGTCATATTTTCTATAAGAAACCTGACACATCATATGAACCAAAAATCAAGCTTCTTGTTTCCCGGTTTCTTGCGGTGTGACCTATGGGAGGATCTAGACTAAGTTGGCAGTGATATTAAGAGCTTAATATCACAAGCTATAAGCGGTATCTAGCTACACATTATAGCTCCCAATTAGTTAGATGTCTTAATTCCACTCGAACCAAAACCCGATCCATTTAGTGTTGGAGTGCACCACTTGTGTCCGTCCCTTGCCTCATGATATTAAGAATACACAAAAAGTAGTATTGTGTCATCTTTGTATTAGTATTCATTTCTTGATCTCTTTAAGCTAGTTATAAATATGTGACTTAACTCAAATCACATTGTGCACATTATAACTTTGCTTTATCAAGGGGCCCACTAATATCATCACTCAATTAAGAGGGGCAATGATAATCTTTTGACTAACTATCTTCTCCAACAAAAGTTGTACTTAACCAACCAATGCCTTTACACTACACTGATCGATAGTTCAAGACACTGATCTAATTAAGTATTCCTTAAGTGATTAGATATAAGTCTCATATCAAAGGACCAAAGACACAGTAAAATATTAATGACACAGAAACACATTTCTATAATATTTTACTTATTAGGTCTATTCAGTATACAAAAGCAATATTTTCCTCTTTTGCATACCCGTGTTGTCACTCACTTGTAGAGCTACAATGATCTATGACCAACACGACAATCTTAACTCGGTAATTAATGTTCCATGTTAATTACCATGATTGCGAATATCTTTTGTTTTATGTAAACCAATATCTTTTAGAGCTCTACGGTTAAGGACCAAGAGCCTCTTCCTTAACACTTCTAAAAGACGAATAACATAAACAAGGAACAAAATGATTTCTCATTCAATTCATAATAATTGACATTTAAAAGTAAAACTTTTAGAACACATTCCCTTCAATCTCCCACTTGTTATCAAAGTTTTCTTTCACATACATTCTCAATGTATAAAACATTAATAACTAGGGTAACCTTCCTAAATCACCGATCAAGCCAATCCACATGGATCCTCGGATCCATGGACTAGAAATATATTTCGTCTCTTAGCTTGGTATGAAGGTTTGTTGAATGGATCAGTTGTGTCACTGTTGTGTCAACCTATTCATTTATTTTGTCTTTCGTTGGTGGTTTAGTTAGCTGTAGTGATATTACTCCTAACTACACTAGCTCATACCTCCACCTTTGATAATGATGACGCATCATCACTCCAACCTCTTATTGTCTAGAATTCCTATAAGAATTGCATCAAAACAGCTCTCGGCTATTTTCTCCTTTGTCTTCCATAAACACGAACCTTATCTTTAGTCCGGTTAAGGTACTTCAGAATATTCTTGACCACAATCCTATGATTAGGATTCGCGTTGGATTGGTGACCTCTTGTCACCACCTCCCACAACCCGAGAGGATCACTTCGGGCCGGGAGCAACGCCTTTTACAAGTCTTCAAGCTCGCGAACAACCCTCGCCGAGCTTGGCACCACCTCTCACAACCCGAGAGGATCACTTCGGGCTTTCACCGAAATCTCTACTTCTTGTCTTGGGCTTTCACCAAGACCCTTGCTCACTTTGTCTTGGGCTTTCACCAAGACCCTTGCTCTCTTGACAACAATTGGAGTGGAACTCACTCTTCTAGTATTGAGCACAACAGATGCTAATATGAATGTATGATGAAGGATGTGGAAATTAGGCTTTGGAATCACTAATTGGGAGCTTTGAGGTTGTGGAAAATCTCACTATAAGTTTGACACTTTGGATTTGTGAAATCTTGTGGAAAACTAAGTGTGAACCTCTATTTATAAGCTCCTAAAGATTTCTAGCCGTTTGGACAAGATTTGATTGGGTTTTGTGCAAGATACACAAAACAGAAAATCGGGTTCAGAAATCTGTCCAGAAACGGTCGACCGAAAGGTGTATCGGTCGACCGAACCCTTGAGTCTGTTGATGGATCGGTTGACCGAACATAGGTACTGGTCGACCGAATCACTTAAGTTCTATAGGTCAACGGTCGACCGAACAGGTACCGGTCGACCGAACTACTGGGTTCGGTAAAGAGAAATCTTGATCGGTTGGACAAACTTGTGTCGACCGATAGCAGGTAGATTTTACCTATTTGAACGGTCGACCGAACTAGGCAAATGGTTCGACCGATTCTAATGTATATGGGGGTGTATATTGAGAAAAATGTGTATACGACCGTTGTATAATACGACAAATAAAACGGTCGTATTTTTACCAAAAACAGCAAACGAAACGGTCGACCGAAGGTCTACCGGTCGACCGAACAGGTCTGGGTAATCGGTTAAGTAGGTGTGTGATCGGTTGAACGGATTGGTCTGGTATAACAAAAATTGTGTATAACCGGTCGACCGAAAGGTGAACGGTCGACCGAACTCAGGCAGACTGGTGACCAATGTTTTAGGTGTTTAGGTGATCTAATGGAGTCCAAATTATATGATATTTTGTGTGTGACTCCTAAAAGGAACCTAGTGTGTGAATGCATGCATATTAGCTTAAGTTATGCTCAATTCACATAAGTTCCTAAATCTCAAAGAAATGTAAAATTACATGTCTTCAATCCTAGCTTGATTACATGTCTTGACTTGATTTTTCTTCTTTCTTGAGTCTTGATCACCTGTAGATGTTAGCACAATACAACATGTATACTATTATACTACATGTGCTAATCTACATGTCCTTATTAAGATTAGGTTTAATTACATCATCAAAATACGGATTAAGGCCAAAAAGCCAACAATCTCCCCCTTTTTGATGATGGCAACCTATATCTTAAACCAACCTAATACTTGAAACATGTATAAGTTAACTATGCATATAAATACTCCCCCTATGGATGTGCATAGTTTTTCTTGATAATTTCATGTATATTTCAAGTAACCCTAATCTATTACTTCTCCCCCTTTGACATCCATAAAAAAAAATACAATAATCAATGTAATATATGAATTTAAATTTCTCCCCCATTGACAATTATATATAACTATTTGAGTTCAATGTAGGATGTCATTTGTAATGAAGATGCTCCCCCTAGATTTTGCACTTCATTACTCTAATAAAAGATATAACTATTAAGCTCCCCTATCAATAAGGCTAGATGGAAACTATGAGTATGATTAAAGTTAAGTTCAATTAAGTTTCTATTTAAGCCTTATTCTAACATCCATTTAAAATTTGACATTTAAAATCAATGGATGTGGTATATGATTTGCAATGAATTTGGACTCTAAATGTATGACATTTAAGCACATAAACTAGATTAGAGCTAATTTTTCAGAAAATTCAAAGATAGAAATTTTATACCAAACTTGAATTTGATTAGCTCCAATCTTGACTTGGTGATGCAACCGGATTTGAATTTGACGTTTTGGCTCACCCGGTCACCACCATTCTCCTCCTCAAGCTCCTACAAGTGTAGATTTTGGTACCCATTTTTGCTTGGGTGCATTAAGTTTAGCTTTTGGTACCCAAATCCAAGTTGATTTTGGTACCTCTACACTTACTTTCTTTTTCATGGCAAAATTAATTTGAATGGGAAAGTTTTTAACATAAAAATTATTTTTATTGCCATGTGTGAACTTATGCAATTTATTTGACAAATTTTCATTTAAGGCATTAAGTTCACTGTTTTTAGTTGCTAGAGATTCATTTAAGCAATTTAGATTTTTAATCATAGAATTATGCTTTTCATTCATGTTAAGCATGTGAATCTCTAAATTTGCAACTTTTTCATTCATGCAATTCAAGTCATTTAAAATTTTCTTGCTTTCAAGATATGATTCATCTAGTTTCTTTAGCAAGTCATTTGTATCGATTTCTAGCATATGACTTTCAATTGCATTTGATGAGGTAGTTTTACCATTTAAATTTTCATTCCTCAAGCATGCATTTTCAGAAGTTAGAACTTCAATTTTAGCAAGCAAATCATTTTTGTCATCTAAGATAGATGCATTTTGACATTTCAAATCAAGAATTTGCTTATTTGCTAACTTATTAGACTCATGAAGTTCTTTAGATTTTTCTAAAAGTTTTAGAAATGCATTTTGCAGTTTATATGAATGTGATGATTTTTCACTTAAACTACAACTTGAAGAGTGACTAGAAGATACCTCATCTTCACTTTCTCCATTGGATGAGCTTGATGTTGAACAAGATGTTGAATTGATTTCTTCACATGTAACTTGAGCTACATCCATTGGACTGGCTTCTCCCTTCTTCCCGGTTGGTGAATCTCCTTCACCAAAATTCTTTTCTAATGTTTGCCATATATGATGAGCACTATCACATGAGCAAACAAGATTAAAATGTTCATCTCCTAATGCACAAAATAAGACATTCATAGCTTTTGCATTTAGGGATGCATTTTTCTCATCTTCTAAACTCCATTTACTAATATGATATCTAGGTGATTCATATGGAGTTTGAATCATAAACCACAAGTTTGCATTCATGGATTTAATAAATGAAGACATTTTAAATTTCCATGAGCTAAAGTTATTTCCATCAAAATATGGTGGTTTACATGATTCATTTGGTGTGGATGCATTAAGAGCCATGTTAATTTATCGATTAAGAACAAAATTAACGAACGAGGCTCTGATACCAAATGTAGGATCGTGTGGGTCTATGGGTCCACAAACTAATCACGATTAAGCCCTACTTAACTACTTGGTTGATCGATCAAAGAAATGCAGCGGAAATTAAAAACAAATCAAACACAAGTAGGAAAGCAATGCAAACCACAAGAAGACACCGGATTTACAGAGGTTCGGCCGCGCCTACGTCCTCTCTTGCAAGCCCCTCTCGAATCTCCGTTCGAGCCCCTCTTGCGTCTTCACTATGCCTCCCCGTTCCGGGCCGGGAGCAACGCCTTTTACAAGTCTTCAAGCTCGCGAACAACCCTCGCCGAGCTTGGCACCACCTCTCACAACCCGAGAGGATCACTTCGGGCTTTCACCGAAATCTCTACTTCTTGTCTTGGGCTTTCACCAAGACCCTTGCTCACTTTGTCTTGGGCTTTCACCAAGACCCTTGCTCTCTTGACAACAATTGGAGTGGAACTCACTCTTCTAGTATTGAGCACAACAGATGCTAATATGAATGTATGATGAAGGATGTGGAAATTAGGCTTTGGAATCACTAATTGGGAGCTTTGAGGTTGTGGAAAGTCTCACTATAAGTTTGACACTTTGGATTTGTGAAATCTTGTGGAAAACTAAGTGTGAACCTCTATTTATAAGCTCCTAAAGATTTCTAGCCGTTTGGACAAGATTTGATTGGGTTTTGTGCAAGATACACAAAACAGAAAATCGGGTTCAGAAATCTGTCCAGAAACGGTCGACCGAAAGGTGTATCGGTCGACCGAACCCTTGAGTCTGTTGATGGATCGGTTGACCGAACATAGGTACTGGTCGACCGAATCACTTAAGTTCTATAGGTCAACGGTCGACCGAACAGGTACCGGTCGACCGAACTACTGGGTTCGGTAAAGAGAAATCTTGATCGGTTGGACAAACTTGTGTCGACCGATAGCAGGTAGATTTTACCTATTTGAACGGTCGACCGAACTAGGCAAATGGTTCGACCGATTCTAATGTATATGGGGGTGTATATTGAGAAAAATGTGTATACGACCGTTGTATAATACGACAAATAAAACGGTCGTATTTTTACCAAAAACAGCAAACGAAACGGTCGACCGAAGGTCTACCGGTCGACCGAACAGGTCTGGGTAATCGGTTAAGTAGGTGTGTGATCGGTTGAACGGATTGGTCTGGTATAACAAAAATTGTGTATAACCGGTCGACCGAAAGGTGAACGGTCGACCGAACTCAGGCAGACTGGTGACCAATGTTTTAGGTGTTTAGGTGATCTAATGGAGTCCAAATTATATGATATTTTGTGCGTGACTCCTAAAAGGAACCTAGTGTGTGAATGCATGCATATTAGCTTAAGTTATGCTCAATTCACATAAGTTCCTAAATCTCAAAGAAAGGTAACATTACATGTCTTCAATCCTAGCTTGATTACATGTCTTGACTTGATTTTTCTTCTTTCTTGAGTCTTGATCACCTGTATATGTTAGCACAATACAACATGTATACTATTATACTACATGTGCTAATCTACATGTCCTTATTAAGATTAGGTTTAATTACATCATCAAAATACGGATTAAGGCCAAAAAGCCAACAATTATGTTTGCCCACTTTGATTGATTAGGTTCACTGATTAAGATGAGTTTGATTGATCATCAAAATCAATATATATTAAGTCCCAGAAGCCAACAAAAAGGACACAAGTGTCTGTTTTAGGACAATTTTTTTAAAAGACAATTCGATTTATTTGGACAATAATAATTTAAAGGACAAAACATGTAAAAGACACTAAGAGCTTAAATGACAGTTTTAGTATAAAGAACATATGTGTCCATTAAAGGACACATATGTGCTTCAGAATACTAGATTGTAATTTGAGGACACTTTCTTGTTTTAAATGACCAAAAAATCCTTTACAGGAAAGACTATTTTTAAAGGACACTACGAGTATAAATGACATATGTGTCCTTTAAAGGACTTTATTTTTTAAGGACACTATGAGCTTAAAGGATAGTATGAGTATGAAGGACATATGTGTCATTTAAAGGACTTGGTCGTGGGTTTAAAAGAACATACCATTACATTGATGTAGAATTCTATGGATTCAAATTGGGATGTTGAGGTACCTTTAATAGGAGTTCTTCAGCTCTTATCTCCAAGTTCTTCATTTCTTTCCCTTACTGAAGAAGGTGGATCTGCTGGTGTGTATTGGGTACACAATGGAAAGCATATTTTGTGTTCTCCATTGCTCTATCATTTTCTTTTACGTTCTCAACAAATTTTGATTGAGCTCTTTGTTGGTATGCTCTGCCTTCAGCCACCTTAATTCATTTCCATGAAGTCAACCTCATCTTGTAGTGGATCTCTTGTGATTTTGTGGGCTCCAATGGTTATTCTTTGAAATTATGCGTCTCGTGGAATGTTGTCCGTTCTTTACTCGCTAATGGTACATGCATCAACCTATTTATTAACCTTACACGTTTGTACATGTACAGGTTGTTCCACCTCTTCTAAGTGTCAGACTTCCACTTGTCCATTGACTTTTTATGGATGGTGATGCCCTGCAGTTCCAGTGTTTTAAGGCTCTTCTGTGACCCAAGCAAAGAACTCCATCTATTGACTCTTGGAATGCAAGGTGGCTTTGCATTCTCAATTATTAACTTCTCACACAGCCATGCCTGCAGCAATACGTCAATATTTGGTGTCATGAAAACCTATTAAAAACATAAAATGCTTTGCAAATATTTCAAATCTGATTTTTTTACCAAAAGTATAGCTACGCATTCATCAACGTTCCCCTTCTTTGAGGTAAGGTCGCCTGAAGATTTCTTTTTTCTTCAGTTCTATACTGGCTTTTTATGCCATCATCCAGGTACTCAAAAGCAACTCTGCCTTGGCATACTTCCTCATGTATGCTAGTCTTTTAACAGAAGATATGTACCATTCCTTCTCTCTATTTGTGTCCTTGCAAAAAAGAATGTAGTAAAAAGAAAACAGATCAGTAGTTTGACATATTGAATGTCATATTCTCTTTCCATGGCCCCCTCAATTGTATCTTCAATTCCTTCTTCTCCAATCTATGACCAGCTCATTTGATCGATTGCTTTTTACTCATGTTGGTTGGCATTCCTCCCTTTTCAAGTCCTAATATGACTATCAGATCAGTGGTGCTGAAATTCAGATGTTTATTCCCTATCCTGAACCCACCTTATTCGACCTCAAAAATTTCAATCAGGAAGTTGAAAATGTTTATTGTATATAGTGATTCTTTGTATACTCGGGAATTTTGCGAACGATGTCTTTTGGAATATCCCCCGTTGGTTTTTAGTAATGAGTGGAATCTCTCTCTCGAATGACGCACACGTACAGTTCGACAGTTGAAAGTGTCTGCAATATAAACATTTTTATTCATTAGAGAAAAAGGGTTTAAAAGGACATACCATACCCAAATAAGGGTATGTTTGTGCACATGAAATAGGTGGATTTTTGGAGTCAAAATGAAAGCAGAATCTAGCGGAATTTAAATTTTGTTTGACGAAATTCTGTCGTTTGTGCCTGTAACTGGAACATGATGGAATTCAAATTTTCTTGTTTGTGCATATCACTGGAATTTACTATAAAATGTAAAAATAATATATTTTTGTTATTGGTATTTACAAATAGTGAAGGAGATAAATGAACATTAAATAAAATACAAATAAATAATATAAGAACACAAATATAAATAATTAAGGATAATATTTTAATCCAGTCAAATGTAACAAAAATTCAAAATACAATTCAATAAAAAAAACTAAGTTTGCTCCTTCAAGAAGTGTTCTCTTTTTGTTGCCTACAATGTCGATAAAAGAGAGGAGTTAGTCAAATGACAAATGAAAAAAGATAATTATATGTTAAATCATACAAATGGACAAAAAGAGATTTCTTGATTTCGAATCGAATCATACATGGAATCACAAGTCGGAACCATCGAATATAATTTACTTTTTTTATAGTCAATCACATACGAGAGCAAACAACAACAGAGAATATTGTTATAGACAATATATGGTAAGCTTTACACTTCACCATCAAACTAGACAATATATGAAATGCCTATTTGATGCAGGATCTGCTGGATATAATATGATGGGGGCAGTGATTAGCAACCAAATCAGCAAGGAGCCGTTGGCTAGCAAGCACATTAGCAAGGAAGGAAACTTCCAACCAGCCAGCAAAACGAGCAAGGAAACTTGCCTCCAGCAGCACATGTGAATCAAATTATTTCCAATTAAGTTTATGGAAGGTTTCCGGATTTTTATTTTTATTTAAACAAGTATTTCGGTAGTCAAGTCTTTCCTTTACTGTTATTTGTTTTATTTAGATGCAAACAAAGGAGTTGCCTTGCTGGTTAACTTCCTAATTTCTATACGAAATAAAAGCTATAAGACCTGGCTTGTAGCTCAAGATAGAAAGCAATTTTTGTTTTGAATTAATTATAGAAAAAGCAGAGATAATTTTTATCTCAACTTGGAGTTTTCCTCTTCAATTCTCTTGTAGTTGTGGGTGTCACACGCTTGTAGAATCCATCACAATTCTACACGGCGTCAGTTGGTACCAGAGCCGAAATCCTCCCTTTAGTTGCTGCTTCATCAGCGTGCCGTGATGGCTGGTAGACGTGGTGGTCGTGGGCGTCGTGGAGCTAATCCAGAGGAGGGACTCCCGCACCATGGACGTAGCAACGAAGATGTTGAGTTGATTGAGGATCTACAAAGACAAATTGCTGAGCTAACCCAACGTCTTGCTGTGCAAGATCCAGGCCATCGTGAAGCTGAAGATCCAGACTCCGACGCAAGCTCAAACCTCCACAACATGTTCCATGATCGTGGTGCTGGTCAAGGACATTGTGGGTGGGTGATCGTCAGGGAGACCTCGGTTTCAAGATGGAGCTGCCAGAATTTTCTGGTATTGATGCATTGCATACATTGCATCATATGTCTTTCATTTAGATTAATTTTATATCAATAAATGCTACTAAGGTATGTGTTTAGTCTTATTTACAGAATACAGGGACCTGAATGCAAATTACCCATATCCCAAGCATAAACACGTGCAAGAGACTCATTTCTATCATAAAGACCAATTTCAAGATTATCGGGGTTCAAATTGAAGTCCATCCAAGCATAAAAGCATTCAAAGACCTAATTACAAAAAGGCCAGTGACTTAAGAACAAAAGTAGTCAGGGACTTAATTGCAAAAAGCCCGAGGACCCGACTGCAAATTACGAGTACCAAAATATTATTTTGGAGAAGTCTAAAGAAAAATCAATTTGGATCTCCAAATATATGAAGAAATTAATTCGGAGCTCAAAAGAAAGGAAAGAAATCAATCCGGACGCGCAAAAGACATGTAAAACATACCATAAACACATAGGAAAAATCTGGATCAATTCTTAGCCAGAAAGGTGGCAATTCCACCGGACCTCATGTACAAAATGTGGCGGATTAGCTGCACAAAAGTTGATCTGTGCTCTCAAATTTTTACCAATGCTGTATTGACGCATGTACTTTCCTTTTATGTATTGGGATTCCCGATTGAGGCTATAAATAAGGCTGAATCATGTATTCAAACAATCTTCTCCTCTCCCCTCCCCTTTAGCAAAAAAAATCTGTTTGTTTATTTCGTGTTTTTAGTTTTTCTTTCGAAGTTTCTCTAGGACCCCTTCTCCTTCCCTCCATCCATGAGTTTCTAACTCTCTCCAAAGGGTGGGGTGATGGATTTAGGGTGATTAGAAGAAGAATTATGTTATTATTTTAATTTCATGTTGGTATATTTTGATTACTTGAGTTTATGCTGAGTCATTTATCATGTAATTCTTTATAACTAATGTGATTTATTATAAGTTTCAGAATTCTCTAAACAAAACCCGATATCTAAACCCCCACCCGCTAGACTCTCATCCATATTTGCTTTCTTCTTAGTTTTTTTTGTTGTTCCTTATTTCTCTCTCTTTCTTTCCTTAATCGAAAATCACAAAAATATAAATATCTCTCCCTCCTTGTGTTCAACCCGTAGAGGCGACGAAGATTTTGTTTATTTTTTGTGATTTCGATTTTATTCTGTTTATCGTGTACACGATCTAACTATTTGGGTTTGCGTTTCAGGAGAAAACGGAGTGCGCGGCGAAATCCGAGCACAGTTGGAGCAAGAAGAACGGTGAAATCGCCGCACCCAGAGAACAACCTGCGGCGGATCCGCCGCACGTCTGGAGCATCTGGGCTTCAAAATTTTCTGGGGTCGTCTCCATCTCTGGGTGGACGCGTAGAGCAACTGGAAATTTTCAAGAGTGGGCGGCAAACCCGTCTTAGCGTTGCGTAGGTAACTTTTGTTTCCTTTTGCGCAATTTTCGATTTTTGGAAAGTTTCCTTTTTGTAGAACTGCACGTGTTAGGCTCAAATTCCATAATTGACAATAATTCAACTCTGACCTAAAAATTGGCAATATTAGAAGGACTTAGTGCATGCATCATATAGTGTTTTGTTTGCATTATTCTTGCTAAATTCTTGCAAATTATTTTATACCGCAAGAGTGCTGGAGGCAAGGTACGTGCGCGGTTTTTATCGATTCCATTTAAGCATACAACCTTGCAATTGTCCCCCACTAAAGACCAATGTTTGACTATCTTTGCTAGATTTAAGTTAAACTATCTTAAGGGTAACTCCATAGGAAGAGATACGGTGGGGATTTCATCACCCTTCCGTGGCCCACAAATCACAATCCTAAAGTGTCACCCAAGCCTTAAATTAAAATCAATTAGACATTGGCCCCTAAGGATTTGAACTCAATAAAGGAGAAGATTGGTTTGACTTGCTATGACTTGAAGCTGAACAAATTTAATTTGGTGTCAAGAAAGTGTTTTTGTGTTGACGTAAGTCTTCCAAGCGAAGTGGTTGTCTAATTGACACCGACTCTTTGGAAGCGCCCCCACTAGCTATACACTGCCTGACCAATTTGGTATAATTAGTGAGGGAGGTGAATCAAGCGAACCAATTCGACTCAACCAGTTAGGAGTCGTCTAGATTTAAGCTACATTAGGTCTAGGATTCACTATCATCTATCTTTTAGAGTTAAGTTTCCCTTCTCATCGTAGTCTTCTTTCTCTTCTCATCTAAATTCTCTAGATTAGGATTCCTTTCTCATCTTCCCCCCCCCCCCTTTTATTGTTTGTTTCCATTTTTGAAAAAAACATTATAAAAAATAAGAAGTAATTGATTCTTGAAATTGAATTTGGAATTAAAATTTGAAATCTGAATTCAAAAATTGATTCAAACCGGTGCACTCAGATTTGGGTTCGGGACTTGAGCAATCGACTCTCACGAGTTCATCTAGATTCCAGTCTAGAGCTTAGCCCCAATCCACCTGTTGCACCACCTCACCTGGATCCAATGGGTGAGAATGTAGTGGACCCGCCTAGGACTCTAAGGGATCGGTGCTACCCAAGGATGGCTGCTCAGCCATCGTACATCATTATGCCCATCATACCGGGTCGCAACTTCGAACTAAAGGCACAATACATGAGAATGTTGCCCAAGTTCACCTCTAAGGAAGACTCATATCTCTTCCTTAAAGAATTTGAGGAAATCTGCTCCCTTATGCAATACCAACATATCTCTGAGGAGGCAGTGCGTCTTAAATTCGTGCCTCTAGCACTGAAGGACGACACTAAGAAATGACTATATAGTCTAGCCGAAAGATCTATTAGGAGTTGGGCCGAGTTTGTTCAAGTGTTCTTAAAGAAATATTTCCCCAACCATAAGTCTATTAGGATTAGGAATGAAATTGTTGCATTCGTTCAATCTGAGAGCGAGCCGTTCTATTCCTATTTGGAAAGATTTAAGAACATGTTGACCCAATGCCCTCATCATGGAATTCCAAGATGGCAATTGGGCCAAATTATTTATGAGGGATTGACACCTACATCTAGGGTTATGTTAGAATCTGTAAGCCAAGGAAACTTTATGTCCAAAAATGAGAATGATGCTTGGACTTTTCTTGAGGATTTAGCCGAAAATAGTATGCAATGGGACAATGCTAGAGCACCGATTAACCCGAGTATTGGATCTAGAATAGCAAGTCAACCAAAATCAGGTGTCTTAGTTGTAGATGCTATTGTAGCTGCTGAAGCAAAACTAGCTACCCTTATGCGTAGAATGGAAAGTCTAGAGCTAAAAACCCGACCCCTAGTGAATCAAGCCTCTTCTATCCCTAGCTCTAGATTTGGTCAAACTGGTCATATAATGGAGGATCGTGCCCATATTTCTACGGACTTGGAACAAGTTAATGCCGCATTTAACCATTCTAGAAATGACCCATACGCATCAACCTATAACCCAGGTTGGCGTAATCATCCCAAATTTCAATGGAACCAACAAGGTCAACCTCCTAGACAACAACCAAACCCGTATAACCAAAATAATACATCATCTCGGTTTAGTAACAATGGAGATTATGATGTTGGATTGACAAGCTTGGAAAATTTGGTTAAGCCTTTTATGCAAACAACTACCCAATCCTTCCAAAAGCTAGAAACACAAGTCAACCAACTAGCACAAATTGTAGGTGAAAGAGAAAAGGGTCAGTTTCCAAGTCAACCTGAGGTGAATCCAAGACCTAATAATCAATATCAACGCTATCAACCACCTCTAGGAAGTAACAACCCTAGACCGGTTCAAATGGTTCATGAGGAGGGACCGTTCCAACAAATAAATGCAGTTGTATCATTACGGTCTAGAAAACAAGTTGATAACAATGTGGTAAATCCTAGGGCTCCTAATCAATCTAGCCGTCAAGCACCCACATATAACCTGACCATTCAACCTGAAGTCCAATTTGAAAAGCCCAACCCACCTAGTCAACCTGACCCTATAGCTCAACCTGAGCGACTCTATGTTCCTAAAGCCCCATTTCCTAATAGACTCAATAAGAGCTCAAGTGTACAAATGGAGAAACTCTTGGAAGTATTTAAGCAAGTTAAGGTGAATATTCCACTCCTAGACATGATTCAACAAATACCTGCTTATGCTAAATTCTAAAAGGATCTGTGCACTAAGAAGAGAAAAACGAACGTACCAAAGAAGACATTCTTGACCGCAAACATAAGCTCTATTCTGTCCAACTAATCTCCTATAAAGTAGACCCTGGGTGTCCCACAATTTCATGTGCAATAGGAGATACTTTTATCAACAAAGCCCTTCTACACCTTGGTGCTAGTGTTAACTTACTCCCGTTCTCTGTCTATGAGCAACTAAACCTTGGTCCACTAAAACCCTCTAAGTCAACCCTTCAATTTGCTGATTGCTCTGTTAAGAAACCAAGAGGTATAGTATATGATGTTTTGATTAAGGTTGGTGACTTCATTTACCTAGTGGATTTTGTCGTTCTAGACACTGAATCTGTTGTCAATCCTAAGAGACAAATCCCTGTAATACTAGGCAGACCCTTTTTAGCCACTTCTGAAGGTTTGATAAATTGTCAAAATGGGCTCATGCAACTATCTTTTGGAAACTTAAAAGTTGCATTTAATATCTTTCATGTTGATAGTGAACCAGAAATAGTATGCAATCAAAGTGATGTTGTGATGAGATCGCGTATCTATAAGATTTCTGAATCAAATAAATCATCACAAAATCAAAAAGAAAGTGAGAAAAAGGGGAGTAATTCATCTACCTAACCACCATCACTCGAGCAAATAAGAGAACCAACACATGTGAGGGGTGGGGAATCTTTACATCAGGACTCTCAGGGCAACATGGGGAACAATTCAATTGGATACATGCACCAACATGGTGACATTCAATCCAGTTCTGACTATGGTTGACTTTGAGCAAATTTAATCCCTCTACCGCAAGTTGACTCAGGTAACAAGTGCATTTTCTTTATCTTTGCATACATTGAGGACAATGCATGATTTAGGTGTGGGGGGTGTTTATCTATCTATCTATATATTCGTCTAAACAAATTATTCAATGCTTCATGACATAGCTTAAGATTGAACTGCCAAAACCCGTGTACAAATTGCATTGAGTTTTTGTTCATTATTATATAGTTCTGCTTGTAGAAACTATGACATAAATCTAAGTTCCAAAGAAATAACTCATTA
Source organism: Triglochin maritima (assembly GCA_963682175.1). NCBI lineage: Eukaryota > Viridiplantae > Streptophyta > Magnoliopsida > Alismatales > Juncaginaceae > Triglochin > Triglochin maritima. The sequence continues at coordinate 16,606,509 of OY821786.1, forward strand.
CCCTTTAAGACATGTATGCACTTAAATTAGATGAATCAAATCTTTGAAGTGGTCGATAAAAAGCAGAGGTTGAGGAAAATATACCGGGAATTGTGGACTTCTAATAGCAATTAAGCCTTGAAGAAAATAAAAGTAAAAAAAGAAAAAAAGAAAAAGGAATAAAGTGAGGAAAACACATTTTGCAAAATGATTACAAAAACCCAAGCCTTCGAGTTACTGGTCTGTAGGGGTATCTTAAACCCGGTAACTTGAGTCTGCCAGCTCGGGATTATCGACCAAACTCGCTACACGAATGCAAAAAGGGTAAAAGTGTCAAAAAAAGCAAATGTGTTGAATCACGAGAAAAAATACTTTAAGATACTCAAGACGCAAAGTTAAAAGAATGATCCATGCCATGGTTGATCCGAATGATACTTCACCACCAGAGGAAGCGTGCAAAATAATTTAAGTGATAACATGTGTAAAAGGGTTAGTGGTGTGAATATTGGAGGAATGAAGACCAAGTCAGATTTTTTATGAGTTAGATTTATATAATGAGCATGCAAGAATTCTAAGTGAGATGTATAAGGTTGAGGTGGAGATATTGAGAGTTATTAATGAAATGTTGAATTAAGACTTTGTGGGTGTGTCAACTGAAAACCCTCACGGGACAAAACTCGTCCTCTATGGAAACTTAGGGGTTTAAAGGCTTGTTGCATATGCTAAGTGCAATCGTGATTCCTACGAAAGTGAGTTAGGATTTTCCTGTTTTCACTTTTTTTATATTTTATTTTGCTAGGGACTAGCAAAATCTAGGTGTGGGGGTATTTGATGCATTGCATACATTGCATCATATGTCTTTCATTTAGATTAATTTTATGTCAATGAATGCTACGAAGGTATGTGTTTAGTCTTATTTACAGAATACAGGGACCTGAATGCAAATTACCCATATCCCAAAGATAAACGCGTGCAAGAGACTCCTTTCTATCATAAAGACCAAGTTCAAGATTATCGGGGTTCAAATTGAAGTCCATCCAAGCATAAAAGAATTCAAAGACCTAATTACAAAATGGCAAGGGACTTAAGCACAAAAGTAGTCAGAGACTTAATTGCAAAAGGCCGAGGACCCGAATGCAAATTATGAGTACCAAAATATTATTTTGGAGAAGTTCTAAAGAAAAATCAATTTGGATCTCCAAATATATGAAGAAAATAATTCGGAGCTCAAAAGAAAGGAAAGAAATCAATCCGGACGCGCAAAGGACAGCTAAAACATACCATAAACACACAGGAAAAATCCGGATCAATTCTGAGCCAGAAAGGTGGCGATTCCGCCACACCTCTTGTACAAAATGCGGTGGATTTTACCAATGCTGTATTGACGGGTGTACTTTTTTTTATGTATTGGGATCCCCGATTGAGGCTATAAATAATGCCGAATCATGTATTGAAACAATCTTCTCCTCTCCCCTCCCTTTTAGCAATAAGATTCTATTTTTTTTAGTTTTTCTTTCGTTGTTTCTCTAGGACCCCTTCTCCTTCCCTCCATCCATGAGTTTCTAACTCTCTCCAAAAGGTGGGGGTGATGGATTTAGGGTGATGAGAAGAAGAATTATGTTATTATTTTAATTTCGTGTTAGTATATTTTGATTACTTGAGTTTATGTTGAGTCATTCATCATGTAATGCTTTATAACTAATGTGATTTATTATAAGTTTCAAAATTATCTAAACAAAATCCTATATCTAAACCCCCACCCACTGGTCTCTCATCCATATTTGCTTTCTTCTTAGTTTTTTTTGTTGTTCTTGCTTTAGAAAATTGAAAATCCAAAAATCTCAAACCAACCTTATTTCTCTCTCTTTCTTTCCTTAATCAAAAATCACAAAAATATAAATATCTCTCACTCCTTATGTTCGACCCGTACTTGCCGCGTCTTTGTCGACGCCGTGCACTTGCAGTATAAATAAAATTCTCATCAGGTATGTTGCATGCTGATGCTTTCGTGGACTGGTTGAATGAAGTCGAACGAGTATTCGACTACAAGGAGGTTCCAGAGCATATGAAGGTTAAGCTAATCACCATCTGACTCAAGGGGAGAGCATCTGCGTGGTGGGAACAATTGAGGCGCACACGCGAGAGGCAAGGCAAGACCAAGCTTGCCGAATGGTGCAAGATGAAAAAAAAGATAAAGGAGCACTTTCTTCCTTTTGGCTATACGCAATCCTTTTTTCAGATGCTTCATGCTTTGAGGCAAGGCGCGAGGTCGGTGGATGACTACACCGAGGAATTCTATCAGTTGGTGGCTCGGAATGATCTATCGGAGTCGGAGGAGCAGTCGGTGGCACGATACTTAGGGGGGTTACGACCATCCCGACAAGATGCCCTTAGCCTCCACTCATTATGGACGGTTTCTGAGGCCTATCAGAGAGCCCTCGCAGTGGGGAAGCAACAAAGAAGGCGAGTCACCACCAGCCACGAGCAGCAGCAGCCCAACCAGACTGCTTGACCTTCAGAGGCGTGCCCTCAGCAAGTACCGTTCCAGGGCAGACCTAAGACGGGCGTGAAGTGTTATAGGTGTGGAGAGGAGGGCCACATCACATCCAGTTGTGGGAAAACCACCAGCAAGGGTGGAAAGAACCTCCTGATTGAGGATAATCTTGGGAGTGAGGACGAGATCGATGGCGAGCCCGTGTTTGATGAATATGAGGACGAAAGTGGAATTTTGTGCGGGGACGGACCAGAAACTTTAGTCATCCGCAAGAGTCTTCTAACCCCTAAGGGAGGGTCAGGAGATGAGTGGTTGAGAAATAATATTTTTCATAGCACTTGCACGGTCTCGGACAAGGTGTGCAAGATGATCATCGATAGCGGCAGCTGCGAGAACGTGGTGTCCGAAGAGGCAGTCCGAAAGTTGCAGTTGAAGACCGACTCTCATCCCAAACCCTACAAATTATCTTCTCTGGACAAGGAGACGGAAATAAAGGTGGACAAGAGGTGTTTGGTGCCCTTTTCCATTGGCAAAAAATACTTTGACAATGCTTGGTGTGATGTGGTGGCTATGGATGCTTGTCACCTATTGCTGGGACGGCCATGGCAGTACGATCGAAGCATCGTTCACGATGGATGAAGGAACACCTATTCCCTCAGCATCAAAAGGAAGAAGATTGTCTTGGTGCCACACCAAGAAGAAACCCCTTCAATCCAGGCAACCCCTCACAACAACTTGTTGTCCCTATCCAGCTTTTTGGCCGAAATGAAGCAAGAAGAGGTGGTTTTTGCTTTGCTGCCCCGGGATGAAGCCAAGGTTGGCTCAAGCTCAAACATGCCTGAGGAGGTCCAGCAAATTCTGGAAGAGTTCTCCGAGCTGATGCCCGAATATCTCACCCATGGCTTACCACCGTTGAGAGATATTCAACACCAAATCGATCTTATCCCAGGATCGACTCTCCCAAACCGCCCGACTTATCGTCTCAGCCCTAAAGAGTCTGAAGAATTACAACGACAAGTGGTGGAGCTGCTGGAGCAAGGCTATATCCGAGAGAGCATGAGTCCTTGTGTCGTTCCTCCCTGTTGGTACCAAAAAAGGATGGTTCCTGGCGTATGTGCATCGACAGCCGAGCAATCAACCGTATCACCGTGAAGTACCGATTCCCGATTCCCCGCTTAGATAACATGTTAGACCAGCTATCGGGATCCAATATCTTCTCAAAGATCGACCTTAAGAGTGGGTATCATCAGATACGGATCAGACTAGGAGACGAGTGGAAGACGGCATTCAAAACACAGCATGGGTTGTACGAATGGTTGGTGATGCCATTTGTACTATCCAACGCGCCCAACACCTTCATGAGGGTCATGCACCAGGTTCTTCATCCTTTCATGGGGAAGTTTGTTGTCATTTATTTTGATGACATCCTCATTTACAGCAGGACACCCGTGTTGCATATGGACATCTGCGTGCCGTTCTTGACAAGCTGAGATCCGAATGTTTGTTTATTAATCAAAAGAAATGTGCGTTCTTCACAACCTCCGTCACCTTCCTGGGGTTCGTGGTGTCCATCAACGGTGTTCATGCTGACCCCACCAAGGTTAGTGCCATTTCTGAGTGGCCCAGGCCAAAGTCGTTGCATGATGTTTGGAGTTTCCACGGTTTGGCTTCCTTCTACCGGCGGTTCATTCAAAATTTCAGCACCGTGATCGCCCCCATCACCGAGTGTCCAAAGGGAAGAGATCCCAAGTGGTATGAGGAGGAAGAGGCGAGTTTCCAGCTGGTGAAACAAAAGATGATCGAAGCTCCAGTTTTAGCAATGCCAGACTTCAAAAAGGTGTTCGAACTCAATTGTGACGCATCTGGAATTGGTATCGGTGGAGTTCTGAGTCAAGGGGGACGTCCAATAGCTTTCTTCAGCGAGAAACTATCTGGATCCAAGAAGAATTATTCCACCTATGATTTGGAGTTCTATGCAATAGTGCAATCTCTGAAGCATTGGCGGCACTACTTGGTGCAACGTGAGTTCATCCTCTTCACCGACCACGAAGCCTTAAAGTACATAAATGGCCAGCACAAACGCAACCGACGTCACGCCAAATGGGTGGCGTATTTGCAGAAGTTCACCTTCTCACTTTGGCACCAATCAGTAAGTCAAAACCGTGTTGCTGATGCCCTTAGCCGCCGCAACACCCTTCTCACGACCGTGAGCAATCAAGTCGTTGTATTCGAGACCTTCCCCGACATGTATCCAGCAAGTCATGGATGGTCAGCGTTGTGACTTTCTGATACACGACGGCTACCTATTCCGAGGGACGAAGTTGTGCATTCCGGATTGCTCGTTGAGACAACAGATCATCAGTGAATTACATGGCGAGGGACATTTAGGACGGGACAAGACCTTAGCCTTGATCTCCTCTGATTTTTACTGGCCCAAGCTACTAGCGATGTAGCCCACTATGTGGCGAGGTGCTACGTTTGCCAGTGATCCAAAGGTACCCTCACCAGTGTCGGTTTGTACATGCCTTTGCCTATTCCTGAAGGTCTGTGGCGTGATGTTAGCATGGATTTCGTGCTGGGATTACCCCGGATAGTGGATCGGTTCTCCAAGATGGCACATTTTGTAGCATGTAAAAAACGATGGATGCATCCCGGATTGCGCACCTCTACTTCAAAGAAGTGGTGCATTTGCATGGAGTTCCCCACTCAATTACCTCTGATCGTGACACTAAGTTCATCAGCAACTTCTGGAAGAACTTATTGGAGAAGTTGGGGACTCGTCTGAATTTCAGCAATGCATACCACCCTCAGACGGATGGCCAGACCGAAGTAGTCAACCGGAGTTTGGGCAATCTCCTACGTTGTTTGGCGAGAACTAAACCTAAGCAATGGGATCTCTCCCTGCCTCAAGCAGAATTTGCTTACAACCGATCAACAAACAGACCACGGGGCTGAGCCCATTTGTAACTGCTTATGGGTTTAATCCTTCTGGGGTGCTAGACTTAACGCCCATTCCTCGTGTTGGTCATTTGCACCCCAAGGATGAAGAGATGATTGAGCACTTGCAAGACATTCACACACATGTACAGCAAACGCTCCATGAGAACAACACAAAACACAAGAGCTATGCGGATCGTCGTCACCGGCAAGTAATTTTTAAGGAAGGTGATTTCGTGTGGGCTGTTCTGATGCGAGACCGGTTTCCCGTGGGGGAATACAACAAGCTAAAGGAACGAAAAGTCGGACCTTGTGAGATACTTCAGAAAATCAAAGATGATGCCTACAAATTACTCCTACCAAAGCATTTAAGGACTGCTGATGTGTTTAATGTAAAGCATCTGAGTCCGTACTTTAGCAACGAGGAGGAAGTTGAGGCAAACTCGAGGACGAGTTCTTTCCAACTAGGGGCGACTGATGCAGGATCTGCTAGATATAATATGATGGGGGCAGTGATTAGCAACCAAATCAGCAAGGAGCTGTTGGCAAGCAAGCACATCAGCAAGGAAGGAAACTTCCAACCAGCAAGCAAAACGAGCATGGAAACTTGCCTCCAGCAGCACATGTGAATCAAATTATTTCCAATTAAGATTATGGAAGGTTTCCTGAGTTTTATTTTTATTTAAACAAGTATTTCGGTAGTCAAGTATTTCCTTTACTGTTATTTGTTTTATTTAGATGCAAATCAAAGGAGTTGCCTTGTTGGTTAACTTCCTAATTTCTATACGAAATAAAAGCTATAAGACCTGGCTTGTAGGTCAAGATAGAAAGCAATTTTCGTTTTGAATTAATTATACAAAAATCAGAGATAATTTTTATCTCAACTTGGAATTTTCCTCTTCAATTCTCTTGTAGTTGTGGGTATCACACGCTTGTAGAATCAATCACAATTCTACACGGCGTCACTATTCAAGTGGTCGAAGGTGTTGTTTTTACAAATACTGCAATGCGCATCCGAGATGGTGGAGATCTAACTCCATTTTGCCAATCCTTTCAACGTTTTCTATATTTTTTTATGGAAGCTGTGAAGGTGATTAAGGAAATTCCCACACCAACCTAGATTCAATTTAAGGAAATACCAAACATAGAAAAAATAACTCCAGAGGAACATATTAAACCCATCAATATAAATACCAATATTAAAGGGAATTTTAGGAAGGTAATATGCCAAATACATATTCAGCCTTCTTCATAAGAAAAATAACAATATGGTTCTTATTATTTTTTCAAGAATATAAATATATACTGCAACCAAATATGCTCTTTTATAAAGTTGAATGTTGAACATTTTAATTTAAACCGCAAGTGCACGGCCGCGTTGAAGCGGTGGCAAATATGGGTCGTCCACAGGGAGGTGAGCAGCCTCTCGTTTGCATGAAATCAAGTGGGAAAAATAGGGAAGAGAGTTTGATTATCCTACTCTACGCTACACTAAACTACAGAAGTACGAAATGCAAAAGAAAGCAACAAACGATGAACTACCAAACTAAACTAAGAACTAAATAAGTTCTGGAATTCAGAAATGGAAAACCCCTAAGGGGTGGAGTGAGTACAAACATGCAAAGATGTGGGTATTGAACACATTCTTTAAGCACAAATGAAGGTGGTGTTATCATGCATAGGAAGTGTCTAAATGTTATGACAAAACCTATCAATCCATTCACCAACCTAGTTGATTAACATTTACATATACAAGTTATTTATTTCAGAACCTAAACAAGCATGAGAGGTGTCTAATCATTTTGGCAAAACTCATCAAGTTATAAATTCTATCCTAAACAAGCAAGCATACATTCATGTTTTATCCACACATTGTAAATAAAGCATTCATTCCATTCTCTAATGCATGTATGAACATCAACTCCACCCTCCAAAGGGGATGGAACTACCCACTACACATTAGACTAATTATTAAACTAAGCAAGGAAAACATATTAACTAAGATACTAAAACTAATGAAATGAAATTAAACAAAGTAAAACAAGCAACATGAAAAAAACATAATAAAGAAACTTTTATTAAAATGACTCACAATTCAAGTAGCATCCTCCTACTTTAGTGTGTGCTTCAAGGCCTCACTTCTAGTAGGAAGAATAGCCACTCAAAATGTGAAGTTATTACAATAGAAGGTGAAGAGTTCTATTTCTAGCTATAGAAAAAGGTAATCCAGGACAATCCCCCAATGTGGGACTAAAGAAATACCAAAACTAGCCTAAACATCCTCTAATACATGTGTTGGAGAAATTTGAGCGGATTCAGAAGGGTTCAGACCGCCAATTAGAGATCCAAGACCGCCTATGGACCGCCATAAGATCCATACCCCCACACCTATGGGCCGCCTATGGACCACCAATTAGAGGTCCAGATCCATAAGATCTGGATCTGGCTAAATTTCGTTCTTGGTTTTTCTGGATGCATCAACTTTGTTTATTGGAGCTCCGACCCGAATCTAAGTGCCAAAATACTCCCCAAGATGGTGTGGAGTTTTCTATTTTGCTCTTTGGTCCTTTGGTCTTACGTTCAGGTGGTTCTCCCTTGCATCTTAGTCCCCAGGTCTCACAATTCAGTCCTTTTACCCAGCTTTTGGGTCCTTTTATGCTTCATCTCTTGAAACCTATTTATTTCTGAAATTCAAACATAAAACTCGTAACATAGCATTGTTTAGGTGAAAGATAATGGATACAAGATACAAATATAAGAATGAAATGATGTCAATCAAATACCCCCACACCTAACTTTTGCTAGTCCTGAGCAAAACAAAGAAAGGAAAAAGCATACGCAAAAAATCAAGAAATCCTAACTAACTTTCGTAGGAATCACGGTTGCACTTAGCACGTGCAACAAGCCGTTAAACCTCCTTGTCACCAAGGAGGAGGAGTGTTGTCTCCGGAGGGTTTTCAGTGGATACACCCACAAAATCCGAACAAAGATGCATTAATCAATCTAGCTACACGACTCGTTGGACTCATATTGTCGATCATGGGATGTAGTAATACTACGGGTCGAGTCTATATGTGTAATCGGTCCACACACCTAGCCTAATGAATTATTCGTGAAAATCAATCAAGAACTTAAGTGAAAGACATGGGCAACCTTAACTTCTGAATGTGATACTATGTGTAAAGTCCATTAAGATTCTTATTTGACTCTTTTTTTTCGTTTTTTTTCTTTTTCTTTGGAGCATTTTATTGGTTGGTGTTTCGTGCATCATTGCCTAAGAGGACTTACACTATCACGTACACCTTCCCCCAAATCTCCACATAGGGCGATCCCTACCACCCGTGTAACAGGAGTTCGGTCGGTGCATCCCAAGTCAATGACTCGAAAGCACCAGGCACAAAGTCCCCTTATACCTAATTTCCCGAGTGATTGGAGCCGTGCGAGAAGAGAGAACACCACTTATTTATTTATCTACATGGGAACCAAAACTCCTACACTTAAGTTTTACAAAAATAGATTAAGGGCCCTTGACTACGACAAACACGAATTATTTGACTCACTGGGTTCAGGGTGGACTTGTTTAAATGTTTGAGTGCTTAAACCCTATGATTACACGCCCCCCGAGGGAAAACCGGGGTGCATCCTAACAACTCGATAAGACCTAAAGCCAGTAAACTAGAAATCCTAATGCATCAAGTTCAAGACACTTTTGGGAGCTTTCTTTTTACTTTGCCTCTCAACGGTTTTGCACATGCTAAACACACACAAAACCTACAAAAACATTTTCTTTCGCAAACACATGAAGATTTTGAAAAAATGTGAAAACTTTAAAGCACTAGGCAAGCAAAAGAAGACAAGTCACCCAAGGATCATGGCAAACAGATATATCGGTATTAAATGCAGCACACTAACATGACCCTAACAATGCACACAAAAGAAAACAAAATCAAAAGAAAAGACTCGACTATGTACACACGTAAAACACCCCCCACACCTACTTCATGCATTGTGCTCAATGAATGTGAGCATGATACTATATGGATTTATGCAAAAAAAGGGAAGATCTCACCAACATGAAGCACAACAGGAAGTTCATGGTTATAGTGATGGACACAAACCCGAATTCCCTCAAAACCTGTGAGATACTGAAGAAGGGAGACAAATACATGGAAAAATGGGGCCCAAGTACACAAGGGTTGGGGCCCACAACAATCAATGCTCGCTCATGGAGTCTTTTATTACTCTTTTTTTTAACATGATATATACAGCAACAACGATATTCTCATAATCATTTGGTCAAAGAACATCAAATGAGAACATCAAGTCATGAGGACCAGAGACTTGCCGAGATGGGCAAACTTCACCGGTACTCTGAGGTGTCATGAGGTGTGAAAGGACAAAGTTGAAGGGCTCAAACCCGTCATGATTTTGGTTGGGTGTACGCAACATGAATGAGTGAAGTTGTGTTGCCTCATTAGGGTTTAGTTGCTCATCGAACAAAACCCTCTAACCAATAGGTGGGTGCATCGGAATGAGTTCCTCAAGCTCATTCGATGGATGCAGCAGACCTGCATCACTAAGAATGGGGCTTCTTCCCATGTCATCCAACAAGGACCTCCCACCATCATTTAGATTATCAAGCATAAGCTCGGTCCTAGGTGGGTCCTTGTTGGAGTCAATATGAAGCTCAAATGGCTCAATGGCCATGGGACATGATGTAGAGACACCTTCTAGTATAGGCATCTGATGAGGTGTCTCAACTGAATCATGCAACGAACACTCCTTTTGGACATTTATGTTTTGATGCCAGCTCACTCTGTTGCATTGCAAAGATAGGCAATGAGTTTTCGCTGGGCCCACAAACATCTCACTGGGTTGCATTGGTGTTAGGGGCGTTCGTTGAATTTTCGGTGCTTTCTCCAATTGACGGATGAGATTTACATTTAAAGGTTGATCCATGGGCTCCTGTTGCCTACCAGAGTGGAACACATGACACTCGGCACTCATGTTACCGAATGAGAGCTTCATGTGACCATTTCTACAATTAATTAAGGCGTTGGAAGTTGCCAGAAATGGTTTACCCAAAATCAAAGGTATTTGAGAGTGGGTGTTCGCAACAGGATTGGTATCGAGGACAACAAAATCGACTGGAAATATAAAATCTCCAACATTGATAAGCACGTCCTCGATAATCCCCTTTGGAATACGAATGGATCTATCCGCCAATTGGAGGGTGATCTTAATTGGTTTCAATTCTCCCAAATTTAACTGTTGATAAATAGAAAATGGGAGGAGGTTGACTGCTGATCCTAAATCAAGCAAAACATTACTCATGCCAGGGTCCCCTATCGTACACTGAATAGTAGGATACCGAGGGTCCTTGTATTTTGTGTAGGCGGGATTGGACAAAAGTGAGCTTACATTTGCAGCCAAGAATGCTTTCTTAGGAACTTTGGTCTTCCTCTTGGTTGTGCAGAGATCCTTCAACACTTTGGCATATTGAGGTATTTGTTGGATGACATCCAACAAGGGGATGTTAACCTTAACTTGGTTAAACACCTCTAATATCTTGTCCATTGTGTCACTCTGCTCTTTGGTTAACCTACTTGGATAAGGAGCTTTTGGCAGGTAGGTTTTCTGCAGTTCCTGAGAAGGAGGCGTTGGTGTATTACCCTCACCCTCAGCCTCTTCTTCACCACCATTCCCACTAAGGGGCTGCATAGATGGTGGTGGGTGTGGCAAGGAAATGTGATTGTCAACCTGCTTTCCATTCCTTAAGGTCACAATGGAATTGACATGGTGAACATGTTCCTCCACATGGTTCACTTGCCTCCCCCGAGGTACCACATTCTCATTTTAGATGTGTTGTTGCTGGTACATGCAGGGGTTAGCCTCAGGCTAACTAGGAAAAGGCTTTCTCTCTCTTTCATGTACAGACTGAGCCAATTGACCCATCTGAAGCTCTAGAGATTTGATGGTTTGCTGATTTGAAGTTAGAACTTGACTTGTGGTTGACATGAAAATTTTCATTGAGTTTTCAAGTCCACGAGTCAAGGTCTCAAGCAAATTGAATCGGGTTTCCATATTATTGGAATTTGGGAAACCCGATTGATTGGTGGTTTCAGCTTGGGGTGGCTGATAAGATTGTGCATGCATGGGAGGTTGGTGTGGTTGGTTAGGTGGTCGAGAGGAGTTTAATGGACCACCCGGGGCATTATTTTGGTTCCATGAAAAATTGGGGTGGTTCCTCCATCCAGGATTATAAGATGATGAGTATGGGTCATTCCTAGCTCTGTCATAGATGGCGTTGACATGTTCCATCTCAGGAGGAATGGACGCACACTCGCTTTCTACATGACCTATCCTACCACATGAATGACAAGGAACTCGACCAGATATGGACATGTAAGGTGCACTTTGTTGGTTTTGGAGCTCAATCGAGTCCATACGGCGCATTAAGGCCGTCATGCGTGCCTCGGTGGCCGTAGTGGTATCGACAGCAAATACGGCACCCGATCTAGTCGAGTTTGCATTCGCGATCCTCGCTCCTATGCTGGATGATGCAGGTGGTTCCTTTACACTCTCCCATTGAATTGTTTTCTAAGCAAGGTCTTCTAGGAAAGCCCATGCCTCCCTTTCATCTTTTCCTAAGAACTCTCCTTGACACATGGACTCAAGGAGCGTTCGGGACGGGATGTGAACACCCTCGTAAACAATCTGACAAAGACGCCACAACTCAATGCCATGGTGAGGGCATGAGGATAGTAGCTCCTTGAACCTCTCTAGATATGCATGAAATGTTTCGGTCTCAAGTTGATAGAACGAATTGATTTCATTCCTCAATTTTTGAGTCCGATGATTTGGAAAGTATTTCTTGAGGAATGCAGATTGAAACTCACCCCAAGTCCTAAATGCATTCGCCTAGTTGCTGTACAACAACTTCTTGGCATCATCCTTTAGTGTGAAAGGAACAAGCCTAAGATGGATGGAGTCTGTGCTAAGTTGTTGCAGCTTGAACATAGCACAGACCCCCTTAAATTCCCTGAGAAAGATATAGGGGTCACCCTTCCCAGAGAAGTGAGGGAGCATGGAAATAAACTGAGGCTTAACCTCAAAATGGTTCCCATTTGCCACTGGTAATACGATGCATGAGGGTAGAGTAGAACGGCTCGGGTAGCATCAATAACGTAGAGGTATGGGAGCGACAACTGGAAGCACAGGTGGAACTGGTGGGTCTAGTAATTGATCCTCCTCACGGAACTGAGCAGCCATTGAACCCGGACTGTGTGCAACACGATCGAGAAATTGACTACCGAAACCGGATTGACAACGCTCCTCGTCAAACGACCACTCTCGTCTCGTGTCCACGAAAGCATGCATAAAGGTGCACACACACCAAAACTGTTTTTTAACAAAGAATGTGCGTAGAGGAGAAGACGGGGGGACACAGGAGAGAAAGAATGACTCAGGAGAGAAGGGAAAAGTCCTTATGTTATGGCAGATGGGTACATGTAGAAGCACACAAGCAAACAAGGCTCCAGCAATCCTAAGGTCGTTATAGGTCCTTACAGGTAGACGACGCCTAACTGCGAGGTCACACGGCCTCAACACGCCTCACCTCCCTACGACGAGGACCCCAAAGCCCATCAAGTGAGCCAAGATCCGGAGATCTCGTCTCTCCTACTATCGATAAAGTGGGCAACGCCGATCATGTCATGACGGTCGGGACCAGATCGCTCTCCTAATGCGCCCGAAATCCTTAGGGCCAATGTCTACTTGATTTTAAAAATTAGGCTCTTGATTAGTGTGGTTTGTGGGGCGAAGGAAAGGGTGATGAAATCCCCCACCTTATCTTTTATGGGATAGCCCCTCCTTAGTAGCGTTTTGGAGTCTTAATCTAACAATCAACTCTCCAAACAAACGCTCAACTCACACTTGTTTCAATGCACTTCCTACTAACTAATGCATGTTTATACGAAATGCATGAATGAGAGTAGAAGGTGTGTACCTCACGCCAGCACTCAGCAACTGAAATTAAAGCTAAAACAAAAAACAATCTACGTGCCTAGGTCGCATACATGATTCATGACCGAAACAAGAAAGAATGTCTAATCTTTTGCTTTGGGTTTTGGGTCCAAGTTGCTTAAAGGAAGTTGATTATTAATCTGGGATCAATCTAAGAGTCAGAATATGCAAAATTAAGTCCCAGAGTCCTAAATAAGTTATGGCAACAAGATGAAGAAAAGAGAAGGCAAACAAGGCTCACCAGACCGCTGATTGGCGGTCCAAAGTGTCCAGGTTGCCTCCCAATTTCTCCAGCTACCTGTCCTGGCGACTTTAAATCTCCTGAAACAAAAAAAACTACAAAACACAAATCAAATCCACTCGAATAGTCCAAAGAAGAGTCTGGACTGGCACCTCACCGGCAACGGTGCCAAAAACTTGTTGAACGTTTTAATTTAAACCGCAAGAGCACGGCCGCGTTGAAGCGGTGGTAAATACGGGTCGTCCACAGGGAGGTCAGCAGACTCTCATTTGCACGAAATCAAGTGGCAAAAATAGGGAAGAGAGTTTGATTATCCTACTCTATGCTACACTACACTAAACTACGAAGTACGAAATGCGAAAGAAAGCAACAAACGATGAACTACCAAACTAAACTAAAAACTAAACAACTGCTGGAATTCAGAAATGGAAAACCCCTAAGGGGTGGAGTGAGTGCACACATGTAAAGAGGTGGGTATTTAACACATTCTTTAAGCACAAATGAAGGTGGTGTTATCATGCATAGGAAGTGTCTAAATGTTATGGCAAAACCTATCAATCCATTCACCAACCTAGTTGATCAACATTTACATATACAAGTTGTTTATTTCAGAACCTAAACAAGCATGAGAGGTGTCTAATCATTTTGGAAAAACTCATCAAGTTATAAATTCTATCCTAAACAAGCAAACATACATTCATGTTTTATCAATACATTGTAAATAAAGCATTCATTCCATTCTCTAATGCATGTATGAACATCAACTCCACCGCCCAAAGGGGATGGAACTACTCACTACACATTTGACTAATTATTAAACTAAGCAAGGAAAGCATATTAACTAAGCTACTAAAACTAATGAAATGAAATTAAACAAAGAAAACAAGCAACATGAAAAAAAACATAATAAAGAAACTTTTATTAAAATGACTTACAATTCAAGTAGCATCCTCCTACTTTAGTGTGTGCTTCAAGGCCTCACTTCTAGTAGGAAGAATAGTCACTCAAAATGTGAAGTGATTACAATAGAAGGTGAAGAGTTTTATTTATAGCCATAGAAAAAGGTAATCCGGGACAATCCCCCGATGTGAGACTAAACAAATACCAAAAATAGCCTAAACATCCTCTAATACATGTGCTGGAGAAATTTGAGCGGATTCAGAAGGGTTCAGACCGCCAATTAGCGGTCCAAGACTGCCAATTGGCGGTCCATAAGATCTGGATCCGCCTAAATTTCATTATGGGCTTTTCTGGATTCCTTTGTCGGTCTTTGATGCATCTACTTTGTTTATTGGAGCTCCGACCCGAAACTAATTGTCAAAATACTCCCCAAGATGGTGTGGAGTTTTCTATTTTGCTCTTTGGTCCTTTGGTCTTACGCTCAGGTCCTTCTCCCTTGCATCTTAGTCCCCAGGTATCACAATTCAGTCCTTTTTCCCAGCTTTTGGGTCCTTTTATGCTTCATCTCTTCAAACCTATTTATTTCTGAAATTCAAACATAAAACTCGTAACATAGCATTGTTTAGGTGAAAGATAATGGATATAAGATACAAATATAAGCATGAAATAATATCAATCATTGAAGATAAACAAAGGTTTATACCAACCAGAGGAGACCTCATCAGAGATGGCCGGAGGGGATGAGGTGGGGCTGGAGAGGGTCAGAGGGGGTGGGGCTGGGAGGTTGAGAGGGCTAGAGATTAGACATTGCCAAAGGAGACGAGGCAGGGCTGGAGAGGGTCAAAGGGGGTGGGAGGTTGAGAGGGCTGGAGACTAGTCATCACCATAGGGGATGAGGCAGGGCTGGAGAGGATCAGACTAGGGGCGGAGATATTTTCACTTTTGCAAATTTCCCTTAACCCTAAATTTTCACTTTTCCAAGATATGCACAAACATATGGGAAATATTGGGCAAATCGTCAAAGGGAAAACATTTTCTTTTCCGTTGGATTCCAACTGCACAAACCCCCCTAAAAGGATAGACCTTGGTGAACGTAACACGATAACACCCTGGTGGTCGTAAAGCTTGATTTAAACAAAATCAAGAAAACCCTAGACCAGTGAAATGACGATGGTGTTTTCACGACAATCACCCCACCTGCTTTCTACCATTAGTACTCGGGACTTCCTTGTTTTCGACTTACATGTTTGATGTCATTTCTTCAGTTTTGGATTTTTGTTGGGGTCGGCGACTCGACATAACAGAGGCAGATTTATGGTTTGTTTGAAAACATTTGTTTGTATCAGTCCATGAATGGAGTTGGCTTGTGGTTTAAGGACCCTTTTGAGTTTTAAGAACAAAGTCGTTTGCTTTAATGGACATATGTATCTTTATAGAGTTAATAGTGTATGTGCATTGCATCTATATAAAACATCCGTTTATTAATTGTGTTACAACCATACACTGAAAACATATTATTAATCATGTAGAAATTTTCCAATCTATATTCCTGAATTTCTTCATTCACTAAAAATTCCATATTATTATTAACTTGTTGTTGTATATAATCTTGTCTTGTCTTACATTGACCATTCTAGCACAATATTACCGAAGAATTTGTCTTATATTGACCAAATGCATTTTGGTTGTCTGAACTTGTAATTCTAGTTAGGGGTTTTTTGAGGACTGAAATGGGTTTGGGTTACCACATATGATGGGTTTCTGTTGCTTTCCGGTGTCAAACGTTGAGAAGCAAAATGGAAAATAAGGAATGGATTCCCAGGAGATCACAAAGAAGTGAAACAACCCCCTCCATGGACGTCCATTCCAAAATTCTTTATGCGAATTTTGAATTCACTATTCGAACCAAGGAAATTAGGAATTCACTCTTTTTTCCCATCCATCTTTCTAGAAACATTGTAAACTCTTTCTTCTACTTAAATTCTTCCAATTCCTACTATCTTAACCACTTTTCAATGGCTCGTAAGAAGGTTCTTGCCTCAACGAAAGAGGCAGCCCAAACTAAGTAAATGGCCGAGAAGAAAGGCAAGAAGTTGGTCCCTCTGGAAAAGAAAAGTCTTCTTAATCCCGACATCCCATCCACCTTGATGGCACCGGCAGAAGAAATTCCCGAAGAGCTCTTCCCTTACTTGCCATCCTACGTCTTCATCAACCAAAACGTGGAGCAATACTTCATATCGATTGTCATCTAGGTCATGCATCATTTGCAGACCTTGCACGCACTCGTATTTCTTTTCTTTACATTCTTGTTGTTGATTGGTGGCGTGAGGTATGTGCACCCATTCTCTCATTCATGCATGGTTAAAGCACGTATTAGTTAGTAAGGTGCATCAGGACAAGAGTGAGGTGAGCGTTTGATTGGTGAGTTGATTGCTAGATTAAGAATCAAAACGCTACAAAGGAGGGGTTGTCCCATACAAGAAAAGGTTGGGGATTTCATCACCCTTCCCTTTGCCCCAAAAATCACTCTTAAGAAAAGCCTTAATTTTAAAAGCAAGTAGACATTGGCCCTAAGGATTTCGGACGCACTAGGAGAGTGATCTAGTTGAGACCATCATGACCTGATCGGCGTCGCCTACCTTGTCGATAGTAGGAGGAAATGTATCTCCGGATCTGGTTTCACTTGCTGGGCATTATGGTCTTTGTTTTAGGGAGGTGAGGCATGTCAAGACTAGTGATCTTGAAGTTTGGCGTCGTCTAGCCTAAGGACCCATAAGCCATAAATTGTTTGAGCCGTGCTTGCTAGATTACGCTTCTACCTTCTCCCACTACCCACACTAGCTCTAAGGATTCTTCCCTTCTCCTCTGAGTCATCTTCTTCTCACCTACTTCTACGTTCTAGTCTGGTCCCCTTTACACTATCTGTTAGCATTTTAGGGTCGACTCAAGCACTTTTTGCGAGCTTAGCCTCGTGGTGGTGAGAGTGGTCGACTCGAGAGTTTTTTTTTGTTGAGATCGATGGTTACTGGGCGACCATCCATATCATTGTTGGGACCAGGACAATTCTTCCTAGTACTCTAGACCCATGCATCTTGGGGTGCCTCAGACAAATAACCCGTATGGTTGGCACAATCTTAATTGTGTGACTGAGCAATCTTCATATTGGGGTAATATGATAGAGGCACCGACTACTAGACCATCATCTAGTTACGTCGAATCATATGTTGGTCATCAAACTGAGACATTGCAAGAAGCTTTGGCCTCTTTCATTCACGTGGTAGATGACATGAGTGCACCAGTGGCTCCAGTAGCCGTATCGTGTGACTGTTGTGGGTTGAGTAGTCATGTTATCGAGGAATGTCCTTATGTTCCCCCAGAGCTTGAGTATGAACATACCTTTTCCCAAAATGCTCAATATGACCATTATGCATGCGCGTACAACCCGAGAGGGATGGATTCGTGGGGAGATAATTCCTATTCAAATTCTTATACATCATTTTCACCCATATATTCTCCTCCCGAATACCCAGAATTCTACCAACACCCTACTCCTAATAATTGGACTCATTCTCAGCCCATCAACACCCAACCCCAAAATTGTTTAAACTCTGACTTGGACCTCATAGATGACCGCATACCTGATTCCTTGAAACAAACTTTCCTTACGTTCATAGAAACCACTCAAAAGTCCATACAAAATATGCCACTGCAAATGAGTCAAATGATGCAATAATTAAGTAAGTGTGAGGAGGGTGTCATTTCTTGTCCACATGAGGATTTATCTTCTGATATCGAACCACCACCACATCCACAAATTGAAATTACAATCTTTCAAAGTCAAACTCCTAGTTAGTCTGAGGGACTTGGGTTTCAATTCACGATCACTTAGTGGAGGATTCGATTCAAATTGAGAATAACATGGACCAACTTCATTATGAGTCGGCACAGGATTGTGCCTTACCTTTTTGTCCCGTGGCCCTTAAGCCACATGATCTTCATGTTGTGCCTCTTAAGGACTCACCTCTGGTGGAGCAAGAGCTCCCTACTACCCTTAATTTCAAACGACCTAATGAGAGTTTGTCTCTCACTATTGTTCCTTATCATCTTGGAAATGATGGAACATCAAACAACTACATTGCTAATGAGGGTATTAGGAGTTCCTTGGAGGATACGTTGGGTAAGATACCCACTTTCTGTTCGTCTCGTGAGTCAGACAAGCCTAACGAGGTTATTGACCACGTTCCGACCCACTAGCCTTTTGGTTGGAGAGTTTGGATTGACGATCATAACTTCAGTACCGCAATGGGAGAAACTCTTCTTCTATTGCCCCTTATTTCCCTAACTCTTGAGAGGTTCAAGCTCTTTCAGTTTGATCCTTTGAATGAGACGCCTTTGCGTCTAATTCATGATCCTCTCCTTTCATCTTGTGATCTTTGTGAGGGGGCCCAAACATGAGTATCCTGGCCTCTTGTGGTGTCATGTTCCATTTCTAAGTGCATTGACCAACTTTTGAGGTTCCCATTTGATGTCATTTGACAAATGAAGATGAGAACTTATTTTTGTACATAGTTATATTTAAAAAAAAGTACAATAAAAGGCTCCAGGAGCAAGCATTGATTGTTGTGGGCCCCAACCCTTGTGTATTTGGGCCCCATTTCTTTGACGTATTTGTATCCCCTCTTTAGCATCTCACATGTTTTGAGGGAATTTGGGGTTATGTCCCTCAACATGACCATAACACTTTCCTTGTGCTTCACATTGGTGAGATCTTTCCTTTTTCCTGCATAAATCAATGTAGTATGTTGCTCAAATTTATTGAAGTAGGTGTCCGGGGGGGGGGGGGGTGTCCTTTTACCTTGTGTACATAGTCAAGTCTTTTTCTTTTGATTTTGTTTTCTTGTGTGTCCATTGTTAGGGTCATGTTAGTGTGTTGCATTTAATATCGATATATCTGTTTGCCATGATCCTTGGGTGGCTTGTCTTCTTTTGCTTGTCTAGTGCTTTAAAATTTTAACATTTCTTTCAAAATCTTCATGTGTTTGCGAAACAATTTTTTTTTGGTTTTTGTGTGTGTTTAGCATGTGCAAAACCGTTGAGAGGCAAAGTAAAAAGAAAGCTCCCATAATTGTCTTGAACTTGATGCATTAGGATATCTTGTATATTAGCTTTATGTCTTATCGAGTCGTTAGGATGCACCCTGGTTTTCCCTCAGGGGGCGAGTAATCATAGAGTTTCAGTACTCAAACATTTAAAGAAGTCCACCCTAAACCTAGTGAGTCAATTATTCGTGTATGTTAATTTAAGGAAGTTTGTTGTAGTCAAGGACCCTTTAAATCTTGTTGTGAAACATTAAGTATAGGGGGTTTGGTTCATGTGTAGATAATAAATGAGTAGGTGTTCTCTCTTCTCGCACGGCTCCTATCACTCGGGAAATTAGGTATGAGAGGACTTTGTGCCAGGTGCTTTCGAGTCATCTGACTTGGGATGCACCGTTTGAACTCCAGTTACACGGGTGGCAGGGATTGCCCTATGTGGGTGTTTAATCATTTTAAATACCACAAGTGCACGACCGCGTTGAAGCGGTGGCAAATACAGGTCGATCCACAAGGAGGTGTGTAGACTCTGGTTTGTTCGAAGGCAAGTGGGAAAAGAGGGGAAGAAGTTGTGATTACACTAAACTAGACTAACTACACTAAACGAGTAAGCATCAAACAAAGAAAACGAAAGCGAGGGAAATTGAAAGCTGGAAATCAGAAATGAAACACCCCTAAGGGGTGGAGTGTGTGCACACATGTAAAAAGATGCTGAAGAATGCAATCTATAGGCACAAATGTAGGTAGTGTTTTCATGCATAAGAAGTGTCTAGAGGTTATGGCAAAACCTATCAATCCTTTCACTAACCTAGTTGATTAACATTCATATACACAAGCTAGTTATTTCAGAACCTAAACAAGCATGGGAGGTGTCTAAGATGTGTGGGAAAACCCATCAAGTGTAGTATTCTACTCTAACAAGCAAGCATACATTCACATTTATCAACACAATCAAAATATAAAGCATTCATATCCATTCTTTAATGCATGTATGAACATCATCTCCACCCCCAAAGGGGGATGGATCTACTCACTACACATTATTCTAATAATTAAACTAAAGAAGAAAGGAAACATTGTAACCACTTTAACCTACAATCAAAGAAATAAAACTAGGCTAAACATGCATAAACAAACAACATAAGAACAAAACAATGGAAAAATTATTTTATTAAATGACTCACATCACTAGCAGCATTCTTCTCCACCTTGAGATTTTGCTTCAAGGCTTACTCCAAGTACAAAGAATGCCACCAAGCAATGGGTAATTACAATAGAAGGTGAAGAGTTCTATTTATAGCCATAAAAAAATGTAATCCGGGACAATCCCCTGGTATGGGACTCAACCAATACCAGAAATAGACTAAATACACACTAATACACGCTCCACATAAATATTAGCGGATCCGGACCGAAAGTGACCGCCAATTGGCGGTCTACAGTGTTCGGATCGCTCTAAATTTTCTTGTGGGCTTTTCTGGAAGGCTTTGTTTGTCTTTGATGCATCTACTTTGCTTGTTGGAGATCCGCCCCGAATAGAATTGCCAAAATACTCCCCATGATGGTGTGAAGTATTCTTGTTTGCTCATTGGTAATTTGATCTTACGTTCAGTTCCTTGGCTCTTCCATCTTAGTCCTTGAGTCTCTTAACTCAGTCCTTTTTCATGCTTTTAGGTTCTTTTATGCCTCTTCTCTTCAAACCTATTTATTTCTGAAATTCAACCATACAACTCATCACGTAGCATTGTTTAGGTGAAAGATAATGGATATAAGATACAAATAAAAGCATGATATGATGTCAATCAAATACCCCCACACCTAACTTTTGCAAGTCCCGAGCAAAACAAAGAAAGAGAAAAGCATACGAAAAACAAGAAATCCTAACTCACTTTCGTAGGAATCACGGTTGCACTTAGCACGTGCAACAAGCCGTTAAACCTCCTTGTCGCCAAGGAGGAGGAGTGTTGTCTCTTGAGGGTTTTCAGTGGATACACCCATAAAATCCGAACAAAGATGCATTATTCAATCTAGAAACTCGACTCGATGGACTCAATTTTATCGATCATTGGACGCGGTAATCCTACGGGCCGACTCTATATATGTAATCAGTCCACACACTTAGCCTAATGAATCATTCATGAAAGTTAATTAAGGACATAAGTGAAAGACATGGGCAACCTTAACTTCTGAAAGTGATAGATTGTGTAAAGTCTGTTAAGGTTCTTATTTGACTCTTTTCTTCTTCTTTTTTGTCTTCTTTGTTGGAGCATTATATTGGTTGGTGTTTGATTCTCCTAGGGTCAGGTTTCGTGCATCATTTCCTATGAGGACTTACACTATCACATACACCTTCCCCCAAATCTCCACATAGGACGATCCCTACCACCCGTGTAACGGGAGTTCGGTCGGTGCATCCTAAGTCAGATGACTCGAGAGCACCAGGCACAAAGTCCTCTCAAACCTACTTTCCCGAGTGATAGGAGTCGTGCGAGAAGAGAGAACACCACTTATTCACTTATCTACATGGGAACCATAACCCCTACACTTACAATTTCACAAAAAGAGTTTAAGGGCCCTTGACTACGACAAACTTCCTTATATTAACCGACAGGAATTATTGACTCACTAGGTTCAGGGTGGACTTCTTTAAATGTTTGAGTACTGAAACCCTATGATTACTCACCCCCGAGTGAAAACCAGGGTGCATCCTAACGACTCGATTAGACCTAAATCCGGTATACTAGGTATCCTAATGCATCAAGTTCAAGACAATTTTGGGACTTTTCTTTTTACTTTGCCTCTCAACGTTTTTGCACATGCCAAACACACGCAAAAGCCACAAAAACATTTTCTTTCGCAAACACATGAAGATTTTGAAAGAATTGTGAAAATTTTAAAGCACTAGGTAATCAAAAGAAGACGAGTCACCCAAGGATCATGGCAAGCAGGTATATCGATATTAAATGCAGCACACTAACATGACCGTAGTTGTACAAACAAAAGAAAATGAAATCAAAGGAAAATGACTCGACTTTGTACATACGTAAAACACCCCCTACACCTACTTCATGCATTGTCCTCAATGAATGTGAGCATGAAACTGCATGGATTATTCTTGAAAAAGAAAAGATCTCACCAACGTGAAGTACAATGGGAAGTTCATGGTTATGTTGATGGACACAAACCCGAATTCCATCAAAACATGTGAGATGCTAAAGAAGGGATACAAATATGTTCAAGAATGGGGCCCAAGTACACAATGGTTAGGGCCCACAACAATCAATGCTCGCTCATGTAGTCTTTTATTGTACTATTTTTTCTCTTTTTTTGAATAAAATTATGTACAAAAATAAGTTCCCATATTCATTTGTCAAAGGACATCAAATGGGAATCTCGAAAGTGGGTCAATGCACTTAGAAAGGGAACATGACACCACGTGGGGCAAGAATACTCATGTTTAGGCCCCCCTCACAAAGAGCACAAGATGAAAGAAGAGGTTCATGAATTGGACGCAAAGTCGTCTCATTCAAAGTATCAAAGTGAAAGAACTGGAACCTCTCAAGAGTTTGGGAATAATTGCGCAATGGAAGAAGAGTTTCTGCCATTGCGGTACTGAAGTTATGATCGTCAATCCAAACTCTCCAACCAATAGGCTGGTGGGTAGGAACGAGGTCAAGAACCTTGTTATGTAGGTCCGACTTACCAGGTGAACAGAAAGTGGGTCTCTTACCTAAGGTATCTTCCAAGGAACTCCTAATACCCTCATTAGCAATGTAGTTGTTTAATATTCCATCATTTCCAAGATAATCAGGAACAATAGTGAGAGGCAAACTCTCATCAGGTCGTTTGAAATTAAGGGTACTAGGGAGCTCTTTCTCCACCAGAGGTGAGTCCTTAAGAGGCACAATATGAAGATCATGTGGCTTCAGGGGCCACGAGACAAAAAGATGTGGCACAATC
This sequence comes from Triglochin maritima, assembly GCA_963682175.1. NCBI lineage: Eukaryota > Viridiplantae > Streptophyta > Magnoliopsida > Alismatales > Juncaginaceae > Triglochin > Triglochin maritima. The sequence continues at coordinate 16,630,138 of OY821786.1, forward strand.
CTGTGCTGACTCATAATGAAGTTGGTCCATGTTATTCTCAATTTGGATCGAATCCCCCACAATGTGATCGTGAATTGAAACCCCAAGTCCCTCAGACTGACTAGGAGTTTGACTCTGAAAGATTGTGCTTTGAATTTGGGAATGCGGTGGTGGTTCGATATCAAAAGGTGAATCCTCATGTTTACAAGAAATGTCACCCTCCTCACATTTACTTAATTGTTGTGTAATTTGACTCACATACATTTTCATAGTTTGCCGGGAATCGTGATTGGACTTCAACACATTTTGAGTGGTTTCCATGAATGTTTGGAGGGCTTGTTCTAAAGAATCAAGTTTGGGGTCAACTGTGAGGTTCATGTCAGAATTTGGGAAATTGATGGGTTGGGTGGTGATGGGCTGAGAATGAGTCCAATGATTGGTCGTGGGGTGTTGGTAGAATTCAGGATATTCAGAAGGAGTATACTGGGGTGGGAATGATGTATAAGAATTTCAATAAGAATTGTCTCCCCACGAATCCATCCCTCTCGGGTTGTATGCGGATGCATAATGGTCATATTGAGCATTTTGGGAAAAGGTATGCTCATACTCTGGCTCTGGGGAAACATAAGAACATTCCCCGATAACATGACAACTCAACCCACACCAGTCACACGGTACGGCTACTGGAGTCACTGGTGCACTCATTTCATCTACCACATACATGAAAGAGGCCAAAGGTTCGCAACATCTTAGTTGGAGAACCAACATACGATCTGACGTAACTAGATGGTGGTCTAGCAGTCAGTGCCTCTCTCATATTACCTTAATATGAAGATTGCTCAGTCAAACAATGAAGATTGTCCCAACCATACGGGGTGTTTGTATGAGGCACCCCAAGATGCATGGGTCCGGAGTACCAGGGAGAATTGTCCTGGTCCCAACAAAGAACTCTCGAGTCGATCACTCTCACCACCACGAGGCCAAACTCGCAAAAAGTGCTCGACTCAACCCTAAAACGCTAATAGAGAGTGTAAAGGGGAGGAGACAAACGTAGAAGTAGGTGAGAAGAAGATGACTCAGAAGAGAAGGGAAGAATCCCTAGAGCTAGCGTGGGTAATGGGACAAGGTAGAAGCCTAATCTAGGAAGCACGGCTTAAACAACTTAAGGATATGTGTCCTTAGGCTAGACGACGCCTAACCTCACCTCCCTGCAATGAAGACCACAATGCCCAACAAGTGATACCAAATCCGGAGATCCAGTACCTCCTACTATCGACAATGCAGGCGACGTCGATCAGGTCATGACGGTCTCAAGTAGATCACTCTCCTAGTGCGTCTGAATTCCTTAGGAGCAATGTCTACTTGCTTTTAGATTAAGACTTTACTTGAGTGTGCTTTTTGGGGCTAAGGGAGGGGTGATGAAATCCCACACCTTATCTTTGAAGACTATAGGTGATGCCCCTTAAAGATATTTTGAAATCTTAGGTAGCAAGCAACTCACCAAACAAGCACTCACCTCACTCTTGTCCCGATGCACCTTACTAACTAATGCATGCTTTAACCATGAATGAATGAGAGAATGGGTGCATGTACCTCACGTCAGCAATCGACAACAAGAATTTAAAGAAAAGAAAAGGCACATGTGTGCAAGGTCTACAAATGATGTATGACCTAGATGGTAAGGAGTCTAATCTTTTGCTTTGAGTTTTATGGTCCAAGTTGTCTTAAAAGGGGAATTGATTAATCAGGGAGCTAACTACAGGTTGAAACAAGACAAATTGAACTCCCAGACTACTACACTAAAACAATAAACCACCAGAACAACAATGAGAGCAAAAGAAGCTCACCAGGACGTTCTCTGCTCACAATTTCTCCTGGTGTGACCCTTGATGCGGCAGTGTCTCTAAAAAAAAGATTAAAATCACTCGAATCGTCCAAACCAGAGTCTGGGCAGAGCACCTCCTCGGCAACGGTGCCAAAAACTTGTTTAATCGTTTTAAATACCGCAAGTGCACGACCACATTTAAGCGGTGGTAAATATGGGTCGATCCACAAGGAGGTGTGTAGACTCTGGTTTGTTCGAAGGCAAGTGGGAAAAGAGGGGAAGAAGTTGTGATTACATTAAACTAGACTAACTACACTAAACGAGTAAGCATCAAACAAAGAAAACGAAAGCGAGGGAAATTGAAAACTGGAAATCAGAAATGAAACACCCCTAAGGGGTGGAGTGTGTGCACACATGTAAAAAGATGGTGAAGAATACATTCTATAGGCACAAATGTAGGTAGTGTTTTCATGCATAAGAAGTGTCTAAAGGTTATGGCAAAACCTATCAATCCTTTCACTAACCTAGTTGATTAACATTGATATACACAAGCTAGTTATTTCAGAACCTAAACAAGCATGGGAGGTGTCTAAGATGTGTGGCAAAACCCATCAAGTGTAGTATTCTATTCTAACAAGCAAGCATACATTCACATTTATCAACACAATCAAAATATAAAGCATTCATATCCATTCTTTAATGCATGTATGAACATCATCTCCACCCCCAAAGGGGGATGGATCTACTCACTACACATTAGTCTAATAATTAAACTAAAGAAGAAAGGAAACATTCTAACCACTTTAGCCTACAATCAAAGAAATAAAACTAGGCTAAGCATGCAAAAAGAAACAACATAAGAACAAAACAATGGAAAAATTATTTTATTAAATGACTCACATCACTAGCAGCATTCTTCTCCACCTTGAGATTTTGCTTCAAGGCTTACTCCAAGTACAGAGAATGCCACCAAGCAATGGGTAATTACAATAGAAGGTGAAGAGTTCTATTTATATCCATAGAAAAAGGTAATCCGGGACAATCTCCTGGTATGAGACTAAACCAATACCATAAATAGACTAAATACACACTAATACACGCTCCACATAAATATTAGCGGATCCGGACCAAAAGTGATTGCCAATTGACGGTCTACAGTGTTCGGATCACTCTAGATTTTCTTGTGGGCTTTTCTGGAAGGCTTTGTTTGTCTTTGATGCATCTACTTTGCTTGTTGGAGCTCCGACCCAAATAGAATTGCCAAAATACTCCCCATGACGGTGTGAAGTATTCTTGTTTGCTCATTGATCCTTTGATCTTACGTTCAGGTCCCTCGATCTTGCATTTTTGTCCTTGAGTCTCTCAACTCAGCCCTTTTTCATGCTTTTAGGTTCTTTTATGCCTCTTCTCCTCAAACCTATTTATTTTTGAAATTCAAACATAAAACTCGTCACGTATAATGTTTAGGTGAAAGATAATGGATATAAGATACAAATATAAGCATGAAATGATGTCAATCAGTGGGGATTTGGGGAAAGGTGTACGTGATAGTGTAAGTCCTCATAGGCAATGATACACGAAACCTGGCCCTTGGGTAATGAAACTCCAACTAGTAAGAAACAAAAAGAAAAAAATGGTAATGCAAATAAGAACCTTAATGGACTTTACACTTTGTATCACTTGAGGATGTTGAGGTTGTCCATGTCTTTCACTTAAGTCCTTATTCAAGTTGCATGAATGGTTAGCTAGGTGTGTGGACTAATTCCTATATATAGTCGTCCCGTAGGATTATCGCGTCCAATGATCGATAAAAATGAGTCGATCGAGTCGAGTTTCTAGATTGAATAATGCATCTACATTTGGATTTTGTTGGTATATCCGTTGAAAACCCTTACGAGACAACACTCCTCCTCCTTGGTGACAAGGAGGTTTAACGGCTTGTTGCATGTTCTAAGTGCAACCGTGATTCCTACGAAAGTGAGTTAGGATTTCCCTATGTTTTGTATGCTTTTTCCTTTCTTTAATTTTTCTCTCTCTTTGTTTTGCTCGGGACTAGCAAAAGCTAGGTGTGGGGGTATTTGATGGACATCATATCTTGCATATATTTGTGTCTTATATCCATTACCTAAACAATTCTACGTAACAAGTTTAATGTTTAAGTTTCAGGAATAAGTAGAATTGAGGAGAAGAGGCAAAAAAGGATTCAAAAGCAAGGAAAATGACTGACTTACAAGACTTGGGGACTGAGATGCAAGACGGAAGGACCCGGATGTAAGCCCAAAGGGCCAATGAGGAAATCAAGAAACTCCACACCATCATGGTGAGTATTTTGGCAATTCGATTCGGGTCGGAGCTCCAGCAACCGACTTGGATACAACACATGAAGAAAGTCATCCAGGAAAGCCCACACAAAATCCAGACCGGATCCAAACCCTGTATACCGCTGATTGGCGGTCTGGGTTGCTCCGGATCCGATGCGGTTTAGTCGGGTCATGTATAATTGTGTGTTATGTCTATTTTTGGTATTGTATTAGTCTCATACTGGGAATTGTCCCTGATTGCCTTTTTCTTTGACTATAAATAGAACTCCTCCTCCTCCCTTGTATTCTACCCATTGCTTGGTGGCATTCTCTCTACTTGGAGTAAAAGCCTTGAAGCAAAAACTAAAGGTGGAGAAGAATGCCACTTGCAATGTGAGTCATGTTAATAAAATAATTTTTCTTAGTTTCTTTTAATATTGTCTTGTCTTTTAATTCTTGCACGCTTCTTTAGTTTAATTTCCTTTCATTTAGCTTCTTTAATATTTCTTGCTTGCTTATTTTAATTGCCTTTCATTAGAATGTTTTGTTTTGTTAATGTAGTTTGTAGTGTAATGATTAGTGAGTAGTTCCCTCCCCATTTGGGGGGTAGAGAAATATGTGATGTGATTATCTAATGTATTAGGTGTGTGTTATCTTAATCCTTTGAACCTTACATGATTTCCATAACCATCTAATGGGATTTCACTCTTGTCTTAGATATGCTAATGCTCTTGAATGAAGCTTAGCATATGCTTAGATTAGTGGACCTATTTTATGGGGAATGATGAGGTGAGGATATGGATGGAATTGATAAAGTAAACATAACTTGTAGTTGCATGTACTTTCGTTTACCTTGGTTAATGTCTTGTATGTTTTAATGATTGTGTAAATCTTATTTCATGTGGAGGCATAGTGGGGTTTGGTTTTTATACATGAGTTCATTTAGCTTCATTCCAATTATTGTCTTGTATGTTTTAATGATAATGTGTTATCTTATTTCATGTGGAGGCAAAGTTGGATTTAGTATTATCATTTTCATGCACTACATGTTGTAATGAGCACAATTGAACACATACACATATTTTTGTATTCACATTCTTTCTCTACCCCCTATGGAGTTTAGTTTTATTGCTGATTTTTCAATTCCTTTAACATTTTAGTGTAGTTTCGATCATACCTCCTTTCTCTCCTTTCTTTCCCACTCGCCTTCGAACTAACCATAGTCGACACACCGCCCTGTGGATCGACCCGTATTAGCCACCGCTTCAACGCGGCCATGCACTTCGCGGTTTATTATAACTGATTCAATCATTGGAGGCAAATTTCCGAAATGACCCTTGACATTTTCCAAATAAAGAAGTCCCCTTTCAAACTTTTTTCATCCATCTTTTCTACAAACATTTTAAACTCTTTCTTCTACTCAAGTTCTTCCAATCCCTGCTATCTTCATAACTTATCAATGGCTCCTTTGAAGGTTCTTGCCACACAAAAAGTGGCAACCTCGACTAAGAAATCGATCGAGAAGAAAGGCAACAAGTCGGTCCCTCTGGAAAAGAAAAGTCATCTTAATCCCGACAGCCCATCCACCTCGACGGCACCGGGGGAAGAAATTCCCAAAGAGCACTTACCTTTCTCGCCATCCTACATCTTCTTCCACTAAAAGACAAAATAACACTTTCTATCGATTAGCAATGCCAACCTTATTCTGGGAAGATAGTAATTTATTATCCAAGGGAATCAGCCTCTTAAATTTCCTCACCAAATATAATCTGGGTGATTTTTTCGAAGACAAGCTTCTGGTGAAATTTTACTCCGAAGATTGTTGACAATTTTATGACAGCGTTTTAGAAATCACTGCCCAAGATGGTACTTTAAAGGCCCTCACATCCAAAATCAATGATGTTTCTTTCACTCGCACTGCCTCACTACTTGGAGAGATTACCGGTCTCCCAAGTGCCAGAGAAGACGTCTACAACTTCGCTTTGGAGGAGGTATGTGGCTTCATCGATCAACTCGTCCATGTTACGAAACCAATGGAGCCACAACAACAAAAGCTCACCGTCACTCGTCTACCAATAATTAATGAAGTCCTTTGTCGATTCATCTCCTATAATCTTTTCGTTCGCAAACGTCATCAAGATGAACTCGGTCATCAAATGATTAAATGCTTATTCAATCTTTGCACCAGGACTCGCACAAATTGGCATCTCTTCATCATCAATAACATGTGCTTTGTCTCTCGCCGCAAGCTTAATTTTTTCCTTTTCAGATGATAATCTCCCTCATTGGCGAAGACTTCAAGGTAGGCTCCGACTCTGATTTGTTCAAATCATCACGAACCATCATCGACAAATACAAGCTCAAATGGATTGAACTTGAGGAGAAAAAAGCCACTACTGAAGCACCTCCTGGAAATGAAGAAGACGACTCCACCATTGATGACCAATCCCCAAACGACAAAAAAAGGTCGATGCTCAATTTTTGTATCCCACTCTAACTGAACTCGTGATTGACCTAAGCTAGGATCCGAAATTGGCTCGTGGTCCTCGACGCTACACAAACAACCCCCATCTACGGAGTCAATTCGAATCTCATGAGTGCACAAACAACCCCCATCTATGGAGCCAATTCGAATCCCATGAGATTCGGGTCAGAGCACCAGCAACCGACTTAATGGAATCAACCCTTCTGGGCTTATCGGCTCGAGAGGATTGTGGACATGAATTTCCATGAGATCAAAGAAGTTTGTGGGCAAGTGGATCGCAACTACACATGAATAGAATAGCTCACCAATGATTTTCATGCTTTCTAGTTGACGACATCAAATTTGTTAAACGAAATCAATAACCAAAATTTGTGTGGTTGGATATTCTGGCCATGCGTTCATCGATCCTCAAAATGAGATCATATGAACAAGACAGACAACTAGCATTGTATCACATTTGTTCATTCAGGAAACTGATATGTGTTCGATCGTCTATTTTGGTCATGGATTTCCGTTGCTTTCCCACAATCCCACCTCAAACGTTGAGAAAGAAAAAATAAAAGTGGGCATGGGATTCCCATGAGTGCACAAACAACCCCCATCTACGGGGTCAATTCAAATCCATAAGTCAATGGAGCCACCCTCGAAAAAACTAACCATTTGTCAAAATAGCCAAATGAATATACTTATCATGAATCCATAAAATGAAATCTCTTACCATTTGTACCACTCTGGCCAATGTTTCATTTTATGATTTTTTTGACTTACTAATTGATTTGTCATAATTGCATGCAAACCTTATGTAATCGTATTTCCTTTATTGTGTTGCGTAATTCCATTTCAATGGACTACTCACTTAATGCTTACTCATGTGAATTACATATAGCAATCTTGCATTAATACTCATATTCGACTATTCATGTGGGCAAATGTACAAATAGTGGTGGTGTACTATTGTATCATTATAGTTCTAATCGTGTTTGTCTTTTAAATCATTATCAAACATCCGTTATTAATTACGTTACAACCACTGTGTAGAATTTTCGAATCCATATTCCTGAATTTCTTCCTTCGCTAAAAAAACATATTATTCTTTAACTTGTTGCATATAAAATTGTCTTGTCTTACATTGACCATTCAAGCATAATATTTCCCAAATGTCTTATATAGACCGAAGGTGTTTTGGTTGTCTGAACTTGTGATTTTTGTTAGGGTTTTGGGGACCAAAATGGGTTCTCACGCCCCCATACGACAAGTTTCCAATGCTTTTCAACAAACACGAAAATTGGGCATGGATTAGGTGCACAAACAAGCAAAACAACCCCTCCATGGACCTCTGTTCCAAAATTCCATATGTTAATTTCGAATTCAATATACACACATTTCGGAGGATCGAAGTGGTTGTAGTCGACTGAGGTCCTGCGTAATTTTTCTTTTATAGCACCCCAATGAATATCCGCACCAATAATGGACGACCGTTGGACGCGAATATCCCATTTCACCCTTGATTTTCTATATAAACAAGTCCCCATTCACACTTTTTTTCATCCATTTTTTCTGCAAATATTCTAAACTCTTTCTTCTACTCAAGTCTATGAATCCCTACTATCTTTAAAACTTTTGAATGGCTCCTATGAAAGTTCTTGCCACACAGAAAGTGGCAAACTCGACTAAGAAATCTACCGAGAAGAAAGGCAAGAAGTCGGTCCCTCAAGCAAAGAAAAGTCGTCTTAATTCCAACATTCCATCCACCTCGACGGCACCGACAGAAGAAATTCCCAAAGAGATCTTCCCTTACTTGCCATCCTACATCTTGATCCACCAAAAGGCAAAGCAGGACGTCCTATCGATTAGCAGTGCCAACCCTATTCCAGAGCGGAAGATCATAATTAAAGATCTCAAGGAAATCAACCTCTTAACTTTTCTTGCGAAATATCATCTGGGTGATTTCTTCAAAGACAAGCTTCCAGTGAGAATTTTACTCCAAATATTGTCGGCAATTTTATGCCAACCTTGTAGAAATCACCACTCAAGATGGCACTCAAAATGCCCTAATATCCAAACTGATGAAACACTTATTCAATCTTTGCACCGAGACTTGCACAAATTGGTCTCTCTTCATCATCACTGACATGTTCTACGTTACTCGTCGTAAGCTTAATTTTCTTCCAGTTCTGATGATCGTCTCCCTCATTGGTGAACACTTCAAAGTAGACTCTGACTCTGATTTGCTCAAATCATCCCGAACCATCATCAACAAATACATGCTCGAATGGATGAAAATAGAGGAGCAAAAACCACTACTAAAGCACCTCTCGGAAATGAAGAAGACGACTCCACCAATGATAACCAATCCTCAAATGATGAAGAAATGGCTGAGACTTAATCTTTGTCTCCCACACTAATCGAACCCGAGATTGACCCAAACTAGGATCCAAAAGTGGCTTGTGGTCCTCAAGATTTTACCAAACTGGGATCCAAAAATGGCTATCCAATTCGGATGCTCAATGGAATCAACCCTCGTGGGCTTATCAGCTTGAGAGGATTGCAGCTGATGCCGATCAACATCCCACGGCTTCTTCTTCTTCTTCTTCTTCAGATAGTGTTCATCAACATCCTTAAGTGGACAGGAATTGCCATGAGTTCGAAGAAATTCGTGGGCAAGCAGTTCACAAATACAAAGAAAAAGAAGAGCTCACTGATGATTTTCATGCTTTCCAGTTGATGACATCAAATTCGCTCAACAAAATCAACAACCAAATTTGTGTGGTTGGAGATTCTCGCCAAGAGTTCATCGATTCTCAAAACGAGATATCAACTTCCTTCGCAATATGAACAAGCCGGACAACAAGCACTGTAACACATTTGTTCATTTAGTGAATCAATATGTGTTTGGTCATCTGTTTTGCACATGGGTTTCCATTGCTTTCCCATGGTCCCATCTCAAATGATGAGAAAGTAAAAGGAAAAGTGGGCATGGATTCCATGGAGTGCACAAACAACCCCCATCCACGGAGTCAAATCGAATTTATAAGTCAATAGAAACTCCCTCAAACAAACTACCCATTTGTCAAGATAACTAAATGAATATACTGATCACGAATCCACAAAATGAAATCTCTTACCAAACGTAATATCTAACGAACTAATGAACTTTTGGGAATGAAGTCTCAAATAGTCCTGCCTCTATTCGTTATCGACATGTCAGCAGAAGCCACGGTAGACATAACGACTATGGAGGAACGGACTAATTCGTAATGAACATATATATATTATAAACTTTTGTGGGCTGTGATCATAAATCTCAGACCAATGATTGTACTTAAAGTTCATAAAATATATGTCGCTTTCTGGAGACATGTCGACAACTTAGAGTGGTCAGGCAATTTGAGACTTCGTGCCCGCAGGTTCAGTAATTTCTGCATTTAGTTGTTATATGCTTCATGCAACTTATAATATAACGAAAAATTACTTGATACATAGTTAAGTCTCTATTAAAATCCAAAAAGAAAAATTGATCGGAATGCGTAAACATATTTCCATTTTTTTCTACCAAATAAAATAAAGTTATTTTTGCCTAATTATAAATAAACATTAGGATGTATCAAACACTACCTTAATTTCTAAGCAATACATACATCAATTTTACTTAGTTTTTGTGTATTCCTCAAAAATTAAGGTCATATTTGATACAGGCTGAAAATTTATTAATAATATATTACTCCAAAATAACTTTAGAACATTTGGTAGAACAAAAACAAAATAAGATTACACATTCCGATTAATTGTTCTTTATAGATTATACTAGAAGCTTAACGAAATATTAGACAATCTTTCATTACATTGTAAGTAGCATGCCACATATAACAACTACGTCCCTGAACCAATGAACTTGGGCGCACGAGGACTCAAATGGCCCCCACTTAAGTTCGTTGTCGACGTGTCTGCAGAAGTAACACATATATTTACCAACGTTTAGTACAATCAAAATATGATAAGACTTCTGTGGACCTAATTTTGATTAAATTTATGAAATGAATGGACTAATTCGTAATTTGTGGTCTCTGTCGGTAGATTTTGTAGGATTTCATGTTTAATTATACATATAATTAAACATGGGATCCAAAAGTGGGATCCAAAAGTGGCTTGTGGTCCTCAAGATTGAACCAAACTGGGATCCAAAAATGGCTATCCAATTCGGATGCTCAATGGAATCAACCCTCGTGGGCTTATCAGCTTGAGAGAATTGCAGCTGATGCCGATCAACATCCCACGGCTTCTTCTTCTTCTTCAGATAGTGTTCATCAACATCCTTAAGTGGACAGGAATTGCCATGAGTTCGAAGAAATTCGTGGGCAAGCAGTTCACAAATACAAAGAAAAAGAAGAGCTCACTGATGATTTTCATGCTTTCCAGTTGATGACATCAAATTCGCTTAACAAAATCAACAACCAAATTTGTGTGGTTGGAGATTCTCGCCAAGCGTTCATCGATTCTCAAAATGAGATATCAACTTCCTTCGCAATATGAACAAGCCGGACAACAAGCACTGTAGCACATTTGTTCATTTAGTGAATCAATATGTGTTTGGTCATCTGTTTTGCACATGGGTTTCCATTGCTTTCCCATGGTCCCATCTCAAATGATGAGAAAGTAAAAGGAAAAGTGGGCATGGATTCCATGGAGTGCACAAACAACCCCCATCCATGGAGTCAAATCGAATTTATAAGTCAATAGAAACTCCCTGAAACAAACTACCCATTTGTCAAGATAACTAAATGAATATACTGATCACGAATCCACAAAATGAAATCTCTTACCAAACGTAATATCTAACGAACTAATGAACTTTTGGGAATGAAGTCTCAAATAGTCCTGCCTCTATTCGTTATCGACATGTCAGCAGAAGCCACAGTAGACATAACGACTATGGAGGAACGGACTAATTCGTAATGAACATATATATATTATAAACTTTTGTGGGCTGCGATCATAAATCTCAGACCAATGATTCTACTTAAAGTTCATAAAATATATGTCGCTTTCTGGAGACATGTCGACAACTTAGAGAGGTCAGGCAATTTGAGACTTCGTGCCCGCAGGTTCAGTAATTTATGCATTTAGTTGTTATATGCTTCATGCAACTTATAATATAACGAAAAATTACTTGATACATAGTTAAGTCTCTATTAAAATCCAAAAAGAAAAATTGATCGGAATGCGTAAACATATTTCCATTTTTTTCTACCAAATAAAATAAAGTTATTTTTGCCTAATTATCAATAAACATTAGGATGTATCAAACACTACCTTAATTTCTAAGCAATACATACATCAATTTTACTTAGTTTTTGTGTATTCCTCAAAAATTAAGGTCATATTTGATACAGGCTGAAAATTTATTAATAATATATTACTCCAAAATAACTTTAGAACATTTGGTAGAACAAAAACAAAATAAGATTACACATTCCGATTAATTGTTCTTTATAGATTATACTAGAAGCTTAATGAAATATTAGACAATCTTTCATTACATTGTAAGTAGCATGCCACATATAACAACTACGTGCCTGAACCAATGAACTTGGGGGCACGAGGACTCAAATAGCCCCCACTTAAGTTCGTTGTCGACGTGTCTGCAGAAGTAACACATATATTTACCAACGTTTAGTACAATCAAAATATGATAAGACTTTTGTGGACCTAATTTTGATTAAATTTATGAAATGAATGGACTAATTCGTAATTTGTGGTCTCTGTCGGTAGATTTTGTAGGATTTCATGTTTAATTATACATATATATATTTCGAATTTTCATGTATAATAAGGATCTATATATTACAATTTTCTTCGATTTATTTATGCATGCATCGGTTTGTTTTAACAACTAGTTTCAAAAACTTATTAAAACAAACACAAAGGGACTCCGAAATTTATACCTAGAAGTTCTCAAAAACTTCTTGACGTTTCAGAGACGTTGAGGAAGCCAATCTTCGCTTCTCGTTGCGCCGGATGCCTCCGAGTGTTCACCGAAACCCTAAACAAGGTTGGAGAGAAAGGAGCTAGCCAATCGATCTCCAAACAAGCTTAGAATCTAGCTACAAACCCCTTCCTTAGCCTCTGAGATTTCTCCTTCCAAAGACTTAGAAAACTAAGAGAATTTTCGTGGGTTTTAGTAGTGAATTAGGAGAGAAAATAATTTCTGAATTGTGTAACCCAATTAGGGAGAATAAGGACCTATTTATAAGTTCCAATCTTACTCTTAATCATGGCTATTCTTTAGCCACGTTTTACTTTACATTTTCTCTCATAAATTAATTCCTTCATGTATTACATGCACCCACAAAACGTTTGACCAAATTTGGAGCTAATCCAACCATCAATCAAATTAATCTCTTAATAATCAAAGGCAGAAAATCAATCGCTGTTCGGTTGACCGAGACCCATTCGGTTAACCGAATATGTACGATTGGTTGACCGAGTACTAGACGGATGACCGATTCTTAAAGGGAAAAATTCTCCTTAACCGATCAGACGAATTCTCGTCTAAGACCGAGTGCCATTCGGTTAACCGAAAATATCGGAACTTAACATTGTTCGGTCGACCGTTTCTGGTTCGGTACACCGTACCAAAGCTCCAGGCACTTTGGTCAAGTTCGGTCAATCAATTACGATTACCCGTTCCATGTTCGGTTGACCGATCCACAGATCCTTCGGTCGACCGAACCTCAACGGATTACCGAACGTTTACCCGATTTTGCCTTTTTTCAAATTTTGGATTTATTTCCAACAAAATTTGAACTTGAGGGGGTTTTAGCAAATTCACAACTTATGCAATATATTATCCTATGCAACAATAAATTATTGCACCCCATAATATATGCATCTCATATGAATTTATCATGATTCTAATTATGTTATATATAACATGATTGATTTTACTTGTTCACCACATGTGTCATATTTTCTATAAGAAACCTGACACATCATATGAACCAAAAATCAAGCTTCTTGTTTCCCGGTTTCTTGCGGTGTGACCTATGGGAGGATCTAGACTAAGTTGGCAGTGATATTAAGAGCTTAATATCACAAGCTATAAGCGGTATCTAGCTACACATTATAGCTCCCAATTAGTTAGATGTCTTAATTCCACTCGAACCAAAACCCGATCCATTTAGTGTTGGAGTGCACCACTTGTGTCCGTCCCTTGCCTCATGATATTAAGAATACACAAAAAGTAGTATTGTGTCATCTTTGTATTAGTATTCATTTCTTGATCTCTTTAAGCTAGTTATAAATATGTGACTTAACTCAAATCACATTGTGCACATTATAACTTTGCTTTATCAAGGGGCCCACTAATATCATCACTCAATTAAGAGGGGCAATGATAATCTTTTGACTAACTATCTTCTCCAACAAAAGTTGTACTTAACCAACCAATGCCTTTACACTACACTGATCGATAGTTCAAGACACTGATCTAATTAAGTATTCCTTAAGTGATTAGATATAAGTCTCATATCAAAGGACCAAAGACACAGTAAAATATTAATGACACAGAAACACATTTCTATAATATTTTACTTATTAGGTCTATTCAGTATACAAAAGCAATATTTTCCTCTTTTGCATACCCGTGTTGTCACTCACTTGTAGAGCTACAATGATCTATGACCAACACGACAATCTTAACTCGGTAATTAATGTTCCATGTTAATTACCATGATTGCGAATATCTTTTGTTTTATGTAAACCAATATCTTTTAGAGCTCTACGGTTAAGGACCAAGAGCCTCTTCCTTAACACTTCTAAAAGACGAATAACATAAACAAGGAACAAAATGATTTCTCATTCAATTCATAATAATTGACATTTAAAAGTAAAACTTTTAGAACACATTCCCTTCAATCTCCCACTTGTTATCAAAGTTTTCTTTCACATACATTCTCAATGTATAAAACATTAATAACTAGGGTAACCTTCCTAAATCACCGATCAAGCCAATCCACATGGATCCTCGGATCCATGGACTAGAAATATATTTCGTCTCTTAGCTTGGTATGAAGGTTTGTTGAATGGATCAGTTGTGTCACTGTTGTGTCAACCTATTCATTTATTTTGTCTTTCGTTGGTGGTTTAGTTAGCTGTAGTGATATTACTCCTAACTACACTAGCTCATACCTCCACCTTTGATAATGATGACGCATCATCACTCCAACCTCTTATTGTCTAGAATTCCTATAAGAATTGCATCAAAACAGCTCTCGGCTATTTTCTCCTTTGTCTTCCATAAACACGAACCTTATCTTTAGTCCGGTTAAGGTACTTCAGAATATTCTTGACCACAATCCTATGATTAGGATTCGCGTTGGATTGGTGACCTCTTGTCACCACCTCCCACAACCCGAGAGGATCACTTCGGGCCGGGAGCAACGCCTTTTACAAGTCTTCAAGCTCGCGAACAACCCTCGCCGAGCTTGGCACCACCTCTCACAACCCGAGAGGATCACTTCGGGCTTTCACCGAAATCTCTACTTCTTGTCTTGGGCTTTCACCAAGACCCTTGCTCACTTTGTCTTGGGCTTTCACCAAGACCCTTGCTCTCTTCACAACAATTGGAGTGGAACTCACTCTTCTAGTATTGAGCACAACAGATGCTAATATGAATGTATGATGAAGGATGTGGAAATTAGGCTTTGGAATCACTAATTGGGAGCTTTGAGGTTGTGGAAAATCTCACTATAAGTTTGACACTTTGGATTTGTGAAATCTTGTGGAAAACTAAGTGTGAACCTCTATTTATAAGCTCCTAAAGATTTCTAGCCGTTTGGACAAGATTTGATTGGGTTTTGTGCAAGATACACAAAACAGAAAATCGGGTTCAGAAATCTGTCCAGAAACGGTCGACCGAAAGGTGTATCGGTCGACCGAACCCTTGAGTCTGTTGATGGATCGGTTGACCGAACATAGGTACTGGTCGACCGAATCACTTAAGTTCTATAGGTCAACGGTCGACCGAACAGGTACCGGTCGACCGAACTACTGGGTTCGGTAAAGAGAAATCTTGATCGGTTGGACAAACTTGTGTCGACCGATAGCAGGTAGATTTTACCTATTTGAACGGTCGACCGAACTAGGCAAATGGTTCGACCGGTTCTAATGTATATGGGGGTGTATATTGAGAAAAATGTGTATACGACCGTTGTATAATACGACAAATAAAACGGTCGTATTTTTACCAAAAACAGCAAACGAAACGGTCGACCGAAGGTCTACCGGTCGACCGAACAGGTCTGGGTAATCGGTTAAGTAGGTGTGTGATCGGTTGAACGGATTGGTCTGGTATAACAAAAATTGTGTATAACCGGTCGACCGAAAGGTGAACGGTCGACCGAACTCAGGCAGACTGGTGACCAATGTTTTAGGTGTTTAGGTGATCTAATGGAGTCCAAATTATATGATATTTTGTGTGTGACTCCTAAAAGGAACCTAGTGTGTGAATGCATGCATATTAGCTTAAGTTATGCTCAATTCACATAAGTTCCTAAATCTCAAAGAAATGTAAAATTACATGTCTTCAATCCTAGCTTGATTAGATGTCTTGACTTGATTTTTCTTCTTTCTTGAGTCTTGATCACCTGTAGATGTTAGCACAATACAACATGTATACTATTATACTACATGTGCTAATCTACATGTCCTTATTAAGATTAGGTTTAATTACATCATCAAAATACGGATTAAGGCCAAAAAGCCAACAATCTCCCCCTTTTTGATGATGACAACCTATATCTTAAACCAACCTAATACTTGAAACATGTATAAGTTAACTATGCATATAAATACTCCCCCTATGGATGTGCATAGTTTTTCTTGATAATTTCATGTATATTTCAAGTAACCCTAATCTATTACTTCTCCCCCTTTGACATCCATAAAAAAAATACAATAATCAATGTAATATATGAATTTAAATTTCTCCCCCATTGACAATTATATATAACTATTTGAGTTCAATGTAGGATGTCATTTGTAATGAAGATGCTCCCCCTAGATTTTGCACTTCATTACTCTAATAAAAGATATAACTATTAAGCTCCCCTATCAATAAGGCTAGATGGAAACTATGAGTATGATTAAAGTTAAGTTCAATTAAGTTTCTATTTAAGCCTTATTCTAACATCCATTTAAAATTTGACATTTAAAATCAATGGATGTGGTATATGATTTGCAATGAATTTGGACTCTAAATGTATGACATTTAAGCACATAAACTAGATTAGAGCTAATTTTTCAGAAAATTCAAAGATAGAAATTTTATACCAAACTTGAATTTGATTAGCTCCAATCTTGACTTGGTGATGCAACCGGATTTGAATTTGACGTTTTGGCTCACCCGGTCACCACCATTCTCCTCCTCAAGCTCCTACAAGTGTAGATTTTGGTACCCATTTTTGCTTGGGTGCATTAAGTTTAGCTTTTTGTACCCAAATCCAAGTTGATTTTGGTACCTCTACACTTACTTTCTTTTTCATGGCAAAATTAATTTGAATGGGAAAGTTTTTAACATAAAAATTATTTTTATTGCCATGTGTGAACTTATGCAATTTATTTGACAAATTTTCATTTAAGGCATTAAGTTCACTGTTTTTAGTTGCTAGAGATTCATTTAAGCAATTTAGATTTTTAATCATAGAAATATGCTTTTCATTCATGTTAAGCATGTGAATCTCTAAATTTGCAACTTTTTCATTCATGCAATTCAAGTCATTTAAAATTTTCTTGCTTTCAAGATATGATTCATCTAGTTTCTTTAGCAAGTCATTTGTATCGATTTCTAGCATATGACTATCAATTGCATTTGATGAGGTAGTTTTACCATTTAAATTTTCATTCCTCAAGCATGCATTTTCAGAAGTTAGAACTTCAATTTTAGCAAGCAAATCATTTTTGTCATCTAAGATAGATGCATTTTGACATTTCAAATCAAGAATTTGCTTATTTGCTAACTTATTAGACTCATGAAGTTCTTTAGATTTTTCTAAAAGTTTTAGAAATGCATTTTGTAGTTTATATGAATGTGATGATTTTTCACTTAAACTACAACTTGAAGAGTGACTAGAAGATACCTCATCTTCACTTTCTCCATCGGATGAGCTTGATGTTGAACAAGATGTTGAATTGATTTCTTCACATGTAACTTGAGCTACATCCATTGGACTGGCTTCTCCCTTCTTCCCGGTTGGTGAATCTCCTTCACCAAAATTCTTTTCTAATGTTTGCCATATATGATGAGCACTATCACATGAGCAAACAAGATTAAAATGTTCATCTCCTAATGCACAAAATAAGACATTCATAGCTTTTGCATTTAGGGATGCATTTTTCTCATCTTCTAAACTCCATTTACTAATATGATATCTAGGTGATTCATATGGAGTTTGAATCATAAACCACAAGTTTGCATTCATGGATTTAATAAATGAAGACATTTTAAATTTCCATGAGCTAAAGTTATTTCCATCAAAATATGGTGGTTTACATGATTCATTTGGTGTGGATGCATTAAGAGCCATGTTAATTTATCGATTAAGAACAAAATTAACGAACGAGGCTCTGATACCAAATGTAGGATCGTGTGGGTCTATGGGTCCACAAACTAATCACGATTAAGCCCTACTTAACTACTTGGTTGATCGATCAAAGAAATGCAGCGGAAATTAAAAACAAATCAAACACAAGTAGGAAAGCAATGCAAACCACAAGAAGACACCGGATTTACAGAGGTTCAGCCGCGCCTACGTCCTCTCTTGCAAGCCCCTCTCGAATCTCCGTTCGAGCCCCTCTTGCGTCTTCACTATGCCTCCCCGTTCCGGGCCGGGAGCAACGCCTTTTACAAGTCTTCAAGCTCGCGAACAACCCTCGCCGAGCTTGGCACCACCTCTCACAACCCGAGAGGATCACTTCGGGTTTTCACCGAAATCTCTACTTCTTGTCTTGGGCTTTCACCAAGACCCTTGCTCACTTTGTCTTGGGCTTTCACCAAGACCCTTGCTCTCTTGACAACAATTGGAGTGGAACTCACTCTTCTAGTATTGAGCACAACAGATGCTAATATGAATGTATGATGAAGGATGTGGAAATTAGGCTTTGGAATCACTAATTGGGAGCTTTGAGGTTGTGGAAAATCTCACTATAAGTTTGACACTTTGGATTTGTGAAATCTTGTGGAAAACTAAGTGTGAACCTCTATTTATAAGCTCCTAAAGATTTCTAGCCGTTTGGACAAGATTTGATTGGGTTTTGTGCAAGATACACAAAACAGAAAATCGGGTTCAGAAATCTGTCCAGAAACGGTCGACCGAAAGGTGTATCGGTCGACCGAACCCTTGAGTCTGTTGATGGATCGGTGGACCGAACATAGGTACTGGTCGACCGAATCACTTAAGTTCTATAGGTCAACGGTCGACCGAACAGGTACCGGTCGACCGAACTACTGGGTTCGGTAAAGAGAAATCTTGATCGGTTGGACAAACTTGTGTCGACCGATAGCAGGTAGATTTTACCTATTTGAACGGTCGACCGAACTAGGCAAATGGTTCGACCGATTCTAATGTATATGGGGGTGTATATTGAGAAAAATGTGTATACGACCGTTGTATAATACGACAAATAAAACGGTCGTATTTTTACCAAAAACAGCAAACGAAACGGTCGACCGAAGGTCTACCGGTCGACCGAAGGTCTACCGGTCGACCGAAGGTCTACCGGTCGACCGAACAGGTCTGGGTAATCGGTTAAGTAGGTGTGTGATCGGTTGAACGGATTGGTCTGGTATAACAAAAATTGTGTATAACCGGTGGACCGAAAGGTGAACGGTCGACCGAACTCAGGCAGACTGGTGACCAATGTTTTAGGTGTTTAGGTGATCTAATGGAGTCCAAATTATATGATATTTTGTGCGTGACTCCTAAAAGGAACCTAGTGTGTGAATGCATGCATATTAGCTTAAGTTATGCTCAATTCACATAAGTTCCTAAATCTCAAAGAAAGGTAAAATTACATGTCTTCAATCCTAGCTTGATTACATGTCTTGACTTGATTTTTCTTCTTTCTTGAGTCTTGATCACCTGTATATGTTAGCACAATACAACATGTATACTATTATACTACATGTGCTAATCTACATGTCCTTATTAAGATTAGGTTTAATTACATCATCAAAATACGGATTAAGGCCAAAAAGCCAACAATTATGTTTGCCCACTTTGATTGATTAGGTTCACTGATTAAGATGAGTTTGATTGATCATCAAAATCAATATATATTAAGTCCCAAAAGCCAACAAAAAGGACACAAGTGTCTGTTTTAGGACAATTTTTTTAAAAGACAATTCGA
Organism: Triglochin maritima; assembly: GCA_963682175.1. Classification (NCBI taxonomy): domain Eukaryota; kingdom Viridiplantae; phylum Streptophyta; class Magnoliopsida; order Alismatales; family Juncaginaceae; genus Triglochin; species Triglochin maritima. The sequence goes on from OY821786.1 coordinate 16,650,131, forward strand.
TTTATTTGGACAATAATAATTTAAAGGACAAAACATGTAAAAGACACTAAGAGCTTAAATGACAGTTTTAGTATAAAGAACATGTGTCCATTAAAGGACACATATGTGCTTCAGAATACTAGATTGTAATTTGAGGACACTTTCTTGTTTTAAATGACCAAAAAATCCTTTACAGGAAAGACTATTTTTAAAGGACACTACGAGTATAAATGACATATGTGTCCTTTAAAGGACTTTATTTTTTAAGGACACTATGAGCTTAAAGGATAGTATGAGTATGAAGGACATATGTGTCATTTAAAGGACTTGGTCGTGGGTTTAAAAGAACATACCATTACATTGATGTAGAATTCTATGGATTCAAATTGGGATGTTGAGGTACCTTTAATAGGAGTTCTTCAGCTCTTATCTCCAAGTTCTTCATTTCTTTCCCTTACTGAAGAAGGTGGATCTGCTGGTGTGTATTGGGTACACAATGGAAAGCATATTTTGTGTTCTCCATTGCTCTATCATTTTCTTTTACGTTCTCAACAAATTTTGATTGAGCTCTTTGTTGGTATGCTCTGCCTTCAGCCACCTTAATTCATTTCCATGAAGTCAACCTCATCTTGTAGTGGATCTCTTGTGATTTTGTGGGCTCCAATGGTTATTCTTTGAAATTATGCGTCTCGTGGAATGTTGTCCGTTCTTTACTCGCTAATGGTACATGCATCAACCTATTTATTAACCTTACACGTTTGTACATGTACAGGTTGTTCCACCTCTTCTAAGTGTCAGACTTCCACTTGTCCATTGACTTTTTATGGATGGTGATGCCCTGCAGTTCCAGTGTTTTAAGGCTCTTCTGTGACCCAAGCAAAGAACTCCATCTATTGACTCTTGGAATGCAAGGTGGCTTTGCATTCTCAATTATTAACTTCTCACACAGCCATGCCTGCAGCAATACGTCAATATTTGGTGTCATGAAAACCTATTAAAAACATAAAATGCTTTGCAAATATTTCAAATCTGATTTTTTTACCAAAAGTATAGCTACGCATTCATCAACGTTCCCCTTCTTTGAGGTAAGGTCGCCTGAAGATTTCTTTTTTCTTCAGTTCTATACTGGCTTTTTATGCCATCATCCAGGTACTCAAAAGCAACTCTGCCTTGGCATACTTCCTCATGTATGCTAGTCTTTTAACAGAAGATATGTACCATTCCTTCTCTCTATTTGTGTCCTTGCAAAAAAGAATGTAGTAAAAAGAAAACAGATCAGTAGTTTGACATATTGAATGTCATATTCTCTTTCCATGGCCCCCTCAATTGTATCTTCAATTCCTTCTTCTCCAATCTATGACCAGCTCATTTGATCGATTGCTTTTTACTCATGTTGGTTGGCATTCCTCCCTTTTCAAGTCCTAATATGACTATCAGATCAGTGGTGCTGAAATTCAGATGTTTATTCCCTATCCTGAACCCACCTTATTCGACCTCAAAAATTTCAATCAGGAAGTTGAAAATGTTTATTGTATATAGTGATTCTTTGTATACTCGGGAATTTTGCGAACGATGTCTTTTGGAATATCCCCCGTTGGTTTTTAGTAATGAGTGGAATCTCTCTCTCGAATGACGCACACGTACAGTTCGACAGTTGAAAGTGTCTGCAATATAAACATTTTTATTCATTAGAGAAAAAGGGTTTAAAAGGACATACCATACCCAAATAAGGGTATGTTTGTGCACGTGAAATAGGTGGATTTTTGGAGTCAAAATGAAAGCAGAATCTAGCGGAATTTAAATTTTGTTTGACGAAATTCTGTCGTTTGTGCCTGTAACTGGAACATGATGGAATTCAAATTTTCTTGTTTGTGCATATCACTGGAATTTACTATAAAATGTAAAAATAATATATTTTTGTTATTGGTATTTACAAATAGTGAAGGAGATAAATGAACATTAAATAAAATACAAATAAATAATATAAGAACACAAATATAAATAATTAAGGATAATATTTTAATCCAGTCAAATGTAACAAAAATTCAAAATACAATTCAATAAAAAAAACTAAGTTTGCTCCTTCAAGAAGTGTTCTCTTTTTGTTGCCTACAATGTCGATAAAAGAGAGGAGTTAGTCAAATGACAAATGAAAAAAGATAATTATATGTTAAATCATACAAATGGACAAAAAGAGATTTCTTGATTTCGAATCGAATCATACATGGAATCACAAGTCGGAACCATCGAATATAATTTACTTTTTTTATAGTCAATCACATACGAGAGCAAACAACAACAGAGAATATTGTTATAGACAATATATGGTAAGCTTTACACTTCACCATCAAACTAGACAATATATGAAATGCCTATTTGATGCAGGATCTGCTGGATATAATATGATGGGGGCAGTGATTAGCAACCAAATCAGCAAGGAGCCGTTGGCTAGCAAGCACATTAGCAAGGAAGGAAACTTCCAACCAGCCAGCAAAACGAGCAAGGAAACTTGCCTCCAGCAGCACATGTGAATCAAATTATTTCCAATTAAGTTTATGGAAGGTTTCCGGATTTTTATTTTTATTTAAACAAGTATTTCGGTAGTCAAGTCTTTCCTTTACTGTTATTTGTTTTATTTAGATGCAAACAAAGGAGTTGCCTTGCTGGTTAACTTCCTAATTTCTATACGAAATAAAAGCTATAAGACCTGGCTTGTAGCTCAAGATAGAAAGCAATTTTTGTTTTGAATTAATTATAGAAAAAGCAGAGATAATTTTTATCTCAACTTGGAGTTTTCCTCTTCAATTCTCTTGTAGTTGTGGGTGTCACACGCTTGTAGAATCCATCACAATTCTACACGGCGTCAGTTGGTACCAGAGCCGAAATCCTCCCTTTAGTTGCTGCTTCATCAGCGTGCCGTGATGGCTGGTAGACGTGGTGGTCGTGGGCGTCGTGGAGCTAATCCAGAGGAGGGACTCCCGCACCATGGACGTAGCAACGAAGATGTTGAGTTGATTGAGGATCTACAAAGACAAATTGCTGAGCTAACCCAACGTCTTGCTGTGCAAGATCCAGGCCATCGTGAAGCTGAAGATCCAGACTCCGACGCAAGCTCAAACCTCCACAACATGTTCCATGATCGTGGTGCTGGTCAAGGACATTGTGGGTGGGTGATCGTCAGGGAGACCTCGGTTTCAAGATGGAGCTGCCAGAATTTTCTGGTATTGATGCATTGCATACATTGCATCATATGTCTTTCATTTAGATTAATTTTATATCAATAAATGCTACTAAGGTATGTGTTTAGTCTTATTTACAGAATACAGGGACCTGAATGCAAATTACCCATATCCCAAGCATAAACACGTGCAAGAGACTCATTTCTATCATAAAGACCAATTTCAAGATTATCGGGGTTCAAATTGAAGTCCATCCAAGCATAAAAGCATTCAAAGACCTAATTACAAAAAGGCCAGTGACTTAAGAACAAAAGTAGTCAGGGACTTAATTGCAAAAAGCCCGAGGACCCGACTGCAAATTACGAGTACCAAAATATTATTTTGGAGAAGTCTAAAGAAAAATCAATTTGGATCTCCAAATATATGAAGAAATTAATTCGGAGCTCAAAAGAAAGGAAAGAAATCAATCCGGACGCGCAAAAGACCGCTAAAACATACCATAAACACATAGGAAAAATCTGGATCAATTCTTAGCCAGAAAGGTGGCAATTCCACCGGACCTCATGTACAAAATGTGGCGGATTAGCTGCACAAAAGTTGATCTGTGCTCTCAAATTTTTACCAATGCTGTATTGACGCATGTACTTTCCTTTTATGTATTGGGATTCCCGATTGAGGCTATAAATAAGGCTGAATCATGTATTCAAACAATCTTCTCCTCTCCCCTCCCCTTTAGCAAAAAAATTCTGTTTGTTTATTTCGTGTTTTTAGTTTTTCTTTCGAAGTTTCTCTAGGACCCCTTCTCCTTCCCTCCATCCATGAGTTTCTAACTCTCTCCAAAGGGTGGGGTGATGGATTTAGGGTGATTAGAAGAAGAATTATGTTATTATTTTAATTTCATGTTGGTATATTTTGATTACTTGAGTTTATGCTGAGTCATTTATCATGTAATTCTTTATAACTAATGTGATTTATTATAAGTTTCAGAATTCTCTAAACAAAACCCGATATCTAAACCCCCACCCGCTAGACTCTCATCCATATTTGCTTTCTTCTTAGTTTTTTTTGTTGTTCCTTATTTCTCTCTCTTTCTTTCCTTAATCGAAAATCACAAAAATATAAATATCTCTCCCTCCTTGTGTTCAACCCGTAGAGGCGACGAAGATTTTGTTTATTTTTTGTGATTTCGATTTTATTCTGTTTATCGTGTACACGATCTAACTATTTGGGTTTGCGTTTCAGGAGACAACGGAGTGCGCGGCGAAATCCGAGCACAGTTGGAGCAAGAAGAACGGTGAAATCGCCGCACCCAAAGAACAACCTGCGGCGGATCCGCCGCACGTCTGGAGCATCTGGGCTTCAAAATTTTCTGGGGTCGTCTCCATCTCTGGGTGGACGCGTAGAGCAACTGGAAATTTTCAAGAGTGGGCGGCAAACCCGTCTTAGCGTTGCGTAGGTAACTTTTGTTTCCTTTTGCGCAATTTTCGATTTTTGGAAAGTTTCCTTTTTGTAGAACTGCACGTGTTAGGCTCAAATTCCATAATTGACAATAATTCAACTCTGACCTAAAAATTGGCAATATTAGAAGGACTTAGTGCATGCATCATATAGTGTTTTGTTTGCATTATTCTTGCTAAATTCTTGCAAATTATTTTATACCGCAAGAGTGCTGGAGGCAAGGTACGTGCGCGGTTTTTATCGATTCCATTTAAGCATACAACCTTGCAATTGTCCCCCACTAAAGACCAATGTTTGACTATCTTTGCTAGATTTAAGTTAAACTATCTTAAGGGTAACTCCGTAGGAAGAGATACGGTGGGGATTTCATCACCCTTCCGTGGCCCACAAATCACAATCCTAAAGTGTCACCCAAGCCTTAAATTAAAATCAATTAGACATTGGCCCCTAAGGATTTGAACTCAATAAAGGAGAAGATTGGTTTGACTTGCTATGACTTGAAGCTGAACAAATTTAATTTGGTGTCAAGAAAGTGTTTTTGTGTTGACGTAAGTCTTCCAAGCGAAGTGGTTGTCTAATTGGCACCGACTCTTTGGAAGCGCCCCCACTAGCTATACACTGCCTGACCAATTTGGTATAATTAGTGAGGGAGGTGAATCAAGCGAACCAATTCGACTCAACCAGTTAGGAGTCGTCTAGATTTAAGCTACATTAGGTCTAGGATTCACTATCATCTATCTTTTAGAGTTAAGTTTCCCTTCTCATCGTAGTCTTCTTTCTCTTCTCATCTAAATTCTCTAGATTAGGATTCCTTTCTCATCTTCCCCCCCCCCTTTTATTGTTTGTTTCCATTTTTGAAAAAAACATTATAAAAAATAAGAAGTAATTGATTCTTGAAATTGAATTTGGAATTAAAATTTGAAATCTAAATTCAAAAATTGATTCAAACCGGTGCACTCAGATTTGGGTTCGGGACTTGAGCAATCGACTCTCACGAGTTCATCTAGATTCCAGTCTAGAGCTTAGCCCCAATCCACCTGTTGCACCACCTCACCTGGATCCAATGGGTGAGAATGTAGTGGACCCGCCTAGGACTCTAAGGGATCGGTGCTACCCAAGGATGGCTGCTCAGCCATCGTACATCATTATGCCCATCATACCGGGTCGCGACTTCGAACTAAAGGCACAATACATGAGAATGTTGCCCAAGTTCACCTCTAAGGAAGACTCATATCTCTTCCTTAAAGAATTTGAGGAAATCTGCTCCCTTATGCAATACCAGCATATCTCTGAGGAGGCAGTGCGTCTTAAATTCGTGCCTCTAGCACTGAAGGACGACACTAAGAAATGACTATATAGTCTAGCCGAAAGATCTATTAGGAGTTGGGCCGAGTTTGTTCAAGTGTTCTTAAAGAAATATTTCCCCAACCATAAGTCTATTAGGATTAGGAATGAAATTGTTGCATTCGTTCAATCTGAGAGCGAGCCGTTCTATTCCTATTTGGAAAGATTTAAGAACATGTTGACCCAATGCCCTCATCATGGAATTCCAAGATGGCAATTGGGCCAAATTATTTATGAGGGATTGACACCTACATCTAGGGTTATGTTAGAATCTGTAAGCCAAGGAAACTTTATGTCCAAAAATGAGAATGATGCTTGGACTTTTCTTGAGGATTTAGCCGAAAATAGTATGCAATGGGACAATGCTAGAGCACCGATTAACCCGAGTATTGGATCTAGAATAGCAAGTCAACCAAAATCAGGTGTCTTAGTTGTAGATGCTATTGTAGCTGCTGAAGCAAAACTAGCTACCCTTATGCGTAGAATGGAAAGTCTAGAGCTAAAAACCCGACCCCTAGTGAATCAAGCCTCTTCTATCCCTAGCTCTAGATGTGGTCAAACTGGTCATATAATGGAGGATCGTGCCCATATTTCTGCGGACTTGGAACAAGTTAATGCCGCATTTAACCATTCTAGAAATGACCCATACGCATCAACCTATAACCCAGGTTGGCGTAATCATCCCAAATTTCCATGGAACCAACAAGGTCAACCTCCTAGACAACAACCAAACCCGTATAACCAAAATAATACATCATCTCGGTTTAGTAACAATGGAGATTATGATGTTGGATTGACAAGCTTGGAAAATTTGGTTAAGCCTTTTATGCAAACAACTACCCAATCCTTCCAAAAGCTAGAAACACAAGTCAACCAACTAGCACAAATTGTAGGTGAAAGAGAAAAGGGTCAGTTTCCAAGTCAACCTGAGGTGAATCCAAGACCTAATAATCAATATCAGTGCTATCAACCACCTCTAGGAAGTAACAACCCTAGACCGGTTCAAATGGTTCATGAGGAGGGACCGTTCCAACAAATAAATGCAGTTGTATCATTACGGTCTAGAAAACAAGTTGATAACAATGTGGTAAATCCTAGGGCTCCTAATCAATCTAGTCGTCAAGCACCCACATATAACCTGACCATTCAACCTGAAGTCCAATTTGAAAAGCCCAACCCACCTAGTCAACCTGACCCTATAGCTCAACCTGAGCGACTCTATGTTCCTAAAGCCCCATTTCCTAATAGACTCAATAAGAGCTCAAGTGTACAAATGGAGAAACTCTTGGAAGTATTTAAGCAAGTTAAGGTGAATATTCCACTCCTAGATATGATTCAACAAATACCTGCTTATGCTAAATTCTAAAAGGATCTGTGCACTAAGAAGAGAAAAACGAACGTACCAAAGAAGACATTCTTGACCGCAAACATAAGCTCTATTCTGTCCAACTAATCTCCTATAAAGTAGACCCTGGGTGTCCCACAATTTCATGTGCAATAGGAGATACTTTTATCAACAAAGCCCTTCTACACCTTGGTGCTAGTGTTAACTTACTCCCGTTCTCTGTCTATGAGCAACTAAACCTTGGTCCACTAAAACCCTCTAAGACAACCCTTCAATTTGCTGATTGCTCTGTTAAGAAACCAAGAGGTATAGTATATGATGTTTTGATTAAGGTTGGTGACTTCATTTACCTAGTGGATTTTGTCGTTCTAGACACTGAATCTGTTGTCAATCCTAAGAGACAAATCCCTGTAATACTAGGCAGACCCTTTTTAGCCACTTCTGAAGGTTTGATAAATTGTCAAAATGGGCTCATGCAACTATCTTTTGGAAACTTAAAAGTTGCATTTAATATCTTTCATGTTGATAGTGAACCAGAAATAGTATGCAATCAAAGTGATGTTGTGATGAGATCGCGTATCTATAAGATTTCTGAATCAAATAAATCATCACAAAATCAAAAAGAAAGTGAGAAAAAGGGGAGTAATTCATCTACCTAACCACCATCACTCGAGCAAATAAGAGAACCAACACATGTGAGGGGTGGGGAATCTTTACATCAGGACTCTCAGGGCAACATGGGGAACAATTCAATTGGATACATGCACCAACATGGTGACATTCAATCCAGTTCTGACTATGGTTGACTTTGAGCAAATTTAATCCCTCTACCGCAAGTTGACTCAGGTAACAAGTGCATTTTCTTTATCTTTGCATACATTGAGGACAATGCATGATTTAGGTGTGGGGGGTGTTTATCTATCTATCTATATATTCGTCTAAACAAATTATTCAATGCTTCATGACATAGCTTAAGATTGAACTGCCAAAACCCGTGTACAAATTGCATTGAGTTTTTGTTCATTATTATATAGTTCTGCTTGTAGAAACTATGACATAAATCTAAGTTCCAAAGAAATAACTCATTACCCTTTAAGACATGTATGCACTTAAATTAGATGAATCAAATCTTTGAAGTGGTCGATAAAAAGCAGAGGTTGAGGAAAATATACCGGGAATTGTGGACTTCTAATAGCAATTAAGCCTTGAAGAAAATAAAAGTAAAAAAAGAAAAAAAGAAAAAGGAATAAAGTGAGGAAAACACATTTTGCAAAATGATTACAAAAACCCAAGCCTTCGAGTTACTGGTCTGTAGGGGTATCTTAAACCCGGTAACTTGAGTCTGCCAGCTCGGGATTATCGACCAAACTCGCTACACGAATGCAAAAAGGGTAAAAGTGTCAAAAAAAGCAAATGTGTTGAATCACGAGAAAAAATACTTTAAGATACTCAAGACGCAAAGTTAAAAGAATGATCCATGCCATGGTTGATCCGAATGATACTTCACCACCAGAGGAAGCGTGCAAAATAATTTAAGTGATAACATGTGTAAAAGGGTTAGTGGTGTGAATATTGGAGGAATGAAGACCAAGTCAGATTTTTTATGAGTTAGATTTATATAATGAGCATGCAAGAATTCTAAGTGAGATGTATAAGGTTGAGGTGGAGATATTGAGAGTTATTAATGAAATGTTGAATTAAGACTTTGTGGGTGTGTCAACTGAAAACCCTCACGGGACAAAACTCGTCCTTTATGGAAACTTAGGGGTTTAAAGGCTTGTTGCATATGCTAAGTGCAATCGTGATTCCTACGAAAGTGAGTTAGGATTTTCCTGTTTTCACTTTTTTTATATTTTATTTTGCTAGGGACTAGCAAAATCTAGGTGTGGGGGTATTTGATGCATTGCATACATTGCATCATATGTCTTTCATTTAGATTAATTTTATGTCAATGAATGCTACGAAGGTATGTGTTTAGTCTTATTTACAGAATACAGGGACCTGAATGCAAATTACCCATATCCCAAAGATAAACGCGTGCAAGAGACTCCTTTCTATCATAAAGACCAAGTTCAAGATTATCGGGGTTCAAATTGAAGTCCATCCAAGCATAAAAGAATTCAAAGACCTAATTACAAAATGGCAAGGGACTTAAGCACAAAAGTAGTCAGAGACTTAATTGCAAAAGGCCGAGGACCCGAATGCAAATTATGAGTACCAAAATATTATTTTGGAGAAGTTCTAAAGAAAAATCAATTTGGATCTCCAAATATATGAAGAAAATAATTCGGAGCTCAAACGAAAGGAAAGAAATCAATCCGGACGCGCAAAGGACAGCTAAAACATACCATAAACACACAGGAAAAATCCGGATCAATTCTGAGCCAGAAAGGTGGCGATTCCGCCACACCTCTTGTACAAAATGCGGTGGATTTTACCAATGCTGTATTGACGGGTGTACTTTTTTTTATGTATTGGGATCCCCGATTGAGGCTATAAATAATGCCGAATCATGTATTGAAACAATCTTCTCCTCTCCCCTCCCTTTTAGCAATAAGATTCTATTTTTTTTTAGTTTTTCTTTCATTGTTTCTCTAGGACCCCTTCTCCTTCCCTCCATCCATGAGTTTCTAACTCTCTCCAAAGGGTGGGGGTGATGGATTTAGGGTGATGAGAAGAAGAATTATGTTATTATTTTAATTTCGTGTTAGTATATTTTGATTACTTGAGTTTATGTTGAGTCATTCATCATGTAATGCTTTATAACTAATGTGATTTATTATAAGTTTCAAAATTCTCTAAACAAAATCCTATATCTAAACCCCCACCCACTGGTCTCTCATCCATATTTGCTTTCTTCTTAGTTTTTTTTGTTGTTCTTGCCTTAGAAAATTGAAAATCCAAAAATCTCAAACCAACCTTATTTCTCTCTCTTTCTTTCCTTAATCGAAAATCACAAAAATATAAATATCTCTCCCTCCTTATGTTCGACCCGTACTTGCCGCGTCTTTGTCGACGCCGTGCACTTGCAGTATAAATAAAATTCTCATCAGGTATGTTGCATGCTGATGCTTTCGTGGGCTGGTTGAATGAAGTCGAACGAGTATTCGACTACAAGGAGGTTCCAGAGCATATGAAGGTTAAGCTAATCACCATCTGACTCAAGGGGAGAGCATCTGCGTGGTGGGAACAATTGAGGCGCACACGCGAGAGGCAAGGCAAGACCAAGCTTGCCGAATGGTGCAAGATGAAAAAAAAGATAAAGGAGCACTTTCTTCCTTTTGGCTATACGCAATCCTTTTTTCAGATGCTTCATGCTTTGAGGCAAGGCGCGAGGTCGGTGGATGACTACACCGAGGAATTCTATCAGTTGGTGACTCGGAATGATCTATCGGAGTCGGAGGAGCAGTCGGTGGCACGATACTTAGGGGGGTTACGACCATCCCGACAAGATGCCCTTAGCCTCCACTCATTATGGACGGTTTCTGAGGCCTATCAGAGAGCCCTCGCAGTGGGGAAGCAACAAAGAAGGCGAGTCACCACCAGCCACGAGCAGCAGCAGCGCAACCAGACTGCTTGACCTTCAGAGGCGTGCCCTCAGCAAATACCGTTCCAGGGCAGACCTAAGACGGGCGTGAAGTGTTATAGGTGTGGAGAGGAGGGCCACATCACATCCAGTTGTGGGAAAACCACCAGCAAGGGTGGAAAGAACCTCCTGATTGAGGATAATCTTGGGAGTGAGGACGAGATCGATGGCGAGCCCGTGTTTGATGAATATGAGGACGAAAGTGGAATTTTGTGCGGGGACGGACCAGAAACTTTAGTCATCCGCAAGAGTCTTCTAACCCCTAAGGGAGGGTCAGGAGATGAGTGGTTGAGAAATAATATTTTTCATAGCACTTGCACGGTCTCGGACAAGGTGTGCAAGATGATCATCGATAGCGGCAGCTGCGAGAACGTGGTGTCCGAACAGGCAGTCCGAAAGTTGCAGTTGAAGACCGACTCTCATCCCAAACCCTACAAATTATCTTCTCTGAACAAGGAGACGGAAATAAAGGTGGACAAGAGGTGTTTGGTGCCCTTTTCCATTGGCAAAAAATACTTTGACAATGCTTGGTGTGATGTGGTGGCTATGGATGCTTGTCACCTATTGCTGGGACGGCCATGGCAGTACGATCGAAGCGTCGTTCACGATGGATGAAGGAACACCTATTCCCTCAGCATCAAAAGGAAGAAGATTGTCTTGGTGCCACACCAAGAAGAAACCCCTTCAATCCAGGCAACCCCTCACAACAACTTGTTGTCCCTATCCAGCTTTTTGGCCGAAATGAAGCAAGAAGAGGTGGTTTTTGCTTTGCTGCCCCGGGATGAAGCCAAGGTTGGCTCAAGCTCAAACATGCCTGAGGAGGTCCAGCAAATTCTGGAAGAGTTCTCCGAGCTAATGCCCGAATATCTCACCCATGGCTTACCACCGTTGAGAGATATTCAACACCAAATCGATCTTATCCCAGGATCGACTCTCCCAAACCGCCAGACTTATCGTCTCAGCCCTAAAGAGTCTGAAGAATTACAACGACAAGTGGTGGAGCTGCTGGAGCAAGGCTATATCCGAGAGAGCATGAGTCCTTGTGTCGTTCCTCCCTGTTGGTACCAAAAAAGGATGGTTCCTGGCGTATGTGCATCGACAGCCGAGCAATCAACCGTATCACCGTGAAGTACCGATTCCCGATTCCCCGCTTAGATAACATGTTAGACCAGCTATCGGGATCCAATATCTTCTCAAAGATCGACCTTAAGAGTGGGTATCATCAGATACGGATCAGACTAGGAGACGAGTGGAAGACGGCATTCAAAACACAGCATGGGTTGTACGAATGGTTGGTGATGCCATTTGTACTATCCAACGCGCCCAACACCTTCATGAGGGTCATGCACCAGGTTCTTCATCCTTTCATGGGGAAGTTTGTTGTCATTTATTTTGATGACATCCTCATTTACAGCAGGACACCCGTGTTGCATATGGACATCTGCGTGCCGTTCTTGACAAGCTGAGATCCGAATGTTTGTTTATTAATCAAAAGAAATGTGCGTTCTTCACAACCTCCGTCACCTTCCTGGGGTTCGTGGTGTCCATCAACGGTGTTCATGCTGACCCCACCAAGGTTAGTGCCATTTCTGAGTGGCCCAGGCCAAAGTCGTTGCATGATGTTTGGAGTTTCCACGGTTTGGCTTCCTTCTACCGGCGGTTCATTCAAAATTTCAGCACCGTGATCGCCCCCATCACCGAGTGTCCAAAGGGAAGAGATCCCAAGTGGTATGAGGAGGAAGAGGCGAGTTTCCAGCTGGTGAAACAAAAGATGATCGAAGCTCCAGTTTTAGCAATGCCAGACTTCAAAAAGGTGTTCGAACTCAATTGTGACGCATCTGGAATTGGTATCGGTGGAGTTCTGAGTCAAGGGGGACGTCCAATAGCTTTCTTCAGCGAGAAACTATCTGGATCCAAGAAGAATTATTCCACCTATGATTTGGAGTTCTATGCAATAGTGCAATCTCTGAAGCATTGGCGGCACTACTTGGTGCAACGTGAGTTCATCCTCTTCACCGACCACGAAGCCTTAAAGTACATAAATGGCCAGCACAAACGCAACCGACGTCACGCCAAATGGGTGGCGTATTTGCAGAAGTTCACCTTCTCACTTTGGCACCAATCAGTAAGTCAAAACCGTGTTGCTGATGCCCTTAGCCGCCGCAACACCCTTCTCACGACCGTGAGCAATCAAGTCGTTGTATTCGAGACCTTCCCCGACATGTATCCAGCAAGTCATGGATGGTCAGCGTTGTGACTTTCTGATACACGACGGCTACCTATTCCGAGGGACGAAGTTGTGCATTCCGGATTGCTCGTTGAGACAACAGATCATCAGTGAATTACATGGCGAGGGACATTTAGGACGGGACAAGACCTTAGCCTTGATCTCCTCTGATTTTTACTGGCCCAAGCTACTAGCGATGTAGCCCACTATGTGGCGAGGTGCTACGTTTGCCAGTGATCCAAAGGTACCCTCACCAGTGTCGGTTTGTACATGCCTTTGCCTATTCCTGAAGGTCTGTGGCGTGATGTTAGCATGGATTTCGTGCTGGGATTACCCCGGATAGTGGATCGGTTCTCCAAGATGGCACATTTTGTAGCATGTAAAAAACGATGGATGCATCCCGGATTGCGCACCTCTACTTCAAAGAAGTGGTGCATTTGCATGGAGTTCCCCACTCAATTACCTCTGATCGTGACACTAAGTTCATCAGCAACTTCTGGAAGAGCTTATTGGAGAAGTTGGGGACTCGTCTGAATTTCAGCAATGCATACCACCCTCAGACGGATGGCCAGACCGAAGTAGTCAACCGGAGTTTGGGCAATCTCCTACGTTGTTTGGCGAGAACTAAACCTAAGCAATGGGATCTCTCCCTGCCTCAAGCAGAATTTGCTTACAACCGATCAACAAACAGACCACGGGGCTGAGCCCATTTGTAACTGCTTATGGGTTTAATCCTTCTGGGGTGCTAGACTTAATGCCCATTCCTCGTGTTGGTCATTTGCACCCCAAGGATGAAGAGATGATTGAGCACTTGCAAGACATTCACACACATGTACAACAAACGCTCCATGAGAACAACACAAAACACAAGAGCTATGCGGATCGTCGTCACCGGCAAGTAATTTTTAAGGAAGGTGATTTCGTGTGGGCTGTTCTGATGCGAGACCGGTTTCCCGTGGGGGAATACAACAAGCTAAAGGAACGAAAAGTCGGACCTTGTGAGATACTTCAGAAAATCAAAGTTGATGCCTACAAATTACTCCTACCAAAGCATTTAAGGACTGCTGATGTGTTTAATGTAAAGCATCTGAGTCCGTACTTTAGCAACGAGGAGGAAGTTGAGGCAAACTCGAGGACGAGTTCTTTCCAACTAGGGGCGACTGATGCAGGATCTGCTAGATATAATATGATGGGGGCAGTGATTAGCAACCAAATCAGCAAGGAGCTGTTGGCAAGCAAGCACATCAGCAAGGAAGGAAACTTCCAACCAGCAAGCAAAACGAGCATGGAAGCTTGCCTCCAGCAGCACATGTGAATCAAATTATTTCCAATTAAGATTATGGAAGGTTTCCTGAGTTTTATTTTTATTTAAACAAGTATTTCGGTAGTCAAGTATTTCCTTTACTGTTATTTGTTTTATTTAGATGCAAATCAAAGGAGTTGCCTTGTTGGTTAACTTCCTAATTTCTATACGAAATAAAAGCTATAAGACCTGGCTTGTAGGTCAAGATAGAAAGCAATTTTCGTTTTGAATTAATTATACAAAAATCAGAGATAATTTTTATCTCAACTTGGAATTTTCCTCTTCAATTCTCTTGTAGTTGTGGGTGTCACACGCTTGTAGAATCAATCACAATTCTACACGGCGTCACTATTCAAGTGGTCGAAGGTGTTGTTTTTACAAATACTGCAATGCGCATCCGAGTTGGTGGAGATCTAACTCCATTTTGCCAATCCTTTCAACGTTTTCTATATTTTTTTATGGAAGCTGTGAAGGTGATTAAGAAAATTCCCACACCAACCTAGATTCAACTTAAGGAAATACCAAACATAGAAAAAATAACTCCAGAGGAACATATTAAACCCATCAATATAAATACCAATATTAAAGGGAATTTTAGGAAGGTAATATGCCAAATACATATTCAGCCTTCTTCATAAGAAAAATAACAATATGGTTCTTATTATTTTTTCAAGAATATAAATATATACTGCAACCAAATATGCTCTTTTATAAAGTTGAATGTTGAACATTTTAATTTAAACCGCAAGTGCACGGCCGCGTTGAAGCGGTGGCAAATATGGGTCGTCCACAGGGAGGTGAGCAGCCTCTCGTTTGCATGAAATCAAGTGGGAAAAATAGGGAAGAGAGTTTGATTATCCTACTCTACGCTACACTAAACTACAGAACTACGAAATGCAAAAGAAAGCAACAAACGATGAACTACCAAACTAAACTAAGAACTAAATAAGTTCTGGAATTCAGAAATGGAAAACCCCTAAGGGGTGGAGTGAGTACAAACATGCAAAGATGTGGGTATTGAACACATTCTTTAAGCACAAATGAAGGTGGTGTTATCATGCATAGGAAGTGTCTAAATGTTATGACAAAACCTATCAATCCATTCACCAACCTAGTTGATTAACATTTACATATACAAGTTATTTATTTCAGAACCTAAACAAGCATGAGAGGTGTCTAATCATTTTGGCAAAACTCATCAAGTTATAAATTCTATCCTAAACAAGCAAGCATACATTCATGTTTTATCCACACATTGTAAATAAAGCATTCATTCCATTCTCTAATGCATGTATGAACATCAACTCCACCCTCCAAAGGGGATGGAACTACCCACTACACATTAGACTAATTATTAAACTAAGCAAGGAAAACATATTAACTAAGATACTAAAACTAATGAAATGAAATTAAACAAAGTAAAACAAGCAACATGAAAAAAACATAATAAAGAAACTTTTATTAAAATGACTCACAATTCAAGTAGCATCCTCCTACTTTAGTGTGTGCTTCAAGGCCTCACTTCTAGTAGGAAGAATAGCCACTCAAAATGTGAAGTTATTACAATAGAAGGTGAAGAGTTCTATTTCTAGCTATAGAAAAAGGTAATCCAGGACAATCCCCCAATGTGGGACTAAAGAAATACCAAAACTAGCCTAAACATCCTCTAATACATGTGTTGGAGAAATTTGAGCGGATTCAGAAGGGTTCAGACCGCCAATTAGAGATCCAAGACCGCCTATGGACCGCCATAAGATCCATACCCCCACACCTATCCCGGCAGACCTGGTCTTATTACCGATGCTAGACTTCGATGTCATACTTGGGATGGATTGGCTGTCCCAGTATGACGTTCGAGTCTTGTGCCGAGAGAAGAAGATTCTGATCTCGAGAAAGGGACTTCCTGATTTGCTGATCAGAGGGACTAAGAGTGGAGATGGTCGGATTTTGGTTTCGGCAGTGAAGGCTCAGAGGATGATTCACAAGGGTTGTAGAGCGTTCTTAGCGACGCTTGTGGTACCAGATTTTGAGGTGAAGAAGTTGGAGGATATCGAGGTTGTTCAGGATTTTCCTGAGGTATTTTCTGATGAGATCACCGGGTTACCGCCTCACAGAGAGATCGAGTTTGGTATCGATCTGGTAGCAGAGACTACACCACAGTCGAAGGCTCCGTATAGGATGGCGCCTGCGGAGTTAGCTGAGCTGAAGAAGCAGTTGCAGGATCTGCTGGATTCAGGTTTGATCAGGCCCAATGTTTCACCTTGGGGAGCTCCAGTGCTCTTCGTGAAGAAGAGGGATGGCTCGCTGAGGATGTGTATTGATTATCGGATGTTGAATAAGGTTACCATTAGGAATCGGTATCCTTTACCCAGGATCGAGGATCTTTTTGATCAGTTGCAGTCAGCAAGGGTCTTTTCGAAGATCGATCTGTGATCCGGTTACCATCAGTTGAGGATTCGGGATGCAGATGTCTAGAAGACAGCGTTCAGGACGAGGTACGGGCATTATGAGTTTTTGGTGATGTCGTTTGGACTGACGAATGCACCAGCAGCGTTTATGGATCTGATGAATCGGACCTTTCAGCCGTATCTCGACAGGTTTGTGATTGTCTTCGTGGATGACATACTGGTATACTCACCAGACAGAGAGCAGCATCGAGAGCACCTGAGGATTGTGCTTAGCATTCTGAGAGATCAGCAGCTCTATGCTAAGTACAAGAAGTGTGATTTCTGGCTAGATCGGGTGGCCTTTCTGGGACATGTAGTGTCAGCAGACGGGATTTCTGTGGATCCAGAGAAGGTCGAGGCTGTGACTCAGTGGAGAGCTCCGACCAGTGTGTCTGAGATCAGGATTTTTGTGGGCTTAGCAGGTTATTATCGTCGGTTTATTCAGGACTTTTCCAGACTTGCTTCCCCACTGACGACTTTGACACAGAAGGGTGTCAAGTTCGTTTGGTCCCAGAAGTGCGAGGACAGTTTCCAGGAGCTGAAGAGGTGATTGACTACAGCACCGATTTTGACGTTACCAAGTGGTAGCGGAGGCTATGTGATTTACAGTGACGTTTCTGGCATCGGTCTGGGTTGCGTGTTGATGCAGCACAGGAAAGTGGTCGCTTATGCTTCGAGGCAGTTGAAGGTTCATGAGAAGAATTATCCAACTCATGATCTGGAGTTGGCAGCGGTGGTTCACGCGCTGAAGACCTGGAGGCATTACCTATATGGAGAGCAGTTTGAGGTTTTCACAGATCACCAGAGTCTGAAGTATCTCTTCTCGCAGAAAGAGTTGAATATGAGGCAGCGCAGATGGTTAGAGTTCATAAAGGATTATGACTTCACCATTTCGTATCATCTGGGGAAGGCGAATTCTGTCGCGGATGCCTTGAGTAGGAAGGTGGAGTTATCAGCTGCCAGCTTGTGTATTCAGGAGTGGAGGTTGCTTGAGGCCTTCACGGAGTGGAGACCTTTTACTGAGGGCTCTGAGAGGGCAGTGATTGCGGGACTTCGAGTGGAGCCGCAGACAGTTTCGGGAGTTGTTCAGGCTCAGAGAGCAGATGATGAGCTGGACAGTCTGATGCAGTTAGCTGCTAAGGACGGATCAGACTTCAATGTCGGAGTCGATGGGGGCTTGAGGTTCAGAGGTCGGATCTGGGTACCGAGGGCAGATGATCTGAGGGATACTATCATGGAGGAGGCACATAGAGCCAGATATTCCATTCACCCGGGGAGAACCAAGATGTATAAAGATTTACAGCGGAGTTTCTGGTGGAAAGGGATGAAGCGAGACGTAGCAGACTTCGTATCCAGGTGCTTGGTTTGCTAGCAGGTGAGGATTGAGCACTAGCGGCCAGCAGGGCAGTTGTAGAGTATGGATCTGCCAGAGTGGAAGTGGGAGCACGTGACGATGAATTTCGTCACTGGTTTGCCGAAGACGAGGAGATCTCACGACGCGATTTGAGTCATAGTCGATCGACTGACCAAGTCGGCGCATTTTCTGGCGATCAGGACCACCTTACCCTTGGAGGGTTTGGCGAAGCTGTACATCGAGGAGATAGTCCGGTTACATGGTGTACCTGTGAGTATTATCTCTGATCGAGATCCGAGGTTTACCTCCAGATTTTGGGGTAGTCTGCAGAAGGCTTTGGGGACTCAGTTGAAGTTCAGCACAACTTTTCATCCACAGACGGACGGGCAGTCAGAGAGGACTATCCAGACGCTAGAGGATATGCTGAGAGCGTGTACTCTGGATTGGGCAGGATTTTGGGATGAACATCTGCCGTTGATCGAGTTCGCCTACAACAACAGCTACCATTCGAGCATTGGGATGACACCGTACGAGGATCTGTACGGTCGGCCTTGTAGATCGCCGGTATGCTTGAGTGAGGTAGGCGAGAGGCAGTTTGTTGGACCAGAGATTTCTCAGATGTATGCTGAGAAGGTTGGCGTGATCAGACAGAGGTTAGCGACGGCCCAGAGGAGACAGAAGAGTTACGCGGATAGGCGTAGACGAGAGTTGAGATTTGAGGTGGGCGATCACGTTTTCTTGAGGATTTCACCAGCTCGTGGAGTGATGAGATTCGGGAAGAAAGGGAAGCTCAGTCCGAGGTACGTCGGACCGTTTGAGATTCTTGATCGTGTCGGAGAGGTTGCCTACCGTATTGCTTTGCCGCCGCAATTATCGGGTATTCACAACATTTTCCATGTTTCTATGTTGAGGAAATACGTTGCCGATCCGTCGCATGTGATCGAGATCTGTGTTCCGGAGATCGGTCAGGACTTATCACTCGAGGAGAGGCCTGTGGAGATTGTAGACCGGATGGAGCACCAGCTCAGGAGGAGAACCATTCCGATGGTGAAGGTCAGGTGGCAGCACCATAGCGAGCGTGAAGCCACTTGGGAGGTCGAGGATAAGGTCCGGAAGAAGTATCCGGAGTTGTTCGGTGAGAATTTGGTCCTAATTTCGAGGACGAAATTCTTTAAGGAGGGTGGATTGTTATGTCCTAATCCTTTGCTAATTGGGTTTTATGGTGATTAGGTGGTGGATTAGAAGTGGTGGAAATGGAGGGCTGAGATGGTGGGAGGAGATGGGGTGGAGGGTGGAGATTGAAGGAGGAGAGGTTTAAGGTTGGTTTTCTCTCTTCACTCTCTCTCACTCGTTTCTCACGTCCTCTCCCTCTCAAGTCTCTCTCCCTCCCTCTCAGTTGCTGTGGTGGTGGTGTGGATCGGCGAGGAGACGTTTCAGTAGAGCGCGAGGATCGTGTTCATCGGTGGTTCGGTTGGATTCGCCGGAAAAGGAGGAGAAGCGCTTGTGGAGGCGACTTCGTGGGTTCTTCAAAGGCTTCTTCAAGCCTTAAGGTATGCCAAGCTCTAGTGTAGATCTCCTTTTAGCCTTTGCGAGGGTTGGAGTGGCCGACGGTAGGCCGGAAGGCTCGTCGAGATCCTTGCAGTAGCTTTTCTGCTCTGCAACGGTCGACCGGCGGGATGGCGTGGTCGACCGGTAGTAGTGTAATTTGGGCGGAAAACCCTTGTACCGGTCGAACGATACTCTTCGAGTGGTCGACCGGTGGTACGTTTTACCAGGGGAAAAAGGCTCTGCGTGTTTTCGGTCGAACGGGTCCCCTTTGCCGGTCGACCGAAAAGCACTATTGTAGGTCGGTTGGGGGCGTTGACCTTCAAAAGGGTCGACCGCTCATTGACTTCGTCCGACCGGGGTTTAAGTTAACTTATTGGCCGGTCGACCGGAAGTGCGGTTTTGGTCGACCGTGTAGTGCGGTTTTGTTGGGGATTTCCATGGATGTTTTCGGTCGACCGTGATTGGTGAGTCGTTCGACCGTTGGTGCTTTTTGAGTAAGAGAGGATTTTTCCCTGTTGGATTTCGGTCGAACAGGGCCCCTTTGCCGTTCGACCGGTTGGACGTTATTTCGGTTTTTCTGAGGAATAGTTGTGGTGCTCGGTCGACCGTTTGGGTTCTTCCGTTCGACCGTTTGGGCACTGTTTTACATATGGATGCTTGTGCCGTGTGTTGTTGGATCCGTCTCGAGGGCAATGGGTCTCCGGCCTTTTTGGGGCGACGATACAGACATTGCCGGCCTGAGAGGAGGAACGTGTTGTGGCTCTACGGAGCGTTGGCCGAGACTCTGACCGGCGGTGCCTTGTGTGCACGTGTTGTGGCTCTACGGAGCGTTGGCTGAGACTCTGACCGGCGGTGCCTTGTGTGCACGTGTTGTGGCTCTACAGAGCGTTGGCCGAGACTCTGACCGGCGATGCCTTGTGTGCACGTGTTGTGGCTCTACGGAGCGTTGGCCGAGACTCTGACCGGCGGTGCCTTGTGTGCACGTTGTTGTTGTGGCTCTGAGGAGCGGGTGTCTGGTGTGCACGGGAGATTGTTATGTTTTACTGCATTTCATTTCATGTTTCATTTCACATATTATGTTCATATTTTAGGGGTTTGGCATACGGGGTTTCCCACCGGAAGCTCAGGCATATTCATGTTTTATGTCAGGTCGTACGCGTCATTAGGAGGTGATGACTGCGGACAGGAGCACCCAGACCAGATCCTGTCTCTTTTGTTCTTCGAGGTAGATAATCTTTCCCTTGTACATGTGTTGTATAACTTTTGGTGTTGGGTTGTAATCGTCATTGACTCTTGTATTGTACAGTTTCCCATATTATATATATGTACTCGTGGTTTGGTGACGACCACAGTGTTAATTCTTTATCTATTTAAAGTTTTAAATCACCCGCTCCTCAGAGCCACAACAACAACGTGCACACAAGGCACCGCCGGTCAGAGTCTAGGCCAACGCTCCGTAGAGCCACAACACGTGCACACAAGGCACCGCCGGTCAGAGTCTCGGCCAATGCTCCGTAGAGCCACAACACGTGCACACAAGGCACCGCTGGTCAGAGTCTCGGCCAACGCTCCGTAGAGCCACAACACGTCCCTCCTCTCAGGCCGGCAATGTCTGTACCGTCGCCCCAAAAAGCCCGGAGACCCAATCACGGTCGATCGAAAACATCCAGGGAAATCCCCCAACAAAACCGCACTACACGGTCGACCGAAACCACACTCCCGGTCGACCGGCCAATAAGTTAACTTAAACGTCGGTCGGACGAAGTCAACGAGCGGTCGACCGTTTAGATGGTCAACGCCCCCAACCGACCTACAACAGTGCTTTTCGGTCGACCGGCAAAGGGGACCCGTTCGACCGAAAACACACAAAGCATTATTCCCTTGGTAAAACGCACCACCGGTCGACCACTCGAAGAGTATCGTTCCACCGGTACAAGGGTTTTCCGCCCAAATTACACTACGAACGGTCGACCGCGCCATCCCGCCGGTCGACCGTTGCAGAGCAGAAAAGCTGCTGCAAGGATCTCGACGAGTCTTCTGGCCTACCGTCGGCCACTCCAACCCTCGCAAAGGCTAAAAGGAGATCTACATTAGAGCTTGGCATACCTTAAGGCTTGAAGAAGCCTCTGAAGAACCCACGAAGTCGCCTCCACAAACACTTCTCCTCCTTCTCCGGTGAATCCAACCGTGCAACCGATGAACACGATCCTCGCGCACTCCACTGAGTCGTCTCCTCGCCGATCCACACCTCCACACACCGGCAGCTGAGAGGGAGGGAGAGAGATGAGAGGGAGAAAACGTGAGAAAACGAGTGAGAGAGAGAAGTGAGAATCCACCTTTTATACCCAAACCAAATCCATCTCAGCCGTCCATCTCGATCTCCCCTAATCCACCACCTAATCACAATAAAACCCAATTAGCAAAGGATTAGGACATAACAATATAACTTACTATCTTCGGCCGACACTCCTTGGAATTTGATAAGTCGTCGGGGTGGATTAATACATCAGAAGAAGCCAATATATGAATTGGGATGACCATGACAAGGATGCTGAACATTACAAAAGCCTTTGATATATGTCATTGTCTTTTGGACTTGGAGATTTGAAGTCACTCCCAAATTCTTTGTTACAACAAAGAAAAGTAGAAAGGACACTCCTAAAAAAGTATTGCAACCACGTCCGACAGTATTTTTAGTGTTCAATTGCTCTAAATATAAATTCTTATAATGGGTTGTTGCTCGGTCCTAACCATGTAAAATATTTCATTATTCGGTTCGTTGTCATAGAGTTAACAAAGTGAAATGTCGTGATTCATGTCCTACTTTAATGCATCACTTTGTTATGTTTGTTGCCTTGGTTGAGATTTCAGTGTAACTTCTTCTGTATAATGTGCTACGACTAGGAAAAAATGTAAAAGTCAGATTGTTTAGTTTATTTGTGAAACAAATTAACACGAGATTTACTAATATCTAACGAACTAATGAACTTTTGGGAATGAAGTCTCAAATAGTCCAACCTCTATTCGTTGCCGACATGTGAGCAGAAGTGCCGGTAGACTTAACGACTGTGGTGGAATGGACTAATTCGTAATGAACATATATAGATATTATAAACTTTTGTGGCTGTTAGCATAAATTTCAGACCAATGATTGTACTTAAAGTTCATAAAATATATGTCACTTTCTGCAGACACATGTCGACAACGCAGAGAGGTCGGGCGATTCGAGACTTCGTGCCCACATGTTCAGTAATTTCTACATTTAGTTGTTATATGCTTGACGCAACTTATTATATAACGACAAATTACTTGATACTTAGTTAAGTCTCTATTATAATCCAAAAAAAACAATTGATCGGAATGCGTAAACATATTTCCATTTTTTTCTACCAAATAATTTAAAGTTATTTTGGGCTAATTATCAATAAACATTAGGATGTATCAAATACTACCTTAATTATGGAGGAATGCATACATCAATTTTACTTTGTTTTTGTGTATTCCCCAAAAATTAAGGTCGTATTTGATACATGCTGAAAATTTATTAATAACATATTACTCCAAAATAACTTTAGCATGTTTCGTAGAACAAAAAGAAAATAAGATTACGCATTCCGATTAATTGTTCTTTATAGATTATACTAGAAGCTTAATGAAATATCAGACAATCTTTCATTATATTGTAAGTAGGATGCCACATATATCAACTACGTGCCTGAACCAATGAACTTGTGGGCACGGGGTCTCAAATAGCCACCACTTATGTTCTTTGTCCACATGTCTGCACAAGTAACACATATATTTACCAACTTTAAGTACAATCAGAAAATCAAAAGCGTACTGTGGGCCTAATTTTTTTTAAATTTATGAAATGAATCGACTGATTTGTAATCGGTGGGCTCTGTCGGTAGATTTCACCAATGTCTATATGGTTTCCTATTTCATTATTTGGTATTGCTAGAAATTAATAATGCAAAAATATTTTTATAGATTGTCATACATGTTCGATTACTTATTGTGCTTGCACGAAATCAATACACTTGCTTGCAAAACAATTCTTGTGATAACATAAAATATCTTAAACCGAATGTCCTCGTTGTATGCCGTGTCATACCTCGTAAATTTATGTAGTGACATACTTCTGTAGGCCAAGATCTCATTCTATTATAATATTTCTGTGCGTGCGTCACATTGTTACATGCAATATAATTTTCTCATCGAAAATTGATGTAGTAATTTGTATTCTCAATTTTTAAATATGACATCAAGACGGCACATTGAAAGAAATCTAATGGCAAAAGGTACAATTTTACAGGTAAAAGTTTACCTATAAAATTGCACTCTATCTATTTATTGAACGAAGCGACCAAGGTTTTATTAGATGGGCCATTTATGTTACGCAACATATTACTACGTATATATCTCTCGGTCATATAGCCAAAAATATCAAATGACTTGACCTGAACTTATTTTTCGCATAGTCACAGTTGGTGCTACTATCTCATTATTTCGGCCGATAGATTATAATATCCTCAATAATCGGCATACTTGTTGTTTTTGTTTTAGTGTTTATATTAGACATAGGTTTATCTTTCAGGTTTGATAAAAAGTAAGAAATTAGTAACTTTCATGTTAGTTTGGTCGAGCAATCTACCAGAAATACTGATTGTACAATTTTGTCTATTTATTGCACATTATTGTCAAAACGTTAATGCCCACCAGTCACAAACAAACCCGTGTGCTATATTAAAATAGGACACAAAAGAAGACTTAAATTCGTGAACTTGTTGAGTACGAATCTAAAGGTATTTTATCTTCATAGTTATGACTGAGTAATAATTCAATATCATAACTTATATTTAGAGCAATTTGTCACTATAAATATTGCTGGAGGTGCAAGGGAGTCTTACACTGGAGTTTCATTTGATTCTTCTTTCTAGTAATAAAGATTTGTTATACTCCGTACCTTCAAATCCTGTGCAATGGCATCAAAGGCTATTGCTATGCTCACCGTCCTCGTGATTATGGTTGTGTTCATTCCAAATCATGTATTTGCTAATTCTGATGTGGTGATCCATCCCGATGAGTTGTCGAAATCCAAAACGACAAAAGGTGTATCGCCCAAATATAGTAAGTTAGATAATACTTCTTTTGGACTCGGTGATTTTTAGTAAATTCCAGATACATTTTGAATAGGCTTAATATATAAATATAAATGAATAGACTGTATTCGACGATATCTCGAACTTATTTGAAATCATCATCATATTTTTTGATTTTCTACGTGCACGAATAGCTCACGTCGTATATCAAAATATACAGTTTGTTTCAATTATAGTTAAATTTATTGACAGTGTGTTAGGAACAAAAGCCTCAAGTAAATCGAGGGATTTCCGATCTCATTTTCATTGCATGACTGATTGACGAAATTTTGACTTGAACAAAATGTTCTTTAATGCAAAGTGAATTTTAATTGCTTCGACGAATGCACAGGCAAATATACCTACGGGTATTGTTGTACTGGAAGAGTGTATCACTTAGGTGGAGCCAGGTATACATGCAGTGGAGGCACAGGATGGAAATATACTTCACCAATATACTGCACCGGCACTATTTATTGGGCCACACGATCTGGAATACGTGCGCCCTACTGCATTGGATCTTGTTACTAAGTTTGCATCACGTATACACTTTGTGTGGTTACGCTTATATATAGCATCCCAAATATAATTGCAAGTAAATAAGAGGATGTAAAGCAATGTAATGTGTGTGTAATAATCTAAATAAACAAGTGTTATTCCATAAATTTTTCGTTGTCGTTCTAATATCCCAAGTTAAATTATGGAGGAATAGAAGCATCAAATTCACTTAATTTTCATGTATTCCGCAAAATTTAAGGTTGTATTTCATACATATATAACTTCAGAGCATTTGGCAGAACAAAAGGAAAATATGTTTATGCGTGCCTCCCAAAGCAAAACATCATTAACAACAATCTCGATATACAAAAATGTTAGAGCTTTTGATAGTACAACGACCTTGACACGTTTGTGGAATTTCATTTAATTATTTAGTTAGATGACTTGAGACACTTTACATGCTTTCACATTCTCTTACTTACTTAAAAATAATATTTGTGCACGAGCAGCACAGGGCATGAAAAAAGAGAAAGCTTGAAATGTTTATACATTATCACGGTTTATGTAGGATATCCAATGCAGCGGGGAGCATATATATTAGCTCGTGTAGCCCGGTAGATTGTGTGGTCACAACTTATTGCTGTACTGTACTTCCAATATCCAACACAGTTATAGCGGCCTCCGCCTATGTAATACAATGGTCCAATACAACAATATCGCCATGCATAATAACCTACAAACATAAATTCAAAGAAAATCATTGAGCATGTAGCTTAGCATTTCCTCAATCGATTGTGAATTCAAAACAATATTATATAACTTACTATCTTCGGCCGACACTCCTTGGAATTTGATAAGTCGTCGGGGTGGATTAATACATCAGAAGCACACAATATATGAATTGGGATGACCATGGCAAGGATGCTGAACATTTCAAAAGCCTTTGATATATGTCATTGTCTTTTGGACTTGGAGATTTGAAGTCACTCCCAAATTCTTTGTTACAACAAAGAAAAGTAGAAAGGAGACTCCTAAAAAAGTATTGCAGCCACGTCCGACAGTATTTTTAGTGTTCAATTGCTCTAAATATAAATTCTTATAATGGGTTGTTGCTCGGTCCTAACCATGTAAAATATTTCATTATTCGGTTCGTTGTGTAACATCCTCAAACAGCGGAAAATTTTAAAATTTATAAATACTCAATCAACAGAGGATATTACACAAATACGGGAACACAGGTGCACCAACATATATATAATATATATCTGAACATCAGAGTTTACAAAAGTTGTGATTACATCAAAAGTATAAACAAAGGAAGCAGTATTCACACGACCTCAACCGAGAGAAAGCTGGATCCGGTAGCCGCGCTCCTCTCCTCGGTCACCACCCCCAAACGCCTATCACGACCTGAAAGTAAACGTGCAACAATGCCTGAGTTTCCAGAAGGAAACCCCGTATGCCAAACTCTAAATGTATAAATAAAATCATCCTAGCATGCAGTTCTACTCAACAAGAAAAGCATCACAACAGGCTGGGCTCCGGGGCTCTCTCACCCAACCACAGCACACACCACAGGTACGGGGCTCCAGGTCTAATCTCAACCAACCGCTGCACCCACCACAGTCACGGGGCTCCAGGTCTAATCTCAACCAACCGCCGCGACTCACACTCGTCGCCAAGCTGGGCTCCAGGTCTAAATTTCAACCAACCACAGCTACCACGACACGACCAAGGGCTCCAGGTCTAATTTCAACCAACCCAAACGTATAAGGGCTCTAGGTCTAATTTCAACCAACCCCTACACGCGGTCCTTGCTCAGGCTCCAGGTCTAATTTCAACCAACCCGAACGCACTACAGAGCTCCAGGTCTAATTTCAACCAACCCAAACGTATAAGGGCTCCAGGTCTAATTTCAACCAACCGCAGCTCTCACACAGTTACGGGGCTCCAGGTCTAATTTCCACCAACCACCGCAACACCACAATTCTAAGCTGGGCCTCAGGCCTATTTCAGCCAATCCCAAGCTCACACACGGTTACGGGGCTCCAGGTCTAATCTCAACCAACCACCGCAACCCTCGTGCACCTAGCACACTTGCCGGAAGAACATCGGCACCACAACTCGCCCCACACGGACGACCACGACAACAACACCTCCATAGTGCAAAATAGGACACAAACGGTCGACCGAACCAAAAGTCTCGGTCGACCGAATCAAGCAAATACAGGGCAATCCACTTCGACCGGCACTCCATCGGTCGACCGATTACCAACACCACACTCGTTCGATCGAACCCAAATCAAGGGACGGTCGACCGTTTAGATTGTCAACTCCCGGTTCAACGAACAAAACGACCAATCGATCGACCGACAAAGGGGTCTCGGTCGACCGAAAGTCACCAGGGAACAAATCCCTCAACACCACAACGAATTCGGTCGAACGCCGAGCACATCTCGGTCGACCGAATCTGTCCAGGGAATAATCCCTCACACGCACCATGAATTCGGTCGAACGCCGAGCACATCTCGGTCGACCAAATCCCTCCAGAGCGTTTCCCACGCTCAGCGCACAAGTCCGGTCGACCGAAACCACATTCGGTCGAACCAACCACAAGTCCACTTAAGTCACGGTCGGACGAGATCAAAGAGCGGTCGACCGTTTATATAGTCTACGCCCCCAACCGACTTAAGACAGTGCACACGGTCGACCGGCAAAGGGGACCCGGTCGACCGAAACTTACCAGACTTGCCTCCAATGCACAATCGGTCGACCGCCCCACAGGCATCGTTCGACCGATTTGAGGCAGAGCCTGAATTCTCTTCACGAACGGTCGACCGTTTGCGCCAACCGGTCGACCGATCAGGCAGTGAAATCTGCTGAACATTTACTCGCGACGAGCCAAACGGCCTACCGTCGACTTCCAAATACTCACGGTAATTAAGTGAGCGAGCTTGACATACCTAAAGGTCTGAAGAGACCTTAGAAGAACCATGACGACGTCTCCACGAGCGCGTCTCCCCAAATCACGATCCGTCGACGAACCTCGCGTCCAAACGACGATCAATCGTCTCCTCGACGATCCACAACACCACACTACCTCCGGCAACCTCCACAATCCAACCACAACCACCAAAACCCGAGTGAGGTCAAGAGAGAGAAACCAAAACGAGCCGGAAACGAGTCGAGAGAGTAACACTCACCTCAAACCACCAACTCCCCGGAGCCGATCATCGGCTCGCCGGAGAACACCACCACCACGCCGGATCACCACCTCTGAGGTAGAGAGAGAGAGTGAGCAAAGGGAGAGAGAGAGTCGTGAGTTAAGAGAGAGAGAGAGAGCTCACCATATAAATATCTCCTCCTCCTCCAATCTCAACCATCCAATCCAATCCAATCCAT
The DNA here is from genome assembly GCA_963682175.1 of Triglochin maritima. Lineage (NCBI taxonomy): Eukaryota > Viridiplantae > Streptophyta > Magnoliopsida > Alismatales > Juncaginaceae > Triglochin > Triglochin maritima. The sequence continues at coordinate 16,678,942 of OY821786.1, forward strand.
CTCCACCACTCATCTCATCCCCTCTCCATCTCAACCCTCAATACATCCATCTTCAATCCAAGCCATCCATTCCAAAACCCCTCTAATCACTACCTAATCAACCACAAAGCACAATTAGGATAGGATTAGGATCAGAATCCAACAATCCACCCTCCTAAAAGAATTTCGTCCTCGAAAGTAAGACTGAAGCTTACCAAACAACTCCGGGAACTCCTTCCGGACCTCCTCCTCGATCTCCTAAGTGGCCTCTCGCTCACTGTGGTGCTGCCACCTGACCTTCACCATCGGAATGGTCCTCCTCCTCAACTGATGCTCCATCCGATCCACAATCTCCACCGGTCTCTCCTCAAGAGACAAATCCTGACGGATCTCTGGAACCTCCAACTGAATCACATGAGAAGGATCCGCTACGTACTTCCTCAACATCGACACGTGGAAGACGTTGTGAAGACCTGAAAACTGCGGCGGCAACGCAATCTTGTAGGCGACCTCTCCAACCCGATCGAGAATCTCAAACGGCCCGACATACCTCGGACTGAGCTTCCCCTTCTTCCAGAACCTCATCACTCCTTGAGATGGTGAAATCCTCAGGAAGACATGGTCACCCACCTCAAATCTCAGCTCTCGCCTATGCCTATCGGCGTAGCTCTTCTGCCTGCTCTGAGCCGTCGCTAGTCTCTGCCTGATGACATCCACCTTCTCAGCATACATCTGCACAATCTCAAGGGCCAACTAGCTGTCTCTCGCCTACATCACTCCAGCATACCGGTGATCTACACGGTCTCCCGTACAGGGTCTCGTACGGTGCCATCCCAATACTCGAATGGTAGCTGTTGTTGTAGGCGAACTCGATCAATGGCAGATGCTCATCCCAATGACCTGCCCAATCCGGTGTACACGCTCGCAACATATCCTCTAGCGTCTGGATGGTCCTCTCAGACTGACCGTCTGTCTGCGGATGGAATGCCGTACTGAACTTCAACCGAGTCCCAAAGGCCTGCTGCAAACTCCTCCAGAATCTGGAAGTGACCTCGGATCTCGATCCGAAATAATACTCATGGGCACCCCGTGCAGTCTGACGATCTCCTCAATATACAACTTAGCTAGACCCTCCAGAGGTAAAGTGGTCCGAATAGCTAAGAAGTGCGCCGACTTGGTCAGTCGATCGACTATAACCCAAATCGCGTCATGGAATCCTCTCGTCTTCGGCAGCCCGGTGACAAAATCCATCGTCACGTGCTCCCACTTCCACTCTGGAAGCTCGATCCTCTGCATCGGCCCTGCACGTCTCTGGTGCTCAATCTTCACCTGCTGACAAATCAGACATCTGCCAACAAACTCTGCGATCTCCGTCTTCATCCTCTTCCACCAGAAATTCCTCTGAAGATCTCTTAACATCTTCGTGCTGCCCGGGTGGATCGAATAACGGGATCTATGCGCCTCCTCCAGAATGTCCTGCCTCAGATCTCCTCCCTTCGGCACCCAGACACGGCCTCTGAACCTCAGCCCACCATCAACTCCAATACTGAAGTCTGATCCATCTCTGCCAGCTAACTGCAGCAACCCAGCTAACTCATCATCAGTACTCTGAGCCTGAACAATACTCGAGACCAACTGAGGCTCCACTCTCAGCCTAGCGATCACTGCACCTCGCGACTCATCAGTGAACGGTCTCCACTCGGTCAACACCTCCAGCAGCTTCCACTCCTCGATACAAAGACCTGCTGCGGTGACCTCCACCTTCCTGCTCAAAGCATCAGCAACCGAATTTGCCTTCCCCGGATGGTACGAGATGGTGAAATCATAATCTTTAATCAGCTCGAGCCATCTGCGCTGCCTCATATTCAGCTCCTTCTGCGAAAATAGATACTCCAGGCTCTGATGATCAGTGAACACCTCGAATCGCTCGCCATACAAGTAATGCCTCCAGGTCTTCAAAGCGTGCACCACTGCCGCCAGCTCCAAATCATGAGTGGGGTAGTTCCTCTCGTGCACCTTCAACTGGCTCGAAGCATATGCAACCACCTGCCCGTGCTGCATAAGTACACATCCCAGTCCAATGCCTGACGCGTCATTGTAAATCACAAAACCACCACTGCCACTGGGAAGTGTCAGAACTGGAGCAGTCATCAACCGACTCTTCAGTTCCTAAAAACTGTCCTCGCACTTCTGGGACCACACGAACTCGACGCCCTTCCGCGTCAGAGCCGTCAACGGCGAAGCCAACCTCGAGAAATCCTGAATAAAGCGGCGATAATAACCCGCGAGACCCACAAAACTCCTGACCTCTGCTACACTCGTCGGAGCTCTCCACTGTGTAACGACCTCAACCTTCGTTGGATCTACTGAAATCCCATCACCAGATACGATGTGTCCCAAGAAGGCGACACTGCTCAGACAGAACTCGCACTTCGACAGCTTGGCATACAACTGATGATCCCGCAAAATGCCAAGTACAACTCTCAAGTGCTCTCGATGCTGCTCCACATCTGGCGAGTAAACCAAAATATCGTCCACGAAGACGATCACAAACTGGTCGAGGTACTGACTGAACGTCCTGTTCATCAAATCCATAAACGCTGCAGGCGCGTTCGTCAACCCAAACGGCATCACCAGAAACTCGTAATGCCCGTACCTCGTCCTGAATGCTGTCTTCTGCACATCTGCTTCTCTGATCCTCAGCTGATGATAACCGGATCGCAGATCAATCTTCGAGAACATTTGCGCTGACTGCAACTGGTCAAACTGGTCCTCGATCCTGGGCAAGGGATACCGATTCCTCACGGTAACCTTGTTCAGCATCCAGTAATCAATACACATCCGCAGTGATCCGTCCTTCTTCTTCACGAAGAGTACCGGCGCTCCCCAAGGCGAGACACTGGGGCGGATAAACCCCGTATCCATCAGATCCTGCAACTGCCTCTTCAGCTCTGCCAGCTCCGTAGGTGCCATCCGATACGGCGCCTTCGACTGCGGCGTAGTCCCAGCTACCAAGTCGATCCCAAACTCAATCTCTCTGTGAGGCGGCAACCCAGTGAGATCATCTGCAAATACATTGGGGAACTCCCGAACAATCTCGATGTCCTCCAATCTCTCCGCCTCCGGATCTGGAACTACCAAAGTGGCCACAAAAGCTCTGCAACCCTGCTGCAACAACTTCTGTGCCCTCACTGCTGATACGATCACTCAGCCTCCTCTATCTTTCGCCCCCCTGATCAATACATCAGGAAGACCCTTCCTCGGGATCAGAATCTTCTTCTCCCAGCACAAAACTCGCACATCGTACTGGGACAGCCAATCCATCCCCAGTATGACGTCGAAGTCCTCCATCGGCAACAAGATCAGGTCAGCTGGAAACTCCTGATCTCCCGAAACAATCGTGGCGCTGGGGAGGAAGCTCCCCACAATGCCCACCAGACCCAAGGGTGTGCTGACTTCCAACGTGGCAGTCAACATCGCATGGGTACGACCCAACACTCTCGCAATCGCTCCGAGATAAACGAGTGTGTGGCCCCACAATCAAACCGCACTCTCGCACTCAACCCAGCAACAAAAAGCGTACCTTCCACCACCGTGCTGGCATCTCTCGCCTCATCTGCCTGGATGGTAAAGACCCGTCCAATCGTCTGACCCTGTTGTCGCTTCGGCGCAAAAGGTCGGCGACCTCCGCCTCTGCCACCTGCCGGCTGTCCCGACTGCCTGCTGGACCCGCCTGGCCCACTCGGACAATCTCTCATAAAATGCCCTGGCTTGCCACACCCGTGGCACACTGTGCGGCCCCAACACTCTCCAGAGTGAACTCTGCCACAACCTCTGCACACCTTAGACTGGCGTGATCCACCTCCTCTGATCCGGGGCCTCTTGCCTGGGTTCCCTGCTAGCGGAGCACCCGGACGTCCACTGACCTTCCTCGGAGCTCTCCTGGCCTCAGCATAATTCTGCTGGTAATACTGATCAATGAGCGTTGCAAATCTCACCGCATCTGCCAGCGTCTGCGGCATACTGTAGGTCACCTGAGTACGGAGGTGCTTCCTCAGCCCCCGTATAAACTTCTTCGCCCTCTGCAACGGCGTCACACAGATCTCCGGGCAGTAACGCTCCAGCGCGTTGAACCTCCGGGTATACTCAGCCAGGGTCGCATCTCTCTGCTCGAGAGCCATAAACTCCTCTCGCCTCCCATCTCTGACATGCTCTGGGAAATACTGCTCGTTGAACTCCCGCAGGAATTCCTCCCAGCTGATCTCAGTCCTGCCCTCAAACACCACTGCAGATGTGGTCCTCCACCAGTTGGACGCGTCTCCGCCCAACACATAAGCTGCCAAGCTTGTCTGCCTCTCAGGCAGGCACTCAATCGCCCGAAGGATCTCCTAAATCTTCAGGACCCAGTCCTCCGCAGCCTCAGACTCTCCTCTACCATCAAAGGTAGGCGAGTGCTGTCTCATAAAGCGGTCGACCATCGCTCCTGCCGCCGCTGGCTCTCCTCTGCCTGACTGGTGATCCAACATCGCTCCCAGTCGACCCACCGTGTCATAGAGAATCCGCCGCTCCTCAGCCCAGTCCATACTCCCAGTATCCCCACTGGTGTCATGGTCCCATGGGATCTACACACAAAGAACAACACACATCAAAACCATGAATGCATGAACTAATGCAGACTCTAAAACTCTAAGGGTGGTTTCTTTGGATAAGGACACTCGAACCGACCGCTCTGATACCAAGTTGTAACATCCTCAAACAGTGGAAAATTTTAAAATTTCTAAACACTCAATCTACAGAGGATATTACGCAAATACGGGAACACAGGTGCACCAACATATATATAATATATATCTGAACATCAGAGTTTACAAAAGTTGTGATTACATCAAAAGTATAAACAAAGGAAGCAGTAATCACACGACCTCAACCGAGAGAAAGCTGGATCCGGTAGCAGCGCTCCTCTCCTCGGTCAACACCCCCTAACGCCTATCACGACCTGAAAGTAAACGTGCAACAATGCCTAAGTTTCCAGAAGGAAACCCCGTATGCCAAACTCTAAATGTATAAATAAAATCATCCTAGCATGCAGTTCTACTCAACAAGAAAAGCATCACAACAGGCTGGGCTCCGGGACTCTCTCACCCAACCACAGCACACACCACAGGTACGGGGCTCTATGTCTAATCTCAACCAACCGCCGCACCCACTACAGTCACGGGGCTCCAGGTCTAATCTCAACCAACCGCCGCGACTCACACTCGTCGCCAAGCTGGGCTCCTGGTCTAATTTCAACCAACCACAGCTACCACGACACGCCCAAGGGCTCCAGGTCTAATTTCAACCAACCCCTACACGCGGTCCTTGCTCAGGCTCCAGGTCTAATTTCAGCCAACCCGAACGCACTACGGAGCTCCAGGTCTAATTTCAACCAACACAAACGTATAAGGGCTCCAGGTCTATTTTCAACCAACCGCAGCTCTCACACAGTTACGGGGCTCCAGGTCTAATTTCAACCAACCACCGCAACACCACAATTCTAAGCTGGGCCTCAGGCCTATTTCAGCCAATCCCAAGTGATGAGAATTAAATTTATACCGCAAGTGCACGACGTCAATGAAGACGTGGCAAATACGTGTCGAACACAAGGAGGGAGAGATTTGTTATTTGTGTGATTTCGATTAAGGGAAAGGAAGAGGGAGAAGAATAAATTGGGTTTTTGAGATTTTTGGTTTTCTAAAGCAAGAAACAAGAACAAATAAAACTAAAACAAGAACAAAGAGGTGAATTCCGTTGGGTGGAGGTTTAGATTTAGGGTTTAGATTAGAGAATTCAGAAACTTATAATAAATCATGTTAGTTATGAAGCATTACATGATAAATGATTTAACATAAACTCAAGTAATCAAAATATACTAATCACGAACTTAAAATAATAACATTCATTCATCTTCTCTTCACCCTAAATCCGCCACCTCCACCCTTTGGAAAGAGTTAGAAACTCATGGAGGGAGGAAGAAGGGATCCTAGAGGCATTACAAAAGAAAAGTAAAAACAAGAAATAAAAGACAGAATTTTATTACTAAAATAAAGACAAATAAAAACAACAACTAAAAACTAGGTCTAAGGCCAAGGACCCTTCTAACATCGTTCTCGGGGCTATTTATAGTTGTTACAAGAGACCTAAGTATAGAATTGGAGAGTACACGTGTCCAGACACGACTGGACAAAATTGGAGCACACGGATTGACTAGGGGGCGGCGGAATCGCCGCATGGTATGTCTGATATACGGCGGAATCGCCGCACATCATGCTCTGATTTGGTCCAGATTTTGGTTGAATGTTTATGGTATGATTTGATCCTCCTTTACGCGTCTGGATTGATTCTTTCCATTCTTTTGAGCTCCGGATTAATTCCTTCATATATTTGGAGATTCACATTGATTTTTCTTTAGATTTTCTCCAAGATAATAAAAGCTACTCGTGAATTGCAATTAGGTCCTTGTCCTTTTGCAATTAAGTCCCCGACTACTTTTGTGCTTAAGTCCTTGTTCTTTTTGCAATTAGGACTTGAATGCTTTTATGCTTAGATACATTTCCATTTGAAACCCGATAATCTTGAGCTTGGTCTTTATGATAGAAATGAGTCTTTTGCACGCGTTTATGCTCGGGATGTGGGTAAATTGCATTCAGGTCCCCGCATTCTGTAAATAAGACTAAACACATACCTTAGTAGCATTTATTGATATAAAAGCAATCTAAATGAAAGACATATGATGCAATGTATGCAATGCATCAAATACCTCCACACCTAGATTTTGCTAGTCCCTAGCAAAACAGAAAATAAGAAAAATAAAAACAGGGAAATCCTAACTCATTTTCGTAGGAATCACGGTTGCACTTAGCATGTGCAACAAGCCTTTAAACCTCCAAGTTTCCTTAGAGGACGAGTTTTGTCTCGTGAGGGTTTTCAGTTGACACACCCACAAAGTCTTAAATCAACATTCCATTAATAGCTCTTAATATCTCCACCTCAACCTTATACATCTCACTTCGAATTCTTGTATGCTCATTATATGAATCTAACTCATTAAAAATATGACTTGGTTTTTGTTCCTCCAACATTCACACCACTAACCCTTCTACACATGATATCACTTAATTTATTTTGCACGCCTCCTCTGGTGGTGAAGTATCATTCGGATCAACCATGACATGGATCATTTTTTTAGCTTTGGGCCTTGAGTATTTTTTTTTCTTTTCTTCCGTGATTCAACACATTTGCTTTTTGACACTTCTACCCTTTTTGCATTCGTGTAGCGAGTTTGGTCGATAATCCCGAGCTGGTAGACTCAAGTTACCGGGTTTCAAGATACCCCTACGGACCAGTGACTCAAAGGCTTGGGCTTTTGTAATCATTTTGTAAAATGTGTTTTCTTCACTTTATTCCTTTATTTTTACTTTTATTTTCCTCAAGGCTTAATTGCTATTAGAAGTCCACACTTCCCGGTATATTTTCCTCAACCTCTGCTTTTTATCAACCACTTCAAAGATTTGATTCATCCAATTTAAGTGCATACATATCTTAAAGGGCAATGAGTTATTTCTTTGGGACTTAGATTGATGTCATAATTTCTACAAGCAGAACTATATAATAAGGAACAAAAACTCAATGCAATTTGTACACGGGTTTTGGCAGTTCAATCTTAAGCTATGTCATGAAACATTGAATTTTTTCTTTCTTTTTTTTTCTTTTTTTTTCTTTTTTTTAGAAATAAAAGAATAGATATATACATAAACACCCCCCACACCTAAATCATGCATTGTCCTCAATGAATGTGAGCAAGATACTACATGGATTTATGCATGAAAAAGGAAAGATCTCACCAACGTGAAGTACAAAGGAATGTTCATGGCTCTGTTGATGGACAAAAACCCGAATTCCCTCAAAAACCTGCGAGATGCTAAAGAAGGGATAAATACAACAGATAAATTTTTATTTATTTATTTATTGTTATACATATATAACTATGTAGAAACATAAGTTCCCATCTTCATTTGTCAAGAGACATCAAATGGAAACTTCAAGAGTGGGTCAGTGCACCTGAAAAGGAAAAATGACACCACGTGGGGCCAGAAAATGCATGTGTGGGCCGCCTTCACAAAAAGCGCTAGATGAAATGAGAGGTTCATGAATTGGACGCAAAGGCGTCTCATTCAATGGATCAAACTGAAAGAGCTTGAACCTCTCGAGAGTTTGGGAATTAAGGGGCAACGGAAGAGGAGTTTCTCCCGTTACGGTGTTGAAGTTATGATCATCAATCCAAACTCTCCAACCACCTGGCTGGTGCGTCGGAGCGAGGTTAAGAGCCTTGTCAGGCAAGTCCGACTCACCAGGCGAACAAAAAGTGGGTCTCATACCCAAGGTATCTTCTAAGGCACTTCTAATACCCTCATGAGCTATGTGGTTGTTTGATGTTCCATCATTTCCAAGATGATCAGGAACAATGGTGAGAGGCAGACTCTCACCAGGTTGTTTGAAATTGAGGGTGCTAGGGAGCTCTTGCTCCACCAGAGTTGAGTCCTTAAGAGATGCAACATGAAGATCATGTGGCTCAAGGGCCACGTGACAAGAAGATAGGGCACAATCCTGTGCCGACTCATAATGAAATTGGTCCATGTTTTTCTCAATATAAATCGAATCCTCCACTAAGTGATCGTGAATTGAAATCCCAAGTCCCTCAGACCGACTAGGAATTTGACTTTGAAAGATTGTGCTTTGAATTTGTGTATGTGGTGGTGGTTTGATACTAAAAGATGAATCCTCATGTTGACACGAAAAGTTACTTTCCTCACTTAATTGCTGCGACATTTGACTCAATTGTAATACCATATTGTCTACGGACTGTTGAGTAGTTGTCATGAACGTATGGAAAGCTTGTTCCAAGGTATCAGGTATGTGGTCAACTATGAGGTTCGAGTCAGAACTCGGGACATTTTTAGGTTGGGTGTTGGTGGGCTGAGAATAAGTCCAATGATTTGAAGTGGGGTGTTGGTAGAGTTCTGGGTATTCGGGAGAAGGATATTTGGGCGAAAATGACGTATAAGAATTTGGATATGAATTGTTTCCCCATGAATCCATCACTCTTGGGTTATATGCGGATGTGTAATGGTCATATCGAGCATTTTGGGAAAAGGTATGCTTATACTCAGGCTCTGGGGGAACATAAGGACATTCCCTGATGACATGATCACTCAACCCGCAACAGTCACACGGTACGGCTACTGGAGCCACCGGTGCACTCATGTTGTCAGCCCAACGCATGAAGAAGACAAAAGTTTGTTGTAATGTGTCAGTTCGTTGACCAGCATATGATCCAACATAACTAGATTGTGGTCTAGCAGATGGTGCCTCTCTCATGTTACCCCAATATGAAGATTGCTCAGTCATACAATTAGGATTGTCCCAACCATATGGGGTGTTAGTCTGAGCCACCCCAGGTTGCATGGTTTTAGAATACCAGGAAGCATTGTCCTGGTCCCAACAATGATATGGATGGTTGCTCATGTAACCATCCATCAAAACACTCTTGAGTCAAGTACTCTTACCCTTAGGAGGCTAAGCAAGCACAAGTTCTCGACTCGACCCTAAAATGCTAATAGAGAATGTAAAGGGGAGGAGACTAGAACGTATAAGTAGGTGACAAGAAGATGACTCAGAAGAGAAGGGAAACTTAACTCTAAAGATAGAAAAGAAGGTCGGTCAGAGGTTTCCCAAACAAGCACGGTTCAAACAATCCTAGACCTAGTGTCACTTAGATCTAGACGACTCCTAACTAGTTGAGTCGAATTGATTTGCTTGATTCACCTCCCTCACTAATCAAACCAACTTGGCCAGGCCGTGTATATCTAGTGGGGGCGCTTCCGACAGAGTCGGTGCCAATTAGACAACCACTTCGCTTGGAAGACTTTCGTCAACACAAAAATACTTTCTAGACACCAAATTAAATTCGATCGGCTTCAGGTCATAGCAAGTCAAACCAATTCTTCTCCTTAATTGAGTCTGAGTCCTTAAGGGTCAATGTCTAATTGATTTTAATTTAAGGATTGGGTGACACTTTAGGATTGTGATTTGTGGGCCACGGAAGGGTGGTTGAATCCCCACCGTATCTTTGCCTTTGGAGTTGCCCTTAAGATAGTTTAACTTAGATCTAGCAAAGATAGTCAAACATTGGTCTTTAGTTGGGGGCAATTGCAAGGTTGTATGCAAATTAGATTATATGCTTAAATGCAAGCGATGAAAAACACGATACGTACCTTGACTCCAGCACTCTTCAACAAAAATTAATTTGCAAGAATTTAGCAAGAATAATGCATACAAAACACTAAATGATGCATGCACTAAGACCTTTTTAATTTTGCCAATTTTAGGTCAGAGTTGAATTATTGCCAATTATGGAATTTTGCCCTAACACGTGCAATTCTAATAAAAAGATTTTTTTTTGAAAATAGAAATTACGAGGAAAGAAGGCAACAAAGGTTACCTAAGCAATGCTCAGTCGGGTTCACCGCCCGCTCTCGAAATTTCAGTAGCTTCCCGCGTCCACCCAGAGATTAGTCGCGTCCCAGAAAAATTTAAAGCCCAGATGCTTCAAATATGCGGCGATTCCGCCGCTCGTTAAGCTCAGAATGTGCCTGGATTTCGCCGTGCACTCTGTTATCTCCTGAAACACAAATCCAAATATTTAGATCGCGCACAAGATAAACAGAATAAAATCGAAAACACAAAAATAAACAAAATCTGCGTCGCCTCCCCGGCAACGGCGCCAAAAACTTGATGAGAATTAAATTTATACCGCAAGTGCACGGCGTCAATGAAGACGTGGCAAATACGGGTCGAACACAAGGAGGGAGAGATTTGTTATTTGTGTGATTTCGATTAAGGGAAAGGAAGAGGGAGAAGAATAAATTGGGTTTTTGAGATTTTTGGTTTTCTAAAGCAAGAAACAAGAACAAATAAAACTAAAACAAGAACAAAGAGGTGAATTCCGTTGGGTGGAGGTTTAGATTTAGGGTTTAGATTAGAGAATTCAGAAACTTATAATAAATCATGTTAGTTATGAAGCATTACATGATAAATGATTTAACATAAACTCAAGTAATCAAAATATACTAATCATGAACTTAAAATAATAACATTCATTCATCTTCTCTTCACCCTAAATCCGTCACCTCCACCCTTTGGAAAGAGTTAGAAACTCATGGAGGGAGGAAGAAGGGATCCTAGAGGCATTACAAAAGAAAAGTAAAAGCAAGAAATAAAAGACAGAATTTTATTACTAAAATAAAGACAAATAAAAACAACAACTAAAAACTAGGTCTAAGGCCAAGGACCCTTCTAACATCGTTCTCGGGGCTATTTATAGTTGTTACAAGAGACCTAAGTATAGAATTGGAGAGTACACGTGTCCAGACACGATTGGACAAAATTGGAGCACACGGATCGACTAGGGGGCGGCGGAATCACCGCATGGTATGTGTGATATGCGGCGGAATCGCCGCACATCATGCTCTGATTTGGTCCAGATTTTGGTTGAATGTTTATGGTATGATTTGATCCTCCTTTACGCGTCTGGATTGATTCTTTCCATTCTTTTGAGCTCCGGATTAATTCCTTCATATATTTGGAGATTCACATTGATTTTTCTTTAGATTTTCTCCAAGATAATAAAAGCTACTCGTGAATTGCAATTAGGTCCTTGTCCTTTTGCAATTAAGTCCCCGGCTACTTTTATGCTTAAGTCCTTGTTCTTTTTGCAATTAGGACTTGAATGCTTTTATGCTTAGATACATTTCCATTTGAAACCCGATAATCTTGAGCTTGGTCTTTATGATAGAAATGAGTCTTTTGCACGCGTTTATGCTCGGGATGTGGGTAAATTGCATTCAGGTCCCTGTATTCTGTAAATAAGACTAAACACATACCTTAGTAGCATTTATTGATATAAAAGCAATCTAAATGAAAGACATATGATGCAATGTATGCAATGCATCACCAAGCTCACACACGGTTACGGGGCTCCAGGTCTAATCTCAACCAACCACCGCAACCCTCGTGCACCTAGCACACTTGCCGGAAGAACATCGGCACCACAACTCGCCCCACACGGACGACCACGACAACAACACCTCCATAGTGCAAAACAGGACACAAACGGTCGACCGAACCAAAAGTCCCGGTCGACCGAATCAAGCAAATACAGGGCAATCCACTTCGACGGGCACTCCATCGGTCGACCGATTCCCAACACCACACTCGTTCGGTCGAACCCAAATCAAGGGACGGTCGACCGTTTAGATGGTCAACTCCCGGTTCAACGAACAAAACGACCAATCGATCGACCGACAAAGGGGTCTCGGTCGACCGAAAGTCACCAGGGAACAAATCCCTTAACACCACAACGAATTCGGTCGAACGCCGAGCACATCTCGGTCGACCGAATCTGTCCAGGGAATAATCCCTCACACGCACCATGAATTCGGTCGAACGCCGAGCACATCTCGGTCGACCGAATCCCTCCAGAGCGTTTCCCACACTCAGCGCACAAGTCTGGTCGACCGAAACCACATTCGGTCGAACCGACCACAAGTCCACTTAAGTCACGGTCGGACGAGATCAAAGAGCGATCGACCGTTTATATAGTCTACGCCCCCCAACCGACTTAAGACAGTGCACACGGTCGACCGGCAAAGGGGACCCGGTCGACCGAAACTCACCAGACTTGCCTCCAATGCACAATCGGTCGACCACCCCACAGGCATCGTTCGACCGATTTAAGGCAGAGCCCGAATTCTCTTCACGAATGGTCGACCGTTTGCACCAACCGGTCGACCGATCAGGTAGTGAAATCTGCTGTACATTTACTCGCGACGAGCCAAACGGCCTACCGTCGACTTCCAAATACTCACGGTAATTAAGTGAGCGATCTTGACATACCTAAAGGTCTGAAGAGACCTTAGAAGAACCACGACGACGCCTCCACGAGCGCGCCTCCTCAAATCACGATCCGTCGACGAACCTCGTGTCCAAACGACGATCAATCGTCTCCTCGACGATCCACAACACCACACTACCTCCGGCAACCTCCACAATCCAACCACAACCACCAAAACCCGAGTGAGGTCAAGAGAAAGAAACCAAAACGAGCCGAAAATGAGCCAAGAGAGTAACACTAACCTCAAACCACCAACTCCCCAGAGCCGATCATCGCCTCGCCGGAGAACACCACCACCACGCCGGATCACCAGCTCTGAGGTAGAGAGAGAGTGAGCAAAGGGAGAGAGAGAGTCATGAGTTAAGAGAGAGAGAGCTCACCATATAAATATCTCCTCCTCCTCCAATCTCAACCATCCAATCCAATCCAATCCATCTCCACCACTCATATCATCCCCTCTCCATCTCAACCCTCCATCCATCCATCTTCAATCCAAGCAATCCATTCCAAAACCCCTCTAATCACCACCTAATCAACCACAAAGCACAATTAGGATAGGATTAGGATCAGAATCCTACACGTTGTCATAGAGTTAACAAAGTGAAATGTCGTGATTCATGTCCTACTTTAATGCATCACTTTGTTATGTTTGTTGCCTTGGTTGAGATTTCAGTGTAACTTCTTCTGTATAATGTGCTACGACTAGGAAAAAATGTAAAAGTCATATTGTTTAGTTTATTTGTGAAACAAATTAACACGAGATTTACTAATATCTAATGAACTAATGAACTTTTGGGAATGAAGTCTCAAATAGTCCAACCTCTATTCGTTGCCGACATGTCAGCAGAAGTGACGGTAGACTTCACGACTGTGGTGGAATGGACTAATTCGTAATGAACATATATAGATATTATAAACTTTTGTGGGCTGTTAGCATAAATTTCAGACCAATGATTGTACTTAAAGTTCATAAAATATAGGGAACTACTAAACGTCGCCCCAAAACTACTTAAATCGCCCCTTCAAATTACCAAATTGCCCTTAACAATATATTTAATACCCATATCGTCCCGTGTCTATAAATTAGGCCTACGGTCTTGTATATTCATAATTTATCAGTAAAAACACCACAAAAATGTCTGGCGAGGGTGATGCATCCGGTGAGGTAAGCCTGGCGCGGGGCAAATTTTGGGTCGGGCGTCTGCATTAGACGCCTCCCCCAAGGTGAGGGCGTCTGCGTAGGACGTCCTCCCCTTGGCCTAGCCGTCTAACGCACACGCCTACGCAATGGGGGAGGCGTCTTATGTAGACGTCCTCCCCTTGGGTAAGGCGTCTGTAGTAGACGCCCTTCCCTAGGGTCAGGCGTCCTACTCAGACGACTCACCCATGGGAAAGGCGTTTAACTCAGACGCCCCCCCATGGGGTAGGCGTTTAATACAGACGCCTGGAATTTTTTTGATTTTTTTAATTTTGATTTTTTTTGTAGGTTTCGTTGGAAGATTTCGGTGGTGATGGAGTGGATTACAGTGAGTTATTTCAAACTACACAAATCTTTGAAACAATCGATGAAGCATGTAAATGGGCCAAACAAGTAGCTATCGGAGCTGGTTTTTTTTTGGTCGTGTCGTCGTACAAAATAAGATCAGATAGTCGGATGGATTGTTATTTGAGATGCGACCGGCGAAATCAAATGGAGTCTCGGGATATGGATACTGCACTTCGAAGAAACACCAAAAGAAAGGGTTGCGGTTGCCGTTTCTTAATAAAAATGGTGGAGCGACGAGATCGTGATGGATGGGTTGTGGTTTTTAATAGTGCTCACGGACATCACAACCACAGAATGGCAGTTTATCCAGAGGGTCATCGTCAAATTAGTGGTCTAAGTTCTGGGGCGAAGAAGATTGTTCGTGATATGACTGAGGCGCAAGCAAAACCACGGAACATCTTGAAGGTAGTAAAAGAAAAAATCCCGGAGGACAATCCAAATCAAAGGCATATTTATAATTTCAGAGATTACATGAGGAGTACAAAATCTGAAGACCGGAATCCCGTCCAGCAGTTTCTCTAACAAGCAGTGCAGTGTGAGTACTTACATTGGATTATGGCGGATCCAGAAACTGATTTCGTCACTCACGCTTTTTTGGCACATCCGACGTCAGTCCAGTTGTTGCGGACATATCCTTTCGTTATCTGCATGGATTCGACTTACAAGACGAACAAGTATAAGATGCCTTTGTTCAAATGATTGGGGTCACACCAACAAACATGAATTTCCTTATTGGATATGCGATTTTGATGGCTGAAACTTACTGCAGTTATCTGTGGGTGATGGAGATGTTGCGAGATCTGTTATTGGGGATTGTCAGCCCGACTGCAATAATAACAGACCGGGAGTTAGGCCTTATGCGACCAGTGAGAGAGGTATTTCCTGACTCTGCTCATTTACTCTGCACATGGCACATCAACAAAGACGTATTGAACTACGCATACCACGTATTCGGCAAAAATAAGCAGATGGAAGAGACTTTGAGGCGTGGAAGATGGAGGAAAATCATGCTTTCTACTTCAGAAGCCGAGTATGATAGAGCTGTGTATGCTCTGAAAGATTTGTATAGATCGTGGCCAGCTATCACGGAGTATCTGGACACCACGTGGTTGGTGCATAAAGAAAAGTTTGTGCTGAATTGGACGAACAAAGTCCTTCATTTTGGGAACACCACGAATTGTAGGGTCGAAAGTGCTCATTCGGCTCTAAAAGAGTGGATTTCTACATCGACTGCAGCTCTGAACACTCTTTTCGAGCGCGTCAACGCGGCTATTGAAATGCAGCTGACGAATATTCGAAACGCTCTTGAAGACTCGAGACAGCGAAATTTGACTAATTTCGGACATGCTCTATATCGTCACATAAATTGTCGAGTTTCGCATCACTGCTTGCAATTGCTGAGTCAGGAGGTGAAAAGAATGCAACAGTTAGATGATGAAGTTGAATATCGTTGTGAGTGCGCTTTTCTGACTTCTCATGTGATACCTTGCGCATGTACCATCCGCAGATGTCTTGAATCAAACAACGGAATTTACTTAGAGCAGATTCATTCATTCTGGAGGACACTTGTCATTGGAGAAGGAGCCGGGAACGCAAAGTTTGTGTCTCAGGCAGCTCAAGACACCGAACATTTTCGCAGCCTGGTTGATGAGATTGCAGGAGGTGACCCCACCGTAATTCGATCTGCCTCTCGAGACACCGAATATTCGAGCAACTACACCCCGAACATGCGAATTTGAGAGAGCCTGCAGAAAAAACAAAGCTACGAGGTCGACCAAGGGGAAAGTCGACACGACGGGACCCTAGTGTGTTTGAGTGTGCAGAGCGAGGTAGTGGTCGATCTTCAGGTAGTGGGAGTAGAGGTCGTGGTCGTTCTTCCGGTAGTGGAAGCAAAGGTCGTGGTCGATCTTCTGGTTCTTTGTCTATGAGGGGAGGATCAGGTATACCATCCCTATATTTATTGTTATTATAATTTTGTTATTTATTTCAGTAAATATGTATTTTTTGTTATTATATGTAACTGTATTTTTTGTTGATATTGTAGTGACTGGGCGGGCTGACGTAGACGACTTCCCATATGCGGATAGGATTCCAGGAATCATTATGTCATTCCTAAACCAGTGGAATGATGTACGTGCTGATGGAAACTGTGGATTTCGATGTGTCGCCGATGTTTTTCACGGTGGTGAAGACAATTGGCAACTCGCCCGTCGTTCGATTTCAAATGAGCTAGCTGCGAACCCATCTTTTTGAAGGGAATGTGTTCTAAAAGTTTTACTTTTAAATGTCAATTATTATGAATTGAATGAGAAATCATTTTGTTCCTTGTTTATGTTATTCGTCTTTTAGAAGTGTTAAGGAAGAGGCTCTTGGTCCTTAACCGTAGAGCTCTGAAAGATATTGGTTTGCATAAAACAAAAGATATTCGCAATCATGGTAATTAACATGGGACATTAATTACCGAGTTAAGATTGTCGTGTTGGTCATAGATCATTGTAACTCTACAAGTGAGTGACAACACGGGTATGCAAAAGAGGAAAATATTACTTTTGTATACTGAATAGACCTAATAAGTAAAATATTATAGAAATGTGTTTCTGTGTCATTAATATTTTACTGTGTCTTTGGTCCTTCGATATGAGACTTATATGTAATCACTTAAGGAATACTTAATTAGATCAGTGTCTTGAACTATCGATCAGTGTAGTGTAAAGGCATTGGTTGGTTAAGTACAACTTTTGTTGGAGAAGATAGTTAGTCAAAAGATTATCATTGCCCCTCTTAATTGAGTGATGATATTAGTGGGCCCCTTGATAAAGCAAAGTTATAATGTGCACAATGTGATTTGAGTTAAGTCACATATTTATAACTAGCTTAAAGAGATCAAGAAATGAATACTAATACAAAGATGACACAATACTACTTTGTGTGTATTCTTAATATCATGAGGCAAGGGACGGACACAAGTGGTGCACGCCATCACTAAATGGATCGGGTTTTGGTTCGAGTGGAATTAAGACATCTAACTAATTGGGAGCTATAATGTGTAGCTAGATACCGCTTATAGCTTGTGATATTAAGCTCTTAATATCACTGCCAACTTAGTTTAGATCCTCCCATAGGTCACACCACAAAACTGGGAAACAAGGAATGAGGATTTTGAGTTCATAAGATGTGTCGGGTTTCATGTAGAAAATATGACACATGGGGTGAACAAAGCAAAATCAAAGTTATATTGTGATTAATAACATAATTAGAATCTAAATTAAATTCATATGTGATGTAAATATTATGGGGTGTAATGATTGATCATTACATAGGATAATATGTTACATAAGTTGTGAATTTATTACTAATCCCGAAGTGTCAAATTTTGTAGGGGTTAAACCAAAATTTGACAAGTCTGCAAAACAGTGCTCAAACGGTCGACCGGATAGCAGTAAACGGTCGACCGGTAGGGCACGGTCGACCGGACGAGTCTCGACCGATAACAGGGAATTTTCATCTGTTCGAACGGTCGACCGAAAGTGATCGGTCGGTCGACCGAACATTGCGATGGAATAGTTCCTGTTACGAACGGTCAACCGAATGTTGAACGGTCGACCGAAACATTGGTTCGAGTGGTCGACCGCACCTTGAAATGGTCGACCGGTCCAGACGGTTTTATGCAGAATTAATTTAAGAATTAATTAGATCATGCATGGAATTGGTCCATAATTGATTTAATTCGTGGCTAATATTATTTATTAATAAATAATGGATGGTTAGATGGAATTTTGCATGGAATCATGGGCAAGAGGTTGCACATGAATAGGTAATTTGGAGAGAACCTATAAATACAAGGTTATCTCATTACCTCCTTAATCTAATTCATTATCTCTTGTGCAAAAATTCTCTCTCCATAATTCTCCACGAAATTCTTAAGTTTAGTCTTAGTTCTAGAGAGATCATCTTCTCAAGAGAATTAAAGAGGGGTTAGTAATTGGATTCTAAACCTAATCGGAGATTGAGAGACTAGCTTCCCTCTCTCCGATCTTGTTTAGAGTTTGGTGAATACTCGGAGGCATCCGGCGCAGCGAGGAGCATCCCAACGGTCTCCGAATCTTCGAGAAGTTTTAGAGAACTTCTAGGTATGAATTTCGGAGCTCCTTTATGTTTGTTTTAATAGATTTTTTGAAACTAGTTTGTTAAAACAAACCGATGCATGCAATAGATTCTAGAAAATTGAAAATTGATCCTTATTATACATGAAAATTCGAAAAATATATATGTATAATTAAACATGAAATCCTACAGTGGTATCAGAGCTTAGGGTTCAATTTTCTCATGATTTATGGCTGTAAACAAATTTAGTTTACCATCTAGGATTTAAACAATTCGTTTTACCGGTTTTTCGGTCTTTAAATGTTTGTTGAAATAATTCTTTATAATAATTCGTTTTAAATGTTTTGAATGTTTAAAACATGGCATGTAATTATTAGAATTATGATTTAGACATAAGTCTAACTTGCAATAATTTCGTTTTAAGTATAAACGATTATTTTGTAAGAGAATCAACAAAACCGAAAAACTGCGATTCATCTTTCCATTGGAAATTGGATGGACAGCGGTTCATAATTAATTTTTTGAACTATGGATGCATGAAAAATGTTTTTAATGGATTTCAAAACATTTTTCAAAGAATTGTTTGAGATTCTAGATGCTTGATAAACTAGATTGCATAGTTTATAGCGATATTGCGTGTATGGATGCTCGAGTTGTTTTTGCAGGAATTGTGAGTTTATATGTTCCAAATCAGCGATTGTGAATGTATGTTATTATTATAATACAGGGGCTTATGTATGTAAAAGCCAAAATTCTCTCTATTTCCATCTTTTAGATAGTTACATTTGCATATGAGAGATTTTTACATAGGACTTGCACTAGTCGGTTTTTATCGAATGTGAGGAGCATGTTTATTTTCTGTAAAATCTACATCTCCGGTGCAAGAGGAAGTCGCCGCTGTAGCGCATCGATCGAGGATCGGGGATCGAGGATCAAGGATCGAAGGGAACATATAAACTCACACGATGTGGATTGTGTGAATGTTTAATTTCTGTTTTTAATTTCTGCTATGCATGTGATGAATGTGGTGAATGTTAGGATGTGTATAAATTTTAATATGCATGACAAACTAAAATTCAAAATCACATGTTGATAAATGAAATTGTCCAACAAAAATTAAGATTAATTTTTCCTTCTTATTTCATCCACTAGCAGCCATTGATCGAGGGATATTCTGCTCGCCCTTAGCGGGAGATAGCTCCCTCTATCTTTGGGAATAGTGGGAGATATAAAGGTTGTCTGTTGTTGTGCCACAATTAAATATATGAGGTGTGTTTCACCCTAGTGAACCCCATGTATGTTTAGTTGTGAATACAATAGATAAACGTATCTCGTATCAAATGAAAATAAGTTTTCTTAACATTACCTAGAGCCCTCGCTCGGTTTTGGGAAAAAGTTTTTCTTACGAGGATGGTCGCATTCCCTCATAATTAAAACGACAAGAGTCACAAAAGTTTGAAGATGCTAAATGTTGCTAAAATTCAAAAATGTTGTGATTAGAAAATGTTTTCTTACCTTGATGTTGTAATGTATTCGATAGCCCTTAGCTAGTCTATATTACAATTGATGGGATCTTGGATTACTGCATTTACGGGCAAGATTTTAATTGCAGTATTTACATCATATTCGATATATATATGTATGCATGTATTAAAACATAAAATTGGCATTAAAACCTATATAATTTATTTTGTAGAAATGTCAAATATCCAACCAATGGAGGCTCTAACCAAGATGTTCATGGATAGTGCCCGAAAGGAGCGCTATAAGACCACCATCGCACTCACAAGGTGCCATATGGCGGAGGGAACATCGGTATCCATGCATTTTCTCACGATGCAAGGATACCTTGAGAAGTTGGCGAAGCTCTCTTCTGCAATGCCAGTGGACATTGCCGAAGATCTAATTCTTGGCTCTCTAGCCCCGTCCTTCAAGGACTTTGTGATGCACTATCATGTGCATGAAAAAGGGGTGAGTCTTGAGGAGCTTCACAACGCTCTCAAAACGGCTGAAGTTGATATGGGCAAAGGTCAGGACAATCACGTCCTAGCCGTCCATGAGAGGAGCAAAAAGATCACCAAAGGTAAAGGCAAATTTACCAAAGATACGTCAATCAAGAGCAAGGGAGTGGGAGGTACTCATGGGAGTGCCTCAAGGGGGAAATCTTTCAAATCTCCAACTCCCAACACGGAGTGCTTTCACTGCGGTGAAAAGGGACACATCCGACCGAATTGCCCCAAGTACAAGGAAGACCTTGAAAATGGGATGATTGAACGTAGGCGCCCGAGGAGCGTCATAGGTATGTTTGTTATTGAAATAAATTTAATCACCTCTAACCTTGATTTGGTAATGGTTACCGGATCTTGTGCTCACATAATTTTGATGTGCAGCTATTGAAGGATAGGAAGGAACTCGTTGGGAACGAGATGATATTGAAGATTAGAAATAGTACAAGCATCGCTGCGATTGTACAAGATTCTATGGAACTTCAATAGTCTAGTGATTTAAATTTATGCTTTGTAGAATGTTTGTTATGTACCTTCGATTAGCAAGAACTATTCTGTATCAAGTTTTGGATATGGATAAATTTTAATAAATATTTTAATTCTTGCTTGTCTATATCGAAGAATGGAATTTTCTATGCAAATACATTCATATGGAATGATTTCTATTTGATTGAAATAAATAATGAACAAACTCAAACAAACAATAACAAAAGAGAAACTAAGATAACTCACGTGAATGATACAATCTTGTAGCACTATCGGATTGGTCAAATAAATGACCAAGAGACTTTTCAAGAATAGAAAGGAACGAAAACGAACAACTAATTGGATATGATACATTCTAATGTATGTGGTCCGATAAGTACAAGTGCAAGAGACGGTTTAAGGTACTTCATTTTGTTCACAGACAACTGTAGTCATTTTGGCTATATTTGTCTAATGGGAAGCAAAAGTGAATTCTTTGACAAGTTCAAGGAATTCGAGGATGAAGTAGTGAACCGACTCAACAAGAATATCAAGTCTCTATGAAAGGTTCGTAGGGGTGAGTGCTTAGAATACCTAATTTGACTCATTCCTAAAGTAGGAATATGATATTGCTCCACATGGTTCGATCAATAATGAGTCAATTTAAATTGCCGATTTACTTTTGGAATTATGCACTACAAATAAATGACAAACTCACTAAATAATGTTCCATCCAAATCCGTGGAGAAAATGGTTTATGAGCTATGGAGTTGAAAGACACCTAAGCTCAACTTTCTCAAGATTTGGGGTTGTGAGGTCTACGTCGAGAAATTGATGTCGACCAAACTTCAACCAAAAACGGATTAAGTGCTTCTTTGTAGGTTGTCCTCGTGTGACAAGAGGATACTACTTTTGGTATATCACCTCCAATCGAAAGATTGTAGAGAGAGATATGGTTTTTCTGGAATTTCTGGAAAAGAGAGAAAAGTAGTGGGAGTAGAGTTGAGCTTGAGGAAACTCAAGATACTCTACAAGATCATGATGTGAATGTTGCATTCAAAATCATGAAGGCCCAACCGAGATTCATTTGGTTAGTGGGAGCATGAGCGAGAGATCCTTACAAGAAATTGTGAGAGAATCTCAATCATCCTCACCTAGTGTGCGTTCGAGAGTCGAACATGAACCTATTCCTCAAGAAATTGTGGAAGAAGTTCGAGAGACACAAGAAGAACCAAAAGAACTAAGAAGGTCAATGAGGGAAAGGAAGAAACCCAATAAGTATGTGGGACTTCATGAGATCATGGTACTAGATACCAAAGATCCCTCGACCTTCCGAGAAGCAATAGAAAAGACTCCAAACTATGGTTAAAAGCCATGGAATCCGAAGTCGAATCCATGTATGATAATCAAGTATGAAACTTGATTACCTTCCTCAAGAGAAAATATCATTTGGTATAAATGAGCTTTTAGGAGGAAGATAGACATGGATAGTAACTTGAGAACCTACAAAGCAAGGCTTGTAGCAAAAGTTATACTCAAAATCAAGAAATTGACTTTGATGAAATTTTTGAGAAGTTACCATATTAAAATCTATTCGGATTATGCTCACTATTACCGCATTTCACAATTGTGGGATATGGAAAATGGATATCAAAATGACGTTCTTTAAACAGGAACTTGGAGGAGGATATGTACATGGTACAACCTCAAGGTTTTGATGATCCAAATAGTAGCGAGAAGAAATGCAAGTTTCGAGAATCCGTTTATGGATTGAAGCAAGCATCGGGGAGTTGGAACAAACGCTTTGAAGAAGAGGTGAAGAAGATTCGCTTCTTTCAAAGTAAAGGAGTACCTTGTATATACAAGGAGATTAGTGGGAGCCATGTAGTACTTCTGATCTTATATGTCGATGACATATTGCTTATGAGCAATCATATACCTTTGCATTAGCAAACGAGAAATTTCGTTGAAATCAGTGTATTCAATGAAAAGAAAAGGATGAGGCTCAACACATCTTGAGAATCAAGATACATTGAGATACATCCTGTAGACTCATTGGCTTCGGTCAACGTGCATACATTGACAAGGTGTTTGGAAATGTTCAGGGTGAACAATTCCGATATGGACAATATGCCAATAAGTATGAGTATAGGTGTGCAACTCAAGAAGTCTCAATGTGCTCAATCACACAAAGACTTGGAGTACATGAAGGTATCCCTTATGCTTCGGCAAAAGGAAGGACCATGTACACAATGACTTGCACAAGACTCAATATCTCGTATGCTCTAAACGTGACAAGTGGTCACCAATCCAACGCAAGTCCTAATCGTAGGATTGCGGTCAAGAATATTCTGAAGTACCTTAACCGGACTAAAGATAAGGTTCGTGTTTATGGAAGACAAAGGAGAAAATAGCCGAGGGCTGTTTTGATGCAATTCTTATAGGAATTCTAGACAATAAGAGGTTGGAGTGATGATGCGTCATCATTATCGAAGGTGGAGGTATGAGCTAGTGTAGTTAGGAGTAATATCACTACAGCTAACTCAACCACCAACGAAAGACAAAATAAATAAATAGGTGGACACAACAGTGGCACAACTGATCCATTCAACAAACCTTCATACCAAGCTAAGAGACGAAATATATTTCGAGTCCATGGATCCGAGGGTCCATGTGGATTGGCTTGATAGGTGATTTGGGAAGGTTACCCTAGTTATTGATGTTTTATGCATTGAGAATGTATGTGAAAGAAAACTTTGATAACAAGTGGGAGATTGAAGGGAATGTGTTCTAAAAGTTTTACTTTTAAATGTCAATTATTATGAATTGAATGAGAAATCATTTTGTTCCTTGTTTATGTTATTCGTCTTTTAGAAGTGTTAAGGAAGAGGCTCTTGGTCCTTAACCGTAGAGCTCTGAAAGATATTGGTTTGCATAAAACAAAAGATATTCGCAATCATGGTAATTAACATGGGACATTAATTACCGAGTTAAGATTGTCGTGTTGGTCATAGATCATTGTAGCTCTACAAGTGAGTGACAACACGGGTATGCAAAAGAGGAAAATATTACTTTTGTATACTGAATAGACCTAATAAGTAAAATATTATAGAAATGTGTTTCTGTGTCATTAATATTTTACTGTGTCTTTGGTCCTTCGATATGAGACTTATATGTAATCACTTAAGGAATACTTAATTAGATCAGTGTCTTGAACTATCGATCAGTGTAGTGTAAATGCATTGGTTGGTTAAGTACAACTTTTGTTGGAGAAGATAGTTAGTCAAAAGATTATCATTGCCCCTCTTAATTGAGTGATGATATTAGTGGGCCCCTTGATAAAGCAAAGTTATAATGTGCACAATGTGATTTGAGTTAAGTCACATATTTATAACTAGCTTAAAGAGATCAAGAAATGAATACTAATACAAAGATGACACAATACTACTTTGTGTGTATTCTTAATATCATGAGGCAAGGGACGGACACAAGTGGTGCACGCCATCACTAAATGGATCGGGTTTTGGTTCGAGTGGAATTAAGACATCTAACTAATTGGGAGCTATAATGTGTAGCTAGATACCGCTTATAGCTTGTGATATTAAGCTCTTAATATCACTGCCAACTTAGTTTAGATCCTCCCATAGGTCACACCACAAAACTGGGAAACAAGGAATGGGGATTTTGAGTTCATAAGATGTGTCGGGTTTCATGTAGAAAATATGACACATGGGGTGAACAAAGCAAAATCAAAGTTATATTGTGATTAATAACATAATTAGAATCTAAATTAAATTCATATGTGATGTAAATATTATGGGGTGTAATGATTGATCATTACATAGGATAATATGTTACATAAGTTGTGAATTTATTACTAATCCCGAAATGTCAAATTTTGTAGGGGTTAAACCAAAATTTGACAAGTCTGCAAAACAGTGCTCAAACGGTCGACCAGATAGCAGTAAACGGTCGACCGGTAGGGCACGGTCGACCGGACGAGTCTCGACCGATAACAGGGAATTTTCATCTGTTCGAACGGTCGACCGAAAGTGATCGGTCGGTCGACCGAACATTGCGATGGAATAGTTCCTGTTACGAACGGTCAACCGAATGTTGAACGGTCGACCGAAACATTGGTTCGAGTGGTCGACCACACCTTGAAATGGTCGACCGGTCCAGACGGTTTTATGCAGAATTAATTTAAGAATTAATTAGATCATGCATGAAATTGGTCCATAATTGATTTAATTCGTGGCTAATATTATTTATTAATAAATAATGGATGGTTAGATGGAATTTTGCATGGAATCATGGGCAAGAGGTTGCACATGAATAGGTAATTTGGAGAGAACCTATAAATACAAGGTTATCTCATTACCTCCTTAATCTAATTCATTATCTCTTGTGCAAAAATTCTCTCTCCATAATTCTCCACGAAATTCTTAAGTTTAGTCTTAGTTCTAGAGAGATCATCTTCTCAAGAGAATTAAAGAGGGGTTAGTAATTGGATTCTAAACCCAATCGGAGATTGAGAGACTAGCTTCCCTCTCTCCGATCTTGTTTAGAGTTTGGTGAATACTCGGAGGCATCCGGCGCAGCGAGGAGCATCCCAACGGTCTCCGAATCTTCGAGAAGTTTTATAGAACTTCTAGGTATGAATTTCGGAGCTCCTTTATGTTTGTTTTAATAGAGTTTTTGAAACTAGTTTGTTAAAACAAACCGATGCATGCAATAGATTCTAGAAAATTGAAAATTGATCCTTATTATACATGAAAATTCGAAAAATATATATGTATAATTAAACATGAAATCCTACACTTTTTATGAGCACGTATACTACGACGGTGTGGTGCAGGCTCGTCACCGGATTAATTGGGGCGGGGCACCTTGTGGCGAGAATCACTACATGGAGACGTGGACAGACTTGTTTCCCATTGCAAATTTTTACAAGTGTGCAGTTATGTTCTTCTTTCTCGGAAATGATGGTTCGTTGTACCCATGTCTTACAGTTCTACCTTGGGAGAGTCCACCTACCGTGACGAGACCGTGCAGTGAGTTGATTATTGCTCATTTAGGGAGTTACGCTCATTACATTCGTTTGGATTTGAATGAGGGATTCCCCGTACCTCCTATAGCGACTCTGTGGTTTCAAGTACGAGATGAGAGTGTTATTGGATGGGAACTGGAGTACCAAAATAGGATAGCATATTGGCAACAATTATGTAATATGTTTTGATATGTTTGTACAATTATGTAATATGTTTTGATATGTTTGTACATTATATAGTGTTGCTTTATTATGTAATATGTTTTGATATGTTTGCTTTATTTGCATTATATATAATAGTACGATACGTTAGCAAACACAAATAAAAATAATAAGCGTATGACAAATAAGCAAACACAAATACAAATAATAAGCGTACGACAGATAAACAAATATAAATGCAAATACTAAGAGTACGGTACGGGTCATCATCCACCTGCCTCTCCACCTCCGGGTGCTCTAACTCATACGGGTCATCATCGTCGCTCCCGTCGTCGGGACTGTCCACATGCTCATCATCGAAGGAATCATCAACCTCCTCACGACGACGTAATGCCTCTCTCTCCCTCCTGACCGAAGCAGATATCCCACGTCTACGTGGATGACGCGGTGCTGAATCATCCTCTAAAGAACGAAAGGCGTGTAATGGTATCGACTTGTCTTTCCCTCCACTGTGACCCAATGACTATTAATTGAAATTTTAATTACAAATTTGTTAAATTTGTTAAACTAAATTATCATATTTATCACAATTGTTAAACTAAATCAAAATTTGTTAAACTAAATTATCACAATTGTTAAACTAAATCAAAAATTGTTAAAACTAAATATCACAAATGTTAAACTTAATAAGAATTTGTTAAATTAAATTTTCAGATTTATCACAATTTATTAAAGTAATTATCAGATTTAATAATTTAAAAAAAAATTGTGGAGGCGTCTGCGAGATACGCCTCCCGTATGGTGGAGGCGTCTGTCGGAGACGCCTCCTCTTTGGGGGAGACGTCTGCCGAAGACGTCTCCTCCATCGGGAAGACGTCTTCCCCAGACGTCTCCCGCTAGTGGTCGACGTCCCATGGGGGGAGCGGCTTCCTCGGACGCCCGCCCCATGCGGGGGGCGTCTCCCTCGGACGCCGACCACTTTTTTTAACTTTTTTTTTGAAAACCCGGTGCGTTAAGATACAATCCGTGATCCTGACCGCTGTGAACTCTGATATTTAAATCCATCTGATAGGCCCATAATTAATCTGAAAAATATAATCAACATTTTGTGAGCTTGACAGCCCGCAAGTACTAACCATCAATCAATCAGAATCACAATCATGTGGAAAATAATACAGAATATGACATTCTGTCAATAAGCACAATCAAGAGACATGCATCACAAATAAAATGCATGCATATCAATCTGAAACCCCCATGCAGATTCGACCACATCCTGTGCTTCTGAAATCTATCAATCTGTCAGACGCACACATGATAGCTCCACACTAACGACAGACAGCCCTTTCCTCTCTTGGGTGGCTCCACGCTGTCCGTTAGGCAACTCTTTCCTAAGTTGCTCTTCCAGAAACATACACAGCCACAGGACATGTCGACCGAAACACCACCATGCAATCATATGCATATCCATAAAATCAATATTAATGATCAACATGCATGCAACTACGAATATCAAGAGAGACAGACATGATATGAAACTGAAGAATAACGAATCAGTACTTGCCTTAAAATCTCCATCTTTTTCTTCTCTATATTCTTCTCAAAATTTCATCTTCTCCTAAAACCACACAATCATCCAACAATCTTAATTAGTCCATTAAGATATTTGATTATTACCTCAACTTAAAAATCAGGATATTACATTCTACCCTCCTAAAAATAAATTTCGTCCTCGAAATTTGATCTCAATACTGTCTCAATCCGAACAAATCAATACAAAATTTTCAACTCATTATTTAACAAATCTAAAAACTCAACACCACTTATCGCTCATAATTTTGATAATCAATCCAACTAAATCCAAATTCACATTTGAATCAATAGTCAATACTTCTAAATCCAATTTCTCAAATTCCAATGCAATCAAAATTTTATTTCAAATCCTAATCCCGACTAATTCCGAGGATCGTATTGCTCTAATACCATTTGTAACGCCCCGAGCCTAGACAACTGCTCACCCGTCCGAACCCGGTGCGTTAAGATACGATCCGCGATCCTGACCGCTGCGAACTCTGATATTTAAATCCATCTGATAGACCCATAATTAATCTGAAAAATATAATCAACAATTTGTGAGCTCGACAGCCCGCAAGTACCAACCATCAATCAATCAGAATCATAATCATGTGGAAAATAATACAGAATATGACATTCTGTCAATAAGCACAATCAAGAGTCATGCATCACAAATAAAATGCATGCATATCAATCTGAAACCCCCATGCAGATTCGACGACATCCTGTGCTTCTGAAATCTATCAATCTGTCAGACGCACACCTGGTAGCTCCACACTAACGACAGGCAGCCATTTCCTCTCTCGGGTGGCTCCACGCTGTCCGTTAGGCAGCTCTTTCCTAAGTTGCTCTGCCAGAAACATACACACAGCCACAGGACATGTCGACCGAAACACCACCATGCAATCATATGCATATCCATAAAATCAATATTAATGATCAACATGCATGCAACTACGAATATCAAGAGAGACAGACATGATATGAAACTGAAGAATAACGAATCAGTACTTGCCTTAAAATCTCTATCTTTTTCTTCTCTATATTCTTCTCAAAATTTCATCTTCTCCTAAAACCACACAATCATCCAACAATCTTAATTAGTCCATTAAGATATTTGATTATTACCTCAACTTAAAAATCAGGATATTACAGTTACGCTTATATATAGCATCCCAAATATTATTGCAAGTAAATAAGAGGATGTAAAGCAATGTAATGTGTGTGTAATAATCTAAATAAAGTGTAATTCCATAAATTTTTCGTTGTCGTTCCAATATCCCAAGTTAAATTATGGAGGAATAGAAGCATCAAATTCACTTGATTTTCATGTATTCCGCAAAATTTAAGGTTGTATTTCATACATATATAACTTCAGCGCATTTGGCAGAACAAAAGGAAAATATGTTTATGCGTGCCTCCCAAAGCAAAACATCATTAACAACAATCTCGATATACAAAAATGTTAGGGCTTTTGATAGTACAACGGCCTTGACACGTTTGTGGAATTTCATTTATTTATTTAGTTAGATGACTTGAGACACTTTACATGCTTTCACATTCTCTTACTTACTTAAAAATAATATTTGTGCACGAGCAGCACAAGGCATGAAAAAAGAGAAAGCTTGAAATGTTTATACATTATCACGGTTTAGGTAGGATATCCAATGCAGCGGGGAGCATATATATTAGCTCGTGTAGCCCGGTAGATTGTGCGGTCACAACTTATTGTTGTACTATACTTCCAATATCCAACACAGCTATAGCGGCCTCCGCCTATGTAATACAATGGTCCAATACAACAATATCGCCATGCATAATAACCTACAAACATGAATTCAAAGAAAATCATTGAGCATGTAGCTAAGCATTTCCTCAATCTATTGTGAATTCAAAACAATATTATATAACTTACTATCTTCGGCCGACACTCCTTGGAATTTGATAAGTCGTCGGGGTGGATTAATACATCAGAAGCAGCCAATATATGAATTGGGATGACCATGACAAGGATGCTGAACATTTCAAAAGCCTTTGATATATGTCATTGTCTTTTGGACTTGGAGATTTGAAGTCACTCCCAAATTCTTTGTTACAACAAAGAAAAGTAGAAAGGAGACTCCTAAAAAAGTATTGCAACCACGTCCGACAGTATTTTTAGTGTTCAATTGCTCTAAATATAAATTCTTATAATGGGTTGTTGCTCGGTCCTAACCATGTAAAATATTTCATTATTCGGTTCGTTGTCATAGAGTTAACAAAGTGAAATGTCGTGATTCATGTCCTACTTTAATGCATCACTTTGTTATGTTTGTTGCCTTGGTTGAGATTTCAGTGTAACTTCTTCTGTATAATGTGCTACGACTAGGAAAAAATGTAAAAGTCAGATTGTTTAGTTTATTTGTGAACCAAATTAACATGAGATTTACTAATATCTAACGAACTAATGAACTTTTGGGAATGAAGTCTCAAATAGTCCAACCTCTATTAGTAATGAACTAACGAACTAATGAACTTTTGGGAATGAACTTTTGCCGATATGTCAGCAGAAGTGACGGTAGACTTAACGACTGTGGTGGAATGGACTAATTCGTAATGAACATATATAGATATTATAAACTTTTGTGGGTTGTGAGCATAAATTTCAGACCAATGATTGTACTTAAAGTTCATAAAATATATGTCACTTTCTGGAGACATGTCGACAACGTAGAGAGGTCGGGCGATTCGAGACTTCGTGCCCACATGTTCAGTAATTTCTGCATTTAGTTTCTTTTAATATTGTCTTTTAATTCTTGCATGCTTCTTTAGTTTAATTTCCTTTCATTTAGCTTCTTTAATATTTCTTGTTTGCTTTTAATTTCCTTTCGTTAGAATGTTTCATTTTAATAATGTAATTAGTGTAATGATTAGTGAGTAGTTTCATCCCCCTTTGGGGTGGAGTAGATGTTTATACATGTTATGTAGATGGAATGAATGCTAAACATTGTTGTATGTGAGAAATGTTAGTATGCTTGTTTGAATTAATGAGAACACTTAACTTGATGGTTTCTGCCATAATGTTTAGGTACATTCCATTATTGTTTAGGTTCTTAACAACAAACTTGTCATGCTCATATTAATCACCTAGGTTACTGCTTTGAATGATAGGTCTTGCCATTAGGTACTTCTTATGCATAACAAACACTAACTACACTTGAGCTTATTGTATGCATTCACCACACTTATTTCATGTGTACACACACTCCACCCCTTAGGGGGTTTCCATTCCTGATTTCTATCTTCTTCTATTAGTCACTTAGTTTCATTTCCTCTCTCGCTTTCATTTCCTTCTTTGTTGCTTACTCGTTTAGTGTAGTTTAGTGTAATTACTTCTTCTTCCCCTTTTTTCCCACTTGCCTTCGAACAAACCAGAGTTGACACACCTCGTCGTGGATACGACCTTACTTGCGGCGTCTTCACAGACGCCGTGCACGTGCAGTATATACAAACGATTAAACATGTTTTTGGCGTCGTTGCCGGGAGGTGTTCTGTCCAGACTTTGGTTTGGACGATTTGAGTGGTTTTCATTTTTTGTTTGTAGTTTTACTTTGTTTCAGGAGGCTTTAAAGATCAGGAGACGTTACCAGGAGAAGACGAAGGGGTAACAAGAGCAAACTGACCACCAATCAGCGGTCCTGGACCACCAATTGGCGGACTGGTAAGCTCCAAAATCCCTCCTATTTTTGTTGGTTGTTTCTACATTCACTAGGTCATTTGGGGGTTCAATTTGTAATGTTTTGACTTGTAGTTTCCTCCCAGATTAATAATCAAGTCCCTTTAATCAACTTGGACATTAAACCTCAAAGCAAAAGATTAGATTGATTGCCATATAGGTCATGCATCATTTGTAGACCTTGCACGCACTTGTCTTTCTTTTCTTTGAATTCTTGTTGTTTATTGTTGATTGTACACCCTTTAGTCAACATATATATATTATAAACTTTTGTGGGCTGTGAGCATAAATTTCAGACCAATGATTATACCTAAAGTTCATAAAATATATGTCACTTTCTGGAGACACGTCGAAAATGTAGAGAGGTCGGGCAATTTGCAACTTTGTGCTTACAGGTTCCGTAATTTCTGCATTTAGTTATTATATGCTTCATGCAACTTATAATATAACAAAAAATTACCTGATACTTAGTTAAGTCTCTATTATAATCCAAAAAGAAAAATTGATCGGAATGCGTAAACATATTTCCATTTTTTTGTACCAAATAAATTAAAGTTATTTTGGCCTAATTATCAATAAACATTAGGATGTATCAAATACTACCTTAATTTTGGAGGAATACATACATCAATTTTACTTAGTTTTTGTGTATTCCCCAAAATTTAAGGTCATATTTGATACATGCTGAAAATTTATTAATAATATATTACTTAAAAATAACTTTAGCACATTTGGTAGAACAAAAAAAAATAATATTACGCATTCCGATTAATTGTTCTTTATAGATTATACTAGAAGCTTAATGAAATATCTGACAATCTTTCATTATATTGTAAGTAGGATGCCACATATAACAACTACGTGCCTGAACCAATGAGCTTGTGGGCACGAGGTCTCAAATAGCCCCAACTTATGTTCATTGTCGACATGCCTGTAAAAGTAACACATATATTTACCAACTTTAAGTACAATCAGAAAATTATAAGTGTATTGTGGGCCTAATTTTGTTTAAATTTATGAAATGAATCGACTAATTCGTAATTTGTGGGTTGTCTCGGTAGATTTCACCAATGTTTATATGGTTTCCTATTTCATTATTTGGTATTGCTAGAAATTAATAAAACAAAATATTTTTAAGGATTGTAATACATGTTCGATTACTTATTGTGCTTGCACGAAATCAATACACATGCTTCCAAAACATTTCTTGTGATAATATAAAATATCTTAAACCGAATGTCCTTGTTGTATGCCATGTCGTACCTCATAAATGTATGTAGTAACATACTTCTATAAGATAAGATCTCATACTATTCTCATATTTGCGTGCTTCACATTGTTTCATGCATTATAAATTGTTCATGTAAAATTGATGTAATAATTTATATTCTCAATTTGTAAATATGACATCAAGACTGCACATTGAAAGAAATCTAATGGAAAAAGGTACAATTTTATAGGTACAATTTTACCTATAAATTGCACTCTATCTATTTATAGAACTAAGCAACAAAGGTTTTATTAGATGGCCCATTTACGTGACGCAATGTATCTGTAACATCCCCGTCCGCAATGGGTCACATCCAGAAATATAGAATACACAATATATGAGAAATGGAATATTACTTAATGAAAGTCACAACAAGTCAGAGCTCCAAAACAAAATATAGAGTTTTCAACAGAGTTTCAAAAAATTAAGGAAGATCAAAATACAACATCAAGTGAGGCAGAACATAAAACTCAATAAAGAACAACACAAAAGTAAGTGAAAACATAGGTTACTCTAACTGGGCCCTAGTCGGTGACTCTCACTCCCCAACACCACGTTTGGCGATCGTCCTCCACCAGGACTCCAACTCGCACCACGGTCTCGCGTCCAACGCGCGCGTCCTACCAAAGCAACGCAGTCCCTGCCACGAGTGCTACCAAAGCTACACTGGCCTCAAGGGAAAAGAGCTGGTCGAGTGGCCGGTCAATAGAGCCTCACCTAAGGGTCATCTACTCACAAGTGCAGTCTAACTCCAACTGACACTGCGATGCCTGAAGGTCCTACGCGAGTGTGCACCCACCTCAAGTGGCCATACCACCTCGACACACACCAAACGCCGACGCCAACCTCATCGCGTCCCAAAATTAAGCATGTTCGTAGTCAGACCACACACGTGGTACGCGACCTCTCTGCGCCCACCACAACCCTGCTCGGCGATCCCAAGGCAGGTGCAACAGTTGCACCTACTGTCACATCCCGGCTCACGCACAAAGTCAGGACATGGGTTTTCAAGGGTAACATACTTGACGTGCATCGACCTTCGGTGGTCCATGGTTGAGCACCGAGAAGGCACCCACCGTCACCTTCCGGCTCATGCACAAGGCGATGACACGAGTTTCCTAAGGTCGAGTACATCGGTACGTGGCCCACTCACCACATTGATACTATGAAATAAGCAAGAATAGTGAAACAACAACCGATTGCATTTAAATCTATGATCATCCATTATACTCAAAATTATTACTAATATGCATCTCAAAGTTAGTGTTTGTCTCATGACATAATAATAAGGTGGTGAGTGGCTAGCTCAATATATGGTGATTTACACGTGTCTACACATGGTAAGGTTATACCATAGATGAAGACACTTAGATATTCATCACACAACAAGGTCACGATCATGTCTCTTAATTAAACAAGTGGTATAACATGTGAATACTAGCTATGATATATTATAACAAAATAAAGGAATGAGCATAATAATCTTTGTCATAACAATGAACTCTAGTTAATGCATGGTAACGAAGAAGTGGTAGCATGAACAATACATTACAAGACACATGCATGATTAGTAACCAAAGTTCCTCTCCTCGATCCGCACACGTAATCAACATGGCATGCAAGATATATAAAAATCCTCCCAAGGTCACTTAGCATGCAAAACACACTAAAATATCATGTTATATTAAATAAGTATCAATGTGCGAAAGATATCACTAAGGCCAAGGTGATGACAACTAAAGAAGTGATATTAATGACAACATCTTAGTGTCAACGTGGCAGCATATGAAATCAACTAGTGTTAATTCCTACGTGAATTGGAATCCAATGACATGCCCACGTACTAACAAAGTTCCCATCAGTAACCATCACTAATCATAATATTAATATTAAGGAAATGACAGTACATCACACTCGTCGATATTGCAACTTCCCGAAACAACCCGAAACAACGAAAAATTTATAATTTCAAGTAAAAGATCACAAGAAATAAGATCATCAAGGCGTGAACATCACTCATAAAATATAATAAGGGTACGGTGTACCATTACATCAGAGTTTGTCAAACACAATATGATTACATCAAATACAACAAGAGATACGCGCAAATAATTACGACGACCTCAAAAGTCAGATGAGATGATCCTGATCCCAAAATGCACCTGCCGATAGTCACCACCTAACAACACCTACTGAGGTCCTTAAATGCAAATGTGACAACAATGCCTAAGTTTAACAATACCTAAGTTTTCAGAAAGAAACCTCATATACCACGCCCACCTATATGAAATGCATTAGTACAATAAAATGAACCTATCATACATGTGGTTGTCATAAGGAAAAAGGAAAACAATCCCCACAAGGGTAATCAGAACATCTGTCCCACAACATCAACGAGCCTCCCTCAGAGACCTACCGTAGGCACATGCGGTATTACGGACAGTACGCAACACACCCCCACACGCGACTATACTAATCAGGGGTTCGGTGAGGGTCGTCCGTACTTCAACGTCCGTAGTATCAGATCTGAAACTCGTCGTCAACACCACCCCAATGGAGTCGTCGCTCAGGTCGGTCCACTCACTCAGCAGGTGCCCAGCCAAGCTATTCTGCCAGAAAACATCGTCGGCAATCCATCGCTGCCACGGTCCTCCCTGCTGCCACTCGATCGTGCAGGGGCCCTCCTGTCGCCACTCGGTCGTGCGGCCTCAAAACATCGCCATCAATGCCAGTCGAAGATATCCGCCACCCAGAGGACCAGATAATCGATATCTAGTCCGAAGTCCACGGGGGTCATCATGCTCAGTGAGCTGTGCAACATAGTGCATCGGGCGGGATCCATGATCCCTTAGGTTTACTACTCTAATACGAGTCATGTAAAAAATAAACTAAACCACAGTCCACAATACATCGGTGGTACGTCCCGAGTGTCCACACTCTTCCACACGGCGGTCCCTGGGCAGGCACGATCTACGCACCTACCGTTACCTCCCGGCTTACGTTCCAGACAAGAACACGAGTTTTCGTAGACAGAGTTGACACTCCACTAGGACAGAGATTCAGTTTTGGCTCAAATGGTTGACCGAAAAAGGTATACCGGTCGACCGTTCCTCAAAGGATTGGTCAAATAGACGCTTACAACGGTCAAACTCTGGGCTCACAACTTAGGCCCCAACGGTCGAACAAAAGGTATAATTTGGTTGACCGGTAGACGGTCAAAAATCATACTTATTCTAAGTTAAAATCACGGCAACGGTCGAACGACTCAGGGGTCTCGTTCGACCAAAAACAACAGGTAACCTATATGCGTCTAGTCATAAACGCTCGGATCGATATTCGATCGGTAGATCCAACATTCAGTAAACTTAAGATACCAGTCGGACCATGGTTTGGGGTGGTCGACAGTTTAGGTGGTTAACGCCCGGCCCAGACAAAACACATAGCAACGGTCGAACGCAAGGAAGGCTCGTTCGACCAAAAAACACCACACTCTTCCGACCCACCAACATAAGCACAACCAGTCACCGCCGCAAGTCATCATTTGATCGGTGTTGGTTAAGATCGGGAAAAACACTACATTCAGTCGACCGCCCAAAGGCTCTGGTTGACCGACAACTACCTAACCAAGCTAGGTGTAACTTGTTGCCCTTTGTCGCTGGTGAGGTCTTTGACCTCCGGCAAGCAGCCGAACCCTACACCCACTAGTGTGTGTAAAATGCAACTATTGAACTTGGCATACCTCTCTTCGCGATGATCGACGTTCGCCGGAGCTCCGCAATCAACTCCGGTCTGCACCACTCGTGCGTCCTCCTCCTCGCGTCAGACTCCACGTGCCTCGCGCCTCAAGGCCACAACCTCGTCATTCTCTTCACACGCCACAGTCGCTGCTTCACCGGAGAAGATAGAGAATTAAGAGAGGTGATGAGTGAAAAGGGAGTGGAAGTAGTTGAAGAAGAAGAGTGGAGGAAGATGCATGGTTTGCTTTTAAAACAAACCTCCCATCACACCAACACCCCAGCCATAAACCTACACCGTCACCCTACAACACCACCATCACTCCCCTCCATACCCCATCACATCAAAGCCATCTCTTCTCCACTAAGCACCATTAGCCCACTAAATGGGTTTAGGGTTTAACATATATGCATTTGGCTAGTGATGGAATAAAAGTTGTTCCAATTCGTTATACTCGTGACTACAACTCATGCATTAATCACTATATAAGCATTCACAAATTTCCAGTCATCACAATAAATGTATAACCAATTGAATAGGTTTAATAAATTGGTTTCATGAAGCAAGTCACAGAGCTCAAGGCATTAAATAATCGTATATATATACATATATTTATCCATTCACCTACTCATGCATTACTAACAAAAAGATCAATGAAACAAAAGATTAATGCTAACATGAGCAAGACAAGTGCATCGCAACACTCACTCTTAACAGACCCATGCACAACCTTTGAAGGTTACTATTAATTATTCATGCAAAATAGTTGTGGATGGATACTAAGATCAACATGTAAGTCGTAAAGGTTTGAATCGACTTGTGCATGTAACCTACATGTTGAAGCAAGCAACATGGGAATCAACGCTCAGCAACAAACAGGGAACCTCGACACCCTGCTCGATCCCAGCCATCATGCTGGTCCACCACCCCGGCTCTAGCTGGGTCGGTAGATCCTGTCGTACATGTTGCTCGCCATTGCCACCGGTCTCGCCCATCGTGACCGATTGGGAAGTGCACGCGGAACCAGCCCGCGTGCCACTCCCACGACTTGGTGGTCCACCACCGAAGCCATCACAACAAGAGGACACCCTCTCCAGCCACCGGAGTCACAACTCCGACCACACCACTTACTCTACCACCTACTCCCGCGGTATACCTAAAACGTTCTCATCGGAGTCCTCGTCCACGTGCCTCAGCCGACGCTCACGTTCACACTCTGATCATCACCTCCACTCGACCACGCTCGTACTTCGATCGTCCCAAGCTCGCCACGAATGCCTCCGAGAAGCGCACAAGAACGTCGACCAGGCCTCCTGCTGCGTCTTCTCCTACCGTGGTTTGTTGAGCACTGAGGAAGACGAGAGGGTGCAAAGGAGGGTGGAGTGAACTCGGTGAAAAGGAGAAGGGAAAAGTTAGAGTGGAAGAATGGAAAATAAGGAAGAGGTGAGCTAAAGGGATCCAAGGGTATTCTCATTGCAAGCCACCAAGGTAAGATATAGAAGCCCAAGCTACCACCCATGTCGCCTGCTACAACAACTCCGCTGGACATTAGCACAATTGGCAACCATGCCCATGACGCCGACAGCAAGGTCCAAGTTAAAAACTAACTCCACTGAGCAACTTAACCAGGATAGGTGATTTTAGTTTAAGCAAATGTTAGGACTAGATAATTGTGGCGGCTTTAGTTTGATTAACTAGGAAGTGGTTCTTATAGTAACACTACGTATCTATATCTCGATCATATAACCAAAAATATTAAATGGCTTGACCTGAATTTATTTTTCGCATAGTCACAGTTGGTGCTACTATCCCACTATTTCGGCCGATAGATTAGAATATCCCCAATAATCGGCATGCTTGTTGTTCACTTGTTATTTTTGTTTTAGTGTTTATATTTCATGCTTGATTAAAATTAAGAATTTACTAACTTTCATGTTAGCTTGGTTGAGCAATGTACCAGAAATACTAATTGTACAATTTTGTCTATTTATAGCACATTATTGTCAAAACGTTAATGCCAACTAGTCACAAACAAAACCGTGAGCTATATTAAATAGGACTTGAAAGATGACTTAAAATTTTGAAACTTGTTGAGTACGAATTAAAAGTATTTTATTTTCAAAGTTATGAGTGATAATAATTAAATATCGTAACTTACATGTACGGCAATTCGTTACTATAAATACTGTTGAAGGTGCATGGGAGTCTGACACTGGAGTTTGATTCGATTCTTTTTTCTAGTAATAAAGATTTCTTATACTCCAAACTTTCAAATCCTCTGCAATGACATCAAAGGCTATTGTTATGTTCACCATCCTCGTGATTATGGTTGTGTTCATCCCAAATCATGTTTTGGCTAATTCTGATGTGATGACCCATCCCGACGAGTTGTCGAAATAACTCACGTTGTATATCAAAATATACAATTTGAATTTTCAATTATAGTTAATTTTTTTGACAATATGTTAGGAAGATAAGACTCAAGTAAATTGAGGGATTTCCGTTCTCATTTTCATTCCATGATTGATTGACAAAATTTCGACTTTAACCAAATCCTCTTTAATGCTAAGAAAATTTTAATTGTTTCGACGCATGGACAGGCCAATATACCCACGGTTATTGTTGTACAGGAACATTGTATGACCTAGTTGGAGGGCGCTATAGATGTAGTGGAGGATAGGAATATGCTTCACCAATATCCTGCACTTGCACTATTTACTGGGCCTCACGATCTGAAATAAATGTGCCTACTGCATCGGATTTTATCACTAAGTTTGCAACATGTATACACTTTGTGTGGTTACGTTAATGTATAACATCTCAAATATTATTGTAAGTAAATAAGAGGATGCAAAACAATGTAATATTTGTGTATTGTCTAAATAAATAAGTGTTATTTCATAAAAAAATCATTGTCCTTCCAATATCCGAAGCTAAATTATCTCCTACGTGAAGACTGTTACGAATAATATGATATTCTATATTAGACAACTAGAAGTATTAAATGTGGAGGTTTTAGTTTAGATGGATGAGTGATTTTGCAATTTTCCCTATCACAGTAATTAGGTTAATTAGAGAAAGATTTCAATTTTGTTGATGTTCTGAAGGGTCAACTATATATGTTTTACTTTAGAATCTATAAGAATTTTTTAGTATGGTTGTTGTGTACTCTAAATAAATAATATTATTTACTTCGCATTTCTACGTTGGCTTGAATTGGTTCCACAACGAATTTGCTTGTTCAGTTGTTTTGCTTGCTAGCTACGAAAAATTGAATATGAAAAATTTACAACAGGTAAACATAAGTATGCGTAATTAATGTAAAGTGCTTATTATCTAAAGTTGAGAGTTAACAACAATCAACTTGTTTAAATCTATGAACTGATTGTCGCTATGGATATGCAAACCGATGATTTCTAATCGAATATAGCTTGTATCCGAATACAAATAGGAATTCCAAATAAGCATATTAAATCCAAATTGAACCGATTCTTTATTAACTAATCAATTTTGTATCAAAATTGAATAAAACTATGAATTCGGAATAGGGATACTTTTCCAAATCTTATATCATAATTTTTATATATCTTTTGTTGTATCATCTTAAATATTTTGAAAGGGTACCATAAGAAATTTATATTTTAATTTTTTTGTGTATTCTATTATGTTTATATATAAATGAATAACTTAATTGTTTTATTAACTCATCATATAAATATTATTACCACATATATTGGATGAAAAACTTGGTATTTTCAGATATTCATATATAGGCACTGCTGGAAAATACGGGTATTATGTTACCCTGACTATGTCGAATTTCGAGAATCCAACGTGGTATTAGGCGAACCACGTCGGCAGCTTTAAATACGACGTCATGTTAGACTTACCACGTTGGATAGTTTACGGCTGACGTGTATATTCACGTTACTACATTGGTCGTAATATGTCCGATGTGCACCGACTCTGTTTTAGCCTTATCACGTCGGATAGTTTACAACCGACGTAAATATTCGGGTTACCTCGTCGGCCATATTATGTTCACTGAAACTGACGTGGTGTATTTTGACCATCGTAGCACAATATCTCCCAAGCATTTGTCTTATATTAACCGAATGCATTTCGATTGTCCAAACTGGTGATTCTAGTTAGCAGTTTTGGTGGACCGAATTGGTGATTCTAGTTAGCGGTTTCAGTCGTCCGGTTAGCACGTTATGTCCATATAGGGATTAACAACGTCGTTGCTTAGGTTAATTGACGTGGTAAACTCCATTTTTTTAAATAAATTCTATTACATTGTCATATTTAATTTTCAACCCAAAATCAAACACACAAACTGAAAAACCTAATTATGAGCTAGGCAAACCCCATTTTCTTTCCCCATCCCCCTTGTCAACTCCACCCAACCGATTCGCCCATTCAGACTGACTAGCCCCGACCGATTACCTCTGCCCGACCATCTTTAAAATCCAGCACTAGCTCACGAAGGTGCGATCAAGGCTTCCATTTGCAACGAAATTTAATTACTCCAATTAAAATGACTCGTTTTAATTAATTCCCATGGAGCATATAACAAAATTTTCATTGTTTGAAATTTATAATGGAATGATTTTTTATGGACTCGAATGTGTTGAATAGTTGGTGTTGGATTGCTTATTGGTAGTTGAACTTTTAGAGGACTAAGAATTGGAATTTATATCTATCTTACATTGAAATTGTTCCCCTTGATGTGTAAAAAAATTGGATCGAAAATGGATTTTTGCTAGTAGATTGAGTGATGAGTACAAGTCTGGGGTTGATGAATTTCTACAATTTTCCATGAAGAATACTAATGCTAGAAATGAGAAAAATTCCTTATGCCCATGTAGGAGTTGCATTAGCATATTCTTAAGAGATATAAAAGAGTTAAAAACTCATTTGTTTGAGAATGGTTTTGACGAAGGATATAACCATTGGATATGACACGGTGAAAATGAAATAACACCAAAGAACAAGGTGATCATAGTGACCGGTTAGAGGATGTGATCCGAGATGTTGGAGACAATTATTGCGATAAATCCGATGTCGTTGGTAGTCTGTTGTTTGACAATGAAAAACCTTTGTATCCGGGTTGCACCGAGTTCTGTAGGTTTTCCGGAGTTTTAAGGTTGTATACCTTGAAAGCAGCACATGATTGGAGTGATGTCAGATTCGTTGCCATGCTTTGTTAAAAGAGATCCTTCGAGATAGCAACGAGTTTACGGATCATACCTATGAGGTTAAAAAGATATTGTGCCCCATAGGGATGTAGTATAGGAAAATACATGCTCGTCCTAATGATTGTGTACTCTATATGGATGACTCTGAAAACCTACATTGTTGTCCTGTTTGTAATGTCTCACGGTACTAATAAAAAAAAAGAGTGCTGATGAGAATGGAAAACCCTGCAAAGGTGTTGTGCTATCTTCCGATAATTCCAAAGTTGATGTGTTTGATTTGCATGTTCTAAGGACTCAGAGAACCTGACATGTCATGTAGATCTAGAGGCAATGAATGATCAGCTGCTTCAGCATCGTGCAGATTCTCCCCAGTGGAAGAAAATTGATTCTGACTTCCCGTTAATTGGTGAGGAATCCTGAAACCTGAGACTTGGTCAGTGTACCGACAAAATGAATCCTTACAATAGTTTGAGTAACCTTCATAGTTTGTGGCCTTTTTCGCTTGTTTACAATCTCCAACTATGGTTAAGCATGAAATGCAAATACATGATGTTGTCGTTAATGATTTTGGGTCCACAACAACCGGGAAATGACATCGATGTGTACTTGAGATGCTTAATTGATGACCTAAAGAAATTGTGGGATGATGGTGAGCAAGTGTGGGACGCCAATCGACAACAATCATTTAATATGCATGTGATGATCTTCTGCACAATAAATGATTTTCCCGTGAATTTGTGATATGTCGGGATATTCTGTGAAAGGCCACAAAGCATGCTCGTGTTGTGAAGAGAACATGTGTTCCTTACAGCTAGTGCGTGTCGGTAAGACAATGTATCTTGGTCATCAAATATTCCTTCCTATAAATCATCAACATTGTAGATTGAAGAAGGCATTCAACGGAAAGCATGAATATAAGGAAGCATCCAAGGTAATCAGTGCTAAACAAGTACATGAACGTGTAAAGAACATTAAATGTGAATTCGTCAAGCCTTACAACCGCGGAAATGGTAAGAGTAGTTGGAAAAATAAATCCATATTTTTGACCTATCTTACTGGCAAACTTTAGAAGTTGGACATTGTATTAATGTCATGCATGTTGAAAAAAGTGTGTGATAGTTCACTGGGAACTCTTCTGACCATACATGTTAAGACTAAAGATGGTTATAATGCAAGACTTGATCTAGTAGAACCTTGTATAGGAGCAAAACTAGCACTAGAGGATAAGAGGACCCATAAATTTTTACTACCATCTTGTTACACATTGTCCAGAAAAGAGAATATAACTTTGTGTCAAAGTCTACACAATGTCAAAGTACCGTAGGGGTATTCTTCAAGTATTAGTAGTGTAGTTTTGATGAAACATTTGAAACTACTTTGTTTGAAGACTCATGATTGTCATGTATTGATGCAACAACTTCTGCCTGTTTCTAATAGATCAATATTGGCAAAACACATCAGACACGCAATTATCAAACTTTGTTTGTTCTTTAACAAGATTTGCAACGAAGTACTTGATCCGAACTACTTGGATAAGTTGCAGCATGAAGTGGTTGTTACAATTTGTCAGTTGGAGATGTACATCCCCCCATCGTTTTTTTTGACATCATGGTGCATGGTGGTTCATCTAGTCTGAGAAATAAAATTA
The DNA here is from genome assembly GCA_963682175.1 of Triglochin maritima. Taxonomy (NCBI): domain Eukaryota; kingdom Viridiplantae; phylum Streptophyta; class Magnoliopsida; order Alismatales; family Juncaginaceae; genus Triglochin; species Triglochin maritima. The sequence goes on from OY821786.1 coordinate 16,722,386, forward strand.
GTTGGATCAGTATTTTTGAGGTGGATGTATCCTTTCGAGTAGTACATGGGTGTGGTGAAGAGTAATTGCAACAATCAACGGAGGCCTGATGCCAGTATTGTTGAAGGATAGATAGCCTAGGAGGTTATTGAGTTATGTAATGAGTACCTGACTCATACAAAAAGTGTTGTACTTCCTAAGAATCGTCACGAAGATAAGGTGAGGATAAATCCAGAGGGCGAGGATCACTTTAAGCCATATTTTTATGTGTTGTGCAATTCCAACGAAGTTCATGCTTTTCTAGAAGAGCACATTCTCTAATGAAGGAAAAACATCCTACATGGAATGATCAACAAAGTGTTAATGCTCACAATAAAACATTCATTGAATGGTTCAGGAAAATGGCGTACGGTCGTAATATTTCAGAGACTTTGAAGTGGTTCACCTATAGTCCTGATTCTGTATTAACATCATATAGTGGTTACAATATCAATGGATACTCCTACACCAAACTGGAAGAGGACATAAGCATGATGTAAAACAACATGATTAATTTAGTTGCTGAAGTTTTGCATAGCTCTAGTTTCACTCAATTCGATGTGGCAGTATTTAAATGCAAGTGGGTGGACAATAACAATGGCCTTTGGGTGGACGAGTTGGGATTTACCTTGGTGAACCTAAACAAACCAGGATTCAAGGACGAACCTTTTATTTTGGCATCTCAAGCAAAACATATTTTTATGTAGAAGACCCCTATGATTATCACTGGTCAGTCGTTTTAGAAGGAAAACGATAGATTATTTCTCAAGAAGATGTCAATCGTAATGAAGAAATTCCCTCATTTTCAACACAAGTACCTGAATTGAAGCCAATCGATGATGATAGAAATATTGATAACTTACTTATTCGGAAGGACCATTGTGAAGGAATATGGATTGAAGATCTTGATAAAAAAAGAAAAAAAATCTTAAAGGTTAACGTAGTGTTTTATTAGTTTATGTTTAGAACTCAAGAGTTAATTGTGTTTATGAACTAACCCAACTTACAATGTCATTGAGTTTATTGTTGTTTTGTTTTTGTTTTTATTTTTTCAAGTGAATGCAAAGAAGGGACCCACATCTGCCCCACGTGGGACACATCTGCACCAACCGTGCACTATACACACCTGTCTAGTATGGGTCACTCACAAGTCCCACAAGGAACACAAACCAGTCCCACGTGGGACACACACCCATCCCGTGTTGGAACAAATTAAATAGTTGAACAAATTATCATGCCATCAATTTTGGAAACAAAATAAATAGTTGAGCATAAGTGCTTAAAGAATAGAATAGTATGTGCTTTAAAGGACAAACATGTCCTTTAAAGGACTCCTTATTTGGAGGAAGAAAGAATTTGAAGCGATCCTCATTTGGAGGAAGAAAGAATTTGAAGCGTCTTTCGAGATATTTACTGACACATAAGTGCTTTAAAGGACACAATGTTCTTTAAGCCGAAGACTTGGACTCGTGCCCTCTAAAGGTCGTCCTTGTGGTTTAAAATACGCTTTCGAGATATTTACTGTCCATTTCAGTTGTGGGATGTACGTCTAACAATAAGTATTTTCTCCAGTAAAAGACATACACTCAACAATCATTGGTATTGGGCGCGTGGCGTTGGCACTTTTCCCATTCATAGGACAATTTCTAGTTGATGTTAAAATAGGATCTCCATAATTCTACCATTATTACCGCTGCTTCTTCATTGACAACCATTGCACTTGGATCATTGTCTCCAAAAACCAGAGGAAGGTTGGTAAGTTGTGTTATTTGTTTAATTTTTCCGTCCACAGTCAGTTGTGTCCAGTGATGTGAGATTATCAATGGTTGTACAATGACTGTGTTCTTTGGGTCCCAATCCTTTTTTGCGCTAGGGATGAAAATAAATCATCGTAGCGGGCCTCTATAGTAGTGGTGCCCGTGTAGGGAATGACAATCACCTATGATTGGTAGCATCCCAACTTCTATTTTTGCTCCAACACAACAAGGAATGCGTCTATTAACTGTCCAACAAAATAAGTACAATTAACTTGTCATTTCAGTGGATTAAACCAAAACTCAATTTACAAAATGAAATATACTTATGTCCGTCATTGAACCACACAACGTTTTCCAACTTTTCCCTTGGCGTTGTTAAATAAGAAGCACATTTTTTTCAACATTTGTCAACCCAACCATGGCTTTGATATCAATGTGTTTTATTTTGTTGTGTGCGTTGGTTGCCTACCCAGTTTTTTGTTGGAGAATTCACTTTTTGTTTGTCTGGAATTTTAATTCCATCATATTTTAGCCTCTTTAGCATTATTGACTCTTTTGTGATTTGTTCTTTTTCTCTTTTCTTTTATGTGAGGTTCTTCTTTTGAACCTCTTTTTTTCCAGACTTCTTAGTCTTCTTCTTTCTTCCCTCTCATTTTTCTCTTCTTCTGTTTTTTTATTCCAGGGGAACTTTTTTTCACTCTTTTTGGATCCCCCATTCCATGTTCTCCTCTTCTTCTTACATCCGCTTCTTTATTCTTTCTTCTTCCACTTCCTCTTCTTATTCTTCTTCTTCTCTCTCTTCGTTCTACTTCTTCTTCTTCTATATGTTCTTCCTCTTATTTTCCTCTTCTTTTGTCTTTTTTTCATCTTCATCTTCATCCTTTTTCATTTTCTTCTCCTCTTCTTATTCCTTTCTTCTTCTTCTTCTTCTTCTTCTTCTTCTTCTTCTTCTTCTTCTTCTTCTTCTTCTCTCTCTCTTCTTCTATCTGTTCTTCCTCATTTTTTCTTCTTTTTCATCCTTTTTCATTTTATTCTCTTGTTCTTCTTTCTATCTTCTTTCTTCCACTTCTTCTTCTTCTTCCCTTTTTTTTCTTTTCTTGTTCTTGTTATTTATCTTCTTGTTCTTCTTCTCTTTCTTTCTTTCTTTCTTTTTCTTCTTCTCTTTCCTTCTTCTTCTTCTTCTTCTTCTTCTATCTGTTCTTCCTATTCTTTTCTTCTTTTTTCCTCTTCTTTTATCTTTCTCTCGTCTTCATCTTTTTTTCTTTTTCTTCTCCTCTTTTTCTTCCTTTCTTTTTCTTCTTTTTCTTCTTCTTCTTTCTTCTTTCTTGTTTCTTGTTTCTTGTTTCTTTTTCTTCAGCATCTTCTTCTTTCTTTTTCTTCATCTTCATCTCCTCCTCCTCTATCTGTTCTTCCTCCTTTTTTCCTTTTTTCCTGTTATTTCTTCTTCCTTCTTCTTCTTCATCCTTTTTCATTTTATTCTCCTGTTCTTCTTCCTATCTTCTTTCTTCCTCTTCCTCTTCTTCTTCCCGTTCTTTCTTTCTTTTTTCTTTCTTTCTTCTTCTTCTTCTTCTTCTTCTTCTATCCGTTCTTCCTCTTCTTCTATCTGTTCTTCCTTTTTTCTTTTTTTCTCTTCTTTTTTCTTTCTTTCTTTCTTGTTCATCATTTTTCTTTTTCTTCTCCACTTCATGTTTTCTCCTTTCGTCCTCTACTTTTTTGGCCTTTCTTCTTCATCATTCTCTTTCTCCTCCTCATCCTTCCTCCTCGCTTCTTCTTCTCCAACAAAGAAGGATAGATTCATCATTTTGGTTTTGTTAAATAGCATGTAAGCTTATTACCACAAAAGTTGTGGTTAAAAGTGATAGGATCGATGACCCTCTAATTACGATGTAAATGTGGAATTCAAACAAATTAAAGGATTAGAGTATGCAAACTACAATGGATGCCAAATTTAGAGAGGTACGACACCGCACTTGGTCCTAGTCCTCCTCGCAATGAGAGAAAGAAGAGGAAGAAGAAGTGAGAAGAAGGAAAAAGAAAAGGAGAAGGAGAAGAGTGAAGATGAGAAGAAAAAAGAGAGAAGGGAGAGGAGAAGAGAAAAGGGTAAGAGCAAGAGAAAAGAGAAGAAGGAAGAAACTCACAAAGCAACATGGGATGATTCTTCATCTTTATCATCATCATCTCTACAAAGTAGAAGAAAGGTTGTTCACACATGTTTCATGGCAATTGAAGATGAAAAAAGTTAGGTAGCTTCTAACTCTTGTTCTACTAGATCTAATTCTTGCACAACAAGAAACATATAATGTTGATGAGCTTCAAAATGCATTTAATGAATTAGCTACTCAATATGAGACCATTTGTGAAAACAACAAGAATGCTAGAAACATAATAAATGATCTCCAATGCCAAATTGAAATAATCATGAATGAGAAGAACGAGGTGATTGCTAGACATGAAACATATGAATTAGAACTTGCTAGTCTAAAAGCAACACCTAAAATTGATGAACAACTAGATCTTAGAGTCTGTAATGTGCAATTAAGAAAAGATCTAGAGAACTTCACTAGGGAACAAAAATGGTTGACATGCTCCTAGGTAGTCAAAGATAATCACTAGACAAACATGGTTTAGGATATGATTCTTCAAATGTTAAAAACCATGTTTCTTACACTACTTTGAATGAAAACAATTTGTTGTTAATCAAAGTTCCTCAAGTGTGTGGGCTTCCAAAACCCAAATGGTTTGGGTTCCTAAAGCTAACATTCAAGGACCCAAGGGTGTTTGGGTACCTAAATCTACACTTGTACGTACTTGAAAGAAAATGGGAGATCGGTAGTGACTGACAAAACATGAAAGTCAAATATCAAGTCGATTGCACTATGGAAAGGAGAATTGGAACCACAATTGAGGACTACAAAATTGGGTAACTATCTTTAATCCTCTCCATTCATATAGAATTGGTTCCAATAGCATATTGAATGCTTAATTGTCATAACTCATATTTGAAAATTACATCATATGATTATATGTCCATATTTGATTGATGTCAAAAGGGGAGAAAAGATATACCTATTCATATCGATAGGGGGAGCTTAATGAATATCATTTAGATAGAGTAGTGAATTGAAAAAATGAAGGGAGAGCAAATTCATTACATTAGATAAGGGGAGAAGAAATAGGACATCTCATGATCATATTGGTTAAATTTTGATTGATGTCAAAGGGGGAGAAGAAACTTGAAATTAAAATAATTGAACAAAAACTATGCACATTCATAGGGGCATCATATATGCATAGTTTACACATTGAAGTTTCTAGTATTAAGATAATAGATTGTCATAAAAAAGGGAGATTGTTGGCTTTTTGGCCTTAATCCGCATATTGATGATTTAATCAACCTAATCTTAATCACAATCAAAGGTAGTGTAGCATACATAATGCATGGAAGATATATTGTATTATGCTAACATCTACAGGTGATCAAGACTCAAGGAAGAATCGAATTGAAGTCAGGACATGTAATCAAGCTTTTGAAGACATGTAATTTGACTTTATTTTGAGTCTTAGGAACTTTTGTAAACTTGAGCATACAAGAGATAAAACTCACTCACATACACATTAGGTTCCTTGTAGAAGTTATACACAAAATTTCACATATATTGGACTTCAATAGATCACCAAAACCTTAGCTGGAAAATCATTTAAAACCAAACCTAGATTTCCTGTGCCGATCAGTCGACCGAACCAGTTCTCTGTTCGACCGATCATAACAGACTCTCTAAGTGTATTTTCCTAGTTCCACAGGTTGACCGTTTCCGTATTTTTTGGATGACCGTTAACCTTGTTGTATTATACAATGGTCTTATTCATATAAATTTACCCAACTCCTAAAATACAATTGGCCACCGGTCGAACGTTGACCTATAAACGGTTAACCGGATGCACACATTTCTTGAGCCCAAAGTGCCTATTATCTTTGGTCGAACGTAACCAAACTTTTTGTTCGACCGTTACACCATTACCTTGGCCAAAACCCGGAGATCGGTCGACCGCCCAATTTCAGGGTTCAATCGATGACTTAAGTCACAACCTTTTTGGTCCAACCGTTAACTAGTTTGTTTGAACATTTCTTTATTCTTAAAGAAATGGTCGACTATTCTTCCAAATTTGGTCTACCGTTGAGGGAGACAATTGTTGATCCTGAGTTTTTGAATTGTGTATCTTACACACAACTCACCCAATTCTTCCCCAACAGCTATATCTCTCTAGGAACTCATAAATAGAGGTCTATACACCTTGTTTACAAACCTCTCACACTTCCAATTGCTCCATATACTAGAGAGACTTCTCCCAAGCAAGAAATCCCAAATCCTATACTCAAAGCTTAAACCTTCACACCTTTTATCAATTACAAATCATACTCGAAGTGTGCTCAAGTTAGAGAGTGTTGAGCCACTCACATTTGCTGTCAAAAGAAGTAGAGGCTTCAGTGAAAGCCTGAAGCATCCCTCTTGGATTGTGAGAGGAAGAAACCAAGCTCACGAGGGTGTTCGCAGAATTTGCTTTGTAGAGGCTTAATCTCGGTCCGGAACGAGATTAGATAGTGAAGATGTAGGCAGAGCTCGTAGGGTCGAGCGGAGCTTGCAAGAGAGGAACTAGGCAGGAGGCCGAACCTTCAAAAAAACCACCACGTTCACTTGTGGTTTGCATTACCTTTTCCCTACTTGTTTTTTAATTGTTGTCGCTACATATCTTGTTAATCAAGTGGGGATTAAGCATAATTTGATTAGATAATTAAGAGGCATTACACTCCTACAATTTGGACCAATTAAAGTTTGGTTCAGCGAATGGAGTTTGTTTCATCATCTCATGGTGGACAGTATGGAATGGCCGAGCTTTGATAAAACGGGTTCGATAGACTATTGGTTATTCGGATGACTGAAGTAACTATGTGTTTTATCCTGACTATTATAGCTTAAATGTCTGTTGAATGCAACGGTCATATGCCACGTGTAAAATGTCGTTGTGCACCAAGGGCCAATAAGGAATCGGTTGACCGATAGAATATCGGTTGTCCGAAAATGGACAAGTTAATTAGGCTCTAAGGTAAAACATAAATGCAGTCGTTGGACTAAAACCCAAAACTGGTCCTAGGTGATTTGGTTGTCCATCTAGACAATTCTAGAGAGCATCCTAACATCTACTGATGAGAAGATTTTGGATGTTCATTAGGGGTTCGGTTGAACGAACTTGGTCGGGACAGAATCCTAGTACTGAAGTTACATATGATCTTATGGACTCAATAAATATAAAATTACAAGTCTTAGTTTAAAGTTTTGTTACAATCTTGAGACTTTGTCCCAATGCTCCTTCTCTTGATAATCTTGATCAACTTACTATAAGATGATTGCAAGTATACAAGTATATATGCAATGCATGAAATTATTGTAGGATCGTGTGGGTCTATGGGTCCACAAACTAATCACGATTAAGCCCTACTTAACTACTTGGTTGATCGATCAAAGAAATGCAACGGAAATTAAAAACAAATCAAACACAAGTAGGAAAGCAATGCAAACCACAAGAAGACACCGGATTTACAGAGGTTCGGCCGCGCCTACGTCCTCTCTTGCAAGCCCCTCTCGAATCTCCGTTCGAGCCCCTCTTGCGTCTTCACTATGCCTCCCCGTTCCGGGCCGGGAGCAACGCCTTTTACAAGTCTTCAAGCTCGCGAACAACCCTCGCCGAGCTTGGCACCACCTCTCACAACCCGAGAGGATCACTTCGGGCTTTCACCGAAATCTCTACTTCTTGTCTTGGGCTTTCACCAAGACCCTTGCTCACTTTGTCTTGGGCTTTCACCAAGACCCTTGCTCTCTTGACAACAATTGGAGTGGAACTCACTCTTCTAGTATTGAGCACAACAGATGCTAATATGAATGTATGATGAAGGATGTGGAAATTAGGCTTTGGAATCACTAATTGGGAGCTTTGAGGTTGTGGAAAATCTCACTATAAGTTTGACACTTTGGATTTGTGAAATCTTGTGGAAAACTAAGTGTGAACCTCTATTTATAAGCTCCTAAAGATTTCTAGCCGTTTGGACAAGATTTGATTGGGTTTTGTGCAAGATACACAAAACAGAAAATCGGGTTCAGAAATCTGTCCAGAAACGGTCGACCGAAAGGTGTATCGGTCGACCGAACCCTTGAGTCTGTTGATGGATCGGTTGACCGAACATAGGTACTGGTCGACCGAATCACTTAAGTTCTATAGGTCAACGGTCGACCGAACAGGTACCGGTCGACCGAACTACTGGGTTCGGTAAAGAGAAATCTTGATCGGTTGGACAAACTTGTGTCGACCGATAGCAGGTAGATTTTACCTATTTGAACGGTCGACCGAACTAGGCAAATGGTTCGACCAGTTCTAATGTATATGGGGGTGTATATTGAGAAAAATGTGTATACGACCGTTGTATAATACGACAAATAAAACGGTCGTATTTTTACCAAAAACAGCAAACGAAACGGTCGACCGAAGGTCTACCGGTCGACCGAACAGGTCTGGGTAATCGGTTAAGTAGGTGTGTGATCGGTTGAACGGATTGGTCTGGTATAACAAAAATTGTGTATAACCGGTCGACCGAAAGGTGAACGGTCGACCGAACTCAGGCAGACTGGTGACCAATGTTTTAGGTGTTTAGGTGATCTAATGGAGTCCAAATTATATGATATTTTGTGTGTGACTCCTAAAAGGAACCTAGTGTGTGAATGCATGCATATTAGCTTAAGTTATGCTCAATTCACATAAGTTCCTAAATCTCAAAGAAATGTAAAATTACATGTCTTCAATCCTAGCTTGATTACATGTCTTGACTTGATTTTTCTTCTTTCTTGAGTCTTGATCACCTGTAGATGTTAGCACAATACAACATGTATACTATTATACTACATGTGCTAATCTACATGTCCTTATTAAGATTAGGTTTAATTACATCATCAAAATACGGATTAAGGCCAAAAAGCCAACAATCTCCCCCTTTTTGATGATGGCAACCTATATCTTAAACCAACCTAATACTTGAAACATGTATAAGTTAACTATGCATATAAATACTCCCCCTATGGATGTGCATAGTTTTTCTTGATAATTTCATGTATATTTCAAGTAACCCTAATCTATTACTTCTCCCCCTTTGACATCCATAAAAAAAAATACAATAATCAATGTAATATATGAATTTAAATTTCTCCCCCATTGACAATTATATATAACTATTTGAGTTCAATGTAGGATGTCATTTGTAATGAAGATGCTCCCCCTAGATTTTGCACTTCATTACTCTAATAAAAGATATAACTATTAAGCTCCCCTATCAATAAGGCTAGATGGAAACTATGAGTATGATTAAAGTTAAGTTCAATTAAGTTTCTATTTAAGCCTTATTCTAACATCCATTTAAAATTTGACATTTAAAATCAATGGATGTGGTATATGATTTGCAATGAATTTGGACTCTAAATGTATGACATTTAAGCACATAAACTAGATTAGAGCTAATTTTTCAGAAAATTCAAAGATAGAAATTTTATACCAAACTTGAATTTGATTAGCTCCAATCTTGACTTGGTGATGCAACCGGATTTGAATTTGACGTTTTGGCTCACCCGGTCACCACCATTCTCCTCCTCAAGCTCCTACAAGTGTAGATTTTGGTACCCATTTTTGCTTGGGTGCATTAAGTTTAGCTTTTGGTACCCAAATCCAAGTTGATTTTGGTACCTCTACACTTACTTTCTTTTTCATGGCAAAATTAATTTGAATGGGAAAGTTTTTAACATAAAAATTATTTTTATTGCCATGTGTGAACTTATGCAATTTATTTGACAAATTTTCATTTAAGGCATTAAGTTCACTGTTTTTAGTTGCTAGAGATTCATTTAAGCAATTTAGATTTTTAATCATAGAATTATGCTTTTCATTCATGTTAAGCATGTGAATCTCTAAATTTGCAACTTTTTCATTCATGCAATTCAAGTCATTTAAAATTTTCTTGCTTTCAAGATATGATTCATCTAGTTTCTTTAGCAAGTCATTTGTATCGATTTCTAGCATATGACTTTCAATTGCATTTGATGAGGTAGTTTTACCATTTAAATTTTCATTCCTCAAGCATGCATTTTCAGAAGTTAGAACTTCAATTTTAGCAAGCAAATCATTTTTGTCATCTAAGATAGATGCATTTTGACATTTCAAATCAAGAATTTGCTTATTTGCTAACTTATTAGACTCATGAAGTTCTTTAGATTTTTCTAAAAGTTTTAGAAATGCATTTTGTAGTTTATATGAATGTGATGATTTTTCACTTAAACTACAACTTGAAGAGTGACTAGAAGATACCTCATCTTCACTTTCTCCATTGGATGAGCTTGATGTTGAACAAGATGTTGAATTGATTTCTTCACATGTAACTTGAGCTACATCCATTGGACTGGCTTCTCCCTTCTTCCCGGTTGGTGAATCTCCTTCACCAAAATTCTTTTCTAATGTTTGCCATATATGATGAGCACTATCACATGAGCAAACAAGATTAAAATGTTCATCTCCTAATGCACAAAATAAGACATTCATAGCTTTTGCATTTAGGGATGCATTTTTCTCATCTTCTAAACTCCATTTACTAATATGATATCTAGGTGATTCATATGGAGTTTGAATCATAAACCACAAGTTTGCATTCATGGATTTAATAAATGAAGACATTTTAAATTTCCATGAGCTAAAGTTATTTCCATCAAAATATGGTGGTTTACATGATTCATTTGGTGTGGATGCATTAAGAGCCATGTTAATTTATCGATTAAGAACAAAATTAACGAACGAGGCTCTGATACCAAATGTAGGATCGTGTGGGTCTATGGGTCCACAAACTAATCACGATTAAGCCCTACTTAACTACTTGGTTGATCGATCAAAGAAATGCAGCGGAAATTAAAAACAAATCAAACACAAGTAGGAAAGCAATGCAAACCACAAGAAGACACCGGATTTACAGAGGTTCGGCCGCGCCTACGTCCTCTCTTGCAAGCCCCTCTCGAATCTCCGTTCGAGCCCCTCTTGCGTCTTCACTATGCCTCCCCGTTCCGGGCCGGGAGCAACGCCTTTTACAAGTCTTCAAGCTCGCGAACAACCCTCGCCGAGCTTGGCACCACCTCTCACAACCCGAGAGGATCACTTCGGGTTTTCACCGAAATCTCTACTTCTTGTCTTGGGCTTTCACCAAGACCCTTGCTCACTTTGTCTTGGGCTTTCACCAAGACCCTTGCTCTCTTGACAACAATTGGAGTGGAACTCACTCTTCTAGTATTGAGCACAACAGATGCTAATATGAATGTATGATGAAGGATGTGGAAATTAGGCTTTGGAATCACTAATTGGGAGCTTTGAGGTTGTGGAAAATCTCACTATAAGTTTGACACTTTGGATTTGTGAAATCTTGTGGAAAACTAAGTGTGAACCTCTATTTATAAGCTCCTAAAGATTTCTAGCCGTTTGGACAAGATTTGATTGGGTTTTGTGCAAGATACACAAAACAGAAAATCGGGTTCAGAAATCTGTCCAGAAACGGTCGACCGAAAGGTGTATCGGTCGACCGAACCCTTGAGTCTGTTGATGGATCGGTTGACCGAACATAGGTACTGGTCGACCGAATCACTTAAGTTCTATAGGTCAACGGTCGACCGAACAGGTACCGGTCGACCGAACTACTGGGTTCGGTAAAGAGAAATCTTGATCGGTTGGACAAACTTGTGTCGACCGATAGCAGGTAGATTTTACCTATTTGAACGGTCGACCGAACTAGGCAAATGGTTCGACCGATTCTAATGTATATGGGGGTGTATATTGAGAAAAATGTGTATACGACCGTTGTATAATACGACAAATAAAACGGTCGTATTTTTACCAAAAACAGCAAACGAAACGGTCGACCGAAGGTCTACCGGTCGACCGAACAGGTCTGGGTAATCGGTTAAGTAGGTGTGTGATCGGTTGAACGGATTGGTCTGGTATAACAAAAATTGTGTATAACCGGTCGACCGAAAGGTGAACGGTCGACCGAACTCAGGCAGACTGGTGACCAATGTTTTAGGTGTTTAGGTGATCTAATGGAGTCCAAATTATATGATATTTTGTGCGTGACTCCTAAAAGGAACCTAGTGTGTGAATGCATGCATATTAGCTTAAGTTATGCTCAATTCACATAAGTTCCTAAATCTCAAAGAAAGGTAAAATTACATGTCTTCAATCCTAGCTTGATTACATGTCTTGACTTGATTTTTCTTCTTTCTTGAGTCTTGATCACCTGTATATGTTAGCACAATACAACATGTATACTATTATACTACATGTGCTAATCTACATGTCCTTATTAAGATTAGGTTTAATTACATCATCAAAATACGGATTAAGGCCAAAAAGCCAACAATTATGTTTGCCCACTTTGATTGATTAGGTTCACTGATTAAGATGAGTTTGATTGATCATCAAAATCAATATATATTAAGTCCCAGAAGCCAACAAAAAGGACACAAGTGTCTGTTTTAGGACAATTTTTTTAAAAGACAATTCGATTTATTTGGACAATAATAATTTAAAGGACAAAACATGTAAAAGACACTAAGAGCTTAAATGACAGTTTTAGTATAAAGAACATATGTGTCCATTAAAGGACACATATGTGCTTCAGAATACTAGATTGTAATTTGAGGACACTTTCTTGTTTTAAATGACCAAAAAATCCTTTACAGGAAAGACTATTTTTAAAGGACACTACGAGTATAAATGACATATGTGTCCTTTAAAGGACTTTATTTTTTAAGGACACTATGAGCTTAAAGGATAGTATGAGTATGAAGGACATATGTGTCATTTAAAGGACTTGGTCGTGGGTTTAAAAGAACATACCATTACATTGATGTAGAATTCTATGGATTCAAATTGGGATGTTGAGGTACCTTTAATAGGAGTTCTTCAGCTCTTATCTCCAAGTTCTTCATTTCTTTCCCTTACTGAAGAAGGTGGATCTGCTGGTGTGTATTGGGTACACAATGGAAAGCATATTTTGTGTTCTCCATTGCTCTATCATTTTCTTTTACGTTCTCAACAAATTTTGATTGAGCTCTTTGTTGGTATGCTCTGCCTTCAGCCACCTTAATTCATTTCCATGAAGTCAACCTCATCTTGTAGTGGATCTCTTGTGATTTTGTGGGCTCCAATGGTTATTCTTTGAAATTATGCGTCTCGTGGAATGTTGTCCGTTCTTTACTCGCTAATGGTACATGCATCAACCTATTTATTAACCTTACACGTTTGTACATGTACAGGTTGTTCCACCTCTTCTAAGTGTCAGACTTCCACTTGTCCATTGACTTTTTATGGATGGTGATGCCCTGCAGTTCCAGTGTTTTAAGGCTCTTCTGTGACCCAAGCAAAGAACTCCATCTATTGACTCTTGGAATGCAAGGTGGCTTTGCATTCTCAATTATTAACTTCTCACACAGCCATGCCTGCAGCAATACGTCAATATTTGGTGTCATGAAAACCTATTAAAAACATAAAATGCTTTGCAAATATTTCAAATCTGATTTTTTTACCAAAAGTATAGCTACGCATTCATCAACGTTCCCCTTCTTTGAGGTAAGGTCGCCTGAAGATTTCTTTTTTCTTCAGTTCTATACTGGCTTTTTATGCCATCATCCAGGTACTCAAAAGCAACTCTGCCTTGGCATACTTCCTCATGTATGCTAGTCTTTTAACAGAAGATATGTACCATTCCTTCTCTCTATTTGTGTCCTTGCAAAAAAGAATGTAGTAAAAAGAAAACAGATCAGTAGTTTGACATATTGAATGTCATATTCTCTTTCCATGGCCCCCTCAATTGTATCTTCAATTCCTTCTTCTCCAATCTATGACCAGCTCATTTGATCGATTGCTTTTTACTCATGTTGGTTGGCATTCCTCCCTTTTCAAGTCCTAATATGACTATCAGATCAGTGGTGCTGAAATTCAGATGTTTATTCCCTATCCTGAACCCACCTTATTCGACCTCAAAAATTTCAATCAGGAAGTTGAAAATGTTTATTGTATATAGTGATTCTTTGTATACTCGGGAATTTTGCGAACGATGTCTTTTGGAATATCCCCCGTTGGTTTTTAGTAATGAGTGGAATCTCTCTCTCGAATGACGCACACGTACAGTTCGACAGTTGAAAGTGTCTGCAATATAAACATTTTTATTCATTAGAGAAAAAGGGTTTAAAAGGACATACCATACCCAAATAAGGGTATGTTTGTGCACATGAAATAGGTGGATTTTTGGAGTCAAAATGAAAGCAGAATCTAGCGGAATTTAAATTTTGTTTGACGAAATTCTGTCGTTTGTGCCTGTAACTGGAACATGATGGAATTCAAATTTTCTTGTTTGTGCATATCACTGGAATTTACTATAAAATGTAAAAATAATATATTTTTGTTATTGGTATTTACAAATAGTGAAGGAGATAAATGAACATTAAATAAAATACAAATAAATAATATAAGAACACAAATATAAATAATTAAGGATAATATTTTAATCCAGTCAAATGTAACAAAAATTCAAAATACAATTCAATAAAAAAAACTAAGTTTGCTCCTTCAAGAAGTGTTCTCTTTTTGTTGCCTACAATGTCGATAAAAGAGAGGAGTTAGTCAAATGACAAATGAAAAAAGATAATTATATGTTAAATCATACAAATGGACAAAAAGAGATTTCTTGATTTCGAATCGAATCATACATGGAATCACAAGTCGGAACCATCGAATATAATTTACTTTTTTTATAGTCAATCACATACGAGAGCAAACAACAACAGAGAATATTGTTATAGACAATATATGGTAAGCTTTACACTTCACCATCAAACTAGACAATATATGAAATGCCTATTTGATGCAGGATCTGCTGGATATAATATGATGGGGGCAGTGATTAGCAACCAAATCAGCAAGGAGCCGTTGGCTAGCAAGCACATTAGCAAGGAAGGAAACTTCCAACCAGCCAGCAAAACGAGCAAGGAAACTTGCCTCCAGCAGCACATGTGAATCAAATTATTTCCAATTAAGTTTATGGAAGGTTTCCGGATTTTTATTTTTATTTAAACAAGTATTTCGGTAGTCAAGTCTTTCCTTTACTGTTATTTGTTTTATTTAGATGCAAACAAAGGAGTTGCCTTGCTGGTTAACTTCCTAATTTCTATACGAAATAAAAGCTATAAGACCTGGCTTGTAGCTCAAGATAGAAAGCAATTTTTGTTTTGAATTAATTATAGAAAAAGCAGAGATAATTTTTATCTCAACTTGGAGTTTTCCTCTTCAATTCTCTTGTAGTTGTGGGTGTCACACGCTTGTAGAATCCATCACAATTCTACACGGCGTCAGTCGGTACCAGAGCCGAAATCCTCCCTTTAGTTGCTGCTTCATCAGCGTGCCGTGATGGCTGGTAGACGTGGTGGTCGTGGGCGTCGTGGAGCTAATCCAGAGGAGGGACTCCCGCACCATGGACGTAGCAACGAAGATGTTGAGTTGATTGAGGATCTACAAAGACAAATTGCTGAGCTAACCCAACGTCTTGCTGTGCAAGATCCAGGCCATCGTGAAGCTGAAGATCCAGACTCCGACGCAAGCTCAAACCTCCACAACATGTTCCATGATCGTGGTGCTGGTCAAGGACATTGTGGGTGGGTGATCGTCAGGGAGACCTCGGTTTCAAGATGGAGCTGCCAGAATTTTCTGGTATTGATGCATTGCATACATTGCATCATATGTCTTTCATTTAGATTAATTTTATATCAATAAATGCTACTAAGGTATGTGTTTAGTCTTATTTACAGAATACAGGGACCTGAATGCAAATTACCCATATCCCAAGCATAAACACGTGCAAGAGACTCATTTCTATCATAAAGACCAATTTCAAGATTATCGGGGTTCAAATTGAAGTCCATCCAAGCATAAAAGCATTCAAAGACCTAATTACAAAAAGGCCAGTGACTTAAGAACAAAAGTAGTCAGGGACTTAATTGCAAAAAGCCCGAGGACCCGACTGCAAATTACGAGTACCAAAATATTATTTTGGAGAAGTCTAAAGAAAAATCAATTTGGATCTCCAAATATATGAAGAAATTAATTCGGAGCTCAAAAGAAAGGAAAGAAATCAATCCGGACGCGCAAAAGACATGTAAAACATACCATAAACACATAGGAAAAATCTGGATCAATTCTTAGCCAGAAAGGTGGCAATTCCACCGGACCTCATGTACAAAATGTGGCGGATTAGCTGCACAAAAGTTGATCTGTGCTCTCAAATTTTTACCAATGCTGTATTGACGCATGTACTTTCCTTTTATGTATTGGGATTCCCGATTGAGGCTATAAATAAGGCTGAATCATGTATTCAAACAATCTTCTCCTCTCCCCTCCCCTTTAGCAAAAAAAATCTGTTTGTTTATTTCGTGTTTTTAGTTTTTCTTTCGAAGTTTCTCTAGGACCCCTTCTCCTTCCCTCCATCCATGAGTTTCTAACTCTCTCCAAAGGGTGGGGTGATGGATTTAGGGTGATTAGAAGAAGAATTATGTTATTATTTTAATTTCATGTTGGTATATTTTGATTACTTGAGTTTATGCTGAGTCATTTATCATGTAATTCTTTATAACTAATGTGATTTATTATAAGTTTCAGAATTCTCTAAACAAAACCCGATATCTAAACCCCCACCCGCTAGACTCTCATCCATATTTGCTTTCTTCTTAGTTTTTTTTGTTGTTCCTTATTTCTCTCTCTTTCTTTCCTTAATCGAAAATCACAAAAATATAAATATCTCTCCCTCCTTGTGTTCAACCCGTAGAGGCGACGAAGATTTTGTTTATTTTTTGTGATTTCGATTTTATTCTGTTTATCGTGTACACGATCTAACTATTTGGGTTTGCGTTTCAGGAGAAAACGGAGTGCGTGGCGAAATCCGAGCACAGTTGGAGCAAGAAGAACGGTGAAATCGCCGCACCCAAAGAACAACCTGCGGCGGATCCGCCGCACGTCTGGAGCATCTGGGCTTCAAAATTTTCTGGGGTCGTCTCCATCTCTGGGTGGACGCGTAGAGCAACTGGAAATTTTCAAGAGTGGGCGGCAAACCCGTCTTAGCGTTGCGTAGGTAACTTTTGTTTCCTTTTGCGCAATTTTCGATTTTTGGAAAGTTTCCTTTTTGTAGAACTGCACGTGTTAGGCTCAAATTCCATAATTGACAATAATTCAACTCTGACCTAAAAAATGGCAATATTAGAAGGACTTAGTGCATGCATCATATAGTGTTTTGTTTGCATTATTCTTGCTAAATTCTTGCAAATTATTTTATACCGCAAGAGTGCTGGAGGCAAGGTACGTGCGCGGTTTTTATCGATTCCATTTAAGCATACAACCTTGCAATTGTCCCCCACTAAAGACCAATGTTTGACTATCTTTGCTAGATTTAAGTTAAACTATCTTAAGGGTAACTCCGTAGGAAGAGATACGGTGGGGATTTCATCACCCTTCCGTGGCCCACAAATCACAATCCTAAAGTGTCACCCAAGCCTTAAATTAAAATCAATTAGACATTGGCCCCTAAGGATTTGAACTCAATAAAGGAGAAGATTGGTTTGACTTGCTATGACTTGAAGCTGAACAAATTTAATTTGGTGTCAAGAAAGTGTTTTTGTGTTGACGTAAGTCTTCCAAGCGAAGTGGTTGTCTAATTGACACCGACTCTTTGGAAGCGCCCCCACTAGCTATACACTGCCTGACCAATTTGGTATAATTAGTGAGGGAGGTGAATCAAGCGAACCAATTCGACTCAACCAGTTAGGAGTCGTCTAGATTTAAGCTACATTAGGTCTAGGATTCACTATCATCTATCTTTTAGAGTTAAGTTTCCCTTCTCATCGTAGTCTTCTTTCTCTTCTCATCTAAATTCTCTAGATTAGGATTCCTTTCTCATCTTCCCCCCCCCCCCTTTTATTGTTTGTTTCCATTTTCGAAAAAAACATTATAAAAAATAAGAAGTAATTGATTCTTGAAATTGAATTTGGAATTAAAATTTGAAATCTGAATTCAAAAATTGATTCAAACCGGTGCACTCAGATTTGGGTTCGGGACTTGAGCAATCGACTCTCACGAGTTCATCTAGATTCCAGTCTAGAGCTTAGCCCCAATCCACCTGTTGCACCACCTCACCTGGATCCAATGGGTGAGAATGTAGTGGACCCGCCTAGGACTCTAAGGGATCGGTGCTACCCAAGGATGGCTGCTCAGCCATCGTACATCATTATGCCCATCATACCGGGTCGCAACTTCGAACTAAAGGCACAATACATGAGAATGTTGCCCAAGTTCACCTCTAAGGAAGACTCATATCTCTTCCTTAAAGAATTTGAGGAAATCTGCTCCCTTATGCAATACCAGCATATCTCTGAGGAGGCAGTGCGTCTTAAATTCGTGCCTCTAGCACTGAAGGACGACACTAAGAAATGACTATATAGTCTAGCCGAAAGATCTATTAGGAGTTGGGCCGAGTTTGTTCAAGTGTTCTTAAAGAAATATTTCCCCAACCATAAGTCTATTAGGATTAGGAATGAAATTGTTGCATTCGTTCAATCTGAGAGCGAGCCGTTCTATTCCTATTTGGAAAGATTTAAGAACATGTTGACCCAATGCCCTCATCATGGAATTCCAAGATGGCAATTGGGCCAAATTATTTATGAGGGATTGACACCTACATCTAGGGTTATGTTAGAATCTGTAAGCCAAGGAAACTTTATGTCCAAAAATGAGAATGATGCTTGGACTTTTCTTGAGGATTTAGCCGAAAATAGTATGCAATGGGACAATGCTAGAGCACCGATTAACCCGAGTATTGGATCTAGAATAGCAAGTCAACCAAAATCAGGTGTCTTAGTTGTAGATGCTATTGTAGCTGCTGAAGCAAAACTAGCTACCCTTATGCGTAGAATGGAAAGTCTAGAGCTAAAAACCCGACCCCTAGTGAATCAAGCCTCTTCTATCCCTAGCTCTAGATGTGGTCAAACTGGTCATATAATGGAGGATCGTGCCCATATTTCTACGGACTTGGAACAAGTTAATGCCGCATTTAACCATTCTAGAAATGACCCATACGCATCAACCTATAACCCAGGTTGGCGTAATCATCCCAAATTTCAATGGAACCAACAAGGTCAACCTCCTAGACAACAACCAAACCCGTATAACCAAAATAATACATCATCTCGGTTTAGTAACAATGGAGATTATGATGTTGGATTGACAAGCTTGGAAAATTTGGTTAAGCCTTTTATGCAAACAACTACCCAATCCTTCCAAAAGCTAGAAACACAAGTCAACCAACTAGCACAAATTGTAGGTGAAAGAGAAAAGGGTCAGTTTCCAAGTCAACCTGAGGTGAATCCAAGACCTAATAATCAATATCAGCGCTATCAACCACCTCTAGGAAGTAACAACCCTAGACCGGTTCAAATGGTTCATGAGGAGGGACCGTTCCAACAAATAAATGCAGTTGTATCATTACGGTCTAGAAAACAAGTTGATAACAATGTGGTAAATCCTAGGGCTCCTAATCAATCTAGCCGTCAAGCACCCACATATAACCTGACCATTCAACCTGAAGTCCAATTTGAAAAGCCCAACCCACCTAGTCAACCTGACCCTATAGCTCAACCTGAGCGACTCTATGTTCCTAAAGCCCCATTTCCTAATAGACTCAATAAGAGCTCAAGTGTACAAATGGAGAAACTCTTGGAAGTATTTAAGCAAGTTAAGGTGAATATTCCACTCCTAGACATGATTCAACAAATACCTGCTTATGCTAAATTCTAAAAGGATCTGTGCACTAAGAAGAGAAAAACGAACGTACCAAAGAAGACATTCTTGACCGCAAACATAAGCTCTATTCTGTCCAACTAATCTCCTATAAAGTAGACCCTGGGTGTCCCACAATTTCATGTGCAATAGGAGATACTTTTATCAACAAAGCCCTTCTACACCTTGGTGCTAGTGTTAACTTACTCCCGTTCTCTGTCTATGAGCAACTAAACCTTGGTCCACTAAAACCCTCTAAGTCAACCCTTCAATTTGCTGATTGCTCTGTTAAGAAACCAAGAGGTATAGTATATGATGTTTTGATTAAGGTTGGTGACTTCATTTACCTAGTGGATTTTGTCGTTCTAGACACTGAATCTGTTGTCAATCCTAAGAGACAAATCCCTGTAATACTAGGCAGACCCTTTTTAGCCACTTCTGAAGGTTTGATAAATTGTCAAAATGGGCTCATGCAACTATCTTTTGGAAACTTAAAAGTTGCATTTAATATCTTTCATGTTGATAGTGAACCAGAAATAGTATGCAATCAAAGTGATGTTGTGATGAGATCGCGTATCTATAAGATTTCTGAATCAAATAAATCATCACAAAATCAAAAAGAAAGTGAGAAAAAAGGGGAGTAATTCATCTACCTAACCACCATCACTCGAGCAAATAAGAGAACCAACACATGTGAGGGGTGGGGAATCTTTACATCAGGACTCTCAGGGCAACATGGGGAACAATTCAATTGGATACATGCACCAACATGGTGACATTCAATCCAGTTCTGACTATGGTTGACTTTGAGCAAATTTAATCCCTCTACCGCAAGTTGACTCAGGTAACAAGTGCATTTTCTTTATCTTTGCATACATTGAGGACAATGCATGATTTAGGTGTGGGGGGTGTTTATCTATCTATCTATATATTCGTCTAAACAAATTATTCAATGCTTCATGACATAGCTTAAGATTGAACTGCCAAAACCCGTGTACAAATTGCATTGAGTTTTTGTTCATTATTATATAGTTCTGCTTGTAGAAACTATGACATAAATCTAAGTTCCAAAGAAATAACTCATTACCCTTTAAGACATGTATGCACTTAAATTAGATGAATCAAATCTTTGAAGTGGTCGATAAAAAGCAGAGGTTGAGGAAAATATACCGGGAATTGTGGACTTCTAATAGCAATTAAGCCTTGAAGAAAATAAAAGTAAAAAAAGAAAAAAAGAAAAAGGAATAAAGTGAGGAAAACACATTTTGCAAAATGATTACAAAAACCCAAGCCTTCGAGTTACTGGTCTGTAGGGGTATCTTAAACCCGGTAACTTGAGTCTGCCAGCTCGGGATTATCGACCAAACTCGCTACACGAATGCAAAAAGGGTAAAAGTGTCAAAAAAAGCAAATGTGTTGAATCACGAGAAAAAATACTTTAAGATACTCAAGACGCAAAGTTAAAAGAATGATCCATGCCATGGTTGATCCGAATGATACTTCACCACCAGAGGAAGCGTGCAAAATAATTTAAGTGATAACATGTGTAAAAGGGTTAGTGGTGTGAATATTGGAGGAATGAAGACCAAGTCAGATTTTTTATGAGTTAGATTTATATAATGAGCATGCAAGAATTCTAAGTGAGATGTATAAGGTTGAGGTGGAGATATTGAGAGTTATTAATGAAATGTTGAATTAAGACTTTGTGGGTGTGTCAACTGAAAACCCTCACGGGACAAAACTCGTCCTCTATGGAAACTTAGGGGTTTAAAGGCTTGTTGCATATGCTAAGTGCAATCGTGATTCCTACGAAAGTGAGTTAGGATTTTCCTGTTTTCACTTTTTTTATATTTTATTTTGCTAGGGACTAGCAAAATCTAGGTGTGGGGGTATTTGATGCATTGCATACATTGCATCATATGTCTTTCATTTAGATTAATTTTATGTCAATGAATGCTACGAAGGTATGTGTTTAGTCTTATTTACAGAATACAGGGACCTGAATGCAAATTACCCATATCCCAAAGATAAACGCGTGCAAGAGACTCCTTTCTATCATAAAGACCAAGTTCAAGATTATCGGGGTTCAAATTGAAGTCCATCCAAGCATAAAAGAATTCAAAGACCTAATTACAAAATGGCAAGGGACTTAAGCACAAAAGTAGTCAGAGACTTAATTGCAAAAGGCCGAGGACCCGAATGCAAATTATGAGTACCAAAATATTATTTTGGAGAAGTTCTAAAGAAAAATCAATTTGGATCTCCAAATATATGAAGAAAATAATTCGGAGCTCAAAAGAAAGGAAAGAAATCAATCCGGACGCGCAAAGGACAGCTAAAACATACCATAAACACACAGGAAAAATCCGGATCAATTCTGAGCCAGAAAGGTGGCGATTCCGCCACACCTCTTGTACAAAATGCGGTGGATTTTACCAATGCTGTATTGACGGGTGTACTTTTTTTTATGTATTGGGATCCCCGATTGAGGCTATAAATAATGCCGAATCATGTATTGAAACAATCTTCTCCTCTCCCCTCCCTTTTAGCAATAAGATTCTATTTTTTTTTAGTTTTTCTTTCGTTGTTTCTCTAGGACCCCTTCTCCTTCCCTCCATCCATGAGTTTCTAACTCTCTCCAAAAGGTGGGGGTGATGGATTTAGGGTGATGAGAAGAAGAATTATGTTATTATTTTAATTTCGTGTTAGTATATTTTGATTACTTGAGTTTATGTTGAGTCATTCATCATGTAATGCTTTATAACTAATGTGATTTATTATAAGTTTCAAAATTATCTAAACAAAATCCTATATCTAAACCCCCACCCACTGGTCTCTCATCCATATTTGCTTTCTTCTTAGTTTTTTTTGTTGTTCTTGCTTTAGAAAATTGAAAATCCAAAAATCTCAAACCAACCTTATTTCTCTCTCTTTCTTTCCTTAATCGAAAATCACAAAAATATAAATATCTCTCCCTCCTTATGTTCGACCCGTACTTGCCGCGTCTTTGTCGACGCCGTGCACTTGCAGTATAAATAAAATTCTCATCAGGTATGTTGCATGCTGATGCTTTCGTGGACTGGTTGAATGAAGTCGAACGAGTATTCGACTACAAGGAGGTTCCAGAGCATATGAAGGTTAAGCTAATCACCATCTGACTCAAGGGGAGAGCATCTGCGTGGTGGGAACAATTGAGGCGCACACGCGAGAGGCAAGGCAAGACCAAGCTTGCCGAATGGTGCAAGATGAAAAAAAAGATAAAGGAGCACTTTCTTCCTTTTGGCTATACGCAATCCTTTTTTCAGATGCTTCATGCTTTGAGGCAAGGCGCGAGGTCGGTGGATGACTACACCGAGGAATTCTATCAGTTGGTGGCTCGGAATGATCTATCGGAGTCGGAGGAGCAGTCGGTGGCACGATACTTAGGGGGGTTACGACCATCCCGACAAGATGCCCTTAGCCTCCACTCATTATGGACGGTTTCTGAGGCCTATCAGAGAGCCCTCGCAGTGGGGAAGCAACAAAGAAGGCGAGTCACCACCAGCCACGAGCAGCAGCAGCCCAACCAGACTGCTTGACCTTTAGAGGCGTGCCCTCAGCAAGTACCGTTCCAGGGCAGACCTAAGACGGGCGTGAAGTGTTATAGGTGTGGAGAGGAGGGCCACATCACATCCAGTTGTGGGAAAACCACCAGCAAGGGTGGAAAGAACCTCCTGATTGAGGATAATCTTGGGAGTGAGGACGAGATCGATGGCGAGCCCGTGTTTGATGAATATGAGGACGAAAGTGGAATTTTGTGCGGGGACGGACCAGAAACTTTAGTCATCCGCAAGAGTCTTCTAACCCCTAAGGGAGGGTCAGGAGATGAGTGGTTGAGAAATAATATTTTTCATAGCACTTGCACGGTCTCGGACAAGGTGTGCAAGATGATCATCGATAGCGGCAGCTGCGAGAACGTGGTGTCCGAAGAGGCAGTCCGAAAGTTGCAGTTGAAGACCGACTCTCATCCCAAACCCTACAAATTATCTTCTCTGGACAAGGAGACGGAAATAAAGGTGGACAAGAGGTGTTTGGTGCCCTTTTCCATTGGCAAAAAATACTTTGACAATGCTTGGTGTGATGTGGTGGCTATGGATGCTTGTCACCTATTGCTGGGACGGCCATGGCAGTACGATCGAAGCGTCGTTCACGATGGATGAAGGAACACCTATTCCCTCAGCATCAAAAGGAAGAAGATTGTCTTGGTGCCACACCAAGAAGAAACCCCTTCAATCCAGGCAACCCCTCACAACAACTTGTTGTCCCTATCCAGCTTTTTGGCCGAAATGAAGCAAGAAGAGGTGGTTTTTGCTTTGCTGCCCCGGGATGAAGCCAAGGTTGGCTCAAGCTCAAACATGCCTGAGGAGGTCCAGCAAATTCTGGAAGAGTTCTCCGAGCTGATGCCCGAATATCTCACCCATGGCTTACCACCGTTGAGAGATATTCAACACCAAATCGATCTTATCCCAGGATCGACTCTCCCAAACCGCCCGACTTATCGTCTCAGCCCTAAAGAGTCTGAAGAATTACAACGACAAGTGGTGGAGCTGCTGGAGCAAGGCTATATCCGAGAGAGCATGAGTCCTTGTGTCGTTCCTCCCTGTTGGTACCAAAAAAGGATGGTTCCTGGCGTATGTGCATCGACAGCCGAGCAATCAACCGTATCACCGTGAAGTACCGATTCCCGATTCCCCGCTTAGATAACATGTTAGACCAGCTATCGGGATCCAATATCTTCTCAAAGATCGACCTTAAGAGTGGGTATCATCAGATACGGATCAGACTAGGAGACGAGTGGAAGACGGCATTCAAAACACAGCATGGGTTGTACGAATGGTTGGTGATGCCATTTGTACTATCCAACGCGCCCAACACCTTCATGAGGGTCATGCACCAGGTTCTTCATCCTTTCATGGGGAAGTTTGTTGTCATTTATTTTGATGACATCCTCATTTACAGCAGGACACCCGTGTTGCATATGGACATCTGCGTGCCGTTCTTGACAAGCTGAGATCCGAATGTTTGTTTATTAATCAAAAGAAATGTGCGTTCTTCACAACCTCCGTCACCTTCCTGGGGTTCGTGGTGTCCATCAACGGTGTTCATGCTGACCCCACCAAGGTTAGTGCCATTTCTGAGTGGCCCAGGCCAAAGTCGTTGCATGATGTTTGGAGTTTCCACGGTTTGGCTTCCTTCTACCGGCGGTTCATTCAAAATTTCAGCACCGTGATCGCCCCCATCACCGAGTGTCCAAAGGGAAGAGATCCCAAGTGGTATGAGGAGGAAGAGGCGAGTTTCCAGCTGGTGAAACAAAAGATGATCGAAGCTCCAGTTTTAGCAATGCCAGACTTCAAAAAGGTGTTCGAACTCAATTGTGACGCATCTGGAATTGGTATCGGTGGAGTTCTGAGTCAAGGGGGACGTCCAATAGCTTTCTTCAGCGAGAAACTATCTGGATCCAAGAAGAATTATTCCACCTATGATTTGGAGTTCTATGCAATAGTGCAATCTCTGAAGCATTGGCGGCACTACTTGGTGCAACGTGAGTTCATCCTCTTCACCGACCACGAAGCCTTAAAGTACATAAATGGCCAGCACAAACGCAACCGACGTCACGCCAAATGGGTGGCGTATTTGCAGAAGTTCACCTTCTCACTTTGGCACCAATCAGTAAGTCAAAACCGTGTTGCTGATGCCCTTAGCCGCCGCAGCACCCTTCTCACGACCGTGAGCAATCAAGTCGTTGTATTCGAGACCTTCCCCGACATGTATCCAGCAAGTCATGGATGGTCAGCGTTGTGACTTTCTGATACACGACGGCTACCTATTCCGAGGGACGAAGTTGTGCATTCCGGATTGCTCGTTGAGACAACAGATCATCAGTGAATTACATGGCGAGGGACATTTAGGACGGGACAAGACCTTAGCCTTGATCTCCTCTGATTTTTACTGGCCCAAGCTACTAGCGATGTAGCCCACTATGTGGCGAGGTGCTACGTTTGCCAGTGATCCAAAGGTACCCTCACCAGTGTCGGTTTGTACACGCCTTTGCCTATTCCTGAAGGTCTGTGGCGTGATGTTAGCATGGATTTCGTGCTGGGATTACCCCGGATAGTGGATCGGTTCTCCAAGATGGCACATTTTGTAGCATGTAAAAAACGATGGATGCATCCCGGATTGCGCACCTCTACTTCAAAGAAGTGGTGCATTTGCATGGAGTTCCCCACTCAATTACCTCTGATCGTGACACTAAGTTCATCAGCAACTTCTGGAAGAACTTATTGGAGAAGTTGGGGACTCGTCTGAATTTCAGCAATGCATACCACCCTCAGACGGATGGCCAGACCGAAGTAGTCAACCGGAGTTTGGGCAATCTCCTACGTTGTTTGGCGAGAACTAAACCTAAGCAATGGGATCTCTCCCTGCCTCAAGCAGAATTTGCTTACAACCGATCAACAAACAGACCACGGGGCTGAGCCCATTTGTAACTGCTTATGGGTTTAATCCTTCTGGGGTGCTAGACTTAACGCCCATTCCTCGTGTTGGTCATTTGCACCCCAAGGATGAAGAGATGATTGAGCACTTGCAAGACATTCACACACATGTACAGCAAACGCTCCATGAGAACAACACAAAACACAAGAGCTATGCGGATCGTCGTCACCGGCAAGTAATTTTTAAGGAAGGTGATTTCGTGTGGGCTGTTCTGATGCGAGACCGGTTTCCCGTGGGGGAATACAACAAGCTAAAGGAACGAAAAGTCGGACCTTGTGAGATACTTCAGAAAATCAAAGATGATGCCTACAAATTACTCCTACCAAAGCATTTAAGGACTGCTGATGTGTTTAATGTAAAGCATCTGAGTCCGTACTTTAGCAACGAGGAGGAAGTTGAGGCAAACTCGAGGACGAGTTCTTTCCAACTAGGGGCGACTGATGCAGGATCTGCTAGATATAATATGATGGGGGCAGTGATTAGCAACCAAATCAGCAAGGAGCTGTTGGCAAGCAAGCACATCAGCAAGGAAGGAAACTTCCAACCAGCAAGCAAAACGAGCATGGAAACTTGCCTCCAGCAGCACATGTGAATCAAATTATTTCCAATTAAGATTATGGAAGGTTTCCTGAGTTTTATTTTTATTTAAACAAGTATTTCGGTAGTCAAGTATTTCCTTTACTGTTATTTGTTTTATTTAGATGCAAATCAAAGGAGTTGCCTTGTTGGTTAACTTCCTAATTTCTATACGAAATAAAAGCTATAAGACCTGGCTTGTAGGTCAAGATAGAAAGCAATTTTCGTTTTGAATTAATTATACAAAAATCAGAGATAATTTTTATCTCAACTTGGAATTTTCCTCTTCAATTCTCTTGTAGTTGTGGGTATCACACGCTTGTAGAATCCATCACAATTCTACACGGCGTCACTATTCAAGTGGTCGAAGGTGTTGTTTTTACAAATACTGCAATGCGCATCCGAGTTGGTGGAGATCTAACTCCATTTTGCCAATCCTTTCAACGTTTTCTATATTTTTTTATGGAAGCTGTGAAGGTGATTAAGGAAATTCCCACACCAACCTAGATTCAATTTAAGGAAATACCAAACATAGAAAAAATAACTCCAGAGGAACATATTAAACCCATCAATATAAATACCAATATTAAAGGGAATTTTAGGAAGGTAATATGCCAAATACATATTCAGCCTTCTTCATAAGAAAAATAACAATATGGTTCTTATTATTTTTTCAAGAATATAAATATATACTGCAACCAAATATGCTCTTTTATAAAGTTGAATGTTGAACATTTTAATTTAAACCGCAAGTGCACGGCCGCGTTGAAGCGGTGGCAAATATGGGTCGTCCACAGGGAGGTGAGCAGCCTCTCGTTTGCATGAAATCAAGTGGGAAAAATAGGGAAGAGAGTTTGATTATCCTACTCTACGCTACACTAAACTACAGAAGTACGAAATGCAAAAGAAAGCAACAAACGATGAACTACCAAACTAAACTAAGAACTAAATAAGTTCTGGAATTCAGAAATGGAAAACCCCTAAGGGGTGGAGTGAGTACAAACATGCAAAGATGTGGGTATTGAACACATTCTTTAAGCACAAATGAAGGTGGTGTTATCATGCATAGGAAGTGTCTAAATGTTATGACAAAACCTATCAATCCATTCACCAACCTAGTTGATTAACATTTACATATACAAGTTATTTATTTCAGAACCTAAACAAGTATGAGAGGTGTCTAATCATTTTGGCAAAACTCATCAAGTTATAAATTCTATCCTAAACAAGCAAGCATACATTCATGTTTTATCCACACATTGTAAATAAAGCATTCATTCCATTCTCTAATGCATGTATGAACATCAACTCCACCCTCCAAAGGGGATGGAACTACCCACTACACATTAGACTAATTATTAAACTAAGCAAGGAAAACATATTAACTAAGATACTAAAACTAATGAAATGAAATTAAACAAAGTAAAACAAGCAACATGAAAAAAACATAATAAAGAAACTTTTATTAAAATGACTCACAATTCAAGTAGCATCCTCCTACTTTAGTGTGTGCTTCAAGGCCTCACTTCTAGTAGGAAGAATAGCCACTCAAAATGTGAAGTTATTACAATAGAAGGTGAAGAGTTCTATTTCTAGCTATAGAAAAAGGTAATCCAGGACAATCCCCCAATGTGGGACTAAAGAAATACCAAAACTAGCCTAAACATCCTCTAATACATGTGTTGGAGAAATTTGAGCGGATTCAGAAGGGTTCAGACCGCCAATTAGAGATCCAAGACCGCCTATGGACCGCCATAAGATCCATACCCCCACACCTATGGGCCGCCTATGGACCACCAATTAGAGGTCCAGATCCATAAGATCTGGATCTGGCTAAATTTCGTTCTTGGCTTTTCTGGATGCATCAACTTTGTTTATTGGAGCTCCGACCCGAATCTAAGTGCCAAAATACTCCCCAAGATGGTGTGGAGTTTTCTATTTTGCTCTTTGGTCCTTTGGTCTTACGTTCAGGTGGTTCTCCCTTGCATCTTAGTCCCCAGGTCTCACAATTCAGTCCTTTTACCCAGCTTTTGGGTCCTTTTATGCTTCATCTCTTGAAACCTATTTATTTCTGAAATTCAAACATAAAACTCGTAACATAGCATTGTTTAGGTGAAAGATAATGGATACAAGATACAAATATAAGAATGAAATGATGTCAATCAAATACCCCCACACCTAACTTTTGCTAGTCCTGAGCAAAACAAAGAAAGGAAAAAGCATACGCAAAAAATCAAGAAATCCTAACTAACTTTCGTAGGAATCACGGTTGCACTTAGCACGTGCAACAAGCCGTTAAACCTCCTTGTCACCAAGGAGGAGGAGTGTTGTCTCCGGAGGGTTTTCAGTGGATACACCCACAAAATCCGAACAAAGATGCATTAATCAATCTAGCTACACGACTCGTTGGACTCATATTGTCGATCATGGGATGTAGTAATACTACGGGTCGAGTCTATATGTGTAATCGGTCCACACACCTAGCCTAATGAATTATTCGTGAAAATCAATCAAGAACTTAAGTGAAAGACATGGGCAACCTTAACTTCTGAATGTGATACTATGTGTAAAGTCCATTAAGATTCTTATTTGACTCTTTTTTTTCGTTTTTTTTCTTTTTCTTTGGAGCATTTTATTGGTTGGTGTTTCGTGCATCATTGCCTAAGAGGACTTACACTATCACGTACACCTTCCCCCAAATCTCCACATAGGGCGATCCCTACCACCCGTGTAACAGGAGTTCGGTCGGTGCATCCCAAGTCAATGACTCGAAAGCACCAGGCACAAAGTCCCCTTATACCTAATTTCCCGAGTGATTGGAGCCGTGCGAGAAGAGAGAACACCACTTATTTATTTATCTACATGGGAACCAAAACTCCTACACTTAAGTTTCACAAAAATAGATTAAGGGCCCTTGACTACGACAAACACGAATTATTTGACTCACTGGGTTCAGGGTGGACTTGTTTAAATGTTTGAGTGCTTAAACCCTATGATTACACGCCCCCCGAGGGAAAACCGGGGTGCATCCTAACAACTCGATAAGACCTAAAGCCAGTAAACTAGAAATCCTAATGCATCAAGTTCAAGACACTTTTGGGAGCTTTCTTTTTACTTTGCCTCTCAACGGTTTTGCACATGCTAAACACACACAAAACCTACAAAAACATTTTCTTTCGCAAACACATGAAGATTTTGAAAAAATGTGAAAACTTTAAAGCACTAGGCAAGCAAAAGAAGACAAGTCACCCAAGGATCATGGCAAACAGATATATCGGTATTAAATGCAGCACACTAACATGACCCTAACAATGCACACAAAAGAAAACAAAATCAAAAGAAAAGACTCGACTATGTACACACGTAAAACACCCCCCACACCTACTTCATGCATTGTGCTCAATGAATGTGAGCATGATACTATATGGATTTATGCAAAAAAAGGGAAGATCTCACCAACATGAAGCACAACAGGAAGTTCATGGTTATAGTGATGGACACAAACCCGAATTCCCTCAAAACCTGTGAGATACTGAAGAAGGGAGACAAATACATGGAAAAATGGGGCCCAAGTACACAAGGGTTGGGGCCCACAACAATCAATGCTCGCTCATGGAGTCTTTTATTACTCTTTTTTTAACATGATATATACAGCAACAACGATATTCTCATAATCATTTGGTCAAAGAACATCAAATGAGAACATCAAGTCATGAGGACCAGAGACTTGCCGAGATGGGCAAACTTCACCGGTACTCTGAGGTGTCATGAGGTGTGAAAGGACAAAGTTGAAGGGCTCAAACCCGTCATGATTTTGGTTGGGTGTACGCAACATGAATGAGTGAAGTTGTGTTGCCTCATTAGGGTTTAGTTGCTCATCGAACAAAACCCTCTAACCAATAGGTGGGTGCATCGGAATGAGTTCCTCAAGCTCATTCGATGGATGCAGCAGACCTGCATCACTAAGAATGGGGCTTCTTCCCATGTCATCCAACAAGAACCTCCCACCATCATTTAGATTATCAAGCATAAGCTCGGTCCTAGGTGGGTCCTTGTTGGAGTCAATATGAAGCTCAAATGGCTCAATGGCCATGGGACATGATGTAGAGACACCTTCTAGTATAGGCATCTGATGAGGTGTCTCAACTGAATCTTGCAACAAACACTCCTTTTGGACATTTATGTTTTGATGCCAGCTCACTCTGTTGCATTGCAAAGATAGGCAATGAGTTTTCGCTGGGCCCACAAACATCTCACTGGGTTGCATTGGTGTTAGGGGCGTTCGTTGAATTTTCGGTGCTTTCTCCAATTGACGGATGAGATTTACATTTAAAGGTTGATCCATGGGCTCCTGTTGCCTACCAGAGTGGAACACATGACACTCGGCACTCATGTTACCGAATGAGAGCTTCATGTGACCATTTCTACAATTAATTAAGGCGTTGGAAGTTGCCAGAAATGGTTTACCCAAAATCAAAGGTATTTGAGAGTGGGTGTTCGCAACAGGATTGGTATCGAGGACAACAAAATCGACTGGAAATATAAAATCTCCAACATTGATAAGCACGTCCTCGATAATCCCCTTTGGAATACGAATGGATCTATCCGCCAATTGGAGGGTGATCTTAATTGGTTTCAATTCTCCCAAATTTAACTGTTGATAAATAGAAAATGGGAGGAGGTTGACTGCTGATCCTAAATCAAGCAAAACATTACTCATGCCAGGGTCCCCTATCGTACACTGAATAGTAGGATACCGAGGGTCCTTGTATTTTGTGTAGGCGGGATTGGACAAAAGTGAGCTTACATTTGCAGCCAAGAATGCTTTCTTAGGAACTTTGGTCTTCCTCTTGGTTGTGCAGAGATCCTTCAACACTTTGGCATATTGAGGTATTTGTTGGATGACATCCAACAAGGGGATGTTAACCTTAACTTGGTTAAACACCTCTAATATCTTGTCCATTGTGTCACTCTGCTCTTTGGTTAACCTACTTGGATAAGGAGCTTTTGGCAGGTAGGTTTTCTGCAGTTCCTGAGAAGGAGGCGTTGGTGTATTACCCTCACCCTCAGCCTCTTCTTCACCACCATTCCCACTAAGGGGCTGCATAGATGGTGGTGGGTGTGGCAAGGAAATGTGATTGTCAACCTGCTTTCCATTCCTTAAGGTCACAATGGAATTGACATGGTGAACATGTTCCTCCACATGGTTCACTTGCCTCCCCCGAGGTACCACATTCTCATTTTAGATGTGTTGTTGCTGGTACATGCAGGGGTTAGCCTCAGGCTAACTAGGAAAAGGCTTTCTCTCTCTTTCATGTACAGACTGAGCCAATTGACCCATCTGAAGCTCTAGAGATTTGATGGTTTGCTGATTTGAAGTTAGAACTTGACTTGTGGTTGACATGAAAATTTTCATTGAGTTTTCAAGTCCACGAGTCAAGGTCTCAAGCAAATTGAATCGGGTTTCCATATTATTGGAATTTGGGAAACCCGATTGATTGGTGGTTTCAGCTTGGGGTGGCTGATAAGATTGTGCATGCATGGGAGGTTGGTGTGGTTGGTTAGGTGGTCGAGAGGAGTTTAATGGACCACCCGGGGCATTATTTTGGTTCCATGAAAAATTGGGGTGGTTCCTCCATCCAGGATTATAAGATGATGAGTATGGGTCATTCCTAGCTCTGTCATAGATGGCGTTGACATGTTCCATCTCAGGAGGAATGGACGCACACTCGCTTTCTACATGACCTATCCTACCACATGAATGACAAGGAACTCGACCAGATATGGACATGTAAGGTGCACTTTGTTCGTTTTGGAGCTCAATCGAGTCCATACGGCGCATTAAGGCCGTCATGCGTGCCTCGGTGGCCGTAGTGGTATCGACAGCAAATACGGCACCCGATCTAGTCGAGTTTGCATTCGCGATCCTCGCTCCTATGCTGGATGATGCAGGTGGTTCCTTTACACTCTCCCATTGAATTGTTTTCTAAGCAAGGTCTTCTAGGAAAGCCCATGCCTCCCTTTCATCTTTTCCTAAGAACTCTCCTTGACACATGGACTCAAGGAGCGTTCGGGACGGGATGTGAACACCCTCGTAAACAATCTGACAAAGACGCCACAACTCAATGCCATGGTGAGGGCATGAGGATAGTAGCTCCTTGAACCTCTCTAGATATGCATGAAATGTTTCGGTCTCAAGTTGATAGAACGAATTGATTTCATTCCTCAATTTTTGAGTCCGATGATTTGGAAAGTATTTCTTGAGGAATGCAGATTGAAACTCACCCCAAGTCCTAAATGCATTCGCCTAGTTGCTGTACAACAACTTCTTGGCATCATCCTTTAGTGTGAAAGGAACAAGCCTAAGATGGATGGAGTCTGTGCTAAGTTGTTGCAGCTTGAACATAGCACAGACCCCCTTAAATTCCCTGAGAAAGATATAGGGGTCACCCTTCCCAGAGAAGTGAGGGAGCATGGAAATAAACTGAGGCTTAACCTCAAAATGGTTCCCATTTGCCACTGGTAATACGATGCATGAGGGTAGAGCAGAACGGCTCGGGTAGCATCAATAACGTAGAGGTATGGGAGCGACAACTGGAAGCACAGGTGGAACTGGTGGGTCTAGTAATTGATCCTCCTCACGGAACTGAGCAGCCATTGAACCCGGACTGTGTGCAACACGATCGAGAAATTGACTACCAAAACCGGATTGACAACGCTCCTCGTCAAACGACCACTCTCGTCTCGTGTCCACGAAAGCATGCATAAAGGTGCACACACACCAAAACTGTTTTTTAACAAAGAATGTGCGTAGAGGAGAAGACGGGGGGACACAGGAGAGAAAGAATGACTCAGGAGAGAAGGGAAAAGTCCTTATGTTATGGCAGATGGGTACATGTAGAAGCACACAAGCAAACAAGGCTCCAGCAATCCTAAGGTCGTTATAGGTCCTTACAGGTAGACGACGCCTAACTGCGAGGTCACACGGCCTCAACACGCCTCACCTCCCTACGACGAGGACCCCAAAGCCCATCAAGTGAGCCAAGATCCGGAGATCTCGTCTCTCCTACTATCGATAAAGTGGGCAACGCCGATCATGTCATGACGGTCGGGACCAGATCGCTCTCCTAATGCGCCCGAAATCCTTAGGGCCAATGTCTACTTGATTTTAAAAATTAGGCTCTTGATTAGTGTGGTTTGTGGGGCGAAGGAAAGGGTGATGAAATCCCCCACCTTATCTTTTATGGGATAGCCCCTCCTTAGTAGCGTTTTGGAGTCTTAATCTAACAATCAACTCTCCAAACAAACGCTCAACTCACACTTGTTTCAATGCACTTCCTACTAACTAATGCATGTTTATACGAAATGCATGAATGAGAGTAGAAGGTGTGTACCTCACGCCAGCACTCAGCAACTGAAATTAAAGCTAAAACAAAAAACAATCTACGTGCCTAGGTCGCATACATGATTCATGACCGAAACAAGAAAGAATGTCTAATCTTTTGCTTTGGGTTTTGGGTCCAAGTTGCTTAAAGGAAGTTGATTATTAATCTGGGATCAATCTAAGAGTCAGAATATGCAAAATTAAGTCCCAGAGTCCTAAATAAGTTATGGCAACAAGATGAAGAAAAGAGAAGGCAAACAAGGCTCACCAGACCGCTGATTGGCGGTCCAAAGTGTCCAGGTTGCCTCCCAATTTCTCCAGCTACCTGTCCTGGCGACTTTAAATCTCCTGAAACAAAAAAAACTACAAAACACAAATCAAATCCACTCGAATAGTCCAAAGAAGAGTCTGGACTGGCACCTCACCGGCAACGGTGCCAAAAACTTGTTGAACGTTTTAATTTAAACCGCAAGAGCACGGCCGCGTTGAAGCGGTGGTAAATACGGGTCGTCCACAGGGAGGTCAGCAGACTCTCATTTGCACGAAATCAAGTGGCAAAAATAGGGAAGAGAGTTTGATTATCCTACTCTATGCTACACTACACTAAACTACGAAGTACGAAATGCGAAAGAAAGCAACAAACGATGAACTACCAAACTAAACTAAAAACTAAACAACTGCTGGAATTCAGAAATGGAAAACCCCTAAGGGGTGGAGTGAGTGCACACATGTAAAGAGGTGGGTATTTAACACATTCTTTAAGCACAAATGAAGGTGGTGTTATCATGCATAGGAAGTGTCTAAATGTTATGGCAAAACCTATCAATCCATTCACCAACCTAGTTGATCAACATTTACATATACAAGTTGTTTATTTCAGAACCTAAACAAGCATGAGAGGTGTCTAATCATTTTGGAAAAACTCATCAAGTTATAAATTCTATCCTAAACAAGCAAACATACATTCATGTTTTATCAATACATTGTAAATAAAGCATTCATTCCATTCTCTAATGCATGTATGAACATCAACTCCACCGCCCAAAGGGGATGGAACTACTCACTACACATTTGACTAATTATTAAACTAAGCAAGGAAAGCATATTAACTAAGCTACTAAAACTAATGAAATGAAATTAAACAAAGAAAACAAGCAACATGAAAAAAAACATAATAAAGAAACTTTTATTAAAATGACTTACAATTCAAGTAGCATCCTCCTACTTTAGTGTGTGCTTCAAGGCCTCACTTCTAGTAGGAAGAATAGTCACTCAAAATGTGAAGTGATTACAATAGAAGGTGAAGAGTTTTATTTATAGCCATAGAAAAAGGTAATCCGGGACAATCCCCCGATGTGAGACTAAACAAATACCAAAAATAGCCTAAACATCCTCTAATACATGTGCTGGAGAAATTTGAGCGGATTCAGAAGGGTTCAGACCGCCAATTAGCGGTCCAAGACTGCCAATTGGCGGTCCATAAGATCTGGATCCGCCTAAATTTCATTATGGGCTTTTCTGGATTCCTTTGTCGGTCTTTGATGCATCTACTTTGTTTATTGGAGCTCCGACCCGAAACTAATTGTCAAAATACTCCCCAAGATGGTGTGGAGTTTTCTATTTTGCTCTTTGGTCCTTTGGTCTTACGCTCAGGTCCTTCTCCCTTGCATCTTAGTCCCCAGGTATCACAATTCAGTCATTTTTCCCAGCTTTTGGGTCCTTTTATGCTTCATCTCTTCAAACCTATTTATTTCTGAAATTCAAACATAAAACTCGTAACATAGCATTGTTTAGGTGAAAGATAATGGATATAAGATACAAATATAAGCATGAAATAATATCAATCATTGAAGATAAACAAAGGTTTATACCAACCAGAGGAGACCTCATCAGAGATGGCCGGAGGGGATGAGGTGGGGCTGGAGAGGGTCAGAGGGGGTGGGGCTGGGAGGTTGAGAGGGCTAGAGATTAGACATTGCCAAAGGAGACGAGGCAGGGCTGGAGAGGGTCAAAGGGGGTGGGAGGTTGAGAGGGCTGGAGACTAGTCATCACCATAGGGGATGAGGCAGGGCTGGAGAGGATCAGACTAGGGGCGGAGATATTTTCACTTTTGCAAATTTCCCTTAACCCTAAATTTTCACTTTTCCAAGATATGCACAAACATATGGGAAATATTGGGCAAATCGTCAAAGGGAAAACATTTTCTTTTCCGTTGGATTCCAACTGCACAAACCCCCCTAAAAGGATAGACCTTGGTGAACGTAACACGATAACACCCTGGTGGTCGTAAAGCTTGATTTAAACAAAATCAAGAAAACCCTAGACCAGTGAAATGACGATGGTGTTTTCACGACAATCACCCCACCTGCTTTCTACCATTAGTACTCGGGACTTCCTTGTTTTCGACTTACATGTTTGATGTCATTTCTTCAGTTTTGGATTTTTGTTGGGGTCGGCGACTCGACATAACAGAGGCAGATTTATGGTTTGTTTGAAAACATTTGTTTGTATCAGTCCATGAATGGAGTTGGCTTGTGGTTTAAGGACCCTTTTGAGTTTTAAGAACAAAGTCGTTTGCTTTAATGGACATATGTATCTTTATAGAGTTAATAGTGTATGTGCATTGCATCTATATAAAACATCCGTTTATTAATTGTGTTACAACCATACACTGAAAACATATTATTAATCATGTAGAAATTTTCCAATCTATATTCCTGAATTTCTTCATTCACTAAAAATTCCATATTATTATTAACTTGTTGTTGTATATAATCTTGTCTTGTCTTACATTGACCATTCTAGCACAATATTACCGAAGAATTTGTCTTATATTGACCAAATGCATTTTGGTTGTCTGAACTTGTAATTCTAGTTAGGGGTTTTTTGAGGACTGAAATGGGTTTGGGTTACCACATATGATGGGTTTCTGTTGCTTTCCGGTGTCAAACGTTGAGAAGCAAAATGGAAAATAAGGAATGGATTCCCAGGAGATCACAAAGAAGTGAAACAACCCCCTCCATGGACGTCCATTCCAAAATTCTTTATGCGAATTTTGAATTCACTATTCGAACCAAGGAAATTTGGAATTCACTCTTTTTTCCCATCCATCTTTCTAGAAACATTGTAAACTCTTTCTTCTACTTAAATTCTTCCAATTCCTACTATCTTAACCACTTTTCAATGGCTCGTAAGAAGGTTCTTGCCTCAACGAAAGAGGCAGCCCAAACTAAGTAAATGGCCGAGAAGAAAGGCAAGAAGTTGGTCCCTCTGGAAAAGAAAAGTCTTCTTAATCCCGACATCCCATCCACCTTGATGGCACCGGCAGAAGAAATTCCCGAAGAGCTCTTCCCTTACTTGCCATCCTACGTCTTCATCAACCAAAACGTGGAGCAATACTTCATATCGATTGTCATCTAGGTCATGCATCATTTGCAGACCTTGCACGCACTCGTATTTCTTTTCTTTACATTCTTGTTGTTGATTGGTGGCGTGAGGTATGTGCACCCATTCTCTCATTCATGCATGGTTAAAGCACGTATTAGTTAGTAAGGTGCATCAGGACAAGAGTGAGGTGAGCGTTTGATTGGTGAGTTGATTGCTAGATTAAGAATCAAAACGCTACAAAGGAGGGGTTGTCCCATACAAGAAAAGGTTGGGGATTTCATCACCCTTCCCTTTGCCCCAAAAATCACTCTTAAGAAAAGCCTTAATTTTAAAAGCAAGTAGACATTGGCCCTAAGGATTTCGGACGCACTAGGAGAGTGATCTAGTTGAGACCATCATGACCTGATCGGCGTCGCCTACCTTGTCGATAGTAGGAGGAAATGTATCTCCGGATCTGGTTTCACTTGCTGGGCATTATGGTCTTTGTTTTAGGGAGGTGAGGCATGTCAAGACTAGTGATCTTGAAGTTTGGCGTCGTCTAGCCTAAGGACCCATAAGCCATAAATTGTTTGAGCCGTGCTTGCTAGATTACGCTTCTACCTTCTCCCACTACCCACACTAGCTCTAAGGATTCTTCCCTTCTCCTCTGAGTCATCTTCTTCTCACCTACTTCTACGTTCTAGTCTGGTCCCCTTTACACTATCTGTTAGCATTTTAGGGTCGACTCAAGCACTTTTTGCGAGCTTAGCCTCGTGGTGGTGAGAGTGGTCGACTCGAGAGTTTTTTTTTGTTGAGATCGATGGTTACTGGGCGACCATCCATATCATTGTTGGGACCAGGACAATTCTTCCTAGTACTCTAGACCCATGCATCTTGGGGTGCCTCAGACAAATAACCCGTATGGTTGGCACAATCTTAATTGTGTGACTGAGCAATCTTCATATTGGGGTAATATGATAGAGGCACCGACTACTAGACCATCATCTAGTTACGTCGAATCATATGTTGGTCATCAAACTGAGACATTGCAAGAAGCTTTGGCCTCTTTCATTCACGTGGTAGATGACATGAGTGCACCAGTGGCTCCAGTAGCCGTATCGTGTGACTGTTGTGGGTTGAGTAGTCATGTTATCGAGGAATGTCCTTATGTTCCCCCAGAGCTTGAGTATGAACATACCTTTTCCCAAAATGCTCAATATGACCATTATGCATGCGCGTACAACCCGAGAGGGATGGATTCGTGGGGAGATAATTCCTATTCAAATTCTTATACATCATTTTCACCCATATATTCTCCTCCCGAATACCCAGAATTCTACCAACACCCTACTCCTAATAATTGGACTCATTCTCAGCCCATCAACACCCAACCCCAAAATTGTTTAAACTCTGACTTGGACCTCATAGATGACCGCATACCTGATTCCTTGAAACAAACTTTCCTTACGTTCATAGAAACCACTCAAAAGTCCATACAAAATATGCCACTGCAAATGAGTCAAATGATGCAATAATTAAGTAAGTGTGAGGAGGGTGTCATTTCTTGTCCACATGAGGATTTATCTTCTGATATCGAACCACCACCACATCCACAAATTGAAATTACAATCTTTCAAAGTCAAACTCCTAGTTAGTCTGAGGGACTTGGGTTTCAATTCACGATCACTTAGTGGAGGATTCGATTCAAATTGAGAATAACATGGACCAACTTCATTATGAGTCGGCACAGGATTGTGCCTTACCTTTTTGTCCCGTGGCCCTTAAGCCACATGATCTTCATGTTGTGCCTCTTAAGGACTCACCTCTGGTGGAGCAAGAGCTCCCTACTACCCTTAATTTCAAACGACCTAATGAGAGTTTGTCTCTCACTATTGTTCCTTATCATCTTGGAAATGATGGAACATCAAACAACTACATTGCTAATGAGGGTATTAGGAGTTCCTTGGAGGATACGTTGGGTAAGATACCCACTTTCTGTTCGTCTCGTGAGTCAGACAAGCCTAACGAGGTTATTGACCACGTTCCGACCCACTAGCCTTTTGGTTGGAGAGTTTGGATTGACGATCATAACTTCAGTACCGCAATGGGAGAAACTCTTCTTCTATTGCCCCTTATTTCCCTAACTCTTGAGAGGTTCAAGCTCTTTCAGTTTGATCCTTTGAATGAGACGCCTTTGCGTCTAATTCATGATCCTCTCCTTTCATCTTGTGATCTTTGTGAGGGGGCCCAAACATGAGTATCCTGGCCTCTTGTGGTGTCATGTTCCATTTCTAAGTGCATTGACCAACTTTTGAGGTTCCCATTTGATGTCATTTGACAAATGAAGATGAGAACTTATTTTTGTACATAGTTATATTTAAAAAAAAGTACAATAAAAGGCTCCAGGAGCAAGCATTGATTGTTGTGGGCCCCAACCCTTGTGTATTTGGGCCCCATTTCTTTGACGTATTTGTATCCCCTCTTTAGCATCTCACATGTTTTGAGGGAATTTGGGGTTATGTCCCTCAACATGACCATAACACTTTCCTTGTGCTTCACATTGGTGAGATCTTTCCTTTTTCCTGCATTAATCAATGTAGTATGTTGCTCAAATTTATTGAAGTAGGTGTCCGGGGGGGGGGTGTCCTTTTACCTTGTGTACATAGTCAAGTCTTTTTCTTTTGATTTTGTTTTCTTGTGTGTCCATTGTTAGGGTCATGTTAGTGTGTTGCATTTAATATCGATATATCTGTTTGCCATGATCCTTGGGTGGCTTGTCTTCTTTTGCTTGTCTAGTGCTTTAAAATTTTAACATTTCTTTCAAAATCTTCATGTGTTTGCGAAACAATTTTTTTTTGGTTTTTGTGTGTGTTTAGCATGTGCAAAACCGTTGAGAGGCAAAGTAAAAAGAAAGCTCCCATAATTGTCTTGAACTTGATGCATTAGGATATCTTGTATATTAGCTTTATGTCTTATCGAGTCGTTAGGATGCACCCTGGTTTTCCCTCAGGGGGCGAGTAATCATAGAGTTTCAGTACTCAAACATTTAAAGAAGTCCACCCTAAACCTAGTGAGTCAATAATTCGTGTATGTTAATTTAAGGAAGTTTGTTGTAGTCAAGGACCCTTTAAATCTTGTTGTGAAACATTAAGTATAGGGGGTTTGGTTCATGTGTAGATAATAAATGAGTAGGTGTTCTCTCTTCTCGCACGGCTCCTATCACTCGGGAAATTAGGTATGAGAGGACTTTGTGCCAGGTGCTTTCGAGTCATCTGACTTGGGATGCACCGTTTGAACTCCAGTTACACGGGTGGCAGGGATTGCCCTATGTGGGTGTTTAATCATTTTAAATACCACAAGTGCACGACCGCGTTGAAGCGGTGGCAAATACAGGTCGATCCACAAGGAGGTGTGTAGACTCTGGTTTGTTCGAAGGCAAGTGGGAAAAGAGGGGAAGAAGTTGTGATTACACTAAACTAGACTAACTACACTAAACGAGTAAGCATCAAACAAAGAAAACGAAAGCGAGGGAAATTGAAAGCTGGAAATCAGAAATGAAACACCCCTAAGGGGTGGAGTGTGTGCACACATGTAAAAAGATGCTGAAGAATGCAATCTATAGGCACAAATGTAGGTAGTGTTTTCATGCATAAGAAGTGTCTAGAGGTTATGGCAAAACCTATCAATCCTTTCACTAACCTAGTTGATTAACATTCATATACACAAGCTAGTTATTTCAGAACCTAAACAAGCATGGGAGGTGTCTAAGATGTGTGGGAAAACCCATCAAGTGTAGTATTCTACTCTAACAAGCAAGCATATATTCACATTTATCAACACAATCAAAATATAAAGCATTCATATCCATTCTTTAATGCATGTATGAACATCATCTCCACCCCCAAAGGGGGATGGATCTACTCACTACACATTATTCTAATAATTAAACTAAAGAAGAAAGGAAACATTGTAACCACTTTAACCTACAATCAAAGAAATAAAACTAGGCTAAACATGCATAAACAAACAACATAAGAACAAAACAATGGAAAAATTATTTTATTAAATGACTCACATCACTAGCAGCATTCTTCTCCACCTTGAGATTTTGCTTCAAGGCTTACTCCAAGTACAAAGAATGCCACCAAGCAATGGGTAATTACAATAGAAGGTGAAGAGTTCTATTTATAGCCATAAAAAAATGTAATCCGGGACAATCCCCTGGTATGGGACTCAACCAATACCAGAAATAGACTAAATACACACTAATACACGCTCCACATAAATATTAGCGGATCCGGACCGAAAGTGACCGCCAATTGGCGGTCTACAGTGTTCGGATCGCTCTAAATTTTCTTGTGGGCTTTTCTGGAAGGCTTTGTTTGTCTTTGATGCATCTACTTTGCTTGTTGGAGATCCGCCCCGAATAGAATTGCCAAAATACTCCCCATGATGGTGTGAAGTATTCTTGTTTGCTCATTGGTAATTTGATCTTACGTTCAGTTCCTTGGCTCTTCCATCTTAGTCCTTGAGTCTCTTAACTCAGTCCTTTTTCATGCTTTTAGGTTCTTTTATGCCTCTTCTCTTCAAACCTATTTATTTCTGAAATTCAACCATACAACTCATCACGTAGCATTGTTTAGGTGAAAGATAATGGATATAAGATACAAATAAAAGCATGATATGATGTCAATCAAATACCCCCACACCTAACTTTTGCAAGTCCCGAGCAAAACAAAGAAAGAGAAAAGCATACGAAAAACAAGAAATCCTAACTCACTTTCGTAGGAATCACGGTTGCACTTAGCACGTGCAACAAGCCGTTAAACCTCCTTGTCGCCAAGGAGGAGGAGTGTTGTCTCTTGAGGGTTTTCAGTGGATACACCCATAAAATCCGAACAAAGATGCATTATTCAATCTAGAAACTCGACTCGATGGACTCAATTTTATCGATCATTGGACGCGGTAATCCTACGGGCCGACTCTATATATGTAATCAGTCCACACACTTAGCCTAATGAATCATTCATGAAAGTTAATTAAGGACATAAGTGAAAGACATGGGCAACCTTAACTTCTGAAAGTGATAGATTGTGTAAAGTCTGTTAAGGTTCTTATTTGACTCTTTTCTTCTT
Organism: Triglochin maritima; assembly: GCA_963682175.1. Taxonomy (NCBI): domain Eukaryota; kingdom Viridiplantae; phylum Streptophyta; class Magnoliopsida; order Alismatales; family Juncaginaceae; genus Triglochin; species Triglochin maritima. The sequence continues at coordinate 16,765,099 of OY821786.1, forward strand.
CTTTTTTGTCTTCTTTGTTGGAGCATTATATTGGTTGGTGTTTGATTCTCCTAGGGTCAGGTTTCGTGCATCATTTCCTATGAGGACTTACACTATCACATACACCTTCCCCCAAATCTCCACATAGGACGATCCCTACCACCCGTGTAACGGGAGTTCGGTCGGTGCATCCTAAGTCAGATGACTCGAGAGCACCAGGCACAAAGTCCTCTCAAACCTACTTTCCCGAGTGATAGGAGTCGTGCGAGAAGAGAGAACACCACTTATTCACTTATCTACATGGGAACCATAACCCCTACACTTACAATTTCACAAAAAGAGTTTAAGGGCCCTTGACTACGACAAACTTCCTTATATTAACCGACACGAATTATTGACTCACTAGGTTCAGGGTGGACTTCTTTAAATGTTTGAGTACTGAAACCCTATGATTACTCACCCCCGAGTGAAAACCAGGGTGCATCCTAACGACTCGATTAGACCTAAATCCGGTATACTAGGTATCCTAATGCATCAAGTTCAAGACAATTTTGGGACTTTTCTTTTTACTTTGCCTCTCAACGTTTTTGCACATGCCAAACACACGCAAAAGCCACAAAAACATTTTCTTTCGCAAACACATGAAGATTTTGAAAGAATTGTGAAAATTTTAAAGCACTAGGTAATCAAAAGAAGACGAGTCACCCAAGGATCATGGCAAGCAGGTATATCGATATTAAATGCAGCACACTAACATGACCGTAGTTGTACAAACAAAAGAAAATGAAATCAAAGGAAAATGACTCGACTTTGTACATACGTAAAACACCCCCTACACCTACTTCATGCATTGTCCTCAATGAATGTGAGCATGAAACTGCATGGATTATTCTTGAAAAAGAAAAGATCTCACCAACGTGAAGTACAATGGGAAGTTCATGGTTATGTTGATGGACACAAACCCGAATTCCATCAAAACATGTGAGATGCTAAAGAAGGGATACAAATATGTTCAAGAATGGGGCCCAAGTACACAATGGTTAGGGCCCACAACAATCAATGCTCGCTCATGTAGTCTTTTATTGTACTATTTTTTCTCTTTTTTTGAATAAAATTATGTACAAAAATAAGTTCCCATATTCATTTGTCAAAGGACATCAAATGGGAATCTCGAAAGTGGGTCAATGCACTTAGAAAGGGAACATGACACCACGTGGGGCAAGAATACTCATGTTTAGGCCCCCCTCACAAAGAGCACAAGATGAAAGAAGAGGTTCATGAATTGGACGCAAAGTCGTCTCATTCAAAGTATCAAAGTGAAAGAACTGGAACCTCTCAAGAGTTTGGGAATAATTGCGCAATGGAAGAAGAGTTTCTGCCGTTGCGGTACTGAAGTTATGATCGTCAATCCAAACTCTCCAACCAATAGGCTGGTGGGTAGGAACGAGGTCAAGAACCTTGTTATGTAGGTCCGACTTACCAGGTGAACAGAAAGTGGGTCTCTTACCTAAGGTATCTTCCAAGGAACTCCTAATACCCTCATTAGCAATGTAGTTGTTTAATATTCCATCATTTCCAAGATAATCAGGAACAATAGTGAGAGGCAAACTCTCATCAGGTCGTTTGAAATTAAGGGTACTAGGGAGCTCTTTCTCCACCAGAGGTGAGTCCTTAAGAGGCACAATATGAAGATCATGTGGCTTCAGGGGCCACGAGACAAAAAGATGTGGCACAATCCTGTGCTGACTCATAATGAAGTTGGTCCATGTTATTCTCAATTTGGATCGAATCCCCCACAATGTGATCGTGAATTGAAACCCCAAGTCCCTCAGACTGACTAGGAGTTTGACTCTGAAAGATTGTGCTTTGAATTTGGGAATGCGGTGGTGGTTCGATATCAAAAGGTGAATCCTCATGTTTACAAGAAATGTCACCCTCCTCACATTTACTTAATTGTTGTGTAATTTGACTCACATACATTTTCATAGTTTGCCGGGAATCGTGATTGGACTTCAACACATTTTGAGTGGTTTCCATGAATGTTTGGAGGGCTTGTTCTAAAGAATCAAGTTTGGGGTCAACTGTGAGGTTCATGTCAGAATTTGGGAAATTGATGGGTTGGGTGGTGATGGGCTGAGAATGAGTCCAATGATTGGTCGTGGGGTGTTGGTAGAATTCAGGATATTCAGAAGGAGTATACTGGGGTGGGAATGATGTATAAGAATTTCAATAAGAATTGTCTCCCCACGAATCCATCCCTCTCGGGTTGTATGCGGATGCATAATGGTCATATTGAGCATTTTGGGAAAAGGTATGCTCATACTCTGGCTCTGGGGAAACATAAGAACATTCCCCGATAACATGACAACTCAACCCACACCAGTCACACGGTACGGCTACTGGAGTCACTGGTGCGCGCACTCATTTCATCTACCACATACATGAAAGAGGCCAAAGGTTCGCAACATCTTAGTTGGAGAACCAACATACGATCTGACGTAACTAGATGGTGGTCTAGCAGTCAGTGCCTCTCTCATATTACCTTAATATGAAGATTGCTCAGTCAAACAATGAAGATTGTCCCAACCATACGGGGTGTTTGTATGAGGCACCCCAAGATGCATGGGTCCGGAGTACCAGGGAGAATTGTCCTGGTCCCAACAAAGAACTCTCGAGTCGATCACTCTCACCACCACGAGGCCAAACTCGCAAAAAGTGCTCGACTCAACCCTAAAACGCTAATAGAGAGTGTAAAGGGGAGGAGACAAACGTAGAAGTAGGTGAGAAGAAGATGACTCAGAAGAGAAGGGAAGAATCCCTAGAGCTAGCGTGGGTAATGGGACAAGGTAGAAGCCTAATCTAGGAAGCACGGCTTAAACAACTTAAGGATATGTGTCCTTAGGCTAGACGACGCCTAACCTCACCTCCCTGCAATGAAGACCACAATGCCCAACAAGTGATACCAAATCCGGAGATCCAGTACCTCCTACTATCGACAATGCAGGCGACGTCGATCAGGTCATGACGGTCTCAAGTAGATCACTCTCCTAGTGCGTCTGAATTCCTTAGGAGCAATGTCTACTTGCTTTTAGATTAAGACTTTACTTGAGTGTGCTTTTTGGGGCTAAGGGAGGGGTGATGAAATCCCACACCTTATCTTTGAAGACTATAGGTGATGCCCCTTAAAGATATTTTGAAATCTTAGGTAGCAAGCAACTCACCAAACAAGCACTCACCTCACTCTTGTCCCGATGCACCTTACTAACTAATGCATGCTTTAACCATGAATGAATGAGAGAATGGGTGCATGTACCTCACGTCAGCAATCGACAACAAGAATTTAAAGAAAAGAAAAGGCACATGTGTGCAAGGTCTACAAATGATGTATGACCTAGATGGTAAGGAGTCTAATCTTTTGCTTTGAGTTTTATGGTCCAAGTTGTCTTAAAAGGGGAATTGATTAATCAGGGAGCTAACTACAGGTTGAAACAAGACAAATTGAACTCCCAGACTACTACACTAAAACAATAAACCACCAGAACAACAATGAGAGCAAAAGAAGCTCACCAGGCCGTTCTCTGCTCACAATTTCTCCTGGTGTGACCCTTGATGCGGCAGTGTCTCTAAAAAAAAAGATTAAAATCACTCGAATCGTCCAAACCAGAGTCTGGGCAGAGCACCTCCTCGGCAACGGTGCCAAAAACTTGTTTAATCGTTTTAAATACCGCAAGTGCACGACCACATTTAAGCGGTGGTAAATATGGGTCGATCCACAAGGAGGTGTGTAGACTCTGGTTTGTTCGAAGGCAAGTGGGAAAAGAGGGGAAGAAGTTGTGATTACATTAAACTAGACTAACTACACTAAACGAGTAAGCATCAAACAAAGAAAACGAAAGCGAGGGAAATTGAAAACTGGAAATCAGAAATGAAACACCCCTAAGGGGTGGAGTGTGTGCACACATGTAAAAAGATGGTGAAGAATACATTCTATAGGCACAAATGTAGGTAGTGTTTTCATGCATAAGAAGTGTCTACAGGTTATGGCAAAACCTATCAATCCTTTCACTAACCTAGTTGATTAACATTGATATACACAAGCTAGTTATTTCAGAACCTAAACAAGCATGGGAGGTGTCTAAGATGTGTGGCAAAACCCATCAAGTGTAGTATTCTATTCTAACAAGCAAGCATACATTCACATTTATCAACACAATCAAAATATAAAGCATTCATATCCATTCTTTAATGCATGTATGAACATCATCTCCACCCCCAAAGGGGGATGGATCTACTCACTACACATTAGTCTAATAATTAAACTAAAGAAGAAAGGAAACATTCTAACCACTTTAGCCTACAATCAAAGAAATAAAACTAGGCTAAGCATGCAAAAAGAAACAACATAAGAACAAAACAATGGAAAAATTATTTTATTAAATGACTCACATCACTAGCAGCATTCTTCTCCACCTTGAGATTTTGCTTCAAGGCTTACTCCAAGTACAGAGAATGCCACCAAGCAATGGGTAATTACAATAGAAGGTGAAGAGTTCTATTTATATCCATAGAAAAAGGTAATCCGGGACAATCTCCTGGTATGAGACTAAACCAATACCATAAATAGACTAAATACACACTAATACACGCTCCACATAAATATTAGCGGATCCGGACCAAAAGTGATTGCCAATTGACGGTCTACAGTGTTCGGATCACTCTAGATTTTCTTGTGGGCTTTTCTGGAAGGCTTTGTTTGTCTTTGATGCATCTACTTTGCTTGTTGGAGCTCCGACCCAAATAGAATTGCCAAAATACTCCCCATGACGGTGTGAAGTATTCTTGTTTGCTCATTGATCCTTTGATCTTACGTTCAGGTCCCTCGATCTTGCATTTTTGTCCTTGAGTCTCTCAACTCAGCCCTTTTTCATGCTTTTAGGTTCTTTTATGCCTCTTCTCCTCAAACCTATTTATTTTTGAAATTCAAACATAAAACTCGTCACGTATAATGTTTAGGTGAAAGATAATGGATATAAGATACAAATATAAGCATGAAATGATGTCAATCAGTGGGGATTTGGGGAAAGGTGTACGTGATAGTGTAAGTCCTCATAGGCAATGATACACGAAACCTGGCCCTTGGGTAATGAAACTCCAACTAGTAAGAAACAAAAAGAAAAAAATGGTAATGCAAATAAGAACCTTAATGGACTTTACACTTTGTATCACTTGAGGATGTTGAGGTTGTCCATGTCTTTCACTTAAGTCCTTATTCAAGTTGCATGAATGGTTAGCTAGGTGTGTGGACTAATTCCTATATATAGTCGTCCCGTAGGATTATCGCGTCCAATGATCGATAAAAATGAGTCGATCGAGTCGAGTTTCTAGATTGAATAATGCATCTACATTTGGATTTTGTTGGTATATCCGTTGAAAACCCTTACGAGACAACACTCCTCCTCCTTGGTGACAAGGAGGTTTAACGGCTTGTTGCATGTTCTAAGTGCAACCGTGATTCCTACGAAAGTGAGTTAGGATTTCCCTATGTTTTGTATGCTTTTTCCTTTCTTTAATTTTTCTCTCTCTTTGTTTTGCTCGGGACTAGCAAAAGCTAGGTGTGGGGGTATTTGATGGACATCATATCTTGCATATATTTGTGTCTTATATCCATTACCTAAACAATTCTACGTAACAAGTTTAATGTTTAAGTTTCAGGAATAAGTAGAATTGAGGAGAAGAGGCAAAAAAGGATTCAAAAGCAAGGAAAATGACTGACTTACAAGACTTGGGGACTGAGATGCAAGACGGAAGGACCCGGATGTAAGCCCAAAGGGCCAATGAGGAAATCAAGAAACTCCACACCATCATGGTGAGTATTTTGGCAATTCGATTCGGGTCGGAGCTCCAGCAACCGACTTGGATACAACACATGAAGAAAGTCATCCAGGAAAGCCCACACAAAATCCAGACCGGATCCAAACCCTGTATACCGCTGATTGGCGGTCTGGGTTGCTCCGGATCCGATGCGGTTTAGTCGGGTCATGTATAATTGTGTGTTATGTCTATTTTTGGTATTGTATTAGTCTCATACTGGGAATTGTCCCTGATTGCCTTTTTCTTTGACTATAAATAGAACTCCTCCTCCTCCCTTGTATTCTACCCATTGCTTGGTGGCATTCTCTCTACTTGGAGTAAAAGCCTTGAAGCAAAAACTAAAGGTGGAGAAGAATGCCACTTGCAATGTGAGTCATGTTAATAAAATAATTTTTCTTAGTTTCTTTTAATATTGTCTTGTCTTTTAATTCTTGCACGCTTCTTTAGTTTAATTTCCTTTCATTTAGCTTCTTTAATATTTCTTGCTTGCTTATTTTAATTGCCTTTCATTAGAATGTTTTGTTTTGTTAATGTAGTTTGTAGTGTAATGATTAGTGAGTAGTTCCCTCCCCATTTGGGGGGTAGAGAAATATGTGATGTGATTATCTAATGTATTAGGTGTGTGTTATCTTAATCCTTTGAACCTTACATGATTTCCATAACCATCTAATGGGATTTCACTCTTGTCTTAGATATGCTAATGCTCTTGAATGAAGCTTAGCATATGCTTAGATTAGTGGACCTATTTTATGGGGAATGATGAGGTGAGGATATGGATGGAATTGATAAAGTAAACATAACTTGTAGTTGCATGTACTTTCGTTTACCTTGGTTAATGTCTTGTATGTTTTAATGATTGTGTAAATCTTATTTCATGTGGAGGCATAGTGGGGTTTGGTTTTTATACATGAGTTCATTTAGCTTCATTCCAATTATTGTCTTGTATGTTTTAATGATAATGTGTTATCTTATTTCATGTGGAGGCAAAGTTGGATTTAGTATTATCATTTTCATGCACTACATGTTGTAATGAGCACAATTGAACACATACACATATTTTTGTATTCACATTCTTTCTCTACCCCCTATGGAGTTTAGTTTTATTGCTGATTTTTCAATTCCTTTAACATTTTAGTGTAGTTTCGATCATACCTCCTTTCTCTCCTTTCTTTCCCACTCGCCTTCGAACTAACCATAGTCGACACACCGCCCTGTGGATCGACCCGTATTAGCCACCGCTTCAACGCGGCCATGCACTTCGCGGTTTATTATAACTGATTCAATCATTGGAGGCAAATTTCCGAAATGACCCTTGACATTTTCCAAATAAAGAAGTCCCCTTTCAAACTTTTTTCATCCATCTTTTCTACAAACATTTTAAACTCTTTCTTCTACTCAAGTTCTTCCAATCCCTGCTATCTTCATAACTTATCAATGGCTCCTTTGAAGGTTCTTGCCACACAAAAAGTGGCAACCTCGACTAAGAAATCGATCGAGAAGAAAGGCAACAAGTCGGTCCCTCTGGAAAAGAAAAGTCATCTTAATCCCGACAGCCCATCCACCTCGACGGCACCGGGGGAAGAAATTCCCAAAGAGCACTTACCTTTCTCGCCATCCTACATCTTCTTCCACTAAAAGACAAAATAACACTTTCTATCGATTAGCAATGCCAACCTTATTCTGGGAAGATAGTAATTTATTATCCAAGGGAATCAGCCTCTTAAATTTCCTCACCAAATATAATCTGGGTGATTTTTTCGAAGACAAGCTTCTGGTGAAATTTTACTCCGAAGATTGTTGACAATTTTATGACAGCGTTTTAGAAATCACTGCCCAAGATGGTACTTTAAAGGCCCTCACATCCAAAATCAATGATGTTTCTTTCACTCGCACTGCCTCACTACTTGGAGAGATTACCGGTCTCCCAAGTGCCAGAGAAGACGTCTACAACTTCGCTTTGGAGGAGGTATGTGGCTTCATCGATCAACTCGTCCATGTTACGAAACCAATGGAGCCACAACAACAAAAGCTCACCGTCACTCGTCTACCAATAATTAATGAAGTCCTTTGTCGATTCATCTCCTATAATCTTTTCGTTCGCAAACGTCATCAAGATGAACTCGGTCATCAAATGATTAAATGCTTATTCAATCTTTGCACCAGGACTCGCACAAATTGGCATCTCTTCATCATCAATAACATGTGCTTTGTCTCTCGCCGCAAGCTTAATTTTTTCCTTTTCAGATGATAATCTCCCTCATTGGCGAAGACTTCAAGGTAGGCTCCGACTCTGATTTGTTCAAATCATCACGAACCATCATCGACAAATACAAGCTCAAATGGATTGAACTTGAGGAGAAAAAAGCCACTACTGAAGCACCTCCTGGAAATGAAGAAGACGACTCCACCATTGATGACCAATCCCCAAACGACAAAAAAAGGTCGATGCTCAATTTTTGTATCCCACTCTAACTGAACTCGTGATTGACCTAAGCTAGGATCCGAAATTGGCTCGTGGTCCTCGACGCTACACAAACAACCCCCATCTACGGAGTCAATTCGAATCTCATGAGTGCACAAACAACCCCCATCTATGGAGCCAATTCGAATCCCATGAGATTCGGGTCAGAGCACCAGCAACCGACTTAATGGAATCAACCCTTCTGGGCTTATCGGCTCGAGAGGATTGTGGACATGAATTTCCATGAGATCAAAGAAGTTTGTGGGCAAGTGGATCGCAACTACACATGAATAGAATAGCTCACCAATGATTTTCATGCTTTCTAGTTGACGACATCAAATTTGTTAAACGAAATCAATAACCAAAATTTGTGTGGTTGGATATTCTGGCCATGCGTTCATCGATCCTCAAAATGAGATCATATGAACAAGACAGACAACTAGCATTGTATCACATTTGTTCATTCAGGAAACTGATATGTGTTCGATCGTCTATTTTGGTCATGGATTTCCGTTGCTTTCCCACAATCCCACCTCAAACGTTGAGAAAGAAAAAATAAAAGTGGGCATGGGATTCCCATGAGTGCACAAACAACCCCCATCTACGGGGTCAATTCAAATCCATAAGTCAATGGAGCCACCCTCGAAAAAACTAACCATTTGTCAAAATAGCCAAATGAATATACTTATCATGAATCCATAAAATGAAATCTCTTACCATTTGTACCACTCTGGCCAATGTTTCATTTTATGATTTTTTTGACTTACTAATTGATTTGTCATAATTGCATGCAAACCTTATGTAATCGTATTTCCTTTATTGTGTTGCGTAATTCCATTTCAATGGACTACTCACTTAATGCTTACTCATGTGAATTACATATAGCAATCTTGCATTAATACTCATATTCGACTATTCATGTGGGCAAATGTACAAATAGTGGTGGTGTACTATTGTATCATTATAGTTCTAATCGTGTTTGTCTTTTAAATCATTATCAAACATCCGTTATTAATTACGTTACAACCACTGTGTAGAATTTTCGAATCCATATTCCTGAATTTCTTCCTTCGCTAAAAAAACATATTATTCTTTAACTTGTTGCATATAAAATTGTCTTGTCTTACATTGACCATTCAAGCATAATATTTCCCAAATGTCTTATATAGACCGAAGGTGTTTTGGTTGTCTGAACTTGTGATTTTTGTTAGGGTTTTGGGGACCAAAATGGGTTCTCATGCCCCCATACGACAAGTTTCCAATGCTTTTCAACAAACACGAAAATTGGGCATGGATTAGGTGCACAAACAAGCAAAACAACCCCTCCATGGACCTCTGTTCCAAAATTCCATATGTTAATTTCGAATTCAATATACACACATTTCGGAGGATCGAAGTGGTTGTAGTCGACTGAGGTCCTGCGTAATTTTTCTTTTATAGCACCCCAATGAATATCCGCACCAATAATGGACGACCGTTGGACGCGAATATCCCATTTCACCCTTGATTTTCTATATAAACAAGTCCCCATTCACACTTTTTTTCATCCATTTTTTCTGCAAATATTCTAAACTCTTTCTTCTACTCAAGTCTATGAATCCCTACTATCTTTAAAACTTTTGAATGGCTCCTATGAAAGTTCTTGCCACACAGAAAGTGGCAAACTCGACTAAGAAATCTACCGAGAAGAAAGGCAAGAAGTCGGTCCCTCAAGCAAATAAAAGTCGTCTTAATTCCAACATTCCATCCACCTCGACGGCACCGACAGAAGAAATTCCCAAAGAGATCTTCCCTTACTTGCCATCCTACATCTTGATCCACCAAAAGGCAAAGCAGGACGTCCTATCGATTAGCAGTGCCAACCCTATTCCAGAGCGGAAGATCATAATTAAAGATCTCAAGGAAATCAACCTCTTAACTTTTCTTGCGAAATATCATCTGGGTGATTTCTTCAAAGACAAGCTTCCAGTGAGAATTTTACTCCAAATATTGTCGGCAATTTTATGCCAACCTTGTAGAAATCACCACTCAAGATGGCACTCAAAATGCCCTAATATCCAAACTGATGAAACACTTATTCAATCTTTGCACCGAGACTTGCACAAATTGGTCTCTCTTCATCATCACTGACATGTTCTACGTTACTCGTCGTAAGCTTAATTTTCTTCCAGTTCTGATGATCGTCTCCCTCATTGGTGAACACTTCAAAGTAGACTCTGACTCTGATTTGCTCAAATCATCCCGAACCGTCATCAACAAATACATGCTCGAATGGATGAAAATAGAGGAGCAAAAACCACTACTAAAGCACCTCTCGGAAATGAAGAAGACGACTCCACCAATGATAACCAATCCTCAAATGATGAAGAAATGGCTGAGACTTAATCTTTGTCTCCCACACTAATCGAACCCGAGATTGACCCAAACTGGGATCCAAAAGTGGCTTGTGGTCCTCAAGATTTTACCAAACTGGGATCCAAAAATGGCTATCCAATTCGGATGCTCAATGGAATCAACCCTCGTGGGCTTATCAGCTTGAGAGGATTGCAGCTGATGCCGATCAACATCCCACGGCTTCTTCTTCTTCTTCTTCTTCAGATAGTGTTCATCAACATCCTTAAGTGGACAGGAATTGCCATGAGTTCGAAGAAATTCGTGGGCAAGCAGTTCACAAATACAAAGAAAAAGAAGAGCTCACTGATGATTTTCATGCTTTCCAGTTGATGACATCAAATTCGCTCAACAAAATCAACAACCAAATTTGTGTGGTTGGAGATTCTCGCCAAGAGTTCATCGATTCTCAAAACGAGATATCAACTTCCTTCGCAATATGAACAAGCCGGACAACAAGCACTGTAACACATTTGTTCATTTAGTGAATCAATATGTGTTTGGTCATCTGTTTTGCACATGGGTTTCCATTGCTTTCCCATGGTCCCATCTCAAATGATGAGAAAGTAAAAGGAAAAGTGGGCATGGATTCCATGGAGTGCACAAACAACCCCCATCCACGGAGTCAAATCGAATTTATAAGTCAATAGAAACTCCCTCAAACAAACTACCCATTTGTCAAGATAACTAAATGAATATACTGATCACGAATCCACAAAATGAAATCTCTTACCAAACGTAATATCTAACGAACTAATGAACTTTTGGGAATGAAGTCTCAAATAGTCCTGCCTCTATTCGTTATCGACATGTCAGCAGAAGCCACGGTAGACATAACGACTATGGAGGAACGGACTAATTCGTAATGAACATATATATATTATAAACTTTTGTGGGCTGTGATCATAAATCTCAGACCAATGATTGTACTTAAAGTTCATAAAATATATGTCGCTTTCTGGAGACATGTCGACAACTTAGAGTGGTCAGGCAATTTGAGACTTCGTGCCCGCAGGTTCAGTAATTTCTGCATTTAGTTGTTATATGCTTCATGCAACTTATAATATAACGAAAAATTACTTGATACATAGTTAAGTCTCTATTAAAATCCAAAAAGAAAAATTGATCGGAATGCGTAAACATATTTCCATTTTTTTCTACCAAATAAAATAAAGTTATTTTTGCCTAATTATAAATAAACATTAGGATGTATCAAACACTACCTTAATTTCTAAGCAATACATACATCAATTTTACTTAGTTTTTGTGTATTCCTCAAAAATTAAGGTCATATTTGATACAGGCTGAAAATTTATTAATAATATATTACTCCAAAATAACTTTAGAACATTTGGTAGAACAAAAACAAAATAAGATTACACATTCCGATTAATTGTTCTTTATAGATTATACTAGAAGCTTAACGAAATATTAGACAATCTTTCATTACATTGTAAGTAGCATGCCACATATAACAACTACGTCCCTGAACCAATGAACTTGGGCGCACGAGGACTCAAATGGCCCCCACTTAAGTTCGTTGTCGACGTGTCTGCAGAAGTAACACATATATTTACCAACGTTTAGTACAATCAAAATATGATAAGACTTCTGTGGACCTAATTTTGATTAAATTTATGAAATGAATGGACTAATTCGTAATTTGTGGTCTCTGTCGGTAGATTTTGTAGGATTTCATGTTTAATTATACATATAATTAAACATGGGATCCAAAAGTGGGATCCAAAAGTGGCTTGTGGTCCTCAAGATTGAACCAAACTGGGATCCAAAAATGGCTATCCAATTCGGATGCTCAATGGAATCAACCCTCGTGGGCTTATCAGCTTGAGAGAATTGCAGCTGATGCCGATCAACATCCCACGGCTTCTTCTTCTTCTTCAGATAGTGTTCATCAACATCCTTAAGTGGACAGGAATTGCCATGAGTTCGAAGAAATTCGTGGGCAAGCAGTTCACAAATACAAAGAAAAAGAAGAGCTCACTGATGATTTTCATGCTTTCCAGTTGATGACATCAAATTCGCTTAACAAAATCAACAACCAAATTTGTGTGGTTGGAGATTCTCGCCAAGCGTTCATCGATTCTCAAAATGAGATATCAACTTCCTTCGCAATATGAACAAGCCGGACAACAAGCACTGTAGCACATTTGTTCATTTAGTGAATCAATATGTGTTTGGTCATCTGTTTTGCACATGGGTTTCCATTGCTTTCCCATGGTCCCATCTCAAATGATGAGAAAGTAAAAGGAAAAGTGGGCATGGATTCCATGGAGTGCACAAACAACCCCCATCCATGGAGTCAAATCGAATTTATAAGTCAATAGAAACTCCCTGAAACAAACTACCCATTTGTCAAGATAACTAAATGAATATACTGATCACGAATCCACAAAATGAAATCTCTTACCAAACGTAATATCTAACGAACTAATGAACTTTTGGGAATGAAGTCTCAAATAGTCCTGCCTCTATTCGTTATCGACATGTCAGCAGAAGCCACAGTAGACATAACGACTATGGAGGAACGGACTAATTCGTAATGAACATATATATATTATAAACTTTTGTGGGCTGCGATCATAAATCTCAGACCAATGATTCTACTTAAAGTTCATAAAATATATGTCGCTTTCTGGAGACATGTCGACAACTTAGAGAGGTCAGGCAATTTGAGACTTCGTGCCCGCAGGTTCAGTAATTTATGCATTTAGTTGTTATATGCTTCATGCAACTTATAATATAACGAAAAATTACTTGATACATAGTTAAGTCTCTATTAAAATCCAAAAAGAAAAATTGATCGGAATGCGTAAACATATTTCCATTTTTTTCTACCAAATAAAATAAAGTTATTTTTGCCTAATTATCAATAAACATTAGGATGTATCAAACACTACCTTAATTTCTAAGCAATACATACATCAATTTTACTTAGTTTTTGTGTATTCCTCAAAAATTAAGGTCATATTTGATACAGGCTGAAAATTTATTAATAATATATTACTCCAAAATAACTTTAGAACATTTGGTAGAACAAAAACAAAATAAGATTACACATTCCGATTAATTGTTCTTTATAGATTATACTAGAAGCTTAATGAAATATTAGACAATCTTTCATTACATTGTAAGTAGCATGCCACATATAACAACTACGTGCCTGAACCAATGAACTTGGGGGCACGAGGACTCAAATAGCCCCCACTTAAGTTCGTTGTCGACGTGTCTGCAGAAGTAACACATATATTTACCAACGTTTAGTACAATCAAAATATGATAAGACTTTTGTGGACCTAATTTTGATTAAATTTATGAAATGAATGGACTAATTCGTAATTTGTGGTCTCTGTCGGTAGATTTTGTAGGATTTCATGTTTAATTATACATATATATATTTCGAATTTTCATGTATAATAAGGATCTATATATTACAATTTTCTTCGATTTATTTATGCATGCATCGGTTTGTTTTAACAACTAGTTTCAAAAACTTATTAAAACAAACACAAAGGGACTCCGAAATTTATACCTAGAAGTTCTCAAAAACTTCTTGACGTTTCAGAGACGTTGAGGAAGCCAATCTTCGCTTCTCGTTGCGCCGGATGCCTCCGAGTGTTCACCGAAACCCTAAACAAGGTTGGAGAGAAAGGAGCTAGCCAATCGATCTCCAAACAAGCTTAGAATCTAGCTACAAACCCCTTCCTTAGCCTCTGAGATTTCTCCTTCCAAAGACTTAGAAAACTAAGAGAATTTTCGTGGGTTTTAGTAGTGAATTAGGAGAGAAAATAATTTCTGAATTGTGTAACCCAATTAGGGAGAATAAGGACCTATTTATAAGTTCCAATCTTACTCTTAATCATGGCTATTCTTTAGCCACGTTTTACTTTACATTTTCTCTCATAAATTAATTCCTTCATGTATTACATGCACCCACAAAACGTTTGACCAAATTTGGAGCTAATCCAACCATCAATCAAATTAATCTCTTAATAATCAAAGGCAGAAAATCAATCGCTGTTCGGTTGACCGAGACCCATTCGGTTAACCGAATATGTACGATTGGTTGACCGAGTACTAGACGGATGACCGATTCTTAAAGGGAAAAATTCTCCTTAACCGATCAGACGAATTCTCGTCTAAGACCGAGTGCCATTCGGTTAACCGAAAATATCGGAACTTAACATTGTTCGGTCGACCGTTTCTGGTTCGGTACACCGTACCAAAGCTCCAGGCACTTTGGTCAAGTTCGGTCAATCAATTACGATTACCCGTTCCATGTTCGGTTGACCGATCCACAGATCCTTCGGTCGACCGAACCTCAACGGATTACCGAACGTTTACCCGATTTTGCCTTTTTTCAAATTTTGGATTTATTTCCAACAAAATTTGAACTTGAGGGGGTTTTAGCAAATTCACAACTTATGCAATATATTATCCTATGCAACAATAAATTATTGCACCCCATAATATATGCATCTCATATGAATTTATCATGATTCTAATTATGTTATATATAACATGATTGATTTTACTTGTTCACCACATGTGTCATATTTTCTATAAGAAACCTGACACATCATATGAACCAAAAATCAAGCTTCTTGTTTCCCGGTTTCTTGCGGTGTGACCTATGGGAGGATCTAGACTAAGTTGGCAGTGATATTAAGAGCTTAATATCACAAGCTATAAGCGGTATCTAGCTACACATTATAGCTCCCAATTAGTTAGATGTCTTAATTCCACTCGAACCAAAACCCGATCCATTTAGTGTTGGAGTGCACCACTTGTGTCCGTCCCTTGCCTCATGATATTAAGAATACACAAAAAGTAGTATTGTGTCATCTTTGTATTAGTATTCATTTCTTGATCTCTTTAAGCTAGTTATAAATATGTGACTTAACTCAAATCACATTGTGCACATTATAACTTTGCTTTATCAAGGGGCCCACTAATATCATCACTCAATTAAGAGGGGCAATGATAATCTTTTGACTAACTATCTTCTCCAACAAAAGTTGTACTTAACCAACCAATGCCTTTACACTACACTGATCGATAGTTCAAGACACTGATCTAATTAAGTATTCCTTAAGTGATTAGATATAAGTCTCATATCAAAGGACCAAAGACACAGTAAAATATTAATGACACAGAAACACATTTCTATAATATTTTACTTATTAGGTCTATTCAGTATACAAAAGCAATATTTTCCTCTTTTGCATACCCGTGTTGTCACTCACTTGTAGAGCTACAATGATCTATGACCAACACGACAATCTTAACTCGGTAATTAATGTTCCATGTTAATTACCATGATTGCGAATATCTTTTGTTTTATGTAAACCAATATCTTTTAGAGCTCTACGGTTAAGGACCAAGAGCCTCTTCCTTAACACTTCTAAAAGACGAATAACATAAACAAGGAACAAAATGATTTCTCATTCAATTCATAATAATTGACATTTAAAAGTAAAACTTTTAGAACACATTCCCTTCAATCTCCCACTTGTTATCAAAGTTTTCTTTCACATACATTCTCAATGTATAAAACATTAATAACTAGGGTAACCTTCCTAAATCACCGATCAAGCCAATCCACATGGATCCTCGGATCCATGGACTAGAAATATATTTCGTCTCTTAGCTTGGTATGAAGGTTTGTTGAATGGATCAGTTGTGTCACTGTTGTGTCCACCTATTCATTTATTTTGTCTTTCGTTGGTGGTTTAGTTAGCTGTAGTGATATTACTCCTAACTACACTAGCTCATACCTCCACCTTTGATAATGATGACGCATCATCACTCCAACCTCTTATTGTCTAGAATTCCTATAAGAATTGCATCAAAACAGCTCTCGGCTATTTTCTCCTTTGTCTTCCATAAACACGAACCTTATCTTTAGTCCGGTTAAGGTACTTCAGAATATTCTTGACCACAATCCTATGATTAGGATTCGCGTTGGATTGGTGACCTCTTGTCACCACCTCCCACAACCCGAGAGGATCACTTCGGGCCGGGAGCAACGCCTTTTACAAGTCTTCAAGCTCGCGAACAACCCTCGCCGAGCTTGGCACCACCTCTCACAACCCGAGAGGATCACTTCGGGCTTTCACCGAAATCTCTACTTCTTGTCTTGGGCTTTCACCAAGACCCTTGCTCACTTTGTCTTGGGCTTTCACCAAGACCCTTGCTCTCTTCACAACAATTGGAGTGGAACTCACTCTTCTAGTATTGAGCACAACAGATGCTAATATGAATGTATGATGAAGGATGTGGAAATTAGGCTTTGGAATCACTAATTGGGAGCTTTGAGGTTGTGGAAAATCTCACTATAAGTTTGACACTTTGGATTTGTGAAATCTTGTGGAAAACTAAGTGTGAACCTCTATTTATAAGCTCCTAAAGATTTCTAGCCGTTTGGACAAGATTTGATTGGGTTTTGTGCAAGATACACAAAACAGAAAATCGGGTTCAGAAATCTGTCCAGAAACGGTCGACCGAAAGGTGTATCGGTCGACCGAACCCTTGAGTCTGTTGATGGATCGGTTGACCAAACATAGGTACTGGTCGACCGAATCACTTAAGTTCTATAGGTCAACGGTCGACCGAACAGGTACCGGTCGACCGAACTACTGGGTTCGGTAAAGAGAAATCTTGATCGGTTGGACAAACTTGTGTCGACCGATAGCAGGTAGATTTTACCTATTTGAACGGTCGACCGAACTAGGCAAATGGTTCGACCGGTTCTAATGTATATGGGGGTGTATATTGAGAAAAATGTGTATACGACCGTTGTATAATACGACAAATAAAACGGTCGTATTTTTACCAAAAACAGCAAACGAAACGGTCGACCGAAGGTCTACCGGTCGACCGAACAGGTCTGGGTAATCGGTTAAGTAGGTGTGTGATCGGTTGAACGGATTGGTCTGGTATAACAAAAATTGTGTATAACCGGTCGACCGAAAGGTGAACGGTCGACCGAACTCAGGCAGACTGGTGACCAATGTTTTAGGTGTTTAGGTGATCTAATGGAGTCCAAATTATATGATATTTTGTGTGTGACTCCTAAAAGGAACCTAGTGTGTGAATGCATGCATATTAGCTTAAGTTATGCTCAATTCACATAAGTTCCTAAATCTCAAAGAAATGTAAAATTACATGTCTTCAATCCTAGCTTGATTAGATGTCTTGACTTGATTTTTCTTCTTTCTTGAGTCTTGATCACCTGTAGATGTTAGCACAATACAACATGTATACTATTATACTACATGTGCTAATCTACATGTCCTTATTAAGATTAGGTTTAATTACATCATCAAAATACGGATTAAGGCCAAAAAGCCAACAATCTCCCCCTTTTTGATGATGACAACCTATATCTTAAACCAACCTAATACTTGAAACATGTATAAGTTAACTATGCATATAAATACTCCCCCTATGGATGTGCATAGTTTTTCTTGATAATTTCATGTATATTTCAAGTAACCCTAATCTATTACTTCTCCCCCTTTGACATCCATAAAAAAAATACAATAATCAATGTAATATATGAATTTAAATTTCTCCCCCATTGACAATTATATATAACTATTTGAGTTCAATGTAGGATGTCATTTGTAATGAAGATGCTCCCCCTAGATTTTGCACTTCATTACTCTAATAAAAGATATAACTATTAAGCTCCCCTATCAATAAGGCTAGATGGAAACTATGAGTATGATTAAAGTTAAGTTCAATTAAGTTTCTATTTAAGCCTTATTCTAACATCCATTTAAAATTTGACATTTAAAATCAATGGATGTGGTATATGATTTGCAATGAATTTGGACTCTAAATGTATGACATTTAAGCACATAAACTAGATTAGAGCTAATTTTTCAGAAAATTCAAAGATAGAAATTTTATACCAAACTTGAATTTGATTAGCTCCAATCTTGACTTGGTGATGCAACCGGATTTGAATTTGACGTTTTGGCTCACCCGGTCACCACCATTCTCCTCCTCAAGCTCCTACAAGTGTAGATTTTGGTACCCATTTTTGCTTGGGTGCATTAAGTTTAGCTTTTTGTACCCAAATCCAAGTTGATTTTGGTACCTCTACACTTACTTTCTTTTTCATGGCAAAATTAATTTGAATGGGAAAGTTTTTAACATAAAAATTATTTTTATTGCCATGTGTGAACTTATGCAATTTATTTGACAAATTTTCATTTAAGGCATTAAGTTCACTGTTTTTAGTTGCTAGAGATTCATTTAAGCAATTTAGATTTTTAATCATAGAATTATGCTTTTCATTCATGTTAAGCATGTGAATCTCTAAATTTGCAACTTTTTCATTCATGCAATTCAAGTCATTTAAAATTTTCTTGCTTTCAAGATATGATTCATCTAGTTTCTTTAGCAAGTCATTTGTATCGATTTCTAGCATATGACTATCAATTGCATTTGATGAGGTAGTTTTACCATTTAAATTTTCATTCCTCAAGCATGCATTTTCAGAAGTTAGAACTTCAATTTTAGCAAGCAAATCATTTTTGTCATCTAAGATAGATGCATTTTGACATTTCAAATCAAGAATTTGCTTATTTGCTAACTTATTAGACTCATGAAGTTCTTTAGATTTTTCTAAAAGTTTTAGAAATGCATTTTGTAGTTTATATGAATGTGATGATTTTTCACTTAAACTACAACTTGAAGAGTGACTAGAAGATACCTCATCTTCACTTTCTCCATCGGATGAGCTTGATGTTGAACAAGATGTTGAATTGATTTCTTCACATGTAACTTGAGCTACATCCATTGGACTGGCTTCTCCCTTCTTCCCGGTTGGTGAATCTCCTTCACCAAAATTCTTTTCTAATGTTTGCCATATATGATGAGCACTATCACATGAGCAAACAAGATTAAAATGTTCATCTCCTAATGCACAAAATAAGACATTCATAGCTTTTGCATTTAGGGATGCATTTTTCTCATCTTCTAAACTCCATTTACTAATATGATATCTAGGTGATTCATATGGAGTTTGAATCATAAACCACAAGTTTGCATTCATGGATTTAATAAATGAAGACATTTTAAATTTCCATGAGCTAAAGTTATTTCCATCAAAATATGGTGGTTTACATGATTCATTTGGTGTGGATGCATTAAGAGCCATGTTAATTTATCGATTAAGAACAAAATTAACGAACGAGGCTCTGATACCAAATGTAGGATCGTGTGGGTCTATGGGTCCACAAACTAATCACGATTAAGCCCTACTTAACTACTTGGTTGATCGATCAAAGAAATGCAGCGGAAATTAAAAACAAATCAAACACAAGTAGGAAAGCAATGCAAACCACAAGAAGACACCGGATTTACAGAGGTTCGGCCGCGCCTACGTCCTCTCTTGCAAGCCCCTCTCGAATCTCCGTTCGAGCCCCTCTTGCGTCTTCACTATGCCTCCCCGTTCCGGGCCGGGAGCAACGCCTTTTACAAGTCTTCAAGCTCGCGAACAACCCTCGCCGAGCTTGGCACCACCTCTCACAACCCGAGAGGATCACTTCGGGTTTTCACCGAAATCTCTACTTCTTGTCTTGGGCTTTCACCAAGACCCTTGCTCACTTTGTCTTGGGCTTTCACCAAGACCCTTGCTCTCTTGACAACAATTGGAGTGGAACTCACTCTTCTAGTATTGAGCACAACAGATGCTAATATGAATGTATGATGAAGGATGTGGAAATTAGGCTTTGGAATCACTAATTGGGAGCTTTGAGGTTGTGGAAAATCTCACTATAAGTTTGACACTTTGGATTTGTGAAATCTTGTGGAAAACTAAGTGTGAACCTCTATTTATAAGCTCCTAAAGATTTCTAGCCGTTTGGACAAGATTTGATTGGGTTTTGTGCAAGATACACAAAACAGAAAATCGGGTTCAGAAATCTGTCCAGAAACGGTCGACCGAAAGGTGTATCGGTCGACCGAACCCTTGAGTCTGTTGATGGATCGGTTGACCGAACATAGGTACTGGTCGACCGAATCACTTAAGTTCTATAGGTCAACGGTCGACCGAACAGGTACCGGTCGACCGAACTACTGGGTTCGGTAAAGAGAAATCTTGATCGGTTGGACAAACTTGTGTCGACCGATAGCAGGTAGATTTTACCTATTTGAACGGTCGACCGAACTAGGCAAATGGTTCGACCGATTCTAATGTATATGGGGGTGTATATTGAGAAAAATGTGTATACGACCGTTGTATAATACGACAAATAAAACGGTCGTATTTTTACCAAAAACAGCAAACGAAACGGTCGACCGAAGGTCTACCGGTCGACCGAAGGTCTACCGGTCGACCGAAGGTCTACCGGTCGACCGAACAGGTCTGGGTAATCGGTTAAGTAGGTGTGTGATCGGTTGAACGGATTGGTCTGGTATAACAAAAATTGTGTATAACCGGTGGACCGAAAGGTGAACGGTCGACCGAACTCAGGCAGACTGGTGACCAATGTTTTAGGTGTTTAGGTGATCTAATGGAGTCCAAATTATATGATATTTTGTGCGTGACTCCTAAAAGGAACCTAGTGTGTGAATGCATGCATATTAGCTTAAGTTATGCTCAATTCACATAAGTTCCTAAATCTCAAAGAAAGGTAAAATTACATGTCTTCAATCCTAGCTTGATTACATGTCTTGACTTGATTTTTCTTCTTTCTTGAGTCTTGATCACCTGTATATGTTAGCACAATACAACATGTATACTATTATACTACATGTGCTAATCTACATGTCCTTATTAAGATTAGGTTTAATTACATCATCAAAATACGGATTAAGGCCAAAAAGCCAACAATTATGTTTGCCCACTTTGATTGATTAGGTTCACTGATTAAGATGAGTTTGATTGATCATCAAAATCAATATATATTAAGTCCCAAAAGCCAACAAAAAGGACACAAGTGTCTGTTTTAGGACAATTTTTTTAAAAGACAATTCGATTTATTTGGACAATAATAATTTAAAGGACAAAACATGTAAAAGACACTAAGAGCTTAAATGACAGTTTTAGTATAAAGAACATGTGTCCATTAAAGGACACATATGTGCTTCAGAATACTAGATTGTAATTTGAGGACACTTTCTTGTTTTAAATGACCAAAAAATCCTTTACAGGAAAGACTATTTTTAAAGGACACTACGAGTATAAATGACATATGTGTCCTTTAAAGGACTTTATTTTTTAAGGACACTATGAGCTTAAAGGATAGTATGAGTATGAAGGACATATGTGTCATTTAAAGGACTTGGTCGTGGGTTTAAAAGAACATACCATTACATTGATGTAGAATTCTATGGATTCAAATTGGGATGTTGAGGTACCTTTAATAGGAGTTCTTCAGCTCTTATCTCCAAGTTCTTCATTTCTTTCCCTTACTGAAGAAGGTGGATCTGCTGGTGTGTATTGGGTACACAATGGAAAGCATATTTTGTGTTCTCCATTGCTCTATCATTTTCTTTTACGTTCTCAACAAATTTTGATTGAGCTCTTTGTTGGTATGCTCTGCCTTCAGCCACCTTAATTCATTTCCATGAAGTCAACCTCATCTTGTAGTGGATCTCTTGTGATTTTGTGGGCTCCAATGGTTATTCTTTGAAATTATGCGTCTCGTGGAATGTTGTCCGTTCTTTACTCGCTAATGGTACATGCATCAACCTATTTATTAACCTTACACGTTTGTACATGTACAGGTTGTTCCACCTCTTCTAAGTGTCAGACTTCCACTTGTCCATTGACTTTTTATGGATGGTGATGCCCTGCAGTTCCAGTGTTTTAAGGCTCTTCTGTGACCCAAGCAAAGAACTCCATCTATTGACTCTTGGAATGCAAGGTGGCTTTGCATTCTCAATTATTAACTTCTCACACAGCCATGCCTGCAGCAATACGTCAATATTTGGTGTCATGAAAACCTATTAAAAACATAAAATGCTTTGCAAATATTTCAAATCTGATTTTTTTACCAAAAGTATAGCTACGCATTCATCAACGTTCCCCTTCTTTGAGGTAAGGTCGCCTGAAGATTTCTTTTTTCTTCAGTTCTATACTGGCTTTTTATGCCATCATCCAGGTACTCAAAAGCAACTCTGCCTTGGCATACTTCCTCATGTATGCTAGTCTTTTAACAGAAGATATGTACCATTCCTTCTCTCTATTTGTGTCCTTGCAAAAAAGAATGTAGTAAAAAGAAAACAGATCAGTAGTTTGACATATTGAATGTCATATTCTCTTTCCATGGCCCCCTCAATTGTATCTTCAATTCCTTCTTCTCCAATCTATGACCAGCTCATTTGATCGATTGCTTTTTACTCATGTTGGTTGGCATTCCTCCCTTTTCAAGTCCTAATATGACTATCAGATCAGTGGTGCTGAAATTCAGATGTTTATTCCCTATCCTGAACCCACCTTATTCGACCTCAAAAATTTCAATCAGGAAGTTGAAAATGTTTATTGTATATAGTGATTCTTTGTATACTCGGGAATTTTGCGAACGATGTCTTTTGGAATATCCCCCGTTGGTTTTTAGTAATGAGTGGAATCTCTCTCTCGAATGACGCACACGTACAGTTCGACAGTTGAAAGTGTCTGCAATATAAACATTTTTATTCATTAGAGAAAAAGGGTTTAAAAGGACATACCATACCCAAATAAGGGTATGTTTGTGCACATGAAATAGGTGGATTTTTGGAGTCAAAATGAAAGCAGAATCTAGCGGAATTTAAATTTTGTTTGACGAAATTCTGTCGTTTGTGCCTGTAACTGGAACATGATGGAATTCAAATTTTCTTGTTTGTGCATATCACTGGAATTTACTATAAAATGTAAAAATAATATATTTTTGTTATTGGTATTTACAAATAGTGAAGGAGATAAATGAACATTAAATAAAATACAAATAAATAATATAAGAACACAAATATAAATAATTAAGGATAATATTTTAATCCAGTCAAATGTAACAAAAATTCAAAATACAATTCAATAAAAAAAACTAAGTTTGCTCCTTCAAGAAGTGTTCTCTTTTTGTTGCCTACAATGTCGATAAAAGAGAGGAGTTAGTCAAATGACAAATGAAAAAAGATAATTATATGTTAAATCATACAAATGGACAAAAAGAGATTTCTTGATTTCGAGAGCAAACAACAACAGAGAATATTGTTATAGACAATATATGGTAAGCTTTACACTTCACCATCAAACTAGACAATATATGAAATGCCTATTTGATGCAGGATCTGCAGGATCTGCTGGATATAATATGATGGGGGCAGTGATTAGCAACCAAATCAGCAAGGAGCCGTTGGCTAGCAAGCACATTAGCAAGGAAGGAAACTTCCAACCAGCCAGCAAAACGAGCAAGGAAACTTGCCTCCAGCAGCACATGTGAATCAAATTATTTCCAATTAAGTTTATGGAAGGTTTCCGGATTTTTATTTTTATTTAAACAAGTATTTCGGTAGTCAAGTCTTTCCTTTACTGTTATTTGTTTTATTTAGATGCAAACAAAGGAGTTGCCTTGCTGGTTAACTTCCTAATTTCTATACGAAATAAAAGCTATAAGACCTGGCTTGTAGCTCAAGATAGAAAGCAATTTTTGTTTTGAATTAATTATAGAAAAAGCAGAGATAATTTTTATCTCAACTTGGAGTTTTCCTCTTCAATTCTCTTGTAGTTGTGGGTGTCACACGCTTGTAGAATCCATCACAATTCTACACGGCGTCAGTTGGTACCAGAGCCGAAATCCTCCCTTTAGTTGCTGCTTCATCAGCGTGCCGTGATGGCTGGTAGACGTGGTGGTCGTGGGCGTCGTGGAGCTAATCCAGAGGAGGGACTCCCGCACCATGGACGTAGCAACGAAGATGTTGAGTTGATTGAGGATCTACAAAGACAAATTGCTGAGCTAACCCAACGTCTTGCTGTGCAAGATCCAGGCCATCGTGAAGCTGAAGATCCAGACTCCGACGCAAGCTCAAACCTCCACAACATGTTCCATGATCGTGGTGCTGGTCAAGGACATTGTGGGTGGGTGATCGTCAGGGAGACCTCGGTTTCAAGATGGAGCTGCCAGAATTTTCTGGTATTGATGCATTGCATACATTGCATCATATGTCTTTCATTTAGATTAATTTTATATCAATAAATGCTACTAAGGTATGTGTTTAGTCTTATTTACAGAATACAGGGACCTGAATGCAAATTACCCATATCCCAAGCATAAACACGTGCAAGAGACTCATTTCTATCATAAAGACCAATTTCAAGATTATCGGGGTTCAAATTGAAGTCCATCCAAGCATAAAAGCATTCAAAGACCTAATTACAAAAAGGCCAGTGACTTAAGAACAAAAGTAGTCAGGGACTTAATTGCAAAAAGCCCGAGGACCCGACTGCAAATTACGAGTACCAAAATATTATTTTGGAGAAGTCTAAAGAAAAATCAATTTGGATCTCCAAATATATGAAGAAATTAATTCGGAGCTCAAAAGAAAGGAAAGAAATCAATCCGGACGCGCAAAAGACAGCTAAAACATACCATAAACACATAGGAAAAATCTGGATCAATTCTTAGCCAGAAAGGTGGCAATTCCACCGGACCTCATGTACAAAATGTGGCGGATTAGCTGCACAAAAGTTGATCTGTGCTCTCAAATTTTTACCAATGCTGTATTGACGCATGTACTTTCCTTTTATGTATTGGGATTCCCGATTGAGGCTATAAATAAGGCTGAATCATGTATTCAAACAATCTTCTCCTCTCCCCTCCCCTTTAGCAAAAAAATTCTGTTTGTTTATTTCGTGTTTTTAGTTTTTCTTTCGAAGTTTCTCTAGGACCCCTTCTCCTTCCCTCCATCCATGAGTTTCTAACTCTCTCCAAAGGGTGGGGTGATGGATTTAGGGTGATTAGAAGAAGAATTATGTTATTATTTTAATTTCATGTTGGTATATTTTGATTACTTGAGTTTATGCTGAGTCATTTATCATGTAATTCTTTATAACTAATGTGATTTATTATAAGTTTCAGAATTCTCTAAACAAAACCCGATATCTAAACCCCCACCCGCTAGACTCTCATCCATATTTGCTTTCTTCTTAGTTTTTTTTGTTGTTCCTTATTTCTCTCTCTTTCTTTCCTTAATCGAAAATCACAAAAATATAAATATCTCTCCCTCCTTGTGTTCAACCCGTAGAGGCGACGAAGATTTTGTTTATTTTTTGTGATTTCGATTTTATTCTGTTTATCGTGTACACGATCTAACTATTTGGGTTTGCGTTTCAGGAGACAACGGAGTGCGCGGCGAAATCCGAGCACAGTTGGAGCAAGAAGAACGGTGAAATCGCCGCACCCAAAGAACAACCTGCGGCGGATCCGCCGCACGTCTGGAGCATCTGGGCTTCAAAATTTTCTGGGGTCGTCTCCATCTCTGGGTGGACGCGTAGAGCAACTGGAAATTTTCAAGAGTGGGCGGCAAACCCGTCTTAGCGTTGCGTAGGTAACTTTTGTTTCCTTTTGCGCAATTTTCGATTTTTGGAAAGTTTCCTTTTTGTAGAACTGCACGTGTTAGGCTCAAATTCCATAATTGACAATAATTCAACTCTGACCTAAAAATTGGCAATATTAGAAGGACTTAGTGCATGCATCATATAGTGTTTTGTTTGCATTATTCTTGCTAAATTCTTGCAAATTATTTTATACCGCAAGAGTGCTGGAGGCAAGGTACGTGCGCGGTTTTTATCGATTCCATTTAAGCATACAACCTTGCAATTGTCCCCCACTAAAGACCAATGTTTGACTATCTTTGCTAGATTTAAGTTAAACTATCTTAAGGGTAACTCCGTAGGAAGAGATACGGTGGGGATTTCATCACCCTTCCGTGGCCCACAAATCACAATCCTAAAGTGTCACCCAAGCCTTAAATTAAAATCAATTAGACATTGGCCCCTAAGGATTTGAACTCAATAAAGGAGAAGATTGGTTTGACTTGCTATGACTTGAAGCTGAACAAATTTAATTTGGTGTCAAGAAAGTGTTTTTGTGTTGACGTAAGTCTTCCAAGCGAAGTGGTTGTCTAATTGGCACCGACTCTTTGGAAGCGCCCCCACTAGCTATACACTGCCTGACCAATTTGGTATAATTAGTGAGGGAGGTGAATCAAGCGAACCAATTCGACTCAACCAGTTAGGAGTCGTCTAGATTTAAGCTACATTAGGTCTAGGATTCACTATCATCTATCTTTTAGAGTTAAGTTTCCCTTCTCATCGTAGTCTTCTTTCTCTTCTCATCTAAATTCTCTAGATTAGGATTCCTTTCTCATCTTCCCCCCCCCTTTTATTGTTTGTTTCCATTTTTGAAAAAAACATTATAAAAAATAAGAAGTAATTGATTCTTGAAATTGAATTTGGAATTAAAATTTGAAATCTAAATTCAAAAATTGATTCAAACCGGTGCACTCAGATTTGGGTTCGGGACTTGAGCAATCGACTCTCACGAGTTCATCTAGATTCCAGTCTAGAGCTTAGCCCCAATCCACCTGTTGCACCACCTCACCTGGATCCAATGGGTGAGAATGTAGTGGACCCGCCTAGGACTCTAAGGGATCGGTGCTACCCAAGGATGGCTGCTCAGCCATCGTACATCATTATGCCCATCATACCGGGTCGCGACTTCGAACTAAAGGCACAATACATGAGAATGTTGCCCAAGTTCACCTCTAAGGAAGACTCATATCTCTTCCTTAAAGAATTTGAGGAAATCTGCTCCCTTATGCAATACCAGCATATCTCTGAGGAGGCAGTGCGTCTTAAATTCGTGCCTCTAGCACTGAAGGACGACACTAAGAAATGACTATATAGTCTAGCCGAAAGATCTATTAGGAGTTGGGCCGAGTTTGTTCAAGTGTTCTTAAAGAAATATTTCCCCAACCATAAGTCTATTAGGATTAGGAATGAAATTGTTGCATTCGTTCAATCTGAGAGCGAGCCGTTCTATTCCTATTTGGAAAGATTTAAGAACATGTTGACCCAATGCCCTCATCATGGAATTCCAAGATGGCAATTGGGCCAAATTATTTATGAGGGATTGACACCTACATCTAGGGTTATGTTAGAATCTGTAAGCCAAGGAAACTTTATGTCCAAAAATGAGAATGATGCTTGGACTTTTCTTGAGGATTTAGCCGAAAATAGTATGCAATGGGACAATGCTAGAGCACCGATTAACCCGAGTATTGGATCTAGAATAGCAAGTCAACCAAAATCAGGTGTCTTAGTTGTAGATGCTATTGTAGCTGCTGAAGCAAAACTAGCTACCCTTATGCGTAGAATGGAAAGTCTAGAGCTAAAAACCCGACCCCTAGTGAATCAAGCCTCTTCTATCCCTAGCTCTAGATGTGGTCAAACTGGTCATATAATGGAGGATCGTGCCCATATTTCTGCGGACTTGGAACAAGTTAATGCCGCATTTAACCATTCTAGAAATGACCCATACGCATCAACCTATAACCCAGGTTGGCGTAATCATCCCAAATTTCCATGGAACCAACAAGGTCAACCTCCTAGACAACAACCAAACCCGTATAACCAAAATAATACATCATCTCGGTTTAGTAACAATGGAGATTATGATGTTGGATTGACAAGCTTGGAAAATTTGGTTAAGCCTTTTATGCAAACAACTACCCAATCCTTCCAAAAGCTAGAAACACAAGTCAACCAACTAGCACAAATTGTAGGTGAAAGAGAAAAGGGTCAGTTTCCAAGTCAACCTGAGGTGAATCCAAGACCTAATAATCAATATCAGTGCTATCAACCACCTCTAGGAAGTAACAACCCTAGACCGGTTCAAATGGTTCATGAGGAGGGACCGTTCCAACAAATAAATGCAGTTGTATCATTACGGTCTAGAAAACAAGTTGATAACAATGTGGTAAATCCTAGGGCTCCTAATCAATCTAGTCGTCAAGCACCCACATATAACCTGACCATTCAACCTGAAGTCCAATTTGAAAAGCCCAACCCACCTAGTCAACCTGACCCTATAGCTCAACCTGAGCGACTCTATGTTCCTAAAGCCCCATTTCCTAATAGACTCAATAAGAGCTCAAGTGTACAAATGGAGAAACTCTTGGAAGTATTTAAGCAAGTTAAGGTGAATATTCCACTCCTAGATATGATTCAACAAATACCTGCTTATGCTAAATTCTAAAAGGATCTGTGCACTAAGAAGAGAAAAACGAACGTACCAAAGAAGACATTCTTGACCGCAAACATAAGCTCTATTCTGTCCAACTAATCTCCTATAAAGTAGACCCTGGGTGTCCCACAATTTCATGTGCAATAGGAGATACTTTTATCAACAAAGCCCTTCTACACCTTGGTGCTAGTGTTAACTTACTCCCGTTCTCTGTCTATGAGCAACTAAACCTTGGTCCACTAAAACCCTCTAAGACAACCCTTCAATTTGCTGATTGCTCTGTTAAGAAACCAAGAGGTATAGTATATGATGTTTTGATTAAGGTTGGTGACTTCATTTACCTAGTGGATTTTGTCGTTCTAGACACTGAATCTGTTGTCAATCCTAAGAGACAAATCCCTGTAATACTAGGCAGACCCTTTTTAGCCACTTCTGAAGGTTTGATAAATTGTCAAAATGGGCTCATGCAACTATCTTTTGGAAACTTAAAAGTTGCATTTAATATCTTTCATGTTGATAGTGAACCAGAAATAGTATGCAATCAAAGTGATGTTGTGATGAGATCGCGTATCTATAAGATTTCTGAATCAAATAAATCATCACAAAATCAAAAAGAAAGTGAGAAAAAGGGGAGTAATTCATCTACCTAACCACCATCACTCGAGCAAATAAGAGAATTAACACATGTGAGGGGTGGGGAATCTTTACATCAGGACTCTCAGGGCAACATGGGGAACAATTCAATTGGATACATGCACCAACATGGTGACATTCAATCCAGTTCTGACTATGGTTGACTTTGAGCAAATTTAATCCCTCTACCGCAAGTTGACTCAGGTAACAAGTGCATTTTCTTTATCTTTGCATACATTGAGGACAATGCATGATTTAGGTGTGGGGGGTGTTTATCTATCTATCTATATATTCGTCTAAACAAATTATTCAATGCTTCATGACATAGCTTAAGATTGAACTGCCAAAACCCGTGTACAAATTGCATTGAGTTTTTGTTCATTATTATATAGTTCTGCTTGTAGAAACTATGACATAAATCTAAGTTCCAAAGAAATAACTCATTACCCTTTAAGACATGTATGCACTTAAATTAGATGAATCAAATCTTTGAAGTGGTCGATAAAAAGCAGAGGTTGAGGAAAATATACCGGGAATTGTGGACTTCTAATAGCAATTAAGCCTTGAAGAAAATAAAAGTAAAAAAAGAAAAAAAGAAAAAGGAATAAAGTGAGGAAAACACATTTTGCAAAATGATTACAAAAACCCAAGCCTTCGAGTTACTGGTCTGTAGGGGTATCTTAAACCCGGTAACTTGAGTCTGCCAGCTCGGGATTATCGACCAAACTCGCTACACGAATGCAAAAAGGGTAAAAGTGTCAAAAAAAGCAAATGTGTTGAATCACGAGAAAAAATACTTTAAGATACTCAAGACGCAAAGTTAAAAGAATGATCCATGCCATGGTTGATCCGAATGATACTTCACCACCAGAGGAAGCGTGCAAAATAATTTAAGTGATAACATGTGTAAAAGGGTTAGTGGTGTGAATATTGGAGGAATGAAGACCAAGTCAGATTTTTTATGAGTTAGATTTATATAATGAGCATGCAAGAATTCTAAGTGAGATGTATAAGGTTGAGGTGGAGATATTGAGAGTTATTAATGAAATGTTGAATTAAGACTTTGTGGGTGTGTCAACTGAAAACCCTCACGGGACAAAACTCGTCCTTTATGGAAACTTAGGGGTTTAAAGGCTTGTTGCATATGCTAAGTGCAATCGTGATTCCTACGAAAGTGAGTTAGGATTTTCCTGTTTTCACTTTTTTTATATTTTATTTTGCTAGGGACTAGCAAAATCTAGGTGTGGGGGTATTTGATGCATTGCATACATTGCATCATATGTCTTTCATTTAGATTAATTTTATGTCAATGAATGCTACGAAGGTATGTGTTTAGTCTTATTTACAGAATACAGGGACCTGAATGCAAATTACCCATATCCCAAAGATAAACGCGTGCAAGAGACTCCTTTCTATCATAAAGACCAAGTTCAAGATTATCGGGGTTCAAATTGAAGTCCATCCAAGCATAAAAGAATTCAAAGACCTAATTACAAAATGGCAAGGGACTTAAGCACAAAAGTAGTCAGAGACTTAATTGCAAAAGGCCGAGGACCCGAATGCAAATTATGAGTACCAAAATATTATTTTGGAGAAGTTCTAAAGAAAAATCAATTTGGATCTCCAAATATATGAAGAAAATAATTCGGAGCTCAAACGAAAGGAAAGAAATCAATCCGGACGCGCAAAGGACAGCTAAAACATACCATAAACACACAGGAAAAATCCGGATCAATTCTGAGCCAGAAAGGTGGCGATTCCGCCACACCTCTTGTACAAAATGCGGTGGATTTTACCAATGCTGTATTGACGGGTGTACTTTTTTTTATTTATTGGGATCCCCGATTGAGGCTATAAATAATGCCGAATCATGTATTGAAACAATCTTCTCCTCTCCCCTCCCTTTTAGCAATAAGATTCTATTTTTTTTTAGTTTTTCTTTCGTTGTTTCTCTAGGACCCCTTCTCCTTCCCTCCATCCATGAGTTTCTAACTCTCTCCAAAGGGTGGGGGTGATGGATTTAGGGTGATGAGAAGAAGAATTATGTTATTATTTTAATTTCGTGTTAGTATATTTTGATTACTTGAGTTTATGTTGAGTCATTCATCATGTAATGCTTTATAACTAATGTGATTTATTATAAGTTTCAAAATTCTCTAAACAAAATCCTATATCTAAACCCCCACCCACTGGTCTCTCATCCATATTTGCTTTCTTCTTAGTTTTTTTTGTTGTTCTTGCTTTAGAAAATTGAAAATCCAAAAATCTCAAACCAACCTTATTTCTCTCTCTTTCTTTCCTTAATCGAAAATCACAAAAATATAAATATCTCTCCCTCCTTATGTTCGACCCGTACTTGCCGCGTCTTTGTCGACGCCGTGCACTTGCAGTATAAATAAAATTCTCATCAGGTATGTTGCATGCTGATGCTTTCGTGGGCTGGTTGAATGAAGTCGAACGAGTATTCGACTACAAGGAGGTTCCAGAGCATATGAAGGTTAAGCTAATCACCATCTGACTCAAGGGGAGAGCATCTGCGTGGTGGGAACAATTGAGGCGCACACGCGAGAGGCAAGGCAAGACCAAGCTTGCCGAATGGTGCAAGATGAAAAAAAAGATAAAGGAGCACTTTCTTCCTTTTGGCTATACGCAATCCTTTTTTCAGATGCTTCATGCTTTGAGGCAAGGCGCGAGGTCGGTGGATGACTACACCGAGGAATTCTATCAGTTGGTGACTCGGAATGATCTATCGGAGTCGGAGGAGCAGTCGGTGGCACGATACTTAGGGGGGTTACGACCATCCCGACAAGATGCCCTTAGCCTCCACTCATTATGGACGGTTTCTGAGGCCTATCAGAGAGCCCTCGCAGTGGGGAAGCAACAAAGAAGGCGAGTCACCACCAGCCACGAGCAGCAGCAGCGCAACCAGACTGCTTGACCTTCAGAGGCGTGCCCTCAGCAAGTACCGTTCCAGGGCAGACCTAAGACGGGCGTGAAGAGTTATAGGTGTGGAGAGGAGGGCCACATCACATCCAGTTGTGGGAAAACCACCAGCAAGGGTGGAAAGAACCTCCTGATTGAGGATAATCTTGGGAGTGAGGACGAGATCGATGGCGAGCCCGTGTTTGATGAATATGAGGACGAAAGTGGAATTTTGTGCGGGGACGGACCAGAAACTTTAGTCATCCGTAAGAGTCTTCTAACCCCTAAGGGAGGGTCAGGAGATGAGTGGTTGAGAAATAATATTTTTCATAGCACTTGCACGGTCTCGGACAAGGTGTGCAAGATGATCATCGATAGCGGCAGCTGCGAGAACGTGGTGTCCGAACAGGCAGTCCGAAAGTTGCAGTTGAAGACCGACTCTCATCCCAAACCCTACAAATTATCTTCTCTGAACAAGGAGACGGAAATAAAGGTGGACAAGAGGTGTTTGGTGCCCTTTTCCATTGGCAAAAAATACTTTGACAATGCTTGGTGTGATGTGGTGGCTATGGATGCTTGTCACCTATTGCTGGGACGGCCATGGCAGTACGATCGAAGCGTCGTTCACGATGGATGAAGGAACACCTATTCCCTCAGCAT
This sequence comes from Triglochin maritima, assembly GCA_963682175.1. Classification (NCBI taxonomy): domain Eukaryota; kingdom Viridiplantae; phylum Streptophyta; class Magnoliopsida; order Alismatales; family Juncaginaceae; genus Triglochin; species Triglochin maritima. Next base: position 16,798,276 of record OY821786.1, read on the forward strand.
CAAAAGGAAGAAGATTGTCTTGGTGCCACACCAAGAAGAAACCCCTTCAATCCAGGCAACCCCTCACAACAACTTGTTGTCCCTATCCAGCTTTTTGGCCGAAATGAAGCAAGAAGAGGTGGTTTTTGCTTTGCTGCCCCGGGATGAAGCCAAGGTTGGCTCAAGCTCAAACATGCCTGAGGAGGTCCAGCAAATTCTGGAAGAGTTCTCCGAGCTAATGCCCGAATATCTCACCCATGGCTTACCACCGTTGAGAGATATTCAACACCAAATCGATCTTATCCCAGGATCGACTCTCCCAAACCGCCAGACTTATCGTCTCAGCCCTAAAGAGTCTGAAGAATTACAACGACAAGTGGTGGAGCTGCTGGAGCAAGGCTATATCCGAGAGAGCATGAGTCCTTGTGTCGTTCCTCCCTGTTGGTACCAAAAAAGGATGGTTCCTGGCGTATGTGCATCGACAGCCGAGCAATCAACCGTATCACCGTGAAGTACCGATTCCCGATTCCCCGCTTAGATAACATGTTAGACCAGCTATCGGGATCCAATATCTTCTCAAAGATCGACCTTAAGAGTGGGTATCATCAGATACGGATCAGACTAGGAGACGAGTGGAAGACGGCATTCAAAACACAGCATGGGTTGTACGAATGGTTGGTGATGCCATTTGTACTATCCAACGCGCCCAACACCTTCATGAGGGTCATGCACCAGGTTCTTCATCCTTTCATGGGGAAGTTTGTTGTCATTTATTTTGATGACATCCTCATTTACAGCAGGACACCCGTGTTGCATATGGACATCTGCGTGCCGTTCTTGACAAGCTGAGATCCGAATGTTTGTTTATTAATCAAAAGAAATGTGCGTTCTTCACAACCTCCGTCACCTTCCTGGGGTTCGTGGTGTCCATCAACGGTGTTCATGCTGACCCCACCAAGGTTAGTGCCATTTCTGAGTGGCCCAGGCCAAAGTCGTTGCATGATGTTTGGAGTTTCCACGGTTTGGCTTCCTTCTACCGGCGGTTCATTCAAAATTTCAGCACCGTGATCGCCCCCATCACCGAGTGTCCAAAGGGAAGAGATCCCAAGTGGTATGAGGAGGAAGAGGCGAGTTTCCAGCTGGTGAAACAAAAGATGATCGAAGCTCCAGTTTTAGCAATGCCAGACTTCAAAAAGGTGTTCGAACTCAATTGTGACGCATCTGGAATTGGTATCGGTGGAGTTCTGAGTCAAGGGGGACGTCCAATAGCTTTCTTCAGCGAGAAACTATCTGGATCCAAGAAGAATTATTCCACCTATGATTTGGAGTTCTATGCAATAGTGCAATCTCTGAAGCATTGGCGGCACTACTTGGTGCAACGTGAGTTCATCCTCTTCACCGACCACGAAGCCTTAAAGTACATAAATGGCCAGCACAAACGCAACCGACGTCACGCCAAATGGGTGGCGTATTTGCAGAAGTTCACCTTCTCACTTTGGCACCAATCAGTAAGTCAAAACCGTGTTGCTGATGCCCTTAGCCGCCGCAACACCCTTCTCACGACCGTGAGCAATCAAGTCGTTGTATTCGAGACCTTCCCCGACATGTATCCAGCAAGTCATGGATGGTCAGCGTTGTGACTTTCTGATACACGACGGCTACCTATTCCGAGGGACGAAGTTGTGCATTCCGGATTGCTCGTTGAGACAACAGATCATCAGTGAATTACATGGCGAGGGACATTTAGGACGGGACAAGACCTTAGCCTTGATCTCCTCTGATTTTTACTGGCCCAAGCTACTAGCGATGTAGCCCACTATGTGGCGAGGTGCTACGTTTGCCAGTGATCCAAAGGTACCCTCACCAGTGTCGGTTTGTACACGCCTTTGCCTATTCCTGAAGGTCTGTGGCGTGATGTTAGCATGGATTTCGTGCTGGGATTACCCCGGATAGTGGATCGGTTCTCCAAGATGGCACATTTTGTAGCATGTAAAAAACGATGGATGCATCCCGGATTGCGCACCTCTACTTCAAAGAAGTGGTGCATTTGCATGGAGTTCCCCACTCAATTACCTCTGATCGTGACACTAAGTTCATCAGCAACTTCTGGAAGAGCTTATTGGAGAAGTTGGGGACTCGTCTGAATTTCAGCAATGCATACCACCCTCAGACGGATGGCCAGACCGAAGTAGTCAACCGGAGTTTGGGCAATCTCCTACGTTGTTTGGCGAGAACTAAACCTAAGCAATGGGATCTCTCCCTGCCTCAAGCAGAATTTGCTTACAACCGATCAACAAACAGACCACGGGGCTGAGCCCATTTGTAACTGCTTATGGGTTTAATCCTTCTGGGGTGCTAGACTTAATGCCCATTCCTCGTGTTGGTCATTTGCACCCCAAGGATGAAGAGATGATTGAGCACTTGCAAGACATTCACACACATGTACAACAAACGCTCCATGAGAACAACACAAAACACAAGAGCTATGCGGATCGTCGTCACCGGCAAGTAATTTTTAAGGAAGGTGATTTCGTGTGGGCTGTTCTGATGCGAGACCGGTTTCCCGTGGGGGAATACAACAAGCTAAAGGAACGAAAAGTCGGACCTTGTGAGATACTTCAGAAAATCAAAGTTGATGCCTACAAATTACTCCTACCAAAGCATTTAAGGACTGCTGATGTGTTTAATGTAAAGCATCTGAGTCCGTACTTTAGCAACGAGGAGGAAGTTGAGGCAAACTCGAGGACGAGTTCTTTCCAACTAGGGGCGACTGATGCAGGATCTGCTAGATATAATATGATGGGGGCAGTGATTAGCAACCAAATCAGCAAGGAGCTGTTGGCAAGCAAGCACATCAGCAAGGAAGGAAACTTCCAACCAGCAAGCAAAACGAGCATGGAAGCTTGCCTCCAGCAGCACATGTGAATCAAATTATTTCCAATTAAGATTATGGAAGGTTTCCTGAGTTTTATTTTTATTTAAACAAGTATTTCGGTAGTCAAGTATTTCCTTTACTGTTATTTGTTTTATTTAGATGCAAATCAAAGGAGTTGCCTTGTTGGTTAACTTCCTAATTTCTATACGAAATAAAAGCTATAAGACCTGGCTTGTAGGTCAAGATAGAAAGCAATTTTCGTTTTGAATTAATTATACAAAAATCAGAGATAATTTTTATCTCAACTTGGAATTTTCCTCTTCAATTCTCTTGTAGTTGTGGGTGTCACACGCTTGTAGAATCAATCACAATTCTACACGGCGTCACTATTCAAGTGGTCGAAGGTGTTGTTTTTACAAATACTGCAATGCGCATCCGAGTTGGTGGAGATCTAACTCCATTTTGCCAATCCTTTCAACGTTTTCTATATTTTTTTATGGAAGCTGTGAAGGTGATTAAGAAAATTCCCACACCAACCTAGATTCAACTTAAGGAAATACCAAACATAGAAAAAATAACTCCAGAGGAACATATTAAACCCATCAATATAAATACCAATATTAAAGGGAATTTTAGGAAGGTAATATGCCAAATACATATTCAGCCTTCTTCATAAGAAAAATAACAATATGGTTCTTATTATTTTTTCAAGAATATAAATATATACTGCAACCAAATATGCTCTTTTATAAAGTTGAATGTTGAACATTTTAATTTAAACCGCAAGTGCACGGCCGCGTTGAAGCGGTGGCAAATATGGGTCGTCCACAGGGAGGTGAGCAGCCTCTCGTTTGCATGAAATCAAGTGGGAAAAATAGGGAAGAGAGTTTGATTATCCTACTCTACGCTACACTAAACTACAGAACTACGAAATGCAAAAGAAAGCAACAAACGATGAACTACCAAACTAAACTAAGAACTAAATAAGTTCTGGAATTCAGAAATGGAAAACCCCTAAGGGGTGGAGTGAGTACAAACATGCAAAGATGTGGGTATTGAACACATTCTTTAAGCACAAATGAAGGTGGTGTTATCATGCATAGGAAGTGTCTAAATGTTATGACAAAACCTATCAATCCATTCACCAACCTAGTTGATTAACATTTACATATACAAGTTATTTATTTCAGAACCTAAACAAGCATGAGAGGTGTCTAATCATTTTGGCAAAACTCATCAAGTTATAAATTCTATCCTAAACAAGCAAGCATACATTCATGTTTTATCCACACATTGTAAATAAAGCATTCATTCCATTCTCTAATGCATGTATGAACATCAACTCCACCCTCCAAAGGGGATGGAACTACCCACTACACATTAGACTAATTATTAAACTAAGCAAGGAAAACATATTAACTAAGATACTAAAACTAATGAAATGAAATTAAACAAAGTAAAACAAGCAACATGAAAAAAACATAATAAAGAAACTTTTATTAAAATGACTCACAATTCAAGTAGCATCCTCCTACTTTAGTGTGTGCTTCAAGGCCTCACTTCTAGTAGGAAGAATAGCCACTCAAAATGTGAAGTTATTACAATAGAAGGTGAAGAGTTCTATTTCTAGCTATAGAAAAAGGTAATCCAGGACAATCCCCCAATGTGGGACTAAAGAAATACCAAAACTAGCCTAAACATCCTCTAATACATGTGTTGGAGAAATTTGAGCGGATTCAGAAGGGTTCAGACCGCCAATTAGAGATCCAAGACCGCCTATGGACCGCCATAAGATCCATACCCCCACACCTATGGGCCGCCTATGGACCACCAATTAGAGGTCCAGATCCATAAGATCTGGATCTGGCTAAATTTCGTTCTTGGCTTTTCTGGATGCATCAACTTTGTTTATTGGAGCTCCGACCCGAATCTAAGTGCCAAAATACTCCCCAAGATGGTGTGGAGTTTTCTATTTTGCTCTTTGGTCCTTTGGTCTTACGTTCAGGTGGTTCTCCCTTGCATCTTAGTCCCCGGGTCTCACAATTCAGTCCTTTTACCCAGCTTTTGGGTCCTTTTATGCTTCATCTCTTGAAACCTATTTATTTCTGAAATTCAAACATAAAACTCGTAACATAGCATTGTTTAGGTGAAAGATAATGGATACAAGATACAAATATAAGAATGAAATGATGTCAATCAAATACCCCCACACCTAACTTTTGCTAGTCCTGAGCAAAACAAAGAAAGGAAAAAGCATACGCAAAAAATCAAGAAATCCTAACTAACTTTCGTAGGAATCACGGTTGCACTTAGCACGTGCAACAAGCCGTTAAACCTCCTTGTCACCAAGGAGGAGGAGTGTTGTCTCCGGAGGGTTTTCAGTGGATACACCCACAAAATCCGAACAAAGATGCATTAATCAATCTAGCTACACGACTCGTTGGACTCATATTGTCGATCATGGGATGTAGTAATACTACGGGTCGAGTCTATATGTGTAATCGGTCCACACACCTAGCCTAATGAATTATTCGTGAAAATCAATCAAGAACTTAAGTGAAAGACATGGGCAACCTTAACTTCTGAATGTGATACTATGTGTAAAGTCCATTAAGATTCTTATTTGACTCTTTTTTTTTCGTTTTTTTTTCTTTTTCTTTGGAGCATTTTATTGGTTGGTGTTTCGTGCATCATTGCCTAAGAGGACTTACACTATCACGTACACCTTCCCCCAAATCTCCACATAGGGCGATCCCTACCACCCGTGTAACAAGAGTTCGGTCGGTGCATCCCAAGTCAATGACTCGAAAGCACCAGGCACAAAGTCCCCTTATACCTAATTTCCCGAGTGATTGGAGCCGTGCGAGAAGAGAGAACACCACTTATTTATTTATCTACATGGGAACCAAAACTCCTACACTTAAGTTTCACAAAAATAGATTAAGGGCCCTTGACTACGACAAACACGAATTATTTGACTCACTGGGTTCAGGGTGGACTTGTTTAAATGTTTGAGTGCTTAAACCCTATGATTACACGCCCCCCGAGGGAAAACCGGGGTGCATCCTAACAACTCGATAAGACCTAAAGCCAGTAAACTAGAAATCCTAATGCATCAAGTTCAAGACACTTTTGGGAGCTTTCTTTTTACTTTGCCTCTCAACGGTTTTGCACATGCTAAACACACACAAAACCTACAAAAACATTTTCTTTCACAAACACATGAAGATTTTGAAAAAATGTGAAAACTTTAAAGCACTAGGCAAGCAAAAGAAGACAAGTCACCCAAGGATCATGGCAAACAGATATATCGGTATTAAATGCAGCACACTAACATGACCCTAACAATGCACACAAAAGAAAACAAAATCAAAAGAAAAGACTCGACTATGTACACACGTAAAACACCCCCCACACCTACTTCATGCATTGTGCTCAATGAATGTGAGCATGATACTATATGGATTTATGCATAAAAAAGGGAAGATCTCACCAACATGAAGCACAACAGGAAGTTCATGGTTATAGTGATGGACACAAACCCGAATTCCCTCAAAACCTGTGAGATACTGAAGAAGGGAGACAAATACATGGAAAAATGGGGCCCAAGTACACAAGGGTTGGGGCCCACAACAATCAATGCTCGCTCATGGAGTCTTTTATTACTCTTTTTTTTAACATGATATATACAGCAACAACGATATTCTCATAATCATTTGGTCAAAGAACATCAAATGAGAACATCAAGTCATGAGGACCAGAGACTTGCCGAGATGGGCAAACTTCACCGGTACTCTGAGGTGTCATGAGGTGTGAAAGGACAAAGTTGAAGGGCTCAAACCCGTCATGATTTTGGTTGGGTGTACGCAACATGAATGAGTGAAGTTGTGTTGCCTCATTAGGGTTTAGTTGCTCATCGAACAAAACCCTCTAACCAATAGGTGGGTGCATCGGAATGAGTTCCTCAAGCTCATTCGATGGATGCAGCAGACCTGCATCACTAAGAATGGGGCTTCTTCCCATGTCATCCAACAAGGACCTCCCACCATCATTTAGATTATCAAGCATAAGCTCGGTCCTAGGTGGGTCCTTGTTGGAGTCAATATGAAGCTCAAATGGCTCAATGGCCATGGGACATGATGTAGAGACACCTTCTAGTATAGGCATCTGATGAGGTGTCTCAAGTGAATCATGCAACGAACACTCCTTTTGGACATTTATGTTTTGATGCCAGCTCACTCTGTTGCATTGCAAAGATAGGCAATGAGTTTTCGCTGGGCCCACAAACATCTCACTGGGTTGCATTGGTGTTAGGGGCGTTCGTTGAATTTTTGGTGCTTTCTCCAATTGACGGATGAGATTTACATTTAAAGGTTGATCCATGGGCTCCTGTTGCCTACCAGAGTGGAACACATGACACTCGGCACTCATGTTACCGAATGAGAGCTTCATGTGACCATTTCTACAATTAATTAAGGCGTTGGAAGTTGCCAGAAATGGTTTACCCAAAATCAAAGGTATTTGAGAGTGGGTGTTCGCAACAGGAATGGTATCGAGGACAACAAAATCGACTGGAAATATAAAATCTCCAACATTGATAAGCACGTCCTCGATAATCCCCTTTGGAATACGAATGGATCTATCCGCCAATTGGAGGGTGATCTTAATTGGTTTCAATTCTCCCAAATTTAACTGTTGATAAATAGAAAATGGGAGGAGGTTGACTGCTGATCCTAAATCAAGCAAAACATTACTCATGCCAGGGTCCCCTATCGTACACTGAATAGTAGGATACCGAGGGTCCTTGTATTTTGTGTAGGCGGGATTGGACAAAAGTGAGCTTACATTTGCAGCCAAGAATGCTTTCTTAGGAACTTTGGTCTTCCTCTTGGTTGTGCAGAGATCCTTCAACACTTTGGCATATTGAGGTATTTGTTGGATGACATCCAACAAGGGGATGTTAACCTTAACTTGGTTAAACACCTCTAATATCTTGTCCATTGTGTCACTCTGCTCTTTGGTTAACCTACTTGGATAAGGAGCTTTTGGCAGGTAGGTTTTCTGCAGTTCCTGAGAAGGAGGCGTTGGTGTATTACCCTCACCCTCAGCCTCTTCTTCACCACCATTCCCACTAAGGGGCTGCATAGATGGTGGTGGGTGTGGCAAGGAAATGTGATTGTCAACCTGCTTTCCATTCCTTAAGGTCACAATGGAATTGACATGGTGAACATGTTCCTCCACATGGTTCACTTGCCTCCCCCGAGGTACCACATTCTCATTTTAGATGTGTTGTTGCTGGTACATGCAGGGGTTAGCCTCAGGCTAACTAGGAAAAGGCTTTCTCTCTCTTTCATGTACAGACTGAGCCAATTGACCCATCTGAAGCTCTAGAGATTTGATGGTTTGCTGATTTGAAGTTAGAACTTGACTTGTGGTTGACATGAAAATTTTCATTGAGTTTTCAAGTCCACGAGTCAAGGTCTCAAGCAAATTGAATCGGGTTTCCATATTATTGGAATTTGGGAAACCCGATTGATTGGTGGTTTCAGCTTGGGGTGGCTGATAAGATTGTGCATGCATGGGAGGTTGGTGTGGTTGGTTAGGTGGTCGAGAGGAGTTTAATGGACCACCCGGGGCATTATTTTGGTTCCATGAAAAATTGGGGTGGTTCCTCCATCCAGGATTATAAGATGATGAGTATGGGTCATTCCTAGCTCTGTCATAGATGGCGTTGACATGTTCCATCTCAGGAGGAATGGACGCACACTCGCTTTCTACATGACCTATCCTACCACATGAATGACAAGGAACTCGACCAGATATGGACATGTAAGGTGCACTTTGTTGGTTTTGGAGCTCAATCGAGTCCATACGGCGCATTAAGGCCGTCATGCGTGCCTCGGTGGCCGTAGTGGTATCGACAGCAAATACGGCACCCGATCTAGTCGAGTTTGCATTCGCGATCCTCGCTCCTATGCTGGATGATGCAGGTGGTTCCTTTACACTCTCCCATTGAATTGTTTTCTAAGCAAGGTCTTCTAGGAAAGCCCATGCCTCCCTTTCATCTTTTCCTAAGAACTCTCCTTGACACATGGACTCAAGGAGCGTTCGGGACGGGATGTGAACACCCTCGTAAACAATCTGACAAAGACGCCCCAACTCAATGCCATGGTGAGGGCATGAGGATAGTAGCTCCTTGAACCTCTCTAGATATGCATGAAATGTTTCGGTCTCAAGTTGATAGAACGAATTGATTTCATTCCTCAATTTTTGAGTCCGATGATTTGGAAAGTATTTCTTGAGGAATGCAGATTGAAACTCATCCCAAGTCCTAAATGCATTCGCCTAGTTGCTGTACAACAACTTCTTGGCATCATCCTTTAGTGTGAAAGGAACAAGCCTAAGATGGATGGAGTCTGTGCTAAGTTGTTGCAGCTTGAACATAGCACAGACCCCCTTAAATTCCCTGAGAAAGATATAGGGGTCACCCTTCCCAGAGAAGTGAGGGAGCATGGAAATAAACTGAGGCTTAACCTCAAAATGGTTCCCATTTGCCACTGGTAATACGATGCATGAGGGTAGAGCAGAACGGCTCGGGTAGCATCAATAACGTAGAGGTATGGGAGCGACAACTGGAAGCACAGGTGGAACTGGTGGGTCTAGTAATTGCTCCTCCTCACGGAACTGAGCAGCCATTGAACCCGGACTGTGTGCAACACGATCGAGAAATTGACTACCGAAACCGGATTGACAACGCTCATCGTCAAACGACCACTCTCGTCTCGTGTCCACGAAAGCATGCATAAAGGTGCACACACACCAAAACTGTTTTTTAACAAAGAATGTGCGTAGAGGAGAAGACGGGGGGACACATGAGAGAAAGAATGACTCAGGAGAGAAGGGAAAAGTCCTTATGTTATGGCAGATGGGTACAGGTAGAAGCACACAAGCAAACAAGGCTCCAGCAATCCTAAGGTCGTTATAGGTCCTTACAGGTAGACGACGCCTAACTACGAGGTCACACGGCCTCAACACGCCTCACCTCCCTACGACGAGGACCCCAAAGCCCATCAAGTGAGCCAAGATCCGGAGATCTCGTCTCTCCTACTATCGATAAAGTGGGCAACGCCGATCATGTCATGACGGTCGGGACCAGATCGCTCTCCTAATGCGCCCGAAATCCTTAGGGCCAATGTCTACTTGATTTTAAAAATTAGGCTCTTGATTAGTGTGGTTTGTGGGGCGAAGGAAAGGGTGATGAAATCCCCCACCTTATCTTTTATGGGATAGCCCCTCCTTAGTAGCGTTTTGGAGTCTTAATCTAACAATCAACTCTCCAAACAAACGCTCAACTCACACTTGTTTCAATGCACTTCCTACTAACTAATGCATGTTTATACGAAATGCATGAATGAGAGTAGAAGGTGTGTACCTCACGCCAGCACTCAGCAACTGAAATTAAAGCTAAAACAAAAAACAATCTACGTGCCTAGGTCGCATACATGATTCATGACCGAAACAAGAAAGAATGTCTAATCTTTTGCTTTGGGTTTTGGGTCCAAGTTGCTTAAAGGAAGTTGATTATTAATCTGGGATCAATCTAAGAGTCAGAATATGCAAAATTAAGTCCCAGAGTCCTAAATAAGTTATGGCAACAAGATGAAGAAAAGAGAAGGGAAACAAGGCTCACCAGACCGCTGATTGGCGGTCCAAAGTGTCCAGGTTGCCTCCCAATTTCTCCAGCTACCTGTCCTGGCGACTTTAAATTTCCTGAAACAAAAAAAACTACAAAACACAAATCAAATCCACTCGAATAGTCCAAAGAAGAGTCTCGACTGGCACCTCCCCGGCAACGGTGCCAAAAACTTGTTGAACGTTTTAATTTAAACCGCAAGAGCACGGCCGCGTTGAAGCGGTGGTAAATACGGGTCGTCCACAGGGAGGTCAGCAGACTCTCATTTGCACGAAATCAAGTGGCAAAAATAGGGAAGAGAGTTTGATTATCCTACTCTATGCTACACTACACTACACTACGAAATACGAAATGCGAAAGAAAGCAACAAACGATGAACTACCAAACTAAACTAAAAACTAAACAACTGCTGGAATTCAGAAATGGAAAACCCCTAAGGGGTGGAGTGAGTGCACACATGTAAAGAGGTGGGTATTTAACACATTCTTTAAGCACAAATGAAGGTGGTGTTATCATGCATAGGAAGTGTCTAAATGTTATGGCAAAACCTATCAATCCATTCACCAACCTAGTTGATCAACATTTACATAAACAAGTTGTTTATTTCAGAACCTAAACAAGCATGAGAGGTGTCTAATCATTTTGGAAAAACTCATCAAGTTATAAATTCTATCCTAAACAAGCAAACATACATTCATGTTTTATCAATACATTGTAAATAAAGCATTCATTCCATTCTCTAATGCATGTATGAACATCAACTCCACCGCCCAAAGGGGATGAAACTACTCACTACACATTTGACTAATTATTAAACTAAGCAAGGAAAGCATATTAACTAAGCTACTAAAACTAATGAAATGAAATTAAACAAAGAAAACAAGCAACATGAAAAAAAACATAATAAAGAAACTTTTATTAAAATGACTTACAATTCAAGTAGCATCCTCCTACTTTAGTGTGTGCTTCAAGGCCTCACTTCTAGTAGGAAGAATAGTCACTCAAAATGTGAAGTGATTACAATAGAAGGTGAAGAGTTTTATTTATAGCCATAGAAAAAGGTAATCCGGGACAATCCCCCGATGTGAGACTAAACAAATACCAAAAATAGCCTAAACATCCTCTAATACATGTGCTGGAGAAATTTGAGCGGATTCAGATGGGTTCAGACCGCCAATTAGCGGTCCAAGACTGCCAATTGGCGGTCCATAAGATCTGGATCCGCCTAAATTTCATTATGGGCTTTTCTGGATTCCTTTGTCGGTCTTTGATGCATCTACTTTGTTTATTGGAGCTCCGACCCGAAACTAATTGTCAAAATACTCCCCAAGATGGTGTGGAGTTTTCTATTTTGCTCTTTGGTCCTTTGGTCTTACGCTCAGGTCCTTCTCCCTTGCATCTTAGTCCCCAGGTATCACAATTCAGTCCTTTTTCCCAGCTTTTGGGTCCTTTTATGCTTCATCTCTTCAAACCTATTTATTTCTGAAATTCAAACATAAAACTCGTAACATAGCATTGTTTAGGTGAAAGATAATGGATATAAGATACAAATATAAGCATGAAATAATATCAATCATTGAAGATAAACAAAGGTTTATACCAACCAGAGGAGACCTCATCAGAGATGGCCGGAGGGGATGAGGTGGGGCTGGAGAGGGTCAGAGGGGGTGGGGCTGGGAGGTTGAGAGGGCTAGAGATTAGACATTGCCAAAGGAGACGAGGCAGGGCTGGAGAGGGTCAAAGGGGGTGGGAGGTTGAGAGGGCTGGAGACTAGTCATCACCATAGGGGATGAGGCAGGGCTGGAGAGGATCAGACTAGGGGCGGAGATATTTTCACTTTTGCAAATTTCCCTTAACCCTAAATTTTCACTTTTCCAAGATATGCACAAACATATGGGAAATATTGGGCAAATCGTCAAAGGGAAAACATTTTCTTTTCCGTTGGATTCCAACTGCACAAACCCCCCTAAAAGGATAGACCTTGGTGAACGTAACACGATAACACCCTGGTGGTCGTAAAACTTGATTTAAACAAAATCAAGAAAACCCTAGACCAGTGAAATGACGATGGTGTTTTCACGACAATCACCCCACCTGCTTTCTACCATTAGTACTCGGGACTTCCTTGTTTTCGACTTACATGTTTGATGTCATTTCTTCAGTTTTGGTTTTTTGTTGGGGTCGGCGACTCGACATAACAGAGGCAGATTTATGGTTTGTTTGAAAACATTTGTTTGTATCAGTCCATGAATGGAGTTGGCTTGTGGTTTAAGGACCCTTTTGAGTTTTAAGAACAAAGTCGTTTGCTTTAATGGACATATGTATCTTTATAGAGTTAATAGTGTATGTGCATTGCATCTATATAAAACATCCGTTTATTAATTGTGTTACAACCATACACTGAAAACATATTATTAATCATGTAGAAATTTTCCAATCTATATTCCTGAATTTCTTCATTCACTAAAAATTCCATATTATTATTAACTTGTTGTTGTATATAATCTTGTCTTGTCTTACATTGACCATTCTAGCACAATATTACCGAAGAATTTGTCTTATATTGACCAAATGCATTTTGGTTGTCTGAACTTGTAATTCTAGTTAGGGGTTTTTTGAGGACTGAAATGGGTTTGGGTTACCACATATGATGGGTTTCTGTTGCTTTCCGGTGTCAAACGTTGAGAAGCAAAATGGAAAATAAGGAATGGATTCCCAGGAGATCACAAAGAAGTGAAACAACCCCCTCCATGGACGTCCATTCCAAAATTCTTTATGCGAATTTTGAATTCACTATTCGAACCAAGGAAATTTGGAATTCAGTCTTTTTTCCCATCCATCTTTCTAGAAACATTGTAAACTCTTTCTTCTACTTAAATTCTTCCAATTCCTACTATCTTAACCACTTTTCAATGGCTCGTAAGAAGGTTCTTGCCTCAACGAAAGAGGCAGCCCAAACTAAGTAAATGGCCGAGAAGAAAGGCAAGAAGTTGGTCCCTCTGGAAAAGAAAAGTCTTCTTAATCCCGACATCCCATCCACCTTGATGGCACCGGCAGAAGAAATTCCCGAAGAGCTCTTCCCTTACTTGCCATACTACGTCTTCATCAACCAAAACGTGGAGCAATACTTCATATCGATTGTCATCTAGGTCATGCATCATTTGTAGACCTTGCACGCACTCGTATTTCTTTTCTTTACATTCTTGTTGTTGATTGGTGGCGTGAGGTATGTGCACCCATTCTCTCATTCATGCATGGTTAAAGCACGTATTAGTTAGTAAGGTGCATCAGGACAAGAGTGAGGTGAGCGTTTGATTGGTGAGTTGATTGCTAGATTAAGAATCAAAATGCTACAAAGGAGGGGTTGTCCCATACAAGAAAAGGTTGGGGATTTCATCACCCTTCCCTTTGCCCCAAAAATCACTCTTAAGAAAAGCCTTAATTTTAAAAGCAAGTAGACATTGACCCTAAGGATTTCGGACGCACTAGGAGAGTGATCTAGTTGAGACCATCATGACCTGATCGGCGTCGCCTACCTTGTCGATAGTAGGAGGAAATGTATCTCAGGATCTGGTTTCACTTGCTGGGCATTATGGTCTTTGTTTTAGGGAGGTGAGGCGTGTCAAGACTAGTGATCTTGAAGTTTGGCGTCGTCTAGCCTAAGGACCCATAAGCCATAAATTGTTTGAGCCGTGCTTGCTAGATTACGCTTCTACCTTCTCCCACTACCCACACTAGCTCTAAGGATTCTTCCCTTCTCCTCTGAGTCATCTTCTTCTCACCTACTTCTACGTTCTAGTCTGGTCCCCTTTACACTATCTGTTAGCATTTTAGGGTCGACTCAAGCACTTTTTGCGAGCTTAGCCTCGTGGTGGTGAGAGTGGTCGACTCGAGAGTTTTTTTTTGTTGAGATCGATGGTTACTGGGCGACCATCCATATCATTGTTGGGACCAGGACAATTCTTCCTAGTACTCTGGACCCATGCATCTTGGGGTGCCTCAGACAAATAACCCGTATGGTTGGCACAATCTTAATTGTGTGACTGAGCAATCTTCATATTGGGGTAATATGATAGAGGCACCGACTACTAGACCATCATCTAGTTACGTCGAATCATATGTTGGTCATCAAACTGAGACATTGCAAGAAGCTTTGGCCTCTTTCATTCACGTGGTAGATGACATGAGTGCACCAGTGGCTCCAGTAGCCGTATCGTGTGACTGTTGTGGGTTGAGTAGTCATGTTATCGAGGAATGTCCTTATGTTCCCCCAGAGCTTGAGTATGAACATACCTTTTCCCAAAATGCTCAATATGACCATTATGCATGCGCGTACAACCCGAGAGGGATGGATTCGTGGGAAGATAATTCCTATTCAAATTCTTATACATCATTTTCACCCATATATTCTCCTCCCGAATACCCAGAATTCTACCAACACCCTACTCCTAATAATTGGACTCATTCTCAGCCCATCAACACCCAACCCCAAAATTGTTTAAACTCTGACTTGGACCTCATAGATGACCGCATACCTGATTCCTTGAAACAAACTTTCCTTACGTTCATAGAAACCACTCAAAAGTCCATACAAAATATGCCACTGCAAATGAGTCAAATGATGCAATAATTAAGTAAGTGTGAGGAGGGTGTCATTTCTTGTCCGCATGAGGATTTATCTTCTGATATCGAACCACCACCACATCCACAAATTGAAATTACAATCTTTCAAAGTCAAACTCCTAGTTAGTCTGAGGGACTTGGGTTTCAATTCACGATCACTTAGTGGAGGATTCGATTCAAATTGAGAATAACATGGACCAACTTCATTATGAGTCGGCACAGGATTGTGCCTTACCTTTTTGTCCCGTGGCCCTTAAGCCACATGATCTTCATGTTGTGCCTCTTAAGGACTCACCTCTGGTGGAGCAAGAGCTCCCTACTACCCTTAATTTCAAACGACCTAATGAGAGTTTGTCTCTCACTATTGTTCCTTATCATCTTGGAAATGATGGAACATCAAACAACTACATTGCTAATGAGGGTATTAGGAGTTCCTTGGAGGATACGTTGGGTAAGATACCCACTTTCTGTTCGTCTCGTGAGTCAGACAAGCCTAACGAGGTTATTGACCACGTTCCGACCCACTAGCCTTTTGGTTGGAGAGTTTGGATTGACGATCATAACTTCAGTACCGCAATGGGAGAAACTCTTCTTCTATTGCCCCTTATTTCCCTAACTCTTGAGAGGTTCAAGCTCTTTCAGTTTGATCCTTTGAATGAGACGCCTTTGCGTCTAATTCATGATCCTCTCCTTTCATCTTGTGATCTTTGTGAGGGGGCCCAAACATGAGTATCCTGGCCTCTTGTGGTGTCATGTTCCATTTCTAAGTGCATTGACCAACTTTTGAGGTTCCCATTTGATGTCATTTGACAAATGAAGATGAGAACTTATTTTTGTACATAGTTATATTTAAAAAAAAGTACAATAAAAGGCTCCAGGAGCAAGCATTGATTGTTGTGGGCCCCAACCCTTGTGTATTTGGGCCCCATTTCTTTGACGTATTTGTATCCCCTCTTTAGCATCTCACATGTTTTGAGGGAAGTTGGGGTTATGTCCCTCAACATGACCATAACACTTTCCTTGTGCTTCACATTGGTGAGATCTTTCCTTTTTCCTGCATAAATCAATGTAGTATGTTGCTCAAATTTATTGAAGTAGGTGTCCGGGGGGGGGGCGGGGGGGGGTGTCTTTTTACCTTGTGTACATAGTCAAGTCTTTTTCTTTTGATTTTGTTTTCTTGTGTGTCCATTGTTAGGGTCATGTTAGTGTGTTGCATTTAATATCGATATATCTGTTTGCCATGATCCTTGGGTGGCTTGTCTTCTTTTGCTTGTCTAGTGCTTTAAAATTTTAACATTTCTTTCAAAATCTTCATGTGTTTGCGAAACAATTTTTTTTTGGTTTTTGTGTGTGTTTAGCATGTGCAAAACCGTTGAGAGGCAAAGTAAAAAGAAAGCTCCCATAATTGTCTTGAACTTGATGCATTAGGATATCTTGTATATTAGCTTTATGTCTTATCGAGTCGTTAGGATGCACCCTGGTTTTCCCTCAGGGGGCGAGTAATCATAGAGTTTCAGTACTCAAACATTTAAAGAAGTCCACCCTAAACCTAGTGAGTCAATAATTCGTGTATGTTAATTTAAGGAAGTTTGTTGTAGTCAAGGACCCTTTAAATCTTGTTGTGAAACATTAAGTATAGGGGGTTTGGTTCATGTGTAGATAATAAATGAGTAGGTGTTCTCTCTTCTCGCACGGCTCCTATCACTCGGGAAATTAGGTATGAGAGGACTTTGTGCCAGGTGCTTTCGAGTCATCTGACTTGGGATGCACCGTTTGAACTCCAGTTACACGGGTGGCAGGGATTGCCCTATGTGGGTGTTTAATCATTTTAAATACCACAAGTGCACGACCGCGTTGAAGCGGTGGCAAATACAGGTCGATCCACAAGGAGGTGTGTAGACTCTGGTTTGTTCGAAGGCAAGTGGGAAAAGAGGGGAAGAATTTGTGATTACACTAAACTAGACTAACTACACTAAACGAGTAAGCATCAAACAAAGAAAACGAAAGCGAGGGAAATTGAAAGCTGGAAATCAGAAATGAAACACCCCTAAGGGGTGGAGTGTGTGCACACATGTAAAAAGATGCTGAAGAATGCAATCTATAGGCACAAATGTAGGTAGTGTTTTCATGCATAAGAAGTGTCTAGAGGTTATGGCAAAACCTATCAATCCTTTCACTAACCTAGTTGATTAACATTCATATACACAAGCTAGTTATTTCAGAACCTAAACAAGCATGGGAGGTGTCTAAGATGTGTGGGAAAACCCATCAAGTGTAGTATTCTACTCTAACAAGCAAGCATACATTCACATTTATCAACACAATCAAAATATAAAGCATTCGTATCCATTCTTTAATGCATGTATGAACATCATCTCCACCCCCAAAGGGGGATGGATCTACTCACTACACATTATTCTAATAATTAAACTAAAGAAGAAAGGAAACATTGTAACCACTTTAACCTACAATCAAAGAAATAAAACTAGGCTAAACATGCATAAACAAACAACATAAGAACAAAACAATGGAAAAATTATTTTATTAAATGACTCACATCACTAGCAACATTCTTCTCCACCTTGAGATTTTGCTTCAAGGCTTACTCCAAGTACAAAGAATGCCACCAAGCAATGGGTAATTACAATAGAAGGTGAAGAGTTCTATTTATAGCCATAAAAAAATGTAATCCGGGACAATCCCCTGGTATGGGACTCAACCAATACCAGAAATAGACTAAATACACACTAATACACGCTCCACATAAATATTAGCGGATCCGGACTGAAAGTGACCGCCAATTGGCGGTCTACAGTGTTCGGATCGCTCTAAATTTTCTTGTGGGCTTTTCTGGAAGGCTTTGTTTGTCTTTGATGCATCTACTTTGCTTGTTGAAGATCCGCCCCGAATAGAATTGCCAAAATACTCCCCATGATGGTGTGAAGTATTCTTGTTTGCTCATTGGTAATTTGATCTTACGTTCAGGTCCTTGGCTCTTGCATCTTAGTCCTTGAGTCTCTTAACTCAGTCCTTTTTCATGCTTTTAGGTTCTTTTATGCCTCTTCTCTTCAAACCTATTTATTTCTGAAATTCAACCATACAACTCATCACGTAGCATTGTTTAGGTGAAAGATAATGGATATAAGATACAAATAAAAGCATGATATGATGTCAATCAAATACCCCCACACCTAACTTTTGCAAGTCCCGAGCAAAACAAAGAAAGAGAAAAGCATACGAAAAACAAGAAATCCTAACTCACTTTCGTAGGAATCACGGTTGCACTTAGCACGTGCAACAAGCCGTTAAACCTCCTTGTCGCCAAGGAGGAGGAGTGTTGTCTCTTGAGGGTTTTCAGTGGATACACCCATAAAATCCGAACAAAGATGCATTATTCAATCTAGAAACTCGACTCGATGGACTCAATTTTATCGATCATTGGACGCGGTAATCCTACGGGCCGACTCTATATATGTAATCAGTCCACACACTTAGCCTAATGAATCATTCATGAAAGTTAATTAAGGACATAAGTGAAAGACATGGGCAACCTTAACTTCTGAAAGTGATAGATTGTGTAAAGTCTGTTAAGGTTCTTATTTGACTCTTTTCTTCTTCTTTTTTGTCTTCTTTGTTGGAGCATTATATTGGTTGGTGTTTGATTCTCCTAGGGTCAGGTTTCGTGCATCATTTCCTATGAGGACTTACACTATCACATACACCTTCCCCCAAATCTCCACATAGGACGATCCCTACCACCCGTGTAACGGGAGTTCGGTCAGTGCATCCTAAGTCAGATGACTCGAGAGCACCAGGCACAAAGTCCTCTCAAACCTACTTTCCCGAGTGATAGGAGTCGTGCGAGAAGAGAGAACACCACTTATTCACTTATCTACATGGGAACCATAACCCCTACACTTACAATTTCACAAAAAGAGTTTAAGGGCCCTTGACTACGACAAACTTCCTTATATTAACCGACACGAATTATTGACTCACTAGGTTCAGGGTGGACTTCTTTAAATGTTTGAGTACTGAAACCTTATGATTACTCACCCCCGAGCGAAAACCAGGGTGCATCCTAACGACTCGATTAGACCTAAATCCGGTATACTAGGTATCCTAATGCATCAAGTTCAAGACAATTTTGGGACTTTTCTTTTTACTTTGCCTCTCAACGGTTTTGCACATGCCAAACACACGCAAAAGCCACAAAAACATTTTCTTTCGCAAACACATGAAGATTTTGAAAGAATTGTGAAAATTTTAAAGCACTAGGTAATCAAAAGAAGACGAGTCACCCAAGGATCATGGCAAGCAGGTATATCGATATTAAATGCAGCACACTAACATGACCGTAGTTGTACAAACAAAAGAAAATGAAATCAAAGGAAAATGACTCGACTTTGTACATACGTAAAACACCCCCTACACCTACTTCATGCATTGTCCTCAATGAATGTGAGCATGAAACTGCATGGATTATTCTTGAAAAAGAAAAGATCTCACCAACGTGAAGTACAATGGGAAGTTCATGGTTATGTTGATGGACACAAACCCGAATTCCATCAAAACATGTGAGATGCTAAAGAAGGGATACAAATATGTTCAAGAATGGGGCCCAAGTACACAATGGTTAGGGCCCACAACAATCAATGCTCGCTCATGTAGTCTTTTATTGTACTATTTTTTTCTCTTTTTTTGAATAAAATTATGTACAAAAATAAGTTCCCATATTCATTTGTCAAAGGACATCAAATGGGAATCTCGAAAGTGGGTCAATGCACTTAGAAAGGGAACATGACACCACGTGGGGCAAGAATACTCATGTTTAGGCCCCCCTCACAAAGAGCACAAGATGAAAGAAGAGGTTCATGAATTGGACGCAAAGTCGTCTCATTCAAAGTATCAAAGTGAAAGAACTAGAACCTCTCAAGAGTTTGGGAATAATTGCGCAATGGAAGAAGAGTTTCTGCCGTTGCGGTACTGAAGTTATGATCGTCAATCCAAACTCTCCAACCAATAGGCTGGTGGGTAGGAACGAGGTCAAGAACCTTGTTATGTAGGTCCGACTTACCAGGTGAACAGAAAGTGGGTCTCTTACCTAAGGTATCTTCCAAGGAACTCCTAATACCCTCATTAGCAATGTAGTTGTTTAATATTCCATCATTTCCAAGATAATCAGGAACAATAGTGAGAGGCAAACTCTCATCAGGTCGTTTGAAATTAAGGGTACTAGGGAGCTCTTTCTCCACCAAAGGTGAGTCCTTAAGAGGCACAATATGAAGATCATGTGGCTTCAGGGGCCACGAGACAAAAAGATGTGGCACAATCCTGTGCTGACTCATAATGAAGTTGGTCCATGTTATTCTCAATTTGGATCGAATCCCCCACAATGTGATCGTGAATTGAAACCCCAAGTCCCTCAGACTGACTAGGAGTTTGACTTTGAAAGATTGTGCTTTGAATTTGGGAATGCGGTGGTGGTTCGATATCAAAAGGTGAATCCTCATGTTTACAAGAAATGTCACCCTCCTCACATTTACTTAATTGTTGTGTAATTTGACTCACATACATTTTCATAGTTTGCCGAGAATCGTGATTGGACTTCAACACATTTTGAGTGGTTTCCATGAATGTTTGGAGAGCTTGTTCTAAAGAATCAAGTTTGGGGTCAACTGTGAGGTTCATGTCAGAATTTGGGAAATTGATGGGTTGGGTGGTGATGGGCTGAGAATGAGTCCAATGATTGGTCGTGGGGTGTTGGTAGAATTCAGGATATTCAGAAGGAGTATACTGGGGTGGGAATGATGTATAAGAATTTCAATAAGAATTGTCTCCCCACGAATCCATCCCTCTCGGGTTGTATGCGGATGCATAATGGTCATATTGAGCATTTTGGGAAAAGGTATGCTCATACTCTGGCTCTGGGGAAACATAAGAACATTCCCCGATAACATGACAACTCAACCCACACCAGTCACACGGTACGGCTACTGGAGTCACTGGTGCACTCATTTCATCTACCACATACATGAAAGAGGCCAAAGGTTCGCAACATCTTAGTTGGAGAACCAACATACGATCTGACGTAACTAGATGGTGGTCTAGCAGTCAGTGCCTCTCTCATATTACCTTAATATGAAGATTGCTCAGTCAAACAATGAAGATTGTCCCAACCATACGGGGTGTTTGTATGAGGCACCCCAAGATGCATGGGTCCGGAGTACCAGGGAGAATTGTCCTGGTCCCAACAAAGAACTCTCGAGTCGATCACTCTCACCACCACGAGGCCAAACTCGCAAAAAGTGCTCGACTCAACCCTAAAACGCTAATAGAGAGTGTAAAGGGGAGGAGACAAACGTAGAAGTAGGTGAGAAGAAGATGACTCAGAAGAGAAGGGAAGAATCCCTAGAGCTAGCGTGGGTAATGGGACAAGGTAGAAGCCTAATCTAGGAAGCACGGCTTAAACAACTTAAGGATATGTGTCCTTAGGCTAGACGACGCCTAACCTCACCTCCCTGCAACGAATACCACAATGCCCAACAAGTGATACCAAATCCGGAGATCCAGTACCTCCTACTATCGACAATGCAGGCGACGTCGATCAGGTCATGACGGTCTCAAGTAGATCACTCTCCTAGTGCGTCTGAATTCCTTAGGAGCAATGTCTACTTGCTTTTAGATTAAGACTTTACTTGAGTGTGCTTTTTGGGGCTAAGGGAGGGGTGATGAAATCCCACACCTTATCTTTGAAGACTATAGGTGATGCCCCTTAAAGATATTTTGAAATCTTAGGTAGCAAGCAACTCACCAAACAAGCACTCACCTCACTCTTGTCCCGATGCACCTTACTAACTAATGCATGCTTTAACCATGAATGAATGAGAGAATGGGTGCATGTACCTCACGTCAGCAATCGACAACAAGAATTTAAAGAAAAGAAAAGGCACATGTGTGCAAGGTCTACAAATGATGTATGACCTAGATTGTAAGGAGTCTAATCTTTTGCTTTGAGTTTTATGGTCCAAGTTGTCTTAAAAGGGGAATTGATTAATCAGGGAGCTAACTACAGGTTGAAACAAGACAAATTGAACTCCCAGACTACTACACTAAAACAATAAACCACCAGAACAACAATGAGAGCAAAAGAAGCTCACCAGGCCGTTCTCTGCTCACAATTTCTCCTGGTGTGACCCTTGATGCGGCAGTGTCTCTAAAAAAAAGATTAAAATCACTCGAATCGTCCAAACCAGAGTCTGGACAGAGCACCTCCTCGGCAACGGTGCCAAAAACATGTTTAATCGTTTTAAATACCGCAAGTGCACGACCACATTGAAGCGGTGGTAAATATGGGTCGATTCACAAGGAGGTGTGTAGACTCTGGTTTGTTCGAAGGCAAGTGGGAAAAGAGGGGAAGAAGTTGTGATTACATTAAACTAGACTAACTGCACTAAACGAGTAAGCATCAAACAAAGAAAACGAAAGCGAGGGAAATTGAAAACTGGAAATCAGAAATGAAACACCCCTAAGGGGTGGAGTGTGTGCACACATGTAAAAAGATGGTGAAGAATACATTCTATAGGCACAAATGTAGGTAGTGTTTTCATGCATAAGAAGTGTCTAAAGGTTATGGCAAAACCTATCAATCCTTTCACTAACCTAGTTGATTAACATTGATATACACAAGCTAGTTATTTCAGAACCTAAACAAGCATGGGAGGTGTCTAAGATGTGTGGCAAAACCCATCAAGTGTAGTATTCTATTCTAACAAGCAAGCATACATTCACATTTATCAACACAATCAAAATATAAAGCATTCATATCCATTCTTTAATGCATGTATGAACATCATCTCCACCCCCAAAGGGGGATGGATCTACTCACTACACATTAGTCTAATAATTAAACTAAAGAAGAAAGGAAACATTCTAACCACTTTAGCCTACAATCAAAGAAATAAAACTAGGCTAAGCATGCAAAAAGAAACAACATAAGAACAAAACAATGGAAAAATTATTTTATTAAATGACTCACATCACTAGCAGCATTCTTCTCCACCTTGAGATTTTGCTTCAAGGCTTACTCCAAGTACAGAGAATGCCACCAAGCAATGGGTAATTACAATAGAAGGTGAAGAGTTCTTTTTATATCCATAGAAAAAGGTAATCCGGGACAATCTCCTGGTATGAGACTAAACCAATACCATAAATAGACTAAATACACACTAATACACGCTCCACATAAATATTAGCGGATCCGGACCAAAAGTGATTGCCAATTGACGGTCTACAGTGTTCGGATCACTCTAGATTTTCTTGTGGGCTTTTCTGGAAGGCTTTGTTTGTCTTTGATGCATCTACTTTGCTTGTTGGAGCTCCGACCCAAATAGAATTGCCAAAATACTCCCCATGACGGTGTGAAGTATTCTTGTTTGCTCATTGATCCTTTGATCTTACGTTCAGGACCCTCGATCTTGCATTTTTGTCCTTGAGTCTCTCAACTCAGCCCTTTTTCATGCTTTTAGGTTCTTTTATGCCTCTTCTCCTCAAACCTATTTATTTTTGAAATTCAAACGTAAAACTCGTCACGTATAATGTTTAGGTGAAAGATAATGGATATAAGATACAAATATAACCATGAAATGATGTCAATCAGTGGGGATTTGGGGAAAGGTGTACGTGATAGTGTAAGTCCTCATAGGCAATGATACACGAAACCTGGCCCTTGGGTAATGAAACTCCAACTAGTAAGAAACAAAAAGAAAAAAAATGGTAATGCAAATAAGAACCTTAATGGACTTTACACTTTGTATCACTTGAGGATGTTGAGGTTGTCCATGTCTTTCACTTAAGTCCTTATTTAAGTTGCATGAATGGTTAGCTAGGTGTGTGGACTAATTCCTATATATAGTCGTCCCGTAGGATTATCGCGTCCAATGATCGATAAAAATGAGTCGATCGAGTCGAGTTTCTAGATTGAATAATGCATCTACATTTGGATTTTGTTGGTATATCCGTTGAAAACCCTTAGGAGACAACACTCCTCCTTGGTGACAAGGAGGTTTAACGGCTTGTTGCACGTTCTAAGTGCAACCGTGATTCCTACGAAAGTGAGTTAGGATTTCCCTATGTTTTGTATGCTTTTTCCTTTCTTTAATTTTTCACTCTCTTTGTTTTGCTCGGGACTAGCAAAAGCTAGGTGTGGGGGTATTTGATGGACATCATATCTTGCATATATTTGTGTCTTATATCCATTACCTAAACAATTCTACGTAACAAGTTTAATGTTTAAGTTTCAGGAATAAGTAGAATTGAGGAGAAGAGGCAAAAAAGGATTCAAAAGCAAGGAAAATGACTGACTTACAAGACTTGGGGACTGAGATGCAAGACGGAAGGACCCGGATGTAAGCCCAAAGGGCCAATGAGGAAATCAAGAAACTCCACACCATCATGGTGAGTATTTTGGCAATTCGATTCGGGTCGGAGCTCCAGCAACCGACTTGGATACAACACATGAAGAAAGTCATCCAGGAAAGCCCACACAAAATCCAGACCGGATCCAAACCCTGTATACCGCTGATTGGCGGTCTGGGTTGCTCCGGATCCGATGCGGTTTAGTCGGGTCATGTATAATTGTGTGTTATGTCTATTTTTGGTATTGTATTAGTCTCATACTGGGAATTGTCCCTGATTGCCTTTTTCTTTGACTATAAATAGAACTCCTCCTCCTCCCTTGTATTCTACCCATTGCTTGGTGGCATTCTCTCTACTTGGAGTAAAAGCCTTGAAGCAAAAACTAAAGGTGGAGAAGAATGCCACTTGCAATGTGAGTCATGTTAATAAAATAATTTTTCTTAGTTTCTTTTAATATTGTCTTGTCTTTTAATTCTTGCACGCTTCTTTAGTTTAATTTCCTTTCATTTAGCTTCTTTAATATTTCTTGCTTGCTTATTTTAATTGCCTTTCATTAGAATGTTTTGTTTTGTTAATGTAGTTTGTAGTGTAATGATTAGTGAGTAGTTCCCTCCCCATTTGGGGGGTAGAGAAATATGTGATGTGATTATCTAATGTATTAGGTGTGTGTTATCTTAATCCTTTGAACCTTACATGATTTCCATAACCATCTAATGGGATTTCACTCTTGTCTTAGATATGCTAATGCTCTTGAATGAAGCTTAGCATATGCTTAGATTAGTGGACCTATTTTATGGGGAATGATGAGGTGAGGATATGGATGGAATTGATAAAGTAAACATAACTTGTAGTTGCATGTACTTTCGTTTACCTTGGTTAATGTCTTGTATGTTTTAATGATTGTGTAAATCTTATTTCATGTGGAGGCATAGTGGGGTTTGGTTTTTATACATGAGTTCATTTAGCTTCATTCTAATTATTGTCTTGTATGTTTTAATGATAATGTGTTATCTTATTTCATGTGGAGGCAAAGTTGGATTTAGTATTATCATTTTCATGCACTACATGTTGTAATGAGCACAATTGAACACATACACATATTTTTGTATTCACATTCTTTCTCTACCCCCTATGGGGTTTAGTTTTATTGCTGATTTTTCAATTCCTTTAACATTTTAGTGTAGTTTCGATCATACCTCCTTTCTCTCCTTTCTTTCCCACTCGCCTTCGAACTAACCATAGTCGACACACCGCCCTGTGGATCGACCCGTATTAGCCACCGCTTCAACGCGGCCATGCACTTCGCGGTTTATTATAACTGATTCAATCATTGGAGGCAAATTTCCGAAATGACCCTTGACATTTTCCAAATAAAGAAGTCCCCTTTCAAACTTTTTTCATCCATCTTTTCTACAAACATTTTAAACTCTTTCTTCTACTCAAGTTCTTCCAATCCCTGCTATCTTCATAACTTATCAATGGCTCCTTTGAAGGTTCTTGCCACACAAAAAGTGGCAACCTCGACTAAGAAATCGATCGAGAAGAAAGGCAACAAGTCGGTCCCTCTGGAAAAGAAAAGTCATCTTAATCCCGACAGCCCATCCACCTCGACGGCACCGGGGGAAGAAATTCCCAAAGAGCACTTACCTTTCTCGCCATCCTACATCTTCTTCCACTAAAAGACAAAATAACACTTTCTATCGATTAGCAATGCCAACCTTATTCTGGGAAGATAGTAATTTATTATCCAAGGGAATCAGCCTCTTAAATTTCCTCACCAAATATAATCTGGGTGATTTTTTCGAAGACAAGCTTCTGGTGAAATTTTACTCCGAAGATTGTTGACAATTTTATGACAGCGTTTTAGAAATCACTGCCCAAGATGGTACTTTAAAGGCCCTCACATCCAAAATCAATGATGTTTCTTTCACTCGCACTGCCTCACTACTTGGAGAGATTACCGGTCTCCCAAGTGCCAGAGAAGACGTCTACAACTTCGCTTTGGAGGAGGTATGTGGCTTCATCGATCAACTCGTCCATGTTACGAAACCAATGGAGCCACAACAACAAAAGCTCACCGTCACTCGTCTACCAATAATTAATGAAGTCCTTTGTCGATTCATCTCCTATAATCTTTTCGTTCGCAAACGTCATCAAGATGAACTCGGTCATCAAATGATTAAATGCTTATTCAATCTTTGCACCAGGACTCGCACAAATTGGCATCTCTTCATCATCAATAACATGTGCTTTGTCTCTCGCCGCAAGCTTAATTTTTTCCTTTTCAGATGATAATCTCCCTCATTGGCGAAGACTTCAAGGTAGGCTCCGACTCTGATTTGTTCAAATCATCACGAACCATCATCGACAAATACAAGCTCAAATGGATTGAACTTAAGGAGAAAAAAGCCACTACTGAAGCACCTCCTGGAAATGAAGAAGACGACTCCACCATTGATGACCAATCCCCAAACGACAAAAAAAGGTCGATGCTCAATTTTTGTATCCCACTCTAACTGAACTCGTGATTGACCTAAGCTAGGATCCGAAATTGGCTCGTGGTCCTCGACGCTACACAAACAACCCCCATCTACAGAGTCAATTCGAATCTCATGAGTGCACAAACAACCCCCATCTATGGAGCCAATTCGAATCCCATGAGATTCGGGTCAGAGCACCAGCAACCGACTTAATGGAATCAACCCTTCTGGGCTTATCGGCTCGAGAGGATTGTGGACATGAATTTCCATGAGATCAAAGAAGTTTGTGGGCTAGTGGATCGCAACTACACATGAATAGAATAGCTCACCAATGATTTTCATGCTTTCTAGTTGACGACATCAAATTTGTTAGACGAAATCAATAACCAAAATTTGTGTGGTTGGATATTCTGGCCATGCGTTCATCGATCCTCAAAATGAGATCATATGAACAAGACAGACAACTAGCATTGTATCACATTTGTTCATTCAGGAAACTGATATGTGTTCGATCGTCTATTTTGGTCATGGATTTCCGTTGCTTTCCCACAATCCCACCTCAAACGTTGAGAAAGAAAAAATAAAAGTGGGCATGGGATTCCCATGAGTGCACAAACAACCCCCATCTACGGGGTCAATTCAAATCCATAAGTCAATGGAGCCACCCTCGAAAAAACTAACCATTTGTCAAAATAGCCAAATGAATATACTTATCATGAATCCATAAAATGAAATCTCTTACCATTTGTACCACTCTGGCCAATGTTTCATTTTATGATTTTTTTGACTTACTAATTGATTTGTCATAATTGCATGCAAACCTTATGTAATCGTATTTCCTTTATTGTGTTGCGTAATTCCATTTCAATGGACTACTCACTTAATGCTTACTCATGTGAATTACATATAGCAATCTTGCATTAATACTCATATTCGACTATTCATGTGGGCAAATGTACAAATAGTGGTGGTGTACTATTGTATCATTATAGTTCTAATCGTGTTTGTCTTTTAAATCATTATCAAACATCCGTTATTAATTACGTTACAACCACTGTGTAGAATTTTCGAATCCATATTCCTGAATTTCTTCCTTCGCTAAAAAAACATATTATTCTTTAACTTGTTGCATATAAAATTGTCTTGTCTTACATTGACCATTCAAGCATAATATTTCCCAAATGTCTTATATAGACCGAAGGTGTTTTGGTTGTCTGAACTTGTGATTTTTGTTAGGGTTTTGGGGACCAAAATGGGTTCTCACGCCCCCATACGACAGGTTTCCAATGCTTTTCAACAAACACGAAAATTGGGCATGGATTAGGTGCACAAACAAGCAAAACAACCCCTCCATGGACCTCCGTTCCAAAATTCCATATGTTAATTTCGAATTCAATATACACACATTTCGGAGGATCGAAGTGGTTGTAGTCGACTGAGGTCCTGCGTAATTTTTCTTTTATAGCACCCCAATGAATATCCGCACCAATAATGGACGACCGTTGGACGCGAATATCCCATTTCACCCTTGATTTTCTATATAAACAAGTCCCCATTCACACTTTTTTTCATCCATTTTTTCTGCAAATATTCTAAACTCTTTCTTCTACTCAAGTCTATGAATCCCTACTATCTTTAAAACTTTTGAATGGCTCCTATGAAAGTTCTTGCCACACAGAAAGTGGCAAACTCGACTAAGAAATCTACCGAGAAGAAAGGCAAGAAGTCGGTCACTCAAGCAAAGAAAAGTCGTCTTAATTCCAACATTCCATCCACCTCGACGGCACCGACAGAAGAAATTCCCAAAGAGATCTTCCCTTACTTGCCATCCTACATCTTGATCCACCAAAAGGCAAAGCAGGACGTCCTATCGATTAGCAGTGCCAACCCTATTCCAGAGCGGAAGATCATAATTAAAGATCTCAAGGAAATCAACCTCTTAACTTTTCTTGCGAAATATCATCTGGGTGATTTCTTCAAAGACAAGCTTCCAGTGAGAATTTTACTCCAAATATTGTCGGCAATTTTATGCCAACCTTGTAGAAATCACCACTCAAGATGGCACTCAAAATGCCCTAATATCCAAACTGATGAAACACTTATTCAATCTTTGCACCGAGACTTGCACAAATTGGTCTCTCTTCATCATCACTGACATGTTCTACGTTACTCGTCGTAAGCTTAATTTTCTTCCAGTTCTGATGATCGTCTCCCTCATTGGTGAACACTTCAAAGTAGACTATGACTCTGATTTGCTCAAATCATCCCGAACCGTCATCAACAAATACATGTTCGAATGGATGAAAATAGAGGAGCAAAAACCACTACTAAAGCACCTCTCGGAAATGAAGAAGACGACTCCACCAATGATAACCAATCCTCAAATGATGAAGAAATGGCTGAGACTTAATCTTTGTCTCCCACACTAATCGAACCCGAGATTGACCCAAACTGGGATCCAAAAGTGGCTTGTGGTCCTCAAGATTGAACCAAACTGGGATCCAAAAATGGCTATCCAATTCGGATGCTCAATGGAATCAACCCTCGTGGGCTTATCAGCTTGAGAGGATTGCAGCTGATGCCGATCAACATCCCACGGCTTCTTCTTCTTCTTCAGATAGTGTTCATCAACATCCTTAAGTGGACAGGAATTGCCATGAGTTCGAAGAAATTCGTGGGCAAGCAGTTCACAAATACAAAGAAAAAGAAGAGCTCACTGATGATTTTCATGCTTTCCAGTTGATGACATCAAATTCGCTCAACAAAATCAACAACCAAATTTGTGTGGTTGGAGATTCTCGCCAAGAGTTCATCGATTCTCAAAACGAGATATCAACTTCCTTCGCAATATGAACAAGCCGGACAACAAGCACTGTAACACATTTGTTCATTTAGTGAATCAATATGTGTTTGGTCATCTGTTTTGCACATGGGTTTCCATTGCTTTCCCATGGTCCCATCTCAAATGATGAGAAAGTAAAAGGAAAAGTGGGCATGGATTCCATGGAGTGCACAAACAACCCCCATCCACGGAGTCAAATCGAATTTATAAGTCAATAGAAACTCCCTCAAACAAACTACCCATTTGTCAAGATAACTAAATGAATATACTGATCACGAATCCACAAAATGAAATCTCTTACCAAACGTAATATCTAACGAACTAATGAACTTTTGGGAATGAAGTCTCAAATAGTCCTGCCTCTATTCGTTATCGACATGTCAGCAGAAGCCACGGTAGACATAACGACTATGGAGGAACGGACTAATTCGTAATGAACATATATATATTATAAACTTTTGTGGGCTGTGATCATAAATCTCAGACCAATGATTGTACTTAAAGTTCATAAAATATATGTCGCTTTCTGGAGACATGTCGACAACTTAGAGTGGTCAGGCAATTTGAGACTTCGTGCCCGCAGGTTCAGTAATTTCTGCATTTAGTTGTTATATGCTTCATGCAACTTATAATATAACGAAAAATTACTTGATACATAGTTAAGTCTCTATTAAAATCCAAAAAGAAAAATTGATCGGAATGCGTAAACATATTTCCATTTTTTTCTACCAAATAAAATAAAGTTATTTTTGCCTAATTATAAATAAACATTAGGATGTATCAAACACTACCTTAATTTCTAAGCAATACATACATCAATTTTACTTAGTTTTTGTGTATTCCTCAAAAATTAAGGTCATATTTGATACAGGCTGAAAATTTATTAATAATATATTACTCCAAAATAACTTTAGAACATTTGGTAGAACAAAAACAAAATAAGATTACACATTCCGATTAATTGTTCTTTATAGATTATACTAGAAGCTTAACGAAATATTAGACAATCTTTCATTACATTGTAAGTAGCATGCCACATATAACAACTACGTCCCTGAACCAATGAACTTGGGCGTACGAGGACTCAAATGGCCCCCACTTAAGTTCGTTGTCGACGTGTCTGCAGAAGTAACACATATATTTACCAACGTTTAGTACAATCAAAATATGATAAGACTTCTGTGGACCTAATTTTGATTAAATTTATGAAATGAATGGACTAATTCGTAATTTGTGGTCTCTGTCGGTAGATTTTGTAGGATTTCATGTTTAATTATACATATAATTAAACATGGGATCCAAAAGTGGGATCCAAAAGTGGCTTGTGGTCCTCAAGATTGAACCAAACTGGGATCCGAAAATGGCTATCCAATTCGGATGCTCAATGGAATCAACCCTCGTGGGCTTATCAGCTTGAGAGAATTTCAGCTGATGCCGATCAACATCCCACGGCTTCTTCTTCTTCTTCAGATAGTGTTCATCAACATCCTTAAGTGGACAGGAATTGCCATGAGTTCGAAGAAATTCGTGGGCAAGCAGTTCACAAATACAAAGAAAAAGTAGAGCTCACTGATGATTTTCATGCTTTCCAGTTGATGACATCAAATTCGCTTAACAAAATCAACAACCAAATTTGTGTGGTTGGAGATTCTCGCCAAGCGTTCATCGATTCTCAAAATGAGATATCAACTTCCTTCGCAATATGAACAAGCCGGACAACAAGCACTGTAGCACATTTGTTCATTTAGTGAATCAATATGTGTTTGGTCATCTGTTTTGCACATGGGTTTCCATTGCTTTCCCATGGTCCCATCTCAAATGATGAGAAAGTAAAAGGAAAAGTGGGCATGGATTCCATGGAGTGCACAAACAACCCCCATCCATGGAGTCAAATCGAATTTATAAGTCAATAGAAACTCCCTGAAACAAACTACCCATTTGTCAAGATAACTAAATGAATATATTGATCACGAATCCACAAAATGAAATCTCTTACCAAACGTAATATCTAACGAACTAATGAACTTTTGGGAATGAAGTCTCAAATAGTCCTGCCTCTATTCGTTATCGACATGTCAGCAGAAGCCACAGTAGACATAACGACTATGGAGGAACGGACTAATTCGTAATGAACATATATATATTATAAACTTTTGTGGGCTGCGATCATAAATCTCAGACCAATGATTGTACTTAAAGTTCATAAAATATATGTCGCTTTCTGGAGACATGTCGACAACTTAGAGAGGTCAGGCAATTTGAGACTTCGTGCCCGCAGGTTCAGTAATTTCTGCATTTAGTTGTTATATGCTTCATGCAACTTATAATATAACGAAAAATTACTTGATACATAGTTAAGTCTCTATTAAAATCCAAAAAGAAAAATTGATCGGAATGCGTAAACATATTTCCATTTTTTTCTACCAAATAAAATAAAGTTATTTTTGCCTAATTATCAATAAACATTAGGATGTATCAAACACTACCTTAATTTCTAAGCAATACATACATCAATTTTACTTAGTTTTTGTGTATTCCTCAAAAATTAAGGTCATATTTGATACAGGCTGAAAATTTATTAATAATATATTACTCCAAAATAACTTTAGAACATTTGGTAGAACAAAAACAAAATAAGATTACACATTCCGATTAATTGTTCTTTATAGATTATACTAGAAGCTTAATGAAATATTAGACAATCTTTCATTACATTGTAAGTAGCATGCCACATATAACAACTACGTGCCTGAACCAATGAACTTGGGGGCACGAGGACTCAAATAGCCCCCACTTAAGTTCGTTGTCGACGTGTCTGCAGAAGTAACACATATATTTACCAACGTTTAGTACAATCAAAATATGATAAGACTTCTGTGGACCTAATTTTGATTAAATTTATGAAATGAATGGACTAATTCGTAATTTGTGGTCTCTGTCGGTAGATTTTGTAGGATTTCATGTTTAATTATACGTATATATATTTCGAATTTTCATGTATAATAAGGATCTATTACAATTTTCTTCGATTTATTTATGCATGCATCGGTTTGTTTTAACAACTAGTTTCAAAAACTTATTAAAACAAACACAAAGGGACTCCGAAATTTATACCTAGAAGTTCTCAAAAACTTCTTGACGTTTCAGAGACGTTGAGGAAGCCAATCTTCGCTTCTCGTTGCGCCGGATGCCTCCGAGTGTTCACCGAAACCCTAAACAAGGTTGGAGAGAAAGGAGCTAGCCAATCGATCTCCAAACAAGCTTAGAATCTAGCTACAAACCCCTTCCTTAGCCTCTGAGATTTCTCCTTCCAAAGACTTAGAAAACTAAGAGAATTTTCGTGGGTTTTAGTAGTGAATTAGGAGAGAAAATAATTTCTGAATTGTGTAACCCAATTAGGGAGAATAAGGACCTATTTATAAGTTCCAATCTTACTCTTAATCATGGCTATTCTTTAGCCACGTTTTTCTTTACATTTTCTCTCATAAATTAATTCCTTCATGTATTACATGCACCCACAAAACGTTTGACCAAATTTGGAGCTAATCCAACCATCGATCAAATTAATCTCTTAATAATCAAAGGCAGAAAATCAATCGCTGTTCGGTTGACCGAGACCCATTCGGTTAACCGAATATGTCACGATTGGTTGACCGAGTACTAGACGGATGACCGATTCTTAAAGGGAAAAATTCTCCTTAACCGATCAGACGAATTCTCGTCTAAGACCGAGTGTCATTCGGTTAACCGAAAATATCGGAACTTAACATTGTTCGGTCGACCGTTTCTGGTTCGGTACACCGTACCAAAGCTCCAGGCACTTTGGTCAAGTTCGGTCAATCAATTACGATTACCCGTTCCATGTTCGGTGGACCGATCCACAGATCCTTCGGTCGACCGAACCTCAACGGATTACCGAACGTTTACCCGATTTTGCCTTTTTTCAAATTTTGGATTTATTTCCAACAAAATTTGAACTTGAGGGGGTTTTAGCAAATTCACAACTTATGCAATATATTATCCTATGCAACAATAAATTATTGCACCCCATAATATATGCATCTCATATGAATTTATCATGATTCTAATTATGTTATATATAACATGATTGATTTTACTTGTTCACCACATGTGTCATATTTTCTATAAGAAACCTGACACATCATATGAACCAAAAATCAAGCTTCTTGTTTCCCGGTTTCTTGCGGTGTGACCTATGGGAGGATCTAGACTAAGTTGGCAGTGATATTAAGAGCTTAATATCACAAGCTATAAGCGGTATCTAGCTACACATTATAGCTCCCAATTAGTTAGATGTCTTAATTCCACTCGAACCAAAACCCGATCCATTTAGTGTTGGAGTGCACCACTTGTGTCCGTCCCTTGCCTCATGATATTAAGAATACACAAAAAGTAGTATTGTGTCATCTTTGTATTAGTATTCATTTCTTGATCTCTTTAAGCTAGTTATAAATATGTGACTTAACTCAAATCACATTGTGCACATTATAACTTTGCTTTATCAAAGGGCCCACTAATATCATCACTCAATTAAGAGGGGCAATGATAATCTTTTGACTAACTATCTTCTCCAACAAAAGTTGTACTTAACCAACCAATGCCTTTACACTACACTGATCGATAGTTCAAGACACTGATCTAATTAAGTATTCCTTAAGTGATTAGATATAAGTCTCATATCAAAGGACCAAAGACACAGTAAAATATTAATGACACAGAAACACATTTCTATAATATTTTACTTATTAGGTCTATTCAGTATACAAAAGCAATATTTTCCTCTTTTGCATACCCGTGTTGTCACTCACTTGTAGAGCTACAATGATCTATGACCAACACGACAATCTTAACTCGGTAATTAATGTTCCATGTTAATTACCATGATTGCGAATATCTTTTGTTTTATGTAAACCAATATCTTTTAGAGCTCTACGGTTAAGGACCAAGAGCCTCTTCCTTAACACTTCTAAAAGACGAATAACATAAACAAGGAACAAAATGATTTCTCATTCAATTCATAATAATTGACATTTAAAAGTAAAACTTTTAGAACACATTCCCTTCAATCTCCCACTTGTTATCAAAGTTTTCTTTCACATACATTCTCAATGTATAAAACATTAATAACTAGGGTAATCTTCCTAAATCACCGATCAAGCCAATCCACATGGATCCTCGGATCCATGGACTAGAAATATATTTCGTCTCTTAGCTTGGTATGAAGGTTTGTTGAATGGATCAGTTGTGTCACTGTTGTGTCCACCTATTCATTTATTTTGTCTTTCATTGGTGGTTTAGTTAGCTGTAGTGATATTACTCCTAACTACACTAGCTCATACCTCCACCTTTGATAATGATGACGCATCATCACTCCAACCTCTTATTGTCTAGAATTCCTATAAGAATTGCATCAAAACAGCTCTCGGCTATTTTCTCCTTTGTCTTCCATAAACACGAACCTTATCTTTAGTCCGGTTAAGGTACTTCAGAATATTCTTGACCACAATCCTATGATTAGGATTCGCGTTGGATTGGTGACCACTTGTCACATTTAAAGCATACGAGATATTGAGTCTTGTGCAAGCCATCGTGTACATGGTCTTTCCTTTTGCCGAAGCATAAGGGATACCTTCATGTACCCCAAGTCTTTGTGTGATTGAGCACATTGAGA
This sequence comes from Triglochin maritima, assembly GCA_963682175.1. NCBI lineage: Eukaryota > Viridiplantae > Streptophyta > Magnoliopsida > Alismatales > Juncaginaceae > Triglochin > Triglochin maritima. Next base: position 16,833,877 of record OY821786.1, read on the forward strand.
CTTCTTGAGTTGCACACCTATACTCATACTTATTGGCATATTGTCCATATCGGAATTGTTCACCCTGAACATTTCCAAAGACCTTGTCAATGTATGCACGTTGACTGAAGCCAATGAGTCTACGTGATGTATCTCAATGTATCTTGATTCTCAAGATGTGTTGAGCCTCATCCTTTTCTTTTCATTGAATACACTGATTTCAATGAAATTTCTCGTTTGCTAATGCAAAGGTATATGATTGCTCATGAGCAATATGTTATCGACATATAAGATCAGAAGTACTACATGGCTCCCACTAATCTCCTTGTATATACAAGGTACTCCTTTACTTTGAATGAAGTGAATCTTCTTCACCTCTTCGTCAAAGCGTTTGTTCCAACTCCCCGATGCTTGCTTCAATCCATAAATGGATTCTCGAAACTTGCATTTCTTCTCGCTACTATTTGGATAATCAAAACCTTGAGGTTGTACCATGCACATATCCTCCTCCAAGTTCCTGTTTAAGGAACGTCATTTTGATATCCATTTTCCATATCCCACAATTGTGAAATGCGCTAATAGTGAGCATAATCCGAATAGATTTTAATATGGCAACTTCTCAAAAATTTCATCAAAGTCAATTTCTTGAATTTGAGTATAACTTTTGCTACAAGCCTTGCTTTGTAGGTTGTCAAGTTACTATCCATGTCTATCTTCCTCCTAAAAGCTCATTTATACCAAATGATATTTTCTCTTGAGGAAGGCTAATCAAGTTTCATACTTGATTATCACACATGGATTCTACTTCGGATTCCATGGCTTTTAACCATAGTTTGGAGTCTTTTCTATTGCTTCTCGGAAGGTCGAGGGATCTTTGGTATCTAGTACCATGATCTCATGAAGTCCCACATACTTATTGGGTTTCTTCCTTTCCCTCATTGACCTTCTTAGTTCTTTTGGTTCTTCTTGTGTCTCTCGAACTTCTTCCATAATTTCGGGAGGAATAGGTTCATGTTCGACTCTCGAACGCACACTTGGTGAGGATGATTGAGATTCTCTCACAATTTCTTGTAAGGATCTCTCACTCATGCTCCCACTAACCAAATGAATCTCGGTTGGGCCTTCATGATTTTGAATGCAACATTCACATCATGATCTTGTAGAGTATCTTGAGTTTCCTCAAGCTCAACTCTACTCCCACTACTTTTCTCTCTTTTCCAGAAATTCCAGAAAAACCATATCTCTCTCTACAATCTTTCGATTGGAGGTGATATACCAAAAGTAGTATCCTCTTGTCACACGAGGACAACCTATAAAGAAGCACTTATCCGCTTTTGGTTGAAGCTTGATCGACATCAATTTCTTGATGTATACCTCACAACCCCAAATCTTGAGAAAGTCGAGCTTAGGTGTCTTTCAACTCCATAGCTCACAAGACATTTTCTCCACGGATTTGGATGGAACATTATTTAGTGAGTTTGTCATTATTTGTAGTGCATAATTCCAAAAGTAAATCGGCAATTTAAATTGACTCATTATTGATCGAACCATGTCGAGCAATATCCTATTCCTACTTTAGGAATGAGTCAAATTAGGTATTCTAAGCACTCACCCCTACGAACCTTTCATAGAGACTCGATATTCTTGTTGAGTCGGTTCACTACTTCATCCTCGAATTCCTTGAACTTGTCAAAGAATTCACTTTTGCTTCCCATTAGACAAATATAGCCATAATGACTATAGTTGTCTGTGAACAAAATGAAGTACCTTAAACCGTCTCTTGCACTTGTACTTATTGGACCACATACATTAGAATGTATCATATCCAATTAGTTGTTCGTTTTCGTTCATTTCTTCTTGAAAAGTCTCTTGGTCATTTATTTGACCAATCCGATAGTGCTACAAGATTGTATCATTCACGTGAGTTATCTTACTTTCTCTTTTGTTATTGTTTGTTTGAGTTTGTTTATTATTTATTTCAAGCAAATAGAAATCATTCTATATGAATGTATTTGCATAGAAAATTCCATTCTTCGATATAGACAAGCAAGAATTAAAATATTTATTAAAATTTATCCATATCTAAAACTTGATACAGAAATGTTCTTGTTAATCGAAGGCATATAACAAACATTCTTCAATGCATAAATTTAAATCACTAGACTATTGAAGCTCCATAGAATCTTGTACAATCGCAGCGATGGTTGTACTATTTTCAATCTTCAATATCATCTCGTTCTCCACGAGTTCCTTCCTATCCTTCAATAGCTGCACATCAAAATTATGTGAGCACAAGATCCGGTAACCTTTACCAAATCAAGGATAGAGGTGATTAAATTTATCTCAATAACAAACATACCTATGGCGCTTCTCGGGCGCCTACGTTCAATCATCCCATTTTCAAGGTCTTCCTTGTACTTGGGGCATTTCGGTCGGATGTGTCCCTTTTCACCGCAGTGAAAGCACTCCGTGTTGGGAGTTCGAGATTTGAAAGATTTCCCCCTTGAGGCACTCCCATGAGCACCTTCTACTCCCTTGCTCTTGATTGACGTATCTTTGGTAAATTTGCCTTTACCTTTGCTGATCTTTTTGCTCCTCTCATGGACGGCTAGGACGTGATTGTCCTGACCTTTGCCCATGTCAACTTCAGCCGTTTTGAGAGCGTTGTGAAGCTCCTCAAGACTCACCCCTTTTTCACGCACATGATAGTGCATCACAAAGTCCTTGAAGGACGGGGCTAGAGAGCCAAGAATCAGATCTTCGGCAATGTCCTCGGGCATTGGAGAAGAGAGCTTCGACAATTTCTCAAGGTATCCTTGTATCGTGAGAAAATGCATAGATACCGATGCTCCCTCCGCCATATGGCACCTTGTGAGTGCGATGGTGGTCTTATAGCGCTCCTTTCGGGCACTATCCATGAACATCTTTGTTAAAGCCTCCATGGTCTTCTTGGGTTTTGAATTCAAGTATTTCGCTTGAAGCGAGTCACCCATGGATGCTAGTATAAGACCGTGAACTTGGTTCTCTTGGTCTTCCCACTTGGCTATCGCCTCTTTCTCTTTATCGGTTGCCTTCTCATTTAATTTTGGGATTTCACCATCCAAAATATGAGATAGTTTTTCAAACCTCAACACGATATTAAGATTGAGTTGCCATTTCATGAAGTTTGAGCCATCATTTTGCAAAGGGTTCTTTTCGATCATAGATCGCACAATTGGTTGGATATTTGACATTTCTACAAAATGAATTATATAGGTTTTAATGCCAATTTTATGTTTTAATACATACATATATATATCGAATATGATGTAAATACTGCAAATAAAATCTTGCCCGTAAATGCAGTAATCCAAGATCCCATCAATTGTAATATAGACTAGCTAAGGGCTATCGAATACATTACAACATCAAGGTAAGAAAACATTTTCTAATCACAACCTTTTTGAATTTTAGCAACATTTAGCATCTTCAAACTTTTGTGACTCTTGTCGTTTTAATTATGAGGGAATGCGACCTATCCTCGTAAGAAAAACTTTTTCCCAAAACCGAGCGAGGGCTCTAGGTAATGTTTAGAAAACTTATTTTCATTTGATACGAGATATGTTTATCTATTGTATTCACAACTAAACATACTTGGGGTTCACTAGGGTGAAACACACCTCATATATTTAATTGTGGCAACAGACAACCTTTATATCTCCCACTATTCCCAAAGATAGAGGGAGCTATCTCCCGCTAAGGGCGAGCAGAGTATCCCTCGATCAATGGCTGCTAGTGGATGAAATAAGAAGGAAAAATTAATCTTAATTTTTGTTGGACAATTTCATTTATCAACATGTGATTTTGAATTTTAGTTTATCATGCATATTAAAATTTATATACATCCTAACATTCACCATTCATCACATGCATAGCAGAAATTATAAAAACAGAAATTAAACATTCACACAATCCATATCGCGTGAGTTTATATGTTCCCTTTGATCCTTGATCTTCGATCCCTGATCCTCGATCCTCGATCGATGCGCTACAGCGGTGACTTCCTCTTGCACCGGAGATGTAGATTTTACAGAAAATAAACATGCTCCTCACATTCGATAAAAAAAACCGACTAGTGCAAGTCCTATGTAAAAACCTCTCATATGCAAATGCAACTATCTAAAAGATGGAAATAGAGAGAATTTTGTCTTTTACATACATAAGCCCCTGTATAATAATAATTACATACATTTGTAGTGTCTGATTTGGAACATATAAACTCACAATCCTGCAAAGCAACTCAAGCATCCATGCACGCAATTGCTATAAACTACAGAATCTAATTTATCAATCATCCAGAATTCTCAACAATTCTTTGAAAAATATTTTGAAATCCATTAAAAACATTTTTCATTCATCCATAGTTCAAAACTATTTTTGAACCGCTGTGCATCCAATTTCCAATGGAAAGATGAACTGCAGTTTTTCGGTTTTTGTTGATTCTCTTACAAAATAATTGTTTTTAAATAAAACGAAATTATTCTAAGTTGGACTAATGTCTTAATCCTAATTCCAATAATTACATGGCATGTTTTAAAACTCTTAAAACATTCAGACGAATTATTATGGAGAATTATATCAACAAAACATCCATACACCGAAAAACCGGTAAAACCGAATTGTTTAAATCCTAGATGGCAAACTAAATTCGTTTACAGCCATAAATCATAAGAAAATTGAACCCTAAGCTCTGATACCACTGTAGGATTTCATGTTTAATTATACATATATATATATTTCGAATTTTCATGTATAATAAGGATCTATTACAATTTTCTTCGATTTATTTATGCATGCATCGGTTTGTTTTAACAACTAGTTTCAAAAACTTATTAAAACAAACACAAAGGGACTCCGAAATTCATACCTAGAAGTTCTCAAAAACTTCTTGACGTTTCAGAGACGTTGAGGAAGCCAATCTTCGCTTCGCGTTGCGCCGGATGCCTCCGAGTGTTCACCGAAACCCTAAACAAGGTTGGAGAGAAAGGAGCTAGCCAATCGATCTCCAAACAAGCATAGAATCTAGCTACAAACCCCTTCCTTAGCCTCTGAGATTTCTCCTTCCAAAGACTTAGAAAACTAAGAGAATTTTCGTGGGTTTTAGTAGTGAATTAGGAGAGAAAATAATTTCTGAATTGTGTAACCCAATTAGGGAGAATAAGGACCTATTTATAAGTTCCAATCTTACTCTTAATCATGGCTATTCTTTAGCCACGTTTTTCTTTACATTTTCTCTCATAAATTAATTCCTTCATGTATTACATGCACCCACAAAACGTTTGACCAAATTTAGAGCTAATCCAACCATCGATCAAATTAATCTCTTAATAATCAAAGGCAGAAAATCAATCGCTGTTCGGTTGACCGAGACCCATTCGGTTAACCGAATATGTCACGATTGGTTGACCGAGTACTAGACGGATGACCGATTCTTAAAGGGAAAAATTCTCCTTAACCGATCAGATGAATTCTCGTCTAAGACCGAGTGCCATTCGGTTAACCGAAAATATCGGAACTTAACATTGTTCGGTCGACCGTTTCTGGTTCGGTACACCGTACCAAAGCTCCAGGCACTTTGGTCAAGTTCGGTCAATCAATTACGATTATCCGTTCCATGTTCGGTTGACCGATCCACAGATCCTTCGGTCGACCGAACTTCAACGGATTACTGAACGTTTACCCGATTTTGCCTTTTTTCAAATTTTGGATTTATTTCCAACAAAATTTGAACTTGAGGGGGTTTTAGCAAATTCACAACTTATGCAATATATTATCCTATGCAAAAATAAATTATTGCACCCCATAATATATGCATCTCATATGAATTTATCATGATTCTAATTATGTTATATATAACATGATTGATTTTACTTGTTCACCACATGTGTCATATTTTCTATAAGAAACCTGACACATCATATGAACCAAAAATCAAGCTTCTTGCTTCCCAGTTTCTTGCGGTGTGACCTATGGGAGGATCTAGACTAAGTTGGCAGTGATATTAAGAGCTTAATATCACAAGCTATAAGCGGTATCTAGCTACACATTATAGCTCCCAATTAGTTAGATGTCTTAATTCCACTCGAACCAAAACCCGGTCCATTTAGTGATGGAGTGCACCACTTGTGTCCGTCCCTTGCCTCATGATATTAAGAATACACACAAAGTAGTATTGTGTCATCTTTGTATTAGTATTCATTTCTTGATCTCTTTAAGCTAGTTATAAATATGTGACTTAACTCAAATCACATTGTGCACATTATAACTTTGCTTTATCAAGGGGCCCACTAATATCATCACTCAATTAAGAGGGGCAATGATAATCTTTTGACTAACTATCTTCTCCAACAAAAGTTGTACTTAACCAACCAATGCATTTACACTACACTGATCGATAGTTCAAGACACTGATCTAATTAAGTATTCCTTAAGTGATTAGATATAAGTCTCATATCAAAGGACCAAAGACACAGTAAAATATTAATGACACAGAAACACATTTCTATAATATTTTACTTATTAGGTCTATTCAGTATACAAAAGTAATATTTTCCTCTTTTGCATACCCGTGTTGTCACTCACTTGTAGAGCTACAATGATCTATGACCAACACGACAATCTTAACTCGGTAATTAATGTTCCATGTTAATTACCATGATTGCGAATATCTTTTATTTTATGTAAACCAATATCTTTTAGAGCTCTACGGTTAAGGACCAAAAGCCTCTTCCTTAACACTTCTAAAAGACGAATAACATAAACAAGGAACAAAATGATTTCTCATTCAATTCATAATAATTGACATTTAAAAGTAAAACTTTTAGAACACATTCCCTTCAGATTTCACCAATGTTTTTATGGTTTCCTATTTCATTATTTGGTATTGCTAGAAATTAATTATGTAAAATTATATTTACAGATTGTCATACATGTTCGATTACTTATTGTGCTTGCACGAAATCAATACACATGCTTCCAAAACAATTCTTGTGAAAATATAAAATATCTTAAACCGAATGTCCTTGTTGTATGTCATGTCGTACCTCGTAAATTTATGTAGTGACATACTTCTGTAAGACGAGTTCTCATTCTATTCTAATATTTCTATGCGTGCGTCACATTGTTCATACATTATAAATTGTTCATGTAAAATTGATGTAATAATTTGTATTCTCAATTTGTAAATATGACATCAAGACTGCACATTGAAAGAAATCTATTGGCAAAAGATACAATTTTATAGGTAAAATTATACCTATAATATTACACTCTATCTATTTACCAAACGAAGCAACTTAGGTTTTATTAGATAGGCCATTTACGTTACGCAACGTATTTGTAACATCCCAGTCCCCATAGGGTCACATCTAGAAATACAGAATACAAAAAATATGTAAAAGAGAATATTATTGAATGAACTCACAGTAAGTTAGAGCTCTGAAACAAAAGTATAGAGTGTTCAACAAAGTTCTATAAAATTGCGGAAGATCAAAATACAACATCAAGTAAGGCAGAACATAAGACTCAATAAAGAACAACAACACAATAGTAAGTGACAACATACGGTACTCTAATTGGGCCTTAGTTTGTGACTCTAACTCCCCAACACCACGTCTGGCGACCGTCCTCCACCAGGACTCCAAGAAGTTTGTGGGCAAGTTGTTCACAACCACAAAGGAATAGAAGAGCTCACTGATGATTTTCATGCTTTCCAGTTGACGAAAGCAAATTTGCTCAACCAAATCAACAACAAAATTTGTGTGGTTGGAGAATCTCGACAAGTGTTCATCGATTCTCAAAATGCGATGTCAATTTCCTTCGCAATATGAACAAGCCAGACAACAAGCACCGTAGCACATTTGTTCATTTAGTGAACAGATATGTGTTTGGTCATCTATTTTGCACATGGGTTTCCATTGCTTTCGACGATCCCATCTCAAACGTTGAGAAAGGAAAAGGAAATGTGGGCATGGATTCCCAGGGGTGCACAAACAACCCCCATCCACGGAGTCAAATTGAATCTATAAGTCAATAGAGCCTACCTCAAACAAACTAACCATTTGCCAAGATAACTACATGAATATACTGATCACGAATCCACAAAATGAAATCTCTTACCAAACGTACTACTCCGGCCAATGTTCCATTTTTTGGTTTTTGACTTCCTAAGTAGTCGACTATGTCATTGTTGAATGCAAACTTCATGTAATCGTATTTCCTTTATTGTGTTGCATAATTGCATTTTAATTGATTACTGATGAGTTGCATACATTGCATCATATGTCTTTCATTTAGATTAATTTTATATCAATAAATTCTACTAAGGTATGTGTTTAGTCTTATTTACAGAATATAGAGACCTGAATGCAAATTACCCATATCTCGAGCATAAACGTGTGCAAGAGACTCATTTCTATCATAAAGACCGAGTTCAAGATTATCGGGGTTCAAATTGAAGTCCATCAAAGCATAAAAGCATTCAAAGACCTAATTACAAAAAGGCCAGAGACTTAATTGCAAAAAGCCGAGGACCCGACTGTAAATTACGAGTACCAAAAAATTATTTTGGAAAAGTTCTAAAGAAAAATCAATTTCGATCTCCAAATATATCAAGAAATTAATTCGGAGTTCAAAAGAAAGGGAAGAAATCAATCCAAACGCGCAAAGGATAGCTAAACCATACCATAAACACACAGGAAAAATTCGGGTCGATTCTGAGCCAAAAAGGTGGTGATTCCGTCGCACCTCATGTACAAAGTGCGGCGATTCCGCCGCACAAAAGTCGATCCGTGCACTCAAATTTTTACCAGTTGCGTGTTGACGCGTGTACTTTCCTATTTCATACTTAGTCCTTTGTATCGGCTATAAATAGCCCCGAAACTATGTTGTAAAGATGTTCTTTTCTTTAGCAATAAAATTCTGTTCTTTTATTTTTTATTTTTAGTTTCCTTTTGTAGTTTCTCTAGGACCCCTTCTCCTTCCCTCCATCCATGAGTTTCTAGCTCTCTCCAAAGGGTGGGGTGACAGATTTAGGGTGATGAGAAGAAGAATTACGTTATTATTTTAATTTCGTGTTAGTATATTTTGATTACTTGAGTTTATGTTGAGTCATTTATCATGTAATGCTTTATAACTAATGTGATTTATTATAAGTTTCAGAATTCTCTAATCAAAACCCGATATCTAAACCTCCACCCGCTGGACTCTCATCCATATTTGCTTTATTCTTAATTTGTTTCTTGTTGTTCTTGCTTTAGAAAATTAAAAATCCAAAAACCTCAAACCAACCTTATTTATTTCTCTTTCTTTCCTTAATCAAAAATCACAAAAAATAACAATATCTCTCCCTCGTTGTGTTCGACCCGTACTTGCCACGTCTTCATCGACGTCGTGCACTTGCGGTATAAATTAAATTCCCATCACTTAATATTTACTCGTGTGAATTACTTGTGGCAATCTTGTATTGATACTCGTGTTTGACTATTCGTGTTCGCAAATGTACAATTAGTGGTGTACTATTGTATCATTATTTCTAATAGCCTCGTGTTCTCTTGGAGGTGGAGGAGATCGGGTTCAATACATGGAGTTCCTTGGCCAACTTCCACCACCACGTAGACCATCTCCTCCTCCTCTGAATCAAGAGGAAGAGGATCCCGGTCGGTGACTTTGTGGGAGCAGACCCATCCTGTTCGGGACATGCAGTCATCTTGCATAGTTCTCCCACCTGTTTGTGGGAACAATAATGAATTAAAACCTCAATATGTGAGCATGGTTCCTAGCATCACAACCAATAAGAAGGATCTGTATATCTTTATACGTGAATTCGAGGAGGTATGCTCCATGTTCAAGCTTCAACAACTTGATGAGGATTCTGTCCGGCTAAGGATGATTTTTTTTGCATTAAAGGATAATGTAAAGAAATGGATGTACAGCCTCCCGGCAAACTCGATCCGGTCTTGGGATGACTTTGTGACCGTCTTTCTGAACAAATTCTTCCCCCAAAGGAAGTCTCAACAGATATGGTACCAGATACATCAAATGTATTAAACTGAGTTTGAATTGTTTTCTTACTTTCATTGAAAGGTTCAATGAGCTTCTTTTGCAGTGCCCTTATCATGAAATTGAGTTGTGGCAGCTTGATTAGTAGCATATCATACATTGTATTCATGCTATATATCCTTTATTTTACCCCAATTTTGTGCTACTCGAGTGTTTCTTTGTGGTGTTTCAGGGGTTAGGTAATAAAGAAGAGAAAGGAAGAGAAAAGGACTGAAATGCAAGAAGAAAAGACTCAAATGAAGAAAAGTGGACCTATTTGTCACGCACAATGACCCATCTGCAATTCAGAAATGACCCAGATGAAACCCGGAGGGACCTGAATGAAAGAAACACATTCCGGCAACAAAAATCCATTAATACCATGATCTTGAGGAGTATTTGGCCAATTAAAGACAAACAAGACATACCAGGAGTGCACTCACGTGCAAAATAGGACACTTAAGCTCCTGGAAGAAATTAGGGCCGATCAGGCGTAAAACATCTGACAGTGGCGGATCCTTTTGACCGAATTTGCCCCCAATTTATCCCATGGCTTGAACTTGTTTATTTGGGTGCACCAAACTATAGAGAAAGTGATTACAGCCGTCGGATTGCTCCCAGATTCATCTATACCAGTCGTTTTTCTATAAAGAGCAATGTTTCTTCTTCCTTTCGTTTTCTTCTCCACTTCCACCATTAGAGTATGTTAGTTTTTACCCAATTTGGCTGCAAGTAGAGGAAGGTGGATGAAGATTGTAATCTCACATTTTATTTAGTATAATGTTTGAGAGTAGGGTCGGTTTTGGGCTAAACTAGTGTTGAAGTGGCATGGAATTGGAAGGGTTGCATTAGGGTTTGGATGTGCATTTTCGTGGCTTTTGGGATGTCTTTGCTGGTGCCATTTTGGCATGTGTTGAGGTGGCTTGATTAGCCATGAAGGCTTGGAAATTGAAGAGTCCTAGTAAGCTAACTAAAAGCCCCTCCCACCAGCCAACCCTTGCACACCTCTTCACCTCCCACACGTCTCCTCCACCTCTTCCACTCCTCAGCCACGTGGTCAGGCCACTCAGGTGGTGCTCCAGCAAACTTCAAATCCAGTGAGGCTAGAAGCGACGTCTAGTGCAACCTGTGGTGCAGCTAGAAGTTTGGTGGGCAGAATCTCCGGCTAATTTTAGGCAACTTCCTTGGTAATCAGGTATGCTCCTATCCCTTAAAGAGTTTTATGGGAGGGGATGTTGGCTGGAGGGGCCAGCCAACATTAGGTGGTGGCGGGTGCAATGGTTGCACCACAAACTGATTCCCTTCTAGCGTGCGCAAGGAGCATGCGCTTGATGGGGTTAGTTGTAGGGCAGCCAAAGGGACCGGACCTCCAGCAAGCTCCAGTGAGGTCCAACTAGAGGTGAAGGTGTTCCTTTTGGGTTGAGCTTGAGGGTGGTTGTTGAACGTTTTAATTTAAACCGCAAGTGCACGGCCGCGTTGAAGCGGTTGCAAATACGGGTCGTCCTCAGGGAGGTGAGCAGCATCTCATTTGCATGAAATCAAGTGGAAAAAATGGGGAAGAGAGTTTGATTGTCCTACTCTACACTACACTACACTACGAAGTATGAAATGCGGAAGAAAGAAACAAACGATGAACTAACAAACTACACTAAGAACTAAATAAGTGCTGGAATTCAGAAATTGAAAACCCCTAAGGGGTGGAGTGAGTGCACACATGCAAAGAGGTGGGTGTTGAACACATTCTTTAAGCACAAATGAAGGTGGTGTTATCATGTATAGGAAGTGTCTAAATGTTATGGAAAACCTATCAATCCATTCACCAACCTAGTTGATTAACATTTATATATACAAGTTGTTTATTTCAGAACCTAAACAAGCATGAGAGGTGTCTAATCTTTTGGCAAAACTCATAAAGTTATAAATTCTATCCTAAACTCATATTGCTTTGTGCCAAGCAGTGGGTCACTATCGAGTGACCCACTTCTGATTCTGACTAGCAAGGCTGGTGTTGTGATTCCTTTTTAGAGGGATCCGTTCGGGTGTTACCCGAGCGGCACGACTCTTTAGAGTGTGGCCATTCTATTGCTTTCTGTTGCATCTCTGCTAGTTAGGCTTCAAGCATACTCTGTAAACTTGCGATTGGGCCTGGGGCATAGTGGGTTTTCTTTATTGAAAACTCACGCATGTATGTTGATTCTTTTCTTCAGGCACTGAGGTTCCTTCATGGGTGGATTGGAGACGTTTCGGAGGATTTTGTACACGAGGGACATGTCAACAAGATTCTTCAATTTATCTTTTGCTTCCGCATTATTTATGATGTATTTCCCTTTTGAACTCAATGTAATATATTTGACCTTGTTACCATATATGGTTAATCACTCTTTTTAGTTATATTTTATGTCAGTATATCCATGTATGTTCTTGTTTTGTGTTGTCGAATCATGTAGTCTTTTAATGTAACTCATTCGGTCGTCGTGGATGACTCTGATCGCGACACTTCTTTTGGATTCCCCAGTGTGCGTACCCGCGAGATCAGGGGTGTTACAGTCTAGGTGATTGCTCATCTCCGCCTCGAGCTCCTTTGGGGCACGAGGTCGAGTCCTCTCATGGAGGTGGAGAAGACATAGTTCCATATATGGATTAACTCGGTCCACTCCCATTACCATGTAGATCTCCTTCTCCTCCTCTGACTCGGGAGGAAGAGGGATTCGGTCAGGATCGAGTTCTGGGTGCACCACCACCTTTAGCTCGACAGGATAGACTGAAGACTCTGTGTGAGTGGACCCATCCTATTCGGGCCGCCCAACCTTCTTGCATAGTTCTCCCGCCTACTCGTGGGAGAAACTATGAATTGAAACCTCAATATGTAAGCATGCTTCCTACCTTCACTGCCAATAAGGAGGATTTTTATATCTTTATATGTGAATTCGAGGAGGTATGCTCCATGTTCAAGCTTCAACAACTTGACGAGGATTCCGTCCATATGAGGATGATTTCTTTCACGTTGAAGGATACTGCAAAGAAATGGATGTATAGCCACCCGACGAACTCTATGCGGTCTTGGGATGAATTTGTGACCGTCTTTCTGAAGTGATTCTTCCCCCAAAGGAAAAATCAACAGATACGGCACTAGATACATCAAAGGTATCAGACTGAGACCGAATCATTTCATACTTTCTTTTAGGGGTTCAAAGACCTTCTCTTACAGTGCCCTCAACATGGAAGTGGTTTGTTATGCATGAATGATCGATTAGTAGAGAATGCATGAATGTATTAAGTTGTATGGATGGTTATTTGATGTCTTAATGGCCACAATAGATACTTAGTTCATTCTTGAGAACCCAAAGTACATCTTAACTTCATGTCTAACTATATTAGTCATGTATTCATGTAAATGTAGTGTATGTTAATTAGACTCCACACTAGTTACTAGATGAGGTCACCTACTTTACACACTTGTACTTAATGAAATTAAGACCCACTCATGCCCACACACCTCACTATTGCACCTCCACTCCAAGGGGTTTAATTTAATTGTTGATTAATTCATCATTTAGTAGTTTGTTTAGCATAATCCCTTCATTCTCCTCTCCTTTCCAACTCGAGTAGGGTAGTAGCAACAACGTGCAAAACTCCTCGTGGACACGACCCGTACTTGCTGTGTCTTCATCGACGTCGTGCACTTGCGGTTTCTTATAACTGATTCAATCAGAGCTATGCCAGATTGTTTATGAGGGACTCAACTACAACACCCACACATTGTTGGAGTCGATGTGTCAGGGTGATTTCAAGGAACGAGCTTGATTATGAGGTTCCTCTGCTTTTATTTGAACAATTGGGCCGAATCTTGAGGTACCCTTGTCTCATCATATGTCAAAGGAATCAGAGTCTGAGGTTCTTTCGCAAAGGTCTCCACCCATGGGTTTACGGAAACAGATGCTGAGGTTCCTTCAGAAGACCCCCGAAGGAGTCACATCTTGAGTGCCTTAAAAAGAAAACTTCATATCAATATGACAAGCTGCTTCAGATCTTTAGGCAAGGTAAAGTGAACATTTCGTTGTTGGAGGTGATTCAACAGATGACACCTCATGCCAAGGTTCTCAAGGAATTATACACCAAGAAGAGAAAATCCACCTAAGAAAGCTTTTCTTGCAGCAAATGTGATTTCTTTTGGCACAACCCACGCAAGTCAAATACAAGGACCCAAGTTGTCTTACAATTTTTCTTTTGTGACTGGTGATGTGTCAATACATCGAGCTTTATTAGACTTAGGTGCATCTATGAATCTTTTGCTATATTTTTGTCTACGTCCACCTTGGTCTTGGAGACCTCAAACAAACAAAAACCACTATCCATCTGGCTGATAGGTCAATGAAGAAACTGAGGGGTGTGGTAGAAGATGATCTTATCAAAGTGAGTGAGTTCATTTATCCAATCGATTTCTTTTTTTGGATATTGAACCTGAATCAAACTCACTTGGACAAATTCCTATTATTTGGGAGTGACCATTTCTAGCGACTTCCAATGCCTTCATCAATTGTCGTAATGGTGTGATGCGCTTGACATATGGTAGTCAGTGCACTAATTTCAACATCTTCACCATTGGGAAGAAGCCATGTGCCTTCGATGGCCCTATATAGATCAATCTTATACAGGGCACAGATGAAAAAAAAGTCGAAGGCACCTTCAAGTATTTCAGAGAGTTGTACGATAAAGATTGATGTGTTCGTTTTAAATACTGCAAGTGGACGACGTCGATGAAGACGAGGCGAGTACGAGTCGATCCATGGGGAGGTGAGTAGTCTCTGGTTTGTCAAAAATCAAATGGAAAAAAGGGAAAGAGATTTGATTATGCTAAGCAAAACTACACTAAACTAGTAAGTAACAAATCCAAATGAAAGCAACTAACGGTTGATTAAAACTAAACCAAAAGGCGAACAAATAGGTTGGAATTTAGGAAGAAAAACCCCTAAGAGGTGGAGTGTGTGCACATATGAAGTAAAATTAGTGATGAATGACGCATGTCAGCATGTATGTGTGTGTGTCATGCATGTGTCTTCATACATAGGAAGTGTCTACAGATTTGGCAAAATTATCAATCCATTCACATAATGTATCAGCAATTACTACTTGATTATCATAAGATTAGGCTTAGCATAAGAAGTGACTAAAAATATGGCAAGACTCATAAAAAATCAAGAGTTCATGTGAAGAACAAAGCTAAGCGTGGGAGGTGTCAAAATCTTATGGTAAAACTCATCCAAACATAGTTTCTTCAATCAATCAAGCAAGCAAACACAAATACAACACATAACTAACATGTAGCATATTCAACATGAAATTTCGGTCAATAAACATGAGGAAACTAAGCATGAGAAGTGTCTACATCTTATGGCAAAAGACATCAAAAATCCTCCCAACATGTAGATTATGAAAATAACCCCAATGAACATACAAATATGCAATTCTACACAATCAAAAGTTAATAAAAAATCCAAACTTCACAACATATATGTACATCTTCTCCACCCCCCAAAGGGTGATGAAACTACTCACTAATCATTAAACTAACTATTATGTTAAGAGAAGAAAACATGTTAACTATGTGTACTAAGATTACTGAAACAAAATTAAGCTAACCATGAAATAAGATAAAACAGACAACATTAAACTACCAAAAATTTCTTTTATTAAGTGACTCACATTACACGTAGCATCTCCCGACTTGCATTTTTTCTTGAAGGCTTGACTCTAAGTAGAGGGATTGGACACTAAGCAATAGGTAAATACAAAGGAGAAGGAGTTCTATTTATAAGCATGAAAAAGGTAACAAGGGACAATCCCCCGGTATGGGACTAATTGCATACTATAAATGGACATAAAATAACATAATGCAATACCCGACTAAGACATGGATCATTTAGAGCCAAATGGACCGCCAATTGGCGATTTTGGACAACCATATAGTGGTCTCGTTTGGCGTGATGGGGTCTGGTTTTGGGTGGATTGATTCTGGCATGATTTCTTCATGTTTGGTTTACCCAATTTTATTGTTGATGTTTGAGCCCAAATCTAATTTCCAAAATACTCCTCATGATGGTGTGGATCTTCTTTATTTTCTCATTGGTCATTTTGGTCTACATCCGGGTCCTTCTCTCTTGCATCTCAGTCCATAAGTCTTGCAATTCAGTCATTTTTCTTGCGTTTACGTCCTTTTTATGTCTCTTCATCTCACTTGTTTTATTCCTGAAACTTAAACATAAAACTCGTTACGTAGCATTGCTTAGGCTAATAATAAAGGATATAAGACACAATTATACGCATGATGTGATGTCAATAAGAGATCCTAATGGTGGTGAAGATGTTTCAACTGGGTTAACATAAGAAGGTGACTTATCTTGTGATCATGTGGCTCTTCAACCACAAGATACCATTTTTGTGGCCTCTAAGCCACCTGTTGATCACTCTGTATATGTTGAGGACCCAATCAGGGTTTAGAATCAACCACCTGATACCTTATAATTCGAACAACTAGACGAATATTCACCTCTCATTCGTGCCTCCTAACTTGCTCATTCTCAAAAGGCATTAAACGACCACAATTCTTATAAGGGTGTCAGGTGGTCAAGCAATTCTATTTCTGGACTTCGTCATCTAGGTGATAAATTCAGGGTGTCACTTTCTATGGATAAAATGATCCTTGTGCACCTCAACATCAGTTGGAGGGTATATATTGATGACCCTCAGCTGTGTCGTGGAATGAAAACATATTTGTTTCCATTTCCTTTCAGAGTCCCTGGTTTTGAGAGGTATGAACCACCATCCTTGGTTCATAAACCTCTCCACAATTCTCCTGTTTCTAACGTTGCGATCCCACGCATGCACATTTTTGGCTCGAGAGATGGCAGGTTCCCATTTTATCTCCCATGACAAATGAAGATGGGATCTCATTAACGTACATAGTTCTCTTAAAAAAAGAGAAAAAATAAGAGAGACTCCATAAGTGAGCATTGATTGTTGTGGGCCCAACCCATGAGTAGTTGGGACCCATTTGTTTCACGTATTTGTCTACCTTCTTAAGTATCTCACAGGTGTTCAGCAATTCGGGTATATGTCCATCAACTTAACCATGAACTTCCTTTCGCGCTTCACATTGATGAGATTTTTTATTTTTCATGCATAAATCCATGTGGTATCATGCTCACATTCATTGAGGACACTGCATTAAGTAAGCACGAGGTGCTATATATCTTCTATACCATGATCCTTGGGTGACTTGCGTTCTTTTGCTTGCCTAGAGCTTTAAATTTTCCATTTCTTTCAAAATCTTCATGTGTTTGTGAAAGAAAATGTTTTTGTGGATTTTATGTGTATTTGGCATGTTCAAAACCGTTGAGAGACAAAGTAAAAAGGAAGCTCCCAGAATTGACTTGAACATGATGCATGAGGATATCTCGTACACCGACTTTAGGTCGTATTTAGTTGTAAGAATGCACACTGGTTTTTCCTTGGGGGGAGAGTAATCATAGGGTTACAACACTCAAACAAATAAAGAAGGTCATCCTGAACCTAGTGAGTTAAATGATTCGTGTTTGTTAGTATAAGGAAGTTTGTTGAAGTGGGGGACCCTTAAACTCTTGTTGTGAAACCTTAAGTGTAAGGGTTTGGTTCATGTGTAAATAAAAAATAATTTAGTAGGGTGTTATCTCTTCTCGTACAGCTCCTATCACTTGGGAAATTAGATCCTAGAGAACTTATTGCTTGGTGCTTTCGAGTCATCTGACTTGGGATGCACCAATCGAACTCCCATTACATGGGTGGTAGGGATCGCTATTGTGGAGATTCGGGGAAGGTGTACCTGAGAGTGTAAGTCCACACAAGTAATGATGCAAGAAACCGGACCCTACGAGAATCAAACACAAACCTATTTTAATTTGTTGTTTTCTAGAAAGAAAAGAAAAAATGAAAAAAATGAAAAAATACACATAATAATGTTAATGGACTTTACACGATGTATCACTTGAGGATGTTAAGGTCGCCCATTTCTTTCACTTAAGTCCTTAATTAACTTGCACGAATGGTTCCCTAGGCTTGGTGTGTGGACAAGATACACATATATAGTTGGCCCGTAGGATTATCGTGTCCGATGATCGACAAAAGTTTGTCCACCGAGTCATGTTGTGATTAGTAGCATATCATGCATCATATTCATGTTATATATCCTTAATTTTACCCCAATATTGTGCTACTCGAGTGTTTGTTATTATATTTCAGGTATTGAGTAATAAAGAAGGGAAGGGAAGGGAAATGAGAAAAGACTGAAACGTAAGACGAAAGGACTTAAATGAAGCAAAATGGACCTCTCGGTCATACACATGGACCGATCTGCAAGAGGGAAGGACCTGGATGTAAGCAAGAATGACCAAATAGCAAACCGAGAAACTACACACCATCATGAGGAGTATTTTGACAATTAGATTTGGTCCCAGACTCTAATAACTGATCCGAGTGTACCCCACGTGACGAATTAAAGCACTAAAGAAGATATCCAAAATCGGACAACATCAGAGAAAAAGTGACCACCAATTGGCAGCCTTAGACCTCCAATTGGCGGTCCATGTTGGCCATAATCCAACCTGGTTTCTTGTGGTTGTGTATTTTGTTATTTTTATTCATTTGTAGAAGTTTCATTAGTCCCACATCAGGGGATTGTCCCTAGTTGCCTTTTTCATGTCTATAAATAGAAGTCAACTTCCTCCTTTGTAATCCACCCATTGCTTGGTGGTTATTCTCTCTACTTGGACTAAGCCTTGGAGCAAAACTCAAGTGCAGAAGAATGCTACTTGTAATGTAAGTCACGAATAAAATAAATCTTTGTTGGCATGTTGTCTCTTTTAATTCTTGCATGCTTAGCTTAATTTTTTTAAAATAATCTTAGTAGAATTACTTAGAAAGTTTTCTCTTCTTAATATAAATGTTAGCTTAATGAGTAGTTAGTAGATCCATACTCCTTTTGATGTTTGACAAATTTTGATTATGTAAACTTGAATGTTTGTATGTTCATCGGGTTTGTTTTAATCATCTACATGTTGGGGGATTTTTTATGGGCTTTGTCATACATTTCAGACACTTCCCATGCTTGGTTTCCTCATTTTTATTGGCTGAAATTTCCTGTTGGGTATGCTACATGTTAGTCGTATGTATTAGTGTTTGCTCGCTTGATTGGTTGAAAAACTTTGTTTTGATGGGTTTTGGCATAAGATTCAGACACCTCCCATGCTTAGCTTCGTTCTTCACATGAGTTCCTGGTTTTCTATTAGTCTTGCCATATCAATAGACATTTTTCATGTTGAGTCTCGTCTTATAATAATCAAGTAGTAACTGCTGATACGTTGTGTGAATGGAATGATAGGTCTTGCCATAACTTTGGACACTTCCTATGCATGAAGACACACACTTGATACACATACACCTACATGCTTACATGCATCATTCATTACTTCTCTCACCTTATATGTGCACACTTCACCCCTTAATGGTTCATCCATATTTCATTTCATATTGTTTCACTAGTGCAGAATGTTCAATAGACGTCACCGAATAGACGTCGGATATAAAAAGATTCGACGTCTATAGGTATAGAGGTCGGATGTTTGGATATCCGACGTATATAGGTTTGTATAAACGTTGGTTTTTTAGTATAACCGACGTCTATACCTCCTGAAAGAAGAAAAAAAAATTGTTTATTTTTTTGGATTTATTTCATATAAGAATTTATGTAGATTTATTTTGTATAAGAAATAACACAATTTTTTGGGATTTATTTCGTGTAAGAATTAGCTCATTTTTTGGGATTTATTTTGTATCAGAAATAACACAATTTTTTGGGATTTATTTCGTGTAAGAATTAGCTCATTTTTTGGGATTTATTTTGTATGAGAAATAACGCAATTTTTTGGGATTTATTTTGTGTAAGAATTTATGTGGATTTATTTTTTATAAGAATAATGTGGATTTAAAAATAGTTACATCAATGTAATTATCACATGTGTGTTGTACAAATGTGTGTATTGTGACATGTGTTGAAGTTTAGTCCCACATTGGAAAAAGTTTTTTATTGGTGGAGTTGAAGTACTCCACCACTCCTTTACTTCTAAATGGGAGTTTGGTACCACACTAGAAAATGCAAGTGATATATATATATATATATATATATATATATATATATATTTAATGGTCAAAAGATTGGCAACTTGGGCTTAAAATGGTTGCAATGTGTTTTGTACTATTTACCCAGGTATAGACATTGGTTGTATATGGTTGCTGACATCTATAGGGTGTTTTTTATTATTAATTATTGTTATTTCAATGTATAGACGTTTGATGTATACCATGACCGACGTCTATAGGTCGTGCTGTATGTATAGACATCGGTCAATCTATATATCCGACGTCTATAAGGCGTAATAGTTTAGTCCCACATCGGAGAAATTATTTTTGTTGGTGTGGTTGATGTACTTCACCACTCCTTTACTGCTGAATGCGAACAACTTGTGCACTTGGACATGTTGGGCTTGATATTCGTAGTTATTTGTCAAAAGATTGGCACTTGGGCAGCTTGGGCTTGATTAATGTTAGTGCAGAATGCCCGTTATAGGTTGCAATGTATTTTTTTGGTTAATTAACTTATAATAGACGTTGGTCGTATATAGCCGACATCTATACACTGTATAGATGTCGGTCGTACATAGCCGACGTCTATACAATAAGGAATAGGCGACGGGGAAATATACGTCGGATACTTGGACCGTCGAAATCCGACGTCTATACCCCTGTATATCCGACGTATATAGGCTTTTCTGCACTAGTGTTTGTTGAATTTCTTTAGTTTTATTTGCATCATAATCTAGTTTTTTTTGCATTCTTAGTATAATCGTATTTTTAGTAGTAGCATAATAATCTCTTCTTCCACCATTATTTCCCACTTGACTTTTCTCACTCAAAGGTTGGCAATGCTCCCTGTTGATCGACTCGTACTTGACCCGTCTTCACCGACGGTCGTGCACTTGTGGTTAATTAGTAAAACGTTAATATGTTGCTAGTTAAATAATGCATCAATGTTTGGATTTTGGGGGTATATCTCCTGAAAACCCTCAGGAGACACCACTACTCATCCTTAGCGACAAGGATGTTTAACAGCTTGTTGCACGTGTTAAGTGCAACCGTGATTCCTACGAAAGTGAGTTAGGGTTTCCCCGTTTTTCATATGTTTTCCATTCTGACATTTTTTGCTTTCATTGTTTTTCTCGGGACTACTGATTTAAGGTTTTAAAATAACTGCAAGTGCATGGCCGCGTTGAAGCGGTGGAAAATACGGGTCGATCCACATGGATGTTTGTCGACTTTGGTTAGTCCGAAGGCGAGTGGGAAAGAAAGGAGAGAGGAGTTATGATCGAAACTACACTGAAATGCGATAGGAATTGAAAAATGAACAACAAAACTAAACCCCATAGGGGGTAGAGAAAGAATGTCAATACAAAGATATGTGTATGTGTGTGTTCAATTGTGCTCATCACAACATTTAGTGCATGAAAATCATAAAACTAAATCCAACTTTGCCTCCACATGAAGAAAGATAACACATTATCATTAAAACATACAAGACAATAATTGGAATGAAGCTAAATGAACTCATGTATATAGACCAAACATCACTATGCCTCAACATGAAATATGATTTACACAATCATTAAAACATATAAGACATTAACTAAGGTAAAGGCAACAAGAGTACATGCAACTGTAAGTCATGTTTCCTTTATTAATTCCTTCCATATCCTCACCTCATCATTCCCCATAAAATAGGTCCACTAATCTAAGCATATGTTAAGCTTCATTCAAGAGCATTAGCATATCAAAGACAAGAGTGAAATCCCATTACATGATTATAGAAATCATATAAGGATCAAAAGATTAAGATAACACACACCTAATGCATCACATAATGACATCACATATTTATCCACCCCCCAAATGGGGAGGGAACTACTCACTAATCATTACGCTACAAACTACATTAACAAAATGAAACATTCTAATGAAACGAAATTAAACTAAGCAAACAAGAATTATTTAAAGAAGCTAAATGAAAGGAAATTAAACTAAAGAAGCATGCAAGAATAAAAAAGACAAGACAATATTAAAAGAAACTAAGAAAAAATATTTTATTAACATGACTCACATTGTAAATGACATTCTTCTCAACCTTGAGTTTTTTTCTTCAAGGCTTTTACTCCAAGTAGAGAGAATGCCACCAAGGAATGGGTGAATACAAAGGAGAAGGAAGAGTTCTATTTATAGTGCTACAAAAAGGTAATCGGGGACAATCCCCCGATATGGGACTAAACACATACTATAAATGGACATTAAACAACACAATACATGATCCGACTCAACCATGGAACATTTGGACCAATTTGGACCACCAATTGGCGGTCTAGGACAGCCAATTGGCGGTCCAGATTGCTTGGATTGAGTTTGCATTTTGTTTGTTCGTTTCTGGCTTGATTTCTTGATGTGTGATGAACCCGATTTGTTTGTTGATATTTGGGCCCAAATCTAATTGTCAAAATACTCCTCATAATGGTGTGGAGCTTATTGATTTCCTCATTAGTACTTTTGGCTTTACATCCGAGTCCTTCTTTCTTGCACCTCGTCCATAAGTCTTGCAACTTAGTCCTTTTTCTTGCTTTTATTTCCTTTTTTGTAGTCTCTTCTTCTCAAACCTATTATTCCTTAAACCTAATAATAAAACTCATTACGTAGCATTATTTAGGTTCAAGATAATGGATATAAGACACACATGAATGCATGAAATGTTTGGCAACAATGCAAAAAACTTGTTTGATTCGTTTTAATTAAAACCGCAAGTGCACGACCATGTTGAAGCGGTGACAAATACGGGTCGATCCACAGGGAGGTGTGTCAACTTTTGGTTTGTTCGAAGGCGAATTGGGAAAGAAAGGAGAAAGGATTGATTACACTAAGCTATACTAGACTAAACTAGTAAACTAGTAAACACGAAATGAACTAAACTAAGTAACTAAAATCAGAAGATAGAACTCAACAATGGAAAACCCCTAAGGGGTGGAGTGTGTGTGTGCACATGAAATAAGTGTGGTGAATGCATACAATAAGCTCAAGTGTAGTTAGTGTTTGTTAATGCGTAAGAAGTACCTAATGGCAAGACCTATAATTTAGAACACTAACCTAGGTGATTAATATGAGAATGACAAGGTTGTTATTAAGAACATAAACAAGCATGGAATGTACCTAACACTATGGCAGAAACCATCAAGTAAAAGTTCTTATTAATTCAAGCAAGCATATTAACATCTCTCACAAACAATAATGTCTAGCATTCATACCATCTACATAACATGTACACACATCTACTCCACCCCCAAAGGGAATGGAACTACTCACACATATTTAAACTAACAGTTATACTAAGGAAAGAAAACATGCTTAAACTAATTATAAGATGAATAAAGCAAGTTTAACTAAAAGAACATAAAACTAAAGAAGCATAAAAGACATGTGAAACGAAATTAACTAAGCATTGAAAAACTAAAGGAAACAAGTGACTAACAAAACTTATTTTATTACTCACTCAAATTACAAGTAGCCTTTCTCCGCCAGAGTTTTGCTTCAAGGCTTCACTCTTAGTAGAGAAGATGGGCACCAAGAGAGGAGATGGGGTACAAGAGAGGAGGGAGAGTTCTATTTATAGCGATAGAAAAAGGTAATCCGGGACAATCACCCGGTATAGGACTAAACAAATACCAAAAATAGCCTAACCACACTCTAATACACACTCCACAGAAATCTTATCGGACCTGGGCCAACCCGGACCGCCAATCAGCAGTCCCAGACCGCCAATTGGTGGTCTATAGGGTTTGGATCCATCTGGGTTTTCTTCTGGGCTTTTCTGGATGGATTTGTTGGTCTTTGATGCATCTACCTTGCTTGCTGGAGCTCCGACCCGAATAGAATTGCCAAAATACTCTCCATGATGGTGTGGAGTATTCTTGTTTGCTCATTGGTCCTTCTGTCTTGCATTCAGGTCCTTCGATCTTGCATCTTTGTCCTTGACTCTCTCAACTCAGTCTTTTTTCCTTCTTTTAGGTCCTTTCATGCCTCTTCTCTTCAAACCTATTTATTTCTGAAATTCAAACATAAAGCTCGTTACATAGAATTGTTTAGGTGCAAGATAATGGATATAAGATACGAATGTAATCATGAAATGATGTCAATCAAATACCCCCACACCTAACTTTTGCTAGTCCCAAGCAAAACAAAGAAAGAGAAGCATACGGAAAACAAGAAATCCTAACTCACTTTCGCAGGAATCACGGTTGCACTTAGCACGTGCAACAAGCCGTTAAACCTTCTTGTTGCCAAGGAGGAGGAGTGTCTCCTGAGGGTTTTCAGCGGATATACCCACAAAATCCGAACAAGATGCATTATTCAATCTAGACATGACTCGTTGGACATATTTTGTCGATCATTGGACACGGTAATCCTACGGGCCGACTCTATATAGGTAATCAGTCCATACACCTAGTGTAATAAACCATTCGTGCAAGTTAAATAAGGAATTAAGTGAAAGACATGGACAACCTCAACATCCTCAAGTGATACAAAGTGTAAAGTCCATTAAGTTTCTTATAATGGATATAAGATATGAATGAAGCATGAAATGATGTCAATCACTGCCCCCGAGGTACCAAACTCTCATTTTGCATGTGTTGTTGCTGGTACATGTGGGGGTTAGCCTCAGGCTGGCTTGGCAGAGTCTCTCTCTCTCTCTCATGTACAGACTGAGCTAACTGGCCCATCTGAAGCTCTAGAGATTTGATTGTCTGCTGATTTAAAGTGAGAACTTGACTTGTGGTTGAAATAAAAAAATTCATTGAGTTTTCAAGTCCACGAGTCAAGGTCTCAAGCGAATTGAATCGGGTTTCCGTATTGTTGGAATTTGGGAAACCCGATTGATTAGTGATTTGAGCTTGGGGTGGCTGATAAGATTGTGCCTGCATGGGAGGTTAGTGTAGTTGGTTAGGTGGTCGAGAGGAGTTTGAAGGACCACCTGGGGCATTATTTTGGTTCCATGAAAAATTAGGGTGGTTCCTCCATCCGAGATTATAAGATGATGAGTATAGGTCATTCCTGGCTCTATCATAGATGACATTTACATGTTCCATCTCAAGAAGAATGGACGTACACACGCTTCCTACATGACCTATCCTACCACATGAATGACAGGGAACTGGACCAGATGTAGACACATGAGGTGCACCTTGTTGGTTTTGGAGCTCAATCGAATCTATACGACGCATTAAGGCCACCATCCGTGACTCGATGGCCGTAGTGGTATCGACAGCAAATGCGACACCCGATCTAGTCGAGTTTGTATTTGTGATCCTCGTTCCGATGCTAGATGATGTTATTGGTTCCCTCACACTCTCCCACTGCATGGATTTTTCAACGAGGTCTTCTAGGAAAGCTCATGCCTCCCTTTCAACCTTTCCTAACAACTCCCTTTACACATGGACTCAAGGAGCATTCAGGATGGGATGTGAAGACCCTCCTCATACACAATCTGACAAAGGCACCACAACTCGATGTCATGGTGAGGGCATGAGGACAGTAGCTCCTTGAATCTCTCTAAATATGCATGAAATTTTTCGGTCTCAAGTTGATAGAACGAATTGATTTCGTTCCTCAATTTTTTAGTCTAATGATGGGAAAGTACTTCTTGAGGAATGCAGATTGAAATTCATCCCAAGTCCTAATGGAATTCGCCTGGTTGTTGTATAACCACTTCTTGGCATCATCCTTTAGTACAAAGGGGACAAGCCTAAGATGGATGAAGTCTGTGCTAAGTTGTTGCAGCTTGAACATAGCACATACCTTCTCAAATTCCCTGAGAAAGATATAGGGGTCACCCTTTCCAGTAAAGTGAGGGAGCATGGAGATAAACTGAGGCTTAACCTCAAAGTGGTGCCCATTCGCCTCTAGCAATACGATGCATGAGGGTAGAGCAGTACGGCTCGGGTAGCATCGATCACGGAGAGGTATGGGACCAAGAACAGGAAGAACAGGTGGGACAGGTGGGTCCAACAACTCCTCCTCCTCGTGGTACTGAGCAGCCATGGAACCCGTACCGTGTGCAACACGAGAAGATGAAGGCGTCGAGAAATCAAATACCGAGGCAGGATTGATGACACGCCTCGTCAAAGGGCGACTCTTGTCTCGTACCCACACAAGCATGCACAAAGGTGCACACACACAAACTAAAACTTTTTTTTCGAAAACTAAAATAGAATGTACGTAGAGGAGAAGATGGGAGGACACAGAATGAGAGAATGACTCAGGAGAGAAGGGAAGAAGTTCTTAGGCTATGGCGGGTGGGTACAGGTAGAGCACACAAACAAACAAGGCTAAAACAACCTAAGGTCCCTATAGGTCCTTACAGCTAGACGACGCCTAACTGTGAGGTCACACGGCCTCAACACGCCTCACCAC
The DNA here is from genome assembly GCA_963682175.1 of Triglochin maritima. Lineage (NCBI taxonomy): Eukaryota > Viridiplantae > Streptophyta > Magnoliopsida > Alismatales > Juncaginaceae > Triglochin > Triglochin maritima. Next base: position 16,860,523 of record OY821786.1, read on the forward strand.
CCTACGACGAGGACCACAAAGCCCAGCAAGTGAGCCAAGATCCAGAGATCTTCTCTCTTCTACTATTGACAGAGTGGGCGACGCCGATCACACCATGACGGTCGCGACCGGATCACTCTCCTAATACGCCCGAGATCCTTAGGGCCAATGTCTACTTGATTTTAAATTTAGGCTCTTGATTAGTGTAGTTTTTGGGGCGAAGGAAAGGGTGATGAAATCCCCCACCTTATCTTATATGGGACAACCCCTACTTAGTAGTGATTTGGAGTCTTAATCTAGCAATCAACTCTCCAAACAAACGCTCAACTCACACTTGTTGCAATGCAATTCCTACTAACTAATGCATGTTCATACGAATTGCATGAACGAGAGTAGGAAATGAGTTCCTCACGCCAGCACTCAGCAACTGAAAGTAAAGCTAAAATAAAAGACAATCTACGTGCCTAAGTCAAGTACATGATGCATGACCTAAACCAGAAAGAATGCCTAATCTTTTGCTTTGGGTTTTAGGGTCGAAGTTGCTTAAAGGGAGATTGATTATTGATTTGAGGACAAACTAAAAGTCAGAACATGCCAAATTAATCCCCATACCTCTATATCAAATAAAGAAACAAGACACAGAAAGAAGAACTGGAGAGGAGCTTACCAGACTGCCAGTTGGCGGTCTTAGGCCGCTGATTGGCGGTCCAACAAGCTCTGTTTCCCTTTAAACTTCTCCAACAGCCTCCCCTTACGTGTCCAAGTCTCCTGAAACAAAGAAAAACTACAAACAAAAAAATTAAATCCACCAGATCGTCCAAACAAGAGTCTGGACTGACACCTCCCCGGCAACGGCGTCAAAACCTTGTTTGTTCGTTTTAAATTTAGACCGCAAGTGCACAGTCGTCGGTGAAGATGGGGCAAGTACGGGTCGTCCATAAGGAGGTGATCAGCCTCTAGTCTGACCAAAATCAGATGGCGTCAAAGGGAAGAAGAGTTGTAGATTACGCTAAAGCTAAACTACACTAAACTTATAAGTAGGAAATACGAAAGAAAACACGAAAGATTGGAAATCAGAAAGATAAATCCCTAAAGGGTGGAGTGTGTGCACATATGAAGTGAAATAAGTGATGAAAGATGCATGTATGTGTGTGTCTTAATGCATAGGAAGTGTCTAAAGATGTAACCAAACCTATCAATCCATTCACACAACGTATCGACAATTACTACTTGATTAACATAAGTTAGGCTTAGCATGATAAGTGTCTAAAGATATGGCAAGACTCATCAAAAACCATAAACTCATGTGAAGAACAAAGGTAAGCATGGGAGGTGTCTAAATGTTATGCCGAAACCCACTAAAACAAAATTTCATCAATCAATCAAGCAAGCAACACAAATACAAACACATAACTAACATGTAGCATATTCAATAGGAAACTTCAGTCAATAAACATGAGAAAACTAAGCATGGGAAGTGTCTAAATCTTATGGCAAAAACCATCAAAATTCCCTAACATGTAGATGATTAAAATACCCCCAATGAACATACAAAACATGCAAGTCTACACAATCAAAAATTCATCAAACATCCAAACTGCACAATATATATGAACATCATCTCCACCGCCCAAAGGGCATATCTACTCACTACACATTATTTTAGCAATTAAACTAAAGAAGAAAGGATACATTCTAACCAATTTAGCCTAAGACCAAAGAAATAAGACTAAGCTAAGCATGCATAAAAAAGAAACAACATGAGAACAAAACAATGAAAAATTATTTTATTAAATGACTCACATTACTAGTAGCATTCTTCTCCACCTTGACTTTTTTCTCCAAGGCTTACTGCAAGTAGAGATAATGCCACCAAGCAATGGGTGAATACAAAGCAGAAGGAAGACTTCTATTCATAGTGCTAGAAAAAGGTAATCGGGGACAATTCCCCGATATGGGACTAAATACATACTATAAATGAATATAAAACAACATAATACACGACCCGACTCAACCACGGAACATTTGGACCAATTTGGACCGCCAATTGGTGGTCCAGATTGCTTGGATTGAATCTGGATTTTGTTTGTTCGTTTCTGGCTTGATTTCTTGATATTTGATGAACCCGATTTGGTTGTTGATGTTTGGGACCGAATCAATTGCCAAAATACTCCTCATAATGGTGTCGAGCTTCTTGATTTCCTCATTAGTCCTTTTGGCTTTACATCCGAGTCCTTCTTTCTTGCAACTTAGTCTTTTTTCTTGCTTTTATGTCCTTTTGTTTAGTCTCTTCTTCTCAAACTTATTATTCCTGAAACTTAAACATAAAACTCATTACGTAGCATTGTGTAGGTTCAAGATAATGGATATAAGACACACATGAATGCATGAAATGATGTCAATCAACTAGCAAAAAGTGAGTTGTGGGTATTTGATTAGAGCATATTATACATCACATTCATGCTATATATCCTTTATTTTACCTCAGTTTTGTGCTACTCAAGTATTTCTTTGTGGTGTTTCAGGTGTTAGGTAATAAAGAAGGTAACGGAAGAGAAATTGGCTGAAATGCAAGAAGAAATGACTTAAATGATGCAAAGTGGCTATTTGTCAAGCACAAGGACCCATCTGGAATCAGGAAGGACACAAATGAAACCCAAAAGGACGTTGATGTAAATTTTATTTATACCGCAAGTGCACGGCCGCGTTGAAGCGGTGGCAAATACGGGTCGAACACAAGCAGGGAGAGATTCTTGTATTTTTGTGATTTTCTTTGATTAAGGAAAACAAAAGAGAAATAGTGTTGGGTTGAGATTTTTGGATTTAGATAAAAAAAAATTTTCTTTCTAAAGCAAGAACAACAAGAACAAAAATTAAGAAGAAATAACTATGGATGAGAGTCCAGTGGGTGGGAGTTATGAATCTTCAAGTTAGATTAGAGATTACGAAAATTATTATAAATCAAGTGAGATATTAAGCATCATATGATAATTGATTTAACAAAAACTCATATGATCAAAACACTAACAAGAAATTAAAATAAAAACGATCTCTCTTCTCTAACCCTAAATCCGTCACCCCCACCCTTTGGAGGGTTTTAGAAACCCATGGGGAGAAGATGAGGAGAAGGGGTCATGGAGATCATCGAGAGAATACGGAGAAAGAAAGGGAAATATTATACTAAACTACGATCTACGAAAGAAAAAGCAATTATTCTAAGCACGCAACAAAGTATTCTAAGAGAAAAAGAAAGAATCAAGAACAACTAAATTACTCTTCTGGAATTAAGAACAGGAAATATTAATCTAAAATTAAGCTTACAAAAGACAAAGACAATGGAGAAATAAAAGGGCAGAATTTTATTGCTATAGAAAAAAGTGTCTTGCAACATCGTGTTTAGGGCTATTTATAGCCGATACCAGAGAATCAATTACGCTAAAGGAAAGGACACGTGTTATTACAAGACAGGACGAAAATTGGAGGCGCGGATCGAAGTCCATGCGGCGATTCCGCCGCATCTTGACCTTTAGATGCGGCGATTCCGCCGCACGGATGGTCCAGATCGTCTTGTGCTTTTGCGGGTGTGTTTTTGGTATGATTTAGGTGGCTTCCACGCATCCGAATTGACTCTTTCATATATTTGGAGATCTGAATTTAATTTCTTCTTGAATACTTCTTCAAAATAGCTTTTTAGTCCTTCTAATTTGCGATCAAGTCCCTGGCTCCTTTATGTGATCAATTGGATTTCAACTTGAGCTTGAATCTCTAGCTAATTGGTCTTTGTGATCTATTTGAGTCCACTACATGCGTTTTGGCTCGAATATTGGTAAATTGCATTGTAACTCCTGAATTCTGCACAATTGCTCAAAACAATACCTTAGTAGCATTTATTTATATAAAAATAATCTAAATGAAAGACATATGATGCAATGTATGCAATGCATCAAATACCCCTACACCTAGATTTTGCTAGTCTCGAGCAAACAAAACATGAAAACTAAAGGTATGAAAGCAGGGAAATCCTAACTCACTTTCGTAGGAATCACGGTTGCACTTAGCATGTGCAACAAGCCTTTAAACCCCTAAGTTTCCTTGGAGGACGAGTTTTGTCTCGTGAGGGTTTTCAGTTGACACACCCACAAAGTCTTAATTCAATATTCCATTAATAGCTCTCGATATCTCCACCTCAACCTTATACATCTCACTTAGAATTCTTGCATGCTCATTATACAAATCTAACTTATAAAAAGTTTGACTTGGTCTTTGTTCCTCCAACATTCACACCACTAACCCTTCTACACATGTTATCACTTAAATTATTTTGCACGCCTCCTCTGGTGGTGAAGTATCATTCGGATCAACCATGGCATGGATCATTCTTTTAGCTTTGGGCCTTGAGTATATTTTTTTTTTCCATGATTCAACACATTTGCTTTTTCTGACACTTTTACCCTTTTTGCATTCGTGTAGCGAGTTTGGTCGATAATCCCGAGCTGGCAGACTCAAGTTACCGGGTTTTAAGATACCCCTACGGACCAGTGACTCAAAGGCTTGGGCTTTTGTAATCATTTTGCAAAATGTGCTTTTCTCACTTTATTCCTTTATTTTTACTTTTATTTTCCTCAAGGCTTAATTGCTATTAGAAGTCCACACTTCCCGGTATATTTTCCTCAACCTCTGCTTTTTATCAACCACTTCAAAGATTTGATTCATCCAATTTAAGTGCATACATGTCTTAAGGGTAATGTGTTATTTCTTTGGAACTTAGATTTATGTCATAGTTTCTACAAGCAGAACTATATAATAAGGAACAAAGACTCAATGCAATTTGTACTCGGGTTTTGGTGGTTCAATCTTAAGTTATGTCATGACACATTGATTTTTTTTTTTTTTTTTTTTTTTTGGAGAATTATATAAAAAACAAAACAAAACAGATAGGTAGATAACTAGTCACCCCCCTACACCCATTTCATGCATTGTCCTCAATGTATGCAAAATTGAATAATATAGGAAATGCAAGAATTAATAAAGTTACCGCCTTCGGGATGACGACTCTCCACGGTCGGAGAGTGCTTTGTTCAGTTTGCTATTGAGGCGCTTCATCCCGCCCCACATTAGGGACCTATGCTCGTCAGAGTTTTCTGGGGTTGACTGAGCCCAGAATGTTGCGGAGTCTTCAGACGACTCACTTGATTGCATAGCATCCTCCATTTCTGGAGGTGTCCACAGGTCCGCTATAGTGCCACGGTAGGAGGATGTCTCCCGTTCCACCGTACAAGGGAGCATGTCGGCTTCGTACACCCAGAAAGACTCATAGGCCATAAAGTGCTTGCAGAGAGTGGTGACGAGGCATGGCAGAGATTGGGAGTTGCGTTGGTGGCCTTCTGCAATGGTGGTCAGAAGCCGTCGGCACATACAGTAAGTGCGATCACGGGTCATCAGGGAGTGAACGATGCCCATCTCAATGGTGCGAAAAGAAGTGTTGTGGGTATTACTCGTGACATTTTGGCATGCCCACCTACATGCTGTAAAGACATTCCGGTACATGGATGTGCCCTTGATACCCCGATCACGGCTAAGCACACAATCTGGTCCCATGAGTGACCGATAGAAATTGAGTTCCTCGGATGGCAAAGTGGATGCCCCTTGTGGTATGTCAGTCAAGTTGGAGATGATGTTGAGGTCAATCGCCCAGACTTTGTTTCTCCAATTCAGTAAAATGTACCCACTGTCCAGGTCTATGTTAGTGATACTGCTATAGAACTCCTCCACTAAGCTAGGGCAGTACACATCATCGTTATTATGGACCAAGTAGCTCCAACTCCGTGCTATGATTTCTTCGTAAAAGTGGGTGCCGTTTTGATCACTAACAAGCAACGGGTGGAAGTTCTTCTCAGGAAACACCATGGTGATAGAATACTGCTAAAGTGATATATGTTAGATTTAGAAAAATAAGTCATGTATTCCCACCGTTTTCCAAAATACATCATGTACCAATAATGAATTTTTTTTTTTTTTTTTCGTTTTTTTTTTTTTTTTTTGTTTTTGTTTGTTTTTTTTTTGTTTTTTTTTTGTTTTTTTGAAATAAAATAAAACTTAATCAGAACGAGGAATTGCGTGTAAAAACACGACTTCCTCTGCAACATTGGAGGGACGATTTAAGTAGGGCTTCAATCGATGCCCGTTAACTTTAAAGTTTTCACCGTTCTCCGGATTACTGATCTCAACCGCTCCGTGAGGGAAAACAGTTTTGATCATGAAAGGGCCGGTCCAACGACTCTTTAGTTTGCCGGAAAAGAGATGAAGGCGAGAGTTATAGAGAAGGACCAACTGTCCAGGAGAAAAAGATTTCCTAACGATGGATTTATCATGAAAAACCTTGGTCTTCTCCTTATAAATTTTAGCATTCTCATAAGCCTCATTTCTTATTTCCTCAAGCTCAACTAAATCCAATTTTCGAGCATTACCAGCTGCCTCTAAATCCATATTTAGTTGCTTAATAGCCCAAAGGGCTCTATGCTCCAATTCGACCGGTAAGTGGCACGCTTTTCCAAAGACTAACCGGTAAGGGGACATTCCTAAATTGGTCTTGAAAGCGGTCCGATAGGCCCACAACGCATCATTAATTTTTACAGACCAATCCTTACGTGAGACATTAACCGTTTTTTCCAGAATTTGCTTGATTTGTCTATTGGAGACCTCAACTTGCCCACTTGTTTGAGGGTGATACGGGGTAGCTAACTTATGAGTTATGGAATATTTTCTCATCAAAGCTTCAAATGATCGATTACAAAAATGAGTATCCCGGTCACTGATAATGGTACGTGGAGTACCGAATCGGGAGAAAATATTCTCCTTCAGAAATTTGACAACAACTTTGTTGTCATTGGATTTTGTGGGGATAGCCTCAACCCACTTGGACACATAGTCCACAGCTAGCAAGATATACTCCTTCCCAAAAGACATTGGAAATGGGCCCATAAAATCGATACCCCAAACATCGAAGATATCAACTATGAGAATAGGGTGTAGAGGCATCATGTCTCTACGAGAGAGTTTTCCTAGCATTTGACATCTAGAGCAAGAATTACAAAATGCAAATGCATCCTTAAATAGGGTGGGCCAATAAAATCCACACTGTAAAACTTTGGCCGCAGTTTTCTTAGCTCCAAAATGTCCTCCACATGCTTGGTCATGACAAAAAGATAGAATACTTGCAAATTCCTCCTCAGGAACACATCTTCTAATGATTTGATCCGAACAATACTTGAAAAGATATGGGTCATCCCAATAAAAATTCTTTACTAGGGACCTAAATTTGGCTTGATCGTTCTTAGACCATTCAGTCGGGGTCACACCAGTTACTAAGAAATTGACTATATCGGCGAACCATGGTTCGCCAGACACAGCCATAATCTGTTCATCCGGAAAGTTCTCATTCACTGGTGGGTTATTCACTGGGATAAGAGGAATTCTAGACAAGTGATCGGCGACTACATTTTCACAACCCTTTTTATCACGGATTTCGACATCAAATTCTTGCAGTAGTAAGATCCAACGCAATAAACGCGGCTTGGCATCCTTTTTGTTCACTAAATGTCTTATTGCCGCATGATCCGTGTAAATAATCACATGTGTGCCTATCAAATATTGTCGAAATTTTTCCAAGGCAAAAATGACTGCTAGAAATTCTTTCTCAGTTACCGTGTAGTTCAATTGGGCATCATTCAATGTTTTACTAGCATAATATATCACGTGAGGTTTCTTTTCAATTTTCTGACCCAACACCGCTCCTATGGCGTAATCCGATGCATCACACATTATCTCAAAGGGTTGGGTCCAATCGGGTGAATGAATAATGGGTGCCGACGTTAATTCCCTCGTAAGGTGGTTAAAGGACTCCAAACATTTATCAGAAAATTCAAACTTAGAGTCCTTCGCTAATAATTCAGTCAATGGTCTAGCCACCTTACTAAAGTCCTTGATAAACCTTCGATAGAATCCGGCATGCCCTAAAAATGAACGAATTTCTTTGACATTTGTTGGTGGAGGGAGATGCTTAATCAAATCCACCTTGGCTTTATCCACTTGAATGCCATCCTTAGACACAATGTGACCAAGTACTATTCCATTCTTAACCATGAAATGACATTTTTCCCAATTTAAGGTCAAGTTCTTCTCCTTACATCTTACTAGTACTAATTCCAAATGGTTCAAACAATTGGCAAAAGTGGGACCAAAGACAGAGAAATCATCCATGAAAATTTCCATGAAGTTATCCACCATATCAGAGAAGATGCTAACCATGCATCTTTGAAATGTGGCAGGAGCATTGCATAAGCCAAAGGGCATGCGACGGAAAGCAAACGTGCCGAATGGGCACGTGAAGGTAGTTTTCTCCTGATCCTCAGGAGCGATAGGAATTTGGTTATAGCCGGAATATCCATCCAGAAAACAATAATACTCATATCCGGCCAACCGTTCTAACATTTGATCTATGAAAGGAAGAGGGAAGTGGTCCTTACGGGTTGCAGAATTCAGTTTCCTATAGTCAATGCAAATCCTCCAACCTGTTTGGATACGGGTCGGGACTAACTCATTAAGCTCATTCTCAACTACCGTAACTCTAGATTTCTTAGGGACAACCTGAACAGGACTAACCCACGCACTATCGGATATAGGGTATATAATTCCATTGTCCAACCACTTAAGTATTTCCTTTTTGACCGCCTCAGTTAGGACCGGGTTAAGCCGTCTTTGCGGATCCCTACGGGGTTGAGTATTATCTTCCAAATGGATCCTATGTTGGACTATAGATGGGCTAATCCCCTTGATATCGGCCATGGTCCATCCAATAGCTTCTTTATTCCTACTGAGGACTCTCAACAGTTCATTCTCTTGATTGGGGGTCAAATCCGATGCTATGATAACTGGGAGGGTGGATGAGGGTCCTAAAAATGCATACTTCAATGTAGTAGGGAGGGGCTTCAACTCCAGTGATGGTGGTTCTTGTAGTGAGGGTTTGGATTGAGGTCTTGGTTCGGCTAAAAGTCCACCTAAGGCTGACCAATTGGGTGAAGATCGATTCGAACCTATATAATTGATTTGGTCACAAATTGTGCCCTCACAACTCAGGTTCTTTTGAAAATCAACTTCATCCAATTGGGTGAAATTTAAGTAATCCGAAATCAGCTCATCTTCACTACAATCCTGAATGTAATTCAATTCACTCGATTCATCAGAGAAAATTCCAGGTTGCTTCCCTAAGTTAAAAATATTTAGCTCAGCTGTCAAATTCCCAAAGGACAATTTCATCAATCCATTCCTACAATTGATTAGGGCATTGGAAGTGGCTAAAAAAGGTCTTCCTAAGATCACAGGAATTTGATTGCTAGGGTTAGCAACAGGCTCCGTGTCTAAGACAACAAAGTCCACAGGAAATATGAATTCACCCACTTTGATCAGAACATCATCAACCACACCTCTAGGAATCTTAACAGATCTATCAGCCAATTGGAGTGTGGTCCTAGTCTGTTTAAGGTCTCCTATATCCAATTCTTTATATACAGAGTAGGGAAGCAGATTAACACTAGCACCCAAATCCAGCAAGGCCCTATTGATTAAGGTGTTACCAATTACACATGAAATAGTCGGACAACCAGGGTCTTTATATTTGATTTGTGTGGGTTGGGTTAACACAGAGCTTATATTTGCAGTTAAGAATGCTCTTTTTGGTACTTGTGTTTTCCTCTTCTTGGTGCATAAGTCTTTTAAGAATCTTGCATAAGGTGGAATTTGTTGAATAGCTTCTAATAAGGGGATGTTTACCTTTACTTGCTTAAAGACTTCCAACATTTTCTCCATTTGATTTGTATGATTCTTATTAAGTCTATTAGGGAATGGTGCTTTAGGAATGAATACTCTTTCAGGTTCAGTGGGTTCAATTTCAATTGGTTCCTCAGATTGAATTGGTGGCTCGTTGGATGGCTCAGGTGTGACAGAATTATTAGACTCATTAGCCAAGGGGTGAGTGACATTGTTATTAACAGATTTTCCAGATCTTAATGTAAGTATAGCATTAATGTGTTGATTTTGCTCTTCTTCTTGAACCATATGAACTGGTCTGTTGTTATTGTTCACATTAGGAGGTGGTGCATTATGTGGTACATTAGGTGGAGGCCTAATGTGTTGAGGATTGAATGGTTGAGGTGGTTGATATGGCATATGTTGATGTGGTTGATATGCCGTATATTGATTATGTGGATTGTTAATTCTTGGGTTCACCTCGGGTTGGCTTGGGAATCTTCCTCTTTCTCTTTCACCTACAACTTGTGCTAATTGACTTACTTGAGTCTCTAGTTTTTGAAAAGATTGAGTAGTTGTTTGAACAAATGTTTTCATTAAGTTTTCCAAATCAGTTAATCGGCCATCACTATTATTGTTGTTGTTGTTTGAATACATTTGTTGTCTAGGTGGTTGGCCTTGCTGAGGCATGGGTGCATGATTTGAACTCCCTTGGCTCCATGAAAAATTGGGATGGTTGCGCCAACCTGGATTATAGGTTGACGAATAAGGGTCATTCCTAGGACGATTAAATGCAGCATTCACTTGTTCCATGTCCGAAGAGATGTGTGCACACTCCTCCAAAACATGACCGGTTTGACCACACCTAGAGCAAGAAACAGAAGAGATTTGATTTACTGGGGGTCGGGTTTGAAGCTCTAGGGTTTCCATCCTACGCATAAGGGTGGCTAATTTCGCTTCAGTAGCTATAGAAGCATCTACAGCTAAGACACCTGATCTGGATTGATTTGCTATTCTAGATCCAATATTTGGGTTGGTCGGTGCCCTAGCAGTGTCCCATTGCATACTATTATCAGCCAAGTCTTCAAGAAAAATCCAAGCATCATTCTCATTTTTGGACATAAAGCTTCCTTGGCTTACAGATTCTAGCATAACTCTAGATGTAGGTGTCAATCCCTCATAGATAATTTGGCACAATTGCCATCTTGGGATTCCATGATGAGGGCATTGGGTCAGAAGGTGCTTAAATCTTTCTAAATAGGAATAGAATGGCTCGCTCTCAGATTGAACGAATGCACAAATTTCATTCCTAATCCTAATAGTCTTATGGTTGGGGAAATATTTCTTTAAAAACACTTGAACAAACTCAGCCCAACTCCTAATGGATCTTTCGGCTAGACTATATAGCCATTTTTTAGCGTCGTCCTTCAGTGCTAGAGGCACGAATTTAAGACGCACTGCCTCCTCAGGGATATGCTGGTAATGCATAAGGGAGCAGATTTCCTCAAATTCTCTAAGGAAGAGATATGGATCTTCCTTAGAGGTGAACTTGGGCAACATACTCAGGTATTGTGCCTTGAGTTCGAAGTCGCGACCCGGTATGGTGGGCATAACGATGCACGATGGCTGAGCAGCCATCGTTGGGTAGCACCGATCCCTCAGAGTCATAGGTGGTGCAACAGGTGGGTCCACTACATTCTCACCCATTGGATCCGGGTGAGGTGGTGCAACAGGTGGATTGGGTCTAAGCTCTAGACTGGAATCTAGATGAACTCGTGAGAGTCGATTGCTCAAGTCCCGAACCCAAATCTGAGTGCACCGGTTCGAATTAAATTTTTTTTTTTTTTTATATTTTTTTTTCAAAAAAAAGGAAAAAGAAAAAAAACAAACAATAGAAGGGGAAAAGATGAGAAAGGAATCCTAATCTAGAGAATTGAGGTGAGAAGAGAAAGAAGACTCAGATGAGAAGGGAAACTTAACTCTACAAGATAGATGAGAGGGTTGGTCAGAAGTTTCCTAAACAAGCACGGTTCAAACAATCCTGGACCTAGTGTAGCTTAAGTCTAGACGACTCCTAACTGGTTGAGTCGAATTGATTTGCTTGATCCACCTCCCTCACTAATCAAACCAAATTGGCCAGGTAGTGTATAGCTAGTGGGGGCGCTTCCGACAGAGTCGGTGCCAATTAGACAACCACTTCGCTTGGAAGACTTTCGTCAACACAAAAACACTTCCTAGACACCAAATTGAATTCGATCGGCTTCAGGTCATAGCAAGTCAAACCAATTCTTCTCCTTAATTGAGTCCGAGTCCTTAGGGGCCAATGTCTAATTGATTTTAATTTTAAAGCTTGGGTGACACTTTAGGATTGTTATTTGTGGGCCACGGAAGGGTGATGAAATCCCCACCATATCTTTTCCTACGGAGTTGCCCTTAAGATAGTTTAACTTAACTCTAGCAAAGATAGTCAAACATTGGTCTTTAGTGGGGGGCAATTGCAAGGGTTATATGCAACTAATTTATATGCTTAAATGCAATCGATAAAAACTGCGCACGTACCTTGCCTCCAGCACTCTTCAACAATAAATTGATTTGCAAAATTTAGCATGCATAATGCGAGAAAATCTCTAAATGATGCATGCACTAAGGCCTTTCTAATTTTGCAAAAATTTTAGGTCACAAGTTGAATTAGTGTCAATTATGGAAGTTTGCCCTACACATGCAATTCTACCAAGAAGGAAATTTTTCGAAAATAGAAATTTCGAGGAAAAGGCAACAAAGGTTACCTACGCACGCTCAGTCGGGTTCGCCGCCCACTCTCGACAATTTCCAGCTTCTCTACGCGTCCACCCAGAGATAGTTCGCGTCCAGGAAAAATTTCAGGCTCCGATCTCCAACCTGTGCGGCGTTTCCGCCGCAAACGACACTGCTGGTGCGGCGATTCCGCCGCTTGGTCACCTTGGATTACGTTCGGATTTTTGCGTCGTCTCTAATACTTCCTGAAAAGCACAGAAATAACGTTAGATCGTGAAAAACCAAGATCCAAACAAACCAAACAAAAATCACAAAAAAAAACTTGGAATTCTCGTCGCCTCCCCGGCAACGGCGCCAAAAACTTGATGTAAATTTTATTTATACCGCAAGTGCACGGCCGCGTTGAAGCGGTGGCAAATACGGGTCGAACACAAGGAGGGAGAGATTCTTGTATTTTTGTGATTTTCTTTGATTAAGGAAAACAAAAGAGAAATAGTGTTGGGTTGAGATTTTTGGATTTAGATAAAAAAAAAAATTCTTTCTAAAGCAAGAACAACAAGAACAAAAATTAAGAAGAAATAACTATGGATGAGAGTCCAGTAGGTGGGAGTTATGAATCTTCAAGTTAGATTAGAGATTACGAAAATTATTATAAATCAAGTGAGATATTAAGCATCATATGATAATTGATTTAACAAAAACTCATATGATCAAAACACTAACAAGAAATTAAAATAAAAACGATCTCTCTTCTCTAACCCTAAATCCGTCACCCCCACCCTTTGGAGGGTTTTAGAAACCCATGGGGAGAAGATGAGGAGAAGGGGTCATGGAGATCATCGAGAGAATACGGAGAAAGAAAGGGAAATATTATACTAAACTACGATCTACGAAAGAAAAAACAATTATTCTAAGCACGCAACAAAGTATTCTAAGAGAAAAAGAAAGAATCAAGAACAACTAAATTACTCTTCTGGAATTAAGAACAGGAAATATTAATCTAAAATTAAGCTTACAAAAGACAAAGACAATGGAGAAATAAAAGGGCAGAATTTTATTGCTATAGAAAAAAGTGTCTTGCAACATCGTGTTTAGGGCTATTTATAGCCGATACCAGAGAATCAATTACGCTAAAGGAAAGGACACGTGTTATTACAAGACAGGACGAAAATTGGAGGCGCGGATCGAAGTCCATGCGGCGATTCCGCCGCATCTTGACCTTTAGATGCGGCGATTCCGCCGCACGGATGGTCCAGATCGTCTTGTGCTTTTGCGGGTGTGTTTTGGTATGATTTAGGTGGCTTCCACGCATCCGAATTGACTCTTTCATATATTTGGAGATCTGAATTTAATTTCTTCTTGAATACTTCTCCAAAATAGCTTTTTAGTCCTTCTAATTTGCGATCAAGTCCCTGGCTCCTTTATGTGATCAATTGGATTTCAACTTGAGCTTGAATCTCTAGCTAATTGGTCTTTGTGATCTATTTGAGTCCACTACATGCGTTTTGGCTCGAATATTGGTAAATTGCATTGTAACTCCTGAATTCTGCACAATTGCTCAAAACAATACCTTAGTAGCATTTATTTATATAAAAATAATCTAAATGAAAGACATATGATGCAATGTATGCAATGCATCAGACGCGAACGAAAGAAAAAAAATTTGGCAGCAAAAATCCCTCAATACCATGATCTTGAAGAGTATTTGGGTAATTAAGAACAAACAGGCTCAAACCACCGGACCAGGAGTGCACCCCACATGCAAAATACATCACGTAAGTGGTGAGAGAGTTTAGGGTGGATCAAACCAATCTGATCTGCCATTGGCTGATCAATTCCATCCAAATCTCCCTAAATTTATTTCTATCCAATTATTTTTTGATTTTGTAGGTTAGTTTTCTAGTTAGTTTCTTATGTCATGTTTAGTCTTAATCTCTTGCTTTCCATGCTTTTTATTATGATTAGTATGTAGATCCACCCCATTTGGGGTTGATGATGAAGTGTACGATGAGTTCCTAAGTTTGTGTTATTTCCATGTGCTTAATGTTAGATTTAAAACTTGCAGAGTCAATCTTGTTTTAGATGAGATAATGACCACACTAAATACTTGTTTCATGCTAGATCTAGTTTTGACATGTTTCTTGTGATGGGCTTTATGTTGATGATGGAGTTGACATGCTAGACAAGTTTTGATGACAGAATTGTCTTGAAATGAATGGTTGCTTGATTTGGTTTATGTTGCTTGAATGAATTAAGGTTATGCTTAGGATTGATTGATGCTTTAATGACCACACTAGGTGCTTATTGCATACTTCAGAATCCATAAAATTGATCTTAACTTCATGTTAATCTATCCTAGTCTTGTACACCATGTAATTATATGTGTTTCACACTTAGATTCGACACTAGCTTCTACTCAAAAACACACACTAGCTTCTACTCGCAAACACACACTCTTACACATATGCTTAATGGTTGGACACCCTCATGTACACACACCTCACTATTGCACCTCCACTCCAAGGGGTTTAGTTAGATTGTTTTCTTCTATCTTAGTTTAGTTTAGTTAGCTTAGCCTAAATCTCCCCATATATTTCTCTTCCCACTCGAGTATGGTGATAACAACAATGCACACAACTCCCTGCGGTACGACCCGTACTTGTCACATTTTCACCGACACTGTGCACTTGCGGTATTGAACTAATCAAATCTCAATCAAGTTTTTGGCGCCTTGGTCGTAGTCGTTGTTGTTTCCACCATTTTGGTGGGTCTTTCTTACGTTTTTTTAGTTTTGTTACTTTCCACATCTTCACCGACACCGTGCACTTGTTGTAATGAACTAATAAAATTGCAATCATCTACTATCGAAAACCTGGACGAAATGACAAAGTACGCCTGAGCACAGGTGGTTTTTGAGGACATGACTGTTGGCATAAAAAAGGCCAACACAGATCTAAAGAGTAGAAAATCATCTACCAGCGAAGTTAGTCGTGGTTAGGGGAACGTCGACGGATGTGTGGCCATACTTCGGGTAAAAAAATTACAATTTCAATCAGTTTTCCCTCATTTTATGATACCAATAGTTTTCCATGAAATGAGATATCTACATGTTGATATATGTTTGACTTTATGCGAAGAAAAAAATAGAGAATGAGATGCCAATGTGCTTCCCAGTAATAAACTGTTGGCGTTCCTAAATTGGGGCTAGGAGTATGCATAGGGCGTTGGCAGCATAGGGCATCACCCTCCTCAAAATTGCCAGCGGAAAAGTTGATTTGAGAGAAGATAGCTAGAACCACCTTAAAATGTAGAGACAGGTGACAAACCTGAGGTCAACAAATGCGTTGAGCTTGAAACCAGTGACAATCAACGAATCGCCAACATTCCTCAGTACATTCTGCCTCATAGGATCATGGTTGGTGCCCACAACATTATGAGGGACCTACTGCAACAAGAGGTTAACTACCAGGAGCTGAAATTGAGATGGCTTAAGGCAGAGCAGACGATCAAGAGTCTATAGCAACAATTGGAAGAGAAAGACAAAGAACTGGGGAAGAAAGTCAAAGAATTGGGGCAGAAAGTCAAAGGACTAGGGGAGAAAGACAAAGAACTACAATTCTCGAAAGACAAGTTGATGGACAAATCGTACGCGTATGCCTTTCCAGAATGAACCTAGTACACCTAGACAGAGAGAACTTCTCCCGTAGATTAGAGCGGTGAAAACCTCAGTGAGGACACCTTGACCATGCCTACAGAAGGTTCCCCAACATCCCAGGTTGAAGTGGTAGACGTCTCCACCAATGAAATGGTATGTGTCAATTTAAAACCTTGAAAATAAAATGTCCTTGAAAAACAAGAAATTTGTCCTTCAAAACACACATTTGTCCTTTGAAGAACAAGTTTGAGCTCAAAAGGACACCTTTGTCCTTTGAAAAACAAAATATTTGTCATTCAAATTTCTACTACATTCATCAAGAATTCACGATCCCGATGACATTACATTATATTAAACAAGAAAAAAGGGTGAATTTTCAATTCATTGGTGGAGCAGAAGAAGTGCAAGATGAGACGAGGGGGAAGAGGAAGAAAAAAAGTAAATGGAAGAGGAGGAAGAGGAAAAGAAAGGAAGAGGAGAAGGCAAGAAAATATGAAGCAGGGGAGGAGAGGAAGAGAAAGGAAGAAGAGAACTAAGAAAGAAGAAGGACAAGAGAGGAGGAGAAGAAAAGAAAAAGAGAAGAGAAGGAGGAGAGGAAAGAAGAGGAGAAGAAAGAGGGAGAGGATAAGAAAAAAGGAGCAAGAATAAGGGGACAAAGGAAAAGATCAAAAGAAGGGGAGAAGAAGAAATAGCGACAGGAGAAAAAGAATGTCGAGCAGGAGCAGGAGAAAGAGGAGAGGAAGAAGAAAGAAAAAGATGAGAAAAAAGAAGAAAATGACATGGATTGGGGGACCAGACTTGAAAAGGAAAGGGAAATGAAGATGTGATAGAACAATCTCAAGAAGAGTGAATTGCATGGGAGAAGAATGACAAAAAAAGATAACACAAATAAGTGAAGAGTCAATCATGGAGAAGAGGCTCAAATTCAATGGAAATCAAATTACAGCCAAACAAGACAATTTTCTCCAACAAAGAGCTGGATAAGTAAACCATGTGTAAATTTAAATGAAAACATTGACATGGAAGCCATGGTAGGGTTGACCGATGAAGAAAAGAATGTGCTTCTGAATCGAACAACACCAGGAAGAGTCATAAAAGAATATGTCTGGTCCAAGGAACTCTTCCAGGTTGGGTGAGAGGATCTGAAGGATCTAATATTGAAAAGATTAGAGCTATTAACGGAAGTAAGTAAATTTCATTTTGTGAGTTCAGTTCCTTTTAAGCTGGCAAAATGTAAAGTTAATGTTACTGATTTTAATGGATAGTTAATAGACGTGTTGCTATATGTGTTGGAGCAAAGGGAGAAGGTGGGATGCTATCCACGGATGGTTATCGTGATTCCAAGTGAGACCACCCAAGCCATCTTGTCCAGACAACCTGATTCGGTTTCATGTTATGTTGATCCCAAACTAAAATACTGGGACCCAAAGGACTCGATGATTGCTCAAGTGTTGTTAGAGTCAAAACAATTTATAGTGCTTATCGTGCACGGGAGAACAAAAAGATTAACCCAACTAAACAACAATCTATGGTCAGTTGGAGACAATGAAGAAGAAGTGGGTGGCCACAAAGAAGCAGAGCAGACTTTGGCTGAATTTTGGAGATCCCGCTTAAAAATGGACTGGGACCTGAGCTACGAAGGAGAAACATGCCAATGCCAAGCACCGAACAATAATGACTATGCAATGTATGTCATAAACTATATCAGATGCTTGATGCTGGACGTACATCCTACTGTGGAGATGGATGACAAATATTTACACTCGGTTAGGGATGAACTAAAAATGTATTTGCTTAGGGACTTTGGATCCAAAGGCCAAATGTTATTAGTAGACGACTGATTTACGATATATTTCAACTCACATAAAAAAATAGAATATTAATTTTCATTCAACACTAATTAATTTGTATAGAATTTTTTTTTTCCCTGATGTTGGTAAACTTTCTTATACAACACGAATTGTATTCAATTATTGTAATTTTTAATGGTTTGAACAATGCACTTATGTCCCATTGTATCATTGTATGATTTCCTACTTATATACCAGCACACATATTTACTTTGAGAAGGTCAAATGTGTCCATGGTGGGACAAGTTTGTCCTTCAAAGGACATGGTAATTTGTAGCGCGCATACGTGTCCTTTGTGGGACCTATTTGTCTGTCGAAGGACACGATCCTTTGAGCATGTATGGTGTCCCTCAAAGGATACAGACCTATGGAGGATGCACCTGTGTCTTTCGAAGGACACGGGTTTCCTTCGAAGGATAGGGTCGTTTGGAGCACGCATAAGTGTCCTGCGAGGTACAAGTTTGTCCGTCGAAGGACACAATCCTTCCTAGGACACGGTATTGGGAATCCATGCTACTTTACCTTTTCCTTTCTCAATGGCGTTTGCGGTTGGAAAGCAACAAAAGGGCAAAAACCCATCGTATGCAGTCTACCAAAAATCTATACATTTCCAAGAATATGGATGAAGATTTCGACGTTGGTTTGAGCGAAGAGCAAACCAGTAATTTGGTTCCTCCGTCTACCACAAATAGATCAGATAAGTGGAAGACAACGCGTGTGATTGACATCATATCATGCATATCTTTGTGTCTTATATCCTTTATTTTTAACCAAAGGAATGCTACGTAACGAGTTTTTTGTTTAAGTTTTAGGAATAAAACAAGTGAGAAGAAGAGACACAAAAATGACCTAAGAGCAAGAAAAAAGACTGAATTGTAAGACTTATGTTGAGATACAAGACAGAAGGATCCGGATGTAAACCAAAATGACCAATGAACAAATAAAGAAGCTCTGCACCATCATGAGGAGTATTTTGGCAATTAGATCCGGGCCCAAACATCAACAACCACATAGGTTCGTTCAACATGAAGAAATCAAGCCAAACTCAGCCACCCAAAACTAGACCACATTAAGCGAAAATAGACCACCAATTGGATGTCCCATACCGCCAATTAGCGGTCCATTTGGCTTCAAATGATCCATTTCTTAGTCGGGTATTGGATTAAGTTGTTTTATGTGCATTTATAGTATGACATTAATCCCATACCGAGGGATTGTCC
The DNA here is from genome assembly GCA_963682175.1 of Triglochin maritima. Lineage (NCBI taxonomy): Eukaryota > Viridiplantae > Streptophyta > Magnoliopsida > Alismatales > Juncaginaceae > Triglochin > Triglochin maritima. The sequence goes on from OY821786.1 coordinate 16,879,785, forward strand.
CCGGTTATCTTTTTCATGCTTATAAATAGAACTCTTCCTTCTCCTTTATATTTACCCATTACTTAGTGGCCAATCCCTCTACTTAGAGTCAAGTCTTGAAGTAAAAACTCAAGTGGGGAGATGCTACTTCTAATGTGAGTTATTTAATAAAAGAAATTTTTGGTAGTTTAATGTTGTCTCTTTTATCTTCTTGCATGCTTAGCTTAATTTTGTTTCATTAATCATAGTAGAATTAATTAACATGTTTTATTCTCTTAACATAATAGTTAGTTTAATGATTAGTGAGTAGTTCCATCCCCTTTTGAGGGTGGAGATCATGTACATATATGTTGTGAAGTTTGGATGTTTGCTTAACTTTTGATTGTGTAGAATTGCATGTTTGTATGTTCATTGAGGGTATTTTAATCATGTACATGTTGGGGGATTATTGATGGGTTTTTTCATAAGATTTAGACACTTCCCATGCTCAATATCCTCATGTTTATTGACTGAAATTTCCTGTTGAATGTGATACATGTTAATTATGTGTTTGTATTTGTGTTTTCTTGCTTGATTGATTAAAGAAACTTTGTTTTGATGGGTTTCTCATAAGATTTAGACACATCCCATACTTAGTTTTGTTCTTCACATAAGAACTTGGTTTTTGATGAGTCTTTCCATATCTTTAGACACATCTCATGTTGAGCCTAATTTTATGATAATCAAGTAGTAATTGCCGATACGTTACATGAATGGATTGATAGGTTTTGCCAAATCTTTAGACACTTCCTATGCATGAAGACACACGCATGACACACACACATACATACTTACATGCGTCATTCATTAGTTATTTCACTTCATATATGTACCATGACCGTTGAGTGTCATAAGCTTCATCTTATGTCCAAGAAGGACCCACCTACGACCGAGGTTGATAATATAAAGGAGGTTGTGTGGTCCTTGTTGGACGACTTAGGGAGAAGCCCCATACTTAGTGCGACGAATGAGCCTGAGGAACTCATTCTGATGCACCCGCCTATTGGTTGGAGGGTTTTGTTCGATGAGCAACTAAACCCTAGTGAGGCAACACAACTCCACTCGTTCACATTGCGTACACCCAACCAATATCATGAGGGGTTTGAGCCTTTCAGTTTTGACCTTTCACCCCTCATGATACCTCAGAGTACCAGTGAAGCGGGGCCATCATGGCAAATCTCTGGTCCGCATGACTCGATGTTCTCATTTGATGTTCCTTGACAAAATGATTATGAGAATATTTTCGTTGATGTATATATCTTGTTTATAACCAAAAAATGAAAAAAGGAACAAAAGACTCCAAAAGTGAGGATTGGTTGTTGTGGCCCCAATCCTTGAATATTTGGGCCACATTTGTTTGATGTATTTGTTTTCCCTTTTTAAGTATCTCACAGGTTTTGAGGAGAATTCGGGTTTATGTCCATCAACATAACCATATACTCCCGTTTGCGCTTCACGTTGGTGAGATCTTTTCTTTTTCATATAAAAAATCCATGTAGTATCATACTCACATTCATTGAGGATGATTGGCATCATATCATGCAAATATTTGTGTCTTATATCATTTATTCTTAGCCTAAGCAATGCTATGTAACGAGTTTTGTGTGTGAGTTTCAGGAATAAATAAGGTTGAGAAGAAGATGCATAAAAAGGCTCAAAAGCAAGGAAAAAGGACTAAGTTGCAGACTTATGGACTAAGATGAAAGAGAGAAGACCCGGATGTAAAACCAAAAGGATCAATGAGCAAATCAAGAAGCTCCACACCTTAATGAGGAGCATTTTGGCAATTAAATCCGGGCCCAACCATCAACAACCAAATTGGGTTCATGAAACACCAAGAAATCAAACCAGAACCAAGCCACCAAAATCCAAACTCGATCTGACACTTATAGACCGCCAATCAGCGGTCCAAATCGGTCCAAAGGCGACATGTTTTTGTCGGGTGGTGTATTATGTTGTTTTATGTTCGTTTATAGTATGCAATTAATCCCATATCGGGGGATTGTCCCCGATTGCCTTTTTATTTGACTATAAATAGAACTACACCTCCTTTTGTATTCACTCATTGCTTGGTGGCATTCTCTCTACTTGGAGTAAAAGCCTTGAAGCAAAAACTCAAGGTGAAGAAAAGCGTCACTTACAATGTGAGTCATGTTAATAAAATATTTTTTCTTAGTTTCTTTTAATAGTGTCTTGTCTTTTAATTCTTGCATGCTTCTTTAGTTTAATTTCGTTTCAATTAGCTTCTTTAATATTCCTTGCTTGCTTAGTTTAATTTCCTTTCAGTAGAATGATTCATTTTGTTAATGTAGGTTGTAGTGTAATGATTAGCTAGTAGTTCCATCCCTATTGGGGGGGTGGAGAAATATGTGATGTGATTATGTGATGTATCAGGTGTGTGTTATCTTAATCATTTGAGCCGTACATGATTTCCATAACCATCTAATAGGATTTCACTCTTGTCTTTGATATGCTAATGCTCTTTAATGAAGCATAGCATATGCTTAGACTAGTGGACCTATTTTATGGGGAATGATGAGGTGAGGATATGGATGGAATTAACAAAGGAAACATGACTTGTAGTTGCATGTACTCTTGTTGCCCTTACCTTGGTTGATGTCTTGCATGTTTTAATGATTGTCATAAATCTTATTTCATGTGGAGGCATAGTGGGGTTTGGTCTTTATACATGAGTTCATTTAGCTTCATTCCAATTATTGTCTTGTATGTTTTAATGATATTGTGTTATCTTATTTCATGGGAGTCAATGTTGGATTTAGTTTTATGATTTTCATACACTACATGTTGTGAGGAGCATAATTGAACACACACACATACACATATCTTTGTATTCACATTCTTTCTCTACCCCCTATGGGTTTAGTTTTATTGCTTATTTTCCATTTCCTTTTGCATTTTAGTGTAGTTTGATCATAACTCCTTTCTCTCATTTCTTTCCCACTCGCCTTCGAACAAACTAAAGTCGACACACCTCCATGTGGATCGACCCGTATTTGCCACTGCTTCAACACGGGCGTGCAATTGCGGTTATTTAAAACGAATCAATCAGAGGACAATGCATGAATTAGGTGTGGGGGGAGTCTTCACGTATGTACATAGTTTTGCGTGTTTTTCCTTTTGTTTTGCTTTCTTTTGTTAACTTTGCTAGGGTCATGATAATGTGCTGCATTTACTATTGACATATATGTTTGCCATGATCCTTGGGTGACTTGTCTTCTTTTGTTTGCATTGTGCTTTCGTTTTCCAGTTCTTTCAAAAATCTGATGTGTTTGCGAAAGAAAATGTTTTGTGGGGTTTGTGTATGTGCTTAGCATATGCAAAACCGTTTTGAGGCAATCAAAAGAGAAGCTCCAGAATTGACTTGAACATGACGCATTAGGATATCTAGTATACCAGCTTTAGGTCTTATTGAGTCGTAAGGATGCACCACTGTCTTCCCTCGGGGGGCGAGTAATCATTGGGTTTCAGTACTCAAACAATTAAAGAAGTCCACCATGAACCTAGTGAGTCAAATAACTCGTGTCTGTTAGTATCAGGAAGTTTGTCGTAGGTAGGGACCCTTAAAATCTTGTCACTACTACAGAAAAGGGAATATACATCGGATGTACGGGGCTATATACGTCGGATATAAGCACTCCCAGATCCGATGTCTATGTGTGTGTCATCTATACATAGACGTCGGCCTTCATATAGCCGACGTATATACCTAAAAAATATACGTCGTTTGTATGTATAAGCCGACATCTATTCTTTAACGAATAGACGTCGGGTGTACTATAGCCCGATGTCTATTCTTTATTTATAGATGTCGGTAAAATAAAAGACGACGTATATTCTTTAGGTATAGACGTCGGTTCAATAAGAGACGACGTCTATTCCTAAAGTATATACATCGGATTCAACATAAAGTCGACGTCTATTCCTTTCTTCAAAGGAATAAACGTCGTCTAGTATAAACAACAAACGTCTATTCCTAAACCTGGACAAGAAAAATAAATAGCATCCGACGAAATTGTTTTTAGTCATCGTATTCGTGTACATACAAGTGCACCAAATTCGTTCACCTATAAATTTGTTCACAAATACTCACAATTTCATCCACATATACATACAAGCACAAACACACAAGCATACATGTACAAACACAAACATACAACCATACATGCACAAATAGACAAAGCATACAAAGCATACACAATTGACATTCAACACACTTGCAATTAATTCATTTTAAAATTAAGGCGATTATATTAAGGCATAAAGTGTAGGTTTGTAATACAAGTGTACTTGTTAACTAAATTACAAAAAATATTATTGGCAAGAGAACCTCTTAGTTCGTCAACCTGTTTATGATAAAATAGCGAGCCCATCGGTCGCGAGTTTCATCAAGCTCCTGTTGCGAGAAGGGATCACTACTTTTTGGGAAAACCTATCAAAAAAATACAAGTGTGTTGAATATTAATAACTAAATATTGAAACTACAACTATACAATTGAATAACGATCTACATTACCTCGGATAGGCATACGTCTTGAGTTGTCAATTCGAGGATTTCCTCCATGTATCTCATCATGTAGTAACCGCATTCCGTATTTCCAACCTGCTTCCGGTACTACAATCATAGAAATTCGCTAAATATTTGTTCCTAACTTAATTAACAAAAATGAGATAGAACGTACTCTCATTCCATGCCATGTTATTCCTGCTTTTGTGGTTGTTCTCCTACCACCTAAAGCTCTGTAAACCTTAATTGCCCTGAGTAGTACAAGTTAAAATATCATTCAATAATACTAAAAAAAATACACGAATTACTTTTGTCACGACTAAATGAACTTACATATTTATAAGTTTCTTTATTGAGTCCCTTGCTTTATTCGACCCCAACGAATCAAACCAATGTGCTGAATTAGTCGTAGGGCATACAACGACAAGCATCCAATGAGCCCTGTTATATATATAATTAGAAGCCTATTACAAAATAAAATTTCACTTTGAATTACAAAGTTTACCTCTCATGATAAGGGAGCAGATATCTTTTGTCTTCTTCTTTAAAGAATGTCCCAAGCTGACCCGATTTATCGTCATTCCCGTATATATATGTAGATGTACTGATAAATCCAAATACTTGATTCTCGGTAAAGATTGACCTTCTGGCGTCGTAAAGATGTCTACAAGTATAAAAATTATACTTTATTAAAGTTTTGATAAAATTATTCAATACTTTTCATTGTATACAAAAAAAACACTTACTTCACTTGCACGTCGATAATCATGATACACAATGAATCCATCGCCATGGACTGCATGATATCCTCTTTGGTGACGTACAAAGCGGGAGGCAACCCTTTATCCCCCTCCAAGTCCCAGGTACTTAAGGATTGTGCTTCCCTACCTACCATACATTGATACAACATTTTGCACCTACTTGGAAGCGAATTAATGTTGATCGGAGATTGGTTGTTTGACCCTTTGCTCCGGGGGCTTGACACCTTACAGATATGTATACAACCGTTAAAACACAATTGTTAACAAATTTGAAGTTTAAAGTCTTTCAAAGTTAAACTATACCTCATGTTTGACGTTTAGCTCTACTAAATAACTAGGCCACCGCACGAACTCACTGCTAGCATCGCCGAGAGTAACAATCTCTTCTTCCGGATATGGCAAAAAAGCACCAACATGTAAGAAACTCTCAACTGCAACCTTCAATTCTCCCTCTCCTACCTCTGTGAAGTGGTGTCTGGAGATGTTATAATCTTTCCCGTGTCCCACCAATCTTCGATCAGGGTCTTCGACAAATAAAGCACGTCTAGATCCATCCGCGAACTTTCCAAACGAAGTGTAAGACCCGCTCTCCTGCCACTCTGTTTTTCAGTTTTATTAGTCCTTTTATGTGTTTTATTGTCTTTGTTTTGAGTTATGTTGGTTTTGCAAAAGTTTCCTTTTTGGGCGAATTTAACCGTCGGGCGCGGTTGCATTCGTTAGACTTAACCGGGTTTATCGGGTGCCTAAAACCTGGTGTGCGGATTTAATTGTTGCTTGATGTGGCATGTTGGTTAGATTGGGAGGTTGGGCTGGCCTTACCATATCCGAAATTAATGAGAGAAAATCTTGCTAGCATGTGCTTTGATTGGATTTAGGAAAGTGCTGATTTTGCCATCAAAGCAAATTAACTCCCAATTATCTCTTGCCTTTTTCCTAGTTTCTTCTTTCCAACTTGCACCCTTATTTATTCTACACCCCAGCCGACTCCCCTAGACCTTTTCTCCACCCTCAACCACCGAAATTAACATTGGAGCTCCAGCAGCTTGGAAGGAGAAACCCGGCGGTGCTCTTGGTGCGCAGCTAGGAGAAGAAGTTTCTTGTCGGTCTTCGGTGTAGCTCAGCCTCTCCTCTCTTCAGGTATGCCTCTCTCCGTTAGCTTTAGGATGCATGGTGGGTAGAGAAGGCTGCTGGGGACGGATTTTATGTTGGGGTTGGGACGTGTTGATCGTTGCACGGATGGAAGGTTGCGGTGCAACCCTAGTTCCGGCGGGTGGCTGGAATGCTCTTCCGATTGTGGCACCTTTATCACGACTTTCCTCGGGGTTTTGCTGGACCAATCAGGGGGAAAAGAGGAGGATTTCGGGGGGAGCATCTCATGTAGGTTTTCTGAAATAGTTTCATGCGATTTCCAACCTAACTTATCTCGGGTTTCATGTGTTCGATTTATGTTGTTACCGGATTTCCTAGATGTGATTCCGAATTTGATTTCATATTCTTGGCTGGTTCACATTATTGCATGTTGCACATCTTTATTGCTAGTTACATGACTAATTCTCCGCAAAGATTGATATAAGATGCCATAGGTCATGCATCATTAGGTTGCTAAAATTAGGAAAGTTCCATGACCCGGTTTGCTTCTAAGTTTTCGCATAATCACAACCTTCTAGTTCCGATATCTAGACATCTTAGGTTGCTGGACACATAAGTTATTTCCTGATTTTAGTGTCGGTTATAAGCCGAAAAATTCTTACCTTAATGGGTGCTGAAAATCAATAGACCACATGGCTGGATTGTTACCAAAAACCTTGCATGATCAATGTTCGGATTATTGCTGGAATTCAACCCTAGTGGATCCTGGTTGCTGGCTGGATACAAGGTTTACTTCCGGATTTGTTTCTGATTTTAAACCACATATTTCATGCACTAATAGGTTGCTGAACATAGGAAAGTTCATGGCTGGTCGTTATCATGACATTGCATATTCATTCATCATGTCGTTGTTGGTAGTAGGAAACTTCCATGACCGGACTTGTTGCTATATCTTACATCCTCGTGTATTAGGTAATTGCTGGCTACATTTGTGTTTCCTAAATCTTGTGCTAATGAGTTGACCCATAACCATACATTAGGTAGCTACTGGATTCACAATTATTTCCAAATTCATGTGTTGTTTATTTGACAAATAATCATAGATTAGGTAACTACTTCTTACATGATTTATTTCCTTATTTGTTTCTGTTAGAGGTGGCATGGTTCGCATATCATATAGTTCTAGTTTGTACATCATTAGGTGGCTGGTTTGCATGGTTAGGACGTTGGGTAGATGGTTGGCTACACGTTTGTTTCCTAATTCATGTACTATAAGGTTGACGGATAATATTTGCTTACCTTGTTGCTAATTACATTACTTATTTCCTGATCTGTGTACTTCAAGGATGTGTCATGATATCATGTTAAATATTGCTGGATTCAAACTTGTATGCTTTATTTTGGTGGCTGTATATATTATGGATGCTTATCACACGCCTTATTTCCGGATTTTTGGTGCTTGTTGAATTTAGGAAACAACCATGATTCTTGTTGTGGATCTTGGTGTGATATGGCTGAATTAAAATTCTGTTTTGCTTAGAGCTTGAGGGAGAGATTGCATGTTCTCCTTTGAACTTATTTCTGAATAATTTAGTTGCACTAGACTATAGAATAGTTGCATTGCATCTAATCTGATGGAGTAATTCTGGGCACGTTCTGTTTTCTGGGCCGACGGGCCACGGGTGGGTCCTCTAGCTTCAGAGGCCACTCGGTTAAGACCCCTGTAGGGGGCCAGGCCTAAGATAAGTCCTGGGCATGCGCGCTGCCATTCTGTCTCAGGGTAGGTGCTCCCCAGTTCGCGATGACACCATGTAGGTTTATTTCCGCGGATTGGGACGCTTATCCGGCGCACCGCTTTGTGCCGAGCGGTGGGTCACTGACGAGTGACCGCCTTTGACCAGCGAGGCTGGTGTTCTGGTTCCTGTGGAGGAACGATTCGGGTGCGCCCGACTGGCATGACTGGTGTAGTCGTAGCCTTCTGTTGCATTTGATGCTTTCTGTTCTGTTCTGTTCTGTTCTGTTTCTGAAACCTGCCATATTTGCATTTCATGCTACCTTTCATTTATTGCATTGGCGGGGGCATACTGGGTTTTCTTAATTGAAAACTCACGCATTGTTAAATGCGGTGCTTGCAGGTACTTAGGTTCCACAGGGCAGACTGGACGAGTTCCGAAGATTCTGTACACGAGGGACGCGTCGACCAGATTTCCCAGTTATCTTTGCTTCCGCATGTTTCACTATGTATTTCCTTTTGATACTCGATATGATGTAATAAGACTCTTATTTGCTATGATCATTCTACTATTCCTATTATGTTTATGTCAGTCCATTTGTGGATGATCTTTTTCACTCCTGTCGAGTCGATTTGGTCCGTCTCTTGTAACCCCTTCGGTCGTCGCGGAGGTCTCTGATCGCGACACTAGTTTCCTTTCCCAGTGTGCGTACCCACAAGATCGGGGGCGTTACAACTTGGTATCAGAGCAGGTCGGTCTCTAAAGTGTACAGAATCTAAAGACTCTCCAGTGGGGCATCTTGCCCAAACCCTGTCGGTAATTTCTTATCTTTTAGATTTTCTTTCTGATAATGATAGATCATGTTTGCATTAGTTAAATTACTTCTTGTGGAATACCTCGTGTGCTTGGAGACCGAACCACCCAACCCTATCTGTCTTTATCAGTTCCCTCACCTCCTCCTACGTTTTGGTGTTGAGATCTCCAACACGCCCCACCGGTCAAACAAGCAAGAAGTGCAAGTGCAAGAGATGACTAGCTAGCAAGCATGGGAGGCGGCTGTAGCTGAATTCCAGCAAACTCTGGGATCCTTCTCCATCAGTTTCAGGTATGCTTCTACGCCTTTAGTTTAAGAGGAGGTAGAGTGCGTGTTGGACAAAGTTTGGTCCAGCACCATTGCGTTTTCCAATCTGAGGTTTGGTATGCACTAGTGGACATCCACCGATTGTGTGGACTGTGGTGCACCATCCGAATTTCAGAGGTGGCTAAGCGCCTCCATCTCTACTATGACTTGGGCCTCAGTCTTCCTTGGTGGTTTGCTGGAGAAACCAGAGGAAGTGGGCTCGATCGTGGAGAGCTAGTTGGGGAAGGGGTTTTGCTTTCATGTTGAGTGATGTGTTAATAACCTTGTGGTATAGAATCTTGTGATCTTTTAGATGTTATGTTCATGCATGATATTGTGATCAAGTCCGGATTTTCTCGCATGATATGCTTACTGATGTTAGATGTCATAATCACATGTTATTTTTGATTTGGTTCAGGCGTCATGACATGTTATTAATTTCAAATCTAGTTTCTATGGTGATCTGATTTTATGTTGAAGGAATGCTGCATTTATCGATTGGAATGTTAAGATGAATTTAATGTGTGATTTTATCCCAGTCATGACTAATCAATGAATATGCTCGGATTTGTAATCCCTCTGAGATATATTCTTTACAACATCTGAGCATAAGTTATAAATTTTAATTTAAATGTTGATGCCATTGGTATAAATGCATGTATTGACTCTAATGTTGCTATGAGTTTCTCAACTCTGATTTTAACCCCACCATGTGCAGTTTACGTGTATGATCTGACTTCCATAAATCTTCTCTGCTATGACTTGTTATGCTCTCACATGAATACTATATCAGAATTTATGAGTTATGCTATTCATCATATGCCGTCTAGTTTTGTGCAAATCCTTATGCATGTAGATTTATATCGATCATGAATATGCTCCGACTTCTGATTTCTAGATATATGCTTCCATTTTAGATCGCTGATATATTCATATATTAATTCATGTTCATATGATCTCGGGCCATTTTCTGGATCGCTATCTTCTAATGCATGTACATTCTAAAATTATGATTGGTGCAATCAGTTGGATTATAGGGTTGTTTGTGGTGACTTGTTATTTGAGTTGATTTCATTCCAGTAGTAAGCATACCACATTCATGATCTGATTTGGTATACCTTCTCCGATGTTATCGTTATGCTTTCTTTGAGAATAAAATATGTACTCATCCATGACATATCAACTCATTCCATGACATAACGTAATGTGTGAATCCGAATGCATGCATGTATATTATTTATGGATATACGTAGACTCCTGATCTCATTTGCATGTTCACCATGTTGTATTACTGATACTTATATTGTTTTATGTCGATATAATCTCTGATCATGGTCTGATTTGCAAGATTGTAATGCATATATGTCCTGAAATTTATGACTCAGGCTATCGAATGCTTGTAGTATTTTACTACGATGCCTTTTACACATTCTATTACTCATTCCATGTTTAGATTGCTGTTAGGAAGTTATATTGGTACGCATGACATAGTTGTTGGAAACAAGAAAATTGCACTATGTGAAAAGGTTAACCAAATAGTTTTGATTCTACAATGTCCATGATGCTATGCCCGGAAATGTTGAAATCAGAAGTAACTTACCATCCATTCATGCATGCATGCCTATCCCCTGTATTGTGATGATTTCATCGTGGGATCTTATATTATTCATATAGTCTCAATCTTAGTATGTTTAATACATAGTGCAACTAATGCAAATTTCATGTGTTTATATGCGAGTAGAGGTTGAGTTTACAGCCTCGAGGTCTTGCATGATGAGCCCTGAAATCAGTCACGTTATAGTCTCATATTTCTCCTAATTATAATTAGATTCGTGCTTGAATAAATTCAAAACCCATGAATGCGTTACTATAGATTGAAGTAAATGTTGTATAATCATCTCATCATGACCCATATCTCCTACTGGTTGCATATTCGTTTCCATGATCCATGATTACTATAGCATGTGCTTTACCAAATTTATTATAATTGTTCATGTTACTGTTATGGGTATGATGGTGTAAGTGCATGCAAGTAAGTTCATGTCGTGATGATATGACTACGATTTCATGATTTAGTTGTTGCCTAGTTACATCATGCACATATATATTTAATCATCGAAATTTTATTATAATTACGCAGTTAATTTGTTGTCCTCATAACTCATGTACATGTAAATATAGAAATCCATGGAGATCTTGTTATTATGACACGATTTAATTGGTTGCTGGAAATTGTATGATCCTCATGGATAATTACTGTCAAGATGTCGCATATGTATGTATATATTAGTTGCTATAAATTTTATGATTGTCAATGTATCATAGGTTCATACATTATTACTTGCTAGATTTCATGTGATTGGTTCATGATTTGTTCTCAGAATCTTTGGCTGTTATGTCACATGTATTTCTTCATCTTGTAACTTTTGTTACCGTTGTTTGAGTGTGGGGTTGATGTGAGGATTTGTATCCCAAGTATTTGGTTGAGAGTTAGGGATAGCAAATTTCGAGGACGAAATTTCTTTAAGGGGGGTAGGTTGTAAGACCCGCTCTCCTGCCACTCTGTTTTTAGTTTTATTAGTCCTCTTATGTGTTTTATTGTCTTTGTTTTGAGTTATGTTGGTTTTGCAAAAGTTTCCTTTTTGGGCGAATTTAACCGCCGGGCGCGGTTGCATTCGTTAGACTTAACCGGGTTTATCGGGTGCCTAAAACCTGGTGTGCGGATTTAATTGTTGCTTGATGTGGCATGTTGGTTAGATTGGGAGGTTGGGCTGGCCTTACCATATCCGAAATTAATGAGAGAAAATCTTGCTAGCATGTGCTTTGATTGGATTTAGGAAAGTGCTGATTTTGCCATCAAAGCAAATTAACTCCCAATTATCTCTTGCCTTTTTCCTAGTTTCTTCTTTCCAACTTGCACCCTTATTTATTCTACACCCCAGCCGACTCCCCTAGACCTTTTCTCCACCCTCAACCACCGAAATTAACATTGGAGCTCCAGCAGCTTGGAAGGAGAAACCCGGCGGTGCTCTTGGTGCGCAGCTAGGAGAAGAAGTTTCTTGTCGGTCTTCGGTGTAGCTCAGCCTCTCCTCTCTTCAGGTATGCCTCTCTCCGTTAGCTTTAGGATGCATGGTGGGTAGAGAAGGCTGCTGGGGACGGATTTTATGTTGGGGTTGGGACGTGTTGATCGTTGCACGGATGGAAGGTTGCGGTGCAACCCTAGTTCCGGCGGGTGGCTGGAATGCTCTTCCGATTGTGGCACCTTTCTCACGACTTTCCTCGGGGTTTTGCTGGACCAATCAGGGGGAAAAGAGGAGGATTTCGGGGGGAGCATCTCATGTAGGTTTTCTGAAATAGTTTCATGCGATTTCCAACCTAACTTACCTCGGGTTTCATGTGTTCGATTTATGTTGTTACTGGATTTCCTAGATGTGATTCCGAATTTGATTTCATATTCTTGGCTGGTTCACATTATTGCATGTTGCACATCTTTATTGCTAGTTACATGACTAATTCTCCGCAAAGATTGATATAAGATGCCATAGGTCATGCATCATTAGGTTGCTAAAATTAGGAAAGTTCCATGACCCGGTTTGCTTCTAAGTTTTCGCATAATCACAACCTTCTAGTTCCGATATCTAGACATCTTAGGTTGCTGGACACATAAGTTATTTCCTGATTTTAGTGTCGGTTATAAGCCGAAAAATTCTTACCTTAATGGGTGCTGAAAATCAATAGACCACATGGCTGGATTGTTACCAAAAACCTTGCATGATCAATGTTCGGATTATTGCTGGAATTCAACCCTAGTGGATCCGGGTTGCTGGCTGGATACAAGGTTTACTTCCGGATTTGTTTCTGATTTTAAACCACATATTTCATGCACTAATAGGTTGCTGAACATAGGAAAGTTCATGGCTGGTCGTTATCATGACATTGCATATTCATTCATCATGTCGTTGTTGGTAGTAGGAAACTTCCATGACCGGACTTGTTGCTATATCTTACATCCTCGTGTATTAGGTAATTGCTGGCTACATTTGTGTTTCCTAAATCTTGTGCTAATGAGTTGACCCATAACCATACATTAGGTAGCTACTGGATTCACAATTATTTCCAAATTCATGTGTTGTTTATTTGACAAATAATCATAGATTAGGTAACTACTTCTTACATGATTTATTTCCTTATTTGTTTCTGTTAGAGGTGGCATGGTTCGCATATCATATAGTTCTGGTTTGTACATCATTAGGTGTCTGGTTTGCATGGTTAGGACGTTGGGTAGATGGTTGGCTACACGTTTGTTTCCTAATTCATGTACTATAAGGTTGACGGATAATATTTGCTTACCTTGTTGCTAATTACATTACTTATTTCCTGATCTGTCTACTTCAAGGATGTGTCATGATATCATGTTAAATATTGCTGGATTCAAACTTGTATGCTTTATTTTGGTGGCTGTATATATTATGGATGCTTATCACACGCCTTCTTTCCGGATTTTTGGTGCTTGTTGAATTTAGGAAACAACCATGATTCTTGTGGTGGATCTTGGTGTGATATGGCTGAATTAAAATTCTGTTTTGCTTAGAGCTTGAGGGAGAGATTGCATGTTCTCCTTTGAACTTATTTCTGAATAATTTAGTTGCACTAGACTATAGAGTAGTTGCATTGCATCTAATCTGATGGAGTAATTCTGGGCACGTTCTAATTTCTGGGCCGACGGGCCACGGGTGGGTCCTCTAGCTTAAGAGGCCACTCGGTTAAGACCCCTGTAGGGGGCCAGGCCTAAGATAAGTCCTGGGCATGCGCGCTGCCATTCTGTCTCAGGGTAGGCGCTCCCCAGTTCGCGATGACACCATGTAGGTTTATTTCCGCGGATTGGGACGCTTATCCGGCGCACCGCTTTGTGCCGAGCGGTGGGTCACTGACGAGTGACCGCCTTTGACCAGCGAGGCTGGTGTTCTGGTTCCTGTGGAGGAACGATTTGGGTGCGCCCGACCGGCATGACTGGTGTAGTCGTAGCCTTCTGTTGCATTTGATGCTTTCTGTTCTGTTCTGTTCTGTTCTGTTTCTGAAACCTGCCATATTTGCATTTCATGCTACCTTTCATTTATTGCATTGGCGGGGGCATACTGGGTTTTCTTAATTGAAAACTCACGCATTGTTAAATGCGGTGCTTGCAGGTACTTAGGTTCCACAGGGCAGACTGGACGAGTTCCGAAGATTCTGTACACGAGGGACGCGTCGACCAGATTTCCCAGTTATCTTTGCTTCCGCATGTTTCACTATGTATTTCCTTTTGATACTCGATATGATGTAATAAGACTCTTATTTGCTATGATCATTCTACTATTCCTATTATGTTTATGTCAGTCCATTTGTGGATGATCTGTTTCACTCCTGTCGAGTCGATTTGGTCCGTCTCTTGTAACCCCTTCGGTCGTCGCGGAGGTCTCTGATCGCGACACTAGTTTCCTTTCCCAGTGTGCGTACCCCCGAGATCGGGGGCGTTACACGAAGGACCGTCGACGAGGGCCAATTCTCGAGAATGAGACACGAAATCATCTTGTCGATCGGGGTGGAACACTGGCGGAACTGGAGGAGTAGTCTCCGTGGCAGAACCGGTCTTACGACGGGTAGGAGAAGTAGGCAAACGATCCAATCTCTCCAAAACAAGTTGCAACGTATTCTTCAAATCTACGATCTCTTCGTGGCATTTGGTATGACCAGTCGACGAAGTAGACCGTTGAGTGTTTCAATAATATTGTCGAAGTCCAACTCTACTCCCTACCCCGCACACGACCGGGGTGTTCGTCGTTTCCCAAGGCCTCGCGTAGAATATCATTCCGACCATCGGAAGCAAATTCGCCTTGAGATTCTCTCAACTTCAGAGAGTCCTAAGTTTAAAACAATATTTACTAACATTTGAAAAATATAAAATTAATGATTCTGAATAACATATTTATAAATGATGCAACTTACTATCTTCGAGCTGATCGCTTGCGACTTGTCTGTGACGTACTCCCCTCTGGAGTTTACTCTCGCTCTCTTCCAAGATCACGACGAGCTACGGGAGAAGGAGGAGATAGGTTACTTTCTTGCTCCTCACTCATACCGGAGTCAATTGTCTCTTGTTTCTTCTGAGCAATTTTTTCAGCCATCATTTGTGCTTCTAACTTTTGGTACCCTGCTCGAGACATAGGATTTGTATACTTGTTAGAAGATCTAATGTTTTGGTTTTTTGCTCGGATGGCCTAAAATCAAGTTTATTAGATTGTCACTAAAATCAATAACTAACAAGTTTGTTTTTAAACTCAGTTACTATATTATAAATTAAACTCATTACCTCAAACTCCGGGCTATCTCTAGATTTTCTGAATAGGTCCCATTGATTCGGAGTGATAAAGTTATAGACATCGCATGGATTTCTATCCTGGTAGTATTCGAATATGTACTTGTTCGTTAAATTTGTTTTGAAATCCCTCCAACGAACTGACATGTATGTCATCCACGTTTTCTTGAACTTGTCAGTAGATTGGAACTCAAAAGATTCCTACAACATGTTAACTTTATATATATATATATATATATATATATAAATTTCAACAAAAACTATAGAAATCTATAATGGAATCATTACCTGCACGTTATCCCATATTGTGTCCTTCAACTTCTCATCTACATCAGCCCAACTCGAGAAACAAATGTCAACTTTGGCCCTCGCTAAGCTACCCAGAAAACATTTCCAATTATCAGACAGCATGCCTAACGGCTCAAGACGGTCATCAAACTGGATTGGAACTCTACCGTCTCTATTTCTTCTCCCCACGAATTCTTTAATGAGACAAGGACCGCTTGTACTGTTTGTCTTCAAGCCTTCAGACTCTGAGGAAGTGGGTTTCTTTTACGGAGCCATTATACTATAAAGGATAAATTCAAGTCATTAAATAAGGTAAAGACATTAAATGTCTATTACAATGTGTTACAACAGAAAATTTGCACATTTTTGGGTTTTTTTCCTTAATGGATTTTCAATCCATATACCTTCACCGTGGTCATCTCTAAACATACAAGTCTCAACATTTATTTCTTCATCTACTGAGTTCAACTCAGGTGCTTGCTTAGAGAAAGGTGGTGTTTCTTCATACTAGATCAGGCTATCATCTGATACAATTTTTTTCTTCCCTTCCAAAATTACTGCCCATTTCTTATCACATGGATCAACCACATAGAAGACTTGTTTCGCTTGGGAAGCGAGAATAAAAGGTTTTCCTTTATACCATTTTTTTGAAAAATCAATTAAAGTGAAGCCATAGTCATCCACTCGAACTCCATTTTTATTATCAACCCACTTGCATCTAAATATATGTACTTTGAATTTAACAAAGTCTAGATCCCATATGTCTTCAATCACACCGTAATAGGACATGTCGGCGTATACAAGATTCTTTTCTTTAGAACTAGACACATGCAAAGACTCTGCTATTAAGGTGACGCCACTGTTCTGAACAACACTTTTTGCATCTTCACAAACTGTGTAAAAAGAATATCCATTGATATCATAACCGCTGTCACTTATAACAACAGAATGCAGACCGTAAGCCAACGATTGTATTGTCTCAGAAACATCACGCTTGTATGCTAGATTTTTGAACCAAGAGATGAAATTCTTATTGTGACTATTAATTACTTGTTGATCACTCCACAAAGGATCTTTCCTTTATAAACTTCATGTGTTCATTTAGGTAAGGTTGACTTTCATTCGAATTGCACAACACATAAAAATATGCTGTCATTAAGTAATCGTCATTTGGATTTAACATTTTCATCCCACGTGTCCCTTTACCATCAGCACGTTTATCATGACGATTCTTCGGAAGTCCAACAATTTTGGTGTTTGCTAGGTATCCAGTGCAAAACTCGATAACCTCCTAAGCTATGTATCCTTCAACAATACTAGCATCTGGTCATTGACGATTTTTGCAATAACCTTTCAACACTTTCATATAACGCTCGAAAGGATACATCCACCTTAAATAAACTGGTCCACACAATTTAACTTCTCTAACCAAATGAATAACAAGATGAATCATAATGTCGAAAAAAGCAAGGGGGAAAACATCTCCAACTGACATAATGTGACCACAATTTCATTCTGTAACTTATCTAACTGCACAAGATCGACCACTTTACTGCAAATCTTATTGAAAAAGGAACACAACTTTATTATTGCATGTCTAACATTCAGTAATATGGATCTCAGTGCTACAGGTAACAACTGCTGCATTAAAGTGTGACAATCGTGAGACTTCATCCCCACAAGTTTCAAATCCTTCATAACAACAAGACTACTGATATTTGAAGAATAACCTTATGGAACCCTTACATCGTGCAAACACTGACAGAGAATTCTTTTCTCCTTTCTAGACAATGTATAACTAGCTGGAGGTAAGTAATTCTGATCTCCTTTCTTCTCTGGTGCCAACATTGCTCGTACACCAATATCAACAAGATCAAGTCTTGCATTATATCCATCTTTGGTTTTACCAGGTATGTTCAAGAGAGTGCCAACAAGACTATCACAAACATTTTTCTCTACGTGCATCACATCAATACAATGTCTAACTTCTAAAGTTTTCCAGTAAGGGAGATCAAAAAATATGGATTTTTTTTTCCAACTACTTTTGTTGTTTGCTCATTTGTACGGTTTTCCAAATTCACATTCAATGTTCCGTACACGTTCGTACACCTTTTCAACGCTGATTTCAACTAGCAGATTCTGAAACTCCTGTTTTCCGTTAAATGCCTTCTTCAACCTACGATAAGGATGGGAGTTCGGCAAAAATCTCTGATGACAAAGATAGACAGTCTTAGAACCATTAACTAGTTGCAAAGAACATGTACTTTCGTCGCAAATTGGACAAGCTTTATGACCTTTGACTGAATATCCAGACAGATTACCATAAGCTGGAAAGTCATTAATCATGCAAAATATCATTGCCTGCATTACGAACGACTCCTGACGATAAGAATCAAAAACTGACTCTCCGTGATCCCACAATCGCTTTAGGTCATCAATTAAAGGTCTTAAATACACATCGATGTCGTTTCCAGGTTGTTTCGGACCAGAAATCATTAAGGACAACATGATATATTTGCGTTTCATGCATAACCACGGGGGCAGATTGTAAATTACAAGCAGAACGGGCCAAGAACTGTGAATGCTACTCAAACTACCGAAAGGATTCATTCCGTCAGTACAGAGTCCAAGTTGTACATTCCTGGATTCTTCACCAAACACAGGAGAGTCGAAATCTATTTTTTTCCGCTGAGGTGAATCTGCAGGGTGACGTAGCAACTGATCATTTGGTTTCTCACGATCAGCATGCCACGTCATGTTCTTGGAATCCTCCTTACCCGCAAACAAACGTTTAAGCCTTGGTATTATCGGAAGATACCACAAAATCTTAGCAGGAGGTCCTTTGATTTTCATCTCATCAGCCTCTTCATTGTGGTTTGGTCCACTACGTTTCATTTTGTATCTTGAAACATTACACCTGGGACAGGAATATAAGTTTTCAAACTCACCCCTATAGAATATACAATCGTTCGGGCATGCGTGTATCTTCCTATATTCCATTCCCATAGGGCACAACACTTTCTTTGCATCATAAGTTCTATCTGGCAACTCATTATCATCTGGAAGCATCTCTTTCACTAACTTCAACATTGATGTGAAACTCACATCGGACCAACCATTTCCAGCTTTTAAATTGTACAACTTCAACACCGCTGACAATCTAGTGAATTTGGTATAATTCTTATACAACGGCTTCTCATTGTCACTCAACAAATTACCAAGTAAATCGGGGTTGGACGAAAACTTTTCAGCCATATCCTGAACAATTTCCTCTAAGTGATCTTCCACACTAACGTCTTCTCCATCATTCTTGGAACGACTAAATGATTCATTTTCGCCGTGCCATATCCACTGTCTGTAATTTGGGTCGAAACCTTTCTCAAACAAACGATCTTTCATTTTCCGAAACGTCAACACTGACATATTATGACACCTATTGCATGGACAATACGCCATGTCGTTGTCTTTCATTTTCTTAGAATGGTTTTTGGCAACCTCTAAGAACATATTCACTCCGTTCTCATACTCATAACTCAATGTTTTTGAAACAATCCACTCTCGATCCATTTAAATCTAAACATTTGCAAAAATGATAGTTATTATTGCAGAAAATAAATAAAATTTCAATTAAAAAGAATGTGTTCTTAGATGAGAAGATTCGGAGACATTAAGATGAGAAAAGAAAGACTCAGAGGAGAAGAGATGAAGTTCTTAATCTAGCGTGGAATAAGGAAGGTTAGAAATCTAACTAAGCAATCATGGCCAAAACAAGCTTAAAGTCCACTATAGGTCCTTAGTAATAGACGACGCCTAACTTCGAGGTCCCACCGACAACCACTAGTCTGTAGGAAATCAAGAACCCGGAGGTCCCTAATATCTCAGGGAGACTAGATGGGCAACGACGTTCAGGCCGAAATGGTCTTAAACATCGAGGACCACTAATCTATAGAAATCAAGAACCCGGAGGTTCCTAAAATCTCAGGGACTACATGGGCAACGACATTCAGGCCATAACGGTCTTAAACGGTTTCCTCTCCTTAATGCGTCCGAAAATCCTAGGGGTCAACGTCTAATTGATTTTATTAAGGCTCTTTTATTAAGTGGTTTCTGGGCCAAGGAAAGGGTGATGAAATCCCCCACCTCATCTCCTATAGGTGATTGCCCCCTAAGTGTTTTTCATACCTTAATCTAACAAACAACACACCAAACAAACACTCACCTCACTCTTGTTCCAATGCAAGTCCTACTAACTAATGCGTGCTTTCTAATGAATGATGAGTGAAAGATAGTACGTACCTTACGCCAACAATCTATGACAAAAATCGTAAATAATAGAAAAATACAATGCATGCAAAACCTATATGATGAATGACTTAGCAAATATTGTCTAATCTTTTGCGTTGGGTTATTAAAGGCCAAGTTGTTTAAGGGGGGCAATGAGTTATTATCATAATATTAAAAATTCAAAAAATTAAGGCAATAAACATTTAAAATATTAAAAGCAAGTATTAAAAATAATTACTTGGATTGACAGAACAACATTTTAAACACAAACTGTCATGTTATTAATAATAATTGGGAATAAAATTTTATTGAAATTTTGGCAGAACCTCCACTTAAAATTTGATATCTAAAATTCTTCAAATCCTGAAATCAACAAGAAAAATGTATATCTACTCACATTCACATCATGTATTTCTCTACTACATCACATTTACATTACAAATCTACTCATGTTGAAATAGACATGTATGAGATCCATGAAGAACGTTAGTTTATTTGCATTCAAATTTACTCAATAATGTATCCAAAACAACATAACATCATTACTTAAATCATCCAACCAACCCAACTCAATCCAAACCAAATCAATCCAATGAATGAGTGAAATCAAATGAATTAAACATTCACACAATCACACTCCATTCTAGTCAACCAAACGAATCCAACATGAAAATGACATAAACTAAAACGTAATAAACTTTGTTGAAAATTCTTCACCAATATCTCTATATAAGTAGTGTATGTTTTCATGGGATCTTCACACCTCTATAGACCACCACTTTGATCACTCTTTCTTAACATATCTAAACATATCAAATATTTTTACAGGTTTAAGAATATTTCTAAACACCACAGTCTAAACATATCTAAACATATCCGAACACCATGAGAACCTAATCAAACAATATGATTTTTCTACAGGTGGTTAAGCACGAACTAGAGGAGGAGGGGAAAGTTGTGATGCCGGAGGAGGTCTTTGTGGTTCCGAAAGACGTCGCAGAGGTGGTGCGGTGACGGCTGTAAACGACACGAGAAGTATACTAACTTAGAAAGAATATGTGGAGAAAGACGGAGGAAGACGAACTTAAACAACCAAAAACGAACTTAAAACTTACATGTGGAGAAAGACGGAGGAAGACGGAGGAAGAAGGAGAAGAGGGATGGAGAAGTGGAGGAGAGCTTGGGACCTCTCTGCGGTGCCGGAGATGGTGCGGATCGGTCGGAGATCGGTCGCGGAGGAGAGTTCGGTCACGGGACGGCTAGGGTTTGGGTGACTTTCGTCTGAAATGAATAAAAGCATATAGACGTCGGATGTTATATAACGCAGACATCTATACCCCGACATCTATATGCATGGGGGTATAGACGTCGGTCGTCGATAACATCTGTCGTCTATAGGTCGACGTCTATACACTATAGACGTCGGATTCACAAGGTACTCAAACAACCGACATCTATAGGTCGACGTCTATACCCTATAGACGTCGGCTCAACTCGGTATTCCTACACCCGACGTCTATAGTACCACATAGACGTCGGCCTTGGTAAGGACCGACGTCTATTCTATCCTCTCCCCACTAGACGTCGGTTGTTATAACGGTCGACGTCTATTGGGCGACGAGTAAAGCCTATTCTGCACTAATGTGTTGTGAAACTTTAAGTGTAGGGTTTTGATTTCCATGTAGATTATAAATAAATAAGTGGCATTCTCTCTTCTTGCACTGCTCCTATCACTCGGGAAATAAGGTCCGGGGGGACTTAGTGCCTGGTGCTTTCAAGTCATCTGACTTGGGATGCACCAACCGAACTCCCGTTACACGGGTGGTAGGGATCGCCTTCTGTGGAGATTTGGGGGAAGGTGTACGTGATAGGGTAAGTCCTCACAAGCAATGATGCACGAAACCTGACCTTGGGAGAATCAAACACCAACTAGTGTAATTCATAATGTTCCAAAAAAAGAAGAATAGAAAAAAATACAAATAGGAACCTTAATTGACTTTACACGATGTATCACTTTAGGATGTTAATGTTGCCCATGTCTTTCACTTAACTCATTAATCAACTTTCACGAATTGGTTCATTAGGCTAGGTGTGTGGACTGATTACATATATAGAGTCAACCTGTAGAATTACTGTATCCAATGATCAATGATAATGAGTCCATCAAGTCATGTTGCTAGGTTGAATAATACATCTTTGTTCGGATTTTATGGGTGTATCCGTTGAAACCGTCAGGAAACGGCACTCCTCCTCGGCGACAAGGGAGTTTAACGGCTTCTTGCACATACTAAGTGCAACCGTGATTCCTACGAAAGTGAGTTACATTTCCCTATTTTACGAATGCTTTTATCTTTCTTTCATTTTTCTGTTTCTTTGTTTTACTCCAAAATAGGAAAGGTTAGGTGTGGGGGTATTTGATTGACATCATATCATGCATATATTTGTGTCTTATATCCTTTATTTTTAACCTAAGCAATGTTACGTAACGAGTTTTATGTTTAAGTTTCATGAATAAAACAAGTGAGACGAAGAGACACAAAAGGACCTAAGAGTAAGGACTGAATTGTAAGACTTATGGATTGAGATGCAAGAGAGAAAGACCCGGATGTAAACCAAAATGACCAATGAGCAAATAAAGAAGCTCCACACCATTATGAGGAGTATTGTGGAAATTAGATCCGGGCCCAAACATCAACAACCACATAGGGTTCATCCAACATGATGAAATCAAGTCAGAATCAAGCCACCCAAAACTAGACCCCATCAAGGCCAAGGTACATCAAAATATGACCAATGACGGGAAGAATTTATAGACGCCATAAGGTTGTACTGAAAGGTCACGTCCAATGACATTACGATGTGCGGAAGTTATATGTTGTTTTTTTATTTTTCTTTGGTGCAACTTTCTATTTCTGGTATTTTTAGCGACATTTCATTTCATTGGATTTAAAGAACAAATTTGTCCTTAAAGTGATGTATGTCCATTAAACTTTAAAGGGTGGGCATGTCCTTTAAAGCACGAGCTTGTCCTTGAAACTTGAAGGTCGAAAGGGTCCTAAAATGACAGGCCTTCACTCGAAAGGGCTCCTATGTCATTTAAAACACGATGTTCACCTTCAAACCTCAAGGCTGCCCTTTAAAGGATGAGTTTGTTGCTTAATGAGGGATTTCAGTCGCTGATATGTTTTCGTTTGTCCGTGTAGCACGTTCCGATGGACCGAAGTGGGTTCGATTGACCGCTTACCTATAAGGTTTAAATTGCTTTCAGAATTCAGATTCCGACCTCAAACGTTGAGAAGGAAAAGAAAATGTGTGCATGGATAATGGATTCCAAATTTGCAGGGAGTGCATCAAAATCCCGTTCTTTTGAAGGACACTTATATACTTTAAAGGACACTAAAATCCTTTCTCAAGGAAATTGCAAAAGTGGATATGGATTCCCACTTATATCACCGACGTGAGAAGTCCCTTTTAGGGTAAGATCTGTGAAATGACCACAATACAACTGGTGATATTGTAGGTCGTGTAATGAAAGGTTGTGTCCTGTCATAACGAAACTCAAAAAGGTTATGCTATAGTTTTTTACACTAATTGAGAACCTAAATCCATAGTGTAAGTCCTCACAAGCAATGATGCATGGAACCGGAGCTTCAGAAAATTAAACAAGTTTTAATTCCTTGTTCTTAAAAAAATTTAATAAGAACCATAGTAGAGTTTACACAATGTATCATTTAAAGATATTAAGGTTGCCCATATCTTTCACTTAAGTTATTAAGTAACTTGCACGAATGGTTCCCTAGGCTTGGTATGTCGACAAGATATACACAGAGAGTCAGCCCATAGGATTAATGTGTCCAATGATTGATAAAAGTAGGTCATCGAGTTGTGTTGCTAGGTTGAATAATGTGCCAATGTTCGGATTTTGTGGGTATATCCGGTGAAACCCTAGGAGACAAAACTCTTCCTCCATGGCACTATCAGGGTTTAATAGCTTACGTGCTAAGTGCGGTCGTGATTCCTACAAAAGTGAGTTAGTATTCGTGTTTATTTGTATCTCGTATGTTTCTTATTTTTGTTTTGCTCAGGACTAGCAAAAGATAGGTGTGGGCTATTTGATAAGTATCATTTTTATCTTCATTATTATCTTACTTTGTATTTGAATAATGATACGTACAGTGTTTTGTTTTGATTTTGTAGGTTACAAGAAAATGGATACAATTGCTGCAAATTTGAAAAGTGAAATGACTTAAATGCAAAATCTGATATATAAAGTGAAAGTTGAAGAGCATGATCTACTCCTCATTTTTATCCTCTCTATTGTGCTGCAAATGCATGGGAAATACTAAAATTATAAGTGCAAATTTGGATTATGCAATCAACATCAAATAGGAATGTTCGGATAAGGAAAGTCTAGACTGCCAACAAATGGCACTTGTTTTATTCATAACATCCACAACAAAATTCTGAATTCGATGATTCCATATCCGTTAGAAAGACATTGGAAAGAAAGAAAAAAAATGTTTCTCTTATGACTTGTCCAATTACGATGATACTAGGGTAACAAATGTATGTCAAGTCAAACCATATTTGGAAACTGGACAATTGACAGATCATCAATAATTTGTGCTAAATTCTCTCCTCTGATATCCAAACAAGGTTATTCAAAACTCATTGCAAGGACGCATTTCAGATGCATAACTTTGCTATTTTACATATTTCTAAATTAGGAACCTAATGGGATCATAAAGGGCGTGGAAAGCGGCTGATTTGAGAGAACAGAAAATCCTACTTGTATTGCCTATATAAAGGGGTGGAAAGGAGAGAGTACCTCCTACTCCACAACCCTATCTTTATTGTTTCTTATTTCTTTTAATTTTCAGATAATGAAAAAAATTTACAGAGCTATTGAAGTAATAAAATCCATTTTCTTCTTTTACTTGTTTCTCTTTAGTAGTTTGTAGTTTGCGTTTTTTGTATCGTTGGTTCCGTTGTAGTATTTCGTTTTTCCTCTACCTAATCTTGTTTTCTCCAATGATTCTCCCCATGTCACTCACCACCATTAGTGTCTAAGCCCCCTATGGGAGGAGGTAGACAGATCAGGTTGATACGAATGAAAGAATTGAGAAAAGTGGGCTTCCAAGTGTAGTTGTTCTTATTGTTGTTAATCTTTTGTTTCTCTTGTTTTAGTGAATTTAACTATATGTGTTTTATCACTGAAATCTTAAGAGTAAAGATATAATTTCATAATGATACACTATTTAATCTTGTTAGATCTAAGGTTGCAGTAAATGTTGATCACTTAAAACATGTTGTTTTATGTGATACTTAGTTTCTATAATCTAAATCTCATGTTTTTCCACCCATGAATTCTTATCAATCCCAAATCCATATACCCGATTTCCAATTCTAATATCCGAATTCTCATCTCAAGCCTTCGTAGTTTAGCTTCACTTAAATCATTAGGTGAATGATTCATTAAAAAGAAAAAAATTAACTTTTCTCCACCATAGGTTTTTGCTTGCAAGTTGGTTTAGTTGCATTAATCATTCAAATTGGAATACATCATTGCCTCCTTGTATTCGACTTGAATGCTAAAACACCATACAAGTGTCGTTAAATTTTAAAACTCATTACCCTATTTATAGATATCAACCTAGTTCAATATAAACTCTTAACTAATTTAAGATCCATGTGATTCGAAGATGACCAATTATATAACGACACGTCATTGATCCACACAACTTCGCTAGGACCAATTACATGAAGCCACATCATATATTCTAATTAGACTCCTAACATGTGAGATATCAAACTCGTCGATGATCGACAAAGATTCCCTATTTCTAATGGTGATAAATGGATGAAGAACGAAAAACAAACCAAGTATTATATGGACGACACCTTTGAGAACAAAAAAAATCTCAAAACACAAACCCTAAGTAAAAGAGGTGGCTAAACCCTAATTAATTACTTCAACATTACACTGTAAAGGGACAATATAAGGTATTAATACATCATGCAAAATATTAACTTTACAACCGGAAATACATCGGGCAAAATATCAAGTGGTTCAGACACCACTTAGGTGGCATGGGATGCAAGTTCATGCACAACTCCCGTAACGACCCATAGTAGGTGGTAAGGGTGCACACGAGTTGGGCTAGAACCGAGAACTATCCAAAACAAAACCGATTTGGTAGAATTGGATCAAAAAAATTATTTACTCTCTTTCTCTCAACCTAAACCCCAAAATTTCTATTATGTTTATGTACTAGAATTTAAATTTTATTATTTAAATTATCTAGTTATGTCTGCATAGTGGTATAATTGTACAAATGTTTATAAATATTTGCCTCAAATATGTTCTGCCGATACCACATCGGTTTTAGGTTGAAACCGACGTGGAATGTCTTAAATACAACGTCAAATTTGTGCAAAAGCCGATTTGGTATGTCCTATATACCACGTCAATTTTTGTACAAACTGATGTGGAATCCCTACATAACAAGTCGGTTGCCTGTCTGACGTAAAACCTCGTCCCATACTACGTCCCTCCCATACCATGTTTGTCGGCAAGGGTAGTCAACCTGACATTATCAGTTAAAAATACCTGATGTAATAACCCTAATTTCCTAAAATGATGAACATTTCTTCAAAAACACAAAACAAAGCATATCATACAATAACAAGAATAACACGTCAAATAAAAGAAGGGTTATTTGCAAAGTGGTGCTATTGGATCTATACACTTGAGTTTTCGGATATTACTTGGGTGTACTTGCATAAAAACCATAATAACACATCAAAAAAAAAGGGTTATTTGCAAAGTTGTGATATTGGATATATACACTTGAGTTTTCAGTTTTACTTGGGTGTACTTGGATATTGATTTTGTGCACTCCAAGTTGACGGTGCCAAAAGCCTTGACCTACTTCTGGCAACATATCACCACACCAATGATCGTCTCGGTGAAAACAGAGGAGATTTGGCGGAGGTGACGATCAATTGACGGACGGAAGAGGGCGTAGAGAGAGTTGGAGGAGTCGGGGAGGGGGTTTGAGTCTATGAGGGGGTTTTGGCTGGAGGATGTGGTTGGGAACAGTAACGTGGCAGAGGGATACCGATACCTATGAATAGTAAAGTGGCGGAGTGGAACGTCGCCAATTTGGAGTGCACAAAACCAATATGGTTTTTATACAAGTACACCAAAGTTAAATCCGAAAACTCAAGTGTATAGATCCAATATCATCACTTTCCAAGTGCACCCAAGAAAATAGCCGAAAAAAGAAATTACTGAACATATCAATAAATTACTCGACGTACTTAAATCGGTCATCGTTCTCCTGAAATGAAGCTTCTAATAAAGCTCTACTTGGACTGACCTGAATAAGCAATTCTCGAGGACGTGTAATTATAATCCATGGAATAACGGCTTTTGTACGTGCTGCAACTTCTTCAAGTCGATCAGCAATACATCTTCAAAAGATGGAGTGTCTTGAAGATCGACTTGGAGATGTTGCCGTGGACCATGTACTCGATCCATGAAAACCGAACCAATCCAAACCAATTGTCTTGGCTTGGGTTGGTTAAGTTCTTGTTTTTTCACAGTTCGATTTGGTTTTCAATGAACCCTTAACCGACCAGTCCCTGTCGGGTCAGGTTTGGTTATGGGGTGGAACCGAACCAATGCAACCCATGTGCAGTCCTAGTAGGTTGGTAGAGATACAACATCTTCCTAATAAATAAAATTAGGAAAGTTGAATTTAACCCAATAACCCACGCACATCTCACGCAGGATGACCTGGACATGCTGACCTGGAGTGCCACACAAGCTCATATCGTTTGCTCAGCAAACCTAGTACAACAAATAACGACCCACAATAAACCTACTACCAAGCCTACAACAAACTTTTAATGACCAATCAACTTCATCGTTCATTTCTCAAGCAAACATTTAATGACAAGTCAATAACATCAAATCGACTGGATAACATTTAATGACCAACCTTCATTTGTCTGTTGGTCAACTCTGTACCAAATTATATCGTTCCAGACTTTTATTAGTTCTTGGGATAAATTTAGCTTCTACGTGGGGTACATTCAGTTCCTGTCATGAGTAACTGAGGACAAACATAGTCGCCTGGTATTACATACAATATTTTCCTACTACCTAGTACCCAGTCTACAATAAAAATTTAATGACCAATCAACTTCATCATTTTATTCCTCTCTATTTATGCAGCAAACACTTAATGCCTAGCCAATAACATCAAATCGACAGCAAAACACTCCATACTTCTCTTCCTCTCTCTTTCTTAGCAACTTCTGCTCCATCATACTGTAGGGGAGGTCAAATTTAGTTGTCGGGGTAAAGTTAGCTTCCATATGAGGTAACTGGGGACAAACATCCTTCTCTCTCTGTCAGAAACTATAAAAATCTAATCAATAATGTCTTCTCCATCACAGAATAAAGCACAAATCTGTTAGACAATAACTCTAATACTATGAACAAAAGAATAATGGAAGAAAGTTTTACAACTACCTTCATTTTGAATTTTTGAAACTACCATAAACTTCAACCCTACCCAGAATATTGCATCCACACCACCACTTTCCTGGCCTGCAATGTCTTCCGGTAAATGTAAGCTATTCTCCTCTGTTAGTTTATAGTTTGGCAATCTTTCATGCATATTTCACTGCTAAAAAATGAACAAATCTCCTTATTCTTACGTTTTCCTCCTTGCTTTTCCTACTATCAATGTACTCATATTAAATGTCTACCCATTTTAATGAAGGTAACATGCATTAAATGAAGGTTTCAGAAAAAATAACAAATTTTGGGTAAACGGTTGAATAAATGAGTTTGACAAACATGCATTAAACGAAGTTAACATGCATTAAATGTAGGTTTCCCTCATCTATTGTTTTTTACAGCTCCAATCGAACTGGACTCCGGCTCTAGTATCGAATGGTCTGACCAGGAGGAAGCCTTCACTCCGCAACTTGCTCAAGATCAAACTCATGAAACCAGTTCAGAAGTTGTCAAAAAAACTATTCGAAAGGTCTAATGCTTTAACTTTTTCCAATTATTCTAACAACATAAACTTAATATTATTTAGAACATTCTTTTTTACCAAGTCATATATGTCACTGGTAATATTCAACTGACCATGAGAATATGTATGTCACTGGTAATATTCAACTGACCATGAGAATATGTATTCAGTGACCAGGTTACCCCAACGTATTCACTGACCAGGTTACCCCACAAGTCTACCAGTTTTACCTTGTAGTGTATTTTATATTACCTCAGGACGGAACTGCTATAAAGATGAATACTGAACAGACTACAAACAAAACAGTACAACTCACATTGCAAGCCAGCATAAAGGTATGTCATCAAATATTATAGGTAATAATGCATTTCTTGCATTTTTAAAACCATGAGAATATGTATGTCTTGCTAAAAGCTTCTACGTAATAAAGGCAATCGGATATTCTTACCATGTATTCCTCTTTTAAGTATCACAAAACAAACCAAAACAAATTCGAAATGCAAACAGGAAAAGAACAGTTATGCACCAAATTGCAAGGATCATGGATGCCTAGCAGTTAACGACAAACAGGTCACATTACCCGAAAACGTACGCAACTGCAAGCAAGTAGCACCACAACAAAACTTAGAGAAGAATTTTGCACAAGGAGGTAAATACCCTTCATGTCAATATCCTTCTAATTAAATACCAAATATTCATGTAATTTAGCATTTAATCAGAATGGGGCAGACGGAATCAAGGACTGCGACGATGAACAAACTCCAAAACCAGGAATGCATTTTCAAAAGTTCAGCGATTTAATGGACATCTTCGACAAATATGTCAATGCTAAAGGTTTTGCAATTAAAAAAACAAACTCAAATTACAACAACAATTATCTAGCCAGGGCTATCATTGGATGTCATCGTGCAAGAACACCTCCACAAGTACTTTTTCTCGCTGTCCTAAATTAGTTGATTACATGAATCACTTTCACAAATCGGATTTCTATCAGGAACCCAAAACAGCATACTATTCTCACAAGTTAACAACACTAGTAAAATTACCTGCTAGAATCACAGTTTCCGGTGACCCATGCTCCGGATATGGTATCAACTCGGTCAACCTACAACAACACCATGATCTCCTGCCACAACCCAAACAACGGTTCGTTAAACAAAAAAGGGCAATAACTGAATCACAAAAAGTAAGGATCATTAGGAACGAAAATGCTGGTATTGGTGTAGCACAAACAATGAACAACTTCCTTGTCGAACGGGGTGGACATGACAGCTTGACATTCAATCAACAAAACGTCAGGTAAAACATACAAATCAATGGTTTCCCTATATACGTTGCTATATACAAACACCGTTCATCACTGCTTGGTGAGGTAGATGCTCAATTACTGCTAGCATATTTCAACAAAATGCAGCAGCAAGAACATAATTTTTTCTACACTATGGATCTTGCCAACGAAGGGAGGGTACGAAATGTTATCTGGGCAGACGGGAGATCCAGAGCTGCATACAAAGCATTTGGCGTTGTCTTAACCTTTGACACAACGTACCTTACAAACAAATTCAAGATGCCTTTCGCACCATTTGTAGGAGTTCACCATCACAATCACTCCACTCTATTTGGATGTGGCCTCCTTTCTTCTGAGACCGCAGAAAACTATACATGGTTATTCCGTATTTGGTTGTAATGTATAGAAGGTAAGTCTAAACAACATAATATGGTATTTAAAATCCATTTGCCTGCGTAATATGGTAATTTAAATACATTAGTACTTGTCTTCAAATTCTAATGACAATATCTTCTAGGTGTTCCACCCAAGTCCATCATTACAGATAAATGTCCAGCGATTGGAAATGCAGTTAAAGAAGTATTCCCTAATGCAAACCATCGCCTATGTGTCTAGCATATTCTTCAAAAACTACCTAATAAATTTGGAGCGACAAAGTATGCCAAGATGAAATGGGAATTCAACAATATTGTCTTTGATTCCCTGGGTGAACAAGAGTTTGAATACGAATGGAAAATGTGGGCTAAGAAATATGACGTCTCAAATCATCCTTGGCTGATGCAGCTATTCAAAAAAAGAGCTAAGTGGGTACCAGCTTTTGTTATAAAAAAATTCTGGGCAGGTGATCACCTTATTGCATCTTTTTTACAATATATAAATAATATTAATTACATATACAAATTTGGGTTCTATTATGTTAGTATTTTACATGTGGGTTCTATTATGTGGGTTCTAAATTTTAAAATATTATGCATAAAATACAGCATGTGGGTTCTATTATACTAGTATTTTACACATGTGGGTTCTATTATGTGGGTTCTAAATTTTAATAAATACAAATGTGGGTTCTATTATGTTAGTATTAAACACATGTGGGATCTATTATGTTAGTATTTATATGACAGCATCAACTAATACCATTATAATGGTGGTTCTCATTACAATTTTTGCGCTCTTTGGTGGTATATATGTAATAGGATTTCGTGGATCATTTTAAACAACTATGTTTGTATTACTACATCCCTGTGTATTCATTCTACATATACATACATTATGAACGTCTCACATGATTAAACAGGAATGTCTACGACACAAAGATCGGAAGGCATGAACACATACCTTAAGGATTACGTTGATTCTCAGACTACCTTAAATAACTTTGTTCAGATATATGAGCGAGCTTTAAGGAACCAATATGAAAAAGATGAGAAGGATGATTACGATAGCTTGTACCGCACACCACAACTACAAACTACAATGCCTATGGAACTACAATGCAGGGATGCCTACACCGTTAATATATTCAAAAAATGCCAAGAACAGTTACGGAAGATCTTGTCGTGCGACATTGTCGTTGAATTTACTGATCGACTGCCCTATAAATTTGGAGTTAGAGAAAACAAGAATTACCATGGCACTCAAGTATGGCATCCAGTTATGCACACCGTCTTGATGGATGACTTCCATGGCGAAATCAGCTGCAATTGTCAAATGTTTGAACATGTTGGAATCTTGTTCTGCCACATACTAGCGGTCTGGAAATAGAAACAAATAAACAAGGAAGTCCCTCCGAAATTTGTATTTCAGCATTGGAGAAAAGATGTGAACAGAAATCTAGGTGAACTGCCCAAGAAAAATGTCCCCTTGGTGATGGATGCTTTTGGTAGACAACACGAAACAATAGAGTTTTGTGCTTTCTTTGAAGAGGAGTTGTTCCATTCTCACGAAAGATCATTGTAAGTGATGGAAGCCCTAAAAGTTGACCTTACTAGACTCCAAGTCGGAAGACATAACATATAGAAAAATAAAACTAAAAAGGTGCAACTCTTCCTCCCTGCCATAATACTTCAAGACAGCCCAAGAACACCTGCTGTAAATGTTATCCATCTGAATGGATCATCGACTAACTTAATGACAAGGACACCATTAAAGGTATGAGATCCTAATTTGGTGAAGAGCAAAGGTCGCCCAAGTAATGCTAGGTTGAAGTCTACTGTTGAAACGAAAAGAACAACGTATCTAAACACATTTAAAGGGAAATTGCCAGTGATTTATGAACAAGATACTACACACAACTACAATCTCACGCCGGTTCCGATTAAATGGTATGTAAGCTAGCTATGTGTGCTTTACTGATGTGTGGTTTTTCAACAACTGTGGTTTTTAACTATTCGTGCGTTCAGTGTTACCCGGCTATTGTAATTCCTATGTCATTCGTCTTTCAGGTTCAACTTACCCTGCTATTATATTCAACTTACCCGGATGTTGTTTTTAACTTACCCTGCTTATATATCCAAATTACCCTGATGTTGTTTATAACTTTCCACGAATGTCAATGTAGGGGTTACCCCTGCTACATGCCAATGATAAGGGTTTTGCAACCCTTAAATCGAATGTAAACTAGCTATGTGTGGTTTATTGATGTGTGGTTTATAAACATCTGCGATTTTGAACCATTCATGTGTTCAGTGTTACCCAGATATAATTTGTGTGCCATTCGTCTTTCAGGTTCAACTTACCATGATATTATATTCAACTTACCCGACTGTTGTTTTGAACTTA
This sequence comes from Triglochin maritima, assembly GCA_963682175.1. Taxonomy (NCBI): domain Eukaryota; kingdom Viridiplantae; phylum Streptophyta; class Magnoliopsida; order Alismatales; family Juncaginaceae; genus Triglochin; species Triglochin maritima. The sequence goes on from OY821786.1 coordinate 16,913,083, forward strand.
CCCTGTTTGTAATGAAGGGTTACATGGGCTTTAAGGTTCAACTTACTCAGCTTATATATTCAAATTACCTTGATGTTGTTTATAACTTACCCTGTATGTCAATGTAGGGGTTACCCCTGCTACATTGACCCATGCTAGTAATTGGTTGGTTATATTACCATATTAAGGAACACTGATAATGAACTTACATTGTACATCATTTTTTATTACAAGCCTATTGTATTTTTACTTAACCCGTATATCTACGAAGGACTTACCTACCACTATAATAAAATTACTCCGTACATCAATTCAATTTACCCCAATACTACAATAAATTTTGCCTTGTTAGTTATTTTAACTTACCCCTAACACCATCATTTAATAAATCAATGACACGTAATTGTAAGTTTTTTTACCAATTTGCACTTATAACCTAACAATGTATTAATTATGTAGAACAACCAATATTATCTTGTTAGTGAATTTAGCTTACCCAAAAAATCGATAACTTTACCCCCAGGAACAATACTAACCCCACCATTGAACATAAGTTACCCCGTTCATCAATTGAATTTACCCCAATCCTATTTTCCAATTTACCTCACCCTCAACATTAATTTCTCCAAACTATCATGTTCTGTTGCCCCCACAAACTATTAAACCCTAATTCGCTGAAGAGAATTCAAGGCTGAAATCTATTGTTGAAAAGAAAATAACACCGTACCTAAACTCATTGAAAGGGAGATTGTCAGTGATGTATGAACATGATACTACACAACTACAATCTCACCCCTGTTCCTATTAAACTCCATCATTGAACATAATTTAGCTCGTTCTTCAAGTCAATTTACCCTGACTCTTATTCCCAATTTACCCCACCATATAGATTATGTTTTCCAAACTAGCGTGTTATGTTTCCCCCCACAAACCATCATATAATGCCTTTATAACACATTACAGATGTCTTCTGCGCTGACACCTTGCAAAACTTATAAATAATTTCCTCCAACGAGCAATACTAACACTACCATTGAACATAAGTTACCCAGCTTGCCAGTTACATTTACCCCAACCATGTACTACAATTTAACTCGTAAGTGACATTAAAGTAACCTATCTATCATCTTGTGTTGTCCCCACAAACCATCATTTAATACATTTGATTGATATGTTTAAATTAACCGCAAGTGCACGACCGCGTTGAAGCGGTGGCAAATACGGGTCGATCCACCTAGAGGTGTGTCGACTTTAGTTAGTTCGAAGGTGAGTAGGAAAGAAAGGAAAGAAAAGAGTTGCGATCAAACTACACTATAATGCAAAAGGAATGAAAAATACGCAATAAAACTAAACCCCAAAGAGGGTAGAGAAATAATGTGAATACAAAGAAGTGTGTGTGTTCAATTTATGCTCATTACAACATGTAGTGCATGAAAATCATAAAACTAAATCCAACTTTGCCTCCACATGAAATAAGATAAGATCATATCATTAAAACATACAACACAATAATTGGAATGAAGCTAAATGAACTCATGTATAAAGACTAGACCCCACTATGCCTCCACATGAATTAAGATAGCACATTATCATTAAAACATACAAGGCATTAACCAAGGTAACGGCAACAAGACTACATGCAACTACAAGACATGTTTCCAATATTAATCTGATCCATATCCTCTCATCATCATTCCCCATAAAATAGGCTCACTAGTCTAAGCATATGCTAAGCTTCATTCAAGAGCATTAGCATATCAAAGACAAGAGTGAAATCTCATTAGATGGTTATGGAAATCATGTAAGGTTCAAAGGATTAAGATAACACACACCTAATACATCACATTATTTATATCACATATTTTTCCACCCCCAAATGTGGATGGAACTACTCACTACTCATTACACTAACTACATTAACAAAATGAAACATTATACTGAAATGAAATTAACTTAAGCAAGCAATAAATATTAAAGAAGCTAAAAGGAAAGGAAAGTAAAACTAAAGAAGCATGCAAGAATTAAAAGACAAGATTAAAATAAACTAAGAACAATTATTTTATTAAAATGACTCACATTGAAGGTAGCACTTTTCTCCACCTTGAGTATTGCTTCAAGACTTACTCCAAGTAGACAGAATGCCACCAAGCAATGGGATGGGACTAAAACAATACCAAATATGGACTAAATACAACCTAATCTACCACCCGACCAAATCATGTGCATGTTGAAGCAATCCAGACCGCTGATTGGCGGTCTGGGACCGCTAATCAGCGGTCTATATTCTTCTGACCCGGTCTGGATTTGGTTGGCTTTATTCTAGCTTGATGTTTTGGTGTTTGGTGTGCCCGATTGGGTTGTTGATGGTTGGGCCCAGATTTAGTTGCCAAAATACTATTCATTAAGGTGTGGAGCTTCTTGATTTACTCATTAATCCTTTTGGTTTTGCATCCGGGTCCTTCTCTCTTTCATCTCAATCCATAAGTCTTGCAACTTAGTCCTTTTCCATTCATTTGAGTCCTTTTTGAGCCTCTTCTTCCTAAACCTATTTATTCCTGAAATATAAACATAACACTTGTTACATAGCATTGCTTAGGCTAAATTAAAGGATATAAGACACAAATATATGCATGATTTGATGTCAATCAAATACCCCCACACCTAACTTTTGCTAGTCCCGAGCAAAACAAAGAAAGAGAAAAATGAAAGAAAGGAGAAAGCATTCGAAAAAGAGGGAAATCCTAACTCACTTTCTTAGGAATCACGGTTGCACATAGCACGTGCAACAAGCCGTTAAACCTCCTTGTCACCAAGGAGGAGGAGTGTTGTTTGCTGAGGGTTTTCAGCGGATATACCCACAAAATCCGAACATAGATTCATTGTTCAATCTAGAAACTCGACTCGATGGACTCATTTTTATCGATCATTGGACGTGGTAATCCTACGGGTCGACTCTATGGATGTATTCAGTCAACACACCTAACCTAATGAACCATTCGTGTAAGTTAACTAAGGACTTAAGTGAAAGACATGGACAATCTCAATATCCTCAAGTGATACAAAGTGTAAAGTCCATTAGTTCTTATTTGCATTACCATTTTTTTCTTTTTTTTCTTTTATTCTTTTTATTAGTTGGAGCTTCATTCTCCCAAGGTCAGGTTTCGTGCATCATTGCCTATGAGGACTTACACTATCACATACACCTTTCCCCAAATCTCCACATAGGGCAATCCCTACCACCCGTGTAACGGGAGTTCAGTCGGCACATCCTAAGTCAGATGACTCGAAAGCACCAAGCACAAAGTCCCCTCAGACCTACTTTCCCGAGTGATAGGAGTCGTGCGAGAAGAGAGAACACCTACTCACTTATTTCTTATCTACATACGAACCAAAACCCCTACACTTAATGTCTCATAACAAGATTTAAAGGGTCATTGACTACAACAAACTTCCTTAAATTAACAGACACAAATTATTAACTCACTAGGTTCGGGATGGACTTCTTTAATTGTTTGAGTACTGAAACCCTATGATTACTCGCCCCCGAGGGAAAACCGGGGTGCATCCTAGCGACTCGATAAGACCTAAAACCGGTATACAAGATATCCTAATGCATCAAGTTCAAGACAATTTTGGGAGCTTTCTTTTTACTTTGCCTCTCAACAGCTTTGCACATGCTAAACACACGCAAAACCCACAAAACATTTTTTTTCGCAAACACATGAAGATTTTGAAAGAAATGTGAAAATTTTAAAGCACTAGGCAAGCAAAAGAAGACAAGTCACCCAAGGATCATGGCAAGCAGATATATTGATATTAAATGCAGCACACTATCATGACCCTAGCAGTATAAACAAAAAGAAAACAAAATCAAAGTAAAAGACTCGACTATGTACACACGTAAAACACCCCCCACACCTACTTCATGCATTGTCCTCAATGAATGTGAGCAAAATACTACATGGATTTATGCATGAAAAAGAAGAGATCTCACCAACGTGAAGTACAAAGAGAAGTTCATGGTTATGTTGATGGACACAAACCTGAATTCCTTAAAAAAAACTGTGAGATGCTAAAGAAGGGATACCAATACGTGAATGAAATGAGGCCCAAATACTCAAAGATTGGAGCCCACAACAATCGATGCTCATTGAAGGAGTCTTTTATTGTACTTTTTTTTAATATAACTATGTACAAAAATAAGTTCTCATCTTGATTTGTCAAAGGACATCAAATGGGAACCTCAAAAGTGGGTCAATGCACTTGGAAAGGGAACATGACACCACGCGGGGCCATAATACTCATGTGTGGGCCCCCTTCACAAAGAGCACAAGATGAAAGGAGAGGTACATGAATTGGACGCAAAGGCGTCTCATTCAAAGGATTAAACTGAAAGAGCATGAACCTCTCAAGAGTTTGGGAAATAAGAGGTGCATGAAATGAGAGGTACATGAATTGGACGCAACGGAAGAAGAGTTTCTCCCGTTGGAGTACTGAAGTTTTGATCGTCAATCCAAACTCTCAAACCAATAGGCTGGTGCGTCGGAACGAGGTCAAGAACCTCGTTAGGCATGTCGGACTCACCAGGTGAACAAAAAGTGGGTCTCATACCCAAGGTATCCTCCAAGGAACTCCTAACTAGCAATGTAGTTGTTTGATGTTCCATCATTTCGAAGATGATCAGGAACAATAGTGAGAGGCAAACCCTCATCAGGTTGTTTGAAATTGAGGGTACTAGGAAGCTCTTGCTCCACCAGAGGTGAGTCCTTAATAGGCACAACATGAAGATCATGTGGCTCAAGCCATGGGACAAAAAGATAAGGCACAATCCTATACCGACTCATAATGAAGTTGGTCCATGTTATTCTCAATTTGAATCGATTCCTCCACTAAGTGATCGTGAATTGAAACCCCAAGTCCATCAGACTGACTAGGAGTTTGACTTTGAAAGATTGTGCTTTGAATTTGTGGATGTGGTGGTGGTTCGATATCAAAAGATGAATCCTCATGTTGACAAGAAAGGTTACCCTCCTCACGTTCACAGAATTATTGTGTCGTTTGACTCACTTGCATTTCCATAGTTTGCAAGAAATTCAAGTTGGACTTTAATAAAGTTTGAGTGGTTTTCAAGAACATTTGGAGGGTTTGTTTTAAGGAATCAAGTTTGGGGTCAACAGTGAGATTCATGTTAGAATTTGGGAAATTTTGGGGTTGGGTGTTGATGGGCTGAGAATGAGGCCAATGATTTGGAGTAGGGTATTGGTACAATTCTGGGTATTCGGGAGGAGGATACTGAGGTGAAAATTATGTATAAGAATTTGAATAAGAATTGTCTACCAACGAATCCATCCCTCTCGGGTTGTACGCGGATGCGTAATGGTCATATTGAGCATTTTGGGAAAAGGTATGCTCATACTTAGGCTCTGGGGAAACATAAGGACATTCCCCGATAACATGACCACTCAACCCACAACAGTCACACGGTACGGCTACTGGAGCCACCAGTGCACTCATGTCGTCTACCGAACGTATGAAAGAGGTCAAAGTTTCTTGCAATGTCTCAGTTTGATGACCAACATATGATCCGACATAACTAGATGATGGTCTAGCAGTCGGTGCCTCTCTCATATTATCCAAATCGGAAGATTGCTCAGCCACACAATTTAGATTGTCCCAACCATACAGGGTGTTTGTCTTAGTCACCCCAGGATGCATGGGTCCGGAATACCAGGAAGAATTGTCCTGGTCCAAATAATGATATGGATGGTCGCCCATGTAACCATCCATCTCAAAAAAAACTTTCAAGTCAACCACTCTCACCACCACGAGGCTAAGCTCGCAAAAAGTGCTCGACTCAACCGTAAAACGTTACCAGAGAGTGTAAAGGGGAGGAGACTAGAACGTAGAAGAAGGAGAGAAGAATATGACTCAGGGGAGAAGGGAAGAATCCCTAGAAACTAGCATGGGTAGTCTGAGAGGGTAGAAGCCTAATCTAGCAAGCACGACGCAAACAATGTAAGGCAATGGGTCCTTAGGCTAGACGACGCCTAACTTCGATGTCACTAGCCTCGACACGCCTCACCTCCCTACAACAAAGACCACAATGCCCAGCAAGTGATACCAAATCCGGAGATCCACTACCTCCTACTATCGACAAGGTAGGGAACGCCGATCAGGCCATGACGGTCTCAACTAGGTCACTCTCCTAGTACGTCATCCTTACGGCCAATGTCTACTTGCTTTTAGAATTAGGGCTTTCTTAAGAGTGATTTTTGGGGCCAAGGAAAGGGTGATGAAATCCCCCACCTTATCTTTTATGGGACAGCCCCTCCTTAGTAGATTTTTGATCTTAAATCTAGCAATCAACACTCCAATCAAACGCTCAACTAACTCTTGTCTCGATGCACCTTACTAACTAAAGCATGATAGAAACATGCATGAATGAGAGATTTGGGTGCACGTACCTCACGCCAGCAATCAACAACAAAAATGTAAAGCAAAGAAAAGACAAATGCGTGCAAGGTCTACAAATGATGCATGACCTAGATGGCAAGAAGTCTAATCTTTTGCTTTGAGTTTTATGGTCCAAGTTTATTAAAGGGGATTGATTTTTCATCTGGGAGCAAACTAAAAGTCACACCATGAAAGATGGTGCTCGCAGATAACTATAATGAAATAAGAAACCACCAGAATAAAATTGGGAGAAATTGAAGCTCACCAGACTGCTGATTGGCGGTCCCTTTTGCGCAATTGTTCCCCCAGTTTCTCCAGTAGCCTCCCCTTTCTTCTTGCAACTCCTGAAACAAACCAAAACTGAAAAAGAAAAATTAAAACCACTTGAATCGTCCAAACCAAAATTTGGACAAAGCACCTCCCCGGCAACGGTGCCAAAAACTTGATTAATACGTTTTAATTATACCCGCAAGTGCACGGCCGTGTTGAAGCGGTGGCAAATACGGGTCGATCCACAGGGAGGTTTGTCGACTTTAGTTTGTGCGAAGGCGAGTGGGAAGAAAGGAGAGAAAGGAGTTAAGATCAAACTACACTATAATGCGAAAGGAATGAAAAATACGCAATAAAACTAAACCCCAAAGGGGGTAGAGAAATAATGTGAATATAAAGAAGTGTGTAAGTGTGTGTGTTCAATTTATGCTCATTACAACATGTATTGCATGAAAATCATAAAACTAAATCCAACTTTGCTTCCACATGAAATAAGGTAAGATCATATCATTAAAAAATACAAGACAATAATTGGAATTAAGCTAAATGAACTCATGTATAAAGACTAGAGGACCTCAATCCCTCAGCAGCAACAAATACCCTCACATGGTCAACAAGGACATCAGTCCAGCAACAACAACGGGTCTCCCTCGGAAACCTACTGTAGGCACATATGGTCTTACGGACAATACGCGACGTGCCCCCACACGCGACTACTCGAGCCAAAGGGATCAGTGAGGAGCGTTAGCACTTCCGTACAAGGTGACCTTGTGGTCTACACCACCCAAACGGAGTCGTAGCCTGGTCGGTCCAAACATTCCCTGATAGGTGCCCAATCGAGGAATCATCGCTGGAACAACATCGGTGGTACAACATACATTCGGCACAACATTGGACGGCATAACCACAAGCGGGAACATCGTCGGCAACATCATCGCCGGCAGAAACCTCGGCGGCATCGCCGGCATAACCTCGCGGTGCAATATACGTTCGACAAAACATCGGATGGGTCTAGACCGTAGTCTGCAAGGTCACCATGCTCCATGAGCCATGCATCAACATTCATTGGGATCCGCGATCCCTCAGGTCTGCTACTCTACAAAGAGTCAAGCAATAACATGTCACACCACGATCCATCAACAGAGGTGGCACGACCCACGTGTTCACACTCTTCCACACGGCGGTCCCTGGGCAGGCACGAGCAACGTACCCACGATCACCTCCCGACTCTGCGCACAAACGGTCGATCAAAATAGGCAATCCGGTCGACCGTTCCCAATAGGTTCAGTCGACCGAAAGTATGGAATGGTCGAACTCTCTACACATCTCTTAAGCCCCAACGGTCTAACAACAATCTAAAACTGGTCGATCAAATACGGGGTCAAAATCCAGAATTGTTCAAAATCATACAAGTCTAATCGGTCGACCGACTTAGGAGTCCCGGTCAACCGAAAAATACTAGGAGCATCCTAATAGTATAGGTCATCAATCGGTCGAACAAGATAAATAATCGGTCGAACAACATGCAATATAATTTAGTTCACTTCAGTTCCGGTCGAACCCAGAAATAGGGACGGTCGACCGAAAACTAAAAGGAAGTCCTTCGACCCACCAGCACAAATGCAACCGGTCGACCGCGACATGGCATCGTTCGACCGGTGTTGGTTAAAGTCGGGCAAAACAGTTAACTGGTCGACCGCCTGAAGGCACCGGTCGACCGTTGGTCGACAGTAACCCCGCGCCTACCGAGGATTTTACGCCGTTTCTCACCGCCGGTGAGGTCTCCGATCTCCTACAACCGACCACAACTCCACCCCAACATTGGTGAGCAACAAAATCAACTAAAGAACCGACATACCTCAAGACAAGACGGAGAACGACGGAGATTCTCTCAACGTCGACGCCCGACAGTAACCTCCGCTCCAATGTACCTCACGTCCACGCCTCTGCAACTCCGTGCTGGACTCCACTCGCCGGAGCCGTCTCCACTACCTCTGGTTCGCCGGAAAAGGGAAGAAGAATGTGAGTGAGAGCAAATGTGAGAGAGTGAGAGATAGTTTTTTGCTTTAAAAACCCACACCACCCATCACCTCACCATCCCCTACACCATCACCCTACCCACCCTTGTTCATCTCCCATTTCCCATGCAAACCCACCCCCAAACTCCTCATTCGCACCCTAATTAGGGTTAGGGACATAATAAGAGGGTTGCGTCGGCGTCATCCTTGACCTTGTGGTGGAAGGAGGAGTCGCGAGGAGAGGGTCGGCGAGGTGGGGGTCGTCGGAGGAGGAAGAGAGGGAGGAAGAGAGGAGAGAGGGAGGAACAAAGTATTTAGTGGGTTGGTCGAGAGGGAGGAGATGAGAGGAAGGAGAGAGAGAGAGAATTTGGTTGACTTTTGTTTTTAATTTTAATTTTTAATATTAAGTATATGGGTATTTTAATTGTCTAATGTCGTTAGGCGGAACAAAGTGAGACCCACTAACGGCAGAGGTGTATACGCGTAATTAGTTCGATTCGTAGGTGTATTCAAGGAAATAAAAAAACTAGGTGTATTTCTCTAATTATCAGTGTTCAGGCACCGCCTGGGCGATCGCCGAGGCGGTTGTGCGACCGCCCAGGTCTGGGCGGTAATTTTTTTTTAATTCAATTAATTTTCATAAAATAGATAAAAAATCAGGAAAATCGGGAAAAATAGAAACAAATACACAAATATTTTCTAAAAATACCATACATGTTTAGGCTTCGAAAAGACACCTAGTTCCTCGACCAAGGCCTCACTAGGCACCCCCTCTACCCACCTAAACACTTAGGTATACAATTTATTGCTTAGTAGTACGATTACAAAGTAACTCAGAGTTCATACAATAGTAGATAAAAGTGAAATTAGAATTATGAAGAAGAAGAGAATGAGAGATGTGTGAAAAATGAAGAGGTTTGAAGGGGTTTATATAGGATTTGGGGCTAGTGGCAAAGTTGTAATTTTTGAAAAAAAATTAAAAAAATTAAAAAAGTAGAGAGCCGTTGGAGAGCCTCCAACGGCTCTCGCCTAGGCGATCGCCTATTTCGCCCAGCAGAGCTGGGCGAAAGGCGGTGGTCGCCACGGGCGACCGCCTACCGCCTAGGCGGTCACCTACCTGAACGCTGCTAATTATAACTCGCAGGAGATGTACAATAGCAAAATGCCCAAAACTTAACTACAAATTTCTGTTCCCTTGGATTTGCAGACAATCTATGATCTGAGTGGTCAATGGTCTGAGCATGCAGATGAAGAATAGATCCGATTTCTTCGATGCTACACAGTGTGCATGACTGCATATACATTTTCTGGAGAAGTCAAATTTATGAACTTACCCATTGATAAAGTTCAATAGGTTTATAAATGGAGTTACTATTATTTAAAGCAAACTATGGATGAATAAATCAGAATCTGTTGGATAAATAATGATACCCACTTGATTACAACTCGCGGGTGCTGTGGACCTGATCAAATTGTTGGTTTACGTGGTGGTGGATATCTCGCATATGGATTTTGGATTCATCCAAGCGGGAATTTATGTAGTCGAAGTCATCCAACTTGTAGTAGTATTGACCACGGTAGACATTGTAGTAGACATCTGCTGGATAAATAATGATACCGACTTGATTGACAACATAAATCAGAGTTGAATTTCAGGAGCAATGCGAACTTACACTGCTAAGAAAACATTAATTACAACTAGATGGGAAAATGAATCTCAGGATACATGCAAACGCAATAGTTTTCATGGTAAAGCTCTTGCCAAATATAGGAATTATTTCATCCAAAGAAGCAGTGTTCTAAGTAATAAAAAGAGTATAACTGGATATCTATATATGCATTTTATAGATATCAGCGTAATTGACTGGTATGACCTAATAGATTCCAGACGGGAACTCCACTTATTAAATGCATATATGCATTTAAAAAAGAGAGCATAACAGGATATCTAAATATGACTTTAGTAGATATCAATTGAATAAATAAATATCATTTATCGTTTAAATATTATTAATTTCATTCCTCAAACAAATACGAGGTCCAACTCACCTGAAAGCAACAAGCTCCAGGAATTCTGTCTCGATCTGCAAATCAGGAAAGCATATATGCATTATTTTTCAGTATAACATCATATTCTTAACTGATAGGGAGTCATTGACAGAGTAGAAAATGTCTGTTATAGTATAGAGTCCTCTTAAATTTGAAGTGAGAATAACAAATAAGTAGAGATAAGTTTTATTTCTTACCCCAGTTTCTTCCTTGACGTTTTTGACTACTCCATCAAGTATTTCCTCAAACTGCCGAAAACAATTAACTTCTTAAAGTGGATGACTAATTAAATTTCCATTCGATGCAGTTATAAGCCTATAACAATACCAGATTAATGAAGCCTGTCGGGAGCTTCCAGACAACTTCAGTAGCACAATACCTCTCTTGCACAACAAGAATCTGGGATAAATCATCAAGAAATTAACATATTTTCTCTTATAAATGAAACAAAGTCCAAGTTTGTTCCGTTAATAGTCAGAAATAAGGGGTTTGTTCATTTATAACATGAGGTACTTCCATATTTTATTTCAGTTATAACATGGGAAATAGTTTGTGGTGGAAGAACATTTTGGAGATTTTATAAGTTATCAGCTTTGAATTTTCGGGAAATATTGGAGTTGATCGAGTGACATGTGGGGGTAGTTTAGAATGTGATTTGGAGTAAACACATGATGTTTCAATTGTAATATATTGATGTTGTTTATTTTGTAAAAGCTAGCAGAACGTGCGAGTTATCATTGTAACATTGTACCATGAATAAAAGCATGAGTTGATGTAACATGTAGTGCTACATATCATTGTTATTAAACCTATGGGTTAAACTTTAATATAAGTTGATGTATTCAGCTTAACCTGAAGAGTAAGCTGGAACTTATTAGAGAAAATGTAGGAATAGTGATTGAATAGTCCTAATTGACAAGAGGGTGCAGTGGTTATGCTGTAAGCTTTTGGAAATTGATGTTTGTTGCTTTGTACATAACTTTCTATATATTTTCATAGGGTGATTTGTTTTTTGGATTCAGGACATAGATTCCTTTAATAAACCTGTGTTGGATGTTCGAGATTTTTACGAGCCAAATGGATTTTCACCAACGCAGTATGGGATCCCAAAATTCTTCAATGGGGAGTGTTCTGAAATTGACGAATATGCTATGGGTAGCCTTACTGACGAAGAGAAAAAGGTTATTCGATGGCTAACCCGGAAAAGTTTTTCCACCGAATACGTAAATTTTTAAGGTAAATCTGTCGTTGTCCGAAGATTCGATTTAATCAACGTAATGAGCAAAGTTGGTCCAACATGTGCAGAGGAATATATTTATGTATAGATCATTACTTTTAACGATAACGATAAGGTTGCTAATTACTTTTATGATGCTTGTTTGTAGATTTTCGATGCCTACACAGAAGTTCTGTTCACGAGGTATTCTAAGGCTTGTTACTCTGGTTGGGTGATGTCATGGCAACTGCTTTATCAGGTTTGCTAGAAGAACGTAAATTTGAAGGTGCAACTAACTTAATTGAATTGCATATGGATCGATTCTCTGAGAAATTGAACATTATATGCCATCCAATTCATGACAATGATCATTCGTCTCTGCTGGTCATCTACTCGGAAGCTAAATTAATAAAATGCTATAATTTCTCGGCTAGGGAGCTTGCCTTCGATGAGCCTTTAGGAGAGGCTGATGGATTCCATGAAGAGGTTGCGTCGAGGGCCTCTATTTTTTGGAGATCATATCTGAATTGTTTATGACCTCTACAATTTGTGTGAAACTGCCCACAACAGTTGGATGGTGTTAATGATAGTGGCTTGTTTGTTATTCATTGGATTCACAGGTTACTAACTGGACTACCACCAGATAGTGCTGAAGATGTAGAACATGTGCACAAAATTCATGGGGAGATAACGATGGCAATCATGAGGTCTGAAATGACAGTCTCCCAGAACTTCGCTAAGTGATTACAACATTTGTTTTGTTGTAGGAACTTATTAAACATTGAATATGTTTATAATCTTTGGATTCAGCACATACATTCCTTCGAATGTAGGAACTTGGTTAACTTATGAATATGTTTGTAATGCAAATGTTTGTTACATTTTATGTACCGAATGCCGTTCAACTTTTTGAATTTTTTACAAGACCAGGGAAATCTGATTATATAGAAGACATTAAATGGATCGTTATCCATTTAATTTCTTCTATATAATGGATGATAAACTCTAGTATTGTTTACATCATTCATACAGGACAAACTTATGTGTTCCCGGGGTAATTTGAATTTATGAGCAGGGTATTTGGTATGTAGTGGATTGTAAGCATGGTTCGTGTGTGCAAACTTATTGATGATTGGGATAGGTTGAAGTAAGGAGTAGGGTAAATTTGTTAACACTATCGAAATTAATTGGACTGTTATTAAACTGGAATCATGTTTACATCTTTTATTGAACGTTTTACGTTTAAAATTTTGTAATAGTTGGATTAAAAATTTATTCATCTTAGTTGCAATTTATCTTCAGAAACTTGGCCATCTTATCGATAGTTGGATTTTAGGTTGGTTTTTGGAGGTAACACCAATTGTTAGATGAGGTAACTTAGGCCATATAACAAGGTAACTGGAATTCATTGTTGGGTAATTGTAATTGTTGAACGGGTTAATTTAAGTTCAATAGTTGGGTTAATCTTGTTAGATCAAGTAGGGTAACTAAATCTATATACGGGGTAAGTAAAATCTAATAGTCGGGTAACCCTGAATGAATAACTTGGTAAGTTCGTTTATCCGTGTTACTTAATGATTAGGCAAATTCACTAATCAATTACTAGGAAGGTTAAATTATGTTCAATTTCCACACATAAGTAAACCACACATACCTAGTCAAATCCCATTTAATTGGGACTGGCATTAGATTGAAGTTGTTTGTAGTATCCTATTAATAAATCACAAACAATATCCCTTTCAATGAGTTTTGGTACGGTGTTATTTTCTTTTAAACATTAGACTTGATCGTAGGATTAGTTTGGCCAGCTTTGCTCTTCACAAAATTACGGGGTAATACCTTTGTTTCTGAACGGTGTCCTTGTCATTAAGTTAGACAGTGATCCATTCAAATGGAAATTATTTGCAGCTGGTGTTTTTGGGATTTTTTGAAGTATTATGGTAGTGGAGGAAGAGTTGCACATTTTCAGTTTTACAAGGTGTTTTAAAATTTTAAAATTAATTGTGTTTGTTTAAAACTACGTGTTATATTTTTAAATTGGTTGGGGGTAAATTTAATAGATGAACGTTAATTGCCTTTCAGGAACAGGGTCAATTGGACTATGGGCTAACAAGGTTAATAATAAATCGTTATAAGGACTACTTACATTGTATACAAGGTGTTAAAAAAGTTTACAATTACAATACATCGCGGTAGACATCCGTAAAGTATTGTGTTGAATGTTTTAATTTAAAACCGGAAGTGCACGGCCGCGATTAAGCGGTGGCAAGTACGGGTCGTCCTCAGGGAGGTGAGTAGCCTCTTGCTTGTACGAAATCAAGTGGCAAAAATAGGGGAGAAAGATGTTTATGCTAGTCTACTCTATACTACGCTAATAAGTAGGAAATGCGAAAGGAAGAACCAAACAATGAAATAATAACTAAGCTAAGAACAAGGGAAGAATGCTGGAATACAGAAATGGGAAAACCCCTAAGGGGTGGAGTGAGTGCACACAAGGAAAGAGGTGGGTGTAGAATACATTCTTTAAGCACATGAAGGTGGTGTTTATCAAGCATAGGAAGTGTCTAAATGTTATGACAAAACCTATCAATCTATTCACCAACTTAGTTGATTAACATGTACATATGCAAGTTGTTTATTTCAGAACCTAAACAAGCATGAGAGGTGTCTAATCATTTTGGCAAAACTCATCAAGTTATAAATTCTATCCTAAACAAGCAAGCATACATTCATGTTTTATCAACACATCAAAAATAAAGCATTCATCACATTCTCTAATGCATGTATGTACATCTACTCCACCCCCAAAGGGGATGGAACTACTCACTAAACATTACACTAATTATTAAACTAAGCAAAGAAAGCATATTAAAACTAAGCTAGAAATAAAAGATGATTAAACTAAAACATGCACAAACAATAAAAGAAGCGTAAACAAACAATGAAAGAAACACAAGACTTTATTGATAAAATGACTCACATTTCAAGTAGCATCCTCCTACTTTAGTGTGTGCTTCAAGGCATCACTTCTAGTAGGAAGAATAGCCACTTAAAATATGGAGTGGTAACAATAGGAGGTGAAGAGTTCTATTTATAGGCATGGAAAAAGCTAATCCGGGACAATCTCCCGATGTGGGACTAAAAAAATACCTAAAATAGACTAAATAGACACTAATACGTAACCCAGAGAAATATTAGCGGATTTGGGCCAAACGTGACCGCCAATTGGCGGTCTAAAAAGTCCGGATCCATCTGTAATTTGTGTTGGGCTTTGCTTAGTGTATTTGGTGGTCTTAGATGCATCGACTTCGTTTATTGGAGCTCCGACCCGAATCCAATTGCTAAAATACTCCCCATGATGGTGTGAAGTATTCTGTTTTGCTCTTAGGTCCCTCTGTCTTGCGTTCAGGTCCTTCTTCCTTGCATCTTGGTCCCCAGATCTCACAATTCAGTCCTTTTTCCCAGCTTTTGGGTCCTTTTATGCTTCATCTCTTCAAACCTATTTATTCCTGAAAACAAAAAAAACATAAAACTCGTGACATAGCATTGTTTAGGTGAAAGATAATGGATATAAGATACAAATATAAGCATGAAATGATGTCAATCAAATACCCCCACACCTAACTTTTGCTAGTCCCGAGCAAAACAAAGAAAGAGAACAACATACGAAAAACAAGAAATCCTAACTCACTTTCGTAGGAATCCCGGTTGCACTTAGCACGTACAATAAGCCGTTAAACCTCCTTGTTGCCAAGGAGGAGGAGTGTTGTGTCCTGGGGGTTTTCAGCGGATATACCCACAAAATCCGAACAAGATGCATTAATCAATCTAGCTACACGACTCGTTGGACTCATATTGTCGATCATGGGACGCGGTAATACTACGACTCGACTCTAAATATGTAATCGGTCCACACACCTAGCCTAATGAGTTATTCGTGAGAGTTAGTTAAGGACTTAAGTGAAAGACATGGGCAACCTTAACTTCTGAATGTGATACAATGTGTAAAGTCCATTTTGGTTCTTATTTGACTCTTTTTTTTCTTTTTTCCTTTTCTTTTTTTTCTTTTTCTTTGGAGCATTTTATTGGTTGGTGTTTGATTCTCCCAGGGTCAGGTTTCGTGCATCATTGCCTATGAGGACTTACACTATCACGTACACCTTCCCCCAAATCTCCACATAGGGCGATCCCTACCACCCGTGTAACGGGAGTTCGGTCGGTGCATCCCATGTCAGATGACTCGAAAGCACCTGGCACAAAGTCCCCTCAGACCTACTTTCCCGAGTGATAGGAGCCGTGCGAGAAGAGAGAACACCACTTATTTACTTATCTACATGGGAACCAAAACCCCTACACTTAAGTTTCACAAAAAGAGATTAAGGACCCTTGACTATGACAAACTTCCTTATACTAACAGACACGAATAATTTGACTCACTAGGTTCAGGGTGGACTTCTTTAAATATTTGAGTGCTGAAACCCTATAATTACACGCCCCCCAAGGGAAAACCGGGGTGCATCCTAACGACTCGATAAGACCTAAAGCCAGTAAGCTAGAAATCCTAATGCATCAAGTTCAAGACAATTTTGGGAGCTTTCTTTTTACTTTGCCTCTCAACGGTTTTGCACATGCTAAACACACGCACAACCCACAAAAACATTTTCTTTCGCAAACACATGAAGATTTTGAAAGAAAGTGAAAATTTTAAAGCACTAGGCAAGCAAAAGAAGACAAGTCACCCAAGGATCATGGCAAGCAGATATATCGATATTAAATGCGGCACACTAACATGACCCTAACACTGCACACAAAAGAAAACAAAAAATCAAAAGAAAATACTCGACTATGTACACACGTAAAACACCCCCCACCTACTTCATGCATTGTCCTCAATGAATGTGAACAAGATATTACATGTAGATATGCATGAAAAAGGAAAGATCTCACCAACATGAATTACAAAGGGACGTTCAGGGTCATGTTGATGGACACAAACCCAAATTTCCTCAAAACCTGTGAGAAGCTGAAGAAGGGAGATAAATACGTGAAGAAATTGGGCCCAAGTACACAAGGGTTGGGGCCCACAACAATCGATGCTCACTGAAGGAGTCTTTTATTACACACTTTTTTTTCTTTTTTTTCTTTTTTTTTACAAGATATATACATCAACCAAGATATTATCATAATCATTTGGTCAAGGAACATCAAATGAGAACATCAAGTTTTGAGGACCAGAGACTTGCCGAGGTGGGCAAACTCCACTGGTACTCTGAGGTGTCATGAGGGGTGAAAGGTCAAAGCTGAAAGGCTCGAACCCCTCATGATATTGGTTGGGTGTGGGCAACAAAGAATGAAGTTGTGTTGCCTCACTAGGGTTTAGTTGCTCATCGAACAAAACCCTCCAACCAATCGGCGGGTGCATCGGAATGAGTTCCTCAGGCTCATTCGATGGATGCAGCAGACTTGCATCACTAAGAATGTGGCTTCTCCCCAAGTCATCCAACAAGGACATCCCACCATCATTTAGATCATCAAGCATAAGCTCGGTCATAGGTGGGTCCTTGTTGGAGTCAATATGAAGCTCAAATGGCTCAATGGCCATGAGACATGAGGTAGAGACACCTTCTGGTATAGGCATATGATGAGGTGTCTCACTCTCACTAGTACTCTCAACAGAATCATGCAACGAACACTCCCTTTTGACATTCATGTTCGAGGCTAGCTCACTCTGTTGCATTGCAAAGACAGGCAATGAGTTTTCGTTGGGCCCACGAACATTCTCAACGGGTTGAATTGGGGTTAGGGGTGTTCGTTGATTTTGTGGTGCTTTCTCCAATTGGTGGATGAGATTTAGATTTAAAGGTTCATCCATGGGTTCCTGTTGCTTACCAGAGTTGAACACATGAAACTCAGCAATCATGTTACTGAATGAGAGCTTCATGAGACCATTTCTACAATTAATCAAGGCATTGGAGGTTGCCAGAAATGGTCTACCCAAAATCAAAGGTATTTGAGAGTGGGTGTTCGCAACAGGATTCTTATCGAGGAAGCCTTGGTGTATAACCCTCACCCTCAACTTCTTCTTCACCACCATTCCCACTAAGGGGATGCATAGATGGTGGTTGTTGTGACAAGGAAATGTGATTGTCAACCTGTTTTCCATTCCTTAAGGTCACAATGGAATTGACATGGTGAACAGGTTCCTCCACATGGTTCACTTGCCTCCCTCGAGGTACCACATTCTTATTTTGCATGTGTTGTTGTTGGTACACATGGGGGTTAGCTTCAGGCTGGCTAGGAAAATACCCTCTCTCTCTTTCATGTACAGACTGAGTCAATTGGCCCATCTGAAGCTCTAGAGATTTGATGGTCTGCTGATTTGAAGTGAGAACTTGACTCGTGGTTGACATAAAAATTTTCATTGAGTTTTCAAGTCCACGAGTCAAGGTCTCAAGCGAATTGAATCGGGTTTCAATATTATTGGAATTTGGGAAACCCGATGGATTGGTGGTTTGTGCTTGGGGTGGCTGATAGGAATGTGCATGCATGGGAGGTTGGTGTGATTTGTAATGTGGTCTAGAGGAGTTTGAAGGACCACCCGGGGCATTAGTTTGGTTCCATGAAAAATTGTGGTGGTTCCTCCATCCAGGATTATAAGATGATGAGTATGGGTCATTCCTGGCTCTATCATAAATGGCGTTGACACGCTCCATCTCAGGAGGAATAGACTCACACTCGCTTTCTACATGACCTATCCTACCACATGAATGACAGGGAATTCGACCAGATGTGGACATGTGAGGTGCACTTTGTTGGTTTTGGAGCTCAATCGAATCCATACGACGCATTAAGGCCGCCATGCGTGCCTCGGTGGCCGTAGTGGTATCGATAGCAAATGCGGTAACCGATCTAGTCGAGTTTGCATTCGCGATCCTTGCTCCTATACTAGATGATGCAGGTGGTTCCCTCACACTCTCCCATTGCATGGTTTTCTCAGCGAGGTCTTCTAGGAAGGCCCATGCCTCCCTTTCATCCTTTCCCAAGAACTCTCCTTGACACATGGACTCAAGGAGCGTTCTTGATGGGATGTGAAGACCTTCGTAAACAATCTGACAAAGATGCCACAACTCAATGCCATGGTGAGGGCACGAGGATAGTAGCTCTTTGAACCTCTCTAGATATGCATGAAATGGTTCAGTTTCATGTTTATAGAACGAATTGATTTCGTTCCTCAATTTTTGAGTCCGATGATTTGGAAAGTACTTCTTGAGGAATGCAGATTGAAACTCATCCCAAGTCCTAAAGGAATTTGCCTGGTTGCTGTACAACCACTTCTTGGCATAATCCTTTAATGCGAAAGAAACGAGCCTAAGATGGATGGAGTCTGTGCTAAGTTGTTGCAGCTTGAACATAGCACAGACCTCCTCAAATTCCCTGAGAAAGATATAGGGGTCACCTTTCCCAGTGAAGCGAGGGAGCATGGAAATGAATTGAGGCTTAACCTCAAAATGATTCCCATTAGCCTCTAGTAATACGATGCACGAGGGTAGAGCGGTACGGCTCGGGTAGCATCGATCATGAAGAGGTATGAGAACGACAACTGGAAGAACAGGTCGAGCAGGCGGGTCCAGCAACTGCTCCTCCTCACGGAAATTAGCAGCCATTGGACCCGAACTATGTGCAACACTGGAGGAGGAAGGTGTTGAGAAATCGATGATCGAAGCCGGATTGACAACGCTCCTCGTCAAACGACCACTCTCGTCTCGTGTCCACGAAAGCATGCACAAAGGTGCACACTAACAAAACAAAACTTTTTTTTAACAAAGAATGTACGTAGAGGAGAAGACGGGAGAACACAGGAGAGAAAGTATGACTCAGGAGAGAAGGAAAGAAGTCCTTATGCTACGGCGGATGGGTACAGGTAGAAGCACACACGCAAACAAGGCTCAAGCAATCCTAAGGTCGCTATAGGTCCTTACAGCTAGACAACGCCTAACTGCGAGGTCACACGGTCTCAACACGCCTCACCTCCCTACAATGAGGACCACAAAGCCCAGCAAGTGAGCCAAGATCCAAGGATCTTGTCTCTCCTTCTATCGACAAAGTGGGCAACGCCGATCAGGTCATGACGGTCGGGACCGGATCACTCTCCTAATGCGTCTGAATTCCTTAAGGCCAATGTCTACTTGATTTTAAAATTAGGCTCTTGATTAGTGTGGTTTTTGGGGCGAAGGAAAGGGTGATGAAATCCCCCACCTTATCTTTTATGGGACATCCCCTCCTTAGTAGCGGTTTGGAGTCCTAATCTAGCAATGGGTCCTTAGGCTAGACGATGCCTAACTTTGATGTCACTAGCCTCGACACGCCTCACCTCCCTACAACAAAGACCACAATACCCAGCAAGTGATACCAAATCTGGAGATCCACTACCTCCTACTATCGACAAGGTAGGGAACGCCGATCAGGCCATGACGGTCTCAACTAGATCACTCTCCTAGTACGTCATCCTTACGGCCAATGTCTACTTGCTTTTAGAATTAGGGCTTTCTTAAGAGTGATTTTTGGGGCCAAGGAAAGGGTGATGAAATCCCCCACCTTATCTTTTATGGGACATCCCCTCCTTAGTAGCGGTTTGGAGTCCTAATCTAGCAATCAACTCTCCAAACAAACGCTCAACTCACACTTGTTGCAATGCACTTCCTACTAACTAATGCATGAATGAGAGTAGAAGGTGCGTACCTCACGCCAGCTCTCAGCAACAGAAAATAAAGCTAAGATAAAAGACAATCTAAATGCCTAAGTCACATACATGATGCATGAGCTAAACAAAAAGAATGCCTAATCTTTTGCTTTGAGTTTTAGGGTCCAAATTGATTAAGGGAAGTTGATTATTAATCTGGGAACAATCTAAGAGTCAGAACATGCAAAATTGAGTCCCAAATAACTAGATCATTTAGAGCAACAACAGAAAGAAATTTAAAGATGAACATAGCTCACCAGACCGCTGATTGGCGGTCTGAAGTGCTCAGGTTGTCTAGAAATTTCTCCAGTAGCCTCCACTTGCTATTCCCAGTCTCCTGAAACAAAGAAAAACTACAAAATACAAATTAAATCCACTCGAATCATCCAAACAAGAGTCTAGACTGGCACCTCCCCGGCAACGGCGCCAAAAACTTGTTGAACGTTTTAATTTAAAACCGTAAGTGCACAACCGCGATGAAGTGGTGGCAAGTACAGGTCGTCCTCAGGGAGGTGAGTAGCCTCTTGCTTGTACGAAATCAAGTGGCAAAAATAGGGGGAGAAAGATGTTTATGCTACTCTACTCTATTCTACGCTAAGAAGTAGGAAATGCGAAAGGAAGAACCAAACAATGAAATAATAACTAAGCTAAGAACAAGGGAAGAATGCTGGAATACAGAAATGGGAAACCCTAAGGGGTGGAGTGAGTGCACACATGCAAAGGGTGGGTGTAGAATACATTCTTTAAGCACATGAAGGTGGTGTTTATCAAGCATAGGAAGTGTCTAAATGTTATGGCAAAACCTATCAATCTATTCACCAACTTAGTTGATTAACATGTACATATGCAAGTTGTTTATTTCAGAACCTAAACAAGCATGAGAGGTGTCTAATCATTTTGGCAAAACTCATCAAGTTATAAATTCTATCCTAAACAAGCAAGCATACATTCATGTTTTATCAACACATCAAAAATAAAGCATTCATCCCATTCTCTAATGCATGTATGTACATCTACTCCACCCCCCAAAGGGGATGAAACTACACACTAAACATTACACTAATTATTAAACTAAGCAAAGAAAGCATATTAAAACTAAGCTAGAAATAAAAGACGATTAAACTAAAACATGCACAAACAATAAAAGAAGCATAAACAAACAATGAAAGAAACACAAGACTTTATTGATAAAATGACTCACATTTCAAGTAGCATCCTCCTACTTTAGTGTACTTCAAGGCCTCACTTCTAGTAGAAAGAATAACCACTTAAAATATGGAGTGGTTACAATAGGAGGTGAAGAGTTCTATTTATAGGCATGGAAAAAGCTAACCCGGGACAATCCCCCGATGTGGGACTAAAAAAATACCAGAAATAGACTAAATAGACACTAATACGTAACCCAGAGAAATCTTAGCGGATTTGGGACAAAAGTGACCGCCAATTGGCGGTCTAAAAAGTCCGGATCCATCTGTAATTTGTGTTGGGCTTTGCTTAGTGTATTTGGTGGTCTTAGATGCATCTACTTCGTTTATTGGAGCTCCAACCCAAATCCAATTGCTAAAATACTCCCCATGATGGTGTGAAGTATTCTGTTTTACTCTTAGGTCCCTCTGTCTTGCGTTCAGGTTCTTCTTCCTTGCATCTTGGTCCCCAGATCTCACAATTCAGCCCTTTTTCCCAGCTTTTGGTTCCTTTTATGCTACATCTCTTCAAACCTATTTATTCCTGAAAACTAAACATAAAACTCATGACATAGCATTGTTTAGGTGAAAGATAATGGATATAAGATACAAATATATGCATGAAATGATGTCAATCATATTGTGAAGGTATTAATTGATTAACAGTACCCAGTTATGGACACATACCTAGTTTACAGCCCATTTAATCGAAACTGCCGTTTTATTGTAGTTCTGAATAGTATAATGTTAATAAATCACTGGCAAGATCACTTTTAATGCGTTATGGTACAGTGTTCTTTTTTTCAACATGAGATTTCAACCTAGCCTTAATTGGGTGACCTATGCTCTTCACCAAATTAGGGTCCGTTAACGGTGTCCTTGTCATTAAGTTAGACGGTGATCCATTTAGTGGTACGTGGGCTTTGTTGAAGTATTATGGTAGCGGATGAAGAGTTGCACGTTTTTGGTTTTGCAAGGTGTTTTAAAAGTTTAAAGTTACATGTGATTGTTTAAGACATACGTAAAGTCTTACGAAGGTATTAAATGATGGTTTGTGGGGCAAAACCAAATGATATATGGGGGTAAGTTAATGTCATCGATGAGGTAAGTTACAATACAAAGTTGGGGTAAATTTAATGGATGAACGGGATAATTTTTGTTCAATAGAATGGCTAGTATTGTTCATGGGGGGTCAAGTTATCATTGGTTGAGGTAGGTTAAAATCACTCACAGGATAAGTTCAAAATCACAGAAACTACACATCAGTAAACCACACATACCTAGTTTACATCCTATTTAAACGGAACCGGCGTGAGATTGTAGTTGCTTGTAGTATCATGTTCATCGATCACTGGCAATATCCCTTTCAATGCGTTTAGGTATGGTGTTCTTTTCTTTTCAACAGTAGATTTCAGCCGAGCCTTAGTTAGGCGACCTTTGCTCTTCACCAAATTAGGGTCTAATACCTTAAACGGTGTCCATGTCATTAAGTTAGACGGTGATCCATTGAGATGTATAACATTTGTAGTGGTTTATCGTGGGCTTTACAACCATAAGTTTGGTAAGGTGTTCTAAAAGTTTACAATTCCGTGTCATCACGGAAGACATCCGTAAAGTCTTATGAATGTTGATTGACATCATATCATGCATAAATTTGTGTCTTATAACCTTTAATTTAGCCTAAGCAATGCTATGTAATGAGTGTTATGTTTATGTTTCAGGAATAAATAGGTTTAGGGAGAAGAGGCTCAAAAAGGACTCAAATGCAAGGAAAATGACTAAGTTGCAAGACTTATGGACTGAGATGAAAGAGAGAAGGACCCGAATGCAAAACCAAAAGGATTAATGAGTAAATCAAGAAGCTCCATACCTTAATGAAGAGTATTTTGGCAACTAAATCCGGGCCCAATCATCAACAACCCAATCGGGCACACCAAACACCAAGACATCAAGCTAGAATCAAGACAACCAAATCCAGACCTGGTCAGAAGAATATAGACCGCTGATTAGCGGTCCCAGACCACCAATCAGCGGTCTGGATTGCTTCAACATGCACATGATTTGGTCAGGTGGTAGATTAGGTTGTATTTAGTCCATATTTGGTATGCTTTTAGTCCCATCCCGGGGGATTGTCCCGGATTAGCTTTTTCCATGCCTATAAATAGAACTCTTTACCTTCCTTTATATTCACCCATTGCTTCGTGGCATTCTGTCTACTTGGAGTAAGCCGTGAAGCAAAACTCAAGGTGGATAAGAGTGCTACCTTCAATGTGAGTCATTTTAATAAAATAATTGTTCTTAGTTTCTTTTAATCTTGTCTTTTATTTCTTGCATGCTTCTTTAGTTTTACTTTCCTTTCCTTTTAGCTTCTTTAATATTTCCTGCTTGCTTAGGTTAATTTCATTTTAGTATAATGTTTCATTTTGTTAATGTAGTTAGTGTAATGAGTAGTGAGTAGTTCCATCTGCATCTGGGGGTGGAGAAATATGTGATGTGAATAATGTGTTGTGGTGCTCAAGGAAGTAGCATGAAGCCCCTTTGGACTCTTACTTGTTGGCTTTGTTATTTACATGAAGATTTGCTTAATTTCTCTACAGAGTTTTGGTACTGTAGGTTGAAGAATTCTCCGACGAAGACGTCACCGAGCAGTCACCGTCCCGGAGGACCTCAACTTTCCTCAACGTAGTCGCGCTCGGCAATGTCATTGGTGTGATCTTGAATGTCTTGGATTATTGACCTTCTGTTGTTTCGGGAGTTTGGTCAAATTGCCGCGTGATTTTGGATGTCATGAATCTTAATCACGTTGACTCCTCGGATTCGTAATGTTGTGAGATGGAACCAACTTAAGTGCGATTGGGAGTTTGATTGTGTTTGGTCGTACATTGTCAAATGCGTTTCTCCAGTGACAATGTTCGAGAAGCCGCTGATGAAGTTGACGTATTTGGACGTGGTGGTGGCGACAACGACCTTCGGGAAGGAGTCGCTGCTGGCGGAGGGGAAGGAGACCATGGGTTGGTCGGGAGGATGGGTTGGTCAGGAGAAGGAGAAGAGAGGAAGGAGGATAGGAGAAAGAAAGAGAATTTGGTTATTTTATGTTTTTATTCTAACAATTAAGGACAATTAGATTTAATGAGGTTTAATTTGCAAATTGTCTAACAATGTTTGACGGAAAAGGTGATGGAGTGAGACACACTAACGGCAGAGATATATATGTGCAATTAGTTCGACTCGTAGGTGTATTTAAGGAAATAGTAAAAAAATCAGGTCTATATCACAAATTATGACTTCGGGAGGTGTACAGTAGCAAAAAACCCATTATGTTTTTGGAGTTTTGTTGTACAACTTTAAATTCGATACTCATGATGGTTAAATGGGCTTCTTGAGTGGATGTCTGTGGTGTTTGTCGAGCAACCGTCCATTTGGGCAGACGAAATGTTCAGAAAGATGACAAAAATATGCATCCTAATGTTTAAAGGAAAATTTTCTTCTTTGTGCTACAATGTTAATCAACCTTTATTAGGTCATGCTTGATTCAACATAATCAAATGTGTAATGTAATCTAATTCATCCCTTATTAGATTACGTTGCTTGGTTGAGAAATTAAAGGTTGTAATCACTTTATAATCCAATTACAGAGGTAATCTAATTACAGATATTTCAAGGTATAATTGGATTACATCATTGGAGATTTCAATATGATTACATTACAATAAAATAAACTGATTTCAAAATTACTCAAACATTATCATATCATTAAAACTCAACTTTGATCTTGCTATAAGTGATAATTAAAATAATTCATCATTTCTATAATTACAATTATCTCACTTTTGTATTTGAATAATGTTATGTCAGATATTTTGTTGTATTTTCATGTATTACTGGGACTAACATGCAATCACCAAAAGTATCAAAGCACATATGGATTAAACAAAAAATGTGAGGTAAATAGAATGTCAAGGCATTATTCCACAATCAGCACTTAATCATTTTAGTAATATTCAATCTTCCAAGATGATAAAAATAATCCAAATGAAATATCAAAATTCAGACTAAATCTAAGCACAAATATGAAAGTTCGGATGAGAAATGTGTGTACTACTGTCACTTGTCTTATTCATAACTTACACGTCCAAATACCAAATTTGATGATTCCAGATCTGTGGGAAGTTAATTGCACAGGGAAGATTCCAGATCTCGGAGGGACAAAATGCTATATAATGCCTTGTATTCTCTAGTCAAGGGAGTTCTTCCTCTTTATTTTAATTTTCTTTTGTTTTTCTATAGGGAGAGAGTCTCATATTGCATGTACTTAGTTTCTATTTTTATTCTTAACTAATGAATTTTCTCTTTTCTTCTTATGTTTTTCTTCTCTTCTTGTATGTTTTCTTTCATCATGTATAACTAAATCCATCGCTTGGGAGGTTGAGATATGAGTTAGGATGAGTTAACAATTAGGGTTTCCATCATGTTGATATTTTGATTTGTTATTACTTTGCTAATTCACTTGAAAGTGGTAGATGATTTATAATTATTTGATTGGTTAATGTTACTTATAGGTTTCTTAATCTTTGCTTAGAAATATATCATTGCTTATTTTCTTACAAGAGTTTGTGAAGTGATAACTAAATTTAGGTCAGTTGTTGTTTGATGATTTGACAGTCCAATCACTTCAAGTCAAGCTTATAAATCTAATCTCTTGAGCTTAACAAAATGTGCAACATTTTTCCTAATTCATGCCTATGCAATGTTTTCACCTCCTAAGTGTTTCATCCCATCGTGGTTTTTGATTGCATTCTTATTATATAAAAACCCAAAAAGAACTTTGCATTGTATCGTAATCACTTAATAAAAGAAAATACCCAATAGGAAATTTTCATGTTTCTACTTCCTTGTTCTCATAATTAGAAAGAAAATCCAAAAAAGTAAAATTAATAAAAAAAACTCAAAATTTAAAAAAATGATTTTGAAAGATCTCCACTTAGATTTTCAAGATCTTAAAATTTTTTGGATATTTTCAAATCCAATTCTGAACCAATTAGGAAAAATTCTAAAAACATAGATTTGTTTGAGAAATTGAATTTCAAGCAAATCAAACTTTTGGAAACTTATCCTAGAGCATGCAAACTTGGGCTAGAGACGCATATAATTGACTTTCATGAATTGATTCAGATTCAACCCATGATTTGAGTCTCAATATACCCAGTATATCTTCTCACTTGAACCTGATGGGTGAGAATTTCATGCATAAGTATTATTGGGACCACACCCAATCTGCATCGTCCGACCAACTTGTATATCAACATGGATTTGAAATGAAACACAATGAAATGGGTTGCTTAGATGAGAAATTTTTAAGAGAACCACGAATCTATACAGTATTTTAATGTAGCCCATCTTTTGGCCCCTTAAAGAAATCCTAACCACCCAATATATTCATTTACTAAGAAATCTAATCTCAACCCTGCAATACCAAATACAACTTTCCTGGTCCTTTGAAGACATCTAAACCGTTCAATTAATAAACCAACCTCCCCATCAATCTCAACCATTCGTTTTCCCAAAACTTCTTTCAAACACTAACACAAATTCCACAACCATAAGCCACAACCTCTCTTCTAAACCCTAAACGTTCATTCCAATCGTCCAACCGCAGGCTTTTCACTTGCTATATGTCCTCCATCCTTTCAACGGCTACAATCCTTTCAATTTTCCATCCTACTCCATCCTTTCAACGTCTGCCCTCTTCTTCTTCGTCGTCGTAAATCATTTTCCCTTTTTTCACACTATTTGTTTTGGTTGATTTTTTAATCCTTTTTCACTTTGTTTGTAAGGAAATGCTTTTTAATAGTGATTTTCTTGCTAATTTTGTGGGTTGATTTTTTCATAAACTTTTTTGTTTTTGGATGGTTATCCCAGAAATTGGATTTATTTTTTGTTTTTACTTTCGTTGGTGTTTTAAGCGTAGTGAATCATAGGGTTTGATGGCTCAAGTAGAGTTTGGACTTTCATGTGTTTTTGTGATGTATTGGGAGTGTCCAATCTTGCCTAGAATCTTAATCTGCATTGTGTTCCGTAAATTTTAGTTTTTGTGGGTTTTGATTGAGTTGAACTGGTTTGTCAATCGCCATAGAAATTGGATTTTTTTGTCTTTTAACAGTCGTGAATCCTACTTGGTTTGATGGTAAAAATTGGATTTTGATTTTTATTATTTCTACTGTCTTAAGAGTTGTGGATGTTACTTAGAATGTTGAATCTTACCCAGAATCTTAATTTTGTGTATGTTTTGTTTCAGGTTTTTTGAGTGTTCTGAGAGTTAACAAATATTACCAGAATCTAAAGCATTATGTTATGTAAAAGTTGTGTTTTGTAGAATCTAAATCGGTATTCTTTTCTATGAAATTGTTTGTTTTGTACGATCTAAATAAGCATTGTGTTCCTAAAAATATGTTTATTTTTAATTGTTGAAAAATAATTTGTGGAGAAAATGGTGTGTTTTCATCTTGCGAGACAACCCTTTCATTTAGCTTACATAATATTACAATTAGTTGAGATATTTAGATAATGGTGCATTGTGTTCATTTTTTTCTCAATTTGGTTTATAAGTTTAGATGATTTTCCCCTTATATGATTCTTTTCTCTCCATGAAACCCATAGAGATATTGTGTATATTGATGATGTTCCCTAGATACTCTTATTAAGATAATATGTAAGACTTGGTGTCTGTCTGGAAAATTGGAAGTTTTAAGTTGTGTTGACATTTTTATATTGTATTCAAGCAAAATATTCAGTACTAATTATTCTACTTCAGGTATCTTGATTTTAGCCAAACTTAATTATCAGTTATCCGCTATATTCTCTTTTTTGCCATATATTTGACACAAGTCGTAACTAAGCTTGATAACTTTCATTGGAAAAAAATGTCAGAATGGAACAGATTGAATTCAAAGATGTTGGAGATGACTTTGAAGCGACATTTTTCCCTTTTTTCCATAAATTTGTTTTCGTTGAGTTTTTACTCAAGTTTTCACTTTGTTTGTGAGGAAATGCTTTTTATGGTGATTTTGAATTAACACTCAATTTCTTAATATTTTGTTTCTTTGTTTGGACAATACAAATGATAATTCTTTTCTTTTATAGCAAAAGGAAGTCATTTAGACCAAATATGATGTAATATTAAGTTGGTATGGAAAAAACAAAATCTCAACATCTTTTTCTCTTCATTATGTAGTTTTGACGGGGTAGATTAGGGACATAAATCCTAACTAAGTTGGATAAAGTTTCATTGGAAGAAGATGTAGGAATGAAAGGTACACAACTGGATACCAAATTGGAAGAGCTTGTATTTGAAGATGTTGGGGATGACTTTGAAGGGACAGGTTATCCTGAAGAAATTGAAGATGATTGCAGCATTTGTCTCGTCTCCATTCCAATTGGAGATTTAGTCAGGGTCATGCCATGTGACCATTATTTTCATGGTCAATGCATCAAATGTTGGGTCTAAGTCCATGAAGATTGTCGTTTGTCTATTATTGACTAATGATATCTGAAATGTAACGTACATTATTAATGTAATATGTATATAAACATATATTGAAATGTGTATGTGGTGTAAATATTTGCTTTGTAATGTATGTCGTGTATAATGCCTAAAAGTGTATGTGTAGTCATCATAACTGTTGATGAAGTGGATGTTTCTTAAATTATAAACATGATCAGTTTCACATGATTTGTAATGGCTTGAAAATAACTATTATTTGATGCATAACACGATAGACTATCTGAAATGCACAATATAGGTGAAACAGAGTATTGAGAAGTTACAGTAGGGTATTGTAATGGCTTCAATTAAGAAGTTGTCGTATTGTAACAACTTCAATTGAGAAGTTGCAGTATTGTATTTGAGTAGGTATTGAATATTACATTGGAAGATTAGGGATTAGGGACACGATTTGATTTCATTTTTAGATTGCGAACCATTTTGGGACTTCTATCAGTCCATGAGTTGTGCATCAAAGAAGTTCCATTTTCATTTACATGGAAATCTTCCCCAAAAGACACGTACGTACTTTTAACAACCAACAAAACAAAAACAGAACCCTAACCCTCCACTTCCACACTCTCCTTCAAACCAGTCCAATTTTTCTCCAATCACTCCAACCCTAACCTCTTTCTCTTGCTAAAATGCCTCTGTAACTTCTCAAAGCCCAGAAGTCAATTTTTCTGATTGAAGATCTACATCTTAGTTTCCAAACACATGGTAATTATAACTTTCCATCTTTCTTCATCATAGTATGTGAAGTTAATGTTTGTATTTTGTTTGATACAAATTTGTGTCATTATTTTCTCTTATTCTTCTGTTGTAAACTATATCCTTCTCTCTTTTTACTCCTTTCTTTTCTGAGTTATCAACTCTTGAACTTATTAAGGAAATCAAAATTTGTTTTCCAATCTTGATGATTTTTTAACGGAAAAATGATCATAACATTTTTCTGTGGAGACAATGGTGTGTTTTCATCTTGTCGAGACAACCTTTTTATTTAGCTTTTCATTTAGATAATGGTGTGTTGTGTTCTCCTTTTTGTTTCTCAAATTGGTTTATCAGTTTATAACTTAATAGAAATTCTACAACATATTTCTTATATGAAAGTATATAGCATGTCAAAAATTTAATAATTTAGGGGCTATAAATTTTATGGACTACATTTACCAACCAAAGTTTTAATAATTTCGGGGGCCATTAATTTTGACTATCACCCAAATTAACTTACATGTTTCTTCAATCCTCTTAACACAATAATTTTCTTTTTATTCTTTTCATCTAAAGCAAAAAATATGTACAAGGTCTTAGAGGCACCTACATAGAAAAAAAACGAAATGCAAGAAGAGACAACCCTAAAGGTTGTGGCCTTACTCGGAAAAAAACATATAGAGTCAACTACCTCATCAAAGGTCCTTATAGATATAAACAGTGATGATGAGTTCTGAATTTTCAATTTAATCATTTCTCATTTAAACTTTTTTGTCAAATGTATCTGACTCTTTTGATCATAAACAAAGAATTAACTATTGTTAAAAAAAATTGTTGGAATCTTTTTATATGCCAAATCTATAAATTTTTCATTGAATGCATTTGTGCAACGCACAAGTCAAATGGTAGTTATAAATTATAATTCATCATCGGATTATGTTGGTAGTCCTTCGTTAGACCAAGGTATTGCTGATCTTGTGCATACAATAGAAGACATAGAGAAGGATAGGTCAACAACAAATTTTAATTTTTCAGCTTGTAATCGGTGTGGGGTTTGTGGTCATGTAACCGAAGTTTGCATTTTCACTCATCAAGAACATGCGTGGGCCAACTCTTATCATCATAGCCCACAACTTGATCAGTACGCATGTGCATACAAGTATACAACCAACCATCAAATTCATATCAAGATTTTTCATGGGTTCCCAAATATGAACCAAACTCATATATGACATATCCACCTTACTAAGCTTTGTTGTTTGAAACACTTGTACGCTCCATTGCTAAATTGAGTCCAATGAGCACACCAAAGGCAAAGAGTCCCTATGAGACTCCTAGCAGATCAAAAAGAAGGAAATCGTCACCGTTCTCCATAAATACGGAAGACAATTTGCAGTTCTATACCGTTGAAGATTGGTTGAAGCAATCTGGTAGTGGTTCAAGTACTCCGAATAGAGTACTCAATTGTTGGGAAATGGAGATTGAAAATGTTGGTCAATAATTTGAAAATACTATAACATTTCGGAAATGTCTCACAAAGTATGCAATATCTTGTGGTTTCAACTTTATGTTTCTGAGAAATTATCCTTCCAGAGTTATTGCACGTTGTGCGAAGGATAACTGTTCATGGCGTGTTCATGCAATCAATTCCTATCATTCTGGTCATTTTCTCATAAAAGAACTTGTGAAATAACATACTTGTGGTAGCAGTGGAATTGGAACAACAGGTCATCCCAGAGCATCAAAGAGTTTTGTTGCTGACATCGTGGCGCCTATGTTGAAATAACGGCCAATGTATCGACCATGTGAACTGCGAACAAACATATCTCATGAACTTGGGGTGCAAATACCATACATTCGAGCTTAGCAAGGTAAAGAGCTAGCATTGAATAAGTTATATGGAGATGAAAGTAGGTCTTTTGATAGACTTAGATAGTATCGAGAGGTTGTACTTGCATGCAATCCAGGTTTTTTAGTGGACTTGGATTGGGACACTAAATGTCGACAATTTAGAAGAATTGTTTTGGCATTTAATGGTAGTATAGTTGGGTTTAGATATGGTTGTCGACCATTATTATTTTTTGATGGTACTTTTTTGAAGATTAAGTACCAAGGCATTCTTCTTGTGGCTACCGGTGTTAATGGGCAGACTGAGATGTTTTCGTAGTCTTTCGGCATAGATTCTATTGAGAATGAATAAAATTGGGAATGGTTTTCGCAAAACCTAAAGAACATTCTTGTACCGGGTATACCTTTAGCATTTGTCTCCAATCGTTGTAAAGGTCTCACTTCATCTATTCCACAGATTTTTCCAACTTATCACCATGACTATTGTTTATGCCACTTGGAAGAAAATTTTAAAGTTCAAGTTCTTCAACATGTTGCTAAGGCAACTCGTTTGAAGAAAGTTAGCATGATTTTTAATGTTAAAAATATAATAATGTCTAAGTATATTATGTTTTTCCTCACAGGATGTTGACCCTTCTCCAAAAATGTGCTTACGCTTTTCATACTTGTGAGTTCACTAAAGCATATGATGAGTTATCTACCATTTCTAAACGTGCGAAGGAATTCATTGACTCCTCCAGACCCGAACATTAGGCAAATGTGCTATTCCAAGGTGAACGATATGGAAATATGTATTCGAATGTCGTAGAGAGCTTTAATGTGTGGATTCTTGTCGCGAGAAATCTTGCTCTATCAGAGCTTGTTGATCTAATTTGTTTGCAAATAATGCAACTTTCTAGTAGAAGGACAATTGCGTCCTCTGAGTGGATTAGTTACTTGTGTCGTAACGTAGAAAAGATCCTTATGAAAAACATTTCTAAATCTCAAGGATTAGAATGTTAGATTTCAGTTCCGGGCACGATAATTGAGGTACACACAACTCCTTGCACCGTAAACGTAGAACAAATAGATTGCATGTGTCTGAAATGTTGCATTCTTCGGATCCCTTGCCCTCATGCTTGTGCAACAATACAATTCCTTGGTAAAAATATTCACTATTATTGTAGTTTATATTGGACCTCTAATATGTATCGTGCAGCATATGCCTCCCTTATTTTTCCACCATGTAAAGCCAAACATGCTGAAAATTGTAAGATCATAACTTGGGTAACAAAACCACGCTGTGGTAGGAGGAAGAAGAAGAGAATTTCCTCAAAAGGACGCGAACCTAAAGCTATTATGGCCGTTGCAAGCGTAGAAGACACCAAATCGAAGAACTTGCATATATACAATTGCATATGATTTTTGAGTGTTAGACCATTAGTATATTGTACAATTTAACTTGTTAAGTGAACTTCCTATGTTCCATTTCTGAACCATTTGTGTTGTTACGATAATGCTGAGAATGTGAGTTGTACAAATCAATTCTGAACTTGTTATATGGTAGGATTGAATCGAGATAAAGTTGTAAAAATCACCAAGCTGGGTGGTTCGACCAAACGAGATGGGTCGTACGATCGCAACGAGCTGGGTCGTTGCAACTTAATTAACAACTTGCCTCATTTAAAAAATGTACATACTTGTCTCTAAGACATTAAACAACTTGTTCAAGATGAGACAACTTAATTAACAACAAATGATTGTTTTCCATTGTTAGACCATTAATATGTAATTGTATTTAATTGTTAAGTGAACTTCTCTAGGGATGAGTCTGTCCTTCATAAGGACGATTTTGTCACGTTCGAGACACACGTGTCCCGTGCAGGACTACTATGTCCCGCATACGGACGTGTCTGTCCCACTTGGGACGCAAGTGTTTCGCTTAGGACAAGTCCATCTCGAGTTGTAAAAATAACCAAACGAGCCGGTCATTTGACCAAATGACCTAGAAAATGACTTCTAAAAATTTCTAAATGAGTTGGGTCGTTCGGTCGAGACGACCTAGGTCGTTCAACCAAACATGTTGGGTTGTTCAACGAAACAAGCTCGGTCACTCAACGAAATGCCTTGGGTCGTTCGACCAAACGAACTGATAGTTTATAAAAAACTTCTCTCTAAGACATGAAACAACATGTCCAATATGAGACAACTTAATTAACAATACATCCAATTGCAACGAGTTGGGTCGTTTGGTGGAAACGAGCTAGGTCATTTGGTCTACGATTTAACAACTGGGCTAGTGTTTTATACTTCTCTCTAAGACATGACACAACTTGTCCAATATGAGACAACTTAATTAAAAACATATCCAATTGCAAATGATTGTTTTTGAGTGTTAGAATATTAAGATGTAGTTCAATTTAATTTGTTAAGTTAACTTGTACTCATATTGAGACGGGACAAACAAACTTGTTACATGGTACTTGGTAGAAGTTAACTTGTACGCACATTTAGTTTTCTATGCATTGAACAATCATTTTTGTTGTAATCTATATTTTTTAGATTAATATAAATGACATTGTTTTTGGACGCAAATAGAGTATTTTGCATTCTATTTATGTAATGTTTCATTTTGGAGCGTAGAACGGCATTGGAGTGCAGAACGTGATTTTTTATTGTAATGTGTTGTCTCTGGACAATTTTAAAGAACATAACAAGTTTAATTCGCGGGAGTGATATGATAACAAATTGAAATAAAATGGAAATTGTTGGGAACTGTGTCTCGTCCCATGAGGGGACTCAACTGTCTCGTTACGCGGGTGTCTCGCACGGGGGCTGATTACCAGACACATTGTGTCGACTTTAAGTGAGGGTCTAACAAAATAGGGCTCTTATCGATTCTTTGAGGAAAGTTTGTAGAGTTTACTTAAAACCTCCCCCAACCCCACTTCAAACCAAAAAAATCCAAACAACAAATTAACAAAAGCAAACACATGAATGATTTATTGATTTAGATTCAACAATTGGGGAAGTTTTAACACGAATAAATTTTTTTTCGGAGATGAATATCATGATCATATAGATTTACACCACACATCCCTAAATTGAGTTTTATCTCCTTAAGTTGATCAACGTTAGGAGGTTTTGTGAAGATATTAGCCAATCCTACGATGGGACTGTTCATCCCGCAAAGGGACTAATGAACCAACAGATGGCTAGACTATCACACCATAGATTTTGGAATCAAATCAAATAGTTGACATTTGATAAAAGGGTAGGACTGGTGCAACTTGAAGGAATAAATCAAATAGTTGATAAAAGGGTAGGACTGGTGCAACTTCAAGGAATAATATCCCTCCATGCCAGTTTTAGGAAGCCAAACAACCATCTAACGGAATGAAAAACCCCATGACAAACTGTGTCATTCATAGTCGCATTTTTTTCAAAAAACCCTTTCAATTCATGGTATGCAGAGAGATTCAACGTTCCATAGTTTCATTTCTTCTATAAAATCATTGGTTGTAGTGTATTCATTCATACTTCTTAAACCTTAAACACAATTCCAACACAATTCCAACTACCACTACTCCAGTAAAAAATGGCCTTCCAACAAATTTCCGTCTTCGAGTACTTTAAGGATGACGAGTGGTTTCCCAGTGGACCGATATGGGGAGGGTATCACATTGTTGACATACCAGGGGTCCCATGACTACGTTATCACACCTGTTGGTGCAGTTTCAAGGCCGTGGAGATGTGGTCTGCCACCCTCCGACACTGTTAGCCGCAAGTTCTACATATGCGGCTTAGAAATGCCACATCTCAATTGCCGATACTTTGTCTGGGATAATGGCAGACCAGCACCACCAGTTGACAGACCCGACCAGATAGTAACCAACTCATGGCTGAGTGAAATACTTTAGACAATGGTGAAGTTGGGTCATACAATAGAGGTGCAACACACTATCTTCTATGCAATCAGGCAACACTTGATTAGAAACGTCTCTTCCCTCTGGAGAGATCAGAAATTTTGTGTGTGTGTTTGTGTGTTTGTGTCTTTGGTTCTGTATTAATTTAAATATATGTAGTTCCATGTGTTTGTGTTCCATGTTTTGTTTGTTGTTTCTCACTATCAATATTTTCAGTTAAATATATGTAGTTCCATGTTGTGTTTGCTACATGTAGTTCCATGTTGTGTTTGTTGGTTCTCACTATGAATACAAAGAAAAAAAATCCAATTGAAAAATAACGTTTCTGATAATTTGATACACAAATGGAAAGGAAATCAGAACCTCTTGTCCACCCTAAACCCAAAAAAAACCTAAATCCAAAATCCGCCAAACCTAAAAATCAAATCCAAGAAATGGAAGCATGCATGGACGTTCCATGGTGGTAAAAAGAAAGTTCACTGAGTATTCTAGTGAGGTGACAGGTGACTGAGTCGTCCCATGAGGGGACTGTCCCGTCCCGCAAGGGGACTTGCTTTTTATAGTGTACTTAAACCCTTCCTTACTTCAACCCTAAAAAAATTGAGCTACCCACAAGTACTTGCACTGTAAACGTAGAACATTGGGGTGCACATACCATACATTAGGGACTGAGTCATCCCATGGACTGTTAGGGGACTGAGTTGTAAACTGTAAAAATCATCGTAAACTGAGTTGACCCGCGAGGGGACTAAGTCGTCCCGAAATGGTATTGTCCCGTCAAGCGAGGGGACTCAATCATCCTGTTAGGGGATTATTTCTTCCCGAGATGTTTCTTAGTCGTCCCACGAGAGGACTATCCATCTCGTGAGGGGACTGAATCAACCCAAGAGGCCGAGAAGGGTCAGTGTCATCCCGAGAGGGGACTAAGTTGTCTCGAGGGGGACTGAGCCTTCCCGGGGGTAAAGGAGTTGTAAAAATCACTAAGCTAGGTCGTTTCAACTTAACTAACAACTTAAAAAATTACTTATCTCTAAGACATTAAGGTTGGGTTTGGATGGGGATCCCAAATATGAGATCCCACAAAGAAGTCAACTCTTGGAAAGCATCCCCCAGAAGTCCCTCCTCGCCCCCACCCACCAGCGTTGTTTGGATGGATGGCAACAGCACAGGCTCCTCCTCACAGGTCTTGTCACCATGAAATTCCCTAAATGCCCTCAAGAAATGTTTGCCCTTCTCTCCAAAATGTAGTGCCTTCGATCATAAGAAAACCTTCTCTCCCACTGCCATCCTCCCCTTCTCTCCCCTCGCAATCCTCCAAATCTCGACTGACCACCAAGCCAACACCCCCCTTTCATTTTTTCCCTTATACCCCATTCGAATCCTTCATGTCGACGATGGTGAAGAATGGTCGGCCCTTCCACCCGACTGGCGGTCCCCTTCTGCTTTCGTGGATTAGCGACAAAAGTTTGCATGCGTATTGAGGAGGTGCCCCAACTAGGGTTTTTTACGAATGCCACCGTGATTTGGTGAGTTTCTATGTTGGATTTCTAGTTTTTTCCCATCGCTTCTTCCCTTTGTTAACATCGTGATCTTTACATTGGTGACATTGTTGTTTTGATTTCATGTATCAACTGGATGAGGGGCATTTCCATTACATGTTGTCCGAGGATCCCGTCGCCGCCATGGTGGTTGGGGTCGTAGGTCACCTTCATGACCACCTTGAGAAGATGGAGAAGACCCTATTGGCAACTATGGAGACCACTATCGAGAGGATGATTAAACCTGTAGAATCATAATGTCTCCTAATTATCTAATCAAATTACGCTTAATCCCTACTTAAGTTAACAAAATATGCAGCCGAAACGATTTAAAATAAAGTAGGGAAAAGCAATGCAAACCACAATGGACATGTATATTTTTATAAAGGTTGGGCCTCCCGCATACTTCCTCTATTGCAAGCTCCACGAGCTCCGCTCACGACATCACTATCCACTCCCCATTCCAGGCTGGGAGAGAAACGCCTTTACACTTCAAGCCTTGTGAACACCCCTGCAAGCTTGGATTCCTCTTTTCACAATCCGAGAAGGATGCTTCAGGCCTTCACCGAAGCCTCTACTATTTTGAACAACAAAGAACTTGAGTGGAACAATAATGTCTAGCTTGAGCACACTTTGAGTATGATATTGAATTTATCAAAGATGTGGAAATATAAGGCTTAGAATGTAGTATTGAGAGTTTTAGGAGTTGGGAATTTCTCTCTAATGTATGAGACAATTGGAAGTGCAAGAGTTGTCTAAACAATGTGTCTAGACCTCTATTTATAAGATCCTAAAGTTTTCTAGCCGTTGGGGAATAATTGGGTGAGTTGTGTGTAAGATACACAAAATAGAATCTCAAGATCAGCAATTATGTCCATTACCGGTCGACCGATACAAGATGAATGGTCAACCATTTCTTTAACAATAAAGAAACATTCGAACAAACAAGTCATCGGTCGAACCAACAAGGCTAAAACTTAAGATCACTTAAGTGAACGGTTGAAAAAAATACAGGGGCGATCGACCGTTCAAAGAGTTTTGGATAAGATAAATTGTGATCGATCGAACGAAAGGCGTATCGACCGAAACCAGGAAGTTTTAGGCACAAGATTTGTCTTCGTCCGGTCGATGTTCTAAGGTCAACATTCGACCGATGGCTAATTGTATGCTATGGGTTGATTGAGTTTATACGAATACGACTGTTGGAGAATACGACAAGTATAACGGCCATATGAAAATACGGGAATGGTCGACCGAAAGATTAAAAGTGGTCGACCAGTTGGAACAAGGAAAATACACTTTGAGACTCTATTATAAACGGTCGAATTGAGAACTCGTTCGGTCGACCATTTACCACATGCAAATTTGGTTTAGGTTTAGTGATTTTCCGACTAAGGTTTGGGTGATCTATTGAAGTCCAATTGATATGAAATTTTGTTTGTAACTTCTACAAGGAACCTAGTGTTTATGTGAGTAAGTTTAACTATTGTATACTCAAGATTGCACAAGTTCCTAAGACATAAATAAAGGCAAATTACTTGTCTTCAAAAGCTTGATTACATGTCTAGACTTAAATTCCATTCTTCCTTGAGTCTTGATCACCTGTAGATGTTGACACAATACAATATATCTTCCATACATTTTGTGTGCTACACTACATATGATTGTGATTAAGATTAGGTTGATTAAATCATTAAAACACGAATTAAGAAAAACCAACAAAACCTGTCAAAAAGGAGGCACCAATCCCTCCCAAACGAAGTCCCTATGGTAAGCAAACGTCCCACACTCAATTTCAGTCTACAATCATCATCTATTAAGAAAAAAATGATTTGGGTTTCTTCAATTGCTCTAATAGTACCTAGGGTTCACTTAAGCAACTCATTCCAAGTTTCTTAATATTGAAGGCAAGTTTACATGACAAAATATTGAAGGCAAATTTACATCACAAAATAAAAATATGCATCCATTCAGTGGGGTTATGGGGTTGAGTCTTGGGAGTTAGAGCATTCAGTATTATGCATGTGATTGTAGTAATGGTCAGGTGTGATTCAACATATTTTCTTGTGACTAATAAAGAGTTAAAGACCATACAGGATCCATGAATCTTCATCCAGATGCGTGTTAGCATTAGAATATATCTCCTTGTTTAATTATGTGTTATGCTCACTAGTAATGAAGCTTGAGTTTGACTAAAACTGAGGCATTACCACTAATCTTGCTTGGTGTTGTAAAAACTGAGAAAGAAAGGACTGAGCTATGTCTTAGGTTATGTGATATGCTCACTAATTATGTACTTTGACTGTTATTTATGTTCTTGTTTTCTGTTGGTAGATCCTGATTGAATCAGTTATAATAACCGCAAGTGCACGGCCGTGTTGAAACGGTGGCAAATACGGGTCGATCCATAGGGGGTGTGTCGACTTTGGTTAGTTCGAAGGCTAGTGGAAAACAAGATTGGAGAAAAAGTAATTACACTAAACTAGACTAAACTACACTACACGAGTAAGCAACAAACAAGATGAAAGTGCGGGAACAAACAAAACTAAGTGACTAATAGAAGAAGCTAGAAATAAGGAATGGCAGACCCCTAAGGGGTGGAGTATGTGTACACATGAAATAAGTGGTGATGAATGCATTCATTAAGCACAAGTGTAGGTAGTGTTTCCTATGCATAAGAAGTACCTCATGGCAAGACCTATCATCCAAATCACTAACCTAATTGATTAATATGAGCATGACAAATTTGTTATTAAGAACCTAAATAAGCATGGAATGTACCTAAATATTATGGCAGAAACCATCAAGTTAAGTATTCTCTTTAATTCAAACAAGCATACTAACATTTCTCACATACAACAATATTTAGCATTCATTCCATCTACATTACATGTATAAACATAAACTCCACCCCCAAAGGGGGATGAACTACTCACACATTACTCATTAAAAGAAGACAAAACAAAATTAAGGTAATTAAGATACAAAAGGGAGACATGCTAATTACTTCTACTAAGATTAAGAAAAACAAAACAAGCTAAACAAGCAAGCATTAAAACAAAGACAACATTAAAACAAACTATGAAGAATTATTTTATTTACATGACTCACACTAGAAGTGACATTCTTCTCCACCTTACGTTTCGCTCCAAGGCTTACTCCAAGTAGAGAGAATACCACCAAGCAATGGGTGAATACAAATGAGGAGGAAGAGTTCTATTTATAGTCATGAAAAAAGGTAACTGGGGAAAATCCCCCGGTATGGGACTAATGCACTACTAAAATAGACATAAAACACTAATACATGACCCGCCTAAACCATATCGGACCTGGAGCAAAATAGACCGCCAATCAGTGGTCTTGGACTGCCAATTGGCTGTCTATATGGTCTGGATCTGATCAAATTTTGGAGTGTGGTTGTCTGGCTTGATTTCTTCATGTCTGAGGCACCCTAATCGGTTGTGTAGGTTGCGACCCAAATCCAATTGCCAAAATACTCCACTTGATGGTGTGGAGTTTCTTCATTTGCTCGTTGGTCCTTTTGGCTTTACATCTCGGTCCTTCTCTCTTTCATCTCGGTCCAGAAGTCTTGCAACTTAGTCTTTTTCCTTGCTTTGTTTGTGCCTCTTCTCCTTAAACCTGCTTATTCCTGAAATTTAAACATTAAACTCGTTACGTAGCATTGTTTAGGCTAAAGATAACATATATAAGATAAAAATGTATGCATGATATGATATCAATCAAATAACCCGATACCTAACTTTTGCTACTCCCGAGAAACCAAAGAAAGAGAAAAAATGGAAGAAATGAAAGCATACGAAAAATAAGAAATCCTAACTCACTTTTGTAGGAATCACGGTTGCACTTAGCACGTGCAACAAGCCGTTAAACCTCCTTGTCGCCAAAGAGGAGGAGTGTTGTCTCCTGAGGGTTTTCAGCGGATATACCCACAAAATCCGAACATAGATGCATTATTCAAATTAGAATCTCGACTCGATGGACTCATTTTTATCGATCATTGGATACAGTAATTCTATGGGTCGCCTCTATATTTGTAATTAGTCCACACACTAGCCTAATGAGCCATTTATGAAAATTAATTAAGGACTTAAGTGAAAGACATGGACAAGCTTAAGATCCAAGTGATACAAAGTGTAAAGTCCATTAAGGTTCTTATTTGCATTACCATTTTTTTCTTTTTGTTTCTTTTCTCTCTCTTTTTTCTATTCTTTTTTTACTAGTTGGTGTGTAATTCTACCAGGGTGAGGTTTCGTACATCATTGCCTATGAGGACTTACACTATCACGGACACCTTTCCCCACATCTCCACATAGGGCAATCCCTACCACCCATGTAGCAGGAGTTCGGTCGGTGCATCCCAAGTCAGATGACTCGAAAGCACCACGCACAAAGTCCCCTCAGACCTAATTTCCCGAGTGATAGGAGTCTTGCGAGAAGAGAGAACACCTACTCACTTATTTCTTATCTACACATGAACCAAAACCCCTACACTTAATGTCTCACAACAAGATTTAAAAAGTCATTGACTACAACAAACTTCCTTATATTAACAGGCACAACATGAAGATCATGTGGCTCAAGGGCCACGGGACAAAAAGGTAAGGCACAATCCTATGCCAACTCATTATGAAGTTGGTCCATGTTATTCTCAATTTGGATGGAATCCCCCACCATGTGACCGTGAATTGAAACCCCATGTCCCTCAACCTGACTAGGAGTTTGACTTTGAAAGATTGTGCTTTGAATTTGTGGATGTGGTGGTGGTTCGATATCAAAAGGTGAATCCTCATGTTGACAAGAAAGGTTACCCTCCTCACGTTCACGTAATTGTTGCGTCATTTGACTCACTTGCATTGTCATATTCTGTATGGAACGTTGAATGGTTTCTATGAACGTAAGGAAAGTTTGTTTCAAGAAATCAGGAATGCGGTCAGCTATGAGTCCAAGTGAGAGCTTGGGAGATTTAGGGGTTGGGTGTTGATGGGAAGAGAATGACTCCAATGATTGGGAGTGGGGTGTTGGTCGAATTCTGGGTATTCGGGAGGAGGATGTTGGGCTGGAAATGATGTATAAGAATTTGAATAAGAATTGTCTCCCCACGAATCCGTCCCTATCGGGTTGTACGCGGAAGCGTAAGGGTCACATTGAGCATTTTGGGAAAAGGTATGCTCATACTCAGGCTCTGGGGGAACATAAGGACATTCCCCAAAAACATGACCACTCGACCAGCAATAGTCACAGGGTACAACTGAAGGATTTCATGTTTAATTACACATATATATTTTCGGAATTTTTATGCGTAATAAGGATCAATTACAATTTTCTATAATTTATTTCATGCATGCATTGGTTTGTTTCAATAACTAGTTTTAAAACTTTTATTAAAATAGACACGGGACTCCGAAATTCATACCTAAAAGTTATCTAAAACTTCTTGAAGATTCGGAGACGTTGAGGATGCTTGTTGCTGCGCCGGATGCCTCCGAGATTTCACCAAACTCTAAATAAGATTGGAGAGAGAAGAGCTAGCCTCTCAATCTCTAATAGGGTTTAGAATCTAATTACTAACCCCTCTTTAGTTCCCTTGAGAAGATGATCTCTTAAAAACTAAAACTAAACTTAATAATTAATGGAATTTGGTGGAGAA
The DNA here is from genome assembly GCA_963682175.1 of Triglochin maritima. Classification (NCBI taxonomy): domain Eukaryota; kingdom Viridiplantae; phylum Streptophyta; class Magnoliopsida; order Alismatales; family Juncaginaceae; genus Triglochin; species Triglochin maritima. Next base: position 16,956,202 of record OY821786.1, read on the forward strand.
TTATGGAGAGAGTTTTTGCATGACAAAAACAATGAATTAATTAATTAATGAGGTAATGAGATAAACTTGTATTTATAAGTTCTCTCCAAATTACCTATTCATGTGCAACCTCTTGCCCATGATTTCATGCAAACTTCTATCTAACAACCCATTATTTATTAATAAATAATCTTAGCCACGAATTAAATCAATTATGGACCAATTCCATGCATGATCTAATTAATTCTTAAATTAATTCTGCACAAAACCATCTGGACCGGTCGACCGTTTGGAGATTCGGTCGACCGCTCGAACCATGTTTCGGTCGACCGTTCAACATTCGGTCGACCGCTCGTAACAATAAAAAATTCATCGCAATGTTCGGTCGACCGACCGATATCGGTCGGTCGACCGTTCCGAACAGACGAAAATTCCCTGTTATCGGTCGAGACGTGTCCGGTCGACCGTGCACGTTCGGTCGACCCTTTACTGTTAACCGGTCGACCGTTTGTGCACAGTATTGCAGACTTGTCAAATTTCGGTTTAACCACTACAAAATTTGACATTTCGGGATTAGTAGTAAATTCACAACTTATGTAACATATCATCCTATGTAATGATCAATCATTACACCCCATAATATTTACATCACATATGAATTTAATTTAGATTCTAATTATGTTATTAATCACAACATAATTTTGATTTTGCTTGTTCACCCCATGGGTCATATTTTCTACATTAAAGCCGACACATCTTATGAACTCAAAATCCCAATTTCTTGTTTCCCAGTTTTGTGGTGTGACCTATGGGAGGATCTAAACTAAGTTGACAGTGATATCAATAACTTAATATCACAAGCTATAAGCGGTATCTAGCTACACATTATAGCTCCAAATTAGTTAGATATCTTAATTCCACTCGAACCAAAACCCGATCCATTTAGTGATGGAGTGCACCACTTGTGACCGTCCCTTGCCACATGATATTAAGAATACACACAAAGTAGTATTGTGGCATCTTTGTATTAGTATTCATTTCTTGATCTCTTCAAGCTAGTTATAAATATGTGACTTAACTCAAATCACATTGTGCACATTATAACTTTGCTTTATCAAGGGGCCCACTAATATCATTACTCAATTAAGAGGGGCAATGATAATCTTTCCACTAGCTATCTTCTCCAACAAAAGTCATACTTAACCAACTAACGCCTTTACACTACACTTATTGATAGCTCAAGACACTAGCCTAATCAAGTATTTCTTAAGTGATCGGATATAAGTCTCATATCAAAGGACCAAGGACATAGTAAAATATTAATGACCCAGAAACACATTTCTATAATATTTTACTTGTTTGGTCAATTCAGCATACAAAATTACTATTTTCATCTTTTGTGTACCCGTGTTGTCACTCACTTGTAGAGCTACGATGATCTATGACCAACACGACCATCTTAACTCGGTAATTAATGTTCCATGTTAATTACCATGAGTGCGAATATCTTTTGTTTTATGTAAACCAATATCTTTTAGAGTTCTACGGTTAAGGACCAAGAGTCTCTTTCTTAACACTTCTAAAAGACGAATAACATAAACAAGGAACAAAACGATTTCTCATTCAATTCATAATAATTGACATTTAAAAGTAAAACTTTTAGAACACATTCCCTTCAATCTCCCACTTGTTATTAAAGTTTTCTTTCACATACATACTCAATGCATAAAACAATAATAACTAGGGTAACCTTCCCTAATCACCTATCAAGCCAATCCACATGGATCCTCGGATCCATGGACTCGAAATATATTTCGTCTCTTAGCTTGGTATGAAGGTTTGTTGAATGGATCAGTTGTGTCATTGTTGTGTCCACCTATTTATTTATTTTGTCTTTCGTTGGTGGTTGAGTTAGCTGTAGTGATATTACTCCTAACTACACTAGCTCATACCTCCACCTTCGATAATGATGACGCATCATCATTCCAACCTCCTCTGGTCAAGAAATCCTATGAGAATTGCATTAAAATAGCCCTCGGCAATTTTCTCCTTTGTCTTCCATAAACAAGAACCTTATCTTTAGTCCGGTTAAGGTACTTCAGAATATTCTTGACCGCAATCCTACGGTTAGGACTTGCGTTGGATCGGTGACCTCTTGTCACGTTTAGAGCATACGAGATATTGAGTCTTTGTGCAAGTCATCGTGTACATGGTCCTTTCCTTTGGCCGAAGCATAAGGGATACCTTCATGTACTCCTAGTCTTTGCGTGATTTAGCACATTGAGACTTCTTGAGTTGCACACCTATACTCATACTTATTGGCACATTGCCATATCGAAATTGTTCACCCTGAACATTTCCAAGACCTTGTCAATGTATGCACGTCGACTGAAGCCAATGAGTCTACGGGATGTATCTCAATGTATCTTGATTCTCAAGATGTGTTGAGCCTCATCCTTATCTTTTCATTGAAAATGCCGATTTCAATGAAATTTCTCGTATGCTAATGCAAAGGTATTTGATTGCTCCTGAGCAATATGTCATCGACATATAAGATCAGAAGTATTGCATGGCTCCCACTAATCTCCTTGTATCAACAAGGTTTTCCTTTACTTTGAATGAAGTGAATCTTCTTCACCTCTTCATCAAAGCGTTTGTTCCAACTCCTCAATGCTTATTTCAATCCATAAATGGATTCTCGAAACTTGCATCTCTTCTCGCTATTATTTGGATCATCAAAACCGTGAGGTTGTACCATGTACATATCCTCCTCCAAGTTCTTGGTTAAGGAACGTCATTTTGATATCCATCTTCCATATCCCACAATTGTGAAATGCGGTAATAGTGAGCATAACCCGAATAGATTTTAATATGGCAACTTCTCAAAGATTTCATCAAAGTCAATTTCTTGAATTTGAGTATAACTTTTGCTACAAGCCTTGTTTTGTAGGTTGTCAAGTTACTACCCATGTCTATCTTCCTCCTAAAAGCTCATTTATACCAAATGATATTTTCTCTTGAGGAAGGCAAATCAAGTTCCATACTTGATTACCATACATGGATTCTACTTCGCATTCCATGGCTTTTAACCATAGTTTGGAGTCTTTTCTTTCCATTGCTTCTTGGAAGGTCAAGAGATTTATCGTATCTAGTACCATGATCTCATGAAGTCCCACATATTTATTGGGCTTGTTCCTTTCCCTCATTGACCTTCTTAGTCCTTTTGGTTCTTCTCGTGTCTCTCTAATTTCTATCACAATTTCTTGAGGAATAGGTTCATGTTCGACTCTCGAATGCGCACTAGGTGAGGATGATTTGAGATTCTCTCACAATTTCTTGTAATGATCTCTCGCTCATGCTCCCACTAACCAAATGAATCTCGGTTGGGCCTTCATGATTTTGAATGCAACATTCACATCATGATCCTGTAGAGTATCTTGAGTTTCCTCAAGCTTAACTCCACTCCCACTACTTTTCTCTCTTTTCCAGAAATTCCAGAAAAACCATTTCTCTCTCTACAATCTTTCGATTGGAGGTGATAAACTAAAAGTAGTATCCTCTTATCATACGAGGACAACCTATAAAGAAGCACTTATCCGCTTTTGGTTGAAGCTTGGTCGACATCAATTTTTGATGTATACCTCACAACCCCAAATCTTGAGAAAGTCGAGCTTAGGTGTCTTTCAACTCCATAGCTCACAAGACATTTTCTCTATGAGATTTGGATGGAACATTATTTAGTGAGTTTGTCATTATTTGTAGTGCATAATTCCAAAAGTAAATAGGCAATTTAAATTGACTTATTATTGATCGAACCATGTCGAGCAATATCATGTTCCTACTTTAGGAATGAGTCAAATTAGGTATCCTAAGCACTCACCCCTACGAACCTTTCATAGAGACTCGATAATCTTGTTGAGTCGGTTCACTACTCCATCCTCGAATTCCTTGAACTAGTCAAGGAATTCACTTTTGCTTCCCATTAGACAAATATAGCCATAATGACTATAGTTGTCCGTGAACAAAATGAGGTACCTTAAACCGTTTCTTGCACTTGTACTTATCGGATCATATACATTAGAATGTATCATATCCAATTAGCTATTCGTTTTCGTTTCTTTCTTCTTGAAAGGTCTCTTGGTCATTTATTTGACCAATCCGATAGTGCTACAAGATTGTATCATTCACGTGAGTTATCTTAGTTTCTCTTTTGTTATTGTTTGTTTGAGTTTGTTTATTATTCATTTCAAGCAAATAGAAACCATTCTATACGAATGTATTTGCATAGAAAATTCCATTCTTCGATATAGACAAGCAAGAATTAAAATATTTATTAAAATTTATCCATATCGAAAACTTGATACAGAAATGTTCTTGCTGATCGAAGGCATATAACAAACATTCTTCAAAGTACAAATTTAAATCACTAGACTATTGAAGTTCCACAAAATCTTGTACAATCGCAGCGATGCTTGTACTATTTCCAATCTTCAATATCATCTCATTCTCCACGAGTTCCTTCCTATCCTTCAATAGCTGCACATCAAAATTATGTGAGCACAAGATCCGGTAACTATTACCAAATCAAGAACAGAGGTGATTAAATTTATCTCAATAACAAACATACCTACGACGTTTCTCGGGCGCCTATGTTCAATCATCCCATTTTCAAGGTCTTCCTTGTACTTGGGGCAATTAGGTCGGATGTGTACCTTTTCACCGCAGTGAAAGCACTACGTGTTGGGAGTTGGAGATTTGAAAGATTTGCCCCTTGAGGCACTCCCACGAGCACCTCCTACTCCCTTGCTCTTGATTGACGTATCTTTGGTAAATTTGCCTTCACCTTTGTTGATCTTTTTGCTCCTCTCATGGACGGATAGGAAGTGATTGTCCCGACCCCTGCCCATGTCAACTTCTGCCGTTTTGAGAGCGTTGTGAAGCTCCTCAAGACTCACTGATTGACATCATTTTATGCTCATATTTGTATCTTATATCCATTATCTTACACCTAAGCAATGCTACGTGACGAGTTTTATGTTTAGTTTTCAGGAATAAAGAGGTTTGAAGAGAAGAGCCATGAAAGGACCCAAAAGCTGGGAAAAAGGACTGAATGGTGAGATCTAGGGACCAAGATGCAAGGGAGAAGGACCTGAATGTAAGACAGAAGGACCTAAGAGCAAAACAAAATACTCAACACCATCATGGGGAGTATTTTACCAATTCTATTCGGGTCGGAGCTCCAACAAGTCGAGTAACCGCATCAAAGACCAACAATACCAGAAAGCAAAGCCCACAACAAATTCCAACACGATCCGACAATTTTGGACCGCTAATTGGCGGTCTTGGACCGCTAATTGGCGGTCCATATTGCTCAGGATCCGTCGAAATTTCTCCTGGACTTGTATTAATGTTCGTTTAGGCTATTTTTGGTATTGGTTTAGTCCCACATCGGGGGATTGTCCCCGATTAGCTTTTCCCATGCTTATAAATAGAACTCTTCACCTTTCATTGTAATTACCCATTGCTTGGTGGCATTCTCTCTACTAAGGAGTGAGCCTTGAAGCAAAAACTCAAGGTGGAGAAGAATGCTACCTTCAATGTGAGTCATTTTGTTAATAAAATAATTCTTCTAGTTTCTTTAAATCTTGTCTTTTAATTTGTGCATGTTTGTTTAGTCTTTCCTTTCCTTTTATGTTTCTTTAATGCTTCTTGCCTTCTTAGTTAACTTTCATTTCAGTATTATGCTTTCTTTGCTTAGTCTAATCAGTAGTGTAATGAGTAGTGAGTAGTTCCATCCCCATTTGGGGGGTGGAGAAATATGTGATATAATCATGTAGTGCATTAAGTGTGTGTTATTTTTATCCCTTGAGCTTTACATGATTTCCATAACCATCTAATGGGTCTCCACTCTTATCTTTGATAGGCTAATGCTCTTGAATGAAGCTTAGCTTATGCTTTGATTAGTGGACCTATTTTATGGGGAATGATAAGGTTAGGATATGGATGAAGTTAATGTTGGAAACACAATTTGTAGTGTATGTGCTCTTGTTGCCTTTACCTTAGCTAATGTCTTGTATGTTTTAATGGTGTAGTGAAATCTTAATTCATGTAGAGGCATAGTAGGGTATAGTCTTTATACTTGAGTTCACGTAGCTTCATTCCAATTAATGTCTTGTATGTTTTAATGATGTAGTGAAATCTTAATTCATGTAGAGGCAAAGTTGGATGTAGTTTTATGATTTCATGCACTACATGTTGTGAGGAGCTTAATGAACACACACACACTTCTTTATGTCCACATTATTTCTCTACCCCCTTTGGGGTTTAGTTTTCTTGCTTTTCTTCCATTTCCATTTGCACCTTAGTGTAGTTTAGTGTAACCAACCTTTCTTCCCTTTCTTTACCTCTCGCCTTCGAACAAACCAAGTGTCGACACACCTCCCAGTGGACGACCCGTATTTGCCACCGCTTCAACGCGGCCGTGCACTTGCGGTTAAATATAAAACGATCAATCACTCACCCCTTTTTCACGTACATGATAGTGCATCACAAAGTCCTTAAAGGATGGGGCTAGAGAGCCATGAATCAGATCTTCGGCAATGTCCTCGGGCATTGAAGAAGAGAGCTTCGACAATTTCTCAAGGTACCCTTGCATCGTGAGAAAATGCATGGACACCGATGTTCCCTCCGCCATGTGGCACCTTGTGAGTGCGATGGTGGTCTTATAACGCTCCTTTTGGGCAATATCCATGAACATCTTTGATAAAGCTTCCATGGTCTTCTTGGGTTTTGAATCAAAGTATTTCGCTTGAAGCGAGTCACCCATGGATGCCAACATTAGACCGCGAACTTGGTTCTCTTGGTCTTCCCACTTGGCTATCGCCTCTTTCTCATTACCGGTTGCCATCTCATTCAATTTTGGGATTTCACCATCCAAAATATGAGATAGTTTTTCAAACCTCAACACGATATTAAGATTGAGTTGCCATTTCATGAAGTTTGATCCATCATTTTGCAAAGGATTCTTTTCGATCATAGATCGCACAATTGGTTTGATATTAGACATTTCTACAAAATAAATTATACAAGATTTTAATGTTAATTTTATGTTTTAAAATACATACATATATATATATATCGAATATAAATGTAAATACTGCAAATAAAATTTTGCCCGTAAATACAGTAATCCAAGATCCCATCATTGTAATATAGACTAGCTAAGGGCTATCGAATACATTACAATATCAAGGTAAGAAAAACATATTCTAATCACAACCTTTTTGAATTTTAGCAATATTAGCATCTTCAAACGCTTGTGATTCTTGTCATTTTAATTATGAGGGAATATGACCTATCCTCGTAAGAAAAACTTTTTCCCAAAACCGAGTGAGGGCTCTTGGTAATGTTAAGAAAACTTATTTTCATTTGATACGAGATACGTTTATCCATTGTATTCAGAACTAAACATACTTGGGGTTCACTAGGGTGAAATGCACCTCATATATTTAATCATGGCACAACAATAGATAGCCACTATATCTCCCACTATTCCCAAAGATGGAGGGAGCTATCTCCCGCTAAGGGTGAGAAGAGTATCCCTCGATCAATGACTGCTAGTGGATGAAATAAGAAGTAAAATTACTCTTAATTTTTGTTGGACAATTTCATATATTAACATGTGATTCAGAATTTTAGGTTATCATGCATATTATCATTCATACACATCCTAACATTCAACACATTCATCACATGCATAGCAAGATAAAAACAGAAATTAAACCATTCACACAATCCACATCGTGTGAGTTTATATGTTCCCTTCGATCCTTGATCCTCGATCCCTGATCTTTGATCCTCGATCGATGCGTTACAGCAGTGACTTCCTCTTGCACCGGAGATGTAGATTTTACAGAAAATAAACATGTTCCTCACATTCGATAAAAACGACTAGTGCAAGTCCTATGTAAAAACCTCTCATATGCAAATGCAATTATCTAAAAGACTGAAAGAGAGAAATTTTGGCTTTTACATACAAATAAGCCCCTGTATAATAATGATTACATACATTCATAGGTGCTGATTTGGAACATATAAACTCACAATTCCTGCAAAGACAACTCGAGCATCCATGCACGCAATATCGCTATAAACTATACAATCTAGTTTATCAATCATCTAGAATCCCAAACAATTCTTTGAAAAACATTTTGAAATCCATCAAAAACGTTTTTCATCCATCCATAGTTCAAAATTAATTTTGAACCGCTGTCCATCCAATTTCCAATGGAAAGATGAACCGCACTTTATCGGTTTTGTTGATTCTCTTGCAAAACAATCGTTTATACTTAAAACGAAATTATTGCAAGTTAGACTTATGTCTAAATCATAATTCTAATAATTACATGGCATGTTTCAAACATTCAAAACGAATTATTACAAAGAATTATTCCAACAAATCATTTAAAGACCGAAAAACGGGAAAATCGAATTGTTCGAACCTTAGATGGTAAACTAAATTTGTTTACAACTTCAAATCATTAGAAAATTGAACCCTAAGCTCTGATACCACTGAACGATTTCATGTTTAATTACACATATATATTTTCGGAATTTTTATGCGTAATAAGGATCAATTACAATTTTCTATGATTTATTTATGCATGCATTGGTTTGTTTCAATAACTAGTTTTAAAACTTTTATTAAAACAAACATGGGACTCCGAAATTCATACCTAGAAGTTCTCTAAAACTTCTTGAAGATTCGGAGACGTTGAGAATGCTTGTTGCTGCGCCGGATGCCTCCGAGATTTCACCAAACTCTAAACAAGATTGGAGAGAGAAGAGCTAGCCTCTCAATCTCCAATAAGGTTTAGAATCTAATTACTAACCCCTTTTTAGTTCCCTTGAGAAGATGATCTCTTAAAAACTAAAACTAAACTTAAGAATTAAGGGAATTTCGTGGAGAATTATGGAGAGAGTTTTTGCATGAGAAAAACTATGAATTAATTAATTAATGAGGTAATGAGATAAACTTGTATTTATAAGTTCTCAACAAATTACCTATTCATGTGCAACATCTTGCCCATGATTTCATGCAAACTTCAATCTAACCATCCATTATTTATTAATAAATAATCTTAGCCACGAATTAAATCAATTATGGACCAATTCCATGAATGATCTAATTAATTCTGCACAAAACCGTATGGACCGGTCGACCGTTTGGAGGTTCGGTCGACCGCTCGAACCATGTTTCAATCGACCGTTCAACATTCGGTCGACCGCTCGTAACAATAAAAATTTCATCGCAATGTTCGGTCGACCGACCGATAGATTCGGTCGACCGTTCCGAACAGACGAAAATTCCCTGTTATCGGTCGAGACGTGTCCGGTCGACCGTGCATGTTCGGTCGACCGTTTACTGTTAACCGGTCGACCGTTTGTGCACAGTATTGCAGACTTGTCAAATTTCGATTTAACCCCTACAAAATTTGACTTTTCAGGATTAGTAGTAAATTCACAACTTATGTAACATATCATCCTATGTAATGATCAATCATTACACCCCATAATATTTACATCACATATGAATTTAATTTTGATTCTAATTATGTAATTAATCACAACATAATTTTGATTTTGCTTGTTCACCCCATGTGTCATATTTTCTACATGAAACCCGACACATCTTATGAACTCAAAATCCCCATTTCTTGTTTCCCAGTTTTGTGGTGTGACCTATGGGAAGATCTAAACTAAGTTAGCAGTGATATCAAGAACTTAATATCACAAGTTATAAGCGGTATCTAGCTACACATTATAGCTCCCAATTAGTTAGATATCTTAATTCCACTCGAACCAAAACCTGATCCATTTAGTGATGGAGTGCACCACTTGTGACCGTCCCTTGCCACATGATATTAAGAATACACACAAAGTAGTATTGTGTCATCTTTGTATTAGTATTCATTTCTTGATCTCTTCAAGCTAGTTATAAATATGTGACTTAACTCAAATCACATTGTGCACATTATAACTTTGCTTTATCAAGGGGCCCACTAATATCATTACTCAATTAAGAGGGGCAATGATAATCTTTCGACTAGCTATCTTCTCCAACAAAAGTCATACTTAACCAACTAACGCCTTTACACTACACTTATTGATAGCTCAAGACACTAGCCTAATCAAGTATTTCTTAAGTGATCGGATATAAGTCTCATATCAAAGGACCAAGGACACAGTAAAATATTAATGACACAGAAACACATTTCTATAATATTTAACTTGTTAGGTCAATTCAGCATACAAAAATACTATTTTCCTCTTTTGTGTACCCGTGTTGTCACTCACTTGTAGAGCTACAATGATCTATGACCAACACGGCAATCTTAACTCGGTAATTAATGTCCCATGTTAATTACCATGATTGCGAATATCTTTTGTTTTATGTAAACCAATATCTTTTAGAGCTCTACGGTTAAGGACCAAGAGCCTATTCTTTAACACTTCTAAAAGACGAATAACATAAACAAGGAACAAAATGGTTTCTCATTCAATTCATAATAATTGACATTTAAAAGTAAAACTTTTAGAACACATTCCCTTCAACAATTACTGGAGCTACCAACACACTCATGTCATCTACCACATGCATGAAAGAGGCCAAATGTTCTTGTATTGTCTCAGTTTGATGACCAACATATGATCCAACATAACTAGATGATGGTCTAGCAGTCGGTGCCTCTCTCATATTACCCCAATATGAAGATTGCTCAGTCATACAATTAAGATTGTCCCAACCATAAGAGGTGTTTGTCTGAGGCACCCCAGGTTGCATGGGTCCGGAATACCAGGGAGAATTTTCCTGGTCCCAATAATGATATGGATGATCGCCCATGTAACCATCAATCTCAACAAAAATCTCTCGAGTCGACCATTCTCACCACCACGAGGCCAAGCTCGCAAAAAGTTCTCGACTAGACCCTAAAATGCTAACAAAGAGTGTAAGGGGAAGAAACTAGAACGTAGAAGTAGGTGAGAAGAAGATGACTCAGAGGAGAAATGAAGAATCCTTAGAGCTAGCATGGGTAGTGGGTGAAGGTAGAAGCCTAATCTAGCAAGCACGACTCAAACAACTTATGGTTATAGGTCCTTAGACTAGACGACGCCTAACTTTGAGATCACTAGTCTCGACATGCCTCACCTCCCTACAACGAAGAGCACAATGCCCAGGAAGTGATACCATATCCGGAGATCTAGTACCTCCTACTATCGACAAGGCAGGTGACGTTGATCAGGTCATGACGGTCTCAACTCGATCACTCTCCTAGTGTGTCCAAAATCCTGGGGCCAATGTCTACATGCTTTTAGAATTAAGGCTTTGATTAAGAGTGATTTTTAGGGCAAAGGGTGATGAAATCCCCCACCTTATCTTGTATGGGACAACCCCTCCTTAGTAGCGTTTTGAGTCTTAATCTAGCAATCAACTCTCCAAACAAACACTCACCTCACTCTTGTCCCAATGCACCTTACTAACTAATGCATGCTTTAACCATACATGAATGAGAATATGAGTGCACGTACCTCACACCAACAATCAACAACAAGAATGTAAATAAAAGAAAGACGAGTGCATGCAAGGTCTACAAATGATGCATGACCTAGATGGTAATCGATCTAATATTTTGCTTTGAGTTTTATGGTCCAAGTTCATTAAAGGGACTTCATTATTAATCTGGGGGCAAACTACAAGTCAAAACATGCCAAATTAAGCCCCAGATGACCTAGTGAATGTAGAAACAACAATAAAAAATGAGAGGGAATTTGGAGCTCACCAGGACGCCAATTTACGGTCCACAACCGCTGATTGGTGGTCAGTTTAGTCATGTTCCCCTCCCGGCTTCTCCTGGTAACGTCTCCTCATCTTTACAACCTCCTTAAATAAAGCCCAACTACAAACAAAAATTAAAACCACTCGAATCGTACAAACCAAAGTCTGGACAACACAAGTGTAGGTAGTGTTTGCTATACATAAGAAGTACTTCATGGCAAGACCTATCATCCAAATCACTAACCTAAGTGATTAATATGAGTATCACAAGTTTGTTATGAAGAACCTAAATAAGCATGAAATGTACCTAAATATTATGGCAGAAACAATCAAGTTAAGTATTCTGTCTAATTCAAACCATCATACTAACATTTCTCACATACCACAATATTTAGCAATCATTCCATCTACATAACATGTATAAACATCAACTCCACCCCCAAAGGGGGATAGAACTACTCACACATTACTCATTAAAACAAGACAAAACAAAATTAAGGTAATTAAGATAGGAAAAGGGGACATTCTAATTACTTCTACTAAGATTAAGACAAACAAAACAATCTAAACAAGCAAGCATTAAAACAAAGATAACATTAAAACAAACTATGAAGAATTATTTTATTTACATGACTCACATTACAAGTGACATTCTTCTCAACCTTGATTTTTGTTCCAAGGCTTACTCCAAGTAGAGAGAATGCCACCAAGCAATGAGTGAATAGAAGTAAGGAGGAAGAGTTCTATTTATAGGAATGAAAAAGGTAATTGGGGACAATCCCCCGGTATGGGACCAATGAACTACCAAAAATAGAAATAAAACACTCTAATACATGACCCGCCTAAACCTTATCGGATCTGGAGCAAAACGGACCACCAATCACCGGGCTTGGACTACCAATTGGCGGTCTATATGGTATGGATCTGGTCAAGTTTTGGAGTGTGGTTGTATGGCTTGATTTCTTCATGTCTGATGCACCCTAATCGGTTATGTAGGTTGCGACCCGAATCCAATTCCCAAAATACTCATGATGGTGTGGAGTTTCTTCATTTGCTCATTTGTCCTTTTCGCTTTACATCCGGGTCCTTCTCTCTTTCATCTCGATCCAGAAGTCTTGCAACTTAGTCCTTTTACTTGCTTTTAAGTCCTTTTTGTGCCTCTTCTCCTCAAACTTGCTTATTCCTGAAACTTAAACATTAAACTCATTACAAAGCATTGTTTATGGGAAAGATAACGGATATAAGACATAAATGTATGCATGATATGATGTCAATCAGATCCCTTTGTTAAAAACATCTATATTATTGTGAATGTTGTAGTTTCTTAATATGCTACCTTCGATCCCTTTGTCTTCTTGGATGATCCAATGATGGATCTCAACTTTATCAAATTTGCATTCCTTTTTTGTCTTCTTTTTAGTTGGGCTGTTATTTTTTTTGTAAATTCATGATAAACTGTCTATGGACAAAGTGATCTCATAACCAATCTTCAAAATTGAAACTGAAACTACGTGTAGTAAAAAGTTCCTTTTTGGGGGATTTTGTTTTTTTAACTTGTATCTTGTAAGAACATTTCAATTGGAATGTGGTTTCATGGATCATTTAAACCCATTTTATTTTGACTAATACATGAACCTACTTCCATCATCCCATTCATTACATCATATGTTTAGTGTTTTGGGTTGGTTTTGAAGTTACTCGATTTGTGCAACTTTTGGATGACCGTAACAACTTGCATATCACTGCTTGGGCATCCAACTCACTCCGAACGTATGAGGAGATGGTTCAAGACCATGAACTAAGTATGGTTGAGGAAGAGGAAATTGAAAGGCAATGCTTGGAGGATATAGCTGCTCATGATCAAAGAAATGACGAAAGGAGATGGAAGAAGGCATTTTCCGAAGACCATCCTATTGGTCCGACAACTGCAGTGATGACTAGGTTTAGGGGTTCTACCTCACAACTTTGCTAATGTTGCCATTGTCCCTATCTTATGCTTAGTGTTTAAATGAATTACTACTTTTCAAACTGCAGGCTTGTAAGACAGTGATGTATCACTAAATATTACTTTAATAAGCCTAAATTTTCAGGTGGTTATCAAATATAGTTGTCTTCATTTAAAAATTTATTTTTCCCCTTTTGCATTAGCTTTAATGCAATAGGTCAGCCAACAAAAAAGATGAGGAAACGGAAAATGGGATTCAAGGAGCACATATCCATCAAGTGCGGGAGCATTTGCATTGCTCAACAAGTGGAATGGTCGAACAACAACTACTCTGTTGGCATGCATGGTCCAGTCCTTAATGTGAGGACCCTTAGAGTCGTCCTCCCATACAACACCAATGCCTCCGACCATGCCAGTGTTATGTAGGTTTAAAAGTGTAGACGTAATCCGTTTTTGTGATGTTTTTTGGTCACAGCAGGATGAATATAAGTGGTGTGAGGGGGTCTCTATTGAGGGTTGTCGTGTTTTGGTGTGCATGGTTTGCAAGACTTCATTTTTTGGTGGTACTGAGTCTTGCCACCCCAACCTTTAACTTATGCAAGGAAATAGAAACAACCCCAATACTTTGGTACGCGTAAATTATAGAATACTTAAGGTTGAACTGGATTTCTTATTTGCATTCCTAATGTATGATATTAGGTCCATTTGCTAATGGAAGAATAAGTTTCTAGTTCCAAACGGCTTGAAGTTATATAGTCCAAAAGTTGATACTTATGATATTTCAAATTAGCAAGTCAAATTTCAGAATTTTTGTACGTGACCATGCAAATAGTAGACTTTGATATTGAAGCAATTTGCCTTCAACAAATTCACTACTACAGAAAAGGGAATATTCGTCGGCTGTAAGGGCTTATACACGTCGGATATAAGCACACCCCTATCCGACGTATATGTGTGCGTCGTCTATACATAGACGTCGGCCATCGTATAGCCGACGTCTATACCTAACAAATAGACGTCGGCCTTAATTAGACTCCGACGTGTATTCTTTAATGTATAGACGTTGGTTAATTAACATACGACGCCTATACTTTAGGTATACACGTCGGTTAACTAACATACGACGCCTATACTTTAGGGTTAGATGTCGGGTAACTAACATACGACGCCTATACGTTAGGGATAGACGCCGGATTACATAGAAAGCCGACGTCTATTCCTTTCTTCAGAGGAATAGACGTCGGCTTATAGAGATAGCCGACGTCTATTCCCAAACCTGGACAAAAAAAAAAGAAGGATCCGACGAAATTGTTTTTAGTCATCGTCGTCGTGTACATACAACTGCACCAAATTCGTTCACCTATAAATTTCATCCACATACATCCATATACATCCACATACATCCATACAATTGCCACATACATCCATACAATTGACATTCACAAGCATACATCCACATACATCCACAAGCATACATGCACAAACACAAACACAAAAATACAACCACACAATTGACATTCAACACACTTGCAATTAATTCATTCTAAAATTAAGGCGATTATATTAAGGCATAAAGTGTAGGTTTGTAATACAAGTGCACTTGTTAACTAAATTACAAAAAATACAATTGGCAGTAGAACCTCTTAGTTCGTCAGCATGTTTCTGATGAAATAGCGAGCCCAACGGTCGCGAGTTTCATCGAGCTCCTGTTGCGAGAATGGATCACTACTTTTTGGGAAAACCTATCAAAAAAATACAAGTGTGTTGAATATTAATAACTAAATATTGAAACTACAATTGAATATACAATTGAATAACGATCTACATTACCTCGGTTAGACATACGTCTTGAGTTGCCACATCGAGGATTTCCTCCATGTATCTCATCACGTAGTAACCGCATTCCGTATTTCCAACCTGCTTCCGGTACTACAAACATAGGAATTCGCTAAATATTTGTTCCTAACTTAATTAACAAAAATGGGAAAGAACGTACTCTCATTCCATGCCATGTTATTCCAGATTTTGTGGTTGTTCTACTACCACCTAAAGCTCTGTAAACCTTAATTGCCCTGAGTAGCACAAGTGAAAATATCATTCAATAATACTAATCAAAATCCAAGAATTACTTTTTTGACAACTAAACGAACTTACATATTTAGAAGTTTCTTTATTGAGTCCCTTGGTTTATTCGACCCCAACGGATCAAACCAATATGCCGAATTAGTCGTGGGGCATACAACGACAAACATCCAATGAGCCATGTTATATATATAATTAGAAGCTTATTACAAAATAAAATTTCACTTTGAATTACAAAGTTTACCTCTCATGATAAGGGAGCAGATAATATCTTTTGTCTTCTTCTTTAAAGAATGTCCCAAGTTGACCCGATTTATCATCATTCCCGTATATATATGTAGATGGACTGATAAATCCAAATACTTGATCCTCGGGAAATATTGACCTTCTGGCATCGTAAAGATGTCTACAAGTATAAAAATTATAATTTATTATAGTTTTGATAAAATTATTCAATACTTTTCATTGTTTACAAAAAAACACTTACTTCACTTGCACGTCGATAATCATGATACACAACGAATCCATCGCCATGAACTGCATGATATCCTCTTTGGTGATGTACAAAGCGGGAGGCAACCCTTTATCCCCCTCCAAGTCCAAGGTACTTAGGGATTGTGCTTCCCTACCTACCATACATTGATACAACATTTTGCACCTACTTGGAAGCGAATTAATGTTGATCGGAGATTGGTTGTTTGACCCTTTGCTCCGGGGGCTTGACACCTTACAAAGATGTATAGAACCGTTAAAATACAATTGTTAACAAATTTGAAGTTTAAAGTATTTCAAAGTTAAACTATACCACATGTTTGTCGTTTAGCTCTACTAAATAACTAGGCCAACGCACGAACCCACCGATAGCATCGCCGAGAGTAACAATCTCTTCTTCCGGAAATGGCACAAAAGCACCAGGATCTAAGCAACTCTCAACTGCAACCTTCAATTCTACCTCTCCTACCTCTGTGAAGTGGTGTCTGGAGATGTTATAAACTTTCCCGTGTACCACCAATCTTCGATCAGGGTCTTCGACAAATAAAGCACATCTAGATCCATCCACGAACTTTCCAAGCGAGGGACTGTCGACAAGGGCCAATTCTCGAGAATGAGACACGAAATCATCATGTCGATGAGGGTGGAACACTGGCGGAACTGGAGTAGTCTCCGCAGAAGAACCGGTCTTACGACGGGTAGGAGAAGTAGGCAAATCACGATCCAATCTCTCCGTAAAAAGTTGCAAAGACTTCTTCAAATCTGCGATCTCTTGCTGGCATTTGGTATGACCAGTCGTCGAAGTAGACCGTTGAGTCTTCCCATAATATTGTCGAAGTCCAACTCTACTCCCTACCCCTCGCACACGACCGGGGTGTTTGTCGTTTCCCAAGGCCTCGCGTAGAATATCATTCCGACCATCGGAAGCAAATTCGCCTTGAGATTCTCTCAACTTCAGAGAGTCCTAAGTTTAAAACAATATTTACTATCATTTGAGCAATATAAAATTAATGATTCTGAATTAATAACATATATATAAGTGATGCAACTTACTATCTTCGAACCGATAGCTTGCGACTCGTCTGTGACGTACTCCCCTCTGGAGTTTACTCTCGCTCTCTTCCAAGAATCACAACGAGCTACGGGAGAAGGAGGAGATAGGTTACTTGCTTGCTCCTCACTCATACCGGAGTCAATTGCCTCCTGTCTCTTCTGAGCAATTTTTTCAGCCATCATTTGTGCTTCTAACTTCTGGTACCCCGCTCGAGACATACGATGGGTATACTTGTTAGAAGATCTAATCTTTTGGTTTTTTGCTCGGATGGCCTAAAATCAAGTTTATTAGATTGTCACTAAAATCAATAACTAACAAGTTTGTTTTGAAACTCAGTTACTATATTATAAATTAAACTTAGTATACCTCAAACTCCGGGCTATCTCTGGATTTTCTGAATAGCTCACATTGATTCGGAGTGATAAAGTTATAGACATCGCATGGATTTCTATCCTGGTAGTCTCCGAATATGTACTTGTTCGTTAAATTTGTTTTGAAATCCCTCCAACGAACTGACATGTATGTCATCCACTTCTTCTTCAACTTGTCAGTGGATTGGAACTCAAAAGATTCCTACAACACGTTAACTTTATATATATCAAAAGTTCAACTAAAACTATAGAAATCTATAATGGAACCATTACCTGCACATTATCCCATATTGTGTCCTTCAACTTCTCATCTACATCAGCCCAACTGGATAAACAAATGTCAACTTTGGCCCTCACTAAGCTACCCAGAAAAGTTTTCCAATTATCAGACAACATGCGTAAGGGCTCAAGACGGTCATCAAACTGGATTGGAACTCTACCGTCTCTAGTTCTTCTGCCCACAAATTCTTTCATGAGACAAGGACCTCGTGTACTGTATGTATTCGAACCTTCAGACTCGGAGAAAGTGGGTTTCTTTTTCGGAGCCATTATACTATAAAAGATAAATTCAAGTAATTAAATAACGTAAAGACATGGATTAAATGTCTATTACAATGTGTTACAACAGAAAATTTGCACCTTTACTGTTTTTTTCCTTAATGGATTTTCAATCCATATACCTTCACCGTGGTCATCTCTAAACATACAAGTCTCAACATTTATTTCTTCATCTACTGAGTTCAACTCAGGTGCTTGCTTAGAGAAAGGTGGTGTCTCTTCATACTCGATCAGACTATCATCTGATACAATATTTTTCTTCCCTTCCAAAATTACTGCCATTTCTTATCACACGAATCAGCCACATAGAAGACTTGTTTCGCTTGGGAAGCTAGAATAAAAGGTTCTCCTTTATACCCTTGTTTTGAAAAATCAATTAAAGTGAAGCCATAGTCATCCACTCGAACTCCTGTTTTATTATCAGCCCACTTGCATCTAAATATAGGTACTTTGAATTTAACAAAGTGTAGCTCCCATATATCTTCAATTACACCGTAATAGGACATGTCGGCGTATACAGGATTCTTGTCTTTAGAACTATACAAATGCAAAGACTCTGCTATTAAGGTGACGCCACTGTTCTGAACAGCACTTTTCGCATCTTCACAAACTGTGTAGAAAGAATATTCATTGATATCATAACCACTGTAACTTATAACAACAGAATGCGGACCGTAAGCCAACCACTGTATTGTCTCAGAAACATCACGCTTGTATGCTAGATTTTTGAACCAAGAGATGAAATTCTTATTGTGACTATTAATTACTTGTTGATCACTCCACAAAGGATTTCTTTCCTTTAGAAACTTGATGTGTTCATTTAGGTATGGTTGAACTTCATTCGAATTGCACAACACATAAAAATATGCTGTCATTAAGTCATCGCCATTTGGATTTAACATTTTCATCCCACGTGTCCCTTTACCATCGGCACGTTTATCATGACGATTCTTCGGAAGTCCAACAGTTTTGGTGTTTGCTAGGTATCCAGTGCAAAACTCGATAACCTCCTCAGCTATGTATCCTTCAACAATACTAGCATCTGGTCTTTGACGATTTTTGCAATAACCTTTCAACACTTTCATATAACGCTCGAAAGGATACATCCACCTTAAGAAAACTGGTCCGCACAATTTAACTTCTCTAACCAAATGAATAACAAGATGAATCATAATGTCGAAAAAAGCCGGGGGGAAGAACATCTCCAACTAACATAATGTGACCACAATTTCATTCTGTAACTTGTCTAACTGCACAGGATCGACCACTTTACAGCAAATCTTATTGAAAAAGTAACACAACTTTATTATTGCTTGTCTAACATCTTTCGGTAATATGGATCTCAGTGCTACAGGTAACAACTGCTGCATTAAAGTGTGACAATCGTGAGACTTCATCCCCACAAGTTACAAATCCTTCATAACAACAAGATTACTGATATTTGAAGAATAACCTTGTGGAACCCTTACATCGTGCAAACACTGACAGAGAATTCTTTTCTCCTTTCTAGACAATGTATAACTAGCTGGAGGTAAGTAATTCCGAACTCCTTTCTTCTCTGGTGCCAACATTGCTCGTATACCAATATCAACAAGATCAAGTCTTGCATTATATCCATCTTCGGTTTTACCAGGTATGTTCAACAGAGTGCCAACAAGACTATCACAAACATTTTTCTCTACGTGCATCACATCAATACAATGTCTAACTTCTAAAGTTTTCCAGTAAGGGAGATCAAAAAATATTGATCTTTTTTTCCAACTACTTTTGTCGTTTGCTCGTTTGTACGGTTTTCCAAATTCACATTCAATGTTCCTTACAAGTTCATACACCTTTTCGACGCTGATTTCAACTGGCGGATTCTGAAACTCCTGTTTTCCGTTAAATGCCTTCTTCAACCTACGATAAGGATGAGAGTTCGGCAAAAATCTCCGATGACCGAGATAGACAGTCTTAGAACCATTAACTAGTTGCAAAGAACATGTATTTTCCTCGCAAATTGGACAAGCTTTATGACCTTTGACTGAATATCCAGACAGATTACCATAAGCTGGAAAGTCATTAATCGTGCAAAATATCATTGCCCGCATTACGAACGACTCCTGACGATAAGAATCAAAAACTGACTCTCCGTCATCCCACAATTTCTTTAGGTCATCAATTAAAGGTCTTAAATACACATCGATGTCGTTTCCAGGTTGTTTCGGACCAGAAATCATTAAGGACAACATGATATATTTGCGTTTCATGCATAACCACGGGGGCAGATTGTAAATTACAAGCAGAACGGGCCAAGACCTGTGAATGCTACTCAAACTACCGAAAGGATTCATTCCGTCAGTACAGAGCCCAAGTCGTACATTCCTCGATTCTTCACCAAACACAGGAAAGTCGACATTTATTTTTTTCCACTGAGGTGAATCTGCAGGGTGACGTAGCAACTGATCATTTGGTTTCTCACGATCAGCATGCCATGTCATATTCTTGGAATCCTCTTTACCCGCAAACAAACGTTTAAGCCTTGGTATTATCGGAAGATACCACAAAATCTTAGCAGGAGGTCCTTTGATTTTCATCTCATCAGCCTCTTCATTGTGGGTTGGTCCACTACGTTTCATTTTGTATCTTGAAACATTACACCTGGGACAGGAATGTAAGTTTTCAAGCTCACCCCTATACAATATACAATCACTCGGGCATGCGTGTGTCTTCCTATATTCCATTCCCATAGGGCACAACACTTTCTTTGCATCATAAGTTCTATCTGGCAACTCATTATCATATGGAAGCATCTCTTTCACTAACTTCAACATTGATGTGAAACTCACATCGGACCAACTATTTCCAGCTTTTAAATTGTACAACTTCAACACCGCTGACAATCTAGTGAATTTGGTACAATTCTTATACAACGGCTTCTTATTGTCACTCAACAAATTACCAAGTAAATCGGGGTTGGACGAAAACTTTTCAGCCATATCCTGAACCATTTCCTCTAAGTGATCTTCCACACTAACATCTTCTCCATCATTCTTGGAACGACTACATGATTCATTTTCGCCGTGCCATATCCACCGTCTGTAATTTGGGTCGAAACCTTTCTCAAACAAATGATCTTTCATTTTCCGAAAAGTCAACACTGATATATTATGACACTTATTGCACGGACAATACGCCATGTCGCTGTCTTTCATTTTCTTAGAATGTTTTTTTGCAACCTCTAAGAACATATTCACTCCGTTCTCATACTCATCACTCAATCTGTTTGAAACTATCCACTCTCGATCCATTTCAATCTAAACAGAAGCAAAAATGATAGTTATTATTGAAGAAAATAAATAAAATTTCAATTTAAAAGAATGTGTTCGTAGATGAGAAGATTCGGAGACATTAAGATGAGAAAAGAATGACTCAGAGGAGAAGAGATGAAGTCCTTAATCTAGCGTGGAATAAGGAAGGTTAGAAATCTAACTAAACAATCAAAGCCAAGAAAAACCTAAAGTCCACTATAGGTCCTTAGTAATAGACGACGCCTAACTTCGAGGTCCCACCGAGGACCACTAGTCTGTAGGAAATCAAGAACCCGGAGGTCCCTAATATCTCAGGGAGACTAGATGGGTAACGACGTTGAGGCCGAAACAGTCTTAAACATCGAGGACCACTAATCTATAGGAAATCAAGAACCCGGAGGTTCCTAAAATCTCAGGGAGACTAGATAGGAAACGACATTCAGGCCATAACGGTCTTAAACAGTTTCCTCTCCTTAATGCGTCCGAAATTCCTAGGGGCCACGTCTAATTGATTTTATTAAGGCTCTTTTATTAAGTGGTTTCTGGGCCAAGGAAAGGGTGATGAAATCCCCCACCTCATCTCCTATAGGTGACTGCCCCCTAAGTGTTTTTCATACCTTAATCTAACAAACAACACACCAAACAAACACTCACCTCACTCTTGTTCCAATGCAAGTCCTACTAACTAATGCGTGCTTTCTAATGAATGATGAGTGAAAGATAGTACGTACCTTACGCCAGCAATCTACGACAGAAATCGTAAATAATAGAAAAATACAATGCATGCAAATCCTATATGATGAATGACTTAACAAATATTGTCTAATCTTTTGCTTTGGGTTATTAAAGGCCAAGTTGTTTAAGGGGAGCAATGAGTTATTATAAACTGAACATTTAACTAAACAAAGTAAGTTTTTTTCAGCATAAATAAACATAAATAAATATTTAACTAGACAAAACATAAATAAACACAAATAAATGTATGAACTCACTAAACTAAAGATTTATTCTAATTTGGACACTTTTTATGCACACCCATAGAAAACTACACATATATAATTCCGGAATTATCGTCTAATGGGATATTATTATTTCTAAACATTTTTGTTTAGGTATGCTTTTGTAATAAACATAATGACATGCAAACACACTTTCTTCCACTTTTTTTAGATGAAGGAACCGGTACTGTTCTAAATTCTAATAGTTCTCATTTACCATACTTTTAAATGACATTTTTCAATCTAAAAAGTGAGAGACAAAATCAATTTGTGCGTCTATGAATCAATTGTCAGGCATGTTTGTGTTCATTCACATAAGACCAGAAAGTTCAAAGTAAGTTTGAAGTTTATTTTTGTAAATGTAAGCTTCCTGCGTGAGACATAATGAAATATAATACAAGTTGTTGAACCGATATGAACTGTGTCAAGTAATATGGTAATGTTATCGTATTATGATATCACATTTTGGAACATCATAAAAATAGTGAATTTCATTCAAGATTTATCTAGTAAATGAAACGTAACATGAGTTGTTGAAACGAACGTGAATATTTTATCATTTCCATCAAATATTTTCACACTAACTTACATGTGGAGAGAGACGGAGGAAGACGGGGGAAGAAGGAGAAGAGGGCCGGAGATGTGGAGGAGAGTTTGGGAGCTCGCTGCGGTGCCGGAGACGGTGCGGATCGGTCGGAGGTTGGTCGCGGAGGAGAGTTCGGTCGCGGGACAACTAGGGTTTGGGTGGGTTTCGTCTGAAATGAATGAAAGAAAACCGTCTGTCCGATTTCTTTAAGACCTATAGACGTCGGATGTTATATAACACCGACGTCTATGTGGAGAGACTATAGACGTCAGTCTTACATTACGTCCGACGTCTATAGGGAGACGTCTATACCCTATAGACGTCGGATTCCCAAGGTACACAAACAACCGATGTCTCTAGGGAGACGTCTATACCCTATAGACGTCGGCTAAACGTGTTATTCAAACAACCGACGTCTATAGTACTACATAGACGTCGGTCTTAATTTAGGCCGCCGTCTATTCTGTCCCCTCCCCACTAGACGTCGGTGTTTATAAAGGCCGACGTCTATTGGGCGACGAGTAAAGCCTATTTTGCACTAGTGAT
Source organism: Triglochin maritima (assembly GCA_963682175.1). Lineage (NCBI taxonomy): Eukaryota > Viridiplantae > Streptophyta > Magnoliopsida > Alismatales > Juncaginaceae > Triglochin > Triglochin maritima. Next base: position 16,979,939 of record OY821786.1, read on the forward strand.
TCTATCTGTTCTGATTTTTATCACCAGCAAAAAGGGAAATGTCTAATACCTGCAACAACTGTGTGCATCTATTTTTAACCTTTACTAGTATAGCATGTCAACGATTGAACTTCCCGTAGGCACTGCAAGTCATGTTTTGCTAAATATAACCCCTCAACTAATCAACAAATTTACTATTCTCAAAGTTTAATGCTTGTATCTTCTGCTCATCTATTTGGGTATTAGTTCTTTTACTTAAATGGTATAGCCATTGACATTGTCTCCTTTCCTTTTCATAGTTCCCTCCACTTCCTGTTTCTTAAATGGCATTGATCAAATTTAAAATGAAAGCGCTTACGTACAATACCTTCCCACTTACAACTTCAATAAAACCCTTCGTAGCTACTTACCGATAAGAAGTGTAATGTTTACAGTGACATAAGTTACTGGCAACGAATGTGAAAAATATGCCTAAGGTGACAACTTCAGTTCAAGAAAAAAACAAATCTCACGTGGTTAATTAAGTGGTTTTTAAAATTTTGAGGATGCAACTTCCTCTCATAATGAAATGAAGAAGATTCTTGAGCATCCATTCCTGTTAACAAATAAATAAATAAATAAAATGGAACAGTTAAAACATCTCACTAAAACAATACCAATCCAGTAATAAAATAGACAAATTAAAACATCTCACATAATACGACCATTCAACCAAATTCATATAATTTTTCTTGAATCCTTTGTTCATTTAATCTCAATGAACTAGCTCATTCTTTAAACTCTTCCTGAAGCCAAAATATACGAATTTTGCCTGCAAGCACAAACATCTGCCTTGTTGATAAATATTTGAACTTGTGACACATTCTCCCCCAATCTCAACTACCGGATTAAACACCACACTCTAGCTACAGTTCTACGCATAACTCAACGCTGTATTTCTTCCAGGTTTCGGTCCCATCTTCCCGTAGGCTCCTTATCTTTGCAACTTCCTCTTGAATGGAAGTGAGTTTGGATGTGATTGCAGTAGCTGCAGGGGCCAGTCTTGCTTTCTTGTGCTTCACACTCGCACTCTCGCTACATCGCTGGACTGTTGACTCTTCATTGTTCCACCCATCTGACTGAGCTATGTCTTCTGCTTCATGGTCATCGATGTCACTGATATAGGAGGAGGTGGACTTCGCTGCTGTAAATTTTTGCTTCAATCCCAGTTGTCCGGGTATGAAGTTTGTTTCACCGTCAGTTATATGGTGACCAAATATTACACAGTTCATCCTCAAATTCAAGTCCTTGGTTCTTAAACCTCTCGACCTTGTTCCTTTTCTCCAATTAAGATGACAATAAGCGGATGACTTAGCATGTGCAACAACTAAACATTAAAAATTGTACCAAAGTTTGTTGTACTACATTAGAGGCCGCTGCCCACCATTCATCATCTGCAATGAACATCTTCTTTTGATCATTGATTGACATCATTTCATGCTTATATTTGTATCTTATATCCATTATCTTACACCTAAGCAATGCTACGTGACGAGTTTTATGTTTAGTTTTCATAAATAAAGAGGTTTGAAGAGAAGAGCCTTGAAAGGACCCAAAAGCAGGAAAAATGACTTAATTGTGAGACCTGGGGACCAAGATGCAAGACAGAAGGACCTGATCGTATGACAGAAGGACCTAAGAGCAAAACAAGAAACTCCACACCATCATGGGGAGTATTTTGTCAATTCGATTCGGGTCGGAGCTCCACTAAACAAGTTAGATGCATCCAAGACCAAGAAACAATCCAAGGAAAGCCCACCAGAAGATCCAGACCGATCTAAAGCTTATAGGCCGCCAATTGGCTGTCTGGTTAAGCCCAGATCCGCTAAGTTTCCTCCTGGACTTGTATTATCATGTGTTTAGGCTAATTTTTGTATTGGTTTAGTCCCACATCGGGGGATTGTCCCGGATTAGCCTTTTCCATGCTTATAAATAGAACTCTTCACCTCCCATTGTATCCATCTCTCTCTTTGGTGGCCACCTTCCCTACTAAGAGTGAAGCCTTGAAGCAAAACTCTGGTGGAGGAAGGGCTACTTGCAATTGAGTGAGTTAATAATAGATGTTTTCCTTTAATTGTGTTGTTCCTCTCTTAGTTTAATTTCCTTTCATATGCATGCTTGCTTGTTTGTTTTGTTTTATGCTTCTTTAATATTTCTTGCTTGATTAGTGTAGTTTCATTTCAGTATAATGCTTTCTTTTGTTAGAGTAGTTAGTTTAAATATGTGTGAGTAGTTCCATCCCCATTTGGGGGGTGGAGAAATATGTGATATAATCATGTAGTGTGTTAAGTGTGTGTTATCTTTATCCCTTGAGCTTTATATGATTTCCATAACCATCTAATGGGTTTTCACTCTTATCTTTGATATGCTAATGCTCTTGAATGAAGCTTAGCTTATGCTTTGATTAGTGGACCTATTTTATGGGGAATGATAAGGTTAGGATATGGATGAAGTTAATATTGGAAACACAAGTTGTAGTGTATGTGCTCTTGTTGCCTTTACCTTATCTAATGTCTTGTATGTTTTAATGATGTAGTCTTATCTTAATTCATGTAGAGGCATAGTAGGGTATAGTCTTTATACTTGAGTTCATGTAGCTTCATTCCAATTATTGTCTTGTATGTTTTAATGATGTAGTGAAATCTTAATTCATGTGGAGGCAAAGTTGGATGTAGTTTTATGATTTCATGCACTACATGTTGTGAGGAGTTTAATGAACACACACACACACACTCTTTTATGTTCACATTATTTCTCTACCCCCTTTGGGGTTTAGTTTTATCGTTTCTTCTCCATTTCATTTCAGCTTTGTAGTTTAGATTAGTGTAAGACATCTTTCTCTCCTTTCTTTACCTCTCGCCTTCGCACAAACCAAGTGTCGACACACCTCCCAGTGGACGACCCGTATTTGCCACCACTTCAACGCGGCCGTGCACTTGCGGTTAATATAAAACAAGATCAATCAAGTTTTTGGCGCCGTTGCCGCGGAGGTGCTCTGTCCAGACCTTGGTTTGGACGATTCAAGGGGTTTTTAATTTTTTGTTTCCAGTTTTTGTTAGTTTCAGGGAACCAGCAGATCAAGGGGAGGCTACGGGACAAGTTTGATGGAGAGAAGCTTCAACTTGACCGCCAATTGGCGGTTTGGAACCAGCAACTAGCGGCCTGGTGAGGTCATCTTGCCTTGAAATTTTTTCTGGTAGTTGTGTTCTTCCATTTTGTTATCTGGGAGCTCTATTTTGCATGCTTTGACTTCTGGTTTGCTCCTAGAATCATTAATCACTCCCCCATTAATCAACTTGGCCCTAAAATCCAAAGCAAAAGACTAGACGTTCTTGTTTGTTTAGGTCACGCATCATGTATTGACTTGAGCATATAGTTGTCTTTTCTTTTAGCTTTATTTTCAGTTGTTGAGTGTTGGCGTAAGGTACGCATTTCCTACACTCATTCACGCATCTCGTATGCCCATGCATTAGTTAGTAGGATTTGCATCAGGACAAGAGTGAGAGAGCATTTGATTGGAGCGATTGATTGCTAGATCTAGGATCAAATCGCTACTAAGGAGGGGTGGTCCCATATAAGATAAGGTGAGGGATTTCATCACCCTTTCTTTGGCCCCAAAAATCACTCTTAATAAAGCCTTAACTAAAAGTAAGTAGAGATTGGCCATAGGATTGCGGGCGCACTAGGAGAGTGATCTAGTTGAGACCGTCATGACCTGATCGGCGTTGCCTACCTTGTCGATAGTAGGAGGTACTGGATCCCCAGATCTGGTATCACTTGCTGGGCATTGTGGTCCTCATTGTAGGGAGGTGAGACGTGTTGAGGCTAGTGACCTCGAAGTTAGGCGTCGTCTAGCCTAAGGACCCATTGTCTTACATTGTTTGAGTCATGCTTGCTAGTTAGGCTTCTTCCTGATCCATCTACCCACGCTAGCTCTAGGGATTCTTCCCTCCTCATTTGAGTCCTCTCCTCATCTATTCTCTACGTTTAGCCTCCTCCTCTGAGTACACCTTCTGTTGTATGTCGTTTAGAGTCGAGTCGAGCATTTTTATGCGAGGTTGGGCTCGTTCTGGTGAGAGCGCTCGACTCGAGAGAGTGCTTATTTCTGAGATGGAAGATCTTGGTGATCGACCATCTCCGCCTCGTGCTCCTTTGGAGCAAGAGGCCGAGTCGTCTCGTGGTGGCGAGGGAGACCGGGTTCCATACATGGACTACCTCGGTCCATTCCCACCACCATGTAGACCTCCTTCTCCTCCTCCTCTGACTCGAGAGGAAGGGAGATTCGGTCAGGATCGAGTTCTGGGTGCACCACCACCTTTAGCTCGACAGGATAGGCCGATGACGTTGTGGGAGCGGACCCATCCTGTTCGGGCCGCGCAGCCTTCTTGCATAGTTGTCCCCCCTGCTCGCGGGAACAACTATGAGCTGAAACCTCAATATGTGAGCATGCTTCCAACCTTTACTGCCAATAAGGAGGATCCGTATATCTTTATACGCGAATTGAAGGAAGTATGCTCCATGTTCAAGCTTCAACAGCTTGACGAGGATTCAGTCCGGTTGAGGATGATTTCTTTCGCATTGAAGGATAATGTGAAGAAATAGATGTATAGCCTCCCGGTGAGCTCGATTCGGTCATGGGATGACTTTGTGACCATCTTTCTGAAGAGATTTTTTCCTCAAAGGAAAACTCAATAGATACGGCACCAGATACATCAAATGTATCAGACCGAGACCGAATCGTTTCATGGTTTCTTTGAGAGGTTCAAGGACCTTCTCCAGCAGTGCCCTCATCATGGGATTGAGCTTTGGCAGTTGTGCCAAATTGTTTATGAGGGCATCAACTACAACACCCGCACATTGTTGGAGTCAATGTGTCAGGGTGACTTCCAAATGAAACCCATCGAGGAGGCTTGGGACACTTTTGAATCCATGGCTGAACGCACTTTCGAGTGGGATACCATGAGAGAGCCACCAGCCGCGAGGTCTTCTGGTCGAGCTGGATCTTATCAAGTTGAGTCATCGATCGCGTCTGAGGCGAAAATGACTGCTCTCATGCGTAGGATTGAGAGTTTGGAGATAGACCGAGCTCCTGTAGCTCAGGTCGCTACTCCCGAGTGTAGTAGGTGTGGATTGTCGGGACATGATGACTTGGAATGCGCTTACGCTCCAAGGGATACTGAGCATGCAAATGTGATGTATCAACAAAGGCCCCGGAATGACCCGTACAGTCACTCCTACAACCCGGGATGGCGTAACCATCCTAACTTCTCTTGGGGGCCTAGTGGCGGTAACGGTCAGAGCTCGCACGCTCAACCTCAACCTCTGCCTTATCAACCTCCACGCCCATCGACGACCTACCAACCTCCACATCAAAGGTCTCAGAACCACAATTACCAACCTCCTCAGACCTCTTCGTTGGGTTATTCTAACCAAACTCCACAACCCCAACGGGTTGACCCTAAGGACTCCACTCTTGAACAAACCCTTCACGTGTTCATTCAGAGTACACAATCCATGCTTTCGGCCAACAACAATTCGGTCAAAGCATTGGAAATGCAAGTTAGCCAGTTGGCTAATCAGCTCCATGAACGCGAGAAGGGCCAATTACTGAGTCAACCCGAGGTGAATCCTCGGGGTACCCATTCGCAAGGAAGGACACCTTTACCTCATGCTACCTCTGAACCGACCCATCATATTAATGTGATTCATACTTTGAGGTCTGGTAAGGAGGTGGACAACCACATTGGGGTGCCTTCCTTGTCATCACCATCTCTGAGGGAGCCGGATCCTGAGGCTCCCTACACAAATACTTCCAGGAAGGAGTCAGATTCTGAGGTTCTTTCTACTTTTCCTTCGACAAAGGGGTCGAACCCTGAGGTCCCCTTGTCTCCTCTTGTGTCGAAGAAACCAGATTCTGAGGTCCCCACTCATGCTTCTTTGGACCAGGATTCTGAGGTTCCTTCGCACCATTATGCCCCGAAGGCGCCATTCCCTGAGTGCCCTAAAGAGAAAACCTCTGATCAGCATGACAAGATGCTTCAGATGTTTCGACAGGTTAAGGTGAATATCCCTCTTTTGGAGGTGATTCAGCAAATGCCACCATATGCCAAGGTTCTCAAGGACTTATGCACCAAGAAGAGAAAAACTCATGTTCCAAAGAAAGCTTTTCTTACGGCTAACGTGAGTTCTTTGTTGGCACAACCCATGCAAGTCAAGTACAAGGACCCTGGTTGTCCTACTATCTCTTGTGTGATTGGGGATGTGTCCATACATCGAGCCTTATTGGACCTTGGTACATCTGTTAATCTTCTGCCATATTCTGTCTACGTCCACCTCGGTCTTGGAGACCTCAAACAAACAAAGACCACTCTTCAATTGGCTGATTGGTCCATGAAGAAACCGAGGGGTGTGGTGGAAGATGTGCTGATCAAAGTGGGAGAGTTCATTTATCCAGTCGACTTCTTTGTCCTGGACACTGAACCTGTGTCAAACCCACTTGGACAAATTCCTGTCATTTTGGGGCGACCATTTCTTGCGACTTCCAATGCCTTGATCAATTGTCGCAATGGTCTGATGTGATTGACTTATGGTAGTCAATGCGCTGATTTCAACATCTTCACCATTGGCAAGAAGCCAGGTACCTTCAATGACGCTGTTGAGGTCAACCTTATCAAGGGCTTGGATGAGATTGAAGTTGAGGGCACCTTCAAGTACTTCAGAGAATTGTTCGATGAAGATCCTGAAGGTGGTGAAGATGTTTCACCTGGGCTGGCACAAGAAGGTGCCTTATGTTTTGATCACGTGGCCCTTGAGCCACATTCTTCTGATCTTGTGGCCCTTGAGCCACATTCTTCTGATCATGTGGTCCTTGAGCCACTTCTTTTGGACTACGTGGCCCTTGAGCCACATCCTTTTGAGCACGTGGCTTTTGAGCCACAAGATACTATTTTTATGGCCTCTCGGCCACATGCTCTTCATTGTGTATCTGCTGAGGACCCCATGTGGGTTAAGATTCAACCACCTGATAGCCTTATACCTGATAGAGGTTCACCTCTCGTTCATGCCTCCTCTTTTGCTAACTCTAAAGAGGCATCAACCGACCACAATGCTTATAAGGGTGTCAGGTGGTCGAGCAATTCTGTTGGGTATGTTGCGAGCCCATGCATGCGCATTTCTAGCTCGAGAGATGGTGGGTTCCCATTTGATGTCCCTTGACATATGAAGATGGAAGCCTATTGTTGTACATAGTTTAAAAAAAAGACTCCTTCAGTGAGCATCGATTGTTGTGGGCCCCAAGCCTTGAGTATTTGGGCCCCAATTCTTTCATGTATTTTTATCCCTTCCTTAGCATCTCACAGGTTTTAAGGGAATTTGGGTTGTGTCCATCAACATAGCCATGAACTCCCCTGTGTACTTCATATTGGTGAGATCTTTCCTTTTTCATGCATAAATCCATGTAGTTTCGTGCTCACATTCATTGAGGACAATGCATGAAGTAGGTGTGGGGGGGGGGTGTTTTACTTGTGTAGATAGTCGAGTCTTTTCTTTTGATTTTGCTTTCTTTTGTTTGCATTGTTAGGGTCATGTTAGTGTGCTGCATTTAATATCGATATATCTGTTTGCCATGATCCTTGGGTGACTTGTCTTCTTTTGCTTGCCTAGTGCTTCAAAATTTTCACATTTCTTTGAAAATCTTCATGTGTTTTCGAATGAAAATGTTTTGTGGGTTTTGCGTGTGTTTAGCATGTGCAAAACCGTTGAGAGGCAAAGTAAAAAGAAAGCTCCCAAAATTGTCTTGAACTTGATGCATTAGGATATCTAGTACGTGGCTTTAGGATTTATCGAGTCGTTAGGATGCACCCCAGTTTTCCTTTGGGGGTGAGTAATCATAGGGTTTCAGTGTTCAAACATTCAAAGAAGTCCACCCTGAACCTAGTGAGTCAATAATTCGTGTTTGTTAATTTGGGAAGTTTGTTGTAGTCAAGGAACCCTCTTAATCTTGTTGTGAGACATTAGTGTAGGGGTTTTGGTTCATGTGTAGATAAGAAATAAGTGAGTAGATGTTCTCTCTTCTCGCACAGCTCCTATCACTCGGGAAAGTAGGTCTGAGGGGACTTTGTGCCTGGTACTTTCGAGTCATCTGACTTGGGATGCGCCGACCGAACTCCCATTACACGGGTGGTAGGGATTGCCCTATGTGGAGATTTGGGGAAAGGTGTACGTGATAGTGTAAGTCCTCATGGGCAATGATGCACGAAACCTGACCCTGGGAGAACGAAGCTCCAACTAATAAAAAGAAAAAAAAGAAGAAAAAAATTGTGAAAAGAAACAAAAAGAAAAAATATATATATGGTAATGCAAATAAGAACCTTAATTGACCTTACACTTTGTATCACATGAGGATCTTGAGGTTGTCCATGTCTTTCACTTAATTCCTTATTTAACTAACACAAATGGTTCATTAAGTTAGGTGTGTGGACTGATTACCTATATAGAGTCGGCCCGTAGGATTACCGCATCCAATGATCGACAACATATGTCCAACGAGTCGAGTGTCTAGATTGAATAATGCATCTTGTTCGGATTTTGTGGGTGTATCCGCTGAAAACCCTCAGGAGACAACATTCCTCCTCCTTGGCAACAAGGAGGTTTAACGGCTTGTTGCACGTGCTAAGTGCAACCGTGATTCCTACGAAAGTGAGTTAGGATTTCTTGTTTTTCGTTTGCTTTTCTCTTTCTTTGTTTTGCTCGGGACTAGCAAAAACATAGATGTGGGGGTATTTGATTGATATCATTTCATGCTTATATTTGTATCTTATATCCATTATCTTACACCTAAGCAATGCTACGTGACGAGTTTTATGTTTAGTTTTCAGAAATAAAGAGGTTTGAAGAGAAGAGCCTTGAAAGGACCCAAAAGCAGGAAAAATGACTTAATTGTGAGACCTGGGACCAAGATGCAAGACAGAAGGACCTGATTGTATGATAGAAGGACCTAAGAGCAAAATAGGAAACTCCACACCATCATGGGGAGTATTTTCTCAATTCGATTCGGGTCGGAGCTCCACTAAACAAGTTAGATGCATCCAAGACCAAGAAACAATCCAAGGAAAGCCCACCAGAAGATCCAGACCGATATGAAGCTTATAGGCCACCAATTGGCGGTCTGGTTAAGCCCAGATCCGCTAAGCTTCCTCCTGGACTTGTATTATCATGTGTTTAGGCTATTTTTGGTATTGGTTTAGTCCCACATCGGGGGATTGTCCCGGATTAGCTTTTTCCATGCTTATAAATAGAACTCTTCTCCTCCCATTGTATCCATCTCTCTCTTTGGTGGCCACCTTCCCTACTAAGAGTGAAGCCTTGAAGCAAAACTCTGGTGGAGGAAAGCCTTGAAGGGAATGTGTTCTAAAAGTTTTACTTTTAAATGTCAATTATGATGAATTAAATGAGAAATCATTTTGTTCCTTGTTTATGTTATTCGTCTTTTAGAAGTGTTAAGGAAGAGGCTCTTGGTCCTTGATGCATTGCATACATTGCATCATATGTCTTTCATTTAGATTGCTTTTATATCAATTAATGCTACTAAGGTATGTGTTTAGTCTTATTTACAGAATACAGGGACCTGAATGCAATTTACCCACATCCCGGGCATAAACGCGTGCAAAAGACTCATTTCTATCATAAAGACCAAACTCAAGATTATCGGGTTTCAAATGGAAATATATCTAAGCATAAAATCATTCAAGTCCTAATTGCAAAAAGAACAAGGACTTAAGCACAAAAGTAGCCGGGGACTTAATTGCAAAAGGACAAGGACCTAATTGCAATTCACGAGTAGCTTTTATTATCTTGGAGAAAATCTAAAGAAAAATCAATGTGAATCTCCAAATATATGAAGGAATTAATCTGGAGCTCAAAAGAATGGAAAGAATCAATCCAGACGCGCAAAGAAGGATCAAATCATACCAAAAACATTCTGTCAAAATCCAGACATGATTCGACCAGATTGTGCGGCGTTTCCGCCGCACAACACACACAATGTGCGGCGTTTCCGTCGCACCAGAGGCGATCCGTGTGCTCAATTTTTGTCCAGTCGTGTCTGGACACGTGTACTCTCCAATTCTATACTTAGGTCTCTTGTAACAACTATAAATAGCCCCGAGAACGATGTTAGAAGGGTCCTTGGCCTTAGACCTAGTTTTTAGTTGTTTTTATTTTCAGTTTTGTACTCTTCACTTTAGTAATAAAATTCTATCTTTTATTTCTTGTTTTTACTTTTCTTTTGTAATGTCTCTAGGACTCATTCTTCCTCCCTCTATGAGTTTCTAACTCCTTCCAAAGGGTGGAGGTGACAGATTTAGGGTGATGAGAAGAGAATAAAGTTATTATTTTAATTTCGTATTAGTATGTTTTGATTACTTGAGTTTATGTTAAATCATTTATCATGTAATGCTTTATAACTAATGTGATTTATTATAAGTTTCAGAATTCTCTAATCTAAACCTTAAATCTAAACCTCCACCCAACGGAATTCACTTCTTTGTTCTTGCTTTAGTTTTAATTGTTTTTGTTTCTTGCTTTAAATAACTAAAACCCAAAAATCTCAAAACCCAATTTATCTCTTCTCTCCCTCTTTCCCCCAATCGAAATCACACTAATAACAAATCTCTCCCTCCTTGTGTTCGACCCGTATTTGCCACGTCTTCATTGACGCCGTGCACTTGCGGTATAAATTTAATTCTCACCAAGTTTTTGGCGCCGTTGCCGGGGAGGCGACGCAGATTTTGTTTATTTTTGTGTTTTCGATTTTATTCTGTTTATCTTGTGCGCGATCTAAGTATTTGGATTTGTGTTTCATGAGACTACAGAGTGCACGGCGAAATCCGGGCACATTCTGAGCTTAACGAACGGCGGAATCGCCGCATACCAAGAACAACTCGCGGCGGAATCGCCGCCTATTTGGAGCATCTGGGCTTCAAAATTTTCTGGGACGCGACTCATCTCTTCGTGAACGCGTGGAGCTACTGAAATTTCGAGAGCGGGCGGCGAACCCGACTGAGCATTGCATAGGTAACCTTTGTTGCCTCTTTTCCTCGTAATTTCTATTTTCAGAAAATTTCCTTTTATTAGAATTGCACGTGTTAGGGTTTAAAATTCCATGATTGGCAATATTTCAACTCTGACCTAAAATTGGCAAAATTAGAAAGACCTTAGTGCATGCATCATATAATGTTTTGTTTGCATTATTCTTGCTAAATTCTTGCAAATCAATTTCTGTTGAAGAGTGCTGGAGGCAAGGTACGTATCGCGGTTTTTAACGATTGCATTTAAGCATATAATTTAATTTGCATACAACCTTGCAATTGCCCCCATTAAAAAAACCATTGTTTGACTATCTTTGTTAGATCTAAGTTAAACTATCTTAAGGGCAACTCCATAAGCAAAGATACGGTGGGGATTTCACCACCCTTCCGTAGCCCACAAATCACAATCCTAAAGTGTCACCTAAACCTTAAATTAAAATCAATTAGACATTGACCCTTAAGGACTTGGACTCAATTAAGGAGAAGAATTGGTTTGACTTGCTATGACCTGAAGTCGATCGAATTTAATTTGGTGTCTAGAAAGTGTTTTTGTGTTGACGAAAGTCTTCCAAGCGAAGTGGTTGTCTAATTGGCACCGACTCTGTCGGAAGCGCCCCCACTAGCTATACACAGCCTGGCCAAGTTGGTTTGATTAGTGAGGGAGGTGAATCAAGCAAATCAATTCGACTCAACCAGTTAGGAGTCGTCTAGATCTAAGTGACACTAGGTCTAGGATTGTTTGAACCGTGCTTGTTTGGGAAACCTCTGACCGACCTTCTTTTCTATCTTTAGAGTTAAGTTTCCCTTCTCTTCTGAGTCATCTTCTTCTCACCTACTTATACGTTCTAGTCTCCTCCCCTTTACATTCTCTATTAGCATTTTAGGGTCGAGTCGAGAACTTGTGCTTGCTTAGCCTCCTAAGGGTAAGAGTACTTGACTCAAGAGTGTTTTGATGGATGGTTACATGAGCAACCATCCATATCATTGTTGGGACCAGGACAATGCTTCCTGGTATTCTAAAGCCATGCAGGCTGGGGTGGCTCAGACTAACACCCCATATGATTGGGACAATCCTAATTGTATGACTGAGCAATCTTCATATTGGGGTAACATGAGAGAGGCACCGACTGCTATACCACAATCTAGTTATGTTGGATCATATGCTGGTCAACGAACTGACACATTACAACAAACTTTTGCCTCCTTCATGCGTTGGGCTAACAACATGAGTGCACCGGTGGCTCCAGTAGCCGTACCGTGCGACTGTTGCGGGTTGAGTGGTCATGTTAGCAGGGAATGTCCTTATGTTCCCCCAGAGCCTGAGTATAAGCATACCTTTTCCCAAAATGCTCGATATGACCATTACACATCCGCATACAACCCAAGATTGATGGATTCATGGGGAAACAATTCATATCCAAATTCTTATACGTCATGTTCGCCCAAATATCCTTCTCCCGAATACCCAGAACTCTACCAACACCCTACTTCAAATCATTGGACTTATTCTCAGCCCACCAACACCCAACCTAAAAATGTCCCGAGTTCTGACTCGAACCTTATAGTTGACCACATACCTGATACGTTGGAACAAGCTTTCCATACGTTCATGACAACTACTCAACAGTCCGTAGACAATATGGTATTACAATTGAGTCAAATGTCGCAGCAATTAAGTGAGGAAAGTAACTTTTCGTGTCAATATGAGGATTCATCTTTTAGTATCGAACCACCACATACACAAATTCATAGCACAATCTTTCAAAGTCAAATTCCTAGTCGGTCTGAGGGACTTGGGATTTCAATTCACGATCACTTAGTGGAGGATTCGATTTATATTGAGAAAAACATGGACCAATTTCATTATGAGTCGGCACAGGATTGTGTCCTATCTTCTTGTCCCGTGGCCCTTGAGCCACATGATCATCATGTTGCATCTCTTAAGGACTCAGCTCTGGTGGAGCAAGAGCTCCCTAGCACCCTCAATTTCAAACAACCTGGTGAGAGTTTGCCTCTCACTATTGTTCCTAATCATCTTGGAAATGATGGAACATTAAACAACCACATAGCTCATGAGGGTATTAGAAGTTCCTTAGAAGATACTTTGGGTATGAGACCCACTTTTTGTTCGCCTGGTGTGTCGGACATGCCTAACAAGGTTCTTGACCTCGTTCCGACACACCAGCCAGTTGGTTGGAGAGTTTGGATTGATGATCATAACTTCAACACCGCAACGGGAGAAACTCCTCTTCCGTTGCCCCTTAATTCCCAAACTCTCGAGAGGTTCAAGCTCTTTCAGTTTGATCCGTTGAATGAGACGCCTTTGCGTCCAATTCATGAACCTCTCATTTCATCTAGCGCTTTTTGTGAAGGCGGCCCACACATGCATTTTCTGGTCCCACGTGGTGTCATGTTTCCTTTTCAGGTGCACTGACCCACTCTTGAAGTTTCCATTTGATGTCTCTTGACAAATGAAGATGGGAACTTATGTTTGTACATAGTTATATATATATATAAAAATTATCTGTTGTATTTATCCATTCTTTAGTATCTCACAGGTTTTTTAGGGAATTCGGGTTTTTGTCCATCAACAGAGCCATGAACTTTCCTTTGTACTTCACGTTGGTGAGATCTTTCCTTTTTCATGCATAAATCCATGTAGTATCTTGCTCACATTCATTGAGGACAATGCATGATTTAGGTGTGGGGGGTGTTTATGTATATATTTATCTATATATTCTGTCTTTTATTTAAAAAAAATAAAAAAAATTAATGTTTCATGACATAGCTTAAGATTGAACTGCTAAAACCCGTGTACAAATTGCATTGAGTTTTTGTTCCTTATTATATAGTTCTACTTGTAGAAATTATGACATAAATCTAAGTTCTAAAGAAATAACCCATTGCCCTTTAAGACATGTATGCACTTAAATTGGATGAATCAAATCTTTGAAGTGGTTGATAAAATGAAGAGGTTGAGGAAAATATACTGGGAAGTGTGGACTTCTAATAGCAATTAAGCCTTGAGGAAAATAAAATAAAAATAAAGGAATAAAGTGAGGAAACACATTTTGCAAAATGACTACAAAAGCCCAAGCCTTTGAGTCACTAGTCCGTAGGGGTATCTTGAAACCCGGTAACTTGAGTCTACCAGCTTGGGCTTATCGACCAAACTCGCTACACGAATGCAAAAAGGGTAGAAGTGTCAAAAAGCAAATGTGTTGAATCACGGAAGAAAAAAAAAATATATATATATATATACTCAAGGCCCAAAGCTAAAAGAATGATCCATGCCATGGTTGATCCGAATGATACTTCACCACCAGAGGAGGCGTGCAAAATAATTTAAGTAATATCATGTATAGAAGGGTTAGTGGTGTGAATGTTGGAAGAACAAATACCAAGTCATATTTTTAATGAGTTAGATTTATATAATGAGCATGCAAGAATTCTGAGTGAAATGTATAAGGTTGAGGTGGAGATATTAAGAGCTATTAATGGAATGTTGATTTAAGACTTTGTGGGTGTGTCAACTGAAAACCCTCACGAGACAAAACTCGTCCTCTAAGGAAAGTTGGAGGTTTAAAGGCTTGTTGCACATGCTAAGTGCAACCGTGATTCCTACGAAAGTGAGTTAGGATTTCCCTGTTTTTATTTGTCGTATCTTCTGTTTTGCTAGGGACTAGCAAAATCTAGGTGTGGGGGTATTTGATGCATTGCATACATTGCATCATATGTCTTTCATTTAGATTGCTTTTATATCAATTAATGCTACTAAGGTATGTGTTTAGTCTTATTTACAAAATACAGGGACCTGAATGCAATTTACCCACATCCCGAGCATAAACGCGTGCAAAAGACTCATTTCTATCATAAAGACCAAACTCAAGATTATCGGGTTTCAAATGGAAATATATCTAAGCATAAAAGCATTCAAGTCCTAATTGCAAAAAGAACAAGGACTTAAGCACAAAAGTAGCCGGGGACTTAATTGCAAAAGGACAAGGACCTAATTGCAATTCACGAGTAGCTTTTATTATCTTGGAGAAAATCTAAAGAAAAATCAATGTGAATCTCCAAATATATGAAGGAATTAATCCGGAGCTCAAAAGAATGGAAAGAATCTATCCAGACGCGCAAAGAAGGATCAAATCATACCATAAACATTCTGCCAAAATCCAGACATAATTCGACCAGATTGTGCGGCGTTTCCGCCGCACAACACACACAATGTGCGGCGTTTCCGCCACACCAGAGGCGATCCGTGTGCTCAATTTTTGTCCAGTCGTGTCTGGACACGTGTACTCTCCAATTCTATACTTAGGTCTCTTGTAACAACTATAAATAGCCCCGAGAACGATGTTAGAAAGGTCCTTGGCCTTAGACCTAGTTTTTAGTTGTTTTTATTTTCAGTTTTGTACTCTTCACTTTAGTAATAAAATTCTGTCTTTTATTTCTTGTTTTTACTTTTCTTTTGTAATGTCTCTAGGACCCCTTCTTCCTCTCTCTATGAGTTTCTAACTCCTTCCAAAGGGTGGAGGTGACAGATTTAGGGTGATGAGAAGAGGATAAAGTTATTATTTTAATTTTGTATTAGTATGTTTTGATTACTTGAGTTTATGTTAAATCATTTATCATGTAATGCTTTATAACTAATGTGATTTATTATAAGTTTCAGAATTCTCTAATCTAAACCTTAAAACTAAACCTCCACCCAACGGAATTCACTTCTTTGTTCTTGTTCTTGTTTTAGTTTTAATTGTTTTTGTTTCTTGCTTTAAATAACTAAAACCCAAAAATCTCAAAACCCAATTTATCTCTTCTCTCATTCTTTCCCCCAATCGAAATCACACTAATAACAAATCTCTCCCTCCTTGTGTTCGACCCGTATTTGCCACGTCTTCATTGACGCCGTGCACTTGCAGTATAAATTTAATTCTCACCAGTCCTTAACCGTAGAGCTCTAAAAGATATTGGTTTACATAAAACAAAAGATATTCGCAATCATGGTAATTAGCATGGGACATTAATTACCGGGTTAAGATTGTCGTGTTGGTCATAGATCATTGTAGCTCTACAAGTGAGTGACAACACGGGTACACAAAAGAGGAAAATATTACTTTTGTATACTGAATAGACCTAATAAGTAAAATATTATAGAAATGTGTTTCTGTGTCATTAATATTTTACTGTGTCTTTGGTCCTTTGATATGAGACTTATATCTAATCACTTAAGGAATACTTAATTAGATCAGTGTCTTGAACTATCGATCAGTGTAGTGTAAAGGCATTGGTTGGTTAAGTACAACTTCTGTTGGAGAAGATAGTTAGTCAAAAGACTATCATTGCCCCTCTTAATTGAGTGATGATATTAGTAGGCCCCTTGATAAAGCAAAGTTATAATGTGCACAATGTGATTTGAGTTAAGTCACATATTTATAACTAGCTTAATGAGATCAAGAAATGAATACTAATAAAAAGATGACACAATACTACTTTGTGTGTATTCTTAATATCATGAGGCAAGGGACGGACATAAGTGGTGCACTCCATCACTAATTGGATCAGGTTTTGGTTCGAGTGGAATTAAGACATCTAACTAATTGGGAGTTATAATGTGTAGCTAGATACCGCTTATAGCTTGTGATATTAAGTTCTTAATATCACTGCCAACTTAGTTTAGATCCTCCCATAGGTCACACCACAAAACTGGGAAACAAGAAATGGGGATTTTGAGTTCATAGGATGTGTCGGGTTTCATGTAGAGAATATGACACATGGGGTGAACAAAGCAAATTCAAAATTATGTTGTGATTAATAACATAATTAGAATCTAAATTAAATTCATATGTGATGTAAATATTATGGGGTGTAATGATTGATCATTACATAGGATAATATGTTACATAAGTTGTGAATTTATTACTAATCCCGAAATGTCAAATTTTGTAGGGGTTAAACCGAAATTTGACAAGTCTGCAGCACAGTACACAAACGGTCGACCTCTAAACAGTAAACGGTCGACCGGATGTGGGACGGTCGACCGCAATTTTGCACGGTCGACCGGATGTGTGCACATCGTAACAGGGATTTCGTCTGTTCGTTTTCGGTCGACCGAATTTATCGGTCAGTCGACCGAACATTGTGATGAAATATTTTATTGTTACGAACGGTCGACCGAGTGTCTAAACGGTCGACCGAAACCAGGTCTAAACGGTCGACCGGACCTCGCAGACGGTCGACCGGTCAGACGGTTTTATGCAGAATTAATTTAAGAATTAATTTGATCATGCATGGAATTGGTCCATAATTGATTTAATTCGTGGCTAAGATTATTTATTAATGAATAATGGATGGTTAGATGGAATTTTGCATGGAATCATGGGCAAGAGGTTGCACATGAATAGGTAATTTTGAGAGAACCTATAAATACAAGGTTATCTCATTACCTCCTTAATTAATTCATTATTTTTCTTATGCAAAATCTCTCTCCATAATTCTCCACGAAATTACAGTAATTCTTAAGTTTAGTTTTAGTTCTTCAGAGGTCATCTTCTAAAGGGAACTAAAGAGGGGTTAGTAATTGGATTCTAAACCCTATTGGAGATCGAGAGGCTAGCTCGTCTCTCTCCAATCTTGTTTAGAGTTTGGTGAAATCTCGGAGGCATCCGACGCAGCAACAAGCATCCTCAACGTCTCCGAATCTTCAAGAAGTTTTAGAGAACTTCTAGGTATGAATTTCGGAGCTCCAAATTTGTTTTAATAAAGTTTTGAAACTAGATATTGAAACAAATTGATGCATGCATGAAATAAATTATAGAAAATTCAAAATTGATCCTTATTATACATAAAAAATTCGGAAATATATATGTATAATTAAACATGAAATTCTACAGTGGTATCAGAGCTTAGGGTTCAATTTTCTTATGATTTATGGCTGTAAACAAATTTAGTTTACCATCTAGGATTTAAACAATTCGTTTTACCGGTTTTTTCGGTCTTTAAATGTTTGTTGAAATAATTCTTTATAATAATTCGTTTTAAATGTTTTGAATGTTTAAAACATGACATGTAATTATTAGAATTATGATTTAGACATAAGTCTAACTTGCAATAATTTCGTTTTAAGTATAAACGATTATTTTGTAAAAGAATCAACAAAACCGAAAAACTGCGATTCATCTTTCCAATGGAAATTGGATGAACAACGGTTCATAATTAATTTGTGAACTTTGGATGCATGAAAAATGTTTTTAATGGATTTCAAAACGTTTTTTCAAAGAATTGTTTAATATTCTAGATGCTTGATAAACTAGGATGGATAGTTTATAGCAATATTGCGTGCATGGATGCTCGAGTTGTTTTGCAGGAATTGTGAGTTTATATGTTCCACATCAGCAGCTATGAATGTTTATAATTGTTATAATACAGGGGCTTATGTATGTAAAAGCCAAATTCTCTATTTCCATCTTTTAGATAAATTGCATATGCATATGAGAGGTTTTACATAGGACTTGCACTAGTCAGTTTTTATCGAATGTGAGGAGTATGTTTATTTTCTGTAAAATCTACATCTCCGGTGTAAGAGAAAGTCGCCGCTGTAGCGCATCGATCGAGGATCGAAGGGAACATATAAACTCACACGATGTGGATTGTGTGAATGTTTAATTTCTGTTTTTTATCTTGCTATGCATGTGATGAATGTGTTGAATGTTAGGATGTGTATAATTAATAATATGCATGATAACCTAAAATTCTAAATCACATGTTAAATTGTCCAACAAAAATTAAGAATAGTTTTCCTTCTTATTTCATCCACTAGCAGCCATTGATCGAGAGATACTCTGCTCGCCCTTAGCGGGAGATAGCTTCCTCTATCTTTGGGAATAGTGGGAGATATAAAGGTTGTCTGTTGTTGTGCCACAATTAAATATATGAGGTGTGTTTCACCCTAGTGAACCCCAAGTATGTTTAGTTGTGAATACAATAGATAAACGTATCTCGTATCAAATGAAAATAAGTTTTCTTTACATTACCTAGAGCCCTCGCTCGGTTTTGGGAAAAAGTTTTTCTTACGAGGATAGGTCGTATTCCCTCATAATTAAAACGACAAGAGTCACAAGAGTTTGAAGATGCTAAATGTTGCTAAAATTCAAAAAGGTTGTGATTAGAAAAATGTTTTCTTACCTTGATATTGTAATGTATTCGATAGCCCTTAGCTAGTCTATATTACAATTGATGGGATCTTGGATTGTTGCATTTATGGGCAAGATTTGTATTTGCAACATTTACATTTATATATTCGATATATGTATGCATGTGTATTAAAACATAAAATTGACATCAAAATCCTGTATAATTTATTTTGTAGAAATGTCTAATATCCAACCTATTATGCGATCTATGATCGAAAAGAATCCTTTGCAAAATGATGGCTCAAACTTCATGAAATGGCAACTCAATCTTAATATCGTGTTGAGGTTTGAAAAACTATCTCATATTTTGGATGGTGAAATCCCAAAATTGAATGAGATGACAACCGATAATGAGAAAGAGACGATAGCCAAGTGGGAAGACCAAGAGAACCAAGTTCACGGTCTAATGTTGGCATCCATAGGTGACTCGCTTCAAGCGAAATACTTGGATTCAAAACCCAAGAAGACCATGGAAGCTTTAACAAAGATGTTCATGGATGGTGCCCGAAAGGAGCGCTATAAGACCACCATCGCACTCACAAGGTGCCATATGGCGGAGGGAACATCGGTGTCCATGCATTTTCTCACGATGCAAGGATACCTTGAGAAATTGTCGAAGCTCTCTTCTCCAATGCCCAATGACATTGCCAAAGATCTGATTCTTGGCTCTCTAGCCCCATCCTTTAAGGACTTTGTGATGCACTATCATGTGCGTGAAAAAGGGGTGAGTCTTGAGGAGCTTCACAATGCTCTCAAAACGGCGGAAGTTGACATGGGCAAGGGTCGGGACAATCACGTCCTAGCCGTCCATGAGAGGAGCAAAAAGATCAACAAAGGTAAAGGCAAATTTACCAAAGATACGTCAATCGAGAGCAAGGGAGTAGGAGGTGCTCAAAGGAGTACCTCAAGGGGGAAATCTTTGAAATCTCCAACTCCCAACACGGAGTGCTTTCACTGCGGTGAAAATGGACACATCCGACCTAATTGCCCCAAATACAAGGAAGACCTTGAAAATGGGATGATTGAACGTAGGCGCCCGAGAAACGCCATAGGTATGTTTGTTATTGAGATAAATTTAATCACCTCTGTCCTTGATTTGGTAATGGTTACCGGATCTTATGCTCACATAATTTTGATGTGCAGCTGTTGAAGGATAGGAAGGAACTCGTGAAGAACGAGATGATATTGAAGATTGGAAATAGTACAAGCATCGCTGCGATTGTACAAAATTTTATGGAACTTCAATAGTCTAGTGATTTAAATTTATGCTTTGAAGAATGTTTGTTATGTACCTTCGATTAGCAAGAACTATTCTGTATCATGTTTTGGATATGGATAACTTAATATATATTTTTAATTCTTGCTTGTCTATATCGAAGAATGGAATATTCTATGCAAATACATTCGTGTAGAATGATTTCTATTTGCTTAAAATGAATAATAAACAAACTCAAACAAACAATAACAAAAGAGAAACTAAGATAACTCACGTAGATGATACAATCTTGTAGCACTATCGGATTGGTCAAATAAATGACCAAGAGACCTTTCAAGAAGAAAGGAACGAAAACGAGTGACTAATTGGATATGATACATTCTAATGTATGTAGTCCGATGAGTACAAGTGCAAGAGACAGTTTAAGGTACTTCATTTTGTTCACGGACAACTATAGTCATCATGGCTATATTTGTCTAATGGGAAGAAAAAGTGAATTCTTTGACAAGTTCAAGGAATTCAAGGATGAAGTAGTGAACCGACTCAACAAGAATATCGAGTCTCTATGAAAGGTTCGTAGGGGTGAGTGCTTAGGATACCAAATTTGACTTATTCCTAAAGTAGGAACATGATATTGCTCGACATGGTTCGATCAATAATAAGTCAATCTAAATTGCCTATTTACTTTTGGAATTATGCACTACAAATAATGAAAAACTCACTAAATAATGTCCCATCCAAATCCATGGAGAAAATGTCTTGTGAGCTATGGAGTTGAAAGACACCTAAGCTCGACTTTCTCAAGATTTGGGGTTGTGAGGTATACATCAAGAAATTGATGTCGACCAAGCTTCAACCAAAAACGGATAAGTGCTTCTTTATAGGTTGTTCTCGTGTGACAAGAGGACACTACTTTTGGTATATCACCTCCAATCGAAAGATTGTAGAGAGAGATATGGTTTTTCTGGAATTTCTGGAAAAGAGAGAAAAGTAGTGGGAGTAGAGTTGAGCTTGAGGAAACTCAAGATACTCTACAAGATCATGATGTGAATGTTGCATTCAAAATCATGAAGGCCCAACCGAGATTCATTTGGTTAGTGGGAGGATGAGTGAGAGATCCTTACAAGAAATTGTGAGAGAATCTCAATCATCCCCACCAAGTGTACGTTCAAGAGTTGAACGTGAACCCACTCCTCAAGAAATTATGGAAGAAGTTCGAGAGACACGAAAAGAACCAAAAGAACTAAGAAGGTCAATGAGGGAAAGGAAGAAACCCAATAAGTATGTGGGACTTCATGAGATCATGGTACTAGATACCAAAGATCCCTCAACCTTCCGAGAAGCAATGGAAAAGACTCCAAACTATGGTTAAAAGCCATGGAATCCGAAGTAGAATCCATGTAAGATAATCAAGTATGAAACTTGATTAGCCTTCCTCAAGAGAAAATATCATTTGGTATAAATGAGCTTTTAGGAGGAAGATAAACATGGATAGTAACTTGACAACCTACAAAGCAAGGCTTGTAGCAAAAGTTATACTCAAATTCAAGAAATTGGTTTTGATGAAAGTTTTGAGAAGTTGCCATATTAAAATCTATTCGGATTATGCTCACTATTACCGCATTTCACAATTGTGGGATATGGAAGATGGATATCAAAATGACGTTCCTTAAACAGGAACTTAGAGGAGGATATGTACATGGTACAACCTCAAGGTTTTGATGATCCAAATAATAGCGAGAAGAAATGCAAGTTTCGAGAATCGATTTATGGATTGAAGCAAGCATCGAGGAGTTGGAACAAACGCTTTGACGAAGAGGAAAAAGAGATTCACTTCATTCAAAGTAAAGGAAAACCTTGTTGATACAAGGAGATTAGTGGGAGCCGATGTAGTACTTCTGATCTTATATGTCGATGACATATTGCACATGAGCGATCATATACCTTTGCATTAGCAAACGAGAAATTTCGTTGAAATCAGTATGTTCAATGAAAAGATGTGAGTGAAGCTCAATACATCTTGATTATCAAGATATAAAGAGATACATCTCATAGACTCATTGGTCTAATTTAACGTGTATACATTGACAAGGTCTTTGAAATGTTCAGGGTGAACAATTCCGATATGGAGAATATGCCAATAAGTAAGAGTATAGGTGTGCAACTCAAGAAGTCTCAATGTGCTCAATCACACAAAGACTTGGAGTACATGAAGGTATCCCTTATGCTTCGGCAAAAGGAAGGACCATGTACACGATGACTTGCACAAGACTCAATATCTCGTATGCTCTAAACGTGACAAGAGGTCACCAATCCAACGCAAGTCCTAATCATAGGATTGCGGTCAAGAATATTCTGAAGTACCTTAACCGGACTAAAGATAAGGTTCTTGTTTATGGAAGACAAAGGAGAAAATAGTCGAGGGCTGTTTTGATGCAATTCTTATAGGAATTCTAGACAATAAGAGGTTGGAGTGATGATGCGTCATCATTATCGAAGGTGGAGGTATGAGCTAGTGCAGTTAGGAGTAATATCACTACAAGTAACTCAACCACCAACGAAAGACAAAATAAATAAATAGGTGGACACAACAGTGACACAACTGATCCATTCAACAAACCTTCATACCAAGCTAAGAGACGAAATATATTTCGAGTCCATGGATCCGAGGATCCATGTGGATTGGCTTGATAGGTGATTTGAGAAGGTTACCCTAGTTATTAATGTTTTATACATTGAGAATGTATGTGAAAGAAAACTTTGATAACAAGTGGGAGATTGAAGGGAATGTGTTCTAAAAGTTTTACTTTTAAATGTCAATTATTATGAATTGAATGAGAAATCATTTTGTTCCTTGTTTATGTTATTCGTCTTTTAGAAGTGTTAAGGAAGAGGCTCTTGGTCCTTAACCGTAGAGCTCTAAAAGATATTTGTTTACATAAAACAAAAGATATTCGCAATCATGGTAATTAGCATGGGACATTAATTACCGGGTTAAGATTGTCGTATTGGTCATAGATCATTGTAGCTCTACAAGTGAGTGACAACACGGGTACACAAAAGAGGAAAATATTACTTTTGTATACTGAATAGACCTAATAAGTAAAATATTATAGAAATGTGTTTCTGTGTCATTAATATTTTACTGTGTCTTTGGTCCTTTGATATGAGACTTATATCTAATCACTTAAGGAATACTTAATTAGATCAGTGTCTTGAATTATCGATCAGTGTAGTGTAAAGACATTGGTTGGTTAAGTACAACTTTTGTTGGAGAAGATAGTTAGTCAAAAGACTATCATTGCCCCTCTTAATTGAGTGATGATATTAGTGGGCCCCTTGATAAAGCAAAGTTATAATGTGCACAATGTGATTTGAGTTAAGTCACATATTTATAACTAGCTTCAAGAGATCAAGAAATGAATACTAATAAAAAGATGACACAATACTACTTTGTGTGTATTCTTAATATCATGAGGCAAGGGACGGACATAAGTGGTGCACTCCATCACTAATTGGATCGGGTTTTGGTTCGAGTGGAATTAAGACATCTAACTAATTGGGAGTTATAATGTGTAGCTAGATACCGCTTATAGCTTGTGATATTAAGTTCTTAATATCACTGCCAACTTAGTTTAGATCCTCCCATAGGTCACACCACAAAACTGGGAAACAAGAAATGGGGATTTTGAGTTCATAGGATGTGTCGGGTTTCATGTAGAAAATATGACACATGGGGTGAACAAAGAAAAATCAAAATTATGTTGTGATTAATAACATAATTAGAATCTAAATTAAATTCATATGTGATGTAAATATTATGGGGTGTAATGATTGATCATTACATAGGATAATATGTTACATAAGTTGTGAATTTATTACTAATCCCGAAATGTCAAATTTTGTAGGGGTTAAACCGAAATTTGACAAGTCTGCAGCACAGTACACAAACAGTCGACCTCTAAACAGTAAACGGTCGACCGGAAGTGGGACGGTCGACCGCAATATTGCACGGTCGACCGGATGTGTGCACATCGTAACAGGGATTTCGTCTGTTCGTTTTCGCTCGACCGAATTTATCGGTCGGTCGACCGAACATTGTGATGAAATATTTTAATGTTACGAACGGTCGACCGAGTGTCTAAACGGTCGACCGAAACCAGGTCTAAACGGTCGACCGGTCAGACGGTTTTATGCAGAATTAATTTAAGAATTAATTAGATCATGCATGGAATTCGTCCATAATTGATTTAATTCGTGGCTAAGATTATTTATTAATAAATAATGGATGGTTAGATGGAATTTTGCATGGAATCATGGGCAAGAGGTTGCACATGAATAGGTAATTTGGAGAGAACCTATAAATACAAGGTTATCTCATTACCTCCTTAATTAATTCATTATTTTTCTTATGCAAAATCTCTCTCCATAATTCTCCACGAAATTACAGTAATTCTTAAGTTTAGTTTTAGTTCTTCAGAGGTCATCTTCTAAAGGGAACTAAAGAGGGTTAGTAATTGGATTCTAAACCCTATTGGAGATCGAGAGGCTAGCTCGTCTCTCTCCAATCTTGTTTAGAGTTTGGTGAAATCTCGGAGGCATCCGGCGCAGCAACAAGCATCCTCAACGTCTCCGAATCTTCAAGAAGTTTTAGAGAACTTCTAGGTATGAATTTCGGAGCTCCAAATTTGTTTTAATAAAGTTTTGAAACTAGATATTGAAACAAATTGATGCATGCATGAAATAAATTATAGAAAATTGAAAATTGATCCTTATTATACATAAAAAATTCGAAAATATATATGTATAATTAAACATGAAATCCTACACGATTCGGGTCGGAGCTCCACTAAACAAGTTAGATGCATCCAAGACCAAGAAACAATCCAAGGAAAGCCCACCAGAAGATCCAGACCGATCTGAAGCTTATAGGCCGCCAATTGGCGGTCTGGTTAAGCCCAGATCCGCTAAGTGATTGACATCATTTCATGCTCATATTTGTATCTTATATCCATTATCTTACACCTAAGCAATGCTACGTGACGAGTTTTATGTTTAGTTTTCAGGAATAAAGAGGTTTGAAGAGAAGAGCCATGAAAGGACCCAAAAGCTGGGAAAAAGGACTGAATGGTGAGATCTAGGGACCAAGATGCATGGGAGAAGGACCTGAATGTAAGACAGAAGGACCTAAGAGCAAAACAGAATACTCAACACCATCATGGGGAGTATTTTACCAATTCTATTCGGGTCGGAGCTCCAACAAGTCGAGTAACCGCATCAAAGACCAACAATACCAGAAAGCAAAGCCCACAACAAATTCCAACACGATCCGACAATTTTGGACCGCTAATTGGCGGTCTTGGACCGCTAATCGACGGTCCATATTGCTCAGGATCCGCCGAAATTTCTCCTGGACTTGTATTAATGTTCGTTTAGGCTATTTTTGGTATTGGTTTAGTCCCACATCGGGGGATTGTCCCCGATTAGCTTTTCCCATGCTTATAAATAGAACTCTTCACCTTCCATTGTAATTACCCATTGCTTGGTGGCATTCTCTCTACTAAGGAGTGAGCCTTGAAGCAAAAACTCAAGGTGGAGAAGAATGCTACCTTCAATGTGAGTCATTTTGTTAATAAAATAATTCTTCTAGTTTCTTTAAATCTTGTCTTTTAATTTGTGCATGTTTGTTTAGTCTTTCCTTTCCTTTTATGTTTCTTTAATGCTTCTTGCCTTCTTAGTTAACTTTCATTTCAATATTATGCTTTCTTTTGCTAATATAGTTAGTGTAATGAGTAGTGAGTAGTTCCATCCCCATTTGGGGGGTGGAGAAATATGTGATATAATCATGTAGTGTATTAAGTGTGTGTTATCTTTATTCCTTGAGCTTTATATGATTTCCATAACCATCTAATGGGTTTTCACTCTTATCTTTGATATGCTAATGCTCTTGAATGAAGCTTGGCTTATGCTTTGATTAGTGGACCTATTTTATGGGGAATGATAAGGTTAGGATATGGATGAAGTTAATATTGGAAACACAATTTGTAGTGTATGTGCTCTTGTTGCCTTTACCTTAGCTAATGTCTTGTATGTTTTAATGATGTAGTGAAATCTTAATTCATGTAGAGGCATAGTAGGGTATAGTCTTTATACTTGAGTTCATGTAGCTTCATTCCAATTATTGTCTTGTATGTTTTAATGATGTAGTCTTATCTTGATTCATGTAGAGGCAAAGTTGGATGTAGTTTTATGATTTCATGCACTACATGTTGTGAGGAGCTTAATGAACACACACACACTTTTTTATGTTCACATAATTTCTCTACCCCCTTTGGGGCTTAGTTTATTGCTTATCTCCATTTCCATTTGCATCTTAGTGTAGTTTAGTGTAACCAACCTTTCTTCCCTTTCTTTACCTCTCGCCTTCGAACAAACCAAGTGTCGACACACCTCCCAGTGGACGACCCGTATTTGCCACCGCTTCAACGCGGCCGTGCACTTGCGGTTAAATATAAAACGAGATCAATCAAGTTTTTGGCGCCGTTGCCGGGGAGGTGCTCTGTCCAGACGTTGGTTTGGGCGATTCGAGGGGTTTTTAATTTTTTGTTTCCAGTGTTGTTTAGTTTCAGGGAACCTAAGGATCAAGGGGAGGCTACTGGAGAATTTTGAGGACCAGAAGCTACAAAAGACCGCCAATCAGCGGTCTGGGACTGCCAATTGGCGGCCTGGTGAGCCTCAATTGTTCTCAAATTTGTTCCAGTTGTTATATTTTTCATGTTAGTTATCTGGGAGCACAATTTTGCATGCTGTGACTTCTACTTTGCTCCCAGATTTAATTTCAATCCCCTTTTAATCAACTTGGACCATAAAACTCAAAGCAAAAGATTAGACTTCTTGCCATCTAGGTCATGCATCATTTGTAGACCTTGCATGCATTTGTCTTTTCTTTTCTTTACATTTTGTTGTTGATTGCTGGCGTGAGGTACGTGCACCCCAATCTCTCATTCATGCATGTTTCGATCATGCATTAGTTAGTAAGGTGCATCGGGACAAGAGTGAGAGAGCGTTTGATTGGAGCGATTGATTGCTAGATCTAGGATCAAATCGCTACTAAGGAGGGGCTGTCCCATAAAAGATAAGGTGGGGGATTTCATCACCCTTTCCTTGGCCCCAAAAATCACTCTTAATAAAGCCTTAACTAAAAGCAAGTAGACATTGGCCCTAAGGAATTCGGACGCATTAGGAGAGTAATCTAGTCGAGACCGTCATGACCTGATCGGCGTTGCCTACCTTGTCGATAGTAGGAGGTACTGGATCTCCGGATCTGGTATCACTTGCTGGGCATTGTGGTCCTCGTTGTAGGGAGGTGAGGCGTGTCGAGGCTAGTGACCTCGAAGTTAGGCGTCGTCTAGCTTAAGGACCCATTGCCTTACATTGTTTGAGCCGTGCTTGCTAGTTAGGCTTCTTCCTGATCCTGTTACCTACGCTAGCTTTAGGGATTCTTCCCTTCTCCTCTGAGTCATCTTCTTCTCACCTTCTTCTACGTTATAGTCTCCTCCCCTTTACACTCTCTAGTAGCGTTTTAGGGTCGAGTCGAGCACTTTTTGCGAGCTTAGTCTCGTGGTGGTGAGAGTGGTCGACTCGAGAGTTTTTCTTGAGATGGATGGTTACATGGGCGACCATCCATATCATTGTTGGGACCAGGACGATTCTCCCTGGTACTCCGGACCCATCCAACCTGGGGTGGCTCAGACGAATACCCCGTACGGTTGGGATGATCTTCATTATGTGACTGAGCAAACTTCATATAGGGGTGATATGAGAGAGGCACCGACGGCTAGATCTCCATCTAGTTATGTTGGATCATACTCTGGGCAACAAACTTTGGCCTCTTTCATGCATGCGGTAGACGACATGAGTGCACCAGTGGCTCCAGTAGCCATACCGTGCGATTGTTGTGGGTTTGAGTGGTCATAATATCGGGGAATGTCCTTATGTTCCCCAGAGCCTGAGTATGAGCATACATTTTCCCAAAATGCTCAATATGACCATTACGCATCCGCGTACATCCCGAGAGTGATGGATTCATGGGGAAACAATTCTTATTCAAATTCTTATACTTCATATTCACCCCAGTATCCTCCTCCCGAATACCCAGAATTCTACCAGCACCCCACTCCAAATCATTGGACTCATTCTCAGCCCATCAACACCCAACCCCAAAATTTCCCAAGCTCTGACTTGGACCCCATCGTTGACCGCATACCTGATTCCTTGAAACAAACTCTCCAAACATTCATGGAAACCACACAAAATTTATTGAAGTCCAACTTGAATTCCTTGCAAACCATGGAAATGCAAGTGAGCCAGATGACACAACAATTCCATGAACGTGAGGAGGGTAACTTTTCTTGTCAACATGAGGATTCATCTTTTTATATCGAACCACCACCACATCCACAAATTCAAAGCACAATCTTTCAAAGTCGAACTCCTAGTCAGTCTGAGGGACTTGGGGTTTCAATTCACGATCACTTAGTGGAGGATTCGATTCAAATTGAGAATAACTTGGACCAGCCTCATTATGAGTCGGCACACGATTGTGCCTTATCTTTTTGTCCCGTGGCCCTTGAGCCACATGATCTTCATATTGTGCCTCTTAAGGACTCACCTCTGGTGGAGCAAGAGCTCCCTAGTACCCTCAATTTCAAACAACCTGATGAGAGTTTGCCTCTCACTATTGTTCCTGATCATCATGGAAATGATGGAACATCAAACAACTACATTGCTCATGAGGGTATTAGGAGTTCCTTGGAGGATACTTTGGGTATGAGACCCACTTCCTGTTCTCCTGGTGAGTTGGACATGCATAACGAGGTGCTTGACCTCGTTCCGACCCACCAGCCTGTTGGTTGGAGAGTTTGGATTGATGATCATAACTTCAGTTCCGCAACGGGAGATATTTTTCTTCCGTTGCCCCTTATTTCCCAAACTCTCGAGAAGTTCAAGCTCTTTCAGTTTGATCCTTTGAATGAGACACCTTTGCGTCCAATTCATGAACCTCTCATTTCATCTGGTGCTCTTTGTGAAGGGGGCCCACGCATGCGTATTCTGGCCCCGCGTGGTGTCATGTTCCCTTTCCAAGTGCATTGACCCACTCTTGAGGTTCCCATTTGATGTCTTTTGACAAATGAAGATGGGAACTTATGTTTGTACATAGTTATATAAAAAAAAGAAAAAAAAGAAAAAGAAAAAAAAGAAAAAGAAAAGAAAAAGAAAAGTACAATAAAAGACTCCTTCAGTGAGCATCGATTGTTGTGAGCCCCAACCCTTGTGTATTTGGGCTCCATTTCTTTCACGTATTTGTATCCTTTCTTTAGCATCTCACAGGTTTTGAGGGAATTTGGGTTGTGTCCATCAACATAGCCATACACTTCCCTTTGTACTTCATGTTGGTGAGATCTCTCCTTTTTATGCATCAATCCATGTAGTATCTTGCTTGCATTCATTGAGGACAATGCATGAAGTAGGTGTGGGGGGGTGTTTTACGTGTGTACATAGTCGAGTCTTTTTCCTTTGATTTTGTTTTCTTTTGTTTGCATTGTTAGGGTCATGATAGTGTGCTGCATTTAATATCGATATATCTGCTTGCCATGATCCTTGGGTGACTTGTCTTCTTTTGCTTGCCTAGTGCTTCAAAATTTTCACATTTCTTTCAAAATCTTCATGTGTTTTCGAAAGAAAATGTTTTGTGGGTTTTGCGTGTGTTTAGCATGTGCAAAACCGTTGAGAGGCAAAGTAAAAAGAAAGCTCCCAAAATTGTCTTGAACTTGATGCATTAGGATATCTAGTACGTGGCTTTAGGATTTATCGAGTCGTTAGGATGCACCCCAGTTTTCCCTTGGGGGTGAGTAATCATAGGGTTTCAGTGCTCAAACATTTAATGAAGTCCACCCTGAACCTAGTGAGTCAATAATTCGTGTCTGTTAACTTAAGGAAGTTTGTTGTAGTCAAGGACCCTCTAAATCCTGTTGTGAGACATTAGTGTAGGGGTTTTGGTTCATGTGTAGATAAGAAATAAGTGAGTAGGTATTCTCTCTTCTCGCACGGCTCCTATCACTCGGGAAAGTAGGTCTGAGGGGACTTTGTGCCTGGTGCTTTCGAGTCATCTGACTTGGGATGCGCCGACTGAACTCCCGTTACACGGGTGGTAGGGATTGCCCTATGTGGAGATGTGGGGAAAGGTGTACGTGATAGTGTAAGTCCTCATGGGCAATGATGCACGGAACCTGACCCTAGGAGAATGAAGCTCCAACTAATAAAAAGTAAAAGAAAAAAAAATGTGAAAAGAAACAAAAAGAAAAAAAAATATGATAATGCAAATAAGAACCTTAATGGACTTTACACTTTGTAGCACTTGAGGATGTTGAGGTTGTCCATGTCTTTCACATAATTCCTTATTTAACTTGCACGAATGGTTCATTAGGGTAGAGGTGTGGACTGATCACTGATTGATCTCGTTTTATATTTCTACCGCAAGTGCACGGCCGCGTTGAAGCGGTGGCAAATACGGGTCGTCCACTGGGAGGTGTGTCGACACTTGGTTTATTCGAAGGCAAGGGGTAAAAAGAAGGGAGAAAGATGTATTACACTAATCTAAACTACAAAGCTGAAATGAAATGCAAAAGGAAATGAAGATAAGCAATAAACTAAGCCCCAAAGGGGGTAGAGAAATAATGTGAACATAAAGATGTGTGTGTGTGTTCAATTAAGCTCCTCACAACATGTAGTGCATGAAATCATAAAACTACATTCAATCTTGCCTCTACATGAATTAAGATAAGACTACATCATTAAAACATACAAGACATTAATTGGAATGAAGCTACATGAACTCAAGTATAAAGACTATACCCTACTATGCCTCTACATGAATTAAGATTTCACTACATCATTAAAACATACAAGACATTAGCTAAGGTAAAGGCAACAAGAGCACATACACTACAAATTGTGTTTCCAACATTAACTTCATCCATATCCTAACCTTATCATTCCCCATAAAATAGGTCCACTAATCAAAGCATAAGCTAAGCTTCATTCAAGAGCATTAGCCTATCAAAGATAAGAGTGGAGACCCATTATATGGTTATGGAAATCATATAAAGCTCAAGGGATAAAAATAACACACACTTAATACACTACATGATTATATCACATATTTCTCCACCCCCCAAATGGGGATGGAACTACTCACTACTCATTACACTACTGATTAGACTAAGCAAAGAAAGCATAATACTGAAATGAAAGTTAACTAAGAAGGCAAGAAGCATTAAAGAAACATAAAAGGAAAGGAAAGACTAAACAAACATGCACAAATTAAAAGACAAGATTTAAAGAAACTAGAAGAATTATTTTATTAACAAAATGACTCACATTGAAGGTAGCATTCTTCTCTACCTTGAGTTTTTGCTTCAAGGCTCACTCCTTAGTAGAGAGAATGCCACCAAGCAATGGGTAATTACAATGGAAGGTGAAGAGTTCTATTTATAAGCATGGAAAAAGCTAATCCGGGACAATCCCCCGATGTGGGACTAAACAGATACCATAAATGGACTAAGAATGCTCTAATACACAGGCCATAACAAGCTCAGAGAATTTGGAGCAACTTGGACCGCCAATTAGCGGTCCAAGACCGCTAATTAGCGGTCTATAAACTCCAGATCGTCCTGGGCTTTCTTCTGGGCTTTCCATGTTGGTATTTGTTGTCTTTGATGCATCTACCTCGTTTGTTGGAGCTCCGACCCGAATCCAATTGCTAAAATACTTCCCATGATGGTGTGAAGTATTCTGTTTTACTATTAGATCCCTCTGTCTTGCGTTCAGGTCCTTTTTCCTTGCATCTTGGTCCCCAGATCTCACAATCCAGTCCTTTTTCCCAGCTTTTGGGTCCTTTTTTGTTTCATCTCTTCAAACCTATTTATTCCTGAAAACTAAACATAAAACCCGTGACATAGCATTGTTTAGGTGAAAGATAATGGATATAAGATACAAATATGAGCATGAAATGATGTCAATCAAATACCCCCACACCTAACTTTTGCTAGTCCCGAGCAAAACAAAGAAAGAGAAAAGCAAACGACAAACAAGAAATCCTAACTCACTTTCGTAGGAATCACGGTTGCACTTAGCACGTGCAACAAGCCGTTAAACCTCCTTGTCGCCAAGGAGGAGGAGTGTTGTCTCCTGAGGGTTTTCAGCGGATACACCCACAAAATCCGAACAAGATGCATTAATCAATCTAGATACATGACTCGTTGGACTTATTTTGTCGATCATGGGATGCGGTAATACTACGGGTCGACTCTATAAATGTAATCGGTCCACACACCTAGCCTAATGAGTTATTCGTGAGAGTTAGTTAAGGACTTAAGTGAAAGACATGGGCAACCTTAACTTCTGAATGTGATACACTGTGTAGAGTCCATTTTGGTTCTTATTTGACTCTTTTTTTTTTCTTTTTTTTTTCTTTTTTTTTTCTTCTTTTTTTTTCTTTTTCATTGGAGCATTTTATTGGTTGGTGTTTGATTCTCCCAGGGTCAGGTTTCGTGCATCATTGCCTGTGAGGACTTACACTATCACGTACACCTTTCCCCAAATCTCCACATAGGGCGATCCCTACCACCCGTGTAACGGGAGTTCGGTCGGTGCATCCCAAGTCAGATGACTCGAAAGCACCAGGCACAAAGTCCCCTCAGACCTATTTTCCCGAGTGATAGGAGCCGTGCGAGAAGAGAGAACACCACTTATTCATTTATCTACATGGGAACCAAAACCCCTACACTTAAGTTTCACAAAAAGAGATTAAGTGCCCTTGACTACGACAAACTTCCTTATACTCACAAACACGAATTATTTGACTCACTAGGTTCAGGGTGGACTTCTTTAAATGTTTGAGTACTGAAACCCTATGATTACACGCCCCCTGAGGGAAAACCAGGGTGCATCCTAACGACTCGATAAGACCTAAAGCCAGTAAACTAGAAATCCTAATGCATCAAGTTCAAGACAATTTTGGGAGCTTTCTTTTTACTTTGCCTCTCAACGGTTTTGCACATGCTAAACACACGCAAAACCCACAAAAACATTTTCTTTCACAAACACATGAAGATTTTGAAAGAAATGTGAAAATTTTAAAGCACTAGGCAAGCAAAAGAAGACAAGTCACCCAAGGATCATGGCAAACAGATATATCAATGTTAAATGCGGCACACTAACATGACCCTAACAATGCACACAAAAGAAAACAAAAAATCAAAAGAAAAGACTCGACTATGTACACACGTAAAACACCCCCCCACACCTACTTCATGCATTGTCCTCAATGAATGTGAACAAGATACTACATGGATACATGCATGAAAAAGGAAAGATCTCACCAACATGAAGTACAAAGGGACGTTCAGGGTCATGTTGGTGGACACAAACCCAAATTCCCTCAAAACCTGTGAGAAGCTGAAGAAGGGAGATAAATACGTGAAGAGATTGGGCCCAAATACACAAGGGTTGGGGCTCACAACAATCGATGCTCACTGAAGGAGTCTTTTATTGTACTTCTTTTTTTCTTTTTCTTTTTTTTTCTTCTTTTTTTTTTTTCATATAACTATGTACAAACATAAGTTCCCATCTTCATTTGTCAAAAGACATCAAATGGGAACCTCAAGAGTGGGTCAATGCACCTGGAAAGGGAACATGACACCACGCGGGGCCAGAATACTCATGTGTGGGCCCCCTTCACAAAGAGCATCAGATGAAATGAGAGGTTCGTGAATTGGACGCAAAGGCGTCTCATTCAAAGGATCAAACTGAAAGAGCTTGAACCTCTCGAGAGTTTGGGAAATAAGGGGCAACGGAAGAAAAATATCTCCCGTTGCGGAACTGAAGTTATGATCATCAATCCAAACTCTCCAACCAACAGCCTGGTGGGTCGGAACGAGGTCAAGCACCTCGTTATGCATGTCCAACTCACCAGGAGAACAGGAAGTGGGTCTCATACCCAAGGTATCCTCCACGGAACTCCTAATACCCTCATGAGCAATGCGGTTGTTTGATGTTCCATCATTTCCAAGATGATCAGGAACAATAGTGAGAGGCAAACTCTCATCAGGTTGTTTGAAGTTGAGGGTACTAGGGAGCTCTTGCTCCACCAGAGGTGGGTCCTTAAGAGGATCAACATGAAGATCATGTGGCTCAAGGGCCACGGGACAAAAAGATAAGGCACAATCCTGTGCCGACTCATAATAGAACTGGTCCAAGTTATTCTCAATTTGAATCGAATCCTCCACTAAGTGATCGTGAATTGAAACCCCAAGTCCCTCAGACTGACTAGGAGTTTGACTTTGAAAGGTTGTGCTTTGAATTTGTGGATGTGGTGGTGGTTCGATATCAAAAGAAGAATCCTCATGCTGACATGAAATGTCACTCTCCTCACTTAATTGTTGCGTCAGTTGACTCACTTGAAGTGTCAGATTATGTATGCGGTCAACGAGGAGGTCCAAGTCAGATCTTGGGAAATTTTGGGGTTGGGTGTTGATGGGCTGAGAATGAGTCCAATGATTTGAAGTGGGGTGTTGGTAGAATTCTGGGTATTCGGGAGGAGGATATTGGGGTGGAAATGATGTATAAGAATTTGAATACGAATTGTCTCCCCACGAATCCATCCCTCTCGGGTTGTACGCGGATGCGTAATGGTCATAATGAGCATTTTGGGAAAATGTATGCTCATACTCAGGCTCTGGGGGAACATAAGGACATTCCCTGAAATCATGACCACTCAACCCACAATAGTGACACGGTACGGCTACTGGAGCCACCGGTGCACTCATGTCGTCTACCGCATGCATGAAAGAGGCCAAAGGTTCTTGTAATGTCTCAGTTTGATGACCAACATATGATCCGACGTAACTAGATGGTGGTCTAGCAGTCGGTGCCTCTCTCATGTTACCCCAATACGAAGATTGCTCAGTGACACAATTGCGATCATCCCAACCATACGGGGTGTTAGTCTGAGCCACCCCAGGTTGCATGGGTCCGGAGTACCAGGGAGAATCGTCCTGGTCCCAACAATGATATGGATGGTCGCCCATGTAACCATCCATCTCAAGAAAAACTCTCGAGTCGATCACTCTCACCACCACGAGGCTAAGCTCGCAAAAAGTGCTCGACTCGACCCTAAAACGCTAACAGAGAGTGTAAAGGGGAGGAGACTATAACGTAGAAGAAGGTGAGAAGAAGATGACACAGAGGAGAAGGGAAGAATCCCTAGAGCTAGCGAGGGTACAGGGTGAAGGTAGAAGCCTAACTAGCAAGCATGGCTCAAACAATGTAAGGCAATGGGTCCTTAGGCTAGACGACGCCTAACTTCGAGGTCACTAGCCTCGACACGCCTCACCTCCCTACAACGAGGACCACAATGCCCAGCAAGTGATACCAGATCCGGAGATCCAGTACCTCCTACTATCGACAAGGTAGGCAACGCCGATCAGGTCATGGCGGTCTCAACTAGATTACTCTCCTAGTGCGTCCGAATTCCTAGGGCCAATGTCTACTTGCTTTTAGTTAAGGCTTTACTTGAGTGTGCTTTTTGGGGCTAAGGGAGGGGTGATGAAATCCCCCACCTTATCTTTGAAGTCTATAGGTGATGCCCCTTAAAGATGTTTTGAAATCTTAGGCTAGCAAGCAACTCACCAAACAAGCACTCACCTCACTCTTGTTTCGATGCAAACCTTACTCACTAATGAATGTCCTAATGCGTGAATGAGTGATAAGGAATGCGTACCTCGCTCCAGCAATCAACGACAAAATGTAAAGCAAAGAAAAGAAAGATGCATGCAAGGTCTACATATGATGCATGACCTAGATGGCAAGAAGTCTAATCTTTTGCTTTGAGTTTTATGGTCCAAGTTGATTAAAGGGGATTGAAATTAAATCTGGGAGCAAACTAAAGATCACAGCATGCACAATTGGGCTCCCAGATAACTAAAGTAAAGCAATAAACCACCAGAAGAAATTTGAGAGGAGGCAGACCTCACCAGGCCGCCAATTGGCGGTTTGCAACCGCTGATTGGCGGTCCCTTTCTCGATTCTTTTTCTCCAACTTTCCCAGTAGCTTCCCCTTGATGTTCTCGTTCCCTGAAACTAAACCAAACTGGAAACAAAAAATCAAAAACCCCTCGAATCGTCCAAACCAAGGTCTGGACAGAGCACCTCCCCGGCAACGGCGCCAAAAACTTGATTGATCTCGTTTTATATTTCTACCGCAAGTGCACGGCCGCGTTGAAGCGGTGGCAAATACGGGTCGTCCACTG
The DNA here is from genome assembly GCA_963682175.1 of Triglochin maritima. NCBI lineage: Eukaryota > Viridiplantae > Streptophyta > Magnoliopsida > Alismatales > Juncaginaceae > Triglochin > Triglochin maritima. The sequence goes on from OY821786.1 coordinate 17,016,825, forward strand.
GGAGGTGTGTCGACACTTGGTTTATTCGAAGGCAAGGGGTAAAAAGAAGGGAGAAAGATGTATTACACTAATCTAAACTACAAAGCTGAAATGAAATGCAAAAGGAAATGAAGATAAGCAATAAACTAAGCCCCAAAGGGGGTAGAGAAATAATGTGAACATAAAGATGTGTGTGTGTGTGTTCAATTAAGCTCCTCACAACATGTAGTGCATGAAATCATAAAACTACATTCAATCTTGCCTCTACATGAATTAAGATAAGACTACATCATTAAAACATACAAGACATTAATTGGAATGAAGCTACATGAACTCAAGTATAAAGACTATACCCTACTATGCCTCTACATGAATTAAGATTTCACTACATCATTAAAACATACAAGACATTAGCTAAGGTAAAGGCAACAAGAGCACATACACTACAAATTGTGTTTCCAACATTAACTTCATCCATATCCTAACCTTATCATTCCCCATAAAATAGGTCCACTAATCAAAGCATAAGCTAAGCTTCATTCAAGAGCATTAGCCTATCAAAGATAAGAGTGGAGACCCATTATATGGTTATGGAAATCATATAAAGCTCAAGGGATAAAAATAACACACACTTAATACACTACATGATTATATCACATATTTCTCCACCCCCCAAATGGGGATGGAACTACTCACTACTCATTACACTACTGATTAGACTAAGCAAAGAAAGCATAATACTGAAATGAAAGTTAACTAAGAAGGCAAGAAGCATTAAAGAAACATAAAAGGAAAGGAAAGACTAAACAAACATGCACAAATTAAAAGACAAGATTTAAAGAAACTAGAAGAATTATTTTATTAACAAAATGACTCACATTGAAGGTAGCATTCTTCTCTACCTTGAGTTTTTGCTTCAAGGCTCACTCCTTAGTAGAGAGAATGCCACCAAGCAATGGGTAATTACAATGGAAGGTGAAGAGTTCTATTTATAAGCATGGAAAAAGCTAATCCGGGACAATCCCCCGATGTGGGACTAAACAGATACCATAAATGGACTAAGAATGCTCTAATACACAGGCCATAACAAGCTCAGAGAATTTGGAGCAACTTGGACCGCCAATTAGCGGTCCAAGACCGCTAATTAGCGGTCTATAAACTCCAGATCGTCCTGGGCTTTCTTCTGGGCTTTCCATGTTGGTATTTGTTGTCTTTGATGCATCTACCTCGTTTGTTGGAGCTCCGACCCGAATCCAATTGCTAAAATACTTCCCATGATGGTGTGAAGTATTCTGTTTTACTATTAGATCCCTCTGTCTTGCGTTCAGGTCCTTTTTCCTTGCATCTTGGTCCCCAGATCTCACAATCCAGTCCTTTTTCCCAGCTTTTGGGTCCTTTTTTGTTTCATCTCTTCAAACCTATTTATTCCTGAAAACTAAACATAAAACCCGTGACATAGCATTGTTTAGGTGAAAGATAATGGATATAAGATACAAATATGAGCATGAAATGATGTCAATCAATCACCTATATAGAGTCGGCCCGTAGCATTACCGCGTCCATTGATCGACAAAATATTTCCAACGAGTCGAGGTCTAGATTGAATAATGCATCTTGTTCGGATTTTGTGGGTATATCCGCTGAAAACCCTCAGGAGACAACACTCCTCCTCCTTGGCAACAAAGGGGTTTAACGGCTTGTTGCACGTGCTAAGTGCAACCGTGATTCCTACGAAAGTGAGTTAGGATTTCTTGTTTCTCGTTTGTTTTTCTCTTTCTTTGTTTTGCTCGAGACTAGCAAAAACTTAGGTGTGGGGGTATTTGATTGACATCATTTCATGCTCATATTTGTATCTTATATCCATTATCTTACACCTAAGCAATGCTACGTGACGAGTTTTATGTTTAGTTTTCAGGAATAAAGAGGTTTGAAGAGAAGAGCCATGAAAGGATCCAAAAGCTGGGAAAAAGGACTGAATGGTGAGATCTAGGGACCAAGATGCAAGGGAGAATGACCTGAATGTAAGACAGAAGGACCTAAGAGCAAAACAGAATACTCAACACCATCATGGGGAGTATTTTACCAATTCTATTCGGGTCGGAGCTCCAACAAGTCGAGTAACCGCATCAAAGACCAACAATACCAGAAAGCAAAGCCCACAACAAATTCCAACACGATCCGACAATTTTGGACCGCTAATTGGCGGTCCATATTGCTCAGGATCCGTCGAAATTTCTCCTGGACTTGTATTAATGTTCGTTTAGGCTATTTTTGGTATTGGTTTAGTCCCACATCGGGGGATTGTCCCCGATTAGCTTTTCCCATGCTTATAAATAGAACTCTTCACCTTCCATTGTAATTACCCATTGCTTGGTGGCATTCTCTCTACTAAGGAGTGAGCCTTGAAGCAAAAACTCAAGGTAGAGAAGAATGCTACCTTCAATGTGAGTCATTTTGTTAATAAAATAATTCTTCTAGTTTCTTTAAATCTTGTCTTTTAATTTGTGCATGTTTGTTTAGTCTTTCCTTTCCTTTTATGTTTCTTTAATGCTTCTTGCCTTCTTAGTTAAGTTTCATTTCAATATTATGCTTTCTTTTGCTAATATAGTTAGTGTAATGAGTAGTGAGTAGTTCCATCCCCATTTGGGGGGTGGAGAAATATGTGATATAATCATGTAGTGTATTAAGTGTGTGTTATCTTTATCCCTTGAGCTTTATATGATTTCCATAACCATCTAATGGGTTTTCACTCTTATCTTTGATATGCTAATGCTCTTGAATGAAGCTTGGCTTATGCTTTGATTAGTGGACCTATTTTATGGGGAATGATAAGGTTAGGATATGGATGAAGTTAATATTGGAAACACAATTTGTAGTGTATGTGCTCTTGTTGCCTTTACCTTAGCTAATGTCTTGTATGTTTTAATGATGTAGTGAAATCTTAATTCATGTAGAGGCATAGTAGGGTATAGTCTTTATACTTGAGTTCATGTAGCTTCATTCCAATTATTGTCTTGTATGTTTTAATGATGTAGTCTTATCTTGATTCATGTAGAGGCAAAGTTGGATGTAGTTTTATGATTTCATGCACTACATGTTGTGAGGAGCTTAATGAACACACACACACTTCTTTATGTTCACATAATTTCTCTACCCCCTTTGGGGCTTAGTTTATTGCTTATCTCCATTTCCATTTGCATCTTAGTGTAGTTTAGTGTAACCAACCTTTCTTCCCTTTCTTTACCTCTCGCCTTCGAACAAACCAAGTGTCGACACACCTCCCAGTGGACGACCCGTATTTGCCACCGCTTCAACGCGGCCGTGCACTTGCGGTTAAATATAAAACGAGATCAATCAAGTTTTTGGCGCCGTTGCCGGGGAGGTGCTCTGTCCAGACGTTGGTTTGGGCGATTCGAGGGGTTTTTAATTTTTTGTTTCCAGTGTTGTTTAGTTTCAGGGAACCTAAGGATCAAGGGGAGGCTACTGGAGAATTTTGAGGACCAGAAGCTACAAAAAGACCGCCAATCAGCGGTCTGGGACTGCCAATTGGCGGCCTGGTGAGCCTCAATTGTTCTCAAATTTGTTCCAGTTGTTATATTTTTCATGTTAGTTATCTGGGAGCACAATTTTGCATGCTGTGACTTCTACTTTGCTCCCAGATTTAATTTCAATCCCCTTTTAATCAACTTGGACCATAAAACTCAAAGCAAAAGATTAGACTTCTTGCCATCTAGGTCATGCATCATTTGTAGACCTTGCATGCATTTGTCTTTTCTTTTCTTTACATTTTGTTGTTGATTGCTGGCGTGAGGTACGTGCACCCCAATCTCTCATTCATGCATGTTTCGATCAGGCATTAGTTAGTAAGGTGCATCGGGACAAGAGTGAGAGAGCGTTTGATTGGAGCGATTGATTGCTAGATCTAGGATCAAATCGCTACTAAGGAGGGGCTGTCCCATAAAAGATAAGGTGGGGGATTTCATCACCCTTTCCTTGGCCCCAAAAATCACTCTTAATAAAGCCTTAACTAAAAGCAAGTAGACATTGGCCCTAAGGAATTTGGACGCATTAGGAGAGTAATCTAGTCGAGACCGTCATGACCTGATCGGCGTTGCCTACCTTGTCGATAGTAGGAGGTACTGGATCTCCGGATCTGGTATCACTTGCTGGGCATTGTGGTTCTCGTTGTAGGGAGGTGAGGCGTGTCAAGGCTAGTGACCTCGAAGTTAGGCGTCGTCTAGCTTAAGGACCCATTGCCTTACATTGTTTGAGCCGTGCTTGCTAGTTAGGCTTCTTCCTGATCCTGTTACCTACGCTAGCTTTAGGGATTCTTCCCTTCTCCTCTGAGTCATCTTCTTCTCACCTTCTTCTACGTTATAGTCTCCTCCCCTTTACACTCTCTAGTAGTGTTTTAGGGTCGAGTCGAGCACTTTTTGCGAGCTTAGTCTCGTGGTGGTGAGAGTGGTCGACTCGAGAGTTTTTCTTGAGATGGATGGTTACATGGGCGACCATCCATATCATTGTTGGGACCAGGACGATTCTCCCTGGTACTCCGGACCCATGCAACCTGGGGTGGCTCAGACGAATACCCCGTACGGTTGGGATGATCTTCATTATGTGACTGAGCAAACTTCATATAGGGGTGATATGAGAGAGGCACCGACGGCTAGATCTCCATCTAGTTATGTTGGATCATACTCTGGGCAACAAACTTTGGCCTCTTTCATGCATGCGGTAGACGACATGAGTGTACCAGTGGCTCCAGTAGCCATACCGTGCGATTGTTGTGGGTTGAGTGGTCATAATATCGGGGAATGTCCTTATGTTCCCCCAGAGCCTGAGTATGAGCATACATTTTCCCAAAATGCTCAATATGACCATTACGCATCCGCGTACATCCCGAGAGTGATGGATTCATGGGGAAACAATTCTTATTCAAATTCTTATACTTCATATTCACCCCAGTATCCTCCTCCCGAATACCCAGAATTCTACCAGCACCCCACTCCAAATCATTGGACTCATTCTCAGCCCATCAACACCCAACCCCAAAATTTCCCAAGCTCTGACTTGGACCCCATCGTTGACCGCATACCTGATTCCTTGAAACAAACTCTCCAAACATTCATGGAAACCACACAAAATTTATTGAAGTCCAACTTGAATTCCTTGCAAACCATGGAAATGCAAGTGAGCCAGATGACACAACAATTCCATGAACGTGAGGAGGGTAACTTTTCTTGTCAACATGAGGATTCATCTTTTTATATCGAACCACCACCACATCCACAAATTCAAAGCACAATCTTTCAAAGTCGAACTCCTAGTCAGTCTGAGGGACTTGGGGTTTCAATTCACGATCACTTAGTGGAGGATTCGATTCAAATTGAGAATAACTTGGACCAGCCTCATTATGAGTCGGCACACGATTGTGCCTTATCTTTTTGTCCCGTGGCCCTTGAGCCACATGATCTTCATATTGTGCCTCTTAAGGACTCACCTCTGGTGGAGCAAGAGCTCCCTAGTACCCTCAATTTCAAACAACCTGATGAGAGTTTGCCTCTCACTATTGTTCCTGATCATCTTGGAAATGATGGAACATCAAACAACTACATTGCTCATGAGGGTATTAGGAGTTCCTTGGAGGATACTTTGGGTATGAGACCCACTTCCTGTTCTCCTGGTGAGTTGGACATGCATAACGAGGTGCTTGACCTCGTTCCGACCCACCAGCCTGTTGGTTGGAGAGTTTGGATTGATGATCATAACTTCAGTTCCGCAACGGGAGATATTTTTCTTCCGTTGCCCCTTATTTCCCAAACTCTCGAGAAGTTCAAGCTCTTTCAGTTTGATCCTTTGAATGAGACACCTTTGCGTCCAATTCATGAACCTCTCATTTCATCTGGTGCTCTTTGTGAAGGGGGCCCACGCATGCGTATTCTGGCCCGGCGTGGTGTCATGTTCCCTTTCCAAGTGCATTGACCCACTCTTGAGGTTCCCATTTGATGTCTTTTGACAAATGAAGATGGGAACTTATGTTTGTACATAGTTATATAAAAAAAAAGAAAAAAAAGAAAAAGAAAAAAAAGAAAAAGAAAAAAAAAAGAAAAGTACAATAAAAGACTCCTTCAGTGAGCATCGATTGTTGTGAGCCCCAACCCTTGTGTATTTGGGCTCCATTTCTTTCACGTATTTGTATCCTTTCTTTAGCATCTCACAGGTTTTGAGGGAATTTGGGTTGTGTCCATCAACATAGCCATACACTTCCCTTTGTACTTCATGTTGGTGAGATCTCTCCTTTTTATGCATCAATCCATGTAGTATCTTGCTTGCATTCATTGAGGACAATGCATGAAGTAGGTGTGGGGGGGTGTTTTACGTGTGTACATAGTCGAGTCTTTTTCCTTTGATTTTGTTTTCTTTTGTTTGCATTGTTAGGGTCATGATAGTGTGCTGCATTTAATATCGATATATCTGCTTGCCATGATCCTTGGGTGACTTGTCTTCTTTTGCTTGCCTAGTGCTTCAAAATTTTCACATTTCTTTCAAAATCTTCATGTGTTTTCGAAAGAAAATGTTTTGTGGGTTTTGCGTGTGTTTAGCATGTGCAAAACCGTTGAGAGGCAAAGTAAAAAGAATGCTCCCAAAATTGTCTTGAACTTGATGCATTAGGATATCTAGTACGTGGCTTTAGGATTTATCGAGTCGTTAGGATGCACCCCAGTTTTCCCTTGGGGGTGAGTAATCATAGGGTTTCAGTGCTCAAACATTTAATGAAGTCCACCCTGAACCTAGTGAGTCAATAATTCGTGTCTGTTAACTTAAGGAAGTTTGTTGTAGTCAAGGACCCTCTAAATCCTGTTGTGAGACATTAGTGTAGGGGTTTTGGTTCATGTGTAGATAAGAAATAAGTGAGTAGGTGTTCTCTCTTCTCGCACGGCTCCTATCACTCGGGAAAGTAGGTCTGAGGGGACTTTGTGCCTGGTGCTTTCGAGTCATCTGACTTGGGATGCGCCGACTGAACTCCCGTTACACGGGTGGTAGGGATTGCCCTATGTGGAGATGTGGGGAAAGGTGTACGTGATAGTGTAAGTCCTCATGGGCAATGATGCACGGAACCTGACCCTAGGAGAATGAAGCTCCAACTAATAAAAAGTAAAAGAAAAAAAAATGTGAAAAGAAAAAAAAAGAAAAAAAAATATGATAATGCAAATAAGAACCTTAATGGACTTTACACTTTGTAGCACTTGAGGATGTTGAGGTTGTCCATGTCTTTCACATAATTCCTTATTTAACTTGCACGAATGGTTCATTAGGGTAGAGGTGTGGACTGATCACCTATATAGAGTCGGCCCGTAGCATTACCGCGTCCATTGATCGACAAAATATTTCCAACGAGTCGAGGTCTAGATTGAATAATGCATCTTGTTCGGATTTTGTGGGTATATCCGCTGAAAACCCTCAGGAGACAACACTCCTCCTCCTTGGCAACAAAGGGGTTTAACGGCTTGTTGCACGTGCTAAGTGCAACCGTGATTCCTACGAAAGTGAGTTAGGATTTCTTGTTTCTCGTTTGTTTTTCTCTTTCTTTGTTTTGCTCGAGACTAGCAAAAACTTAGGTGTGGGGGTATTTGATTGACATCATTTCATGCTCATATTTGTATCTTATATCCATTATCTTACACCTAAGCAATGCTACGTGACGAGTTTTATGTTTAGTTTTCAGGAATAAAGAGGTTTGAAGAGAAGAGCCATGAAAGGATCCAAAAGCTGGGAAAAAGGACTGAATGGTGAGATCTAGGGACAAAGATGCAAGGGAGAAGGACCTGAATGTAAGACAGAAGGACCTAAGAGCAAAACAGAATACTCAACACCATCATGGGGAGTATTTTACCAATTCTATTCGGGTCGGAGCTCCAACAAGTCGAGTAACCGCATCAAAGACCAACAATACCAGAAAGCAAAGCCCACAACAAATTCCAACACGATCCGACAATTTTGGACCGCTAATTGGCGGTCTTGGACCGCTAATTGGCGGTCCATATTTCTCAGGATCCGTCGACATTTCTCCTGGACTTGTATTAATGTTCGTTTAGGCTATTTTTGGTATTGGTTTAGTCCCACATCGGGGGATTGTCCCCGATTAGCTTTTCCCATGCTTATAAATAGAACTCTTCACCTTCCATTGTAATTACCCATTGCTTGGTGGCATTCTCTCTACTAAGGAGTGAGCCTTGAAGCAAAAACTCAAGGTAGAGAAGAATGCTACCTTCAATGTGAGTCATTTTGTTAATAAAATAATTCTTCTAGTTTCTTTAAATCTTGTCTTTTAATTTGTGCATGTTTGTTTAGTCTTTCCTTTCCTTTTATGTTTCTTTAATGCTTCTTGCCTTCTTAGTTAACTTTCATTTCAGTATTATGCTTTCTTTTGCTAATATAGTTAGTGTAATGAGTAGTGAGTAGTTCCATCCCCATTTGGGGGGTGGAGAAATATGTGATATAATCATGTAGTGTATTAAGTGTGTGTTATCTTTATCCCTTGAGCTTTATATGATTTCCATAACCATCTAATGGGTTTTCACTCTTATCTTTGATATGCTAATGCTCTTGAATGAAGCTTGGCTTATGCTTTGATTAGTGGACCTATTTTATGGGGAATGATAAGGTTAGGATATGGATGAAGTTAATATTGGAAACACAATTTGTAGTATATGTGCTCTTGTTGACTTTACCTTAGCTAATGTCTTGTATGTTTTAATGATGTAGTGAAATCTTAATTCATGTAGAGGCATAGTAGGGTATACTCTTTATACTTGAGTTCATGTAGCTTCATTCCAATTATTGTCTTGTATGTTTTAATGATGTAGTCTTATCTTGATTCATGTAGAGGCAAAGTTGGATGTAGTTTTATGATTTCATGCACTACATGTTGTGAGGAGCTTAATGAACACACACACACTTCTTTATGTTCACATAATTTCTCTACCCCCTTTGGGGCTTAGTTTATTGCTTATCTCCATTTCCATTTGCATCTTAGTGTAGTTTAGTGTAACCAACCTTTCTTCCCTTTCTTTACCTCTCGCCTTCGAACAAACCAAGTGTCGACACACCTCCCAGTGGACGACCCGTATTTGCCACCGCTTCAACGCGGCCGTGCACTTGCGGTTAAATATAAAACGAGATCAATCAAGTTTTTGGCGCCGTTGCCGGGGAGGTGCTCTGTCCAGACGTTGGTTTGGGCGATTCGAGGGGTTTTTAATTTTTTGTTTCCAGTGTTGTTTAGTTTCAGGGAACCTAAGGATCAAGGGGAGGCTACTGGAGAATTTTGAGGACCAGAAGCTACAAAAAGACCGCCAATCAGCGGTCTGGGACTGCCAATTGGCGGCCTGGTGAGCCTCAATTGTTCTCAAATTTGTTCCAGTTGTTATATTTTTCATGTTAGTTATCTGGGAGCACAATTTTGCATGCTGTGACTTCTACTTTACTCCCAGATTTAATTTCAATCCCCTTTTAATCAACTTGGACCATAAAACTCAAAGCAAAAGATTAGACTTCTTGCCATCTAGGTCATGCATCATTTGTAGACCTTGCATGCATTTGTCTTTTCTTTTCTTTACATTTTGTTGTTGATTGCTGGCGTGAGGTACGTGCACCCCAATCTCTCATTCATGCATGTTTCGATCATGCATTAGTTAGTAAGGTGCATCGGGACAAGAGTGAGAGAGCGTTTGATTGGAGCGATTGATTGCTAGATCTAGGATCAAATCGCTACTAAGGAGGGGCTGTCCCATAAAAGATAAGGTGGGGGATTTCATCACCCTTTCCTTGGCCCCAAAAATCACTCTTAATAAAGCCTTAACTAAAAGCAAGTAGACATTGGCCCTAAGGAATTCGGACGCACTAGGAGAGTAATCTAGTCGAGACTGTCATGACCTGATCGGCGTTGCCTACCTTGTCGATAGTAGGAGGTACTGGATCTCCAGATCTGGTATCACTTGCTGGGCATTGTGGTCCTCGTTGTAGGGAGGTGAGGCGTGTCGAGGCTAGTGACCTCGAAGTTAGGCGTCGTCTAGCTTAAGGACCCATTGCCTTACATTGTTTGAGCCGTGCTTGCTAGTTAGGCTTCTTCCTGATCCTGTTACCTACGCTAGCTTTAGGGATTCTTCCCTTCTCCTCTGAGTCATCTTCTTCTCACCTTCTTCTACGTTATAGTCCCCTCCCCTTTACACTCTCTAGTAGCGTTTTAGGGTCGAGTCGAGCACTTTTTGCGAGCTTAGTCTCGTGGTGGTGAGAGTGGTCGACTCGAGAGTTTTTCTTGAGATGGATGGTTACATGGGCGACCATCCATATCATTGTTGGGACCAGGACGATTCTCCCTGGTACTCCGGACCCATGCAACCTGGGGTGGCTCAGACGAATACCCCGTACGGTTGGGATGATCTTCATTATGTGACTGAGCAAACTTCATATAGGGGTGATATGAGAGAGGCACCGACGGCTAGATCTCCATCTAGTTATGTTGGATCATACTCTGGGCAACAAACTTTGGCCTCTTTCATGCATGCGGTAGACGACATGAGTGCACCAGTGGCTCCAGTAGCCATACCGTGCGATTGTTGTGGGTTGAGTGGTCATAATATCGGGGAATGTCCTTATGTTCCCCCAGAGCCTGAGTATGAGCATACATTTTCCCAAAATGCTCAATATGACCATTACGCATCCGCGTACATCCCGAGAGTGATGGATTCATGGGGAAACAATTCTTATTCAAATTCTTATACTTCATATTCACCCCAGTATCCTCCTCCCGAATACCCAGAATTCTACCAGCACCCCACTCCAAATCATTGGACTCATTCTCAGCCCATCAACACCCAACCCCAAAATTTCCCAAGCTCTGACTTGGACCCCATCGTTGACCGCATACCTGATTCCTTGAAACAAACTCTCCAAACATTCATGGAAACCACACAAAATTTATTGAAGTCCAACTTGAATTCCTTGCAAACCATGGAAATGCAAGTGAGCCAGATGACACAACAATTCCATGAACGTGAGGAGGGTAACTTTTCTTGTCAACATGAGGATTCATCTTTTTATATCGAACCACCACCACATCCACAAATTCAAAGCACAATCTTTCAAAGTCGAACTCCTAGTCAGTCTGAGGGACTTGGGGTTTCAATTCACGATCACTTAGTGGAGGATTCGATTCAAATTGAGAATAACTTGGACCAGCCTCATTATGAGTCGGCACAGGATTGTGCCTTATCTTTTTGTCCCGTGGCCCTTGAGCCACATGATCTTCATATTGTGCCTCTTAAGGACTCACCTCTGGTGGAGCAAGAGCTCCCTAGTACCCTCAATTTCAAACAACCTGATGAGAGTTTGCCTCTCACTATTGTTCCTGATCATCTTGGAAATGATGGAACATCAAACAACTACATTGCTCATGAGGGTATTAGGAGTTCCTTGGAGGATACTTTGGGTATGAGACCCACTTCCTGTTCTCCTGGTGAGTTGGACATGCATAACGAGGTGCTTGACCTCGTTCCGACCCACCAGCCTGTTGGTTGGAGAGTTTGGATTGATGATCATAACTTCAGTTCCGCAACGGGAGATATTTTTCTTCCGTTGCCCCTTATTTCCCAAACTCTCGAGAAGTTCAAGCTCTTTCAGTTTGATCCTTTGAATGAGACACCTTTGCGTCCAATTCATGAACCTCTCATTTCATCTGGTGCTCTTTGTGAAGGGGGCCCACGCATGCGTATTCTGGCCCCGCGTGGTGTCATGTTCCCTTTCCAAGTGCATTGACCCACTCTTGAGGTTCCCATTTGATGTCTTTTGACAAATGAAGATGGGAACTTATGTTTGTACATAGTTATATAAAAAAAAGAAAAAAAAGAAAAAGAAAAAAAAGAAAAAGAAAAAAAAAAGAAAAGTACAATAAAAGACTCCTTCAGTGAGCATCGATTGTTGTGAGCCCCAACCCTTGTGTATTTGGGCTCCATTTCTTTCACGTATTTGTATCCTTTCTTTAGCATCTCACAGGTTTTGAGGGAATTTGGGTTGTGTCCATCAACATAGCCATACACTTCCCTTTGTACTTCATGTTGGTGAGATCTCTCCTTTTTATGCATCAATCCATGTAGTATCTTGCTTGCATTCATTGAGGACAATGCATGAAGTAGGTGTGGGGGGGTGTTTTACGTGTGTACATAGTCGAGTCTTTTTCCTTTGATTTTGTTTTCTTTTGTTTGCATTGTTAGGGTCATGATAGTGTGCTGCATTTAATATCGATATATCTGCTTGCCATGATCCTTGGGTGACTTGTCTTCTTTTGCTTGCCTAGTGCTTCAAAATTTTCACATTTCTTTCAAAATCTTCATGTGTTTTCGAAAGAAAATGTTTTGTGGGTTTTGCGTGTGTTTAGCATGTGCAAAACCGTTGAGAGGCAAAGTAAAAAGAAAGCTCCCAAAATTGTCTTGAACTTGATGCATTAGGATATCTAGTACGTGGCTTTAGGATTTATCGAGTCGTTAGGATGCACCCCAGTTTTCCCTTGGGGGTGAGTAATCATAGGGTTTCAGTGCTCAAACATTTAATGAAGTCCACCCTGAACCTAGTGAGTCAATAATTCGTGTTTGTTAACTTAAGGAAGTTTGTTGTAGTCAAGGACCCTCTAAATCCTGTTGTGAGACATTAGTGTAGGGGTTTTGGTTCATGTGTAGATAAGAAATAAGTGAGTAGGTGTTCTCTCTTCTCGCACGGCTCCTATCACTCGGGAAAGTAGGTCTGAGGGGACTTTGTGCCTGGTGCTTTCGAGTCATCTGACTTGGGATGCGCCGACTGAACTCCCGTTACACGGGTGGTAGGGATTGCCCTATGTGGAGATGTGGGGAAAGGTGTACGTGATAGTGTAAGTCCTCATGGGCAATGATGCACGGAACCTGACCCTAGGAGAATGAAGCTCCAACTAATAAAAAGTAAAAGAAAAAAAAATGTGAAAAGAAAAAAAAAGAAAAAAAAATATGATAATGCAAATAAGAACCTTAATGGACTTTACACTTTGTAGCACTTGAGGATGTTGAGGTTGTCCATGTCTTTCACATAATTCCTTATTTAACTTGCACGAATGGTTCATTAGGGTATTGGTGTGGACTGATCACCTATATAGAGTCGGCCCGTAGCATTACCGCGTCCATTGATCGACAAAATATTTCCAACGAGTCGAGGTCTAGATTGAATAATGCATCTTGTTCGGATTTTGTGGGTATATCCGCTGAAAACCCTCAGGAGACAACACTCCTCCTCCTTGGCAACAAAGGGGTTTAACGGCTTGTTGCACGTGCTAAGTGCAACCGTGATTCCTACGAAAGTGAGTTAGGATTTCTTGTTTCTCGTTTGTTTTTCTCTTTCTTTGTTTTGCTCGAGACTAGCAAAAACTTAGGTGTGGGGGTATTTGATTGACATCATTTCATGCTCATATTTGTATCTTATATCCATTATCTTACACCTAAGCAATGCTACATGACGAGTTTTATGTTTAGTTTTCAGGAATAAAGAGGTTTGAAGAGAAGAGCCATGAAAGGACCCAAAAGCTTGGAAAAAGGACTGAATGGTGAGATCTAGGGACCAAGATGCAAGGGAGAAGGAACTGAATGTAAGACAGAAGGACCTAAGAGCAAAACAGAATACTCAACACCATCATGGGGAGTATTTTACCAATTCTATTCGGGTCGGAGCTCCAACAAGTCGAGTAACCGCATCAAAGACCAACAATACCAGAAAGCAAAGCCCACAACAAATTCCAACACGATCCGACAATTTTGGACCGCTAATTGGCGGTCCATATTGCTCAGGATCCGTCGAAATTTCTCCTGGACTTGTATTAATGTTCGTTTAGGCTATTTTTGGTATTGGTTTAGTCCCACATCGGGGGATTGTCCCCGATTAGCTTTTCCCATGCTTATAAATAGAACTCTTCACCTTCCATTGTAATTACCCATTGCTTGGTGGCATTCTCTCTACTAAGGAGTGAGCCTTGAAGCAAAAACTCAAGGTGGAGAAGAATGCTACCTTCAATGTGAGTCATTTTGTTAATAAAATAATTCTTCTAGTTTCTTTAAATCTTGTCTTTTAATTTGTGCATGTTTGTTTAGTCTTTCCTTTCCTTTTATGTTTCTTTAATGCTTCTTGCCTTCTTAGTTAACTTTCATTTCAATATTATGCTTTCTTTTGCTAATATAGTTAGTGTAATGAGTAGTGAGTAGTTCCATCCCCATTTGGGGGGTGGAGAAATATGTGATATAATCATGTAGTGTATTAAGTGTGTGTTATCTTTATCCCTTGAGCTTTATATGATTTCCATAACCATCTAATGGGTTTTCACTCTTATCTTTGATATGATAATGCTCTTGAATGAAGCTTGGCTTATGCTTTGATTAGTGGACCTATTTTATGGGGAATGATAAGGTTAGGATATGGATGAAGTTAATATTGGAAACACAATTTGTAGTGTATGTGCTCTTGTTGCCTTTACCTTAGCTAATGTCTTGTATGTTTTAATGATGTAGTGAAATCTTAATTCATGTAGAGGCATAGTAGGGTATAGTCTTTATACTTGAGTTCATGTAGCTTCATTCCAATTATTGTCTTGTATGTTTTAATGATGTAGTCTTATCTTGATTCATGTAGAGGCAAAGTTGGATGTAGTTTTATGATTTCATGCACTACATGTTGTGAGGAGCTTAATGAACACACACACACTTCTTTATGTTCACATAATTTCTCTACCCCCTTTGGGGCTTAGTTTATTGCTTATCTCCATTTCCATTTGCATCTTAGTGTAGTTTAGTGTAACCAACCTTTCTTCCCTTTCTTTACCTCTCGCCTTCGAACAAACCAAGTGTCGACACACCTCCCAGTGGACGACCCGTATTTGCCACCGCTTCAACGCGGCCGTGCACTTGCGGTTAAATATAAAACGAGATCAATCACTAAGCTTCCTCCTGGACTTGTATTATCATGTGTTTAGGCTATTTTTGGTATTGGTTTAGTCCCACATCGAAGGATTGTCCCGGATTAGCTTTTTCCATGCTTATAAATAGAACTCTTCACCTCCCATTGTATCCATCTCTCTCTTTGGTGGCCACCTTCCCTACTAAGAGTGAAGCCTTGAAGCAAAACTCTGGTGGAGGAAGGGCTACTTGTAATTGAGTGAGTTAATAATAGATATTTTCCTTTAATTGTGTTGTTCCTCTCTTAGTTTAATTTCCTTTCATATGCATGCTTGCTTGGTTGATTAGTGTAGTTTCATTTCAGTATAATGCTTTCTTTTGTTAGAGTAGTTAGTTTAAATATGTGTGAGTAGTTCCATCCCCATTTGGGGGGTGGAGAAATATGTGATATAATCATGTAGTGTGTTGATTGTGTGTTATCTTTATCCCTTGAGCTTTATATGATTTCCATAACCATCTAATGTGTTTTCACTCTTATCTTTGATATGCTAATGCTCTTGAATGAAGCTTAGCTTATGCTTTGATTAGTGGACCTATTTTATGGGGAATGATAAGGTTAGGATATGGATGAAGTTAATATTGGAAACACAAGTTGTAGTGTATGTGCTCTTGTTGCCTTTACCTTAGCTAATGTCTTGTATGTTTTAATGATGTAGTCTTATCTTAATTCATGTAGAGGCATAGTAGGGTATAGTCTTTATACTTGAGTTCATGTAGCTTCATTCCAATTATTGTCTTGTATGTTTTAATGATGTAGTGAAATCTTAATTCATGTGGAGGCAAAGTTGGATGTAGTTTTATGATTTCATGCACTACATGTTGTGAGGAGCTTAATGAACACACACACACACACACACACTCTTTTATGTTCACATTATTTCTCTACCCCCTTTGGGGTTTAGTTTTATCGTTTCTTCTCCATTTCATTTCAGCTTTGTAGTTTAGATTAGTGTTAGACATATTTCTCTCCTTTCTTTACCTCTCGCCTTCGCACAAACCAAGTGTCGACACACCTCGCAGTGGACGACCCGTATTTGTGACCGCTTCAACGCGGTCGTGCACTTGCGGGTAATATAAAACGAGATCAATCAATCATCTCATCCAATTACTATTTGCTTCTTCAACCATTGCCAATTGTGGTATCCTTTTTTGTTTTATCTCAGTGGTTCATGTGTTCCGCCCATGTGTACTACATGCTAGTTAGTCTGAAGAAATTCTGTTTTAAATTTTTTTACTGGTACTGTTAGGACATTGTCAACCTTGTTCCCGACACGAACCTCATTTTACTTGGGTAAAATGTAATGTGATTATGTGATGTATTAGGTGTGTGTTGTCTTAATCCTTTGAGCCTTACATGATTTCCATAACCATCTAATGGGATTTCACTCTTGTCTTTGATAGGCTAATGCTCTTGAATGAAGCTTAGCATATGCTTAGTAGACTAGTGGACCTATTTTATGGGGAATGGTGAGGTGAGGATATGGATGGAATTGATAAAGGAAACATGACTTGTAGTTGCATGTACTCTTGTTGCCCTTACCTTGGTTAATGTCTTGTATGTTTTAATGATTGTGTAAATCTTATTTCACGTGGAGGCATAGTGGGGTTTGGTCTTTATACATGAGTTCATTTAGCTTTATTCCAATTATTGTCTTATATGTTTTAGTGATAATGTGTTATCTTATTTCATGTGGAGGCAAAGTTGGATTTAGTTTTACGATTTTCATGCACTTCATGTTGTGATGAGCATAATTGAAGACACACACATACACATATTTTTGTATTCACATTCTTTCTCTACCCCTTATGGGGTTTAGTTTTATTGTTGATTTTTAGTGTAGTAGCGATCATAAATTCTTTCTCTCCTTTTTCCCACTCGTCTTCGAACTAACCTTAGTCGACACACCTTCCTGTGGATCGACCCATATTTGCCACCGCTTCAACACGACCGTGCACTTGCGGTTATTTTAAAACGAATCAATCAAGTTTTTGGCACCATTGTTGGGGAGGTGTTTAGTCCAAACTTTGGTTTGGACGACACTTTTGAGAAGAAGAAATGAGTCGATCACTTTTTGCGAGCTTGGCCTCGTGGTGGTGAGAGTGGCCAAACTCGAGAGTTTTTTTGTTGAGATGGATGGTTACATGGGCGAATATCCATATCATTGTTGGGACCAAGACAATTCTCCCTGGTATTTTGGACCCATGCAACCTGGGGTGGCTCAGACTAACACCCTGTATGGTTGGGACAATCTTAATTGTGTGGCTGAGCAATCTTCAGATTGGGATAATAGGAGAGAGGCACTGACTGCTAGACCACCATCTAGTTATGTCGGATCATATGCTGGTCAACAAACTAAGACATTACAACAAACTTTGGCCTCTTTCATGCGTGCGGTAAATGACATGAGTGCACCGGTGGCTCAAGTAGTCGTACCATGTGACTGTTGTGGGTTGAGTGGTCATGTTATCGGGGAATGTCCTTATGTTCCCCCAGAGCCTGAGTATGAGCATACCTTTTCCGAAAACTCTTAATATGACCATTACACGTCCGTGTACAACCCGAGAGGGATGGATTCGTGGGGAGACGATTCTTATTCAAATTCTTATACATCATTCTCACCCCCATATGTTCGTCCCGAATACCCAGAATTCGACCAGCACCCTACCTCAAATCATTGGACTCATTCTCAGCCCATCAACACCCAACCCCAAATTTCCCAAGCTCTGACTTGGACCTCATAGGTTACCGCATACCTGATTCCTTGAAACAAATTTTCCTTACGTTTATGGAAACCACTCAACAATCCATACAAAATATGACACTGCAAGTGAGTCAAATGATGCAACAATTACGTGAATGTGAGGAGAGTAACTTTTCTTGTCAACATGAGGATTTATCTTCTGATATCAAACCACCACCAGATCCACAAATTCAAAGCACAATCTTTCAAAGTCAAACTCTGAGTCAGTCTGAGGGACTTGGGGTTTCAATTCACGACCCCATGGTGGAGGATTCGATTCCAATTGAGAAAAACATGGACAAATTTCATTATGAGTCGGTACAGGATTGTGTCTTATCTTTGTGTCCTGTGGCCCTTGAGCCACATGATCTTCATGTTGTGCCTATTAAGGACTCACATCTAGTGGAGCATGAGCTCCCTAGTACCCTTAATTTCAAATGACCTGATGAGAGTTTGCCTCTTACTATTTTTCCTGATCATCTTGGAAATGATAGAACATCAAACAACTACATTGCTAATGAGGGTATTAGGAGTTCCTTGGAGGATACCTTGGGTAAGAGACCCACTTTCTGTTCGCCTGGTGAGTCAGACATGCCTAACGAGGTTCTTGACCTCGTTCCGACCCACCAGCCTGTTTGTTGGAGAGTTTGGATTGACGATCATAACTTCAGTACCGCAACGGCAGAAACTCTTCTTCCATTGCCCCTTGTTTCCCAAACTCTTGAGAGGTTCAAGATCTTTCAATTTGATCCTTTGAATGAGACGCCCTTGCGTCTAATTCATGAACCTCTCCTTTCATCTTGTGCTCTTTGTGACGGGGCCCAAACATGAGTATTCTGGCCCCGCGTGGTGTCATGTTCCCTTTCCAAGTGCAACGACCTACTTTTGAGGTTCTCGTTTGATGCCCTTTAACAAATGAAGATGTGAACTTATTTTTGTACAGAAAAAAGAAAAAAAGTACAGTAAAAGACTCCATGAGCAAGCATTGATTGTTGTGGGGCCTAACCCTTGTGTATTGGGGTCCTATTTCTTTGATGTATTTGTATCCCTTCTTTAGCATCTCACAGGTTTTGAGGGGAATTCAGGGTTGTGTCCATCAACATAACCATGAACCTCCCTTTGTACTTCACGTTGGTGAGATCTTTTCTTTTTCATGCATAAATTCATGTAGTTTCATGCTCACATTCATTAAGGACAATGCATGAAGTAAGTGTGGGGGTGTTTTACGTGTGTATATAGTCGAGTCTTTTTCCTTCGTTTTTGTTTTCTTTGGTGTGCATTGCTAGGGTCATGTTAGTGTGCTGCATTTAATATCGATATATGTTGAACGTTTTATATTTCTACCGCAAGTGCACGACCGCGATGAAGCGGTGGAAAGTACGGGTCGTCCTCAGGGAGGTGAGCTCGCTCTTGTTTATCAGAAATCAAGTGGCAAAGATTGGGGTAGAAAGATTGATTAAGCTACTCTACACTAAACTACGCTAAGAAATGTGAAATGCGAACGAGAGAAACAAACAATGAACTAACAACTAAGCTAGAGAAACTTGATACTATGCAGGAATCAATAAGAGAGATACCCCTTAGGGGGTGGAGTGACTGCACATACACAATAAGGAGGCAAGAATATCTTCCTATAGGCATAAGTGGTGGTAGTGTTTGCATGTATGGGAGTTGTCTACTTATCATGGCAAAACCCATCAATTAAATCACTAACCTACTTTGATTAACATTCATAAACACAAGATGGTTATTTAAGAAACTAAACAAGCATGGGAGGTGTCTTAAAACTTGTGGCAAAACCCATCTAGTGAAGTGTTCTATTCTAACAAGCAAGCATGCATTCATATTAATCAACACATTTCAAAATAAACATCCCCATTTCCTTAATTGCATATATGATAATCATCTTCACCCTCCAAAAGGGGAGTGGTTTTACTCACTACACATTACACTACACATTGCACTAAGATAAGAAAACAAATTAGCTAATCTAGATTTAATAAAAGACAATTAAACTAAAACATGCACCAACAATAAAAGAAGCACAAAACTAAGGAAATTTTATTGATTGAAGACTCACAATACCAGTAGCATCTCCCCTATTGAGTTTCTTGCTTCAAGGCTTCCACTTCAATTAGGGAGAATGACCACAAGCATGGAGGGATTATAATGGAAGGTGAAGAGTTCTATTTATAGCCATGGAAAAAGCTAATCCGGGACAATCCCCCGATGTGGGACTAAAAAAAATACCATAAATAGCATAAGCACGCTCTAATACACACGCCAGAAAAAGCTAAGCGGATTCGGATCCACCTGGACCGCCAATTAGCGGTTCCAGACCGCTAATTGGCGGTCTACAGGGTCTGGATTCGTCTGGACTTTCTTGGAGGCTTTCCTGGATGGTATTCTTGGTCTTTGATGCGGTTACTTGACTTGTTGGAGCTCTGACCCGAATCGAATTGGTAAAATACTCCCCATGATGGTGTGGAGTATTCTGTTTTGCTCTTAGGTCCTTCTGTCTTGCAATCAGGTCCTTCTTCCTTGCATCTTGGTCCTTAGATCTCACAATTCAGTCCTTTTTCCCAGCTTTTAGGTCCTTTTATGCTTCATCTCTTCAAACCTATTTATTCCTGAAAACTAAACATAAAACTCGTGACATAGCATTGTTTAGGTGAAAGATAATATGTATAAGATACAAATATAAGCATGAAATGATGTCAATCAAATACCCCCACACCTAACTTTTGTTAGTCCCGAGCAAAACAAAGAAATAGAAAAGCATACGAAAAACAAGAAATCCTAACTCACTTTCGTAGGAATCACGGTTGCACTTAGCACGTGCAACAAGCCGTTAAACCTCCTTGCCGCCAAGGAGGAGGAGTGTTGTCTCCTGAGGGTTTTCAGCGGATACACCCACAAAATCCGAACAAGATGCATTAATCAATCTAGCTACACGACTCGTTGGACTTATTTTGTCGATCATGGGACGCGGTAATACTACGGGTCGACTCTATATATGTAATCAGTCCACACACCTAGCCTAATGAGTTATTCGTGAGAGTTAGTCAAGGACTTAAGTGAAAGACATGGGCAACCTTAACTTCTGAATGTGATACAATGTGTAGAGTCCATTTTGGTTCTTATTTGACTCTTTTTTTTCTTTTTTTTTCTTTTTTCTTTGGAGCATTTTATTGGTTGGTGTTTGATTCTCCCAGGGTCAGGTTTCGTGCATCATTGCCTATGAGGACTTACACTATCACGTACACCTTCCCCCAAATCTCCACAGAGGGCGATCCCTACCACCCGTGTAACGGGAGTTCGGTCGACGCATCCCAAGTCAGATGACTCGAAAGCACCAGTCACAAAGTCCCCTCAGACCTACTTTCCCGAGTGATAGGAGCCGTGCGAGAAGAGAGAACACCACTTATTTATCTATATGGGAACCAAAACCCCTACACTTAAGTTTCACAAAAAGAGATTAAGGGCCCTCGACTAGACAAACTTCCTTATACTCACAAACATGAATTATTTGACTCATTAGGTTCAAGGTGGACTTCTTTAAATGTTTCAATACTGAAACCCTATGATTACACGCCCCCTGAGGGAAAACCAGGGTGCATCCTAACTACTCGACAAGACCAAAAGCCAATAAACTAGAAATCCTAATGCATCAAGTTCAAGACAATTTTGGGAGCTTTCTTTTTACTTTGTCTCTCAACGGTTTTGCACATGCTAAACACACGCAAAACCCACAAAAACATTTTCTTTCGCAAACACATGAACATTTTGAAAGAAATGTGAAAATTTTAAAGCACTCGGCAAGCAAAAGAAGACAAGTCACCCAAGGATCATGGCAAGAAGGTATATCAATGTTAAATGCAGCACACTAACATGATCCTAGCAGTACAACCAAAAGAAAGCAAAAAAAAAATCAAAACAAAACACAAACTATGTATAAACGTGAAAACACCCCCCCACACCTAATCCATGCATTGTCCTCAATGTATGGCAAAATGGTGCCAATGCATTGATAGGGTGTACCGGACTAATGATGACGGCCAGAAGTGCCTGAAGAGGCACCTCTCTCAAGAGCCGACAACTTCCTATAGATCTTCCGGTTTTGCTTGGCTAAGATGATGTTCTGCTGCTCGACCGCCATCTCAGAAATGTCGGTGTTAAAGAGCGTTCCTGAGCTCACAGACGAGCTTGAGGAACTGGCTCTGACATCCTCCTCCATATAGTCAGGCACCCATGCCTCAGGAAGGCAATGGCGAAATGACGGGGTCATCTTCGCTACCTCGAGGTCGGTGCCTTGGCGCCTCAGCATGTCCTAAAATCGTGGGGTGTCCAACATGCCACACAATTTCGTAACCAAAGTCGGCAAACAGTGTATATCTTTCAGACTGGCGTTCACTAAAACGTCGAACAATGTTCGACAAATGCAGTGTGGTGAACCGTCCATCAGGCTATACACGATTCATAAACAAGGTGTAAAAAATGTGGAGGTCAGCTCTTGGCCCAACACATTTCTATAGACCCTCCTGGCAACAATGTGAATATTGGAGTAAATGAGCGCATTCGGTACTCCCCCAAGTGATGATACAGGCTGCCCACGCCCAAGCATAGATTGATAAAAATTGATATCGTGGGTGGGCGCGAGCTCATCAACCAAGGGGATCCCAGTCGTGTCGGAGATCAGCTGGGGTGTCACGGTGTGTTTCACCCCTCTGAGAGTGATACTGAACTCGAATGGACCGGTCTGGTCACGCTCGAGTTTAGTAAAGAATTCATGTACGAGAGGCTCTACGTACATGGATTCATCGCCCTCATACAATAAATGGTACCACCCTTTAGCTACGATTCGATCGTTGAAGGGTTCTCCGAATTCACGAATCAAGGAGGCAAAATTGAGTTCTGGAATTAAATGATGGTTGGCCATACCTGAACCTACCTTGGCGAGGTTTAGCGGCGAGGCACACGACGGCGAAGACGAACACGGAACTAGCGGAGAGAAGACCACCCCACGCCGATTCCAGATGCAACATCGGCTCCCAACCATGCAAACAACTAATACTCCCAAATCAAACACCCAGACGAAGAAACAATTGAAACTAAGAATAACAGACCGCTGAGCGGCGGTGCGAAACCACTAATTAGCGGTCCGTTCAGTGGATTTGGGGGAGATATTTGGGTGGAGGCGCGATCTGGAGAAGAAATGCGTTTTACTCTGCTGGAATAATGCGTAGGGCAGGGGAAAATGCGTTTTTAATCAAGGGAAATGGCAAATATCACATAGGTCTTCCAATTTTTTGGTTTTTTTAGCACAAAACAAGGATATGTACAAACAAATGGAGGGATGGATCACCTCAAGTGACCACATCCGTGGGGAGTTCGTGCAAAGGCACGACTTCCTCCTCGACCTCTGCCGTGGTCCCTTCCAAGTATGGTTTGAGGCGTTGTCCATTAACTTTGAACACGTCCCCATTCCTAGGATTTTGAATCTCAACCGCCCCATGAGGGGAGACGGTTAAAACAATGAAGGGACCTGACCAACGGCTCTGAAGTTTCCCCGGAAACAAGTGGAGGCGAGAATTATACAACAAGTCCTTTTGTCCCACCTCGAAGGTTTTGATTCGCACCAAGCGATCGTGGAAAATTTTTGTGCGGGACTTGCAGATCTTGCCATTCTCATAAGCTTCATTTCTCAACTCCTCCAACTCGTTGAGGTCTAACTTGCGATTGGCACCGGAAACATCAAGACTCATGTTAAGATGTTTGATTGCCCATAATGCCCGGTGCTCAAGTTCTACCGGAAGATGGCAAGCTTTGCCATAAACTAGCCGGTAGGGGGGCATGCCAAGGTCGGTTTTAAATGCAGTGCGGAAAGCCCACAATGCATCATTAAGCTTGACCGACCAATCTTTCCTTGAAGCATTAACCGTTTTCTCAAGAATTTGCTTGAGTTGACGATTGGAAATTTCCACCTGGCCACAGGTTTGAGGATGATAAGGTGTGGCCAACTTGTACGTGATGGAGTATTTCCTCAGCACTGACTCAAGGGATCGGTTCACAAAGTGTGTCCCCCGATCACTTATGATACAACGAGGTGTCTCAAACCTCGCGAGGATGTGTTCTTTAAGAAATTTGATCACAACCTTGTGATCGTTAGTGCGAGTGGGGATTGCTTCAACCCACTTTGACACATAATCGACCGCCACCAGGATGTAAGTGTGACCATGGGACACGGGGACGGGACCCATGAAGTCAATTCCCCAAACATCAAAGATGTTAACCACTAAGATAGGATTGAGTGGCATCATATCTCGTCTACCAATGCGGCCCACACGTTGGCACCTATCGCATGCTTTGCAAATTGCAAAAGCGTCTTGGAACAACGTGGGCCAGTAAAAACCGCATTGGAGTACTTTGGCAGCGGTTTTCTTGGCACCGAAGTGCCCACCACATGCCTCCTTATGGCAAAAGGACAAGACACTCTGAATCTCGTCGTCAGGAATGCACCTCCTTATGATTTGATCAGCACAATACTTAAATAAGTATGGATCATCCCAATAGAAGTGCTTGACTAATGACTTGAACTTCGTTGTCTCACTGTGTCTCCAATGAGCCGGCACCTCCCCAGTTGCTAAATAGTTCACAATGTCAGCGAACCAGGGAGGTGAGGCTATTGCCATAAGGTTCTCATCAGGAAAAAAAATGAAGGGAATGTCTTCTAAAAGTTTTACTTTTAAATGTCAATTATTATGAATTGAATGAGAAATCATTTTGTTCCTTGTTTATGTTATTTGTCTTTTAGAAGTGTTAAGGAAGAGGCTCTTGGTCCTTAACCGTAGAGCTCTAAAAGATATTGGTTTACATAAAACAAAAGATATTCGCAATCATGGTAATTAACATGGAACATTAATTACCGAGTTAAGATTGTCGTGTTGGTTATAGATCATTGTAGCTCTACAAGTGAGTGACAACACGGGTATGCAAAAGAGGAAAATATTACTTTTGTATACTGAATAGACCTAATAAGTAAAATATTATAGAAATGTGTTTCTGTGTCATTAATATTTTACTGTGTCTTTGGTCCTTTGATATGAGACTTATATCTGATCGCTTAAGGAGTTCTTAATTAGACTAGTGTCTTGAGCTATCGATGAGTGTAGTGTAAAGGCATTAGTTGGTTAAATACAACTTTTGTTGGAGAAGATAGTTAGTCAAAAGATTATCATTGCCCCTCTTAATTGAGTGATGATATTAGTGGGCCCCTTGATAAAGCAAAGTTATAATGTGCACAATGTGATTTGAGTTAAGTCACATATTTATAACTAGCTTAAAGAGATCAAGAAATGAATACTAATACAAAGATGACACAATACTACTTTGTGTGTATTCTCAATATCATGAGGCAAGGGACGGACACAAGTGGTGTACTCCATCACTAAATGGATCGGGTTTTGGTTCGAGTGGAATTAAGACATCTAACTAATTGGGAGCTATAATGTGTAGCTAGATACCGCTTATAGCTTGTGATATTAAGCTCTTAATCTCACTGCCAACTTAGTTTAGATCCTCCCATAGGTCACACCGCAAAAACTCTGAAACAAGAAGCTTGATTTTTGGTTCATATGATGTGTCAGGTTTCTCATAGAAAATATGACACATGTGGTGAACAAGTAAAATCAATTATGTTGTATATAACATAATTAGAATCATGATAAATTCATATGAGATGCATATATTATGGGGGTGCAATAATTTATTGTTGCATATGATAATATATTGCATAAGTTGTGAATTTGCTAAAACCCCCTTAAGTTCAAATTTTGTTGGAAATAAATCCAAAATTTGAAAAAGGCAAAATCGGGTAAAAGTTCGGTAATCCGTTGAGGTTCGGTCGACCGAAGGATCTGTGGATCGGTCGACCGAACATGGAACGGATAGTCATATTTGATTAACCGAACTTGACCAAAGTGCCTGGAACTTTGGTACGGTGTACCGAACCAAAATCGGTCAACCGAATAATGTTAAGTTCCGATATTTTCGGTTAACCGAATGGCACTCGGTCTTAGACGAGAATTCGTCCGATCGGTTAAGGAGAATTTTTCCCTTTAAGAATCGATCATCCGTCTAGTACTCGGTCAACCAATCCTGACATATTCGGTTAACCGAATGGGTCTCGGTCAACCGAACAGCGATTGATTTTCTGCCTTTGATTATTAAGAGATTAATTTGATTGATGGTTGGATTAGCTCCAAACTTGGTCAAACGTTTTGTGGGTGCATGTAATACATGGAGGAATTAATTTATGAGAGAAAATGTAAAGAAAAACGTGGCTAAAGAATAGCCATGATTAAGAGTAAGATTGGAACCTATAAATAAGTCCTTATTCTCCCTAATTGGGTTACACAATTCAATAATTATTTTCTCTCTTAATTCACCACAAAAACCCACGAAAATTCTCTTAGTTTTTTAAGTCTTTGGAAGGTGAAATCTCAGAGGCTAAGGAAGGGGTTTGTAGCTAGATTCTAAGCTTGTTTGGAGATCGATTGGCTAGCTCCTTTCTCTCCAACCTTGTTTAGGGTTTCGGTGAACACTCGGAGGCATCCGGCGCAACGGGAAGCGACGATCATCTTCCCCAACGTCTCCGAATCTTCAAGAAGTTTTAGAGAACTTCTAGGTATGAATTTCGGAGTCCCTTGTGTTTGTTTTAATAAGTTTTTGAAACTAGTTGTTAAAACAAACCGATGCATGCATAAATAAATCGAAGAAAATTGTAATAGATCCTTATTATACATGAAAATTCGAAAAATATGTATGTATAATTAAACATGAAATCCTACAAAAAACTCGTTCACCGGTGTATCCGGTGAAAGATCAATGGGGATGCGAGATAGGTGACCAGCCACGACATTCTCGCATCCCTTCTTGTCCCGTATTTTGAGGTTGAATTCCTGTAACAACAAGATCCAACGCAGGAGACGGGGTTTCGCATCTTTTTTAGACAAAAGGTAGCGAAGAGCTGAGTGATCAGTGTAGATGATGACATGCGACCCTTTGAGGTACTGGCAAAATTTTTCCAACGTAAATATGATCGCGAGGAACTCTTTCTCAGTAACAGAGTAGTTGAGTTGGGAGTCATTGAGAGTACGACTTGCATAATAGATCACATGAGACAATTTGTCGACTTTCTGACCCAAAACCGCTCCTATCGCGTAATCAGAAGCATCACACATCAGCTCGAATGGTAGAGTCCACACCGATGCCTTAATAATAGGAGCGGAGGTCAACTCACGCTTCAGAAACTCAAATGCAGTCATGCACTCGGGTGTGAACTCAAAGGAGGTTCCTTTAGCAAGCAAGCTCATCAAAGGACGAGCTATCTTGCTGAAGTCCTTAATAAATCGTCGGTAAAAACCAGCGTGTCCAAGGAATGAACGGATTTCTTTTACCAAGGTGGGTGGTGGAAGCTTAGAAATAAGCTCAATCTTTGCCCTATCCACCTCGATACCATCACAAGATACCACGTGACCCAACACGATGCCTTTTGTGACCATGAAATGACACTTTTCCCAATTAAGGGCTAAGTTCGTTTCCGAACACCTTTTGAGAACAAGGCTCAAGTGGTGCAAGCACTCATTAAAGGAGGTGTCGTGAACCGAGAAATCATCCATGAAGATCTCAAGGAAGTTCTCGACCATATCGGAAAAGATACTTAACATGCAACGTTGGAATGTTGCAGGTGCATTGCATAGCCCAAAAGGCATCCGTCTATAGGCAAACGTCCCAAAAGGACAAGTGAACGTGGTTTTCTCCTGGTCTTCGGGGGCGACTGGGATTTGATTGTACCACGAATAACCATCAAGGAAACAGTAATAGGCATGCCCGGCGAGTCTCTCCAACATCTGGTCGATGAAAGGTAGAAGGAAGTGGTCCTTACGCGTGACCGCGTTCAACTTCCTATAGTCAATACAAACTCGCCACCCAGTTTGAAGTCGTATGGGTACAAGCTCATTGTTATCATTCTGGACAACAGTGATACCCGACTTCTTGGGCACAACCTGGACAGGACTTACCCAAGTACTGTCCGAAATGGGGAAAATGATGCCATGATCTAAACACTTGATGATCTCTTTCTTAACTACTTCTGTCATGGCTGGATTTAAACGTCTCTGTGGGTCGCGACGTGGTCGTGCCTCATCCTCCATAAAGATGTGGTGCTGCACGACGTCGGGACTTATCCTTTTGATGTCCCTCAAGGACCACCCAATGGCTGATTTGTGCTCCTTTAGGACTTGAATCAGGCGTTCTTCCTGATCACCAGTCAACGTCGATGAAATAATCACCGGAAATGACCTATTGGGACCAAGAAAAACGTGTTCCAATTCCTTGGGGAGTTCTTTGAGCTCAGGTGTGGGTGGCTCCTTAAGGCGAGGCGTGATATCTAGCTCGAGATGTAAGATAGGAGGAGCTTGCATGTACTGAACAACATGCACATCATTGCTCAACTCACCCCCGTCCTCTTCATGATCGGAGTCATCCATGCAGTGATCATTTAAATTCTCATGAATCAGGGGGTACTCTTCTTCCAATTCTTCTTCCAAGTCCCGGATAAGATTAACTTCCATGGGGTCCTCCAAAGATGCCGGCTGTCTAGCCATATTGAACACATGGAATGTCGCGGTCAAATTCCCGAACGACAATTTCATGAGTCTCGTACGACAATTGATCAAGGCATTTGACGTCGCCAAAAAAGGTCTACCCAAAATCAATGGAATCTGAGAGTGGGTAGTCTTAATTGGTTCGGTCTCAAGGACGACGAAGTCAACAGGAAATATGAAATCGCCGACCTTGATTAGGACATCTTCAATGACCCCCAACGGGACTTTGATCGAATGATCAGCCAACTGCAAAGTTGTTTTCGTAGGCTTGAGAGTGCCTAGGCTTAATCGTTGATACACAGAAGCAGGTAAGAGGTTAACCGCCGACCCTAGATCTAGCAAAACATTGTTAATGCGAGAGTCCCCAATGATACAAGAAATTGTTGGACTGCCCGGGTCCTTCAATTTTATGTATGTTGGGTTCGAGATGATCGAACTCACATTAGCCGCCAAAAAGGCTTTGCGAGGGACATTGGTTTTCCTCTTAGTTGTATAGAGATCCTTCAGGAATTTTGCATATGGAGGTATTTGTTGAATCATGTCTAACAAAGGAATGTTGACATTTACTTTCTTAAATATCTCCATCATTTTATCCACACTGTCACTCTGTTTCTTAGACAACCTACTAGGATAAGGAGCTTTTGGTAGGTATGTCTTGGGCGGAGGCGGAGAAGGAGGCTTTGGTATATTACTCTCACCCTCGGCCTCCTCCTCACCATCATTCCCACAAGGGGGTGGCACAGATGGATTTTCTGGCAATGATACGTGGCTGTTGACCTGCTTCCCATTTCTCAGGGTCACAATGGCATTAACATGGTCCACAGGTTCTTCCACGTAGTTCACTTGCCCCCCTGTGGTCTTGAACTTGCATTTTGCATGTTCGAGTGTTGTTGAGCACGGGGGTTAGCCACAGGTTGGTTAGGCAGGCTCCCTCTCTCTCTCTCATGTACAGACTGAGCCAACTGACCCATCTGAAGCTCGAGAGATTTGATGGTCTGCTGATTCGAAGTGAGAACTTGACTCGTGGATGACATAAAGTTTTTTACAGAGTTCTCAAGTCCACGAGTTAAGTTCTCAAGCGAATTAAATCGGGTTTCCAAGGTGTTTGAATTTGGGAAACTTGGTTGGTTGGTGTTCTGACTTTGGGATGGCTGATGAGATTGTGAATGCATGGGAGGGTGGTGTGGTCGGTTAGGTGGTCGAGAAAAGTTTGAAGGACCACCTGAGGCATTGTTTTGGTTCCATGAGAAATTAGGGTGGTTCCTCCATCCAGGGTTATATGATGATGAATATGGGTCATTCCTGGATCTATCATAGATGGCATTTACATGTTCCATCTCAGGAGGAATGGATGCACACTCACCCCCTATATGACCTATCCTACCACATAAATGACATGGAACTAAACCAGATGTAGACACATGAGATACATCGTGCTAGTTATGAAGCTCAATCGAATCTATACGGCGCATTAAGGCCGCCATGCGTGCCTCGGTGGCCGTAGTGGTATCGATGGCAAATGCGGCACCCGATCTAGTCGAGTTTGCATTTGCGATCCTCGCTCCTATGCTAGATGATGCAGGTGGTTCCCTTACACTCTCCCATTGCATGGTTTTCTCAGCGAGGTCTTCAAGGAAAGCCCATGCCTCCCTTTCATCCTTTCCCAAGAACTCTCCTTGACACATGGACTCAAGGAGCGTTCTAGATGGAATGTGAAGACCCTCGTAGATAATCTGACACAGGCGCCACAACTCAATGCCATGGTGAGGGCATGAGGATAGTACCTCCTTGAACCTCTCTAAGTATGCATGAAATGATTCGGTCTCATGTTGATAGAACGAATTGATTTCGTTCCTCAATTTTTGAGTCCGGTGATTTGGAAAATACTTTTTGAGGAATGCATACTGAAACTCATCCCATGTCCTGAAGGCATTCGCCTGGTTTCTGTACAACCACTTCTTGGCGTCATCCTTAAGCGCAAAGGGGACAAGCCTAAGATGAATGGAGTCTGTGCTAAGTTGTTGCAGTTTGAACGTAGCACAGACCTCCTCAAATTCCCTGAGAAAGATATAGGGGTCACCTTTCCCAGTGAAATGAGGGAGCATGGAAATAAACTGAGGTTGGACCTCAAAATGGTTCCCATTTGCCTCTGGCAATACGATGCATGAGGGCAGAGTTGTACGGCTCGGGTAGCATCGATCGCGTAGAGGTATGGAAACGACAACTGGAAGCACTGGTGGAGCAGGTGGGTCCAGCAACTGCTCCTCCTCACGGAAATTAGCAGCCATTGAACCCGGACTGCGTGCGACACGAGAGGAGGAAGGTGTCGAGAAATCGATGACCGAAGCCGGAGTGACAACGCTCCACGTCAAATGACCACTCTCGTCTCGTGTCCACGAAATCATGCACAAAGGTGCACACACAAACCACAACTCTTTTTTTTTCAAAGAATGTACGTAGGAGAGAAGACGAGGGAACACAGGAGAGAAAGAATGACTCAGGAGAGACGGGAAGAAGTCCTTAAGCTACGGCGGATGGGTACAGGTAGAAGCACACAAGCAAACAAGGCTCAAACAATCCTAAGGTCGCTATAGGTCCTTACAGCTAGACGACGCCTAACTGCGAGGTCACACGACCTCAACACGCCTCACCTCCCTACGATGAGGACCAAAAAGCCCAGCAAGTGAGTCAGGATCCGGAGATCTCGTCTCTCCTACTATCGACAAAGTGGGCAACGCCGATCAAGTCATGACGGTCGGGACCGGATCACTCTCCTAATGCGTCCAAGATCCTTAGGGCCAATGTCTACTTGATTTTAAAATTAGGCTCTTGATTAGTGTGGTTTTTTGGGCGAACGAAAGGGTGATGAAATCCCCCACCTTATCTTTTATGGGACAGCCCCTCCTTAGTAGCGTTTTGGAGTCCTAAATCTAGCAATCAACTCTCCAAACAACGCTCAACTCACACTTGTTGCAATGCACTTCCTACTAACTAATGCATGTTCATACGAAATGCATGAATGAAAGTAGAAGGTGTGTACCTCACGCCAGCTCTCAGCAACAGAAAATAAAGCTAAGATAAAAGACAATCTAAATGCCTAAGTCACATACATAATGCATGACCTAAGCAAGAATGAATGCCTAATCTTTTACTTTGAGTTTTAGGGTCCAAGTTGCTTAAAGGAGGTTTGATTATTGATCTGGGAATGAACTATAAGTCAAAACATGCCAAATTGGGTCCCAGATAACTAGATCATTTAGAGCAACAACAGCAAGAAATTAAAAGATGAACAGAGCTCACCGGACCGCTGATTAGCGGTCTCAGACCACTGATTGGCGGTCTGAAGTGCTAAGGTCGTCTGGAAATTTCTCCAGTAGCCTCCACTTGCTATTCCCAGTCTCCGGAAACAAAGACAAACTACAACACACAAATTAAATCCACTCGAATCGTCCAAACAAGGGTCTGGACTGGCACCTCCCCGGCAACGGCGCCAAAAACTTGTTGAACGTTTTATATTTCTACCGCAAGTGTACGGCCGCGATGAAGCGGTGACAAGTACGGATCGTCCTCAGGGAGGTGAGCTCGCTCTTGTTTATCAGAAATCAAGTGGCAAAGATTGGGGGAGAAAGATTGATTAAGCTACTCTACACTAAACTACGCTAAGAAGTGTGAAATGCGAACGAGAGAAACAAACAATGAACTAACAACTAAGCTAGAGAAACTTGATACTATGCAGGAATCAATAAGAGAGAGACCCCTTAGGGGGTGGAGTGACTACACATACACAATAAGGAGGCAAGAATATCTTCCTATAGGCATAAGTGGAGGTAGTGTTTGCATGTATGGGAGGTGTCTACTTATCATGGCAAAACCCATCAATTAAATCACTAAGCTACTTTGATTAACATTCACAAACACAAGCTGGTTATTTAAGAAACTAAACAAGCATGGGAGGTGTCTTAAAACTTGTGGCAAAACCCATCTAGTGAAGTGTTCTATTCTAACAAGCAAGCATGCATTCATATTAATCAACACATTTCAAAATAAACATCCCCATTTCCTTAATTGCATAAATGATATTCATCTTCACCCCCAAAAGGGGAGTGGTTTTACTGACTACACATTACACTACACATTACACTAAGATAAGAAAACATATTAGCTAAGCTAGATTTAATAAAAGACAATTAAACTAAAACATGCACCAACAATAAAAGAAGAACAAAACTAAGGAAATTTTATTGATTGAAGACTCACAATACCAGTACCATCTCCCCTATTGAGTTTCTTGCTTCAAGGCTTCCACTTCAATTAGGGAGAATGGCCACAAGCATGGAGTGATTACAATGGAAGGTGAAGAGTTCTATTTATAGCCATGGAAAAAGCTAATCCGGGACAATCCCCCGATGTGGGACTAAAAAAAACCATAAATAGCATAAGCACGCTCCAATACACACGCCAGAAAAAGCTAAGCGGATTCGGATCCACCTGGACCGCCAATTAGCGGTTCCAGACCGCTAATTGGCGGTCTACAGGGTCCGGATTCGTCTGGGCTTTCTTGGAGGCTTTCCTGGATGGTATTCTTGGTCTTTGATGCGGTTACTTGACTTGTTGGAGCTCCGACCCGAATCCAATTGGTAAAATACTCCCCATGATGGTGTGGAGTATTTTGTTTTGCTCTTAGGTCCTTCTGTCTTGCAATCAGGTCCTTTTTCCTTGCATTTTGGTCCCTAGATCTCACAATTCAGTCCTTTTTCCCAGCTTTTAGGTCCTTTTATGCTTAATCTCTTCAAACCTATTTATTCCTGAAAACTAAACATAAAACTCGTGACATAGCATTGTTTAGGTGAAAGATAATGGATATAAGATACAAATATAAGCATGAAATGATGTCAATCAATATATCTGTTTGCCATGATCCGTGGGTGACTTGTCTTCTTTTGCTTGCCTAGTGCTTTAAAATTTTCACATTTCTTTCAAAATCTTCATGTGTTTGCAAAAGAAAATGTTTTGTGGGTTTTGCGTGTGTTTGACATGTGCAAAATCGTTGAGAGGCAAAGTATAAATAAAGCTCCCAAAATTGTCTTGAACTTGATGCATTACGATATCTAGTACAGTGCCTTTAGGACTTATCTAGTCGTTAGGATGCACCCCGATTTTCCCTCGGGAGACGAGTAATCATAGGGTTCATGAAACACCAAGAAATCAAACCAGAACCGAGCCACCAAAATCCAGACTCAATCCGACACTTATAGACCGCCAATTGGCGATCGACGACCGCCAATCAGCAGTCCAAATCGGTCCAAAGGCGACATGTTTTGGTCAGGTGGTGTATTATGTTGTTTTATGCCCGTTTATAGTATGCAATTAGTCCCATATCGAGGGATTGTCCCCGATTGCCTTTTTCTTTGGCTATAAATAGAACTCCTCCTCCTCCTTTTGTATTAACTCATTGCTTGGTGGCATTCTCTCTACTTTGAATAAAAGCCTTGAAGCAAAAACTCAAGGTGGAGAAGAATGTCACTTGTAATGTGAGTCATGTAAATAAAATATTTTTTCTTAGTTTCTTTTAGTATTGTCTTGTCTTTTAATTCTTGCATGTGTCTTTTAATTATTAGTGAGTAATAATAAAACTAAAGATGCATGCAAGAATTAATAGACAAGACAATACTAAAAGAAACTAAAAAAACTACTTTATTTACATGACTCACATTACAAGTGGCATTCTTCTCCACCTTAAGTTTTTGCTTCAAGGATTTAACTCCAAGTAGAGAGAATGTCATCAAGCAATGGTGAATACAAAAGGAGGAGGAGGAGTTCTATTTATTTCCAAAGAAAAAGGCAATCAGGGACAATCCCTCGATATGGGACTAATTGCATACTATAAACGGACATAAAACAACATAATACACCACCCAACCAAAACATGTCTCCTTTGGACCGATTTGGACCGCTCATTGGCGGTCTATAAGTGTTAGATCGAGTCTGGATTTTTGTGGCTCGGTTCTGGTTTGATTTCTTGGTGTTTCATGAACCCGATTTGGTTGTTAAAGGTTGGGCATGGATTTAATTGCCAAAATACTCCTCATTAAGGTGTGGAGTTTCTTGATTTGCTCATTAATCCTTTTGGTTTTACATCCGGGTCCTTCTCTCTTTCATCTCAGTCCATAAGTCTTGCAACTTAGTCTTTTTTCCTTGCTTTTGAGTCCTTTTATGCATCTTCTCCTCAACCCTATTTATTCCTGAAACTCAAACACAAAACTTGTTACACAACATTCCTTAGGCTAAGAATAAAGGATATAAGACACAAATATCTGCATGATATGATGTCAATCAAATATCACTCATATAAACAAAACAAATTAATATCGAGTTCATATCGATGAACCCATCGAACCAATTGAAAACAAACTAAGCAAACGGTAAAATTAAAACAAACAATGACCATCGAGTTCATATTGAACGTCTATCGAACCCATCGAAAAACGTAATGGTCTGGTAACTAACAAGAAATCATTACTATTGAGGCCTATCGAACTCCTATCGAGACAGTCGAGCAAAATAAGTACTCTAGTACCTAAAAAACATGAATTAACAACAATGAAGACGAACTTACGTTTCTTATGGAAGTAAACATGTGTGCAACCTCGGCCATATGCTGGATATTTTTCTCATTGCTCGTCGTCCAGTTGAGATCCTAGGGAATCGGTTTCCACGATACACAACATACTAGGAGGAGAACTGCTGAATGGCCTCGTACGCCCAATACTGTAACGTCGGGGCATAACCATATATACTGTATTTGACCTCTTTTTGTTGGCACCTTACTTCCTTCTTCTTCTCATACAAATCTTTCTGCTTAATCATGTCGTTTTGACATTATTTTAGCAGCTTCTGGTAAGACGACTTCCCCCATGGATACTCGAAGAAGTAGTCCAAGTCGTCGACCATCATGACCATATCCGTCCATACGAATAGCACGCCCCCTCAGGCAAATAGAACACCTTTAATCAGGAGGCATAACCCAACGTTTACATCTATTTTTGCTATTTTTGAAGACGACTACATCACCTCCATCTCATATGATGTCATGCTTATATTTGTGTCTTATATCCTCTATTTTGAATCTAAGCAATGCTATATAACGAGTTTTATGTTTAAGTTTCAGGAATAAACAGGTTTGAGAAGAAGAGACACAAAAAGGACCTGAACACAAAAAACTGGATTGAATTGTGATACTTATGGACTAACATGAAGAGGGAATGACCCGGATGTAAACCAAACGGACCTAGAAAAAAATCGAGAAACTCCACACCTTCATGAGGAGTATTTTGGCAATTCGATTTGGGCCTAAACTCCAACAACCAACTCGGGTGCACTACACATAAAGAAATCAACCCACCAAAACGTCCTCCAATCCAGAACGCGATCCAACCTCTATAGATTGCCAATTGGTGGTTCCAAACCAGCGGTTGGCGATCGGGTCTTATGTTTATCCGAGTTATGTATTAGAGTATTTTATGTCTATTTTTAGTAGTACATTAGTCCCACGTCGGGGAATTGTCCTCGATTACTTTTTTCTATGACTATAAATAGAACTCTTCCTCCTCGCTTGTAATGGATTCCTCTCTTGGTGGTCATTCTCTCTACTTGGAGTAAAGCCTTGGAGCAAAATTCTAGTGGAGAGATGCTACTTGTAATATGAGTGAGCAATAAAGAATGTTTTGTTAAGTTTCTTGTTGTTTCTTTTAATTCTGGCATGCTTAGTTAATTTTGTTTGTCTTAATCTTAGTAGAAGTAATTAGCATGTCTCCTTTTCCTATCTTAATTAGCTTAATTTTGTTTTGTCTTCTTTTAATGAGTAGTGAGTAGTTCCATCCCCCTTTGGGGGTTGGAGTTGATGTTTATACATGTCATGAAGAATGGAATGAATGTTATATGTTGTTTTATGTGATGAATGTGAGTGTGATTGTTTAAATTAAAAAGAATACTAAACTTGATGGTGCCTGCCATATTCATTAGGTACATCCAATGCTTGTTTAGGTTCTTAATAACAAACCTGTTTATGCTCATATTAATCAACTAGTTTAGTGATTTGGATGAAAGGTCTTGCCAACCATTAGGTACTTCCTATGCATAGCAACACTACCTACACTTGTGCTCTATTGAATGCATTCCTCACCACTTTATTTCATGTGTACACACACTCCACCCCTTAGGGGTTTCTCTTCCTGAATTCCAGCTTACTTTTCTGGTTACTTAGTTTAGTTTCTGATTGTGTTCATTTGAAATACCACAAGTAAACAACGTCGGTGAAGATGCGGCAAGTATGGGTCGTGTCCACGAGGAGGTGTGTTGACTCTGGTTTGTTCGAAGTACTAGAAATAAATCTATTGAATGCATTCCTCACCACTTTATTTCATGTGTACACACACTCCAATAAGTACCTAATGTGGCCATTAGAGCATCAATAAATCATACATACAACCTAAATCATTCATGTAAATGTGCACCAAACATGGATCCATACATAATAAGTCATTCTCATCAAATCATAACAAGCAACAAGATAAACTCTAAAGCTAGCATGAGATAAGTACCTAGTGTGGACATTATCCCGTCTAATACAAGTTTAAGCATACTACAAGTATAGATCTATATTAAGCATATGGAATGACATAAATAGAAGAACCCATCACTATGACATATTATACATTACCTCCACCCCAAATGGCAATGGAACTACTCACTACTCATTAAGAAAATAATAAAATTAAACTAAGAATGCAAGAATTAAAAAGAGAAGACAACACTAAAACAAACTATGAAGAATTATTTTATTTACATGAGTCACATTACAGGTAGCATTCTTCTCCACCTTGAGTTTTGCTCCAAGCCTTACTCCAAGTAGAGAGAATGGCACAAATCAATGGGTGAATACAAAAGGAGAGGAAGAGTACTATTTATAGGCATGAAAAAAGATAATCTGGGACAATCCCCCGGAAGGGGACTAATGGCATACTATAAATGGACATAAAACAATATAATACACCACCCGAACAAAGCATATGGTATTGGGACACATTTGGACCGCTGAATGGCGGTCTTGAACCTCCAATTGGTGGTCTGGATGTGTCTGATCGAGTTTCAATTTTGGTGGCTCGGTTCTGGCTTGATTTCTTGATGTTTAATGAACCCGATTTGGTTGTCGATGGTTAGGCCCGGATATAATTGCCAAAATACTCCTCATAATGGTGTGGAGCTTCTTGATTTCCACATTAGTCCTTTTGGTTTTACATCCAGGTCCTTCTCTTTGACACATCAGTCCATAAGTCTTGCAACTCAGTCATTTTCCTTTCTTCTAAGTCTTTTATGGGTCTCTTCTTCTCACTTGTTTTATTCCTGAAACTTAAACATAAAACTCGTTACGTATCATTGCTTAGGTTAAAAATAGAGGATATAAGACACAAATATATGCATGATATGATGTCAATAAGTTTCATTTCTTCTCATACTATCATCTTTCCTTGTTTCGTTGCTTACTAGTGTAGCGTAGTTCAGTTTAGTTGAATCAACTTCTTCTCCCCTATTTTCCCATGTTGAACGTTTTATTTAAAACCGAAGTGCACGGCCACGATGAAGCGGTGGCAAGTACGGGTCGTCCTCAGGGAGGTGAGCAGCCTCTTGTTTATCAGAAATCAAGTGGCAAAAATTTGGGGAGAAAGATTGATTATGCTACTCTACACTAAACTACGCTAAGAAGTATGAAATGCGAACGAAAGAAACAAACAATGAAATGACAACTAAGCTAAGAACAAAAGAAGAATGCTGGAATACAGAAATGGGAAAACCCTTAAGGGGTGGAGTTAGTGCACACAAGCAAAGAGGTGGGTGTTGAACACATTCTTTAAGCACAAATAAAGGTGGTGTTATCATGCATAGGAAGTGTCTAAATGTTGTGGCAAAACCTATCAATCTATTCACCATCTTAGTTGATTAACATTTACATATGCAAGATGTTTATTTCAGAACCTAAACAAGCATGAGAGGTGTCTAATCATTTTGGCAAAACTCATCAAGTTATAAATTCTATCCTAAACAAGCAAGCATACATTCATGTTTTATCAACACATTGGAAATAAAGCATTCAATCCATTCTCATTTGCATGTTTGTACATCTACTCCAACCCCAAAGGGGATGGAACTACTCACTAAACATTACACTAATTATTAAACTAAACAAAGAAAGCATATTAACTAAGCTAATAAAACTAATGAAATGATATTAAGCAAAGCAAAACAAGAAACATAAAACAAACAACATAATAAAGAAAATTTGTATTAAAATGACTCACATTAAAAGTAGCATCCTCCTACTTTAGTGTGTGCTTCAAGGCCGCACTTCTAGTAGGAAGAATAACCACTTAAAATATGGAGTGATTACAATAGGAGGTGAAGAGTTCTATTTATATCCATGGAAAAAGCCAATCCGGGACAATCCCCCGATGTGGGACGAAACCAATACCAAAAATAGCCTAAACAAACATTAATACAAGTCCAGGAGAAATTTGGGTGGATCCTGAGTAATATGACCGCCAATTAGCGGTCCAAGACCGCTAATTGGCGGTCCATAAACTTTGGATCGCGTTGGAATTTGTTGTGGGCTTTTCTTTCTGGTATTGTTGGTCTTTGATGCGGTTACTTGACTTGTTGGAGCTCCGACCCGAATCGAATTGGTAAAATACTCCCCATGATGGTGTGGAGTATTCTGTTTTTCTCTTAGGTCCTTCTGTCTTGCAATCAGGTACTTCTTCCTTGCATCTTGGTTCCCAGATCTCACAACTCAGTCCTTTTTCCCAGCTTTTGGGTCCTTTTATGCTTCATCTCTTCAAACCTATTTATTCCTGAAAACTAAACATAAAACTCGTGACATAGCATTGTTTAGGTGAAAGATAATGGATATAAGATACAAATAGAAGCATGAAATGATGCAATCATCCCACTTGCCTTCAAAAGAACTAGAGTCGACACACCTCCCTGTGGATCGACCCGTACTTGCCCTATTTTCACCAACAACCGTGCACTTGTGGTATTTTAACTAATTCAATCACGTGCCTATCTTAATTTTGGGTTGTCCATTGAAATATTCCTTAATAAGTCGGTCACTCATGCAGTGCTCCTGCAACTCAGCGTTGGACGGTATAGTATTGAATGAAGTTCAAATCGGTGATCAGTGAAAACTCATATTTACTAAATCTGCAGGGCTTAGTGCCAAACAAGAAATGAACCTTGTCATCTCTACCACTATGGGTCTTGTGCAACATTAACTGATGGGCAAGAACATTGGAGAACTGTAATTCGCCCACCTCAAAAAATTGTTTGAAAGGTGATTCCTTTGCTCTTTCCAGCAAGATGTGCTTCCGGAACTTCTCTTTTATTTCATTCATAGGCTTCTTGCCTTTGTACGTCACATGACCAAGGAAATGATCCTTCGGTTGAACTATTAACTTTTCTATATGGGGAAAAAATAGTAACAAATGACAACCACTTAAAAGTAGGGGGAAATGAAATCGAGCTAATATGAAGCTCATCGAGCCACAAGTTCTTCACAGTCAAACTGATCCCGTCGGTAGTCTATAGAGTCTCATCGAGCTCATGTCGAGTGTTTGATTAATTAAAGTTTAAACTGCAAGTGCACGATCGTCGGTGATGAGGGGGCAAGTACGGGTCGATCCGCAGGAAGGTGTGTCCACTCTAGTTCTTCAAAATCAAGAGTGAAATACGGGTGGAAGAAGAGATTATTATGCTACTAGTAAAACGACACTTACACTAAGAATGCAAAAACAAGCTAGACATTGATGCAAATGACAACTAAAGAGATGTAGCAAACGATATGTAACCAAATACGGATGAACCCCTAAAGGGTGGAATGAGTGCACATATGAATTGAAAGAAGTGATGAATGATGCATGTAAGCATGTATGTGTATGTGTGACATGTGTGTGTCTTCATGCATAGAAAGTGTTTAAAGGTTTGGCAAGATATATCAATCCATTCACACACCATATTAGCAATGACTACTTGATTTTCATAAGGCGAGGCAAAGCATGAGAAGTGTCTAAAATTATGGCAAAACTCATCAAAAACCAGGAACTCATGTGAAGAACAAAGCTAAGCATGCGAGGTGTCTGAAATTTATGGTAAAACTCATCAAAACAAAGTTTTTTCAATCAATCAAGCAATTAAACGCTAATACAAACACACGACTAAATTGTAGCATATCCAACAGAAAATTTCAGCCAATAAACATAAGGAAACCAAGCATAGGAAGTGTCTAAATCTTGTGGAAAAACCCATCAAAAATCCCCCAAACATGTAGATGAATAAAACAAACCCGATGAACATACAAACATTCAAGTCCACACAATCTAAATTCGCCAAACATTAGAAACCTCAAAACATGAATGCACAACATCTCCACCCCCAAAGGGGAATGAAACTACTCACTACACATTAAACTACAAACTATATTAAGAAAGTAAGACATTCTAATTAGACTATGATTAAGAAAATAAATTCAAGCTAAGCATGCAAACATTAATAGAAAGACAACATTAAAACAAACTATGAAGAATTATTTTATTTACATGTCTCACATTATCAGTAGCATTCTTCTCCACTTGAGTTTTACTCCAAGGCTTAGTCTAAGTAGAGAGAATGGCCACCAATCATGTAGTGAATACAATGGAGGAAGAAGAGTTCTATTTATAGGTATAAAAAAGATAACCGGGGACAATCCCCTGATGTGGGACTAATGGAATACTATAAATGGACATAAAACACACTAATACAACACCCAACTTAATCTAATTCGGTCTAGATTAGATCCAACGGCCAATTAGCGGTCTGGAACAGCCAACTGACGGTCTAGATTGATTGGATCCGGTCCTCCTTTGGATGAGGCTTTGGTGAGTTGATTTCTTCATGTGTAGTGCATCCGACTTGGTTGCTTGAGTTTAGGTCCGAATCTAATTGTCAAAATACTCCTCATCATAGTGTGGAGTTTCTCGATTTGCTTATTGGTCCTTTTGGTTTACATCCGGATCCTTTCCTCTTGCATATCAGTCCATAAGTCTTACAATTCAGTCATTTTTCTTGTGCTCAGGTCCTTTTTGTGTCTCTTCTTCTCAAGCATGTTTATTCCTGAAACTTAAACATAAAACTTGTTACATAGCATTGCTTAGGCTCAAAATAGAGGATATAAGACACGAATATAAGCATGATATGATGTCAATCATGGAGCACATATCGAGCTCACAATCATCTATGGAACCAATCGAGGAGAAAGGAATTGCTCTCCATCGACACCAACCTATCGAGCTACTATCGAACTATGATCGAATCTAACGAGCACCGTTGGAAACACAAAATGGTTACACTTCCAACCCAGGCGACAAAACTCAGATGAATACCAAGGCAACAAATCAACTACATTTTTTATAGAAACCATAACAAAACCTTATAAAACTGTATCAAGAAGAAAAAAGAAAATGGCTACAAATCATGCCCTAAAACCGACCTTCGTCATTGTATTCAAAGAAGGAGTTGTTTGGCAGGGTACGCCGCTGGGCTGGAATGACCGATCAAGTGAGAGAGAGAGAAGGGATGTGCGAACGAGAGAGAGAGAGAGAGATGGAGAAAGAAAGAATTGAAAAATGGATGCGTGATGGCGGTCTGCAACTGTTCGAAAGAAATAGACAAAGAGCACGAATTGCTTATTTAAAAGGAAAGGGAGGGGAATGGTCCCACGGTTTACGCAAGGGTATTTTGGGGAGAAGTGGCAAGATAGGCATATTTTTAGAGGATGTCAAAGTCGGGACTTTTTCTTAGAGGTGTGGGAACTTTGAGCATAAAAGGTCAAATTTTCCTTTATATAGAAATGATGCAACGGTGCATGTCCATCTATAAGCAAAGTACATGAAAGTGAAAGCAACATCTGACTCTTGGAAACAACCATTTCACATTTATAAAACTCCTTGATGAGATGCTTTGCTTAATTTACTACAGGTCTAATTACCTCCATTTTATTTAAGTTATAAATTCATAAATTGCCATGCATCAGAACTTAGGAAAATAACCTTTCAATGTTCAAAGAGAATTTTTTTCAAACACCTTTAGGGCCATAATATTTGACAACATCATTCTTGACATGTTGAAAGGTATATGTGTTTTCAAAGACCAATATCGTCGTTTCAAAGAGCAATATCATTGTTTCAAAGAACAATATGGTGAAAGGTATACGATGACATGGTGGCCTAACATCTTTGTACTATTGTTTGACGATATTGGCTAAAAATTATCTACAAGCTAAAGGGTAAATCATAATAAAGAGCATTGTATAAACTAATAACATCACTAACCAAACTTGCATCAACTTTTGACAATTATAGACAAATAACAAGAACATATTGCATGAATTCAATGGAAATGTAACCGTCTATTTAACTCAGCAACGACCGATAAGAATGGTAGTTTGTCGGGTTGATCGAAACTAAATGCAGAATTTGTCAATTAAAATGACTAACATAAGAAGTAATGAAGAAGACTAAGATCTAACTTGGTGATTGTTTGAGGATAACAAAAAACCATAGAAATTTTGATGAAATCAAGACCAAATGTATCGAAAGGGGGATCTTACAACAATAATGGACGGACGTCGAAATTGGCTAAAAGGAGGCATACCTCCACGAATGAAGGAGAAGCGTCAAAGTGTCACTGACCATGAACTCTGGCAGCACCGCTCGCAGGAGAGAGAGGGCAAGAGCTCTGACGAGGAAGAATTGCACCCAAATTGTGCCCATGTACACATTTTAATATACAATGGCATGAACAGTAATTATCAACATGGTCGGGATGGTAATAAGGGCAGGAATCATGCCTTCTTTCCAACGTATGTGGTGGGACACAATGAGGACTAATCCAAATGATCAGGGGCAGGACCGTTCAAAACTTGAAATAATACCCACGACCAATCAGCAGTCTGTTGTGCTCGGGTTGCGTTTTCTCTTCGTGGGGTCACGTGATTTTGTGTGTTCTGTAGTTTTTGTTGGCGGGGTGTCTGTTTTGCTGCTGGAGTCGGCGTGCGGTAATCTCCTCTCCTCTTGTGCCGTGTTCGTCTTCGTTGTCGTGTGCTCCCCCGTTAAATCTTGCCAAGGTAGGTGCAGGTATGGCCAGCAACCATTTAATTCCAGAACTCAATTTTGCCTCCCTGATTTGTGAATTCGGAGAACCCTTCTACGATCGAATCGTAGCTAAAGGGTGGTACAATTTGTTGTACGAGGGCGACGAATCCATGTACGTAGAGCCTCTCGTACATGAGTTCTTTACTAAACTCGAGTGTGACCAGACCAGACCACTCGAGTTTAGTGTCACTCTCAGAGGGGTGAAGCACACCGTGGCACCCCAATTAATATCCGACGCGACTGGGATCCCCTTAGTAGATGAGCTCGCGCCTACCCACGACATTAATTTTTATCGATCTATGCTTGGGCGCGGGCAACCTATATCATCGCATGGTGGAGTACCTAATGCGCACATTTACTCCAATATGAACATTATAGCCAGGTGGGTGTGTGGAAATGTGTTGGGCCAAGTGCGGACCTCCACATTTTTCACACCTAGTTTGCGAATCGTGTATAGTCTTATGGACGGTTCACCTCACTGCATTTGTCGAACATTGTTCTACGTTTCGGTGAACGCAAAGCTGAAAGAAATACACTGTTTGCCGACTCTGGTTACCAAATTGTGTGGCATGTTGGACATCCCACGATTTGAGCGCATTCTGAGGCGCCAAGGCACTGACCTCGAGGTAGCGAGGATGACCCCGTTATTTCGCCATTGCCTTCCTGAGGTATGGGTGCCTGACTACATGGAGGAGGATCTTAGAGCCCGTTCCTCAA
Organism: Triglochin maritima; assembly: GCA_963682175.1. Classification (NCBI taxonomy): domain Eukaryota; kingdom Viridiplantae; phylum Streptophyta; class Magnoliopsida; order Alismatales; family Juncaginaceae; genus Triglochin; species Triglochin maritima. Next base: position 17,061,191 of record OY821786.1, read on the forward strand.
GCTCGTCTGTGAGCTCAGGAACGCTCTTTAATACCGACATTTCTGAGATGGCGGTCGAGCAGCAAAATGTCATCTTAGCCCAACAAAACCGGAAGATCTATAGGAAATTGTCGGCTCTTGAGAGAGGTGCCTCTTCGGGCACCTCTGGCCGCCGCCATTAGTCTGGTACACTTGATCCATGCATTGGCACCATTTTGCCATACATTGAGGACAGTGCATGGATTAGGTGTAGGGCGTGATTTCACGTTTGTACATAGTTTGTGCGTCTTTTTGTATTTATTTTGTTTTCATTTGGTTGTATTGCTAGGGTCATGTTAGTGTGCTGCATTTAACATTGATATATCTGCTTGCCATGATCCTTGGGTTACTTGTCTTCTTTTGCTTGCCTAGTGCTTTAAAATGTTCACATTTCTTTCAAAATCTTCATCTGTTTGCGAAAGAAAATATTTTTGTAGGTTTTGCATGTGTTTAGCATGCGCAAAACCGTTGAGAGGCAAAGTAAAAAGAAAGCTCCCAAAATTATCTTGAACTTGATGCATTAGGATACCTAGTTTACTTGCTTTAGGTCTTATCGAGTCATTAGGATGCACCCTGGTTTTCCCTCGGGGGGCGTGTAATCATAGGGTTTCAGCACTCAAACATTTAAAGAAGTCCACCCTGAACCTAGTGAGTCAAATAATTCGTGTATTTTAGTATAAGGAAGTTTGTCGTAGTCAAGGGCCCTTAATCTCTTTTTGTGAAACTTAAGTGTAGGGGTTTTGGTTCCCATGTATAGATAAATAAATAAGTGGGGTTCTCTCTTCTCACACGGCTACCATCACTCGGGAAAGTAGGTCTGAGGGACTTTGTTCCTGGTGCTTTCGAGTCATCTGACTTGGGATGCACCGACCGAACTCCCGTTACACGGGTGGTAGGGATCGCCCTATGTGGAGATTTGGGGGAAGGTGTACGTGATAGTGTGAGTCCTCATAGGCAATGATGCACGAAACTTGACCCTGGGAGAATAAAACACCAACCAATAAAATACTCCAAAGAAAAAGAAAAAGAAAAAGAAAAAGTCAAATAAGAACCTTAATGGACTTTACACATTGTATCACATTCAGAAGTAAGGTTGCCCATGTCTTTCACTTAAGTGCTTAACTAACTTTCACAAATAATTCATTAGGCTAGGTGTGTGGACCGATTACATATATAGAGTCGACCAGTAGTATTACCGTGTCCCATGATCGACAAAATAAGTCCAACGAGTCGTGTAGCTAGATTGATTAATGCATCTTTGTTCGGGTTTTGTGGGTGTATCCGCTGAAAACCCTCAGGAGACAACACTCGTCCTCCTTGGAGACAAGGAGGTTTAATGCCTTGTTGCACGTGCTAAGTGCAACCGTGATTCCTACGAAAGTGAGTTAGGATTTCTTGTTTTTCGTATGCTTTTCTCGTTCTTTATTTTGCTCGGGACTAGCAAAAGTTAGGTGTGGGGGTATTTGATTGACATCATTTCATGCTTATATTTGTATCTTATATCCATTATATTTCACCTAAACAATGCTATGTGACGCGTTTTATGTTTGAATTTCAGAAATAAATAGGTTTGAAGAGATGTAGCATAAAAGGACCCAAAAGCTGGGAAAAGGGACTGAATTGTGAGATCTGGGGACTAAGATGCAAGGGAGAAGGACCTGAACGTAAGACCAAAGGACCAAAGAGTAAAACAAAAAACTCCACACCATCATGGGGAGTATTTTGGCAATTCTATTCGGGTCGGAGCTCCAACAAGTCAAGTAACCGCACCAAAGACAAACAATACCAACATGGAAAGCCCAGACGAAAGCCCAGGACGATTCGGATCCTGTAGACCGCCAATTGGCGGTCCGGGTTGATCCGGATCTGTGGAGATTTTGGTGGCTTGTGTATTAAAGCGTCTTTAGTTTATTTTTGGTATTTGTTTAGTCCCATACCGGGGGATGGTCCCGGATTACCTTTTTCTATGGCTATAAATAGAACTCTTCACCTTCTATTGTAAGCACTTCATATTTTGAGTGGTTATTCTTCCTACTAGAAGTGAGGCCTTGAAACACACACTAACGTAGGAGGATGCTACTTGAATTGTGAGTCATCTTAATAAAAGTTTCTTTATTATGTTGTTTGTTTAATGTTACTTGTTTTACTTTGTTTAATTTCATTTCATTAGTTTTAGTAGCTTAGTTAATATGCTTTCCTTGCTTAGCTTAATAATTAGTCTAATGTGTAGTGAGTAGTTTCATCCCCTTTGGGGGGTGGAGTTGATGTTCATACTTGCAAAAGAGAATGGAATGAATGCTTTATTTACAATGTGTTGTTAAAACATGAACGTATGCTTGCTTGTTAGAGTAGAATACTACACTTAATGGGTTTTGCCACACATCTTAGACACCTCCCATGCTTGTTTAGGTTTTGAGATAAACAACTTGTATATGTGAATGCTAATCAACAAGGTTGGTGAATGTATTGATAGGTTTTGCCATAACACTTAGACACTTCCTATGCATGATAACACCACCTTCATTTGTGCTTAAAGAATGTGTTCAACACCCACCTTTTTGCATGTGTACACTCACTCCACCCCTTAGGGGTTTTTCTATTTCTGAATTCCAGCACTTATTTAGTCCTTAGTTTAGTTTGGTAGTTCATCGCTTGTTGCTTTCTTTCGCATTTCGTACTTCGTAGTGTAGTGTAGCGTAGAGTAGGATAATCAATCTCTCTTCTCCATTTTCACAACTTGATTTCAGATAAACAAGAGGTTGCTGACCTCCCTGTGGACGATCCGTATTTACCATGTCTTCACCATGAAGTTTGATTATTTGTGCTTATAAGCATGAAATGATTTACATCATTTCATGCTTATATTTTTATCTTATATCCATTATCTTTCACCTAAACAATGCTACGTGATGAGCTTTATGTTTGAATTTCAGAAATAAATAGGTTTGAAGAGAAGAGGTATAAAAGGACCTAAAAGCATGAAACATGACTGAGTTGAGAGACTGAAGGACTAAGATGCAAGATCGAATGACCTGAATGTAAGATTGAAGGACCAATGAGCAAACAAGAATACTTCACACTATCATGGGGAGTATTTTGGTAATTCTATTCGGGTCGGAGCTCCAGCAAGCGAAGTAGATGCATCCAAGACCCCCAAAGACATCCAGAAAAGCCCACATGAAACAACGGCCAGATCCAAACAATATAGACCGCCAATTGGCGGTCCAAGATCGCTGATTGGCGGTGTGTTTTGATCCGGATCCACTAAGATTTCGTAGGGTAGCGTATTAGTGTGTAGTTAGTCTATTTCTGGTATTTATTCAGTCCCATACCGAGGGATTGTCCCGGATTACCTTTTCCCATGCCTATAAATAGAACTCTTCACCTTCCTTTGTATTCACCCATTGCTTGGTGGCATTCTCTCTACTTGAAGTAAGCCTTGGAGCAAAATCTCAAGGTGGAGAAAAATGCTGCTAGTAATGTGAGTCATTTAATAAAATAAATTTTCCATTGTTTTGTTCTTATGTTGTTTCTTTATGCTTGCTTAGCTTAGTTTTATTTCTTTGATTGTAGGCTAAAGTAGTTAGAATGTTTCCTTTCTTCTTTAGTTTAATTGTTAGAATAATGTGTAGTGAGTAGATCCATACCCCTTTGGGGGTGGAGATGATGTTCATACATGCATTAAAGAATGGATATGAATGCTTTATATTTTGATTGTGTTGATAAATGTGAATGTATGCTTGCTTGTTAGAGTAGAATACCACATTTGATTGGTTTTGCAACACATGTCAGACACCTCCCATAATTGTTTAGGTTCTGAAATAACCAGTTTGTGTATATGAATGTTAATCAACTAGGTTAATGAATGGATTGATAGGTTGTGCCTTTAGACACTTCATGTGCATGACCTTTAACCTTTATACTCTTCCTATGCATGAAAACACTACCTACATTTTCGCCTATAGAATGCATTATTCACAATCTTTTTACATGTGTGCACACACTCCACCCCTAGGGGTCTTTCTCTTCTATATTCCAGCTTAGTTTTACATTCTTTTAGTTTTGATTTGAAGTAATCGTTAGTTGTTTAACTTTGCATTTTTCTTCTTAGTAGTTTTTTGTGGCGTAGATTAGCATAGAAAAACTCTTCTCCCTTTTTGTTGCCACTTGAATTCTGAAAAACCAGAGGCTACTCACTTCCCAGAGGATCGACCCGTACTTGCCACCGCTTCAACGCGGTCGTGCACTTGCGGTATTTAAAACGATTAAACAAGTTTTTGGCACTGTTGCCGGGGAGGTGTCAGTCCAGACTCTGGTCTGGAAGATTCGAGTGGATTTAATTTGTGTTTTGTAGTTTTCTTTGTTTCACGAAGCTCTGGAGCTCAAGGGAGGACAGCTGGAGAAATTCTGAGGCAAACAAGAAGCTTCAGACCTCCAATCGGTGGCCTAAGACCGCTAACTGGCGGTCTGGTAAGCTCTGTTGCTCTTCTTCTTTCTTTGGCTTGTTCCTCTATCTGTTAGAATGATCTGGGGATCAATTTGGCATGTTCTGACTTTTAGTTTGCCCGCACCAGATCAATAATCTATCTCCCTTTAAGCAACTTGGACCTTAAAACCCAAAGCAAAAGATTAGGCATTCTTTCTTGTTTAGGTCATGCACCATGTACTCGACTTAGGCACGTAGATTGTCTTTTCTTTTAGCTTTAGTTTCAGTTGCTGAGCATTGACGTGAGGTACGCATTTTCCACTCTCATTCATGCATTTTGTATGAACATGCATTAGTTAGTAGGATGTGCATTGCAACAAGTGTGGGTTGAGCGTTTGTTTCGAGAGTTGTTTGTTAGATTAGGACCCCAAAACACTACTAAGGAGGGGCTGCCCCATATAAGATAAGGTGGGGGATTTCACCACCCTTTCCGTTGCTCGAAAAACCACACTAATCAAGAGCCTAATTTTAAAATCAAGTAGACATTGGCCCTAACGATTTCGGGCGCATTAGGAGAGTGATCCGGTCCCGACCGTCATGGCCTGATCTGCATCGCCCACTCTGTCGATAGTAGGAGAGACGAGATCTCCGGATCTTTACCCATTTGCTGGGATTTGTGGTCCTCGTTGTAAGGAGGTGAGGCGTGTGGAGGCCGTGTGACCTCGCAGTTAGTCGTCGTCTAGTTGTAAGGACCTATAGCGACCTTAGGATTGTTTGAGCCTTATTTGCTTGTGTTATTCTACTTGTACCCACCCGCCGTAGCATAAGGACTTCTTCCCTTCTCTCCTGAGTCATTCCCTCTCTTCTGTATCCCTCTGTCTTCTCCTCCACGCACATTCTTTGTTTTAAAAAAAATTGGTTTGTGTGTGCACCTTTGTGCATGCTTGCGTGGGCACGAGACGAGAGTGGTCGGTTGATGAGGCGTGTCGTCAACCCTGCTTCTATAGTCGATATCTCGATGCCTCCCTCCTCTCGTGTCGCACATAGTCTGGGTTCAATGGCTGCTTATTTCCGCGAGGAGGAGCTGTTGCTGGAACCACCTATTCCACTTGTTCCACCTGCTCGTCCTGTTGTGGCTCCCATACCTCTACTTGATGCTACCTAAGACGTACCGCCCTACTCTCATGCATCCTATTACCAGAGGCGAATGGGAACCACTTTGAAGTTAAGCGTCAATTCATTTTCATGGTGCCTCACTTCACAGGGAAGGGTGACCCCCATATCTTTCTCAGGGAATTTGAGGAAGTCTGTGCTATGTTGCAGCTACAACAACTTAGCACAGACTCCATCCATCTTAGGCTAGTCCCTTTTGTACTAAAGGATGATGCCAAGAAGTGGTTGTACAGCAACCAGGCGAATGCCTTTAGGACTTGGGATGAATTTCAATCTGCATTTCTCAAAAAGTACTTTCCAAATCATCGGACTCAAAAATTGAGGAACGAAATCAATTCGTTCTATCAACTTGAGACCGAAACATTTCATGCATATTTAGAGAGATTCAAGGAGCTACTATCCTCATGCCCTCACCATGGCATCGAATTGTGGCCCCTTTGTCAGATTGTCTACAAGGGTCTTCACATCCCGTCCCGAATGCTCCTTGAGTCTATGTGTCAAGGAGAGTTCTTAGGAAAGGATGAAAGGGAGACATGGGCTTTCCTAGAAGTCCTCGCTGAGAAAACCATGCAGTGGGAGAGTGTGAGGGAACCCCCAGCATCATCCAGCATAGGAGCGAGGATCGCGAATGCAAACTCGACTAGATGGGGTGCCGCATTTGCTGTCGATACCACTACGGCTACAGAGGCGCGCATGGCGGCCTTAATGCGCCGTATGGATTCGATTGAGCTCCAAAACAAACAAGGTGCACCTCACATGTCCACATCTGGTCCAGTCCCCTATCATTCATGTGGTAGGATAGGTCATGTAGGAAGCGAGTGTGCGTCCATTCCTCCTGAGATGAAACATGTCAATGTCATCTATGATAGGGCTAGGAATGACCCATACTCATCATCTTATAATCCCGGATAGAGGAACCACCCCAATTTTTCATGGAACCAAAATAATACCCCGGGTGGTCCTTCAAACTCCTCTCGACCACCTAACCAACCACACCAACCTCCCATGCATGCACAATCTTATTAGCCACCCCAAGCTCAAATCACCAATCAATCGGGTTTCCCATGTTCCAATAATATGGAAACCCGATTCAATTCCCTTGAGACCTTGACTCGTGGACTTGAAAACTCAATGAATTTTTTTATGTCAACCACAAGTCAAGTTCTCACTTCAAATCAACAGACCATCAAATCTCTAGAGCTTCAGATGGGCCAATTGGCCCAGTCTGTATATGGAAAAAGGGACTCTGCCTAGACAGCCTGTGGCTAACCCCCACATGTACCAGCAACAACACATGCAAAATGAGAATGTGGTACCTCGGGGGCGGCAAGTGAACAATGTGGAGGAACTTGTTCACCATGTCAATTCCATTGTAACCTAAAGGAATGGAAAGCAGGTTGACAATCACATTTCCTTGCCACACCGACCACCATCTATGTATCTCCTCAGTGGGAATGGTGGTGAAGAAGAGGGTGAGGCTGAGGGTAACACACCAACGCCTTCTTCTCAGGCACCGCAGAAAACCTACCTGCCAAAAGCTCCCTATCGCAGTAGGTTAACCAAAAAGCAGAGTGACACAATGGACAAGATATTAGAGGTGTTTAAGCAGGTGAAGGTTAACATCCCCTTGTTGGATGTCATCCAACAAATACCTCAATATGCCAAAGTCTTAAAAGATCTCTGCACAACCAAGAGGAATACCAATGTTCCTAAGAAAGCATTCTTGGCTGCAAATGTAAACTCACTTTTGTCCAATCCCACCTACACAAAATACAAAGACCTTGGGTGTCCTACTATTCAGTGTACGATAGGGGACACTAGCATGAGTAACGTATTGCTTGCTTTAGGATCGACGGTCAACCTCCTCCCATTTTCTGTTTATCAACCGTTGAACTTGGGAGAATTGAAACCAACTAAGATCACCCTCCAATTGGCGGATAGATCCATTCGTATTCTGAAAGGGATTATGGAGGACGTGCATATCAAAGTTGGAGATTTTATATTTCTAGTTGATTTTGTCATCCTCGATACCAATCCTGTTGTAAACACCCACTCTCAAATACCTTTGATTTTGGGTAGACCATTTCTGGCAACCTCCAACGCCTTAATTAATTGTAGAAATGGTCTCATGAAGCTCTCATTCGGTAACATGAGTGCCAAGTTTCATGTGTTCAACTCTGGAGGCAACAGGAGCCCATGGACCAACCTTTAAATCTCAATCTCATCCGCCAATTAGAGAAAGCACCGCAAAATCAACGGACACCCCTAACACCAATGCAACCCATTGAGAATGTTTGTGGGCCCAGCAAAAACGCATTGTCTGTCTTTCAATGCAACAGAATGAGCTGGCATCAAAGATGAATGTCCAAAGGGAGTGTTCGTTGCATGATTCGGTTGAGACCATTAGTGAGGGGGACACACCTCCGCATATGCCCATTCCAGAAGGTGACATCACCCCGTGTCCTAGGGCTATTGAGCCCTTTGAGCTTCAGATTGACTCCAACAAGGACCCACCTACGACCGAGCTTATGCTTGATGATATAAATGATGGTGGGAGGTCTTTGTTGGATGACTTGGGGAGAAGCCTCATTCTTAGTGATGCAGGTCTGCTGCATCCCTTGAATGAGCTTGAGGAACTCATTCTGGTGCACCCACCTATTGGTTGGAGGATTTTGTTCGATTAGCAAATAAACCCTAGTGAGGCAACACAACTTCACTCATTCATGTTGCCAATACCCAACCGGTATCATGAGGGGTTCGAGCCTTTCAGCTTTGACCTTTCACCCCTCATGACACCTCAGAGTACCAGTGAAGTTTGCCAATCTCGGCAAGTCTCTGGTCCTCATAACTCGATGTTCTCATTTGATGTTCCTTGACCAAATGATTATGAGAATATCTTTGTTGATGTATATATCTTGTAAAATAAAATAAAACAATAATAAAAGACTCCATGAGCGAGTATTGATTGTTGTGGGCCCCAACTCTTATGTACTTGGGCCCCATTTCTTTCACATATTTGTCTCCCTTCTTCAGTATCTCACAGGTTTTGAGGGAATTTGGGTTTGTGTCCATCACTATAACCATGAACTTCCTGTTGCATTTCATGTTGGTGAGATCTTTTCTTTTTCATTCATAAATCCATGTAGTATCATGCTCACATTCATTGAGGACAATGCATGAAGTAGGTGTGGGGGTGCTTTACGTGTGTACATAGTCGAGTCATTTTCCTTTGATTTCGTTTTCTTTTGTTTGTACTGCTAGGGTCATGTTAGTGTGCTGCATTTAATATTGATATATCTGCTTGCCATGATCCTTGGGCGACTTGTCTTCTTTTGCTTGCCTAGTGCTTTAAATTTTCACATTTCTTTCAAAATCTTCATGTGTTTGCGAAAGAAAATGTTTTGTGGGTTTTGCGTATGTTTGGCATGTGCAAAACCGTTGAGAGGCAAAGTAAAAAGAAAGCTCCCAAAATTGTCTTGAACATGATGCATTAGGATATCTAGTTTACTGGTTTTAGGTCCTATCGAGTCGTAAGGATGCACCCCATTTTCCCTCGATGGGCGAGTAATCATAGGGTTTCAGTACTCAAACAAATAAATAAGTTCACCCTGAACGTAGCGAGTCAAATAATTCGTGTCTGTTAGTATAAGGAAGTTTGTCGTAGTCAATGGACCTTAAACTCTTTCTGTGAAACTGTAAGTGTAGGGGTTTTGATTCCCACGTAGATAAATGAATAAGTGGTGTTCTCTTTTCTCGTACGGCTAACATCACTCGGGAAATTAGGTCCGAGGGGACTTAGTGCCTGGTGCTCTCGAGTCATCTAACTTAGGATGCACCGACCGAACTCCCGTTACACGTGTGGTAGGGATTGCCCTATGTGGAGATTTGGGGGAAGGTGTACGTGATAGTGTAAGTCCTCACAGGCAATGATGCACGAAACCCCACCCTGGGAGAATCAAACACCAACCAATATAATGCTAAAAAAAGAGTCAAATAAGAACCTTAATGGACTTTACACCATGTATCACTTTCAGAAGTTAAGGTTGCCCATGTCTTTCACTTAAGTCCTTAATTAACTTTCACGAATGAGTCATTAGGCTAGGTGTGTGGACTGATTGCATATATAGAGTCGGCCCGTAGGATTACCGCATCCAATGATCGATAAAAATGAGTCCATCGAGTCGAGTTTCTAGATTTAATAATGCATCTTTGTTCGGATTTTGTGGGTGTATCCACTGAAAACCCTCAGGAGACAACACTCCTCCTTGGCGACAAGGAGGTTTAATGGCTTGTTGCACGTGCTACGTGCAACCATGATTCCTACGAAAGTAAGTTAGGATTTCTAGTCTTTCGTATGCTTTTCCCTTTCTTTGTTTTGCTCAGGACTAGCAAAAGTTAGGTGTGGGGGTATTTGATTGACATCATTTCATGCTTATATTTGTATCTTATATCCATTATCTTTCACCTAAACAATGCTATGTGACGTGTTTTATGTTTGAATTTCAGAAATAAATAGGTTTGAAGAGAAGAGACATAAAAGGACCTAAAAGCATGAAAAAAGACTGAGTTGAGAGACTCAAGGACTAAGATGAAAGATCGAAGGACCTGAATGTAAGATCGAAGGACCAATGAGCAAACAAGAATACTTCACACCATCATGGGGAGTATTTTGGCAATTCTATTCGGGTCGGAGCTCCAGCAATCGAAGTAGATGCATCCAAGCCCACCAAAGACATCCAGAAAAGCCCACACAAAACAACGGCCAGATCCAAACAATATAAACCGCCAATTGCCAGTCCAAGACTGCTGATTGGTGGTCTGTTTTGATCCGGATTCGCTAAGATTTTGTAGGGTCGCGTATTAGTGTGTATTTAGTCTATTTCTGGTATTTGTTTAGTCCCATACCGGGGGATTGTCCTGGATTACCTTTATCCATGCCTATAAATAGAACTCTTCACCTTCTTGTGTATTCACTCATTGCTTGGTGGCATTCTCTCTACTTGGACAAAGCCTTGGAGCAAAATCTCAAGGTGGAGAAGAATGCTGCTAGTAATGTGAGTCATTTAATAAAATAATTTTTCCATTGTTTTGTTCTTATGTTGTTTCTTTATGCATGCTTAGCTTAGTTTTATTTCTTTGATTGTAGGCTAAAGTAGTTAGAATGTTTCCTTTATTCTTTAGTTTAATTGTTAGAATAATGTGTAGTGAGTAGATCCATCCCCTTTGGGGGTGGAGATGATATTCTTACATGCATTAAAGAATGGATATGAATGCTTTATATTTTGATTGTGTTGATAAATGTGAATGTATGCTTGCTTGTTAGAGTAGAATACTACATTTGATGGGTTTTGCCACACATGTTTGACACCTCCCATGCTTGTTTAGGTTCTGAAATAATGAGATTGTGTATATGAATGTTAATCAACTAGGTTTGTGAATGGATTGATAGGTTTTGCCATGACCTTTAGACACTTCCTATGCATCAAAACACTACCTACATTTGTGCCTATAAAATGCATTCTTCACCATCTTTTTACATGTGTGCACACACTCCACCCCTAGGGGTCTTTCTCTTCTTGATTCCAGCTTTGTTTTACTTTCTTTTAGTTTTGATTTGAAGTAATCATTAGTTGCTTCACTTTGCATTTTTTTCTTAGTAGTTTAGTGTGGCGTAGATTAGCATAGACACTCTTCTCCCTTTTTGTTGCCACTTGATTTCTTAAAAAACCAGAGGCTACTCACTTCCCTGATGATCGACCCGTACTTGCCACCACTTCAACGCGGTCGTGCACTTGCGGTATTAAAAATGATTAAACATCGTACAAGGACTGAACATTCATAAATTTTTTGAAATTGTAAATTGACTGTATGCAGAACCATGCGAAACAGATGCTTCAATGGCTGAGGAAGCTGAGAAGGAAGCTAGTACGGGCTCCAGTATTGAAAACCCCTGCTAAAGTCCGCCTAGTTTGTTGTCAACTCGTGATGAACGGAGCCCACGTTCCAGCCTCCCTAGTTGGTGGTCAGTTGAACACTACGACCCAACCGTTGCCAATGACAATTAGATGTGGACGGTGTTTGTTAATTTTTGTTGAACCTAAATTAGTACATTGTAACAATTTTGTCATCATCCCTGACTTTACCCGCAATTTTGAATGGTTCCACAACATGAGGCATTTTTATTTTGGATGCTCGATGGCTATGCATTGATGTTTTTGAAAGGGGGAATTTTGACAGGTCTTTTTAACAAAGAAGTTTTAACATGGATGAGTTTGCCCCATCCCGCAAGGCAAATGTCAGGAGTCTGACCCGCGAGGGATGCAAGTGTCTCGTTAGGGACACAATTGTCCCACTCAGGACGTAAGTGTCCCGCATAAGGATGATTCTATCCTACTCGGTCCGCAAGTGTCCCGCTCCGGACGAGTATGTCCTGCTGCATAGGGACGAGTTTCTCCTGCTGTCCCGCTCTGAACACAAGTGTCCCGCATAGGGACTAGCCAACTTTATTTAACATTGAACACTACATTTTAAATCGAGCGGGAGACTCTTCAACTTCAAATATTAATTATCATTTGACTATTAAATTTCGTCTCCCCCACACTTTTATATAAGATAAGGAGTCATTGTTGGGCACGGCACCACAAACCGCCACCAAACCAATTCATAATTAGACGCTATGGTTAATGGTTCTTACTCGTCTCCCATTTCCGGTCTTTCCGTCACACCCTTATGCTTTTGCGGCCTACCGGCACCAAATTATCGGAAGTGGCGCGTGGTGGACTGGGCCAGGGTTTTCTTCAAGAAATGTTACGTTGGGCAACCTTTTTTTGTATAGAAGACTTGAAACTTTCTAGTACCCAGTATTAATCATAACTAATTAACAAATAGGTTGATCTAATGGTTGAAAACAAAACAACCTTTCCAAGTTTGCGTGGGTCTTCTCTCTTCAACCAAAGTTAATCATTGAACATCACCTATACCTTACTTTGTCTTCGAAAAAATTATATTTTATTTTTGTAATTGGACCGCACCCACGTCTTCCATTAAAGACAAGAATCATTTCCTACATCTTGAAGGACTTGCTGATGTGCACAAATGACCCTGGATTTGGTGTGAAATATTACTCCCTTGTGAGACGGGACAGTCCTCTCGCAGGACGATGACATAGATCGTGGCTCCGCATGAGTAATTTCCACCAAACACACCCCCTAGACGGGTAGGTCCCTTCTCAGGACAACTCATTTCACTGGTGGGACTACCGAGAGCACTAGCAGAGGCTCAGTCCCCTCTCGGACACGACAGTCCTCTTGCGGGATGATGACATAGATCGTGACTCCCCTACAGGACGAGTAATTTACACCCGACACCCCACCAGGACGGGTAGGTCCCCTCTTGGGACAACACATTCCACTCGTGGGACTACCTAAAGCACTCGTGGAGGCTCAGTCCCTTCACAGGACAGGACAATCCTCTAGCAAGACAATGACATAGATCATGGCTCCCCACGAGACGAGTAATCCACCCGACTCCCAACCGGGATGGGTAGGACTCCTCTCGGGACAACTCATTCCCCTCGTGGAATGACACAGATCCCTCGTGGAGGCTCAGTCCCCTAGCGGGACAAGATAGACCTCTCGTGGGACGGTGATATAGAGCGACAATACATTACAAAAAAAGAAAAACAGCGTTCTACGCTGCAAAATGAAACATTACGTAACTATATTGCAAAACACTCAATTGTCTCCAAAAACTACGTCTTTTATATTAATCTAAGAAAAGAAGTGCAGTACAACAAAATTGATTTTTCAATGCCAGAAACCTAAACAAAAACATCATGGGTTGTCCGGTTGAAACAACCCCAGTTGGACACACTTACGTAAATTCGAGCGGGACAGACTCGTCCTGAACTAGACCCTTGCGTCCCGAACTGGAAAAACTCGTCCCAAATGGGACACACTTGCGTCCCAAGTGGGACCGACTCGTCCTGAGTGGGACATTTTCTAGAACTAAATAACTTGGGTAATTTTATTTAGCTAAATAAGTTGGGTCATTTTCTTTAGCTACATAAGTTGGGTATGTTTTTAATACTAAGTAAGTTGGGTCGTTTTCTTGAGCTAAATAAGCTGGGTCATTTTTAGTACTAAATAACTTAGGTTATTTTCTTGAGCTAAATAAGTTGGGTCTTTTCTTGAGATAAATAAGTTGGGTCATTTTCTTGAGGTAAATAAACTTGTGTCGTTTTCTTGAGATAATAAGTTGGGTCGTATTTTAAAAGAAAATAAGTTGGGTCATTTTGTTGAGCTAAATAACTTGTGTCTCTTCGCATAATAATGATCCGTCCCTAGCCAAACTAAAACATCTCGTCATGGGACGTGTGTCTTTGAATCGTCCCTGACTCGTCCCGTCGCAGGCCAAACTAAGGAATATGTAACATGTCACTTTGCGTCGTAAGAGAGACACTTGCATCTTGAGCGGGTCAGTAACGACAGCTTCCAGTGATAATTCATGTAAAACTTGATAGAACTTAATTAGCAAGCAGGGTCGTTCCGTAGAAATCAGTTGAGTCGTGTCTAGTTTAATTAACAACATATAGAAAACATTGTATTTACAAAAACAATAAAAATTTGCACTAATTTTAAGGTAAGTAAATTATTAACTAAGGAAGATGAGTGCGCAATGGAATCCTGCATTTGCTTTGGTATAACAAATTCTACTTTATGTTATGTGAAAGGAAAGCAAGCACAAGTGTGCCGCTCAGGATGCCAGTGTGTCATTCAGGACGACTCTGTCCCGCTCCGGACGCAAGTGTGGCCCGTTCAGGACGCCGCTCGGGACACAACACTTGTTTTATTCATAACATCCACATCCAAATATGGAATTTTGTTCCATATTTGTCTCATTACAAATTCGAGTTCGAGAAACAAAACTTTTGTACTTTACATATTTAAAAATTAGGAACCTAATTTGATTTGAGAGAACAGAAAATGAGCTGGGTTGATTTTTCCACGTAACGAGCGGGGTCATTTTTCCCACCAAATGAGTTTGTAACGCACCATTAAAAAGCAAGTTGACTGAGTATGATGGTGAGGTGACTGAGTCGTCCCATTAGGGTACTCTCCCATTTTGTCAAATAATTCAAAATTTAACAAGACCATCAATTATTCTGATAGTACGAAAAATTCAACATTACATTTCCAATAATCCAAAGATACCGACAAAAAATTCCATTTAACACTATAATGAAATTCCATTAAACATTATAAGCTTCCATATAACATTCCATTCAAAAATTCAACATTACATATTCCACGAATAGAAAAAAACACAAAGAAAAATGCAAACACACACAGAATTATCTTGTTTAACAAAGATGGTGATCCAAACTGATTTCTAAATATGTGGGTGATTGATTAGTTTTAATTATAACCGCAAGTGTACGGCCGCGTTGAAGTGGTGGCAAATATGAGTCGATCCACAGGGAGGTTTGTCGACTTTAGTTTGTTCGAAGGCGAGTCGAAAAGAAAGGAGAGAAAGATTGATTAAACTAAACTACACTAAACTAGTAGCAACAAGGAAGGAAATGAAAGCACAAAACGAACTAAAACTAAGCGACTAATAAAAGAAGATAGAAATCAGGAATGGAAAACCCCTAAGGGGTGGAGTGTGTGTGTACACATGAAATAAGTGTGGTGAATGCATACAATAAGCTCAAGTGTAGTTAGTGTTTGTTAATGCATAAGAAGTACCTAATGGCAAGACCTATCATTTAAAGCACTAACCTAGGTGATTAATATGAGCATGACAAGTTTGTTATTAAGAACATAAACAAGCATGGAATGTACCTAAACATTATGGCAGAAACCATCAAGTAAAAGTTCTTATTAATTCAAGCAAGCATACTAACATTTCTCACAAATAACAATTTCTAACATTCATACCATCTACATAACATGTATACACATCTACTCCACCCCCAAAGGGGATGGAACTACCACACATATTTAAACTAACATTTATACTAAGGAAAGAAAACATGCTTAAACTAATGACAAGAAGACTAAAACAACAAGTTAACTAAATACGCAAGAATTAAATAGACAAGACAATATGAAGAAAACTTAACAAAACATCTATTATTACTCAGTCAATTACAAGTAGCTTCTCTCCACCAGGGCTTTTGCTTCAAGGATTTTACTCCTAGTACAGAGGTTGGCCACCAAGAGAGAGATGGGGTACAAGAGAGGAGGGAGAGTTTTATTTATAGCCATAGAAAAAGGTAATCCGGAACAATGCCCCGGTATGGTACTAAAGAAATATCAGAAATAGAGTAAATACACACTAATACGCGACCCTACGAAATCTTAGCGGATCCGGATCCAAACAGACCACCAATAGGCGGTCTATATTGTTTGGATCCGGCCGTTGTTTTGTGTGGGCTTTTCTGGATGTCTTTGTTGGTCTTGGATGCATCTACTTCGCTTGCTCGAGCTCCCACTCGAATAGAATTCCAAAATACTCCCCATGATGGGGTGGAGTATTCTTATTTGCTCATTGGTCCTTCGATCTTACATTCAGGTCCTTCAACATTGCATCTTAGTCCTCGAGTCTATCAACTCAGTCATTTTCCCTGCTATTAGGTCCTTTCACGCCTCTTCTCTTCAAACCTATTTATTTCTGAATTCAAACATAAAGCTCGTTATGTAGCATTGTTTAGGTGAAGGATAATGGATATAAGATACAAATGTAAGCATGAAATGATGTCAATCAAATACCCCCACACCTAACTTTTGCTAGTCCCGAGCAAAACAAAGAAAGAGAAGCATACGAAAAACAAGAAATCCTAACTCACTTTCGTAGGAATCACGGTTGCACTTAGCACGTGCAATAAGCCGTTAAACCTCCTTGTCGCCAAGGAGGAGGAGTGTTGTCTCCTGAGGGTCTTCAGTGAATATACCCACAAAATCCGAATAGAGATGCATTATTCAATCTAGAAACTCGACTCGATGGACTCATTTTTATCGATTATTGGACGTGGTAATCCTATGGGCCGATTCTATATAGGTAGTCAATCCACACACGTAGCCTAATGAACCATTCGGCAAGTTAAATAAGGACTTAAGTGAAAGACATGGACAACCTCAACATCTTTAAGTGATACAAAGTGTAAAGTCCATTAACGTTCTTATTTGCATTACCTTTTTCTTTCTTTTTTTCATTTTTCTTACTTTTTTTCTTTTCTTTAATTAGTTGGAGTTTCATTCTCCTACGTTCAGGTTTCGTGCATCATTGCCCATGAGGACTTACACTATCACGTACACCTTTCCCCAAATCTCCACAAAGGGCAATCCCTACCACTCGTGTAACAGGAGTTCGGTCGGTGCATCCCAAGTCAGATGACTCGAAATCACCAGGCACAAATTCCCCTCAGACCTACTTTCCCGAGTGATAAGAGCCGTGCGAGAAGAGAGAACACCTACTCACTTATTTCTTATCTACACATGAACCAAAACCCCTACACTTAATGTCTCACAACAAGAATTAAAGGGTAATTGACTACAACAAACTTCCGCAAATTAAGAGACACGAATTATTGACTCACTAGGTTCAGGGTGGACTTCTTTAACATGACATGACCCTATCAATGTACACAAAAGAAAACAAAATCAAAGGAAAAGACTCAACTATGTACATATGTAAAACACCCCCCCCCCACACCTACTTCGTGCATTGTCCCTAATGAATGTGAGCAAGATACTACATAGATTTATGCATGAAAAAGGGAAGATCTCACCAATATGAAGCGCAACAGGAAGTCCATGGTTATAGTGATGAACACAAACCCGAATTCCCTCAAAACCTATGAGATACTAAAGAAGGGATACAAATACGTGAAAGAAATGGGCCCAAATTCTCAAGGGTTGGAGCCCACTAGTTTGCGGATGATATGGGGTCTCAAGCTTGTGGGTGATCGAATATTTCCTCATAAGCGCTTCAATGGAGCGATTACAGAAGTGGGTACCCCTATCGCTGATTATGGTACGAGGAGTACAAAATCGCGCAAAAATGTTCCTTAAGAATTTGGTGACCACCTTGTTGTCATTGGTCTTTGTGGGGATAGCCTCAACCCGCTTAGACACGTAGTCAATTACCACCAGAATGTAAACATTCCCGAACAAATTCAGGAAGGGACCCATAAAGTCGATGCCCCACAAATCGAAGATGTCGACAACAAGGACATTTTGCAAGGGCATCATGCCACATCGACTAATCCTGCCAAGGTGCTGGCACCTATCACATTGCTTACAAAAGTCATAAGCATCTTTGAAAAGAGAAGACCAGTAGAATCTAGATTGGAGCACCTTGGTGGCAGTTTTCTTTGCACCAAAATGTCCTCCACATGCCTTAGAGTGACAGAAATGGAGCACACTTTGGAACTCATTATCTGGGATGCACCGCCTGAAAATTTGTCAGAGCAATATTTTAATAGGTAGGGGTCGTCCCAGTGAAAGATTCTGACATAAGATCTAAA
This sequence comes from Triglochin maritima, assembly GCA_963682175.1. Classification (NCBI taxonomy): domain Eukaryota; kingdom Viridiplantae; phylum Streptophyta; class Magnoliopsida; order Alismatales; family Juncaginaceae; genus Triglochin; species Triglochin maritima. The sequence goes on from OY821786.1 coordinate 17,079,337, forward strand.
TTTGGTTTGGTCAGATTTTGACCAACCCACAGGAAGTTGCTCGGTCACGAGGTAGTTTACGATGTCGGAAAACCAAGGTTTATCTTCGATCGTGAACAACTGCTCATCAGAAAATTTGTCATTAATAATTTGGTCTTGTGGGTTGGTCGTCTCTAGACGAGACAAGTGGTCTGCAACAACATTTTCACACCCTTTTTTGTCCTGAATCTCGAGATCGAATTCTTGTAACAACATGATCCATCTCAAGAGTTGGGATTTTGCATCTTTCTTCGCCATGAGGTGCTTGATGGATGTGTGATTAGAATAGATAATCACGTGGGAGCCAATCAAGTATGACCGGCATTTCTCCAAAGCAAATATGATCGCTAAGAATTCCTTCTCGGTCACAGTGTAGTACAAGTGGGCATCATTGAGTGTTCTACTGGCATAGTAGATCACACGAGTCAATTTGTCCAATCGTTGCCCAAGTACTGCTCCCACAACGAAGTCAGATTCATCGCACGTTAACTAGAAGGGTTCAGTCCACACCGGTGCCTTAATTATGGTAGCTGAAGTCAACTCTTTCTTCAAGGTCAAAAAGGCATGGTGGCAATCCAATGTGAACTCAAAAATGGCATCCTTAGCCAATAAGGCGATGAGAGGTCGAGAAATTTTGCTTAAATCCCTAATGAACCGCCGATAGAATCCAGCATGCCCCAAAAAGGCGCAGATATCCTTCACATAACATGGCGGAGGGAGGTTAGCAATAAGACCCACTTTGGCCTAATCAACCGCAATTCCCCTACTTGAGACCACATGTACAAGTACAATCCCTCGCTTCACCATGAAGTTACATTTCTCCCAATTAAGAGCGAGGTTCTTCTCATGGCATCGCTCGAGGACAAGGCTCAAGTGACGAAGGCACTCATCAAAGGAAGCGCCAAATATGGAAAAGTCGTCCTTGAAAATCTGAAGGAAATGCTCTACCATATCGGAGAAGATGCTGATCATACAGCTTTGAAACGTTGCCAGTGCATTACATAACCCAAAGGAAATGCAACGGTAGGCAAACGTGCCAAAGGGACAAGTAAAGGTGGTTTTCTCTTGATCCTCAGGGGCGATGGGAATTTGGTTGTAACTGGAGTATCCATCAAGAAAACAATAATACTCATGTCCGGCCAACCTTTCCAACATCTGATCAATGAATGACAATGGGAAATGATCTTTCCATGTTGCCGCATTGAGCTTGCGATAATCAACGCAAACTCGCCAACCAGTTTGCAGGTGTGTCGGGATAAGCTCATTATGCTCATTCTCAGCAACCATCACGCCTGACTTCTTAGGAACAACATGGGAAGGACTCACCCACGAACTATCATAGATAGGATAGATTATGCAATGATCGAAGAACTTAAGAACATCCTTTCAGACGGTTTCTTTCAGTACAGGATTCAATCTTCGTTGTGGGTCCCGGCGGGGCCTAGAATCCTCTTCCATGTGGATCCGATGCTGAACAATACTATGGCTAATTACCTTGATATCTTCAAGGACCACCCGATAGCCTCTTTCTTTTAAAAGAGCACTTTTTTGAGGGAAACCTCTTGATCTTGTGCAAGATCAGAAGCAATAATGAGTGGCAAGGTCTCATTATCCCCTAAAAAAATGTATTTTAGGTTATCGGGGAGCAGTTTAAGCTCGACCGGAGGTGGGTCCTTGTCAGATTCAGAGTTAATTCAAGTGGTTCAAGGGCCACGGGGTTAGAGGAGCAAGTACCCAGATGTGCCTCCTCATCCAGAGATTCACAGGCGGATTCCTCAAGATCCTCTTCACTCGCAACCTGGTCATTAGGCACCTCAATAATATGTCGATGTTAGTCGAACATGCCTAATGACTCGGGCTCATCCGTGTCCTGGATGAAATTGGCTCTGACAGCATCGTCGAAGAGCTCGGGTTGCTTACCAAGAGTAAAGATGTTGAAATCCACCGTGAGGTTTCCAAAAGACAACCTCATCAAGCCATTGTGACATTTGATCAAAGCATTAGATCTCGCAAGAAAAGGCCTCCCAAGGATCACTGGAATTTGTCCTTGTGGGTTGGACACGGGTTCAGTATCCAAGATGATGAAATCAACTGGAAATACGAACTCACCCACTTTAATAAGGACATCCTCCACACTCCCTCGTGGAATCTTGACGGATCTGTCAGCCAACTGGTGGGTTGTCCTCGTTGGTTTAAGATCGCCTATTCCAAGGTTGACATAGACAGAGTAGGGCAGGAGGTTCACAGATGCTCCCAAATCCAATAAAGCTTGAGGAATTGTCACATTACCGATCATGCAAGAGACAGTTGGACAACGTGGGTCCTTATATTTGACTTGCATGGGTTGTGTCAATATCGAGCTCACATTGGCGGCTAGAAATGCCTTTTTGGGAACATTTGTTCTACTCTTACCGGTACAAAGGTCATTAAGGAACTTGGCATATGGTGGCATTTGTTGAACAACGTCCAAAAACGGGATGTTCACATTTACTTGCCTAAGTACCTCAATAATTCTCATCACGGTTTTTAGTCAACCTATGAGGGAATGGTGCCTTGGGGACATAACTATCACAAGGAGGAGTCTCAGAATTAGGTTCCTTGACAGACTCACGACCCTCCTCGGAAGAGTCACCAACAGGGTTGGCTTCAGGCATTTGCACATTGTTGTCAACAACCCTTCCCGATCTCAAGGTATGGACAACATTGGCATGTTGGGAAGGGTCACTTTCAACATTGTGTACATTTTGCCTAGCATTAGCAGGTTGACCCCTGGGATTTACCACAGGTTGACTTGGTAACTGACCCCTCTCACGTTTATGGAACTGATGAGCCAACTGGCTAACTTGCATTTTCAAAGCTTTGACTGTACTTTGCATGCTCTGCATGAACACTTGAAGGGTCGGATCACTAGAAGGGTCCTTGGGGTCAACCCGCTGGGTAGTGGAGTTTGGTTGGAATAACCCGACGATGACGCCTGAGCAGGTTGGTAATTATGGTGCTGAGACCTTTGATGTGGGGGTTCGTAGGTCGCCTATGGGCGTGGAGGTTGATAAGGTGGAGGTTGAGGTTGAGTGTGCAAGCTCTAACCGTGACCCCCACTAGGCCTCCAAGAGAAGTGAGGATGGTTACGCCATCCCGGGTTGTAGGAGTGACTGTACTGGTCGGTACGGGGCCTCTGTTGATACATCGCATTTGCATGCTCAGTATCCCTTGGAGCGTAAGCGTATTCCAAGTCATCAGGGCCCGTAAGTCCACACCTACTACACCCAGGAGTGGAGACCTGCGCTACAGGAGCTTGGTCCAACTCTAAACTCTCAATCCTACACATGAGAGCAGCCAATTTCGCCTCAGATGCGATAGTTGACTCAACTTGATATGATCCAACCCGACCAGAAGACCTGGCGGCTGGTGTCTCTCTCATGGTGTCCCACTCAAAGGTACGTTAAGCCATTAACTCAAAAGTGTCTCATGCCTCATTGATGGGTTTCATTTGGAAATCGCCCTGACACATAAACTCCAACAATGTGCGGGTGTTGTAGTTGAGGCCCTCATAAACAATCTGGCACAGCTGCCATAGCTCAAGTCCATGATGAGGGCACTAGTGGAGAAGGTCCTTGAACCTCTCAAAGAAAGCATGAAAAGATTCGGTCTCAGTCTGATACATTTGATGTATCTGGTGCCGTATCTGTTGAGTTTTCCTTTGAGGGAAAAATCTCTTCAGAAATACGGTCACAGAGCCATCCCAAAACCAAATAGAGCTCGCCAGGAGGCTGTACATCAATTTCTTCATGTTATCCTTCAGCGCGAAAGAAATCATCCTCAATCGTACTGAATCCACATCAAGTTGTTGAAGCTTGAACATGGAGCACACTTCCCCTAATTCACGTATAAAAATATATGGATCCTCCTTATTAGCAGTGAAGGTAGGAAGCATGCTCACATATTGAGGTTTCAGCTCATAGTTGTTCCTGTGAGCTGGGGGAAGAACTATACAAGAATGTTGCGCGGCCCGAACAGGATGGGGTCGCTCCCACAAAGTCATCGGTCTATCCTGTCGAGCTAAAGGTTGTGGTGTACGAAGAACTCGATCCTGACCGAATCCCTCTTCCTCTAGAGTCAGAGGAGGAGGAGAAGGAGGTCTACGTGGTGGTGGGAGTGGACCGAGGTAATCCATGTATGGAACCCGGTCTCCCCCGTCACCATGAGAAGACTCGGCCTCACACTCCAAAGGAGCACGAGGCGGAAATGGCCGATCACCAAGACCGTCCATATCAGAAAAATGCACTCTCTCAAGTCGAGTGCTCTCACCAGAACGAGCCCAACCTCGCATAAAATGTTGTACTCGACTCTAAAAAACACACAACAGAAGGTCTACTTAGAGAAGGAGACTACTCGTAGAAAATAGATGAGGAGAGGACTCAGATGAGGAGGGAATAATCCTAGAGCTAGCGTGGGTAGTGGGTGAAGGTAGAAGCCTAATCTAGCAAGCACGGCTAAAACAATATATGGCTATGGGTCCTTAGGCTAGACGACGCCTAACTTCGAGGTCAGTAATCTCGGCACGCCTCACCTCCCTACAACGAAGACCACAATTCCCAGCAAGTGATACCAGATTCGAAGATGAAGTACCTCCTACTATCGACAAGGTAGGCAACATCGATCAGGTCATGACGGTCTCGACTAGATTACACTCCTTGTGCGTCCGAAATCCTTAGGGCCTATGTCTACTTGCTTTTAGTATTAAGGCTTTATTAAGAGTAATTTTTGGGGCCAAGGAAAGGGTGATGAAATCCCCCACCTTATCTTTTATGGGACAACCCCTCATTAGTAGCATTTTGATCTTAAATCTAGCAATCAACACTCCAATCAAACTCAACTCACTCTTGTCCCGATGCACCTTACTAACTAATGCATGATTTGAAAATGCATGAATGAGGGAATTGGGTGCACGTACCTCACGCCAGCAATCAACAACAAAAATGTAAAGCAAAGAAAAGACAAATATGTGCAAGGTCTACAAATGATGCATGACCTAGATGACAATCAATCTATTCTTTTACTTTGAGTTTTAAGGTCCAAGTTGATTAAAGGGACTTGATTGTTAATCTGGGAGCAAACTACAAGTCAAAACATGAAAAATTGAACTCCCAGACAACCTAGTGAAAGTAGAAACGACCAGAAAAATTGGGAGAGAAATTGGAGCTCACTGGGCTGCCAATTGGCGGTCCAGGGATGTGTGAACGAGAGAGAGAGAGAGAGAGAGAGATAGAAAGAAAGAAATAATGAAAGAAAGAATTGAAAAATGGATGCGTGATGGCGGTCTACAACTATTCGAAAGAAATAGACAAAGGGCACGAATTGCTTATTTAAAAGGAAAGGGAGGGGAATGGTCCCACGATTTACACAAGGGTATTTTGGGGAGAAGTGGCAAGATAGGCATATTTTTAGAGGATGTCAAAGTCGGGACTTTTTCTTAGAGGTTGGGGAACTTTAAGCATAAAAGGTCAAATTTTCCTTTATATATATAAATGATGCAACAATGCATGTCCATCTATAAGCAAAGTACATGAAAGTGAAAGGAACATCTGACCCTTGGAAACAACCATTTCACATTTATAAAACTCCTTGATGAGATGCTTTGCTTAATTTAGTACAGGTCAAATTACCTCCATATTATTTAAGTTATAAATTCATAAATTGCCATGCATTAGAACTTAGGAAAATAACCTTTCAAAGTTCAAACAGAATTTTTTTCAAACACCTTGAGGGCCATAATATTTGACAACATCATTCTTGACATGTTGAAAGGTATATGCATTTTCAAAGACCAATATCGTAGTTTCAAAGAGCAATATCATTGTTTCAAAGACCAATATGGTGAAAGGTATACGATGACATGGTGGCCTAACATCTTTGTACTATTGTTTGACGATATTGGCTAAAAAACATCTACAAGCTAAAAGGCAAATCATAATAAAGAGCATTGTATAAACAAATAACATCACTAACCAAACATTAATGTTATCACACTTGCATCAACGTTTGACAGTTATAGACAAATAACAAGAACATATTTGCCTGAATTCAATGGAAATGTCACCGTCTATTTAACTCAGCAACGACCGGTAAGAATGGTAGTTTGTCAGGTTGATCGAAACTAAATGCAGAATTAGTCAACTAAAATGACTAACATAAGGAGTAATGAAGAAGACTAAGATATAACTTGGTGATTGTTTGAGGATAACAAAAAACCATAGAAAGTTGTGATGAAATCAAGACCAAATGTATCGAAAGGGGGATCTTACAACAATAATGGATGGACATCAAAATTGGCTAAAAGGAGGCATACCTCTACGAAGGAAGGGGAAGCCTCAAAGTGTCAGCGACCATGAACTCTGGCAGCACCGCTCGTAGGAGAGAGAGGGCAAGAGCTGTGAAGAGGAAAAATGCACCCAAATTGTTCCCATGTACACATTTTAATATCCAATGGCATGAACAGTAATTATCAACATGGTTGGGATGGTAATAAGGGCAGGAATCATGCCTTCTTTCCAACGTATGTGGTGGGACACAATGAGGACTAATCCAAATGATCAGGGGCAGGACCGTTCAAAACTTGAAATAATACCCACGACCAATGAAGGAGATGGTGGCTCACCCACCGAGCTTCTCCTACATGTGCAAATTGGTGCATTGAAATCCGCACTTGGAGCTGGGATTTTCAACCACCACTCGTCGTTTGGATTACCCTTTGATATTGTAGCATATCCCGAAGGTTGGAGGAGGTGGACAAAGCTGCATGCAAACAAAGTCTAAACAACTTGTCCAATATGAGACAACTTAAGTAACAACATATCCAATTGCAAATGATTGTTGTTTTTTAGTGTTAGACCATTAATGTGTAACTCAAAAATGTTCCATAAACTTGTTACAAATTAATTTGTTCACACATTGAGACCGGAGAAACAATCTTGTTACATGATAGGACTGAATCAAGACAAACAAGTTGAAAACATCACATGACAACTTGTTACAAGTTAACATGTTTACTTGTACAAACTTTAAACACTGAGACATAACAAAGAAACTTGTTAGATGGTATGATTGAATTAAGATAAACGAGCTGTAAAAATCATCATATCAGTTGGATCGCTCGACCAAATGACTTGGGTCGCTCTATCAAAATGACTTGGGTCGTCCGACTTGGGTAGTTCGACCAAACGAGCTAGGACATTCGACCAAACAATCTGCGTCATTTGGTTGAAATGACCTAGGTCATTCCTGCTAAGGAACTGGGTCGTTCGATGAAATGAGTTGGGTCGTTCCGACTTAACTAACAACTTAAAAAAATTACTTCTCTCTAAGACATGAAAGAACTTGTCCAATATGAGACAACTTAATTACCAACATATCCAATTGCAAATTATTGTTTTTGAGTGTTAGACCATTAATATGTAGTTCAATTTAATTTTCTAAGTGAACTTCCAATGTTCTTGTTTGCGAATTATTTGTGTTGTAAGACACCATTATTAGATTCAAAATTGAATCAAGACAAGCAAGTTGAAAACATCACAAACCAGCTTGTTACAAGTTACAATTGTACGCACATGAACATTAAGACAAGACAAACAAACTTGCTACATGGGAGCATAGAATTAAGACAAACGAGTTGAAAACAAGTTGGGTCATTCGACAAAATGAGTTGTTTTTTTATTTGATTTGGTTGTTAACTACTAATGTAGGCCAATTAGACGCACACCCAACCCAAACCTGGCCCATTCTCCCAAGTGGGACAAACTTAAGTCCCGAGTGGCACACAAATTTCCACACCCTCTCCCTGGGACGGGTCAGTCCCCACCGGGACAACTCATTCCACTCGTGGGACTACCCAGAGCACTCGCGGAGGCTCAGTCACCTCGCGGGACAATGACATAGATCGCGGCTCCCCCCATGGAACGAGTAATTTCCACCTGACACCCTCTGGGATGGGTAGGTCCCCTCTCAGGACAACTCATTCAACTTGTGGGACTACCCAGAGCACTCGTGGAGGCTTAGTCCTCTCACGGGATGGGACAATCCTCTCCTGGGATGATGATTTAGATCACGACTCCCCCCATCGGACGTGTAATTTTCACCTGACACCCCACCAGGATGGGTAAGTCCCCTCTCAGGACAACTCATTACCCTCATTGGGATGACCCAGAACTCTCGTGGAGGATCAATCCCCTAGTGGGATGGGACAGTCCTCTCGCAGGATGGTGACATAGAGCGACAATACATTACAAAGAAAGAAAAATAATGTTCTACGCTACAAAACGAAACATTACGTAAATATATTACAAAACACTCAATTGCCTCCAAAACTACGTCTTTATATTTATCTAAGAAAAGAAGTGCAATACAACAAAATTGATTGTTCAATGCCAAAAAAACTAAACAAAAACATCCTAGGTTGTCCAGCCGAATCAACCTGGGTCGTTTCACAAAACTACCGGGGTTGTAACACAAAACAACCTGGGTTGTTTGACTGGTAATCCGAGGTTGTTTTTTTACGAAACAGCCTAGGTCATTTAAGAAAATGACTCAGGTTGTTTCGCAAAAGAACCCACTCAGCACGGGTGCATTAAAGCTCTTTTGGTGTAGTCTATTAGCTTCAAAAATCATTCTTGGATCCTGCACCCACCCTGCTTGGATTTTCCTCGGAATCAACGTTGCCCCATATTTTGCCAAAATTAGATTGGATGAATCTCTCCATGTTTGGATGCATGGATTCAATTAATCCTCTAATGTCTTGTCCCAACACATTAATACTCAAAGGCCCCCATTCATCACGTTCCCACAAATACCGCAACGACCCCAGTTTCTGCCCACCACGTCGAGTTGAAGAGGCGTAAAACCAACACGATTCCGAAACTTGGAGTTGAAGAGGTGTTTTGGTGTCTTTGGGTTAGTTCGTAGGATTGACATCATTTCATGCTTATATTTGTATCTTATATCCATTATCTTTCACCTAAAGAATGCTACGTGATGAGTTTTATGTTTGAATTTCAGAAATAAATAGGTTTAAAGAGAAGAGGCACAAAAGGACCTAAAAACATGAAAAATGACTGAGTTGAGAGACTCAAGGACTAAGATGCAAGATCAAAGGACCTGAATGTAGGCTCAAAGGACCAATGAGCAAACAAGAATACTTCACACCATCATGGGGAGTATTTTGACTATTCTATTCAGGTCGAAGCTCCATCAAGCGAAGTAGATGCATCGAAGACCACCAAAGACATCCAGAAAAGCCCACACGAAACAACAGCCAGATCGAAACAATATAGACCAACAATTGGTGGTCCAAGACCGCTGATTGGCGGTCTGTTTTGATCCGGCTCCTCTAAGATTTCGTAGGGTTGCGTATTAGTGTGGATTTAGTCTATTTCTGGTATTTGTTTAATCCCATACCGGGGGATTGTCCCGGATTACCTTTTTCCATGCCTATAAAAAGAACTCTTCACCTTCCTTTGTATTCACACATTGCTTGGTCGCATTCTCTCTACTTGGAGTAAGCCTTGGAGCAAAATCTCAAGGTGGAGAAGAATGTTGCTAGTAATGTGAGTCATTTAATAAAATAAATTTTCCATTGTTTTGTTCTTATGTTGTTTCTTTATGCATTCTTAGCTTAGTTTTATTTCTTTGATTGTAGGCTAAAGTAGTTAGAATGTTTCCTTTATTCTTTAGTTTAATTGTTAGAATAATGTGTAGTGAGTAGATCCATCCCCTTTGGGGGTGGAGATGATGTTCATACATGCATTAAATAATGGATATGAATGCTTTATATTTTGATTGTGTTGATAAATGTGAATGTATGCTTGCTTGTTAGAGTAGAATACTACATTTGATGGGTTTTGCCACACATGTTTGACACCTCCCATGCTTGTTTAGGTTCTGAAATAACAAGATTGTGTATATGAATGTTAATCAACTAGGTTTGTGAATGGATTGATAGGTTTTGCCATGACCTTTAGACACTTCCTATGCATCAAAACACTACCTACATTTGTGCCTATAAAATGCATTCTTCACCATCTTTTTACATGTGTGCACACACTCCACCCCTAGGCGTCTTTCTCTTCTTGATTCCAGCTTAGTTTTATTTCTTTGATTGTAGGCTAAAGTAGTTAGAATGTTTCCTTTCTTCTTTAGTTTAATTGTTAGAATAATGTGTAGTGAGTGGATCCATCCCCCTTTGGGGGTGGAGATGATGTTCATACATGCATTAAATAATGGATATGAATGCCTTTAGACATTTCCTATGCATGACCTTTAACCTTTAGACACTTCCTATGCATGAAAACACTACCTACATTTGTGCCTATAGAATGCATTCTTCACCATCTTTTTACATGAGTGCACGCACTCCACTCCTAGGGGTCTTTCTCTTCTTGATTCCAGCTTAGTTTTACATTCTTTTAGTTTTGATTTGAAGTAATCGTTAGTTTCTTTACTTTGCATTTTTCTTCTTAGTAGTTTAGTGTGGCGTAGATTAGCATAGACAAACTCTTCTCCATTTTTGTTGCCACTTGATTTCTGAAAAACCAGAACTCACCTCCCTGAGGATCGACCCGTACTTGCCACCGCTTCAACGCGGTCATGCACTTGCGGTATTTAAAACGATTAAACAAGTTTTTGGCACCGTTGTCGGGGAGGTGTCAGTCCAGACTCTGGTTTGGAAGATTCAAGTGGATATAATTTGTGTTTCGTAGTTTTCTTTATTTCAGGAAGCTCTGGAGCTCAAGGGAGGACATCTAGAGAAATTTTGAGGCAAACAAGAAGCTTCAGACCGCCAATCAGCGGCCTAGGACTGCAAACTGGTGGTCTGGTAAGCTCTGTTGCTCTTGTTCTTTCTTTGGCTTGTTCCTTTATCTGTTAGAGTGATCTGGGATCAATTTGGCATGTTCTCATTTTTAGTTTGCCCCCACCAGATCAATAATCTATCTCACTTTAAGCAACTTGGACCTTAAAACCCAAAGCAAAAGATTAGGCATTCTTTCTTGTTTAGGTCATGCACCATGTACTCGACTTAGGCACGTAGATTATCTTTTCTTTTAGATTTAGTTTTAGTTGCTGAGCGCTGCCGTGAGATACGCATCTCTGACTCTCATTCATGCATTTCGTATGAACAAGTGATTGATTCGTTTTATATTAACCGCAAGTGCACGCCGCGTTGAAGCGGTGTCAAAGATTAAAGAAACTAGAACAATTATTTTATTAACAATGACTCACATTGAAGGTAGCATTCTTCTCCACCTTGAGTTTTGCTTCAAGGCTTACTCCTTAGTAGAGAGAATGCCACCAAGCAATGGGTAGTTTACAATAGAAGGTGAAGAGTTCTATTTATAGCCATAGAAAAAGGTAATCCGGGACAATCCCCCGATTTGGGACTAAACAAATACCAAAAATAGACTAAACATCTCCTAATACACGTGCTCCTGAAATCTTAGCAGACCCGGGCAAACCTGAACCACCAATTAGCGGTCCCAGACCGCCAATTGGCGGTCTACAGGATCTGGATCAGGCTAGTTTTCATTTTGGGATTTTCTTGATGAATTTGTTGGTCTTGGATGCATCAACTTCGCTTGTTGGAGCTCCGACCCGAATAGAATTGCCAAAATACTCCCATGATGGTGTGGAGTTTTTATTTTGCTCTTTGGTCCTTCGGTCTTACGTTCAGGTTCTTCTCCCTTGCATCTTAGTCCCCAGGTCTCACAATTCAGTCCTTTTTCCCTGCTTTTGGGTCCTTTATGCTTCATCTCTTCAAACCTATTTATTTCTGAAATTCAAACATAAAACTCGTCACATAGCATTGCTTAGGTGTAAGATAATGGATATAAGATACAAAAATAAGCATGAAATGATCTCAACCAAATACCCCCACACCTAAGTTTTTGCTAGTCCCGAGCAAAACAAAGAAAGAGAAAAGCAAACGAGAAACAAGAAATCCTAACTCACATTCGTAGGAATCACGGTTGCACTTAGCACGTGCAATAAGCCGTTAAACCTCCTTGTTGCCAAGGAGGAGGAGTGTTGTCTCCTGAGGGTTTTCAGCGGATATACCCACAAAATCCGAACAAGATGCATTATTCAATTTAGACACTCAACTCGATCGACAAATTTTGTCGATCATTAGAAGTGGTAATCCTACGGGCCAACTCTATACAGGTAATCAGTCGACACACCTAGCCTAATGAACCATTCGTGCAAGTTAAATAAGGAAATAAGTGAAAGACATGGATAACCTCAACATCCTCAAGTGATACAAAGTGTAAAGTCCATTAAGGTACTTTTTTGCATTTTTTCTTGTTTCTTTTCTTTCTTTTCTTTTTTCTTCTTCTTTTTTTTCTTTTTATTAGTTGGAGTTGCATTCTCCCAGGGTCAGGTTTCGTGCATCATTGCCAATGATGACTTACACTATCACGTACACCTTTCCCCAAATATCCACATAGGGCAATCCCTACCACCCGTGTAACGGGAGTTGGGTTGGTGCATCCCAAGTCATATGACTCGAAAGCACCAGGCACAAAGTCCCCTCAGACCTACTTTCCCGAGTGATAGAAGTCGTGCGAGAAGAGAGAACACCTACTCACTTATTTCTTATCTACACACGAACCAAAACCCCTACACTTAATGTCTCCCAACAAGATTTAAAGGGTCCTTGACTACAACAAACTCCTTTAAATTAACAGACACAAATTATTGACTCACTAGGTTCAGGGTGGACTTCTTTAAATGTTTGAGAACTGAAACCCTATGATTACTCGCCCCCCAAGGGAAAACTAGGGTGCATCCAAACGACTAGATAAGTCCTAAAGCCACTGTACTAGATATCCTAATGCATCAAGTTCAAGACAATTTTGGGAGCTTTCTTTTTCCTTTGCCTCTCAACGGTTTTGCACATGCTAAACACACACAAAACCCACAAAACATTTTCTTTCGCAAACACATGAAGATTTTGAAAGAAATGTGAAAACATTTAAGCACTAGGCAAGCAAAAGAAGACAAGTCACCCAAGGATCATGGCAACAGATATATCGATATTAAATGCAGCACACTAACATGACCTTAACAATGCACACAAAAGTAAAGAAAGATCAAAGGAAAAGACTCGACTATGTACACACGTAAAACACCCCTCACACCTACTTCATGCATTGTCCTCAATGAATGCGCACAAGATACTACATGGATTTATGCATGAAAAAGAAGAGATATCACCAACGTGAAGTACAGAGGGAAGTTCATGGTTATGTTGATGGACACAAACCCGAATTCCCTCAAAACCTGTGAGATGCTAACGAAGGGATACAAATACGTGAAAGAAATGGTGCCCAAATACACAAAGGTTGGAGCCCACAACAATCGATGCTCACTGAAGGAGTCTTTTATTGTACTTTTTCTTTTCTTCTTTTTTTTAATTTTTTTTATATATAACTATGTACAAATATAAGTTCCCATCTTCATTTGTCAAAAGACATCAAATGGGAACCTCAAGAGTGGGTCAATGCACTTGGAAAGGGAACATGACACCACGCGGGGCCAGAATACTCATGCGTGGGCCGCCCTCACAAAGAGCACAAGATGAAAGGAGAGGTTCATGAATTAGACGCAAAGGCGTCTCATTCAAAGGATCAAACTGAAAGAGCTTGAACCTCTCAAGAGTTTGGGAAATATGGGCAACGGAAGAAGAGTTTCTCCTGTTGCGGTACTGAAGTTATGATCGTCAATCCAAACTCTCCAACCAACACGCTGGTGGGTCGGAAAGAGGTCAAGAACCTCGTTAGCCATGTCTGACACACCAGGCGAACAAAAAGTGGGTCTCATATCCAAGGTATCCTCCAAGGAACTCCTAATACCCTCATGAGCAATATAGTTGTTTGATGTTCCATCATTTCCAAGATGATCAGGAACAATAGTGAGAGACAAACTCTCATCAGGTTGTTTGAAATTGAGGGTACTAGGGAGCTCTTGCTCCACTAGAGGTAAGTCCTTAAGAGGCACAACATGAAGATCATGTGGCTCAAGGGCCACGGGATAAAAAGATAAGGCACAATCCTATGCCAACTCATAATGAAATTGGTTCATGTTTTTTGTCAATTGGAATTGAATCCTCCACCAAGTGATCGTGAATTGAAACCCCAAGTCCCTCAGACTGACTAGGAGTTTGACTTTGAATGATTGTGCATTGAATTTGTGGATGGGGTGGTGGTTCGATATCAAAAGATGAATCCCCATGTTTACAAGAAAGGTTACCCTCCTTACGTTCATGGAATTGTTGTGTCATTTGACTCGCTTGCATTTCCATAGTATGCAAGGAATTTAAGTTGAACTTTCAATAAAGTTTGAGTTGTTTCCATGACCGTTTGGAGGGTTTGTTTTAAGGAATCAAGTTTGGGGTCAACAGTGAAGTTCATGTTAGAATTTGGGAAATTTTGGGGTTGGGTGTTGATGGGGTGAGAATGAGTCCAATGATTTGAAGTGGGGTATTGGTAGAATTCTGGGTATTCGGGAGGAGGATACTGGGGTGAAAATGAAGTATAAAAATTTGAATAAAAATTGTTTCCCCACGAATCCATCACTCTGGGGTTATACGCGGATGCATAATGGTCATATTGAGCATTTTGGGAAAAGGTATGCTCATACCCAAGCTCTGGGGGAACATAAGGATATTCCCCGATAACATGACCACTCAACCCACAACAGTCGCACGGTACGGCTTTGGGAGCCACTGGTGCACTCATGTCGTCTACCACACGCATGCAAGAGGCCAAAGTTTCTTGCAATGCCTCAGTTTGATGACCAACATATGATCCGACGTAACTAGATGGAGATCTAGCAGTCGGTGCCTCTCTCATATCACCCCTATATGAAGATTTCTCAGTCACACAATAACGATTATCCCAACCATACGGGGTGTTCGTCTGAGCCACCCCCGGTTGCATGGGTCCGGAATACTAGGAAGAATTGTTTCGTTTTATATTAACCGCAAGTGCACGACCGCGTTGAAGCGGTGGCAAATACGGGTTGATCCACAGGGAGGTGTGTCGACTTTTGGCTTGTGCAAAGGCGAGTGGGAAAGAAAGGAGAGAAAGATTGCTTACACTAAACTACACTAATCTAAACTAGGAAACTAGAAAGCATGAAATGAAATCACAAAACAAACTAAACTAAGCAACTACTAAAGGAAGATAAAACTCAGGAATGGAAAACCCCTAAGGGGTGGAGTGTGTTTGTGCACATGAAATAAGTGTGGTGGTGAATGCCTACAAGAAGCTCAAGTGTGGTTAGTGTTTGTTAATGCATAAGAAGTACCTCATGGCAAGACCTATCATTTACAACACTAACCTAGGTGATTAATATGAGCAATGCAAGGTTGTTATTAAGAACATAACGACCATGGAGTGTACCTAACTATGGCAGAAACCATCAAGTAAAGTTCTTATTAATTCAAGAAAGCATACTAATATCTCTCACAAACAATAATATCTAGCATTCATACCACCTACATAACATGTACATACATCTACTTCACCCCCAAAGGGGATGGAACTACTCACTAATCATTACACTACCTACATTAAGAAAATGAAACATTATACTGAAATGAAATTAACCTAAGAAAGCAAGAAATATTAAAGAAGCTTAAAAGGAAAGGAAAGACTAAACAAGCATGCACAAATTAAAAGACAAGATTAAAACAAACTAGAACAATTATTTTATTAACAATGACTCACATTGAAGGTAGCATTCTTCTCCACCTTGAGTTTTGCTTCAAGGTTTACTCCGTAGTAGAGTGAATGCCACCAAGCAATGGGTAGTTTACAATAGATGGTGAAGAGTTCTATTTATAGCCATAGAAAAAGGTAATACGGGACAATCCCCCGATTTGGGACTAAACAAATAGAAAAAATAGACTAAACATCCACTAATATACGTGCTCCTGAAATCTTAGCAGACCCGGGCAAACCCGGACCGCAAATTAGCGGTCCCAGACCGCCAATTGGTGGTCTACAAGATCTGGATCGGGCTCGTTTTCATTCTGGGCTTTTCTTGATGTATTTGTTGGTCTTGGATGCATCTACTTCGCTTGTTGGAGCTCCGACCCAAATAGAATTGTCAAAATACTCCCCATGATGGTGTGCAGTTTCCTGTTTTGCTCTTTGGTCCTTCGGTCCTACGTTCAGGTCCTTCTCCCTTGCATCTTAGTCCCCAGGTCTCACAATTCAGTCCTTTTTCCCTACTTTTGGGTCCTTTTATGCTTCATCTCTTCCAACCTATTTATTTCTGAAATTCAAACATAAAACTTGTCACATAGCATTGCTTAGGTGTAAGATAATGGATAGAAGATACAAATATAAGCATGAAATGATGTCAATCAACATGCATTAGTTAGTAGGAAGTGCATTGCAACAAGTGTGAGTTGAGCGTTTGTTTGGAGAGTTGATTGTTAGATTAGGACTCCAAAACGCTACTAAGGAGGGGTTGTCCCATATAAGATAAGGTGGGGGATTTCATCACTCTTTCCTTTACCCAAAAAACCACACTAATCAAGAGCCTAATTTTAAAATCAAGTAGACATTGGCCCTAAGGATTTCGGGCGCATTAGGAGGGTGGTCCGGTCCCGACCTTCATGGCCTGATCGACGTCGCGCACTCTGTCGATAGTAGGAGAGACGAGATCTCCGGATCTTGACTCACTTGTTGGGTTTTGTGGTCCTCGTTGTAGGGAGGTGAGGCGTGTGGAGGTCGTGTGACCTCGCAGTTAGCTGTCGACTAGTTGTAAGGACCTATAGCGACCTTAGGATTGTTTGAGCCTTGTTTGCTTGTGTGATTCTACCTGTACCCACAGTCGTAGCATAAGGACTTCTTCCCTTCTCTCCTGAGTCATTCCCTCTCTTCTGTGTCCCTCAATCTTCTCCTCTACCCGCATTCTTTGTTTAAAAAAAATGAAAAAAGAAAAAAATAGTTTTGGTTTGTGTGTGTGCACCTTTGTGCATGCTTCCGTGGGCACGAGACGAGAGTGGCCAGTTGACGAGGCGTGTCATCAACCCTGCTTTGGTGGTCGATTTAGAGACGCCTCCCTCCTCTCGTGTCGCACATAGTCTGGGTTCAATGACTGCTCATTTCCGTTAGGAGGAGCAGTTGCTGGACCCACTTGTTCCACTTGTTCCACCTGTTCGTCCTGTTGTGGCTCCCATACCTCTACGTGATGCTACCCGAGCCGTACAGCCCTACCCTCATGCATCCTATTACCAAAGGTGAATGGGAACCACTTTGAAGTTAAGCGTCAATTCATTTCCATGCTCCCTCACTTCACAGGGAAGGGTGAGCCCCATATCTTTCTCACGGAATTTGAGGAGGTCTATGCTATGTTCAAGCTGCAACAACTTAGCACAGACTCCATCCATCTTAGGATAGTCCCTTTTGCACTAAAGGATGATGCCAAGAAATGGTTGTATAGAAACCAGGCGAATGCCTTTAGGGCTTGGGATGAATTTCAATCTGCATTTCTCAAAAAGTACTTTCCAAATCATCAGACTCAAAAATTGAGGAACGAAATCAATTCGTTCTGTCAACTTGAGACCAAAACATTTCATGGATATTTAGAGAGATTCAAGGAGCTACTATCCTCATGCCCTCACCACGGCATCGAATTGTAGCACCTTTGTCAGATTGTCTACGAGGGTCTTCACATCCCGGCCCGAACGCTCCTTGAGTCCATGTGTCAAGGAGAGTTCTTAGGAAAGGATGAAAGGGAGACATGGGCTTTCCTAGAAGACCTCGCTGAGAAAACCATGCAGTGGGAGAGTGTGAGGGAACCGCCAGCATCATCCCGCATAAGAGCGAGGATCGCGAATGCAAACTCGACTAGATCGGGTTCCGCATTTTCTGTCAATACCACTACGGCCACCGAGGCGCGCATGGCGGCCTTAATGCACCGTATGGATTTGATTGAGCTCCAAAACCAACAAGGTGCACCTCACATGTCAACATCTAGTCCAGTCCCCTGTCATTCATAAGGTAGGATAGGTCATGTAGGAAGCGAGTGTGCGTCCATTCCTCCTAAGTTGAAACATGTCAATGCCATCTATGATAGGGCTAGGAATGACCCATACTCATCATCTTATAATCCCGGATGGAGGAACCACCCCAATTTTTCATGGAACCAAAATAATGCTCCGGGTGGTTCTTCAAACTCCTCCCGACCACCTAACCAACCACACCAACCTCCCATGCATGAACAATCTTATCGGCCACCCCAAGCTCAAATCACCAATCAATCGGGTTTCCCAAGTTCCAATAATATGGAAACCCGATTCAATTCGCTTGAGACCTTGACTCGTGGACTTGAAAACTCAATGAAAATTTTTATGTCAACCACAAGTCAAGTTCTCACTTAAAATCAGCAGACCATCAAATCTCTAGAGGTTCAGATGGGCCAATTGGCTCGGTCAGTACATGAAAAAAAAAGGAACTCTGCCTAGCGAGCCGGTGGCTAACCCCCGCATGTACCAGCAACAACACATGCAAAATGAGAATGTGGTACCTCGGGGGCGGCAAGTGAACCATGTGGATGAACCTGTTCACCATGTCAATTCCATTGTAACCTTAAGGATTGGAAAGCAGCTTGACAATCACATTTCCTTGTCACACCCACCACCATCTATGTAGCCCCTCAGTGGGAATGGTGGTGAAGAAGAGGCTGAGGGTAACATGCTAATACCTCCTTCTCAGGCACCGCAGAAAACCTACCTGCCAAAAGCTCCCTATCCTAATAGGTTAACCAAAAAGCAGAGTGACACAATGGATAAGATATTAGAGGTGTGTAAGCATGTGAAGGTTAACATCCCCTTGTTGGATGTCATCCAACAAATACCTCAATATGCCAAAGTGTTAAAAGATCTCTGCACAACCAAGAGGAAGACCAACGTTCCTAAGAAAGCATTCATGGCTGCAAATGTAAGCTCACTTTTGTCCATACACAAAATACAAAGACCTTGGGTGTCCTACTATTCAGTGTACGATAGGGGACACTAGCATGAGTAATGTATTGCTTGATTTAGGATCGGCGGTCAACGTCCTCCCATTTTCTGTTTATCAACAGTTGAACTTGGGGAATTGAAACCAACTAAGATCACCCTCCAATTGGCGGATAGATACATTTGTATTCCAAAAGGGATTATGGAGGACGTGCTTATCAAAGTTGGAGATTTTATATTTCTAGTCGATTTTCTCATCCTCGGTACCAATCCTGTTGCAAACACCCACTCTCAAATACCTTTGACATTTCTGGCAACCTCCATCGCCTTAATTAATTGTAGAAATGGTCTCATAAAGCTCTCATTCGGTAACATGAGTGCCGAGTTTCATGTGTGCAACTCGGGTAGGCAACAAGAGCCCATGGACCAACCTTTAAATCTCAATCTCATCTACCAATTAGAGAAAGCACCGTAAAATCAACGGACACCCCTAACACCAATGCAACCCGTTGAGAATGTTTGTGGGCCCAGTGAAAACTCATTGCCTGTCTTTGCAATGCAACAGAGTGAGCTGGCATCAAACATGAATGTCCAAAGGGAGTGTTCATTGCATGATTCGGTGGAGACCATTAGTGAGGGGGACACACCTCCGCATATGCCCATTCCAGAAGGTGTCATCACCCCGTGTGCTAGGGCTATTGAGCCCTTTGAGCTTCAGATTGACTCCAACAAGGACCCACCTACGACCAAGCTTATGCTTGATGATATAAATGATGGTGGGAGCTCTTTGTTGTATGACTTGGGGAGAAGCCCCATTCTTAGTGATGCAGGTCTGCTGGATCCATCGAATGAGCTTGAGGAACTCATTCTGATGCACCCACCTATTGGTTGGAGGGTTTTGTTCGATGAGCAACTAAACCCTAGTGAGGCAACACAACTTCACTCATTCATGTTGCCTATACCCAACCAGTATCATGAGGGGTTCGAGCCTTTCAGCTTTGACCTTTCACCCCTCATGGCACCTCAGAGTACAAGTGAAGTTTGTCATCTCGGCAAGTCTCTGGTCCTCATAACTCGATGTTCTCATTTGATGTTTCTTGACCAAATGATTATGAGAATATCTTTGTTGATGTATATATCTTGTAAAAAAATCAAAAATAAACCAGTAATAAAAGACTCCATGAGCGAGCATTGATTGTTGTGGGCCCCAACCGTTGTGTACTTGGGCCCCATTTCTTTCACGTGTTTGTCTCCCTTCTTCAGTATCTCACAGGTTTTGAGGGAATTTGGGTTTGTGTCCATCACTATAACCATGAACTTCCTGTTGCGCTTCATGTTGGTGAGATCTTTTCTTTTTCATGCATAAATCCATGTAGTATCATGCTCACATTCATTGAGGACAATGCATGAAGTAGGTGTGGGGGGTGCTTTACGTGTGTACATAGTCGAGTCATTTTCCTTTGATTTCTTTTTTCTTTTGTTTGTACTGCTAGGGTCACGTTAGTGTGCTGCATTTAATATTGATATATCTGATTGCCATGATCCTTCGGTGACTTGTCTTCTTTTGCTTGCCTAGTGCTTAAAAAATTTCACATTTCTTTCAAAATCTTCATGTGTTTACGAAAGAAAATGTTTTGTGGGTTTTGCGTACGTTTGGCATGTGCAAAACCGTTGAGAGGCAAAGTAAAAAGAAAGCTCCCAAAATTGTCTTGAACATGATGCATTAGGATAACTAGTTTACTGGTTTTAGGTCTTATCGAGTCGTAAGGATGCACCCCATTTTCCCTCGGGGGCGAGTAATCATAGGGTTTCAATACTCAAACAAATAAAGAAGTCCACCCTGAACCTAGTGAGTCAAATAATTCGTGTCTGTTAGTAAAAGGAAGTTTGTCGTAGTCAAGGGCCCTTAAACTCTTTTTGTGAAACTGTAAGCGTAGGGGTTTTTGTTCCCATGTAGATAAATGAATAAGTGGTGTTCTCTCTTCTTGTACGGCTCCTATCACTCGGGAAATTAGGTCTGAGGGGACTTAGTGCCTGGTGCTCTCCAGTCATCTGACTTAGGATGCACCGACCGAACTCCCATTACACGGGTGGTAGGGATCGCCCTATGTGAAGATTTGGGGGAAGGTGTACGTGATAGTGTAAGTCCTCACAGGCAATGATGCACGAAACCCGAGCCTGGGAGAATGAAACACCAACTAATATAATGCTCCAAAGAAGAAGAAAAAGAAAAAAAAAGTTAAATAAGAACCTTAATGGACTTTACACAATGTATCACTTTCAGAAGTTAAGGTTGCCCATGTCTTTCACTTAAGTCCTTAATTAACTTTCACGAATGATTCATTAGGCTAGGTGTCTGGACTGATTGCATATATAGAGTCAGCCCGTAGGATTACCGCGTCCAATGATCGAAAAAAATGAGTCCATCGAGTCGAGTTTCTAGATTGAATAATGCATATTTGTTCGGATTTTGTGGGATTATCCACTGAAAACCCTCAGGAGACAACACTCCTCCTCCTTGGCGACAAGGAGGTTTAACGGCTTGTTGCACGTGCTAAGTGCAACAATGATTCCTACAAAAGTAAGTTTGGATTTCTAGTCTTTCGTATGCTTTTCCCTTTCTTTGTTTTGCTCGGGACTAGCAAAAGTTAGGTGTGGGGGTATTTGATTGACATCATTTCATGCTTATATTTGTATCTTATATCCATTATCTTTCACCTAAACAATGCTACGTGACGAGTTTTATGTTTGATTTTCAGAAATAAATAGGTTTGAAGAGAAGAGACATAAAAGGACCTAAAAGCATGAAAAAAACTGAGTTGAGAGACTCGAGGACTAAGATGCAAGATCGAAGGACCTGAATGTAAGATCGAAGGACCAATGAGCAAACAAGAATACTTCACACCATCATGGAGAGTATTTTGGCAATTCTATTCGGGTCGGAGCTCCAGCAGGTGAAGTAGATGCATCCAAGACCACCAAAGACATCCAGAAAAGCCCACACGAAACAACGACCAGATCTAAACAATATAGACCACCAATTGGCAGTCCAAGAC
Source organism: Triglochin maritima (assembly GCA_963682175.1). Classification (NCBI taxonomy): domain Eukaryota; kingdom Viridiplantae; phylum Streptophyta; class Magnoliopsida; order Alismatales; family Juncaginaceae; genus Triglochin; species Triglochin maritima. The sequence goes on from OY821786.1 coordinate 17,101,432, forward strand.
TGCTGATTGGCGGTCTGTTTTGATCCCGATCCGCTTAGATTTCGTAGGGTCGCGTATTAGTGTGTATTTAGTATATTTCTGGTATTTGTTTAGTCCCATACCGGGGGATTGTACCGGATTACCTTTTTCGATGGCTATAAATAGAACTCTTCACCTTCTATTGTAATCACCCATTACTTGGTGGCATTCTCTCTACTTGGAGTAAGCCTTGGAGCAAAATCTCAAGGTGGAGAAGAATGCTGCTAGTAATGTGAGTCATTTAATAAAATAAATTTTCCATTGTTTTGTTCTTATGTTTTTTCTTTATGCATGCTTAGCTTAGTTTGATTTCTTTGATTGTAGGCTAAAGTAGTTAGAATGTTTCCTTTACTCTTTAGTTTAATTGTTAGAATAATGTGTAGTGAGTAGATTCATACCCTTGTGGGGGTGGAGATGATGTTCATACATGCATTAAAGAATGCATATGAATGCTTTATATTTTGATTGTGTTGATAAATGTGAATGTATGTTTGCTTCTTAGAATAGAATACCACATTTGATGGGTTTTGCCACACATGTTAGACACCTCTCATGCTTGTTTAGGTTCTGAAATAACTAGTTTGTGTATATGAATGTTAATCAACTAGGTTAGTGAATGGATTGATAGGTTTTGCCATAACCTTTTGACACTTCCTATGCATGAAAACACTACCTACATTTGTGCCTATAGAATGCCTTCTTCACCATCTTTTTACATGTGTACACACACTCCACCCCTAGGGGTCTTTCTCTTCTTGATTCCAGCTTAGTTTTACATTCTTTTAGTTTTGATTTTACGTAATAGTTAGTTTCTTTACTTTGCATTTTTCTTCTTAGTAGTTTAGTGTGGCGTAGATTAGCATAGACAAACTCTTCTCCCTGAGGATCGACCCGTACTTGCCACCACTTCAACGCGGTCGTGCACTTGCGGTATTTAAAATGATTAAACATCACACAAGGACTGAACATTCATAAATTTGTTTGTTGAATTGAAATTGTAAATTGACTGTATGCAGAACCATTCGACAGAGATGCTTACGTAAATCCGAGCGGGACAGACTCGTCCTGAACTAGACACTTGCATCCCAAACTGGAAAAACTCATCCCAAATGGGACACACTTGCGTCCTAAGTGGGACCGACTCATCCTGAGTGGGATGTTTTCTAGAACTAAATAACTCGGGTCATTTTATTTAGCTAAATAAGCTTGGTCATTTTCTTTAGCTACATAAGTTGGGTACGTTTTTAATACAAAGTAAGTTGGGTCGTTTTCTTGAGCTAAATAAGCTGGGTCGTTTTTAGTACTAAATAACTTAGGTTATTTTCTTGAGCTAAATAAGTTGGGTCGTTTCTTGAGATAAATAAGTTAGGTCGTTTTCTTGAGTTAAATAAAGTTGTGTCGTTTTCTTGAGATAATAAGTTGGGTCGTATTTAAAAGAAAATAAGTTGGGTCATTTTGTTGAGCTAAATAACTTGTGTCTCTTCGCATAATAATGACCCATCTCTCGCCAAACTGAATCATCTCGTCATGGGACGTGTGTCTTTGAATCATCCCTGACTCGTCCCGTCGCAGGCCCAACTAAGGAATATGTATCAGGTCCCTTTGCGTCGTAAGTGGGACACTTTCATCTTGAGCGGGTCAGTAACGAAAGCTTCCAGTGGTAATTCATGTAAAACTTGATAGAACTTAATTAGCAAGCAGGGTCGTTCCGTAGAAACCAGTTGAGTCGTGTCTAGTTTAATTAAAAACATATAGAAAACATTGTATTTACAAAAACAATAAAAATTTGCACTAATTTTAAGGTAAGTAAATTATTAACTAAGGAAGATGAGTGCGCAATGGAATCTTGCATTCGCTTTGGTATAACAGATTCTACTTTATGTTATGTGAAAGGAAAGCAAGCGCAAGTGTGCCACTTGGGATGCCAGTGTGTCGTTCAGGACGACTCTGTCTCGCTCCAGACGCAAGTGTGGCCCTTTCAGGATGTCGCGTGGGACACAACACTTGTTTTATTCATAACATCCACATCCAAATATGGAGTTTTGTTCCATATCTGTCTCGTTACAAAGTCGAGTTCGAGAAACAAAACTTTTGTACTTTACATATTTAAAAATTAGGAACCTAATATGATTTGAGAGAACGGAAAATGAGCTGGGTCTATTTTTCCACCTAACTAGCGGGGTCATTTTTCCCACCAAATTAGTTGTGACGCACCAGTAAAAAGCAAGTTGACTGAGTATGATAGTGAGGTGACTGAGTTGTCCCGTGAGGGTACTCTCCCATTTTGTCAAATAATTCTAAATTTAACAAGCCCATCAATTGATAGTACGAAAAATTCAATATTACATTTCCAAAAATTCAACAAAAAATTCCATTTGAACACTATAATGAAATTCCATTAAACACTATAAGCTTCCAAATAACATTCCATTCAAAAATTCAACAATGCATATTTCACGAAGAGAAAAAAACACAAAGAAAAATGCAAACACACACAGAATTATCTTGTTTAACAAAGATGGTGATCCAAACTGATTTCTAAATATGTGGGTTATTGATTCGTTTTAATTATAACTGCAAGTGCACGACCACGTTGAAGCGGTGGCAAATACGAGTCCATCCACACGGGAGTTGTGTCGACTTTAGTTTGTTCGAAGGCGAGTGAAAAGAAAGGAGAGAAAGATTGATTAAACTAAACTACACTAAAGTAGTAGCAACAAGGAAGCAAATGAAAGCACAAAATGAACTAAAACTAAGCGACTAATAAAAGAAGATAGAAATCAGGAATGGAAAACCCCTAAGGGGTGGAGTGTGTGTACACATGAAATAAGTATGGTGAATGCATACAATAAGCTCAAGTGTAGTTAGTGTTTGTTAATGCATAAGAAGTACCTAATGGCAAGGCCAATCATTTAAAGCACTAACCTAGGTGATGAATATGAGCATGACAAGTTTGTTATTGAGAACATAAACAAGCATGGAATGTACCTAAACATTATGGGAGAAACCATCAAGTAAAAGTTCTTATTAATTCAAGCAAGCATACTAACATTTCTCACAAACAACAATGTCTAACATTCATACCATCTACATAACATGTATACACATCTACTCCACCCCCAAAAGGGATGGAACTACTCACACATATTTAAACTAACATTTATACTAAGGAAAGAAAATATGCTTAAACTAATTACAAGAAGACTAAAACAACAAGTTAACTAAGTATGCAAGAATTGAAAAGACAAGACAATATGAAGAAAACCTAACAAAACATCTATTATTCCTCACTCAATTACAAGTAGCTTCTCTCCACCAGGGTTTTTGCTTCAAGGATTTTACTCCTAGTAGAGAGGTTGGCCACCAAGAGAGAGATGGGGTACAAGAGAGGAGGGAGAGTTCTATTTATAGTCATAGAAAAAGGTAATCCGGGAAAATCCCCCGGTATGGGACTAAACAAATACCAGAAATAGACTAAATACACACTAATACGTGACCCTAGCCAGTCTTAGCGGATCCGGATCAAAACAGACCGCCAATCGTAGGAATCACGGTTGCACTTAGCACGTGCAACAAGCCGTTAGACCTTCTTGTCGCCAAGGAGGAGGAGTGTTGTGTCCTGAGGGTTTTCAGCGGATATACCCACAAAATCCGAACAGAGATGCATTATTCAATCTAGAAACTCGACTCGATGGACTCATTTTTATCGATCATTGGACGCGGTAATCCTATGGGCTGACTCTATATAGGTATTCAGTCCACACACCTAGCCTAATGAACCATTCATGCAAGTTTAATAAGGACTTAAGTGAAAGACATGGACAACCTCAACATCCTTAAGTGATACAAAGTGTAAGTCCATTAAGGTTCTTATTTGCATTACCATTTTTTTTCTTTTTCTATCTTTCTTACTTTTTTTCTTTTCTTTTTATTAGTTGGAGTTTCATTCTCCGAGGATCAGGTTTCGTGCATCATTGCCCATGAGGACTTACACTATCACGTTCACCTTTCCCCAAATCTCCACATAGGGCAATCCCTACCACACGTGTAACGGGAGTTCGGTCGGTGCATCCCAAGTCAGATGACTCGAAAGCACCAGGCACAAAGTCCCCTCAGACCTACTTTCCCGAGTGATAGGAGTCGTGCGAGAAGAGAAAACACCTACTCACTTATTTCTTATCTACACATGAACCAAAACCCCTACACTTCATGTCTCACAACAAGATTTAAAGGGTCCTTGACTACAACAAACTTCCTCAAATTAACAGACACGAATTATTGACTCACTAGGTTCAGGGTGGACTTCTTTAATTGTTTGAGTACTGAAACCCTATGATTACTCACCCCCGAGGGAAAACCGGGGTGTATCCTAATGACTAGATAAGTTTTAAAGCCATTGTACTAGATATCCTAATGCATCAAGTTCAAGACAATTTTGGGAGCTTTCTTTTTACTTTGCCTCTCAACGGTTTTGCACATGCTAAACACACACAAAACCCACAAAACATTTTCATTTGCAAACACATGAAGGTTTATGAAAGAAATGTGAAAATTTTAAAGCACTAGGCAAGCAAAAGAAGACAAGTCACCCATGGATCATGGCAAGCAGATATATCGATATTAAATGCAGCACACTAACATGACACTATCAATGCACACAAAAGAAAACAAAATCAAAGGAAAAGACTCGACTATGTACATGTTTAATCATTTTAAATACCACAAGTGCACGGCCGCGTTGAAGCGGAGGCAAATATGGGTCGATCCTCAGGGAGGTGAGTAGCCTTTGGTTTTTCAGAAGTTAAGTGGCAACAAAAGGGGAGAAGAGTTTGTCTATACTAATCTACACTACACTAAACTACTAAGAAGAAAAAATGCAAAGTCAAGCAACTAAAGATTACTTCGAATCAAAACTAAAAGAATGTAAAACTAAGCTGGAATCAAAAAGAGAGAGACCCCTAGGGGTGGAGTGTGTGCACACATGTAAAAAGATGGTGAAAAATGCATTCTATGGCACAAATGTAGGTAGTGTTTTCATGCCTAGGAAGTGTCAAAAGGTTATGGCAAAACCTATCAATCCATTCACAAACGTAGTTGATTAACATTCGTATACACAAGATGGTTATTTCAGAACCTAAACAAGCATGGAAGGTTCTAAGATGTGTGGCAAAACCCATCTAGTGTAGTATTCTACTCTAACAAGCAAGCATACATTCACATTTATCAACGCAATCAAAATATAAAGCATTCATATCCATTATTTAATGCCTGTATGAACAACATCTCCAGCCCCAAAGGGGATGGATCTACTCACTACTGATTACTCTAAAAATTAAACTAAAGAAGAAAAAGAAACATTCTAACTACTTTAGCCTACAATCGAAGAAAAAAACTAAGCTAAGCATGCATAAAGAAATAAAATGAGAACAAAATAATGGAAAAATTATTTTATTAGATTACTCACATTATAGGTATCATTCTTCTCCACCTTGAGATTTTGGTCCAAGACTTACTCCAAGTAGAGAGAATGCCACCAAGCAATGGGTGAATACAATAGTAGGTGAAGAGTTCTATTTATAGCCATAGAAAAGGTAATCTGGGACAATCCCCTGGTATGGGACTAAACAAATACCAGAAACATACTAAATACACGCTCCACATAAATCTTAGCCGATCTGGACCAAAAGTGACCGCCAATTAGCGGTCTTGACCGCTAATTAGCGGTCTACAGTGTTCGGATCTCTGGATTTTCTTGTGGGCTTTTCTGGAAGGCTTTGTTTGTCTTTGATGTATCTACTTCGCTTGTTGGAGCTCAACCCGAATAGAATTGCCAAAATACTCCCCAAGATGGTGTGAAGTATGCTTGTTTGCTCATTAGTCCTTCAATCTTACGTTCAAGTCCTTCAATCTTGCTTCTTAGTCCTTGAGTCTCTCAACTCAATCCTTTTTCATGCTTTTAGGTCCTTTTATGCCGCTTCTCTTCAAACATATTTATTTCTGAAATTCAAACATAGCATTGTGATGCATTGCATACATTGCATCATATGTCTTTCATTTAGATTAATTTTAGATCAATAAATGCTACTAAGGTATGTGTTTAGTCTTATTTACAGAATACAGGGACCTGAATGCAAATTACCCATATCCCGAGCATAAATGCGTGCAAGAGACTCATTCCTGTCATAAAGACCAAGTTCAAGATTATCGGGATTCAAATGGAAGTCCATCCAAGCATAAATGCATTCAAAGACCTAATTACAAAAAGGCCAAGGACTTAAGCACAAAAGTAGCCAGGGACTTAATTGCAAAAAGCCAAGGACCTAATTGCAAATTACGAGTAGCTTTTATTATTATGGAGAAAGTCTAAATAAAAATCAATGTGGATCTCCAAATATATAAAGAAATAAAGTCGGAGCTCAAAAGAAAGGAAAGAATCAATCCAGACGCGCAAAGGATATTGAAATCATACCATAAACACACAGGAAAAATCCGGATTAAATCAGAGCGAATATTGAGGCGATTCCGCCACACCTTATGTGTAATATGCGGAGATTCCGCCGCACCCCTAGTGATCTGTGGCTCCGGATTTTGTCCAGTCCCGTCTTGCCACGTGTACTTTCCTATTTTATACCTAAGTCCCTTGTATCGACTATAAATAGCCCTGAAACGATGTTGTAGAGGATGTTCTTAATTTTAGTCCTTAGCTTATGTCTTAGTTTTTGTTCCATATTTTAGTAATAAAATTCTGTTCTTTTATTTCTTGTTTTTTTAGTTTCCTTTTGTAGTTTCTCTAGGACCCCTTCTCCTTCCCTTCATCCATGAGTTTCTAACTCTCTCCAAAGGATGGGGGTGACGGATTTAGGGTGATGAGAAGAAGAATTACGTTATTATTTTAATTTCGTGTTAGTATATTTTGATTACTTGAGTTTATGTTGAATCATTTATCGTGTAATGCTTTATAACTAATGTGATTTATTATAAGTTTCAAAATTCTCTAATCTAAACCCGATATCTAAACCTCCACCCGCTGGACTCCCATCCATATTTGTTTTCTTTTTAGTTTTTCTTTTGTTGTTCTCGCTTTAGATAATTAAAAAACCAAAAATCTCAAACCAACATTATTTCTCTCTCTTTCTTCCTTAATCGAAAATCACAAAAATAACAACATCTCTCCCTCCTTTTGTTCGACCCGTACTTGCCACGTCTTCATTGACGCCGTGCACTTGCGGTATAAATAAAATTCTCATCAAGTTTTTGGCACCGTTGTCGGGGAGGCGACGCAGATTTTGTTTATTGTTGTGTTCTCGATTCTATTCTGTTTATCTTGTACGCGATCTAAGTATTTGGATTTGTGTTTTAGGAGACAACAGAGTGCGCGGTGAAATCTGAACGCAGCCGGAGCAAGCAGGGCGGCGAAAACGCCGCATATCAAGCACAAGCTGCGGCGGATCCGCCGCACAATAGAGGGTTCTGGGCTTCAAATTTTTCTGGGGTTAGCACCATCTCTGGGAGGACACGTGGAGCTACTGAAATTTTGAGAGCGGGCAGTGAACCTGACTGAGCATTGCATAGGTAACTTTTGTTGCCTCTTTCGTCGTAATTTCTAGTTTCGGAAAATTTCCTTTTGTAGAACTGCACGTGTTAAGCTTAAATTCCATAATTGGCAATAATTCAACTCTGACCTAAAAATTGGCAAAACTAGAAGAACTTAGTGCATGCATCATATAATGTTTTGTTTGCATTATTCTTGCTAAATTCTTGCAAATTAATTCTTGTTGAAGAGTGTTGGAGGCAAGGTACGTATCGTTGTTTTTATTGATTGCATTTAAGCATATAATCTAGGTTGCATACAACCTTGCAATTGCCCAATACATGAGTATGTTGCCCAAGTTCACCTCTAGGGAAGACCCATATCTCTTCCTTAGAGAATTTGAGGAAATCTGCTCTCTTATGCAATACCAGCATATCTCTGAGGAGGCAGTGTGTCTGAAAATCGTGCCTCTAGCATTGAAAGACGACGCTAAGAAATGGCTATATAGTCTAGCCGAAAGATCTATTAGGAGTTGGGCCGAGTTTGTTCAAGTTTTCTTAAAGAAATATTTCCCCAACCATAAGACTATTAGGATTAGGAATGAAATTGTTGCATTCGTTCAATCTGAGAGCGAGCCGTTCTATTCCTATTTAGAAAGATTTAAAAGTCTGTTGACTCAATGTCCTCATCATGGAATTCCAAGATAGCAATTGTGCCAAATTATCTATGAGGGATTGACACCAACATCTAGGGTTATGCTAGAATCTGTAAGCCAAGGAAGCTTTATGTCCAAAAATGAGAATAATGCCTGGACTTTTCTTGAGGATTTAGCTGAAAATAGTATGCAATGGGACAATGCTAGAGCACCGCTTAACCCGAGTATTGGATCTAGAATAGCAAGTCAACCCAAACCAGGTGTCTTAGCTGTAGATGCCAATATAGCAGCTGAAGCAAAATTAGCTACCCTTCTGCGCAGAATGGAAAGTCTAAAGCTGCAAAACCGCCCCCGAGTGAATCAAGCTTCGTCTATCCCTTGCTCTAGATGTGGTCAGACTGGTCATTTAATGGAGGATTGTGCGGACTGGGAACAAGTTAATGCCACGTTTAACCATGCTAGAAATGACCCATACGCATCAACCTATAACTCGGGTTGGCGTAATAATTCCAATTTCCCATCAAGCCAACAAGGTCAACCTCCTAGACAACAACCAAACCCGTAAAACCAAAATAATACATCATCTGGGTTTAGTAACAATGGAGATTATGATGTTAGGTTGACGCTTGGAAAATTTTAGGAAAACTTTTATACAAACTACCAACCAATCCTTCCAAAGGCTAGAGACACAAGTCAGCCAACTCGCACAAATCGTAGGTGCAAGAGAAAAGGGTCAGTTTCCAAGTCAACCTGAGGTGAATCCTAGATCTAATAATCAATATCAGCCTTATCAACCACCTCTAGCAAGTAACAACTCGAGACCAGTTCAAATGGTTAATGAGGAAGGACCGTTCCAAAAAAAAAATGTAGTAGTATCATTACGGTCCGGAAGACAAGTTGATAACAATGTGGTAAATCCTAGAATGTCTAATCAATCTAGCCATCAAGCAACCACATATGGTCTAACCATTGAACCTGATGTCCAATCTGAAACGCCCAACCCACCTACTCTACCTGAACCCATAGCTCACCCTGAGCGATTCTATGTTCCTAAAGCTCCATTCCCCAATAGACTTAAGAAGAACTCAAGTGCACAAATGGAGAAAATCCTGGAAGTATTTAAGCAAGTTAAGGTGAATATTCCACTCTTAGATATGATTCAACAAATACCTGCTTATGCTAAACTCTTGAAAAATCTGTGCACTAAAAAGAGAAAAACGAACGTACCAAAGAAGGCATTCTTAACTGCAAACATAAGCTCAATTCTGTCAAACTCTTCTCCTATAAAGTATAAGGACTCCGGGTGTCCCACAATTTCATGTGCGATAGGAGATACTTTTATCAACAAAGCCCTTGTAGACTTTGGTGCTAGTGTTAACCTACTCCCGTTCTCTGTCTACGAGCAACTCAACCTTGGTCCACTAAAACCCTCTAAGACAACTCTTCAATTTGTTGACTGCTCTATTAAGAAACCAAGAGGTGTAGTCGATGACGTTTTGATCAAGGTGGGTGACTTCATTTACCCAGTGGATTTTGTCGTACTAGATACTGCACCTGTTGTAAACCCTAATAGACAAATCCATGTAATACTAGGCAGACCCTTTTTAGCCACTTCTGAAGCATTGATAAACTGTCGAAATAAGCTCATGCAATTATCTTTTGGGAACTTAAAAGCTGAATTTAATATCTTTCATGTTGATAGTGAGCCAGAAATAATATGCAATCAAAGTGATGTTGTGATGAGAGCACGTATCTATAAGATTTCTGAATCAAATAAATCATCACAAATTCAAAAAGGAAATGAGAAAAAGGGGAGTAATTCTTCGACACACCCACCATCACTCGAGCAAATAAGAGAACCAATACATGTGAGGGGTGTGGAATCTGCGACTCAGGACTCTCATTGCAACATGGGGAACAATTCAACCGGATCCATGCACCAACATGGTGTCATTCAATCAAGTTCTGACTATGGTTGACTCTGAGCAAATTCAATCCCTCCACCACAGTTGACGCAGGTAATAAGTGCATTTGCTTTATCTTTGCATACATTGAGGACAATGCATGATTTAGGTGTGGGGGGGGGGGGGTTATCTATCTTTATATGTTGTTAAAAAAAATTCAATGTTCCATGACATAGCTTAAGATTGAACTGCCAAAACCCGTGTACAAAATGCATTGAGTTTTTGTTCCTTATTATATAGTTTTGCTTGTAGAAATTATGACATAAATCTAAGTTCCAAAGAAATAACCCATTACCCTTTAAGACATGTATGCACTTAAATTGGATGAATCAAATCTTTGAAGTGGTTGATAAAAAGCAGAGGTTGAGGAAAATATACCGGGAAGTGTGGACTTCTAATAGCAATTAAGCCTTGAGGAAAATAAAAGTAAAAATAAAGGAATAAAGTGAGGAAAACACATTTTGCAAAATGATTACAAAAGCCCAAGCCTTTGAGTCACTGGTCCGTAGGGGTAACATGAAACCCGGTAACTTGAGTCTGCCAGCTCGGGATTATCGACCAAACTCGCTACACGAATGCAAAAACGGTAAAAGTGTCAGAAAAAGCAAATGTGTTGAATCACGGAAAAAAAATATACTTTAAGATACTCAAGGCCCAAAGCTAAAAGAATGATCCATGCCATGGTGTATCAGAAAGATACTTCACCACCAGAGGAGGCGTGCAAAATAATTTAAGTGATATCATGTGTAGAAGGGTTTGTGGTGTGAATGTTGGAGGAACAAAGACCAAGTCAAAAAAATTATGAGTTAGACTTATATAATGAGCATGCAAGAATTCTCAGTGAGATGTATAAGGTTGAGGTAGGGATATTGAGAGTTATTAATGGAATGTTGAATTAAGACTTTGTGGGTGTGTCAACTGAAAACCCTCACGAGACAAAACTCGTCCTCTAAGGAAACTTGGGGGTTTAAAGGCTTGTTGCATATGCTAAGTGCAACCGTGATTCCTACGAAAGTGAGTTAGGATTTCCCTGTTTTCATCTTTCTTATATTCTGTTTTGCTAGGGACTCGCAAAATCTAGGTGTGGGGGTATTTGATGCATTGCATACATTGCATCATATGTCTTTCATTTAGATTAATTTTAGATCAATAAATGCTACTAAGGTATGTGTTTAGTCTTATTTACAGAATACAGGGACCTGAATGCAAAGTACTCATATCCCGAGCATAAATGCGTGCAAGAGACTCATTCCTGTCATAAAGACCAAGTTCAAGATTATCGGGATTCAAATGGAAGTACATCCAAGCATAAACGCATTCAAAGACCTAATTACAAAAAGGCCAAGGACTTAAGCACAAAAGTAGCCAGGGACTTAATTGCAAAAAACCAAGGACCTAATTGCAAATTACGAGTAGATTTTACTATTATGGAGAAAGTCTAAAGAAAAATCAATGTGGATCTCCAAATATATAAAGAAATAAAGTTGGAGCTCAAAAGAAAGGAAAGAATCAATCCAGACGCGCAAAGGATATTGAAATCGTACCATAAACACACAGGAAAAATTCAGATTAAATCAGAGCGAATATTGAGGCGATTCCGCCGCACCTTATGTGTAATATGCGGAGATTCCGCCGCACCCCTAGTGATCTGTGGCTCCGGATTTTGTCCAGTCCCGTCTTGCCACGTGTACTTTCCTATTTTATACCTAAGTCCCTTGTATCGACTATAAATAGCCCTGAAACGATGTTGTAGAGGATGTTCTTAATTTTAGTCCTTAGCTTATGTCTTAGTTTTTGTTCCATATTTTAGTAATAAAATTCTGTTCTTTTATTTCTTGTTTTTTTAGTTTCCTTTTGTAGTTTCTCTAGGACCCCTTCTCCTTCCCTTCATCCATGAGTTTCTAACTCTCTCCAAAGGATGGGGGTGACGGATTTAGGGTGATGAGAAGAAGAATTACGTTATTATTTTAATTTCGTGTTAGTATATTTTGATTACTTGAGTTTATGTTGAATCATTTATCATGTAATACTTTATAACTAATGTGATTTATTATAAGTTTCAAAATTCTCTAATCTAAACCCGATATCTAAACCTCCACCCGCTGGACTCCCATCCATATTTGTTTTCTTTTTAGTTTTTCTTTTGTTGTTCTCGCTTTAGATAATTAAAAAACCAAAATTCTCAAACCAACATTATTTCTCTCTCTTTCTTCCTTAATCGAAAATCACAAAAATAACAACATCTCTCCCTCCTTGTGTTCGACCTGTACTTGCCACGTCTTCATTGACGTCGTGCACTTGCGGTATAAATAAAATTATCATCACATTGTTTAGGTGAAAGATAATGGATATAAGATACAAATATAAGCATGAAATGATGTCAATCACTACACATGTAAAACACCCCCCCCCCCCCCACACACACACCTACTTCGTGCATTGTCCTCAATGAATGTGAGCAAGATACTACATAGATTTATGCATAAAAAAGGGAAGATCTCACCAATATGAAGCGCAACAGGAAGTTCATGATTATAGTGATGAACACAAATCCAAATTCCCTCAAAACCTGTGAGATCCTAAAGAAGGGATACAAATACGTGAAAGAAATTGGGCCCAAATACTCAAGGGTTGGAGCCCACTACTTTGTGAATGATATGGGGTCGCAAGCTTGTGGGTGATCGAATATTTCCTCATAAGTGCTTCAAATGAGCGATTACAGAAGTGGGTACCCCTATCGCTGATTATGGTACGAGGAGTACCAAATCGGGCAAAAATGTCCCTTAAGAATTTTGGTGACCACCTTGCTGTCATTGGTCTTTTTTGGGATAGCCTCAACCCACTTAGACACGTAGTCAATGTCCACCGGAATGTAAACATTCCCGAACAAATTCGGGAAGGGACTCATAAAGTCGATGCCCCACACATCGAAGATGTCGACAACAAGGACATTTTAAAAAGGCATCATGTTACGTCGACTAATCCTGCCAAGACACTGGCACGTATCACATTGCTTACAAAAGTCGTAAGCATCTTTGAAAAGAGAAGGCCAGTAGAATCCAGATTGGAGCACCTTGGTGGTAATTTTCTTTGCTCCAAAATGTCCTCCACATGCCTTAGAGTGGCAGAAATGGAGCACACTTTGAAACTCATTATCTGGGACGCACCGCCTGAAAATTTGGTCAGAGCAGTATTTGAATAGGTAGGGGTCGTCCCAGTGAAAGAATCTGACATAAGATCTAAATTTAGTTTAGTCAGATTTTCACCAACCCACAGGAAGTTGCTCGGTCACGAGGTAGTTCACGATGTCGGAAAACCAAGGGTTATCTTTGATCGTGAACAACAGCTCGTCAGAAAATTTGTCATTAATAATTTGGTCTTGTGGGTTGGTCATCTCTAGACGAGACAGGTGGTCTGCTACAACATTTTCACACCTGTTTTTGTCCCGAATCTCGAAATCGAATTCTTGTAACAACAAGATCCATCTCAAGAGTCGGAATTTTGCATCTTTCTTAGTCATGAGGTGCTTGATGGATGTGTGATCAGAATAGATAATCATGTGGGAGCCAATCAAGTACGACCAGAATTTCTCCAAAGCAAATATGATCGCTAAGAATTCTTTCACGGTCACAGTGTAGTTCAATTGGGCATCATTGAGTGTTCTGCTGGCAGAGTAGATCACATGAGGCAATTTGTCCAATCGTTACCCAAGCACTGCTCCCACAACGAAGTCAGATTCATCGCACATTAACTTGAAGGGTTAAGTCCACACCGGTGCCTTAATTATGGGAGCTGGAGTCAACTCTTTCTTCAAGGTCAAAAAGGCATGGTGGCAATCCGATGAGAACTAAAAAATGGCATCCTTAGCCAACAAGGCGGTGAGAGGTCGAGAAATTTTGCTAAATTCCCGAATGAACCGCCGATTGAATCCTGCATGACCAAAAAGGCACATATATCCTTCACATTATGTGGCAGTGGGAGATTAGCAATAAGACCCACTTTGGTGAGATCGATCTCAATTCCCCTACTTGAGACCACATGTCCGAGTACAATCCCTCTCTCCACCATAAAGTGACATTTCTCCCAATTTAGAGTGAGGTTCTTCTCACGGCATCGCTTGAGGACAAGGCTCAAGTGACGAAGGCACTCATCAAAGGAAGCGCCACATATGGAAAAGTCGTCCATGAAAATCTCAAGGAAACGCTCTACCATATGGGAGAAGATGCTGATCATACACCTTTGAAATGTTGTCGGCGCATTACATAACCCAAAGGGCATGCGACGGTAGGCAAACATGCCAAAGGGACAAGTAAAGGTGGTTTTCTCTTGATCCTCAGGGGCGATGGGAATTTGGTTGTAACTGGAGTATCCATCAAGAAAACAATAATACTCATGTTCGACCAACCTTTCCAACATTTGATCAATGAATGGCAATGGGAAATGATCTTTCCACGTTGCCGCATTGAGCTTGCGATAATCAACGCAAACTAGTCAACCAGTTTGCAGGTGTGTCAGGATAAGCTCATTATGCTCATTCTCAACAACCGTCATGCCTGACTTCTTGGGAACCACATGGAAAGGACTCACCCATGAACTATTAGAGATAGGATAGATTATGCCATGATCCAAGCACTTAAGAACCTTATTTCGGACGGCTTCTTTCAGTGCAAGATTCAATCTTCATTGTGGGTCCCAGCGGGGCCTAGAATCCTCTTCCATATAGATCTAATGTTGAACAATACTAGGACTAATTACCATGATATCCTTCAAGGACCACCTGATAGCCTCTTTCTTTTCAAAGAGCACTTTTTTGAGGGCAACCTCTTGATCTTGTGCAATATCAGAAGCAATAATGAGTGGCAAGGTCTCATTATCCCCTAAAGAGATGTATTTCAGGTTAATCGGGGAGCAGCTTAAGCTCGACCGGAGGTGGCTCCTTGTCGGATTAAGAGTTCATTTCAAGTGGCTCAAGGGCCATGGGGTAAGAGGAGCAAGCACCCATATGTTCCTCCTCATCCAGAGATTCATAGGCGGATTCCTCAAGATCCTCTTCACTCGCAACCTGGTCATTACGCACCTCAATAATATGTCGATGTGAGTCGAACATGCCTAATGACTCGGGCTCATCCGTGTCCTGGATGAAATTGGCTCCGACAGCATCGTCGAAGAGCCTGGGTTGCTTACCAAGAGTAAAGATGTTGAAATCCGCCGTGAGGTTTCCAAAAGACAACCTCATCAAACCATTACGACAATTGATCAAAGCATTAGATGTCGCAAGAAAAGGTCTCCCAAGGATCACAGGAATTTGTCCTTGTGGGTTGGACACGGGTTCAGTATCCAAGATGATGAAATCAACTGGAAATACGAACTCACCCACTTTAATAAGGACATCCTCCACACTCCCTCGTGGAATCTTGACGGCTCTGTCAGCCAACTGGAGGGTTGTCCTCGTTGGTTTAAGATCGCCTATTCCAAGGTTGACATAGACAGAGTGGGGTAGGAGGTTCACATATGCTCCCAAATCCAATAAAGCTTGAGGAATTGTCACATTACCGATCATGCAAGAGACAGTTGGACAACGTGGGTCCTTATATTTGACTTGCATGGGTTGTGTCAATATCGAGCTCACATTGGCGGCTAGAAATGCCTTTTTGGGAACATTTGTTCTACTCTTACCGGTACAAAGGTCATTAAGGAACTTGGCATATGGTGGCATTTGTTGAACAACGTCCAAAAACGGGATGTTCACATTTACTTGCCTAAGTACCTCAATAATTCTCATCACGGTTTTTAGTCAACCTATGAGGGAATGGTGCCTTGGGGACATAACTATCATGAGGAGGAGTCTCAGAATTAGGTTCCTTGACAGACTCACGACCCTCCTCGGAAGAGTCACCAAAAGGGTTGGCTTCAGGCATTTCCACATTGTTGTCAACAACCCTTCTTGATCTCAAGGTATAGACAACATTGGCATGTTGGGAAGGGTCACTTTCAACATTTTGTACATTTTACCTAGCATGAGCAGGTTGACCCTTGGGATTTACCACAGGTTGACTTGGTAACTGACCCTTCTCGCGTTCGTGGAACTAATGAGCCAACTGGCTAACTTGCATTTCCAAAGCTTTGACTGTACTTTGCATGCTCTGCATGAACGCTTGAAGGGTCGGATCACTAGAAGGGTCCTTGGGGTAAACCCCCTGGGGTAGTGGAGTGTAGTTGGAATAACACGACGATAAGGCCTGAGCAGGTTGGTAATTATGGTGCTGAGACCTTTGATGTGGGGGTTGGTAGGTCGCCGATGGGCATGGAGGTTGATAAGGTGGAGGTGGAGGTTGAGGTTGAGCGTGCAAACTCTGACCGTGACCCCCACTAGGCCTCCAAGACAAGTTAGGATGGTTACGCCATCCCGGGTTGTAGGAGTGATTGTACGGGTTGTTACGGGGCCTCTGTTGATACATCGCATTTGCATGCTCAGTGTCCCTTAAAGCGTAAGCGCATTCCAAGTCATCATGGCACGTAAGTCCACACCTACTACACCCAGGATTAGCGACCTGAGCTACGGGAGCTCAGTCCAACTCTAAACTCTCAATCCTACGCATGAGAGCAGCGAATTTCACCTCAGATGAGATAGGTGACTCAACTTGATATGATCCATCCCGACCAGAAGACCTGACGGTTGGTGGCTCTCTCATGGTGTCACACTGAAAGGTACATCCAGCCATTAACTCAAAAGTGTCCCATGCCTCATTGATGGGTTTCATTTGGAAATCGCCCTGACACATCGACTCCAACAATGTGCGGGTGTTGTAGTTGAGGCCCTCATAAACAATCTGGCACAGCTGCCATAGCTCAAGTCCATGATGAGGGCACTGCTGGAGAAGGTCCTTGAACCTCTCAAAGAAAGCATGAAAAGATTCGGTCTCAGTCTGATACATTTAATGTATCTGGTGTCGTATCTGATGCGTTTTCCTTTGAGGGAAAAATCTCTTCAGAAATACGGTCACAGAGTCATCCCAAGACCAAAGAGAGCTCGTCGGGAGGCTGTACATCCATTTCTTCGCGTTATCCTTCAGCGTGAAAGAAATCATCCTCAATCGTACTGAATCCTCATGAAGTTGTTGAAGCTTTAACATGGAGCACATTTCCACAAATTCACGTATAAAAATATACGGATCCTCTTTATTGGCAGTGAAGGTAGGAAGCATGCTCACATATTGATGTTTCAGCTCATAGTTGTTCCCGTGAGCTGGGGGGAAGAACTATACAAGAAAGCTGTGCGGCCCGAACAGATGGGGTCGCTCCCACAAAGTCATCGGTCTATCCTGTCGAGCTAAAGGTGGTGGTGCACCAAGAACTCGATCCTGACCGAATCCCTCTTCCTCTCGAGTCAGAGGAGGAGGAGGAGAAGGAGGTCTACGTGGTGGTGGGAGTGGACCGAGGTAATCCATGTATGGAACCCGGTCTCCCCCGTCACCATGAGAAGACTCGGCCTCACGCTCCAAAGGAGCACGAGGCGGAGATGGCCGATCACCAAGACCATCCATATCATAAAAATGCACTCTCTCAAGTCAAGCACTCTTACCAGAACGAGCCCAACCTCGCATAAAATGCTTGACTCGACTCTAAAAAACACACAACAGAAGGTCTACTCAGAGGAGGAGACATCTCATAGAAATTAGATGAGGAGAGGACTCAGATGAGGAGAGAAGAATCCTAGAGCTAGTGTGGGTAGTAAGTGAAGGTAGAATCCTAATCTAGCAAGCACGACTCAAACAATATATGGCTATGGGTCCTTAGGCTAGCCGACGCCTAACTTCGAGATCACTAATCTCGACACCTCACCTCCCTACAATGAAGACCACAATGCCCAGCAAGTGATACCAGATTCGGAGATCCAGTACCTCCTACTATCGACAAGGTAGGCAACGCCAATCAGGCCATGACGGTCTCGACTAGATTACTCTCCTAGTGCGTCCAAAATCCTTAAGGCCAATGTCTACTTGCTTTTAGAATTAAGGTTTTATTAAGAGTAATTTTTGGGGCCAAGGAAAGGGTGATGAAATCCCCCCACCTTATCTTTTATGGGACAACCCCTCCTTAGTAGCATTTTGATCTTAAATCTAGCAATCAACACTCCAATAAAACTCAACTCACACTTGTCCCGATGCACCTTACTAACTAATGCATGATTTAAAAATGCATGAATGAGGGAATTAGGTGCACGTACCTCACGCTAGCAATCATCAACAAAAATGTAAAGCAAAGAAAAGACAAATGTGTGCAAGGTCTACAAATGATGCATGACCTAGATGGCAATCAATCTATTCTTTTGCTTTGAGTTTTAAGGTCCAAGTGGATTAAAGGGACTTGATTATTAATCTGGGAGCAAACTACAAGTCGAAACATGAAAAATAACTCCCAGACAACCTAGTGAAAGTAGAAATGACCAGAAAAATTGGGAGAGAAATTAGAGCTCACCGGGCCGCCAATTGGCGGTCCAGAGCCGCTGATTGGTAGTTTGTTGGCTTTTGATTTTCTCCCATCTTCTCATGGAGTCTCTTGATCCCTGAAGCCTCCTGAAACAAACAAAACTAAAAACAAAAAATTAAAACTACTCGAATCGTCCAAACCAAAGTCTGGACAGAGCACCTCCAAACCAAACTGCCGCGTTGAAGTGGTGGAAAATACGGGTCGATCCACATGGAGGTGTGTCGACTTTAGTTTGTTCGAAGGCGAGTGGAAAAGAAAGGAGAGAAAGATTGATTAAACTACACTAAACTAGTACCAACAAGGAAGTAAATGAAAGCACAAAACGAACTAAAACTAAGTGACTAATAAAAGAAGATAGAAATCAGGAATGGAAAACCCCTAAGGGGTGGAGTGTGTGTGTAGAGATGAAATAAGTGTGGTGAATGCATACAATAAGCTCAAGTGTAGTTAGTGTTTTTTAATGCATAAGAAGTACCTAATGGCAAGACCTATCATTTAAAGCACTAACCTATGTGATTAATATGATCATGACAAGTTTGTTATTAAGAACATAAACAAGCATGGAATGTACCTGAATATTATGGCAGAAACCATCAAGTAAAAGTTCTTATTAATTCAAGCAAGCATACTAACATTTCTCACAAACAACAATGTCTAACATTCATACCATCTACATAACATGTATATACATCTACTCCACCCCAAAGGGGATGGAACTACTCACACATATTTAAACTAACATTTATACTAAGGAAAGAAAACATACTTAAACTAATTACAAGAAGACTAAAACAACAAGTTAACTAAGTATGCAGAAATTGAAAAGACAAGACAATATGAAGAAAACTTAACAAAACATCTATTATTAATCACTCAATTACAAGTAGCTTCTCTCCACCAGGGTTTTTGCTTCAAGGCTTTTACTCCTAGTAGAGAGGTTGGCCACCAATAGAGAGATGGGGTACAAGAGAGGAGGGAGAGTTCTATTTATAGCCATAGAAAAAGGTAAACTGGGACAATCCCCCGGTATAGGACTAAACAAATACTAGCAATAGACTAAATACACACTAATACGCGACCCTACTCAATCTTAGCGGATCCGGATCCAAACAGACCGCCAATCAACGGTCTTGGACCGCCAATTGGCGGTCTATATTGTTTGGATCCGGCCATTGCTTCGTGTGGGCTTTTCTGGTTTTTCTTTGTTGGTCTTTGATGCATCTACTTTGCTTGTTCAAGCTCCGACCCGAATAGAATTGCCAAAATAATCCCCATGATGGTGTGGAGTATTCTTGTTTGCTCATTGGTCCTTAGATCTTACATTCAAGTCCTTTGATCTTGCATCTTAGTCCTCGAGTCTCTCAACTCAGTCCTTTTCCCTGCTATTAGGTCCTTTCATGCCACTTCTCTTCAAACCTATTTATTTCTGAAATTCAAGCATAAAGCTTGTTACGTAGTATTGTTTAGGTGAAGGATAATAGATATAAGATAGAAATGTAAGCATCAAATGATGTCAATCAGTGGGTTAGGTTCGTTCAAGAAACACGGTTCTTAATGATTTTGTTGCGCGAAGATGGCCCATGGTCACCCAGCAACAAAGATCATTAAGGACTGTGTTTCTACCACAACCCTAACCCACACATTTAGAAATCTATTTGGATTCCATTGAATGCTGTAAACATTCATATAACATTCCATTGAAAAATTTAACATAACATATTCGACGAACAAAAACATATACACCAACAAAAATGCAAATACAAACACAAACAGAAACACCAAATTATTAATATCTTCCAAGTCAATTGGAAGAGAGTGATCCTGTTAGATGTCACCTACAAGCTATAAAGAGGGTTTTGTTCATCTCCTGGGTCTTACTCAACTTCGCAAGCTTCCAGAGAAGCTCCCACGTCCCTGGGTCAGTTATGCTCTCGTAGTATTTCTTCACTGGTGGTACAGGCGTTCCATCATCCCAAACGAACTGTTGACAGTGATGGGTTGGCTCCAAGAAGCCACAGACATAAAACTTTTTGTTAGCTTGGTTCAGAGTGTTGGACAACAACTTCGTTGCCTTCAAACTGCATCTATAGGTGTGATAGGGTACACGTGAAACTCCAGGTATTTCAATGGGGGGACAACCTCCCCATGTTGGTTCACCAGTGGTGTACTCATCTTCATCACTCGAGTAGTCATTGTTTGCATTGGTTTGGAAGGCCTTTTTTGGCTAAATCGAATGCAATAGGGATTACGAATACACTACAAGTGTAAAACCCACTCTCCTGATACTATAATAAGTCCATTTTCCATCTCTTATGCTTGGGTGTTGATTTATATTATATGTTTGTTTATGTGGTGTATTTATTCTTGTTTCGGGAAAGTTCCTTTTCGGCGAAAGTTTCCTTTTTAGTCGAGCGGGGTGCGGCGTGTCAGGTGCGTGCGTAACTAGACTCGGTTCGCTTGGTGTGGGTTGTGGGTAGCATTAGACCTTAAAATCTTCTTGCCATGTGGGCTGGTGTGTATGGCTTGGTGAGTCAGTATGTGAGGTTTTGCCACATCAGCATGACAAATTCAAATTGGCATGAGAAAGGAAGGAAATCAAAAGCGATTTGATGCAATCAATTGCAGCTTGGAAAGGAAATTGTGTACATGACTTGGGTTGCAACCCTAGTCATCACACACACAACTCCTCCTCTCCCACGCACCATCTCCCCCTCTCTCTCACAGCTGTAACCAGGAGGCTTCTCAGTAGTAAACTCCAGCGACAACAACCCACTTCGGCGAGGCTAGTAAGAGGTAACCAAGGAGAAGAGGCGGGCAACAGCTTTCTCCGGCAACAAGGAGCACTTCATTGGATACATCTCAGGTATGCACCTGAGCCAAGAGTGGGTGAGAGAGTGGGGGTATTAGCCCGAGGGTGGGTCAACACTATTAAGATCTATGGCCCTCTAATCGCTTAGAAAAATACGGAATTAAAAATATTAAGCGAAGGATTAAAGAGTAGAGACAATGCAAACCACAAATCGTCGACACCGGAGTTTAGAGAGGTTCGGCACCCACACCCGGGTCCTAGTCCTCCTCGCAAGCCTCGCTCGATCCCCCGAGCCTCGCTTACGGTTCCACTAACTGATCTCCATTCCGGACCGAGACCAACGCCGTTTACAACACCGAGCCTCGCGAACAACCTCGCCTCGCTCGTGTCTCTTCTCACCACCCGAGAGGGAGCTTCCTCGAAGCTTTTACAACTCTTTGATTCTTGAATAAAGAATTGGAATCAAACTCTAACTAACACTCTATACTTGAGCACACTTGGATATGATATTGAATTGGATATGCAAGTGGTGAAGTTTAGGCTTGAGTGTTGAAGAATAAGCTTTGAAGGTTTGGGAATTGAGAGCACAAAGATAGTTGATGAATGGAAGGTGTTGTCTCTTGTTTTGTGTCTCTAGAGTGGTGTTATATAGGTTTCAAAGCTTATAGATCTGTTGGGAGTTGGTGGTGAATGGACCAATGAGAAAGCAAGATGTGACTTAAGCTCGTCCAGAAATCGAGACAGATTCGGTCGACCGTTATCCACACGGTAGTCCGAAACATTGGTCTGAGCTAAGAACTCGGTTGACCGATTAAGTATCGGATCACCGTTCACCAACCTCTAGTAGTTTTTATCTATTTAGCCCTAATTAAATCCGGTTCACCGAAGTCCATTCGGTGCACCGTTCCAAGGTGGACAGTAGAATTGATTGAGCTCTGATCTACTCAAGTTCGGTTGACCGTGATCACTTCGGTAGACCGAAGTTAGCACAGGTTTTGCGCTGACAATGCGTGGGAAAGTGTTTTACCAATAACGGTCAAGTTAAATAGCCGTTGGGCTCCTAAAGCCAATATGGATTCGGTAGACCGAAGTGTGTGCGGTCGTCCAAAGTGGGTCAAGTTAATTTGGGCTCTAGGGTCTTGTTTTGAATGCGACCGTTGGAGCAAAGTCCAAAACCGGTTCAGGGCTATTCGGTCAACCAAAGGTGTTTTGGTCTTCCGTTGGGGCAATTCCAGAGAACACCTAAGTTTCACGATTGGGAAGTATTCGGCTATCCGATAAGTGTTCGGTGGTCCGAACTAGGTAGAGTTCGGTTAACCGAAATAAGTTCGGTTTACCGAGAAATGACGGGACAGAATCCTAGTGCTCAAGTTTACATAAAATCCTATGGACTCAATAAATATAAAGTTACATGTCTTGGTCCAAAGCTTTGATTACAAGTCTTGAGTCTTGATGTCCTTGTCCCAATGCTCATTTCCTTGATTGTCTTGATCAACCTATTAAGATAATTGCAAGTATACAAACATATATACAATGCATGTAATCGTGTTTGCTCACTTTGATTGATTAGGTTGATTGATTAAGATTAGTTTAATTAATCATCAAAATTAATATAGATTAAGGCCAAAAAGCCAACAAACACCAGCAAGGCCGGTGGTGCGGATTGGGGCTGCTCCACCCGACCATATGCTAGCCATGCACGCAGTTATTCCATGAGCTCCATGGCTGGCCGGCCTCGATCATGGGCTGTAGGCTCCAGATCTCGATGAGGTCCAGAAATCTCTAGCGTGCTTGGGGCCAGAAACCAGCGAGGTTGGGGTAGGCTTGAGTTAGGGTTGCTGTTGGTGCCAACCAACATGTCTCCATGTGTGTGAGTTTCTTGGCATTGAGACTCAGTTGGTGTGGTCTGACGGGGCGGGTCTAGTGCCTACTGACCAGAGAGGGTGGCTCAGAGATGGTGCACAGGGTGAATTCCCAGATGCACCTTCAGCTGACCCAAACCATCGAACAACAAAGCCACAAGAACCCATGTGCATGACTTGCACGAGTGGCTCTTGTGGGCGCGCTCGACCTGACGTGTCGGGGCTGGTGGTGATGTGCGCATGTGGTGTGAGTGTTGGAGATGTACGAGTAGTGAGTTTGATCGGAACTCCCCTTGTTGCTGACCAAGCACCTACGGACGGTTGGCTGAACCGGTGTGTGCTTGGAATGCGGCTGAACCCTCATGGGAAGCATGCATGTTTTGTTGCTTGTGTTATAAAATATATTGTATGATCCGTGATTGACATCATTTCATGCTTATATTTGTATCTTATATCCATTATCTTTCACATAAACAATGCTATGTTACGAGTTTTATGTTTAGTTTTCAGGAATAAATAAGTTTGAAGATATGAACCATAAAAGGACCCAAAAGCTGGGGAAAATTACTTAATTGTGAGACCTGGGGACTGAGATGCAAGGGAGAATGACCTGAACGTAAGACCAAAGGACCTAAGAGCAAAACAGAATACTCCACACCATCATGGGGAGTATTTTAGCAATTCGATTCGGGTTGAAGTTCCAACAAACCAAGTAAATGCATCCAATACCAGAAACTATACCACGAAAAGCCCACAACAAAACTGAGCAGGATCCGAACCATATAGACCGCCAATTGGCGGTCCAAGACCGCCCAAATCCGCTTCAGTTTCTCCAGCACATGTATTAGATGATGTTTTGGCTATTCTTGGTATCTATTTAGTCCCACATTGGGGGATTTTCCCGGATTGCCTTTTTCTTTGGCTATAAATAGAACTCTTCACCTTCTATTGTAATCACTCCATATTTAAAGTGGCTTTCTTCCTACTAGAAGTGAGGCCTTGAAGCACACACTAAAGTAGGAGGATGCTACTTGAAATGTGAGTCATTTGTTAATAAAAGTTTCTTTGTAATGTTATTAGTGTCATTTTGCTTGCTTTACTTTGTTTAATTTCATTTCATTAGTTTTAGTAGCTTAGTTAATATGCTTTCCTTGCTTAGTTTAATAATTAGTGTAATGTGTAGTGAGTAGTTCCATCCCCTTTGGGGGGCGGAGTAGATGTACATACATGCATTAGAGAATGGAATGAATGCTTTATTTACAATGTGTTGATAAAACATGAATGTATGCTTGCTTGTTTAGGATAGAATTTATAACTTGATGAGTTTTGCCAAAATGATTAGACACCTCTCATGCTTGTTTAGGTTCTGAAATAAACAACTTGTATATGTAAATGTTAATCAACTAGGTTGGTGAATAGATTGATAGGCTTTGCCATAACATTTAGACACTTCCTATGCATGATAACACCACCTTCATTTGTGCTTAAAGAATGTGTTCAACACCCACCTCTTTGCATGTGTGCACTCACTCCACCCCTTAGGGGGTTTCCCATTCCTGAATTCCAGCATTTCGTTCTTAGCTTAGTTTGTATTTCAACGTTTGTTTCTTTCGTTTGCATTTCATACTTCTTAGTGTAGTGTAGCGTAGAGTAGCATAATCAACTATCTTCCCTATTTTTGCCACTTGATTTCATGCAAACAAGAGGCTGCTCACCTCCCTGAGGACGACCCATATTTGCCACCGCTTCAACGTGGCCGTGCACTTGCGGTTTAAATAAAACATTCAACAATCCGTAGTTAGTTGTTTATTGTTATCTTACTACTTATTTTATTGGTTTATAAAGTGACAAGTCGTGGGTGCATGCACGTACAATATTGCTATGTATGTTGATATCTCGTGACAAAATTGCAGGACCGCAGCTAGTCATTTTGTCGACATCATGCCTTGCATAAATTGTTATATATGTTAATATTATGATCATGTTCTTATTGCCTTATAGATATGCATGCATGTTTTATGATTTTGGATGTTACGATGCATATGGCTTTATGGTGGATGCTCATAGAATGGTCATCACACTAGATGTAATCATGAATGTATATATGTAGATGTTGCATTAGATGACTTGTATGAGCATTTCTGAAATTATAATGAATCTGGACACTATTGTTGTTAGGCCAACGGGCCTAATCGAAAGACCTCTATGTAGAGAGGTCAGGCATGAAATAAGACTTGGACGTGTATACTGTCATTTTATAAAGGATGGCCATTCCCAACTTGCGATGAAATCATGTAGGTTATTGTCACGAGTTAGGGTGTCAATCTGGAAGATCGCTTTGTGCCAAGTGGTGGGTCACACTTTCAGGTGACCCGCTTGTGGATTAGACTAGAGTGGTTGGTGGTCGGGTTCCTATGTAGTGGGATCTCATCGAAGGCGTTACAACAACAGAAGACTTTATAGACCATGTAATGAAAGTTTGCGTCTCTTCGCATACCCTATAATGAAAAGTTGTCTCTTTGTGCAATAAGGAAAGGTTGTGTCCTGTACAGAAAGGTTGTGTCTCTTGGCATAATAATGACCCGTCCCTGGCCAAAGTGAATCTCGTTATGGAACGTTTGACTTTGAATCATCCCTGACTCGTCCCGTTGCAGGCCTAACACATCCCGGCGTGGGACTGACTCGTCCTGAACCGATACTAAATCGTCCCAAACAGGCATCCATGTAACATGACCCTTTGTGTCTCGAGCGGGATAGACTCGACAATTGTTAGTAACATCTGAAATTCTCAAGGTAATGAGCCCCTACAGTGTTTCGAGAGACATGTGATAAATACAACACAATGGGCATGTGAACATGTGTCACCGCCACTGACTTAAATATACCAAAATTTTGTTCACAAAATTTAAGTAAATAAATTGTTTTCTAAGGAAGGTGAGTACACAATGTAATCCCGCATTTTCTTCGATACAACAAAATCATCTACGTCGGACTCGACTACTTTATGTTATGTGAAAGGAAAGGAAGATCCATGGGTATCAACTTTTCCACGTCTTGAGGAGGGAATTTCATTTGATTCTCCTCATCCAAAATCTTAATGATATAGTTGCATACATAAGCTCCATAAGTGGTCCTATTAACATTTATCATTATGATTACACACACATGTAGTATGACTCAATAAATGAACCAGACATGGAAATTATTAAAGTTACTTACGATCCTGCTGGTTGTTGTGGACAATATCGTTAAAAAATGTGCATAAAAGACGTGATGAATGGTTTACCAAGTTGTTCATGCAAGAGAGCTCCAATATTGGCAACCTTTATGGGAACACAACAAAAATGAAGATAGTAAAGTAAAATTATCTCGTCCTAATTATGTACTTTAAGTATAGGTTAATTTAAAAACACGTCACCAAACAAGTTGTGTCATTCTACCAAATGACCTGGCTTGTTCTCACCAAACGAGCTGGATAGTTTGGTCGAAACGAGTTGGCTTGTTCGTTGCAACTTAATTAACAACTTGGCTGATTTTAAAAATATATATGTACTACTCTCTAAGACATGAAACAACTTGTCCAAGATGAGACAACTTAATTAACAATATATCCAAATTGCACGGGGACGAGTTTGTCCCATGATGCATTGCATACATTGCATCATATGTCTTTCATTTAGATTGCTTTTATATCAATAAATGCTACTAAGGTATGTGTTTAGTCTTATTTACAGAATACAGGGACCTGAATGCAATTTACCCACATCCCGAGCATAAACGCGTGCAAAAGACTCATTTCTATCATAAAGACCAAGCTCAATATTATCGGGTTTCAAATGGAAATGTATCTAAGCATAAAAGCATTCAAGTCCCAATTGCAAAAAGAACAAGGACTTAAGCACAAAAGTAGTCGGGGACTTAATTGCAAAAGGACAAGGACCTAATTGCAAATCACGAGTAGCTTTTATCATCTTGGAGAAAATCTAAAGAAAAATCAATGTAGATCTTCAAATATATAAAAGAATTAATCCGGAGCTCAAAAGAATGGAAAGAATCAATCCAGACGCGTAAAGGAGGATCAAATCATACCATAAACATTCAACCAAAATCTGGACCAAATCAGAGCATGATGTGCGGCGATTCCGCCGCATATCACACATACCATGCGGCGATTCCGCCGCTCCCTAGTCGATCCGTGTGCTCCAATTTTGTCCAGTCGTGTCTGGACACGTGTACTCTCCAATTCTATACTTAGGTCTCTTGTAACAACTATAAATAGCCCCGAGAACGATGTTAGAAGGGTCCTTGGCCTTAGACCTAGTTTTTAGTTGTTGTTTTTATTTGTCTTTATTTTAGTAATAAAATTCTGTCTTTTATTTCTTGTCTTTACTTTTCTTTTGTAATGTCTCAAGGACCCCTTCTTCCTCCCTCCATGAGTGTCTAACTCTTTCCAAAGGGTGGGGGTGACGGATTTAGGGTGATGAGAAGAGAATAAAAGTTATTATTTTAATTTCGTATTAGTATGTTTTGATTACTTGAGTTTATGTTAAATCATTTATCATGTAATGCTTTATAACTAATGTGATTTATTATAAGTTTCAGAATTCTCTAATCTAAACCTTAAATCTAAACCTCCACCCAACGGAATTCACTTCTTTGTTCTTGCTTTAGTTTTAATTGTTTTTGTTTCTTGCTTTAAATAACTAAAACCCAAAAATCTCAAAACCCAATTTATCTCTTCTCTCCTTCTTTCCCCCAATCGAAATCACACTAATAACAAATCTCTCCCTCCTTGTGTTCGACCCGTATTTGTCACGTCTTCATTGACGCCGTGCACTTGCGGTATAAATTTAATTCTCATCATCCCGCACGAGATGCAAGTGTGCCATTAAGGATGACTTTATCCCACGTAGGGTCGAGTTGGTCCTGCACGGGGCTTTTGAATACCGTGTTCTATTTCGACGTTTTAACTGCATCTTCGAACGTGAAGGTAGTTCCCAGTTTGGGAATTCATAATGAACTCAACATTTACGATGTCGTGTTCTAAAGGTAGAACTCGACATCATGAATGCCAAGTTCTTTTTTTTTAAAAGTGAACTCGACGTCTGGAAGTTGGGCTTTAAGTATGATTGTAGTGTTGGGTTAGGAGGTTGTTTAGGTGCAAACCCGATTCCGATTTGGGGTTTTTAGGCCGAAATATTGTTTCTTGATTTTTAGTTGATTATTGAATTAGGTTTTGTTGATTGTAGGTTTAAATTGGTAATCATAAAATTCGTTCAATTTATGTTTGATAATTGTGATTGAAATCATATTTGTTGTTCTTAAAACCAAATTTTTTAATTTGTTGTAAGACTTTTTTACATATTTTTGTTGTTTTAGAAAATATATATTGTTATTGATTTTGATCCTACATATGACAATGTAATGCTATATTTGTTGTTTTTAACAATTTTTTAAGGTCTTGAGTGGAAAATGTATGTGGTTGTTAGTGGATAATTAAATGAGTTGGAGTTGAGAATTTCTTCATTAAATATGTTGTGATTTGGATAAATATTGTTATTTAGATGTTTGGAAGTTCGATGTGGTATTTGTATTATTGTTAGTGTTTTTTACAATGCAAATTTCAAATTTTAAAATCTGAAAATATAGGGGAGGTTTTGTCAATTTTTTAAACAAAATGTTAGTTAGCCTTGTTATTATGTTCATTATGTAGTTTTATAATCATTTAATTAATGTTATTTATTTTGTATTGTAGTTGGTTATGCTGGAGTGATTATTTGATGTTTAGAATCGTTCACTTCTACACCCGATCGAGGTAATTTTTAAATCATTTCGAGTATTTCAATTATTTAATTAAGTAGGAATAGAAGAACAACCATTTCTCTTGAACACGTCTTTAAATCTAATTTATATAGGTTAGGAATGGATAGAGATGACAAATGATCTTTGTTGGTCATGTATGATGGGAAATTAGAATGTCACGGAGATGTTGGTTCGAGCATAAATTAGTAGTTCCGTTGAACATCAAATACATGGATTTAGTGGACGTCATTAGATCTAAATGTTGTTATCCAGAAAGTAGGTTTAATGTCAGGTTAACGGTGAAATTGCCTTTAAACAAAGATTGGACATACGCTCCATTAACCGATGATAAGTCAGTTTATGGAATGATGTGTCTGTTTAAACGGATGTTTGTCGTTGGAGTTTATGTAGAAGTTGAACCCAAAACGTCTAACCCTACGCTGACAATCAACACTCATCTTCCCGAGTATGGTACAGTTGGGTCGACCGGTTGGGATGGCGGAATAGAATTGAATATGAATTTAAATCCTACTACCGAAGTTCCAACATACCAGGAAATTCCTATTTTCCAATCGCACAACTTCCGAACAGGCAGAGAATAGCCACAAAATGTAGGTCATATCCCTTCAAGTAGTGCCAATCCCTTTCTCGATCTGTCACAGCTTGAGGCCATGCACAACAGCAATGATGGGTTTCCTGACAGGGTTGGACCGTTGACTTCATATCCCTCTCTTGGCCTTGGTTTGTCAGTAGTTGACCCAATTCATTACCGTCACCCAGAAATTCGAATCCCGAAAGAATAGATGCATAGTGATGGAGAGGATGACAATGATGATTTAGGAGATTACAGTACCTTTCCCAGTGGAGAATGAGCCCGAAGATGTTTCTGCTAATGAAGTTGTTCCTGAGATGCAAGAGGTTATATATGTGATAGGTCAATCGTTAAACCGAGAAGACGATGACGTTATTGATGATGCAGTTGTTAACAACGACATGGTTTTGGCTTTGGATGAACTTCCCAATATCTTCAACGATGATAACTGGATAGGCAATTCCGTCATTGAACACTCGTTCTTCGATGTCGTGAACAATCTGTCACGAAATGATTGGAAGACCGCAAATGGTCATTCTTTCTGGGATAAATAAATTTTCCCACTGTAAGATGATTTGGTTCATGCTCTGTAGTCGTGGCACATTAAAAAATATGTTCAGTACTCAGTTGTGGTTTCTTCACCGAAACGGTACATTGTTCATTGTCTTCGTCGTGATGAGGATAACTGTAAATGACGTCAACATGTGTCTGTTCCAAAAGGTTGCAGATATTTTAAAGTTAAAACGTACAACGCCGAGCACACTTGTTCCAATCCAATATTGCTAAATGATAATAAACAATGCAACGTGATTGGCATCATTTCATGCATATTCCTGTCTCTTATATCCATTATCTTTCACCCTAAACAATGCTATGTAACGAGTTTTATGTTTAGATTTCAGAAATAAAGAGGTTTGAAGAGGAGATACATGAAAGGACCCAAAAGCAGGGAAAAATGACTTAATTGTGAGACCTGGGGACCAAGATGCAAGGGAGAAGGACCTGATCGTAAGACCGAAGGACCTAAGAGCAAAACAAGAAACTCCACACCATCATGGGGAGTATTTTGGCAATTCGATTCGGGTCGGAGCTCCAATAAACAAAGTAGATGCATCCAAGACCAAGAAACACTTCAAGCAAAGCCCACAAACAAAACCAGACGGATCTGCATCCTATAGACCGCCAATTTGCGGTCTAGATCATTCCAGATCTGCTAAGACTTCTCCTGGACTTGTATTAATGTTTGTTTAGGCTATTTTTGGTATTGGTTTAGTCCCACATCGAGGGATTGTCCCGGATTAGCTTTTTCCATGCCTATAAATAGAACTCTTCACCTTCCATTGTAATGACTCATTGCTTGGTGGCATTCTCTCTACTAAGGAGTGAGCCTTGAAGCAAAAACTCAAGGTGGAGAAGAATGCAACCTTCAATGTGAGTCATTGTTAATAAAATAATTGTTCTGGTTTCTTTTAATCTTGTCTTTTAATTTGTGCATGCTTGTTTAGTCTTTCCTTTCCTTTTAAGCTTCTTTAATACTTCTTACTTTCTTAGTTAACTTTCATTTTAGTATTATGCTTTCTTTTGTTAATCTAGTTAGTGTAATGAGTAGTGAGTAGTTCCATCCCCATTTCGGGGGTGGAGAAATATGTGATATAATCATGTAGTGTATTAAGTGTGTGTTATCTTAATCCCTTGAGCTTTATATGATTTCCATAACCATCTAATGGGTTTTCACTCTTATCTTTGATATGCTAATACTCTTGAATGAAGCTTAGCTTATGCTTTGATTAGTGGACCTATTTTATGAGGAATGATAAGTTTAGGATATGGATGGAATTAATATTGGAAACACAATATGTAGTGTATGTACTCTTGTTGCCTTGACCTTGGTTATTGTCTTGTATGTTTTAATGATGTATGATATCTTAATTCATGTGGAGGCATAGTAGGGTCTAGTCTTTATACTTGAGTTCATTTAGCTTCATTCCAATTATTGTCTTGTATGCTTTAATGATGTAGTGAAATCTCAATTCATGTGGAGGCAAAGTTGGATTTAGTTTTATGATTTCATGCACTACACATTGTGAGGAGCTTAATGAACACACACACACATCTTTATATTCACATCATTTCTCTACCCCCTTTGAGGTTTAGTTTTCTTGCTTCTTCTCCATTTCCATTTCCATCTTAGTGTAGTTTAGTGTAATACATCTTTCTCTCCTTCTTTTATATCTCGCCTTCGAACAAACAAATTGTGGACACACCTCCCAGTGGACGACCCGTATTTGCCACCGCTTCAACGCGGTCGTGCACTTGCGGTATAAATATAAAATGATCAATCAAAACACTAATTTTATTTCCGACTTGATAATGCGTTCTGTTAGAGATGACCATGATCAATTAAAGCAAGTGACAAGACCCCAACACTTGATTTTTATCGGAACGAGTTAGATGCGCAGGAAGCCGTCCAGGTTATTTGGGATCCTTCTGAACATTTAGATCTTAACCGGTTTCCACCCCTTTGTTCAGAAGGTTCGGAGATATGGACGAGTACATGGCTTATAAATTTTGGGGAAGTGATTATGTATTGTCCAGACCGAGTGATGAGGCAGTTCGTTCTACAGTAGCACATTCGAGAGTCGATGGAGAGACATGTAGTGAAATCAGCTCAGGGGAGAGCATACGTGAATTTGTTGGTGGAAAATCACTGATTCATTCAGCATTGGTCTCATAGAAGAGATCATCTACAATTTCAGTGAACAATCCTAGGTTCCACTCCTGAAGTGAGTAGGTTGTTGTATATGGATTGGTATTGGGACATCACGGTACCTTTGATTGTGCAGCATAGTTTAGTTCCAATGCCAAACTTGTACAAACCCCGAGAGGTAGGAGACCGAGAGATGGTAAGATCTAAACTTGAAATTCAACACTTATGATGTTTTTTAAATGTGTTTGATGTATGTTTAACATTTAAATTATCCATAGGTGCACAAAGTTTACATGTTCCACAAAGAACTCTATAAAATCCACGAGGCAATCAGAGATCATAAGACATGACTGCAAATTTGAAGGAAAAAATAAAGGTTTCGCTTATGTGTTTTGGTGTTGAAGAACTCACACTACGGTTGAGTTAAGATCGGGTCGTAGAAGAAGATGATACTACTATTCCACACACACAAGACGGTGGGGATGGTGGTATGACTCATGATACGGAAGAGGCAGGAAATGTGGCATGAGGTGGGGCACGAGGCCGGGGTAGAGGAGATGCTCAGGCACGCCCTATGAAGATGAAGAAGAAGAAGAAGAAGAGATTGAAGGGTGATTAGTAGCATTTCATATATTGCATTCATGTTATATTTAATTTATTTTACCCTAATTTTGTGTTACTCCAGTGTTTGTTTGATGTGTTTCAGGTTTTAGGTAATAAAGAAGAGAAAGAAAGAGAAAATGACCTAAATGCAAGAAGAATGGACTTTATTGAAGCATCTTGGACTTGTTTGTCATGCTCAATGACCTATCTCCAATTCAGGAAGGACCCAAATGAATCTCGAAAGGACCTGAGCATAAGAAAAATATTTCTGTGGCAAAAATCTCTCATTATCATGATATTAAGAATTATTTGGGGAAATTATGAACAAGCAGGCTCGAACCAGCGGACCAGGAGTGCACCTCACGTGCAAAATAGAAAACTTAAGCTTCTGAGAGAATTGTAGGTGGATCGAAGCCAAAACATCCCCCGGTGGTGGATTTTGCTTTACGTGTGTACATAGTCGAGGCTTTTTCATTTCCATTGGTTTTCTTTTATTTGTATTGTTAGGGTCATGATAGTGTGTTGCATTTTACATTGACATACTTGCTATACCATGATCCTTGGGTGACTTGCCTTCTTTTGCTTACCTAGTGCTTTAAATTTTCACATTTCATTCAAAAAATTATGTGTTTGCGAAATAAAATGTTTTGTGAGTTTTACGTGTGTTTAGCATTTGCACAATCATTGAGTGGCAACGTAAAAAGGAAGCTCCCAGAATTGACTAGAACATGATGCATTATGACATCTAGTACACTGGTTTTAGGACTTATCTAGTCGTAATGATGCATCCTGGTTTTTCGTTAGAGGGAGAGTAATCATAGGGTTTCAGTACTTAAATAAATAAAGAAGTCCACCCTGAACCTAGTGAGTCAAATAACTCGTGTCTATTAGTATAAGGAAGTTTGTCGTAGTCAGGGACCCATAAACTCCTATTGTAAAATAAGTGTTGGGGTTTTGGTTCATATGTAGATACGAAATAATTTAATATGGTGTTCTCTCTTCTCGCATGGCTCCTATCACTCGGGAAATTAGGTCCAAGGGGACTTAGAACCTGGTGCTTTCGAGTCATTTGACTAGGGATGCACTGACCGAACTCTCGTTACACGGGTGGTAGGGATCGCCCTATGTGGAGATTTGGGGAAAGGTGTATGATTGAATGTTTTAAAATAACCACAAGTGCACGGCCGCGTTGAAGCGGTGGAAAATACGGTTGATCCATAGGGAGGTGTGTCAACTATGGTTAGTTCGAAGGCGAGATAGGGAAAGAAAGGAGTTATGATTGAAACTACACTAAAATGCGAAAAGAATTGAAAAATAAACAATAAAACTAAACCCCATGGGGGGTAAAAAAGAATGTGAATACAAAAATATGTGTATGTGCATGTATTCAATTGTACTCATCACAACATGTTGTGCATGAAAATCATAAAACTAAATCCAATTTTGCCTCCACATAAAATAACATAATATATTATCATTAAAACATACAAGACAATAATTGGAATGAAGCTAAATAAACTCATGTATAAAGACCAAACCCCACTATGCCTCCACATGAAATAATATTTACACAATCATTAAAACATACAAGACATTAACCAAGGTAAAGGCAACAAAAGTACATGCAACTACAAGTCATGTTTCATTTATCAATTCCATCAATATCCTTACCTCATCATTCCCATAAAATAGGTCCACTAATCTAAGCATATGCTAAGCTTCATTCAAGATTATAAAAGACAAGAGTGAAATCTCATTATATGGTTATGGAAATCTTGTAAGGTTCAAAGGATTAAGATAACACACACCTAATACATCACATAATCACATCACATATTTCTCCACCCCCCCAAATAGAGGTGGAACTACTCATTAATCATTACACTACAACCTACATTAGCAAAATGAAACTGTTGAACGTTTTATTTTAAACCGCAAGTGCACGGCCGCGATGAAGCGGTGGCAAGTACGGGTCGTCCTCAGGGAGGTGAGCAGCCTCTTGTTTATCAGAAATGAAGTGGCAAAAATAGGGGAGAAAGATTGATTATGCTACGCTACACTACAGTACGCTAAGAAGTACAAAATGCGAAACGAAGAACCAAACAATGAAATAATAACTAAGCTAAGAACAAAGGAAGAATGTTGGAATATATATATGGGAAAACCCCTAAGGGGTGGAGTGAGTGCACACATGCAAAGAGGTGGGTAAAGAATACATTCTTTAAGCACATGAAGGTGGTGTTTATCAAGCATAGGAAGTGTCTAAATGTTATGGCAAAACCTATCAATCTATTCACCAACTTAGTTGATTAACATTTACATATGCAAGTTGTTTATTGCAGAACCTAAACAAGCATGAGAGGTGTCTAATCATTTTGGCAAAACTCATCAAGTTATAAATTCTATCCTAAACAACCAAGCATACATTCATGTTTTATCTGTTAGGATCTATGGCCCTCTAATCGATAGAAAAATGCGGAATTAAAAATACTAATCGAAGGATTAAGGAAGAGACAATTGCAAACCACAAATTCGTCGACACCGGAGTTTAGAGAGGTTCGGCACCCACACCCGGGTCCTAGTCCTCCTCGCAAGCCTCGCTCGATCCCCGAGCCTCGCTTACGGTTCCACTAACCGATCTCCGTTCCGGGCCGAGACCAACGCCGTTTACAACACCGAGCCTCGCGAACAACCTCGCCTCGCTCGTGTCTCCTCTCACAACCCGAGAGGGAGCTTCCTCGAAGCTTTACAACTTGGTGATTCTTGAATAAGGAATTGGAATCACAATCTAACTAACACTCTATACTTGAGCACACTTGGATATGATATGGAATTGGATATGCAAGTGGTGAAGTTTAGGCTTGAGTGTTGTGGATTGAGAGCTTGAAGATGGAGAGGATTTGGCTTTGAGTATTGGATAGATAGGAAGTGTTCAAGATCTCCAAAGCAACCAAATGAGGTCCTATTTATAAGCCTTCAAGCTCATCTAGCCGTTTGGGAGTTGGTGGGGAATGGACCAATGAGAAAGCAAGATGTGACTTAAGCTCGGCCAGAAATCGAGACAGATTCGGTCTACCGTTATCCACACGGTAGTCCGCAACATTGGTCTGAACAAAGAACTCGGTTGACCGATTATGTATCGGATCACCGTTCACCAACCTCCAGTAGCTTTTATCTATTTAGCCCTAATTAAATTCGGTTCACCGAAGTCCATTCGGTTCACCGTTCCAAGGTGGACAGTAGAATTGATTGGGCTCTGATCTACTCAAGTTCGGTTGACCGTGTATACTTCGGTATACCAAAGTAGCGCGGGAATTGCGCTGACAAAGCGTGGGAGATTGGTTTACCGATAACGGTCAAGTTAAATAGCCGTTGGTCTCCTAAAGCAATATGATTCGGTTGACCGAATGAAGTTCGGTGTACCGAATATGGATAAGTCAATTTGGCTTTAGGTCAAGATTTAAATACGACCGTTGGAGCAAAGTCCAAAACCGGTCCAGGCTAATTCGATCTACCGAAGGCGGTTCGGTATACCGAGGTGTTTATTCCAGGGAACACCTAAAGGATTCTACACGGTTGACCGCAAGGTGTTCGGTGGACCGAACTCTACAAGATTCGGTTTACCGAGAAGGGATCGGTTAACCGTGGGGATACGGGACAGAATCCTAATGTGCTCAAGTTTACATTAATCCTTAGGACTCAAATTATACTACATTACATATTGGTCCAAAGCTTGATTACATGTCTTGAGTCTTTATCTTCTTGTCCCCAAGCTCCTTAGCTTGATTCTTCATCAACCTATTAAGAATATCGCAAGTACACGAATATATATGCAATGCATGTATTCATGTTTGCTTACTTTGATTGTCTAGGTTGATTGATTAAATATAGATTAAGATTAGATTACTTAATCATCAAAACTAAATAAAGATTAAGGCTAAAAAGCCAACATTATCAACACATCAAAAATAAAGCATTCATCCCATTCTCTAATGCATGAATGTACATCTACTCCACCCCCCAAAGGGGCTGGAACTACTCACTCAACATTACACTAATTATTAAACTAAGCAAAGAAAGCATATTAAAACTAAGCTAGAAATAAAAGACGATTAAACTAAAACATGCACAAACAATAAAAGAAGCATAAAACAAACAATGAAAGAAACACAAAGCTTTATTGATAAAATGACTCACTTTCAAGTAGCATCCTCCTACTTTAGTGTCTGCTTCAAGGCCTCACTTCTAGTAGGAAGAATAGCCACTTAAAATATGGAGTGATTACAATAGAAGGTGAAGAGTTCTATTTATAGCCAAAGAAAAAGTCACTCCGGGACAATCCCCCGATGTGGGACTAAACCGATACCAAAAATAGCCTAAACATCCTCTAATACATGTGCTGGAGAATGTTGGGCGCATTTAGTCCAAAACAGACCGCCAATTAGCGGTCTTGGACCGCCGATTGGCGGTCTATATGGTTCGGATCCCGCTCAGTTTTGTTTTGGGCTTTTCTGAATGTGTTTGGTGATCTTTGATGCATCTACTTTGCTTGCTGGAGCTCCGACCCAAATAGAATTGTCAAAATACTCCCCATGATGGTGTGGAGTTTTCTGTTTAGCTCTTAGGTCCTTCTGTCTTGCGTTCAGGTCCTTCTCTCTTGCATCTTGGTCCCTAGATCTCACAATTTAGTCCTTTTTCCCAGCTTTTGGGTCCTTTTATGCTTCATATCTTCAAACCTATTTATTTCTGAAAACTAAACATAAAACTCGTGACATAGCATTGTTTAGGTGAAAGATAATGGATATAAGATACAAATATAAGCATGAAATGATGTCAATCAAATACCCCCACACCTAACTTTTGCTGGTCCCGAGCAAAACAAAGAAAGAGAAAAGCATGCGAAAAACAAGAAATCCTAACTCACTTTCGTAGGAATCACGGTTGCACTTAGCACGTGCAACAAGCCGTTAAACCTCCTTGTTGCCAAGGAGGAAAAGTGTTGTCTCCTGAGGGTTTTCAGCGGATATACCCACAAAATCCGAACAAGATGCATTAATCAATCTCGCAACACGACTCGTTGGACTTATTTTGTCGATCATGGGACGCGGTAATACTACGGGTCAACTCTATATATGTAATCAGTCCACACACCTAGCCTAATGAGTTATTCGTGAGAGTTAGTTAAGGACTTAAGTGAAAGACATGGGCAACCTTAACTTCAGAATGTGATACAATGTGTAAAGTCCATTTTGGTTCTTATTTGACTCTCTTTTTTTCTTTTCTTTTTTTCTTTTTTTTCTTTCTCTTTGGAGCAGTTTATTGGTTGGTGTTTGATTCTCCCAGGGTCAAGTTTCGTGCATCATTGCCCATGAGGACTTACACTATCACGTACACCTTCCCCCAAATCTCCACATAGGGCGATCCCTACCACCCGTGTAACGGGAGTTCGGTCGGCGTATCCCAAGTCAGGTGACTCGAAAGCACCAGGCACAAAGTCCCCTCAGATCTACTTTCCCGAGTGATAGGAGTCGTGCGAGAAGAGAGAACACCACTTATTTATTTATCTACATGGGAACGAAAACCCCTACACTTAAGTTTCACAAAAAGAGATTAAGGGCCCTTGACTATGACAAACTTCCTTATACTAACAGACACGAATTATTGACTCACTAGGTTCAGGGTGGACTTCTTTAAATGTTTGAGTGCTGAAACCCTATGATTACACGCCCCCTGAGGGAAAACCAGGGTGCATCCTAACGACTCTACAAGACCTAAAGCCAATAAACTAGAAATCCTAATGCATCAAGTTCAAGACAATTTTGGGAGCTTTCTTTTTACTTTGCCTCTCAACGGTTCTGCACACGCTAAACACATGCAAAATCCACAAAACATTTCTTTCGCAAACACATGAAGATTTTGAAAGAAATGTGAAAATTTTAAAGCACTAGGCAAGCAAAAGAAGACAAGTCAACCAAGGATCATGGCAAGCAAATATATCTATATTAAATGCAGCACACTAACATGACCCTATCAATACACACAAAAGAAAACAAAATCCAAATAATAATACTCGACTATGTACACACGCAAAAAAACACCCCCCACACCTACTGCATGCATTGTCCTCAATGAATGCGAGCAAGATACTACATGGATTTATGCATGAAAAGGAATAGATATCACCAACGTGAAGTACAAAGGGAAGTTCATGGTCATGTTGATGGACACAAACCCGAATTACCTCAAAACCTGTGAGATTCTAAAGAAGGGAGATAAATACGTGAAGAAATGGGGCCCAAATACGCAAGGGTTGGGGCCCAAACCAATCAATGCTCGCTCATAGAGTCTTTTATTACACTTTTTTTCTCTCTTTTTTAACATGATATGTACAGCAACAACGATATTCTCATAGTCATTTGGTCAAGGAACATCAAATGAGAACATCAAGTCTTGAGGACCAGAGACTTGCCGAGATGGGCAGACTTCACCGGTACTCTGAGGTGTCATGAGGGGTGAAAGGTCAAAGATGAAAGGCTCAAACCCCTCATGATATTGGTTGGGTGTAGGCAACATGAATGAATGAAGTTGTGTTGCCTCACTAGGGTTTAATTGCTCATCGAACAAAACCCTCCAACCAATAGGTGGTTGCATCGGAATGAGTTCCTCAAGCTCATTCGATGGATGCAGCAGACCTGCATCACTAAGTATGGGGCTTGTCCCCAAGTCATCCAACAAGGACCTCCCACCATCATTTAGATCATCAAGCATAAGCTCGGTCATAGGTGGGTCCTTGTTGGAGTCAATATGAAGCTCAAATGGCTCACTGACCATGGGACATGAGGTAGAGACACCTCCTGGTATAGGCATATGATGAGGTGTCTCACTCTCAGTAGTACTCTCAACTGAATCATGCAACGAACACTCCTTTTGGACATTTATGTTTGATGCCAGCTCACTCTGTTGCATTGCAAAGACAGGAATTGAGTTTTTGTTGGCCCCACAAACACTCTCAATGGGTTGCATTGGGGTTAGGGTTGTTCATTGATTTTGTGGTGCTTTCTCCAATTGGCGGATGAGATTTACATTTAAAGGTTCATCCATGGATTCCTGTTGCCTTCCAGAGTTGAACACATGAAACTCGGCACTCATGTTACCGAATGAGAGCTTTATGAGACCATTTTTACAATTAATCAAGACATTGGAGGTTGCCAGAAAAACCCAAAATCAAAGGTATTTGAGAGTGGGTGTTCGCAACAGGATTTGTATCGAGGACAACAAAATCGACTGGAAATATAAAATCTCCAACTTTGATAAGTACGTCCTCGATAATCCCCTTTGGAATACGAATGGATCTATCCGCCATTTGGAGGGTGATCTTAGTTGGTTTCAATTCTCCCAAATTCAACTGTTGATAAACAAAAAATGGGCGGAGGTTGACCGCCGATCCTAAATCAAGCAATACATTACTCATGCTAGTGTCCCCTATCGTACACTGAATAGTAGGACACCCAGGGTCCTTCTATTTTGTGTAGGCAGGATTGGACAAAAGTGAGCTGACATTTGCAGCCAAGAATGCTTTCTTAGGAACATTGGTCTTCCTCTTGGTTGTGCAGAGATCCTTCAACACTTTGGCATATTGATGTATTTGTTGGATGACATCCAACAAGGGGATGTTAACCTTCACTTGCTTAAATACCTCTAATATCTTGTCCATGTTGTCACTCTGCTTTCTGGTTAACCTACTTGGATAAGGAGCTTTTGGCAGGTAGGTTTTCTGCGGTGCCTGAGAAGAAGGAAGCGTTGGTGTATTACCCTCACCCTCAGCTTCTTCTTCACCACCATTCCCACTGAGGGGCTGCATAGATGGTGGTGGGTGTGGCAAGGAAATGTGATTGTCAACCTATTTTCTATTCTTTCAGGTAACAATGGCATTGACATGGTGAACAGGTTCCTCCACATGGTTCACTTGCCTCCCCTGAGGTACCACATTCTCATTTTGCATGTGTTGTTGCTGGTACATACGGGGGTTAGCCTCAGACTGGCTAGGCAAAGACCCTCTCTCTCTCTCTCATGTACAGACTGAGCCAATTGGCCCATCTGAAGCTCTAGAGATTTGATGGTCTGCTGATTTGAAGTGAGAACTTGACTTGTGGTAG
This sequence comes from Triglochin maritima, assembly GCA_963682175.1. Classification (NCBI taxonomy): domain Eukaryota; kingdom Viridiplantae; phylum Streptophyta; class Magnoliopsida; order Alismatales; family Juncaginaceae; genus Triglochin; species Triglochin maritima. Next base: position 17,142,621 of record OY821786.1, read on the forward strand.
ACATAAAAAAATTCATTGAGCTTTCAAGTCCACGAGTCAAGGTCTCAAGCGAATTGAATCGGGTTTCCATATTGTTGGAAATTGGGAAACCCGATTGATTGGTGGTTTGCGCTTGGGGTGGCTGAGAGGATTGTGCATGCATGGGAGGTTGGTGTGATTGGTAAGGTGGTCTAGAGAAGTTTGAAGGACCACCCGGGGCATTATTTTGGTTCCATGAAAAATTGGGGTGGTTCCTCCATCCAGGATTATAAGATGATGAGTATGGGTCATTCCTGGCTCTATCATAGATGGCGTTGACACGCTCCATCTCAGGCGGAATGGACCCACACTCGCTTTCTACATGACCTATCCTACCACATGAATGACAAGGAATTGGACCAGATGTGGACATGTTAGGTGCAGTTTGTTGGTTTTGGAGCTCAATCGAATCCATACGGCGCATTAAGGCCGCCATGCGCGCCTCGGTTGCCGTAGTGGTATCGACAGCAAATGTGGCACCCAATCTAGTCGAGTTTGCATTCGCGATCCTTGCTCCTATACTAGATGATGCAGGTGGTTCCCTCACACTCTCCCATTGCATGGTTTTCTCAGCAAGGTCTTCTAGGAAGGCTCATGCCTCCCTCTCATCCTTTCCTAAGAACTCTCCTTGACACATGGACTCAAGGAGCATTCGGGACGGGATGTGAAGACCCTCATACACAATCTAACAAAGACGCCACAACTCAATGCCATGGTGAGGGCACGAGGATAGTAGCTCTTTGAACCTCTCTAGATATGCATGAAATGGTTCGGTCTCATGTTGATAGAACGAATTGATTTCGTTCCTCAATTTTTGAGTCTGATGATTTGGAAAGTACTTCTTGAGGAATGCAGATTGAAACTCATCCCAAGTCCTAAAGGAATTCGCTTGGTTGCTGTACACCCACTTCTTGGCATCATCCTTTAATGCAAAAGGAACGAGCCTAATATGGATGGAGTCTGTGCTAAGTTGTTGCAGCTTGAACATAGCACAGACCTCCTCAAATTCCCTGAGAAAGATATAGGGGTCACCTTTCCCAGTGAAGCGAGGGAGCATGGAAATGAATTGAGGCTTAACCTCAAAATGGTTCCCATTAGCCTCTGGTAATACGATGCATGAGGGTAGTGCGGTACGGCTCGGGTAGCATCGATCACGAAGAGGTATGGGAACGACAACTGGAAGAACAGGTGGAGCAGGCAGGTCCAGCAATTGCTCCTCCTCACGAAAATTAGCAGCCATTGGACCCGAACTACGTGTGACACGAGAGGAGGAAGGCGTCGAGAAATCGATGACCGAAGCTGGATTGACAACGCTCCTCATCAAATGACCACTCTCGTCTCGTGTCCACGAAAGCATGCACAAAGGTGCACACACACCAAAACTTTTTTTTGTTTTTTCAAACAAAGAATGTACGTAGAATTGAAGATTGGGGAACACAGGAGAGAAAGAATAACTCAGGAGAGAAGGCAAGAAGTCCTTATGCTACGGCGGATGGGTACAGGTAGAAGCACACAAGCAAACAAGGCTCAAGCAATCCTAAGGTCGTTATAGGTCCTTACAGCTAGACGACGCCTAACTGCGAGGTCACACGGCCTCAATACGCCTCACCTCCCCACGACGAGGACCACAAAGCCCAGCAAGTGAGTCAAGATCCGGTTATCTCGTCTCTCCTACTATCGACAAAGTGGACAACGCCGATCACGTCATGACGGTCGGGACCGGATCACTCTCTTAATGCGCCCGAAATCCTTAGGTCAATGTCTACTTGATTTTAAAATTAGGCTCTTGATTAGTGTGGTTTGTGGGGCGAAGGAAAGGGTGATGAAATCCCCCACCTTATCTTTTATGGGACAACCCCCCTTAGTAGCATTTTGGAGTCCTAATCTAGCAATCAACTCTCCAAACAAACGCTCAACTCACACTTGTTTCAATGCACTTCCTACTAACTAATGCATGTTCATATGAAATGCATGAATGAGAGTAGAAGGTTCGTACCTCACGCCATCTCTCAGCAACAGAAAATAAAGCTAAGATATAAGACAATCTAAATGCCTAAGTCACATACATGATGCATGAGCTAAACAAAAAGAATGCGTAATCTTTTGCTTTGGGTTTTAGGGTCCAAGTTGCTTAAAGGAGGTTTGATTATTGATCTGGGAACACACTATAAGTCAACACAAGCCAAATCAAGTCCCAGATCACTACATCAATTATGCAAACAGACCAAAAAAATAAGAGAGTAAAATGAGCTCACCAGACCGCCAATTGGCGGTCTCAAGCCGCTGATTGGCGGTCTACAGTGCCCAGAATGCCTCCAAATTTCTCCAGGTGTTCCTCCTGGCGACTCCAAGTCTCCTGAAATAAAGACAAACTACAAAACACAAATTAAATCCACTCGAATCGTCCAAACAAGAGTCTGGACTGACACCTCCCCAGCAACGGCGCCAAAAACTTGTTGAACGTTTTATTTTAAACTGCAAGTGCACGGCCGCAATGAAGCGGTGGTAAGCACGGGTCATCCTCAAGGAGGTGAGCAGCCTCTTGTTTATCAGAAATGAAGTGGCAAAAATAGGGGGAGAAAGATTGATTATGCTACGCTACGCTACAGTACGCTAAGAAGTAGGAAATGCGAAACGAAGAACCAAACAATGAAATAATAACTAAGCTAAGAACAAAGGAAGAATATTGGAATATATAAATGGGAAACCCCCTAAGGGGTGGAGTGAGTGCACACATGGAAAGAGGTGGGTATAGAATACATTCTTTAAGCACATGAAGGTGGTGTTTATCAAGCATAGGAAGTGTCTAAATGTTATGGCAAAACCTATCAATCTATTCACCAACTTAGTTGATTAACATTTACATATGCAAGTTGTTTATTGCAGAACCTAAACAAGCATGAGAGGTGTCTAATCATTTTGGAAAAACTCATCAAGTTATAATTTCTATCCAAAACAAGCAAGCATATATTCATGTTTTATCAACACATCAAAAATAAAGCATTCATCCTTCTCTAATGCATGTATGTACATCTACTCCACCCCCCCAAAGGGGATGAAACTACTCACTAAACATTACACTAATTATTAAACTAAGAAAAGAAAGCATATTAAAACTAAGCTAGAAATAAAAGACGATTAAACTAAAACATGCACAAACAATAAAAGAAGCATAAAACAAACAATGAAAGAGACAAAACTTTATTGATAAAATGACTCACATTTCAAGTAGCATCCTCCTACTTTAGTGTGTGCATCAAGGCCACACTTCTAGTAGGAAGAATAGCCACTTAAAATATGGAGTGATTACAATAGAAGGTGAAGAGTTCTATTTATAGCCAAAGAAAAAGTCACTCCGGGACAATCCCCTGATGTGGGACTAAACCGATACCAAAAATAGCCTAAACATCCTCTAATACATGTGCTGGAGAATGTTGGGTGCATTTAGGCCAAAACAGACCGCCAATTAGCGGTCTTGGACCGCCGATTGTCGGTCTATATGGTTCGGATCCCGCTCAATTTTGTTTTGGGCTTTTCTGGATGTGTTTGGTGATCTTTGATGCATCTACTTTGCTTGCTGGAACTCCGACCCGAATAGAATTGTCAAAATACTCCCCATGACGGTGTGGAGTTTTCTGTTTAGCTCTTAGGTCCTTCTGTCTTGCGTTCAGGTCCTTCTCCCTTGCATCTTGGTCCCTAGATCTCACAATTTAGTCCTTTTTCCCAGCTTTTGGGTCCTTTTATGCTTCATATCTTCAAACCTATTTATTTCTGAAAACTAAACATAAAACTCGTGACATAGCATTGTTTAGGTGAAAGATAATGGATATAAGATACAAATATAAGCATGAAATGATGTCAATCAGAAACATTCTAATGAAATTAAACTAAGCAAACAAGAAATATTAAAGCAGCTAAATGAAAGGAAATTAAACTAAAGAAGCATGCAAGAATTAAAAGACAATATTAAAAGAAACTAAGAAAATTTATTTTATTTACATGACTCACATTACAAGTGGCATTCTTCTCCACTTTGAATTTTTGTTTCAAGACTTTTACTCCAAGTAGAGAGAATCCCACCAAGAAATGGGTACAATACAAGGGAGGACGAGGAGTTCTATTTATAGCCATAGAAAAAGGTAATCCGGTCCCTGGTATGGCACAAATACAATACCCAAAATAGACATAACACACAATTATACATGACCCGACTAAACCTCATCGGATCCGGAGAAACCCAGACCGCCAATCAGCGGTCCCAAACCGGCAATTGGCGATCTACAAGGTTTGGATCCAGTCTGGATTTTGTGTGGGCTTTTCTGGATGGCTTTCTTCATGTGTGATGTATCCAAGTCGGTTGCTGGAGCTCCAGCCCGAATCGAATTGCCAAAATATTCCACATGATGGTGTGGAGTTTCTTGATTTTCTCATTGGTCCTTTGGGATTACATTCAGGTCCTTCTCCCTTGCGTCTCAGTCCCCAAGTCTCACAACTCAGTCTTTTTTCCTGCTTTTTTGTCCTTTTATTCCTCTTCTCCTCAAACTGGTTTGTTCCTTAAACTCGAACATAAAACTAGTAAGTAGCATTGCTTAGGTTCAAGATAATGGATATAAGACACAAATGAATGCATGAAATGATGTCAATCAAATACCCCCACACCTAACTTTTGCTAGTCTCGAGCAAAACAAAGAAAGGGAAGAATGAAAGAAAGGAACAAGTATACAAAAAATAGGGAAATCCTAATTCACTTTCATAGGAATCACGGTTCCACTTACCACGTGCAACAAGCCGTTAAACCTCCTTGTCGCCAAGGAGGAGGAGTGTTGTCTCCTGAGAGTTTTCAACAGATATACCCACAAAATCCGAACATTGATGCATTATTCAATCTAGACACTAGACTCCTTGGACATATTTTGTCGATCATTGGACACGGTAATCCTACGGTCTGACTCTATATATGTATTAATCCACACACCTAGCCTAATGAACCATTCGTGCAAGTTAATTAAGGACTTAAGTGAAAGACATGGACAACCTCAACATCCTCAAGTGATACAAAGTGTAAAGTCCATTAAGGGTTCTTATTTGCATTACCAATTTTTTTTCTTTTTGCTTTTCTCACTTTCTTTCTTTTCTTTTCTTTTTCTTACTAGTTGGAGTTTCATTCTCCCAGGGTCAGGTTTCGTGCATCATTGCCTATGAGGACTTACACTATCACGTACACCTTTCTCCACATCTCCACATAGGGAAATCCCTACCACCCGTGTAACGGGAGTTCTGTCGGTACATCCCAAGTCAGATGACTTGAAAGTACCATGCACAAAGTCCCCTCGAACCTAATTTCCCAAGTGATGGGAGCCGTGCGAGAAGAGAGAACACCTACTCACTTATTTGTTAACTACACATGAACCAAAACCCCTACACTTAATGTCTCACAACAGGAGTTAAAGGGTCCCTGACTACAACAAACTTCTTTATATTAACATACACGAATTATTGACTCACAAGGTTCAGGGTGGACTTCTTTATTTGTTTGAGTACTGAAACCCTATGATTACTCGCCCCCCGAGGGAAGACCAGGGTGCATCCTAACGACTAGATAAGTCCTAAACCCATTTTACTAGATTTCCTAATGCATCAAGGTCAAGACAATTTTGGGAGCTTTCTGTTTACTTTGCCTCACAACGGTTTTGCACATGCTAAACACACGCAAAACCCACAAAACATTTTCTTTCGTAAACACATGAAGACTTTGAAAGAAATGTGAAAATTTTAAAGCAATAGGCAAGCAAAAGAAGACAAGTCACCCACGGATCATAGCAAGCGGATATATCGATATTAAATGCATCGCACTAATTTGACCCTAACAATGCACACAAAAGAAAACAAAATCAAAGGAAAAAGATTCAACTATGTACACACGTAAAACACCCCCCCCCCCCCCACACACACCTTCTTCATGCAATGTCCTCAATGAATGTGAGCAAGATACTACATGGATTGATGCATGAAAAATGAAAGATCTCACTAACATGAAGCGCAAAAGGAAGTTCGTAGTTATGTTGATGGACACAAACCCGAATTCCCTCAAAACATGTGAGATGATGAAGAAGGGATACAAATATGTTAAAGACAAAGGGCCCAAACACACAAGGGTTGGGGCCCACAACAATCAATGCTCGCTCATGGAGTCTTTTATTGTACTTTTGTTTTATTTTTTTATTTTTTTTAAATATAACTTTGTACAAAAATAAGTTATCATCTTCATTTGTCAAAGGACATCAAATTGGAACCTCAAAAGTGGGTCAATGCACTTGAAAATTGAACATGACACCACGGGGGCCAGAATACTCATGTTTGGGCCCCCCTCACAAAGAGCACAAGATGAAAGGAGAGGTTCATGAATTAGACGCAAAGGCATCTCATTCAAAGGATCAAACTGAAAGAGCTTGAACCTTTAAACAGTTTGGGAAATATGGGGCAATGGAAGAAGAGTTTCTCCTATTCCGGTACTGATGTTATGATCGTCAATCCAAACTCTCCAACCAAAAGGCTGGTAGATCAGAACATGGTCAAGAGCCTCGTTATGCATGTCCGACTCACCAGGCGAACACAAAGTGGGTCTCTTACCCAAGGAATCCTCTAAGGTTCTCCCAATACCCTCATCTGCGATGTAATTGTTTGATGTCTCATCATTTCCAAGATGATCAGGAACAATAGTGATAGGCAAACTCTCATCAGGTTGTTTGAAATTAAGGGTACCAGGGAGCTCTTGCTCCACCAGAGGTGAGTCCTTAAGAGGCACAACATGAAGATCATGTGGCTCACGGGCCACGGGACAAAAAGGTAAGGAACAATCCTGTGCCGACTCATAATGAAGTCGGTCCATGTTTTTCTCAATTGGAACCGAATCCTCAACCAAGTGATCATGAATTGAAACCCCAAGTCCCTCAGACTGGCTAGGAGTTTGAGTTTGAAAGATTGTACTTTGAATTTGTGGATGTGGTGGTGGTTCGATATCAGAAGATAAATCCTCATGTTGACAAGAAAAGTTACCCTCCTCACATTCACGTAATTGATGCGTCATTTGACTCACTTGCAGTGCCATATTTTGTATGGACTGTTGAGTGGTTTCCATGAATGTAAGGAAAGTTTGTTTCAATGAATCAGGTATGCGGTCAACTATGAGGTCCAAGTCAGAGTTTGAGAAATTTTGGGGTTGGGTGTTGATGGTCTGAGAATGAGTCTAATGATTGGAAGTGGGGTGTTGGTAGAATTCTTGGTATTCGGGAGGAGGATACTGGGGCAAAAATGATGTATAAGAATTTGAATAATAGTTGTCTCCCCACGAATTCATCCCTCTCGAGTTGTATGTAGATACGTAATGGTCATATTGAGAATTTTGGGAAAAGGTATGCTCATACTCAGGCTCTGGGGGAACATAAGTGTTAGGATCTATGGCCCTCTAATTGATTGATAAATGTGGAATTAAAAATAATAATTGAAGGATTAAGGAAGAGACAATTGCAAACCACAAATTCGTCGACACCGGAGTTTAGAGAGGTTCAGCACCCACACCCGGGTCCTAATCCTACTCGCAACCTCGCTTACGATTCCACTAACCGATCTCCGTTCCAGACCGAGATCAACGTCGTTTACAACTTCGAGCCTCGCGAACAACCTCACATCGCTCGTGTCTCCTCTCACAATCTGAGAGGGAGCTTCCTCGAAACTTTACAGCTTGGCGATTCTTTGAATATGGAGATGGAATCACAATCTAACTAACACTCTATACTTGAGCACACTTGGATATTGATATGCAATTCGATATGCAAGTGGTGAAGTTTAGGCTTGGGTGTTGTGGATTGAGAGTTTGAAGATGGAGAGGATTTGGCTTTGAGTATTGGATAGATAGGAAGTGTTCAAGAAATCCAAAACCAACAAATAAGGCCTATTTATAAGCCTTCAAGCTCAACTAGGCATTTGGGGGTTGGTGGGGAAATAGACCAATAGGAATGCAAGATGTGACTTAAACTCTGGCAGAAATCAAGACATATTCGGTCGACGGTTATCCAAATGGTAGTCCGAAGAATTGGACTGAATTAAGAACTCGGTGGACCGATTATGTAGCGGATTGCCGTTCACCAACCTCCAGTAGCTTTTATCTATTTAGCCCTAATTAAGTTCGGTTAACCGAAGTCCATTCGGTTCACCATTCGAAGGTGGACAGTAAGTTTAGTTGGGATCTGATCTACTCAAGTTCGGTTGACCGTGTCCACTTCGGTTGACCGAAGTTAGCACGGGTTTTGCGTTGACAGTTATAGCTCAAATACTTGTTGGGTACAACGTTCAAGTGTCACGTGTAAATAGTCGTTGGGCACCTAAAGCCAATAAGGAATCGGTAGACCGATAGGTATTCGATCGTCCGAAGTGGGACAAGTTAATTGGGCTCTAGGGACTCGATTCGTATGCGACCCTTGGAGCAAAGTCCAAAACCGGTCCAGGGCTATTCAGTCGACCGAAGGTGGTTCGGTCTTCCATTGGGGCAATTTCAGAGAACACCTAAGTTTGACTGGTGGGAAGTATTCGGGTATCTGAAAGGTGTTCGGTAGACCAAACTAGACAGAATTCGGTTGACCGAAGGTAGTTCGGTTTACCGATGAGGGACGATACAGAATCCTAGTGCTCAAGTTTACATTAAACCTTATGAACTCAATAAATACAAAATTACATGTGTTGGTCCAAAGCTTTGATTACAAGTCTTGAGTCTTGGTGTCTTTGTCCCAATGCTCATTTCATTGATTGTCTTGATCAACCTATTAAGATCTTTACAAGTATACAAGTATGTATGCAATGCATATAATCATATTTGCTCACTTTGATTGACTAGATTGATTTATTAAGATTAGTTTAATTAATCATCAAAATTAATATAGAATAAGGCCAAAAAGCCAACAATAAGGATATTCCCTGATAACATGACCACTCAACCCACAAAATCACATGGTACGGCTACTGGAACCACCGGTGCACTCATGTCATCTACCACATGCATGAAAGAGGCCAAAGGTTCTTGTAATGTCTTAGTTTGATGACCAACATATGATCCGACATAACTAGATGATGGTCTAGTTGTCGGTGCCTTTCTCATATTACCCCAATATGAAGATTGCTCAGTCACACAATTAGGATTGTCCCAACCATATAGGGTGTCTGTCCGAGGCACTCCAGGATGCATGGGTTTGGAGTACCAAGGAGAATTGTCTTGGTCCCGACAATGATATGGATGGTCGCTCATGTAACCATCCATCTCAACAACAAAAAACTATCGAGTCGACCACTCTCATCACCACGAGGCTAAGCTTGCAAAAAGTGCTCGACCCGACCCTAAAACGCTAACAGAGAGTGTAAAGGGGAGGAGACTAGAACGTAAAAGTAGGTGAGAAGAAGATGACTCAGAGGAGAAGGGATGAATCCTTAGAGCTAGCGTGGCTATTGGGAGAAGGTAGAAGCCTAAGCTAGCAAGCACGGCTCAAACAATTTATGGCTTATGGGTCCTTAGGCTAGACGACGCCTAACTTCGAGATCACTAGTCTTGACACATCTCACCTCCCTACAACGAAGAACACAATGCCCAGTAAGTGATATCATATCCGGAGATCCAGTACCTCCTACTATCGACAAGGTAGGCGACGCCGATCAGGTCATGACGGTCTCAACTAGATCACTCTCCTAGTGCATTCGAAATCTTTAGGGTCAATGTCTACATTCTTTTAGAATTAAGGCTTTATTAAGAGTGATTTGTGGGGCAAAGGAAAGGGTGATGAAATTCCCCACATTATCTTGTATGGGACAGTCCCTCCTTAGTAGCGTTTTGATCCTTAATCTAGCAATCAACTCTCCAATCAAACGCTCCAGTCACTCTTGTCCTAATGCACCTTACTAACTAATGCATGATCTAAACATGCATGAATGAGAGAATTGAGTGCACGTACCTCACGCCATCAATCAACAACAAAAATGTAAAGCAAAGAAAAGACAAATGCGTGCAAGGTCTACAAATGATGCATGACCTAGATGGCAATCAATCTACTCTTTTGCTTTGAGTTTTAAGGTCCAAGTTGTGTTAAAAGGGGAATTGATTGTTAGTATGGGAGCTAACTACAGGTTAAAACATGCAAAATGGAACTCCCAGATAACTAAATTGAAGACATAAACTACAACAACAAAAATTGGAGAAAAAGCAACTCACCAAGCCACCAGTTGGCGGTCCTAGACCTTTGATTGGCGGTCACTTTGGCGTAGTTTTTCCTCCAATTTCTCCAGTATCCTACCCTTGCTTGTTACAATCCCTGAAACAAACCAAAAAATATAAACCACTTGAATCGTCCAAACCAAAGTCTGGACAAAAAACCTCCCCGGCAACGGTGCCAAAAACTTGATGGAATAAGTTATAAAATAACAACAAGTGCACGGCCACGTTGAAGCGGTTGGAAATACGGGTCGATCCACAGGGAGGTGTGTCGACTATGGTTAGTTCGAAGGCGAGTGGGAATGAAAGGAGAGAAAGGAATTATGATCGAAACTACACTAAAATGCGAAAGGAATTGAAAAATCAACAATAAAACTAAACCCCATAAGGGGTAGAGAAAGAATGTGAATACAAAAATATGTGTGTGTGTATTCAATTGTGCTCATGACAACATGTAGTGCATGAAAATCATAAAACTAAATCCAACTTTGCCTCCACATGAAATAAGATAACACATTATCATTAAAACATACAAGACAATAATTGGAATGAAGCAAAATGAACTCATGTATAAAGACCCAACCCCACTATGCCTCCACGTGAAATAAGATTTACACAATCATTAAAACATACAAGACATTAACCAAGGTAAAGGCAACAAGAGTACATGCAACTACAAGTCATGATTCCTTTATCAATTCCATCTATATCCTTACATCATTCCTCATAAAATAGGTGCACTAATCTAAGCATATGCTAAGCTTAATTCAAGAGCATTAGCATATCAAAGACAAGAGTGAAATCTCATTAGATGGTTATGAAAATCATGTAAGGTTCAAAGGATTAAGATAACACACATCTAATTCATCACATAATCACATCACATATTTCTCCACCCCCCAAATAGGGATGGAACTACTCACTAACCATTACACTACAACCTACATTACCAAAATGAAACATTCTAATGAAAGGAAATTAAACTAAGCAAACAAGAAATAATAAAAAAACTAAATGAAAGGAAATTAAACTAAAGAAGCATGCAAGAATTCAAAGCCAATATTAAAATAAACTAAGAAAAATTATTTTATTTACATGACTCACATTACAAGTGGCATTCTTATCCACCTTGAGTTCTTGCTTCAAGGGTTTTACTCCAAGTAGAGAGAATTCCACCAAGCAATGGGTAGAATACAAGGGAGGAGGAGGAGTTCTATTTATAGCCATAGAAAAAGGTAATCTGGGACAATCCCCTAGTATGGGACAAAGACAATACCAAAAATAGACATAACACACAATTATACATGACCCAACTAAACCGCATTGGATCCGGAGCAATCCAAACCGCCAATCAACGGTCTACAAGGTTTCGATCCGGTCTGGATTTTGTGTGGGCTTTCCTGGATGGCTTTCTTCATGTGTGATGTATCCAAGTTGGTTGCTGGAGCGTCGGCCCGAATCGAATTGCCAAAATACTCCCCATGATGGTGTGGAGTTTCTTGATTTTCTCATTGGTCATTTGGGCTTACATTGAGGTCCTTCTCCCTTGCATCTCAGTCCCCAAGTCTCATAACTCAGTTTTTTCCTTCTTTTAGGTCCTTTTATTCTTCTTCTCCTCAAACTTGAACATAAAACTCATTAAGTTGCATTGTTTAGGTTCAAGATAATGGATGTAAGACACAAATGAATGCATGAAATGATGTCAATCAGTGTACGTGATAATGTAAGTTCTCACAGGCAACGATGCAAAAAATCGGACCTTGGGAGAATTTTACATCAACCAATTTTAACTCCTTAATGGACTTAACACGATGTATCACTTGAGGATGTTAAGGTTCCCATGTCTTTCAATTAAGTCTTTAATTAACTTACGTGAATGGTTCCCTAGACTAGGTGTGTGGACATGATACATATATAAAGTCGGCCGGTAATATTACCGTGCCCAATGATTGACAAACGTAGGTTCATAGAGTCGTGTTGTTGGGTTGAATAATGCATCATTGTTCGGATTTTGTGGGTATATCCACTGAAAACCCTCAGGAGACACTACTCCTCCTCCTTGGCGACAATGAGGTTCAACGGCTTGTTGCACATGCTAAGTGCAACCGTGATTCCTACGAAGTGAGTTAGGATTTCCCTTTTTATATTTTCTCTTTCTTTGTTTTGCTCGGGACTAGTAAAAGGTAAGTGTGGGGTATTTTATTAGTAGCATATCATACATTGCATTCATGCTATATTTCCTTTGTTTTACCCCAATTTTGTGCCACTCGAGTGTTTGTTTGATGTGTTTTAGGTTTTAGGTAATAAAGAGGAGAAAGGAAGAGAAAATGACCTAAATGCAAGAAGAAAAGACATTATTGAAGCATCTTGGACCTGTTTGTCATCTGCAATTTAGGAAGGACCCAAAAATCTGGGGCAAAAATCTCTCATTATCATGATCTTGAGAAGTATTTGGAAATTAAGAACAAACGGGCTCAAACAGCAGACCAGGAGTGCACCTCACGTGCAAAATAGAAAACTTCAGCTTATGGGAGAATTCGGGGCGGATAGGAGACAAAACATCCGCCAGTGATGGATTTTGATCCGACAGTGGTGAATTTTGGTACGCCAATGGCAGATCATTTTGGTCCAAATCCCTCCAAATTTCTCCCATGGCTCAAACATGTTTATTTGGGTGCACCAGACCATAAAGAAATTGATTACAGTCGTCGGATTGCTTCCAGGTTCATCTACACCACTCTTTCTTCTATAAATAGAAATGTTTCTCCTACCTTTCCTCTCTCTCTCCACCTCCACCATTAGAAAAGCTTAAGTTTTCCCATTTGGGCTGAAAGAATAAGGAGGTGGTTGGAGCTTGTAAACTAGTATTTTCTTTAATCTAATGGTAGAATCTTTTTCCTCTAGCTTTCTTCCTATCTACTTAGTTTTGTGTTTTGTTGGTTAGTTTAGTAGTTAGTGATTCTTGTCATGTGTAGTCTTGCTTTCCATGCTTGTAGTGATGAGTAGAGAGTAGATCCACCCCATTTGGGGTGTTGGTGATTGATGCATTGCATACATTGCATCATATGTCTTTCATTTAGATTATTTTTATATAAATAAATGTTACTAAGGTATTGTTTGAGCAATTGTGCAAAATTCAGGAGTTAAAATGCAATTTCCCAATATTCGAGCTAAAACGCTTGCAATGGACTCAGATGGATCACAAAGACCAATTAGCTAGAGATTCAAGCTCAAGTTGAAGTCCAATTGATTGCATAAGAAGCAAGGGAACTTATCGCAAATTAGAAGGACTAAAAAGTTATTTTGGAGGAGTATTCAAGAAGAAATCAAATTTAGATCTCCAAAGATATGCAATAATTGATTTATACGCGTGGAGGTGACCTACAACATACCAAAAACACACCCGCAAAAGCACAAATTAATCTAGACCATCCATGCGGCGATTCCGCCGCATCTGACGATCAATGTGCGGCGGAATCGCCACATGGGTTTCGATCCGTGCCTCCTATTTTCTTCCAATTGTGTAATAACATGTGTCCTTCCTGATGCATACTTAGGGTTTCTTGTATTGGCTATAAATAGCCCCGAAATATTGTTGTAAAGGGAACTTGGTATTTCCATTCTATAAGCAATAAAATTTTGCCCTTTTATTTCTCCATTGTCTTTGTCTTTTGTAAGCTTAGTTTTAGATTAATGTTTCATGTTCTTAATTCCAGTAGAGTAATTTAGTTGTTCTTTATTCTTCTCTTAGAATAATTTATTGCATGCTTAGAATAATTGCATTTGTTTTCGTAGATCGTAGTTTAGTATAATACTTCTTTTTTTTTCGTAGTCTCTCGATGATTTCCATGACCCCTTTCCTCATCTTCTCCCCATGGGTTTCTAAAACCTTCCAAAGGGTGGGCGTGACGGATTTAGGGTTAGAGAAGAGAGATCATTTTTATTTTAATTTCTTGTTAGTGTTTTGATCATATGAGTTTTTGTTAAATCAATTATCATATGATGCTTAATATCTCACTTGATTTATAATAATTTTCGTGATCTCTAATCTAACTCAAAGATTCATAACTCCCACCCGCTGGACTCATCCTTATTTGTTTCTTCTTAGTTTTTGTTTTTGTTGTTCTTGCTTTAGAAAAATTAAAAATCCAAAAATCTCAAACCAACCCTATTTCTCTCTTTCTTTCCTTAATCAAAAATCACAAAAAGATAAGAATCTCTCCCTCCTTGTGTTCGACCCGTACTTTCCGCGTCTTCATCGACGTCGTGCACTTGCGGTATAAATAAAAATCTCAACAAGTTTTTGGCGCCGTTGCCGGGGAGGCGACGAGAATTTCAAGTTTTTCTTTGCGATTTTTGTTTGTTTTGTATGGATCTTGGTTTTTCGCTATCTAACGTTTTCTTTGTGCTTTTCAGTAAGTATTAGAGACGACGTAAAAATCCGGACGCAATCCAAGCGGCAAAATCGCCTCGCCAGAAGTGTAGTTTGCGGAGGAAACGCCGCACAGGTTGGACATCTGGGTGTGAAATTTTTCTGGGACGTGACTCATCTCTGGGTGGACGTGTAGAGCACTAGAAATTTTCGAGAGCGGGCGGCGAACCCGAGTGAGCGTGCGTAGGTAACCTTTGTTGCCTTTTCCTCGTAATTTTCATTTTCGGAAAATTTCCTTTTTGGTAGAATTGCATGTGTAGGGCAAACTTCCATAATTGGCACTAATTCAACTTGTGACCTAAAATATTGCAAAATTAGAAAGGCCTTAGTGCATGCATCATTTAGAGATTTTCTCGCATTATGCATGCTAAATTTTGCAAATCAATTCATTGTTGAAGAGTGCTGGAGGCAAGGTACGTGCGTGGTTTTTATCAATTGCATTTAAGCATATAATTTAGTTTGCATACAACCTTGCAATTGTCCCCCACTAAAGACCAATGTTTGACTATCTTTGCTAGATTTAAGTTAAACTATCTTAAGGGCAACTCCTTAGGAAAATATACGGTGGGGATTTCATCACCCTTCCGTGGCCCACAAATAACAATCCCAAAGTGTCACCCAAGCCTTAATTTAAAATCAATTAGACATTGACCCCTAAGGATTCGGACTCAATTAAGGAGAAGATTGGTTTGACTTGCTATGACTTGAAGCTGATCGAATTTAATTTGGTGTCTAGAAAGTGTTTTTGTGTTACGTAAGTCTTCCAAGCGAAGTGGTTGTCTAATTGGCACCGACTATGTCGGAAGCGCCCCCACTAGCTATACACGGCCTGGCCAATTTGGTTTGATTAGTGAGGGAGGTGAATCAAGCGAATCAATTCGACTCAACCAGTTAGGAGTCGTCTAGACTTAAGCTACACTAGGTCTTGGATTGTTTGAACCGTGCTTGTTTAGGAAACTTCTGACCAACCCTCTCATCTATCTTTTAGAGTTAAGTTTCCCTTCTCATCTGAGTCTTCTTTCTCTTCTCTCTTCAATTCCCTAGATTAGGATTCCTATCTCTTCTTTTCCCCTTCTATTGTTTGTTTACATTTTTGAAAAAACAATATTACAAAAAATAAAAAATCAATTGATTCCTGAATTTGAATTTGGAATTTAAATTTCGAATTTGAATTCAAAAATTAATTCAACCGGTGCACTCAGATTTGGGTTCGGGACTTGAGCAATCGACTCTCACGAGTTCATCTAGATTCCAGTCTAGAGCTTAGCCCCAATCCACCTGTTGCACCACCTCACCCAGATCCAATGGGTGAGAATGTAGTGGACCCACCTGTTGCACCACCTATGACTCTGAGGGATCGGTGCTACCCAACGATGGTTGCTCAGCCATCGCGCATCGTTATGCCCACCATACCGGGTCGCGACTTCGAACTAAAGGCACAATACCTGAGTATGTTGCCCAAGTTCACCTTTAAGGAAGACCCATATCTCTTCCTTAGAGAATTTGAGGAAATATGCTCCCTTATGCAATACCAGCATATCCCTGAGGAGGCAGTGCGTCTTAAATTCATGCCTCTAGCACTGAAGGACGACGCTAAGAAATGGCTATATAGTCTAGCCGAAAGATCTATTAGGAGTTGGGCTGAGTTTGTTCAAGTGTTCTTAAAGAAATATTTCCCCAACCATAAGACTATTAGGATTAGAAATGAAATTTGTGCATTCGTTCAATCTGAGAGCGAGCCGTTCTATTCCTATTTGGAAAGATTTAAGCACCTGCTGACCCAATGCCCTCATCATAGAATTCCAAGATGGCAATTGTGCCAAATTATCTATGAGGGATTGACACCTACATCTAGAGTTATGCTAGAATATGTAAGCCAAGGAAGCTTTATGTCCAAAGATGAGAATGATGCTTGGACTTTTCTTGAAGATTTAGCTGATAATAGTATGCAATGGGACACGGTTAGGGCACCAACCAACCCGAGTATTGGATCTAGAATAGCAAATCAATCCAGATCAGGTGTCTTAGTTGTAGATGCTTCTATAGCTGCTGAAGCAAAATTAGCCACTCTTATGCGTAGGATGGAAACTCTAGAGCTTCAAACCCGACCCCTAGTAAATCAAATCTCTTCTGTTTCTTGCTCTAGGTGTGGTCAAACTGGTCATGTTTTGGAGGAGTGTGCACACATTTCTTCGGACATGGAACAAGTTAATGTTGCGTTTAATCGTCCTAGGAACGACCCTTATTCGTCAACCTATAATCCAGGTTGGCGCAACCATCCCAATTTTTCATGGAGTCAAGGGAATTCAAATCATGCACCCATGACCCAGCAAGGCCAACCACCTAGACAACAAATGTACTCAAACAACAACAATAATAATAGTGATGTCCGATTAACTAATTTAGAAAACTTAATGAAAACATTTGTTCAAACAACTAATCAATCTTTTCAAAAGCTAGAAACTCAAGTAAGTCAATTAGCACAAGTTGTTGGTGAAAGAGAAAAAGGAAGATTCCCAAGCCAACCCGAGGTGAACCCAAGAATTAACAATCCACATAATCAACATATGACATATCAACCACATCGACATATGTCATATCAACCACCTCAACCATTTAATCCTCAATCATTAAATCCTCAACAAATTAGGCCTCCACCCAATGTACCACATAATGCACCACCTCCTAATATGAACAATAATAACAGACCAGTTCATATGGTTCAAGAAGAATAGCAAAATCAACACATTAATGTTATACTTACATTAAGATCTGGAAAATATGTTAATAACAATGTCACTCACCCTTTGGTTAATGAACCTAATAATTTTGTCACACCCGAGCCATCTAATGAGCCACCAATTCAATCTGAGGAACCAATTGAAATTGAAACAACTGAACCTGAAAGAGTATTCATTCCCAAAGCATCATTCCCTAATAGACTTAATAAGAATCATACAAATCAAATGGAGAAAATGTTAGAAGTTTTTAAGCAAGTAAAAGTAAACATCCCTTTATTAGAAGCTATTCAACAAATTCCACCTTATGCAAGATTCTTAAAAGACTTATGCACCAAGAAAAGGAAAACACAAGTACCAAAAAGAGCCTTCTTAACTGCAAATATAAGCTCTGTGTTAACCCAACCCACACAAATCAAATATAAAGACCCTGGTTGTCCAACTATATCATGTGTAATTGGTAACACCTTAATCAATAGGGCCTTGCTGGATTTGGGTGCTAGTGTTAATTTGCTTCCTTACTCTGTGTATAAAGAATTGGATATAGGAGACCTTAAACAGACTAGGACCACACTCCAATTGGCTGATAGATCTGTTAAGATTCCTAGAGGTGTGGTTGATGATGTTCTGATCAAAGTGGGTGAATTCATATTTCCTGTGGACTTTGTTGTCTTAGACACGGAGCCTGTTACTAACCCTAGCAATCAAATTCATGTGATCTTAGGAAGACCTTTTTTAGCCACTTCCAATGCCCTAATCAATTGTAGGAATGGATTGATGAAATTGTCATTTGGAAATTTGACTGCTGAGCTAAATGTTTTTAACTTAGGGAAGCAACCTGGAATTTTCTCTGATGAACCGAGTGAATTGAATTATATTCAGGATTGTAGTGAGGATGATTTGATTTCGGATTACTTAAATTTCACCCAAGTGGATGAAGTTGATTTTCAAAAGAACTTGAGTGGTGAGGCCACAATTTGTGACCAAATCAATCATATAGGTTCGAATCGATCTTCACCCAATTGGTCAGCCTTAGGTGGACTTTTAGCCGAACCAAGACCTCAAGCCAAACCCTCACTACAAGAACCACCATCACTAGAGTTGAAGCCTCTCCCTACTACACTCAAGTATGCCTTTTTAGGACCCTCATCCACCCTCTCAGTTATCATAGCATCGGATTTGACCCCCAATCAAGAGAAGGAATTGTTGAGAGTCCTCAGTAGGAATAAAGAAGCTATTGGATGGACCATGGCCGATATCAAGGGGATTATCCCATCTATAGTCCAACATATGATCCATTTGGAGGATAATACTCAACCTCGTAGGGATCCGCAAAGGCGACTTAACCTGGTCCTAACTGAGGCGGTCAAAAAGGAAATACTTAAGTGGTTGGACAATGGAATTATATACCCTATATCCGATAGTGCTTGGGTTAGTCCTATTCAGGTTGTCCCTAAGAAATCTGGAGTCACTGTAGTTGAGAATGAGCAGAATGAGTTAGTCCCGACCCGTATCCAAACCGGTTGGCGGATTTGTATTGACTATAGGAAACTGAATTCTGCAACCCGTAAGGACCACTTCCCAAATGTTAGAGCGGTTGGCCGGACATGAGTATTATTGTTTTCTTGATGGATATTCCGGCTATAACCAAATTCCTATCGCTCTTGAGGATCAGGAGAAAACTACCTTCACGTGCCCATTCGGCACGTTTGCGTTCCGTCGCATGCCCTTTGGCTTATGCAATGCTCCTGCCACATTTCAGAGATGTATGGTGAGCATCTTCTCTGAAATGGTAGATAACTTCATGGAAATTTTCATGGATGATTTCGCCGTCTTTGGTCCCACTTTTGCCAATTGTTTGAACAATTTGGAATGGATGATTTCGCCGTCTTTGGTCCCACTTTTGCCAATTGTTTGAACAATTTGGAATTAGTACTAGTAAGGTGTAAGGAGAAGAACTTGAACTTAAATTGGGAAAAATGTCATTTCATGGTTAAACATGGAATTGTACTTGGTCACATTGTGTCTAAGGATGGCATTCAAGTGGATAAAGCCAAGGTGGATTTGATTAAGCATCTCCCCCTACCAACAAATGTCAAAGAGATTCGTTCATTTTTAGGGCATGCCGGATTCTATCGAAGGTTTATCAAGGATTCTAAGTTTGAATTTTCTGATAAATGTTTGGAGTCCTTTAACCACCTTACGAGGGAATTGACGTCAGCACCCATTATGCATTCACCCGATTGGACCCAACCCTTTGAGATAATGTGTGATGCATCGGATTACGCCATAGGAGCGGTGTTGGGTCGGAAAATTGAAAAGAAACCTCATGTGATATATTATGCTAGTAAAACATTGAATGATGCCCAATTGAACTATACGATAACCGAGAAAGAATTTGTAGCAGTCATTTTTGCCTTGGAAAAATTTCGACAATATTTGATAGGCACACATGTGATTATTTACACAGATCATGCGGCAATAAGACATTTAGTGAACAAAAAGGATGCCAAGCCTCAGTTATTGCGTTGGATCTTACTACTGCAAGAATTTGATGTCGAAATCCGTGATAAAAAGGGTTGTGAAAATGTAGTCGCCGATCACTTGTCTAGAATTCCTCTTATCCCAGTGAATAACACACCAGTGAATGAGAACTTTCCGGATGAACAGATTATGGATGTGTCTAGCGAACCATGGTTCGCCAATATAGTCAATTTCTTAGTAACTGGTGTGACCCTGACTGAATGGTCTAAGAACGATCAAGCCAAATTTAGGTCCCTAGTGAAGAATTTTTATTGGGATGACCCATATCTTTTCAAGTATTGTTCGGATCAAATCATTAGGAGATGTGTTCTTGAGGAGGAATTTGCAAGTGTTCTATCTTTTTGTCATGACCAAGCATGTGGAGGACATTTTGGAGCTAAGAAAACCACGGCCAAAGTTTTATAGTGTGGATTTTATTGGCCCACCCTGTTTAAGGATGCATTTGCATTTTGTAATTCTTGCTCTAGATGTCAAATGCTAGGAAAACTCTCTCATAGAGACATGATGCCTCTGCATCCTATTCTCATAGTTGATATCTTCGATGTTTGGGGCATCGATTTTATGGGCTCGTTTCCAATGTCTTTTGGGAAGGAATATATCTTTCTAGGTGTGGACTATGTGTCCAAGTGGGTTGAGGCTATCCCCACAAAATCGAATGACAACAAGGTTGTTGTAAAATTTCTGAAGGAGAATATTTTCTCCCAATTCGGTACACCACGTACCATTATCAGTGACCGGGGTACTCATTTTTGTAATCGGTCATTTGAAGCTTTGATGAGAAATATATTCCATAACTCATAAGTTAGCTACCGCGTATCACCCTCAAACAAGTGGACAAGTTGAGGTTTCTAATAGACAAATCAAACAAATTCTGGAAAAGACGGTTAATGCCTCACGTAAGGATTGGTCTGTAAGAATTAATGATGCATTGTGGGCCCATCGGACCGCTTTCAAGACCAATTTAGGAATGTCCCCTTACCGGTTAGTCTGAAAAGCGTGTCACTTACCGATCGAATTGGAGCATAGAGCCCTTTGGGCTATTAAGCAACTGAATATGGATCTAGAGGCAGCCGGTAATGCTCGAAAATTGGATTTAATTGAGCTTGAGGAAATAAGAAATGAGGCTTATGACAATGCTCAAATTTATAAGGAAAAGACCAAGGTTTTTCATGATAAATCCATCGTTAGGAAATCTTTTTCTCCTAGACAGTTGGTCCTTCTCTATAACTCTCGCCTTCATCTCTTTTCTGGCAAACTCAAGAGTCGTTGGACCGGCCCTTTCATAATCAAAACCGTTTTCCCTCACGGAGCGGTCGAGATCAGTAATCCGGAGAACGGTGAAAACTTTAAAGTTAACGGGCATCGATTGAAGCCCTACTTAAATTGTCCCTCCAATGTTGCAGAGGAAGTCGTGTTTTTACACGCAATTCCTCATTCTGATTAAGTTTTAGTTTATTTCTCAAAAAAACAAAAAAAAATTGGTACATGACTTATTTTGGAAAACGGTGGAAGTACATGACTGATTTTTCTAAATCTAACGTATACCACTTTAGCAGCATTCTATCACCATGGTGTTTCCCGAGAAGAACTACCACCCGTTGCTTGTTAGTGATCAATATGGCACCCACTTCTACGACGAAATCATAGCACGGAGTTGGAGCTACTTGGTCCATAATAACAATGATGTTTACTGCCCTAGCTTAGTGAAGGAGTTCTATAGCAGTATCACTAACATCGACCTGGACAGTAGGTACATTTTACTGAATTGGAGAAACAAAGTCTGGACGATTGACCTCCACATCATCTCCAACTTGACTGACATATCACAAGGGGCCTCCACTTTGCCAACTGAGGAACTCAGTTTCTATCGGTCACTCATGGGACCAGATTGTGTGCTTAGCCGTGATCGGGGTATCAAGGGCACATCCATGTACCGGAATGTCTTTACAGCATGTAGGTGTTTTATTTTAATTTCTTGTTAGTGTTTTGATCATATGAGTTTTTATTTTAATTTTGACCCGTACTTGCCGCTTCTTCATCGACGCCGTGCACTTGCGGTATAAATAAAAATCTCAACAGTGATGTAGATTATGTGATGTGTTGGTGATGAGTTCTTATTTGTGTCATTTCATATGTTTAATGTAGATCTATGCATGTAACTTGTAAAACTTGTATTAGATGGGATAATGATCACACTAGGTATATGCTAGATCTAGAGTTTATCTTGTTGCTTGTAAATGATCATCTTGTTATGATAAATAGCTTGTTATGTATCGTTACTTGATTAGTAGAGAATGCATGAATGTATTGAGCTGTATGGATGGTTATTTGATGTCTTAATGTCCACACTGTTGGCTTTTTGGCCTTAATCCTTGTTTTGATGATTTAATCAACCTAATCTTAATCATAAGCAATGTAGAGTAGCACACATATTGCATTGCATATATTTTGCATGTGCTAACCTCTACAGGTAATCAAGACTCATGGAAGGAAGGAAATCAAGTCAAGATTTGTAATAAAGCTATATGAAGACTTGTAATCTTGATTTTATTTTGCATCTTAGGAACATGTGTAAATTGAGCATACAAGAGTTAAAAACTAATCACATTCACACTAGGTTCCTTAGAGAAGTCACACACAAAATTTCACCTTATTTGGACTTCATTAGATCATCCAAACCCGAGTCGAAAAATCACTTCAAACCTAAAACCAGAATTCCTATGCCAACCGGTCGACCGAACCAATTCTCAGTTCAACCGGTTTATAACAAACTCTCCACAGTGACTTTACCGAACTCTACCGGTCGACCGGTTCTACCTTTTCGGTCGACCGATCCCGGATTTTATTATGGCCGTTACCTTTGTCGTATTCCTATAACGGTCATATTCGTATAAAACAAACTTAACCCCAAAATACATTCGGTAACCGGTCGAACGACGACCTTGTTTTGGTCGACCGGTTGAACACTTTGTCTGTCCCTGTTATTGGTCGACACATTCTTTGTTCGACCGTTGCACCTTTGTCTCAATCGAATCTCTTTAACGGTCGACCGCCCCATACTTTGGTTCAACCGATTCACTTAAGTAGAGTTAAGTTCTAGCTCGTTTGTCCGACCAAATATTTATTTGTTCGACCGTTCTCCTTGAAATCAAGTGAACGGTCGACCGGTTTGTTAGTTTCGGTCGACGGGTTCTGGACAGATTTGCAGCCCGATTTTTGCTTTGTGTATCTTACACAAAACCCAACCAAATCTATCCCCAACGGCTAGAATACCTTAGGAGCTTATAAATAGAGGATCAAGACCTGTTGTTACCACAACTCTCACACTTCCAATTGTCCAATTCTTTAGAGAGAAGCTCTCAATCCTCAAAGCTCCCAAATCTCACTCCATAAGCCTAAATCCACACTTAGTGATCATATCCTCATCAAACTCAAGTGTGCTCAATTAGAGAGTGAGTTCACTCAAGTTACTTTTGTTGTCAAGAGAGCAAGGGTCTTGGTGAAAGCCCAAGACACAAGTATAGACTTCGGTGAGAGCCCGAAGTGATCCTTCTCGGATTGTGAGAAGAGGATTCCAAGCTCGGCGAGGGTTGTTCGCGAGTTTGACGGTTGTAAGGCGTTGTCTCCCGGCCCGGAATGGGGAGCGGATAGTGAAGGCGTAGGCGGAGCTCGCGGAGTCGAGCGGAGCTTACAAGAGAGGACTAGGACCCGGGTGGGGTGCCGAACCTCTATAAAATCCCTGTGTGATTGTGGTTTGCTTATTTCTTGCCTACTTGCTTGTATTTGTTTTAAATTCCACTGCATCATCATTTGACTTGCAAGTAGAGTTTTTTCAGGATTAAATTTGTTAATTAGCCTTAATTGTGGACCCATAACCCACACGATCCAACACACACTAGGTACTTAATTCATTCTTGAGAACCCGAAGTGCATCTTAACTTCATGTCTAACTATATTAGTCATATATTCATGTAAATGTAGTTGTTAATTAGACTCCACACTAGTTTCTAGTTGATTTCACCTATTTTATACACTTGTACATCATGTAATCAAGAACCACTCACACACATTACCTCACACCTCCAATCCATGGGAGTTTAGTTTAATTGTTGA
This sequence comes from Triglochin maritima, assembly GCA_963682175.1. Taxonomy (NCBI): domain Eukaryota; kingdom Viridiplantae; phylum Streptophyta; class Magnoliopsida; order Alismatales; family Juncaginaceae; genus Triglochin; species Triglochin maritima. The sequence goes on from OY821786.1 coordinate 17,166,718, forward strand.
TTAATTCATAGTTTGGCTTGCTAGCTCATTCGTCTTCGCAATGTGTATTTGCTCCTCTCCCCTAACTAGCTTGATTTGGTATTAGGAAGAGGAAGTTCATTCCCTTTAGTAGTTAACGTGAACGAACAGTGTGGAACCGTCGGATTTTTGGCGGGAAAGCGACGGAACAGGAAAAAAGACGTCGCGCTAGCGCGCTCTGGAGTTGCTTGTTCCCTTATTGCTGGAATCGAGTTTGAATAAGGGCTTGCCTTCTTGCTCGCCCGCGCATGGTGGATTCACAATCCACTGCCTTTTGCTCATTGGTCCTTTGGTTTTGCATTCGGGTCCCTCTCTATTGCATCTTAATCCATAAGTCTTGCAACTTAGTCCATTTTCTTGCTTTTAAGTCCTTTTAGAGTCTCTCTTTCTCAAACCTATTTATTTCTAAAACTTAAACATAAAACTCGTTATGTAGCAATGCTTAGGCTAAGAATGAAGGATATAAGGCATAAATATGTGCATGATATGATGTCAATCACACATCCGTAGCAGGATCAAGACCATAGAGCAACCACTCCATCTCAAACGTTGACACGTTAATAATAATAAAATTAAAAAACATAAATGGTATAAAGGTTTATACATGCGATGCATTCATCTGATATAGCCGTCTATGAATGGAATGAAGTCGCCCCTCGCTCTTATCCTCGCTCCGGACGGCCGACATACGCGAAGGAGGATAGTCCGACTCAATGATCTTCCGCTCCCGATGCGGGCGGAAAGCAGGAAAATACTCATATATCCAAGCCTGCAGCAAGGTCAGACAACCTATAATACCAGAACAATCAGCACAGCTAGCTATCCCCAACTGACGATACAGGTATGCCAACGTCGCCGACCCCCATGAGTACTGACAATTCCTCCGGATCCCTAACTTCCAATGTCGCGTGATCTGATCCTGCAACCGCTCTTGTCGACAAACAAGACGCATCTGAGCAGTAAGAACATGTATCCAGTCAATTGCATATCGTCAGTCCGTGGAGGTCGTCCCGTCTACAACAGTCGTCAACAGCGTCGATGCTAACACCACCGCCACTCCAAAAGGGGTTATCCTTCCCAAGACTATCGACGGTCACCCCGAGCAACTCTGCTATGTAACACTTCAGCTCACCCGTCGATGCCTGAGCACTGACCAAACGACCCTCAACAGGAATGTGCAGGATATGGAACATGTCATGCAACATAATCGTCATCTCTCCGAAAGGCAGGTGGAAAGTGTTGGTGTCAGGCTGTCATCGCTCCACAAACGCAGATATCAATGATATGTCAAGGCAGAGGAACATACTGGAAGGCAAGTGACCCAATCCTCTATCAGTAAGGGTTCTGATGTAGTCATCACTCAAAATTGAGCGCCAACCCTACAATGTGGAACATGCTTTGTGCCGATTATGGCACTTCAGAACCTTCTGATTCTCGCCCTCCCAAATGCGTCTGGCGATGTGACCCCGTAACTAGGAATGACGCTCCCACCTAAAGGACTACAGGGGATCGTAGCAGTCATGATCCAAGAATCGTCCACAACCATCCTCTTCTTCTGAGTTCGGGCATCTACAGTGCACGAACTCGAATCACCAGTCATAAACCTACCACCTCTAACATTTCGAATCACCCACTCAGCAGTAGAAGAACTAGCATGTTGCTCACGTCCTCTACCATACTCCCCCGACCTCTCCTCCTCCAACCCCAACCGGCTTCCATCGTCACTCTCGTCGTCGTTACTCTCCACCCGATCTGAAACATCCTAATCATCGAAGGAATCCTCACGTGTCTGACGAAAACGTAAACTCACTCTCTCTCTCCTAACCAAAGCAGATATACCCTGTCTACGTGGATGATGATGAGCTGAATCATCATCTAACCTATATACAACGCGTAATGGAACTGATTTTTATTTTCCTCCACGGTAACCCGATGACTATTAATTCAATTTCAGAAATAAAATTTCGTTAATGGATTTAAATTACTAAATTTACAAATTGATCAATCAATGAAACTAATTATAACAATTAATCAATTTAACTAATTATAATCAATTTAACTAACGATTATAACTAATTATAATCAATTTAACTAACGATTATAACTAATTATAATCAATTAATTAATTATACTAATTAATCATTCAATGTAACTAATTATAACAATTAATCAATTTAACTAACAATTATAACTAATTATTAACTTAATAATCAATTTAAACTAACAATTAAACAATTTAATTAACTAATTAATCAATTTAACTAACAATTATAACTAATTATTCAATTTAACTAATTATAACAATTAAACAAATTTAATTAAGTAATTAATCAATTTAACTAACAATTAAAAATAAATTTTATTTCATTAGAAAAAGGTGTTTGCGAGGAGCCGCCCTTGTAGGGGTGGGCAGCTCCCGCGGACGCCCCCCTCTATTTTTTATTTTTTGGTTAACTTAAAATAAATGTGAATTTTTACCTGATTCGAGTGCATCGGGCATCCGCTGGTTCTTTTCCTGGCCTCCGAGACATTGTTTTTGATAAGTTTTAGGAAGATGAAGTGGGAGTGATGGTTGTAGAGTGAAATGAATAGATTATAAGTAGAAATGAGAGAAAGACGAGATGATAATTCAGACGAACGATTTTAGTAATTTACGGGCGACGTTTAGCAGTTCAGAAAAATATCTTGAGACTAAAATTATGGTTACACATTAATATAAGTAGAATTATAGAACTAAGTAAATAGAAAGTTAAGTCTTACAGATTTAATAATAGCATTGGTATATGTTTGTGAATGTAAGCCATTGTGTCCAGATGTCATAGGAATTATATGAGAAAAAATAAATCAAGTAGTTCAACAGTTTGGTTTGGTTATGCTTCAACTAAAACCCCAGCCAAACTATAATTCAGTTTGAATCTTTTGACCGAGACTTGAAATATCAGTTCAGAATCAATTCTGAATAGGTAATTCGGCCCAAAATCTCATCCCTATTTCCTACCTTTCGGGCGTTTGGAAGGTAACTACAAAACTCAAGAAATATTCTCCTCGATTTTCACTTCATGCCCGAACCCTCCATAAATCTTTTCAAAACCCATACTATCTTTACCCATATGACAATTAAAACCTCCCATGCGAAATTTCTCGTTGCTACTTATTTCTGTCATCATCATATCTATTTCTACACTACAATACTACACTCAAACTTACTTGTGGATGGGGCACATGCGCTTATCACATTCAAAAACAGTATTTCCATCATTAGTTTAATCAAAATAGTTCTTATTAAAATGAATATGATATGTGCTGGTTAGGTTATGGATAAAAGACATGTTAGAGTAGGATAAAAAATTCGTGCAATTCTCGAAAATTTCATTCACTGCAAATATTGTATTTCTAAAAAACTATCTTCAGTTGTCAAAAAACATGAGTAGTTTGTTCTCTCTATATATTCATTTATATTAGCATGCCCCGATAAAGCAATCGAAGCTCACATAGCTGACAAAATAGGCATTTCACAATCACAAGCCTCTTAAAATAAATCCAATGAAGTATCAGGTGAAGACCACATCTTTATTAGAAGTCATTCCATAATCCATACGCATATATTATCACAAGCTCAATTACATGTTACCAAAAACTAGAAAAAAAATCGTTACTCTTAGCTGAAGTGAAGAACACATTTATTGAAAAGACGTTCACTTCAAAATGAACAATTACGTAGACACCGGGAAGTGCATAACCAATACTAACGAATCAAAACTCAAAAGCAAGCACCGAATTTGCCTCGTTTTATACAGCCGAGAAATAGTTTTGCCATATTAGGTGACTTGCTTTGCATAAGTAGGCTAAACTTTTGCTCCCAAGCTTACTCTAAATTTTCATTAATTTTATATTTTCATTTCCTTGCATAGGCTGTTGATTTCGGGGATAAATCCCCCATCACTGTATCTTAGAATACCATTCCCCGCGAATTCCGTCAACAATATGGTTGGATCTTCTGATGCCACGTTGCAAAAAGTTTCTTATAGCAGCTCCTGTTTGCGGACAAAGTGGGTCTTCACCGCAAACCTCCTCCCATATGGTGGCTGCGAAACACTTCGCATAGAGATAACTATAGTAGCCTGTCACAATTCAAAATCTATTATGAGGTTGAAATCCCATAAAATAAAATGAAAAGTTCAAGGTTTTGGACATGTTGAACAGAAATTGAGAAGACATACCTGCACCATAATTAATTACGTGATTGAATCGTGTGCCAATGTGTGCCCTCAACGTAGCCCCACCTAGTATACTGCTTTCTCAATTCACCGATTGCTGCAATTGTGTCTTGTGTTGATGATGCCTGTTCTCCAAACAATGTCTGTTCCATCAACGAATAGAATATCTGCAACTAACAGAAATATCAGGTTTCTTATAAGATAGATGGATTAGATGGACGAGATCATGTGGTTGGACATGGCAACACACTTTTATCATCCATTTGTCTCTGACGTTGATAGTTCAACAAAGCTATTTATTTACGAGATAGTATTGGAAGTAATGAGATAACCATAGTTACAATACTTGAAGTTGACAAACAATAAAAACTAAAAGTTATCACAAAAAAGCGTAACTAAAAATAGCATAAAAAAGAATGTTCAGTCACAAGAGCCTCACTGAAAAGAGCACCAGCTGCAAGCCTGCAAGCATTTCTAATATGAAAACAAGTGGAGTGCTTAACTGATATACCTGAAATTGTAGCTCGGTCGCGGAAAACATGCATCGAGCACTATTCCATGCATCCACCAGTTTCTTAAGTATCACTTCACCAGTTGAATGACGTTTAGCAAATCTTTTCAACACACGGTAGTCCCACGTATAATACCTGATAGCAATATGATTATGACCAGATAATCAAATTTTCGCTGGAAAAAAACCCACCAATGTGATAACAGAAAGGTTTAACAAATTAAATAGTTAAATCCCATCGAAAAAAATTAAAATGCTAATAAAGGGTGTTCAAAATGTATTCAGTTCATGTATGATGACCTGAATACTTGTTACTTTGACGTGTTCTTATTAATTGTACATACATTTATCTTAGTGAGAACGCTTAGAATTGTCACCAAGTCTTCAGTTCATGAGCTTTTTACTCAGGGTTTTTTCCTTACCCTTCAATCTTTCATATTTTTCAATAATATTTTGGATTTTTCCAAATGGGAAATGTTTAGTAGCCGCTATCCGGGACGCTGTGGCGGGACGCTGCTGAGTTGGACAAATCCAGCTCAGTTAAAGTTTAATATTTTTCGCGGACAGAGGGGCAGCCGCATTTAATGCATCTCAAATCAGACGTGCTCCTAATCATATCATTCCTTTTGGCGCTCCCACCTGCTCCATACCTCTTTTTGACGAAGATGCACGGAATGACCACCGTCACTTCTTCCTTTCTTTTTCATTTTCGTTCATTTCTCTTCGTTTTGAGAGAAATCTCCACTCAAATGGAAATGGTGTTAAACGTTCCTAAGGAAAAGATGATTTTCCCCTCTTTCGAAGGAGCAAGAGCCTTTTACAACGACTATGTTGATGCTTGTGGTTTTGGTGTTAAGCTACGACATACTCATTACGACGCTGGTGTGGTTACCCGGGCCACTCTTACTTGTTCCAATGAGGGTAACACACCAACAGACCAAGGTCAAGGCATAATGAAGCCACGTTTATCTAGTAGAGTTCAGTGCACGGCTCGCATCAGGGTTTCTGGAAACCCAGCAAGGGGATACCAGATTAACTTTGTCGATCTCAATCATAACCATGAAATGTTGCAGGAGCACCAGATGCGTTTTCTAAGACAGAAACGATTTGTACCTGAGGCCGCCATAGCACGAATAGCGTGCAATGATGCTTCTGGGATATCTGCTGCTAAGACCATGCAATCGTTTGTTGTTGAGGCTGGGGGCATGACAAACTTACTTTTAACGATAGAGACCTAAGGTTTGAAGACTTTTGTACGTTATTTTGTTTGTAGAAATCTGCGACCTTAATATTTTTTGTGTGTGCAAGAATATTATAACCGAAGTAAGGAATTTGAAAATGGGACCCGGCGATGCACAAGCTCTTCAGAACTATTTCATTAAGATGCAGAAGATTGATGCAATGTTTTTCTATGTCGTGGATATGGATGACGAGGGAAGACTAAAGTACGTTTTCTGGGCCGACTGTCGTTCCAGGGCTGCCTATTCATACTTTGGGGATGCTATATGTTTCGACACTACGTACCTCGCAAACAAATATGACATGCCCTTTGCACCATTTGTGGAGTTAATCACCATTTCGAGTCTGTGTTGCTCGGTTGCGCTTTGCTGTCTTCCGAGACCACTGAAAACTACATATGACTCTTTCAGACGTGGCTTTCGTGTATGGGAGGTACGTATGTAGAGTTCGTACTCGCTTTGATTGGGTTGTCCTTTACGATTGTTGAGTTATTGGTTTTCCTTTTTAAGTGTTGTGTGTTCCTTTTTTAGTTGTGCCTGTTCATTTTCAACTTCTTTCTAAAACCTTTTGAGTGACTGTGTGTTCCTTTTTAACTTATGTATGTTCCTTCTTAAGTGAAGTCTGTTTCCTTTTTAACTGATGTCTGTTCCTTTTTAGTGTTGTTTGTTCCTTGTTAAGTGATGTCTGTCCCTTTTTAAGTGAAGTTTGTTCCTTTTTAAGTGACATCGTTTCTTTTTTAAGTGAAGTTCGTTCCTTCTTAAGTGAAGTCAGTTACTTTTTAACTGATATCTATTCCTTTTTATGTTATGTGCGCTCCTTTTTAAGTGTTGTCTATCTCTTTTTAAGTGAAGTATGTTCCTTTTTAAGTGAAGTATGTTCCTTTTTAACTCTGGTCTGTTCCTTTTTAAGTGTAGTTTGTTCCTTTTTAAGTGATTTTTGTTCCTTCTTAAGTGAAGTTTGTTCCTTTTTAGTGTTGTATGTTCTTTTTTAAGTGAAGTCTGTTCCTTTTTAAGTGTAGTCTGTTCTTTTTTAAGTGTAGTCTGTTCCTTCTTAAGTGATTTCTGTTCTTTCTTAAGTGAAGTCTGTTCCTTTTTAGTATTGTCTGTTCCTTTTTAAGTGATGTATGTCCCTTTTTAACTGATTTCTTTTCCTTTTTTAGTGTTGTCTGTTCCTTTTTAAGTGATGTATGTTCCTTTTTAGGGGATGTTTGTTCCTTTTTAAGAGATGTCTGTTCCTTTTTAAGTGATTTCTGTTCCTTTTTAAGTGATTTCTGTTCCTTCTTAAGTGAAGTCTGTTCCTTTTTAATTGATGTCAGTTCCTTTTTAAGTGACCTCGTTTCCTTTATAGCGATTTTTCTTTTTCCTTACAGATATTCCTCCACCAGCTATCATAACGGACCAATGTGGGGCCATTACTGCTGCTGTAAGGAATTTCTTCCCAAATGCCAGACACCGATTTTGCATTTGGCACATAATGAACAAAGCTCCCGTGAAGTTGTCGATGAAGTATCGACAGCACATGTTATTTGATCTAAATTTGATTGTCTATGACACAAAGAACCCAGCTGAATTTGAGCGAAATTGGCACGGTTTCCTGGTTGATTTTGACCTTCAAGAACATAGTTGGCTCCAAACAATTTATGGTATCCGTGAGTCTTGGGTACCTGCTTACTTGTGTGATTGTTTTTTCGCTGGAATGGCTTCTACCCAAAGAAGCGAAAGTATGAACTCCTTCTTCGACAAGTACTTATCTTCTAGAACCACCCTTAAGCAGTTCGTTCAACAATACGAACTTGCTCTACGTAACTAGTACGAGAAGGAAGCTCAATCGGATTTCGATTGCCTGCATAAGAAACCCCAAATGGTTTCAATATATCCCTTCGAGAGTCAAATGAGCGAGTTGTATACCGTAGGGGTTTTCAAGAAAGTACAGTTACAAATTGGTAAGATGATGAACTGCGACCTAACCGAGGAGTTGCAATCAGCCGACGCGTCTCATTACAAGGTGACTGAACGTGTATGGGTCGGTGAGCAACTATTATCGAAACGTTTCCTTGTAGAGAGGACAGGTCTGAACTTGACATGCGATTGTAAACTGATGTCTGTTCCTCCTCCTGGTCGTATTTGCACGGCTAGATCCTAATGCATTACTCCCGCCGTCTTACATCACAGATCGATGGCGGAAGGATATTCGTCGGAGCTATGGAGAAAAGATGTACCAAGCCGATGGCGTATTGGAGAAGGATGTGCTGAGTCGTCACGCCGACATAATGGGTCGCGCTCTTTGGATTGCACAGGAAGCATTCATTTCTCATGAAAGGTATCTTAAGGGCGTAAAGTGTATGGAGTGGCTCAGGTCTCGTATTAACATTCCCCACGCCCCTCCCATAGTTGATGAAGTTGTGGCTGGCGGTACCTCTTTGCGCAATCCAGACAAAGTAACCCGTCCAGGAAGACTGCCTACTAGACGTCGGGTTTCCTTAGCCGAGAGAATTCTTCAAAGAAGCCAAAAAAGGGGCCTCACAGCAGAAAAGAGCAAGTATCGAAGGAAGGGCAAATCACCTATGCATCAGGTCGCACCTAGACCAGGGGATCCAGATTTTGACGATTGGGACATGAAGTTGTATTACGACCAAATTGCTCCTTAATTATGCACCAAGGCTTGGTCTTTGAATTTTGTACTTTTTTGTAAGACAACAATTATTCTTAAGTGTAAAGTTCCCTTTTAATTGTGAGTGTAAAGTTCCCTTTTAAGTTTACGGTTCTCCTTTTTAACTCTGACTTGTATCTTTTTAAGTGATATATGTTCTTTTTTATGAATTGCTTGTACCTTTATAAGTTAGCGGTTCTCCTTTTTAACTGTGAGTTGTAGTCTGTTCCTTTTTAAGTGCGTTTACCTTTTTAAGTGTGAAGTTTTCCTTTCTTGTTTTTTTTGTTCCTTTTTAAGTGTTGTTTGTTCCTTTTTAAGTGAAGTCTGTTGATTTTTTGTGTTGTCTGTTCCTACTTAAGTGTTGTTTGTTCCTTTTTAAGTGAAGTCTGATCCTTTTTAAGTGATATATGTTCCTTCTTAAGTGAAGTATGTCCCTTTTTAACTGATGTTTGTTCCTTTTTAAGTGATGTTCGTCCTTTTTTAAGTGTAATCTGTTCCTTTTTAATGGTAGTTTGTTCCTGTTTAAGTGATGTCTGTTCCTTGATAGCGATTTCTCTTTTTAAGTGAAGTCTGTTTTCCTTTTTAAGTGAAGTCTCTTCCTTTTTAAATGACTTTGTTTCCTTTTTAAGTGAAGTCTATTCCTTCTTAAGTGAAGTCTGTTACTTTTTAACTGATGTCTGTTCCTTTTTATGTTATGTGTGATCCTTTTTAAGTGTTGTCTGTCTCTTTTTAAGTGAAGTCTATTCCTTTTTAAGTGAAGTTTGTTCCTTTTTAACTCTGGTCTGTTCCTTTTTAAGTGAAGTTTGTCCCTTGTTAAGTGATCTCTATTCCTTTTTAAGGGAAGTCTGTCCCTTTTTATGTGAAATCGGATCCTTTTTAAGTAACCTCGTTTCCTTTTTAAGTGAAGTTTGTTCCTTTTTAACTGATGTGTGTTCATTTTTAAGTGGAGTTTGTTCCTTTTTAAGTGATTTTTGTTCGTTTTTATGTTATGTTTGTTCCTTTTAAGTGATGTATGTCTCTTTTTAAGTGAAGTCTGTTCCTTTTTAAGTGAAGTTTGTTCCTTCTTAAGTGAAGTATGTTCCTTTTTAAGCGATGACTGTCCCTTTTTAATTGAAATATGTTCCTTTTTAAGTGATTTCTGTTCCTTTTTATGTGAAGTCGGTTCTTTTTTAAGTGACCTCGTTTACTTTTTAAGTTAAGTTTGTTCCTTTTTAACTGATGTTTGTTCCTTTTTATGTTATGTCTGTTTCTTTTTATGTTATGTCTACCTTAAATGTTGGAGCTATTACTTTGGAGTATGGAAAAGTTTTAATTACAACAACTATAAAATGTATTTATTCCTGTTTTAATTTACAACTATGCACTACTTGAATTCGACAAAGCAGCGGGAGTCCCTCAATAAAGTAATGGTCGTTTCACCCCTGATGGAGTGAAGTGTCTTGGGGTTTTTCGTTTCCGTTGGGTTGACGTTTCGCATGAGACATTTGATCCAGTAGTATAGAAAAACACCGCAATCGTTGCTTCCCGGCATTTGTCTTTGGCACGTTTCCCTCAGGTATCTCAATGGCCAGTTCACCTTAAGACGGTTTCTCCAGAATTCACCCACATCTTTGGCCGAACATTCATGTACCCCTACCGCATTGTCAGGATCCTCATCTGGTACCAGCTCCCTACTGCAACTGTTGTAATGCAGGATCTCCTTGTCTAAGCCATTAACAACTACAAGGGTCCAGTGTTCTGACACCATCAATGGTTGTGCAATGACGAGGCTTCCCGTTTCCTGGCCTTGTAATTTGGGCGCCAGCCACTCTTCAATCATGGTATTCCCTTGATCGATCATAATTCTTTCCGAATAGAAGCTTGGAATACAAATTACCTCTTGAGGGTAGTTTTCTGTTTTTTGGCGCTCTTCAAGTACACAAAGCATACTGTCTATCGTCTCGTTGGTCAAATCCATCCCCTTCGTCATTAGCTCCTTGAGGTCAGAACATGTGAAGAAACAGGAATCACCTCTCCAGATCACCTCCCGTTGGTTATGTGTAGGTGCGGTCACCTTCAGTACAATGTTCAGCTCATCTGGGCTCAATGTGGCCAATGCATCCATGTCAACGTCTGGCCTATTCTCTCTCCCGTGATGAGCCAACTTGAAATCGTCATTCCCATCCCGTTTTGTTTTTTTGTTCATGCTCCTCTGGAGCCTTCTTTCTCCTCTTTTCCGCTCCTCTTTTTTTTTCTTCCTTTCTTTCACCTTATCTTCTTGTTTTTTGGCCATTGAGCGTGATCCTTTGGCCTCCCAGTCTGCCCTGAGGGGTTTTTCCTTTCCCTCATCCTCCTTTTTCTCCTTCTGCTTATCCCCCTCTCTTCTCTCCTGTGTTCGTTTCTCATCTTTCTCCCTCTCCTTCTCTTTCTCATTTTCCTCCTCTACCCTCTTTCTTTCTACCTCTTCCCTCAACCTCTTCTTTGAAGCTTCAGCCTCCCTCCTTTTATCATCGGCTTTCCTCTTCTCTCTTCTCTCCCTGTCTCTCTTCTCGTCTTTTTTCCTCTCCCTTTCCTCTTCCTCCCTCCTCTTTTCCTCTTCTATTCTCTTCTGCTCTCTCTCCCTCTTTTTCTCCTCCTCTTTCCTCTTTTCTTCTCTTTCCCTCTCCTCTCTCCTTTTCTCCTCCTCTTTCCTCTTCTCCTCTTCTATTCTCTTCTGCTCTCTCTCCCTCTTTTTCTCCTCCTCTTTCCTCTTCTCTTCTCTTTCCCTCTCCTCTCTCCTTTTCTCCTCCTCTTTCCTCTTCTCTTCTCTTTCCCTCTCCTCTTTCCTTTTCTCCTCCTCCTGTTTCCTCTTCTCTTCTCTTTCCCTCTCCTCTCTCCTTTTCTCCTCCTCCTCTTTCCTCTTCTCTTCTCTTTCCCTATCCTCTCTCTTTTTCTCCTCCTCCTCTTTCCTCTTCTCTTCTCTTTCCCTCTCCACTATATAGTGATTCTCGCCAAACCTCCATATAGTGATTCTCGCCACAAGGTCCTCCGCCCCAATCAATATGCTGACGAGCATGTACCACACCGTCATAATAAGCATGCTCATAAATGGGGTGTGCCCCTATCTCATTAGAAATAACACGACGGGCGTAAAACTAATTGTCTTGACCACCATGGAAAACATCGGCAACACATCGAAATCCACAGTTGTCATAACCATGTACATCATTCCACCGCCCCAGAAATGGTAGATGATTCCTGGAAGTCTATCCACATATGGGAAGTCATCGACGTCAATCCATTCGGACACTGCAGGATGAACAAAATAGCAAAGTTAAATATAATAACTAGAAGAACATGTTTATTGAAAACAAAACAACGAAATTATAATAATAACAGGAAACATGTCATCATAACAGATCTTGTACTCATGTTTATGGACGATCGAGACAAACTAGAAGATCGACCATGACCCTTGCTCTGACTACTAGAAGATCGACCACGACCTCGCTCAACATACTCAAAGGCACTCGGGTCGCGTCGTGTCGACTTTCCCCTTGGTCGACATCGTATCTAAGTATTTTCTGTGGACTCTTCATAGTTCGTCTGATCTGGGTGTAACTCGGCGTATAAAATACGAGAGACACTACGAATTACTGCAGGGTCACTGCCAAAAATCTCGTCAACGTGGCTCCAAAAATGCTCGATGTCTTGTGATGACTGATTCACAAACTCTGGCATGTCGACTCCTTCTCCAATCATAAGTGTTTTCCAGAATGAATGAGTCTTCTCTAAATGAATTCCTTGGCCTGACTCAATACAACCGCGTATAGTACATGCACAAGGAATCTCATGTGAAGTCAGAAAAGCACACCCACAACGATATTCAACTTCATCACTTAAGTCTTGCATTCTATTGAACTCCTCCAACAACAATGTCAAGCAGTGATGTGAAACTCGACCATTTATATGCTGATATAAATGATTTCTGAAGTTAGTGCGATTTTTTGACGTCTCAAATCTTCAAGAAAGATTCAAATATTCGTCAGCTGTATTTCGATGAACGCGTTGACGTAGTCGAAAAGAGTGTCCAGAGCTGCAGTCGATGAAGTAATCCAGTCTTTCAGACCCGCATGAGCACTTTCGACCCTACAACTCGTAGTGTTGCCGAAATGAAGCACTTTGTTCGTCCAATTCAACACAAAATTTTCTTTATACATTAACCACGTCCCGTCCACATACTCCGTGAGTGCCGGAAAAGCCCTATACGCATCGTTTAGAACAAACACAACTCTATTATACTTGGACTCTGAACTAGAAAACATGACTTTTCTCCACTGTCCACACTTAAAACCCTTTGTTGTCTGCTTGTTCTTGCTGAATACGTAGTATGCGTAATTGTATACGTCTTTGTTGATATGTCAGGTGCAAAGTAAATGAGCAGAGTCAGGAAAAACCTCTCTCACTGGTCGCATTAGGCCTAACTCCCGGTCCGTTATTATTGCAGTCGGAGTGACAATACTCAATAACAGATCTCGCAACTTCTCCAACACCCACAGGCTAGTAGACTCGGTCTCATCCTTCATAATTGCATAGCCGATTAAGAAGTTCATGTTTGTTGGTGTCACCCCAATCATCTCGAACAAAGACATCTTGGATTTGTTCGTTTTGTACGTCGAATACATGCAAATTACCGAAGGGTATGTGCGTAACAACTGAACTGATGTCGGATGTGCCAAGAATGTGTGTGTGACGACATTAGTTCCTTCATCCACCAGAATCCAATGCAAGTATTGATACTTCTCTGCCTCATGCAGAAACTACTGAGGGACATTTCTGTCTTCAGATTTCATCTTCCTCATGTACTCATGTCTTCAGATTTCATCCGTATTGCAATATCCATATCCCGGGAACCCATTTCATTTCTGCGATCACATCTCAGATAACAATTCATCTGATTATCTGCTTGTGGTTTGTAGAATGATACTACAAAAAAAATCAGCTCTAATGACAACTTGTTTCGCCCATCTATTCGCACCATCCATTGTTTCAAATATCTACTGACTTACGAAAAACTCATTGTAATCTACCTCATCACCACCGAAATCTTGCAACGGAACCTGAAATAATTTGAAATAACACAACATATTAAAAAAAGGGTGTCGAGCTAGGACGCCCTCCATAATTGCATCACCGCCGATCTCTCTCTCCACGTCTCCCGGGTTAGTCTTTCTCACCTAATTCTCCATCTACAATTCCCTTCAAACCACCAAAAAAATAAATAAATAATAAAACCCCTATTTCTAGTAGGCAAATCTGAGCTCTCGACCGAACTAGGGTTTCTTCTCACCCACCCAAATTCAAACCTTCAATTAATAACAAAATTAGGACAACTAATGATTTTGGAACACCAATTTTTCAAATACCAACACTTGACTTGTTGACTTTTTTTTCTTCCAAAAACAACTTGAAGTAATTTAAGTTAAAGTCTTAGAGGTAATACTCTTGTTGGAAATCTACAGAAATTTTGTTATTTTTGTTATTGGACCGAATTGTAGCTGTTACATCCTAACCCTTGATTATTGGGCTTAATTGTGTATTAGGTGGAGGCTTAGAGGAGGTTGAGATGGAGGGCTGAGATTGTTTGGGAGTTGGGGTGGTGGTTGGTGGAGATTGAAGGAGGAAGGGTTTATAAGGTGGGATTTCTCTCTTCTCTCTCTCTCTTCACTCTCTCTCACTCGTCTCACGTCCTCACCCTCTCAACTCTCTCCCTCACTCTCAGCTGCCGGTGTGGTGGTGTGGATCGGCGAGGAGACAATTCAGTAGAGCGCGAGGATCGTGTTCATCGGTGGCTCGGTTGGATTCGCCGGAGGTGAAGAGTTTGCGAGGAAGCGCTCGCCGGATTTCTTCAAAGGCTTCTTCAAGCCTTAAGGTATGTCAAGCTTTAGTGTAGATCTCCTTTTAGCCTTTGCGAGGGTTGGAGTGGCCGACGGTAGGCCGGAAGGCTCGTCGAGAACCTTGCAACAGCATTTCTGCTCTGCAACGGTCGACCGGCGCGTTGACGTGGTCGACCGGTCGTAGTGTATTTTGGGCAGAAAACCCTTGCACCGGTCGAACGATACTCTTCGAGTGGTCGACCGGTGGTGCGTTTTACCAGGGGAAGAAGGCTCTGTGTGTTTTCGGTCGAACGGGTCCCCTTTGCCGATCGACCGAAAAGCACTGTTGTAGGTCGGTTGGGGGCGTTGACCATCTAAACGGTCGACCACTCATTGACTTCGTCCGACCGGAGTTTAAGTTAACTTATTGGCCGGTCGGCCGGGAGTGTGGTTTCGGTCGACCGTGTAGTGCGGTTTTGTTGGGATATTTCCCTGGTTGTTTTCGGTCGACCGTGACCTGAGGGTCGTTCGACCGTTGGTGCTTTTGAGCGAGAGAGGTTTTTCCCTGTTGGTTTTCGGTCGACCGTGATTTGAGAGTCGTTCGACCGGTTGGACGTTATTTCGGTTATTCTGAGGAATAGTTGTGGTGTTCGGTCGACCGGTTGGGGTCTTCCGTTCGACCGTTGGGCACTGTTTTGCATATGGATGCTTGTGTCGTGTGTTGTTGGATCCGTCTCGAGGGCAATGGGTCTCCGGCCTTTTTGGGGCGACGGTACAAACATTGCCGGCGTGAGAGGAGACACGTGTTGTGGCTCTACGGAGCGTTGGCCGAGACTCTGACCGGCGGTGCCTTGTGTGCACGTGTTGTGGCTCTACGGAGCGTTGGCCGAGACTCTGACCGGCGGTGCCTTGTGTGCACGTGTTGTGGCTCTACGGAGCGTTGGCCGAGACTCTGACCGGCGGTGCCTTGTGTGCACGTGTTGTGGCTCTACGGAACGTTGGCCGAGACTCTGACCGGCGGTGCCTTGTGTGCACGTTGTTGTTGTGGCTCTGAGGAGCGGGTGCCTGGTGTGCACGAGAGATTGTTATGTTTTACTGCATTTCATTTCATGTTTCATTTCACATATTATGTTCATATTTTAGGGATTTGGTATACGGGGTTTCCCACGGGAAACTCAGGCATATTCATGTTTTATGTCAGGTCGTACGCGTCATTAGGAGGTGGTGACTGCGGACAGGAACACCCAGACCAGATCCTGTCTCCTTTTGTTCTTCGAGGTGGATGATTTTCCCTTGTACATGCGTTGTGTATGTTTTGTGTTGGGTTGTAATCATCCTTGACTGTTGTATCGTACATATCATATTATATTATATATGTACTCGTGGTTTGGTGACGACCCCAGTGTTAATTCTTTATCTGTTTAAAGTTTTAATTTTTCCGCTGTTTCGGGGCGTTAATGTAGCCTTGATTTTGTGTGAATGCTAGTGGGGAAGAAAGTAACAGAGAAACGATTGAAAGTGTTAAAGTTGCTTGTTTGTTTTTGTTTGGGAAGCTTAATATATGTTTAATTGAATAGCAACATGCAATTTGCAATGTTAAGATTGAGTATCTGGTTTTGACTATTCTAATACTAAAAATTTATCAATTTGAGCTCGCCACTGTTGGTTGGTTTGGTTGATTGTTTTCTATTGCTATCTAGGTTTTTTAGCTGGTTGTTGATGATGGGTCATTTTCGTCTTTTGATCGCTTCTTTTTATGATCCAAACAAGGGGGTTTAATGTGTTTTATTAACTGTATAGAGAAGAATTTTGGGATATTTTATCTACTAGTGAGTTGATCTCTGTAAATCTTCTTACCTCTTTTGATGTTTGACTTTGCGAACTAGCTATTGCAGATCTGAAGTTGCAATGCAAGTCAATATTTTGTGCTTTTTGGTTAATGTTAGCTGAATATAGATTGTTCCAAATTTAACTGAAGTTTTTTTTTTGATCGGCAAATTTAACTGAAGCATGAGGAATAACTATTTTGGCACTGCTACTCTTGTAGAGTTATGAATTTAAAGTTAAATTGTTATATCAATTTCAACTAAACACTGCATGTTGGCTTCAATTTTTCTCTACATTGTTGAAAATATTGGTAACAATTATATTAGGCGCTTGAAATATGGGAACTGCTTTGTAGAATGTAGACGTATTATACAACCTTAAACTTAAACATGACGATTAAAAAGTAATCTAGCAAAGTTTAGGTGATATTATCAATTTCATTTCTGACGGATCTCTGTCCTGAATCAAGTACCATATCATACTAAACCAAACAAAAATGATCCAATTTCCAGATTGGACATTCTTATTCCAAAATGAAGCACTTCCACTCTCTTGAACCAAATCCCAAAACCCCAAATCGACCCTAAATCGCGACCACCTCCTGTCCAGTGTGCCTCCGAACTCTTCCCTCCACTAGTCCGCTGCTGAATTTCAATTCCTCTTGCCCAGCAGCTCCCTCCAGTGCCTCTTCAAGCCTCAATCCTTTTTTGGGTTAATTCCTGTGAACTTTGTGTGTGTGTTTTTTACATTATTTTACTGGACTTATGATCTTGCACTCTTAGCAGATCTTGGTTGATTTTATGGGTAATTTATATTTTACTTGACTTTTGTCAATATTTTGTGATTTTTGTTTAGTTTGATTTATTTCATGGTATTGGAAGAAATGATATTTTACAATGATTTCAGAATATGTATACATGGAAAGGATAGTTGGAGCTTTCTTAACTTCATATCTTTATTTTTTTTAATTCCAACCCACCCCTGGCCTGAATTCTTCGCACCATCCCAGTCACGTCGTTTGTCCTATTAAAATTATAATGCAGCTTAAGTTTGGGTTATTTAAAGTTCTCTTACATCCTTGATGAGATTCTTACTATAATCTACTCAGTCTAGATAGGTATTAATTCTTCCATCACACTCTTATGGACATTGTCGCTTCTGTGGTCATGGTCATATATTGATCTCATTTCCAAAGATATTCTTAATTTGTGGTTCTTGAAATCTAGAATAATTTAGTCTCAGATTCTCTACAATTTTTTAGTCAAGCATGCAAGTCAATTTCTCATGAATGGTATCAAACATGTAGGCATTATAATCTTTCTTCAACACTGAGGGGATGTTTTTCTGGATTACGATGTACTCCTATTACTAGGAACTTTTTTACAATATACATGCAACCTGAGTTTATTTGTATACATGCATACTAAATATCCCGTAACATGTCAGTTCTAGGAGTATAAAACAATAAAAAGAAAAAAATCATCTGAACTATGAAGTCAATATTTAACTCTCGTAAAAGAATGTGAAGCTTAGATCAATCTGTTTTTTCCTCATTTTGAATGTAAAACAATGTGAAGCTTCAGAGATGGAGATGCCATTAGATGTTTCCTAGGAGCGTGAATCACAAAATATTTAGTCTTTACTTAGTCTTTGCTCGTCGCACATATTAATTCAAAACGGAAAATATATCAGGTCTGCTTTTGGATTCCTGTTGTATCTCCATTTAGAGTCCTGCAAGATGGTTAGGACACTTAATTAGATGACGAAATTCAGGTTTTTGTTATTCACTTTTGTTCATTGCTTGTTATACAAACTGCGGGAGATGAAAAGGTTCTTGCTGCCAAAGATTAAGTTTTGGTTACCAGGAGCGTAGGCACCAGAGTTGGCTTGCTCAAATTTGTTTGCTATGCATCACGAGGGAGATAAGGGCAACCAAAACCCTTATTCTGTTTGGGTTTGGGAGCGGTGACATATCTTGAAACATATCTGACATGTAAAAAATGATTAGTTAGTCATAAAGTCAAAATACTAAGCATGCTTTAGCTTATCGTAATTCCATGAAGGACTTGTTTTTTCTCCTTATTTTTTTTATTATTGAAGCTCTTACACATAATATACTTCAATTTTTATTTTTATTTTTTTGAGAAATATGGTCGGACTTCTTTCTTTTCGAGTTGAATAACTGATGACATGCTGTGTTGCAGGTCTGATGGTCAGAGGAAGGGATGCTTGCTGGGAGCACTGTGTTTTAGTAGATTCGGCACGCCAGAAAGTAAGATGCAACTACTGTCAACGAGAATTCAGTGGAGGTGTTTACAGAATGAAGTTTCACCTGGCTAAAATTAAAAACAAAGACATAGTTCCATGCACAGAGGTCCCTGATGGTATTAGTAACATGATTAGTAACATGCTAAGCACTGCAAGCAAATACAAGCCTTCCAAAAAACCTAAGATAGATTGTGCCATAAATGGTGCCAAAAATAGCTCTTCCGCTACCGGTGACTTTCATCCGAATGCCGAGTCTAGTGGGCAGAATGGTAGCACCTGTCCTTCCTCATTATTGCCTCTTCCTTTGCCAAGTCCACAGACTACGTTCGATGATTCTCAGAGGAAAAAATACGAGGATGCTGACAAAAAAATTGCCTCTTTCTTTTTTCACAACTCAATTCCTTTTGATGCTTCTAAATCCATCTATTATCAGGCCATGTTTGATGCAGTGGCTGAGTGTGGTAATGGATATAAAGCTCCCTCTTTTGGATGTTTGAGATCAACCCTTTTAGAGAAAGAGAAAGGTGAAATGAAGGGACGCTATGTGAAATTAAGAGAAGAGTGGAAAGAAACTGGATGCACTATTTTGGTTAACTGGTGGACTAACAGTCAGTCGATGACAATTTTGGTGTTCTCAGTTGCTTCACCGAAAGGTGCATTTTTTCTTAAATCGGTGGAAGTATCGTTTCACACTGAGGATTCTTACTTTCTTTTTGAGTTGCTTGACTCGATTGTACTAGATGTTGGACCTGAAAATGTTATCCAAGTGATTGTTGATAATATGGATAGCTGTGCTTCTGTTGGAAGGATGCTTTTGAAGAAGTACCCTTCCATATTCTGGTCTACTTGTGCCTCTCGTTGTATCGATACAATGCTCGAGGATATCAGTAAGCTGGAATTGTTTAGAATGGTCATGGAGGATGTGAGTACCATTACCCAGTATATATATAGTAATGTATGGATAATGAACACCATGCGAAAGTTCACGGGAGGAAGAGAATTAATTCGACCAAAACTTACTCGATATTTTACTTGTTTTCTTTCACTTCGGTCTCTTGTTATTCATGAGGACAATTTGAAGCATATGTTTTCTCATGGTGATTGGTTATCGTCTCCATATAGCCAAACTCCTGAAGCTCAATCAATAAAATCTCTCTTGTTTCTAGACAGGTTTTGGATGTCAGCTCGAGAAGCTGTTAATGTGTTAGAACCCCTTGTGAAACTTTTGAGGATTGTTGACGATGAAGCGCCCGCAGTCGGCTATATATACGAAAGCATTGAACGAGCAAAAAGTGCCATCAAAATGTACTACAGAGGATGCGAAGAGAAGTATATGCCAATTTGCGAAATAATCAATGGGAGTTGGAGCATGCAACTTAACACCCAGCTAACTTCAGCTGCAGCTTTCCTCAATCCTTCAACATTTCACAACCCCAGTTTCAAATATGATTCGAACATGCGTAATGGATTTCATGCTGCTATGCAGAAGATGTTTCCAGAAGAAATTGACCGTATTGAACTTGCGAAGGAGCAACCTGTCTATATAAACTCTCAAGGTGCTTTAGGCAATGAGTTTGCGATCATAGCCAGGAAACTGAACTCCCCTGGTATGATATAGTTTTTCTTTTTCAATAGACAGAGCAATCCATAAACAGCCTGACATTTGAAGTTACAATGATTCCTCCAATCCACATAACTCCGTACACTCTAAAGTGTGTATTCAAATTAAAATGAATGGATTAGAGGGTCCGTAATTTCATATGTAATGTCAAGTTAATGTGGATATTAGTGTTTTATACAATAATAATATGAGGGGAAATACCCGAAGTAAAGATTATCATGATGATAAGGCTTTCTACTGCGTCTGAGATGTTATGATCCGTTTTTGTTTGAACGGATTACCAGAATCATCAATTCAATTGATCCTAGAATGACTTTCTTGTCAAATATTTTGAATTAAAGTGGTTCTGGCCAATAACTTTGTAGGCGATTGGTGGGCGGCCTACGGTTACGAAATCCCGGTGTTACAAAGGGCTGCGGTGAGGATTTTGAGCCAACCATGCAGCTCAAACTGGTGCAAATGGAACTGGAGCACATTTGAGAAGTTGCACTCCCTGAAATGCAACACTCTGGAACAGCAAAAGTTCAGTGATTTGGTTTTTGTCCATTTCAACCTCAGATTGCAGGCTTTGAATTCACACAAGGAATCAAAATGTAAAGCTGTTGTTTTTGATGAAATTGATGTGTCATGTGAATGGCCCTCAGAGACTGAAGCCCCATCACTTGTATTGGATGACTCATGGTTGGATAATTTGGATTGAAGAGGCAACCCATCAGCTTATTCATGAATTAATTTAAAATTTAAATTGGGGATTAACAACCAATTTTGTATTTGGTTGTTGATATTTGATGCAACATGGCACGCAATGTTGTGCTGTGACTAAGTGAGATTCATTAAGGTCTTTTGTGATATAGAGTTGATCGTAAATTAGGACTACAACTTCTTAATTGCATAAATTGAGCATGACCTGTCCAAAAATTATGTACATATCATGAATTTCTAAAGTTGGAAACAAGTGACTTAGTATTTTATTCATATGTATGTTGTTTCTGTTAGGATCTATGACCTTCTAATTTCAAACTAAATGTGAAATTAAATAGTAAATAAAGAGATAGAAGAATTGCAAATAACAATGGGTGTTGCAAATTTTTATGGAGGTTTGACACTTCACTCGAGTCGTAGTCATCTCCTCGAGTTCCGATCGATCCTCTAATCCCTACTAGAATATTTACTATTCGATATCTGTTCCAAGTCGAGATCAACATCTTTACACCACGAGCCTTTATGAACACCCTCGTCTTACTTGATTTTCTCATCTCACAACCCGAGAGGGAGCTTCCGCGAAGCTTTACAAATTTTGTGATTCTTGAATATGAAATTTGAATCACTACCTAACACTCTAATACTTGAGCACACTTGAATATGATATGGAATAAATATACAAGTGGTGAAGTTTGACTTTAAGTGTGTTAGAGTTTTGAAGACTTCAGAATATAAGAGCACAATGAGTATAGATGAATTGAGAGAGTAGTGTGTTAGTTTGTGTCTCTTGAATGAGGTTTTATAGACTTCAAAACAAATAGAGTCGTTTGGGAGAGTTTTTGAAGTTTGGACCAATGAGAAGCAAAATTTGACTTGAGCTCGGGGAGAAAACTGCATGGGTTGGGTTGACTGTTTGAAGAACTTGTCCGAAACAAAATGGTTGGATTGCATCAAAAAAAAGGGTTCAGAACACCCGATAAAGTTCGGTTTGTCGATCACCAACTTCTAGTACTTTTTTCCAATTTCAACCAATTAAAGTTTGGTTCATCGAATAGGGTTCAATTTGTTGTTCTAAGGTGGACAATGAGAACTAGTCGGACTCTGACCAATTGAGTTTGGTCGTTCGGGACAACTTCAATTATCCAGATCAATAGTCTGTCTTTATCGTCGACAGTTGTAAATCAAATATTTGTTGTGAGTTCAACAACTATATTGACACGTGGAAAGAGGTGTTGCATGCTAGAAGTCATGAAGTAAACAGTTGACCGATAGGACATCGATCGTCCGAAAATTGACAAAGCAAATGGGCTCCGAGACAAAATACAAGTGTCACCGTTGGAGTAAAATCCAAAATCGGTCCAAGGGAATTCGGTTGACCAAATTGTTGGCTTTTTGGCCTTAATCCGTATTTTGATGATGTAATTAAACCTAATCTTAATAAGGACATGTAGATTAGCACATGTAGTATAATAGTATACATGTAATCAAGCTAGGATTGAAGACATGTAATTTTACTTTTCTTTGAGATTTAGGAACTTATGTGAATTGAGCATAACTTAAGCTAATATGCATGCATTCACACACTAGGTTCCTTTTAGGAGTCACACACAAAATATCATATAATTTGGACTCCATTAGATCACCTAAACACCTAAAACATTGGTCACCAGTCTGCCTGAGTTCGGTCGACCGTTCACCTTTCGGTCGACCGGTTATACACAATTTTTGTTATACCAGACCAATCCGTTCAACCGATCACACACCTACTTAACCGATTACCCAGACCTGTTCAGTCGACCGTTTCGTTTGCTGTTTTTGGTAAAAATACGACCGTTTTATTTGTCGTATTATACAACGGTCGTATACACATTTTTCTCAATATACACCCCCATATACATTAGAACCGGTCGAACCATTTGTCTAGTTCGGTCGACCGTTCAAATAGGTAAAATATACCTGCTATCGGTCGACACAAGTTTGTCCAACCGATCAAGATTTCTCTTTACCGAACCCAGTAGTTCGGTCGACCGGTACCTGTTCGGTTGACCGTTGACCTATAGAACTTAAGTGATTCGGTCGACCAGTACCTATGTTCGGTCAACCGATCCATCAACAGACTCAAGGGTTCGGTCGACCGATACACCTTTCGGTCGACCGTTTCTGGACAGATTTCTGAACCCGATTTTCTGTTTTGTGTATCTTGCACAAAACCCAATCAAATCTTGTCCAAACAGCTAGAAATCTTTAGGAGCTTATAAATAGAGGTTCACACTTAGTTTTCCACAAGATTTCACAAATCCAAAGTGTCAAACTTATAGTGAGATTTTCCACAACCTCAAAGCTCCCAATTAGTGATTCCAAAGCCTAATTTCCACATCCTTCATCATACATTCATATTAGCATCTGTTGTGCTCAATACTAGAAGAGTGAGTTCCACTCCAATTGTTGTCAAGAGAGCAAGGGTCTTGGTGAAAGCCCAAGACAAAGTGAGCAAGGGTCTTGGTGAAAACCCAAGACAAGAAGTAGAGATTTCGGTGAAAGCCCGAAGTGATCCTCTCGGGTTGTGAGAGGTGGTGCCAAGCTCGGCGAGGGTTGTTCGCGAGCTTGAAGACTTGTAAAAGGCGTTGCTCCCGGCCCGGAACGGGGAGGCATAGTGAAGACGCAAGAGGAGCTCGAACGGGGATTCGAGAGGGGCTTGCAAGAGAGGACGTAGGCGCGGCCGAACCTCTGTAAATCCGACGCGTCTTTGTGTGGTTTGCATTGTCTTGCTTTCCTACTTGTGTTTGATTTGTTTTTAATTTCCGCTGCAATTCTTTGATCAATCAACCAAGTAGTTAATTAGGGCTTAATCGTGATTAGTTTGTGGACCCATAGACCCACACGATCCTACACAAATGACAATCGATCGTCCGAGAGACAATTCCAAAGAGCATCATAATGGCTACTTATGAAATGATTTCGGTCATCTGTTAGGTATTCAGTTGACCGAACATTACCGGAACAAAATCTTAGTGCTCAAAGATTATATGTAAACTTGACTTATGAACTCAATAAATTAAAAATTAAAAGTCTTGGTCCAAAAATTTGTTACAATCTTGAGTCTTTGTCCCAGTGCTTATCCTCTTGGTGATATTGATCAACCTATTAAAATGATTTGTAAGTATATATGCAATGCATGTAATTATGTTTATCCATTTTGATTGATTAAGTTGATCGATTAAGATTAATTTGATTAATAATCAAAATAAAATATATTAAGACCTAAAAGCTAATAATTTCTTCACTTCTATATTGCAGGAGCGGTAGGCAAACATATTAGTGTATATGTATGCCTTTTATTTTCAGGTATTTTTATTTTGTAATTCCTGAAAAAGTCAAGGAGAACGTACCCCTAAGCGATGCACTTTGGATAGTGCATGCCCGAATTTTCAGGTACACGCCTAAACGGAAATGTTAATGTGATCCTAAGACTTATATTAGACTAATATAGCATTCTGTAATTATACGTGTAGGTTTTAAGAATACAATCAAATATTCAAAATACTATGTAACATATGTTTATGTTCTTGTGCACAATAGAAAAATATGAAGCGTCATTTTTCACACGCTAAGAAAGAATTCATTACATTGATATTATGGAATTTCCTCGGCTCACTTCCACTCAGAAAGATGGATGAAGACACAAATCCCAAAAAGACCATCTAAACTTATAGCTAGCAAGTAGCAACTACTACGTGATTCAAGGATTCCGTTCCTGGGACCGTAGGTTTTTCTTGTTTCATTGTTAAAGTCTACTTTTTTTAGCATAAATTGATTTGAATATTGCTTTTTGTTCCTCGGGTAATTTTTAACTACTTTGGGGTGTTACTATAATGTTGTATTTACATTTTATAATCAGTTGCCAAGTAACATAATTTGTATATTCTATAATTGTGTGGATACTCAATTTGAAAATTCTGGATTCGTCACCATGACAACTGCTTAGGCAGGTTATGAAATTTACCCCCGTATAAATAGGGTAATGTACAAAAAGTTCCAATGGTGTATGATTGAAAATAGGAGTTTTTACGGTGTTTGCTGATATTGACAAATTGTGTAAGTTGAACTTGCCGCTTAAGCAAATCATAGGTTGTAGGATGGAATGAACGTGGACGCAGATTTGCAACTACGATTAGCTTTTCTCGTACACACTTCCAAAAAAAACCGATGAGAAGTGAATGCGCTATTTGTAAACATAATCCAATTGCAGATTCTGAAGTTATCAAAAACGTTGAGTGACAACTAAAATATTTATTCAAATGTAGGTAAACACATAATGTGATAGTAGGCTATATAGAGCACTATCCAGTAGTTGATTGCGCTCCACTCCAAGTCGACCATGGTGGATTAGAAAGGAGAAAGACCAAGGATTGTGCTCAGGACATGGAAACGATGATCAAGGCCGAGGTGTATATAGAGATGTTTGAGTTGGTCATCATGGAATACCATCTTCTGAAAAATTATGGATGAAATTGGAGACCTATGATTCAAGGTCGTGGAGTGCGGTTTTGTGGTGGATGTATAAATACAATTTTAAATTAAGAGATAAATCTCAACATGTTGTTACAGATGTAATTATGATCGAAAGCTTGATTGGTCTTTGTATATTGGTGCTAGCAATATGTACAGAATCAATGGGCCTCCTTAGATTTAAATGAGATAATACAAGCTGAAGTAATGTTGGTATCTGATCTTCAGAACCCACTCTCACACATTTTCTTATCTCAAAAGGAAAAAGAAAAAAAAACCTACTTGTTTGCTCTTCACAATTAAGGATGAAGCTCACTCTACCCTCATTATGATCATTGAAAGAAACATTTTGCTTTCTACAACAAAGACACCATCTGTTATATCCTAAACCTTTTAATGCTTAATCTTGTTTAGGTTGTTAATGGGTGTTTTGGAGTTGGCTTAGTGTGGATGAGATGGAGGCTTTTGATTGGTTGAGGAAGGTGAGGTGTATTTAAGGTTTAATCCTTAACCTCTTCTCAATTCACTCTCTCTCTCTCCCGCATCTCTCACTCTTGTCTCACTCCCTCCCAGCTCTGTCGGCTCAAGGTGTTAAGACCTAATCCTTGTTTAGGAAAAGCCACGAAATTAGGGTTGTGGCATGCTTGCATGGGGAAGAGGGGAGAGATGATGGGGTTTAGGGTGAGGCCGACCACTGTAGCAACGTTTAGGTTTTGCTTTAAAACCAAAAACTCACCTCTCTCTCTCTCTCTCTTTTGTTGCCCATTCCGTTTCCACCCCAAACCTAACCCATTTCCCTTGCATCCCGGCGATCAGAGGAGGAAGGAGAAGAGCCCCGGAGACGTGGTGGAGGCGCAAGCGAAGGAGGAGCGACGAGAACGGAGGAAAGAGGGAGACGAAGCTAGAAGCGACGCCGAAGGAGGAGGAGCTCGCCGCACACGTCTTCTCCACGGTGAAAGGTATGCCAAGTCTTCATAATAACTCCCCAAGTGGTGTGGGAGTGTAGGGGGCGGTGTTGGTGCCGTTTCCCCGGCGAGAACCCACTGAACCAAGGTTGAAGACGACTGGTTCGGTCGACCGTTGTGTGTCTCGGTCGACCGCACATCGTCTAAATGATGCTTGTTCAGTGGCGATTATGTATTGTTCGGTCGACCGTGTGAGGTTTGGTCGACCGATATCAGTGAATATTAACTTACTGCCTGAAAACGGTCGAACGACGTCTGTGTGACGGTCGACCGTTTATGCCAAATTTTAACGGGAATCTAAGGGTTATATTAGCCGGTCGACCGGTGGTTTTCTTTCGGTCGACCGCATCCCAGTAGATAGGTTAGACAGACCTTCAGCCGACCGAGTGTGTGTCTCGGTCGACCAAACTGCGCGAAGTCGGTCAAGAGTGTTGACCATCCAAACGGTCGACCGCTCGTTGTGATCCGGTCGACCGACCGCGTGCAGTTTTCCTGCAGTGAAGTGCTTGTTGATCTGGTCGACCGGAAGAGTTTCGGTCGACCGAATACAGTGGGCAGGATTCAGGCAGGCTTTCTTATCGGTTGAACGGACCCTGGTTCGACCGACAGGATATATATGTATATAAAATGTATAGCGTAGACCTTCCAAACGGTCGACCGCTAGATTTGACCTTGTTCGACTGGTGGGTCGAATTATTCTTAGGTGGATTTATCCACACGCGAGACGTCGAGCATAGGCGACTACCTGCTGCCGAGCCCACGGTCATTCACCGGACCTCGGAGATACGAATTTCACCTTCGATGAGAGCGTATTTCAGTTGGACCCCTTGAGCCTGTGCGGCAGAGGGATGCCTTCCATGCCCGTGTGGGTGGGAGATGCCTTCTTCCTTGTGTAGGGAGGGGTTGCACTTTCCGTGTGTCGGAGAGCGAGGTCACTTGTGCCTGTGCGGCCGAGAGACGCCTTCTTCCTTGTGTAGGGAGGAGATGCACTTTCCTTGTGTAGGAGAGTGGAGGCAGTCAGTGGGCCCGAGGCGGATTTGCATTGCATGTGCATTCATGGCTTTTCGTATTTGTTTCTGTTTATGATAGGAGATGTTGGCATACGGGGTTCCTTGCGGGAACTCAGGCAGATTTTGTGTTTCATTTTCAAGGAGCAGGCAGTCGTAGGTTGGTGGTGACCGAGGGGAGTACCTCCGGGATCGGGTCCTGTCTTCTTAGCTTTTTGTAGAGGTAGTGATTACAGTAGTTATGTATTAGACATGTAATCACTCTTTTGACACTCTGTATTATGACTTCCACGTGGAGATATTTTATATATATGTATTCAGTTGACTTTTCCAGTAGCGTGCACTTGTTGATCGTTGACGGTCGTATGTTTATGTTTTAAATTTGAAAAATTTCTTCCGCTGATTTCGGGACGTTACAACTTGGTATCAGAGCTTTGATTTCGGCGTACTTTCCCAAAGAAACCACCATCGAGTTAGGATTAGAGTCTAGAGGTTCATGGCATGCATTCATTGATCTTTTTGATGTGAACTTTTTGTCCTGTAGAGTGATGCCTCCGAGACGGGTCGTGCCTGTGGTTGAGACTCGCGATTCGAGTGAGACTGGGAGAGATGAGGCCCGGGAGGCAGAGCGCAGGGTCCTGTTCGATACCGTGGAGCGGTTGAGCGGGATGTTGGAGCGCCAGGCAGCGCAGAGTGCTTAGACGGGGGCCGGTGTGATGCACGACCGGTTCATGAGGCAGCACCCTCCGACTTTTACTGGGCAGATGGATGCAGAGGCAGCCGAGGAGTGGATCCTGACTATGCAGACGATCTTCAGGGCTATCGACTGTACTCCGGAGAAGAAGGTGGACCTGGCCACCTATGTGCTGAGAGGAGCTGCAGCGAACTGGTGGAGGTCGACTTCAGCAGTTGTGTTCACCGGTCGAGAGGATGTGTCGTGGGAGGAGTTCGTTGAGGAATTCAACGAGCAGTACTTTCTGGAGCACGTGCGAGACATGAAGAGGGAGGAGTTCCTGGCCCTGGAGCAGAGGAGCATGACACTCGAGGAGTACATCGGGAAGTTTAACGCCCTTGAGCGTTACTGTCCAGAGATCTTCGTCACCCAGGCGCAGAGGTCGATGAAGTTTGTCAGGGGACTCCGGAAGCAGCTGAGGACCCGAGTGCTGTCGAGCATGCCGCGCACCTTGGCGGATGCCATGAGGAGTGCCACGATTATGGAGAGAGACTACCGGGAGAACTACCAGGAGGAGAGGAGACCAGTCGGGAGATCCTCAGGGAGGCCAGGAGGGCAGAGTTTGGGGAATCAGGGCAAGAGGCCCCGGATCGAGGGAGCAGGGCGCCGCAGCCAGAGGCGTGCAGGAGCTGTGGTAGAGTGCATACTGGGCGCTGCATTGGGCCGGGTACTTGTCATGGTTGTGGTCAGCTGGGCCATTTCGTCAGGAGTTGCCCTTGCAAGGGCGCTGGACCGAGCAGACCTCCGGGACCTCCGATTGCCAGTGGAGGCGGGGCTAGGAGACCTGCAGCACCTCAGCAGGGTCAGCACACTGGACGAGTCTTCACTATCCAGGCGGAGGAGGTGAGGGACGTCAGCGCGGTCGTGGAAGGTACACTTCTTGTGGCAGATTTAGAAGCTAGGGTGCTTTTTGACTGTGGCACGACACACTCGTTCATCTCGGAGCGATTTGCGGGAGTGTTGGGTTGTACCCTTGCGATGTTGACTGCCACTTTGGAGGTCAGCACACCCCTGGGTCTGGTGGGCACTTTGGGGAGCTTCGTCCCCGGCGCCACGATTGTTTCGGGAGACCAAGATTTTCCGGCAGATCTGGTCTTGCTACCGATGGAGGACTTCGACGTTATTCTTGGGATGGATTGGATGACGTGCGTGTCCTTTGCCGTGAGAAGAAGATTTTGATTCCGAGGGTGGGGTTGCCTGATATCATGATTAAAGGAGTCAGGAACAGAGGAGGCCGCATTGTGGTGTCAGCTTTGAGGGCTCATAGGTTGATACAACAGGGTTGCAGAGCATTCCTAGCGACGCTGGTTGTTCCAGAGGCTGAGTCGCCGAGGTTGGACGAGATAGATGTGGTGCGGGAGTTTACAGAGGTGTTTCCTGATGATATTCCAGGACTACCACCTCCACGAGAGATGGAGTTTTGCATTGAGCTGGCAGCAGACACCTCACCACAGTCGAAAGCCCCGTACAGGATGGCACCCGCAGAGTTGGCAGAGCTGAAGAAG
This sequence comes from Triglochin maritima, assembly GCA_963682175.1. Classification (NCBI taxonomy): domain Eukaryota; kingdom Viridiplantae; phylum Streptophyta; class Magnoliopsida; order Alismatales; family Juncaginaceae; genus Triglochin; species Triglochin maritima. The sequence continues at coordinate 17,196,323 of OY821786.1, forward strand.
AAGCTACAGGAGCTGATGGAGGCTGGTTTCATTAGATCGAGTGTCTCACCTTGGGGCGCGCCAGTGTTGTTTGTGAAGAAGAAGGACGTGTCATTGCGGATGTGCATTGACTATAGGATGCTGAACAAGGTCACCATCAAGAATAGGTATCCCCTACCTAGGATTGAGGACCTGTTCGATCAGTTGCAGTCAGCGAAGGTCTTCTCTAAGATAGACCTACGTTCAGGGTACCATCAGCTGAGGATCCGAGAGGAGGATGTCACGAAGACAGCATTCAGGACCAGATATGGGCACTATGAGTTCTTGGTGATGCCTTTTGGGTTGACGAACGTTCCGGCAGCTTTCATGGAACTGATGAAACAGACGTTCAGGCAGTACTTGGATAGTTGTGTCGTTGTCTTTGTGGATGATATCCTGATCTACTCACCTGATGTGGAGCAGCACAGAGAGCACCTGTGGATTCTACTTAGCATTTTGAGAGACAAGAGGTTGTATGCTAAGTTCTCGAAGTGCGAATTCTGGTTTGACAGAGTCGCATTTCTTGGTGACATTGTTTCTGCGGAGGGTATTTCGGTGGATCCGGCGAAGGTAGAGGCAGTGACTGAGTGGAGAGCCCCTACGAGCGTGACGGAGATCAGAAGCTTTGTTGGATTGGCGGGTTACTACCGTCGCGTCATCAAAGACTTCTCGAGGTTAGCTGCACCGCTGACTGCCCTGACGCAGAAGGGAGTCACTTTTGTTTGGTCCCAGAAGTGCGAGGACAGCTTTCAGGAGCTGAAGAGACGACTTACGACAGCTCCAGTTTTGACTCTGCCGAGCAGCACAGGAGGTTTTGTGGTCTACAGTGACGCGTCTGGCGTTGGTTTGGGTTGCGTGTTGATGCAGCACGGGAGGGTGATTGCATACGCTTCGAGGCAGCTGAAGACTCATGCGAAGAACTACCCGACGCATGACTTGGAGTTGGCAGCAGTTGTGCACGCATTGAAGACATGGAGACACTACCTGTATGGCGAGCAGTTTGAGGTATTCACCGATCACCAGAGTCTGAAGTAACTCTTCTCCCAGAAGGAGTTGAATATGAGACACCGCCGTTGGTTGGAGTTCATTAAGGACTACGATTTCACCATCTCCTACCACCCGGGGAAGGCGAATTCAGTTGCAGACGCCTTGAGTAGGAGAGTGGAGGTATCAGTTGCAGGCTTGTGCCTTCAGGAGTGGAGGTTGCTTGAGTCATTGGCAGAGTGGAGGTCGTTCACCGGGGACTCTGAGGGAGCAGTGTTAGCTGGGTTACTGGTAGAGCCACAGACAGTCTCACAGGTAGTACAAGCGCATCGTGAGGATGATGAGTTGGCCAGTTTGCTGGAGTTGACTGCCAGAGAGGGGTCAGATTTCAGTGTTGGGGTCGATGGAGGTCTGAGATTCAGAGGGCGGATCTGGGTGCCGAGGGTTGATGGGATGAGAGATGACATCATGGAGGAGGCACACAGAGCGAAGTACACCATCCATCCAGGGAGCACGAAGATGTATAAGGATCTGCAGCGGAACTTCTGGTGGAGAGGCATGAAGAAGGACATTGCAGAGTTCGTGAGTCGGTGTTTGGTCTGTCAGCAGGTGAAGATTGAGCACCAGAAGCCAGCTGGGCCTATGCAGAGTATTGAGCTTCCAGAGTGGAAGTGGGAGCACGTGACGATGGACTTCGTTACGGGGCTACCGAAGACGAGGCGGTTCCATGACGCGATTTGGGTGATAGTCGATAGACTGACCAAGTCAGCGCACTTTATGGCCATTAGGACCACCTTGCCTTTGGAGAGTCTGGCGAAGTTGTATATAGAGGAGATCATCAGATTGCACGGAGTACCGGTGAGTATCATCTCAGACAGAGATCCGAGGTTCACATCCAGATTTTGGGGGAGTCTGCAGCAGGCACTGGGGACACGTCTGAGGTTCAGTACAGCTTTTCACCCGCAGACAGACGGTCAGTCAGAGAGGACTATCCAGACTTTGGAGGATATGTTCAGGGCTTGCATGCTGGACTGGGCTGGACACTAGGATGAGCATCTACCTCTGATCGAGTTCGCCTACAACAACAGCTACCATGCTAGTATTGGGATGGCACCGTATGAGGCATTGTACGGGAGGCCGTGCAGATCACAGATATGCTGGAGTGACGTAGGCGAGAGGCAGTTAGTGGGTCTGGAGCTTGTGCAGATGTACGCAGAGAAGGTTGACCTGATCAGGAGGAGGTTGGCTACAGCACAGAGCAGACAGAAGAGTTATGCTGACCGACGCAGGCGGACTTTGAGCTTCGAGGTTGGAGATCACGTCTTCCTGAAGATTTCACCAGCTCGGGGAGTGATGAGGTTCGGGAAGAAGGGGAAGCTCAGTCCAAGGTATGTCAGACCTTTTGAGATTGATTGACATCATTTCATGCTTGTATTTGTACCTTATATCCATTATCTTACACCTAAGCAATGCTACGTGACGAGTTTTATGTTTAGTTTTCAGAAATAAATAGGTTTGAAGAGATGAAGCATAAAAGGACCCAAAAGTTGGGAAAAAGGACTGAATTGTGAGATCTAGGGACCAAGATGCAAGGGAGAAGGACCAGAATGTAAGACAGAAGGACATAAGAGCAAAACAGAATACTCCACACCATCATGGGGAGTATTTTACCAATTTGATTCGGGTCGGAGCTCCAACAAGTCAAGTAACCGCATCAAAGACCAACAATACCAGAAAGAAAAGCCCACAACAAATTCCAACACGATCAGACGATTTTGGACCGCTAATTGGCGGTCCATATTACTCAGGATCCGCCCAAATTTCTCCTGGACTTGTATTAATGTTCGTTTAGGCTATTTTTGGTATTGGTTTAGTCCCACATCGGGGGATTGTCCCCGATTAACTTTTTCCATGCTTATAAATAGAACTCTTCACCTTCCATTGTAATTACTCATTGCTTGGTGACATTCTCTCTACTAATGAGTGAGCCTTGAAGCAAAAACTCAAGGTGGAGAAGAATGCTACCTTCAATGTGAGTCATTTGTTAATAAAATAATTCTTCTAGTTTCTTTTAATCTTGTCTTTTAATTTGTGCATGTTTGTTTAGTCTTTCCTTTCCTTTTATGTTTCTTTAATGCTTCTTGCCTTCTTAGTTAACTTTCATTTCAGTATTATGCTTTCTTTTGCTAATATAGTTAGTGTAATGAGTAGTGAGTAGTTCCATCCCCATTTGGGGGTGGAGAAATATGTGATATAATCATGTAGTGTATTAAGTGTGTGTTATCTTTATCCCTTGAGCTTTATATGATTTCCATAACCATCTAATGGGTTTTCACTCTTATCTTTGATATGCTAATGCTCTTGAATGAAGCTTAGCTTATGCTTTGATTAGTGGACCTATTTTATGGGAATGATAAGGTTAGGATATGGATGAAGTTAATATTGGAAACACAATTTGTAGTGTATGTGCTCTTGTTGCCTTTACCTTAGCTAATGTCTTGTATGTTTTAATGATGTAGTGAAATCTTAATTCATGTGGAGGCATAGTAGGGTATAGTCTTTATAATTGAGTTCATGTAGCTTCATTCCAATTATTGTCTTGTATGTTTTAATGATGTAGTCTTATCTTAATTCATGTGGAGGCAAAGTTGGATGTAGTTTTATGATTTCATGCACTACATGTTGTGAGGAGCTTAATGAACACACACACACTTCTTTATGTTCACATTATTTCTCTACTCCCTTTGGGGTTTAGTTTTCTTGCTTCTTTTCCATTTCCATTTGCGTCTTAGTGTAGTTTAGTGTAACCAACGTCTCTTCCCTTTCTTTACCTCTCGCCTTCGCACAAACCAAGTGTCGACACACCTCCCAGTGGACGACCCGTATTTGCCACCGCTTCAACGCGACCGTGCACTTGCGGTTTAATATAAAACGATCAATCAAGTTTTTGGCGCCGTTGACGGGGATGTGCTCTGTTCAGACGTTGGTTTGGACGATTCCAGGGGTTTTTAATTTTTTGTTTTTAGTTTTTGTATGTTTCAGGGAACCTGAGGATCACGGGGAAGCGACTGGAGGAATGGGAGAGCAAAAGACCCCAAAGTGACCGCCAATCAGCGGGCTGAGACCGCCAATTGGCGGCCTGGTGAGCCTCAATTGCTCTCAAATTTGTTCCAGTTGTTATGTTATTCATTTTAGTTATCTGGGAGCACAATTTTGCATGCTGGGACTTCTAGTTTGCTCCCAGATTTAATTTCAATCCCCTTTAATCAACTTGGACAATAAAACTCAAAGCAAAAGACTAGACTTCTTGCCATCTAGGTCATGTGATGCATTGCATACATTGCATCATATGTCTTTCATTTAGATTACTTTTATATCAATAAATGCTACTAAGGTATGTGTTTAGTCGTATTTACAGAATACAGGGACCTGAATGCAAATTACCCACATCCCAAGCGTAAAACGCGTGCAAAAGATTCATTTCTATCATAAAGACAAGTTCAAGTTTATCGGGTTTCAAATGGAAATGCATCCAAGCACAAAAGCATTCAAGGAGCTAATCACAAAAATGTCAGGGGCTTAAGTGCAAAATGTCAAGGACCTGACTACAAAATAAAAGGGCCAAGTTATTGTGTTGGAGAAGTCAAAATAAAAGTCAAAAATAAAATCCCAACAATGGAAGGAATTAATCCGGAGCTCAAGACAATAGAAAGAATCAATCCAGACGCGCAAAGGAGGATCAAATCATGCCATAAACGCACAGCCAAAATCCGGACCCGATCAGACCAGATTGTGCGGCGTTTCCGCCGCACAACACATACAATATGCGGCGTTTCCGCCGCACCCCTGTCGATCCGCGTCCCCAACTTTTGTCCAGTCCTGTGTCGCCACGTGTAATTTCCTTTCATATACTGGTATCCCTTGTTTCGGCTATAAATAGCCTCGTAGCACGAATGTAACACATCTTTGAACCTTTGGTCTTGGATCATTAGTAATAAATTTCTGTTTTATTTTGTTTTGTTTCTCTTTTCTTTTAATGTCTCTAGGATCCCTTCTTCTTCCTCCCTCCATGAGTTTCTAACTCTTTCCAAAGGGTGGAGGTGATGGAATTAGGGTTAGAGAAGATGAATTGCATGTTATTATTTTAAGTTCATGATTAGTATATTTTGATTACTTGAGTTTATGTTAAGTCATTTATCTTGTAATGCTTCATAACTAACATGATTTACAATAAGTTTCAGTAATTCTCTGATATAAACCTGAATCTAAACCTCCATCCAACGGATTTCTCTCTTATTTCTTGTTTTAGTTTTATTTGTGCATGTTTAGCTACTTAATCCAAAAACCTAAAAACCCAATTGATTCTTCTCTCCTTCTTTCCCCCAATCGAAATAACAAAAATAACGAAATCTCTCCCTCCTTGTGTTCGACCCGTATTTGCCACCGCTTCAACGCGACCGTGCACTTGCGGTATAAATTTAATTCTCATCAAGTTTTTGGCGCCGTTGCCGGGGAGGCGACGTAGATTTTGTTGTTTTGTATTTCCGATTATATTCTGTTTATCGTGTGCGCGATCTAATTATTTGGATTTGCGTTTCAGGAGACAACAGAGCGCGCGGTGAAATCTGACCGCAATCTGAGCCATCTAGGCGGCGAAATCGCCGCACCACCAAGAGTATTTGCGGCGGAATCGCCGCACAACCTAGGGATCCGGTCTTCAAATTTCTGGGGCGTCGTCTGCATCTTCGGGTGGTCGCATTAGGCTACTGGAATCTCCGAGAGCGGGCGGCGAACCCGACTGAGCATTGCGGAGGTAACTTTTCTTGCCTTTCTCGTAAAATCTGAATTGTTGAAAAGTTTCCTTTCGTAGAATTGCATGTGTTAGGGTTTACAATTCCATAATTGGCAATAATTCAACTCGGACCTAAAATTGGCAAAATTAGAAAAACCTTAGTGCATGCATCATATAATGTTTTGCTTGCATTATTCTTGCTAAATTCTTGCAAATTATTTTTTTATTGTTGAAGAGTGCTGGAGGCAAGGTACGTATCGTGTTTTAACGATTGCATTTAACCATATAATTTAGTTTGCATACAACCTTGAAATTGCCCCCATTAAAAAGACCATTGTTTGACTATCTTTGCTAGATCTAAGTTAAACTACTTTAAGGGCAACTCCGTAGGCAAAGATACGGTGGGGATTTCATCACCCTCCCGTGGCCCACAAACCACAATCCTAAAGAGTCACCTAAGCCTAAATTTAAAATCAATTAGACATTGGCCCCCAAGGACTCGGACTCAATTAAGGAGGAGATTGGTTTGACTTGCTATGACCTGAAGCTAATTGAATTCAATTTGGTGTCTAGAAAGTGTTTTTGTGTTGACGAAAGTCTTCCAAGCGACGTGGTTGTCTAATTGGCACCGACTCTGTCGGAAGCGCCCCCACTAGCTATACACTGACTGGCCAACTTGGTTTGATTGGTGAGGGATGTGAATCAAGCAAATCAATTCGACTCAACCAGTTAGGAGTCGTCTAGATTTAAGTGACACTAGGTCTAGGATTGTTTGAACCGTGCTTGTTCAGGAAAATTCTGGCCAACCCTTGAATTTACCTTTAGAGTTAAGTTTCCCTTCTCATTTGAGTCTTCTTTCCCTTCTCATCTTTACCTTTCTATTGATTGTTTCCCTTTTGAAAAAAAAAACATATTAAAAAAAAACGAAAATTTAAAAAAAAATTGTAATTAAATCTTGAAATTAAATTTGGAATTTAAATTTCGAATTTGAATTCAAAAATTGATTCAACCCGGTGCACTCAGATTTGGATTCGGGACTTGAGTAATCAACTCTCACGAGTTCATCTAGATTCTAGTCTGGAGCTTAACCCCAATCCATCTGTTGCACCACCTCACCCGGATCTAATGGGTGAGAATATTGTGAACCCGCCTATGACTCTGAGGGATCGGTGCTACCCAACGATGGCTGCTCAGCCATCGTGCATCGTCATGCCCACCATACCGGGTCGCGATTTCGAACTTAAGGCACAATACATGAGTATGCTGCCTAAGTTCACCTCTAGGGAAGATCCATATCTCTTCCTTAGATAATTTGAGGAAATCTGCTCTCTTATGCAATACCAGCATATCCCTGAGGAGGCAGTGCGTCTGAAATTCGTGCCTCTAGCACTGAAGGACGACGCTAAGAAATGGCTATATAGTCTAGCCGAAAGATCTATTAGGAGTTGGGCTGAGTTTGTTCAAGTGTTTCTAAAAAAATATTTCCCCAACCATAAGACTATGAAGATTAGGAATGAAATTGTTGCATTCGTTCAGTCTGAGAGCGAGCCGTTCTATTCCTATCTTGAAAGATTTAAAAGTGTCTTGACCCAATGTCCTCATCACGGAATTCCAAAATGGCAATTCTGCCAAATTATTTATGAGGGATTGACACCCACATCTAGAGTTATGCTAGAATCTGTGAGCCAAGGGAATTTCATGTCGAAAAACGAAAATGATGCCTGGACTTTTCTTGAGGATTTAGCTGAAAACAGTATGCAATGGGACAATGCTAGAACACCCATCAACCCGAGTATTGGATCTAGAATAGCAAGTAAACCCCAACCAGGTGTCTTAGCTATAGATGCCAACATAGCGGCTGAGGCAAAACTAGCCACCCTTATGCGCAGAATGGAAAGTTTAGAGCTGCAAAACCAAACCCGACAAGCATCCCCTACCCCTTGCTCTAGATGTGGTCAGACTGGTCATTTAATGGAGGACTGTGTAGACTTGGAACATGTTAATGCCACGTTTAACCATTCTAGAAATGATCCTTATGCATCAACCTACAACCCGGGTTGGCGTAATCATCCCAATTTTTCGTGGAACCAACAAGGTCAACCTCCTAGACAACAACCAAACCCATATAACCAAAATAATACATCATCTGGGGGTAATAACAATGGAAATCATGAAGTTAGGTTGACAAACTTGGAAAATCTAATGAAAACTTTTATACAAACAACCAACCAATCATTCCAAAGGCTAGAGACACAAGTCAGCCAATTAGCGCAAATAGTAGGTGAAAGAGAAAAGGGTCAATTTCCAAGTCAACCTGAGGTGAACCCAAGAACTAATAATCAATATCAATCTTATCAATCACCATCAGGAAATAACAACCCCAGACCGGTTCAAATGATTAACGAGGAATGACCGTTCCAACAAATTAATGCAGTAGTATCATTACGGTCCGGACGACAAGTTGATAACAATGTGGTAAACCCTAGAATGTCTAATCAATCTAGCCATCAAGCAACCACATATGACCTGACCATTGAACCTGACGTCCAAATTGAAAAGCCCAACCCACCTACACAACCTGAACCCATAGCTCAACCTGAACCTGAGCGAGTCTATGTTCCTAAAGCCCCATTTCCCAATAGACTCAAGAAGAGCTCAAGTGCACAAATGGAGAAAATCTTAGAAGTATTTAAGCAAGTTAAGGTGAATATTCCACTCTTAGATATGATTCAACAAATACCTGCTTATGCTAAATTCTTGAAAGATTTGTGCACTAAAAAGAGAAAAACGAATGTACCAAAGAAGGCATTCTTAACTGCAAACATATGCTCTATTCTTTCCAACACATCTCCTATAAAATATAAGGACCCTGGGTGTCCCACAATTTCATGTTCAATAGGAGATACTTTTATCAATAAAGCCCTTCTAGACCTAGGTGCAAGCGTTAACTTACTCCCATTTTCTGTCTACGAGCAACTCAACCTTGGTCCACTGAAACCCTCTAAGACAACCCTCCAATTCGCTGATTGTTCTGTTAAGAAACCGAGAGGTATAGTAGAGGACGTTTTGATTAAGGTTGGTGACTTCATTTATCCAGTGGATTTTGTCGTACTTGATACTGAACCTGTTGTGAATCCTAATCGACAAATCCCTGTAATTCTAGGTAGACCCTTTTTAGCCACTTCGGAAGCATTAATAAACTGTCGAAATGGGCTCATGCAATTATCCTTCGGGAACTTAAAAGCAGAATTTAATATCTTCCATATTGATAATGAGCCAGAAATAATATGCAACCCAAGTGATGTTGTGATGAGAGCACGTATTTATCAGAATTCTGAATCAAATAAATCATCACATAAGCAAAAAGGAAGTAAGAAAAAAGGGAGTGATTCATTTACTCAACCACCATCACTCGAGCAAATAAGCGAACCAATTCAAGTGAGAAGAGTGGAATCTTTTCCTCAAGTCAACATGGGGAACAATTCAACTAGATACATGCACCAATATGGTGTCATTCAATCCAGTTCTGATTACGGTTGACTCTGAGCAAACTCAACCCCTCTACCGCAAGCCGACTCAGGTAATAAGTGCATTTATTTTATCTATGCATACATTGAGGACAATGCATGATTTAGGTGTGGGGGGTGTTTATCTATGTATATATCTATTTGTTTGTTTTCTTCTTCTAAAAAAAAAAATTTAATGTTCCATGACATAGCTTAAGATTGAACCACCAAAACCCGAGTACAAATTGCATTGAGTCTTTGTTCCTTATTATATAGTTCTGCTTGTAGAAATTATGACATAAATCTAAGTTCCAAAGAAATAGCTCATTACCCTTTCAGACGTGTATGCACTTAAATTGGATGAATCAAATCTTTGAAGTGGTTGATAAAAAGCAGAGGTTGAGGAAAATATACCGGGAAGTGTGGACTTCTAATAGCAATTAAGCGTTGAGGAAAATAAAAGTAAAAAAAATAAAAAATAAAGTGAGGAAAGCACATCTTGCAAAATGATTACAAAAACCCAAGCCTTCGAGTCACTGGTCCGTAGGGGTATCTTAAAACCCGGTAACTTGAGTCTTCCAGCTCGGGATTATCGACCAAACTCGCTACACGAATGCAAAAAGGGTAAAAGTGTCAAAAAGCAAATGTGTTGAATCACGGAAGAAAAGAAAAAAAATACTCAAGGCCCAAAGCTAAAAGAATGATCCATGCCATGGTTGATCCGAATGATACTTCACCACCAGAGGAGGCGTGCAAAATAATTTAAGTGATATCATGTGTAGAAGGGTTAGTGGTGTGAATATTGGAGGAACAAAGACCAAGTCATAATTTTAATGAGTTAGATCTACATAATGAGCATACAAGAATTTGAAATGAGATGTATAAGGTTGAGGTAAAGATATTAAGAGCTATTAATGGAATGTTGAATTAAGACTTTGTGGGTGTGTCAACTGAAAACTCTCACGAGACAAAACTCGTCCTCTAAGGAAACTTGGAGGTTTAACGGCTTGTTGCACATGCTAAGTGCAACCGTGATTCCTACGAAAGTGAGTTATGATTTCCCTGTTTTCATCTCTCTTATATTCTGTTTTGCTAGGGACTAGCAAAATCTAGGTGTGGGGGTATTTGATGCATTGCATACATTGCATCATATGTCTTTCATTTAGATTACTTTTATATCAATAAATGCTACTAAGGTATGTGTTTAGTCATATTTACAGAATACAGGGACCTGAATGCAAATTACCCACATCCCAAGCATAAAACGCGTGCAAAAGATTCATTTCTATCATAAAGACAAGTTCAAGTTTATCGGGTTTCAAATGGAAATGCATCCAAGCACAAAAGCATTCAAGGAGCTAATCACAAAAATGTCAGGGGCTTAAGTGCAAAATGTCAAGGACCTGACTACAAAATAAAAGGGCCAAGTTATTGTGTTGGAGAAGTCAAAAGAAAAGTCAAAAATAAAATCCCAACAATGGAAGGAATTAATCCGGAGCTCAAGACAATAGAAAGAATCAATCCAGACGCGCAAAGGAGGATCAAATCATGCCATAAACGCACAGCCAAAATCCGGACCCGATCAGACCAGATTGTGCGGCGTTTCCTCCGCACAACACATACAATATGCGGCGTTTCCGCCGCACCCCTGTCGATCCGCGTCCCCAACTTTTGTCCAGTCCTGTGTCGCCACGTGTAATTTCCTTTCATATACTGGTATCCCTTGTTTCGGCTATAAATAGCCTCGTAGCACGAATGTAACACATCTTTGAACCTTTGGTCTTGGATCATTAGTAATAAATTTCTGTTTTATTTTGTTTTGTTTCTCTTTTCTTTTAATGTCTCTAGGATCCCTTCTTCTTCCTCCCTCCATGAGTTTCTAACTCTTTCCCAAGGGTGGAGGTGATGGAATTAGGGTTAGAGAAGATGAATTGCATGTTATTATTTTAAGTTCATGATTAGTATATTTTGATTACTTGACTTTATGTTAAGTCATTTATCTTGTAATGCTTCATAACTAACATGATTTACAATAAGTTTCAGTAATTCTCTGATATAAACCTAAATCTAAACCTCCATCCAACGGATTTCTCTCTTATTTCTTGTTTTAGTTTTATTTGTGCATGTTTAGCTACTTAATCCAAAAACCTAAAAACCCAATTGATTCTTCTCTCCTTCTTTCCCCCAATCGAAATAACAAAAATAACGAAATCTCTCCCTCCTTGTGTTCGACCCGTACTTGCCACCGCTTCAACGCGGCCGTGCACTTGCGGTATAAATTTAATTCTCATCATCATGCATCATGTGTAGACCTTGCATGCATTTGTCTTTTCTTTGATTTACATTTGGTTGTTGATTGCTGGCGTGAGGTACGTGTACCCAAATCTCTCATTCATGCATGTTTCGATCATGCATTAGTTAGTAAGGTGCATCGGGACAAGAGTGAGTTGAGCGTTTGATTGGAGCGATTGATTGCTAGATCTAGGATTAAATCGCTACTAAGGAGGGGTTGTCCCATAAAAGATAAGGTGGGGGATTTCATCACCCTTTCCTTGGCCCCGAAAATCACTCTTAATAAAGCCTTAACTAAAAGCAAGTAGACATTGGCCCTAGGATTGCGGGCGCACTAGGAGAATAATCTAGTTGAGACCGTCATGACCTGATCGGCGTTGCCTACCTTGTCGATAGTAGGAGGTACTAGATCTCCGGATCTGGTATCACTTGCTGGGCATTGTGGTCCTCGTTGTAGGGAGGTGAGACGTGTCGAGGCTAGTGACCTCGAAGTTAGGCGTCGTCTAGCCTAAGGACCCATTGCCTTACATTGTTTGAGCCGTGCTTGCTAGTTAGGCTTCTTCCTGATCCCGTTACCCACGCTAGCTTTTGGGATTCTTCCCTTCTCCTCTGAGTCATCTTCTTCTCACCTTCATCGACGTTTTAGTCTCCTCCCCTTTACACTCTCTAGTAGCGTTTTAGGGTCGAGTCGAGCACTTTTTGCGAGCTTAGCCTCGTGGTGGTGAGAGTGGTCGACTCAAGAGTTTTTCTTGAGATGGATGGTTACATGGGCGACCATCCATATCATTGTTGGGACCAGGACAAAACTCCCTGGTACTCCGGACCCAAGCAACCTGGGGTGGCTCAGACTAACACCCCGTATGGTTGGGATGATCGCAATTGTGTGACTGAGCAATCTTCATATTGGGGTAACATGAGAGAGGCACCGACTGCGAGACCACAATCTAGTTTCGTCGGATCATACACTGGTCATCAAACTGAGACATTGCAAGAAACTTTGGCCTCGTTCATGCGTGCGGCAGACGACATGTTTGTACCGGTGGCTCCAGTAGCCGTACCATGCGACTGTTGTGGGTTGAGTGGTCATGTGTCTAGGGAATGTCCTTATGTTCCCCCAGAGCCTGAGTATGAGCATACATTTTCCCAAAATGCTCATTATGACCATTTCGCATCCGCGTACAATCCGAGAGTGATGGATTCATGGGGAGACAATTCATATCCAAATTCCTATACTTCATGTTCACCCCAGTATCCTCCTCCCGAATACCCAGAATTCTACCAACACCCCACTCCAAATCATTGGACTCATTCTCAGCCAATCAACACCCAACCCCAAAATTTCCCAAGCTCGGACTTGGACCTCATCGTTGACCGCATACCTGATTCCTTGAAACAAACTTTCCTTACGTTCATGGAAACCACTCAACAGTCCATACAAAATATGGCACTGCAAGTGAGTCAAATGTCGCAGCAATTACGTGAACGTGAGGAGAGTGACATTTCATGTCAACATGAGGATTTATCTTCTGAAATCGAACCACCACCACATCCACAAATTCAAAGCATAATCTTTCAAAGTCGAACTCCTAGTCAGTCTGAGGGACTTGGGGTTTCAATTCACGATCACTTGGTGGAGGATTCGATTCAAATTGAGAATAACTTGGACCAGCTTCATTATGAGTCGGCACAGGATTGTGCCTTATCTTTTTGTCCCGTGGCCCTTGAGCCACATGATCTTCATGTTGTGCCTCTTAAGGACTCACCTCTGGTGGAGCAAGAGCTCCCTAGTACCCTCAATTTCAAACAATCTGATGAAAGTTTGCCTCTCACTATTGTTCCTGATCATCTTGGAAATGATGGAACATCAAACAACTACATTGCTCATGAGGGTATTAGGAGTTCCTTGGAGGATACTTTGGGTATGAGACCCACTTCTTGTTCGCCTGGTGTGTCGGACATGCCTAACGAGGTTCTTGACCTCGTTCTGACGCACCAGCCTATTGGTTGGAGAGTTTGGATTGACGATCATAACTTCAGCAGCGCAACGGGAGAAACTCTTCTTCCGTTGCCCCTCATTTCCCAAACTCTTGAGAGGTTCAAGATCTTTCAGTTTGATCCTTTGAATAAGACGCCTTTGTGTCCAATTCATGAACCTCTCATTTCTTCTGGTGCTCTTTGTGAAGGGGGCCCACGCATGCGTATTATGGCCCCGCGTGGTGTCATGTTCCCTTTCCAAGTGCATTGACCCACTCTTGAGGTTCCCATTTGATGTCTTTTGACAAATGAAGATGGGAACTTATATTTGTACATAGTTATATAAAAAAAAGAAAAAAAAAAGAGTTCAATAAAAGACTCCTTCAGTGAGCATCGATTGTTGTGAGCCCCAACCCTTGTGTATTTGGGCTCCATTTCTTTCACGTATTTGTATCCCTTCTTTAGCATCTCACAGGTTTTGAGGGAAGTTGGGTTGTGTCCATCAACATAGCCATGAACTCCCCTGTGTACTTCATGTTGGTGAGATCTTTCCTTTTTCATGCATAAATCCACGTAGTTTCATGCTCACATTCTTTGAGGGCAATGCATGGAGTAGGTGTGGGGGGTGTTTTACGTGTGTACATAGTTGAGTCTTTTCTTTTGATTTTGTTTTCTTTTGTTTGCATTGTTAGGGTCATGTTAGTGTGCTGCATTTAATATCGATATATCTGCTTGCCATGATCCTTGGGTGACTTGTCTTCTTTTGCTTGCCTAGTGCTTCAAAATTTTCACATTTCTTTCAAAATATTCATGTGTTTGCGAAACAAAATGTTTTGTGGGTTTTTGCGTATGTTTAGCATGTGCAAAACCGTTAAGAGCCAAAGTAAAAAGAAAGCTCCCAAAATTGTCTTGAACTTGATGCATTAGGATATCTAGTACAGTGGCTTTAGGATTTATCGAGTCGTTAGGATGCACCCCAGTTTTCCTTTGGGGGTGAGTAATCATAGGGTTTCAGTGCTCAAACATTCAAAGAATTCCACCCTGAACCTAGTGAGTCAATAATTCGTGTCTGTTAACTTAAGGAAGTTTGTTGTAGTCAATGACCCTCTAAATCTTGTTGTGAGACAGTAGTGTAGGGGTTTTGGTTCATGTGTAGATAAGAAATAAGTGAGTAGGTGTTCTCTCTTCTCGCACGACTCCTATCACTCGGGAAAGTAGGTCTGAGGGGACTTTGTGCCTGGTGCTTTCGAGTCATCTGACTTGGGATGCGCCGACCGAACTCCCGTTACACGGGTGGTAGGGATTGCCCTATGTGGAGATTTGGGGAAAGGTGTACGTGATAGTGTAAGTCCTCATGGGCAATGATGCACGAAACCTGACCCTGGGAGAATGAAGCTCCAACTAATAAAAAGAAAAAGAAAAAAAAAATGGTAATGCAAATAAGAACCTTAATGGACCTTACACTTTGTATCACTTGAGGGTGTTGAGGTTGTCCATGTCTTTCACTTAATTCCTTATTTAACTTGCACGAATGGTTCATTAGGCTAGGTGTGGACTGATCACTTATATAGAATTGGTCCGTAGCATTACCGCGTCCAATGATCGACAAAATTTGTCCAACGAGTCAAGGTCTAGATTGAATAATGCATTTTGTTCGGATTTTGTGGGTATATCCGTTGAAAACCCTCAGGAGACAACACTCCTCCTCCTTGGCAACAAAGAGGTTTAACGGCTTGTTGCACGTGCTAAGTGCAACCGTGATTCCTACGAAAGTGAGTTAGGATTTCTTGTTTCTCGTTTGTTTTTCTTTTCTTTGTTTTGCTCGAGACTAGCAAAAACTTAGGTGTGGGGGTATGTGATTGACATCATTTCATGCTTATATTTGTACCTTATATCCATTATCTTACACCTAAGCAATGCTACGTGACGAGTTTTATGTTTAGTTTTCAGAAATAAATAGGTTTGAAGAGATGAAACATAAAAGGACCCAAAAGTTGGGAAAAATGACTGAATTGTGAGATCTAGGGACCAAGATGCAAGAGAGAAGGACCTGAATGTAAGACAGAAGGACCTAAGAGAAAAACAGAATACTCCACACCATCATGGGGAGTATTTTACCAATTCGATTCGGGTCGGAGCTCCAACAAGTCAAGTAACCGCATCAAAGACCAACAATACCAGAAAGAAAAGCCCACAACAAATTCCAACGCGATCCGATGATTTTGGACCGCTAATTGGCGGTCCATATTACTCAGGATCCGCCCAAATTTCTCCTGGACTTGTATTAATGTTCGTTTAGGCTATTTTTGGTATTGGTTTAGTCCCACATCGGGGGATTGTCCCCGATTAACTTTTTCCATGCTTATAAATAGAACTCTTCACCTTCCATTGTAATTACCCATTGCTTGGTGGCATTCTCTCTACTAAGGAGTGAACCTTGAAGCAAAAACTCAAGGTGGAGAAGAATGCTACCTTCAATGTGAGTCATTTGTTAATAAAATAATTCTTCTAGTTTCTTTTAATCTTGTCTTTTAATTTGTGCATGTTTGTTTAGTCTTTCCTTTCCTTTTATGTTTCTTTAATGCTTCTTGCCTTCTTAGTTAACTTTCATTTCAGTATTATGCTTTCTTTTGCTAATATAGTTAGTGTAATGAGTAGTGAGTAGTTCCATCCCCATTTGGGGGGTGGAGAAATATGTGATATAATCATGTAGTGTATTAAGTGTGTGTTATCTTTATCCCTTGAGCTTTATATGATTTCCATAACCATCTAATGGGTTTTCATTCTTATCTTTGATATGCTAATGCTCTTGAATGAAGCTTAGCTTATGCTTTGATTAGTGGACCTATTTTACGGGGAATGATAAGGTTAGGATATGGATAAAGTTAATATTGGAAACACAATTTGTAGTGTATGTGCTCTTGTTGCCTTTACCTTAGCTAATGTCTTGTATGTTTTAATGATGTAGTGAAATATTAATTCATGTGGAGGCATAGTAGGGTATAGTCTTTATACTTGAGTTCATGTAGCTTCATTGCAATTATTGTCTTGTATGTTTTAATGATGTAGTCTTATCTTAATTCATGTGGAGGCAAAGTTGGATGTAGTTTTATGATTTCATGCACTACATGTTGTGAGGAGCTTAATGAACACACACACACTTCTTTATGTTCACATTATTTCTCTACCCCCTTTGGGGTTTAGTTTTCTTGCTTCTTTTCCATTTCCATTTGCGTCTTAGTGTAGTTTAGTGTAACCAACCTTTCTTCCCTTTCTTTACCTCTCGCCTTCGCACAAACCAAGTGTCGACACACCTCCCAGTGGACGACCTGTATTTGCCACCGCTTCAACGCGGCGTTGCACTTGCGGTTAAATATAAAACGATCAATCAGAGATCTTGGACCGTGTCGGGGAGGTCACCTACAGAGTTGCTTTGCAACCACAGTTCTCTGGCCTTCACAACGTCTTCCACGTTTCTATGTTGAGGAAGTACGTTGCAGACCCGACACATGTGATAGAGATTGCAGTACCTGAGATTCGGCCGGACTTGTCACTTGAGGAGAGGCCAGTTGAGATCATCGATCGGATGGACCATCAGCTCAGGAGGAGGACCATTCCGATGGTTAAGGTCAGATGACAGCATCACAGTGAGCGTGAGGCCACCTGGGAGATCGAGGATGACGTTCGGAAGCAGTATCCAGAGGATGACAGCATCGTCTAAATGATGCCTATTCAGTGGCGATTATGTATTGTTCGGTCGACCGTGTGAGGTTCGGTCGACCGATATCAGGGAATATTAACTTACTGCCCGAAAACGGTCGAACGACGTCTGTGTGACGGTCGACCGTTTATGCCAAATTTTAGTGGGAATCTAAGGGTTACATTAGCCGGTAGACCGGTGGTTTTCTTTCGGTCGACCGAATCCCAGTAGATAGGTTAGACAAACCTTCGGCCGACCGAGTGTGTGTCTCGGTCGACCGAACTGCGCGAAGTTGGTTAAGAGCGTTGACCATCCAAACGGTCGACCGCTCGTTGTGATCCGGTCGACCGACCGCGTGCAGTTTTCGTGCAGTGAAGTGCTTGTTGATCTGGTTGACCGGATATGATAGGAGACGTTGGAATACGGGGTTCCTTGCGGGAACTCAGGCAGATTTTGTGTTTCATTTTCAGGGAGCAGGCAGTCGTAGGTTGGTGGTGACCGAGGGGAGTACCTCCGGGATCGGGTCCTGTCTTCTTAGGTTTTTGTAGAGGTAGTGATTACAGTAGTTGTGTATTAGACATGTAATCGCTCTTTTTACACTCTGTATTATGACTTCCACGTGGAGATATTTTATATATATGTATTCAGTTGACTTTTCCAGTAACGTGCCCTTGTTGACCGTTGACGGTCGTATGTTTATGTTTTAAATTTGAAAAATTTCTTCCGTTGATTTTGGGACGTTACACAAGGTGAAGGAGATTCGTGGCGATTGATCAGAGGAGGTGATCGGTGAGGTGGAGACGGGTATTCGTGATCGTTGTTCGAGCAAGGAGTTCATCGGAGAAGAGGAGCTTTTGTGTGGAGGTGTTCGTCGGGGTTCTTCGGAGGCTTCTTCAAGCCTTTAAAGGTATGTTAAGCTTTACTTTGATGCTCACTTAAGCTTTTGTGAGTGTTGGTGTAACATCCCGGAACAACGGAAAATTTAAACTTGTTAAAATCAAGGAAACACAAGGACAAAACCATCAAGAGTTGGGACATTACTCAAAGAAATACCCAAATATATATGGTGAACCATATTACAGTCGAGTTTGTCAAAAGAGTGATTACATCAGAATACAAAAGACATAATACACGTAATCACGACAACCTAAAATAGGCAGACAACATGATTCAGTCCCAAAGTGTAATCTCCCTCGGTCACCACCCGCCGGAACCTAACGCGGTCCTTAAAATAAACATAACAACAATGCCTGAGTTTCCATAAGGAAATCCCGTATGACAAGCTCACCTATATGCCCTATCATACTAGTATAGCATGACATGAAATACAAGCAGTAAACAACATTCCCACAAGGGCAAAACTGGACATCCGTCCTGCAATCGTTCCCGCTGTCACACATGCCCCGCGGTCTACAATCGCCACCGCTGTCACACAGGCCCCACGGTCCACAACATCGCCTCCGCCACACAGGCAGCACGGTCCTCTCTGCCGCCACACATGCCGCATAGGACCCTCCCGCCGCCACACAGGCCGCACGGGCCGAACATCGGGTCTCCGTAGAGACCTACCATAGGCACATACGGTCTAGCGGACAGTACGCAACACATCCCCACGCGCGACTACACAAGCCAAGGGATCGGTGAGGACGCGTTCGCACTTCCGCGCAGGTAGAATCAGATCTGAAAACATCGTGGTCCACCACCACACCAACAGAGTCGTCACTCAGGTCGGTCCATCACCGGCGCCACACAGACCGCACAGTATCTCACTCGATAGGTGCCCAATCGAGCTACCTGCCGGGGACATCATCGACAGTCCATCGCCGCAACCACACAAGCTACGTGCGATCCTCCCTGCCGCCATACAGGCCGCACAGGGGCCCTCCCGCCGCCACAAAGGTCGCACGAGCTCGTGCAATAACTGCCTATCAAGGCCAGTCGAACATATCCGCCACACACAGGGCCAGACAATTGACAGATCCGAACCGAAGTCCGCAGGGTCAACGAGCTCCACGTGCAGACACCAACTCCGCCGCTATAAAAGCAGGGCAACGACCTCCGTAGCCATCCAGGTCGGTAGTCACTTCACCCAACGACAGCTGCGTGTGCGCTGAAGCAATGGGATCCGCAATCCCTCAGACTGCTACTCTACAATGAATCCTATCAATCCATCATATTAGTCACGATCCATACATTGAGGTGACGCGTCCCGGACACCCACACTCTTCCACACGGCGGTCCCTGGGCAGGCACGCATAACGCGCCACTGTCACCTCCTGGCTCACGCACAAGGCGAGGACACGGGTTTGCGTGGACAGAGTTGGCATCCTAAGTGGAACCAGGAATTCAGTCCTGTGCTAAAACGGTCGACCGAAGGAGGCTACCCGGTCGACCGTTTCCTCAAGGGAATCGGTCGACCGAAACGTCTGCAACGGTCGAACTCTTTGCGCAAAACTTACGTCCCAACGGTCTACCAAAAGTCTAAAACCGGTCGACCGAACGAGGTCAAAATCCGGAGTCTGGTCAACATCAAAATCAAATCTATCGGTCGACCGACTCAGGGGTCTCGGTCGACCGAAACCTACCAGGGCATCCTAATATTTCTAAGTCATAAAACGGTCAACCACAAAAGCATAAAAAGGGTCCAGTACACTTAAGTTCTGGTCGACCGAACACAAGGAACCAGTCGACCGAAACGCAACAGACAGTCAAAATACACTACGTTCGGTCGACCGTCCGAGGGACCCGGTCGACCGTCAGTCGTCTTCAACCTCGCGCCAGCCAAGGTTTTTACGCCGATTCCTCGTCGCCGGCGAGGTCTCCGACCTCCCGCGACCGACCACAACATCACCCCAACGTGGGTGATCAACAAAGGCCTCTAATGTAAGAATTTGGCATACCTTCTTCGCAATAACGATGACTTCATCGGAGAACTCCGGAGCTCTAACAACGAACTCCAGCCACACAACACGCACCTCCTTGCTCCTTCTTCCGGCCACATCCTTGCCTCGCACGCCTTCCTCTGCAACCCTCACCACTGTAGCTCAAAGATCATGAAGGAGAGGAGGAGATGGATGGAGAGTGGTAGAAGAAGAAAAGGAAGAGAAGGAAACGTTGGTTTCCTCTTAAACCAACCAAGCCAACCCTCACCCATCACCTCAGCCTCATCCCTACACTCTAGCCTACTGTTCACCCACGCCTCCCCACACATCACCAACAACACACCTCCTATTATTTTCCCCAACTCCCATGCAAACACCATCCTTAGGCCCTCCTAATCACCATTAGACACCAATTAGGTTAAGGTCATTACAGATGGAGTGGTCGACGGTAAGCCGAATGACTCATCAGACCGGTTGTAGTGTATTTCGGGCGATATCCCTCGCACCGGTCGAACGATACCCTGTGGTGGTCGACCAGTTGTGCATTTAGAGCGAGAGATGGAGGCTTTGGGTGCTTTCAGTCGAACGGGACCCCTTTTCCGGTCGACCGAAAGTACTTTCGTAGATCGGTTGGGGCGTTGACCATCTAAACGGTCGACTGCCTCTTTGACTCGTCCGACCGACAACTTAAGTTAACTTAAAAGGTCGTTCGACCGGAAGTGTTGTTTCGGTCGACCGTGTGGTGTGGGTTGATGATGGGTTTTGCTGGTGGGTTTCGGTCGACCGGATGTCTTGGGTCGTTCGACCGTTTAATCTTTTTGAGCAAAGAGGATTTCTTTTACTGGTGCTTTTCGGTCGAACGGTCTCCTTTGTCATTCGACCGATTGGTGGATTTTTTTGGTTGGGTCAGTCCTCTGGAAGGGGATTCGGTCGACTAGTGTGATGTTTTGTTCGGCCGTTTTTGCACAGTTTGGTGTTTTTCTTTGTCGTTGTTGATCGGCTATAAGGCAACGCGTTCACCGGTCCTTTTGGGGCAACGAACGGACAGGCCGGCCTAATAGAGATCAGTGGTGGCTCTACGAAGCGGGTTGTGGTTGTTAAGTCGTGGCTCCGGCGAATGAGGCATGTATACGTCGTCGCCGTGGCTCCGACAATTGATGCAAACCATGACTCTGGTAACATTGGGGCAAAACCGTGACTCCGGTGAATGAGGTAATTGTTGGTGTTTGCAGTTGTTGGGTTTATGCCCTTTTATAGTTTTTGTATTCATTGTTTCATTCATGTGTTAAGTTTGACATACGGGGTTTCCTTATGGAAACTCAGGCATAGTTCGTGTTTATATTTCAGGCCGGGATCGGCGATAGGAGGGTGGTGACTGCGAAGGAGAGCACTCGGGACTGAATCCCGCTTTCCTTTCTTTTGAGGTGGTATTACATATGTATATTTCCTGTTATGAGTTTTGATGTAATAACATTCTTTTGTAAACTCGATCACATATATATATTATATGTTAGTGCACCTGTGTGTTTGTGTCTTGCAATAATGTCCTCAAGTTGATTGTATGTTTAAATTTTAATTTTTTCCGTTGTTCTAAGGATGTTACAACTTGGTATCAGAGGAGTCAGTTCCAGTGTCTCTGCCCAAAGGAACCACCCTTAGAGATGTGTAGAGCAAGCATTCATTGTTTTTGACTCCTGTTTCATGTCTCTTGTGTAGATGACACCAAGACGCGTGAGGCCTCCTCCTCGAGACCGTAGCACCAGTGATGAGGTTGGTGGGGGACAAAGAGGAGGGGTGGAGGACTCTCCATGGCACGCTGGGTAGACAGGGCGAGTTTCTAGAGCACCAATCAACTCAGGCTGAGCAGGGAGGAGCAGGTGCGGTACATGATCAGTTTATGCGTCAGCATCCCCCGACTTTTGATGGTTGTGGCGACCCTGAGGCAGCAGAGGACTGAGTCTTTAATATCCAGAAGATTTTTCGGGCGATAGGATGCCCTCCTGAGAGGAAGGTGGATCGGACCACCTACATTTTGGATGGTGGCGCAGCCAGCTGGTGGAGGTCTACTTCTGTTGTGGTTTTCGAGGACAGTAAGGAGTTGAGCTGGGAGGATTTCCTTGTGGAATTCAACAAGTAGTACTTTCCACAGCACGCCCGTGACAGGAAGAGGGAGGAGTTCCTAGCTTTAGAGCAGAAGGACATGACTCTGGCGGCGTATATCAGCAGATTCCACGCTTTAGAGCGTTATTGTCCAGAGATCTATGTGACACAGGAGCTGTTACATCCTAACCCTTGATTAATGGGTTGATTGTGTTTAGGTGGAGGATTAGAAGAGGTGGAGGTGGAGGGCTGAGATTGATTGGGTGGTGATGAGGTGGAGGGTGGAGATGAGGGGAGGTGTTGAGTAGGTGGGTGCTCTCTCTCTCTCTCTCTCTCTCTCTCTCACTCACTCGTGCATTCCTCTCTCTCACTCAAGTCTCTCTCTCTCTCTCTCTTGATCCGCAGCTCTCTGAGGTGAGGAGAAGCTTGAGGATCGCCAGATCGTGTGGCCGTGAGGTGAGATCGACGGCACGCGGAGGAGCTCAGGTGATCGCCGGAGTTGAGGTGATTGCGTTCGAGGAGTTCGTCGGTGGAAAAGAGATTTACGAGGAAGCGCTCGCCGGGATTCTTCAAAGGCTTCTTCAAGCCTTAAGGTATGCCAAGCTTTCTTGTAGTCCTCCTTTTAGCCTTTGCGAGGGTTGGAGTGGCTGACGGTAGGCCGGAAGGCTCGTCGAGATCCTTGCAGCAGCTTTTCTGCTCTGCAACGGTCGACCGGCAGGATGGCACGGTCGACCGGTCGTAGTGTAAATCGGGCGAAAACCCTTGCACCGGTCGAACGATACTCTTCGAGTGGTCGACCGGTGGTGCATTTTACCAGGGGATAAAGGCTCTGGGTGTTTTCGGTCGAACGGGTCCCCTTTGCCGGTCGACCGAAAGCACTGTTGTAGGTCGGTTGGGGGCGTTGACCATCAAAATGGTCGACCGCTCGTTGACTTCGTCCGACCATCGCTTAAGTTAACTTATTGGCCGGTCGACCGGGAATGTGGTTTCGGTCGACCGTGTAGTGCGGTTTTGTTGGGGGTTTTCCCTGGTTGTTTTTGGTCGACCGTGATGTGAGAGTCGTTCGACTGTTGGTGCTTTTTGAGCAAGAGAGGATTTTCCCTGTTGGATTTCGGTCGACCGTGATTTGAGAGTCATTCGACCGGTTGGACGTTATTTCGGTTTTTCTGAGGAATAGTTGTGGTGTTCGGTCGACCGTGTGGGTTCTTCCGTTCGACCGTTTGGGCACTATTTTGCATATGGATGTTTGTGCCGTGTGTTGTTGGATCCGCCTCGAGGACAACGGGTCTCCGGCCTTTTTTGGGCGACGGTACAGACATTGCCGGTCTGAGAGGAGGGTTGTTGTTGTGGCTCTAAGGAGCGGGTGTAGTGTGTGCACGTTGTTGTTGTGGCTCTGAGGAGTGGTGTCGTGTGTGCACGTTGTTGTTGTGGCTCTGAGGAGCGGTGCCGTGTGTGCACGTTGTTGTTGTGGCTCTGAGGAGCGGGTGTCGTGTGTGCACGTGGTTGTTGTGGCTCTCTGGAGCGGGCACCTTGTGTGCACGTGTGATTTAGGGGTTGGGGTGAGAGGACCCTTGAGACCCGAGGCCGATGTGTTCCGGCTGTGCCTGGAGTGCACGAGAGATTGATATGCCTTTACTGCATTTTCATTTCTTGTTTCATTACGCACATTATGTTCATATTTTAGGGGTTTGGCATACGGGGTTTCCTCTCGGGAAACTCAGGCATATTCATATTTTATGTCAGGTCGTACGCGTCAGTAGGAGGTGGTGACTGCGGACAGGAACACCCAGACCAGATCCTGTCTCTTTTGGTTCTTCGAGGTGGATGATTTTTCCCTTGTACATGTGTTGTATATCTTTTGTGTTGGGTTGTAATCATCCTTGACTTTTGTATTGTACAGTTTCCCATATTATATATATATGTACTCGTGGTTTGGTGACGATCCCAGTGTTGATTCTTATATGTTTTAAGTTTTAATTTTTCCGTTGTTTCGGGGCGTTACAATTTGGTATCAGAGCTTTCGGTCCCGGTGTACTTGTCCAATGAAACCACCTTAGAGGTCTTGCATTTAGTTTTCATTCATCGTGCATTCATTCATAATCATTAATTCATTGTCGTTTCATGTCCTCTTGTGTAGATGTCTCCGAGACGTGTGAGGCCACCTTCACGTTATAGGGGCGCCAGTGAGGAGATTGGTAGGGAGGACAGAGAGGAGGAGGAGAGGAGGACCCTTCAGGGGACTCTTGGTAGGTTGGGCGAGTTTCTTGAGCGCCAGTCTGCACAGGCCGAGCAGGCAGGGGCGGGGGCAGTGCTGGATCGGTTTATGCGACAGCACCCTCCTTCCTTTGACGGCAGTGGTGAGCCGGAGGCAGCTGAGGATTGGGTCTTCAAGATCCGGAAGATCTTCAGAGCGATCGGTTGTCCTTCTGAGAGGCAGGTGGATCTGGCCACCTATGTGTTGGACGGTGAGGCGGCCAACTGGTGGAGGTCCACGTCGGCTGTTGTGTTTGAGGACAGCGAGGAGGTAGGCTGGGAGGAATTCCTCGCGGAGTTCAACCAGCAGTATTTTCCCCAGCATGCGCGGGATAGGAAGAAGGAGGAGTTCCTGGCACTCGAGCAGCGAGAGATGACGCTGGCGGCTTATATTAGCAGGTTTCACGCCCTGGAACGTTACTGCCCGGATATTTATCCAAGGGTTGATGCCGCAGTTCCGGTCTCGTATGACCACGAGTATGCCGCAGACTTTAGCTGATGCAGTGAAGTTTATCCGAGGGTTTGCGACGATTATGGAGCAGGACTACCAGGAGACGGTAGAGGCTAGGAAGGTGCAGACGAAGGCCAGTGTGCGACCTGGAGATCAGATTTCGGGAAATCCAGGCAAGAGGCCCCGAATTGATAGTGGTGGATCTCAACAGTCGGGGCAGTGCAGGCAGTGTGGTAGAGTTCACCCCGGGCGCGGGTGTGGGGCTCGATCAGGTGCATGCCATGGTTGTGGCCAAACGGGTCACTTCATTCGTTTCTGCCCGAGTAGGTCAGGTGGACCTAGTGGACGACTGGGTTCCTCCTCAGCTAGCGGAGCTGGACCGAGTCGACCAGTTGCACCCTCCCAGCAGGGGAAGAGTGTGGGACGTGTCTTCACCATTCAGGCAGAGGAGGCTAGAGACGTCAGCGCTGTGGTGGAAGGTACGCTTTAGGTTGATGGGTTGATTGCTAGTGTGCTTTTCGACTGCGGGGCCACACTACTCGTTCATCTCTGAGCAGTTTGCGAGCGTGTTAGGTCGTACCCCTGCGATGTTGACTGCCACGTTGGAAGTCAGCACACCCTTGGGTTTGGTGGGCAATGTGGGGAGCTTCCTCCCCGGCGCCACGGTTGCTTCGGGAGACCAGGAGTTCCCGGCAGTCCTGGTCTTATTACCGATGGTAGACTTCGATGTCATATGATTGACATCATTTCATGCTTATATTTGTATCTTATATCCATTATCTTACACCTAAGCAATGCTACGTGACGAGTTTTATGTTTAGTTTTCAGAAATAAAGAGGTTTGAAGAGAAGAGCCATGAAAGGACCCAAAAGCAGGAAAAAGGACTTAATTGTGAGACCTGGGGACCAAGATGCAAGACAGAAGGACCTGATCGTAAGACAGAAGGACCTAAGAGCAAACCAGGAAACTCTACACCATCATGGGGAGTATTTTGGCAATTCGAGTCGGGTCGGAGCTCCAACAAGTCAAGTAACCGCATCAAAGACCAACAATACCAGAAAGAAAAGCCCACAACAAATTCCAACACGATCCGAATATTTTGGACCACCAATTGGCGGTCTTGGACCGCTAATTGGCGGTCCATATTGCTCAGGATCCGTCGAAATTTCTCCTGGACTTGTATTAATGTTCGTTTAGGCTATTTTTGGTATTGGTTTAGTCCCACATTGGGGGATTGCCCCCGATTAGCTTTTTCCATGCTTATAAATAGAACTCTTCACCTTCCATTGTAATGACCCATTGCTTGGTGGCATTCTCTCTACTAAGGAGTGAGCCTTGAAGCAAAAACTCAAGGTGGAGATGAATGCTACCTTCAATGTGAGTCATTTGTTAATAAAATAATTCTTCTTGTTTCTTTCAATCTTGTCTTTTAATTTGTGCATGTTTGTTTAGTCTTTCCTTTCCTTTTATGTTTCTTTAATGCTTCTTGCCTTCTTAGTTAACTTTCATTTCAGTATTATGCTTTCTTTTGCTAATATAGTTAGTGTAATGAGTAGTGAGTAGTTCCATCCCCATTTGGGGGGTGGAGAAATATGTGATATAATCATTGTAGTGTATTAAGTGTGTGTTATCTTTATCCCTTGAGCTTTATATGATTTCCATAACCATCTAATGGGTTTTCACTCTTATCTTTGATATGCTAATGCTCTTGAATGAAGCTTAGCTTATGCTTTGATTAGTGGACCTATTTTATGGGGAATGATAAGGTTAGGATATGGATGAAGTTAATATTGGAAACACAATTTGTAGTGTATGTGCTCTTGTTGCCTTTACCTTAGCTAATGTCTTGTATATTTTAATGATATAGTGAAATCTTAATTCATGTAGAGGCATAGTAGGGTATAGGCTTTATACTTGAGTTCATGTAGCTTCATTCCAATTATTGTCTTGTATGTTTTAATGATGTAGTCTTATCTTAATTCATGTAGAGGCAAAGTTGGATGTAGTTTTATGATTTCATGCACTACATGTTGTGAGGAGCTTAATGAACACACACACACTTCTTTATGTTCAAATTATTTCTCTACCCCCTTTGGGGCTTAGTTTATTGCTTATCTTCATTTCCTTTTTGCATCTTAGTGTAGTTTAGTGTAACCGACCCTTCTCTTCCCTTTCTTTACCTCTCGCCTTCGCACAAACCAAGTATCGACACACCTCCCAGTGGACGACCCGTATTTGCCACCGCTTCAACGCGGTCGTGCACTTGCGGTTAAATATAAAACGATCAATCAAGTTTTTGGCGCCGTTGCCGGGGAGGTGCTCTGTCTAGACCTTGGTTTGGACGATTCGAGGGGTTTTTGATTTTTTGTTTCCAGTTTTGTTTAGTTTCAGGGAACCAGAACATCAAGGGGAGGCTACTGGGAAAGTTTAAGCAACAGAAGCCACAAAGAGACCGCCAATCAGCGGTTGGAGACCGCCAATTGGCGGCCTGGTAAGGGCTTCCTGCTCTCAAATTTCTTCTGGTGGTTTATTACTTTACTTTAGTTATCTGGGAGCCCAATTTTGCATTCTGTGATCTTTAGTTTGCTCCCAGATTTAATTTCAATCCCCTTTAATCAACTTGGACCATAAAACTCAAAGCAAAAGATGTCCCAGCAGTCCTGGTCTTATTACCGATGGTAGACTTCGATGTCATACTTGGGATGGATTGGCTGTCCCAGTACGATGTTCGAGTCTTGTGCCGAGAGAAGAAGATTCTGATCTTGAGGAAAGGTCTTCCTGATTTGCTGATCAGAAGGACTAAGAGTGGAGATGGTCGGATTTTGGTTTCGGCAGTGAAGGCTCAGAGGATGATTCACCAGGGTTGTAGAGCGTTCTTAGCGACGCTTGTGGTGCCAGATTTGGAGGTAAAGAGGTTGGAAGATATCGAGGTTGTTCAGGATTTTCCTGAGGTATTTTCTGATGAGATCACTGGGTTACCGCCTCACAGAGAGATCGAGTTTGGTATCGATCTGGTAGCAGAGACTACACCACAGTCGAAGGCTCCATATAGGATGGCGCATGCAGAGTTAGCTGAGCTGAAGAAGCAGTTGCAGGATCTGCTAGATTCAGGTTTGATCAGGCCCAGTTTCTCACCCTGGGGAGCTCTAGTGCTCTTCGTGAAGAAGAGGGATGGCTCGCTGAGGATGTGTATTGACTATCGGATGCTGAATAAGGTTACCATTATGAATCGGTATCCTTTACCCAGGATCGAGGATCTTTTCGATCAGTTGCAGTCAGCGAGGGTCTTTTCGAAGATCGATCTGCGATCCGGTTACCATCAGTTGAGGATTCGGGATGCAGATGTCCAGAAGACAGCGTTCAGGACGAGGTACGGGTATTATGAGTTTTTGGTGATGTCGTTTGGACTGACGAATGCACAAGCAGCATTTATGGATCTGATGAATCGGACTTTTCAGTCGTATCTCGACAGGTTTGTGATTGTCTTCGTGGATGATATACTGGTATACTCACCAGACAGAGAGCAGCATCGGGAGCACCTGAGGATTGTGCTTAGCATTCTGAGAGATCAGCAGCTCTATGCTAACTACAAGAAGTGTGATTTCTGGCTAGATCGGGTGGCCTTTCTGGGACATGTAGTGTCAGCAGACGGGATTTCTGTGGATCCAGAGAAGGTCGAGGCTGTGACTCAGTGGAGAGCTCCGACCAGTGTGTCTGAGATTAGGAGTTTTGAGGGCTTAGCAGGTTATTATCGTCGGTTTATTCAGGACTTTTCCAGACTTCCTTCCCCACTGACGGCTTTGACACAGAAGGGTGTCAAGTTCGTTTGGTCCTAGAAGTGCGAGGAAAGTTTCCAGGAGCTGAAGAGGCGACTGGCTACAGCACCGATTTTGATGTTACCGAGTGGTAGCGGAGGCTATGTGATTTACAGTGACGCTTCTGACATTGGTCTGGGTTGCGTGTTGATGCAGCACGGGAAGGTGGTCGCTTATGCTTTGAGGAAGTTGAAGGTTCATGAGAAGAATTATCTGACTCATGATCTGGAGTTGGCAGCGGTGGTTCACGCGCTGAAGACCTGGAGGCATTACCTATATGGAGAGCAGTTTGAGGTTTTCACAGATCACCAGAGTCTGAAGTATCTCTTCTCGCAGAAAGAGTTGAATATGAGGCAGCGTAGATGGCTAGAGCTCATAAAGGATTATGACTTCACAATTTTGTATCATCCGGGGAAGGCGAATTCTGTCGCGAATGCCTTGAGTAGGAAGGTGGAGTTGTCAGCTGCGAGCTTATGCATTCAGGAGTGGAGGTTGCTTGAGGCCTTCACGGAGTGGAGACCTTTTACGGGGGGCTCTGAGGGGGCAGTGATTGCGGGACTTCGAGTGGAGCCGCAGACAGTTTCGGGAGTTGTTCAGGCTCAGAGAGCAGATGATGAGCTGGTCAGTCTGATGCAGTTAGCTGCTAAGGACAGATCGGATTTCAGTGTCGGAGTCGATGGAGGCTTGAGGTTCAGAGGTCGGATCTGGGTACCGAGAGCAGGTGATCTGAGGGATACTATCATGGAGGAGGCACATAGAGTCAGATATTCCATTCACCCGGGGAGTACCAAGGTGTATAAAGATTTACAGCGGAGTTTCTGGTGGAAGGGGATGAAGCGAGACGTAGCAGACTTCGTGTCCAGGTGCTTCGTTTGTCAGCAGGTGAGGATTGAGCACCAGCGGCCAGCAGGGCAGTTGCAGAGTATAGATCTGCCAGAGTGGAAGTGGGAGCACGTGACGATGGATTTCGTCACCGGGTTGCCGAAAACGAGGAGATCTCACGACGCGATTTGGGTCATAGTCGATCGACTGACCAAGTCTGCGCATTTTCTGGCGATCAGGACCACCTTACCCTTGGAGGGTTTGGCGAAGCTGTACATCGAGGAGATAGTCCGGTTACATGGTGTGCCTGTGAGTATTATCTCTGATCGTGATCCGAGGTTTATCTCCAGATTTTGGGGTAGTCTGCAGAAGGCTTTGGGGACTCAGTTGAAGTTCAGCACGGTTTTTCATCCACAGACGGACGGGCAGTCAGAGAGGACTATCCAGACGCTAGAGGATATGCTGAGAACGTGTACTCTGGATTTGGCAGGATTTTGGGATGAACACCTGTCGTTGATCGAGTTCGCCTACAACAACAGCTACCATTCGAGCATTGGGATGGCACCGTACGAGCCTCTGTACGGTCGGCCTTGTAGATCGCCGGTATGCTGGAGTGAGGTAGGCGAGAGGCAGTTGGTTGGACCAGAGATTTCTCAGATGTATGCTGAGAAGGTTGGCGTAATCAGACAGAGGATAGCGACGGCTCAGAGCAGACAGAAGAGTTACGCAGATAGGCGTAGACGAGAGTTGAGATTCGAGGTGGGCGATCACGTTTTCCTGGGGATTTCACCAGCTCGTGGAGTGATGAGAATCGGGAAGAAAGGGAAGCTCAGTCCGAGGTACGTCGGACTGTTTGAGATTCTTGATCGTGTCGGAGAGGTTGCCTACCGTATTGCTTTGCCACCGCAGCTTTCGGGTATTCACAACGTTTTCCATGTTTCTATCTTGAGGAAATACGTTGCCGATCCGTCGCATGTGATTGAGATCTGTGTTCCGGAGATCGGTCAGGACTTATCTCTCGAGGAGAGGCCCGTGGAGATTGTAGATCGGATGGAGCACCAGCTCAGAAGGAGAATCATTCCGATGGTGAAGGTCAGGTGCCAGCACCATAGCGAGCGTGAAGCCACTTGGGAGGTCGAGGATGAGGTCCGGAAGAAGTATCTGGAATTTTGCTCGGTGAGAATGTGGTTCTAATTTCGAGGACGAAATTCTTTAAGGATGGTAGATTGTTACATCCAAACCCTTGATTAATGGGTTGATTGTGTTTAGGTAGAGGATTAGAAGAGGTGGAGGTGGAGGGCTGAGATTGATTGGGTGGTGATGAGGTGGAGGGTGGAGATGAGGGGAGGTGTTGAGTAGGTGGGTGCTCTCTCTCTCTCTCTCACTCGTGCATTCCTCTCTCTCACTCAAGTCTCTCTCTCTCTCTCTCTTGATTCGCAGCTCTCTGAGGTGAGGAGGAGCTTGAGGATCGCCGGATCGTGTGGCCGTGAGGTGAGATCGACGGCACGCGGAGGAGCTCAGGTGATCGCCGGAGTTGAGGTGATTGCGTTCGAGGAGTTCGTCGGTGGAAAAGAGATTTGCGAGGAAGCGCTCGCCAGGATTCTTCAAAGGCTTCTTCAAGCCTTAAGGTATGCCAAGATTTCGTGTAGTCCTCCTTTTAGCCTTTGCGAGGGTTGCAGTGGCCGACGGTAGGCCGGAAGGCTCGTCGAGATCCTTGCAGCAGCTTTTCTGCTCTGCAACGGTCGACCGGAAGAAAGGCGCGGTCGACCGGTCGTAGTGTAAATCGGGCGAAAACCCTTGCACCGGTCGAACGATACTCTTCGAGTGGTCGACCGGTGGTGCGTTTTACCAGGGGATAAAGTCTCTGAGTGTTTTCGGTCGAACGGGTCCCCTTTGTCGGTCGACCGAAAGCACTGTTGTAGGTCGGTTAGGGGCGTTGACCATCAAAACGGTCGACCGCTCGTTGACTTCGTCCGACCGTCGCTTAAGTTAACTTATTGGCCGGTCGACCGGGAATGTGGTTTCGGTCGACCGTGTAGTGCGGTTTTGTTGGGGGTTTTCCCTGGTTGTTTTCGGTCGACCGTGATGTGAGAGTCGTTCGACCGTTGGTGCTTTTTGAGCAAGAGAGGATTTTCCCTGTTGGATTTCGGTCGACCGTGATTTGAGAGTCGTTCGACCGGTTGGACGTTATTTCGGTTTTTCTGACGAATAGTTGTGGTGTTCGGTCGACCGTGTGGGTTCTTCCGTTCGACCGTTTGGGCACTGTTTTGCATATGGATGCTTGTGTCGTGTGTTGTTGGATCCGCCTCGAGGGCAACGGGTCTCCGGCCTTTTTTGGGCGACGGTAGAGGCATTGCCGGCCTGAGAAGAGGGTTGTTGTTGTGGCTCTGAGGAGCGGGTCCAGTGTGTGCACGTTGTTGTTGTGGCTCTGAGGAGCGGTGCCGTGTGTGCACGTTGTTGTTGTGGCTCTGAGGAGTGGTGTCGTGTGTGCACGTTGTTGTTGTGGCTCTGAGGAGCGGTGCCGTGTGTGCACGTTGTTGTTGTGGCTCTGAGGAGCGGGTGCCGTGTGTGCACGTGGTTGTTGTGGCTCTGAGGAGCGGGTGCCTTGTTTGCAAGTGTGATTTAGGGGTTGGGGTGAGAGGACCCTTGAGACCCGAGGCCGATGTGTTCCGGCTGTGTCTGGTGTGCACGGGAGATTGATATGCCTTTACTGCATTTTCATTTCATGTTTAATTACGCACATTATGTTCATATTTTAGGGGTTTGGCATACGGGGTTTCCTCTCGGGAAACTCAGGCATATTCATGTTTTATGTCAGGTCGTACGCGTCAGTAGGAGGTGGTGACTGCGGACAGGAGCACCCAGACCAGATCTTGTCTCTCTTGGTTCTTCGAGGTGGATGATTTTTCCCTTGTACATGTGACTTCGGTTGACGACTGCTCCAGTTCTGACTCTCCCCAGTGGCAGCGGGGGTTTTGTGTTCTACAACGACGCGTCAGACGTTGGGTTGGGATGTGTACTGATGCAGCACGAGCAGGTGGTGGCATATGCTTCGAGGCAGTTGAATGTGCACGAGAAGAATTACCACTCACGATTTAGAGTTACCAGCAGTGGTTCATGCTCTGAAGACCTAGCGTCACTATCTGTATGGCGAGCATTTTGAGGTCTTCACAGATCATCAGAGTCTGAAGCACTTATTTTCGCAAGAGCTGAATATGAGGGAGCGACGATGACTCGAACTGATTAAGGATTATGATTTCACCATCTCCTATCATCCGGGGAAGACAAATTTTGTTGCAGACGCACTGAGCAGGAATGTGGAGGTGTCAGGTGCGAGTTTGTGCATTTAAGAGTGGAGGCTACTCGAGACGTTGTCAGAGTGGATGTCGTTCACAGAGGGCTCTGGGGGCAGTGATTGCGGGGCTTCGAGTGGAGCCGCAGACCGTCTCGCGAGTTGTTCAGGCTCAGCGTGGTGACGAGGTAGCTGGTCTTCTACAGTCAGCTGTCAGAGATGGATCAGACTTCACTGTGCGAGTGGATGAAGGTCTGAGGTTCAGGAGTCGGATCTGGATTACCGAAGGTGATGAGCTGAGAGATGATATCATGGAAGAGGCACACCGAGCGAGATATATCATTCACCCGGGGAGTACGAAGACGTATAAAGACCCGCAACAAAACTTCTTATGGGGAAGAATGAAGCATGATGTGGCTGATTTTGTGACGAGGTGCTTGGTTTGTCAGTAGTTGAAGATTTTAACCAGCAACCAGCGGGACCGATGCAGAGTATAGAGCTACCTGAGTAGAAATGGGAGCATGTGACGATGGATTTCATCACCAGGTTTGCCGAGGACGAAGACCTTCCATGACGCGATTTGAGTTATAATCGATCGACTGACCAAGTCGGCACATTTTCTGACTATCCGGACTACTCTACCTTTGAAGGGTCTAGCGATGTTGTATATTGAGGAGATTGTTAGACTGCATGGGGTGTCAGTGAGTATCATTTCAGATCGAAATCAGAGATTCACTTTCAGATTTTACGGGAGTTTGCAGCAGGATCTGGGGACTCGGCTCAAGTTCAGTACATCATCTCATCCACAGACAGACGGTCAGTCCGAGAGGACCATTCAGACTTTAAAGGATATGCTGAGAGTCTGCACCCTGGATTGAACAGGACATTGGGATGAGCACTTGCCATTGATCGAGTTCACTCGTGGGTGCGCATATAGATGAACCTTTGTATTTAACGAGAAGAAAACAAATAATTGTGTACCCAATCATCATTAATTTAAACTAAGAAATGAAACTAATCTTGCTAGGCAGGCTAGGATTAACACAACTATTTCACAAGTGCAGCCAAAATCAAGATTAGAAACATGTATAGGATTCTTTTGTGCAATCTCAATAGTCTCAATGCAAAAGTTACAGCAGAAATTTTATATAGTTACAGGAGCTTTATAAGATCCTAGTAACAACTCTGCACAGGAAAAAGAACTTTTAACTAAATCAACAGAAATATATCAGGTGTTTGACAAAGAAAGTTGGTGTTAGCCTGGGAAAAGATATTAGATTCCTTCCAAGACAGAGCAGTATCAATTTGTCTCGGTGCTTGTGTTCTTACCACTTTCAAAATCAGACGGAATGTCCTGCAGTTTGTCCTTAATATGTTGTTTCAGTCAGTCTTCTTGTCAGCCTCGTCAAGAGCAGCAAGACGTTCCACCAGAGGAGGATGGGAGTAATGGTAAGCTGAGTACCAAGGATCAGTGTTCATTGTGGAGAGGTTCTCTTCCTGTAAGAATGGCCAAAATTTTATTCATAAATTACCATTTCATGACTTGAATAATATGTTCAACGTTTGATTAATTAAAAACGTGAAAGACGGAACCATCTATAAGGCTAATAGGTTTATGTCTTTATGGAAGTGGTCGGGTACATGAAGTGGTAGAAGACAATGCCAAAAAAATGGAGCTAACCTGCAACTTCACAAGACCAGCTCTAAGTGGCTTAGAATGGCCAAGCTTCTTTGCGAAAGCATCAGCCTGAAATTTTACGACTTATGAAGAATATGCCAAGCACTTCTTTCTTGACAGAAAAAAGTTAAAATCACAACACTAACCTGAAATTCAAATGCACGGCTGACGAGATTCAGACAGAAACTCACAACATGTTGAAGAGGTATGATAGTATGCTGAAAAAGAAATAGAAGTGACATGATAAGAATCATAACCACCATAATAAGTCATCATTTTCACATGAACATTTAAGTAAAATGCTTATTGGGGTCCAAACAAGACAAGAAAATGAAGGTTTGGTAGAGGCTTGGGACAAGTCAAGCCACCTGGCAAGAGAGATCAAGAATGTGATGAAACAGTCAAAACTATTGAATTTTATCTACTACTAAGTGATTCAAAACCAATGAGCAGGATCTTCAAACAACCTCAAATATTTCTGTATCTGGAAAAATGTACAGAAGAGTAAATAAACACTACAACGAAACTTATGGTACAACTGCAATGCAATTGCATAGTTTGGATACATCATACAGTGTAACCCCACATAGAAGAAAGAAAATTTCCACCGATATTGTTGAAAAATAAAGAGCAACAAAAAACAGACGCAACTAAAGAATCTAAACTGTTATTGAAACAGGATACTGCTGTATATTGGTGAATGCATTATGTTGGAAAGTCGCAGGGACTGGCACTATTAGGTTCAAACCCTTACCCCAAACATCACAAATATGACCACATGAAAATGAGTTCGAACCAGATCCTATAAGGCAATCACTGTTAGAAAATCCTTTTATGAATATTATGACTAAGAAGACAAGCAGATCTGAGTACTTAGGGATGCACCTCCGATATCTGGAACAACCATATTCATAGAGGTCCAAAAATAAGTTCATGTACCACTGTTGGTGAACAGAGAGTTTATTAAATGGCTCAACTCACTCCTTCAATTGAAATTACTTCTTGGGGGGGGGGGGGGGGGGGGGGGGGGCTTCAATTCCTTTGAGTTATACCGGATGAGCGTCTTATTGCACGAGGGGTCTAAACATCGGGTACTTAAGGACCAGAATGACGTGGTAATGCTCCAGTTCTTTTGGTTTATGAAAACCAATGTAAATTCACTTTCGTTTTAATGGAGTAGGAAAAAAAATCTTAAAAAGGGAAGTGTTTGGTGTGCCACAACATCAAATGACTCTTTGGGGGCAAGGAGTACTGAGAATGAGTCCTATAGCTAGGGGGAAGAACATGCACATGGAGATAGCAGATGGACATGGCACATTAATCTTCATGGGTACATGGCTTGTCCCACTCTTGGGAAAGCTGTAAGACTGGTTAAGATATCATAAGAGAGTCCCAGGATAGTCAACACATTCTTCAAAGGATGACATTGGCGCCTATCACATCCATGTTTGGGTGGTATGTTGCCAACATAGCACCAAATTAGACGGGTACAACAGAAAACAGGAGAGACCGGAAGAAAAGGAGTTCACATCTAGATCATTTCAATAGAATGAAATAAAAGAACATTTAAAGGAATATCACAGGATATTCCTGAGATGAATGTACAACAAGCCTATGCTTGAAGCCTTGCAAGGGTCAACCAACAGCAGTAGGTGTGCTTTACGGTTTGGGATAGTTTTGTTAGTTTTGATTACATTACGGTTTTGTTAAAAAAACTGAAAGAATAAACTAGTAATTGGGTCAAAAGATCCATTTAATAAAGTAAGAACCAAATAATTCTAACAAAAAAAATTGTACATGAATCAACATTCCCAGATTGATTGGACTGTATGTCAACTAAGCGGTGTGGCAGCTTTTGCAGCCTATACACCTATAATTTGGGAGACTGGTCTTGATATGCATATTTCCATTACATATTATCCTAATGATTATTACTTTTTAAGATATATAAGCAACAGAACCTTGTATATGATTATGTGATTATTCAATCTTGACAACAGTGCAGATTGAATATCTATTTCAAGATTTTCCGTATTGAAAATGTGTTTCACATGAATAGGAACATCTCAAATTGTTCATATTTTTCTAAAATGTGTACTGGAATAGTTTCATGTTGAAATTTTAGAATCTGATTTAATTTCACTAAATGGCAACTTATATTGTTCTTATAGTGCACAATCTGACCTGTAACATACATTGAAAATCATGGTCATGCAATAAGTATACAGGATTATGGAATCATAATTCACCATTTTTTATCAGTCTTAATTCACCAACATTGTGTCAAAGTATTAATAAAATGATTTTGCCTTAGACGGACCTGCTACATTACAACAAGCCAAGTAACTATCTCAAAAACACATCAAAAGACAATTAGTATGGAAAATTACTACAAAAATAAATTTAATCAGTAAATTCGGCATACTGGTGTGCCCTGCACTGGAAGTGTAAATAGTGACACAATGGAATTTTTTATCATCCTTCCACCAGGAGAGAGTTGTGATGTCTGGTCTAAAGTTACTTGACTTCAAACGTCATGTCAAATCTCATGTCAAATCTCAACTAAACGACTCCATACACACGAAAATATGACTCAATACATATAACAAAAGAAGGAAGAACTCATTGGAGTATTTCCATAATATAAGACACCAAAATGAAATTAACAGCAGTACCTGGAAAATGATAAGCCCGATGATTACAGGTTGAGTATCAAACTGAAAACTTTGGAAGAGATCCTTGGAATTCCTCACAAGTGTATAGCCACCAAACTGCAGGAGTGTCAAAACCTGAAAGGCAAATTCAACATAAAAAACACGTACATCTTGGGTATTCTAATGATAAAAAAAACTGAGGTTGAAGTCTGAATAAACAAATTTCATGACTTATTGTTCAAAGGCTACAAAATCTAGGCAAAACTCACCTTTCAAAGTAAGAAAAGGAAAATAAAAAAATGATTGCAAATATGTAAAATAACAAACATGCAAAGCAAGCCCAAAATGGCACGCAAGCGAAAAAAATGTCACTGGTCGGATCACATGATCTCACCAGATCAAGCAAATGAGCAATCAATTATACGGACCTGTGCAGCAGCAAAAGAATACAATGTATGGTTGAGTTTCCAGTGCCCAAGCTCATGCGCAATAACAGCAACCACTTCCTCAATCTTACACTGCAATATGTAAAAATTGGAAAACTATCGTAAGATTCTACAATAACGTGATTTCTTTGAATTAAAATATCGAACCATGAATCACAGTATCACATAGTCCACATCTCTTTCCAAATGCAAAATTTGCATATAATTTGAACATAGTCTTTATTATCCTTTCTATCATATACCTTACATATGAAAGATAAATACATGTCAAATGCTAGATGTTTCATGACATGTCAAGTGTTCCCATATTCTAGCAATGTAGACATGTAGTATCTGGACAATCAAATAAGCATGTCAGACTAAGATTTTATGTTGGTTTATCATTGACAATTGACACAATTCTCATGCTATGCAAGTCCTATGATAAATACATAATTTGAAGGCCATATTCTTTTGAGATTCAGATGAGGTTGGGCTTCTGATATTCCAAAGTCAAACAGTCTTGAAACATGTTTCCCAGAAAAGGTATGGTAATTCAACTGATGTCTATATATGTTGTTGACAACTGATGTCTATATATGTTGAGACTTTCAGCATGATGACTGAATGTGAAGTCCTAATTTACCCAAATGACATCACAAATGATATTTCTTCAAATTACATGATCATATAAATTATAAAGCAGTATGTAGTAAGGGAGTACCTGAGCAATTAATGTATCATAAAGAACAATGCGTTTATTCTTGAAAAAGCCATACATATATGCCTGCAGTTCCATTACTGCATGGTTAGTAAGAGAAACCAATAACAGTAATATGAATAATAAAGATAAAACAGAAACTGGAGCAAAATATTCAGAATAGTTATCGCCGAAGTTCTGTCCAACATCCTAAAAAGCTTAGAATCTGGACCCTAAAACTGATATATGACTTAATGAATCAGAAGCCTTGAGAGTTTTCCAAAACAAATCAAGATGGTCAATATCATACAATAATTAACCATGAAATAACATTGTGAGATTTGAAACCAACCAGTATTTGATAAAGAAAGTGATTGTCCTGGTGAAGTAAACAATCATAAACACCCATGCAAATGTTAATTACAGAAATTAAAATATGTGCAATAAGAGGACCTAACATATATAAGCTCGTAGAAATATCCAAATGATGTTTTCCAGGCAGTACTGGAAGGAAGAAGAAGAGAAAGCCATGTACAAATGAATCAGAGTTGGTATTAAAGCCAGTGAAAGTGCCCACTTTATATATTTGATGGCAACCACTTATGCCACTTAATATTTAACAATGTGTTATATGTAGTATAACACAAACCCGAACATGAACTTGTAAATAAATAAATTCTGGCTTGGCAGTATTAAGAATCAAGTACCAATGAGGAATAAACCACGCGGACTTATAAAACTCAGAAATCAAGCCTACAATGTCTTATTACTCACGTTGCTGTGACTTGATCTTGCAGACCCGTCCACAACAAAAAGCTTTTTCAGCGGAAACTTCAGGGACCAAGCAAGTTTTTCAATTCGTTCTCTAAGTTCTCCTTCTTTAAGCTGTTGATCAGATATGGTAAGAAACAAGATAACCTAACAGCACCAAGGCTGAATGCAAATGATCGAAAAATAATATTAACAGAGTGCTCCATTGAGAAATCTATCATCAAACCAATATTTTGTCATAATATAAGCATCACTGTCTAGACCACGTGCATAATAACTTACAGGAGTAAATTTGTTGAAAAGTGGAGCTATGAGCACAGGGTACACTGTCATCATCACAATGGACAAAACAAAAATGAAAGCCCAGAGATAGATTGCCAAGTAAGGACCTCCTATCTGCACAGAGGATTTTTTTAAACGTCTAAATTTTAAAAATCATACGATGAAGCTGGTAAGGATTGCAGAAACTACCAAACATGTGGAATAGTCTAAAAAAATCATTTATATATATTTACCTGCGTGATGTAAATGATTGCAGCCACAATAGGAGGTCCAATGATCATGGCAAGAACATTTTCTTTAATCATGTCTCTAATGTATAACCATATTGTTTGCTGAAAAGGAACAAGACTTGCATCAATAATAACAACACTTTAGATATACTATAAATATATAACAAAATGGTAATTCCAGAATTACAAAACACTGTTTTGAAAACCAGACCGGTTCAATCGTGAACATGAGGCCTTTCCGGTCCAAAAAGGCTGAAAAGCTGGTGATGGGAGAGAGAGTGGAGAAGGCCGTGGATCTGGTGTTGGAGGAAGGGGAGAGGAGAGGAGGGAGGTGTTAGAGGGGAAGAGGTGTTTTGTTGGGTGGATTGGTGGGGGGAGGTGTTTAGGGTTTTTTTGTTTTGTTTGAGGGTTTTTTAAGAAAACACCTTATGAATGTTGATATTGTAGATGTTTTGAAGATTTTGTCTTAATAAATAAGACTTTTATATATAATATGTATATATGACATCATGCTGACGGCACCGGTTCAACCAATTCGATTCGGTCTGACCCCGGTCAAACCTCTGAACCTTTGGTTGCCGGTTCGACACCCGGTTCAATTCTGAAAATCATGTTATAAAATACCAAAGTAGAACCCAAGAACACAAGAAATAATAGATGCTAAAATCACACACCTTGTTGAAACCATGACGTTCTTCAATAACAAAAGTTGAGTATAGTGAAAATGGCAAGTCCGTAATCTGTATGCATGTAGAAGTTAGAAATAAAGTGTGACAACTAAATAGGCATCACAAAATTATTACAAGGAAGAAATGGTGACCAGGATATGGTATAGCTACAAAGAGGTAAGGATATGATTATCATGCAAACTAGCAAATTGCTTTAAAAGGTTAGTTTTCCTAATAATATGAGCTCTCGTATGTCATTATTTGATTGTCAATTGACAGTTTGACAAAAATTATCCCTAATTGCATTATATATTCCATGCTACATAAAGGTCCCACGAGAATTAAAATAATCCCAAAACTCTTTTCTTTTCTTCACAGTTACAATGTTGCATATGTATGTTGTAAACATGTGGAACATCCATGTTTGTGTATTGGTGTGTGTGTGTGTGTGTGTGTGCACGCGCGTTGAAAGGTAGAGTATGTTGCTCGCTCATTAATTTTAGTAAGCTCTCTGTAAATAATATAAAATAAGATGTCCACCTGTGGCACAAAAGAGTAATAATAGTCAATAAAATTTTGAAACTTTAGTATTGTGATGTGAAAACAATGTGAATTTCATATCACATTTGATAATAACGGTCAAATTTTCTTATCTCATTAAATGAATCACCAGATCTTTTGATTTTTATATCAGAATTTTAGATCAAATAATAGATGTAGCAACCAATGGGATTTGTCATACAATGGTCAAATCTTGAGAAACACGGTGATATT
Organism: Triglochin maritima; assembly: GCA_963682175.1. NCBI lineage: Eukaryota > Viridiplantae > Streptophyta > Magnoliopsida > Alismatales > Juncaginaceae > Triglochin > Triglochin maritima. Next base: position 17,237,386 of record OY821786.1, read on the forward strand.
CAACAAAAACGAGAGCTCGTGAAGCATTTCACTTTGCAGGTGTATGTGTGTGTGTCTATATTTACATATGCATAAAAAAGGTATAATGAACCCTCATTTTTTTCATGATTCGCCGGCTGTATGACGGATTGACAGATCTGACAAGCTGTTTACATTTGTTAGGTGCCTTCAATTAGATACCAAGAAATATGACGGTCCATGTAATGATACACTCAATCTAGAGGAAGTTTAATATGGAGAGTTGGAGACAAATGTTCACATTCATTTCAGGACAGCAAATATACAACATCAACATATATCATATTCCCGTTTAGCAATTCATAATATTGATTGCTATGTCCTACATATGGGGTTCACGAAAATCGAAATGAGACTTGGAATTCATTGCCCCCGGCCTAACATAAGGATGACTCTTATTAAATAAGATGTATCAAGTTCAACTGTAAAGATACTTAAGAGTTGGTACATATTTCTTACCTGTTTCTGAGTAGCCCTCAATAGACGAACATTTTAACAAGTGTCCGCTACTCTCAACAACAGTTTCGTTTGATTGGTCTCAACAACAGGGTGTTTCATTTTATTACTTCAGTTCCTAATTGAGACAAATCATCCGATTCCGAAATTTTAATATTAGAACTTCCTAATGAACTAAAGCTTGGAAAGTGAATGCTTGAGATACCCTCACCTTCATGACTTGCACATGTGAAGTAACATTTTATTTATCACTAACTATATTGCTTTTTTTATCAGGCTATATTGCTATACTCTATTCAATAAAATTCTAAATTACATAAGCTTATGCGTACTTTTTCATATGTATGGATAATGAAGTTTCAAGGGAAAGTAGAAAGTGAGAGACAGAAAATTTATTTCAAGATTCATGAGATGGAAATCCTTGTTCTCGAACCTGTGACCAGATCATACCACCTCCCAGGAAGGAAAGTGTGTGCAATAATTCATTTTCCATGTCCAAGCCCAGGTATACCAGAAAATCTCCAGATTTCTGTAATTATAAAGGTAGGTCATTGTTGAGAAGTATCTTGAAAGATAACAAATATGTGTTATTTGGCAACTCACCGCCCAAAACCAAGGCAATACTCCAAAATACAAAATTGCCATATCCATAAGTACAGTGACAGCTTTATGAACAAAGTGGAAATGGCTGAAATTACAACACAACCATATAAAGTGAAAGAAGTCAAATTTAAATTGTGTGTATGTGTAATGTGTATATCTATAAGTATAAGGTATCATTCCAGTAACTGTGGCATACTGGCATCTATAGAGCAAACCCAACCTTTTATCAAGGCTATAAGACTGAGCCTTTACAAACTTGTCTGGACTAATCACTCCTACCAATGGCTTGGGAAGGGATGGGAGCTTCAAAGCTGCATGCTGCCGAATATCCAAGTATGTCTCAAAAATGTAGACAACAACCATAAATCCTGCAATAGAAGTCGAACAATGACAATTATGAACTAACATTATAATGTTGAAGAATGACTAAATTGTTGCATGTGGAGATTTGAGATTAATTTGAGGTAGTCTTATAAGTTTCAATAATTTACAATTCTAAAAAGACTCAACGAAAATCGTATAAATGCCTATTAAGACAGCATGCATTTATTTCTTATGAAATAGCAGCCGATTGTTGTCTCAGATCATAGGTCAACCAGGAACAATCTCTTTGTTAGTGCAAGTGCAAGGCTGCATAAGTCCACCCTCAACCCCGCCAACAGAGGGATCCTTTTTCAATGCTTTAGGATGACGTCGATCTCGTCATAAAATTCAAAAATGGAATTAGGATCTACAACCCTAAAATAACAAAAAATAACAAACAACACATAATCTAAAGCGACTCTTATCCTCCATTATGTTTCCCTACAGGGAAACATCAACTCTATAACTACCTCATTTTTTAGAGCATTAAATCTCAAATGCCCACACTAAATACAACAAGTTGCTTGTTATACGTCTTCCAACTTCGCTATAAAAATATATTTTTCTCCTCAAATTGCTGGGCATGGCTCACCACTGTTCTCGGTAATATTAGCACCTAGACTTCATTACATTTGGGATTAAACCATTAGCTAGAACTGACATCCAAATTTCTTACATAGCACGATTCCTGTTGCACGGTGGATACTATTAAAAAGTCAATTATCAATGAGCTTTTATTACAATTTAATACTCTTTATTACTGGTTTCTGTGGTGAGGTGGTAATATCATATAGATGGGCTCTTTTACTATTTTATAAATAAAAAACAGCGGTGCTTGCTTAATATTTTAAGAACAATACTAAGAGCCTACAAGCCAGGCCCAGAAATTGACTTAATGTTTTATATCTAAATTTCTAGCATAATAGGAACAAAAACGTCTTCTCCAAAAATTGTTAATTTGCAGTATGTGAATTCCATGGGGCATATCACAGCGCACTTTCTTGGTACTTATACACATCCAAACAGAAGTACAATGTCTTTAGAGAATTTAATCCCTTTTACTAAACATTAATTGTCTACATCAAGCTTTCACGGTCAAGGCGAACTTAATAGTTAATAGCTTGAAAAATGAAAACAAAAAGGGCACTCTCCGTAGTGAAACAAATCTATGATTACAAATTGGCAAAGTAACCACATGGGGAAGTCATGTTGCTTTACTTTGAAGAATGTAAAGTTACAAACTCATTATGAACTTCACATAAACAAACGAGTCTTCGAAATCTCTGCAAATAACAAACGACACCAAACATATATTATCTCCAAAATCACGACAATCTACTATCTTCCTACCAAATCAACCCAACTCCAACTCGAATTCCAACTCCAAATCCCCAATCGCTCCACGATCTCGTCCGGATTGGAACCCTAAGAAGGTAGATCGATCTCGGCGAGCAAGAACAAGATGAGTTGGGATTGAAAGGGGAGGAAGGAGATCGGTTACCTAGAACGCATTCCAGGTAGGGGAACGCCATCGGCGAGGTGTGGGTGAGAACTGGAGAGGTGTGGACTTGTTGGAAGCGGAGAAAACCGAGGGGTTTTTAGTAGGGCTGTCGTCGCATGTGGGGTAGCGGATAATTTTTTTTACACCCAACCCAACCCATTTAGACAGGTCGGATAGCGGTGGGTTCAAAATCCGCCCCGATCTGACCTGTTTACAGTTCTAGCTGTCAAAATCATAAGCAACCGGGTAACACAATACGATAATTTCATGTATATATTATGTATAAGTCCGTGTATAACATGATATCATATCGTGTCGGGTTTGTGTATAGACGTTCATACATTATAAGTTTATAATATACACGATAAGTTATCAAATACTTAGATACACGAATACACAATTATACACGTTAATACACAATAATATAATTATATGTATATACATTGGGATAGTATCTTAATATTAGTATTACATAACATACTTAGTTGTAAAGGTTAAATCAAGATAAATAACCTAACAAGATTACAACTTAATCTAACTTAATAATTCAAAAATCGCACTCCATGACTCGGTTTTCAAGCTTACTACTTTCGATGTATTAAACCATTATGTTTTCTTTATTGTGAAATTGATTATTGAAGTTTTGAACGAAAAAAAGTAGTATTATGTGTTCTTTGATAATTTTATTTGGTTTTTTAAAAAGTCCAGAATTTGGTGTGTTGTATGTAATCGTGTATACAGGTACTTATCATGTATATTGTGTATACAAGTATTTCTTGTGTATAATTCGTGTCTTATCGTGTATCGTGTAACACGATACATTAGGAATCGTGTTGTGTTGTGTATACATGATAATTATTGTGTCGTGTTTGTGTCTGGGTCGATGTACACGGATCTTTATGGTGTCATGTTCGTATATACCTAGTTCCTATTAATATCAGACTCATACACGTCACAATAGTACATGAACCTGACACAATTGACGGATCTAGTTTTGAGTTCTTCATTTTGATACTTCTAGATTTCTAGAGTTTTATTTTAGATTATATTTATTATATAAAAATGTATAATACTAATATGAACCTACTCTAGTAATCTAGGTACACGTAGAGTAGAACACATGACCTACTGGAACAATGATAATAAGTATTGGGTTGGCTTAGGTCTGTCAATATTTGACATCAAGATATTACGAAACGCTAACAAGACGTTATGTTGTGTATTATCGTCTATGATGAAATAACTTCTATTAATGGTACTATTTCAAAGAAGAAAAAATATTATTGCAGGTGAATTTGTCGAGCATACACAGTCGAAAGATTTGTGCTTCATATGGAAACGCCCTTTTAAGACATCTCATGGTAGGAAAAACATTATGTCAAGGTGTATTTTTTTAAAATTATGATATTGCATTTACGAAAACTAATGTTCAAACAAAAATAGATGACACGACTTGATTAAAAGGACTAGTTGGGTTATCTTTAGGCCAATAACTCCTATATTGGTTTAAAACAAAAGTCGGGATCGCATTACATGAGTCTTATTAACGTGGTTAGTTTACTAAATTAATATACTTCTTAAACTAATAAAAAGACGCCATATTTTTTAGAAGCTTTATAGCAACGGAGAAAAGGAAATTTTGGTTTCATACCCATTGCAAAATTGTGTAGATTCTAAGGTTTCATTTGGACGTCACGTGGGAAAAGTTGTTCTCACACTCTTGTGTCTCCAGAAGCGAAGAAACAACATCCAAACAACAAAATACGGGAAACAAGTTTTTCATGTTTGTCCCCCGCTATCGCATATATTTTCTCATGTTTCAAGGTTTAGAAGCTCACAAGTCACGAGAAGTTTTTTCTCCTCTCGCATACTCATTTGTAAAATACTAGTATTGCCCACTTCATATGTGTTAAGTCAACATTTTTTTATTTTTCCATTAATTTGACATGTATAATTAACCACACACACAAAAATTAAAAGAAAGCTTAGGAATAAACTCTGACATCTATAGTAGAGCGTTTTGGAAAAAACTCTACCCACGCGATATCCAAACGCAACCTAACTTGCACTATTATGAAAAAAAAGTCTTTATACGTGGTCTTAAGTGACACCTAATGGTGATTGAATTCTTAATGAAATACTTAGGGTTTGGTTTGAACTTTACTTTTTTATATTTTTATAAGAACTATTAGCATTTAGACCAACACACAGTTATAATTTGGTTTTACCATCCCTAACTAAAATTCATACATGCATAAGTAATAAAGTCGAGAGATTGTTGCTTGAGGAAGAATTTGAATATGTGGCACTAGTCCAGGTGAAAGTAAAATTGTTTTGTTTACAAATGATATGAATAAATAATGGGTTGCAGAATTGCATCCCATCAACCACTGATTATTTCCTGCAGGGTGGGAATCAAACCTATGTTTAAGGAGGAGGGTAGCATGATTTTAGGTGAGGGGGTCAGAATCCTTAAGATAATCCATCAGGTTCAAAATTTTCATTAATATTTCTAATTATTGGTAAGAATTTTTTTCAAGGGGTTGAGATCAAAAAAATGTTAAAATTCAAGGTGGTCAGGATCCAAAGAAATTAACATTTTTGGTGTAACAATTCATAGAAATCTTTACAAATCATGCCAAGTTCAAAATTCCACGGGAATTGAAATCGAAATTGAACGGGATCGAAGGCTAAAATCGCTAATATCAACAAGGTAATTCTCTTGAAATTCATAAGTAACCCACACCTCACAAAGCAGAGTCGACTCCCTTCCACTCACACTCATTTGGTATTTGGACCAACTGGAATACACACACTAAGGGCAAGAAAGCAAATTTGTTGTGCACAAAAGCTTTGTATTTTATTTTTAGCATTGACTTTTACTTTTATAAGTTAGGGGTGTACCTTCGACGAAGTCAAATTGAATGTTTATTCCCATTTTTTGAATTTATCTTGGATACACCTTTAAACCACTAGAATTATTTGTATACGCCTTCTGTCACACCCTTAAAGTCTTTCGTCAGGGGGTGTTGATGTGTGTGGACTGTTAGGAGAACATCGGGTGACTATATGAGTGTAGATGCTACATAGGGAGAGACTTCAACTCGAAAGCGAGCGCCTACGGGACTGCACCTATATGCAGTTGGTAGCGTAGGTATGACTGGTTGGGGGCTGGATTGCTTTCCTGATGAGCCCAAGGCAGGGTGAAACCAGTCAATGTTGTCTCGTGCACGGAATAGCTGACTGTGTGTACACGTATATTTGTGTGCGCACAGTGTTGTGCGGGCGTGTGCGACTGTCAACGCACAACTCCGTAATACCCGTCATTATTGTGGGTCCCAATCTCCAACTCCATTAGTATTTTTGGAAATTAGACCTCTTAAAATATAAAATATCTTTAATGTGAAACTAAAAAACTAAAAAAAAACTAAAACTAAAGAAAAAACTCCTTCCCCTGATATTCAGTTGAACATTGTTGAACAATGAATGGGTTGTCTTTGTTTCTTCCGTTCCTACTTTATTGATAGTGAAACTCCATTCTATGGTCATCAGTATCATGATTACAATATCTTAATTTAAGGCAATAACAATATGTAAAAATCTAGTCAACAACCAGAAATCAAAAAAGATATTAATCAATCAACTAATTTAGAATGGAATCCGGTATTGCACTTACCAAACATCAAGCAAACGTTCACAGTCTTTATCTGGCATCGAGCATCCACATATTGGTATTTGAAATTATGATTTTTTAGATTTCATATTAATGAAACTCCAAAAGATACTTCGAGTCGACAAGGCGTTATCCTCAAGTACTCATGATATGGTATAAATGCATGTATGTGAAATGGACGATATTTTGAAATTATTGGGGTTTTAAAATTACAGAACCGGAAAAACTGTAATAACAACGTCAATCTGAAATACAACATGTTAGATCCCAATCCTTGTTTTGGACTAATCTTATTTTGGTTTGATCAGGGGATGTTTAGGGAGGAAGTGGAGTTTGGTGAGATGGACGGCTGGGATCCGTTTGTGTTGAGGTGAGTGTGTTTTAAAGAGTTTAACCCAAATTTTCCTCATTCCCCTCCTTCTCTCATTCGACTCTTCTCTCCCTCAGCTCATCTCCTTCCCTGACCCTAGCGACCTCCGGTGAGAAGAGGTGATCGACGTGTGTTTGGTTGGTGGAGGTGAGTTGGTTTTAAATGCTAAACTCATCTCACTTGTTGTTGTGGTTGGTGTGGGAATCGACGAAGGCAAAGAGATTGTTGTGGATCGACGAGGTGGTGTGATCGTCGATCGGGAGAGAAGTTTGTCAGAAAATGGGTTTTGGAGAGAAGTACTCGTGGAAGCATCGTCGAGGTTCTTCAAAGGTTTCATCAAACCTTCACGGTATGTTAAACTTGTAGTTGTAGCTCACTTATGTTGTGTGGGTATTTGGAAGTCGACGGTAAGCCGAAATGCTCGTCGCAGGTAGACGTGCAGTAGAATTGTCTGCTGGAACGGTCGACTGGTCGGCGCAGGGTCGACCGTGTCTAGTGAGATTTCGAGTTTCTACCTCACGTTGGTCGAACGATGCCTCCGGGCGGTCAACCAGTGGTGCGTTAGAGGCGAGCCCTGGTTGTGTTCGGTCGACCAAGCCCCCTTTGCCGTTCGACCGAGTGCACTGTTGTAGGTCGGTTGGAGGCGTTGACCATCTAAACGGTCGACCGCTCGTTGACCCGTTCGACCGATCATACATGTAGCTAAGTCGGTTGGAGCCTAGACCATCTAAATGGTCGACCACTTGTTGATCTCGTTCGATCGGTGTGATGTGGTTCGACCGGTGCGACTTGGTGAGACGGTAGGAGTCCCTGGATGTTTTCGGTCGGCCGGACCCCCTTTGTCGTTCGACCGTTGGGACTTGTATATTCTTGGTGTTGTGGCGTAGACCCTTTTAGCGATTGATTGACATCATATCATGCATACATTTGTGTCTTATATCCGTTATTTTTTACCTAAATAATGCTACGTAATGAGTTTAATGTTTAAGTTTTAGGAATAAGCAGGTTTGAGTAAAAGAAACACAAAAAAGACTCAAAAGCAAGGAAAATGACTAAGTTGCAAGACTTGATGACTGAGATGCAAGAGGGAAGGGCCCGGATATAAGCCCAAAGGACCAATGAGCAAATCAAGAAATTCCACACCATCATGAGGAGTATTTTGGCAATTCGATTCGGTCTTGAGCTCTAACAACGTACTTGGATGCATCATACATGAAGAAATGAAGCCAGACAACCACACTCCAAAACCAGGCCGGATCCAGACAATATAGACCGCCAATTGGCAGTCCAAGATCGCTGATTGGCAGTCGGTTTTGGTCCGGATCCGCTAAGACTTTGCCGGGTCATGTATTAGGTTGTATTTAGTCTATTTTTGGTATACGTTTAGTCTCATACCAGGGGAATGTTCCGGATTACCTTTTTCTATGGCTATAAATAGAACTTTTCTTCCTCCTTTGTATCATCTCCTCTCTTGTATCATCTCCTCTCTTGGTGGTCATCCTCTTTACTATGAGTAAAGCTTTGAAGCAAAACTCTGGTGGAGAGATGTTACTTGTAATTGAGTGAGTAATAAATGATGTTTTGTTAGTTTTCTTCATATTGCCTCTTTTCAATTCTTGCATACTTAGTTAACTTGTTTGTTTTAGTCTTCTTAGAATTAGTTTAAGAATGTTTTCTTTCCTTAGTATGAATGTTAGTTTAATAATGTGTGAGTAGTTCCATCCCCCTTTGGGGGTGGAGTAGATGTCTATACATGTTATGTAGATGGAATGAATGCTAAACATTGTTGTATGTGAGAAATGTTAGTATATTTGTTTGAATTAATGGGAACACTTAATTTGATGGTTTCTGTCATAATGTTTAGGTAATTACATGCTTGTTTAGGTTCTTAATAACAAACTTGTCATGCTCATATTAATCACCTAGGTTAGTGCTTTGAATGATACGTATTGTCATGAGGTACTTCTTATACATAACAAACACTAACTACATTTGAGCTTATTGTATGCATTCATCATACTTATTTCATGTGTACACACACTCAACCCCTAAGGGGTTTTTTCCATTCCTGAATTTCATCTTTCTTATTAGTAGTTGCTTAGTTTAGTATTAGTTCATCTCGTGCTTTCATTTCCTTCTTTGATGCTTACTAGTTTAGTGTAGTTTAGTTTAATCAATCTTTTCTCCACATTGTTTCCCACTCGCCTTCGAACTAACCAAAGTCAACACACCTCCTTGTTGATCGACCCGTATTTGTCACCGTTTCAATGCGGTCGTGCACTTGCGGTGATTATAACTGATTCAATCAAGTTTTTGGCACCGTTGTCGGGGAGGTGTTCTATCCGGACTTTGGTTTGGACGATTCGAGTGGTTTTAATTTTTTTTGTTTTTGTTTTGGTTTGTTTCAGGAATCCTTAGGATCAAGGGGAGGCCATTGGAGGAATTGGAGGACAAAAGCCACTACAGTGACCGCCAATCAGCGGTCTGGGACCACCAACTGGCGGTCTGGTGAGCTTTGTTAGCTCCAATTTTTGTTATGGTTGTTTCTTGTTTCATATTAGTTGTCTGGGAGCTCAATCTTGCATATTGTGATTGTAGTTTGCTCACAGATTAACAATCAATCCCCTTTAATAAACTTGGCCACTAAAATCCAAAGCAAAAGATTTGGCATTTTTGCTTGTTTAGGTCATGCATCATATACTTGACTTAGGCACGTAGTTGTCTTTTATTTTAGCTTTACTTTCAGTTGATGAGCGATGGTGTGAGGTACGCATTTCCTACTCTCATTCATGTATTTTGTATGACCATGCATTAGTTAATAGGAATTGCATCGGGACAAGAGTGAGGTGAGCGTTTCATTGGAGAGTTGATTGCTAGATTAAGACTCAAAACACTACTAAAGAGGGGTTGTCCCATACAAGATAAGGTAGGGGATTTTATCACCCTTTCCTTTGCCCCAAAAATCACTCTTAATCAAAGCCTTAATTCTAAAAGCAAGTAGACATTGGCCATAAGATTTCGGACGCACTAGGAGAGTGATCGAGTTGAGACCGTCATGACCTGATCGGCGTCGCCTGCCTTGTCGATAGTAGGAGGTACTGGATCTCCAGATCTGGTATCACTTGCTGGGCATTGTGGTCTTAGTTGAGGGAGGTAAGGCGTGACGAGACTAGTGATCTCGAAGTTAGGCGTCGTCAAGCCTAAGGACCCATAGTCATAAGTTGTTTGAGTCGTGCTTACTAGATTAGGCTTCTACTTTCACCCATTACCCACACTAGTTCTAAGGATTCTTCCCGCCTCATCTAAGTCCTCTCCTCATCTGTATTCTACGAGTAGCCTCCTCCTCTGAGTACACCTTCTGTTGTGTTATTTTAGAGTCGAGTTGAGCGTTTTATGCGATGTTGGACTCGTTCTGGTAATAGCGCTCGACTTGAGAGAGTGCATTTGTCTGAGATGGGCGGTCTTGGTGATCGGTCATCTCCGCCTCGTGCTCCTTTGGAGCATGAGGCTGAGTTGTCTCGCGGTGATGAGGGAGACCGGGGTCCATACATGGATTATCTTGGTCCATTCCCGCCACCACGTAGACCTCCTCCTCTGACTCGAGAGGAAGAGGGATTCGCTCAGGATCGAATTTTGGTGCACCACCACCTTTAGCTCGACAGGATATGTCGATGACTTTGTGGGAGGGGACACATCTTGTTCAGGCCGCGCAACCTTCTTGCATAGTTCTTCCCCTAGCTCGCGGGAACAAATTTGAACTGAAACCTCAGTATGTGAGCATGCTTCCTACCTTCACTGCCAATAAGGAGGATCCGTATATTTTTATACGTGAATTAGAGGAGGTATGTTCCATGTTCAAGCTTCAACAGCTTGATGAGGAGAATGATTTCTTTCGCGTTGAAGGATAACGCGAAGAAATGGATGTACAGCCGGCGAGCTCTATTCGGTCTTGGGATGACTTTGTAACCGTCTTTCTGAAGAGATTTTTACCTCAAAGAAAAACTCAACAGATACGACACTAGATACATCAAATGTATCAGACTGAGTCTTAATCTTTTCATGCTTTCTTTAAGAGGTTCAATGACCTTCTCCAACAGTGTCATCATCATAGACTTGAGCTATGGCAGATGTGTCAGATTGTTTATGAGGGCCTCAACTACAACACCTGCATATTGTTGGAGTCGACGTGTCAGGGTGATTTCCAAATGAAACCCATCAATGAGGCATGAGACACTTTTGAATTGATGGTTGAACGTACCTTTCAGTGAGATACCATGAGAGAGCCACCAGCCACCAGGTCTTCTGGTCAAGCTGGATCATATCAACTTGAGTCAACTATCGCGTCTGAGACTAAATTGTATGCTCTCATGCAAAGGATTGAGAGTTTAGAGTTGGATCGAGCTTCTGTAGCTCAGTTCACCATTGCACACTCGCTTTACTCATATTACTAACTCTTTGAAGAACCTTGGTAAGGATTTGGTTGAAAGTGATAGGGTCCAGAAGTTTCTACGACAATTATTGAAGTCAAAGATCTATCAAAGTTGAAGATGGAGGATCTCATAGGAAGCCTCATGGCTTATAAAATTCAAATGGAAGAAAAAAAAGAAGGAAAAGGAATGGGAAAGGTCAAGACAAAAATATAAGACAATTTCTCTAAAAGCAACCTCGGATTCGGAAGCAATCGAAGATGATGACACCGATAAAGACGTCACTTTCCTAACCCACAACTTCAAGAAGTTCCTCTCCAGAAGGAAATTTGCAAAAGGAAAAGAAGGATCATCTCGGACGTTCACTTGCTACGAATGCAACAAAACTGATCATATGAAGAAGGATTGCCCCTTGCTTAGGCTGAGAGATCATGAACGAAGAGAGGAAAATAGATATCCCCATAGAAGAGAAAGAGAAGGAAGACCCTCACGAAAAGACAAAGAGGAGAGACCTAGAAGACGAGATCGTGATGATAACAGGAGAAGAGATCGTCGCGAGAAAGATCGGAAGAAGGCCCTTAAGGCCACTTCAGATGACTCAAGCTCATCAAAGGAATATGACTCCGAGTACTTTCAAGAAGAGGAAGCACACATGTGTTTCATGGTCACTAAAGAAGATTCTGACTCAAGCCTACCTACATCACCAAAGATGAGTGAGAAATCTCACGTGGTGGAAATTGACGACGAAGAGGTATCCCTTCATGAAACACCTTCTTATGATGACTTGTTAGATGTTTTTCATGAACTTGCTGAGTGTTATGAAATGATTTGTCATAAAAAGAAACTAGGAAGAAAAGTGCATCTAGAGTTTTCTATCAAATATGTCATTTTAGCTAAAGAAAATGAACACTAAATGATGAGATAAACACCTTGAGATCTACAAAAGAGAGTCATTCCAATGAAGATCTTATTGCCAAAAATAAACAACTCACAAAAGATGTAGAGAAATTCACCCTAGGAAGAAAAATGTTTGACATGCTTCTTGGCACCCAAACTCAATCTCTAACAAAACATGACTTAAGATACAAGGGTGGGAAACAAAAGAAACTCACATCTTACTTTAACCCTCAAGGACACAAACAAATTCCGGTACCAAAGTCCACTTGTTTCCTTGTTTGTAGATAAAAGCAAAGAGAAAGGGGAAGTGGATTCTTGATAGCGGGTGCTCGAGGCACATGACGGGAGACTCCCAAATTCTATCAAGCATAAAACCTAAGAAAGGAGCAACCGTCACATTTGGAGACAACGCTAAAGGTCACATTGTCGACATTGGTAATGTTGGCAACACTTATACTCCAACTATTGAAAAAGTTTATTAGTAGATGGTTTGAAACATAGTTTACTAAGTGTTAGTCAATTAACCGATAAGAATTTTTTTGTTGTGTTTTATAAACCTACATACCATATCATTTCTAAACATAACATGAAACCCGTTTTCAAATGTTATAGATCAAATAATTTTTACATTGTGCATGTTGATAACCTTAGCAATATGAATGTTAAAAATTCTCTAGTTGTCTTACGTGACGAAGTTTGGTTATGACATAACCGTTTGGGACATATTAGTGTGTCGCAATTGCACAAATTATCCAAATTAGTTATAGGTCTACCAAAAATTGATTTCAAAAAGGACAAGCTTTATGATGCATGTCAATTTGGAAAACAATTTAAATCTTTATTCAAATCCTTAAATGTGATGTCAACTTCAAAATCTCTTGAGCTTTTGCATTTGGATGTTTTTGGACTCTCATTGACCGTAAGTCTAGGAGGGAAAATATATGCTTTTGTTACTGTTGATTTCTCAAGATTCACTTGACTTGTTTTTAGCAAACTGCAAACACAATGCTTTTGAAAGATTTAAAAGTTTTTGCAAACGTGTTTACAGGGAAAAAGACTCTAACATAATCGCTATTCCTAGTGATCATGAAGGAGTATTTGAAAATGATTTGTTTCAAAAAAATGTTAAAAATATGAAATTAAGCATAACTTCTCTTTCCTCGCACTCCTCAGCAAAATGGGTAATTGAGAGGAAAAATAGAACACTTCAAGAAATGACAAGAACCATGCTTATGGAATAATGGCTTCTGATTGATCGTTTTATATTAACCGCAAGTGCACGGTTGCATTGAAGCGGTGGCAAATACAGGTCGTCCACTGGGAGATGTGTCGACAATTGGTTTGTTCGAAGGCGAGATGTAAAAGAAGGAGAGAAAGATGTATTACACTACACTACACTAATCTAAACTAGTAAACAAGCAAGCTGAAATGAAATAACTAAACAACTAAGCTAAACAACTAATGAAGAAGATAAAAAGACAGGAATGGAAACCCCTAAGGGGTGGAGTGTGTGTGTGCACATGAAATAAGTGTGGTGTTGAATGCATACTATAATCTCAAGTGTGGTTAGTGTTTGTTCATGCATAAGAAGTACCTCATGGCAAGACCTATCATTTACAACACTAACCTAGGTGATTAATATGAGCAATGCAAGGTTGTTATTAAGAACATAACGAGCATGGAGTGTACCTAACTATGACAGAAACCATCAAGTAAAGTTCTTATTAATTCAAGCAAGCATACTAATATCTCTCACAAACAATAAAATCTAGCATTCATACCACCTACATAACATGTACATACATCTACTCCACCCCCAAAGGGGATGGAACTACTCACACATATTTAAACTAACTACTCTAACAAAATGAAGCATTATACTGAAATAAAACTACACTAATCAAGCAAGAAATATTAAAGAAGCATAAAAGGAAAGGAAAGACTAAACAAACATGCACAAATTAAAAGACAAGATTAAAAGAAACTAGAAGAATTATTTTATTAACAAATGACTCACATTGAAAGTAGCATTCTTCTCCACCTTGAGTTTTTGCTTCAAGGCTCACTCCTTAGTAGAGAGAATGCCACCAAGCAATGGTGATTACAATGGAAGGTGAAGAGTTCTATTTATAGGCATGGAAAAAGCTAATCCGGGACAATCCCCCGATGTGGGACTAAACAAATACCACAAATGGCCTAAACATCCTCGAATACATGTGCTGGAGAAATTTTAGCGGATTTGTGCCAAAACAGACCGCCAATTGGCGGTCTATATGGTTCAAATCCTGTGCAGTTTTGTTGTGGGCTTTTCTTGGTATATTTTCTGCTCTTGGATGCATTTACTTGGTTTGTTGGAGCTCCGACCCGAATCGAATTGCTAAAATACTCCCCATGATGGTGTGAAGTATTTTGTTTTGCTCTTAGGTCCTTCTGTCTTACGTTCAGGTCTTTCTCCCTTGCATCTCAGTCCCCAGATCTCACAATTCAGACCTTTTTCCCAGCTTTTTGGTCCTTTTATGCTTCATCTCTTCAAACCTATTTATTCCTGAAAACTAAATATAAAACTCGTAACATAGCATTGTTTATGTGAAAGATAATGGATATAAGATACAAATATAAGCATGAAATGATGTCAATCAGCTTCCAAAATATTTTTGGTGTGAAACCGTTAATACTTCTTGCTATGTTTTAAATCGTGTTGTCATTAGACCTTTGAAGAAAACTCCTTTTGAGTTTTGGCATAACCGTATTCCTAAATTCTCTTACTTTAAAGCTTTTGATTCAAAATATTTTTCCCTTAATACTAAAGATAATTTGGATAAAGTTGATGCAAAATCCGATGATGTTATCTTTTTAGGTTATTCCGATAGGAGTAAAGCATATGAAGTCTACAATAAACAAACTAGTTGTGTCGGGAAATCTCTACACGTCAACTTTGATGAGTTGGCATGTGTAAATAATGTAGGATCGTGTGGGTTTATGGGTCCCCAATTAATGCTAATCACCTAATTACCTACTTGTATAAGCAATCAAAGAAATGCTGCGGAATTTAAACTAAAACAAGCAAGTGTAGGAATATGCAAACCACAAATCGACTCGGCGTTTTTATAGAGGTTCGGCACCCCACCCGGGTCCTAGTCCTCTCTTGCAAGCTCCGCTCGGATCACCGAGCTCCGCTCACGACTTCACTAACCACTCCCCGTTCCGGGCCGGGAGAGAACGCCTTTACAACCGTCAAACTCGCGAACAACCCTCGCCGAGCTTGGAATCTTCTTCTCACAATCCGAGAAGGATGCTTCGGGCTTTCACCGGAGTCTTTACTCTTTTGACAACAAATGAGAACTTGAGTGGAGCAACACTCTCTAAATCTTGAGCACACTTGAGTAGGATTAAGAAATGATCACTAAGTGTGGAAGGTTTGTAGCTTTGAGTGTTTGGGATTCTCTCTAAAGTTTGGGACAAGTTTGTAGTGGGAGAGTTGTGTTAAAATGTGTTTTACAACTCTATTTATAAGCCTTAGAGAGAATAGAGCCGTTGGGGTTGATTGAGTGTGAGTTGATGTGTGATACACAAAACAGAAATCTGCAGGACCCAATTCTGCCTAAAAACGGTCGACCGAATTGGGTATTCCGTTCGACCGTTTGGTCAAATATCAGCTTTGACTTAAGTTAACTTAAGTTAACGGTCGAACGGGCTCAGGAGATCGGTCGACCGAATTAGTCCAGGCACTTCTGGGAGACCAAATTGTGTTGGTTCGGTCGACCGTTAGGAAAGTTTCGGTCGACCGGATGTTTGGAAATTTGGGGTATTTGGGAATAATACGAATACGACCGTTGGGTATAATACGACAAAACAAACGGTCTGAAAAAATGTGTAAACGGTCGAACGGAAAGCTTTCAACGGTCGACCGTTTTGGTCCAACCAGTTCAAGTTTTGTTTAGGTGTTTTCCGGTTCTAGTTTGGATGATCTATTGAAGTCCAAATTATGTGAAATTTTGTGTGTGACTTCTATAGGGAACCTAGTGTGTGGTTGAGTAGTTTTTAGCTCAAGTATGCTCAATTACACAAGGTTCCTAAATACTCAAAGAAATACAAAATACATGTCTTCAAATGAGCTTGATTACATGTCTTGACTTGATTTCCTTTCTTCCTTGAGTCTTGATCACCTGTAGAGGTTAGTACAAAGCAATATATATATGCAATGCAATATGTATGCTACTCTACATGATTATAATTAAGATTAGATTGAATAAATCATCAAAACATAGATTAAGGCCAAAAAGCCAACAGATAACTCCTCTCTTGATGATGATTGTATGGATATCATTAGACATGTATCATCACATGATGCCACACTTGAGTCTCATCTAGTACCTCCAAGTTCTCCACAAGTGGAGGTAGTGGATTTTACAGAGTTTTCTTTAAAAGACCATTTAAAGGCAACACAAGCTCACATTTAGTCACACCCAACTCGCATCAAAACCATATTATCCACTTCTTGTTCAACAGTACTACTGTAACCTTAGAATGGCCAAAAATCACCACATCTTGACCACCATGATTAATGGGGTAACATATGAAATCGTTCCTGTCACAATTACCACTGCTTTAGGTCTTGATTTTGATGGTGTTCACCTTTACATAGATCACACATACTCTGCCTTATAAAACACTCCCATTGGTCAAATAATTGATGAACTCTTTGCCATTCCACCGGACATGAGCAATGGAAAGGTTGTCCATCATGCCTCTCGCTTTCATCCTCTCCCTAGGATATTAGCCCAGATAGTGTCCTACAACCTTTTCCCCAAGTGTGGCTGATGATAAAGTTAAAATAACCGCAAGTGCACGATCATCGATGAAGACATGGCAAGTACGGGTCTATCTACAGGGAGGTGTGTCGATTATGGTTCTTTCGTAGGCAAGTGAGAAAAAGATGGGAGAAAAGGTGTAATTACACTAACCTAAACTACGAGTGAACAAACAATAAAACCAAACCTCATAGGGGGTAGAGAAAGAATGCGAATACAAAAATATATGTATGTGTGTGTTCATTTGTGCTCGTCACAACATGTAGTACATGAAAACCAAAAACTAAATCCAACTTTGCCTCCACATGAAATAAGATAAAACATTATCATCAAAACATACAAGACAATAATTGGAATGAAGCTAAATGAACTCCTGCATAAAGGCCAAACCACACTATGTCTCCACACGAAATAAGATTTACACAATCATTAAAACATACAAGACATTAATTAAGGTGAGGCCTACAAGAGCACATGCTACCACATGTCATGTTTTCTTCATCCACTCCATCTTTATCATCATCTCATCATTCCCCATAAAATAGGTCCACTAATCTAAGCATGCTCTAAGCTTCATTCAGGAGCATTAGCACATCAAAGATAAGAGTGAAATCTCAAGAGATGGTTATGGAATCATGTAAGGTTCAAAGGATTAAGATTAACACACACACCTAATAATACATCACATAATCACCTTCTTCTCCACCCCTAAATGGGGATGGACTACTCACTAATCATTAAACTATAAACTACATTAACGAAATGAAACATATGAATTACTTCTACTAAGATAAAATAATATTAAACTAAGCAAGCAACAATTAAAAGAGAAGACAACATTAAAACAAACTATGAAAATTATTTTATTTACATGACTCTCATTACAAGTAGCATTTTTCTCCACTTGAGTTTTGCTCCAATGCGTACTCCAAGTAGAGAGAATGTCACCAAGCACTGGGTGAATACAAAGGAGAAGGAAGAGTTCTATTTATAGTCATAGAAAAAGACAATCAGGGACAATCTCCCGGTATGGGACTAAAAACATAATATAAATGGACATAAAATAGCATAACCACAACCCGACTAAACCATGAATGGTTTGGACCAATTTGGACTGCCAATTGGCGGTCTGGAATGGTCACATCGCGTCTGGATTTCGGCGGCTCGTTTCTGGCTTGATTTCTTGATGTTTGATGAACCCGATTTGGTTGTTGATGTTTGAACCCGGATCTAATTGCCAAAATACAATGTGGGGCTTCTTGATTTTCTCATTGATCCTTTTGGTTTACATCTGGGTCATTCTCTTTTGCATCTCAATCCATAAGTCCTGCAATTCAGTTCTTTTCCTTGGTTTTAAGTCCTTTTTGAGTCTCTTCTTCCCAAACATGTTTATTCCTGAAACTTAAACATAAAACTCATTACGTAGTATTGCTTAGGCTAAGAATGAATGATATAAGACACAAATATATGTATGATATGATGTCAATCAAATACCCCCACACTCACCTTTTGCTAGTCCCGAGAAAAACAAAGAAAGAGAAAATCAAATAAACGAGAAACATACGAAAAACAGGGAAATCCGAACTCACTTTCGTAAGAATCACCGTTGCATTTAGCACGTGCAACAAGTCGTTAAACCCCCTTGTCGCCAAGGAGGAGGAGTGTTGTCTCCTGAGGGTTTTCAACGGATATACCCACAAAATCCGAACATTGATGCATTATTTAATCTAGAAACTCGACTCGATGGACTTTTTTTATATATCACTTGACACGGTAATCCTACGGGCCGACTCTATATATGTATCCAGTCCACACACCTAGCCTAATGAATCATTCGTGCAAGTTAATTAAGGACTTAAGTGAAAGACATGGACAACCTTAACCTTCTCAAGTGATACAAAGTGTAAAGTCCATTAAGGTTCTTATTTCCATTACCATTTTTTTCTTCTTTTTCTTTTCTTTTCTTTTCTTTTCTTTTCTATTCTAGTAGTTGGTGTGTAGTTCTCCCAGGGTTAGGTTTCGTGCATCATTGCCTATGAGGACTTACACTATCACGTACACCTTTCCTCACATCTCCACATAGGGCAATCCCTACCACCCGTGTAACGGGAGTTCGGTCGGTGCATCCCAAGTCAGATGACTCGAAAGCACACGGCACAAAGTCCCCTCAGACCTAATTTCCTGAGTGATAGGAGTCGTGCAAGAAAAGAGAATACCTACTCACTTATTTCTTATCTACACATGAACCAAAACTCCTACACTTAATGTTTCACAACATGAGTTAAATGGTCATTGACTACAACAAACTTCCTTATATTAACAGACACGAATTATTCAACTCACTAGGTTCAGGGTGTATTTCTTTATTTGTTTGAGTACTGAAACCCTATGATTACTACCCCCGAGGGAAAACTGGGGTGCATCCTAATGACTAGATAAGACCTGAAGTCGGTATACAAGATATCATAATGCATCAAGTTCAAGATGATTTTGGGAGCTTTCTTTTTACTTTGTCTCCCAACGGTTTCGCACATGCTAAACACAGCAAAACCCACAAAACATTTTATTTTGCAAACACATGAAGTTTTTTGAAAGAAATGAAAATTTAAAGCAATAGGCAAGCAAAAGAAGACAAGTCACCCAATGATCATGGCAAGCAGATATATCGATATTAAATGTAACACACTAACATGACCCTATCAACACAAACAAAAGAAAACGAAAGAATGCAAAAGAAAATGAGAAAGACTCGACTATGCACACACATAAAAAACCCCCACACTTAAACTAATTTTTGGCATCGTTGCTGAGGAGGTGTTCTGTATAGACTCTGGTTTGGACGATTCGAGTGGGTTTAATTTTTTGTTTTTAGTTTTGGTTTGTTTCGGGGCTCTTAAGGATCAAGGGAGGCAACTGGAGAAATTGGAGGAAGAAAAACACCAATGTGACCGCGAATCAGCGGTCTGGGACCGTCAACTGGCGGCCTGGTGAGCTTCTTTTGCTCCAATTTTTGTTCTGGTTGTTTGTGATTTCAATTTAGTTGTCTGGGAGCTCAATTTTGTATGTTGTGACTTATAGTTAGTTCCCAGATCAATCAATTCCCCTTTTAAGACAACTTGGACCATAAAACTCAAAGCAAAAGATTAGATTGATTGCCATCTAGGTCACGCATCATTTGTAGACCTTGCACACACTCATCTTTCGTTTCTTTACATTCTTGTTGTTAATTGTTGGCGTGAGGTATGTGCACCCATTCTCTCATTCATGCATGGTTAAAGCATGCATTGGTTAGTAAGGTGCATCAGGATAAGCATGAGGTGAGCGTTTGTTTAGAGAGTTGATTGCTAGATTAAGATTCAAAATGCTACTAAGGAGGGGTTGTCCTATACAAGATAAGGTGGGTGATTGACATCATTTCATGCTTATATTTGTATCTTATATCCATTATCTTTCACCTAAACAATGCTATGTAACGAGTTTTATGTTTAGTTTTCAGAAATAAATAGGTTTGAAGAGATGAAGCATAAAAGGACCCAAAAGCTGGGAAAAAGGACTGAATTGTGAGATCTGGGGACTGAGATGCAAGGGAGAAGGACCTGAACGTAAGAGCGAAGGACCTAAGAGCAAAACAAAATACTCCACACCATCATGGGGAGAATTTTGGCAATTCTATTCGGGTCGAAGCTCCAACAAGTCAAGTAGATGCATCCAAGACCAGCACATATAACAAGAAAAGCCCACAACAAAACTGAGCGGGATCTGAACCATATAGACCGCTAATTGGCGGTCTGTTTTGGCCCGAATCTGCTCAAATTTCTCCAGCACATGTATTAGAGGATGTTTAGGCCATATTTGGTATTTGTTTAGTCCAACATGGGGGGATTGTCCCAGATTGCCTTTTTCTTTGGCTATAAATAGAACTCTTCACCTTCTATTGTAATGACTCCATATTTTAAGTGGTTATTCTTCCTACTAGAAGTGAGGCCTTGAAGCACACACTAAAGTAGGAGGATGCAACTTGAAATGTGAGTCATTTGTTAATAAAAGTTTCTTCATTATGTTGTTTGTTTCTTGTTGTTTGTTTTACTTTGTTTAATTTCATTTCATTAGTTTTAGTAGCTTAGTTAATATGATTTCTTTGCTTAGTTTAATAATTAGTGTAATGTGTAGTGAGTAGTTGTTGAACGTTTTAATTTAAAACCGCAAGTGCACGGCCGCGATGAAGCGGTGGCAAGTACGGGTCGTCCTCAGGGAGGTGAGCATCCTCTTGTTTATCAGAAATCAAGTGGCAAAAATTGGGGGAGAAAGATGGATTATGCTACTCTACACTAAACTACGCTAAGAAGTATGAAATGCGAACGAAAGAAACAAACAATGAAATGACAACTAAGCTAAGAACAAAAGAAGAATACAGAAATGGGAAAACCCCTAAGGGGTGGAGTGAGTGCACACAAGCAAAAGAGGTGGGTGTTGAACACATTCTTTAAGCACAAATAAAGGTGGTGTTATCATGCATAGGAAGTGTCTAAATGTTGTGGCAAAACCTATCAATCTATTCACCAACTTAGTTGATTAACATTTACATATGCAAGATGTTTATTTCAGAATCTAAACAAGCATGAGAGGTGTCTAATCATTTTGGCAAAACTCATCAAGTTATAAATTCTATCCTAAACAAGCAAGCATACATTCATGTTTTATCAACACATTAGAAATAAAGCATTCAATCCATTCTCATTTGCATGTATGTACATCTACTCCACCCCCCAAAGGGGATGCAACTACTCACTAAACATTACACTAATTATTAAACTAAACAAATAAAGCATATTAACTAAGCTAATAAAACTAATGAAATGAGATTAAGCAAAGCAAAACAAGAAACATAAAACAAACAACATAATAAAGAAAACTTGTATTAAAATGACTCACATTAAAAGTAGCATCCTCCTACTTTAGTGTGTGCTTGAAGGCCTCACTTCTAGTAGGAAGAATAGCCACTTAAAATATGGAGTGATTACAATGGAAGGTGAAGAGTTCTATTTATAGCCATGGAAAAAGGCAAACCGGGACAATCCCCCGATGTGGGACTAAACAGATACCAAAAATAGCCTAAACAAACATTAGTACACGTCCAGGAGAAAACTTGGCAGATTTGGGCCAAAACAGACCGCCAATTGGCGGTCAAAAAGGTCCGGATCCAGTTGAATCTTGTTCTGGGCTTTTCTCTGTGTATTTGGTGGTCTTGGATGCATCTACTTTGTTTATTGGAGCTCCGACCCGAATCCAATTGCTAAAATACTCCCCATGATGGTGTGGAGTATTCTGTTTTGCTCTTAGGTCCTTCTGTCTTGCGTTCAGGTCCTTCTCCCTTGCATCTTGGTCCCTAGATCTCACAATTCAGTCCTTTTTCCCAGCTTTTGGGTCCTTTTATGCTTCATCTCTTCAAACCTATTTATTCCTGAAAACTAAACATAAAACTCGTGACATAGCATTGTTTAGGTGAAAGATAATGGATATAAGATACAAATATGAATATGAAATGATGTCAATCAAATACCCCCACACCTAACTTTTGCTAGTCCCGAGCAAAACAAAGAAAGAGAAAAGCATGCGAAAAACAAGAAATCCTAACTCACTTTCGTAGGAATCACGGTTGCACTTAGCACGTGCAACAAGCCGTTAAACCTCCTTGTCGTCAAGGAGCAGGAGTGTTGTCTCCTGAGGGTTTTCAGCGGATATACCCAAAAAATCCGAACAAGATGCATTAATCAATCTAGCTACACGACTCGTTGGACTCATTTTGTCGATCATGTGATGCGGTAATACTACGGGTCGACTCTATATATGTAATCGGTCCACACACCTAGCCTAATGAGTTATTCGTGAAAGTTAGTTAAGGACTTAAGTGAAAGACATGGACAACCTTAACTTCTGAATGTGATACAATGTGTAAAGTCCATTTTGGTTCTTATTTGACTTTTTTTTTCTTTTTTTCTTTAGAGCATTTTATTGGTTGGTGTTTGATTCTCCCAGGGTCAGGTTTCGTGCATCATTGCCTATGAGGACTTACACTATCACGTACACCTTCCCCCAAATCTCCACATAGGGCGATCCCTACCACCCGTGTAACGGGAGTTCGGTCGGTGCATCCCAAGTCAGATGACTCGAAAGCACCAGGAAAAAAGGCCCCTCAGACCTACTTTCCCGAGTGATAGGAGCCGTGCGAGAAGAGAGAACACCACTTATTCATTTATCTACATGGGAACCAAAACCCCTACACTTAAGTTTCACAAAAAGAGATTAAGGGCCCTTGACCACGACAAACTTCCTTATACTAAAAGACACGAATTATTTGACTCACTAGGTTTAGGGTGGACTTCTTTAAATGTTTGAGTGCTGAAACCCTACGATTACACGCCCCCCGAGGGAAATCGGGGTGCATCCTAACGACTCGATAAGACCTAAAGCCAGTACTAGAAATCCTAATGCATCAAGTTCAAGACAATTTTGGGAGCTTTCTTTTTACTTTGACTCTCAACGGTTTTGCACATGCTAAACACACGCAAAACCTACAAAAACATTTTCTTTCGCAAACACATGAAGATTTTGAAAGAAATGTGGAAATTTTAAAGCACTCGGCAAGCAAAAGAAGACAAGTCACCCAAGGATCATGTCAAGCATATATATCAATGTTAAATGCGGCACAC
Source organism: Triglochin maritima (assembly GCA_963682175.1). Taxonomy (NCBI): domain Eukaryota; kingdom Viridiplantae; phylum Streptophyta; class Magnoliopsida; order Alismatales; family Juncaginaceae; genus Triglochin; species Triglochin maritima. The sequence continues at coordinate 17,261,215 of OY821786.1, forward strand.
TAACATGACCCTAACAATGCACACAAAAGAAAACAAAAATCAAAAGAAAAGACTCGACTATGTACACACGTAAAACACCCCCCACACCTACTTCATGCATTGTCCTCAATGAATGTGAACAAGATACTGAAGGGAATGTGTTCTAAAAGTTTTACTTTTAAATGTCAATTATTATGAATTGAATGAGAAATCATTTTGTTCCTTGTTTATGTTATTCGTCTTTTAGAAGTGTTAAGGTAGAGGCTCTTGGTCCTTAACCGTAGAGCTCTAAAAGATATTGGTTTACATAAAACAAAAGATATTCGCAATTATGGTAATTAACATGGGACATTAATTACCGGGTTAAGATTGTCGTGTTGGTCATAGATCATTGTAGCTCTACAAGTGAGTGACAACACGGGTACACAAAAGAGGAAAATAGTACTTTTGTATACTGAATTGACATAACAAGTAAAATATTATAGAAATGTGTTTCTGTGTCATTAATATTTTACTGTGTCCTTGGTCCTTTGATATGAGACTTATATCCGATCGCTTAAGGAGTTCTTAATTAGACTAGTGTCTTAAGCTATCGATGAGTGTAGTGTAAAGGCATTAGTTGGTTAAGTACAACTTTTGTTGGAGAAGATAGCTAGTCAAAAGATTATCATTGTCCCTCTTAATTGAGTAATGATATTAATGGGCCCCTTGATAAAGCAAAGTTATAATGTGCACAATGTGATTTGAGTTAAGTCACATATTTATAACTAGCTTAAAGAGATCAAGAAATGAATACTAATATACAAAAATGGCACAATACTACTTTGTATGTATTCTTAATATCATGAGGCAAGGGACGGACACAAGTGGTGCACTCCATCACTAATTGGATCGGGTTTTGGTTCGAGCTGAATTAAGACATCTAGCTAATTGGGAACTATAATGTGTAGCTAGATACCGCTTATAGTTTGTGATGTTAAGCTATTAATATCAGTGCCAATTTAGCTTAGATCCTCACATAGGTCACACCATAAAACTGGGAAACAAGAAGGTGATTTTATGTTCATATGATGTATCGAGTTTCGTATACATGTGGTGAATCGATAAAATCATTATGTCATGAAAATGACATATTTAGAATCATGAATTTATATATGAGATGTAAATATATCATGGGTGTGATTGTTTGATATTATATATGATGATATATTGCATAGGATATATAAATTAGCTATAACCCCAAAGATCGAATTTTGTTGGGAATTAATCCAAAATTCGATAAGGCAAATTAATTAATTAAATTTCCTAAACCCTAAATACGAATTTTGTTGGGAATTAAACCAAAATTCGATAAAGGCAAATTAATTAAATTTCCTAAAACAAAAAAAAAACGAATTTTGTTGGGAATTAATCCAAAATTCGATAAAGGCAAATTAATTAAGGAATTATTGATCATGGTTTTGACTTGGTCAATTATGATTAAATTTGGATGTGGATTAATAAATTTAATATTGAGAATTGGTCTTAAGAGAGAAAAACATGGAAGAATGGGTCAATGCATAGCCCATGATGTGGAAATTAAAGGAGCCTATAAATAGGCCTAATTTCCTTCATTAAAAATAAATATATGCAAAATTTTCTCTCTCTCTCTAACCACCCCAATTAATCCATCCGAAATTCCTTAGTTAATTTGAGTTTTTGGAGAGTAAAATCTCAGGAAAGAAAAAGGGGGTTATTAGCTAGATTCTAAACTCGTTTGGAGATTGATTGGCTAGCTCCTTTCTCTCCAACCTTGTTTAGAGTTTGGTGAACACTCGGAGGCAATCCACCGGGCGATTCGACCGGCAACGCGACTCCGGATCTTCAAGAGGTTTTAGAGAACCTCTAGGTATGATTCTAATTGCAATTGTTTGTTTGTTCTAATGCATGTTAAATAATTAGGACAACCAAATGCATGTCTATATGAAAATCAAAGAAAATATGAATGTTTTGATCCTATATGTTTATAAAATTTCGAAAAATATATACATACTATAGGGCACGAAATCCAACAGTGGTATCAGAGCCAGGTTCATATTATCTTTTATTTAGACTATAAAATCAATCTAGGCTACCATCTAGAATCAAAACAATTCGGTTTTGTGTCTTTTTCGAGTTTTTCGATGTTTTGTTGATAAAATTCTAATAAATTCGTTTTGTTGGTTTTATATGTTTTAAAATTTCACACATGATTGTTAGAATTGAAATTTAGACATTTGTCTAATTTATAGAATTTTCGTTTTATTTTACATGATTATTTTATAAAGGAATCAACAAAGTCGAAAAGGACAAATGTTCATCTTTCCTTTTGGAAATTGGATGAACGGCGGTTCAAAATAATTAATTTTGAACTATGGATGCATGAAAATCATTTTAATGGATTTCAAATGATTTTTCTAGAATTGTTTGATTTTAGATGCTTGATAATCTAGATTAAATAGTTTAGATTGAACATGCGTGTATGCGTTGCTCGAGTTGTTTTTGCAGGAATTGTGAGTTTGTATGTTCCAAATAAGCAGCTATGAATGTTTATAATTGTTATAATACAGAGGCTTATGTATGTAAAAGACAAATTCTCTATTTCCATCTTTTAGATAAATTGCATATGCATATGAGAGGTTTTTACATAGGACTTGCACTAGTCGGTTTTTATCGAATGTGAGGAGCATGTTTATTTTCTGTAAAATCTACATCTCCGGTGCAAGAGGAAGTCTCCGCTGTAGCGCATCGATCGAGAATCGAGGATCAGGGATCGAGGATCAAGGATCGAAGGGAACATATAAACTCACACGATATGGATTGTGTGAATGTTTAATTTCAGTTTTTTTTAATTTCTGCTATGCATGTGATGAATGTGGTGAATGTTAGGATGTGTATAAATATTAATATGCATGATAACCTAAAATTCCAAATCACATGTAAATATATGAAATTGTCCAACAAAAATTAAGAATAATTTCCTTCTTATTTCATCCACTAGCAGCCATTGATCGAGGGATACTCTGCTCGCCCTTAGCGGGAGATAGCTCCCTCCATCTTTGGGAATAGTGGGAGATATAATGGTTGTCTGTTGTTGTGCCACAATTAAATGTATGAGGTGTGATTCACCCTAGTGAACCCCGAGTATGTTTAGTTGTGAATACAATGGATAAACGTATCTCGTATCAAATGAAAATAAGTTTTCTTAACATTACCTAGAGCCCTCGCTCGGTTTTGGGAAAAAGATTTTCTTACGAGGATAGGTCGCATTCCCTCATAATTAAAATGACAAGAATCACAAAAGTTTGAAGATGCTAATATTGCTAAAATTCAAAAAGGTTGTGATTAGAAAATGTTTTCTTACCTTGATATTGTAATGTATTCGATAGCCCTTAGCTAGTCTATATTACAATTGATAGGATCTTGGATTGTTGCATTTATGGGCAAGATTTTATTTGCAATATTTACATATTCGATATATGTGTGCATTAAAACATAAAATTGGCATTAAAACCTATATAATTTATTTTGTAGAAAAATGTCGAACATCCAACCTATTATGCGATCTATGATCGAAAAGAACCCTTTGCAAAATGATGGCTCAAACTTCATGAAATGGCAACTCAATCTTAATATCGTGTTGAGGTTTGAAAAACTATCTCATATTTTGGATGGTGAAATCCCAAAATCGAATGAGAAGGCAACCGGTAATGAGAAAGAGGTGATAGCCAAGTGGGAAGACCAAGAGAACCAAGTTCACGGTCTAATGTTGGCATCCATGGGTGACTCGCTTCAAGCGAAATACTTGGATTCAAAACCCAAGAAGACCGTGGAGGCTTTAACAAAGATGTTCATGGATAGTGCCCGAAAGGAGTGCTATAAGACCACTATCGCACTCACAAGGTGCCATATGGCGGAGGGAATATCGGTATCTATGCATTTTCTCACGATGCAAGGATACCTTGAGAAATTGTCGAAGCTCTCTTCTCCAATGCCCGAGGACATTGCCGAAGATCTGATTCTTGGCTCTCTAGCCCCGTCCTTTAAGGACTTTGTGATGCACTATCATGTGCGTGAAAAAGGGGTGAGTCTTGAGAAGCTTCACAATGCTCTCAAAACGGCGGAAGTTGACATGGGCAAGGGTCGGGACAATCACGTCCTAGCCGTCCATGAGAGGAGCAAAAAGATCAACAAAGGTAAAGGCAAATTTACCAAAGATACATCAATCGAGAGCAAGGGAGTAGGAGGTGCTCAAAGGAGTGCCTTAAGGGGGAAATCTTTGAAATCTCCAACTCCCAACACGGAGTGCTTTCACTGCGGTGAAAAGGGACACATCCGACCTAATTGCCCCAAATACAAGGAAGACCTTGAAAATGGGATGATTGAATGTAGGCGCCCGAGAAACGCCATAGGTATGTTTGTTATTGGGATAAATTTAATCACCTCTGTCCTTGATTTGGTAATGGTTACCGGGTCTTATGCTCACATAATTTTGATGTGCAGCTGTTGAAGGATAGGAAGGAACTCGTGAAGAACGAGATGATATTGAAGATTGGAAATAGTACAAGCATCGCTGCGATTGTACAAAATTTTATGGAACTTCAATAGTCTAGTGATTTAAATTTATGCTTTGAAGAATGTTTGTTATGTACCTTCGATTAAGCAAGAACTATTCTGTATCATGTTTTGGATATGGATAACTTAATATATATTTTTAATTCTTGCTTGTCTATATCGAAGAATGGAATTTTCTATGCAAATGCATTCAAATAGAATGATTTCTATTTGCTTGAAATAAATAATAAACAAACTCAAACAAACAATAACAAAAGAGAAACTAAGATAACTCACGAGAATGATACAATCTTGTAGCACTATCGGATTGGTCAAATAAATGACCAAGAGACCTTTCAAGAAGAAAGGAACGAAAACGAATAACTAATTGGATATGATACATTCTAATGTATGTGGTCCGATAAGTACAAGTGCAAGAGATGGTTTAAGGTACTTCATTTTGTTCACGGACAACTATAGTCATTATGGCTATATTTGTCTAATGGGAAGCAAAATTGAATTCTTTGACAAGTTCAAGGAATTCGAGGGTGAAGTAGTGAACCGACTCAACAAGAATATCGAGTCTCTATGAAAGGTTCGTAGGGGTGAGTGCTTGGGATACCTAATTTGACTTATTCCTAAAGTAGGAACATGATATTGCTCGACATGGTTCGATCAATAATAAGTCAATCTAAATTGCCTATTTACTTTTAGAATTATGCACTACAAATAATGACAAATTCACTAAATAATGTTCCATCCAAATCCGTGGAGAAAATGTCTTGTGAAGCTATGGAGTTGAAAGACACCTAAACTCAACTTTCTCAAGATTTGGGGTTGTGAGGTCTACATCGAGAAATTGATGTCGACCAAGCTTCAACCAAAAACGGATTAGGTGCTTCTTTATAGGTTGTCCTCGTATGTCAAGAGGATACTACTTTTGGTGTATCACCTCCAATCGAAAGATTGTAGAGAGAGATATGGTTTTTCTGGAATTTCTGGAAAAAAGAGAAAAGTAGTGGGAGTAGAGTTAAGCTTGAGGAAACTCAAGATACTCTACGATATCATGATGTGAATGTTGCATTCAAAATCATGAAGGCCCAACCGAGATTCATTTGGTTAGTGGGAGCGTGAGCGAGATACCATCACAAGAAATTGTGAGAGAATCTCAATCATCCCCACCGAGTGTACGTTCAAGAGTTGAACATGAACCTATTCCTCAAGAAATTGTGGAATAAGTTTGAGAGACACGAGAAGAACCAAAAGAATTGAGAAGGTCGACGAGGTAAAGGAAGAAACCCAATAAGTATGTGGGACTTCATGAGATCATGGTACTAGATACCGAAGATCTCTCGACCTTCCGAGAAGCAATGGAAAAGACTCCAAACTATGGTTAAAAGCCATGGAATCCAAAGTAGAATCCATGTATAGTAATCAAGTATGAAACTTGATTAGCCTTCCTCAAGAGAAAATATCATTTGGTATAAATGAGCTTTTAGGAGGAAGATAAACATGGATAGTAACTTGACAACCTACAAAGCGAGGCTTGTAGCAAAAGTTATACTCAAATTCAAGAAATTGACTTTGATGAAATTTTTGAGAAGTTGTCATATTAAAATCTATTCGGATTATGCTCACTATTACCGCATTTCACAATTGTGGGATGTGGAAGATGAATGTCAAAATGACGTTCCTTAAACAGGAACTTGGAGGAGGATATGTACATGGTACAACCTCAAGGTTTTGATGATCCAAATAATAGCGAGAAGAAATGCAAGTTTCGAGAATCCATTTATGGATTGAAACAAGCATCGAGGAGTTGGAACAAACGCTTTGACTAAGAGGTGAAGGAGATTCACTTCATTCAAAGTAAAGGAAAACCTTGTTGATACAAGGAGATTAGTGGGAGTCATGTAGTACTTCTAATCTTATATGTCGATGACATATTGCTCATGAGCAATCATATACCTTAGCATTAGCAAACGAGAAATTTCATTGAAATCGGCATTTTCAATGAAAAGAAAAGGATGAGGCTCAACCCATCTTGAGAATCAAGATACATTGAGATACATCCCGTAGACTCATTGGCTTCAGTCAACGTGCATACATTGACAATGTCTTGGAAATGTTCAAGGTGAACAATTCCGATATGGACAATGTGCCAATAAGTATGAGTATAGGTGTGCAACTCAAGAAGTCTCAATGTGCTCAATCACACAAAGACTTGGAGTACATGAAGGTATCCCTTATGCTTCGGCAAAAAGAAGGACCATGTACACGATGACTTGCACAAGACTCAATATCTCGTATGCTCTAAACGTGACAAGAGGTCACCTATCCAACGCAAGTCCTAATCGTAGGATTGCGGTCAAGAATATTCTGAAGTACCTTAACCGGACTAAAGATAAGGTTCTTGTTTATGGAAGACAAAGGAGAAAATAGCCGAGGGCTATTTTGATGCAATTCTTATAGGAATTCTTGACAATAGGAGGTTGGAGTGATGATGCGTCATCATTATCGAAGGTGGAGGTATGAGCTAGTGTAGTTAGGAGTAATATCACTACAGCTAACTCAACCACCAACGAAAGACAAAATAAATAAATAGGTGGACACAACAGTGGCACAACTGATCCATTCAACAAACCTTCAAACCAAGCTAAGAGACAAAATATAGTTCGAGTCCATGGATCCGAGGAACCATGTGGATTGGCTTGATAGGTGATTTGGGAAGGTTACCCTAGTTATTAATGTTTTATACATTGAGAATGTATGTGAAAGAAAACTTTGATAACAAGTGGGAGATTGAAGGGAATGTGTTCTAAAAGTTTTACTTTTAAATGTCAATTATTATGAATTGAATGAGAAATCATTTTGTTCCTTGTTTATGTTATTCGTCTTTTAGAAGTGTTAAGGTAGAGGCTCTTGGTCCTTAACCGTAGAGCTCTAAAAGATATTGGTTTACATAAAACAAAAGATATTCGCAATTATGGTAATTAACATGGGACATTAATTACCGGGTTAAGATTGTCGTGTTGGTCATAGATCATTGTAGCTCTACAAGTGAGTGACAACACGGGTACACAAAAGAGAAAAATAGTACTTTTGTATACTGAATTGACCTAACAAGTAAAATATTATAGAAATGTGTTTCTGTGTCATTAATATTTTACTGTGTCCTTGGTCCTTTGATATGAGACTTATATCCGATCGCTTAAGGAGTTCTTAATTAGACTAGTGTCTTAAGCTATCGATGAGTGTAGTGTAAAGGCATTAGTTGGTTAAGTACAACTTTTGTTGGAGAAGATAGCTAGTCAAAAGATTATCATTGTCCCTCTTAATTGAGTAATGATATTAATGGGCCCCTTGATAAAGCAAAGTTATAATGTGCACAATGTGATTTGAGTTAAGTCACATATTTATAACTAGCTTAAAGAGATCAAGAAATGAATACTAATATACAAAGATGGCACAATACTACTTTGTATGTATTCTTAATATCATGAGGCAAGGGACGGACACAAGTGGTGCACTCCATCACTAATTGGATCGGGTTTTGGTTCGATCTGAATTAAGACATCTAGCTAATTGGGAACTATAATGTGTAGCTAGATACCGCTTATAGTTTGTGTTGTTAAGCTATTAATATCAGTGCCAATTTAGCTTAGATTCTCTCATATGTCACACCATAAAACTGGGAAACAAGAAGATGATTTTATGTTCATATGATGTATCGAGTTTCGTATACATGTGGTGAATCGATAAAATCATTATGTCATGAAAATGACATATTTAGAATCATGAATTTATATATGAGATGTAAATATATCATGGGGTGTGATTGTTTGATATTACATATGATGATATATTGCATAGGATATATAAATTAGCTATAACCCCAAAGATCGAATTTTGTTGGGAATTAATCCAAAATTCGATAAGGCAAATTAATTAATTAAATTTGCTAAAACCCCAAATACGAATTTTGTTGGGAATTAAACCAAAATTCGATAAAGGCAAATTAATTAAATTTCCTAAAACAAAAAAAACGAATTTTGTTGGGAATTAATCCAAAATTCGATAAAGGCAAATTAATTAAGGAATTATTGATCATGGTTTTGACTTGGTCAATTATGATTAAATTTGGATGTGGATTAATAAATTTAATATTGAGAATTGGTCTTAAGAGAGAAAAACATGGAAGAATGGGTCAATGCATAGCCCATGATGTGGAAATTAAAGCCGCCTATAAATAGGCCTAATTTCCTTCATTAAAAATAAATATATGCAAAATTCTCTCTCTCTCTAACCACCCCAATTAATCCATCCGAAATTCCTTAGTTAATTTGAGTTTTTGGAGAGTAAAATCTCAGGAAAGAAAAAAGGGGTTATTAGCTAGATTCTAAACCCGTTTGGAGAATGATTGGCTAGCTCCTTTCTCTCCAACCTTGTTTAGAGTTTGGTGAACACTCGGAGGCAATCCACCGGGCGATTCGACCGGCAATGCGACTCCGGATCTTCAAGAGGTTTTAGAGAACCTCTAGGTATGATTCTAATTGCAATTGTTTGTTTGTTCTAATACATGTTAAATAGTTAGGACAAACAAATGCATGTCTATATGAAAATCGAAGAAAATATGAATGTTTCAATCCTATATGTTTATAAAATTTCGAAAAATTATAGGGCACGAAATCCAACAGATACTACATGGATATATGCATGAAAAAAGGAAAGATCTCACCAACATGAAGTACAAAGGGACGTTCGGGGTCATGTTGATGGACACAAACCTCAATTCCCTCAAAACATGTGAGAAGCTGAAGAATGGAGATAAATACGTGAAGAGATTGGGCCCAAGTACACAAGGGTTGGGACCCACAACAATCGATGCTCACTGAAGGAGTCTTTTATTACACACTTTTTTTGTTTTTTTTACAAGATATATACATCAACCATGATATTCTCATAATCATTTGGTCAAGGAACATCAAATGAGAACATCAAGTCATGAGGACCAGAGACTTGCCGAGATGGGCAAACTCCACTGGTACTCTGAGGTGTCATGAGGGGTGAAAGGTCAAAGCTGAAAGGCTCGAACCCCTCATGATATTGGTTGGGTGTGGGCAACAAAGAATGAAGTTGTGTTGCCTCACTATGGTTTAATTGCTCATCGAAGAAAACCCTCCAACCAATAGGCGGGTGCATCGGAATGAGTTCCTCAGGCTCATTCGATGGATTCGGCAGACTTGCATCACTAAGAATGGGGCTTCTCCCCAAGTCATCCAACAAGGCCTCCCACCATCATTTAGATCATCAAGCATAAGCTCGGTCATAGGTGGGTCCTTGTTGGAGTCAATATGAAGCTCAAATGGCTCAATGGCCATGGGACATGAGGTAGAGACTAGGGCTGTCAATCGTGTCGTGTCGTGTGCTAATCGTGTCGTGTCAACTCCTATATATAAGCTCTAGGTGCTGCGCCGTATCCGACCCATTTAATAATCGTGTTGCTAAATTTCTGCCGTATCCAACCCATTTATAATCGTGTTGCCATATCCAACCCGTTTATACCCGATTATTAAACGGGTTACTTCGTGTACACGTTTAACACTGCTACCGTTTACACCATTTAACACACGTTTAACACACAATTATCCACTCGTTCAGAGTTCAAAGTTCAAACTTCAAAGTTTCAAAGCAATTATATATATAATTGGTAAAATTATAAATATGACATTCAGTTATTAGAATTTGTTTATTATAATTTATAACTTATATATTACTTATAGACTTGTCGGTATTAGTCGTGTATTAATCGTGTCGTATTCGTAATCGTGTGCCTAATTACCCAATTACTTATCGTGTTTTATCGTGTCTTAATCGTGTTAATCGTTTTTGCAGCAGAAATCCATATCCAACCCATTTAATAATCGTGTTGCCGTATCCAACCCATTTATTAATCGTGTTCAAATTCTCAATCCATATCCGCTAACTTCGTGTCGTTTTCGTGTCGTGTTATCGTGTTTCGTTTTCTGGTATAGGCATATGATGAGGTGTCTCACTCTCACTAGTACTCTCAACTGAATCATGCAACGAACACTCCCTTTGGACATTCATGCTCGAGGTCAGCTCACTCTGTTGCATTGCGAAGACAGGCAATGAGTTTTTGCTGGGCCCACGAACATTCTCAACGGGTTGCATTGGGGTTAGGGGTGTTCGTTGATTTTGTGGTGCTTTCTCCAATTGGCGGATGAGATTTAGATTTAAAGGTTCATACATGGGTTCCTGTTGCTTACCAGAGTTGAACACATGAAACTCGGCACTCATGTTACCGAATGAGAGCTTCATGAGACCATTTCTACAATTAATCAAGGCATTGGAGGTTGCCAGAAATGGTCTATCCAAAATCAAAGGTATTTGAGAGTGAGTGTTCGCAACAGGATTGGTATCGAGGACAACAAAATCGACTGGAAATATAAAATCTCCAACTTTGATAAGCACATCCTCGATAATCCTCATGGGAATACGAATGGATCTATCCGCCAATTGGAGGGTGATCTTAGTTGGTTTCAATTCTCCCAAGTTCAACTGTTTATAAACAGAGAATGGGAGGAGGTTGACCGCTGATCCTAAATCAAGCAAAACATTGCTCATTCTAGTGTCCCCTATCGTACACTGAATAGTAGCACACCTAGGGTCCTTGTAATTTGTGTAGGTAGGATTGGACAAAAGTGAGCTGATATTTGCAGCCAAGAATGCTTTCTTAGGAACATTGGTCTTCCTCTTGGTTGTGCAGAGATCCTTCAACACTTTGGCATATTGAGGTATTTGTTGGATGACATCCAACAAGGGGATGTTAACCTTTACTTGCTTAAATACCTCTAATATCTTGTCCATGTTGTCACTCTGCTTTTTGGTTAACCTACTTGGATAGGGAGCTTTTGGCAGGTAGGTTTTCTGCGGTGCCTTAGAAGGAAGCCTTAGTGTATTACCCTCAGCCTCTTCTTCACCACCATTCCCACTGAGGGGCTGCATAGATGGTGGTTGTTGTGGCAAGGAAATGTGATTGTCAACCTGTTTTCCATTCCTTAAGGTCACAATGGAATTGACATGGTGAACATGTTCCTCCACATGGTTCACTTGCCTCCCCCGAGGTACCACATTCTCATTTTGCATGTGTTGTTGTTGGTACATACGGGGGTTAGCCTCAGGCTGGCTAGGAAAAGACCCTCTCTCCCTTTCATGTACAGACTGAGCCAATTGGCCGATTTGAAACTCTAGAGATTTGATGGTCTGCTGATTGGAAGTGAGAACTTGACTCATAGTTGACATAAAAAATTTCATTGAGTTTTCAAGTCCACGAGTCAAGGTCTCAAGCGAATTGAATCGGATTTCCATATTATTGGAATTTGGAAAACCCGATTGATTGGTGGTTTGCGCTTGGGGTGGCTGATAGGAATGTGCATGCATGGGAGGTTGGTGTGATTGGTAATGTGGTCTAGAGGAGTTTGAAGGACCACCCGGGGCATTAGTTTGGTTCCATGAAAAATTAGGGTGGTTCCTCCATCCAGGATTATAAGATGATGAGTATGGGTCATTCCTGGCTCTATCATAGATGGCGTTGACACGCTCCATCTCAGGAGGAATGGACTCACACTCGCTTTCTACATGACCTATCCTACCACATGAATGACAGAGAACTGAACCAGATGTGGACATGTGAGGTGCACCCTGTTGGTTTTGGAGCTCAATCGAATCCATACGGCGCATTAAGGCCGCCATGCGCGCCTCGGTGGCCGTAGTGGCATCGACAACAAATGCGGCACCCGATCTAGTCGAGTTTACATTCACGATCCTTGCTCCTATACTAGATGATGCAGGTGGCTCCCTCACACTCTCCCATTGCATGATTTTCTCAGCGAGGTCTTCTAGGAAAGCCCATGCCTCCCTTTCATCCTTTCCCAAGAACTCTCCTTGACACATGGACTCAAGGAGCGTTCTTGACGGGATGTGAAGACCTTCGTAAACAATCTGACAAAGGCACCACAACTCGATGTCATGGTGAGGGCATGAGGATAGTAGCTCCTTGAACCTCTCTAAGTATGCATGGAATGCTTCGGTCTCATGTTGATAGAACGAATTGATTTCGTTCCTCAATTTTTGAGTCCGATGATTTGGAAAGTACTTCTTGAGGAATGCAGATTGAAACTCATCCCAAGTCCTAAAGGAATTCGCCTGGTTGCTGTACAACCACTTCTTGGCATCATCCTTTAATGCGAAAGGAACGAGTCTAAGATGGATGGAGTCTGTGCTAAGTTGTTGCAGCTTGAACGTAGCACAGACCTCCTCAAATTCCCTGAGAAAGATATAGGGGTCACCTTTCGCAGTGAAGCAAGGGAGCATGGCAATGAACTGAGGCTTAACCTCAAAATGGTTCCCATTAGCCTCTGGTAATACGATGCACGAGGGTAGAGCGGTACGACTCGGGTAGCATCGATCACGAAGAGGTATGGGAACGACAACTGGAAGAACAGGTCGAGCAGGCGGGTCCAGCAACTGCTCCTCCTCACGGAAATTAGCAGCCATTGGACCCAAACAACGTGCGACATGAGAGGAGGAAGGCGTCGAGAAATCGATGACCGAAGCCGGATTGACAACGCTCCTCGTCAAACGACCACTCTCGTCTCGTGTCCACGAAAGCATGCACAAAGGTGCACACACACCAAAACTTTTTTTTTCAAACAAAGAATGTACGTAGAAGAGAAGACTGGGGAACACAGGAGAGAAAGAATGACTCAGGAGAGAAGGGAAGAAGTCCTTATGCTATGGCGGATGGGTACAGGTAGAAGCACACAAGCAAACAAGGCTCAAGCAATCCTAAGGTCTCTATAGGTCCTTACAGCTAGACGACGCCTAACTGCGAGGTCACGCGGCCTCAACACGCCTCACCTCCCTACGACGAGTACCACAAAGCCCAGCAAGTGAGTCAAGATCTGGGGATCTCGTCTCTCCTACTATCGACAAAGTGGGCAACGCCGATCAGGTTATGACGGTCGGGACCGGATCACTCTCCTAATGCGTCCGAATTCCTTAAGGCCAATGTCTACTTGATTTTAGAAATTAGGCTCTTTATTAGTGTGGTTTTTGGGGCGAAGGAAAGGGTGATGAAATCCCCCACCTTATCTTTTACGGGACAACCCCTCCTTAGTAGCGTTTTGGAGTCCTAAATATAACAATCAACTCTCCAAACAACGCTCAACTCACACTTGTTGCAATGCACTTCCTACTAACTAATACATGTCATACGAAATGCATGAATGAGAGTAGAAGGTGCGTACCTCACGCCAGCACTCAGCAACTGAAAATAGAGCTAAAATAAAAGACAATATAAATGCTTAAGTCACATACATGGTGCATGACCTAAACAAGAAAGAATGCCTAGTCTTTTGCTTTGAGTTTTAGGGTCCAAGTTGCTTAAAGGAGGTTTGATTATTGATCTGGGAACGAACTATAAGTCAAAACATGCCAAATTGAGTCCCAGATAACTAGATCATTTAGAGCAACAACAGAAAGAAATTAAAAGATGAACAAAGCTCACCAGACCGCTGATTAGCGGTCTGAAGTGCTCCGGTCCTCTGGAAATTTCTCCAGTAGCCTCCACTTGCTATTCCCAGTCTCCTTAAACAAAGAAAAACTACAAAACACAAATTAAATCCACTCGAATCGTCCAAACAAGAGTCTGGACTGGCACCTCCCCGGCAACGGCGCCAAAAAACGTGTTGAACATTTTAATTTAAAACCGCAAGTGCACGGCCGCGATGAAGCGGTGGCAAGTACGGGTCGTCCTCAGGGAGGTGAGCATCCTCTTGTTTATCAGAAATCAAGTGGCAAAAATTGGGGGAGAAAGATGGATTATGCTACTCTACACTAAACTACGCTAAAAAGTATGAAATGCGAACGAAAGAAACAAACAATGAAATGACAACTAAGCTAAGAACAAAAGAAGAATACAGAAATGGGAAAACCCCTAAGGGGTGGAGTGAGTGCACACAAGCAAAGAGGTGGGTGTTGAACACATTCTTTAAGTACAAATAAAGGTGGTGTTATCATGCATAGGAAGTGTCTAAATGTTGTGGCAAAACCTATCAATCTATTCACCAACTTAGTTGATTAACATTTACATATGCAAGATGTTTATTTCAGAATCTAAACAAGCATGAGAGGTGTCTAATCATTTTGGCAAAACTCATCAAGTTATAAATTCTATCCTAAACAAGCAAGCATACATTCATGTTTTATCAACACATTAGAAATAAAGCATTCAATCCATTCTCATTTGCATGTATGTACATCTACTCCACCCCCCAAAGGGGATGCAACTACTCACTAAACATTACACTAATTATTAAACTAAACAAATAAAGCATATTAACTAAGCTAATAAAACTAATGAAATGAGATTAAGCAAAGCAAAACAAGAAACATAAAACAAACAACATAATAAAGAAAACTTGTATTAAAATGACTCACATTAAAAGTAGCATCCTCCTACTTTAGTGTGTGCTTGAAGGCCTCACTTCTAGTAGGAAGAATAGCCACTTAAAATATGGAGTGATTACAATGGAAGGTGAAGAGTTCTATTTATAGCCATGGAAAAAGGCAAACCGGGACAATCCCCCGATGTGGGACTAAACAGATACCAAAAATAGCCTAAACAAACATTAGTACACGTCTAGGAGAACAATTGGCAGATTTGAGCCAAAACAGACCGCCAATTAGCGGTCTTGGACCGCCAATTGGCGGTCAAAAAGGTCCGGATCCAGTTGAATCTTGTTCTGGGCTTTTCTCTGTGTATTTGGTGGTCTTGGATGCATCTACTTCGTTTATTGGAGCTCCGACCCGAATCCAATTGCTAAAATACTCCCCATGATGGTGTGGAGTATTCTGTTTTGCTCTTAGGTCCTTCTGTCTTGCGTTCAGGTCCTTCTCCCTTGCATCTTGGTCCCTAGATCTCACAATTCAGTCCTTTTTCCCAGCTTTTGGGTCCTTTTATGCTTCATCTCTTCAAACCTATTTATTCCTGAAAACTAAACATAAAACTCGTGACATAACATTGTTTAGGTGAAAGATAATGGATATAAGATACAAATATGAGCATGAAATGATGTCAATCAGTAGTTCCATCCCCTTTGGGGGGTGGAGTAGATGTTCATACATGCATTAGAGAATGGAATGAATGCTCTATTTACAATGTGTTGATAAAACATGAATGTATGCTTGCTTGTTTAGGATAGAATTTATAACTTGATGAGTTTTGCCAAAATGATTAGACACCTCTCATGCTTGTTTAGGTTCTGAAATAAACAACTTGCATATGTAAATGTTAATCAACTAGGTTGGTGAATAGATTGATAGGTTTTGCCATAACATTTAGACACTTCCTATGCATGATAACACCACCTTCATTTGTGCTTAAAGAATGTGTTCAACACCCACCTCTTTGCATGTATGCACTCACTCCACCCCTTAGAGGTTTTCCACTTCTGTATTCCAGCACTCTTCTTTCATTCTTAGTTATGTTTTAGTTAATCGTTTGTTGCTTTCTTTCACATTTCGTATTTCGTAGTGTAGCGTAGCGTAGAGTAGCATATTCAACTATCTTCTCCATTTTTCTCGCCACTTGATTACGTGCAAACGAGAGGCTGCTCACCTCCCTGAGGACGACCCGTATTTGCCACCGCTTCAACGCGGCCGTGCACTTGCGGTTTAATTAAAACGTTCAACAGTGGGGAATTTCATCACCATTTCCTTTGCCCCCAAAATCACTCTTAATCAAAGCCTTAATTCTAAAAGCAAGTAGACATTGGCCATAAGGATTTCAAACGCACTAGGAGAGTGATCGAGTTGAGACCGTCATGACCCGATCTACGTCGCCTGCTTTGTTGATAGTAAGAGTTACTGGATCTCTGGATCTAATATCACTTGCTGGCCATTGTGGTCTTCGTTGTAGGGAGGTGAGGCATGTTAAGACTAGTGATCTCAAAGTTAGGCGTCATCTAGCCTAAGGACCTATAGCCATAGGTTGTTTGAGCCTTGTTTGTTTGTCTACTTCTACCTTCTCCCACTACCCACGCTAGCTCTAGGGATTCTTCATTTATCATCTGAGTCTTCTCCTCCTTTATATTCTTCGTTATAGTCTCCTCCTCTGATTACACCTTCTGTGGTGAGTTGTTTTAGAGTCAAGTCAAGCGTTTTATGCGAGGTTAAACTCATTCTGGTGAGAGCGGTCAACTTGAGAGAGTACGTTTTTTCTGAGATGGACGGTCTTGGTGATCGGCAATCTCCACCTCCTGCTCCTTTGGAGCATGAGGCCGAGTCATCTCGCTGCGATGAGGGAGACCAGGGTCCATTCATGGATTACCTTGGTCCATTCCCGCCACCACGTAGACCTTCTCCTCCTCCTCTGACTCGAGAGGAAGAGGGATTCGGTCCGGATCGAGTTCTTGGTGCACACCACCTTTAACTCGACAGGATAGACCGATGACTTTGTGGGAGGGGACCCATCTTGTTCGAGCCGCTCAACCTTCTTGTATAGTTTTTCCCCCAGCTCGCGGGAACAACTATGAACTGAAACCTCAATATGTGAGCATGCTTCCTACCTTCACTGCCAATAAAGAGGATCCGTATATTTTTATATGTGAATTCGAGGAGGTATGCTTCATGTTCAAGCTTCAACAACTTGATGAGGATTCAGTTCGGTTGAGAATGATTTCTTTCAAGTTGAAGGATAACGCGAAGAAATGAATGTACAACCGGCGAGCTCTATTCGGTCTGGGGATGACTTTGTGACCATATTTCTGAAGAGATTTTTACCTCAAAGAAAAACTCAACAGATACGACATCAGATATATCAAATGTATCAGACTGAGACCGAATCTTTTCATGCTTTCTTTAAGAGGTTCAACGACCTTCTCCAGCACTGCCCTTATCATGGACTTGAGCTATGTCTGTTGTGCCAGATTGTTTATGAGGGCCTCAACTACAACACCCACACATTGTTGGAGTCAATGTGTAAGGGTGATTTCCAAATGAAACTCATCGATGAGGTATGGGACACTTTTGAATTGATGGTTGAACGTACCTTTGAGTGAGATGCCATGAGAGAGCCACCAAGTCTTCGGGTCGAGCTCAATCATATCAAGTTGAGTCAACTATCGTGTCTGAGGCAAAATTGGTTGCTCTCATGCGTAGGTTTGAGAGTTTAGAGTTGGATCGAGCTCCTGTAGCTTAGGTCGCTACTCCCCGCGTGTAGTAGGTGTGGACTTACGGGACATGATGACTTGGAATGTGCTTACGCTCCAAGGATACTGAGCATGCAATTGTGATGTATCAACAGAGGCCCCGTAATGTACCAACCTCCATATGCTTTATCGTCGGGTTATTCTAACCAAGATCCATTACCCCCAACAGGTTGACCCAAATGACCCCTCTACTGATCAAAGCCTTCAAACGTTCATGCAGAGCATGCAAAGTTCTTTCAAAGCTTTTAAGTGCAAGTTAGCCAGTTGGCCCATCAGTTTCATGAACGTGAGAATGGTAAATTGCCAAGTCAACCCGAGGTGAATCCTCGGGGTACCTATTCTCAAGGAAGGCCACCAGTGCCTCATGCTACCTCTGAACCAACCCATCATATTAATGTGATTCATATTTTGAGGTATGGTAAGGAGGTGGACAACCACATTGGGGTGCCTTCCTTGGAATCACAATCTCTTGGTGTCACCAGACCTACAGTGACACATGCATCTATGAGGGAGCCAGATACTGAGGTTGCCTCAACAAATACTTCCAGGAAGGAGCTTGATCCTAAGGTTCATTCTACATTTATTTCGACAATGGGGCCGAACCCTGAGGTCCCCTTGTCTCATCTTGTGTCGAATGAATCAGATTCTGATGTCCTCACTAATGTTTCTTTGGACCAGAATTCTAAGGCTCCTTCGAAAAACCTTTATGCCTTAAAGACGTCATTCCCTGAGCACCTTAAAAAGAAAACTTCGGATCAGCATGACAAAATGCTTGAGATCCTTCGGCAAGTTAAGGTGAACATTCCTCTGTTGGAGGTGATTCATCAAATGTCACATTATGCCAAGGTTCTCAAGGATTTATGCACCAAGAAGAGGAAAACCAATGTTCCCAAGAAAGTTTTCCTTTCTGCTAATGTGAGTTCATTGTTGGCACAACCCACACAAGTCAAATACAAGGACCCTGGTTGCCCTACTATTTCTTGTGTGATTGGTGATGTGTCCATACATCGAGTTTAATGGACCTTGGTGCTTATGCTAATCTTCTGCGGTATTTGGTCTACCTCCACCTCGGTCTTGGAGACTTCAAACAAACAAAAATCACTCTTCAATTGGCTGATAGGTCTATGAAGAAAACGAGGGGCGTGGTGGAAGATGTGCTGATCAAAGTGGGAGAGTTCATTTATCCAGTCGATTTCTTTGTTTTGGATACTGAACTAGTGTAAAACCCACTTGGACAAATTCTTGTTATTTTGGGGCGACCAATTCTAGCGACTTCCAATACCTTGATCAATTGTCGCAATGGTCTGATGCGCTTGACTTATGGTAGTCAATACACTAATATCAACATCTTCACCATCGGCAAGAAGTCATGTGCCTTCAATGACCCTGTTGGGGTCAACCTTATCCACGACACGGATGAGATTGAAGCCGAATGCACCTTCAAATACTTCAGAGAATTGTTCGATGGAGATCCTGATGGTGGTGAAGATTTTTCTCTTGGGCTTGCATAGGAAGGTGCCTTATCTTGTGATCATGTGGCTCTTGAGCCACAAGATACCATTTTTGTGGCCTTTGGGCCACCTGCTCTTCACTCTATATCTGTTAAGGACCACATGCGGGTTAAAAATAAACCACGTGATACCCTTCATTTCAAAAACAACCAGACATAAATTTACCTCTCATTCATGCCTCCTATAGTTCTCATTCTCAAGAGGCATCAAACGACCACAATGCTTATAAGGGTGTCAGGTGGTCAAGTCATTTCATTTCTGGACTTCGCCATCTGGGTAATACGTCCACGGTGTCACCTTGTGTGGATGAAATGATCCCAGTGCACCCAAATATCAGTTGGATGGCATACATTGATGACCCTCAACTCTGCTATGGAGTGGAAACATCTTTGTTTCCATTTTCTTTCACTGACCCTTGCTTTGAGAGGCATGAATTGCCATCCTTGGTTCATAAATCTCTTACCAATCCTCATGTTTCTTATATTGCGAGCCCGTGTAGTTGCATTTCTGTCTGGAGAGATGGTGGGTTCTCATTTGATGTCCATTGGAAAAATGGAAATGGGAGCCCATTTTTGTACATGGTTATATTTAAAAAAACGAGAAAGACACAATGAGTGAGCATTGATTGTTGTGGGCCCCAACCCTTATATATTTGGGCCACATTCCTTTCACGTATTTGTATCACTTCTTTAGTATTTCATAGGTTTTGAGGGAAATTCAGCTTTGTGTCCATCAACATAAACATGAACTTCCCTTTGTGCTTCATGATTGGTGAGATTTTTTTTCTTTTTCATTCATAAATCCATGTAGTATCATGCTCGCATACATTGAAGGCAATGTAGATAAACAAAATGTAGATAATTTTTTTTATGATAAACAGGCCGTCAATCAGCGGTTTTACATCCATGTAGATAAACAAAATTAAACTATGCATACAAGAATTGAAAGAGACAATATAAAACTAAGAAAATTATTTTATTTACATGACACATTACAAGTAGCATTTTTCTCCACTTGAGTTTTGCTCCAATGCTTACTCCAAGTAGAGAGAATGCCACAAAGCAAAGGGTGAATACAAAGGAGAATGAAGAGTTCTATTTATAGTCATAAAAAAAGGCAATCGGGGACATTCCCCTGGTATGGGACTAAAAGCATAATATAAATGGACATAAAAAAACATAACCACGACCCGACTAAACCATGAATGGTTTGGACCAATTTGGACCGCCAATTGGCGGTCTGGAATGGTCGGATCACGTCTGGTTTTTGGCGGCTCGTTTCTGACTTGATTTCTTGATGTTTGATCAACCTGATTTGGTTGTTGATGTTTGAACCCGGATCTAATTGCCAAAATACTACTCATGATGGTGTGGAGCTTCTTTATTTGCTCATTGATCCTTTTGTTTTACATCCGGGTCCTTCTCTCTTGCATTTCAGTCCATAAGTCTTGCAATTCAGTCATTTCCCTTGCTTTTAAGTCATTTTTGAGTCTCTTCTTCCGAAACATGTTTATTCTGAAACTTAAACATAAAACTCATTACGTAACATTGCTTAGGATAAGAATGAATGATATAAGACACAAATATATGCATGATATGATGTCAATCAGTGGCCACCATAATAAATATCCATACTTGAGCTATATTGCATCTGTTTTCTTTATAAGAAATATCCTCTGAATTGCCCACTTCTTATCATCCTCCACATGTGGCATCGAAAGGGGAGATACCTTCCTTACCCGATGTGGCTATCAGCTATCTTCGTGCTCCTCAAGATCAATTTCAAAGCCTTCTCTTCGACGGTCTACAATTTCCTATTTGTAAGACTACTTTATCCAAAATGAAGACGATTGCCTCCACTTCTCCACAACTTTCCTCTAACGAGGAATCTGACGAAGAAGAAGACGTTGAATAGGAAGAAGCATCTGGTGATCCTAGGTGGATGCCAAGTCAAGTCTCGTGGGTGTCGGGTGACTCATGGGGTGAATGAGACAAAGTTGCATGGGTTGCTGGTGGAAATTGGTCAGCTACTACGTCTTTCGATGATTAGGCATATCAACATCCCTTTGACCATCTTGATCACTTTGAGGCCTCCACATCTACTCATTTTGATGCATCCGAAGCTTCATCCAATGCTCGCTTTG
Source organism: Triglochin maritima (assembly GCA_963682175.1). Lineage (NCBI taxonomy): Eukaryota > Viridiplantae > Streptophyta > Magnoliopsida > Alismatales > Juncaginaceae > Triglochin > Triglochin maritima. The sequence continues at coordinate 17,282,715 of OY821786.1, forward strand.
ATGAACTCAAGTATATTGCTACTTCCTCATCTGCTAAGCTGAATCGTATCGAAGCATCACTTGACTCCATCACTTCTTTCTTTCGTGATCAGCGACTCGGTTGATTGTGTGATGTTATGTTTGTGTGCTTGTTGTTCTCAGAATTTGGAGTTGCTTTGAACTTTGGTGTCTTTTGTTTTTGCTTCGAACCTTTGGATGATTATGATGTTTGTTTTGGATAATTGGATATTTACATGTGTGAATGCCTAAATGTGTTTGAGATTCAGTAGACATGCTTATTTGCTGGAAATTGTTTCGTTTTGGCATATTTGTGCTTCCGTTATTTCCTCTCATGACAAGCTTTCAATATATATCACTATCTATTCATGAGTATCTTCTTTTTTATTATGTCAAAGGGAGAGAACTAAATACATGCATCATTGATAAGGGGAGTTGTAAGATAGGGGAGCTTAGAGATGATAAAACTTGAAAAGAACATGTATTAAGATTGGTGGGTTGTCATAATCAAAAATGGGGAGATTGTTGACTTTTTGGCTATATAATCGTTAATCCGTTTTGATTATTAACTAACATATCAATAATCACATATAAACTATTAACATCATCGCATGCATATACTGTATTTCTAACATGTCAGGAACCAAGTATGGATCAAGACAAGAAATAAAGAATGAAGAGTAGATAGGTTTATATTTCTTGTACTTAGGCTATAGTGTAACTTGACACTTGACATCATTAATGAATTGCATTGCATGACCCATAGGGAACCTATAGAAGTCTTACAATTAAGTCCATATCCATTTGATTCAATAGGAAATCGACGAAACATAAAAATTCCCTTAAATCAGGATTTCTGGGTGAAACCAGTCGACCAGTAGGTTATCTGGTTCAACCGGATTTAAATAGTCAGTTTTTCCTTTGTCAAACGGTCGACCAGACCCTCTTGTAGGTCGACCAAAACCTTCTTTGCATTCAATATGACCATTATACTTTTCGTATTTAACAACGGTCGTATACAAATACTCCACCAAACCCCTTTTTACATTTGGTCTTACGGTCGACGGAAACCTTAGCCACGGTCGATCAGTTCACGAAACACTCCAATTCCAGCACTTACTGATCTTTTCGGCCGGACAACTTATCTATATTGTTCGACTGTTATCTCATTTGCACAGTTTGATCTTGACCAAATTCTCCAAAGGGTCGACCGAACCTTACCATATGTTCGATCGTTCACTTAAGTTCTAGCCCAGTTGGTTTGACCACCCTCTGATCAGTCGACCGTTTGTTTTTGGCACTTTCTGGACTGGCTCCGGTCAACCGTTAAGCCCGTTTCGGTCGACCAATTTCATCCCGAACAATGCCCTATGCTTTTCTGTTTTGTGTATTCTTACACAACTCTATACCCATTTAATCTAAACGGCTAGATTAAGTTTAGAGCTTATAAATAGAGCCGAGAACACATTTCTAAGGTCAACCAATTTTTCTCCAAGCTCAAACATTCTTACTACTCTCATTTTGCTCTAAACATCTTTTTGCTCATATTTTATTCATCCACAATCTGCACGTCCCACTAGTATTTTATTATTATTATTTGTTTAATAGTGATGGGACCTACTCGTCTTTTGAATTGAATAAAATAAAGAGAGATGATTGTATTCTTTTACGATCGAGATATCTTAGAAAATAAAAGTAATAATTTTAAAAAAAATCACCATAATTCTTATCTCATCATGTTTTATAGATAGACACCCAAATTGTTGTATAAATTTTGTATTTTTGAAATACTAAATTTTAGTGGGTAACATAAACATGACAACTATCAATGTTGAAATTGTTATATTCTCATATTACACCTTTCAAACAGCAACATTTTCAAGGATCTTAAAAAAATCTCAACTTCAACTCATTAAAGTGGATTCAATTGAGAATATTTGAGTACGCAATGGACAAACCGATAATTAAAATTAAGTACATTAATTAGTTGCTTTTAGTTTTTGTAATGTTTAGTTATATATAATCGTTATTATAGTGTCAGTAAGTTTGGTTATCATATCACTATTATCCTTTTGCACTTAATAAATTAATAATTTTACCCATATTTGTCGAACATTTTTTTTTAAAATTTAAATAATTGGTATCAAAATTTAGTAATATTAATATATATAAACAAGATAAACGATGAGATATTTATTAATTTGTAAAATGTAACAAATGAGTTGGAAGAAAGAGAAGAGTTGATTTCACAGCAGGTTCTTTTTATAAATATCATGGTTGAGAAGATGAAAGAGAAAGTGATTGTGGATAAATGTTGTGAAGTGCAAAAGTTTACATGACAGAGAAAGAAAATTGAGATGATTTTCATTTATAGATCATGACTACAGATGCTCTAAGAGGTCTACAAGTGCGTTTCTCCCATCATGTGATTATTCTATCAAGCTTCTGTCTACCAAAGGAGTGGTCCTTCTTTGGGTGGCAAGGGTTGGCTTCCTAAGGAGTGACCTTGACCTTGCTAAAAGTTTGATGTGCCCTTCGTATCATGTCCTATTCCCTCCTCCCAACACATCTTATGAAGTAGATCAAAAGAAACCAATGTTACTCATCGAGCTGACATATACCGCAAACAATGCCACCCATCACCCACTGTCCCTTGGATCCACTGACTTCATATAGATGGCGCAGGACTGGGAGCTCCAGAGCTTTCTGAAATGATTTTTTCATGTGTATTTGGAAACTATGGGTCAGTTTGGATGTTTTAGTCAAAGGGGTTTTTACCCCTAAAAGCCACCACATCTCACTCCAATCTTCTCCCACCCATGAAAAGCATATTCTCGCTCAAGAGCTTAAAAAAGCTCTGGTAGTAAGGCGTCGGTAGAGGTTCTCCAAGACGTCTTATCATCTAAAAATACGGATTTAACCCCCACATCTCTTCCTTAAGTTTGCCTTCTGTCCTAATGGCGAACTCATTCTCTTCGTCTGACTGTTTCTCTTCTTTGGTAGCTACAATTAGAGAGGAGTTGGTTTCGTTGACTCCTACGGTGATGGCTAGCATTAGTAGTACTCGTCTTGACCCGATCTTGTGGCCTCAATGTGTCTGCGACATCCCCGTCAAGGTCTGGGTTTTCCACCGCGTTGAGCATCCTGATCATCCATGGCTCTAGTGCGGGAAGGATCTGGTTAGCCTCTTCCTGTTTCGTATTTTTTTAATGTGTCATTCTCAGACCTTCGATGTTACCGTAGATTGCCAAGTTCACCCCGTCGCCGTGGTGCTCATACTTCATACCTTAGGAGTACACCACCGATACCATGAGGTCTCTATTTAGCATGGTCGACTGGCACTTCGTCCAGCACAAAGGCCTCATTTGGAACCTCCTCCACCGTCTTGCAATTCTGGAAATGGCAAGGGAGGAGCGGGCTGCAAGGAGAGCCCACCGAAATGATTTTCCAACTTTTACCGTTTAAGCAATACCCAAACATGTATCATCCATTCATTTCTCCTTCATTTGTTCTCAATCCACTTGGAATTTTCCCTTCAAAAATGAAATGAAGCTTATCCACATATTTGAGGCCTTCATTTTTGAAGTCAATTACACCTTTCTTCACTTGCAAACAAACAATCATCATTGTCCATGTACTTGGAATGAAATTAGGAACATATATGTAAGTTGCAGAAGGTTACCTTATTGGCTTTCATCCACTGTCGTGAAGGTACCCTTGACTACATCCCTTCCCAAACCTGTCTTTGATTGAAACCACTTCCAACAACTGTAAACTGTCTTTGTTCGATCCCAGTGGCCCTTGAATTGTGCTCTTGTGTATTTCAGACCAGTGATTGTAGCGAAATTCCTTTCTAGGTTCGACTTTCCTTGAGGGCCAAGGACAGACTCCCTTTTGTTACTGGCATCCATCTCTTGTGCGCATAGATGTACCCATGTCATATGTTGGAAGTCATCCCAATTTCCTTTACACATTTCATCATCGTTTTGGTCAACATTTTTCTTTTCCTGGACCTTACGTGGCTTTCGTTTGTTGGCCGGTGCTATAGGCCGAGGTGGAGATGTCGGTTGAGTGGTCCCGTAAGAGAAGGTTCCTTGAAAGGACTCAGTTGACTGAATCTGCACATGTGCCAACTCCAATGTGTAGTGGTCATACGTTTCCAAATCAGTCATATTGTACGACGTGTGTGCAATGGGTCCAACGAATTCAGCAAGCTCGAATCAGACATACCACGAGGATGGTAAACCTGGAAGTGCAATGAAGTTGTTGAAAAGGATGATGATTGATATGTTTTAATTAACCGCAAGTGCACGGCCACGTTGAAGCGGTGGCAAATACGGGTCGATCCACAGGGAGGTGTGTCGACTTTAGTTTGGTCGAAGGCAAGTGAGAAAGAAAGGAGAGAAATGAGTTATGATCTAAACTACACTACAATACGAAAGGAATGAAAAATACGCAATAAAACTAAACCCCATAGGGGGTAGAGAAAGAATGTGAATACAAATATATGTGTATGTGTGTGTGTTCAATTATGTTCATCACAGCATGTAGTGCATGAAAATCATAAAACTAAATCCAACTTTGCCTCCACATGAATTAAGATAACACAATATCATTAAAACATCCAAGACAATAATTGGAATGAAGCTAAATGAACTCATGCATAAAGACTAGATCCTACTATGCCTCCACATGAAATAAGATAGCACATTATCATTAAAACATATAAGGCATTAACCAAGGTAAAGGCAACAAGAGTACATGAAACTACAAGTCATGTTTCTAATATTAATTTCATCTTTATCCTTACCTCATCATTCCTCATAAAATAGGTCCACTAATCTAAGCATATGCTAAGCTTCATTCAAGAGCATTAGCATATCAAAGACAATAGTAAAATCCCATTAGATGGTTATGAAAATCCTATAATGCTCAAAGGATTAAGATAACACACACCTAATACATCACATGATCATATCACATATTTCTCTACCCCCAATTGGGGATGGAACTACTCATTAATCATTACACTACAATCTACATTAACAAAATTCAACATTCTAATGAAAGAAAATTAAACTAAGCAAGAAAGGAATATTAAAGAAGCTAATTGAAAGGAAAGTAAAACTAAAGAAGCATGCAAGAATTAAAAGACAAGATTAAAAGAAACTAAGAACAATTATTTTATTTACATGACTCACATTACAAGTGACATTCTTCTCCACCTTGAGTTTTTGCTTCAAGACTTTTACTCCAAGTAGAGAGAATGTCACTAAGCAATGAGTGAATACAAAGGAAGGTGAAGAGTTCTATTTATAGGCATGGAAAAAGCTAATCTGGGACAATCCCCCGGTATGGAACTAAATGTATACCAAAAATAGACTAAACACAACCTAATACATGACCCGCCAAAGTCTTAGCGGATCCGGACCAAAACCGACCACCAATCAGCGGTCTTGGACCGCCAATTGGCGGTCTATATTATCTGGATCCGGCCTAGTTTTGGTGTGTGGTTGTCTGACTTCATGTCTTCATGTTTGATGCATCCGAGTAGCTTGTTGGAGCTCAGGACCGAATCGAATTGCCAAATTACTCCTCATGATGGTGTGGAGTTTCTTGATTTGCTCATTGTTCCTTTGGGCTTACATCCGAGTCCTTCCCTCTTGCATCTCAGTCCCCAAGTCATGCAACTCAGTCCTTTTCCTTGCTTCTAGGTCATTTTATGCCTCTTCTCCTGAATCTTGTTTATTCCTAAAACTCAAACATAAAACTCGTTACGTAGCATTGTTTAGGTTCAAGATAATGGATATAAGACACAAATATATTCATGATATGATGTCAATCAGATAAAATGTTGAGTAACATAAAAACTTTGTAACATACATTCATTTATACTACTTCAGTGAAAGAATTCGGCAACCAACATAAGGAACCAATGAAACAACAAAACGTCACAGCTAACAATGAAGGCACACATGAAATTCATTACAACAACAAGTTATATAAGGTAGATTGGCGTACAACAAAGACAGACTAGACAGATTGAACTACAAAGTTACAACTCCTGAGCCTTTGATATCAAATCACGAATACGATCACATACTTGACCCATTGATGCGTCGTCCCCTAACCCAGGTAGGGGTCCAAGTTTGACTGAGTTTGTAGGTGAAAATTGTTTGTTGACAAACTCCTCTAGTATTTTGTCACCCCTATGATTGATTATGTAGTTGTGCAAGGCCATAGCAGTAGCGACAAACATTGGTTGCGCCTTCAAGGGGATGAGCTTATAAGATTTAACATTTGCCATCATTTTTAAGGAGTCCAAGTGAACACTCAATGACATTCGTGAGTGAGGAATGGATACCGTTATACAATTCTTCGTCCACGTGGTTGTGTGGTTTCAAATTCAGGGATGTGGTACCAAGTATTATGGTAGGGGGCTAGGAACCCAGGCTTGTTTGCATATCCGACATTGACCAAGTAATACTTCCCTGAAACCAAAATCTCAATACTTCAAATTCAAATGACATAACTCTAACAGAAAGGGAAAACATTATGCAATGTGTGTTACCCAGTGGAGGATGAGGGAAACTTGTGGCCTCATATAGTGCATGGTTTAACACTCGATTATCGTGGTCACTACCCTCCCAACCAGCAGAGCAAAATATAAATTGCATTTTGAAGTCACATACACCCAACACATTCTGAGTTGTGCGCTTTGGGTCTTGATCGGACCGATAAAGTTGTTGTTCAGCCTTCGACACTCTCGCATGAATGTGAGTCCCATCAAGGGTGACAATGCAGTGTTTAAAGTATGATTAGAACTTCCCATTAGCATGATTTCTAACATATTTGGGGGGTCTTGTTTAGGTTGTCTTTTGGTTTAATCATGTCGCACGACCAAATGGCAACAACTCGCAGTACGTGGTTAAGATGCCTACTAATAGTTTCTCCTGAGTGTTGGAATAGTTGTTGTAATGCCCGATTAATGTGCACATGACCTAACACATATAGGAATATGTGCATTTGTTCCTCGACAATAACACCCCTAGTGTCTTTGAGCAATCCTCTTTGCTTCATTATCTGACATAAACTAACAAAAACTTGGGGCATCATACGACATGAATCTAAGCATACCCGGTAATGATCGGTAAGATCGTGGGTTCTTTGGTGCCCTGTACATGGGGCAGTGTGGAGCTTTGTTTTCATAAGATATCTTTGGATATAAGCAGGGGTGGCTCTAGGTTTTTTTTTTTTTTTTTGGGGGGGGGGGGGGGGGGGGGGATATGAGTCTAAGCAGGGCGGGGTGGGTTTTTGTCCCACTGCTACCCGCCCCACCTAAGTTAAGCGGAGCAGGACGGGTTTGACAAGTTATTCTTTAATCAAAGCTAAATACAAAAAATCAAGAAAAAAAATTAATCGATTTATGTTTTAACTAAATATTAAAAAATCAAAGCTAAATACAAATAGATCAAACCTAAATACAAGGAAAATATAGGTATGAATTATTGAGTTATGTGGGTTGCGGGTTATGTGAGTCATGTTACGAGAAAATCGCTACCTACCCGCTTATTATGCGGGTGGCGGGTTGGGTTTTTTTGTGGGTAAAACCCGCCCCATTTACAACCCTAGCTAAAAACCATATATATATATATATATTTAATAACATTCATTGCGACTCATGTCTTGAAATTGCTTCATAATTTATTCGTCTTCAATAGACTGAAAAACATCATTTTCTATGTACGTGATTAGACAATCATTCGGCCAATTATCGCCTATTTGAGTCTAAAGCTATTTAGTCATGCTTGAATTTGTAAAAAAGTTGCTATGTATTTATCCATTCTATAAAAAAATATCATTAAAGTCAAAAGTCACATTGTATGATATATTTAAAATAATCTTGACATAAATATCGTTGTTTATTAAACGTGCTGCATAATATGATATTAATGTTTGATCAATAATAAAAAATAATTTCATGATTGAGTTGAGAAAATAAAAAAAATAACAATTTAAGATATACGCCTAGTAGGGAGGCCATGCCTAAATTCCTAGGATTCCAATCAATCATATCAATCAAAATATTAATATTATAAAAAAACTACAAACTATCCATACTATAAATACAAATTAAATCCACCAATAAATAATACAAATAGGTAATTAGTAATAACTAATTACTTTGTTTTTAATTTAGTGGGTGGGCCCATGCCTACCCGGACCCATATGTAGGACTGTCGTTAGATATAAGCCTCCACTAATTCTACCACCCTTAAAACCGAAGTTTGGACCAACTCATCCTCATCCATTTCATTTTCTTCAGAATCAACACTGCCTTCTTGTAGGGCAGGTACACCATCATGTCGTAATGCAACCATGTTTCGCTCTAAGTCAACGTCCATTAGTTCCAACAGACCGGGGGTTTGTTGCATATCACCTTCCATTTCGTCGATCTGAACAATCAAGTCTTAAATTTAAGCACAACATGTGAACATGTAATGAATTTGAGAGCAAAACATGATTTTTCTATCCAAACAGTCATGCATATAGGACCTAGTTACAAAAAATGAAATTAATCATAGAACAGTGTTAACCGAAATTTTAATGGAAAATAAAAGCAACAAAAGTAATTGTAGCAGCTTATGTTAAGAACATGCAACACCCAATTTAGGAAATAGGGTTTCAAGTTACGACTTATCATCTTCAAATTTAGGAGTTAGGGTTTAATTTATGCATTTAGAAATGCAATGAAGAAAAATGCCACAGAGAATAACCGAAAGAAAAAGACATTACAGGGAACGTCGTCTGTCCTAGTTCAGAGATGCCGCTGATGACAAGGCGAGGATGATGATTGTGTACCAGCAATACATAACATGATTGGAAGCATAAGAGACGCACCACAGAAGCCCAAATCGATGTAGATTTGGACTTCAGGGGTGAGGTTGTGATCAATTGAAGGAAGCAGATGGAGAAATTAGGGTTCCGATGGGTAGGTTGTGGAGAGGCGTGCTATTTATTAGCTTTAAATTTTTTATTCAACTTTCGATCAGTGGTAAATTGTAAATACTCAACCGTAATTTCGTCCAAACATAGGGGGCATACTTGAATGTGGAAGGAGGACATGGCATGTCCTTTACCATTTCTTTGTGGGCGAAAAGGTCACTCAACATATCACGAATAGTGCAAAACCAACAAAATGTGGGAAAAACATGCCAATGGAGCTTTTCGAGCGAAGGCCAAATTTTGGTCTCGAAATTCGTGCGAGTTTGGTCAAAGTAGCTTCTCGTGATTATGTTTGGAGGTTGGGGGTGCATTTTTCCACTAGGGCGGGTATTATTCGTTTATCCGCATCATTTAATAAGCGGGTACATGTACGATTTTTGTATTCATTTAAAAATTTAAACCCGTTTTACCCGTTTAATAAATGGGGTGGGTATTTGTATACTTATACTCATACTCGTTTACCCATTTACCCACTTAATTATTTAATTAATATATAATATATAGTTAAAATAATAAAAAGTAAGGTTTTTGTTGGCAAAGTGGTTGTTTGCGAGAAAATTGGTGATTTCTTATCATTTTGGGTTAATTGCTAATCTCAAAAATTGTAAATTTAATATCTTTTTTGGCTTAAATCATTCTTATCCAATGAGTAGGATCTTCTAAGTTGATTTTTGTTAACAAAAATACTCATTTTATTAGCAAAAAATATACCCGCAATACTTGTTATACATGTCCCATACCTGTTTATTAAACGGGTATGAGACGGGTACGGGTACAACAATATTTAAATGGGTATATTTCCGTACCCGTTAGTTAGACGGGTTTGGGTATGAGTATGATCATACCCGTCCCATATCCGACCCGTTTACACTCCTGCTTGCGACGCTATAGTTCGAGAAAATCCGAAGAAGAGTGCATCCAAGCGGACCTTATGTTTCGTAGGAAACTAAAAGCCCCAATTGTTCTTTGGGTGGTAAAAAGAAAAAAAACTAGCTTCTCGTTAAAGGGTTAGACTTAAAGGATGTATCCAATACAAGCTTTAATAAATTATCTATGTATTTCACGACATATTCATCATTCTTTAAATAAACGAATTTCTGTACATAATTAAACTTCAAGAAGTTATCCTAATAATGTATAATTCCTTAATGATTACTACACATGATATGATATCAGATACTGATGATCTTGAAATCCTCTTATAATCATAATATATCTATTTTTCTGGAAAGCTACCTTTTAATATCGTTGGATAATATATCCGTTGGAGGTACGTAGGAGTCACCCTCACTCTGCCTGTCATTTTCTCTTTCATATGAGTGTTTATTAGTATTTTTATTTTTCTGTGTTTCGCTAATCATAGCATGGTAGATTAAGTATCGGTTTCTGCACGTATACGGTATTCAAATGTTTTTACATCAATATATCATGTTATTCTTTAAGTATATGTAATCCTGCAATTATATGAATATAATTCCTTTTAGATATATGTCCATGCAAACGTAGTGTTCATTGGTTAACTTGCCATGCATGATGCATGTATCTATTATAATTTCAAGTTCAACAATTATTGTGTGATTAAACATGAGTTCCTGAATAACACATTATAAAACTAAAAGTGCAAACCATTCCAAAGCACGGGATATGTTTTAGTATTTCATATTTGGTAGATTTTAATACGTGCAGATTTAATACGATAAGTTTAATATATGGAGCTTCAGTAACGTGTCTACACGTAACATGTACTAACGAGTATGATTTTTTTAATGTAGATAACGGCAGGATGTCGGCAACTTGTCTTATGGTAAGAAACAGAATAATACATCCATACAATAAATTATCATAAAATTGTACCCAGAAAAAGATTAAAAAGCTTATTCGACCAATAATTATAGTTTATGGAAGTCATTGCCTTTTTTTAAAAATAATTCTGGGGCACTTCGCATGATAATATTAATACATGTACGTGACAGAAAGTTTTAAGAAATATATCGAAAATTGTCAGGTAGAAGCAGCCTTCCTATCCTAATAGCTTAGGAATCAATTACTAATAGCATCGGTCCGGACTGAAGACCAAACCGGTCAGGTTCGGTCTGGATCGTACCGGACTAGAATTTTTAGGGAAAAATTGGATTTTCGACCGAATTCAGACCGGATCGGACCAAAAACCGAACTTGTCCCGAGATCCGGATCGAAACCCGGACCGATCAGTCCGTCCAATCTGGTCCGGTCAACAACCCTAGATTTATGGAGCTATTTGCTAGAGCTCAAAATATAAACAAAAAAAACGAAAACGTACCGTAATTTTTTTATATAATAAAAAAAATTAAAATTTCGAAATTTAGGAAAAAAAAAAAATCGAAAACTATTTTTTTTTTAATTTGTTTTAATTTTTTTTAAAAGTTTTCTGTTTTATTTTCTTTATTTCTGTTTTTCTTTTTTATTATAATTACTTTTTATCTTTTTTGAAATATTTTTTTTTTCAAAATATGTTTTCTAATTTATATTATTTTTTAAAAATTTAAAAAATTGTTTTTAATTTTTTAAAAAATCGACCTCTAAATCACGTCGATAACCCGACGTATTGAATTGTTAGGGTATTTTATACAATAAAAAAACAAAATTTCTTTGGCAGAATAATAAATTATTTACAACTAAATATTAAACAAATACTAAAATTAATTAAAACAAAAAATTGGAAACATTGTCAAAAATTCGTAGGGTGTACACACATTACAAACATGTTTGGAGGTCGATACACCAAAAAATTTAAAACACAATTAATTTTTTTTAAAAAATATTAAAAATTACAAAACATATTTTGAAAGCAAATATGATAAAAAACATAGTTAAAACGATTTTAAAAAAATCAAAACATCAAACACTACAACTAAAATCCGTGACTTTTTTTTTCTTTTATTGTTTTTGATTTTATGTTTTGTTTTTTTACAAATCATTTTAACTATGTTTTTTATTATATTTGATTTCAAAATATATTTTGTAATTTTTAATATTTTTTTAAAAAATTTAATTGTGTTTTTAATTTTTGGCTGTATCGACCTCTAAAATGTTTGTAATGTGTGTACACCCTACGAATTTTTGACAACGTTACCCATTTTTTGTTTTAATTAGTTTTATGGTTTGTTTAATATTCAGTTGTAAATAATTTATTATTCTTACTAAGAAATTTTGTTTTTATATTGTATAAAATACCCAAACAATTCAATACACGTCGACTTATCGGCAGGATTTGGAGGTCGTTTCTTGAAAAAATTAAAAACAAAATTAATTTTTTTTAATAAATAATATCAATTAGAAAAACATATTTTGAAAAAAAAAATTTAAAAAGATTACAAATAATTAAAATAAAAAAGAAAAAACAGAAGGAAAAAAACTAAAACAGACAACCGAAAAGAACAAAAACAGAAGAAAATAAAAAAAGTCCCGGATTTTAGTCGTAGTGTTTTGATGTTTTGATTTTTTTAAAATCGTTTTAACTATGTTTTTTATCATATTTGTTTTCAAAATATTTTTGTAATTTTTAATATTTTTAAAAAAAATTTAATTGTGTTTTAAATTTTTGGCTGTATCGACCTCCAAACATGTTTGTAATGTGTGTACACCCTACGAATTTTTGACAACGTTTCCAATTTTTTGTTTTAATTAATTTTAGTATTTGTTTAATATTTAGTTGTAAATAATTTATTATTCTGACAAAGAATTTTTGTTTTTTTATTGTATAAAATACCCTAACAATTCAATACGTCGGGTTATCGACGTGATTTAGAGGTCGATTTTTTAAAAAATTAAAAATAATTTTTTAAATTTTTAAAAAATAATATAAATTAGAAAACATATTTTGAAAAAAAAATATTTCAAAAAAGATAAAAAATAATTATAATAAAAAAGAAAAACAGAAATAAAGAAAATAAAACAGAAAACTTTTAAAAAAAAATTATAAAAAAATTAAACAAAAAATTAAAAAAATTAAAAAAAAAATCAATCCACCTAGTTTTCGAAAAAAAAAAATTCCTAAATTTCGAAATTTTAATTTTTTATTATATAAAAAAATTACGGAACGTGTATACTCTCACTTGTGTACCGCAATAAAATTGGAGTTAGCGGTGACTTTTCATTCGGAAAAAGTCAAAAAAACCCAGCTAAAGCTACAAATGGGGCGGGTTGAATCCGTCAACCCACCCTAGTGGATCCGGTTAGGGTCGGATATTTGAACTTTGTCTAAAATCAAAATATTAAACCCGTCAACTTGCTTTTATAGCGGGCTTTGATTATGGTTGAGCTTAACGGAAATTCACCAACCTGTCATAATACAATACTAGTCATATATTTATGAGTCATTAGGTAGTTAATTTAGTGTGATTATTGTTTACAAGTCTGTTAGAAATAATTATTTTTTTTTAGGAATGGTAGTTATTTGTTTGGAAATCACGTTATTTTTTTAGGAATTATGTTGTTTAGTATTTAATTGCTATTATTACTTATAGTTTAATAGCATATCGCAAATCAATGAATATGATTTGGTAGTCGTTTCGTCATTGGTCAAATGTTGGGTTCCGAATTGTCCACAAATTGCCCCAGATCTGACCCCTTACACCGCTAAACCTAATATTAATAGTAGGTCCATTACATTACTTCAAAATAACATGTTTTTGAATTTGTTTGGAACTTCTCGTCTCTGTAGCATTTCTTCTTTTCCCCTAATTTCTTAGGAAATTAATCAATTAATGTTCACTATAATTTGAATGTGTTTTTTTATCCTGCATACAAATATGTGTTTTCAAGTCATATAGTTTGTGAACAGAACGTGTATTTGAAAAATGTATTTTTATAGTAAAGATTTTAAAAACGCTTTGGTCGACGAAACAAATCCTTCATTTAAGTATTACAAGAAGCAAAGTTCTAATGTCAAATAAATTAATGATACATATTGTTTTAGAATGTTCCCCGTGAGGGTGCACAATGTGTGCCAAAAGCAAGGAAGCTAGGGTTTCTACTTGGAGTTGAGAGAGTAGTTTGGAAGATGTGAGTTTGATGAATGTCATCAGTATTGTTGGGCTGTGGTTTTTTCCCTTAATTATGGGATTTTGTCACGCATATACTTGTGTTTTGTGGTTTTGTTTCTTCTTGTGTGTTATCAATACTCTTGTGTTGTGGCTAATTGGGACAGATTCGGGGAAGGTCAAATCCTTAATTCTTAGATTTAGTGGAGTTGAATTTGTGGAACCCAAGTCACTTGGATTAATTCAAGGGAGCTGAAGAACTTGGTGCATTGAACTCAATTGAGAAATTTTATATAAAGGTTTTGTGCTCGAGCAAGCATGATGATGAGTATAGGGATTGGAATTTCGTTGTTAAATTAACAATACAGTCGGGTTATCTGGGTGGTGTCCACAAGAATAATGTAGTTTTGAAAAATGAAAGCGATTTAAATTTGCAAAAGTTAAAAGATATGCCTAAGCGTCAAAATATTGAAGTTTTATGGTAGATTAACAATAGCTTAAATTTTAGACTTTTCATAAGATTGCACTCTTAAAAGCACCGATGTATACGCAAAACACAAATTTTCACCATTAAAAGTAAACCCGAAAATAGAACATGTAGCTAGTGCTGCCCACGTTATATAGACATAAAAGAGCAGCTTTTACAAATATAACTTCCAAAATTGATAAACCTATTCCCGATTGTACCTTTAATGAATAGTTAGTGGGAATGTAGATGGCCAAGGGGGGGAAAAAGATATGGGCAGTGAGAGGATGATGGTAGAGGATTACTTAAGATTTAGACACATTCAGTATGATAATGGTTATACAATTTTAGGTTTATATTTCAGGTGTTGGAACCTTTATCCAATGAAAATAAAAAAGAAACAAAAACTAAATAGATGCAATTGTGTTGATGAAAGTTATCAATTTTTCTCTCCCTGTCTTAGAACAATGTCATGGACTTACTTCAGAAGTCCAGTTTTTTTTTATCCCATTGTATTGATGCTTAGGTCGAATTTGATCTTTTCAACTTTGATCGTGATTTTCCTTTGATTACTATCAGTTCTTTCGGGATCCGAAAGTTTTCATTAGTACCAACAACAAATGCAATATATACAACTGAGATTGAATGACAAATTTAACACCGTACGTATAATAATAAATTTACCACTTTATAGTTTGCTACTTAAAACGGCAGTAGTGTGTCTATGGAAACTCATTATTAACAACAACAAAGGCGATATATACAACTAAGTTTAAATATCTAATACAAAATCTAATATATATATGTCTTTGGTTACTTCCTACATTCTATGTTTGTCAACATATAACACAGGCGTTTGGATCCTCTTCTATGCTATGAACAACATAAATTTTGGTCATATAAGGATTATACTCCCTATAGGCTCTAACAAGTTCACAAACTTGATCATTCATCTCTTTCAGCTTCTCCTCTTCCTTCTTTTGTTTTTCCTTGTTATCGTCTTTCTTCTCGGGTTCTGCTTTCTCATCGTCTTTCTTCTCCTTCTCGGGCTCCTTTGCCGGTCCAACTGAGACTATTTGTGCCTCCACAATTTTCCTCAATTTGTAAATGATATCTACTGGATCGACGTCACCAGTGATGGTTAGCTTCCCTTCCTTCATGTCCATCGAAATAGAATCGATCCCTGATTATTTAGTGTAAACCAATAAATGTCATTTTATCAGTCTTTTGTAATTCTACATGAATTTTTTATCAGATTAAGAAAATAATATATAGGTTTTTAATTAATTTTCAGGATTTTGACTTCTCAATTGAATACAATTGATAGATAATTAGAAACCAAAACTTAAACTGTATGTGATAATTGTTCATGAAAATAAGCTATCTAATACTATCGGCATCCGAATTGTTGGTACCTCGAATGGAAGAAACTGCTTTCATGCTTCTCTTCTTTCCTTTGTCATCATGTACATTTAACTTTATCACAATTTTCTACAAAACCCAAAACACGTGATGTCAAATGATCACAAAAATATAATTAACTATCAAAGATACATAATGTCAAATTATTACGAAAATATTAGTATAAGTAAATCGAAGAGATTACTATTTATCTTTATGTACCGATTACCGAAGAGAATGAAACATGATATACAATCAATCAAAACCCAATGATTCACCTTTCAAGATCAATTTTGGACACTTTTCAACAAAATTATAACAACAACACGTAAGAAAACAAAAAAAAAACTGCGAGAGGAAGTCGTTATATGAGAAATAAAAAGGTGATGAACTGAACATGCAAATGTAAAGTGAAACAAACCTTGCTCGCCATTTTTTTCCTCGAAGGAAATATCAACAAAATATCCTTCTCAAGATCCTCCGAGACCAAAGTTTCTCTCTTCTAATTAAGTGGTCAAAGAATAAAGAAGAGATAGAATTTGATGAGAATGGGCTGAGAGGAAGTCTTTAGGCAAGAAAATGATGATCAGGTTTGACATATTCATCGCCAAAATAAATTCTGTATTATATATTTAATTGTCTTATATGGTCAATAGATGACAATCTAATTGTTTAAGTGAGTTTTTGATGGCACAACACTAATCTAATCATAAAACCATTGTTGAAGTTAAAATTGCAACGGTGATTTATTTCAAATATGATGTGGGTTGAGTCGAGATCAAAACAACGTTTCAACTTTCAACGGCTAAAACGAATAAAAGACAAATATGATTCGGTCAAAATAATGAGTTTAACTTACCATGGTATTTCCATCTCATAAATAATAAAAAGGTGGAGCGTACATGCGATCGCTTCTTAGAAAATACTTATCTATCATTTAACTTATTATATATTGTACGCTCTGGATGAGAATAATCATCAAAAGGTACATTTAGTGTAACGTCTCCGAAGAATAATAGAAAATTTAAACGACAAGAAAATCAACATCAGATTACACGAAGATGCTATTCACATGTCACATCAAAAGGTGCACCAATATACTGGAGGTTGTCTAAAGGATGATCACATCAGAATACACAAAGATATAAATACAAATAATCATAACAACCTAAAAGAGTAGACTCAAGATCCGGTCCTGGTACGCTCTCGTCATCTGTCTCCACCCTACCCAGCACCTACTGAGGTCCTGAAATGCAAATGTAATAATTGTTGGGTTACGATGAAACGCAGCGGAAAAATAACATAGAAACAATTTTTAAATTCATCAATCACTTAAGATCCATGCACATGATAATAATGAGGAAAACTAACGTACAGCGATTTGTACCTTTGATGTGTGCCTTTCTTTTGCTCACGGATGAGGTACGGAGAACCGCAAGTGTGATTCCTCTACTCAGGACATACGAACCACAAACTAAACTTCACCAACACATTAGCTAGAACGAGAGGAGTGGAAGAACAATTTTCTTCCTTGGTGGAGATAGAGAGAGGAGACGGCTAAAAGGGGCGGCTAGGGTTAGGAGAAAAAAACTTGGTTTGCATCCTTTTCTACTCTTATTTATAAGTCTCTCCAAAGCTAACTATAATCTCATTAGGTAAGTTAGCTTAATGGGCTCATTTAGCCATCCATGTGTTTAGTCCACTGGATCAATGTGTGTAACCCACTGTAGGACCTGATTGTTTTAGAAACGCGCGCAACGGTTGACACGTAGATCGTAATTGGTTTTTAGCTGAACGTTACGATCCCTAATATAATCGGATTAAAATTCCTTTCAACTATTTAGTCATTGCCACCTTGATTAATGGACACCTCCTTCAATCTCCCACTTGTCCTTAACAAGTGTGCAATAATAAATTCATTTGTCTTTTATTGTCTTGATCTGAACATTAGGTAAGATAGTATGTCATTCCATTCCGTTCAGACCATTTCTTTAAATCTAAGTTTGAATTGTTGAAACAAATTATTAACTTTTAATCCATTTGAGTATGACCATGCATTACAGTTTTCACTCTTCAAGAAGCCCAAAGACAACCATCCTATTAAATAGGAAGACAATTCAATCTTGCACATCCACAATTCTCTATATGATTCATGTCAATTCTGACCTCCGCCTTTATAGTCTCCTTTTACGGTGCGACGTTTGACAGGGTCAAGAATATACCAATTCTCGTTCTAGAAAAGTATTGCACTCATGTTTGAGGAATTTACATAAATAGTCAACGAGAAATCTTATGACATTCCAAATCTCTTAAAGATTCTTGTAGTGGGTTAGTCCAATATATGTTCCCCAACATATATCAATGTAATTGACTAGACATCGAATGTCTCTATAGCTCATGAAATAGCACTATCAATCAACTTACAAACTAATTTTTATAAGTCATTGTCGTCCAACTCAATGACCTAGACCAGGGACAATAATAAAATATATATTCAAGTTCACATTATAGAGTTTCATTTATCAAATCACGTATTTGACAAACCTATTTGAATTTATAATTTATTTTGGACAATTATTTAATTCCAAACCAATATTAAATAAATACTGAAATTTTATTTCATTTGACAAACGTAAACAATACCAATATTCATGAACGTCTTCATAATACTAGGTATTACATAATCAAAGTCATTCTGCAATGTGCTTTATTCCTATAGCCCTAGTATGACTCTCATGTTTGGGCTGAGGCAATGGTTTAGTTAACGGATCGGCCACATTGTCGTCCGTATGAACCTTGCAAATCGTCACATCTTTCCTTTTAGTGATATCTCGTATTACATGAAACTTCCTGAGCATATGTTTGGATATTTGGTGAGATCTAGGTTCCTTCGTTTGAGCAATGACACCATTATTATCACAATAAAGGTTCACTTCTCTATCAATGCTAGGAACTACACCAAAATCAGTAATGAACTTCTTAATCCAAACCCCTTCCATTGCAGCTTCCGAAGCTGCAAGGTATTCTGCTTCAGCTGTAGAATCTTATCAGAGAGTAAACGTTTTACATAAACTTCACATCTCTAGACTTTCAGAAAAGACAAATTTGAAACTTTTCCAGTCTATATCTCATATGGAGTCTTTTCCACAACTTTTAATGGAGTTCTATTTAGTGTAAAAGCAATTGTTTCAAGAGCATATCCCCAGAAAGACACTGGAAGACTGGCAAAACTTATCATAGATCGAGCCATGTCTAACAATGTTCGATTTCTCCTTTTGGACACACCATTCCATTGTGGTGTTCTTGGTGGAGTTAGTTGTGAAACGATTCCACAACTCCTAAGATGATCATCAAATTCTTGACTCAAATACCCGTCACCACGATCTGATCGTAATGACTTGATTTTCTTGCCAATTTGGTTTTCTACTTCATTTTGAAACTATTTGAACTTTTCAAATGATTCAGATTTACGTCTCATTAAGTATATGTAACTGTATCTACTTAAATCATCAGTAAATGTGATGAAGTAATTGAAACTTCCTTTATCCATGGAACTCATTGAGCCACACACATCTATATGTATGACTCTTAATAACTCACTTGCTCTCTTACTCTTTCCAGTAAAATGTGTCTTTGTCATTTTTCCCATCAAACAAGATTCACATGTATTGTGTGATTCTTAATCAAACGATGTTAGAAGTCCATTCTTTTGGAGCTTTTGCATGTGTTTCAGGCTTATGTGACCAAGACGACAATGCCAGAGGTAAGTGGGATTCAATTTGTTTGGTTTTTGTCTTTTGGTGTTTATGTTAAAGATATGCCGATCTAATTCGAGTAAATAGATGTCATTAATTAATTTGGCATTGACATAGAACATGTCCTTTTTATAGATAGAACAACATTGATTCTTTATTATAAATGAATTAACTTCAATATCCAATACTGAAGACGAAACAATGTTTCTACCAATAGCGGGAACAAAATAACAACTATTAAGTTCTAAAACTAAGCCTGAGGGTAAGCATAAATCATAAGATCCTACAGCTAGTGCAACAACTCTTGCTTCATTTCCAACTCGTAGGCCAACTTCCCATTTTGCTGAGTTCCTAATTCTTCTTAGTCTATGCACATTGGAAACAATGTGGGATCCACATCCGGTATCAAATACCCATGAAGAAGAATTTGCCAAATTAACATCAATAACAAGGGTACCTATAGAAGAAGCTACTGCGTTATTCTTCTTGTCCTCCAAGTATTTCGGGCAATTTCTCTTCCAATGGCCAACGACATTGCAGTAGAAACACTTAGTATTAGAATCAACACCTTTGGGTTTGGGATCGGCAACTTTCTTGCCTTTTTCTGTAGACCCTGGCTTATTCTTTCCACCACCCGACTTCTTAAACCTCTTCCCTTTTTGAATCATCAAAAACTTCCTTTTTAGATTCTAGGGTCACAATATTTTGCTCAGCAATTTTCAACATATCATGCAATTCTTCCAAACTCTTATCCAAACCTTGCATGTTGAGGCTCAACCTGAATTGGTTAAATCCATCATGGAGTGAGTGGAGAACAATGTTTGTGGCCAACTCTTGACTATAGGGAAACCCAAGTCGGGCCATATTTTCAAAAAGACCGATCATCTTGAAAACATGGGGTCTAACAGGTTTGCCCCTTTCGAGACGACTCTAGAGAATAGCCTTTGAGGTCTCATACCTCTCCATCCAGGACTGCATCTGAAACATGTTCCTTAGATGTTGGATGATAGTATATGCATCCATGTCCACAAACCTCTTTTGGAGGTTAGTGTCCATAGTTGCCAACATCAGGTAGGTGCAGACTTGTTGCGAAATACTCTCAGCAGCTCGTTCCTCAACAGTTGAGGTGGAAGTTAACTTTGGGATAGGAGTTGTAAGGATATCCTCTTTGTTTTCTGATATGAGAACAATTCTCAGATTCCTTTCCGAATCAAGGAAATTATTTTCGTTCAGCTTGTCCTTCTCAAGGATAGAACGGAGGTTAAAAGCAGTATTATTATTTGCAACCATTAATCTACATGTGAAAGAAAAGAATTGCAAGTTTATTACGTTTGTCATAAATAGCTCAAAACATTTAAACAGTTAAGCTAAAACACACTGCTCAATTTATAATTTGTCCCTTATTGAACTAGTGATTCCAAGACCCTATTTCACATAATATTAAGCGGACTTTGGCCCTTCCTCAAGACTAGGTGATTGATTGACATCATATCATGCATATATTTGTGTCTTATATCATTTATTCTTAGCCTAAGCAATGCTACGTAATGAGTTTTATGTTTAAGTTTCAGGAATAAATAGGTTTGAGAAAGAGAGACTCTAAAAGGACTAAAAAGCAAGAAAATAGACTAAGTTGCAAGACTTGTGGACTAAGATGCAAGGGAGAGCGACCCGAATGCAAAACCAAAGGGCCAATGAGTAAATGAAGAAATTTCACACCATCATGAGGAGTATTTTGGCAATTGGATTCAGGTCGCAAGCTACACAACCGATTAGGGTGCATCAGACATGAAGAAATCAAGTCAGACAACCACACTCCAAAACACAACCCGATCCATACCTTATAGGCCACCAATTGGCGGTCCAAGACCGCTGATTGGCGGTCTATTTTGGCCAGATCCGATAAAACTTCGTTGGGTCATGTATTAAAGTGTTTTATGTCTATTTTTAGTAGTGTCCTCGATTGTATTTTTCTTTGACTATAAATAGAACTCCTCCTCCCTTGTATCCTACCCATTGCTTGGTGGCATTCTCTCTACTTGGAGTAAAAACCTTGAAGCAAAAACTCAAGGTGGAAAAGAATGCTACTTGTAATGTGAATCATGTAAATAAAACAATTCTTCATAGTTTTGTTAGTTTTATATTGTCTTTTGTTTTAATACTTACATGTTTAGTTTGTTTGGTTTCTTTATCATAGTATAATTAGAGTGTCTTCCTTTCTTTATATGATTGTTAGATTAATGATTAATGAGTAGTTCATCCCCATTTGGGGGGTGGAGAAAAGTGTGATGTGATTATGTGATGTATTAGGTGTGTGTGTGTTATCTTAATCCTTTGAGCCTTACATGATTTGCATAACCATCTAATGTGATTTCACTCTTATCTTTGATGTGCTAATGCTCTTGAATGAAGCTTAGCCCATGGTTAGATTAGTGAGCCTATTTTATGGGGAATGATGAGGTGAGGATAATGATGAAGTTGATAAAGGAAACATGACTTGTGGTTGCATGTACTCTTGTTGTCCTCACCTTAATTAATGTCTTGTATGTTTTAATGATTGTGTAAATCTTATTTCATGTAGAGACATAGTGGGGTTTGGTCTTTATGCATGAGTTCATTTAGCTTCATTCCAATTATTGTCTTGTATATTTTAATGATAATGTGTTATCTTATTTCATGTGGAGGCAAAGTTGAATCTAGTTTTATGGTTTTCATGTACTACATGTTGTGACGAGCATAATTGAATACACACACCTACACATATTTTTGCATTCACATTCTTTCTCTACCCCCTATGGGGTTTAGTTTTATTGTTTGTCATTCTTAGTTTAGTGTAGTGTAATCACATTTTCTTCACCTTGTTTCCCACTCGCCTTTGAACTAACCAAAGTCGACACACATCCCTGTGGATCGACCCGTATTTGCCACCGCTTCAACACGGCCGTGTACTTGCGGTTATTATAACTGATTCAATCAATGATCAAGGTAAGTAAACTCCTTTATTAATTATAACTTTTATAACTCTTGGTTGGTAGGTAACATCTTATGTTAAAATTCCCACTTTTCTTTGCCTCAAAATCCAAAACTCTTTTGATGATTTTGTTGAGATCAACCAAATTAAACATGTAAACCTCTTCTTTGAATTTACCCGTACTATCCCAAGAGAAAAGGTGACGCCTTGCTTTGGCATAACCCATTACCAATTTTTGAGGGCTTTGCAGGTAACAATTTGGAAAGGTATGTAACCTCAATTTTCTTTTAGGGACTTATGTTTATTATGTTTTTTTATAATGTGAACCCATAACATAAACATCCAACATACATAAACATACACAAAGCATGCAAAATAAATTGTGATCCTAGTATGACCTCTACTCCTAAAAGACTAATATTTATAGGAACGCCGTCTTGAACGCCTTGGATCTCAATCCTTGATTTTTCAATCAAGCTCACAAGACTAAAAATATAATCCTGGTTACTATTACAATAATACACCATGATATGCAGATTGTATAAAATAAATAAAATAATAAAATTAAGATTTACAAAATAATGTGGAACGATACATAGATTGTATACTGGGTCATACTAGTCATCTCACAAAACCATACATTCATAACATACATATTATAAACATATACAATGCATTCACAATAATATCACATGTCATCCGGGCATAATATCATACATTTACAACTAAGTGAATGCAAAATATTTTTAATCAAATTAATAAATCTTATTTAACTAATCAAATCAGTCATTTAAAATTAGTCAAACAATCTCTTAAACGTTTTAAGCAACTAAGTTAATCATGGATATGACTTTTAAAGTTTTAATCATATTAACAAGGTTGCCTTATATACGGTAGTTCAAAAAACCACATGCATGTAACTCAAATTTAGTGAATTAAGTTGCCTTATATCAAAGATATTAAAGCATTATTAAAATATCATATCATAGTTGCCTTATATCATAGATATGCATTATTTTAACTCAAATTTAGTGGATACATGCATGTAACCTTGTTGATTCAGAAATGTAAAAGATACGTATTGGACCAGATAATTCACAACTCCACTCAAATTTATTTATGATCTAATCACATATCCCCTAAATTAAATCATGCATGTATACGAAGCAACAATTGTCCAAAATATGCATGAATATTTAAATAATCTGAAAATTTTATAACATCAATTTATCAACATGTTAATCACCATTATCATATTGAAAAATGGGACGGAAATTAAGGCTTGAAAATATGTGACATTCATGCAATAATTTAATCATAATCTATCTACAAACACATCTTATGGTTCTAGATCTATGATTAAAATATTTTAATTGAAACGTTTTTTTATTAAACAAAATAAAAAAAAACGTTTAGTTACGCATGAACATCAACATGTCTACGTATCAAAGCAAACGTTTAATTATGCATGAAAATTACACATTTAATTTAACATCCACAGGTTTAATTTCAGTTCATCAAATACAGATATGTTTAATTTCAGAAATTAAAAAACCACATCAAAGCAGGAAAAAAACCATTTTTTTCTTCGATCTAACCATTAAAATCACATGCACGAGGCTCTGGTACCACTGTTGGGTTACGATGAAACACAATGGAAAATAACATATAAACGATTTCTAAATTCATCAATCACCCAAAATCCATGCACATGATAATAATGAGGAAAACTAACGTACAACGATTTATACATTTGATGCATGCCTTTCTTTTACTCACGGAGGAGGTACGGAGAATCCCAAGTGTGATTCCTCTACTCGGGAACACGAACCACATACTAAACTCTACCAACACGTTAGCTAGAACGAGAGGAGTGGAAGAACAACTTTCTTCCTTGGTGGAGAGAGAGGGGACAACTAAAAGGGGCCCAACTAGGGTTAGGAGAAAAAAACTTGGTTTACATCCTTTTCTCATCTTATTTATAAGTCCAAAGCTAACCCTAATCTCATCAAGTAAGTTAGCTTAATGGGCCCCTTTAGCCATTGTTTAATCGTTTTAATACCGTAAGTGCACGACGTCGCTGAAGACGCGGCAAGTACGGGTCGAATCCACAAGGAGGTGTGTTGACTCTGGTTCTTCAGAAATCAAATGACAAATAAGGGAGAAAAGATGTGATTATGCTAACCTAAGCTACACTAAACTAGGAACTAACAAAGGAGAAAGATGAAAGCACAAGACTACTAAAACTAAGATAAACAACTAACAAAAGGAAAATGGAATTCAGTAAGGAAAACTCCTAAGGGGTTGAGTGTGTGCACATATGAATTAAAATAAGTGATGAATGACGCATGTAAGCATGTATATGTGTGTGTCATGTGTGTGTCTTCATGCATAAGAAATGTCTACAAATTTGACAAAACCTATCAATCCCTTCACACAACATATCGACAATTACTACTTGATTGTCATAAGATTAAGCTAAGTATGAGAAGTGTTTAAAGATATGGCAAGACTCATCAAAAACCATGAACTCATGTGAAGAACAAAGCTAAGCAAGGGAGGTGTCTAAATCTTATGGCAAAACACATCAAAACAAAGTTTCTTCAATCAATCAAGCAAGCAACCACAAATACAAACACATAACTACATGTAGCATATTCAACAGGAAATTTCAGTCAATAAACACGAGGAAACTAAGCATGGGAAGTGTCCAATTGTTGCGACAAAACCCATCAAAAATCCCCTAACATGTAGATGATTAAAACACCCCCAATGAACATACAAACATGCATTCAAAGATTTATCAAACATCCAAACTTCACGACATATATGTACATCATCTTCACCCCATAAAAGGGATGAAACTACTCACTACACATTATGCTAGCAATTAAACTAAACAAGAAAGGTATTATAACCAGTTATACTAAGATTATGAAATCAAAACTAAGTTAAGCATGCAAGCATTAAAAAGAGACAATATTAAAAATAAAACTATGAAAAATTATTTTATTTACATGACTCCCATTACAAGTAGCATTCTTCTCCACTTGAGTTTTGCTTCAAGGCTTTACTCCAAGTAGAGAGAATTCTGATTGAACGTTTTAATTAAACCGCAAGTGCACGACCGCGATGAAGCGGTGGCAAGTACGGGTCGTCCTCAGGGAGGTGAGCATCCTCTTGTTTATCAGAAATCAAGTGGCAAAAATTGGGGGAGAAAGATTGATTATGCTACTCTACACTAAACTATGCTAAGAAGTATGAAATGCGAACGAAAGAAACAAACAATGAAATGACAACTAAGCTAAGAACAAAAGAAGAATGCTGGAATACAGAAATGGGAAAACCCCTAAGGGGTGGAGTGAGTGCACACATGCAAAGAGGTGGGTGTTGAACACATTCTATAAGCACCAATGAAGGTGGTGTTATCATGCATAGGAAGTGTCTAAATGTTGTGGCAAAACCTATCAATCTATTCACCAACTTAGTTGATTAACATTTACATATGCAAGTTGTTTATTTCAGAACCTAAACAAGCATGAGAGGTGTCTAATCATTTTAGCAAAACTCATCAAGTTATAAATTCTATCCTAAACAAGCAAGCATACATTCATGTTTTATCAACACATTAGAAATAAAGCATTCAATCCATTCTCATTTGCATGTATGTACATCTACTCCACCCCCCAAAGGGGATGAAACTACTCACTAAACATTACACTAATTATTAAACTAAACAAAGAAAGCATATTAACTAAGCTAATAAAACTAATGAAATGAGATTAAGCAAAGCAAAACAAGAAACATAAAACAAACAACATAATAAAGAAAACTTGTATTAAAATGACTCACATTTCAAGTAGCATCCTCCTACTTTAGTGTGTGCTTCAAGGCCTCACTTCTAGTAGGAAGAATAACCACTTAAAATATGGAGTGTTTACAATAGGAGGTGAAGAGTTCTATTTATAGCCATGGAAAAAGCTAATCCGGGACAATCCCCCGATGTGGGACTAAACCAATACCAAAAATAGCCTAAACAAACATTAATACAAGTCCAGGAGAAATTTGGGCAGATCCTGAGTAATATGGACCGCCAATTGGCGGTCCAAGACCGCCAATTGGCGGTCCATAAACTTCGGATCGCGTTGGAATTTGTTGTGGGCTTTTCTTTCTGGTATTGTTGGTCTTTGATGCGGTTACTTGACTTGTTGGAGCTCCGACCCGAATCGAATTGGTAAAATACTCCCCATGATGGTGTGGAGTATTCTGTTTTGCTCTTAGGTCCTTCTGTCTTGCAATCAGGTCCTTCTTCCTTGCATCTTGGTCCCCAGATCTCACAATTCAGTCTTTTTTCCCAGCTTTTGGGTCCTTTTATGCTTCATCTCTTCAAACCTATTTATTCCTGAAAACTAAACATAAAACTCGTGACATAGCATTGTTTAGGTGAAAGATAATGGATATAAGATACAAATATAAGCATGAAATGATGTCAATCAAATACCCCACACCTAACTTTTGCTAGTCCCGAGCAAAACAAAGAAAGAGAAAAACATACGAAAAACAAGAAATCCTAACTCACTTTCGTAGGAATCACGGTTGCACTTAGCACGTGCAACAAGCCGTTAAACCTCCTTGTCGCCAAGGAGGAGGAGTGTTGTCTCCTGAGGGTTTTCAGCGGATATACCCACAAAATCCAAACAAGATGCATTAATCAATCTAGCTACACGACTCGTTGGACTTATTTTGTCGATCATGGGACGCGGTAATACTACGGGTCGACTCTATATATGTAATCCGTCCACACACCTAGCCTAATGAGTTATTCGTGAAAGTTAGTCAAGGACTTAAGTGAAAGACATGGGCAAGCTTAACTTCTGAATGTGATACAATGTGTAAAGTCCATTTTGGTTCTTATTTGACTTTTTTTTCTTTTTTCTTTTTTTGCCTTTTTCTTTTTTTTCTTTTTTCTTTGGAGCATTTTATTGGTTGGTGTTTGATTCTCCCAGGGTCAGGTTTCGTGCATCATTGCCTATGAGGACTTACACTATCACGTACACCTTCCCCCAAATCTCCACATAGGGTGATCCCTACCACCCGTGTAACGGGAGTTCGGTCGGTGCATCCCAAGTCAGATGACTCGAAAGCACCAGGCACAAAGTCCCCTCTGACCTACTTTCCCGAGTGATAGGAACCGTGCGAGAAGAGAAAACACCACTTATTTACTTATCTACATGGGAATCAAAATCCCCACACTTAAGTTTCACAAAAAGAGATTAAGGGCCCTTGACTACGACAAACTTCCTTATACTAACAAACACGAATTATTTGACTCACTAGGTTCAGGGTGGACTTCTTTAAATGTTTGAGTACTGAAACCCTATGATTACACGCCCCCCGAGGGAAAACTGGGGTGCATCCTAACGACTCGATGAGACCTAAATCCAGTAAACTAGAAATCCTAATGCATCAAGTTCAAGACAATTTTGGGAGCTTTCTTTTTACTTTGCCTCTCAACGGTTTTGCACATGCTAAACAAACGCAAAACCCACAAAAAACATTTTCTTTCGCAAACACATGAAGATTTTGAAAGAAATGTGAAAATTTTAAAGCAATAGGCAAGGAAAAGAAGACAAGTCACCCAAGGATCATGGCAAGCAGATATATCGATATTAAATGCAGCACACTAACATGACCCAATCAATACACACAAAAGAAAACAAAATCAAAAGAAAAAGACTCGACTATGTACACACGTAAAACACCCCCCCACACACTTACTTCATGCATTGTCCTCAATGAATGTGAGCATGATACTACATGGATTTATGCATGAAAAAAGGAAGATCTCACCAACATGAAGCACAACAAGAAGTTCATGGTTATAGTGATGGACACAAACCCGAATTCCCTCAAAACCTATGAGATACTAAAGAGGGGAGATAAATACGTGAAGAGATTGGGCCCAAGTATACAAGGGTTGGGGCCCACAACAATCGATGCCCACTGAAGGAGTCCTTTATTACACACTTTTTTTTCTTTTTTCTTTTTGTTTTTTTTGTTTTTTGTTTTTGTTTTTTTCTTTTTTTTTACAAGATATATACATCAACCAAGATATTCTCATAATCATTTGGTCAAGGAACATCAAATGAGAACATCAAGTTTTGAGGACCAGAGACTTGCCGAGATGGGCAAACTTCACTGGTACTCTGAGGTGTCATGAGGGGTGGAAGGTGAAAGCTGAAAGGCTCGAACCCCTCATGATAGTGGTTGGGTGTGGGCAACAAAGAATGAAGTTGTGTTGTCTCACTAGAGTTTAATTGCTCATCGAAGAAAACCCTCCAACCAATAGGCGGGTGCATCGGAATGAGTTCCTCAGGCTCATTCGATGGATGCAGCAGACCTGCATCGCTAAGAACGGGGTTGCTCCCCAAGTCATCCAAACCTCCCACCATCATTTAGATCATCAAGCATAAGCTCGGTCAAAGGTGGGTCCTTGTTGGAGTCAATATGAAGCTCAAATGGCTCAATGGCCATGGGACATGAGGTAGAGACACCTTCTGGTATAGGCATATGATGAGGTGTCTCACTCTCACTAGTACTCTCAACTGAATCATGAAACGAACACTCCCATTGGACATTCATGTTCGAGGCCAGCTCACTCTGTTGCATTGCGAGACAGGCAATGAGTTTTTGCTGGGCCGACGAACATTCTCAACGGGTTGCATTGGGGTTATGGGTGTTCGTTGATTTTGTGGTGCTTTCTCCAATTGGCGGATGAGATTTAGATTTAAAGGTTCATCCATGGGTTCCTGTTGCCTACCAGAGTTGAACACATGAAACTCGACACTCATGTTACCGAATGAGAGCTTCATGAGACCATTTCTACAATTAATCAAGGCATTGGAGGTTGCCAGAAATGGTCTACCCAAAATCAAAGGTATTTGAGAGTGGGTGTTCGCAACAGGATTGGTATCGAGGACAACAAAATCGACTGGAAATATAAAATCTCCAACTTTGATAAGCACGTCCTCTATAATCCCCAAGGGAATACGAATGGATCTATCCGCCAACTGAAGGGTGATCTTAGTTGGTTTCAATTCTCCCAAGTTCAACTGTTGATAAAAAGAGAATGGGAGGAGGTTGACCGCTGATCCTAAATCAAGCAAAACATTGCTCATTCTAGTGTCCCCTATCGTACACTGAATAGTAGGACACTCAGGGTCCTTGTATTTTGTGTAGGTGGGATTGGACAAAAGTGAGCTGATATTTGCAGCCAAGAATGCTTTCTTAGGAACATTGGTCTTCCTCTTTGTTGTACAGAGATCCTTCAACACTTTGGCATATTGAGGTATTTGTTGGATGACATCCAACAAGGGGATGTTAACCTTTACTTGCTTAAACACCTCTAATATCTTGTCCATGTTGTCACTCTGCTTTTTGGTTAACCTACTTGGATAGGGAGCTTTTGGCAGGTAGGTTTTCTGCGGTGCCTGAGAAGAAAGCTTTGGTGTATTACCCTCACCCTCAGCCTCTTCTTCACCACCATTCCCACTGAGGGGCTGCATAGATGGTGGTTGTTGTGGCAAGGAAATGTGATTGTCAACCTGTTTTCCATTCCTTAAGGTCACAATGGAATTGACATGGTGAACAGGTTCCTCCACATGGTTCACTTGCCTCCCCCGAGGTACCACATTCTCATTTTGCATGTAATGTTGTCGGTACATACGGGGGTTAGCCTCAGGCTGGCTAGGAAAAGACTCTCTCTCTTTCATGTACAGACTGAGCCAATTGGCCCATCTGAAGCTCTAGAGATTTGATGGTCTGCTAATTTGAAGTGAGAACTTGACTCGTGGTTGACATAAAATTTTTCATTGAGTTTTCAAGTCCACGAGTCAAGGTCTCAAGCGAATTGAATCGGGTTTCCATATTATTGGAATTTGGGAAACCCGATTGATTGGTGGTTTGCGCTTGGGGTGGCTGATTGGATTGCGCATGCATGGGAGGTTGGTGTGATTGGTAATGTGGTGTAGAGGAGTTGGAAGGACCACCCGGGGCATTAGTTTGGTTCCATGAAAAATTGGGGTGGTTCCTCCATTCAGGATTATAAGATGATGAGTATGGGTCATTCCTGGCTCTATCATAGATGACGTTGACACGCTCCATCTCAGGAGGAATGGACTCACACTCGCTTTCTACATGACCTATCCTACCACATGAATGACTGGGAATTCGACCAGATGTGGACATGTGAGGTGCACTTTGTTGGTTTTGGAGCTCAATCGAATCCATACGGCGCATTAAGGCCGCCATGCGTGCCTCGGTGGCCGCAGTGGTATCGATAGCAAATGCGGTACCCGATCTAGTCGAGTTTGCATTCGCGATCCTCGCTCCTATACTAGATGATGCAGGTGATTCCCTCACACTCTCCCATTGCATGGTTTTCTCAGCAAGGTCTTCTAGGAAAGCCCATGCCTTCCTTTCATCCTTTCCCAAGAACTCTCCTTGACACATGGACTCAAGGAGCGTTCTTGACGGGATGTGAAGACCCTCGTACACAATCTGACAAAGGTGCCACAACTCAATGTCATGGTGAGGGCATGAGGATAGTAGGTCCTTGAACCTCTCTAGATATGCATGAAATGTCTCGGTCTCAAGTTAATAGAACGAATTGATTTCGTTCCTCAATTTTTGAGTCCGATGATTTGGGAAGTACTTCTTGAGGAATGCAGATTGAAACTCATCCCAAGTCCTAAAGGCATTCGCGTGGTTGCTGTACAACCACTTCTTGGCGTCATCCTTCAGCGCAAAGGGGACAAGCCTAAGAGGGATGGAGTCTGTGCTAAGTTGTTGCAGCTTGAACATAGCACAAACCTCCTCAAATTCCCTGAGAAAGATATAGGGGTCACCTTTCCCAGTGAAATGAGGGAGCATGGAGATAAACTGAGGCTTAACCTCAAAATAGTTCCCATTAGCCTCTGGCAATACGATGCATGAAGGTAGCGCAGTACACCTCGGGTAGCATCGATCACGTAGAGGTATGAGAACGACAACAGGACGCTCATGTGGGTCCAGCAACTGCTCCTCTTCGTGGAAATTAGCAGCCATTGAACCCAAACTATGTGCGACACGAGAGGAGGAAGGTGTCGAGAAATCGATGACCGAAGCCGGATTGACAACGCTCCTCGTCAAACGACCACTCTCGTCTCGTGTCCACGAAAGCATGCACAAAGGTGCACACACACCCAAAAAAATTTATTTTCTTTTTATTTTTAACAAAGAATGTACGTAGAGGAGAAGACGGGGGAACACGGGAGAGAAAGAATGACTCAGGAGAGAATGGAAGAAGTCCTTATGCTACGGCGGATGGGTACAGGTAGAAGCACACAAGCAAACAAGGCTCAAGCAATCCTAAGGTCGTTATAGGTCCTTACAGCTAGACGACGCCTAACTGCGAGGTCACACGGCCTCAACACGCCTCACCTCCCTACAACGAGGACCACAAAGCCCAGCAAGTGAGCCAAGATCCGGGGATCTCGTCTCTCCTACTATCGACAAAGTGGGCAACGTCGATCAGGTCATGACGGTCGGGACCGGATCACTCTCCTAATGCGCCCAAATTCCTTAAGGCCAATGTCTACTTGATTTTAGAAATTAGGTTCTTGATTAGTGTGGTTTTTGGGGCGAAGGAAAGGGTGATGAAATCCTCCACCTTATCTTTTACGGGACAACCTCTCCTTAGTAGCGTTTTGGAGTCTTAATCTAACAATCAACTCTCCAAACAAAACGCTCAACTCACACTTGTTGCAATGCACTTCCTACTAACTAATGCATGTTCATACGAAATGCATGAATGAGAGTAGAAGGTGCGTACCTCACGCCAACTCTCAGCAATAGAAAATAAAGCAAAGATAAAAGACAATCTAAATGCCTAAGTCACATACATGATGCATGAGCTAAACAAAAAGAATGCCTAATCTTTTGCTTTGAGTTTTAGGGTCCAAGTTGCTTAAGGGAAGTTGATTATTAATCTGGGAACAATCTAAGAGTCAGAACATGCAAAATTGAGTCCCAGATTACTAGATCAATTATGGCAACACGACAAAGAAATAAGAAGGCAAAAGCAGCTCACCAGACCGCTGATTGGCGGTCCAAATTGCCCAGCTTTCCTCCAATTTTTTCCAGATGCCTCTCCTTTCGACTCCAAGTCTCCTGAAACAAATAAAAACTACAAAACAAAAATTAAATCCACTCGAATCGTCCAAACAAGAGTCTAGATTGGCACCTCCCCGGCAACGGCGCCAAAAACTTGATTGAACGTTTTAATTAAACCGCAAGTGCACGACCGCGATGAAGCGGTGGCAAGTACGGGTCATCCTCAGGGAGGTGAGCATCCTCTTGTTTATCAAAAATCAAGTGGCAAAAATTGGGGGAGAAAGATTGATTATGGTACTCTACACTATACTACGCTAAGAAGTATGAAATGCGAACGAAAGAAACAAACAACGAAATGACAACTAAGCTAAGAACAAAAGAAGAATGCTGGAATACAGAAATGGGAAAACCCCTAAGGGGTGGAGTGAGTGCACACATGCAAAAAAGGTGGGTGTAGAATACATTCTTTAAGCACATGAAGGTGGTGTTTATCAAGCATAGGAAGTGTCTAAATGTTATGGCAAAACCTATCAATCTATTCACCAACTTAGTTGATTAACATTTACATATGCAAGTTGTTTATTTCAGAACCTAAACAATCATGAGAGGTGTCTAATCATTTTGGCAAAACTCATCAAGTTATAAATTCTATCCTAAACAAGCAAGCATACATTCATGTTTTATCAACACATTGGAAATAAAGCATTCAATCCATTCTCATTTGCATGTATGTACATCTACTCCACCCCCAAAGGGGATGAAACTACTCACTAAAAATTACACTAATTATTAAACTAAGCAAAGAAAGCATATTAACTAAGCTAATAAAACTAATGAAATGAGATTAAGCAAAGCAAAATAAGAAACATAAAACAAACAACATAATAAAGAAAACTTGTATTAAAATGACTCACATTTCAAGTAGCATCCTCCTACTTTATTGTGTGCTTCAAGGCCTCACTTCTAGTAGGAAGAATAGCCACTTAAAATATGGAGTGTTTACAATAGGAGGTGAAAAGTTCTATTTATAGCCATGGAAAAAGCTAATCCGGGACAATCACCCGATATGGGACTAAACCAATACCAAAAATAGCCTAAACAAACATTAATACAAGTCCAGGAGAAATTTTGGCGGATCCTGAGTAATATGGACCGCCAATTAGCGGTCCAAGACCGCGAATTGGCGGTCCATAAACTTCGGATCGCGTTGGAATTTGTTGTGGGCTTTTCTTTCTGCTATTGTTGGTCTTTGATGCGGTTACTTGACTTGTTGGAGCTCCGACCCGAATCGAATTGGTAAAATAATCCCCATGATGGTGTGGAGTATTCTGTTTTGCTCTTAGGTCCTTCTGTCTTGCAATCAGGTCCTTCTTCCTTGCATCTTGGTCCCCAGATCTCACAATTCAGTCCTTTTTCCCAGCTTTTGGGTCCTTTTATGCTTCATCTCTTCAAACCTATTTATTCCTGAAAACTAAACATAAAACTCGTGACATAGCATTGTTTAGGTGAAAGATAATGGATATAAGATACAAATATAAGCATGAAATGATGTCAATCAAATTCCACCAAGCAATGGGTGAATACAAAAGGAGATGAAGAATTCTATTTATAGGCATGAAAAAATGTAATCAAGGACAATCCCCCGGTATGGGACTAATTGCATACTATAAATGGACATAAAACAACATAGTACACCACCCGACCAAAGCATGTGGCATTTGGACACATTTGGACCGCTGATTGGCGGTTTATATGTGTTTTATCGAGTTTGGATTTTGGTGGCTCGGTTCTGTCTTGATTTCTTGATGTTTGGTGAATCCGATTGATTGTTAATGGTTAGGCCCAGATCTAATTGCCAAAATACTCCTCATAATGGTGTGGATCTTCTTGATTTCCGCATTAGTCCTTTTGGTTTTACATCCGGGTCCTTCTCTCTTGCACCTCAGTCCATAAGTCTTGCAACTCAGTCATTTTCCTTGTTTTTAAGTCCTTTTTGTGTCTCTTCTTCTCACTTGTTTTATTCCTCAAACTTAAACATAAAACTCGTTACGTAGCAAATCCTAGGTTAAAAATAGAGGATATAAGACACAAATATATGCATGATATGATGTCAATCAGTCATCCATGTGTTTAGTCCACTAGATCAATGTGTGTAACCTTTTATAAGACCCGATTGTATTAGTAACGCACGCAATGGTTGACACGTAGATCGTAATTGGTTTCTAGCTAAACGTTATGACCCCTAATATAATCAGATTAAAATTCCTTTCAACTATTTATTCATTGCCACCTTGATTAATGGACACCTCCTTCAATAACAATGTCTGAGTTTCCATAAGGAAACCCCATATACCAACTCCACCTACATGCATATGAAAATATTGTACAATGAATCTATCATACTAGTATAACATGACATAAAAAGCAATAGTAAAAATGTTTCCCACGTAGGGGTCATGAAGGACATCAATCCCAAACACAACATCAAGTCCCCAAAGGTACCTACCACGGGCACATGTGGTATTACAGAGGTATGCGACTAATCTCCACTCGCGGCTATACTATTCTTGAGGGTTCGGTGAACACACACATCCACGCCATAGATATAGATATGATCTCATGGTTAATGCCGCTATGTCGGAGTCGTTGCTCAGGGTGGTCAACTCACATGGTTGTGCCACAGCCAAGTTACTTGCCAAAATACATCATCAGACAAAAATCTTCGGCGCCATCAAGGTCGCACATGTGCTCACATAAGCTGAAACACTTGCTTAGCTGTGACTCATACCTGCTGAAATAAACCTCGGCCAGCGTCCAACTCCACTAATCTTGGAAACATGCAATGCAATAAGATCTGCAATCCCACATGCTACTACATAGGTATAGAATGCAATATGGTGCAAATATGCAATAAGTAAGAAATCAAATCTGTGCACGAACGGTCAACCCAAAATTGTCAAGTGGTCGACTGTTTGGAAGTTGAACCAGAAGAAGTTCCGAACTATTGGCTTTTTGGCCTTAATCTATATTTTGATGATTTAATCAACCTAATTTTAGTTATAATCAATGTAAAGTAGCACACATTATGCATGACATATGTATTGTAGTGTGCTAACCTCTACAGGTGATCAAGACTCAAGGAAGAAAGGAATTCAAGTCAAGACATGTAATCAAGCTCATTGAAGACAATGTAATTTTATAATTCTTTTGAGTCTTAGGAACTTTGTGTACTTGAGCATACTAGAGTATATAATTACTCTCACACACTAGGTTCCTTGTAGAAGTCACATACAAAATCTCATAACATTTGGACTGTAATAGGTCACTCAAACTTAGACCGGAAAACACTTAAAACCAAACATGAACTGTCTAAGCAAAATTGGTCGACCGAACTAGTTCTCAGTTCAACCGATTGGATCAGTTAATATGTTAGTCAATAGTGTTAAACCGGTCGACCGTTTTATGCCTTTTGTTCGACCGTCTACATGTGTCATTTAACTGTTACACTTGTCGTATTCACTTTTTATCCATACCCCAAAAATACAAGTGACCACCGGTCAACTGTGGACCAAGTTTCAGTTGACCGAACATAAACATTTTGACAACCCCATAGAGCATGTTAGTTTTCGGTCGACTGAACCATCCTTTTTGTTTAATCGTTAACTTAAGTGAGCTTAAGTTATAGCCAGTTTTTGTTCTACAGTTCCCTGCTCGATCGACCGTCATTTCTGGACTATGCCGGACTCATTTCT
The DNA here is from genome assembly GCA_963682175.1 of Triglochin maritima. Taxonomy (NCBI): domain Eukaryota; kingdom Viridiplantae; phylum Streptophyta; class Magnoliopsida; order Alismatales; family Juncaginaceae; genus Triglochin; species Triglochin maritima. The sequence continues at coordinate 17,319,236 of OY821786.1, forward strand.
GGACATCCATCCGGTCTACCGTTTGACCCGATTTGGTCGACCGAACTTGACCCAAACTGTGACCTACTCAATTCTGTTTTGTGTATCTTTCACAAACAACTTCTAATTTTATCACAACAGCTATAACTCTCTTAGAGCTTATAAATAGGTGCTACCAAGACACAATCTAACATCTCTTACACTCCAAATTGTCCAATATATCTAAGAGAAACTCCCAAGCTTTCAATTCCCCAAACCTATACTCTCCAAGCCTAAACTTCACACTTTAGTTATCAATTCCTTATTCACTCAAAGTGTGCTCGAGTTAGAGAGTGTGTTCCACTCAAATTGTTGTTCAAAGAAGCACGGATTTCGGTGAAAGCTCAAAGTGTTCCCCCTCGGGTTGTAAGAGGAAGAAATCAAGCTAACGAGGATTGCCCATGGAGCTTGTTGTGTAAAAGGCTTAATCTCGGCCCAAAACGAGATCGAGCGGAACTTGCAAGAGAGGAAGTAGGCGGGAGGTCGAACCTCTATAATGGTTTCCATTGTTTTCTTACTTGCTTTTGTTTTTTTATTCCGCTGTATCTTTGATTAAGCTAGTAGAAAATTAAGTTAATTTGATTAGAATTAGGGGTCATCGATCCTACACGAACTTCCACCCAATCTGTCGAACAAAACTCTAGAGTAAACGGTCGAACCCACACTCAAATTGGTCAAACATTTAATAAGTTCACTTAAGTTAACGGTCAAACTGGATCTAAGATGGTCGACCATTTAGAAGGTCTAGGCCCCGACCGACTTACTTTAGGTGCAACCGGTTGAACGACAAAGGGGTCACATTCAACCGAAATTAACAGAGTCTTCTTCCTCTCGCCAAATTATGCATAACCGGTCGACCGCCAATAGGCATCGTTCGACCGGTGTGAGGGAAAACTCACAATTACACTACAAACCGGTCGACCAATACTAACATCAGTCGACCATTAACCTACAACAACCTTGTTGCACGTTGCCACCAATGAGGTCTCCGACCTCCGGCGACACCCACAACCATTCACACACATTGTGTGAAGTTGTAATTGAATTTGACATACATTTTCACGACCAACGAAGCTCCAAATGTCGATAGCAATCTCTAGTTCACTTCCTCGCACCTCCGACAAGCGAATGAAGAAACTCCATCTCTGACTTTTTCCCCCCTCTCTCTCCAAAACTTCTCTTCTCACGATCAACTCCACCTTTTATAACCCCCCAATCTTTATCGCCCTTCCTCCCTCCTCACACACGTCTACATGTGTGAACGTTGTGAAATTTGCACTCACACCCTATCTTGTCCTAATACCACTCAAACACCCCAAATCTGGATTAGTTCCCTAAATAGGGTTTGGGTTCTAACATTTAGAAAGAGGGTAATCGATCCTCTTGGGAAATACTTATGGATGTAACTATTATATGAGTAATTTAAGCATGTGTGGCGGAGGGGAATGATTCTTATAATATAGGTTTGGATTAGTAAAAGAACCATTGATGGAGGAATTGTTTTAAACTTTGAAAAACCCAATTCGACCCGACCCAATTGGGTCATTTTTTGACAAAACATCTGCCAAGAAGACTCCGGACTTCCTTTAATTCTATGCACTTGTGATCGATCATTTACTCTCTAAACACTCTCACTATACACTTGCTCATGCTTTTCAACTTGTGCTCCTATTTCAATATCCACACTCAAGTGTTGACGTTAGAGGATTGATTTGTGGTTTGCCAATCCAAATCTCGACTCACATTCGTGGAGTTGCCGGTCGTGTAGTGAGAGGTGGATCGGGTTCGGCTTAGTGTTCGCGAGCCTAGATTGTGTTTGATGAGATCTGAGGAATGTGTTTGATGAGATCTGAGGAATGAAGATTAGACAATAGAACTATTGAGTATGCCTCAGTGACAAGATTGGATCAGATCATGCTCAATGATAAATCCTTTATTCATCGGGTCTTTAATTTTGTTGTTTACGTATTTATTTCTTAATTAATTATTTAAATCTACATTATCATTTGGGAATTTTGCTTGTGTGTTGTTACAAAGCAGCTTATTTCACTTTTTGCTATCATTACACGAGTATTTGTCATAATGCTATTACTTTTTAAATTGACCCATTTCTAACTCCGTCAATTTGTTGTCTAAAGCGTGTTTTTGGTAAATTACAACCACCCTCAACTACTAATATTTTTTGAAATGAAACCAAAAATCTCTCAAAATTAGAATGAAGGACAAACAACTATAGATATGATTTTAGAATCAGCTATGATCGTCGCTATGATTTTTCTTTTCAATCTCATGATTAACATCAGACTACTTCTCTTCTTTCCTTTGTCATAAATCATCGTGTACGTACATGTTTAATTGTTTTAAATTTAGACCGCAAGTGCACAACCGTCAGTGAAGACGGGGAAAGTACGGGTCGATTCGCAGGGAGGTGAGTAGCCTCGGGTTTGACCGAAATCAAATGACGAATAAAGGGAGAAGAGATTTGGGTATGCTAATCTAGGCTACACTAAACTAGTAAGAACAAAATACGAAGGAAAGCAACAACTAGTAATTCAAATTAAACCAAAAGAACTTAATGTAAAACTGCAAATGAGGAAGAGAGACCCCTAAGGGGTGGAGTGGGTGTACACATGCAATAAGATGGTGAAGAATGCAATCAATAAGCACAAATGTTGGTTGTGTTTTCATGTATAGGAAGTGTCTAATGATCATGACAAACCTATCAATCCAATCACTAACCTAGTTGACTAATATTAACAAACACAAGTTAGTTATTTAAGGACCTAAACAAGCATGGGAGTTGTCTAGTAGTTGTGGCAAAACTCATCAAGTTACATGTTCTATCCTAAACAAGCAAGCATACATTCATATTTATCAACACATTTCATAACAAAACATTCATTTCCATTCTTTATTGCATGTATAAAACATCACCTCCACCCCCAAGGGGATGGAACTACTCACTAATCATTAAACTAAATATTATATTAAGATAGAAAAAACATGTTAATTAAGCCTACTGGATTTAATAAAAGAAAATTAAGCTAAACATGCAAGAAACATGAAAGAAGCAACATAACAAAGAAAATTTTATTAATTTCAAACTCACAATACAAATAGCATCTCCGTACTTGAGTTTTTGCTCCAAGGCTTCACTTCAAGTAGAGAGAATGACCACCAAGTCTGTAGTAGTGTACAAGGGAAGATGAAAAGTTCTATTTATAGTCATTGAAAAAGGTAATCACGGACAATCCCCCGATGTGGGACTAATACAACACCAAAAATAGACATACAACACCCTAATACATGACCCATCTGAAGCTTGTCGGATCCGGAGCTGTCCCAGACCGTCAATTGGCGATCTATGGAGTCTGGATCCGGTTTGGATTTTACTTGTTGTTGTCTGGCTTGATTTCTTAATGTGTGATGCACCCAAGTGTTGTTGGAGTTAAGACCCGAATCGAATTGCCAAAATAATCGTCATGATGATGTGGAGTTTCTTGATTTTTTCATTGGTCCTTTGGGCTTGCATCTGAGTCATTCTCTCTTGCATGTCAATCCCCAAGTCTTACAACTCAGTCTTTTTTCTTGTTTTTAGGTCTTTTTACGTCTCTTCTCCTCAAACATGTTTATTCCTGAAAATCAAACATAAAACTCGTTACGTAGCATTGTTTAGGTTCAAGATAATGGATATAAAATACAAATGAATGCATGAAATGATGTCAATCAGTACATTTAACTTTATCACAATTTTCTACAAAACCCAAAATACATAACGTCAAATTATTACGAAAATATTAGTATAAGCAAATCGAAGAGATTACTATTTATCTTTATGTACCGATTACCGAGAATGGAACATGGGGATCTTTATGATCCACCTTTCAAGATCAATTTTGGGAACTTTCCAACAAATTAAATCATAACAACACAACCCATAAGAAAACAAAAAAAACTGCGAGAGGAAGTCGTTATATGAGAAATAAAAAGGTGATGAACTGAACATGCAAATGTAAAGTGAAACAAACCTTGCTCGCCATTTTTTTCCTCGAAGGAAATATCAACAAAATATCCTTCTCAAGATCCTCCGAGACCAAAGTTTCTCTCTTCTAATTAAGTAGTCAAAGAATAAAGAAGAGATAGAATTTGATGAGAATGAGCTGAGAGGAAGTCTTTAGGCAAGAAAATGATGATCAGGTTTGACATATTCATCGCCAAAATAAATTCTGTATTATATATTTAATTGTCTTATATGGTCAATAGATAACAATCTAATTGTTTAAGTGAGTTTTTGATGGCACAACACTAATCTAATCATAAAACCATTGTTGAAGTTAAAATTACAACGGTGATTTATTTCAAATGTGATGTGGGTTGAGTCGAGATCAAAACAACGTTTTCAGGTGTAATATCCCTAAAATCCCCACTCAAATGTTTTACATTACTAAGAATGTCTAATAAAAAAATTAATCAAAAAAATAAGACTTCTTGACTTTTATACACGTAATTCATTTTTTTTATTTGAAATTTTTTGTTAGTTTTTTATTGCAAATATATTCTTTATTGTAACCTCATTCAATAAGTAAATTAAAAAATAAATGCAAATAGCATTTGTTGTTGCTTCAATAAGTAGATTTCCAATCATATAAATCATTTGATTTCTGAACGTAAATAATTAATTGGGACAAAAAGTAAAAGTAATGGCCTGGCTAGTGACTAGCAAGGCCAAGGGAGTAAAATAGAGATAAGAAACCCCTCGTATTGTCTAATGCAAAACAAAATAGAATGATAAAAAAAACAATGTATTGAACAGAATGATAAACAAAGAACCGAAAAAAAGATTACTTATATTACTCAACTGGTTAAAACAGATCATTTGTCCTCCACTGCCGAGAACGAAACAACTATGGATGAAAGTCCTCAATATATGTGAATTAGTATGGTGTACAACCTCTAATCCACACAATGCAACCCTACAACACAATAAATTAGTTTATATAGCCTTTTATCTCCGTCTTTTACATTTATTTCTTTTAAACTACTGGTAAATTGGCATGTGTTAATTGTTTTTCGATATAAAATTATAAATATTATTTTTTACTTCAAATCATAGTATCGGGAAATAAAAACTCAACCAGTTTTTTTATTTGGTTTGCACCATTACTTGTCCTTCTACTACACTCAACCATTACATAAAATCATTATTCTGCAAGTTTCGCCTACGTCTTCACTATCCAATCTCGTTTCGAACCGAGATTAAGTCTTTACATAGCAAGCTCACAAACACCCTCTCTAAGCTTGGTTTTCTCCTCTCAAAACCCGAGAGGGACGTTTCGGGCTTACACCGAAACCTTTACAAGATGTCTTGGGCTTTCATCGAGACATTTGATTCTTTGACAACTGAAGTTGAGTGGATCACACTCTCTAACTTGAGCACACTTTGGTATGATGTGGAATTGATCAAAGGTGTGGAAGTTTAGGCTCTTGAGTGTAGGGTTGAGAATTTGAAGATTAGAAGATTACTCTCTATATAGGAGACAAATAGAAGTTGTAGAGTTGTGTAAATAAGGTGTATGAACCTCTATTTATAACCTCCTAAAGGTTTATAGCCGTTGGGAAATTTTGGTTGAAGTTTGTGTAAGATACACAAAACAGAATTCTAAGTTCAGCAAATCTGTTCTAAACCGGTCGACCGATATGGGATCAACGGTCGACCGTTTCCATGAAATTAAGAAACGTTTGAGCCAACTCATCCTATGGTCGAACCAATTGGGATATAACTTAAGTTATCGGTCGAACCAAGTTAGGGGTGGTTGACCGTTTAGAGAGTTTTGGCCAAGGTAAATGTAATCGGTCGAACACAAACTATAAATACGTTCGATCGAAAATAAGAAGCACTTTTGGGCACAAAATTAGAGTTCATCCGGTCGACCGTTTTCAGGTCAATGTTCGACCGGTGGTCAAATGTATTTAGGGGTTAGAAAGAAATACGAATACGACTGTTGTATAATACGACAAGGTTAATGAGTTTCCGGTAAATATGAGTCAATCGGTCGACCAGAAGGTCAGAATCGATCGACCGTTAGGGTTAGGTAAATCATTATTTGTAAGACAGTTAACTGTTAGAATCGGTCGAACAGAAAACTTGTTTCGATCGACTGTTCAGCGCGGGCAGACATATGTTTGGTTTAAGTGATTTTCCTACCTAAGTTTGGGTGACCTATTCAAGTCCAATTGATCTGAAATTTTGTGTGTCACTTCTACAATGAATCTAGTGCATGTGTATGTGAACATATTTTAACCATTGTATGCTCAAGTTCACATAAGTTCCTAAGACACAAATAAAATGTAAAATTACACGTCTTCAAGTAGCTTGATTTCATTTCATACTTCCTTGAGTTTTGATCACTTGTAGATGTTAGCACAATACAATATATATTTTATGTATTAAACAAAACAATATATGTGCTACTTCTACATTGATTATGATTAAGATTAGGTTAATTACATCATCAAAATACGGATTAATGTCAAAAAGTCAACACGTTCCAGTGCGATGGGTCTGACACTTTTCTCCTAGGATAGAACAGATCATTCTTCGAACGAGCTCACACTCGAGCCAACGAACCTCGAAAGAAGATCAAAACCTCGCAATGTCGTTATCAACAAGAAAGTATGGGTTTTGGTGGAGAGAGAAAACTCGTATATTGTTCGAATTTTTTCTGAGCGGAGTGCAACACAATTTATAGTAATCTATAGCATTAAAAGAGGGAAAATGTCATAAACCTTTTTCCCCATCCCACCATATCCGATATGGAATTAAACCCCACATGGATTTATTTTTCCAACACATTTTTTTGATCTCGAACAGAGCCAGTGGAGGGAGATACATTCACGTCAAATGGTCTAAGAGCTCCTGCAGTTTTGAGGGTGATATCAATGGCGGGTTTGAAAATTTTACTTCCCAATAATGTCGACAATCAAGCAGGTTGTTAGAAAGGATGTCTTCTACACTTAAGTGTTAGATGACGTATTGAAAAATGCCGCAGAACATAAACCACTTATGAATGCATTCGGTCGACCTAACAACATGTCGTTAAGGTCATGTGGAAAACCAATGGACGTAACACTTGATGAAGTCGTCTTTCTTGGTCTTTTTTCACTCGTTAGTCATGTTTGCTTCACTGCAACCATGACCTTTTTTTTATGTTTCAAGTTTGGATCCTTTGGAATGATTTCTACTTCAACCTTTCTATTCCATTAACTGAATTCGGTTATGAGTTAATGTTTCCAATTTACTTTTCTTAACCTGTTTCTTTAATCTATTTTCAAGGAATTTGGGTACTGCACCACCGTACCGGGGAGGATTTCTCAAGTTTTGTTTGAGGGTCTCTATGTCATATCTACCTTAAGGTAATAAACACCTCATAGCTTTAATCATGCATTTAATTTCTTATGCCTTTGTTTTGTTTATCTTTGTGATTTATAATTCAGAAACACAAAACAAATTAAATTAACTTAATGGCTTTTGGGGCCACGTCAAGGAAAATGAAGTATATAATTTCTTGAAGTGAAAGTAAAATTTATTTAAAATGTACACCTATGTCTGATATTGTTTGATGTTTCATTGAACGTACTTATATGTGCTTTTGGAGATATTAGAATAGTTTTTAGTTGGAGTTTAGGAACCAGATTGTAACGTCCCCGAAAACAACGGAAAATTTAAACAATATAAAAGACCGTCAATGGTCAACACCGGGCACGTCACGGGAAACAAACTAACTTATATAATATAAATACGATCCACGTGGAAGTGAAACATACATACTGACTGTGATTACAAACAAAAGTTATGCAACATGCAATCACCTCAAAAGAAGAGACAGACAACTACGGGATCAGATCCCGGGGGCACCCTCCTCGGTCACCACCTCGACTCTAATGCTACTCGCTACCTGAAATGCAAACAAACAAACATGCTTGAGTTCCCTACTGGAACCCCGTATGCCAAACCTCCTAAAATCCAAAAAGGAATTAAAGACGATGCAATGCAATGCACATGATCATCCACCTCGGGTCCACAATAATACCCCTCACCACCTCCGCGGTACTGAACCACTCCTGCCGCACAAGGGTCAAGTCAGTCCACCGCTACCACACAAGGGTCAGACGGCACCACTGCTCCAACAAACATGCCAGAAAGGCCCCCCGGTACTACGCCGCCGCACAAGGAGCGAGCCAGCCCGCCGAATGCACAACTCGGGCCAGACGACAGCCGCTGCTCCCCCAAGCACCGCCAGACGTGCACCCTGCCGGAACATCCTCGGCCTACCGACAAACCCCAGCAAACAACCCAAGGTTTACGACAATCATCTCTCACACCCCGTACGATATGAGAGGCTCAACAATAATATGTTGGCTTTTTGGCCTTAATCCTTGTTTTGATTATTTAATCAACCTAATCTTAATCATAAGTAATGTAGAGTAGCACACATATTGCATTGCATATATATTGCATGTGCTAACCTCTACAGGTGATCAAGACTCATGGAAGGAAGGAAATCAAGTCAAGATTTGTAATAAAGCTATACGAAGACTTGTAATCTTGATTTTATTTTGAGTCTTAGGAACATGTGTAAATTGAGCATACAAGAGCTAAAAACATATCACATACACACTAGGTTCCTTAGAGAAGTCACACACAAAATTTCACCTTATTTGGACTTCATTGGATCACCCAAACCTTAGTCGGAAATCACTTAAAACCTAAACCCAGAATTCCTGTGTGAACCGGTCGACCGAACCAGTTCTCAGTTCGACCGGTTTATAACAGACTCTCCACAGTGACTTTACCGAACTCTACCGGTCGACCGTTTCTACCTTTTCGGTCGACCGATCCCGGATTTTAATATGACTGTTTTCCTTGTCGTATTCCTATAACGGTCGTATTCGTATAAAACAAACTTAACCCCAAAATTCATTCGGTAACCGGTCGAACGACGACTTTGTTTCGGTCGACCGGTTGAACATTTTTTCAAGAAACCAAATTCCCTGCTATCGGTCGACACACTCTTCGTTCGACCGATCCAACTTTGTCTCAACTGAATCCCCTTAACGGTCGACCGCCCCATACTTTGGTTCGACCGATTCACTTAAGTAGAGTTAAGTTCTAGCTCGTTTGTCCGACCGAATATTTATTTGTTCGACCATTCTCCTTGAAATCAAGTGAACGGTCGACCAGTTTATTAGTTTCGGTCGACCGGTTTTGGACAGATTTGCAGCCCGATTTTCTGCTTTGTGTGCTTTGCACAAAACCCAATCAAATCTTGTCAAAACTGAAGGGAATGTGTTCTAAAAGTTTTACTTTTAAATGTCAATTATTATGAATTGAATGAGAAATCATTTTGTTCCTTGTTTATGTTATTCGTCTTTTGGAAGTGTTAAGGAAGAGGCTCTTGGTCCTTAACCATAGAGCTCTAAAAGATATTGGTTTACATAAAACAAAAGATATTCGCAATCATGGTAATTAACATGGGACATTAATTACCGGGTTAAGATTGTCGTGTCGGTCATAGATCATTGTAGCTCTACAAGTGAGTGACAACACGGGTATGCAAAACAGGAATATATTACTTTTGTATACTGAGTAGACCTAATAAGTAAAATATTATAGAAATGTTTTTCTGTGTCATTAATATTTTACTGTGTCTTTGGTCCTTTGATATGAGACTTATATCTGATCACTTAAGGAATACTTAATTAGATCAGTGTCTTGAACTATCGATAAGTGTAGTGTAAAGGCATTGGTTGGTTAAGTATAACTTTCGTTGAAGAAGATAGTTAGTCAAAAGACTATCATTGCCCCTCTTAATTGAGTGATGATATTAATGGGCCCCTTGATAAAGCAAAGTTATAATTTGCACAATGTGATTTGAGTTAAGTCACATATTTATAACTAGCTTAAAGAGATCAAGAAATGAATACTAATACAAAGATGACACAATACTACTTTGTGTGTATTCTTAATATCATGAGGCAAGGGACGGACACAAGTGGTGCACTCCATCACTAAATGGATCGGGTTTTGGTTCAAGTGGAATTAAGACATCTAACTAATTGGGAGCTATAATGTGTAGCTAGATACCGCTTATAGCTTGTGATATTAAGCTCTTAATATCACTGCCAACTTAGTTTAGATCCTCCTATAGGTCACACCACAAAACTGGGAAACAAGAAATGGGGATTTTGAGTTCATAAGATGTGTCGGGTTTCATGTAGAAAATATGACACATGGGGTGAACAAGCAAAATCAAAATTATGTTGTGATTAATAACATAATTAGAATTTAAATAAAATTCATATGTGATATAAATATTATGGGGTGTAATGATTGATCATTACAAAGGATAATATGTTACATAAGTTGAGAATTTACTACTAATCCCGAAATGTCAAATTTTGTAGGGGTTAAACCGAAATTTGACAAGTCTGCAGAACAGTGCACCAACGGTCGACCGGTTAGCAGTAAACGGTCGACCGATCGGGCACAGTCGACCGGACATGTCTCGACCGATAACAGGGAATTTTCATCTGTTCGAACGATCGACCGAATGTAATCGGTCGGTCGACCGAACATAGCGATGGAATAATTCTTGTTACGAACGGTCGACCGAGTTATTGAACGGTCGACCGAAACCTGGTTCGAGCGGTCGACCGGACCTAGAAACGGTCGACCGGTCCAGACGGTTTTCAGCAGAATTAATTTAAGAATTAATTAGATCATGCATGGAATTGGTCCATAATTGATTTAATTCGTGGCTAATATTATTTATTATTAAATAATGGATGGTTAGATGGAATTTTGCAAGAAATCATGGGCAAGAGGTTGCACATGAATAGGTAATTTGGAGAGAACTTATAAATACAAGTTTATCTCATTACCTCCTTAATTAATTCATTATTTTCTTATGCAAAATTCTCTATCCATAATTCTCCACGAAAATTCCTTAATTCTTAAGTTTAGTTTAGTTCTTAAGAGATCATCTTCTCAAGGGAATTAAAGAGGGGTTAGTAATTTGATTCTAAACCCTATCGGAGATTGAGAGACTAGCTTCCCTCTCTCCGATCTTGTTTAGAGTTTGGTGAATACTCGGAGGCATCCGGCGCAGCGAGAAGCATCCCCAACGTCTCCGAATCTTCAAGAAGTTTTAGAGAACTTCTAGGTATGAATTTCGGAGCCCATATTTGTTTTAATAAAGTTTTGAAACTAGATATTGAAACAAATTGATGCATGCATGAAATAAATCATAGAAAATTGTAAATTCATGCTTATTGTGCATAAAAATTCGAAAATAAATATGTACAATTAAACATGAAATCCTACACAAACGGCTAGAAATCTTTAGGAGCTTATAAATAGAGGATCAAGACTTGTTGTTAACACAACTCTCCAACTCCAATTGTCCCAATACATGAAATTCTACACTCCATAAGCCTAAACTACACACACTTGATCAATCACTCATCATACTCAAAGTGTGCTCAATTAGTGAGTGAATCCCACTCATTTACAAAGTTTGTCAAAAGAGTATAGACTTCGGTGAAAACCCGAAGTGATCCTTCTCGGATTGTGAGAAGAGGATTCCAAGCTCGGCGAGGGTTTTTCGCGAGTTTGACGGTTGTAAGGCGTTGTCTCCCGGCCCGGAACGGGGAGCGGATAGTGAAGTCGTAGGCGGAGCTTGCGGAGTCGGCGAAGCTTGCAAGAGAGGACTAGGACCCGGGTGGGGTGCCGAACCTCTATAAAAATGCTGAGTCGATTTGTGGTTTGCTTGTTCTTTTTTCCTACTAGTCTTTAAATTGTTTCTGCTACGTTTATTGTTTGATTAGTTAGGGATTAACGTAAAAGGGATTAGATTAACCCGACCCACACGATCCTACATAATACGCCCTCGTCGAAGGTGAAATCCGTCGCTCCCAAGGCCGGTAATCGACCGTCGCCCCAGAGCCGGTAGTCAACCTATACTCGACGGCTCGCGTGTGAATAAATCCACCAACCTGCAGCAGATCGGTCGACCGCTACAATCACACTGGTCGACCGGTCTTCCGCACAGTACTTTGTACTGTACAAACAAGCATTCGGTCGAACCACGCCAACCGAATTACCGACCAATCGGTCGAACAAAAGTCATCTAGCGGTCGACCGTTTGGATGGTCTACGCTATACAATATTTATAATATATATATCCGACCGGTCGAACCAAGGGTCCGTTCCACCGATAACAGGGATTCTCAGCATTCTGTCTAAGTGATATTCGGTCGACCGAAACTGAGTTATTATTCGACCGAAATATCACAGGCACTCTACTGCTTGATTCAAATGCTCAGCCGGTCGACCCAAAGTTAAAGAGCGGTCGACCGTTTTGATGGTCAAAGCTCCCAACCGACTTAGCATCAAATAGATCGGTCAAACCAGGTTAAGGGTGTTCGACCGTTAATAAGTCAAAACCCCCAACCGACCTATTCTCATTGTTTCGGTCGACCAGCGAAGTGGATCCGTTCGACCGATAACAGCATTAAACCCTTTTTCCCGCAGAAATCTGGAATAACGGTCGACCGTCCTTCGACATCGTTCGACCGTTTGCAGGTGCAAAACAATATAATAATAGAATCGGTCGACTGCCCACAGGCACCGGTCGACCGATTGTCGTCTTCAACCTCTGAATAGGTTGCAATCCGACGGGGAATTCGACACCAATGTCAATCCCCAACACCCACAAAGCTAATGTGAGTTATAATGAAGACTTGGCATACCTTATTGAAGTTTGTGGATGCCTCCCAAGCTTTGGCAAGCCTAACCCAACACTTCTCCTTCACTTCTTCTCCTTCTCCTTCTCTCCTTCTTCTTCTCCTCCAAAATCGCCTCTCTCACTCTCTGATCAACCCAAGCAAAGAGAAAAACGTTTTATTAGACTTAACACCTCTATTTATAGCCAAAACCCAAATCTTATCCTCAACTCCACCTCACTCTTTACTGTTCACGGCTTAATTAGGTTTAGTTTAGGTTAATTAGGCTGTTTAGATTTAGGTTATTACAATCTACCGTCCTTTAAGAAATTTCGTCCGCGAAATTCGAAACAACTGACTTACCGGAATAACTCTGGATACTGCCTCCTGACGTCTTCCTCGATCTCCCAGGTAGCCTCTCTGATACTGTGATGCTGCCATCTGACCTTCACCATCGGAATCGCTCTCCTCCTAAGCTGATGTACCATCTGATCCACAATCTCAACTGGCCTCTCATTTAACGACAAATCCTGCTGGATCTCTGGTACTGCTATTTCTATAACATGAGCTGGATCGGCCACGTACTTCCTCAGTATAGAAACATGGAAGACGTTGTGAAGCCCTGCGAACTGTGGCGGTAAAGCAATCCTATATGCCACCTCCCCGACTCGATCCAATATCTCAAAAGGTCTGACATACCTCGGACTCAGCTTCCCCTTCTTAACGAATCTCATCACCCCTCTGGAAGGTGAGATTTCAGGAAGACATGATCTCCTGCATCAAAAGTCAGCTCACGCCTCCGCGTATCAGCATAACTCTTCTACCTGCTCTGTGCTGTAGCTAGTCGTCTCCTGATCACGTCGACCTTTTCTGAATATAACTGTATAATGTCAGGTCCAACTAGTTGTCTCTCGCCCACATCACTCCAGCAAACTGGCGATCTACACGGCCTCCCGTATAATGCCTCATATGGTGTCATCCCAATACTCGAGTGGTAGTTGTTGTTGTAGGCGAACTCTATCAGCGACAAATGCTCATCCCAATGCCCGACCCAGTCAAGTGTGCACGCTCTCAGCATGTCCTCCAATGTCTGTATCGTCCGCTCTGACTGGCCATCTGTCTGTGGGTGGAAAGTTGTGCTAAACTTCAGACGTATCCCCAGTACTCTGTGTAGACTCTCCCAAAATCGCGAAGTGAATCTGGGATCTCTATCTGAAATGATACTGACTGGTACACCATGAAGTCTGACAATCTCCTCAATATATAACTTAGCTAGACCATCCAGAGCAAGAGTGGTTTAATAGCTAAGAAATGCGCCGACTTGGTCAGTCGATCAACTATAACCCAAATCGCATCGTGGAATCTTCGTGTCTTCGGTAGCCCCGTAACGAAATCCATCGTCACATGCTCCCACTTCCACTCGGGCAACTCAATCCCCTGCATCTGCCCTGCTGGTCTCTGGTGCTCTATCTTCACCTGCTGACAGACCAAACACCTCGACACAAAGTCTGCAACGTCCTTCTTCATCCATCGCCACCAGAAGTTCCGTTGCAGATCTTTGTACATCTTGGTGCTTCCTGGATGAATGGAATATCTCGATCTGTGTGCCTCCTCCATGATATCATGTCTCAGGTCCTCTGTCCTCGGCACCCAGATACAGTCTCTGAATCTCAGACCTCCATCAACTCCAACTCTGAAGTCTGACCCATCTCTAGCCGCTAACTGTAACAAACTGCTCAACTCCTCATCTGTAGTCTGAGCATGAATCACTGTCGATACTGTATGAGGCTCTACTCTCAATCCTGCAATCACTGCACCCTCAGAGCTATCTGTAAATGGTCTCCACTCTGCTAAAGACTCTAGCAGTCGCCACTCCTGAATGCATAGGCCTGCTACTGATACCTCCGCCTTCTGGCTCAAAGCGTCTGCAACCGTGTTCACCTTCCCCGGATGGTAAGAGATAGTGTAATCGTAGTCCTTAATGAACTCAAGCCATCTGCACTGCCTCATGTTCAGCTCCTTCTGCGAGAACAGGTACTTCAGACTCTGATGATCTGTAAACACCTCAAACTGCTCGTCATAGAGGTAGTGTCTCCAGGTCTGCAGTGCGTGAACCACTGCTGCTAACTCCAAATCATGAGTCGGGTAATTCCTCTCATGGACCTTCAGCTGTCTGGATGCGTACGCGATCACCCTCCCGTGCCGCATAAGTACACATCCTAAGCCAATACCTGAAGCGTCGCTATAAATCACAAATTCACCTGTGCCACTCGGCAATGACAAAACTGGTGCCGTGGTCAACAGTCTCTTCAGCTCCCGAAAGTTGTCCTCGCACTTCTGCGACCATACAAAAGTGACTCCCTTCTGCGTCAGAGCCGTCAGTGGTGCTACCAATCTCGAGAAGTCTTTGATGAAACGACGGTAATAACCTGCCAGTCCAACAAAGCTCCTAATCTCCGTCACGCTCATAGGGGCCCTCCACTGTGTCACTGCCTCTACCTTCGCCGGATCCACTGATATCCCCTTTGCCGATACAATGTGCCCGAGGAATGCCACTCTGTCCAACAAAAACTCGCACTTTGAGAACTTAGCATATAACTGCTGAGCTCTCAAGATGCTGAGTACAATCCTCAGATGCTCCCTATGCTGCTCCACATCTGGTGAATAGATCAAAATGTCATCCACAAAGACAATCACAAATCTATCAATATACTGCCTGAATGTCCGATTCATCAGATCCATGAACGCTGCCAGAGCATTCGTCAAACCAAATGGCATCACCAAGAACTCGTAGTGTCCATATCTCGTCCTGAAAGCTGTCTTATGGATGTCCTCGTCTCGGATCCTCAACTGGTGATATCCTGAACGCAGGTCAATCTTCGAGAAAACCTTCGCTGACTGCAGCTGGTCGAAGAGGTCTTCGATCCTAGGTAAAGGATACTTATTCTTCACTGTCACCTGGTTCAGCATCCTGTAGTCTATGCACATCCTAAAAGATTTGTCCTTCTTCTTCACAAACAAAACCGGTGCACCCCAAGGCGAGACACTCGGTCTGATAAATCCAGAGTCCAACTCCTGCAACTGCTTCTTCAACTCTGTCAACTCAGCAAGTGTCATCCGGTATGGAGCCTTCGACTGCGGTGTAGTGTCTGCTGCCAACTCGATGCCGAACTCCAACTCTCGGTGCGGTGGTAAACCTGGAATCTCCGCTGGAAAAACATCTGTGAACTCCTGCACCACCTCAATGTCCTCTAACCTCTTAGACTCTGCCTCCGCAACCAAAAACGTCGCTAAAAATGCTGCACAACCCTGTTGTAACAGCCTCTGAGCCCTCACAACAGATACAATAACGTGACCTCCTCTGTTTCTGACCCTTCTAATCAGAAAATCAGGCAAAGCTTTCCTTGGGATCAAAATCTTCTTCTCACCGCACAAGACTCGGACATCATATTGGGACAGCCAATCAATCCCAAGTATGACATCAAAGTCTTCCATCGGTAGCAAGACCAGGTCGGCCGGAAACTCCTGATCTCCCGAAACAACAGTGGTGCCAGGGACAAATCTCCCCACAGTGCGCACCAGACCCAGGGGTGTGCTGACTTCCAAGGTGGCAGTCAACATCGCAAGGGTACAACCCAACACTCCCGCAAATCGCTCTGAGATGAACGAGTGTGTCGCGCCACAATCAAAGAGCACCCTGGCTACCGAACCAGCAACAAGAAGCGTACCTTCCACAACAGCGCCTCCATCCCTAGCCTCCTCTGCTTGGATGGTGTAAACTCTGCCAGTGCGCTGCCCCTGCTGTGGTCCAAAAGGTGGTCTACCTCCGCCCCCACCTCGGCCTGGCGCTGGTAATCCCGGTGGTCTGCTCGGCCCAGCTCCTCGGCTCGGACAACTCCTAATAAAGTGGCCTAGCTGGCCACACCCATGACAAGCTCCGGTGCGGAAACATGGCCCAGCGTGAATCCTGCCACAGCCGCTACAAGGCTCAGGTCGTGGTGTTGCAGCTCTTGCTCCATCAAACCGGGGCCTCTTGCCCGGATTTCCCCCAGTCTGACCTCCAGGGCTCCCAGAGAACCTACCCGAAGGCCTCCTCTCATCCTGATAGTTCTCCCTGTAGTCACGATCATGAACAGTGGCACTCTTCACGGCATCGGCTAACGTGCTCGGCATACGCGTGAGCACCTTCGTCCTCAATTGCTTCCGGAGCCCCTGGACGAACTTCCCAGCCCTATGCTCCTGGGTGATGTACATCTCGGGACAGTAACGGTCAAGGGCGTTGAACTTCCCTATGTAGCCTGCCAAGGTCATGTCTTCCTGCTGAAGGCTCAGAAACTCCTCCCTCTTCGCATCCTGCACATGCTGTGGAAAATACTATTCGTTGAACTCGCCAACGAACTCCTCCCAGGCTATATCCTATCTATCCGCAAACACCACTGCAGATGTGGACCTCCACCAGTTGGACGCAGCACCGTCCAAAACATAAGTGGCCAGACCCACCTTCACCTCTGGAGGACAACCGATAGCACTGAAGATCTTCTGCATCGTGAAAATCCACTCCTTCGCTGCCTCTGCATCGTACTGCCCCAGAAAGGTAGGCGGATGCTGGCGTATAAACCGGTCATGCATAGCGCCAGTCCCCGTCTGCCCAGTCAGTGCTGGCTGCTGCTGTAGCATCTCAGTCAGACGTCCGACCGTATAGAACAACGTCCGACTCTCCTCCTCCCAAGCCTCATTCCTCGCAGTCTCACTCTCACTGCGAGTATGAGCGACGACCTTCCCCCGTCTAGGAGGCATCTGCCAAAGGAAACAAGACAACATCAATATAATTTATGCATGCGTGATCCTCTAAAACCTAACTCCTAACTCAAAGGTGGTTTCTTTGGACAAGTACGTCGGGATCAACGCTCTGATACCAAATTGTAACGTCCCCGAAAACAGCGGAAAATTTAAACATTATAAAAGACCATCAATGGTCAACACCGGGCACGTCACGGGAAACAAACTAACATATATAATATAAATACGATCCACGTGGAAGTCAAACATACATACTGACTGTGATTACAAACAAAAGCTATGCAACATGTAATCACCTCAAAAGAAGAGACAGACAACTACAGGATCAGATCCCGGGGGCACCCTCCTCGGTCACCACCTCGACTCTAATGTTGCTCGCTACCTGAAATGCAAACAAACAAACATGTCTGAGTTCCCTACTGGAACCCCGTATGCCAAACCTCCTAAAATACAAAAAAGGAATTAAAGACAATGCAATGCAATGCACATAATCATCCACCTCGGGTCCACAATAATACCCCTCACCGCCTCCGCGGTACTGAACCACTCCTGCCGCAAAAGGGTAAAGTCAGTCCACCGCTGCCACACAAGGGTCAGACGGCACCACTGCTCCCACAAGAACTGCCAGAAAGGCCCCCCGGTACTACGCCGCCGCACAAGGAGCGAGCCAGCCCGCTGAATGCACAACTCGAGCCAGACGACAACCACTTCTCCCCCAAACACCGCCAGACGTGCACCCTGCCGGAACATCCACGGCCTACCGACAAACCCCAGCAAACAACCCAAGGTTTACGACAATCATCTCTCACACCCCGTACGATGTGAGAGGCTCAACAATAATACGCCCTCGTCGAAGGTGAAATCCGTCGCTCCCAAGGCCGGTAATCGACCGTTGCCTCAGAGTCGGTAGTCAACCTATACTCGACGGCTCGCGTGTGGATAAATCCACCAACCTGCGGCAGATCGGTCGACCGCTACAATCACACCGGTCGACCGGTCTTCCGCACAGTACTCTATACTGTACAAACAAGCATTCGGTCGAACCACGCCAACCGAATTACCGACCAATCGGTCGAACAAAAGTCATCTAGCGGTCGACCGTTTGGATGGTCTACGTTATACAATATTTATAATATATATATCCGACCGGCCGAACCAAGGGTCCGTTCAACCGATAACAGGGATTCTCAGCATTTTGTCTAAGTGATATTCGGTCGACCAGAACTGAGTTACTGTTCGACCGAAATATCACATGCACTCTATTGCTTGATTAAAATGCTGAGCCGATCGACCGAAAGTTAAAGAGCGGTCGACCGTTTTGATGGTCAAAGCTCCCAACTGACTTAACATCAAATAGATCGGTCGAACCAGGTTAAGGGTGTTCGACCGTTTTATAAGTCAAAACCGCCAACCGACCTATTCTCATTGTTTCGGTCGACCGGCGAAGTGGATCCGTTCGACTGATAACCGCATTGAACCCTTTTTCCCGCAGAAATCTGGCATAACGGTCGACCGTCCTTCGACATCGTTCGACCGTTTGCGGGTGCAAAACAATATAATAATAGAATCGGTCGACTGCCCACAGGCACCGGTCGACCGATTGTCGTCTTCGACCTCTGAATAGGTTGCAATCCGACGGGGAATTTGACACCAACGTCGATCCCCAACACCCACAATGCTTATGTGAGTTATAATGAAGACTTGACATACCTTATTGAAGTTTGTGGATGCCTTCCAAGCTTTAGCAAGCCTAACCCAACACTTCTCCTTCACTTCTTCTCCTTCTCCTTCTCTCGTTCTTCTTCTCCTCCAAGATCGTCTCTCTCACTCTCTGATCAACCCAAGCAAAGAGAAAAATGTTTTATTAGACCTAACACCTCTATTTATAGCCAAAACCCAAATCTTATCCTTAACTCCACCTCACTCTTTACTGTTCACGGCTTAATTACGGGTTAATTAGGTTTAGTTTAGGTTAATTAGGGTGTTTAGATTAAAGTTATTACACAGATGATCTCCATTTGTGACCGTGAATCTACAAGATCGACATAAAATTAGTACGGTCCAAGTATTGAGAATTTGTGATCTAAAATTACAAAAATAAAATAAAATCCGCAACCACCATTGTCAGTCAGACACTCAGACGTGAACTTTAATTACGTTTGCCAGGACCGCAAAACTATATGAAACAACGCTCATTAACTTAATCAATGTGTGTTTTACAGTGTGGCTAAGACCACAAGGAAGTAAGATAGAGATCAAAGTGTGAATTTTCTCGCTTGAGGCGGATGCATCATGTGTACGTTTAGGAGGAACAAAAAATTCTTAGACAAGTAAAAATGAAGGAAAGAATGAAACAACCTTTTTTCAGCTAGTCCTTTTTAATTTAAAAAATCAAATTCGTGACGATGTAAATACATAACTGGGAATCAAGATTTTACATAACAATTAGTCAAATACTTATTAAAGCTTTCACCATACATGGTTGATAAAACACTTTTAATGAACTTAACAGTAATGATATGATTTTTCACCATGTTGTGGGTAAAAAAGAATATGAATTAAATAGTTAAATCCGCCATATTCATTAATCGTTAGCCTCATTTGCGATTGTCTACCTCTTCGGGTTGAAAATGTATCTCCCAATGGCAAGTTTAGATCTCCTTTCCTACACTATTGTTGCGACTTGCGATCTAGCTTGGACGTGATCTTCTTTTAAACAGAAAGCGTATCCACATTGTGATATACTCGTCCTTTTGCTGCTAGAAAAAACAATCAAATTAACTACGATATTAGATTGTTCAATCAAAGAAATCCAAATGCATAACTTATCTTATTTCTATACATTTGATATTGTCTTATACTCAGAATATTCCTTTCGATATGATAGCCTAGTCGGATGATAAAAGCTTTGTTGTCGTTGCTGTAGACTAGCCGGCTAATCTTATATATTATATTATATTCTCTAAATTTGGAATTGAGACGGCTGAGAATTTAAGTGAGTCTTTCTGTAAAACGAAAATAGAAAGATTTTTTTATATCACAATGATTTTTTTATCGGGCTTCTACTTCCGTGATTACCAAAACATCGTTAATTGACGACATATCCATGGTTCGGAGAAAATTGACCATGTACATATCAAAAACAATGTAATTGATCTCATACTCATTCGTTACGGTGGGGCCTACATTCGTTAACCATTTCCGTAACGTCTCATGATTTATCAACCGGATTTTTGCTTCCTTACAGATTAAAACATTGTTAATTGGCGATGTACCCATGGTTCGGGAAAAATTGGTCATGTACGTATCAAAACAATGTAATTGACCTCATACCTATCCGTTACGGTAGACCCACATTCGTCTAGTACCGTTTACGTTTTCCGTGACGTCCCGTGATTTTCTATCCTTTATCTCTTATCAACACCTTAAAACTCTAATTAGTATCCCGACCCGGTGTTGCCCCCAACCTGACCCCAATTACAACTTCCAATCCCGACTTGATGGTGAATCCAACCCGATCTCAATTCTCCCGCCAAATCCCTAGCCCTTTTTCCCAACTTGAAGAATCTAGTTATGGGGTTGGTCGGTCGGGCACCATATCTGGATGCTCCATTATAGGGTTGGGTGCACCACCGGGTCGAGATTCTCTAAGTCAGGAAAGTAGACAAGGGATTTGGTTGGAGAATTTGGGTCGGGTTGGGTGCACCACTGGGTCGGGATTTTAAGTTGTAATTGCGATCGGGTTGGGATACTAATTAGAGTTTTAAGGTGTTGATAGGAGTTAAAGGTTGATAAATCACGGGATGCCACAAAACACGTAAACGGTGTGAGGGCCCACCGTAATAGATGGGTCTGAGGACAATTACATTGTTTATTGATACGTACAAGGCTAATTTTCTCCAAACCATGGGTACGTCGCCAATTAATAATATTTTGATTGGTACAGAAGTAAAAAAAAACTTGTTGATAAATCACAGAACGTTACGGAAAACATTAATGAATGTGGGCCCCACCGTAATGGATGAGTATGAGGCCAATTACATTGTTTTTGATACGTACATGACCAATTTTCTCCAAATTATGGGTACGTCGCCAATTAGCGATGTTTTGATCGGTACAGAAGCAAAAAAACCCATTTTTTTATAATTGTTAGTTTACCATGTTCCATTCTTTTTCCACTTCATTCATTGAGGATGTTTGTAAACAATTTACTTACTGGTGAATTTTTCGGTAAGTATTGGTTTTTTTATTTTGATTCCATAAGAATTATAAAATGGAAATAAAGTATTATCATCTTCTCTCTGTGTCTTCATACAAAACTGATGTCATATGATTAAATTTGTCATGTTTTTTGTTGGTTCTCACTTTTATTTTGCATCACTAAAATACAAATTTGTTAGTTTTTTCATCCATTGAATATAAATTAACTAAAAGACATTATAAATGTACATTAAACACTTCGCTGAACCAGTAGTTCAAAAAAGTGGACTAATCCATAGCCGAGACATGCGGTAGTCTAGTTGTCAATCTCTCATTTCCAAGTCCATCACATTAAGGTATAATTGGTGCTTGTTTTCTTCAATTTTGTGTTCAGAGACTTCTTAATCTTGGCTATGAATCCCTTAGGAACCTTCCAATGTGTTTGTAAAAAAATCAAATTAGTGTTCAATTCAAATTAATAATAAATATAACTTAAGTACGTATGTAATAGTACTGTTAGTTGTTGTCATGTCACATCTTTGTCTTTCTTTGACACCAATCTCCAGTCTGAATAATGTGGAGGAAGTACATGTGTCCTCCTGGCTATCATCCCGATGAAGTTATGGAAGCAATCTGTGTTCTTTCCTTTACGGACGCCCTCTGGTGTAAACTCGATTTCAGTGGAAACCATCGAGTTCCACTACTCGTGCTGGAATCACAACCCCTACTCGTGCTGGTTGCACCTGTACGAAGCGTAACTTAGCATTTCATATAAGCAATTATTGTATTATGATTAACTTTTATTATCACCTGACGTCGTCGACGTCTACATCCATCATCACCTCCCATAGATACACGGTCTAGCGGCGAAGACTGATGTCTAGTCATACCTGAATTCCAAAGTAGTGTAATTTATCATCAATCACATAATAAAATTATAAACTACAAATTAAATAATCCAGACATTTGGTTTATCATTACATTCGTGGGCGTAGATGTTAAAATGTGTGCTACTCCACCAACATTTCTAAATATGCTCTAACAAAATCTACCAAATTAATATCGTTTAATTGGACTCTATCTTGTACAAGATTTCCTTGACCATACTTACTAACTTTGGATGCTTTGTCATCTATGCTATACATATAAATCCCTTGGTAACATTCACACGATGACTAACCATTGGTCGTCGCTTCCTTTTTCTTTGGGTTTTGCAACATAAAAACGTTGCTATGTTTAGGTTGCAAGTATAAATAATTCTTCCAGTTTCAGAAAAATATTTGTGTTCGCTAACGTGAATCCATATTCATCGCTGTTAGTTGTATTGTCGTGGCCCAGAACATCGTACCACTTGCACTTGAACAAACATATTTCACATCACCGTAGTAGTGAAATTCGATCATGTCTTGCAATACACCAAAGTAATCGACTGATGCATTGACAGGATTGTTATCTTGTGTTGTTAAGTAACTTTTCTGTTGTGGTGTTTACAAATACTCCACAATTTGGAATTTCCTTTTGGACTTGCGTTTCTCTGTACGAAACTTAAACACATTAATGATATATCTTGAATATTTCCTTGCCACGATCCTTGGACTTCACTTTGAATACTTCGAACGGTCTCCCTGAACCAATTATTAAAGTTCTTATGTCGTGCATTCGATTTTGTAACGGTTAAAGCGTCTGTAAGAGCCGAATTTCATCATTAACAATGGAATAATCACATTAAATAATATATGACCAAAGTAATAATATTTTTGTTCGCTTACTCTTGATATTCATTAACAATGATGATGTTATTCAACACAAAATTGTGAGTTTTCTCTATATTAACAATGTTCAGAACAATCATTCGACATTTACCTAAGTTAATCATTAACAAATATTATTTAAGTTATCATTAAAAATTTGGTTTCTTAGAAGAGTTAGGATTTGTGAAGGGTTTTCTCACACTCTTTTGTCTCAATTTAAATTAATGTATTGGTTTTACATGAAATATTATACATTTTACATGACATTTTGTTCTTCAAAATAACACAAGAAATTAAAAGGCGGGAGTAGTTTAGGCATAAAGTTTAGATTTAACCAAAGTAGGAAGTCTAACAAACTAACCACAAAATGTCAAGCAGAATTGTGGACAAAACTTTAAGTGTCAGTTGACCTTTTATAATATTCATATGAATTTATTTTCTTACACAATTTGTAGTTACTTCGTATTCCTGATACCATTTGCTTTGGTTATCATAGGGTTTTTATATTTGACAAAAATCGTCCAGATCCATAACATGTAAAATTACTAAGCATGTGAACTTGTATTATACTACAAGGTTGTCAGTATCATGTATAACTACTAAGAATCTGGATTTAATAGTCCACGGTAACCTTTAAGAGAAGTCAAAGTTTTGGGTTTGTGAAAAATTTGTGATTTAAATGTAAAATATTTCCATGTTGCTTTTTCAAAATGACGGCATATTTACTTAAGGTTATGCTGGTTTGTTGTAATTAAGAGTATATTGTAATATAATTGTACCTTTGATTGCATTTCGTTGCTTGGTCGAGGAAGTTAAAGGTTCTAATAACTTTGTATATTCATTACACCCATTTGAAAGTAATTAGATTATCTCATTGAGGTCGTAATTTAATTACATTACGCGGTAACTAATTCATTTCAAATTACTCAAATCTCACCGCATCGTGAAAACTCAATTTTGATCTTTCTATAAGTATGTCAGAGCTCTGACAACCTTTTCGAACATTTACTGAAATTATTAAATGCACTTTTAAAAAAAATTACATTGTGATTGATGTGTTGAATTCTAATGTTACCGAACAAATTAATTTGATTACATAGAATGAAATTGATGAAAAGATCAATCCTCGCTTTGTGGTCAACCAATGATGAATTTGATGCGTATAATGAAAATGTTTTTATTAGATTGTATATTGTGGTAAATTACAGATTGTGTATATATATTACAATTCAAAATATATCCATTATGAACTTTCCTAACATGTCTTCAGTTTGTTTCCTTGTATGCTTGATCGGATTTCCTGGATTGTAGGTGTGATTGGGTAACGGCTATGATGAGAGGTTCTCTGAGCCAAATACGTAGTGTTTCCTTTTTGTTATATTTTCAACACGCCCCTCAAGTTGGGTCTTGGTAGAGATTGAAAGAGTCTAACTTGAGTAGAATTTGTTGAAATTGTTTGTGGTCCAACCTTTAGTGAAGATGTCTGCAAATTGGTATTTGCTTGGAATGTAAGGAACTTCTATTTCATTTGATTGGATCTTCTCACGGATGAAATGACAGTCCACCTCGATATGTTTCGTCTTTTCGTGAAAGACTGTATTGGATGCTATGTGGCGGGCAACGTTGTTGTCACAGAACACTTGCATTGGCTTGATGTATGGTTGCTTCATGTCCTTACGGAGTTGCTTAAGCCATATGTGCTCATTTGTAGTTGAGGTCACGACACGATATTCAGCTTCGATGCTTGACTAACCACAACATTTTGCCTTTTGCTCATTCATGTTACCAGGTTTCCACCCACAAATGTGCAGAAACCTGTAGTAGATCTCCGATCATGACTACCTGCCCAATCTACATCCGAGTAACCAATAATATCATTAGAATATTTTTTCTCATCCATAATCCTTGCCCTAGTTTTTTTTCTTCCAGATAACAAATGATTCGATCAATTATCTCTAAGTGGTGTGTATGTGGATCATGTATGAATTGACTAATAGTATTTACAACATACGTGATATCATGCCTAGTAGCAGTGAGATAGACTAGTTTTGTAACGTCCCGGAACAGCGGAAGAAATTTTTCAAATTAAAAACATAAACATACGACCGTCAATGGTCAACAAGGGCACGTTACTAGAAAAGTCAACTGAATATATATATAAAATATCTCCACGTGGAAGTCATAATAAAGAGTGTCAAAAGAGTGATTACATGACTAATACATAACTACTGTAATCACTACCTCTACAAAAACGATCAGATGACAGGACCCGATCCCGGAGGTACTCCCCTCGGTCACCACCAACCTACGACTGCCTGCTCCCTGAAAATGAAACATGAAATCTGCCTGAGTTCCCGAAAGGAACCCCGTATGCCAACATCTCCTATCATAAACAGAAATACAGACGAAAATGCCAAGAATGCACATGCAATGCAAACCGCCTCGGGCCCACAGACTGCCCATCGCTCTCCTACACAAGGAAAGTGCATCCCCTCCCTACACAAGGAAGAAGGCGTCCCTCTGTCGCACAGGCACAAAGGACATCGCTCTCCGACACACGGAAAGTGCATCCCCTCCCTACACAAGGAAGAAGGCGTCCCTCTGCCGCACAGGCACAAAGGACCCCGCTCTCCGACACACGGAAAGTGCATCCCCTCCCTACACAAGGAAGAAGGCATCCCTCTGCCGCACAAGCACAAAGGACCTCGCTCTCCGACACACGGAAAGTGCATCCCCTCCCTACACAAGGAAGAAGGTGTCTCCCACCCACACAGGCATGGAAGGCATCCCTCTGCTGCACAGGCTCAAGGGGTCCAACTGAAATCACCCTCGTCGAAAGTGAAATCTACCAATGATAATTCGACCCACCGGTCGAACAAGATCAATCTAGCGGTCGACCGTTTAGAAGGTCTACGCTATACATTTTATATTCCGTCGATCGAACCAGGGTCTGTTCAACCAACAAGAAAACTGCATGAATGCTACCCACTGCATTCGGTCGACTGAAACTCTTCTGGTCGACCGGATCAACAAGCACTTCACTGTAGGAAAACTGCACGTGGTCGGTCGACCGGATCACAACGAGCGGTCGACCGTTTAGATGGTCAACGCTCTTGACCGACTTTGCGCAGTTCGGTCGACCGAGACACACACTCGGTCGGCCGAAGGTCTGTCTAACCTATCTACTGGGATTCGGTCGACCGAATAACCACCGGTCGCTGACTAATATAACCCTTAGATTCTCGCTAAAATTTGGCATAAACGGTTGACCGTCACACAGACGTCGTTCGACCATTTTCGGGCAGTAAGTTAATATTCACTAAACACGGTCGACCGACCCAACCACCGGTCGACCGAAACATACATTTCCCCTCTGGACAGACTCATCTAGACGTTGTTCGGTCGACCAACTCTCAATCGGTCTACCGAACAGAGCGTCTTCAACCTCTGTCCAGTCGGTTTTCGTCGGAGAAACGACACCAACGCCGCCCCCTACACTCCCACACCTCTTGGGGAGTTACTATGAAGACTTGTCATACCTTTCACCGTGGAGAGATGCGCTCCGGCGAGCTCCTCCTTCTCCTCGGCGAGTCTAGCTTCTTCTCCCTCCTTCCTCCATTCTCGTCGCTCCTCCCTCGCGTGCGCCTCCACTACGTCGCCGGAGCTCCTCCTCTGGTCGTCGGGATGCAAGGGAAAGGGTAAGGTTTGGGTGGAAAACGGAATGAGCAACAAAAGAAACAAAATGGGTGAGTTTTGGTTTTTAAACAAAACCTAAACGCTGCTACAGTACCCGTCCCCCACCTATCACCCTAAACCCATCATCATTCTTCTCTTCCCCATGCAAGCACACCAAAACCCATGCCTCCAACCCTAATTTCGTGGGTTTAATCACTAATGAGGGATTAGATCATAACAATCCACCCTCCTTAAAAGGATTTCACCCCGAAATCAGAACAGTAACTTACCGAAAAGCTCTGGATACTGCTTCTGAACTTCTTCCTCGATCTCCCAAGTGGCCTCGTGCTCACTGTGATGCTGCCATCTGACCTTCACCATCGGAATGGTCCTCCTCCTGAGCTGATGGTCCATCTGGTCGATGATCTCAACTGGCCTCTCCTCAAGTGACAAGTCCTGCCGAATCTCAGGTACTGCAATCTCTATCACGTGTGTCGGGTCTGCAACGTATTTCCTCAACATAGAAACATGGAAGACGTTGTGAAGGCCAGAGAACTGTGGTGGCAATGCAACTCTGTAGGCGACCTCCCCGACAGGGTCCAAGATCTCAAAAGGTCCGACATACCTCGGACTGAGCTTCCCCTTCTTCCCGAACCTCATCACTCCCCGAGATGGTGAAATCTTCAGGAAGACGTGATCTCCAACCTCGAAGCTCAAAGTCCGCCTGCGTCGGTCAGCATAACTCTTCTGTCTGCTCTGTGTTGTAGCCAACCTCCACCTGATCAGGTCAACCTTCTCTGCGTACATCTGCACAAGCTCTGGGCCCACTAACTGCCTCTCACCTACGTCACTCCAGCATACCGGTGATCTACATGGCCTCCCGTACAATGCCTCATACGGTGCCATCCCAATACTAGCATGGTAGTTGTTGTTGTAGGCGAACTCAATCAGAGGTAGATGCTCATCCCAGTGTCCAGCCCAGTCCAGCGTGCAAGCCCTCAACATATCCTCCAAAGTCTGGATAGTCCTCTCTGACTCGCCGACTTGGTCAGTCTATCGACTATCACCCAAATCGCGTCATGGAACCGCCTCGTCTTCAGTAGCCCCGTAATGAAGTCCATTGTCACGTGCTCCCACTTCCACTCTGGAAGCTCGATACTCTGCATAGGCCCAGCTGGCCTCTGGTGCTCAATCTCCACCTGCTGACAGACCAAGCACCGACTCACAAACTCTGCAATGTCCTTCTTCATGCCTCTCCACCAGAAGTTCCGTTGCAGGTCTGATGCATTGCATACATTGCATCATATGTCTTTCATTTAGATTAATTTTATATCAACAAATGCTACTAACGTATGTGTTTAGTCTTATTTACAGAATACAGGGACCTGAATGCAAATTACCCATATCCAGAGCATAAATGCGTGCAAGAGACTCATTCATGTCATAAAGACCAAGTTCAAGATTATCGGGATTCAAATGGAAGTCCATCCAAGCATAAAAGCATTCAAAGACCTAATTACAAAAAGGCAAAGGACTTAAGCACAAAATTAGCCAGGGAGTTAATTGCAAAAAGCCAATGACCCGACTGCAAGGACCAAAATATTATTTTGGAGAAGTTCTAAAAAATCAATTTGGATCTCCAAATATACAAAGAATTAATTCGGAGCTCAAAAGAAAGGAAAGAAATAATCCAGACACGCAAAGGACATTTAAATCATACCATAAACATGCAGGAAAAATCCGGACCAAATCTGAGCTAAAAAGGTGGCGATTCCGCCGCACCTCATGTACAAATTGCGGCGATTCCGCCGCACAAAAGTGGATCCGTGCGCTCAAATGTTTACCAGTTGCGTGTTGACGCGTGTACTTTCCTATTTCATACTTGGATCCCTTGTATCGGCTATAAATAGCCCCGAAACGATGTTGTGAAGGGTCTTAGTTTTGTTCCAAATTTTAGTAATAAAATTCTGTTCTTTTAATTCCTGTTTTTAGTTTTCTTTTGTAGTTCTCTAGGACCCCTTCTCCTTCCCTCCATCCATGAGTTTGTAACTCTCTCCAAAAGGTGGGAGTGACGGATTTAGGGTGATGAGAAGAAGAATAAAGTTATTATTTTAATTTCGTGTTGGTATATTTTGATTACTTGAGTTTATGTTGAGTCATTTATCATGTAATGCTTTATAACTAATATGATTTATTATAAGTTTCAGAATTCTCTAATCTAAACCCGATATCTAAACCTCCACCAACTGGACTCCCATCCATCTTTACTTTATTTTTAATTTGTTTTTGTTGTTCTTGCTTTATAAATTAATTAAAAACCAAAAATCTCAAACCAAACTTATCTCTCTTTCTTTCCTTAATTCGAAAATCACAAAAATAACAATATCTCTCCCTCCTTGTGTTCGACCCGTACTTGCCACGTCTTCATTGACGTCGTGCACTTGCGGTATAAATTTAATTCTCATCAAGTTTTTGGCGCCGTTGTCGGGGAGGCGACGAAGATTTTGTTTAATTTTTGTGATTTCGATTCTATCCCGTTTATCTTGTGCGCGATCTAACTATTTGGGTTTGCGTTTCAGGAGATAACAGAGTGCTCGGCGAAATCCGGGCACATTCTGAGCAACAAGGGCGGCGGAAACGCCGCACACAAAGAAGAATCTGCGGCGAATTCGCCGCACATTTGAAGCATCTGGGCTTCAATTTTTTCTGAGGTCGCCTCCATCTCTGGGGGGACGCGTAGAGCATCTGGAAATTTTGAGAGCGGGCAGTGAACCTGACTGAGCGTGCTTAGGTAACCTTTGTTGCCTTTTTCCTCGTAATTTATAGTTTCAAAAAAAATTTAGTAGAATTGCACGTGTTAGGGCAAAATTCCATAATTGGCAATAATTCAACTCTGACCTAAAAATTGGCAAAACTAGAAAAGCCTTAGTGCATGCATCATCTAGTGTTTTGTATGCATTATTCTTGCTAAATTCTTGCAAATTAATTTTTGTTGAAGAGTGCTGGAGTCAAGGTACGTGCACGAGTTTTATCGATTGCATTTAAGCATATAATTTAGTTTGCATACAACCTTGCAATTGCCCCCACTAAAGACCATTGTTTGACTATCTTTGCTAGATTTAAGTTAAACTATCTTAAGGGCAACTCCGTAGGAAAAGATACGGTGGGGATTTCATCACCTTTCCGTGGCCCACAAATCACAATCCTAAAGTGTCACCCAAGCTTTAAAATTAAAATCAATTAGACATTGGCCCCTAAGGACTCAGACTCAATTAAAGAGGAGATTGGTTTGACTTGCTATGACTTGAAGCTGATCGAATTTAATTTGGTGTCTAGAAAGTGTTTTTGTGTTGACGTAAGTCTTCCAAGCGAAGTGGTTGTCTAATTGGCACCTACTCTGTCGGAAGCGCCCCCACTAGCTATACACTGCCTGACCAAGTTGGTTTGATTAGTGAGGGAGGTGAATCAAGCAAATCAATTCAACTCAACCAATTAGGAGTCGTCTAGATTTAAGCAACACTAGGTCTAGGATTGTTTGAACCGTTCTTGTTTTGGGAAACTTCTGACCAACCCTCTCATCTATCTTTTAGAGTTAAGTTTCCCTTCTCCTCTGAGTCATCTTCTTCTCACCTACTTCTACGTTCTAGTCTCCTCCCCTTTACACTCTCTATTTGCATTTTAGGGTCGAGTCGAGAACTTGTGCTTGCTTAGCCTCGTGAGGGTAAGAGTGGTTGACTCGAGAGTGTTTTGTTGAGATGGATGGTTACATGGGCAACCATCCATATCATTGTTGGGACCAGGACAATGCTTCCTGGTATTCTGGACCCATGCAACCTGGGGTGTCTCAGACTAACACCCCATATGGTTGAGACAATCCTAATTGTATGACTGAGCAATCTTCATATTGGGGTAACATGAGAGAGGCACCGACTGCTAGATCACAATCTAGTTATGTTGGATCATATACTGGTTAACGAACTGATACATTACAACAAACGTTTGCCTCCTTCATGCTTATGGCAGACAACATGCGTGCACCGGTGGCTCCAGTAGCCGTACCGTGCGACTATTGTGGGTTGAGTGGTCATGTTATCAGGGAATGTCCTTATGTTCCCCCAGAGCCTGAGTATGAGCATATCTTTTCCCAAAATGCTCAATATGACCATTACGCATCCGCGTATAACCCAAGAGTGATGGATTCGTGGGGAGACAATTCATATCCAAATTCTTATACTTCATTTTCACCTCAGTATCCTCCTACCGAATACCCAGAGTTCTACCAACACCCCACTTCAAATCATTGGATTTATTCTCAGCACACCAACACCCAACGTCAAAATTTCCCGAGTTTTGACTCGAACCTCATAGTTGACCGCATACCTGATTCCTTGGAACAAACTTTCCTTACGTTCATGGAAACTACTCAACAGTCCGTAGACAATATGGTATTGCAATTGAGTCAAATGTCGCAGCAATTACGTAAACGTGAGGAGAGTAACTTTTCTTGTCAACATGAGGATTCATCTTTTAGTATCGAACCACCACCACATCCACAAATTCAAAGCACAATCTTTCAAAGTCAAATTCCTAGTCGGTCTGAGGGACTTGAGGTTTCAATTCACGATCACTTAGTGGAGGATTCGATTCAAATTGAGAAAAACATGGACCAATTTCATTATGAGTCGACACAGGATTGTGCCCTATCTTCTTGTCTCGTGGCCCTTGAGACACATGATCTTCATGTTGTGTCTCTTAAGGACTCACCTCTGGTGGAGCAAGATCTCCCTAGTACCCTCAATTTCAAACAACCTGATGAGAGTCTGCCTCTCACCATTGTTCCTGATCATCTTGGAAATGATGGAACATCACACAACTACATAGCTCATGAGGGTATTAGAAGTTCCTTGGAAGATATCTTGGGTATGACACCCACTTTGTGTTCGCCTGGTGTGTCGGACATGCCTAATGAGGTTCTTGACCACGTTCCGACGCACCAGCCAGTTGGTTGGAGAGTTTGGATTGACGATCATAACTTCAACACCGCAACGGGAGAAACTCTTCTTCCGTTGCCACTTAATTCCCAAACTCTCGAGAGGTTCAAGCTCTTTCGGTTTGATCCTTTGAATGAGACGCATTTGCGTCCAATTCATGAACCTTTCATTTCATCTAGTGCTTTTTGTGAAGGCGGCCCACGCATGCGTATTCTGGCCCCACGTGGTGTCATGTTCCCTTTCCAAGTGCACTGACTCACTCTTGAGGTTTCCATTTGATGTCTTTTGACAAATGAAGATGGGAAGTTATGTTTGTACATAGTTATATATATAAAAAATATATAAAAAAAGAAAGAAAAAAAGAAAAGTACAATAAAATACTCCTTCAGTGAGCATCGATTGTTGTGAGCCCCAACCTTTGTGTATTTGGGCCTCATTGCTTTCACGTATTTATCCCTTCTTTAGCATCTCACAGGTTTTGAGGGAATTCAGGTTTTGTCCATCAACAGAGCTATGAACTTTCCTTTGTACTTCACGTTGGTGAGATCTTTCCTTTTTCATGCATAAATCCATATAGTATCTTGCTCACATTCATTGAGGACAATGCATGATTTAGGTGTGGGGGGTGTTTATGTATATATCTATGCATATTCTGCTCTTTAAAAATAAAAAATAAAAAAAATTCAATGTTCCATGACATAGCTTAAGATTGAACCACCAAAATCCGAGTACAAATTGTATTGAGTTTTTGTTCCTTATTATGTAGTTCTGCTTGTAGAAACTATGACATAAATCTAAGTTCCAAAGAAATAACCCATTACCCATTAAAACATGTATGCACCTAAATTGGATGAATCAAATCTTTGAAGTGGTTGATAAAAAACAGAGGTTGAGGAAAATATACCGGGAAGTGTGGACTTCTAATAGCATTAAGCCTTGAGGAAAATAAAAGTAAAAAAAAAGAATAAAGTGAGGAAAGCACATTTTGCAAAATGATTACAAAAGCCCAAGCCTTAGACTCACTGGTCCGTAGGGGTATCTTAAAACCCGATAACTTGAGTCTGTCGGCTCGGGATTATCGACCAAACTCGCTACACGAATGCAAAAAGGTAAAAGTGTCAAAACAAGCAAATGTGTTGAATCACGAGAAGAAAAAAAATACTTTAAAATACTCAAGGCCCAAAGCTAAAAGAATGATCCATGCCATGGTTGATCCGAATGATACTTCACCACCAGAAGAGGCGTGCAAAATAATTTAAGTGATAACATGTGTATAAGGGTTAATGGTGTGAATGTTGGAGGAATAAAGACCAAGTCAGAATTTTTATGAGTTAGACTTATATAATGAACATGCAAGAATTCTAAGTGAGATGTATAAGGTTGAGGTGGAGATATTAAGAGTTATTGATGAAATGTTGAATTAAGACTTTGTGGGTGTGTCAACTGAAAACCCTCACGAGACAAAACTTGTCCTCTAAGGAAACTTGGGGGTTTAAAGGCTTGTTGCACATGCTAAGTGCAACCGTGATTCCTACGAAAGTGAGTTAGGATTTCCCTGTTTTCATTTTTCTTATATTTTGTTTTGCTAGGGACTAGCAAAATCTAGGTGTGGGGGTATTTGATGCATTGCATACATTGCATCATATGTCTTTCATTTAGATTAATTGTATATCAAGAAATGCTACTAACGTATGTGTTTAGTCTTATTTACAGAATACAGGGACCTGAATGCAAATTACCCATATCCCGAGCATAAATGCGTGCAAGAGACTCATTCCTGTCATAAAGACCAAGTTCAAGATTATCGGGATTCAAATGGAAGTCCATCCAAGCATAAAAGCATTCAAAGACCTAATTACAAAAAGGCAAAGGACTTAAGCACAAAATTAGCCAGGGACTTAATTGCAAAAAGCCAAGGACCCGACTGCAAGGACAAAATATTATTTTGGAGAAGTTCTAAAA
Organism: Triglochin maritima; assembly: GCA_963682175.1. Classification (NCBI taxonomy): domain Eukaryota; kingdom Viridiplantae; phylum Streptophyta; class Magnoliopsida; order Alismatales; family Juncaginaceae; genus Triglochin; species Triglochin maritima. Next base: position 17,353,416 of record OY821786.1, read on the forward strand.
ATTAATTTGGATATCCAAATATACAAAGAATTAATTCGGAGCTCAAAAGAAAGGAAAGAAATAATCCAGACACGCAAAGGACATTTAAATCATACAATAAACATGCAGGAAAAATCCGGCCCAAATCTGAGCTAAAAAGGTAGCGATTCCGCCGCACCTCATGTACAAACTGCGGTGATTCCTCCGCACAAAAGTGGATCCATGCGCTCAAAATTTTACCAGTTGCGTGTTGACGCGTGTACTTTCCTATTTCATACTTGGATCCATTGTATCGGCTATAAATAGCCCCGAAACGATGTTGTGAATGGTCTTAGTTTTGTTCCAAATTTTAGTAATAAAATTCTGTTCTTTTAATTTTTGTTTTTAGTTTTCTTTTGTAGTTTCTCTAGGACCCCTTCCCCTTCCCTCCATCCATGAGTTTCTAACTCTCTCCAAAGGGTGAGGGTGACGGATTTAGGGTGATGAGAAGAAGAATAAAGTTATTATTTTAATTTCGTGTTAGTATATTTTGATTACTTGAGTTTATGTTGAGTCATTTATCATGTAATGCTTTATAACTAATATGATTTATTATAAGTTTCAGAATTCTCTAATCTAAACCCGATATATAAACCTCCACCCACTGGACTCCCATCCATCTTTACTTTATTTTTAATTTGTTTTTGTTGTTCTTGCTTTAGAAATTAATTAAAAACCAAGAATCTCAAATCAAACTTATCTCTCTTTCTTTCCTTAATTCGAAAATCACAAAAATAACAATATCTCTCCCTCCTTGTGTTCGACCCGTACTTGCCACGTCTTCATTGATGTCGTGCACTTGCGGTATAAATTTAATTCTCATCAAGGTCCTTATACATCTTCGTGCTCCCTGGATGGATGGTGTACTTCGCTCGGTGTGCCTCCTCCATGATGTCATCTCTCATCCCATCAACCCTCGGCACCTAGATCCGTCCTCCGAATCTCAGACCTCCATCGACCCCAACACTGAAATCTGACCCCCCTCTGGCAATCAACTCCAGCAAACTGGCCAACTCATCATCCTCACGCTACGCCTGCACTACCTGTGAGACTGTCTGTGGCTCCAGCCGCAACCCAGCTAACACTGCTCCCTCAGAGTCTCCAGTGAACGACCTCCACTCTGCCAAGGACTCAAGCAGTCTCCACTCCTGAAGGCACAAGCCTGCAACTGATACCTCCACTCTCCTACTCAAGGCGTCTGCAACTGAATTCGCCTTCCCCGGGTGGTAGGAGATGGTCAAATCGTAGTCCTTAATGAACTCCAACCAACGGCGCTGTCTCATATTCAACTCCTTTTGGGAGAAGAGGTACTTCAGACTCTGGTGGTTGGTGAATACCTCGAACTGCTCGCCATACAGGTAGTGTCTCCATGTCTTCAATGCGTGCACAACGGCTGCCAACTCCAAGTCATGCGTCGGGTAATTCTTCTCATGAGTCTTCAGCTGCCTCGAAGCGTATGCAATCACCCTGTGCTGCATCAACACGCAACCCAAACCAACGTCTGACGCGTCACTGTAGACCACAAAACCAACATCTGACGCGTCCATAATAAGTTCAAAGTCTTTCCATAATAAGTACTGCTTGAACGTCCGGTTCATCAGATCCATGAAAGCTGTCCGAGCGTTCGTCAACCCAAAAGGCATAACCAAGAACTCATAGTGCCCATATCTGGTCCTGAATGTTGTCTTCTGGACATCCTCCTCTCGGATCCTCAGCTGATGGTATCCTGAACGTAGGTCTATCTTAGAGAAGACCTTCGCTGACTGCAACTGATCGAACAGGTCCTCAATCCTAGGTAGGGGATACATATTCTTGATGGTGACCTTGTTCAACATCCTATAGTCAATGCACATCCACAATGACCCGTCCTTCTTCTTCACAAACAACACAGGCGCGCCCCAAGGTGAGACACCCGGTTTGATGAAACCAGCCTCCATCAGCTCCTGTAGCTTCTTCTTCAACTCTGCCAACTCTACGGGCGCCATCCTGTACGGGGCTTTCGACTGTGGTGAGGTGTCTGCTGCCAGCTCAATGCAAAACTCCATCTCTCGCGGAGGCGGAAATCCTGGGATATCATCTGGAAACACCTCTGTAAACTCCCGCACCACATCTATCTCGTCCAACCTCAGTGACTCAGCCTCTGAAACAACCAGCGTCGCTAGGAATGCTCTGCAACCCCGCTGCATCAACTTCTGAGCCCTCAAAGCTGACACCACAATGCGGCCCCCTCTGTTCCTGACTCCTCTAATTATGATATCAGGCAACCCCTTCCTCGGAATCAAAACCTTCCTCTCACGGCAAAGAACCTGCACGTCATGCCGGGACAACCAGTCCATCCCAAGAATAACGTCGAAGTCCTCAATCGGTAGCAAGACCAGATCTGCTGGAAAATCTTGGTCTCCCGAAACAATCATGGCGCCGGGGATGAAACTCCCCACAGTGCCCACCAGACCCAGGGGTGTGCTGACCTCCAAAGTGGTAGTCAACATCGCAAGGGTACAACCCAACACTCCCGCAAATCGCTCCGAGATGAACGAGTGTGTCGCGCCACAATCAAAAAGCACCCTAGCCTCTAAACCTGCCACAAGAAGTGTACCTTCCACGACAGTGCTGGCGTCCCTCGCCTCCTCCGTCTGGATAGTGAAGACTCGTCCAGTGCGCTGACCCTGCTGAGGTGTTGCAGGTCTCCTAGCTCCGCCTCCACTGGAAATCGGAAGTCCCGGAGGTCTGCTCGGTCCAGCGCCCTTGCTAGGGCAATTCCTGACGAAGTGGCCCAGCTGACCACAACCATAACAAGTACCCAGCCCAAAGCAGCGCCCAGTGTGCACTCTGCCACAGCTCCTGCACGCCTCTGGCTGCGGCGCCCCTGCTGCCTCGATCCGGGGCCTCTTGCCCGGATTCCCCAGACTCTGCCCTCCTGGCCTCCCTGAGGATCTCCTGACTGGTCTCCTCTCATCCTGGTAATTCTTCCGGTAGTCCCTCTCCATAATCGTGGCACTCCTCACAACATCCGCCAAGGTGCGCGGCATGCTCGGCACTCGGGTCCTCAGCTGCTTCCGGAGTCCCCTGACAAACTTCATCGACCTCTACGCCTGGGTGACGAAGATCTCTGGACAGTAACGCTCAAGGGCGTTAAACTTCCCAATGTACTCCTCCAGTGTCATGCTCCTCTGCTCCAGGTCCAGGAACTCCTCCCTCTTCCTGTCTCGCACGTGCTCCGGAAAGTATTGCTCGTTGAACTCCTCAACAAACTCCTCCCATGCCACATCCTCTCGGCCGGCAAACAAAACTGCTGAAGTCAACCTCCACCAACTCGCTGCAGCTCCTCTCAGCACATAGGTGGCCAGGTCCACCTTCTTCTCCGGAGTACAGTCGATAGCCCTGAATATCGTCTGCATAGTGATGATCCACTCCTCAGCTGCATCTGCATCCATCTGCCCAGTAAAAGTCGGAGGGTGCTGCCTCATGAACCGGTCGTGCATTACACTGGCCCCCGTCTGCGCACTCTACGCTGCCTGGCGCTCCAACATCCCGCTCAACCGCTCTACGGTATCAAACAGGACCCTGCGCTCTGCCTCCCGGGCCTCCTCTCTCCCAGTCTCACTCGAATCGTGAGTCTCAACCACATGCACGACCCGTCTCGGAGGCATCACTCTCTACAGGACAAAAAGTTCACGTCAGAAAGATCAATGAATGCATGCCATGGACCTCTAGACTCTAATCCTAACTCGATGGTGGTTTCTTTGGGAAAGTACGCCGAAATCAAAGCTCTGATACCAAGTTGTAATGTCCCGGAACAGCGGAAGGAATTTTTCAAATTTAAAACATAAACATACGACCGTCAACGGTCAACAAGGGCACGTTACTAGAAAAGTCAACTGAATATATATAAAATATCTCCACGTGGAAGTCATAATACAGAGTGTCAAAAGAGTGATTACATGACTAATACATAACTGCTGTAACCACTACCTCTACAAAAACGATCAGATGACAGGACCCGATCCCGGAGGTACTCCCCTCGGTCACCACCAACCTACGACTACCTGCTCCATGAAAATGAAACATGAAATCTGCCTGAGTTCCCGAAAGGAACCCCATATGTCAACATCTCCTATCATAAACAGAAATACAGACGAAAATGCCAAGAATGCACATGCAATGCAAACCGCCTCGGGCCCACAGACTGCCCATCGCTCTCCTACACAGGAAAGTGCATCCCCTCCCTACACAAGGAAGAAGGCGTTCCTCTGCCGCACAGGCACAAAGGACCTCGCTCTCCGACACACGGAAAGTACATCCCCTCCCTACACAAGGAAGAAGGCGTCCCTCTGCCGCACAGGCACAAAGGACCCCGCTCTCCGACACACAGAAAGTGCATCCCCTCCCTACACAAGGAAGAAGGCGTCCCTCTGCCGCACAGGCACAAAGGACCTCGCTCTCCGACACACGGAAAATGCATCCCCTCCCTACACAAGGAAGAAGGCGTCTCCCACCCACACATGCATGGAAGGCATCCCTCTGCCGCACAGGCTCAAGGGGTCCAACTGAAATCACCCTCGTCGAAAGTGAAATCCACCAATGATAATTCGACCCACCGGTCGAACAAGATCAATCTAGCGGTCGACCGTTTAGAAGGTCTACGCTATACATTTTATATTCCGTCGGTCGAACCAGGGTCCGTTCAACCAACAAGAAAACTGCATGAATCCTGCCTACTGCATTCGGTCGACCGAAACTCTTCCGGTCGACCGGATCAACAAGCACTTCACTGCAGGAAAACTGCACGCGGTCGGTCGACCGTTTAGATGGTCAACGCTCTTGACCGACTTTGCGCAGTTCGGTCGACCGAGACACACACTCGGTCGGCCGAAGGTCTGTCTAACCTATCTACTGGGATTCGGTCGACCGAATAACCACCGGTCGACCGGCTAATATAACCTTTAGATTCCCACTAAAGTTGGCATAAACGGTCGACCGTCACACAGACGTCGTTCGACCATTTTCGGGCAGTAAGTTAATATTCACTAAACGCAGTCGACCGACCCAACCACCTGTCGACCGAAACATACATTTCCCCTCTGGACAGGCATCATCTAGACGATGTTCGGTCGACCGAACTCTCAATCGGTCGACCGAACAGAGCGTCTTCAACCTCTGTTCAGTCGGGTTTCGCCGGAGAAACGACACCAACGCCGCCCCCTACACTCCCACACCTCTTGGGGAGTTACTATGAAGACTTGGCATACCTTTCACCGTGGAGAGATGCGCGCCGGCGAGCTCCTCCTTCTCCTCGGCGAGTCTAGCTTCTTCTCCCTCCTTCCTCCGTTCTCGTCGCTCCTCCCTCGCGTGCGCCTCCACCACGTCGCCAGAGCTCCTCCTCTGGTCGCCGGGATGCAAGGGAAAGGGTAAGGTTTGGGTGGAAAACGGAATGAGCAACAAAAGAAACAAAATGGGTGAGTTTTGGTTTTTAAACAAAACCTAAACACTGCTACAGTACCCGTCCCCCACCTATCACCCTAAACTCATCATCATTCTTCTCTTCCCCATGCAAGCACACCAAAACCCATGCCTCCAACCCTAATTTCGTGGGTTTAATCCCTAATGAGGGATTAGATCATAACAAGTTTACCAACAAGTCTTTGAAATTGACCTATCTCCTTAACCAGTTCTCCTTTTGTTGAACCAATCTTGCAATTAGTCTCTATAGGAGTGTTGCCAAGTTTGGATCCTAATTTACCGGTTTCATGAAGTAGGTCTAGAGCATATTTTCTTTGAGACATAAATAATCATTTCTTGGAGTAAGCAAATTATATTCCTAGAAAATATTTTAGGAAACCAAGGTCCTTTATGTCAAAATTTGTTTTTAGATAATTTTTAACTAAGTTTATTTCTTTATCACAATATCCTATGATGATAATGTCATCAACATAGACTAAGACAATAGTTGTAGTGTTATTATAATTCTCGACAAACATTGAGGCATCTGCAAAGCATTTAACAAAACCATAAGAAATAAGAGAAATGCTTAGTTTGGTATACCATGCGCGAGGCAATTGTTTCAATCCGTAGATTGACTTGTGCAACTTACATACTTGATTTGCAGCGGATTGATACATGGTGGAGGTGTCATGTATACTTCTTCTTCAAGATTGTCTTTAAGAAAAACATTATTCACATCCATTTGAAAAATTCCAACATTTATTTACGGGTAAAGATAGAATAACTGTTTATTACCCAAAAAAATATGTTATCTAGAATCGATTCCGAGCTTAGAATACGATTTTTGTCTAGAAATTGTGGTGTCACATGTCTCTCTCTTTGAAGAATCAGAATTTCTAATTCTCAGAACTATTCCCGAGTCTAAGTTTCAACATGTCATAATTGGCCGCTAAGTTGGAATTTTACACCATCAACCATTCAATATAATTTCAGAATTGACAGTCTTGTATCTCAAGAAACGATCACAGAAAGTCACATTTTTTATTGTAAGACAGAAACGATCACAGAAAGTCATAAACAAACGGACCCCTAAAATTTACTTGAGGTTCAAACCTAAATAGGACGAAGAAATGATAATAGATTGTGCCACTTAGACCGTCCACTGCGGGAGGTCATCCTCCGATGGCCGACCCAGTGGAGGTCACCACCCCAGTGACCGACCTGGTCATGGGGAGGATGACCCGGTCATCGACTAGGTCGCTGGAGTGACCTGGTCATGACCTTGGTCGGTCATTGTTTTTTTTAATTTTTGGTTTTGTTTTGTTTGTTTTAAATTATTTAAATTCTTTTTTTTAAGATATGTTTTATAATTATTTATATTTTTTAAGATTTTTTAATTGTTTGCAAAATCGACATTCAAATGATGTGTAAGAGTGAGCAATATTGAAAAGTTGGAGTTAATTCAGGAAAAATAAAAAAAAATAATTAAAAAATTTGGAAAAAAACAATTAGAAAATATATTTTAAGAAAATAAATTTAAAAAGAGATTAAAAATGATAAAAAAATAACAATACAAGATTTATTGGTATTTGTTATAATGATTGGGGGTTTATATTTTTATAAATAGTTAGGATTTAAGTACGAAATTTATACTGAAATACATCAACTTTTCTAAAATAGAAAATATTAGACTAAATTTAAAATAGAAAACAACAATTAAATAACAACTGAAACTAATTATGAAAATAAGGAAGATAAGTCTTAAACTGAAATAAAAACCACAACTACAAATTAATGAAGCTAGATTATAAACTTGAAAAATTAAAACCACACAATTCTACTTAAATATTTGGTCACTTATCTTCTCCAAATTAATTTCATCTTGCCGGGTAAGGATGCCTTATACAAAATTCTCCAAATTAATTTATTAGTATTTTGGTTTTTCCAAATAGATTATTGACATTTTTGTTAATATAAATAATTCTGGAATAGAGTAAAAGTTGATAAGAAAATAATAATGTGGAAGAAAAAGAGTGTGATGACCTAAATTTGTGAACAATGAAGAAAAAAGAAAAAAGTTGGTCATGATGACGTGATAGAGAGATAACGAAAAGATGTGTGTGCATGACTGTTATCATTCTCCCTTATCCTCCATTTTGAACATTGTAGTTTGTCCTTATTATATATATATATATATAACACAAGAAAACACATTAGTAAACACAATCTTACCGCAACTCACCCCCCCCAAAAAAAAGTAAACCTCTCAGAGTCCACACTCCTTGGAATACTAATTTCCAAACTATATTTACTATAATTTCGTTGGTAATATCATATATTGAACTATTCTCGACTGTCTTCGGACACTTCTACTCAACTTCTCTTCTGTTTTGTAATTACAGTATATAAACAAAGGAAACACAAAAAAGTCACCACTAAACACAAAAACACCAAAGAGCAAAGCCCTACCTAGTCAGTCTACCGTCCCTACTCGCGAAAGACGTGAACCTAAAAATTCCAACCCCACCTTGGCTTGGGTGTCCCCTAGACCTGTCAATTGGGTCGTGTTCGTGTACTATCGTGTCTGACAGTTCTGCATTCGTGTCAGGATTTCGTGTTATCGTGTATAGTATAAATTGAAAAGATTTCATCATGCTTAGATTGAAAATAGTTAAGTGACATGTTATATTGATATTTTCATTCTAAATAACATCTTAATTGACTATAATTAAGTAAAAATAATTGATTATCAAACAAAAGATGCAGTTCGTGTCTGTTTCGTGTACAAAAATAACTTATCGTGTGTATCGTGTCGTGTTCGTGTCAAATCGTGTACCAATTATTTTATATTTATATGTTCACAAAACATCGTAATAAATCATTTCAATCATACAAAAAATTTCGTGTAAAGTCGTGTCTATATCGTGTCTCCTTATCGTGTCGTGTCCGTGTCGTGTAATCGTGTCGTGTCCAAAATTAACAGGTCTAGTGTCCCACATCCACCACCCATCTGGGCCCCACCGGACCAAAATAAATATAAAAATATATATGCAAAAACACCTCGACCACCACCACTTCCTCCCACCTCCACTCTCCATCCTCCCCAAACCCATGGCCGCGGATGAGCCCTGCTGCCGCCCCACCTTCTGGATCTACCTCGTCGTCTCCGTCGGACTCGTCCTCTTCGCCGGTCTAATGTCCGGCCTCACCCTCGGCCTCATGTCCCTCAGCCTCGTCGACCTCGAGGTCCTCCTCACCGCCGGCCGTCCCCGAGACCGGGCCAACGCCTCCAGGATTCTGCCCGTCGTCAAGAACCAGCACCTCTTGCTCTGCACCCTCCTCATCGGGAATTCCCTCGCCATGGAGGTGAGGTTTGGTTTTGTTCCGTTCGATTTGGTTTTGGTGTTTTGTGATTCTGGTTTTGGTGTGTTTGCAGGCGCTGCCGATATTTCTCGACGCGCTTGTTCCGGCTTGGATGGCGATTCTGTTGTCCGTTACGCTCATACTTGCGTTCGGTGAGGTTAGGGTTTCCGCTTGTTTTGTTTTTGGTGTGGATTGTCGCTTTGTTGTGATGGTGAAGTTTTGGTTGTTAAAGAACCTTGAGAAAGTACTGATCAATAAAAGACGAAGAAAAGTACCTTCAAAAAGTAGGTGGACATCAAAAAATTTAATTCACATTCGTAGTGAAGACTGTACATTTATTTTGAAACCACCTTGACAATATGAGTATCCATTAACTTTTCAAAGAAAGCTTCCTCGATAAAAACATAACGTTGTTTCTCTCTCTCTCTCTCACTCTCTCTCTCTCTCTCACTCTCTCTCTCTCTCTCTCTCACAATGAAGTATTACCGAGAAAGCAAAAATGTGTGAAAGTTAGCTTATCTACCATCTTTTTAAAATCAAGTTGTAAAGTTGGGATAACATAATATTTTTACAGAATACTATATATTTCACAATAAAGTATCCTTCAAAAAGCAAACATTTCTGAGAGTTTGGTTGATCCACGACTAATTTGGAACCCAAGTAATCAGCAAGTAGTTGATGCAAAACTATTATAGAGTATTGCATATTCGTGCCAACATTAACAAAAAATCATGAGGAAGCAAGTATATTTGTCAAAACTCAAAACCTTGTTGGCTAACTATATATCTGAAACCATGTACTAAGGCTAGAGATGATAGACACTATCACCATTATATAGTACTCTATGCAATTATTTGGCTGAGTTTCAAAGAAAAATTCAGTCAATGATTCTATGACCATCTACAAGGTATACTGTATAAAAGTATCCTGAAATAAGTTTTTGTAGAAATTTATCTGGTGCATCTTAAAAGCTAAGTAGCTGCGGGATGTGTCAAAGCATCCTCTAAGCATTTGTCATAATTAGGTGGTTGACCATCTCTCCTAAACTCAAGTTCAAGTTGTGAGGAGGGAGGTAATAAACATCACCCAATTTTAAAGTATTCTATATTTTCTCAACAAAGTAAAAAGACAACGGCGAACATTTGTGGAAATTTGGTTGGTTTGTCTCCTTTTAAAACCCTAGTAGTTAGGCAATAGATGATAAACATAATAGTATTACTGTTCAAAATATTATTATTATTGTATTACCCAATATTCTATATTTTCCCCAAAATAGTATCCTTGGAAAGCAAGGATTTTAACAAAAATTGTCATTTCAATACCTGTTTGAAACCCAATTGCATTGGCGGGATGCTTTCGTGTGTTAAACATAACACCATTATGGTGCACTAGATTTTTCCCAAGACTTGTGGAAACATGGTTGGTCTACTAGCTCTCTATAACCAAAGTGGTTGGGGGTGGGGGGTGGGGGAGGATAAAGGTGATAAATGTAACACTAGTGTAGGTTCTACATTAAAAAAGTCGGTTGGCCAAATATGCCACACCTGTCTTGATTGATGGGTACTTAATGGCTATCAAGACATATGACCAACATATATATATGAAGCCCCATATGGATAGCTTGCGTGGCTGACTCCTAAAAAATGTATATTTTTTTCGGTCTAAAAATAAGGTATATTGAACAACATCACCTTATTTGTAGCTAACACGTTCATCTACATTATTTTTTACAAGAAAATAAATGGAATTGGGTGTTCGAGTGCATACACTTAATGTAGATCTACCCCTGTTACGAGAAAACAGATTGGAGATAATTCTATAGTTATGTTGCAGTTCTATAGCAGTAATTTTCGTAGTGTTTTGTTTGGACAAAGTTTAGAAAGTGGAATTCCATCACATCAGCACAACCTAATTAACCACAATATATATCATGTCCTTTACATTACTTATAATGCATTCTCTCCGAACTTGAATTGGGGTTGCGACATTGATCTTATACTATTCGATATTGATCTAGGAGCCCAGAAATATCTTAAACTACAGCATATTAATTCACATTGTTTCACTATTTATTCACTCTGTCACGAGTCTTGGTACATTTTCCTCAACCGTTGTATGTTGCCAGATTTTGCACATTTTAGTTTTTGGGTAGTCCTGATTTCTTTTACTTTCCTGATTCTAGATTATTCCTCAAGCAGTCTGTTCACGGTACGGGTTGAGTGTGGGAGCGAAGATGGCTGGTGTTGTTCGTGTGCTACTCTTGGTTTTCTGGCCCATTGCTTATCCTATTAGCAAGGTATTCAATTTATTCTGTTTCATGTTGGTTAGGACTGGCGAATTGGTTTTGAAGCGTTTGTTGTGTTTCCCTCTATTTTCCACTGATAATATTTGTACTCCACCACCAGAATTTTAATTGTGGCTCAAACAGATAACGCATTGATCAGCTTTACTGCAACTCAATCAAATGCCTTTTGATTTTAGCCTATTCCAGCAGTTTCACAGGTCGTCTCTTTGTGTTAGAGGTGAAACAGATTGACACCTTATGGTTCATTTTGCACCAAAAAATTGTTTCAATTGAGTTTTAACAATCGTGTCTCTTGATATTCTTATCTCTTGATACCTTATACTCCTTTTTCTAAATTTAATGAAGCTCAGGTGGGCTGTTAGCACATCTTGTTGTCACCCTTTGACAAGGCCGATTGTTATTGTTGTTGGCAGCTTCTAGATTGGCTCTTGGGAAAGGGACATTTTGCTCTTCTGAGAAGGGCAGAGCTAAAGACTTTGGTAGATATGCATGGGAATGAGGTGCTTTTGCCCTTTTAAAATTTATTTTATGCGCACAGACAATATGTGATAGTAGTCTTTAACCTACTCCTGCGAGTAGTTTCTTTGTCCATAATGATGAAAACGGCTTAGGAAGTCAGAAGTCTGGTCTTACTGTTTTTATTTTATTTTAAAATGGATACAATGGACGAGGGTTTCTATACTTGATAGATGGATGATCTTTTGTCAGTTACTCCAGTAACTAGCCACTGACAAAAAGGGAATAGTGGCAAAAATCAGGGTAATATTTTAGAGGTATAATATTGTTGTAATGATCATTATGTCTGATTTGTTTTTATCATGCTTATTTTGTGAATATTCTGTTCCTACACACTTTTATTTCTTTTAAAATTCAAGTTAAATATTGCTCCCTTTTTGCTAGTTGAAATTTAGAAAAGTAACTACTGTTTCTCTAACTTTTAGGCGGGTAAAGGTGGTGAGCTCACGCATGATGAAACAACTATTATCTCTGGTGCTTTGGATTTAACGCAGAAGACAGCAAAAGATGCTATGACCACAATATCCAATACATTTTCACTTGATATTAACTCCAAGTTAGACAAGTATGTATCTGTTTGCTACATACATATATAATTTATATTTTCTTCTTTATTAATGTCCTACATGCATTTTACAGGGATACCATTGATTTAATAATGTCTAAGGGGCATAGTCGTGTGCCTATCTACTCTGAATCCCCAACAAACATTATTGGTCTTATTTTGGTAAGCACAATTTAGATATTAGGACATCATGATATATTCAATATTTATTTCCTTAAATATGAAAAATGTCAATAAGTTCTACCAATCACTTGTGAAGAGAAAGTTCTACCAATCAAAAAACAAGTTCAGTAAGTTCTCTGTGATAATCTATCTGGGATTGCTCTCATCACATCAAGTATAAGAACCAGGTTGCTGGCATTTCTACAACCTATCATTTTTAGAATGAAAGCAAGCAAAAAGACCATTCCACATAAAGATCATTAACTTATCTTTTCATTTTAGATTTCAGGAGTATTTTTATTTTTTTGTAGATTGTAATTGTCTACCAAATAAGTAACCAATTTTTTAGAATAATGAATTTCGGTAATTTTTATTATGGTCTTGAATGGGAAGATACTGACTTAAAGCACTGCTACAGGTAAAAAATTTGATTACCTGCCAACCAGAACATGAAATTCCAATGAAAAATGTTGCCATCCGAAAAATTCCAAGGCAAGTTTACTTCTTACAATCATTTTTCTTCTGTATAATTTTTTGCCTTTTCGCATATGCTATCATCTTAATTTGTTTGTGAAAAGCTCAAGGGAAAGAGTGATTAGGCATTTTCTGTTTCAGAATCACTTTGATTAAAACATTTATTGTTATGGATGCAGTTCAATTTATTACTTGATTTGTTTGAGATGTTAAAAGGGGTCTATACTCTGTGATGGCTTTTCAAAAGTTAATCGATTTACCATGAAATTTTATGTACAAGCATTGTAGGAGGCCGTTTTGAGATACCTTGCAAAAAAACTTTTGGTGTGATAATTAATGATGGCATGGCATTTGGTGGTCGCAATGTTCACACGGGCGGTTGCCTATGCCCACCACCTAGGCACCCGCCACTATGGGTGGTCACCTACGCGACCACCCGCATATCGCACACCTTACTGTGCGATATGGGGGACTACCCAGGGTTGCCTTGGCGATCACAAGGTCGCCCAGGCGACCTTGTAACAACAACGGTTAGTTAAAAACTAGCTCGTTGCTACAGTAATATAACCGTTGCTACTGTAGCAACGTTTTTTTTAAAAATTTTAATCCCAGCCCACCCCTCCCATGTACCCCCTTCTACCCATTTTTTCTACTTCTACAACAACTCTCTCAATTCTCAAATATCAATTCTCCAACGCTTCCAACTTCGTCACTCCGGTGCTCAAGAATTCCAGTGTTCAAGATTTCTGGCGTTCGAAGTTTTTTTCCAATTCCATCAATCAAGTGCACACTTTCTAACTCTCTCATTTAGCTTATTTTTTGTTAATTTAGAATCTTAATTAATGGCTTATGAACTCAGATTAATTTTGCCAATGACACATGAAGATTATGATCACTTAACACCTAGTAGAAGTAATGACCCCGGTTGGAAATGTACCCACTACTTAAGTTTAAATGATAAAAATTCCTTGGTATGTGTATTATGTGGTAGAGTAACCAATGGTGGTATTGCCTGCCACAAACAACATATCGCCCACACACCGTGCAGTAATGCACGACCTTGTGATAAAGCCTCTGACACTTTAAGAGCCGAAATACTTGCTTACATGTCTACTACTAGTAGAATTCAAATGAATCAAAATGCATGTGTAGATGACTTTGCTGATTTAGGAGATGACATACCCACTTGCAGGTCGGGTACCGATTCTGTTACGACCCCAACATCCCAACCCCCTTTGCCTCCTCGAAAGAGAAGAAGGCCAAATGCTTGGGGACCAATGGATAGATTTTGTAGTCGATCTCAAAATGTTGACCGAACCCAACAAACCACAATTGAAAGATATTTTAAGAAAGAAGACCGTGAAATTATTAATAAAAAATGGGCTAATTTTTTTATAGATGTGGAATTCCTTTTAATATTGCTAATACAACTGAATTTAAGGAAACCATTGATGCTACCTCTACATACGGTCCTGGTCTAAAACTTATTACTTATCACGAAGTTAGCGATACATGTCTTAAAAAAGAAATTGAAGTCACTAAGGATTTTGTAAGTTCATATAGGCAAGATTGGAAAATATATGGATGTGCAATAATGACGGATGCATGCACCGATAGGTCTGGTAGGAGTTTAATCAACTTTTTAGTGAATTGCCAGACAAGAACAATGTTTTTACGTTCAGTTGACGTTTCTGGACACTCACACACTGTTTACTACTTGTTCAAGTTAATTGACAATGTGGTGGAAGCAATAGGGGAGGAGTACGTGGTTCAATTTGTCACTGATAACGCCGCCACATACGTAATTGTTGGGAAGATGTTGATGCAAAAGAGGGTGCGTCTTTCTTGGACTCCTTGCGCTGCATATTGCATCGACCTCATCCTAGAGGACATCGACAAGTTATTTTTGAAGACTATCGCCTTAAGTCGACAGATCGTGAGATATTTTAACGACCATGCATTATTACTCCCGCGGATGCTAAAAGCCATTGGGGGCAACCTGCTAAGGCCGACAGTAACCCGATTTGCTACAGCATTCCTAACATTGCAGAGGTTGTATTTCGAGAAGGACCAACTCAGATCTTTTGTTGTCTCTGTCGACTACAATGACCCGAATGCTACGTGGATGAAGAACAAGAGATTGAAGAAAACCTCCACCCAAGTGGCTGAAGACATTCTTCAGCAACATTTCTGGGCCAACGTTGTGAAAGCACTCAAAACCTCACAACCAATGCTCAATGTTCTTAGGTTGGTGGACGGCGACGAGAAACCAGCAATGGATTATCTTTATGACGCAATGGAGAAGGCTAAGGAGACCATCAGTCGAAACTTTGCGGGTAACCCAAGGCATTATCAGAAGATCGTTGATTGCATCAACAAGAGATCAGTCAATCAGATTCCTACTAAACCCGGGGTCATTCTTCTCAACTCCGATAGATGAACGAACCACAACCATGAACAAACATATGTCGAGCTTCTTAGACATCATTTACCGTCTTGTTCGTACTCGTCAAGGTCAAGACAAATGTTCATATTTGCTGGATCGTTACACCTCTGAACTAGGAATTTTCGGGAAAGATATGTGAAGAGACAACGCACCGAAAGAAGACCGATTGATTGGTGACGTGCGTACGAGACAAACCAGAAGGACGAGACATTGCAGAGGTTGACACTAAAGGTTCTCGGCCTAACGTGCACGACTTTAGGTTGCGAGCGTAATTGGAGTGTGTTCGATCAAATGCACACAAAAAGAAGAAACAAATTGGCGACAAAGAAGTTGAATGATTTGGTCTTCGTGAACTACAACCAGAAGTTGCGGCAAAGATTCCAAACAAGAATGGAACATTCAGGTTTTTTCGATCATATCAGTGTGGACTACGTCCTCTTGGAGGATTATTCTTGGTTAGCAGAAATTGACGATCCGGTCTTCGCTGGGGAGGGAGCTGCCTTAGGACCTTCATCTTCACGAAGACGGACCCGTCGATCCACGACGTCCTCAACTACACATTTCTTAAACGAAGGATCATATGAAGACATCAACATAACTTGTTATAATTATGGAGATCCAGGTGCATCAAGTTTTGAAGCTCGCCTTGATGTGGATGAAGACTTCATTCTGATCGATGAGGATGATGTCTACGTTGATGACCCGAACGACTCGGAGGAAGACGAAGATGTTGAAGTTCCTAACAGGACTTTAGAACAATGTGTCCAATTGAATAAGTAGGACACTTGTATTGTTATTTTTTTGCCTTTTAAATTGTATAACAAACTCTAGCATTAATAAAATAAAAAACCCTAGTGTTTGGGTGGGTAGAGGGGGTACCTAGTGAGGCTTTGGTCGGTGAACTAAGTATCTTTTTTAAGCCCAAATATGTAAGGTTTGTTTTTATATTTTTTGTGCATTTTTCCTATTTGTTGCTGTTTTTTTTCCTGTTTTCCCCTTATTTTTATAAATTAAAACAAAAAAAATTAAAAAATTTGGGTCGCCCAGCACTGAGCGACCTCATAAACGCCTAGGCCTAGTAGCCTGCCCAGTCACCTAGGCGATACCTGAACTTTGGGTGGTCGTCCAATTTGTAGAATGATATGGAATTATTTATTTATTTAGTATATCTGGATATTGTAGGGTAAAAATATCAGTTTGTCTTTTTATTGTTTTTGTGAAAGATGACACGTATTGGACTGTTGGACACATTATTGTTGCTAAGTTTGACTTACCAATTCTAAGGTTTCTGTATGTGATTTTCACGTGCTATTTACCTTTTTAATTTTGGTAGGATCTTTTTTTTTTGGTGTTTTTTTTGATGTGCAAGATCTTAATTTTGTTTCTTTATTTAGCTCCTCCTGCATCGTTATCTACCATAAATGAGTGAAACAGGACTTAAGCTTTACCGTAAACCACAACAGCACCAAAAACCAATATATAGTTAAGTAACTATAGACAAAACCACAACACCTAAAAACCAATATATAATTAAGCCACTATATACAAATTCATTGTTTTTCTCTTTATTTGGGGTGATGAATTCTACTTCAGCTTTAAGCTGTTTGCAGGCTCCAATTGCCAAAAGAATGTTACCTTACTTAATGACCACAAAAAATGGCTTTTGAGGGAAAGGGGGTCTTTATCTAAAGGCCAAAAATGGAAAAAAAGGATCTGCTGAAATGGAACTTATCTTCGTGTGCTGAGTCCAAATGCGTGTAATCTCTGGTGGATGTTTTTCCAAATATTGTAACTGCATAACTTCCTAATTTGTCCCCATCGTTTCTGTACCTTGTATATTACTTCAACCAACCATTTGGCATGATATCACATATCGGTCCCATGAAGGATTGATAGAAACTCTGTTGTTTGGGTGGTATAGTCGGGGACTAGTGATGTTTAGGTCAAATATGAGACAAAATGAGATTGATTCTACAGATCTTCCCTCTCAGTTAACTAATGAAACCTAATACTTTTTAGTGTGATCATGTAAAGATTCTAGTACTTTTTATTGTCAGCATTCTTACCGTACATTTTTTGCTATTGCATCAGGGTTCATGATGATATGCCCCTTTATGACATTCTCAATGAGTTTCAGAAAGGTCATAACCATATGGCTGTTGTTGTAAGAAACACAAAGGATACTGGAGTAGCTTCTAATAAAACCAAGAGTGGTGCAATTGAGACCAAGTGGAAACGCAAGGGTAGGCACTTTAAAGCTGAAGGTATTAGTTTATAACTTATCATTTTGATATTAGATCGATTGACTTTATCAAGTTTTCTTTGTGTACATTGTGTGCAATTTCTGTAAGGAAATTAAGTCTTGGTTTTCACTTTCCAGGAAGCCCAGGCCAATCGGCCAAGTCTGATCAACTTGGTAATATCACAAACTCACCTTTGCTCCAGCCTGTGCTTGCTGGAGGTCACAGCCCATTGAGAAACATGGACCAACATGGTACCTGGACATTAAAAAAATGGGAGCGAGGGAAGCATGACAATATAATTGATGATTTGAATTCTGTCCCGAGCTATCCGTCTGGTGTGGAAGCCATTGGTATCATAACAATGGAGGATCTTATGGAGGAACTCTTACAGGTATTGATCACAAAAGAATAGTAATGCGGATTCGTTTCCCGTGTCATTAAAATTATGCTTGGTCTTACCAAGAAAATCAATGTCAGAATACGACCCTGTCCCCTTTGAGTTCTTTTCAAAGTTGATAATGAGAAGATCTGAATGAATCTAGTTATTTTCCTCCCAATAGCATCATCATTCTCCATGTGGGTTGAATTGTGGAAGTTTCTCATTTATGTATACTTGTTGAGTTTCTTCTTGAATGCCCTACAAATATTATGATTTTCAGTACTCATTTATTTTTCTATTTGATCTGTCACTCCACATTTGCTTTGGTCAAAAGAACATATATCAACCGATAGTCCTGTCTCAAATTCGTTATTCCAAGTAATCTGAAAGGAAAACAAGTCATATTAAAGAAAACAAAGTTCTAGCCATTTGCCCATGATAATACTACGAGGACAATTTAATCAGAATTTCGAGTAAAAGAGTTGTTGATAGCAAAAATAACTCACAAACAATTAATTCAGAAAAAGAGAGAGTATTAAAGACAAGTGTACTAAGGAGAGTAAATTTGACAATATGAAGAAGCCAAGAAGGGCATTGAAGCAAAACCTAGGAAGCACGGAGGATACCTACTGATTAAAAAAAAGAAAAGACAATACCTTCACAGTACACACCCTTGATGTAGCCGTATTCCATGCTTTCATATTGAAAATTTCTATCCGTGCTTCTGAGAGCAAAACACTTTGAACAAGAGTGACTACAATCACTCTTTTAAGGCTTTAACTTGACTTGGTTAATAGATTAAAATGGTTGACTGGATATGCGTGAAATTATCATCAAAGGTCATCTTCTTCATTTCTCAAGGAATATGTTGCAAGGATGCACGCGTTTCTTGTGTTCAAGTGTCAATCTATTACATGCAAATGTGCCATTCCAATTGCCTCTTGTTTTGTTTCCAGGACTTGTATTGATATAATGGAGTCCTTTTAATTGATCTCATTGATTATTTTCTTCCTTGATATTATACTTTTAACTTTTGCATCTAATTCTTTATGAGATTTGATACAGTTTTTGTGTCCAGAGGATCTAATCTAATAATGTTCTAATTATTTTTGTCTATAGGAAGAAATTTTGGATGAGACAGATGAGTATGTCGATGTTCATAACAAGTGAGCATCTTTCTCCGACCTCTTATTTACTCCTTCCCTTATGAAATGGGTGTTACTGAGTCATGTATCTTCTTTTTGAAGGATAAGAATTAATATGCTGCCTCCTCGGAAATTTTCACCAAGGTCACCTGGACATATTCCTCACTTTCAAAGGAGGACACCTATGGCATCACCGCTTTCTTCTTCTCATCATACTCCTATCATCAATTCTCCTCATTCACCAAAGAACTGACCTGCAGGTGCACTTCATGCCTCCACCTCACCAGTTTCTCTTCAAGTAAGTTGGATTTCTTCTCCTCTACATTCTTGTCATCATTTATTTTCATCATGGCTTGCTCCATAATAATTCACAAATTTACAGTCTTATGACCTACTTATTAACTATAATCTTTTCATATAGAAGTTATTATGCCAGTATGATAGAAGTCCAGCGATTGTAGATTAGATTGCAATAAAAATAAAAATGACTCAAATTTGTAGATACATTTGAGCTTGTTCTGCAAGTATGACAGTGTTGGTGCAATCTAACCTTAAATTTCCACCTGCTACTAAGCAGAACTTTCATGTAGACAGCAATTTTTTAGTTCTAGAAGATTGTTCTGAACCCCCCCTAAAAGGTACGCTTTCATATATTTAGCTTTGTACTTTTAATTTAAACATAGTAAGCTCTGACGAAAAAATTATTTAACATAGTAACCTATATGTAGTTATTAATTATAGAAAATCAAGAATTGTATGTAGTTTAGTTACGTCAAATATACTGTAGCTTTCTTAACACATGGATATCCATATCTGCATTACCCACATCCGAATCCATTTCACCTTATTTTTTAAACTTTCTATATTGGTATTCTAATTTTCTTATTTAAAAAAAGTATCTGTATCGGTATCTTCGGCACATGAAGATGTAAAATTATGGGAAGTTGATATTCATATCATTTTCAATTTTGGATATGGAATCAGATAGGGACAAGATAATGTGTCCATTGACACTCCTAAATGATATCCATATCAACTTCTGAGTTCCTGTTTGAGAATAACAAAGGTATACTCAACATTTGAAGTTCTCTCTCATGTTCATCTTGTAATGCATTTTCTGTGTCGAGGCAATTTTTCACAAATCTTAAAAGTAATTAGCTCTTTTTGTTTCACGTCTGAGTTGTGTTCCTCTTTCATAGTCAGGATGGTACAGGTGACTTTGAGAGAAGCGAAGTATAAGTTATATTTATGAAGCTAGGTGATACGCAATTATTCAGGTGTTAGACAGCATAATGAAGGTATAGTAATCTTGTTTAGCTCAATTTAGGGTGATTGCAGGTTTGATGCATTTCGACGTCTAATTGGGAGGGTAGCTGCTGCTACTGATGTTATGCATGCCTAATTACCTAAAGTAAGTGTATACAAGCACAGGTTTTGATGTCCTTGCTGGTGAAATGTAACATCATGACAATCTTCTTTTCCGTAACTTATGTTTACCAATTCTGATATTTATTATGCATGATTAGATTAAAGTTTCCTTGTGGAAGCATACATGAGAATTCATGTAGTGACTATAATTGTTATATAAAGTTGTGTAAAAAGTTTCCTTAGGTTCTCAGAGGTTTATGGTTTAGCGTATGCAAGGTGGAACTTTTGTATGCTTTGCCTAGGGCAACCGCTGTTTTTGTAGTGTTGTGACTTAGAGTTCTCCAAACATTTTATCAATGAATGAAAGGCACCATTATTATAAACAAAAAAAAACATCATGTTCCTACCTAGATAACACTTACGGTTTGGGGCCGCTTTTGTCTGGTATCGTCTTATTGTGATGGGAGAGAAAAAAAGGGGTGAGAAAAGCCTTACATTTGTAACTACTGCTAGTATCTTACATTAGAAATTGAACAAACTTTAATTTCAGGGCACTTAAGAAACCAGCTGAACTACTCAAAATGGTGGGAACTAATCTTGTCTTATATATAAATATAGGTCTTAAATTTAGAACAACCGATGCCTAAAATAACACGACAATCTTTTGAATTAAAAATTGTTCTATATGTCATGTTAAGCTAGATATGAGAATGCACTCATTGACATTTATCTTCTTAACTAATCTTAATGTAAAGAACTGTAAATGAGCTATTCCTACTCAGTGAATAACGCTTCAATTGGAGAGAGTATTTAAAATGAAAACGGATTGAACCATGTTTACTTCGGAAGGAAACACATACCACACCATGATATTATATATCACCATGCTCAAACTTTGTTCCTAAGGGAAGCACCAGGTCCTTTAGATAATAAGCCTAGTCAACTATGGCAAGCGGGATATTTGATGTATTAATTTTTAAATTACATGCTTAGAACACATCTTAAAGACTTTCCTTCTTCCAGCAACTGGAAAGCTTTGTTTATCTCCTCAAATGGCAGCTCATGGGTAATGAAGCCTTCAAGCTTTAGTGTCTGCCATAAATAACGATAAATAAGTCAACGTGATGTTAGTAGAATCAATACAATATTAAGTCTTGCTTAGGCGGTTAGGCCTGATGTCCATAATGTGCAATTATGAAGTTCATCTAAAACGAGGAGATTATGGATTAACAAAATAAGCAAACCTCAGCCTAGTAACTTCATATGCGAATTGAATATTAATTTTTGGTCAATAAGTGGTTTGGAGGAAGTTACGATTTTTTTTGGAATTCTAGTTCCATTTGTTCCCTTTACTTCGAAGTGGAAGTGGATGAATTCATTCTGAATACAAAATGATAAGGTTGTTGAACTTTTAGAACTGGACTTGTAGAATTTTATTAATTTTTTTGCAAACCAATCACCAGAATTCGTTTTGAAAGTTTAGTTATCCCCACTTCTATGTTCTTTTCTTGCAAACTAATCGTATGAAAATATTTTATAGTTTTATCAGAAAAGAAAAAAACAAAAGAAAATCATAAGTTGACACTATTAACAATTCGTTCTTACTAAAACCTAACTCAAAGGTAATGAAAATAACAAAAAACACAATTGTAGTCGACAAGCTTAAATTTGCAATGAACTTTCGTGTTTTTTCTAATTAAATGTCAACATGTTAACGTTATATATTGCTATGGTCAATTAGATTCGTGATCTTAATTACTGAATTAGAAGACCCTGGTTGGATTAATTCCATGCCTCACAAATATTCGTAGTAATATGAATCTCTTTGGACATGTTCCAAGGCAATATTTTATGCAAGTATGTATTTGTTGAAATTAAAACCATTAGAGAAAGAGCAGAAGATAATGTTGAAAAAGGAAAAGGCATGGAAGAAGTTTCATACCCCATCCATGCACTTATCGACGAAACGAGGAATATGAGTTTTGCACTTGACATCTCCAAACACGGATCCAATCATCTTTCTGCCATCGAAAAGCTCCATTGGATGGAACGGAAGCAAGCTAGGGCTAGTGTGGATGCCTAACATCACTGTAAAACCCCATCCCTATAAACAAAATCCATGTATAATAAAAAACATTCATCATCATCATCATCATCATCATCATCATCAGTTTAACAAATATCACGTAAAAATTGAAGGGGAAAAAACTGATTTTGTTCCTTTTTTTCAGTTTTCCTTCACATGACTACAAGAATGAAGAACCTTAAACACAACTTGCTAGCTTGTTAAAAGCAAATATACATGTAAATTATATTCTTCTAACATGAAAATTTGGAGCGAAACATTTTTTGTTGCTGAAATTGACACTAATTGTGAAGCTGAAAATTTTGAGTGTCTAATTGACCAACAAATAATATCCTCAGCTGCAAGTTGTAAAATTAAGTGTGTTTTCGGATGCAATTTCCAAACATACCCTAATGAAGCTTGTCTCTTAGATACTCAACATTGGCGTCCAAATACCAAGTTTGTATGAACTTAGAGAAACTTTTCAGCTTTGATGGCTTACTCATGTCAAGTTTCTATGAACTTGGAGAAGTTCAAGAAGAACCTCTAGTGAAATACCGCTTCTACCTCAACACATTTGCAAAGTTAACACTTTCTTCTCACTTTTTGGTAACTTCACATATGCAATTATTTAAATTGTGGAAAAGGTAGAAGACATGCTTGAACGTCTACAGTATAATTTATTGGAAGAAATTCTCCAAGAGAAGCTCCGTCCAAAGACACCCTAACTCTTTCGCACAAGGATCTATGTCGATACATATTCCATGATATTCTTAATCATCACCGCTTCGATTTTTTTTTAACACATTACACATACTTTGGTTTTTTTTTGGGTTAACTTCAAACGAAGCAGAAAGGTTATCGACACATGGTCAGTTTTGTCCGTGGTGGGGAGGAATTGAAGAGCATGTTAGTTTGTTCTTGCCTCCTTGACTTTATTCTAATTTAGTTAGATTATATGGTCTCGTAAATAATGTTGTTATTATCTTTGTCCAGCGTGTGTGTTTCCTTCTCATAAATTCTCACATGTTCTTGTCTCCATGTGTGTTTCCATGTCCTAAGAGAACTTGACTATTCGATAGTTTTCACACTGCCGGCTAATTTTTTTATTTATTTAATCTCAAGGGAGTGGAGGCTACGTTGCACCATATTAGATGCCCCTTATATTGTGTTACAGATTTAAAGAAAGGGTCATTTGCTTGGGTAGACCTCAAAAGGTGCACAATTGGTTAAATACCCCTGAGTTTTTACTATTCACTTGGGTACACCTCGTTGCACTGCATATTGCTTGCATGCCCTCGGACCGTTTGTGGGGTCCATTCCGTTAAATTTTCTGTTGGTTTATTTACAAAACACACCCTCTAAATTTCAAATATCCTTAATATTAAATATAAAAACACAAAACAAATATTTTCTTTACAAACACACCCCTTCTTCTTATTCTCTCTCTTTTATTCTCTCTCTCTCCACTCTCTCTTGTTTTCTCTCTCCTCCATCTCGCTACTCTCTCTTTTATTCTCTCTCTCTACTCTCTCTCCCCTCTCTTTCTCTCTCTACTCTCCACTCTCTCTCTTGTTTTCTCTTTTCTCTCTCTCGCTACTCTCTCTATTGTTCTCTCTCTCTCCTCTCTCTCTACTCTCTCTCCTCTCTCTACTCTCTCTCTCTCTCTCTTCGGTTCTCTCTTCTCATTCTCTCATTCTCTTCGGTTCTCTCTTCTCATTCTCTCATTCTCTCTCTCTCTCTCGCTACTCTCTCTATTGTTCTCTCTCTCTCCTCTCTCTCTACTCTCTCTCCTCTCTCTACTCTCTACTCTCTCTCTCTCTCTCTTCGGTTCTCTCTTCTCATTCTCTCTCCTCTCTCTCTCTCTCTCTTCGGTTCTCTCTTCTCATTCTCTCTCCTCTCTCTCTCTCTCTCTTCGGTTCTCTCTCCTCTCTCTCTCTCTACTCTCTCTCCTCTCTCTACTCTCTCTCTCTCTACTCTCTCTCCTGTCCTCTCTCTCTTCCAAACTTAGATGTAGCGTACCTGATGCCATGCCCAGGACCACATGTTATTTTGGTAATATTGATATTTGAAGATCCCCTTCCAACAGCAATGCAGTCATCTCCTGCACCAATTTAAAAAACAAATATTGGTTTAGTTTATATAAATTCATAAGTGACTATTTATATAACCATGGGTTTAATTATCACCTGATGCAATCGTGGAATTGGTAATGAAAACGTTCTGGCTCTCCTGGACGTGCATACCGTCTGTGTTGGGACTGTCTTCCGGAGAAGAGAGAACATGAGAGAGAGAGAGAGAGGAGAGAGAATAGGAGAGAGAGAGAGAGAGAATGAGAGAATGAGAAGAGAGAACCGAAGAGAGAGAGAGAGAGGAGAGAGAGGAGAGAGAGTAGAGAGTAGAGAGAGAGGAGAGAGAACCGAAGAGAGAGAGAGAGAGAGAGAGAGAGTAGAGAGAGGAGAGAGAACCGAAGAGAGAGAGAGAGAGAGAGAGAGAGAGTAGAGAGAGGAGAGAGAGTAGAGAGAGAGGAGAGAGAGAGAACAATAGAGAGAGTAGCGAGAGAGAGAGAATGAGAGAATGAGAAGAGAGGAGAGAGAAAACAAGAGAGAGTGGAGAGAGAGAGAGAGTAGAGAGAGAATAAAAGAGAGAGAATAAGAAGAAGGGGTGTGTTTGTAAAGAAAATATTTGTTTTGTGTTTTTATATTTAATATTAAGGATATTTGAAATTTAGAGGGTGTGTTTTGTAAATAAACCAACAGAAAATTTAACGGAATGGGCCCCACAAACGGTCCGAGGGCATGCAAGCAATATGCAGTGCAACGAGGTGTACCCAAGTGAATAGTAAAAACTCAGGGGTATTTAACCAATTGTGCACCTTTTGAGGTCTACCCAAGCAAATGACCCTTTAAGAAACCCCCTGAAGCTCGACAAATCTCATTTTACCGCCTAACACTATATTTTTTATTTCGATTATAAATTTCGATTATTTTTTTTAACTGAGCAAGTAAACTATATATTCTCATCAATACTTTTCTTGCTAAGAAGCTACTTCAAGCATCAAGTGGACTGTGAAAAAGTCAAAGTGAGATCAAATTTCAATAAAAAACAATTAAGTCTTGTGAAATCGTTACAGAAGTTTAGACAATATAATTGTTGCTCATTATGCTTTGATAAAAAAAGTTTTAATTTTTTTTTTGGTATTCCCTTTTTCCCTAGAAATAGAAATGAATAATACTTTAAAAATGAAATAACTATGATTTATTTTTCAACGTAGTGTCTGTATAGATTTATTTTTTTGTAATTCTAGGTGAATGTTAAGGAAATAATTCAAATTATAAGTCTTACATCATGGGTTGACAAGAAAGCCTCCCGGAGCACATCAAGATTTCCAGCACACTCAAAACTATAATCTGCTCCTCCCTTTGTCATCCCTCTAATCACCTAAATAAATAGATAATTAATCGCACCCGATATATAAAAATATTAGTATTAGCATTTAATCCGCCTATTCAATTCCTTCTTATAAGGATGTGTATTAATTGAGTGCACGTACCTCATGTAGTGGCTTGTCGATATAATCTTTGGGGTTGATGAAGTCTGTGGCTCCCATCTCCTTTGCTACAAATTCTCAAAATTGAAGGGTCATCAAACTGTAACATAATCTATATCAAACTAATTTTTGTTGTCCTTGATGATGTAATTTCAGTCAAGATTTTTATAAATATGTGTAACATCTTCTAGCGGACTATAATATCCGAAGAGTCAAAAGTCTAATCTGGTTTTCGGTTTTAGGATTGTAATGAACTAAATCAAAACGATTCTTAACTAAACTTTCTATGTTTCTTAATATATCATGAAGTTGCAGATAGTCATTTGCATTTGAGATAATGGGCAATTAGAAACAATCTTTGACGGTGAAATGGGCTATCAATCCCTTCCCACTAGCAATCACCATTAATTTGCAGTTGCAAGTTGCAAAATAAATTAATGTTCACTTAAAGTATTATGGAACTTACAATTATTAATGTAAGTTACTACGTTTTCCTTTTTATTCTATCTATCTACACTGTTTATCTACGAATATCGCTGGAATGTCAAACATGGGTTGCGAAAAGAAAGCTAAATGAAATACTTCCGAAATGGAGTATAAAATGACTCGAAACATCTTTCTCTAGTTGAAACATAAACTCCTCATTAACATCCATATCCAACGCCTATTGTTCCAACATAAATTCTTGAAAATGAGTATACCTTCTTTTGACGTCTACTAAATACGTTATCGATCATTGAGGCCAACAGCCGACCTTATTTATTTCCTTTCTAGGTTGCGTTACTAAGCCCTCTATTATCACCAATATCACAAGTCTTGACCCAATACACCTTATCTTTTTTGTGCCAAAAACTTAAATATTATTCGGTTATATGAACTTAATGAAGAAAGTAGCAGCAGTAACTCATAAAACAAACTTCAAACTTTACACTCTAAAACCTTCTATTGATATTTTAAGAATAGACTTTAAAAAAAACTAACTTACCTTTGCCAAACTTTTCTTTGTTGATGTCCACCCCTATAATCCGAGATGCCCCCCTCACTTTTGCTCCTTGGACCACCTATACAACAATTATGTATCCATAGTCACCATGAAAGTCTACTTTCATTATAAAAATGACGATTACTAGAACTATTGTATAACAACCCTTGAAATAAAGTTACAAGTCTTTCGATAAAATTTTGTTAACATTTTTCTTATTGCCTTTAAATCTAATTATGCGAATTTTCAATCATATTCCCTTCTATTTTATGCTAGTAGCAGATCAAGTTTAACCTTGCCTATGAACACACTGTTTTCTGTTGCAGTAAATTCTCTGATATGATAAAAGTTAATGATTTCTCTCATTCTATGACAAATTAAATAGAGACTTAGGAGGAGAATTGACACAACTAGATTCTACAGAAAGTCCCGCAAAAAGAAAAAGAATGAATTATGGTATCATGATTATATTATCTTTAGGATGGTAAATTTTCAAATCACACCCAATAAAGGAGTCTTACTGCGAGTCCAACAGCACCAAGTCCGAACACAGCCACGGTCGAGCCTTCTTTAACATCAGCGGCATTCCACGCAGCTCCCACACCTCAATATACATATGTTAAAATTGTGAAAACAAAGTTAGTAAAAACACAAAAAATCAATTTGGAACTTGAACATGCAACATGCGGTTAATTAGTCAGACAGATGGGTGATGTTGTTTCTAGGAATTTAATCAGTAATTATGTCATGACAAACTTAACTCCAAGGAAAATGTGTAAAGATCCAAATCTAAGATTTAAGACTAACCAAGTAAAAACAAAAGAAACCAAATGTACGTACCTGTTGAGACCCCACAACTTAGAAGACACATCTTATTGAGAGGGGCATTCTTCTCAACCTTCACCACACAAGCAGCATCCAACACCGTGTACTCGGCAAACGTCGACGTGTTAAGAAAATGGTACACCGGTTTCCCTCCGATCGAAAACCTCGTCTTACCGTCTCCATACATCGTGCTCTTGAATGGGTTAACCCTATACTTCTCGCATAAATTCGTGTCGACACGCTTGCAATAGGCACAATCCCCGCACTCCCCGTTGAACACCGGTACGACGTGGTCCCCTTCTTTGAGCTCCTCCACTCCCTCACCCACGCTCTCCACGATCCTACGATCTAAATTTTGTTAGCAAGTTCGTACATGTATCTAACAAGACCCAAACCTTTGGGTCTTCAACCATGCAGTTTTGGACTATACTTGACTAGTTCTATCTTTAAGACAAATCGTGTTACAAAATTTCATTGACCAAGTATTATTTGAAACGGTACCAATCCCATACCCTGAGGCCTCATGTCCAAAGATTCGAGGATAGGCGTGTTGGCTTTCATTCTTGATTATTCGAGCCATGAAATGGAACCAAACCCGGATTAGTACATGAATTCACGTGCCTGTTTACATGTATATATGTATGTATAATTGTATATATGTTTACCTGACCAATCCAGGCACCGAGATCAGTGTGACAGATGGAGGTGAAGAGGATCTTGACTCTCACCTCCATCTTTTGTGGTGGGTCAACTTGAATTTCTTCTATAGTGAGGGGCTGTTTAGGGCCCCATGCCACAGCAGCTTCCAAATGCAACCAAATTCACCCAAGTCAGGGAAAGAAACAGGCAATAGAACGTGTTCTTGTGGTGATGAAATTGAAGATACATATATACTCTTACCTCTACATGTGATGGTTTTCTCAGCAGTTGAAGTGGAGTGGAAGCCATTGCTGGAGTTTCCTTGGAGGTTTGTTCCCATGTCGATTTTAATGCTCTTGGTCTATGCAAAGAAAGGTTGTGTGGGTTGGAAGTTGAGGGTGTCTAATTTATAGGGAAAAAAGTGGAATAGGAATGACATATATGGGGTCCGCTTCCAGGAAAAAAGAGAGGCTAGCTCATTGTTTTTCCACAGCCTAGCTCAGTTGGTTGTATGACCAAGTGTAACCGGTTCAGTTGATAGATTTTTAATGTATTGAATAAAGGTTTCGGTAGTAACATTTGACTTACATGTTGGGGTTTATATAATTAAAAACATAAAACCTTATCACAAAAACTCAATTAGTTGCATGATGCAATCATTAGTAACTTCTGTTGGCTTCTTGATCCACACTAAGATCTCTATCACTATTATATATTTAATTTTGAAGAATTTAATATTATAACTGTAATAACCTTAATCTAAACACCTTAATTAAACTAAACTAAACCTAATTAACCTTAATTAAGCATGTTACAGTAGATGTAAGGAGATAAGATTGGGGAGATGAGGTGGCTTGTTATGGTTGGAAGCTTTGGAGGTGGAGTTGAAGATAAAACTTGATTTCTCCTATAAGTAGAGGTGTAAGGTTAAATAAAACGTTTTCTTCTTCCTTAACAAATTCCAGAGAGTGTGAGACACAATCATCGGACTGAAGGTCGGAGAGAAGGAGAAGAAGAGGAGGAGAAGGAGGAGAAGAAGAGGATGAGAAGGAGAAGAAGTTGGGTTGAGGTTGCCAAAGCTTGGGAGGCATCCGCGAGCTTCAAAAGGTATGCCAAGTCTTCAATATAACTCACTTAAGCTTTGTGGGTGTTGGGGATCGACGTTGGTGTCGAATTCCCCGTCGGATTGCAACCTATTCAGAGGTTGAAGACGACAATCGGTCGACCGGTGCCTGTGGGCAGTCGACCGATTCTATTATTATATTGATTTGCACCCGCAAACGGTCGAACGATGTCTATGGACGGTCGACCGTTATGCCTGATTTGTGCGGGAAAAAAGGTTGATGCTGTTATCGGTCGAACAGGTCCACTTAGCCGGTCGACCGAAACAATGAGAATAGGTCGGTTTGGGTTTTTGACTTATTAAACGGTCGAACGCCCTTAACCTGGTTCGACTGATCTATTCGATGCTAAGTCGGTTGGGAGCTTTGACCATAAAAACGGTCGACCGCTCTTTAACTTTCGGTCGACCGACGGAGCATTTAATTAAGCAGTAGAGTGCCTGTGATGTTTCGGTCGAACTGTATTTCAGTTCCAGTCGACCGAATATGAATTGGGCAAAATGTTGAAATCCCTGTTATCGGTTGAACGGCCCCTTGGTTCGACCGGTCGGATATATATATATATATTATATAAATTTGGTATAGCGTAGACCATCCAAACGGTCGACCGCTAGATGACTTTTGTTCGACCGATTGCTCGGTAATTCTGTTGGCGTGGTTCGACCGATAGACTTGTTTGTACAGTACCGAGTACTGTGTGGAAGACCGGTCGACCGGTGTGCTTTTAGCGGTCGACCGATTTGCTGCAGGTTGGTGGATTTATCCACACGCGAGCCGTCGAGTATAGGTCGACTACCGGCTCCGAGGCGACGGTCGATTACCGGCCTTGAGAGCGACGGATTTCACCTTCGACGATGGCGTATTATTGTTGGCCTCTCATATCGAGCGTGGTGTGAGGGATGAGTGTCGTAAACCTTGGGCTGTTTGCTGAGGTTTGTCGGTAGGCCGAGGATGTTCCGGCAGGGTGCGCGTCTGGCGGCTCTTGTGGAGTAGCGGCTGTCGTCTGGCCCGAGTTGTGCATTCGGCGGGCTGACTCGCTCCTGAGGTGACGGCGTAGTGCCAGGGTTCCTTTCTGCACTTTTGAGGAGCAGTGGTGCCGACTGACCCTTGTGAGGCAGCGATGGACTGACTTGACCCTTGTGGTGGCAGGAGTGGTTCAGTACCGCGGAGGCAGAGAGGAGCATTATTGTGGGCCCGAGGTGGATGATCATGTGCATTGCATTGCATTGTCTTTAATTCCATTTTTGTATTTTAGGAGGTTTGGCATACGGGGTTCCTGCAGGGAACTCATGCATGTTTCAATTGTTTGCATTTCAGGTAGAGAGCAGCATTAGAGTCGAGGTGGTGACCGAGGAGGGTGCCCCCGGGATCTGATCCTGTCTTCCTTTTATATCTTTTGTTGAGGTAGTGATTACATGTATATTCATTTATGTTGTAATCACAATTGACTCATATGTATAGTTTGACTTCCACGTGGATCTATATTATTTATACTATATATGTTTGTTTGTTTCCCGTGACGTGCCCAATGTTGACCGTTGACGGTCTTTATTATTGTTTAAATTTTCCGCTGTTTTCGGGAACGTTACAATAACACACTAAACTTCAAATGCAATTCACTATGATAGGCATAGCGATTCGGTTCCTACTTTAGCTATTTAATTAAAGAATAGCTTAATAAAGCTTAAATTGAATTTTTATTTTTATTTTTATTTTTAAAACCTACGATTTAAACACATACACGAATACTTTTCCATGACGCACTAGGAAAAATCGTTGTGTGTTTATATGGTAGTATAATAAGCAAGACCAAAAAGTAGAACATTATATTATAAGTTGCGAAAAAGGAGATCCACTTTATTTGTTTGTTTGTTGTTTTGGACAGAGGATCATGCTTACCATATGGCTGTCATGGAATTAGTATTTTATTGCTGCAATTATAATCGATTTGAAGCCTATACTTTGAATGAGACTTTTCATGCATGATACCGTCTGCCATTTGACTTATAAATTTTCAATTGTAGATACTACCTCAGCAAAAAATCTTCCGAAGATAAAAAGAAGAAGTGACAAGTAAATATTTTATAGAAGATGGTAGTGAAGCATTAAGGTTCCATGAGATCGCGGGTGACGTATTTATAGAAAAATATTGATTGATTTGTGGTTATGACTTTCATCACGAGGCAAGCCCTTTTTTTCTTTTCGGTTTTATTTTTCTTTTTGATAAGTACTCGACATGCCTTTTTATGGGGATTTTATTTTGTAGATGTTATATGAAATCAAGAAAAAAACGTCATGATTATGTGACGTAAATCACGTTAAGTATTTCGGGTGTGAGTTGTAAAAATTAAAAACATGTGAACATTGATTCACAACTAACAGCAGCCAGCAGAGGTGATATGTACACAGTACCCTAACTATATCTTATCTCGAAGGATAATCAATTGATATATTTTAGGATGTGGATTAGTGAAGGTAAGAATAAGCGCAATTTGACATCAGACCTGTGAATAATAGAAGTCGGATAAATGAGCATAATGTCACATTTGCACAAGGGGAAATTTCATCGGTACCCCTCAAATTGTCATCAATATCACTAATACCCTTCAAATAAAAATGCTATCAACTAAGTCCAGCTTCAATTTCCAGATGCTATTGATGTTCTTAGAAGACAGCAAGGCCTTCCATGTTTGGATCTTGACAAATTCGGAGGCATTTGTGGTGAAGTTGAAAAGTTGGAGATCAACTATCTAACTGAGAAACTGTAGTAGTGTCTATCGTTTTTTTTATCGTCAGTGTTGTCATTTTTTTTCTTGTTTTATCTAATGTTTTAAAAACTGAACTGAAGAGTGAACCGAAAACAACTTGGTTTGGTTCAAAAAGTTCGAACCGATGGTTCAATATGGTCCAACCGATGATGACGTCAGCATGACATCAGAATTTTGTGAACCGAGAGTTGAATCGAACCGACTCCGTAGTGGCGGTCCAACCGATTGAACCGTTTTTTCCTATTATTTTTTTACATAATAAGTAATAACCAAGTGTCTAAACTATGAACAATTCAACAAAATTACTCATTTGTAAAATAATTTAATTAAAACCTGTAAACAAAAATGAAATGATCGCGAGGGGTGGAGGTGTGGTGAGGGGTTGGGGAAAGAGTGGTAAAAAATAAAAACCCTAGAATTTGTTTCAAAATTGAACAAAAGATAAAACAATAAAAATCAAATTTTGTTTAAATTGAAAAAACCGGTTCATTTCGGTTCGACCAAACCGAAAAAACCGATCGGTTCGATTGTAACGCTCACTCTTAAATTCCAAATCTAACTGACAAATTTATTTGGACTTTAACGGATATTCATGATTCAACCAACTACAACGACAAACTTCTCTATTGGATCGACGATTACCTTAATCTAATCTAAAGTGCTTTACTAACGATGGATTAGCAGCGGAAAAACAAAAGTAAAAAAAACAACAAGCAAACTATGAGTAGAGCGGAGACTTTTATACAAGTTTGTCACCCCAACCAGGTTTTAGTCTTCTCTTGCAAGTCCCGCTCGATCACCACGGGTCTCGCTCATGACTTCAATAATCGGATCTCCTTTCTAGGCAGAGATCAAGACTTTTACAATCCAAGTTCGTGAACATCCTCGTCGAACTTGATTTTTTCTCTCACAACCTGAAAAGGTAATTCCCTCCGAAGCAATACAACTCTCAAACAATGAAGGTGGTGTTCCATAATACTCTAACACTTAAGCACACTTGAATAAGATATACTTTAAGAACACAAGTGCGATGCTTAATCTTTGAGTTGTGTAGGATTTGATCTTTGGATGGGTGATGATTCTCTTTAATCAATAGGGCAATAATGAGTGTAAGAGATCTTTTAAACTAAGGTTTGAATACCTATTGATAGGCCTTAAGATCCATATATAATCGTTGGGGCTAATGACAAAAATGGATAAAGAAGCAACTGGTAAAAGATAACAAAAGTGAACTACCAGTCGGGTGCCAAACGATTGACCATTTAGTAACTTCTGTTTGACCGTTCACTTAAATTGTAAGTTAACGAGCAAACGAATAAACAAATCGGTCGGACCAACACAATGTAAACAAGGAGTGTCTATACTGGATACTAGATAATTAGTCAACCGTTAAGGTAAAAATGGTCAGATGGTTTCAAGAAAAGTTACTGTATGTCCAGTTTTCCTTAAAATTTTAAATTTATGAAAGAGGGTGATTGCTCACCCCATGATATTTTGTTATACTTTTTAGAAAATAATGTATATTACACTACACGATTGACACACTAAATGTGTTTAATGTTTTTTAGAAAGATTTTATTTACGGCTGTCAATTTTGGATTGAACTTATGAGTTGACTCAACAAAAATACGACCTGAAAATGAAAAGGGACTAATTTAGGCGGCAGAACTCCGCACCAATCGTGTGAGTTTAATAAGCTCTTTGTCTCTTTCATTTTTTTTTCAGTCTCATTTAGACGGTAGGACGGCACGTACAGTTCTTAACTTTCAAAAAGCAAGTTGACTTAACATTAAAAAACTTCATGGAAAGTGAAAGATGGGAAATTTAATTTTAACTACAAAATCTTGCTGCCGCATTGACAAAGTGGAAAGTTTGGGCTCATTACTTAAGAACTTTGATTAGCACGTTTGTTATTAATAAATAAAAGTTGTGATAAGGTTGATCTTAGCCGAAACTTTTTTCTTTTTGGTAATGACGGTTGACAAATCTTATTTATAAATTTACAAATTTGGTGATGAAAACTTCACCGAAATATCAAATTTCATTAACTTAATTCATGCTTTAAACTAACTTATAAAATATTACATCAGACACTTCAAATGTATATCATTTTATGCCATGTGTATTGTTATATTCTTGATAGGTATGAAGCTCATAATGGAAATTGCTCATGGCCAAGTCCAACTTATAGAGAACCTGAAGATTAATGAAGACTTCATTACTATGCATTTTTATTTTTCTTGAGTCCTAGGGAAATGGTGTGGACTTGAGTAATTGATATTAGATTTTTCCACGAACAAACTCAGATATACGTAGGATAAACACTAAGGCTTTCATGATCCATATGACACTTGTAGCTAACCCAATATCGACAAAACAAAACAAAACAAAAAAATCCTAACCAACACAAGTGTCAAAATTCTACACTAGAATGGTCTACAATGTTCAACTGTTAGTGTTGTTCAAATCATTCCCAGTCTGCTTCCCAGCAGTTGAGCTCCAGCTCAACGAGAGTGTTGCACGTCGTGTGATCTCTCAGTCAGGGAACAAGAATGGAGTGGAACTCGATCTTGAGCTACTGGACCTAAATACATCGTATTTCTTTATGGCCATGGTTTGCATAATCTTTTCCTTATATATATATATATATATATATATATATATATATATATATAATCAAACTCTAGTGAGCACAAGGCTCATCAAATTTAGTTTAAGCTCCCTACAATCTCACCATTGGATCTTATTTACAGTTAATCTCACCATTTATCAGCATAACCGTTTTTTTCTCAATCTACCTTACAATTTGAAATGAGTGGTGGATATTGTGGGGCTTAATTTAGAAAAATTAAGTCCTGGGCTCACTAGAAAATTCTTGTATATATATATATTTCAATTTCATTTTTTTTTGTTGTTCTAGCTATTCACCACATTCTAATCCTACACTTGATATCACAACTTTGTTACTCATTCATTCTAACTCACCGTAGAGAATATGGCATCATTACCCATCACCTTGGGGTTTTCTCGATCAACCACATGGTTGTAAGTTCAAATCCCACCAGCCCACAGTGGTACCTTACAGAAGCACCCATGGTGGTTGGAATTTTCTTTGTCTCTCATCTTCTTTTCTCGGGGCTTATGCGTGTACATTCTCGTTTTATTTTAAAATAATAATAAAAAATAAAATAAAACGACAATCCACAGCCCCACCACCCCTTTTCTCAATGCTCCAGCTTTAGCTATTGGAAAAATTGCACGAAAATTTCCTTGCAATCACAACACTATAAGATGTGGAATACTTTTCTCTTTACCTTACAGAAGCACCCACTAATGAAGTGATAGTCACCTTAGATGTCACCAAGATTAAATTGGTGGATATGAATGCTAGGATTATCAACATCTTCTATTGTGGTTTGGATGATGAGAGTATCTAAAATTAGTTGTGGTAACACTGCATATGAGATATGATATACGCAAAAATGCATCATGATCTAGTAGAGCAAAGAAAACTACAGTCAATTCATTCATGCAGAAATGTGAATTAACTTTATTGAAGCTGGTCAGAATATAAGTCAAATGCACACTCTCTTCATCAATATAACTCTCTCTGAGGCTCTTAGTAGAACATTTTGTGAGAGTGATATGCTGTAGAAGAACCTCTGGAAAAGAAGGAAAAAAACAATGCTATTGACGAGGTAGAAGACCTCCGAAAGATGAAAGTGAAAGATTTCATTGAAAGTCTCTCATTAGTTTTCATGTTTAGATGATAAAACTAACACATTTTCATCAAGTTGGATGATTTGGTTAACAAAAT
Source organism: Triglochin maritima (assembly GCA_963682175.1). Classification (NCBI taxonomy): domain Eukaryota; kingdom Viridiplantae; phylum Streptophyta; class Magnoliopsida; order Alismatales; family Juncaginaceae; genus Triglochin; species Triglochin maritima. The sequence continues at coordinate 17,389,609 of OY821786.1, forward strand.
CTGAAGTTATCTCACTACCAGCGAATCCATGTATTGATTTTGTTTCCTTTGGCCTTCATATTATTTGTAAAATTTAACATAATGTTAAAAAACATAACCATCTGAAATTGGATGATTTACTGTTGATTCATATCATGCATACATTTGTATCTTATATCCGTTATCTTTCACCTAAACAATGCTACGTAACGAGTTTAATATTTAAGTTTCAGGAATAAGCAGGTTTGAGAAGAAGAGACACAAAAAAGACTCGAAAGCAAGAAAAATGACTAAGTTGCAAGACTTCTTTATCAAGATGAAAGAGAGAATGATCCGGATGTAAAGACAAAAAGACCAGCGCGCAAATGAAGAAACTCCACACCATCATAAGGAGTATTTTGGCAATTAGATTCGGGTCGCAACCTACACAACCGATTATGGTGCATCAAACATGAAGAAATTAAGCCAGACAACCACACTCTAAAACTGGACCAGATCCAGACCATATAGACCGCTAATTGGTGGTCCAAGACCGCTGATTGTCGGTTTATTTTGTAGGATTTCGTGTCCCTATGTATGTATATATTTTAAAACTTTAATACAACATACAAGATCGATTTCATATTTTCATTGATTTTACGTACATGTATTTGTTTATTCTAATATCTTGCATTCCTACACATATTAAAATAAACAAAGGATAGAGGATCATACCCAAAGGTTCTCTAAAACCTTTTAGAAGATCCGGAGTTCCGTTACTCGTCGAATCGCCCACCGATTCGCCTCCAAGTGTTCACCAAACTCTAAACAATATTAGAGAGAAAGGAGCTAGTCAATCAATCTCTAATTAGGCTTAGAATCTAGCTAATAATCCCTCTTTAAGCTCCTGAGATTTCTATATCCAAAACTTAAAACTATTAAGAGATTTTCGTGGTGATTAAATGAGAGATTAATGAGAGAATTTTTTTTTGTATTAACATAAACAAGTAGGATGATGGGTCCTTTTATAGGCTCCCAAAACATCATTATCAAGAATTATTTTTTAGTCATGATCTCTTGCTTATTCTCTTCTAAATTAATCTCAAATTGCCACATAAGCACCCCAATTTTTTTTTGATTAAATATGGAATTAATCCAACCCATGATCTAATATGCTCTTAATAATTCAGGCAAAAATTGCATTGTTCGGTTGACCGAGAATTCTTCTCAGTTAACCGAACCATTCGGTTTTGACACATGTTTGGTGGACCGTGAGCTAGACGGTCGACCGAATATGTATGAGAAAAATTCTCTGGAAAAATTCGGACGATCCGCGTCTTGCTCTGTTCGACCGTTGACCCACCAAAATTTCTCGTGGCGAATATTCATCGGACGACCGTGTCACATTCGGTCTACCAAAAATATCCCAAGATATTTTCTCTCGGTTGACCGCTCACGCTCGGTTGACCAAACCCAATTGTCCAGGCACTCCAGACAATTTCGGTCAACCAATTGTGTTTACCCGTTCCCCGTTCGGTTGACCGTTCCGAAGACACCTCGGTCGATGGAACCCTAAACGGTTTACCGTGTTTGACCTCGATTTTGCCTTTGCCAAATTTTGGATTTATTTCCAACAAAATTTGATCTTTTGGGGTTTTAGCAAATTCATATCTTATGTAATATATTATCCTATGTAATATTAAATTACACCCCATAATACACACACCTCATATGAATTTATTATGATTCTAATTATGTCAATTCTCATGACATATTGATTTTATTCGTTCACCACATGTGTACCTCTTTCAAATGAAACCTGACACATCATATGAACTCAAAATCAAGCTTCTTGTGTTCCCAATTTTGTTGTGTGACCTATAGGAGGATCTAAGCCTAATTGACAACGATATTAAACACTTAATATCCCAAACTATAAGCGGTATCTAGTACACATTATAGATACCCAATTAGCATAGATATTTTTATTCCACTTGAACTAAACACGATCCATTCAGTGATGTAAGTGCATCACTTGTGTCCGTCTTTTGCCACATGATATTTCGAATACATACAAAGTAGAAATGTGTCACATTTGTATTATATTCATTTCTTGATCTTTCTAAGCTAATTATAACTATGTAACTTAACTCAAGTTACATTGTGCACATTATGATTTTGCTTTATCAAGGGGACCACTAATATCATCACTCAATTAAGAGGGGCAACGAAAATCGTTTGACTAGCTATCTTTCCAGCACAAGTCATGTTCAACCAACCATTGCCTTTATCACTATACTCATTGATAGCTTTTGACAATAATCAAATTAACCACTTCTTGAGTGAAAAGATATGTCTCATATCTTAGGATCCAAGACACAGTAAAACATTAATGACACGAAATACAATTCCATAATGTTTTACTTGTTAGGTCTATTCAATATATAAAAGTAATATTTTTCTCTTTTATATACTCGTGTCGTCAATTATTTGTAGAGCTACAACAATCGATGACCAACACGACAATTTTATCTCGGTGATTAATGTTCCATGTTAATTACCATGATTGTGAATAACTTTTGATTTATGTAAACCATTATCTTTTAGAGCTCTACGGTTAAGGACCAAACGTATCTTCATTAACACTTTCAAAAGACGAATATCATAATCAAGGAACAAAATGTGTGCACATCCAATTCATAATAATTGACATATAAAAGTAAAACTTTTGGAATACATTCCTTTCATGTTTTGCCCAGATCCGATAAGGTTTAGGCGGGTCATGTATTAGAGTGTTTTATGTCTATTTTTAGTATTGCATTAGTCCCATACCGGGGGATTGTTCCCGGTTACCTTTTTTCATGCCTATAAATACAACTCTTTCTCCTCATTTGTATTCACTCATTTCTTGGTGGCACTCTCTCCACTTGGAGTAAGTCTTGAAGCAAAAAGTAAAAGTGGAGAAGAATGTTACTTGTAATGTGAGTCATGTAAATAAAATATATTTTTTAGTTAGTTTTATATTGTCTCTTTTTGCATGCTTAGTTTAATTTCGTTTTGTCTTTCTTTCTTAATGAGTAGTGAGTAGTTTCATCCCAATTTGGGGTGGAGGTAATGTAGAATATGTGATGTTTGTGGGTTCTTTTATTTGTGTCATTTCATATGCTTAATATATATCTATACTTGTAGCATGATTAAACTTGTATTAGATGGGATAATGTCCACACTAGGTACTTATCTCATGCTAGCTTTAGAGTTTATCTTCTTGCTTGTTATGATTTGATGGGAATGACTTGTTATGTATGGATCCATGTTTGGTGCATATTTACATGAATGATTCAGGTTGTATGTAGTATTGATTGATGCTCTAATGGCCACACTATGTACTTATTGCATGCTTGAGAATCTAAAATCGACCTCACCTTTATGTAAGATATGCATGTTCATGATTTGCAATGTAGTGTTGTGTATCATACACTTAGATTCTACACTAGCTTCTACTTGTATGCCACACAAACTACATTTGTTTCTAATTGAAAAGAAGAATCACTCACACACATACCTGCACACCTCCACTTCATGGGGTTTAGTTTTATTGTTTGCTAATTCTTAGTTTAGTGTAGTGTAGTGTAATCACAACTTCTTTCCCTCTTTTTCCCACTCGCCTTCGAACTAACCAAAGTCGACACACCTCCTTGTGGATCGACCCGTATTTGTTACCGCTTCAACGCGACCGTGCACTTACGGTTATTTTAAAACGTTCAACCAAGTTTCTGGTGCCGTTGTCGGGAGGTGCTCTGTCCAGACTTTGGTTTGGACGATTCGAGTGAGTTTAATTTTTAGTTTTTAGTTTTTGTTTGTTTCAGGGATATCCAGGCATCCAAAGGAGGCAACTAGAGAAATTGGAGGAAGAAGGACACCAAAGTGACTGCCAATCAGCGGTCTGAGACCGCCAACTAGCGGCCTGGTGAGCCTTGTTTGCTCCAATATTTGTTCTGGTTGTTTGTTTGTTCATTTTAGTGGTCTGGGAGCTCAATTTTGCATGTTGTGACCTGTAGTTTGCTCCCAGATCATTCAATTCTCCTTTTTAAGAAAAAATGGACCATAAAACTCAAAGCAAAAGATTAGACTAATGTCATCTTGGTCATGCATCATTTGTAGACCTTGGACGCACTCGTCTTTCAATTGCTTTAAATTTCTGTTGTCGATTGCTGACGTGAGGTACGTGCACTCATTCTCTCATTCATTCATGTTTAGATCATGCATTAGTTAGTAAGGTGCATTGTAATAAGAGTGAGGTGAGTGCTTGTTTGGTGAGTTGCTTGCTAGTGTAAGATTTCAAAACATCTTTAAGGAGCGTCACCTATAGTCTTCAAAGATAAATGTGGGGGATTTCATCACCCCTCCCTTAGCCCCAAAAAGCACACTCAAGTAAAGCCTTAATCTAAAATCAAGCAGGCATTGGCCAATAGGACTCGGGCACATTAGGAGAGTGATCCGGTCACAACCGTCATAGCCTGATCGACATCCCACTTTGTCAATAGCAGGAGAGACGAGATATCCGGATCTTGGCTCACATGCTGAGCTTTGTCGTCTTCGTCGTAGGGAGGTGAGGCGTATATGTTGAGGTTGTGTGACCTCGCAGTTAGGCGTCGTCTAGCTGTAGGTACCTATAGTGCCGTAGGCTGCTTGAGCCGTGTTTGCTAGACTGGGCTTCTACCCTCACCATTTACCCACGCTAGTTTTTAGGGATTCTTCCATTCTCCTCTGAGTCATCTTCTCATCACATACTTCTACGTTCTAGTCTCCTACTCTTTACACTCTCTGCTAGCGTTTTAGGGTCGAGTCGAACACTTTTTGCGAGCTTGACCTCGTGGTGGTGAGAGTGGTCGACTCGAGAGTATTTTGTTGAGATGGATGGTTACATGAGTGACCATCCATATCATTGTTGGGACCAGGACAATTCTCCCTGGTATTCCGGACCCATGAAACCTGGGGTGGCTCAGACAAACACTCTGTATGGTTGAGGCAATCTTAATTGTGTGACTGAGCAATCTTCATATTGGGGTAATATGAGAGAGACATTGACTGCTAGATCACCATCTAGTTACGTCGGATCATATGTTGGTCATCAAATTGAGACATTGCAAGAACCTTTGACCACTTTCATGCATGTGGTAGATGACATGAGTGCACCGGTGGCTCCAGTAGTTATACCGTGTGACTGTTGTGGGTTGAGTAGTCATGTTATCGGGAAATGTTCTTATGTTCCCCCAGAGCCTGAGTATGAGCATACATTTTCCCAAAATGCTCAATATAAACATTACGCATCCGGGTACAACCCGAGAGAGATGAATTCGTGGGGAGACAATTGTTATTCAAATTCTTATCCATCATTTTCACCCCAGTATTCTCTTCCCGAATACCCAGAATTCTACCAACACTCCACTCCGAATTATTGGACTTATTCTCAGTCTATCAACACCCAACCCCAAAATTTCTCAAACTCTGACTTGGACCTCATAATTAACCGTATACCTGATTCTTTGCTCTTAGTAGAACATTTTGTGAGAGTGATATGCGGTAGAAGAACCTCTGGAAAAGAAGAAGAAAAACAATGCTATTGACGAGGTAGAAGACCTCCGAAAGATGAAAGTGAAAGATTTCATTGAAAGTCTCTCATTAGTTTTCATGTTTAGATGATAAAACTAACGCATTTTCATCAAGTTGGATGATTTGGTTAACAAAATCTGAATTTATCTCACTACCAGCGAATCCATGTATTGATTTTGCTTCCTTTGGCCTTCATATTATTTGTAAAATTTAACATAATGTTAAAAAAACATAACCATCTGAAATTGGATGATTTACTGTCTAACCAATAGATTCCATTGTGTGTGTGTATATGTCATGTAATTGTGAGCAATGATGTATTTATATAGTGAAAACTGCTACACACAATATTTCTATTCAATAGTGAAGAAATATATAGTCCTGTAAATCATCAAGATTCAAGAATATAAAAGTAGAGCTAGATCCTATAATAAATAATAATTAAGCTCGTTGACGTACACAGCTAGTGAAATAGGAATATGTACACAGCTCGTTGACACAGCTCGTTGTATAATTTCGCTACGAATATTACAATATCCATCAACAAATTCACATCTATGTGTAAACACGCTGAACCTAATTGTGTTTACTTAAACTCAATCATTGTTCCATAATTTTGAAGGCTTATGGTGTGTATGGATAACAATGATAGAGAGAAAAAAAAACAAGAGAAAAAAACGGACAGAAGAAAAAAGAAGAGAACTTGTATGTCTTTCCATTATTTGAAAGAAAAAAGTTAGGAGAGAAAAGAAAAAAAAAGGAGAGGAGAAAACTAGAGAAGCAAAATTGTACGTCTTTGTCATTGTTTGGATAGAAATAGGCTGAGAGAGAAAAGAAAAAAAATGGTTGTGTCATATTACTAAATATCCATGTTTGTTTAACCATGATATTTCATTTCAGGGTGTTTTGGGAAGAACAAGTAAAAACAACTTTCTCTCCATTTATCTCCAAAATTGGGTGTCAATTTTGGATAGAAGAGTTTCTCCTATTTTCCCCATTTCTTTTTTTCTCTATCCTTAAGTTTTTATCCAAACGAGAGAAACCCAAATTTTTTTCTCTCTACGTTATTGTCATTAAGTCGTTACATACCATTAAACAAGGATTACCGAAGCTCAATCGAATTCAAATAGTTCAAACTAAAATTAGAACTTTGACTGGTATCACTAGGGGTCACATTGGATTGGGTTAGAACTAAAAACCGATCCAAACCGAACTGATTGGGTTGGGTTGGATCATATTCTTTTGAGCCCGGGTTGGTTAGGTTCTGAAAAGTCAGAACAAACCAACTCGGTTCGGTTCCAATTTCAGGGGTCTGGTTGAACCGAACCAACCCAAAACTTGTAATGTGTGTGTGTTTGTATTGTCCAGTACGTTTTACGCTCTTTCTCTTAACTTAAACCTCAAAATTTATATTATGTTGTGTATTAGGATTTTAATTTTTTTATGTCCATATAGATATTGATTTTTTTTGCCTTAAATCGGTTCATCAAGAGCTCTATTACAACTTAAATAGGTTTCTTGGGTTAAACCAAAACTGAACCAATCCAACTTTCTTGGTTCGGGTTGGTTCGGTTCGTGTTTTGTCATGGTTTGGTTCGGTTTTGGGTTCCAAGTCAGGTTGGGTCCGGTTCTTGGTCGGAACCAAACCAACCCAACTCACGTGCAGCCCTATGCATCACCACCAAATCTCTTTTAGTCCGTCATCAGTAATAACAAAACTTAGATATGCGGCATATGAAAATTTAGATAAAATGTTATAATGAATTCGATAAATTTTGTATTTTTACTTTGCACAAGTCATTTATTAGAAATTTGTTTTATCTTGTATCATGAGAATTATATATAGACATTCATGTAAAAAATTATGTAGTTGTTTGGCATGATGAGCTTTTAAAATGCTTAGTCGAGTCAGTTTGGTTATTTTAATGAGTCTTATGTTGGGCTTCAGGCGGAAGTCACTTAGTTTTGAGCCGAAATTTGAAACTATTTTTCAAATCTTGAACTCAAGGTAACATTAATTTGCATCGATTCGGTTAGTTTATCCGAGCATGCCGAGATTTAATCCCCGGTCTTTGTTATCTAAAGATCAAGAATCTTCCAATTGTGCTACCGTAGTACATGGCAATATCATGTCAATGAATTATCATCACTACATTTATATATAGCTACTATTTGTTTGACTTTCGACATTGAAGACAATCTTGACATAGGAAATGTTAGACCTTTAAAGATCGGAATGAGCATGATCAGTTGTAGCATATATCACTTATCACTAATAAAAAACAATATCTTTGCATCCTCTTATTCGTTCCGGTGCAAAACCCATAGCATTCATAGGTGTTACTAATTAACACTTAAATACATCGTGCATGACAACAAGTCAACAAATATCCCCAAGTAGATTGGCCTGCACATACCCAAACATATGAATTCATCGAGCAGTAAACTAAGAGTCTCATCAATCAATAACTAATTGAAAATTCTCTAATCTAAGGTTTATGTTAACGAACTTACTATAGTGGGTTAATACATTTGTTATCTTTTCTAAATTGGACAACACATGAGGATGGATCACGACATCAGAATTAGCCAATGCACCATTAGGGTGCCCGCAACCATGATCACAATGACGATAAACATGACTAAAACCTTTGACGCCATGGCTTTTCATCTCAAGCTTTCAAGTACATAAAGAATTTGTTGGTAATCAGAAAAATTAAATGAAAGAAGGTTAGAATGAAACTTCTGTGGGGAACATTAATGCACATACTCGCCCAATTTCTAGTGACTTCAAACAAAATATTACTGAAATTACGAAAATGGGCAGTTTGTTTGTCATAATCATCTAAATGTGTTTTTTATTTTTATCTTCGTTATCATAAAGTCAACAAAATCTAAGACATGGTCCATTTTCCAGTTTAATATATCACTTCATATTGTTTGAAAGGGTTACTGATTTGCCATAACCATGTAAAACACGTTTTTCAAGTTAGTTCTGAAAGACTTCTTGATTCCAAGTCCTACTTCATATCCTATTTTAATGTACTTCATATTGTTTGTGTCTTGTTCACATTTTAGATTAGTGATGTACTGATATGTCGCACGACCAAGAAAGAATATATACCAATTAATTTGTTTAGTATATCTATTAACCTAGGTCACACTAACCGGGAAAATATTAACAACAATATTTGTAACATCCCGATACAGCGGAAAATTTAAAAATTCATAATTAAGACAAAGAGCACAATAATCAAATGCGGGACTGTTACTTCTCATAAACAAATAGCGGTGCACCAGAATACATCAGAGTTTGCCAAAAGAATACATGATTACAACAAAACGACAAAGGAAGATAAATGTAATCATGTTGATCTCAGTGGTCCGACTAGAGGATCTGACTCCAAATGCGCGCGCCCGCCGATCACCACCCCACTGGACTTACTGTGGTCCTGAAAAAGATGGAACAACAATGCCTGAGTTTCCAGAAGGAAACCCCGTATGCCAACTCACCTATATATGCATGCATTACACAATGAACCTATCATACTAGTAGCATGTCATGGCATCGACAGAAATGGAAAACAGTTCCCCCGAAGGGTAAAACAGGACATCAGTCCGACAGTCAACAACGAGTCTCCCGAGGAGACCTACTGCAGGCACATGCAACCTTACAGCACGCGACATCGCACCCCCCACACGCAGCTACACTACTCAAGGGTTCGACAGGGAGCCTCTGTCACGCCTGCGCGCCGATAGAATACAGATCTGCAAATCTCAGTGGTCGGAGCCACAGGGACCAACGGGGCCGTCGCCCGGAAGGTATAACAACAACATCTCGGTAGGTGCCCAGCCGAGGAAAACAACATAGCCGGAACAGCCTCGGCCCAACAATCATCATCACTGGCACAACCTCGGCGGTATCACCAGCACAGCCTCGGTGGTCTATCACAATGTCCGGCACAGCATCGGACGGGTCCAACACAAACGTCCGGCACAACATCAGACGTATCCAGACCGAAGTCTGCCAGGTCATCAGGCTCCTTGAGCCGCAAACACCAACCGCGCCGCTATAAAAGCAGGGCAGCGACCTCCGTAGCCCGTGGGCCGGTAGTCACCTCACCCAACGCCAGTTGCGTGCCCGCACAAACATCAACACTGGGATCCGCGATCCCTCAGGCCTGCTATACTACAAAGTGCCCAATCAATCCATCTCAAGTCACGGTCCATACACGGAGGTGACGCGTCCCGAACACCCACACTCTTCCCAACGGCGGTCCCTGGGCAGGCACGCATCACGCACCCACCGTCACCTCCCGGCTCACGCACAAGGCGAGGACACAGGTTTCCGTGGACAAAGTTGGCGTTCAAAAAGGGAACCAGGAATTCTGTCCTGTGCCCAAACGGTCGACCGGAAGAGGTGATTTGGTCGACCGGTTCCAGAAAGGAATCGGTCGACCGTACTCCAAAAACGGTCTACCGCTGCGCTCAAAACAGAACCCCCCAACGGTCGAACAAAGGTCTAAAACCGGTCGACCGAACGAGGTCAAAATCCGGAGTCTGGTCAACATCAAAATCGGATCTATCGGTCGACCGACTCAGGGGTCCCGGTCGACCGAAACCTACAGGGTCAACCTAGCATTCTACGTCATAAAACAGTCGAACGCAACCAACAATCGGTCGAACAAGCATGCAATAAAATCCAGTACACTTAAGTTCCGGTCGACCGAACACAAGACCCCGGTCGACCGAAACACAACAGGCAGTCCCAACTCACCAGCAAATACGCACTACCGGTCGACCGCCACAAGGCATCGTCCGACCGGTGAAGGTTAAAGTCGGGCAAAAACACTACATTCGGTCGACCGCCCGAAGGGACCGGTCGACCGTTGGTCGTCTTCAACCTCGCGCCAGCCGAGGTTTTACGAAGAAACCCGCCGCCGGAGAGGTCTCCGACCCCTCCCCGACCGACCAACACCTCCCCCACGCTTGGGGAGCAAGAAAACCACACTAATGAGACGGCATACCTCAAATGAAGACGACGAAACGCCGGAGCAACGCTCACGCCTCCGTCCTCCTCCCCGCGATGACCTCCTCACGCCGGAACCTCCGAGCCTTCTTCCTCCTCTGGTCGCCGGACAGAAAATGGAGAGAGAGTGAGAGAGTGCAAGTAAGGGAAAGAGAGAGAGAGAGAGAGAGAGAGAGATTTTTCACTTAAATAACCCTACACCCCATCACCTCACCCTCACCCTACACCATCACCCTACACCCCAACCCATACTTCCCATCACATCCACCACTCCCTCCATCCCTATGCAAACCCCTCTTCTAAACCAAATTAACCCTAATCCGGGTTTTGGGTTCTAACAATATTAGTAATTCTAGAACTAGATGGTCATAGTCGTGTATCGGAAAGCTAAATCTCCATAACAAGACATTCGTATTAAATGTAATATCTTGATAGAAAATTGCATTCTTAAAAAATGGGCATCCCTTTCCTTTATGAGCTATCAAGAAAAGTTTTGGCTAAATAATTAAATTGTTTTTCATCTTGCTTTTAATAATTTGAGATTATTTTCGGTTTTCCACCGTCCATTTATTTTCTTGTGTAATATGAAAATTAATTAATTATATGCCCGACTAAAAGAGAAATATTACCTTCCACTTGATTAAAGATTTCTTTGTGTTACATGTTTTATGATAAAAATGCAATGCACAAGTCGTGCGTCTCATAAAGAAAGATTCCCCTTTAATAAAATACTCGCTCTTGAATAATGTATCTTGCGAATCCACATGTTTGATGTCTTACTAACTTCTTTTTTTATAAGGTATATACCATTACTTAGGCAAATCTATCACGTTTATAAAAATCCGTAAGGCTTCTGAAGTCTGTTTTAATTAATAAACCCAATTTATCCAGTAAAAACGTCGTCATTAGTTTGAAGGTGCAATGGATGAGTTTATAAAAGTTTTCATTTTGTATACTCCTTTCTAGGTGTCATTTTTTGTGAAAATTTTCGAACACCGAATCCAATATATTATAGGTTCATGGAGCATGAGTGTTATAATGTATTAATATATGAAGAAAGAAGAAGAATCGAATGAAGTTAAATAATAGATGAAGTTTCATAAAGAGTAGTAGTATGATACTTCTCTTTGTAGACTTGGGTCTGTACCCCAAAAAAAAAAGAGGGTGGTTTTCATGTCACGATGGTTAGTGGGTGGGAAAACCACACTTCTGTTTTTGGTTTGACTGAAAGCCTCCAAGCAAGGCAAACGAATTTTTTATAGTGGGGTGGTGGTGGTGAGATTTTCATTTTTTTTTCATGATTTAATTGGTCTTTGAGAGGGGGAAGAGAGGCAAACATTTGGTAAATTAATTGTTTAGTGGTGCAGGAAAATTGGAATGGACTCGTAAATTTGCTGGATGAAGAGATAGAGACTTTGTTGGAATTAAAGAAGGCAAATGCTGTCGACGATCATATGTTGTGGGACAGATTTATACTGTCATGTAAAGCGCATCGATTTTAGGCAGATATTGATTGTCGGGGTGACCGTTACCCCCACAACTATGCACTAATTTTTTTAATGGATAATTAATAGGAGAATTGGCTTATGGATATATCGTGGAACAAAAACACAAACATGCAATATTGAAGTCTTTTGAGATACAATTCGGAAGTCAAGTTAGCAAATCCCATAGTAAGTCAAGTTAGTAAGATTATGTGTTTCAGATCATTGTATATTAAACTAAGTGATTTAAGTGTTATGTTAAAGTGTGGTCATTTAAGTGTTGAATTATGGAAATTTGTGATGTCTCTGTTCTTATTTTACAACATTTTGTAAATTTGTATAAAGCAATCACCAAAAACCGGTAAGTATGACTTTTGATGGGTTTTTGCGCACAGTAGTCCTACTGAATACGGTTGTTCAATTGTATCATTTTATTCATCTAGACAAGAAATTATCGATACAGTAAGATATCTTTAACAAGGTTATAGCTCACTTGGTAGAGCAACTCATTTAGAAGTCATCATTGCTTTCCAAGAACGACTAATTCAAAACAAGAAAATTATGTTTTAGCTACGATAATTATTTGTCATCGTATCTAGTAATCCGTCGGAAAATAGTTTGTGGTTTAGTTATCCGTCCCTAAAAATTATGTTTTATCATTATGGCTCAGTTGGTAGAGCAACTCGTTTACACGTGTATCAATGCTTTTCAAGAACGACTACTTCACTACAAGAAAATTATGTTTTAGCCACAATAATTATTCGTCGTTGTACTAGTTATCCGTCGCTAAATAGGTGGTTTAGTTAGCGTCAGTGTTCAGGGAACGCCTAGGCGACCGGATGTGTCCCGTCAACTGGGCGTTTGTGCGACCGTCCAGCTCTGGGCGGTCATTTTATTTTATTTTTAATTCAATTAAATTTGATAAAATAGATTAAAAATCAGGAAAAATAGGAAAAAATAGGAAAAAATGCACAAATATTATCTAAAAATACCATACATGTTTAGGCTTCAAAAAGACACCTAGTCCCTTGACCAATGCCTCACTAGGCACACCCTGTACCCACTTAAACACTTAGGTATGCAATTTATTGCTTAGTAGTACGATTACAAAGGTAGTTAACTAACTCAGAGTTCATACAATAACAGATAAGAGAGAAATTAGAATTACAAGCTAACTAACTAATTCCATTGGACACACTGATCTAATGTCCAACTGGGAACCATATCAAATCCTCCACCACCATCAGAGTCGTCGGAGTGGTTCTCGTTCGGATTGTCGACGTAGATATCATCTTCTTCAGTTTCTTCATCGTCGTATTGGACATATTGCTCGTCGATGTCCATCGGTGGTTGAGAACTCGATGCACCTGGATCTCCAGAACTAATGTGAACGATGACATCATCCATGCCAACACCTAATAACGGCGCGTCAGATGCAGTGGACGTGGATCGACCAAAGCGTCTCCGTGAAGAAGAATGTCCTAAAGCTGCTTCCTCGGCATCGGCCCATGTAAGCTCCTCTCCAGCGAAGACCGGATCTTCAGTTTCTACCAACCACGGATGCTCGTCAAAGAGATCGTAGTCCACACTGATGGGGTCATAAAATATGGGCTTCTCCATCCTTTGCTGAAACCTTTGCCTTAATTTTTGGTTGTAGTTCACATACACCAAGTCTTTCATCTTATTCACAGCCAACCTGTTCATTCTCGTTGAGTGCAACTGCTCGAAGACACTCCAATTCCGCTCACAACCTGATGTCGAGCATGTCAATTCCAACACCCTCAGGGCCAACCTCTGTAATGCGGTCTCTCCCATGTCTGCGCCATAAGATTGCCACCAATCTATATGTCTTCTTTCCGTCATTTGTCTAACGACCATATCCCTAGAGAACATTCCAAGTGAGTTCTTGTAACGATCAAGTAAACCGCAAATCTTGTTTTGTTCTTCAGGAGTGGGGACGAGACGCTCTACGACATCCATGAATCCAGGCATATGCTCATTGAAAGCTACATTTCGATCTTGAGGTGGGATGGAGAAGAAGGTATCAGGGTTGAGTAAGAAACTAGCTGAGTGTAGCGGTGAGGACATCATCTTCCCTGTACCCCACCTAGTGTCGATGAGGTCGATGACTTGCTTGTACAACCTCGGGTTTCCTTCAAAGTGAAGCGAATGTGTTCTAAAAGTTTTGCTTTTAAATGTCAATTATTATGAATTGAATGAGAAATCATTTTGTTCATTGTTTATGTTATTCGTCTTTTAGAAGTGTTAAAGAAGAGGCTCTTGGTCCCTAACCGTAGAGCTCTAAAAGATATTGGTTTACATAAAACAAAAGATATTCGCAATCATGGTAATTAACATGGGACATTAATTACCGAGTTAAGATTGTCGTGTTGGTCATAGATCACTGTAGCTCTATAAGTGAGTGACAACACGGGTACACAAAAGAGGAAAATATTACTTTTGTATACTGAATAGACCTAATAAGTAAAATATTATAGAAATGTGTTTCTGTGTCATTAATATGTTACTGTGTCCTTGGTACTTTGATATGAGACATATATCCGATCACTTAAGAAATGCTTGATTAGACTAGTGTCTTAAGCTATCGATGAGTGTAGTGTAAAGGCATTAGTTGATTGAGTGTGACTTTCGTTGGAGAAGATAGTTAGTCAAAAGATTATCATTGCCCCTCTTAATTGAGTGATGATATTAGTGGGCCCCTTGATAAAGCAAAGTTATAATGTGCACAATGTGATTTAAGTTAAGTCACATATTTATAACTAGTTTGAAGATATCAAGAAATGAATACTAATACAAATATGACACAATACTACTTTGTGTGTATTCTTAATATCATGAGGCAAGGGACGGACACAAGTGGTGCACTCCATCACTAAATGGATCGGGTTTTGGTTCGAGTGGAATTAAGACATCTAACTAATTGTGTGCTATAATGTGTAGCTAGATACCGCTTATAGCTTGTGGTATTAAGCTCTTCATATCACTGTCAACTTAGTTTAGATCCTCCCATAGCTCACACCACAAAACTGGGAAACAAGAAATGAGGATTTTGAGTTCATAAGATGTGTCGGGTTTCATGTAGAAAATATGACACATGGGGTGAACTAAGCAAAATCAAAATTATGTTGTGATTAATAACATAATTAGAATCTAAATTAAATTCATATATGATGTAAATATTATGGGGTGTAATGATTGATCATTACATAGGATAATATGTTACATAACTTGTGAAATTAATACTAATCCCGAAAAGTCAAATTTTGTAGGGGTTAAACCGAAATTTGACAATACAGTGCACAAACGGTCGACTGGTTAACCGTAAACGGTCAACCGATCGGTGCACGGTCGACCGAACACTTCTCGACCGATAACAGGGAATTTTCGTCTGTTCGGAACGGTCGACCGAACATTGCGATGAAATATTTTAATGTTGTGAGTGGTCGACCGAATGTCGAACGGTCGACCGAAACTTGGTTCGAGCGGTCGACCGAACCTCCAAACGGTCGACCGGTCCAGACGGTTTTCTGCAGAATAAATTTAAGAATTAATTAGATCATGCATGGAATTGGTCCATACTTGATTTAATTCGTGGCTAAGATTATTTGTTAGTAAATAATAGATGGTTAGATGGAAGTTTGTGGGCAAGAGGTTGCACATGAATAGGTAATTTGGAGAGAACTTATAAATACAAGTTTATCTCATTACCTCATTAATTAATTCATTATTTTTCTCATGCAAAATCTCTCTCCATAATTCTCCACGAAATTTCCTTAATTCTTAAGTTTAGTTTTAGTTTTTAAGAGATCATCTTCTCAAGGGAACTAAAGAGGGGTTAGTAATTAGATTCTAAACCCTATTGGAGATCGAGAGGCTAGCTCTTCTCTCTCCAATCTTGTTTAGAGTTTGGTGAAATCTCGGAGGCATCCGGCGCAGCAACAAGCATCCTCAACGTCTCCGAATCTTCAAGAAGTTTTAGAAAACTTCTAGGTATGAATTTCGGAGTCCCATGTTTGTTTTAATAAAGTTTTAAAACTAGTTATTGAAACAAACCAATGCATGCATGAAACAAATCATAGAAAATTGTAATTGATCCTTATTTTGCATAAAATTTCGAAAATATATATGCACAATTAAACTTGAAATCCTACAGTGGTATCGGAGCTTAGGGTTCAATTTTCTAATGATTTGAAACTATAAATAGATTTGGTTTACCATCTAGGGTTCGAACAATTCGATTTTCCCATTTTTCGGTCTTTAAATGTTTTGTTGGAATAATTCTATGTAATAATTCGTTTTGAATGTTTTAAGTGGTTTAAAACATGCTATGTAATTATTATAATTATTATTTAGACATTAGTCTAACTTACAATAATTTCGTTTTATGAAGAAATGATTATTTTGTAAGAGAATCAACGAAACCGAAAAACTATGGTTCATCTTTCCATTGGAAATTGGATGGACAGCGGTTCAAAATTATTTTTGAACTATGAATGGATGAAAAATGTTTTTAATGGATTTAAAAATGTTTTTCAAAGAATTGTTTGGGATTCTAGATGATTGATAAACTAGATTGTATAGTTTATAGCGATATTGCGTGCATGGATGCTCGAGTTGTCTTTGCAGGAATTGTGGGTTTATATGTTCCAAATCAGAAACTATGAATGTATGTAATCATTATTATACAGGGGCTTATTTATATGTAAAAGCCAAATTCTCTCTTTCTATTTTTAGATAATTGCATTGCATTTGAGAGGTTTTTACATAGGACTTGCACTAGTCGGTTTTTATCGAATGTGAGGAGCATGTTTATTTTCTGTAAAATCTACATCTCCGGTGCAAGAAGAAGTCGCCGCTGTAGCGCATCGATCGAGGATCGAGGATCAGGGATCAAAGGGGACATATAAACTCACACGATGTGGATTGTGTGAATGGTTTAATTTCTGCTATGCATGTGATGAATGTGATTGAATGTTAGGATGTGTATAAATTATAATATGCATGATAACTAAAATTCCGAATCACATGTTAATAAATGAAATTGTCCAACAAAATTAAGAGTAATTTTCCTTCTTATTTCATCCACTAGCAGCCATTGATCGAGAGATACTCTGCTCG
This sequence comes from Triglochin maritima, assembly GCA_963682175.1. Classification (NCBI taxonomy): domain Eukaryota; kingdom Viridiplantae; phylum Streptophyta; class Magnoliopsida; order Alismatales; family Juncaginaceae; genus Triglochin; species Triglochin maritima. The sequence goes on from OY821786.1 coordinate 17,406,832, forward strand.
CCCTTAGCGAGAGATATCTCCCTCCATCTTTGGGAATAGTGGGAGATATAATGGTTGTCTATTGTTGTGCCACGATTAAATATATGAGGTGCGTTTCACCGTAGTGAACCCCAAGTATGTTTAGTTGTGAATACAATTGATAAATGTATCTCGTATCAAATGAAAATAAGTTTTCTTAACATTACCTAGAGCCCTCGCTCGGTTTTGGCAAAAAGTTTTTCTTACGAGGATAGGTCACATTCCCTCATAATAAAAACGACAAGAATCACAAGAGTTTGAAGATGCTAATATTGCTAAAATTCAAGAAGGTTGTGATTAGAAAGAGTTTTTCTTACCTTGATATTGTAATGTATTTGATAGCCCTTAGCTAGTCTATATTACAATTGATAGGATCTTGGATTACTGCATTTACGGGCAAAATTTTATTTGCAGTATGTACATTTATATTCGATATATATGTATGTATTTTAAAACATAAAATTGACATTAAAATCCTGTATAATTTATTTTGTAAAAATGTCTAATATCCAACCAATTGTGCGATCTATAATCGAAAAGAATCCTTTGCAAAATGATGGCTCAAACTTCATGAAATGACAACTCAATCTTAATATCGTGTTGAGGTTTGAAAAACTATCTCATATTTTGGATTGTGAAATCCCAAAATTGAATGAGAAGGCAACCGGTAATGAGAAAGAGGCGGTAGCCAAGTGGGAAGACCAAGAGAACCAAGTTCACGGTCAAATGTTGTCATCCATGGGTGACTCGCTTCAAGCGAAATACTTGCATTCAAAACCCAAGAAGACCATGAAAGCTTTAACAAAGATGCTCATGGATAGTGCCCGAAAGGAGCGCTATAAGACCACCATCGCACTCACAAGGTGCCACATGGCGGAGGGAACATCGGTGTCCATGCATTTTCTCACGATGCAAGGATACCTTGAGAAATTGTCGAAGCTCTCTTCTCCAATGCCCGAGGACATTGCCGAAGATCTGATTCTTGGATCTCTAGCCCTGTCCTTTAAGGACTTTGTGATGCACTATCATGTGCGTGAAAAAGGGGTGAGTCTTGAGGAGCTTCACAACGCTCTCAAAACGGCAGAAGTTGACATGGGCAAGGGTCGGGACAATCACGTCCTAGCCGTCCATGAGAGGAGCAAAAAGATCAACAAAGGTGAAGGCAAATTTACCAAAGATACGTCAATCAAGAGCAAGGGAGTAGGAGGTGCTCATGGGAGTGCCTCAAGGGGGAAATCTTTCAAATCTCCAACTCCCAACACGGAGTGCTTTCACTGCAGTGAATAGGGACACATCCGACCTAATTGCCCCAAGTACAAGGACGACCTTGAAAATGGGATGATTGAACGTAGGCGCCCGAGACACGCCGTAGGTATGTTTGTTATTGAGATAAATTTAATCACCTCTGTCCCCGATTTGGTAATAGTTACCGGATTTTGTGCTCACATAATTTTGATGTGCAACTATTAAAGGATAGGAAGGAACTCGTGGAGAACGAGATGATATTGAAGATTGGAAATAGTACAAGCATCGTTGCGATTGTAGAAGATTCTATGGAACTTCAATAATCTAGTGATTTAAATTTATGCTTTGAAGAATGTTTGTTATATGTCTTCGATTAGCAAGAACATTTCTGTATCAAGTTTTAGATATGGATACATTTTAATAAATATTTTAATTCTTGCTTGTCTATATCGAAGAATGGAATTTTCTATGGAAATACATTCGTATAGAATGGTTTCTATTTGCTTGAAATGAATAATAAACAAACTCAAACAAACAATAACAAAAGGAACTAAGATAACTCACGTGAATGATACAATCTTGTAGCACTATCGGATTGGTCAAATAAATGACCAAGAGACCTTTCAAGAAGAAAGGAACGAAAACGAATAGCTAATTGGATATGATACATTCTAATGTATATGGTCCGATAAGTACAAGTGCAAGAGATGGTTTAAGGTACCTCATTTTGTTCACGGACAACTATAGTCATTATGGCTATATTTGTCTAATGGGAAGCAAAAGTGAATTTTTTGACAAGTTCAAGGAATTTGAAGATGAAGTAGTGAACCAACTCAACAAGAATATCGAGTCTCTATGAAAGGTTCGTATGGGTGAGTGCTTAGGATACCTAATTTGACTCATTCCTAAAGTAGGAACATGATATTGCTCGACATGGTTCGATCAATAATAAGTCAATCTAAATTGCCTATTTACTTTTGGAATTATGCACTACAAATAATGACAAACTCACTAAATAATCTTTCATCCAAATCCGTGGAGAAAATGTCTTGTGAGATATGGAGTTGAAAGACACCTAAGCTCGACTTTCTCAAGATTTGGGGTTGTGAGGTATACATCAAGAAATTGATGTCGACCAAGCTTCAACCAAAAGTGGATAAGTGCTTCTTTATAGGTCCTCGTATGATAAGAGGATACTACTTTTAGTGTATCACCTCCAATCGAAAGATTGTAGAGAGAGATATGGTTTTTCTGGAAATTCTGGAAAAGAGAGAAAAGTAGTGGGAGTAGAGTTAAGCTTAAGGAAACTCAAGATACTATACAAGATCATGATGTGAATATTGCATTCAAAATCATGAAGGCCCAGCCGAGATTCCTTTGGTTAGTAGGAGCATGAGTGAGAGACCCTTACAAGAAATTGTGAGAGAATCTCAATCACCCCACCTAGTGTGCGTTCGAGAGTCAAACATGAACCTATTCCTCAAGAAATTGTGGAAGAAGTTAGAGAGACACAAGAAGAATCAAAAGAACTAAGAAAATCAATGAGGGAAAGGAAGAAACCTAATAAGTATGTGGGACTTCATGAGATCATGGTACTAGATACCAAAGATCCCTCGACCTTCCAAGAAGCTATGGAAAGAAAAGACTCCAAACTATGGTTAAAAGCCATGGAATCCGAAGTAGAATCCATGTATGAAAATCAAGTATGGAACTTGATTTGCCTTCCTCAAGAGAAAATATCATTTGGTATAAATGAGTTTTTAGGAGGAAGATAGACATGGATATTAACTTGACAACCTACAAAGCAAGGCTTGTAGCAAAAATTCAAGAAATTGACCTTGATGAAATTTTTGAGAAGTTGCCATATTAAAATCTATTCGGATTATGCTCACTATTACCTCCTTTCACATTTGTGGGATATGGAAGATGGATATCAAAATGGCGTTCCTTAAACATGAACTTGGAGGAGGATATGTACATGGTACAACCTCAAGGTTTTGATGATCCAAATAATAGCGAGAAGAGATGCAAGTTTCGAGAATCTATTTATGGATTGAAGCAAGCATCGAGGAGTTGGAACAAACGCTTTGACGAAGAGGTGAAGAAGATTCACTTCATTCAAAGTAAAGGAAAACCTTGTTGATACAAGGAGATTAGTGGGAGTCATGTAGTACTTCTGATCTTATATGTCGATGACATATTGCTCATGAGCAATCATATACCTTAGCATTAGCAAACAAGAAATTTCATTAAAATCGGCATTTCAATGAAAAGAAAAGGATTAGGCTCAACACATCTTGAGAATCAAGATACATTGAGATACATCCCGTAGACTCATTGACTTCAGTCAACGTGCATACATTGACAAGGTCTTGGAAATGTTCAGTGAGAACAATTCCGATATGGACAATGTGTCAATAAGTATGAGTATAGGTGTGCAACTCAAGAAGTCTCAACGTGCTCAATCACGCAAAGACTTGGAGTACATGAAGGTATCCCTTATGCTTCGGTAAAAGGAAGGACCATGTACACGATGACTTGCACAAGACTCAATATCTCGTATGCTCTAAACGTGACAAGAGGTCACCAATCCAACACAAGTCCTAATCGTCGGATTGCGGTCAAGAATATTCTGAAGTACCTTAACCGGACTAAAGATAAGGTTCTTGTTTAAGGAAGACAAGGGAGAAAATAGCCGAGGGCTATTTTGATGCAATTCTCATAGGAATTCTTGACAAAAGGAGGTTGGAATGATGATGCGTCATCATTATCGAAGATGGAGGTATGAGCTAGTGTAGTTAGGAGTAATATCACTACAGCTAACTCAACCACCAACGAAAGACAAAATAAATAAATAGGTGGACACAACAGTGACACAACTGATCCATTCAACAAACCTTCATACCAAGCTAAGAGACGAAATATATTTCGATTCCATGGATCCGAGGATCCATATGGATTGGCTTGATAGGAGTTTTGGGAAGGTTACCCTAGTTATTAATGTTTTATGCATTGAGAATGTATGTGAAAGAATACTTTGATAACAAGTGGGAGATTGAAGGGAAAGTGTTCTAAAAGTTTTGCTTTTAAATGTCAATTATTATGAATTGAATGAGAAATCATTTTGTTCATTGTTTATGTTATTCGTCTTTTAGAAGTGTTAAAGAAGAGGCTCTTGGTCCCTAACCGTAGAGCTCTAAAAGATATTGGTTTACATAAAACAAAAGATATTCGCAATCATGGTAATTAACATGGGACATTAATTACCGAGTTAAGATTGTCGTGTTGGTCATAGATCACTGTAGCTCTACAAGTGAGTGACAACACGGGTACACAAAAGAGGAAAATATTACTTTTGTATACTGAATAGACCTAATAAGTAAAATATTATAGAAATGTGTTTCTGTGTCATTAATATGTTACTGTGTCCTTGGTACTTTGATATGAGACATATATCCGATCACTTAAGAAATGCTTGATTAGACTAGTGTCTTAAGCTATCGATGAGTGTAGTGTAAAGGCATTAGTTGATTGAGTGTGACTTTCGTTGGAGAAGATAGTTAGTCAAAAGATTATCATTGCCCCTCTTAATTGAGTGATGATATTAGTGGGCCCCTTGATAAAGCAAAGTTATAATGTGCACAATGTGATTTAAGTTAAGTCACATATTTATAACTAGTTTGAAGATATCAAGAAATGAATACTAATACAAATATGACACAATACTACTTTGTGTGTATTCTTAATATCATGAGGCAAGGGACGGACACAAGTGGTGCACTCCATCACTAAATGGATCGGGTTTTGGTTCGAGTGGAATTAAGACATCTAACTAATTGGGTGCTATAATGTGTAGCTAGATACCGCTTATAGCTTGTGGTATTAAGCTCTTCATATCACTGCCAACTTAGTTTAGATCATCTCATAGGTCACACCACAAAACTGGGAAACAAGAAATGAGGATTTTGAGTTCATAAGATGTGTCGGGTTTCATGTAGAAAATATGACACATGGGGTGAACTAAGCAAAATCAAAATTATGTTGTGATTAATAACATAATTAGAATCTAAATTAAATTCATATATGATGTAAATATTATGGGGTGTAATGATTGATCATTACATAGGATAATATGTTACATAACTTGTGAAATTAATACTAATCCTGAAAAGTCAAATTTTGTAGGGGTTAAACCGAAATTTGACAGTACAGTGCACAAACGGTCGACTGGTTAACCCTTCTTTTTCTTGTTCTTTATCCAACTTGCATTAGGATCGTTGTACTCCGGGGAAACAACAAAGACTCGGAGTCTGTCTTTCTTCAGAAACAACATTTGCAAAGTCAGAAAGGTGGTGGCAAATCTCGTAACAGCATGGCGTAGCTGGTTCCCTTCAATGGCAATTCGCATCCTCTTCAACAACATGGAATGGTTGTTGAAATGTTTGACGATCTTACAAGCTAAAGCAATAGTCTTCAAAAACAACTTGCCAATATCCTCCAAGATGAGATCGATGCAATGCGCTGCATAGGGAGTCCAAAACAATCTCCTTTTTTGCTTCAACATCCTACCGGCAAGTACGTACGTGGCGGCATTGTCGGTGACCACCTGAACAACGTGTTTTTCGCCAATCTCGCCAACTACCTTGTCCATCAGCTTGTAGAGGTAGTCTGCGGTGTGAGAGTGACCAGAAGCATCTACATACCTCATGAACATGGTACATGTTGGACAATTTACTAGAAAATTGTATATTCCTACCGGACCTATCAGTCCAGCCATCTGTCATCAACATGCACCCGTATGTTGCCCAATCTTGTCTGTACGACTCTAGTATACCTCTAGTGTAGTCAATTTCATGTTTAAGGCACGACTCACTAACTTCATGATACGTCATGGGTTTAAGTCTTAGTCCGTAAGTACAAGTAGCGGATATTGCTTCATTCCACTCAAGCATCCTTACAGTGTTGAATGATATACCACATTTATAGAAAAGACTAGACAATTTTTTTAATTGTTTTCCTATCTTCTTTTTTAAAGGTTCTTTCGATGGTTGTTTGTTGGGCGTCGGAAACCACGTCCTTCCCACGTCCGCAAAATGGTCCCCACAAACGTTGTTTTTGTCTCTTTCGAGAAGGAACGGGGCGAGGAAGGGAGGTTGGGGTCCGAGCAGAACCGGAACCCGACCCGATTTCCAGATTAAATTCTATGTTTTCTATGTCTACATAATCATCACTACAACAGTTTTACCCTTTAGTCACGGTAGTTATCCGTGACTATAGCTAAGTATCCGTCGCTATGGAGCAACAGCCACGGATTTTTACCGTGGCTATTGCTGGCGTCACTGTAGGGTATTAGCGACGGATTGTGTGACGAATGTGTACCGTTACTGATACTTTTTGGAGGGAATAAATGGTGGGATGGAAAAGACCTTTAGTGACGGATTTTAAGACCTTTAGTGACGAATTTGTCCCGTGGCTAAAAGTTTTTCTCAGAAAAAAAAATATAAATTCCCAGCATTTAATAAATCACTAATACACCTATACTTATCAACATCCACAATTACATAACACTGTAAACCACAATCAATTTTTTATAAACAATTATATAATACAAAATGAATATGATCTTGTCAAATAACACTAACAATATTCAAATTGATATTTCATTCTGAATCAATATCCTAATCGACAAATAAATTGACAAATATGATTCCACTATTCACACATTTCATAAAATACAAACAACTACTTTGACATTGATATAAGCATCTCAAAATTTAAATTTTTACTTCTTCCACTCTTGCTCGAATAAAGCACAAATGCAGCACAAAACACTGTCAAATTCAGCACAAATCACTACCAAAATAAGCCAAGATGCAGCCGAGTTGCAGCCAAAGATTCAATCCATAATCAAGTATACAAACATCTATATTAAGATCACAATATCAACTATCTACACACAAGTAATATAAGCAAATATTGTCTACAGAGACCAAGTAAATCAAATAAGAACTACACCTACCACTTGACTAAAAATACGTTCTTAAATCCTTGTTGACGTGTCAGTCGTGCATTTAATTCCTGCAAAAAGGAACATGAATTCAATCAAATGAATAAAACATACAAGTAAAGACATTCACAAATTCACTTGCTCAACTACTAAACATGTGGATCAGAAAAAATCATCGAAAGAGATATTATGAATTAAGATAAAAGGTAGACAAACATATCCAAGCTTGGAATACAAGTTCATGATCTTTAACGGAATAAGATAAATATAAGGTGAAATTTAAAATCCACCTTTCACTGAATCACTTTGTGCAAAGCCAGGTAGATCAGCAATAATAAACGTGTAAATTCAGAAACAAAAAACCTGAGCATTTTATTTAGACCAACGAGCCTAAAACATATTTTATAAAATTGGGAAGCCAAAATGACAATCGCCATAATAATAAGAAAAAAGAACGCAATGTTGTTAAAATGACATAGAATTATTCAGTAAATTTGTATCTACCAGTAATGCCAACCTAAGTAGTATACTTTGATCCGAACTAAAACTATGAAGCCAGGTAGAAGACGAGCTGATTCACATATGACTGCAATTAAAAGTTGCATCCTATGGATATACAACTTCTCTAGTTCAGACTTTCCTTTAGTTGATGTAATATATAATAGTTTATCTGCAATGAAGAGTACAAGAAAGGTAGACTACGTGTCAACAACCAATTCTTGCCAGTACTTATCTAAATAAACTACAAAAGCATACGCTCAAGTCAATCATTAATTTGCAAAATACCAAAACTGAGGTAACCAAGCTATAATATACACTTGACATAGAATAAACTACGTCACTTATATCATAATATGTTTTGTAGAAACAGATTTATTATTATTATTATTATTTGTAAGTGTTGTTTTTGCAGGATTTTATTTTTCAGTTTATCTCGTTAAATGGATGAAGTTGATTACTTCCTTAGAATTTCATTCACACAGTACAAAACTAACAAGATCTGAAGGAATACTAAAAACCGAAAAGCTCACCGGAGATATCGGGGATCCTCGGTGAGGAGCACAAAGGTGAGCCAGAGGAAGAAGACGAGGACCAAGAGGAGAGTGTGCGGGATCGAATCGAAGCCTCCATTGTGATTGAGGTGTTGACTGTTCTTTTGGGTACATGCGAATCATGAAACAACAATAATCCCCAAATACACATTCTAAACCCAAAATCAAACCATCTAGCAAACTAGACCAAACCAACATTTTCAAAAACCCCAAATCCAGCATACTAAACCAAATAAAATCGAATACCCCCAAAATTTGAACTTGACAACGATTACCTCAGCGCCGGAGTTGAATCAATGCCGCAAGAAATGGGGCCGGCGAGGGATGACGCAACATGTGACAGAGCCGGAGAGGCACGACACTGAGAGGACGAAGACAAGGAATGACACCGGTGTGGAATCAAAGCCGACCGTGAACGGAGCCAGCAATCGAGTACTGCCGTGGTGTGGGAAGACGCGACAGCGAGGAGCGGTGGTGGCAGTCGCAACGGCTAGGAGAGGCGGTGGGAACCGCGATGGCGAGGAGCGGTGGTGGCAGTCGCAACGGCTAGGAGAGGCGGTGGGAACCGCGATGGCGAGGAGCGGTGGTGGCAGTCACAACGGCGAGGAGAGGCGGTGGGAATCACGACGACGAGGAGCGGTGGTAGCAGTGGTAGCTTGGGGGTTTTGGGTGGGAGTTGCGATTTGGGGGTTTTGCGGATTTGGTTGGATTCGGGTGAGGAGTCAGGTATTGGGAGTCTGTGGCTTTTCTCTCCTATCTGTGGCTGATTCCTAAATCAGCGACGGATTCTACAGCCACAGGTATACCTACCGTGGCTGTAGATTCAATTTCTTGTAGTGCATCAAGACATACATTTTCATTTTGTAATGTCCTACTGTTTCTAATCATGTATGCAGTTATGTCATGTTTACCAGAGTCAGGAATTTTATCACAAGGTCTGTCATTGCTGCCGGGTGTGTGTGTAAGATGTTGTTTGTGACGGAGTATACCACCTCTAGTTTTCTTACCACATAACTCACAGACAATGTAGTTTTTATCATTAGCACTAATGTAATGGGCAGTATTCCAATTGGGGTCATTTGTACGGGTAGGTCTTAGGCCATCGTAACTCTCGTGATGCATGGGGAGACTAGTGCCGGGTACGTAGGCCATATCTTAAAACTAGACTAATATAAAAATTTATACTGATATGAAAATGAAATATTAATTAATTTAATTCTAAAGAGAAGTTAGAAAGAGTGCACTTGATTTTGGAGTTTGAAGAATGAAGAACCGGATCGGAGTCTTCACTTTTCAACTTCAAAACTAAGCACCAGACTAGAGACTTAATCGTGAAAACTTGATGATTAGGAAACTTGAAGATTAGAATAGAATGATAAAGAAGAAGAGAATGAGAGAGGTGTGAAAAATGAAGAGGTTTGGAGGGGTTTATATAGGATTTGGCGTAGTGGCAATCTTGTAATTTCTTTAAAAAAAGAAGAAAAAAGCAGAGAGTCGTTGGATTCTCTCCAACGGTTATCGCCTAGGCAGTCGCCTAGGCGAGGCGACCACCCATTTCGCCCAGCTTTGCGAAAGACGGTGGTCGCCCAGGTGACCATGCCGAGAGGCAGTCACCTACCGCCTGGGCGACCGCCTACCTGTACACTAGTTTGCGTCACTAAATAATCATGATAATTTACTAGTTATCCGTCACTAAATATTAAAAACTGCATAACTCATTTTCTTTTTTTTCCTTTTGGACCCTATTTTATACAAGAATATGAACATGAATATAAGATCACAATCACATATACCATTTCTTAATCATATCACATGCATATGTTGACAATTAAACTAAAAGTAAGAAGGTTGTGAGAGGAGACACGAGCGAGGTGAGAATTGTTCGCGATGGTCGTTGTAGAAGGTGTTGATTTCTTTAGAGATTAGTGGGTCATCGATCCTAACATCAAATGCACGCCAAACTCCATCATTCTTTCCATTCTCATCATGCTATCTCATCGAAAACGACACATATTTTGTCAAAAACAACCTTTGGAGTCTATTCTTAATTGGGAAATGACATAAGACATTTGTTGGAATTTTCTTCTTCCTCCTTCTCTTCTTCGGTGTAGTAAAAGTTTTGTCCTCATCATCTACATCTTTTTCTACTACCTTCCATCTGGACAAGATGTGACTTCACTCATATCTTTCCGTACAAGATACAATTGTTTTTTCCTATTGCACTACTACATAAATGGCCATTACAGACGGCATATTGTCGACGTCCATTCCGTCGGCATGGGTTTTCTTTCATCCGGTCGGGCTCCTAAATTTTCAAACCATGCACGTTTTATTTTTGCATGCAAAATACCCAACCCGACAAAAACTCTGTCAGCAAGTTGGTGATTTAGGGTAAAATCCCAAAATCCATCCCTACCGACAAAATCAACATATATCGCGCGCACCAACGAAATCCCCAAACGCTCCTCACCCCCGCCCTTCGTCCATGTCCTTGTGTCGGCTCCATCTCCATTTTTCCACCCTCGTCGTTCTTGAGTCGAGGTTGTCATGTCCGCACTGTGTCCCCACCCTCGTCGTGTTGCCATCGTCGTCGGCCTCGTCTCCCTGTTGCGTCCCTTGCCATGGCCCTCAACGTCGTTGACGGTCCTGGCTCTCGTAGGATTTTGTGTCTTATACTTGTATATAATTTTTTTAAAACAATTACAAGCAATTATGATCAGTTTTCATATTTTTCAACAATTTTATGTACACAATTTCCTAATTCTATTTCAATATATATAATAAACTATTTAATATTGAATTACATGAATTGGATCGTACCTAGGGATTATCAAATCCCTTTTGTCAATCAGAAGTCGGGTTGCACGTCGGATTGCCTAGGAATTACCTCCAAGTGTTCAACAAACTCTAAACAAGATTGGAGAGATCCAAACTAGTCAATTAATCTCTAAATGGTGTTAGAATCTAACTAACAACCTCTTCTATGCTTCAAAGAAATTAATCTTTTGCACACAATTAAAACTAAGAGAATTTCGGATGGAATGGTGGAGAAAATTGGAGAGAGAATAATTTTGCATTAATGTAAACAAGGAAAGGAGAAGGAACCTATTTATAGGGTTTCCTTTAACTCACATCATGTGCAAACCACTTACACATGATCTTTTGTTAATCTCTCCACTAAATCACATCATGTGCAAACCACTTTGCACATAATCTCATATTTATCTCTCTACTAAACAATATCATGTGCAAACCACTTTGCACATGATCTTTTGTTTATTTTGTCACATCATCATCACATAACTACATTTGACAAATGTAGATTAAATCCAGTCATTAATCAGTAAAAAAATTCTTATTAATATATGCAAAAATGTGAGCAAACTTTGGACCATTTTTCACTATTTTTGACTCTACCAAATTTTGGATTAATATCCAACAAAATTTGGACTTTGAGGTTTTAGCAAATTCATATGTTATAATGTTGTAGATCACATTATATCATGTAATATATTATCATATATAATGTCAAAATATTATAGCCCATAATATATATACATCTCATACGAATTTATTTATTATTCTAACCATGTCGTTTTTACGACATATTGATTTTATTATTTTACCATATGTATATTATTTCATAACACATAAAACTTAATACATTATATAACATATAAAATCATATTTTTTGTTTTCCAATTTTGTGGTGTGACCTATAAGAGTGCCTCAGTTATGTTGACAATTATATAAAACACATTATATCATAAACTATAAACGGTACCTAGCTACACATTATAGATAGTTACCCAAATAACAAAGATGTTTTGCTCACTCGAACTAAACATGATTCACTTAATGATATGTAAAATATCACTTGTGTCTATCACTTGCATCATGATATTGAGAACATTATAAAAAGTAGAAACGTGTCATCTTTGTATTATATATTCATTTCTTGATCTCTCAAGCTAATTATAAACATGTAACTATACACAAGTTACATTGTACACATTATAATTTTGCTTTATCAATGGGCTCAACAATATTATAACTCAAGTCGAGAGGGATAATGATAATCTTTTGACATATCATCTTTTCCGGCACAAGTCACGTATAACCAACTAATACCTTTATCACTATACTTATTGATAGTTTTTGATAATAGTCAAATCATACACTCCTTTCATTTGTTAGGTCAATTCAATATATGAAAGAAACATTTTTCATTTCATATACTCATGTTGTTAAATATTTGTAGAACTACAATACCTCTCTTAACCAACATAACAATCTTATCTCGGTGATTAATGGTCCATGTTAATCACCATGATTGTGAATTACTTTTTATTTATGTAAACTATTATATTTTAGAGCTCTACGGTTAAGGAACAAAAGACAACATGTATCATTGGAGTCATGAAAGCATGTGGTTGAAGATATAAAATGTAGCAAGCATTTATAAGAAAAGTGAAAAATCCAAATGTCCAATCATTTTTGAGATCTTAGGTGGGAGTTGAAGTTGGGCTTTGGGCCTTGAGAGTCTGAATCGAGCTCTGGATATATTGTCCTTCGCGATTCCATCGCCGAAGGTCCTCAATTCTAGTCTTTTCACGACAAGGTAGAGGAACTGGGATTATGAGAAGTCACAGCATTCGCAAAAAATCTTTTGACAAATTAAAACATGACAATCTTCGTATCAAGAAAAAACACCTAAATTGGTATTTGCAATAAACCAGAATCAGAATCAATTATAAACTCAAAACCTCAAATTTTCACATCAAGCAAAGATCTCATTTTAGGAGCATCTCAGATGATGTAATTAAGATATAATTTATCCATTTTAACGGTTTGAGAGGTCTTCACCAAAATATGCACTTTATATTGTTTAGCTACATTCTATATATCCATTTTTTATCCGTATCTATTTATAAAATATCAGTTCCATATCAGTATCCATTGCATATGCATTTTCCAATATGTAACGGCCCGTATTTGTATCCAATCCGTTTTGCACCCCCCACGGTCAATCCAACAAAGTGCACGAACAAATAAATTAAACCCAAAATGGCATTTCCCCGAACACCTTCGTTGCAAGGCAAATACATCCAACAAATATACACAACAAAGAAACAATCTAAAATGTATTCATAACATGAACAAGCATATGCAGTCCACATTCAACGACCCCAACAGGACATATTGGTTTTATATTCACCTTCGGCCACATCTTCGCCGATTGGTCTCTTTTTCCCCAACTGCCGAAGTCGAAAAAATCTGATTTGAACACTTGGAGATGCTTGGGGGAGAACCACGCCCGGGGAAATCTGAACCCCACGATCGAGGAAGCGGAGGACGGAGCGAGCGGAGGCAACAAGGGCGTGGTCAAGGAGGTTCCAGACAAGGGCATGGGAGGCAATTGTAGGACGAAAGTGCACCATCCGAAGAGGTGGAGAGAGGTGGAGGAAGGAGTCGAGATGGGAGGGGGAGAGAGGCTAGGTTCGAAGGAGAGGGGTAGGGGCAATAAGCGGTTGATAAGGTGATTGAGTACTTGAGGGCATAGTTGGTCTTTCAAAATTAACAATTAAATATTAATATTAGTGCCGAAAACATAATAATACAATTTTTCTAGTGACATACGAAAATAAGTAAACATTTGAATTCTTATTACTCAAATAATCAAATGTTTTCAAGTGACACTTAAAACAAAGAATCCAAGTGGAATTTGATGCCATGGAACTCACGATTCTCAAACAAAAACAAAGGATAAAATAACCACAAGACCACATGATTTTACAGCAAGTTTACAGTTACAGGTACAAAACTTGTATCAGATAAACTAGTTTTCCAAGTAAGGTGGCAGAAAAAGTTACCTAAATAAAAATATCACATATCAATACAAACATTACAAATCAATTATGCAATGAACTCCAAAACAAACCAACATATGAGCAACTTCACAATGAACATATTCCTCAACCTCCCATTGCAAACACTGGAAGAAGACAAAGAGAGATCACCGTGCACAATATTTATCAAGTGTATGAGAAAAAACCCTATAATACACTCTCATCGTCATGACATCGAACAACAGAGCCTTCAAGGTAGATTGGATCTTTCCTGAAACTTTTAAGTCTTCCACAATATCGAAGTATGTCATGGATAACTGGCAAAGCTTTGGGCCCTGAGGCGTGATGATGCACCATTTCAACATGCTAAGGTTAGGATTTGCAACACACCCTTCAACATGTCTCTTTTCTACATATTTAATTTGACATGCATCATTACAGAAACCGCCTTCTAAAATTTCTTGTTGTTGTTTGGTATGAGTGCATCAATAGTCCGACACCGATTCCCACTCCAAGACACATTCCTAATCCTATCCCAACACCAACTCTAACACCAGCATTAAACCATGAAAGCTCGCCGTCATCATCATAGTACTGACCTGAATAATAGCAGTGATCAATCTTCATCTCGGAATCATAATCATCAATTTCCCTTTCTTCAACCTGTGTGAGATATGGGTACGCATCCAAACAGATTAGAGAAGAATGCTTGGAATACAAAAGTGCTATGGAAGTGACTACATCTAAAACACAGATTGCCAGAAACAATGGTCAAAAGCAAACATGAACCCATGAGGAAAACAAACATGCACTAGAGGCTTGTTCAAAATAGATTATACAAGCCTACTAAATAAGAGAACCACTATGCCTAGGAGTAATTATAAACATGAACCCATGAGGAAAACAAACATGCACTAGAGGCTTGTTCAAAGTAGATTATACAAGCCTACTGAATAAGAGAACCACTATGCCTAGGAGTGATTATCACTCCAACGATGATCTATGACTATAAACCAACATAGCCACCACTACAAGATACTAAAACTAGTTATAGCTAATTCTCACCATTCAGATGGTGACAAAAAGACTTTCTTAAATGGTAATTCAGATGTAATTATCTACCTACATGTTAGTTTTTGTTTTACATATTTCAAATGTATCGTTTGTTCTATTCCAGGTTTCCTGCATTTTCCTAGTACTGCAAATTTGCCCTTGCTAAACTTCACATATTAGGAAATTATTGTTATTTTTCCTACTATCAAGGTTAAGAGAGATTCAAAGCTTAATTCCAGTATAAAAGCAGCAGCTCTCAGCATCACGTCTTAGTGAAATGGCACTAGGCATCGAATGATCTTATACAGCTTTTGAGTAGATTTTCTTAGTGGACAAATACTAATATTTGGATCCCATTTCAGGAAGTACTTTGTAACTAGCTTCTTTTTTCCTTTTCAATGCAATGATCTTCTATTCTTGCAGGATGATTAACCTTAATTTAGCATATTTCAATATTTCCAACACTTAAAACATCAGTTTTAAACAAAATAACATCAGTTTTAAACATACACTTAAGCAGTGAAACTCTGGAACCACAAATATTCACATCAAGGTTTTAAAAACCGGACCGGACCGGACGGTTCGACCCGGTCGAACCGGGAACCGATGGTTCAACGGCCGGTTCAACTAAAAAACCGAGCGTCTAGTCGAACCGTTCTGAACCGGATTGAACCCGGTCCGACCGGGTCGGACCGTTTGGTTGGACCGGTTGGTCGAACCGGACATAAAAATATTTTAAATTTTCCTAAATTTTAAAATCAGAAAATATGATGGTTTTTTTCTTATTCTTACAAACAAAAATCCACCACCCACAAACTCTTCTCTCCCTCACCAAATCCCTTCGTAAGTATGATGTCATGGATAATATTGAAGATTGATTTTGATTTTAGATTCTTAATCCAAATAATATTTTCTCTAATTCGTATTCAATCAAATTTGTTCTGTTAAGTAAAGATAGTAAACTTACTGAGTTAAGCAAATTGTGTCTGATATCATGAATTATATTTAACGTTTGGTGTATATATTAAATAATTTTACAAAAATCGGTTCAAATCGGTCCGACCGTTAATATTTATTCGGTCCGGTCCAACTTCGGGTCTCAAAAATCCTGATGTCATGCTGACGTCATCAACGGTCCGACCGTGGTTGGACCGTGGTTCGACCACATTGAACCAAAACCGAAGCTTTATCGGTTCGATGACCGGTTCAGTTCTGAAAACCTTGATTCACATGGAAACACATAATATCTGTTTGGCCTTTTGTAGACATTGCATGTGAAATTTATAACCCTTGTACTATCATGTATGTACATGAAACAACTCTAGTTCTCTATTTTCATCTAAATAATAATTAAACCACTTACAAAAGAAGCCAAACATGTCAATATTTAGTAAAACTGAATAGAATCATCTACTATCATATCATGTAGCATGAAATGATATCTCGCTTGTCCATGGTAACCCACTCAATAGTCCATGTTCAGTTCTTTGTGATTAGATTATACATCATCTTATTTCGTGTAACTATATTACGTTCCTATGAATTGAGTTCCATAGAATTGAATTATGTTGTTTGGTAAAGTTGCAAATTACCATGTGAATCCCGATGTAATTGAAAAAAATAATTTGGAAATTCATTGGCTCCAACACATGTATGTTCAGAACGTCAGAGCTTCAGAAAACTTCTAGCATGGTCGAGGTCAGGTTTTAAAGATGTGACAAACTTTGTGTAGACTCAAAACAAATTGATTACATTGTAATGCAATACGGTTACGATCTCCAATGAGGTGATTCAATTATCCTGAAATAGGTGTAGTTAGTTGAACCCAATGTCAAGAGTCACATATATGACCAAAAGCGCCAGAATCGCATATGCAACTATGCGACCGCCTGTGTAAGAAGAAATCAAAAAATAGAAAAACAAATCGGAAAAAATAAGGAAAATCAAGAAAAAATATTGGAAGCCTCTAGGAGATAGGGAACAATACATAGAAAATACCTAAGATGGTTTGGCTGCAACAAAACATCAAGTTTATCAACGTCATTACCTAACAGGAAGCCTTATCTACCCGCCAATCCACTGGTCCGAATTTCGATTTCAAGTGACAAAGTGATAATTACAGAAATTTTAAAATAAGTCTCGAGCTTACTTTTCTTTAATAAGACCCCAATGATCCGCCATCCATTTCATATCTTACGGTGGATATAAGCTTATGTTAATTTTCCTTTTAAAAGGTATCTTTGGAAATCAACTTTCATCTCCCACCCCCTCACCCTCTCACCTCACGACTATCTCTCATTTCTTAAACCCAAACCCTAATTTTGGTTGCTCCTCTCTCCACCTCGCCGAAGATCCTACTCCACGGTTCCACCTCGCCAAAGATTCGCCTCACGACGACAACTCTCAGAGTAATTGAAACCCTCCTAGACATCACCTCATGTAGCAGGCCTGTGCGACCGCACACGCCCTATATGAGCCGCACAAGTCGCACCCTATTGGGTGGGACTGTGCGGGGATCGCACAAACCTATGGCCGCACTTTTGAACATTGGTTTACCCTGATAATTTGATTATTACATTCCTCAATTTCTCAACGGAATGTATTCAAAGGGGTAATGTGATTACATTACACCCTTGATTACAAACAAACCAAACATCAACATCAACATCAACATAACCCCATTGCCTTAGAAGAGGCTCCCGCCTAAGCGAGGTAAGGGGGGGTCGAATGTACGCAACCCTACCACTGTAAAACAGTGAGGTTGTTTCCGATTGACCCAAATGATGCAAATACAACTGACCATCTGCGATTCCACAATAAATAAGAAATGCAGATCGTTTAAATAGTCATTTGATATATTCCATGATGCTCCAAATGCCAAAAAACAACTTAATCGTTGACACAGTAGAAATGGACACTATACAGTAGAAATTGATGATAATTTAATATTATCTTAATTTGCAATTTAGAGTGTTTATTGATAAAATTAAAATTGTATTAATAAAGTGAAACTATACAAGGAAAAAACCCGGGATGCCCCCACATGCCGTCTTCCATGGCAAAAGACAAATATCACATCAAAACAAGAACATTGCAAGTCAGAGTTATTTACATTTTTGACATCATCATGTATATGTTTAAGCTCTAATAATTGTGGAATGTGATCTTTGTCTAAACTAATATTAATTTACTAAAACGCCATTCCAATGTTATTACATTTTTCATTGCTTAAGAATAAAAACAGGGATATCAAATAGGCTAACAAATCACATTAAGGCAAAAAAATTCATTGCTTAAGCGGCGTGATTTGTCAAACTCATGATAAGTTTCCTTCAATTTGAGTCGAAGTTGTAATCTCAATATCTCATTTTATTTAAGGGAATGAGAAGGATTAGTTGTAACATTTTGAATAATGAATATCTCATAATATTTACAAGTCACCACTTTATGGGTTGAAAATAGGTTACAAGCTCGTTGAGTTAAGGGGTGTTAACGAGTCGAGCGAAATTTCAAACCATAAGTATATCTTATATTATTACGAAATACAAAAAAAATGGAGCAAAACAAATTCGAGCGGCTCGTTAACTTATTTCGAATTCGAGCGGCCCATTTACCGAACTAAATTTGAAGATTACAAACAAACCAAACATTACCTTATTTTATAAATAACTACAATTCAGAAGAAGAAAAAACCTTAAGACAAACTCACTGTCAAGATTTGTTTTGATTCTTAAACGTGTTCTGGTTAGTACATGAGAGCATATGATAAAGGAAAAGGCATCATCTGGCTAAACCAAATGCTAGAAACCCACTAAACTCAAAAATATCCAATACCAAACTGAGAGAACAATAAGAACACAAAATTGAAAACCAGACAATCTTCTCCCAGTAAAAGCTCACAAGTCAGGTAAATCATAAACCAACAAATCCTATTAACTTTTTTCATAATCAGAAACCAGGAGTCAAACTTCTTACCGAAGGTGTCCTCCGGCTGCTCCCACCCTCACCACTCTCCGCATCCCTCTCCTCGGACTCGGGTATAGCATCCAACATGCCCTGCCTGGCCGCCTTTCTCCTACAACTAAGCCGGATGGTCCGCGTGAGAATCACCGGAACCCCCTTACAACACCCGGCGACATAAACCTCGACCTCCGGCGCGGTAATACCGACCTTCGGCCTAACGAACGTCCCAGCCGCCGCGGCGTAACACTCCATCCCCCACCCGCCCTTCCTTCCCCCCCACTCCAGCTCCATGGCGCCGCACAAGACGATCTCATCGTTATCCCTCACCTCGAACTCGACGGGGCCGGTGAAGCGGACGGCGTCAGTAGAGACGTAGGTGACGGCGTCGGAGTCGAGGCGGTCGCGGCGGAGGAGGAGGGAGGTGGGGTCGGAGGGGAGGACGCGGACGGAGTTGATCTCGAGGGCTACGCCGATCTCGCGGGGAGGGTGGGAGAGGACGAGGTGGGAGGGGACGAGGGAGGGGAAGCAAGGGGAGACGCGGACGTAGAACAGGCGGATCTCGAACCAAGAAGAGGAGGTCGAGGTGGTGCCGTTGGCGAGGAGGAAGGCGGGATTAGAGTTTGGGGAGATGGAAGAGGGTTCCACTCGCTTCTCGATCTCCGGGTCGGACGGATCCATTTTGGAGATGGTTAGGGCTAGGGTTTGGGGACGAAGAAGAAGAGAAGATGGGATTGGGGGAAGACTGTTAGGACTTGGGATTAGGGATTTGGTTTGATTTGTCATTTGGGAAAATTGTTGTTGCCATACTTAATTGTTTGTTTGCTGTTTATAACTTTTTTTATATTTTGTTTTGTTTTGTTTTGTTTGTGTACTTATCTTCTTTGTTGTCTTTTATTTAAAACTGTTGTTGATGATTAGCTTCACATTAGTCTCCGAGAAAAAAGGTAAGAGGAGCTAAAGAATTTATTAATTATAAATTATCTTTTGATTTTTAACTTACGTAATCATTTCGGTTCTTCCTAACTAAAAAAAGTTAAAGTGTACAAGTGAAAACCAGACCTGTTTTTTCAAACATAACGTTTAAACAATTTCTACTAATTTATCCTGAAAATGTCAACCTTTTTTATTCAAAATTACCAACCAATTAGTAAATTACACCATAAAATGGCATGTTTTCAGTTTTCTTCTCTGCTAATAATACAAACAAATATAAAAGTAAAATTGTGAGACCTATTTTCTCACGAAAAGTGGGAAAAAAACAATTTACTCAACCTTTTTTATGTTTGGGCGCATATACACGATCCATAATTTTGAAACAAAAATGTAATGCATCCTGCATCCAAGATATTTTTTCATGACATTTAGCATACCCCCCAACATGATGCTATTAAAAGTTTACAGCATTAGGTTAAGATTATTGCAATGTAACCTACTAACTTAACTTAGCTTAAGTATAAGTATTCTACCGTAACATTTATCATCTGGGTATGTTTATCAAAGATCAAGTATAAACTTATTGAACTGCTATTCGTCGCCGTAAAACTACTTAAATCGTCCGTACAAATTACCATTTTGTCATTCTACCAATTCTACTTATATAACTCTTCATTTCACTCTTCTAACACCACTTTCTCTTCATATTACTCTTCTATTCACCAGATATAATGTCTCGGAGGCCAGAAAAAGAAACAGCGGACGTCCCGGATTACTCAAATCTGGTAAATTGTCTTGTTTATTTTAATTAATTTTAAAAAAAATTGGGTGGGGCGTCCACGGGGGACGCCCGAACCAACGAGAGGGCGGCCGCCGGAACCGCCTCCCCTTTGGGAACCGCCTCCCCTTTGGGAACCGCCTCCCCCTTGGGTTCCCGTCCACGCCTAAAACTCTCTCCAAGCTGCTTGTCCTTGCCGAATACGTGGTATGCGTAGTTGTACACGTCTTTGTTGATATGTCAGGTGCATAGTAAATGAGCAGACTCAGGAAAAACCTCTGCCACTGGTCGCATCAGACCCAACTCCCGGTCCGTTATTATTGCAGTCTGGCTAACAATATCCAATAACAGATCTCACAACCTCTCCAACACCCACAGGTAACTAGACTCAGTCTTATCCTGCAAAATCGCATATCTGACGAGGAAATTCATGTTTGTTGGAGTAACATCAATCATCTCAAACAAATGCATCTTGTACGTGTTCGTCTTATACGTCGAATCCATGCAGATTACGAATGGGTATGTACGCAACAACTGAACTGAAATCGGATGTGCCAAAAATGCGTGAGTGGGGATATTAGTTTCTTCATATGCCACAATTCAATGCAAATAGTTATGCTACACTGCCTGACTGAGAAACTGCTGCGCGGGATTCCTGTCTTCAAATTTCGTCCTCCTCGTGTACTCTCTAAAGTTATAAATGAGTCTTTGATTGAGATTATCGTCCGGGAATTTCTCTTTTACCACCAACAAAATGTTACGTGGTCTTGCTTGTGTCTCTGTCATATCACAAACAATTTGCTTGGCCCCAGCACTAAGTCTGCTGACCTGTCGGTGACCCTCTGAATAAACTGCAAGTGCGTGGTTGTACTGCCCATAGGTGCTACTAGAAACAACGACCCATCCATCATGATCCCTTCGCTCCATTACTTTTACCAAAAAACGACTACCGCAACCTTTTCTTTTTGTATTCTTTCGCAGTGCAATACTCGTATCACGAGAACTCATTTCACGTATGCGATCACATCTCAGGTAACAATCCATCTGGTTATCTGCTTTTGGTTTGTATGATGATATAACCAAAAAAAATCTGGCTCTTATTGCTGAAGGGAATGTGTTCTAAAAGTTTTACTTTTAAATGTCAATTGTTATGAATTGAATGAGAAATCATTTTGTTCATTGTTTATGTTATTCGTCTTTTAGAAGTGTTAAGGAAGAGGCTCTTGGTCCTTAACCGTAGAACTCTAAAAGATATTGGTTTACATAAAACAAAAGATATTCGCAATCATGGTAATTAACATGGGACATTAATTACCTAGTTAAGATTGTCGTGTTGGTCATAGATCATTGTTGCTCTACAAGTGAGTGACAACACGGGTACACAAAAGAGGAAGATATTACTTTTGTATACTGAATAGACCTAATAAGTAAAATATTATAGAAATGTGTTTCTATGTCATTAATATTTTATTGTGTCCTTGGTCCTTTGATATGAGACTTATATCCGATCACTTAAGAAATGCTTAATTAGACTAATGTCTTAAGCTATCGATAAGTGTAGTGTAAAGACATTGGTTGGTCAAGTATGACTTTTGTTGGAGAAGATAGTTAGTCAAAAGATTATCATTGCCCCTCTTAATTGAGTGATGATATTAGTGAGCTCTTGATAAAGCAAAGTTATAATGTGCACAATGTGATTTGAGTTAAGTCACATATTTATAACTAGCTTAAAGAGATCAAGAAATGAATACTAATACAAAGATGACACAATATTACTTTGTGTGTATTCTTAATATCATGAGGCAAGGGACGGACACAAGTGGTGCACTCCATCACTAAATGGATCGGGTTTTGATTCAAGTGGAATTAAGACATCTAACTAATTGGGAGCTATAATGTGTAGCTAGATACCGCTTATAGCTTGTGATATTAAGTTCTTAATATCACTGTCAACTTAGTTTAGATCCTCCCATAGGTCACACCACAAAACTGGGAAACGAGGATTAGGGATTTTGAGTTCATAAGATGTGTCGGGATTCATGTAGAAAATATGACACATGGGGTGAACAAGCAAAATCAAACTTATGTTGTGATTAATAACATAATTAGAATATAAATTTAATTCATATGTGATGTAAATATTATAGGGTGTGATGATTTATCATTACATAGGATAATATGTTATATAAGTTGTGCATTTACTACTAATCCCGAAATGTCAAATTTTCTAGGGGTTAAACCGAAATTTGACAAGTCTGCAAGTACTGTGCAAAAACGGGCGACCGCTAGACTGTAAACGGTCGACCGAATGTTGCATCGTAAACAAAGATTTCGTCTGTTCGTTTTCGGTCGACCGAGTATAATCGGTCGGTCGACCGAACATCGTGATGAAATAATTTTTGTTACGAACGGTCGACCGAATTGTTAACGGTCGACTGAAACCAGGTCTAAACGGTCGACCGAACCTCCAAGCACGGTCGACCGTCCAGACGGTTTTATGCAGAATTAAGTTAAGAATTAATTAGATCATGCATGAAATTGGTCCATAATTGATTTAATTCGTGGCTGGGATTATTTGTTAGTAAATAATGGATGGTTAGATGGAAGTTTGCATGAAATCATGGGTAAGAGGTTGCACATGAATAGGTAATTTGGAGAGAACTTATAAATACAAGTTTATCTCATTACCTCAAATTAATTCATTGTTTTTCTCATGCAAAAACTCTCTCCATAATTCTCCACGAAATTTCCTTAATTCTTAAGATTAGTTTTAGTTTTCAGAGATCATCTTCTCAAGGGAACTAAAGAGTGATTAGTAATTAGATTCTAAACCTTATTGGAGATTGAGATGCTAGCTCTTCTCTCTCCAATCTCGTTTAGAGTTTGGTGAATACTCAGAGGCAATCCACCGGGCGATTCAACCGTCAACGCGACTCCGGATCTTCGAGAGGTTTTAGAGAACCTCTAGGTATGATCCTCTTTGCAATTGTTTGTTTATTCTAATGCATGTTAAATAATTAGGATAAACAAATACATGTCTATATGAAAATCGAAGAAATTATGAATACTACGATCCTATATGTTTATAAAATTTCGAAAATATATACATACTATAGGGCACGAAATCCAACAATTGCAACTTGTTTCGTCCATTTACAAGCTTCCTCGATTGTGTAAATATTTCTTTACTATCAAAAAGCTCATTGTAATCTAGTCCATCACCATCGAAATCTTGCAACGGAACCTGGAAAAATTAATTTAACAAAAAATTAAAAAAAACGGGCGTCTACCCAAAACGCCTACACCTAGGTGGAGGCGTGTTAGCCAGACGCCTCCACGTTAGAGGAGGCGTCTCGCTAAGACACCACCACCTTGGTAGAGGCGTCTATCCAGACGCCTCCACCAATCATGGTGAAAAAAAAATCCACCCCCATTACCTCGCCGGATTCAGTTGCTTCGCCAGACATTTTCGTGGTGTTGGTACTAGGAATGTGAGTAAAACTGAGTTTGATTTTGCCCTTAACAAATCCACCCCCATTTATTAAACATCCACATATAATGACAATAATAATACAAATAATTATATGTATATAGTATATATAATAAAATATTATATATATATTCATTATGTTTCGCGGTCAAACGGACGGGTTAAATCATGTAACCTTATCCGTCAATTTATTAAACGATTATGATTTTCACAACCCTTATCCGCTCATTTATTAAACGGTTATGATTTTTACAACCGTAACCCTACACGTCGGTTCGGTTAGAACGGTTAAACAGTTTTTACCCAACCCATTTACAACCTTAGTAAGAACCTATTGGATTTCGGCTACTTAATTTTCGAGTAAAGAGGGTTGACACGATAAGTAACGGGTTGGTTTGAGTGTAGGGTCTTCATCACAAAAACACGAAGAAGACATGATAACATAACGTATACCTTCGTACAGGTATACACGAAGGTACACCATCTATACATGATAACAAATTTTAGAGCTTTGGTTGATTTTATGGCATGTTTCTCTTTTTTACTCGGTCGACCTTTAGGAGTCTATGTTATCGAGTGGATTTCACGTACAATCGTGTATAATCCGATCTAATTGTGTACACAAATAGTTTTTGTGTACATTATCATATCATGTACATTTTGGGCAGAGCAAGATGATGCATAACAAGTTGGATTTGAGTTTAGGTGATGAGATATGAATTCTTATTGGGCTAGGTTTGGATATGACAAAAATTGTTATTTTACACTACACAGCATGATTGACGGACATAATTGTAGGGGATGTTAGGTGTTGAGGGAATTTTTGGTTTTAAAAAGTAATTCTACCGTAACATCTTGCAAAAATTAGTGTGCTGTTATCTGACCGTGAGTAATCTGCTCATCAATTTTTTACGGGAAAGTAATATATATTTATCCTTCGAACTAAAAGTATGCCAATTATCATATTACTTGGTTTCTGAAAATTTTGGATTCTGAGCATCTCAGCATCTTAGCATCTCAACATGAGCATCTTAGCATAAGAATTGAGTGAAAGAATCATCTTTATGCATCTTGGATTATCCACATGAACGTGGCCTTGGATTTAGCTTATTCAGGAAATTAGTAAAATTATTTTTAATTCTAGAATCATATACATATTTACAAAAGTTCATGAATACTAAATCATGAAATAATATGAAGAGACTACCATAATTAGGTTTTAAAAATACTTCATCCTGAAGGATCGATCTTTTTTGTCTGAAATGATATTGACATATTGTTATATGAAACCCCACAAAACAAAATAGAGAAGATCGAAGATGGTTGTAGTGGCGGAGGAGATCACGGGATGGATCGGAGAAATCAGACGGGATGAATCGAGAATCAGATCGGAGGAATCACAGGCGGCTAGGGTTTCGTATTTTCTGTCTGGAAAGAGTTAAAGAAAACGCATCTGTCTGATTCCTTTTAAAGACCAATAAACGTCGGATATTGTATACCTCCGACGTCTATTCCCTGTCATGAACAAATAGACGTCGGCTTCTGTGAAGTCCGACGTCTATTCCCTGACGTCTATTGAGTATAGACGTCGGTGGCTAACAGACGACGTCTATTCCCCGACGTCTATTGAGTATACACGTCGGAGGTATAGACGACCGACGTCTATTTGATCTTCTCTATATTAGACGTCGGCCTTTGTAACAACCGACGTCTATTAGGCGACGAGTATTCCCAATTCTGCAGTTGTGCAATGAGAAGTACTGCTGGCAAGATCGAGACTGAGAGGTGGTAATGCCAGGCGAAAGTCAAATTTTATGTAGAGAATCAAGCATCGATAAGTTGTGTACTTCGGAGAACGTTGTTGTTGATCGGAGATGTGTTGGCTTTTTGGCCTTAATCTAGGTTTTGATGATTTAATTAACCTAATCTTAATTATGATGATGTAGAGTAGCACACATATTGCATTGCATGTATATTGTATTGTGCTAACCTCTACAGGTGATCAAGACTCAAGAAAGAAGGAAATGAAGTCAAGACATGTAATTAAAGCTAAATCGAAGACATGTAACCTTGATTTATTTTGAGTCTTAGGAACATGTGTAAATTGAGCATACAAGGGTTAAAAACCAATCACATACACACTAGGTTCCTTAGAGAAGTCACACACAAAATTTCACATTATTTGGACTTCATTAGATCACCCAAACCTTAGTCGGAAATCACTTATAAACTTAAACCCAGATTTCCTGTGTGAACCGGTCGACCGAACCAGTTCTCAGTTCGACCGGTTTATAACAGACTCTCCACAGTGATTTTACCGAACTCTACCGGTCGACCGGTTCTACATTTTCGGTCGACCGATCCCGGATTTTAATATGACCGTTTTTCTTGTCGTATTCCTATAACGGTCGTATTCGTATAAAACAAACTTAACCCCAAAATACATTCGGTAACCGGTCGAACGACGACCTTGTTTCGGTCGACCGGTTGAACATTTCTTCAAGAAACAAAATTCCCTGCTATCGGTCGACACATTTCTCGTTCGACCGATTGACCTTTGTCTCAACCGAATCCCCTTTTCGGTCGACCGCTCCATACTTTGGTTCGACCGATTCACTTAAGTAGAGTTAAGTTCTAGCTCGTTTGTCCGACCGAATATTCTTTTGTTCGACCGTTCTCCTTGAAATCAAGTGAACGGTCGACCGGTTTAGTAGTTTCGGTCGACCGGTTCTGGACAGATTTGCAGCCCGATTTTCTGCTTTGTGTATCTTGCACAAAACCCAATCAAATCTATCCCCAACGGCTAGAAAACCTTAGGAGCTTATAAATAGAGGATCAAGACTTGTTGTTAACACAACTCTCCAACTCCAATTGTCCCAATACATTAGAGAGAAACCTCAATCCTCAAAGCTCCCAATTCTACACTCTTTAAGCCTAAACTTCACACACTTGATCAATTACTCATCCTACTCAAAGTGTGCTCAATTAGAGAGTGAATCCCACTCAGTTACAAGTGTTGTCAAAAGAAGCAAGGACTTCGGTGAAAGCCCGAAGTGTCCCTCTCGGATTGTGAGAGGAAGAATTCAAGCAAGCGAGGGTTGTTCGCGTTGCTTGTGGTGTAAAGGCGTTCTCTCCCGGCCCGGAACGGGGAGTGGTTAGTGAAGACGTAGGCGGAGCTCGCGGAGTCGAGCGGAGCTTACAAGAGAGGACTAGGACCCGGGTGGGGTGCCGAACCTCTATAAAAACCGACGCGTCTTTTGTGGTTTGCATTGTCTTTCTTTCTCTACTTGTTTGTTTATTCCGCTGCGCATTTGTTTGCTTAATCAAGTAGAAAATTAGGGATTAGATTAAAAGTGATTAGTGGACCCATAACCCACACGATCCTACATTTGGTATCAGAGTCTTGTTAGCTAAATTTCATTACTTTACCGTAATTTTAGCATGGCTTCAACATCTAATCACTTAGAGGGTTTATGCACCACAAGGCCTCCTTTGCTTAATGGGTCAAATTATGATTATTGGAAAAATAGAATGAAAATCTTTTTAATATCAAATGACCTTAAGTATTGGAAGTTTATTCAAAATCCATACATACCCCCAAATGAAGATGATTTAGATTCTCTATCTAGGGCTCAAATGAAAGAAATTGAAATGAATTCAAAAATTATGAATATTCTTTATTGTGGCCTTAATGAGGGAGAATACAATAGAATTAGGGGATGTGAAAGTGCAAATGAAATATGGCATAGGTTACAAATGCATCATGAGGGTGATAACAAAACCAAAGAAACTAGGATAAGTCTCCTCATGCATAAATATGAAATATTTTCTATGCAAATCGGTGAGAACATAAGCGACATGAACACTCGCTTCACCGATATCACTAACTCTCTTTTGATTCTTGGAAGAAGGATAAATGAAGGAGAGATGACTCGAAAATTCCTCCGGTCATTGAGCAACGATTGGGAAGACAAGGTCGTGGCAATCGAAGAATCGCACGATCTTTCAAAATTGAAGATGGAGGAACTCATTGGAAATCTCATGGCCTATGAGCTCCAATTGAGTCATCGAAGAGAGAAGGAAGCTTCAAAGAAAAACTCCATGGTGGCATTGCATGCAAATTTTGATGAGCCAAGGAGGGTGGAAGAAGAGGACATTGAGGTCCTTGCCCAAGACTTCTTCAAATACCTCAAGAGGGATAAGGGAGAAAAGAATGAAAGAAGAGGTAGAAGAAGTGAGAAAAGAGAAAAAGAAAAAGAGAGGGAGGAGAGCGAAAATGAGAGAAGAGAAGGGGAAAAGAAAAATGAGAGAAGGGAGAGAAGAAGAGAAAAGGAGAGGAGTAAGAGAAAAGAAAAGAGGTTGGAAGCTCACAAGGCCACTTGGGACGATACGTCGTCGTCGTCATCCAAATCAACCGCACCTTCATCAACAAAGGAATATGCGCATATGTGCTACATGGCAATTCAAGATGAAGGAAGTGAGGTATCTTCTAACTCTTACACCACTAGAAGCAATTCATGTTCAAATAAATCATATTCTAGTGCTAGCTCTAATTCTAATACTAATGATGAATCATATACATATGATGAGCTTCAAAATGCATTTCATGATTTAGTTAAACAATATGAGATCATTTGTGAAAAGAACAAAAATGCTAGAAAAACTATAAATGATCTCAAATGCCAAATTGAATTAATCATGAATGAAAAGAATGAGGTGATTGCTAGACTTGAATCAAATGAATCATCACTTGCTAGTCTAAGTAAAACACCCATTATTGATGAACATGTAGATCTTAAAGCCTCAAATATGCAATTAAGAAAAGATCTTGAAATGTTCACTAAAGGAACAAAAATGCTTGATATGCTTTTGAGTAGTCAAAGACAATCATTAGCTAAACATGGTTTAGGATACAATGTGCATTTGAAAAACCATGTATCTCATACTACTTTAAATGGCAAGCATGTATTTGTTAAATCTAGTTCCTCAAGTGTGTGGGCACCCAAAACCAAAATGGTTTGGATCCCAAAAGCTAATGTTCAAGGACCCAAAGTTGTTTGGGTACCTAAGTCTACACTTGTAGGAGCTTGAGGAGGAAATTGGTGGTGACCGGGTGAGCCAAAGCGTCGAATTCGAATCCGGTTGCATCACCAAATAAGATTGGAGCTAATCAAGATTCAAGTTTGGTATAAATTTCTATCCTTGAAATTTCTGAAAATTTAGCTCTAATCTAGTTTATATGCTAAATTGTCATATCTTTAGAAGTTCAAATTCATTGCAAATCATATACCCCATTCATTGCAAATCATTTACCACATTCATTGATTTTAAATGTCAAATTTTTTAAATGGATGTTAGAATAAGGCTTAAGTTGAAACTTAAATGAACTTAATTTCATCATACTCATTGTTTCCATTTAGCCTTATTGATAGGGGGAGCTTAAATGTTATATCTTTTAGAGTAATGAAGTGCAAAATTTAAGGGGAGCAACTTCATTACAAGACATCCAAATTCTATGCTTAAAGTCATATTTATTTTTATTTTTGATGGATGTCAAAGGGGGAGAGATAATTAAGGGGGTAACTTGGAATTTGGCATAAAATTGAACAAAAACTATGCACATCCATAGGGGGAGCATTAATTTGCATAGTTTACATATACAAATTCCATGTATTTAGATAGAATTAAGATATAGGTTGCCATCATCAAAAAGGGGGAGATTGTTGGCTTTTTGGCCTTAATCTAGGTTTTGATGATTTAATTAACCTAATCTTAATTATGATGATGTAGAGTAGCACACATATTGCATTGCATGTATATTGTATTGTGCTAACCTCTACAGGTGATCAAGACTCAAGAAAGAAGGAAATGAAGTCAAGACATGTAATTAAAGCTAAATCGAAGACATGTAACCTTGATTTATTTTGAGTCTTAGGAACATGTGTAAATTGAGCATACAAGGGTTAAAAACCAATCACATACACACTAGGTTCCTTAGAGAAGTCACACACAAAATTTCACATTATTTGGACTTCATTAGATCACCCAAACCTTAGTCGGAAATCACTTATAAACTTAAACCCAGATTTCCTGTGTGAACCGGTCGACCGAACCAGTTCTCAGTTCGACCGGTTTATAACAGACTCTCCACAGTGATTTTACCGAACTCTACCGGTCGACCGGTTCTACATTTTCGGTCGACCGATCCCGGATTTTAATATGACCGTTTTTCTTGTCGTATTCCTATAACGGTCGTATTCGTATAAAACAAACTTAACCCCAAAATACATTCGGTAACCGGTCGAACGACGACCTTGTTTCGGTCGACCGGTTGAACATTTCTTCAAGAAACAAAATTCCCTGCTATCGGTCGACACATTTCTCGTTCGACCGATTGACCTTTGTCTCAACCGAATCCCCTTTTCGGTCGACCGCTCCATACTTTGGTTCGACCGATTCACTTAAGTAGAGTTAAGTTCTAGCTCGTTTGTCCGACCGAATATTCTTTTGTTCGACCGTTCTCCTTGAAATCAAGTGAACGGTCGACCGGTTTAGTAGTTTCGGTCGACCGGTTCTGGACAGATTTGCAGCCCGATTTTCTGCTTTGTGTATCTTGCACAAAACCCAATCAAATCTATCCCCAACGGCTAGAAAACCTTAGGAGCTTATAAATAGAGGATCAAGACTTGTTGTTAACACAACTCTCCAACTCCAATTGTCCCAATACATTAGAGAGAAACCTCAATCCTCAAAGCTCCCAATTCTACACTCTTTAAGCCTAAACTTCACACACTTGATCAATTACTCATCCTACTCAAAGTGTGCTCAATTAGAGAGTGAATCCCACTCAGTTACAAGTGTTGTCAAAAGAAGCAAGGACTTCGGTGAAAGCCCGAAGTGTCCCTCTCGGATTGTGAGAGGAAGAATTCAAGCAAGCGAGGGTTGTTCGCGTTGCTTGTGGTGTAAAGGCGTTCTCTCCCGGCCCGGAACGGGGAGTGGTTAGTGAAGACGTAGGCGGAGCTCGCGGAGTCGAGCGGAGCTTACAAGAGAGGACTAGGACCCGGGTGGGGTGCCGAACCTCTATAAAAACCGACGCGTCTTTTGTGGTTTGCATTGTCTTTCTTTCTCTACTTGTTTGTTTATTCCGCTGCGCATTTGTTTGCTTAATCAAGTAGAAAATTAGGGATTAGATTAAAAGTGATTAGTGGACCCATAACCCACACGATCCTACATTTGGTATCAGAGTCTTGTTAGCTAAATTTCATTACTTTACCGTAATTTTAGCATGGCTTCAACATCTAATCACTTAGAGGGTTTATGCACCACAAGGCCTCCTTTGCTTAATGGGTCAAATTATGATTATTGGAAAAATAGAATGAAAATCTTTTTAATATCAAATGACCTTAAGTATTGGAAGTTTATTCAAAATCCATACATACCCCCAAATGAAGATGATTTAGATTCTCTATCTAGGGCTCAAATGAAAGAAATTGAAATGAATTCAAAAATTATGAATATTCTTTATTGTGGCCTTAATGAGGGAGAATACAATAGAATTAGGGGATGTGAAAGTGCAAATGAAATATGGCATAGGTTACAAATGCATCATGAGGGTGATAACAAAACCAAAGAAACTAGGATAAGTCTCCTCATGCATAAATATGAAATATTTTCTATGCAAATCGGTGAGAACATAAGCGACATGAACACTCGCTTCACCGATATCACTAACTCTCTTTTGATTCTTGGAAGAAGGATAAATGAAGGAGAGATGACTCGAAAATTCCTCCGGTCATTGAGCAACGATTGGGAAGACAAGGTCGTGGCAATCGAAGAATCGCACGATCTTTCAAAATTGAAGATGGAGGAACTCATTGGAAATCTCATGGCCTATGAGCTCCAATTGAGTCATCGAAGAGAGAAGGAAGCTTCAAAGAAAAACTCCATGGTGGCATTGCATGCAAATTTTGATGAGCCAAGGAGGGTGGAAGAAGAGGACATTGAGGTCCTTGCCCAAGACTTCTTCAAATACCTCAAGAGGGATAAGGGAGAAAAGAATGAAAGAAGAGGTAGAAGAAGTGAGAAAAGAGAAAAAGAAAAAGAGAGGGAGGAGAGCGAAAATGAGAGAAGAGAAGGGGAAAAGAAAAATGAGAGAAGGGAGAGAAGAAGAGAAAAGGAGAGGAGTAAGAGAAAAGAAAAGAGGTTGGAAGCTCACAAGGCCACTTGGGACGATACGTCGTCGTCGTCATCCAAATCAACCGCACCTTCATCAACAAAGGAATATGCGCATATGTGCTACATGGCAATTCAAGATGAAGGAAGTGAGGTATCTTCTAACTCTTACACCACTAGAAGCAATTCATGTTCAAATAAATCATATTCTAGTGCTAGCTCTAATTCTAATACTAATGATGAATCATATACATATGATGAGCTTCAAAATGCATTTCATGATTTAGTTAAACAATATGAGATCATTTGTGAAAAGAACAAAAATGCTAGAAAAACTATAAATGATCTCAAATGCCAAATTGAATTAATCATGAATGAAAAGAATGAGGTGATTGCTAGACTTGAATCAAATGAATCATCACTTGCTAGTCTAAGTAAAACACCCATTATTGATGAACATGTAGATCTTAAAGCCTCAAATATGCAATTAAGAAAAGATCTTGAAATGTTCACTAAAGGAACAAAAATGCTTGATATGCTTTTGAGTAGTCAAAGACAATCATTAGCTAAACATGGTTTAGGATACAATGTGCATTTGAAAAACCATGTATCTCATACTACTTTAAATGGCAAGCATGTATTTGTTAAATCTAGTTCCTCAAGTGTGTGGGCACCCAAAACCAAAATGGTTTGGATCCCAAAAGCTAATGTTCAAGGACCCAAAGTTGTTTGGGTACCTAAGTCTACACTTGTAGGAGCTTGAGGAGGAAATTGGTGGTGACCGGGTGAGCCAAAGCGTCGAATTCGAATCCGGTTGCATCACCAAATAAGATTGGAGCTAATCAAGATTCAAGTTTGGTATAAATTTCTATCCTTGAAATTTCTGAAAATTTAGCTCTAATCTAGTTTATATGCTAAATTGTCATATCTTTAGAAGTTCAAATTCATTGCAAATCATATACCCCATTCATTGCAAATCATTTACCACATTCATTGATTTTAAATGTCAAATTTTTTAAATGGATGTTAGAATAAGGCTTAAGTTGAAACTTAAATGAACTTAATTTCATCATACTCATTGTTTCCATTTAGCCTTATTGATAGGGGGAGCTTAAATGTTATATCTTTTAGAGTAATGAAGTGCAAAATTTAGGGGGAGCAACTTCATTACAAGACATCCAAATTCTATGCTTAAAGTCATATTTATTTTTATTTTTGATGGATGTCAAAGGGGGAGAGATAATTAAGGGGGTAACTTGGAATTTGGCATAAAATTGAACAAAAACTATGCACATCCATAGGGGGAGCATTAATTTGCATAGTTTACATATACAAATTCCATGTATTTAGATAGAATTAAGATATAGGTTGCCATCATCAAAAAGGGGGAGATTGTTGGCTTTTTGGCCTTAATCTAGGTTTTGATGATTTAATTAACCTAATCTTAATTATGATGATGTAGAGTAGCACACATATTGCATTGCATGTATATTGTATTGTGCTAACCTCTACAGGTGATCAAGACTCAAGAAAGAAGGAAATGAAGTCAAGACATGTAATTAAAGCTAAATCGAAGACATGTAACCTTGATTTATTTTGAGTCTTAGGAACATGTGTAAATTGAGCATACAAGGGTTAAAAACCAATCACATACACACTAGGTTCCTTAGAGAAGTCACACACAAAATTTCACATTATTTGGACTTCATTAGATCACCCAAACCTTAGTCGGAAATCACTTATAAACTTAAACCCAGATTTCCTGTGTGAACCGGTCGACCGAACCAGTTCTCAGTTCGACCGGTTTATAACAGACTCTCCACAGTGATTTTACCGAACTCTACCGGTCGACCGGTTCTACATTTTCGGTCGACCGATCCCGGATTTTAATATGACCGTTTTTCTTGTCGTATTCCTATAACGGTCGTATTCGTATAAAACAAACTTAACCCCAAAATACATTCGGTAACCGGTCGAACGACGACCTTGTTTCGGTCGACCGGTTGAACATTTCTTCAAGAAACAAAATTCCCTGCTATCGGTCGACACATTTCTCGTTCGACCGATTGACCTTTGTCTCAACCGAATCCCCTTTTCGGTCGACCGCTCCATACTTTGGTTCGACCGATTCACTTAAGTAGAGTTAAGTTCTAGCTCGTTTGTCCGACCGAATATTCTTTTGTTCGACCGTTCTCCTTGAAATCAAGTGAACGGTCGACCGGTTTAGTAGTTTCGGTCGACCGGTTCTGGACAGATTTGCAGCCCGATTTTCTGCTTTGTGTATCTTGCACAAAACCCAATCAAATCTATCCCCAACGGCTAGAAAACCTTAGGAGCTTATAAATAGAGGATCAAGACTTGTTGTTAACACAACTCTCCAACTCCAATTGTCCCAATACATTAGAGAGAAACCTCAATCCTCAAAGCTCCCAATTCTACACTCTTTAAGCCTAAACTTCACACACTTGATCAATTACTCATCCTACTCAAAGTGTGCTCAATTAGAGAGTGAATCCCACTCAGTTACAAGTGTTGTCAAAAGAAGCAAGGACTTCGGTGAAAGCCCGAAGTGTCCCTCTCGGATTGTGAGAGGAAGAATTCAAGCAAGCGAGGGTTGTTCGCGTTGCTTGTGGTGTAAAGGCGTTCTCTCCCGGCCCGGAACGGGGAGTGGTTAGTGAAGACGTAGGCGGAGCTCGCGGAGTCGAGCGGAGCTTACAAGAGAGGACTAGGACCCGGGTGGGGTGCCGAACCTCTATAAAAACCGACGCGTCTTTTGTGGTTTGCATTGTCTTTCTTTCTCTACTTGTTTGTTTATTCCGCTGCGCATTTGTTTGCTTAATCAAGTAGAAAATTAGGGATTAGATTAAAAGTGATTAGTGGACCCATAACCCACACGATCCTACATTTGGTATCAGAGTCTTGTTAGCTAAATTTCATTACTTTACCGTAATTTTAGCATGGCTTCAACATCTAATCACTTAGAGGGTTTATGCACCACAAGGCCTCCTTTGCTTAATGGGTCAAATTATGATTATTGGAAAAATAGAATGAAAATCTTTTTAATATCAAATGACCTTAAGTATTGGAAGTTTATTCAAAATCCATACATACCCCCAAATGAAGATGATTTAGATTCTCTATCTAGGGCTCAAATGAAAGAAATTGAAATGAATTCAAAAATTATGAATATTCTTTATTGTGGCCTTAATGAGGGAGAATACAATAGAATTAGGGGATGTGAAAGTGCAAATGAAATATGGCATAGGTTACAAATGCATCATGAGGGTGATAACAAAACCAAAGAAACTAGGATAAGTCTCCTCATGCATAAATATGAAATATTTTCTATGCAAATCGGTGAGAACATAAGCGACATGAACACTCGCTTCACCGATATCACTAACTCTCTTTTGATTCTTGGAAGAAGGATAAATGAAGGAGAGATGACTCGAAAATTCCTCCGGTCATTGAGCAACGATTGGGAAGACAAGGTCGTGGCAATCGAAGAATCGCACGATCTTTCAAAATTGAAGATGGAGGAACTCATTGGAAATCTCATGGCCTATGAGCTCCAATTGAGTCATCGAAGAGAGAAGGAAGCTTCAAAGAAAAACTCCATGGTGGCATTGCATGCAAATTTTGATGAGCCAAGGAGGGTGGAAGAAGAGGACATTGAGGTCCTTGCCCAAGACTTCTTCAAATACCTCAAGAGGGATAAGGGAGAAAAGAATGAAAGAAGAGGTAGAAGAAGTGAGAAAAGAGAAAAAGAAAAAGAGAGGGAGGAGAGCGAAAATGAGAGAAGAGAAGGGGAAAAGAAAAATGAGAGAAGGGAGAGAAGAAGAGAAAAGGAGAGGAGTAAGAGAAAAGAAAAGAGGTTGGAAGCTCACAAGGCCACTTGGGACGATACGTCGTCGTCGTCATCCAAATCAACCGCACCTTCATCAACAAAGGAATATGCGCATATGTGCTACATGGCAATTCAAGATGAAGGAAGTGAGGTATCTTCTAACTCTTACACCACTAGAAGCAATTCATGTTCAAATAAATCATATTCTAGTGCTAGCTCTAATTCTAATACTAATGATGAATCATATACATATGATGAGCTTCAAAATGCATTTCATGATTTAGTTAAACAATATGAGATCATTTGTGAAAAGAACAAAAATGCTAGAAAAACTATAAATGATCTCAAATGCCAAATTGAATTAATCATGAATGAAAAGAATGAGGTGATTGCTAGACTTGAATCAAATGAATCATCACTTGCTAGTCTAAGTAAAACACCCATTATTGATGAACATGTAGATCTTAAAGCCTCAAATATGCAATTAAGAAAAGATCTTGAAATGTTCACTAAAGGAACAAAAATGCTTGATATGCTTTTGAGTAGTCAAAGACAATCATTAGCTAAACATGGTTTAGGATACAATGTGCATTTGAAAAACCATGTATCTCATACTACTTTAAATGGCAAGCATGTATTTGTTAAATCTAGTTCCTCAAGTGTGTGGGCACCCAAAACCAAAATGGTTTGGATCCCAAAAGCTAATGTTCAAGGACCCAAAGTTGTTTGGGTACCTAAGTCTACACTTGTAGGAGCTTGAGGAGGAAATTGGTGGTGACCGGGTGAGCCAAAGCGTCGAATTCGAATCCGGTTGCATCACCAAATAAGATTGGAGCTAATCAAGATTCAAGTTTGGTATAAATTTCTATCCTTGAAATTTCTGAAAATTTAGCTCTAATCTAGTTTATATGCTAAATTGTCATATCTTTAGAAGTTCAAATTCATTGCAAATCATATACCCCATTCATTGCAAATCATTTACCACATTCATTGATTTTAAATGTCAAATTTTTTAAATGGATGTTAGAATAAGGCTTAAGTTGAAACTTAAATGAACTTAATTTCATCATACTCATTGTTTCCATTTAGCCTTATTGATAGGGGGAGCTTAAATGTTATATCTTTTAGAGTAATGAAGTGCAAAATTTAGGGGGAGCAACTTCATTACAAGACATCCAAATTCTATGCTTAAAGTCATATTTATTTTTATTTTTGATGGATGTCAAAGGGGGAGAGATAATTAAGGGGGTAACTTGGAATTTGGCATAAAATTGAACAAAAACTATGCACATCCATAGGGGGAGCATTAATTTGCATAGTTTACATATACAAATTCCATGTATTTAGATAGAATTAAGATATAGGTTGCCATCATCAAAAAGGGGGAGATTGTTGGCTTTTTGGCCTTAATCTAGGTTTTGATGATTTAATTAACCTAATCTTAATTATGATGATGTAGAGTAGCACACATATTGCATTGCATGTATATTGTATTGTGCTAACCTCTACAGGTGATCAAGACTCAAGAAAGAAGGAAATGAAGTCAAGACATGTAATTAAAGCTAAATCGAAGACATGTAACCTTGATTTATTTTGAGTCTTAGGAACATGTGTAAATTGAGCATACAAGGGTTAAAAACCAATCACATACACACTAGGTTCCTTAGAGAAGTCACACACAAAATTTCACATTATTTGGACTTCATTAGATCACCCAAACCTTAGTCGGAAATCACTTATAAACTTAAACCCAGATTTCCTGTGTGAACCGGTCGACCGAACCAGTTCTCAGTTCGACCGGTTTATAACAGACTCTCCACAGTGATTTTACCGAACTCTACCGGTCGACCGGTTCTACATTTTCGGTCGACCGATCCCGGATTTTAATATGACCGTTTTTCTTGTCGTATTCCTATAACGGTCGTATTCGTATAAAACAAACTTAACCCCAAAATACATTCGGTAACCGGTCGAACGACGACCTTGTTTCGGTCGACCGGTTGAACATTTCTTCAAGAAACAAAATTCCCTGCTATCGGTCGACACATTTCTCGTTCGACCGATTGACCTTTGTCTCAACCGAATCCCCTTTTCGGTCGACCGCTCCATACTTTGGTTCGACCGATTCACTTAAGTAGAGTTAAGTTCTAGCTCGTTTGTCCGACCGAATATTCTTTTGTTCGACCGTTCTCCTTGAAATCAAGTGAACGGTCGACCGGTTTAGTAGTTTCGGTCGACCGGTTCTGGACAGATTTGCAGCCCGATTTTCTGCTTTGTGTATCTTGCACAAAACCCAATCAAATCTATCCCCAACGGCTAGAAAACCTTAGGAGCTTATAAATAGAGGATCAAGACTTGTTGTTAACACAACTCTCCAACTCCAATTGTCCCAATACATTAGAGAGAAACCTCAATCCTCAAAGCTCCCAATTCTACACTCTTTAAGCCTAAACTTCACACACTTGATCAATTACTCATCCTACTCAAAGTGTGCTCAATTAGAGAGTGAATCCCACTCAGTTACAAGTGTTGTCAAAAGAAGCAAGGACTTCGGTGAAAGCCCGAAGTGTCCCTCTCGGATTGTGAGAGGAAGAATTCAAGCAAGCGAGGGTTGTTCGCGTTGCTTGTGGTGTAAAGGCGTTCTCTCCCGGCCCGGAACGGGGAGTGGTTAGTGAAGACGTAGGCGGAGCTCGCGGAGTCGAGCGGAGCTTACAAGAGAGGACTAGGACCCGGGTGGGGTGCCGAACCTCTATAAAAACCGACGCGTCTTTTGTGGTTTGCATTGTCTTTCTTTCTCTACTTGTTTGTTTATTCCGCTGCGCATTTGTTTGCTTAATCAAGTAGAAAATTAGGGATTAGATTAAAAGTGATTAGTGGACCCATAACCCACACGATCCTACATTTGGTATCAGAGTCTTGTTAGCTAAATTTCATTACTTTACCGTAATTTTAGCATGGCTTCAACATCTAATCACTTAGAGGGTTTATGCACCACAAGGCCTCCTTTGCTTAATGGGTCAAATTATGATTATTGGAAAAATAGAATGAAAATCTTTTTAATATCAAATGACCTTAAGTATTGGAAGTTTATTCAAAATCCATACATACCCCCAAATGAAGATGATTTAGATTCTCTATCTAGGGCTCAAATGAAAGAAATTGAAATGAATTCAAAAATTATGAATATTCTTTATTGTGGCCTTAATGAGGGAGAATACAATAGAATTAGGGGATGTGAAAGTGCAAATGAAATATGGCATAGGTTACAAATGCATCATGAGGGTGATAACAAAACCAAAGAAACTAGGATAAGTCTCCTCATGCATAAATATGAAATATTTTCTATGCAAATCGGTGAGAACATAAGCGACATGAACACTCGCTTCACCGATATCACTAACTCTCTTTTGATTCTTGGAAGAAGGATAAATGAAGGAGAGATGACTCGAAAATTCCTCCGGTCATTGAGCAACGATTGGGAAGACAAGGTCGTGGCAATCGAAGAATCGCACGATCTTTCAAAATTGAAGATGGAGGAACTCATTGGAAATCTCATGGCCTATGAGCTCCAATTGAGTCATCGAAGAGAGAAGGAAGCTTCAAAGAAAAACTCCATGGTGGCATTGCATGCAAATTTTGATGAGCCAAGGAGGGTGGAAGAAGAGGACATTGAGGTCCTTGCCCAAGACTTCTTCAAATACCTCAAGAGGGATAAGGGAGAAAAGAATGAAAGAAGAGGTAGAAGAAGTGAGAAAAGAGAAAAAGAAAAAGAGAGGGAGGAGAGCGAAAATGAGAGAAGAGAAGGGGAAAAGAAAAATGAGAGAAGGGAGAGAAGAAGAGAAAAGGAGAGGAGTAAGAGAAAAGAAAAGAGGTTGGAAGCTCACAAGGCCACTTGGGACGATACGTCGTCGTCGTCATCCAAATCAACCGCACCTTCATCAACAAAGGAATATGCGCATATGTGCTACATGGCAATTCAAGATGAAGGAAGTGAGGTATCTTCTAACTCTTACACCACTAGAAGCAATTCATGTTCAAATAAATCATATTCTAGTGCTAGCTCTAATTCTAATACTAATGATGAATCATATACATATGATGAGCTTCAAAATGCATTTCATGATTTAGTTAAACAATATGAGATCATTTGTGAAAAGAACAAAAATGCTAGAAAAACTATAAATGATCTCAAATGCCAAATTGAATTAATCATGAATGAAAAGAATGAGGTGATTGCTAGACTTGAATCAAATGAATCATCACTTGCTAGTCTAAGTAAAACACCCATTATTGATGAACATGTAGATCTTAAAGCCTCAAATATGCAATTAAGAAAAGATCTTGAAATGTTCACTAAAGGAACAAAAATGCTTGATATGCTTTTGAGTAGTCAAAGACAATCATTAGCTAAACATGGTTTAGGATACAATGTGCATTTGAAAAACCATGTATCTCATACTACTTTAAATGGCAAGCATGTATTTGTTAAATCTAGTTCCTCAAGTGTGTGGGCACCCAAAACCAAAATGGTTTGGATCCCAAAAGCTAATGTTCAAGGACCCAAAGTTGTTTGGGTACCTAAGTCTACACTTGTAGGAGCTTGAGGAGGAAATTGGTGGTGACCGGGTGAGCCAAAGCGTCGAATTCGAATCCGGTTGCATCACCAAATAAGATTGGAGCTAATCAAGATTCAAGTTTGGTATAAATTTCTATCCTTGAAATTTCTGAAAATTTAGCTCTAATCTAGTTTATATGCTAAATTGTCATATCTTTAGAAGTTCAAATTCATTGCAAATCATATACCCCATTCATTGCAAATCATTTACCACATTCATTGATTTTAAATGTCAAATTTTTTAAATGGATGTTAGAATAAGGCTTAAGTTGAAACTTAAATGAACTTAATTTCATCATACTCATTGTTTCCATTTAGCCTTATTGATAGGGGGAGCTTAAATGTTATATCTTTTAGAGTAATGAAGTGCAAAATTTAGGGGGAGCAACTTCATTACAAGACATCCAAATTCTATGCTTAAAGTCATATTTATTTTTATTTTTGATGGATGTCAAAGGGGGAGAGATAATTAAGGGGGTAACTTGGAATTTGGCATAAAATTGAACAAAAACTATGCACATCCATAGGGGGAGCATTAATTTGCATAGTTTACATATACAAATTCCATGTATTTAGATAGAATTAAGATATAGGTTGCCATCATCAAAAAGGGGGAGATTGTTGGCTTTTTGGCCTTAATCTAGGTTTTGATGATTTAATTAACCTAATCTTAATTATGATGATGTAGAGTAGCACACATATTGCATTGCATGTATATTGTATTGTGCTAACCTCTACAGGTGATCAAGACTCAAGAAAGAAGGAAATGAAGTCAAGACATGTAATTAAAGCTAAATCGAAGACATGTAACCTTGATTTATTTTGAGTCTTAGGAACATGTGTAAATTGAGCATACAAGGGTTAAAAACCAATCACATACACACTAGGTTCCTTAGAGAAGTCACACACAAAATTTCACATTATTTGGACTTCATTAGATCACCCAAACCTTAGTCGGAAATCACTTATAAACTTAAACCCAGATTTCCTGTGTGAACCGGTCGACCGAACCAGTTCTCAGTTCGACCGGTTTATAACAGACTCTCCACAGTGATTTTACCGAACTCTACCGGTCGACCGGTTCTACATTTTCGGTCGACCGATCCCGGATTTTAATATGACCGTTTTTCTTGTCGTATTCCTATAACGGTCGTATTCGTATAAAACAAACTTAACCCCAAAATACATTCGGTAACCGGTCGAACGACGACCTTGTTTCGGTCGACCGGTTGAACATTTCTTCAAGAAACAAAATTCCCTGCTATCGGTCGACACATTTCTCGTTCGACCGATTGACCTTTGTCTCAACCGAATCCCCTTTTCGGTCGACCGCTCCATACTTTGGTTCGACCGATTCACTTAAGTAGAGTTAAGTTCTAGCTCGTTTGTCCGACCGAATATTCTTTTGTTCGACCGTTCTCCTTGAAATCAAGTGAACGGTCGACCGGTTTAGTAGTTTCGGTCGACCGGTTCTGGACAGATTTGCAGCCCGATTTTCTGCTTTGTGTATCTTGCACAAAACCCAATCAAATCTATCCCCAACGGCTAGAAAACCTTAGGAGCTTATAAATAGAGGATCAAGACTTGTTGTTAACACAACTCTCCAACTCCAATTGTCCCAATACATTAGAGAGAAACCTCAATCCTCAAAGCTCCCAATTCTACACTCTTTAAGCCTAAACTTCACACACTTGATCAATTACTCATCCTACTCAAAGTGTGCTCAATTAGAGAGTGAATCCCACTCAGTTACAAGTGTTGTCAAAAGAAGCAAGGACTTCGGTGAAAGCCCGAAGTGTCCCTCTCGGATTGTGAGAGGAAGAATTCAAGCAAGCGAGGGTTGTTCGCGTTGCTTGTGGTGTAAAGGCGTTCTCTCCCGGCCCGGAACGGGGAGTGGTTAGTGAAGACGTAGGCGGAGCTCGCGGAGTCGAGCGGAGCTTACAAGAGAGGACTAGGACCCGGGTGGGGTGCCGAACCTCTATAAAAACCGACGCGTCTTTTGTGGTTTGCATTGTCTTTCTTTCTCTACTTGTTTGTTTATTCCGCTGCGCATTTGTTTGCTTAATCAAGTAGAAAATTAGGGATTAGATTAAAAGTGATTAGTGGACCCATAACCCACACGATCCTACAAGATGTTGAGTCGTAAAACTGAGACGTCACTCCTAAGTTGAGGTGATCCTTCAGAGCGGTGAGCAACAACCAGTCTGATCCGGATTTTTGGACCGGACCGGTCTGATTTTTTTATTTTATTTTTTTAATTTTAAGATAAAAAAATTGGTTTTGGACTGGACCGGTCTGGACCCAACCAGCCCGGTCTTCGGTCCGGACCGGACCAGACCCAACCAACTCGGTCTTCAGTCTGGGGTCCAGAGTCGATCCGATTTCGATCCGGTCAGGGTCAGACCGATTGCTCACCCTACTTCAGGCCACTAAGAACATGGTTATCAGTGGAGGTCTATCGAGTGGGAGAAAAAAATGGATAAAGAAAAAAAATGGATGTGATCGAATCCTTCTTCCTCTTCTACCTCTCCCCTCGTCCTCTCATATGATCTTTGGTTGTAGTCACGATGCAAAAAAATGTTCGATATTTCATCAACTTGTGAAGACATAATCACCAAAGATATGTTGTCAAAGGTTGAGGCTTTCATTTGATGACTAGAATAGTAGATCCTCCCCCAACAGGCTCGGGGTAAGAGGCGATGAATGGTAAGTTGCATCCTAGCCGGCAAGCTGGTGGAACGGGAGGTCGCCGCTAGGGTGGGTCTTGGACCATGTGTCGTAGACCTTGCCCATGATTGATATCCAAAGGTCCAACAAGTTGGTGTACAACTTTGGGACCGTTGTGTTCCAACACGTCTTCCTTTGCTTCTCTTTCTTCTTTTTCTTTGTCTCCTACTCTATCATTTACCTCTTTTGCTTCCTCTTCCTCTTCTTCTTCGTCGCCTCTAAACCATGTGTGCTAGAACAACATAACTTCAAGAAAATCCAAAACAAGTGGTTGCACTACTACAAATATGATATTTGCCGACAGACAATTTCGTCGGCAATATGCCCCTTTCCGTCGGCAAAAGGGTATGCTGATGGAATATTTGTTGGCAAAATTCCAACGGCACTTATTGAAAGGAATGTGTGTTCTAAAAGTATTATTTTATATGTCTTTTATTATGAATTGAATGTATAAATATTCTATTCCTTGATGAATGTATTCGTTTTTTAGAAGAGTTAATGAAGAAATTCTTGATCCTTAACCGTAGAGCTCTAAAAGATAATGATTTACATAAATAAAAATAATTCATAATTATGTAAAAATGATTTACATAATTATGGTGA
The DNA here is from genome assembly GCA_963682175.1 of Triglochin maritima. Lineage (NCBI taxonomy): Eukaryota > Viridiplantae > Streptophyta > Magnoliopsida > Alismatales > Juncaginaceae > Triglochin > Triglochin maritima. Next base: position 17,451,184 of record OY821786.1, read on the forward strand.
TTAACATAAGACATTAATTACCGAGATAAGATTGTCATGTTGGGTAAAAAATATTGTAACTCTACAAATAATTTAACAACATGAGTATATGAAATAGAAAGTGTTTTCTTTTATATATTGAATATCCATAATAAATGAAACATTATGTAATTGTATTTGTGTTATTAATGTTTTCATTGTGTCTTTGAATCCTAAGATATGAGACTTATATCTTTTCACATGAGAAGTGTATAAATTGATTATTATAAAAAAACTATCATTATGTATAGTGATAAAGATACTGGTTGGTTATATATGACTTGTGCCGGAAAAGATCATATGTCAAAATTACATTGCCCGGAGATGATATCATTGAGTCCTTTGATGAAGCAAAATTACAATGATTTTTTTTTGAAATAATGTTGGGAAAAACAAAATTGGACGAATATGAATCTAAAAAAATTATTTGGCAAAATATGATTCTTAAAAACGACACGTGTGGTGTCATTTTCATTAAAGGGATGTCGTTTTTGGACCGAAATGAAAACGACATCCGTGATGCCGTTTGGGGGGGGGGGGGAAGAGTAATCAGTCAATTTTTAACTTGAATTGAAGTGAACCAAAACTATTTCGATGATAAAAAAAATATTTTATGAGCAAAAATTTACTATTATTGGAACTATTAAGTAATTGCATCTCCTTAGAGTTTATTTGAGTTTTTCAGTTTAATGAAGGTGGTTATGCACTTTTGCAAGAAAAATATACAAAATCTTGTTATGTTCTTTTTGTTGAAATCACCTTTTGTCGTTCCCTTTTCGCCTTCTTTCTTGTGCAGAAGGAGAGTGTTGTTTCTGGGAAAGTCATTATATCATGTGATAGGTCAAAAAGTCAGTGATCCACCCATTAATAGATCTCAACTTGTTCTAATCAGATTTTGTATAACATAGATTAATAGAGCTCAAATTGCTATAATCAGATTTTGTATAACATAGATTTTAATCAAATTGTTCAAATAGATTTTGTTGCTAATAGTTGCAACAATAGTAACAATTGTTGGACTATTAAATTTGGGTTATGCCCATGAACAATTTAATTGTAAATATAATGTTGAAGATGAGAGTTATTGAGTCATGTCATATGCTCACATTTTTTAGTCTCACATTGGGGAACATAGGAAGTTGAAAGATGTTTTTAAACATCTACTTCTCATAATCCTATGATGGAAGAAAGAGAGGAGGAGAGAAAACTCCACACGCACACGTACGCGTCCGTCCAGTCTGGGGTGGGGCGAGGTGGGGCGGGGGAAATTAGAGGCTCTAGCATCTGGGTGATAAAATATTTTTTGGTCCTCGAAATAGTCCTGGTTCACTTCAATTCAAGTTAAAAAACAACTGATTGCTCCTTTTCCCCTAAATAAAAAACGACATCACGGATGTCGTTTTCATTTTGGTCCAAAATCGGCATCCATGATGCTATTTTTGTTTAATGAAAATGACATCACATGTGTCGTTTTTAAGAAATGTAAAATAAGTTTTCCTGATTCATATTCTTCCAATTTTGTTTTTTTCAACCTTATTTTAATATTTTTCCAAATTATAATGTGCACAATGTAACTTATGTATAGTTACGTATTTATAATTTTCTTAAAAGATCAAGGAAAGAATATATAATACAAAGATGACACATTTATACTTTGTATATGATGAGAATTTTATTTATACCACAAGTGCACGACGTCAATGAAGACGTGGCAAGTACGGGTCGAACACAAGGAGGGAGAGATATTGTTATTTTTGTGATTTTCGATTAGGGAAAGAAAGAGAGAGAAATATGTTTGGTTTGAGATTTTTGGTTTTTTTAATTTTCTAAAGCAAGAACAACAAAAGACAAACTAAAAAGAAAACAAATATGGATGAGAGTCCAGCGGGTGGGGGATTAGATATCGGGTTTTGTTTAGAGAATTCTGAAACTTATAATAAATCACATTAGTTATAAAACATTACATGATAAATGATTCAACATAAACTCAAGTAATCAAAATATACTAACACGAAATTAAAATAATAACATCATTCTTCTTCTCATCACCCTAAATCCATCACCCACACCCTTTGGAGAGAGTTAGAAACTCATGGATGGAGGGAATGAGAAGGGGTCCTATAGAAACTACAAAAGAAAACAAAAAAAAACAAAAAATAAAAGAACAAAATTTTATTGCTAAAGAGAAGAACGTCTTTACAACATAATTTCGGGGCTATTTATAGCTGATACAAGTGACCCAAGTATGAAATAGGAAAGTAAACGCGTCAACACGCAACTAGTAAAACTTTGAGCGCACTGATCGACTTTTGTGCGGCGGAATCGCCGCAATTTGTACATGAGGTGCGGCGGAATCGCCACCTTTCTGGCTCAGAATCGATCCGGATTTTTCCTGTGCGTTTATGGTATGATTTAAATGTCCTTTGCGCGTCTGGATTGATTTCTTTCCTTTCTTTTGAGCTCCGAATTAATTCATTCATATATTTGGAGATCCAAATTGATTTTTCTTTAGAACTTCTCCAAAATAATATTTTGGTACTTTAATTTGCATTCGGGTCCTCGACTCTTTGCAATTAAGTCTCTGACTACTTTTGTTCTTAAGTCCTTGGCCTTTTGTAATTAGGTCTTTGAATGCTTTTATGCTTGGATGAACTTTGATTTGAATCCCGATAATCTTGACTTGGTCTTTATGATAGAAATGAGTCTCTTGCACGCGTTTAGGCTCGGGATATGGGTAATTTGAATTCAGGTCCCTGTATTATGTAAATAAGACTAAACACATACCTTAGTAGCATTTATTGATATAAAATTAATCTAAATGAAAGACATATGATGCAATGTATGCAATGTATCAAATACCCCACACCTAGATTTTGCTAGTCCCTAGCAAAACAAAATATAAGAAAAATGAAATCAGGGAAATCCTAACTCACTTTCGTAGGAAACATGGCTGCACTTAGCATGTGCAACAAGCCTTTAAACCCCCAAGTTTCCTTAGAGGACGAGTTTTGTCTCGTGAGGGTTTTCAGTTGACACACCCACAAAGTCTTAATTCGACATTTCAATAATAACTCTCAATATCCCCACCTCAACCTTATACATCTCACTTAGAATTCTTGCATGCTCATTATATAAATCTAACTCATAAAAATTCTGACTTGGTCTTTGTTCCTCCAACATTCACACCACTAACCCTTCTACACACGTTATCACTTAAATTATTTTGCACGCCTCCTCTGGTGGTGAAGTATCATTCAGATCAACCATGGTATGGATCATTCTTTTAGTTTTGGGCCTTGAGTATCTTAAAGTATTTATTTTTTTTCGTGATTCAACACTTCTGCTTTTTTTGACACTTTTACCCTTTTTGCATTCGTGTAGCGAGTTTGGTCGATAATCCCGAGCTGGCTGACTCAAGTTACCGGGTTTTAAGATACCCCTACGGACCAATGACTCGAAGGCTTGGGTTTTTGTAATCATTTTGCAAAATGTGCTTTCCTCACTTTATTCCTTTATTATTATTTTACTTTTATTTTCCTCAAGGCTTAATTACTATTAGAAGTCTACACTTCCCGGTATATTTTCCTCAACCTCTGCTTTTTATCAACCACTTCAAAGATTTGATTCATCCAATTTAAGTGCATACATGTCTAAAAGGGTAATTGGTTATTTCTTTGGAACTTAGATTTATGTCATAGTTTCTACAAGCAGAACTATATAATAAGGAACAAAAACTCAATGCAATTTGTACACGGGTTTTGGCAGTTCAATCTCAAGTTATGTCATGGAGCATTGAATAATTTTTTTTAAACAACAAAAATAAAACAGATAGATAGATAGATAGATAGATAAACACCCCCCACACCTAAATCATGCATTGTCCTCAATGTATGTAAAGATAAAGCAAATGCACTTATTACCTGAGTCAACTGCGGTGGAGGGATTGAATTTGCTCAGAGTCAACCATAGTCAGAACTGGATTGAATGTCACCATGTTGGTGCATGTATCTAGTTGAATTGTTCCCCATGTTACCCTGAGGTAAAGATTCCACACCCCTCACATGTGTTGGTTCTCTTATTTTCTCGAGTGATGGTGGGTGGGTAGATGACTTACTCCCCGTTTTCTCACTTTCTTTTTGATTTTGTGATGATTTATTTGATTCAGAAATCTTATAGATACGCGATCTCATCACAACATCACTTTGATTGCATACTATTTCTGGCTCACTATCAACATGAAAGATATTAAATTCAGCTTTTAGGTTTCCAAAGGATAGTTGCATGAGCCAATTTCGACAATTTATCAAAGTTTCAGAAGTGGCTAAAAATGGTCTGCCTAGTATGACAGGGAATTGTCTCTTAGGATTGACAACATGTTCAGTGTCTAGAACAACAAAATCCACTGGGTAAATGAAGTCACCAACCTTAATCAAAACATCCTCTACTATACCTCTTGGTTTCTTAACAGAGCAATCAGCAAATTGAAGGGTTGTCTTAGAGGGTTTTAGTGGACCAATGTTTAGTTGCTCATAGACAGAGTATGGGAGTAAGTTAACACTAGCACCAAGGTCGAGAAAGGCTTTGTTGATAAAAGTATCTCCTATCGTACATGAAATTGTGGGACACCCAGGGTCCTTATACTTTATAGGAGATGTGTTGGACAGAATAGAGCTTATGTTTGCAGTCAAGAATGTCTTCTTTGGTACGTTCGTTTTTCTCTTTTTAGTGCACAGATCTTTTAAGAATTTAGCATAAGCAGGTATTTGTTGAATCATATCTAAGAGTGGAATATTCACTTTAACTTGCTTAAATACTTCCAAAATTTTCTCCATTTGTGCATTTGAGCTCTTCTTGAGTCTATTGGGAAATGTGGCTTTAGGAACATAGACTCGCTCAGGTTGAACTATAGGTTCAGGTTGAGTAGGTGGGTTGGGCTTTTCAAATTGGACTTCAGGTTCAATGGTCAGGTCACATGTGGGTGCTTGATGGCTAGATTGATTAGGAGCTCTAGGATTTACCACATTGTTATCAACTTGTTTTCCGGACCGTAATGATACTACTGCATTTATTTGTTGGAACGGTCCCTCCTTATGAACCATTTGAACCGGTCTAGGGTTGTTACTTCCTAGAGGTGGTTGATAGGGCTGATATTGATTATTAGGTCTTGGATTCACCTCAGGTTGACTTGGAAACTGACCCTTTTCTCTCTCACCTACTATATGTGCAAGTTGGCTGACTTGTGTTTCTAGCCTTTGGAAGGATTGGGTGGTTGTTTGCATAAAAGTTTTAACCATATTCTCCAAACTTGTCAACCTAACATCATAATCTTCATTGTTACTAAACCCAGATGATGTATTATCTTGGTTATACGGGTTTGGTTGTTGTCGAGGAGGTTGACCTTGTTGGTTCCATGACAAATTGGGATGATTACGCCAACCCGGGTTATAGGTTGATGTGTATGGGTCATTTCTAGAATGGTTAAATGCGGCATTAACTTGTTCCAAGTCCACACAATCCTCCATTATATGACCAGTTTGACCACATCTAGAGCAAGGGATGGAAGATGCTTGATTCACTAGGGGTCGGGTTTTTAGCTCTAGACTTTCCATTCTTCGCATAAGGGTAGCTAGTTTTGCTTCAACAGCTACAGTAGCATCTACAACTAAGACACCTGGTTTGGGTTGACTTGCTATTCTAGATCCAATGCTCAGGTTATTCGGTGCTCTAGCATTGTCCCATTGCATACTATTTTCGGCTAAATCCTCAAGAAAAGTCCAAGCATCATTCTCATTTTTGGACACGAAGTTTCCTTGGCTTACAGATTCTACCATAATCCTAGATGTAGGTGTCAATCCCTCATAAATAATTTGGCACAATTGCCATCTTGGAATTCCATGATGAGGGCATTGGGTCAACAGACTTTTAAATCTTTCTAAATAGGAATAGAACGGCTCGCTCTCAGATTGAACGAATGCAATAATTTCATTCCTAATCCTAATAGTCTTATGGTTGGGGAAATATTTCTTTAAGAACATTTGAACAAACTCGGCCCAACTCCTAATAGATCATTCGGCTAGACTATATAACAATTTCTTAGCATCGTCCTTCAATGCTAGAGGCACGAATTTAAGACGCACTGCCTCCAGAGAGAGATGCTGGTATTGCATGAGGGAGCAGATTTCCTCAAATTCTCTAAGGAAGAGATATGAGTCTTCTCTAGAGGTGAACTTGGGCAACATACTCATGTATTGTGCCTTCCATTCGAAGTTGCGACCCGGTATGGTGGGCATAACGATGCACGATGGCTGAGCAGCCATCGTTGGGTAGCACCGATCCCTCAGATTCATAGGTGGTGCAACAGGTGGGTCCACTACATTCCCACCCATTGGATCCGGGTGAGGTGGTGCAACAGGTGGATTGGGGCTAAGCTCTAGACTGGAATCTAGATGAACTCGTGAGAGTCGATTGCTCAAGTCCCGAACCCAAATCTGAGTGCACCGGTTTGAATTATTTTTTTTAATTTTTTTTAAAAAATGGAAACAAAAAATAGGAAGGGGAAAGATGAGAAAATGAATCCTAATCTAGAGAATTGAGGTGAGAAGAGAAAGAAGACTCAGATGAGAAGGGAAACTTAACTCTAAAAGATAGATGAGAGGGTTGGTCAGAAATTTCCTAAACAAGCACGGTTTAAACAATCCTAGACCTAATGCCGCTTAAATCTAGACGACTCCTAACTGGTTGAGTCGAATTAGTTTGCTTCATTCACCTCCCTCACTAATCAAACCAAATTGGCCAGGCAGTGTATAGCTAGTGGGGGCGTTTCCGATAGAGTCGGTGCCAATTAGACAACCACTTCGCTTGGAAGACTTACGTCAACACAAAAACACTTTCCAGACACCAAATTAAATTCGATCAGCTTCAGGTCATAGCAAGTCAAACCAATCTTCTCCTTAATTGAGTCCGAGTCCTTAGGGGCCAATGTCTAATTGATTTTAATTTTAAGGCCTGGGTGACACTTTAGGATTGTGATTTGTGGGCCACGGAAGGGTGATGAAATCCCCACCGTATCTTTTCCTACGGAGTTGCCCTTAAGATAGTTTAACTTAAATCTAGCAAAGATAGTCAAACATTGGTATTTAATTTGGGGGCAATTGCAAGGTTGTATGCAAACTAATTTATATGCTTAAATGCAATCGATAAAACCGCACACGTACCTTGCCTCCAGCACTCTTCAACAAGAATTAATTTGCAAGAATTTAGCAAGAATAATGCAAACAAAACACTACATGATGCATGCACTAAGTCCTTCTAATTTTGTCAATTTTTAGGTCAGAGTTGAATTATTGTCAATTATGGAATTTAAGCCTAACATGTGCAGTTCTACGAAAAGGAAATTTTTCGAAACTAGAAATTACGAGCCAAAAGGCAACAAAGGTTACCTACGCACACTCAGTCGGGTTCGCCGCCCGCTCTCGAAAATTTCCAGTTGCTCTACGCGTCCACCCAAAGATGGAGACGACCCCAGAAAAAATTTAAGCCCAGATGCTTCAGACGCGCGGCGGATTCACCACAGATTCTTCTTTAGATGCGGCGATTTCGCCGCCCTTCTTGCTCCGAATGTGCCCAGATTTTGCCGCGCACTCTGTTGTCTCCTGAAACGCAAACCCAAATAGTTAGATCGCGCACACGATAAACAGAATAGAATCGAAATCACAAAAATAAACAAAATCTTTGTCGCCTCCCCGGCAACAGCGCCAAAAACTTGATGAGAATTTTATTTATACCGCAAGTGCACGACGTCAATGAAGACGTGACAAGTACGGGTCAAACACAAGGAGGGAGAGATATTGTTATTTTTGTGATTTTCGATTAGGGAAAGAAAGAGAGAGAAATATGTTTTGTTTGAGATTTTTGGTTTTTTTAATTTTCTAAAGCAAGAACAACAAAAGACAAACTAAAAAGAAAACAAATATGGATGAGAGTCCAGCGGGTGGGGGATTAGATATCGGGTTTTGTTTAGAGAATTCTGAAACTTATAATAAATCACATTAGTTATAAAACATTACATGATAAATGATTCAACATAAACTCAAGTAATCAAAATATACTAACACGAAATTAAAATAATAACATCATTCTTCTTCTCATCACCCTAAATCCATCACCCCACCCTTTGGAGAGAGTTAGAAACTCATGGATGGAGGGAAGGAGAAGGGGTCCTAGAGAAACTACAAAAGAAAACAAAAAAAAACAAAAATAAAAGAACAGAATTTTGTTGCTAAAGAGAAGAACGTCTTTACAACAAAATTTCAGGGCTATTTATAGCTGATACAAGTGACCCAAGTATGAAATAGGAAAGTACACGCGTCAACACGCAACTGGTAAAAATTTGAGCGCACGGATCAACTTTTGTGCGGTGGAATCGTCGCAATTTGTATATGAGGTGCGGCGGAATCGCCACCTTTCTGGCTTAGAATCGATCCAGATTTTTCCTGTGTGTTTATGGTATGATTTAAATGTCCTTTGCGCGTCCGGATTGATTTTTTTCTTTCTTTTGAGCTCCGAATTAATTCCTTCATATATTTGGAGATCCAAAGTAATTTTTCTTTAGAACTTCTCCAAAATAATATTTTGGTACTTTAATTTGCATTCGGGTCCTCGACTCTTTGCAATTAAGTCCCTGACTACTTTTGTTCTTAAGTCCTTGGCCTTTTTGTAATTAGGTCTTTAAATGCTTTTATGCTTGGATGAACTTCGATTTGAATCCCGATAATCTTGACTTGGTTTTTATGATAGAAATGAGTCTCTTGCACGCGTTTAGGCTCGGGATATGGGTAATTTGCATTCTGGTCCCTGTATTATGTAAATAAGACTAAACACATACCTTAGTAGCATTTATTGATATAAAATTAATCTAAATGAAAGACATGATGCAATGTATGCAATGCATCAGTATAATTTTCCTAATATCACGAGACAAGAGATAGACACAAGTGATGTTATTTCATATCTTTAAATGAATCGTGTTCTGTTCTAAAGAACAAAACATATTTGTTATTTTGGTAACTGTAATGTGTAGCTAGATACCATTATAGTTTATGATAAAAAATATTTTATATCATTGCCAACATAACTTGGATCCTCGTATAGGTCACACCACAAAATTAGGAAACAAGAAATATAATTTTATACTTTATGTGTTGTATTAAATTTCATATGATATGAAATGATATACATATGATAAAATAATAAAATTAATACGCCGTGATAACGACATGGTTAGAATAAAAAAATGAATTTGTACGAGATGTATTTATTATGGGGTATGATGTTTCAACATTATATATGATAATATATTACATGATATAATGTAATCAGTAACATTATAACATATGAATTTGTTAAAACTCCAAAGCTAAAATTTTCTTGGATATTTATCCAAAATTTGGTATAGGCAAAAACAAAGAAAAACAATTAAACGTTTTTCGGAAACCGGTCGACTGAATTCTATAGTAACTTTTGAGATCGAAAACGGTTGATCGGTTGGACACGCGCTTCGACCGAATTTATCAGGAGCTTTCCTGGTAAGGGAACAGTCGATCAGTATGAGATTTGGTTCGACCGAAACTATCAGGAGCTTTCTTGGTAAATTAACAATCGACAGCATGAAACACAGTCCGACCAAAATTATCAGGAACTCTTCTAGATAACCGATCGGTTGACCGACTGAGAGTTTCGGTCAACCGTTTACCCACATTTTTGCCCATATTAATAAGAGATTATTGTTCATCAATGGATGGATTTAATCTATCTTGGTCAACGGAAGTTATGGGAGGATGATGTGTAAATATGATTGGTTGAGAGGAGAAATTAATATGGATCATGTGTATGTGGTTTTACACATGATGTGGTTTAGAGAATGCATTATAAATAGGACTCTCCTCCTTTCCTTTTGAATTGATACAAAAATTTCTCTCCTCCATCCTTCCATCAAAATTCTCTTAATTAATTGAGTGATGAAGATTCAATTATTGGTGGCATAGAATGAGTTATTAGCTAGATTCACTCTAATCTTGTTTAGAATTTGATGAACATTTGGAGGAAAGTTTCAAGGTGATTCACATTACAATTTGACTTCCAACAATTGAAAATGGTTTGACAATCCTTTAGATATGATTTTATATATGCATTTAATGTTATGTCGTATACATCTTATTGAAATATCACAAGGGAGTGTTTACACAATTATTGGATAAATATGAAAAACGATTTTGCTTGCTTATGCAAAAAAAATTATACAGAAACACAAGGATGAAATCCTGCACTTGCCTTGTCGGCATGCCCATCGTTTGTGTGCCAAAAAAATGGCACGCAGGTAGTTATGACCGACGAAATTTCCATCAGAAAAGGAACTTGCCTTTCTACTATTGCCCACAGATTTTTGTTGACAACAAATCTTCATCCTACTATTGCTGACGGAATTTCCATCGGCAATATTAACAATTGCTACAAATAAAAAGCTATTAGTTACCATCCACAACCCATATTGGGTTTATACATACAACCTGCAATAAGAGTCCATTTCAACTTTTAAGTCAAGACATGAGTCCATTCCACATGTATTCACAATGAGATGGAATAAAATCTTTAAGTCATTCAAAAGATAATATATCAACTAATAGTCACATTGTAAATCACACAATAGCTCACAATTTAAACCATAAAACATATATCATAAGTTGCATACTATATATCCATGTCATGAGTCATACTACATATAACACTAGAGTTCCAAAAGTCATTTCATTTCTTCCAAACCAATCACACCATAAATGTTAGAAGTTTGATTGAACGAAGAAAAAGAAGAATATAGAAAGATACAAGGAGGGTGTAAATGCAAAATAAGCGACCATCCACATTCCACAATTCCACATCCACTTTTTGTAACCCCAAGGCCCAAACGTGAATTGTACTACTGTACTCATCAGTTCTCCAGATTTTCAGTTCTGACATCCCAAAATCAAAAAAAGTCTTCTTCCCACCGGTAAACAATCACATGCTATACTCTTTTTCTTTTTTTTTTCTCAGAAAAAACGGCATGTATTATTCTCAGATGCAATTCTTTTAAAGCAAAACCTTAGGATCTGTAGATACTCTCTTTTTTAGTAGAATCCGATCATTTTAGCCCTAGGAGTAGGAGGGGTGCTCTGGAACTCGTTGTTCTATTAGAATCCCTCTAATATTTGGAAGTTTGCGTGCTTATATATAGATTAGTCTCATGTTCGTGGACTGTTAGGAGAGGTTCTGATTTTCCTCGCCAAAATGGCTCCACTAAGCATTACCATTTCTGTTAAAACTTGTTGATCGACTGTTCCTTCAAAAAAAAAAGAAGGAAGCTAAATAGTTTTTTAATATAATTTATATCTTTTGATTAAATCCATATTGCCTTCAGAAATTTTCAAATTTCACATTCAGTTGGACTCATCATGGTTATACTGAAATTTGGTACCACAATATGCCAATTTTGTTCATAACATCTGCTTACACAAGTATTTGTTCCATCTATTTAACATATTGCTGTCAATTTTTCTTTTTCTTCTTCTTCTTCTTCTTATACATTCTATCAGAAACAATATTCCTCACTCCCTCTGAAGATGAAGGTGTTTTTGAATGTTTTGAAGACTGTTGCACTGGAAGTCGCAAGCTCTGATCAAATAAAGGATGTTAAAGAAAAATTTGGAGCCACAGAAGGGGTGACTTCTGACCTTCAGGAACTATATTTTGATGGGAAGCACATGAAGGATGTTCAAACATTGGCGGACTATGGTGTATCAGAGGGATCGATCCTGAATATGCTTGTTTGTACTGGAGATATACCTATAATTATAAATATCCCTTCTTCTGGTAGAATTCTAAAGCTTGAAATGAAGAGTTGGGAGACTGTGTTGGCCATCAAAACTAAGATTTACAGCAAAGAGAGAATTGCAGTGGACCGCCAGACACTGATATACTTGGGTAAGAACCTCGAGGATATGCAAACTCTAGCAGCTTGCAACATCACAAAGAATTCAACCCTTCTTCTGATAGTGAACCAACCTCATGAATTCCGAGTGCATATCAACGTGGCTAGTGATACAACTTTTGTCATCAATGTCAAACCCGGGTACAGTATCCGAGATGTCAAGACGTTGATTGAATACATGAAAAAAATACCTGCTGATTGTCAGAGGCTTGTTTATGCCGAGGAAGAACTGGAAGATCAGAGAACCTTGTACGATTGTAAGATACGCAATTTTACTACTATCCATTTGAAGAGCGTCATGCAAATATTGGTGAAGACAGTTAGAGGGAACACAATTACGCTTGAAGTGGAAGACGGTGAGACCATTACCTCTGTTAAGCGAAAGATTGAAGCGAAGGTAGGGATCCCAGCCATGAAATTTGGTCTTGTATTTGGTGGAAAAAGTCTCCTGAGTAGTGAGACTGTGGAGAAGTATGGTATTCTGAAGGGCAACACCATTTATATGAAAGCATTTGGTAAAAAATAAAGAATTGTCATGAACTTCAGAGGATGACCACACGTACATAAGACTTTAAGAACTCTCACCTCCTAGCTTGACTTGACTATAGTAGTTTTTTACTTTGCTTACTAGTTAGCGTCATGGATGCTATGAACCTTTTGTTTTTTGGATCTTCTGTCTAGAGGCATACACACTCTGTTATCTTTGCTAGATTGACTTTTTTTTAGTTGTATTTTGGGATGATTATTTTATTTTTGTAAAAACTAAAGCGGGAGGGAGAGCTCTTTTAAAGATGCATCAGATTGAGAATTCTCTTGCCGACTAATTGACTATAATTGTTCTTCTAGGACAGGTAGTAAGAGAATCTTGGAACATCTGAATGTGTTGTTTGATGATATTTTAACAATATCGAACACATTATGTTTTAGAACTAAAAAAAAGAGTATGAACAATTAAATCCTAAAGCACTATTACATTGCAATCCATTTTTGGAGTTGAATGGATGGGCCGATTTAGGGAATAAGGTGGACGGAGGGGATCTACTGAAGGGAGCAAAAACTACTCAAACATGGGGCACTATATATTTGTGTGGCTTCTTACTATAGTCTTGCACTATTTAGGAAGTTAGTTTTTTAGTTAAAAATGAAATTACCTAATCCCAAAAGGATGTTTACATAATATAAGAACATAGCTAAGAAGGAAAATAAACACACCAAATTACGAAAAATCTATCCCAATCGAGAAGGCCCCAACGACATGAGCCTCCGGGCAGATAGACGCTAATGGAAGTGACGGATACACCTACGAAAAAGAAGCCAATTACATCAGTTACATTTCGGCGAGGATGGTTTGACGATGGTTATGGCACGAATATGGTGCTGGAAAGGGTAGGAGAATGGAGAGGGATGAATGGGTGTGTTGTTGAAGAGAAGTTTGGGTTCGGCAAAGATGTGTATTGTAGGGGGTTAGAAAAATAACCATTTTGACGAAGGGTGGAGATTTAAGTGTTGTTTTTTGTGTGTTAGATAAGTCATAAGTCACACTATACACAAAGAAAACCAACACATGTATACCAACTAAGCCTCAGAGGAAGTCAAATTCGTCGATGGGTTGTCATCACGCTGGAAGACGTATCCACGTCATCACTCTACAAAAAAAATGTGGATTTTGATTAGTTGGATAATCACATTCACATATATTTTTTAAGAAATTAAATAACCAAATTACAAATTAATCATACACATACTTGATCTCTTCTAAATTGGGCCGCCATCAACTTCGTGACTTGAGCCTTCAACTTCTCATGTACCTCTTGTATTGCATTTTAATATTGCTTACATATATTATATATATAAAATAAACTCATGAAGTTAAGTATACACTTACAAGCGATATGAATAGAGAAATCTTGGTTTGAAGATGCTCGATTTGAACGTTGCTATGTCGACCCATCAATGTCTTGCCTTTCTTGTAGGCTCCAATGCTAACACCTTGCATCCTATCTATCTTCTCTTTCGCCAAGATTTCTTCTATCATCTCCTCCTCAACCACCTCATGAGGCTTCAATTTCGAACACTCACCTCGCTCTTTAGACAATGTATGTTCTGTCAATTTTTGGTTGATTAACTCTTGTATCTCAACCTACAACACATTAAACATGTAATGATATTGTAAAGTTAATAGTAACACTTTATTCTGTCTTTCGAAAAGTTGGAACTCGCCATTCGTGGTTCCCTCGTATAACAAAGAGCCATCTTTTCAAGCTTCGTGAGAGGTGTCATTATCTCGTTCTCATTCATCTAATTATTTAATTAAAAGCAAAGAATTCTAAATAAGGATGAAATCAACATTTATCTAAGGATTCAAACAATTAAGAATTCAATCAATATTTATCTAAATACTCATTCAAATACAAATTTAACACAATTATATAACACTAAAACTAACATGGAGTTTTATTTTGTTGACGAAGGTTTTCGATCATGTCTTGTGGTTCATCATCTTCCGACCGCGATTGTTGTTGTTCATTAAGGATTTTTTCTGCAAGGAATGAAAAAAAATTAAACATAAGAATTTTTATTACACATATACAAATAAAATGTTTAAATACCAAAAATATATATCTTCGTAGTTTCATTCATCGCAGCACTGCATGAAAAATTGGTCAATGTGAACACTTGGATCTACTTCGAGGACAAATAGGCAAGTCATTCTTCATTAGTCTAGAAAGGAGTGTAGTACCTCTTATTCACCGAATATCAATAATCTCTGAGGGACATTATCAAAATAGTAGTGTCAGGTTTTTACACAATTCTCAAAATTGAAACGATCATACAAATAAAATATATCATTTGTTAGTAATTATATTTACATTCGAACATTAAATCTAAATCACTATAACAATCACCAACAATCGACATCAAACTCACCAACAACTTCTACTTATTTTTCGTTTGTCATTAGATTTAAATATTTTTCTAACTAGGAAGCAACTACGCACCAAACAGTGACTCTCCCCAAGCAATATATTTAAATATCAATATCTTAAAAAAGTAAGTTTATTAAAAATATGGACAGAACCTCCTTTAAAATTTTAAATGTGAATACATTTCTAACCTGCATTTCAACAAAAACTCTATACAACCCAATCATGCATGAATAACATCACAGGTATACAAATCACGATCATTCATGTTTTTAAGGTACACCAAACTATACCCATATCAAGCATGCATGTATGACATCACAAGTTGTTCCAATTTGAATACTATTTATCAATCTTTTCTTCTTCATTACCCTTATCCAAAGCGTACATATTCTTAGAATAAAAATTCTCTTAGTTACCAATTTCCTTATTTCATGTTACTTGCTAGGAAGCAAATAGACACCAACTTGGACTAATAAATATTGTCTCTTCCCAACTTATCCTTTCCTCATTATATCTGAAAACAAGAATTTGAAAACACAACTTCATTGTGTAAAATTTGGCCTTAGAATAACTTATCTAAGACAAATTTGTCTCTTTAGTCTTTACTTCCCAATAAATGCTTTTGGTGAACTAAAGCTAAGCCAAGAGAACAAAGAACTTGACAAATCACATGACAACCAAGAATTTAACAACCACATGAGAACCAAAATTTTAACAAACCACATGAGAACAAATATACATTAATATATAACCAATTCATAACCAAATGACAAGATACAAAGTTTAAAAGTGTGCACATTTTCTAATTCATAACCAATTCATAAACAAGATTTAACAAAATGAGAAACAAGAATTTGACACACGACATGAGAACAAAGATACAATTAACCAATTCATAAACAAGATTTAATACAGTTTCATAAAATAGATTTAAACAAAATTTAATTACCAATACATAACCAAGTTTTAGATTTAGCCTGGAGAGGGGCGACAAAGAAGAGGCGAGCGGCGGAGTCTAAAGCAGGTGGATGAGAGGTGTCGGATGAGCTGCTCTGGTGAACGGGTTGGGATTGGGGTCGTCGGTTGGGAATCGACAGAGGGTCGAGCGGGCTGGTTTGGTGAAGGGGTTGGATTCGCCAACGGGTGAAGGAGTTGGGGTGTGATTGACATCATATCATGCATATATTTGTGTCTTATATTCTTTATTCTTAGCCTAAGCAATGCTATGTAACGAGTTTTATGTTTAAGTTTCAGGAATAAATATGTTTGAGAAGAAGAGACTCAAAAAAGACTTAAAAGCAAGAAAAATGACTAAGTTGCAACACTTATGGACTGAGATGCGAGAGAGAGGGACCCAGATGTAAAACCAAAAGGACCAATGAGTAAATGAAGAAACTTCACACCATCATGATGAGTATTTTGGCAATTCGATTCAGGCCTAAACTCCAACAACCAACTCTGGTGCATCATATATGAAGAAATCAAGCCAGACAACCACACTTCAAATCCAGACCCAATCCAGACTATATATACCACCAATTGGCGGTCCAAGACCGCTGATTAGCGGTTGGGTTTTCTCCGGATTCGATAATATTTAGGCGGGTCATGTATTAGAGTGTTGTATGTCTATTTTTAGTAGTGCATTAGTCCCACATCGGGGGATTGTCCTTGATTGTCTTTTTCTATGACTATAAATAAAACTCTTCATTCTCCTTTGTATTTACTTATTGCTTGGTGGCATTCTCTCTACGTGGAGTAAGTCTTGGAGCAAAACTCAAGGTGGAGAAGAATTCTACATGTAATGTGAGTCATGTAAATAAAATAACTCTTAATAGTTTGTTTTAATGTTGTCATCTCTTTTAATTCTTGCATGTTTAACTTAATTTTGTTTTGTCTTAGTAGAAGTAATTAGAATGTTTCAGTTTCTTAATGTAGTTTGTAGTTTAATGAGTAGTGAGTAATTCCATCCCCATTTGGGGGTGGAGAAGAAGGTGATGTGATATATTAGGTGTGTGTTAATCTTAATCCTTTGAGCCTTACATGATTTCCATAACCATCTAATAAGATTTCACTCTTATCTTTGATGTGCTAATGCTCTTCAGTGATGCTTAACACATGCTTAGATTAGTGGGTCTATGCTATAGGGAATGATAATGTGAGGATAATGATGAAGTTGATCAAGGAAACAAACATGTGGTAGCATGTGCTCTTGTTGGCCTCACCTTAATTAATGTCTTGTATGTTTTAATGATTGTGTAAATCTTATTTCATGTGGAGACTTAGTGGGGTTTGGTCTTTATGCATGAGTTCATTTAGCTTCATTCCAACTATTGTCTTGTATGTTTGAATGATAATGTTTTATCTTATTTCATGTGGAGGCAAAGTTGGATTTGGTTTTATGGTTTTCATGTACTACATGTTGTGACGAGCACAAATGAACACACACACACATACACATATTTTCGTATTCGCATTCCTTCTCTACCCCCTATGGGGTTTAGTTTTATTGTTTGTCCATTCGTAGTTTAGTTTAATTTAATCACAACTTCTTCCCCTATTTTCCCACTTGCCTTCGAAAGAACCAGAGTTGACACACCTCCATGTGGATCAACTAGTACTTGTCGCACCTTCACCGATGTCATGCACGTACGGTATTTAAAACGAACACATCAGGGTGGGAGTCGGCGGTTGATCGGGTTGGGGTGGCCGACATTGGTCAAGGGTGAGGGCCCTGGGGCATGGCGAGGCGATGGTTTGGGGGGTGGAAGGTGGCGGCTCAGAGGACAGTACGGGGTGGGGTGGCATGAAAATGGGGCCAACGAGATCAACGACAAAGGCAAGATGACAAAGGTGGCGTGACACGAGAATGCGACGACGGGGTGATGTTGACTGAGGACTACCAGCTCTGCGACGAACAACAAAGGTTGGGCGAAGGAGAAAGGATGAGACAAAGTCTATGATGAGAAGGGAACAACAAAAAAATAGAGTAGACAACTAAGGCGCGTGGGAGAGTGGTTTTGGTGTGGCAATTTTGTCGGGATGGATTTTGGGATTTTACCCTAACTCACCATCCTGCTGACAAAAATTCTATTGGCCTTATGGTTTTGCATGTGTAGCACACTTGCACAACATAAATCGGGCACGATTTGAAGTTTTCCACTCTTGACCCGACGAAGGTGTATTGTCGACGGAATTTCCGTCTGACGTACATACTTGGTGGAAATTCCATCGACATGTGTCCATTAGCAATGTGTATTATTGTAGTAGTGATGCAAAGACACATACAACTAAACAACACGAACAACAACTTATTTGAAAAAAAAACTACCAGCATGATCAACAAAACCCACCTATATTACATAGATGGAAGGGCCTAAGTATTGGCCTTTTGGCCTTAATCCATGTTTTGATGATTTAATCAATCTAATCTTAATCACAATCAAATGTAGTGTAGCATATATAATGCATACAAAATATATTGTATTGTACTAATATCTACATGTGATTAAGACTCAAGAAGAATGAAATGAAGTCAAGACTTGTAATCAAAGTTATTTGAAGACATGTAATTTTACTTTATTTTGAGTCTTAGGAACTTGTGTAATTTTGAGCATACAAGAGTTAAAACTTACTCATATATACACTAGGTTCCTTGTAGAAGTCACACACAAAATTTCACATCAATTGGACTTCAATAGATCATCCAAACCTTACCCGGAAAATCACTAAACCATAACCTAAACTTACTGTGCCAATCGGTCGCCCAGAACAAGCTTTTTGTTCGACCGATTTGAACAGAGTCTCTAAGTGAATTTTCCTTGTTCAACCGATCGACCGGTTTTGACCTTTCTGTCAACCGTTCGTACATTTTCATATGGTCGTTATATTTGTCGTATTCTCCTAACGGTAGTATTCGTATAAACTCAACCAACCCCTAGAATACACTTTTTTGGAGCTCAAAGTGCATGTTATTTTCGTTCGAACGTAACCCATTCTATTGTTAGACCGTTATACCATTATCCTTGTCAAAACCCTAAGATCGGTCAATCGCCCCATTTCCTGGTTCGACCAATGACTTAAGTTAAAGCCTAGCTGGTTTGACTGTTCTCTAGTTCATTCGAACGTTTCTTTAATCTTAAAGAAACAGTCGACCGTTCTACTCGATTCGGTTGACCATTGAGGGACAAAATTTCTGATCCATGATTTCTGTTTGTGTATGTTTCACACCAATCAATCAATTCTTCCCCAACGGCTATAAATCTTTAGGAGCTTATAAATAGAGGTTCAAACACATTTTTTAGACAACTTTCCTACTTCCAGTTGTCTCATACATTAAAGAGAAATTCCAAACTCCTAAAACTCCCAATTCTACACTCAAGAGCCTAAATTCCACATCTTTGATCATTTCAATATCATACTCAAAGTGTGCTCAAGCTAGAGAGTGTTGTTCCACTCAAGTTCATTTTGGTTCAAAAGAGTAAAGGCTCCGGTGAAAGCCCGAAGCATCCTACTCAGATTGTGAGAAGAGGAATCCAAGATTGTGAGGGTGTTCGCAAGGCTTGAAGAGTAAAGGAATTCTCTCCCGTCCCGGAATGGAGAGTGGATAGTGAAATCATGAGCGGAGCTTGCAAAAGAGGAAGTATGAGGGAGGCCAAACCTTTATAAAAATCGCATTGTGTTTTGTGGTTTGCATTGTTTCTTCCCTACTTGTTTTAAATTTATTTCCCTGCATATATTGTTAATTAAGTAGGGATTAAGCGTAATTTAATTAAATAATTAGGGTCCATTGCGATCATACACTAAGAATAGACGGAAATACAAAATGCGTACTAAAGGGGTGTTTGTGCACCTTGAAACAAATGGAAAAGAAAACATTTTCTTGATTGACATCATATCATTCATATATTTGTGTCTTATATCCTTTATTTTTATCCTAAGAAATGCTACATAACGAGTTTTATGTTTAAGTTTAAGGAATAAACAAGTTTGAGAAGAAGATACTCAAAAGGGACTTAAAAGCAAGGAAAATGACTGAATTGCAGGACTTATGGACTGAGATGCAAGAGAGAGTGACCCAGATGTCAACCAAAAAGGCCAATGAGAAAATCAAAAAACTCCACACCATCATGAGGAGTATTTTGACAATTAAATCCGGGCCCAAACATCAACAAACAAGTCGGGTTCACCAAACATCAAGAAATCAAACCAGAAACAAGCCATTCAAATCCAGACTCGATCCAACCAATCCAAACCGTCAATTGGCGGTCCAAATGACTCCTAATGGTTCATGGTTTCGTTGGGTGTTCGATTATGTTGTTTTATGTCATTTGTAGTATGGGTTTAGTTCCATACCAGAGGATTGTCCCCAATTGCATTTTTCTATGACTATAAATAGAACTCTTCCTCCTCCTTTGTATTTACCCATTGTTTGGTGGCATTCTCTCTACTTAGAGTAAGCCTTGGAGCAAAACTCAAGTGGAGAAGAATGCTACTTCTAATTTGAGTCATGTAAATAAAATAATTTTCTTAGTTAGTTTTATATTGTCTCTTTCAATTCTTGCATGCTTAGTTTAATTTCGTTTTGCCTTCTTTTCTTAATGAGTAGTGATTAGTTTTATCCCCATTTGGGGAGGAGGTAATGTAGAATATGAAGTGATGGGTTTTTTAATATGTGTCATTTCATATACTTAATATAGATCTATACCTGTAGCATTCTTAAACCTGTATTAGATGAGATAATGTCCACCTTAGGTACTTATCTCATGCTAGCTTTAAAGTTTATCTTGTTGCTTATGGTTTGATGGGAATGACTTGTTATGTATGGATCCATGTTTGGTACACATTCACATGAATGATTTAGGTTGTATGTAGGATTGATTGATGCTCTAATGGCCACACTAGGTACTTGTTGCATACTTGATAATCTAAATTCAACATCAACTTCATGTGAGATATGCATGTTCATGGTTTGTCATGTAGTATTGTGTATCCTACACTTAGATTATATACTAGTTTCTACTTGTATGCCACATAAACTACACTTGTTTCTAATTGAAATGAAGACTCACTCACACACAAATACCTACACACCTCCACTCAACGAGGGTTTAGTCCACTTGTTAGTTCATTCGTAGTTTAGTGTAATCAACTTCTTCTCGCTTCTTTCCCACTTGCCTTTGAAAAAACCAGAGTTGACACACCTCCCTGTGGATTAACCCGTACTTGCCCCTTCTTCACCAACGGTCGTGCATTTGCGGTTTAAACTTAATATTTCACATCAAGTTTTTTGCATCGTTGCCGGGGAGGTGCTTTGTTCAGACTCTGGTTTGGACGATTCAAGTGGGTTTAGTCTTTTCTTTTTAGTTTTTATGTATTTCAGGATATCTCAACATCCAGGGGAGGCACCATGAGAAATTTGAAGAAGTGGAAAGCTATTTGGACCTCCAATCAACGGTCTGGGACCGCCAACTGGTGGCCTCGTGAGCTAATTTTCTCCAAATTCTGTTCTGGTTGTTTGTTATTTCAACCTAGTGGTCTGGGAGCTCAATTTTACATGTTGTGACATGTAGTTTGCTCCCAAATCGATCAATTTCCCATTTTAAGACAACTTGGACCATAAAACTCGAAGAAAATGATTAGACTAATTGCCATCTAGGTCATGCATCACTTGTAGACCTCACATGCACATTGTCTTTCATTTGTTTTAAATTCCTGTTGTCGATTGCAGGTGTGAGGTACATGCACCCATTCTCTCATTCATGCATGGTTAGAGCATACATTAGTTAGTAAGGTGCATTGTAACAAGAGTGAGGCGAGTGTTTGTTTGGTGAGTTGTTTGCTAGCCTAAGATTTCAAAACATCTTTAAGGGGCATTACCTATAGTCTTCAAAGATAAGGTGGGGGATTTCATCACCCCTCCCTTAGCCCCAAAAAGCACACTCAAGTAAAGCCTTAATCTAAATGCAAGTAGACATTGATCATAGGACTCGGGCGCTTTAGGAGAGTGATCCAGTCACGACCATCATGGTCTGATCGGCGTCACCCACTTTTTCGATAGTAGGAAAGACGAGATCTCCGAATCTTGGCTCACTTGCTGGGCTCTATGGTCTTTGTCGTAGGGAGGTGAGGCATGTTGAGGCCGTGTGACCTCGCAGTTAGGCGTTATCTAGTTGTAAGTACCTATAGTGACCGTAGGCTGTTTGAGCCGTGTTTGCTAGACTAGGCTTCTACCCTCACCCTTCACCCACTCTAGATTTAGGGATTGTTCCATTCTCCTCTGAGTCATCTTCTTCTCACCTACTTCTACGTTCTATTCTACTCCCTTTTACACTCTTTGTTAGCGTTTTAGGGTCGAGACGAGCATTTTTTGCGAGCTTGGCCTCGTGGTGGTGAGAGTGGTCGACTCGAGAGTTCTTTGTCTAGATGGATGGTTGGTTACATGGGAAATCATCCATTTCATTGTTGGGACCAAGACTATTCTCCCTGATACTCCAGACCTATACTTTCGGTGGTGCCACAGACAAACACCCCGTATGGTTGAGATAATCTTAATTATGTGGTAGAGTAATCTTCATATTGGGGTAATATGAGAGAGGCACCGACTGATAGACCACCATCTAGTTATGTCGGATCATATGTTGGTCAACAAACTCAGACATTACAAGAACCTTTGGTCTCTTTCATGAATGTGGTAGATGACATGAGTGCACCGGTAGCTCTAGTAGTTGTAACGTGTGACTATTGCGGGTTGAGTGGTCATGTTTTTGGGGAATGCCCTTATGTTCCCCCAGAGACTGAGTATGAATACACATTTGCCCAAAATGCTCAATACGACCATTACGCATCCGCGTACTGAAATGAATGTGTTCTAACAGTTTATTTTTATATGTCAATTATTATGAATTGAATGTGCAAACATTTTGTTCCTTGATTTTTGTATTCGCATTTTGGAAGTGTTAAAGAAGAGGCCATTGGTCCTTAACCGTAGAGATCTAAAAGATAATAATTTACATAAATCAAAAGTTATTCACAATCATGATAATTAACATGGAACATTAATTACCGAGATAAGAATGTCGTGTTGGTCATCGATTATTATAGCTCTACAAATATTTGATAACACGAGTATATAAAAGAGGAAAAAATTACTTTTATATATTGAATAGACATAGCAAGTAAAACATTATGGATTTGTGTTTTGTGTCATTAATATTTTATTGTGTATTGGATCCTAAGATATGAGATATCTTTTCACATAAGGAATGTTCAATTTGATATTATCAAAAGCTATCAATGAGTACAGTGATAAAGACAATAGTTGGTTAAACATGACTTATGCTGGAAAAGATAGTTCGTCAAAAGATTGTCATTACCCCTCTTGAATTGAGTGATGATATTAGTGGGCCATTGATAAAGCAAAATTATAATGTGCACAATGTGACTTGTGTTAAGTCAAACTCCTAGTCAGTCTGACGGACTTGGGGTTTCAGTTCACGATCACTTGGTGGAGGATTCGATTCCAATTGAGAATAGCATGGACCAGTTCTGTTATGAGTCGGTACATGATTGTGCCTTATCTTTTTGTCCTGTGGCCCTTGAGCCACATGATCTTATTGTTGTGCGTCTTAAGAACTCACTTGTGGTGGAGCAAGAGCTCCCTAGTACCCTTAATGTCAAATGACTTGATGAGAGTTGACTCCCACTATTGTTTCTAATTATCTTGAAAATGATGAGACATCAAACAACTACATTACCAATGAGGGTATCAGGAGTTCCTTAGAGGATACCTTGGGTAGGAGACCCACTTTCTGTTCGCCTGGTGAGTTGGACATGCATAACGAGGTTCTTGACCTTGTTCCGACCCACCAGCCTGTTGGTTGGAGAGTTTGGATTGACGATCATAACTTCAGTACCGCAACGGGAGAAACTATTCTTCCGTTGAACAATATTTCCCAAACTCTTGAGAGGTTCGAGCTCTTTTAGTTTGATCCTTTGAATCAGACGCTTTTGCATCAAATTCATGAACCTCTCCTTTCATCTTGTGCTCTTTGTGAGGGGGCCACACATGAGTATTTTGGCCCCGCGTAGTGTCATGTTCCCATTCCAAGTGCATTGACCTACTTTTGAGGTTCCTGTTTGATACATTTTAATTAACCGCAAGTGCACGACCGCGTTAAAGCGGTGGCAAATACGGGTCGATCCACAATGAGGTGTGTAGACTCTGGTTTGTTCGAAGGCAAGTGGAAAAAGAGGGGAAGAAGTTGTGATTACACTAAACTAGACTAACTACACTTAACGAGTAAGACAAGGAAAACGAAAGCGAGGGAAATTGAAACCTGGAAATCAGAAATGGAAAACCCCTAAGGTTGGAGTGTGTGCACACATGTAAAAAGATGGTGAAGAATGCATTATAAAGGCACAAATGTAGGTAGTGTTTTCATGCATAAGAAGTGTCTAAAGGTTATGGCAAAACCTATCAATCCATTCACTAACCTAGTTGATTAACATTCATATACACAAGCTGGTTATTTCAGAACCTAAACAAGCATGAGAGGTGTCTAAGATGTGTGGCAAAACCCATCAAGTGTAGTATTCTACTCTAACAAGCAAGCATACATTCACATTTATCAACTCAATCAAAATATAAAGCATTCATATCCATTCTTTAATGCATGTATGAACATCATCTCTACCCCCAAAGGGAGATGAATCTACTCATCACGCATTGCTCTAACAATTAAACTAAAGAAGAAAAGAAACACTCTAACTACTTTAGCCTACAATCAAGGAAATAAAACTAAGCTAAGCATGCATAAAGAAACAACATAAGAACAAAGCAATGGACAACTTATTTTATTAGATGACTCACATTGAAGTTAACATTCTTCTCCACCTTGAGATTTTGCTCCAAGGCTTACCCCAAGTAGAGAGAATGCCACCAAGAAATGGGTGATTACAATAGAAGGGGAATGTTCTATTTATAGTCATAGAAAAAGGTAATCCGGGACAATCCCCCGGTATGAGACTAAAAAAATACCAGAAATAGACTAAATACACACTAATACACGCTCCACATAAATCTTAGTGGATCCGGACCACAAGTGACCGCCAATTGGCGGTCTACAGTGTTTGGATCGCTCTGGATTTTCTCGTGGGCTTTTCTGGAAGGCTTTGTTTTGTACATAGTTATATTTGATAAAAAAAGAAGACTCCAAGAGTGAGCATTGATTCTTGTGGGCCCCAACCCTTGTGGATTTGGGCCCCATTTCTTTCACGTATTTGTCTCCCTTCTTAAGTATCTCATAGGTTTTGAGGGAAATTCGGGTTTATGTCCATCAACATGACCATGAAACTTTCATTTGTGCTTCATGTTGGTGAGATCTTTTCTTTTTCATGCATAAATCTATGTAGTATTATGCTCACATTCATTGAGGACAATGCATGAAGTAAGTGTGTGTGTGGGGGGGGAGTGTTTTACATGTGTACATAGTCGAGTCTTTCTCCTTTAGTTTTGTTTTCTTTTGTTTGTATTGATAGGGTCATGTTTGTGTGTTGCATTTAATATCGATATATTTTTTCTTACCATGATCATTGGGTGACTTGTCTTCTTTTGCTTGCCTAGTGCTTTAAAATTTTCATTTCATTCAAAAAATTTCATGTGTTTGCGAAAGAAAATGTTTTGTGGGTTTTGCGTTTGTTTAGCATGTGCAAAACCGTTGAAAGACAAAGTAAAAAGAAAGGTCCCAAAATTATCTTGAACTTGATGCATTAGGATATCTACTACAGTGAATTTAGGTCTTATCTAGTCGTAAGGAAGCACCCCGGTTTTCCCTTAGGGGGAGAGTAATCATAGGGTTTCAGTACTCAAATAAACAAAGAAGCCCACCCTGAACCTAGTGAGTCAAATAATTCGTGTCTATTAGTATAAGGAAGTTTGTCGTAGTCAAAGACCCTTAAACTCTTTTTGTGAAACCTTAAGTGTAGGGGTTTTGGTTCCCATGTAGATAATAAATAAGTGGTTTTCTCTCTTCTCGCACGACTCCTACCACTCAGGAAAGTAGGTCCGAGAGGACTTAGTGTTGGATCGTATGGGTTATGGGTCCACTAATCACTTTTTAATCTAATCACCTACTTGTTTAAGCAATCGAGTAAATGAAGCGGAATTAAAACAAACAAGCAAGTAAGGAATAGAAAATGCAAACCATAAGAAGTCGGGGGATTTTTATAGAGGTTCGGCACCCCACCCGGGTCCTAATCCTCTCTTGCAAGCTCCGCTCGGATCACCGAGCTCCGCTCACGACTTCACTAACCACTCCCCGTTCCGGGCCGGGAGAGAACGCCTTTACAACCGTCAAACTCGCGAACAACCCTCGCCGAGCTTGGAATCTTCCTCTCACAATCCGAGAGGGACACTTCGGGCTTTCACCGAAGTCCTTGCTTCCTTTTACAACAATTGAGAACTTGAGTGGAACAACACTCTCTAAACTTTGAGCACACTTGAGTAGGATGAAGAAATGATCACTAAGTGTGGAGATTTGAGGCTTTGAGTGTTTTTGGATTCTCTCTAAAGTTTGGGACAAGTTTGTAGTGGGAGAGTTGTGTTAAAATGTGTTTTACAACTCCTTATATAGGCATTAGAGAGAATAGAGCCGTTGGGATTGATTGGGTATGAGTTGAAGTGTGATTACACAAAACAGAAAGTTCAGAACCCAATTCTGGCTAAATTCGGTCGACCGGATCGGGACAATCGGTCGACCGTTAGGCAGTTTTACACTCAGTTCGGTCGACCGCCCAACGCTACGACTTAAGAAAACTTAAGTCATCGGTCGAACACACTAAGAGTGTTCGGTCGACCGATTTCGTCCAGGCACTTTGGGGTTGACAACAAATATGTGAACGGTCGACCGAAACAGGTTCTTCCGGTCGACCGATTTTGGACAGGAGATTCTGGATTGTCTGGACACGCTCATTCGGTCGACCGATCTTGGTCCTCGGTCGATCGATACATAAAATGTATAAGGGGTATATTTTGATTAATACGAATACGACCGTTGGGTATATACGACAAAGGTAACGGTCGGGAAAATAAGGTTCGAACGGTCGACCGTTAGGAAAGGTTCGGTCGACCGGAAACAGACAGGGAAACACAATTAGAAAGCTTGATCTGACGGTCGACCGAAAGATATGGTGCGGTCGACCGAAACTAGACAGGGAAACACAAACAAGATTAATTGATCATCCGGTCGACCGAACGGCATGTTGCGGTCGACCGAATGTGGGCAGACTTTTGCAATTCAAGTTTTGGTGTTTTCCGGTCTAAGTTTGGGTGATCTATTGAAGTCCAAATTATGTGAAATTTCGTGTGTGACTTCTATAAGGAACCTAGTGTGTGATTAAGTTGATTTTAGCTCAAGTATGCTCAATTACACTTTGTTCCTAAGACTCAAAAGAAATCAAGATTACATGTCTTCGATTTAGCTTTAATTACATGTCTTGACTTCATTTCCATCTTTCTTGAGTCTTGATCACCTGTAGAGGTTAGCACAATACAATATATATGCAATGCATAGTGTGTGCTACTCTAATTAAGATTCGGTTGATTAAATCATCAAAACACAAGATTAAGGCCAAAAAGCCAACAATCTCCCCCTTTTTGATGATGGCAACCGATATCTTAATACTTGAAAATTGTATATGTAAACTATGCATATAGATGCTCCCCCTTTGGATGTGCATAGTTTTTGTTCAAATTTTATCAAGTTTTTCAAGTTACCCCTTTAATTATCTCTCCCCCTTTGACATCCATCAAAAATAATAATTATTTAAGACTTTAAGCATAGAATTAGGATGTCTTGTAATGAAGTTGCTCCCCCTAAATTTTGCACTTCATTACTCTAATAAAAGGTATATCATTTAAGCTCCCCCTATCAATAAGGCTAAATGGAAACAATGAGTATGATTCAAGTTAAGTTCATTTAAGTTTCAACTTAAGCCTTATTCTAACATCCATTTAAAATTTGACATTTAGAATCAATAGATGTGATAAATGATTTGCAATGAATAGGGTATATGATTTGCAATGAATTAAACTATATGATATGTCAATTAAGCATATGAAAGTAGATTAGAGCTAATTTTTAACATGAATTGTATAGATAAGAATTTATACCAATGTTGAATTCGAATTTAGCTCCAATCTCATTTGGTGATGCAACCGGACTTGAATTTGACTCTTGAGCTCACCCGGTCACCACCAATCTCCTCCTCAAGCTCCTACAAGAGTAGATTTGGGTACCCAAACAACTTTGGGTCCTTGAACATTAGCTTTTGGGATCCAAACCATTTTGATTTTGGGTGCCCACACACTTGAGGAACTATGGTTAATGAACATATGCTTACCATTTAGAGTAGTGTGAGATACATGGTTTTTCAATTTAAAATTGTAACCTAAACCATGTTTTTGCAAAGATTGCCTTTGACTACCTAATAGCATGTTAAGCATATGAGTTCCATTAGTGAATCTTTCTAAATCTTTTCTTAATTGCAAGTTAGAAGCTTGAAGATTTAGTTGATCACAATCTATAGGTGTTGCTTTTAATTTTTCAAGATTTGATGCATTCTTTTCAAATTTAGCAATCACCTCATTCTTCTCATTTATGCATGTATCAATTTGGCTTTGGAGATCTTTGATTAACTTTCTAGCATTCTTGTTTTTATCACATATGATCTCATATTGTTTAACTAAATCATGAAATGCATTTTGAAGTTCATCATAAGAATAAGTTTCTTCTTTAGAACATGAACTATCACTAGCAAATGATTTAGATGAGCAAGAATGTGATCTACTAGAGTAAGAGTTAGAGGATACCTCACTTCCTTCATCTTGAATTGCCATGTAGCACATATGTGCATATTCCTTTGTTGATGAAGGTGTGGTTGATTTGGATGACGATGAAGACGATGAATCGTCCCAAGTGGCCTTGTGAGCTTCCAACCTCTTCTCTTTTCTCTTACTTTTCTCCTTTTCTTTTCTCCTCTCCCTCTCTCCTTTTTCTTCTCCCCTTCTCTCCTCTCATTTTCACTCTCCTCCCTCTCTTTTTCTTTTTCTATTTTCTCACTTCTTCTACCTCTTCTTTCATTCTTTTCTCCCTTATCTCTCTTGAGGTATTTGAAGAAATCTTTGGCTAGGACCTCAATGTCCTCTTCTTCCACTCTCCTTGGCTCATCAAAGTTTGCATGTAATGCCAAGGTGGATGTCTTCTTGGTGGCTTCCTTCTCCTTCCGATGATTGATTTGAAGTTCATAAGCCATCAAGTTTCCAATGAGCTCCTCCATCTTTAATTTTGAGAGATCATGCGCCTCTTCAATTGCGACGACTTTATCTTCCCAATCGATGCTAAGTGACCGGAGGAACTTCCTTGTCATCTCTCCTTCATTGATTTTTCTTCCAAGAACCAAAAGAGAGTTAGTGATATCGGTGAAGCGAGTGTTCATTTCGCTTATGTTTTCACCGATTTGCATAGAAAAAATCTAATATTTATGCATGAGGAGACTAATGCGGGTTTTCTTAGTTTTACTATCCCTCTCATGATGCATTTGTAGTCTATGCCATATCTCATGTGCACTAACACACCCTCTAATCCTATTATATTCACCCTCATTTAGCCCACAATATAGAATGTTCATGATTTTTGAGTTCATCTCAATTTCTTTCATTTTGGGCCTAGTGAGTGAATCTAATTCATCTTCATTTGGTGGTGTGTATGGATTTTGAATAAACTTCCAATACTTAAGGTCATTTGATATTAAAAAGATTTTCATTCGATTTTTCCAATAATCATAATTTGACCCATTAAGCAAAGGAGGCCTTGTGGTGCATAAACCTTCTAAGTGATTAGATGTAGTAGCCATGCTAAAATTACGGTAAAGTAATAAAATTTAGCTTAACAAGGCTCTGATACCAAATGTTGGATCGTATGGGTTATGGGTCCACTAATCACTTTTTAATCTAATTACCTACTTGTTTAAGCAATCGAGTAAATGCAGCGGAATTAAAACAAACAAGCAAGTAAGGAATAGAAAATGCAAACCATAAGAAGTCGGGGGATTTTTATAGAGGTTCGGCACCCCACCCGGGTCCTAATCCTCTCTTGCAAGCTCCGCTCGGATCACCGAGCTCCGCTTACGACTTCACTAACCACTCCCCATTCCGGGCCGGGAGAGAACGCCTTTACAACCGTCAAACTCGCGAACAACCCTCGCCGAGCTTGGAATCTTCCTCTCACAATCCGAGAGGGACACTTCGGGCTTTCACCGAAGTCCTTGCTTCCTTTTACAACAATTGAGAACTTGAGTGGAACAACACTCTCTAAACTTTGAGCACACTTGAGTAGGATGAAGAAATGATCACTAAGTGTGGAGATTTGAGGCTTTGAGTGTTTTTGGATTCTCTCTAAAGTTTGGGACAAGTTTGTAGTGGGAGAGTTGTGTTAAAATGTGTTTTACAACTCCTTATATAGGCATTAGAGAGAATAGAGCCGTTGGGATTGATTGGGTATGAGTTGAAGTGTGATTACACAAAACAGAAAGTTCAGAACCCAATTCTGGCTAAATTCGGTCGACCGGATCGGGACAATCGGTCGACCGTTAGGCAGTTTTACACTCAGTTCGGTCGACCGCCCAACGCTACGACTTAAGAAAACTTAAGTCATCGGTCGAACACACTAAGAGTGTTCGGTCGACCGATTTCGTCCAGGCACTTTGGGGTTGACAACAAATATGTGAACGGTCGACCGAAACAGGTTCTTCCGGTCGACCGATTTTGGACAGGAGATTCTGGATTGTCTGGACACGCTCATTCGGTCGACCGATCTTGGTCCTCGGTCGACCGATACATAAAATGTATAAGGGGTATATTTTGATTAATACGAATACGACCGTTGGGTATATACGACAAAGGTAACGGTCGGGAAAATAAGGTTCGAACGGTCGACCGTTAGGAAAGGTTCGGTCGACCGGAAACAGACAGGGAAACACAATTAGAAAGCTTGATCTGACGGTCGACCGAAAGATATGGTGCGGTCGACCGAAACTAGACAGGGAAACACAAACAAGATTAATTGATCATCCGGTCGACCGAACGGCATGTTGCGGTCGACCGAATGTGGGCAGACTTTTGCAATTCAAGTTTTGGTGTTTTCCGGTCTAAGTTTGGGTGATCTATTGAAGTCCAAATTATGTGAAATTTCGTGTGTGACTTCTATAAGGAACCTAGTGTGTGATTAAGTTGATTTTAGCTCAAGTATGCTCAATTACACTTTGTTCCTAAGACTCAAAAGAAATCAAGATTACATGTCTTCGATTTAGCTTTAATTACATGTCTTGACTTCATTTCCATCTTTCTTGAGTCTTGATCACCTGTAGAGGTTAGCACAATACAATATATATGCAATGCATAGTGTGTGCTACTCTAATTAAGATTCGGTTGATTAAATCATCAAAACACAAGATTAAGGCCAAAAAGCCAACACTTATTGCCTGGTGCTTTTGAGTCATCTGACTTGGGATGCACCGACCGAACTCTCATTACACGGGTGGTAGAGAACACCCTATGTAGAGAACCTTAATGGACTTTAGACTTTGTATCACTTGGGGATGTTAAGGGTACCAATGTCTTTCACTTAAGTCCTTAACTAACTTGCACGAATGATTCATTCGGCTAAGTGTGTGGACTGCATACATACAGAGAGTCGACACGTAGTATTACCGTATCCAATGATTGACAAAAATGAGTCCATCGAGTCGTGTGCTAGGTTGAATAATGCATCTATGTCAGATTTTGTGGGTATATCCGTTGAAAACCTCAGGAGACAATACTCCTCCTTGGCGACAAGGGATTTAACGACTTGTTGAATATGCTAAGTGCAACTGTGATTTCTACTAGAGTGAGTTAGGATTTCCCTGTTTTACGAATGATTTTTCTGTTCTTTCATTTTTCTTTTTCTTTGTTTTGCTCGGGACCAGCAAAAGTTAGGTATGAGGGTATTTGATTGACATAATATCATGCATACATTTGTGTCTCATAACCTTTATTTTTAGCCTAAGAAATGCTATTTAATGAGTTAATGTAACAGTGTTATCTTTACTTAATATCATGAAGACCGTTGTATTGTTTGTTCAAAAACAACCCAAAAAGTATACTATTGTGCACCCAAGTCGGTTGATTGAGGATTATCAAGCAATGCCACAGACATGTAGCTAATATGAAGCAGGTCTATCGTCCGTAGGTTCCCAGTCTGTGTTTGAGCCATCTGATCACACACCAATGGATATTAGGAATTATGAAGCAGACATAGTTTTAGTTACATTCTCAAGGAAGACGGGTTGAAGATGCAAAAATGACGAGACAGATGGTGGTGAAACAGAATGTCAGATGGATGATCAAGAGATTAGCATTGTTGATGTAGATGCAACACTGTTTCTAGAGTTCCAGAACATGTTTCATTGTATGACAAACATAGTCAATCGAGAACTTGAGATGGGCATACATGAAGTCGTCGTTAGTAATAAATTGTCGGCATTGCCAGTACACCCAGTACACATAGATCCTTATGAGAACTGGATTGAAGATTCAGTCATTGGAAATGTTGATCGTTGAATTGCTGCATACAATGAATATGAGAACTTTGAAGATGGACAAAGTTATTGGTTGCATAGAACTTTCGCCACAAATTTTTTTTGTTGCATCAGTTAAAGGAATGACATTTATGAAAAACCGTCTAATTCAAAGTGTTAGTGTATGGGGAAAAGTTATTTACAACTGTTTGTTTGAAGAAAGAGTGTGATTGGAGGATACATCTCTCCTACAATGAAAGTAAAGAATGTTTTCAAGTGAAGATGTACAAATTTGAACACAACTGTAGTAATGACGGTCTTTTGCATGTCCATGTTGAATGTGATGCCGATTTAATATTCAACATGATTATTGTCACCATTTGAACGAACATCATTGTTAGTCCTGCAGAAATTCAACTAGTGAGGACTCATTACTTCATAAACATCAGGTACGATAAAGCTTGGTATGCCCGGAAGAAAGCATTGAAAAAAGTTTACGGAGTGGATGATGCATCTTATCGTAATTTAAAATGCTTTATGTCTAATATTTGCACTACCAAACCATGCATAGTAGTCGAGATTCAGACAAAGAAGATAAACCAAAACATTGAGCAATTGTCGCCTCCTGTTCATCAACACCCAACAAGTTCACGCAAACCTCAAATCAATCATGATCTAAGGTCACAAACATAGCTAGGCCGTCAATGCAAAGACTAGTAAGGATACTAACGTCTTGTAGTGTGATCGCCATCTCTCCATGTCTGAAATGCAAAGTGTGAGTCTCCAGCCTCGACCTCTCAACCACAACCCATATCAAATTCTAATTAAGTTGCAGCTGGGGCAAACGAAAAATTGTATCAAATCCAGCAAGCTCTAGATACCCCCATACCCTATCATCCTGCAGAGTCCACGTGTTGAATTGAATACTGTGGTCAATACACCTAATATCTGACAATTGCTTATGATAAAAAAAGAAGTTAAGGTCTAATAAAAAACAATAAACATAACTTTTAATTTGCTAATCAAAACACTTACATTTTTAGTAATTGATGATGGTCTATGATTCTTCTGTAATACTAGCACTGAATGGTCCATAGGACCTTGAGAGTCATGTAAATCAGACATTTTGCAACTGTACAAAAAAATACTACAGATCTAACTACTTTACAATAATTAAGTAACATCATCATCTCTCAAATACAGCATTAAGTTATTCAGTAAGAACAAACGAAATTTAACACAACAACTTCTTTTATCGCTCTAGATAAAAATGACATCTCGGATGATGGATAGGATGCCATTTTCATAAATAGATGAATAGATGAAAATGGCATATGTGATGTCGTTTTCATTTAAGGATGAAAACGACATCTGAGATATCATTTATCTGTCTCATATTTTGCCAAATAAATTTCCCAACCTTATATTCTTCAAATTTCTTTTTTTCATCGTTATTTTGAAAACAAATCCTAAATAAAATGTTCTCAAGTTTTTATTTTTTTCCTACTATATAGATATACTTGCTTGTCATAACCGAAAAAAGCATAAAACCTACTCCGTCCGTCCCAATTTAACCTTCCTACTTTCTAAATTGGGATATCCCAATTTAATCTTCCCATTTGAGTGAAAAGACTAAAATGCTCACCCAAAAACCTAAGACCTATTACCCCTTCTCTTTCACCCTCTCATAACCCCAAACCTACGACCTACCTCTTTCTCCCTTCCACCCTTATCCATCGTGTAGGATCGTGTGGGTTATGGGTCCACTAATCACTATTAAGTTAATCCCTAACTAATCAAACAATAAACGCAGCGAAAACAAATTTAAAAACAAGTAGGAAAATTAACAGAAAATGCAAACCACAAAGAGACACAGCGTTTTTATAGAGGTTCGGCACCCCACCCGGGTCCTAGTCCTCTCTTGTAAGCTCCGCTCGACTCCGCGAGCTCCGCCTACGTCTTCACTATCCACTCCCCGTTCCGGGCCGGGAGAGAACACCTTTACACCACAAGCAACGCGAACAACCCTCGCTTGCTTGAATTCTTCCTCTCACAATCCGAGAGGAACACTTCGGGCTTTCACAGAAGTCCTTGCTTCTTTTGACAACACTTGTAACTGAGTGGGATTCACTCTCTAATTGAGCACACTTTGAGTAGGATGAGTAATTGATCAAGTGTGTGAAGTTTAGGCTTATAGAGTGTAGAATTGGGAGCTTTGAGGATTGAGGTTTCTCTCTAATGAGTTGGGACAATTGGAGTTGGAGAGTTGTATTAACAACAAGTCTTGATCCTCTATTTATAAGCTCCTAAAGATTTCTAGCCGTTTGGGCAAGATTTGATTGGGTTTTTTGCAAGATACACAAGGCAGAAAATCGGGCTGCAAATCTGTCCAGAACCGGTCGACTGAAACTACTAAACCGGTCGACCGTTTACTTGATTTCAAGGAGAACGGTCGAACAAAAGAATACTCGGTCGGACAAATACGCTAGAACTTAACTCTACTTAAGTTAAACGGTCGAACCAAAGTATGGGGCGGTCGACCGTTTAGGGGATTCGGTTGAGACAAAGGTGAAACGGTCGAACGAAGATGTGTCGACCGATAGCAGGGAATTTTGTTTCTGTTCAAGCGGTCGACCGAATCAAGGTCGTCGTTCGACCGGTTACCGAATGTATTTTGGGGTTAAGTTTGTTTTATACTAATACGACCGTTATAGGAATACGACAAGGAAAATGGCCATATTAAAATCCGGGATTGGTCGACCGAAAAGGTAGAACCGGTCGACCGGTGGAGTTCGGTAAAATCACTGTGGAGAGTCTGTTATAAACCGGTCGAACTGAGAACTGGTTCGGTCGACCGGTGAACACAGGAAATCTGGGTTTAGGTTTTAAGTGATTTCCGACTAAGGTTTGGGTGATCTAATGAAGTCCAAATTAGGTGAAATTTTGTGTGTGACTTCTCTAAGGAACCTAGTGTGTATGTGATAAGTTTTTAGCTCTTCTATGCTCAATTTACACATGTTCATAAGACTCAAAATAAAATCAAGATTACAAGTCTTCATATAGCTTTATTACAAATCTTGACTTGATTTCCTTCCTTCCATGAGTCTTGATCACCTGTAGAGGTTAGCACATGCAATATATATGCAATGCAATATGTGTGCTACTCTACATTACTTATGATTAAGATTAGGTTGATTAAATCATCAAAACAAGGATTAAGGCCAAAAAGCCAACAATCTCCTCCTTTTTTATGATGGCAACCTATATCTTAATACTTGATAATTTTAAGTGTAAACTATGCATAAAAATGCTCCCCCTATGGATGTGCATAGTTTTTGTTCAATTTTAACCAATTTTCAAGTATCTCCCCTTTAATTATCTCTCCCCCTTTGACATCCATCAAAAACAAAAATAATTATGACTTTAAGCAAAGAATTTGGATGTCTTGTAATGATGTTGCTCCCCCTAAATTTTGCACTTCATTACTCTAATAATAGATATAACATTTAAGCTCCCCCTATCAATAAGGCTAGATGGAAACTATGAGTATGATTCTAGTTAAGTTCAATTTAGTTTCAATTTAAGCCTTATTCTAACATCCATTTACAACATGACATTTAAAATCAATGGATGTGATATATGATTTACAATGAATAGGGTTAATGATTTTCAATGAATTGAACTTCTAAAGAAATGACAATTAAGCATATAGACTAGATTAGAGCTAATATTTCAGAAAATTCAAAGATAGAAATTTTATACCAAACTTGAATATTGATTAGCTCCAATCTTGACTTGCTGATGCAACCGGATTCGAATTCGACGCTTTGGCTCACCCGGTCACCACCAATCTCCTCCTCAAGCTCCTACAAGTGTAGACTTTGGTACCCATTTTTGCTTGGGTCCATTAAGTTTAGCTTTTGGTACCCAAATCCAAGTTGATTTTGGTAGCTCTACACTTACTTTCTTTTTCATGACAAAATTATGTTTAACATTAATTTGAATAGGAAAGTTTTTAACATAAAAATTGTTTTTATTGTCATGTGTGAACTTATGCAATTTATTTGACAAATTTTCATTTAAGGCATTAAGTTCACTGTTTTTAGTTGCTAGAGATTCATTTAAGCAATTTAGATTTTTAATCATAGAATTATGCTTTTCATTCATGTTAAGCATGTGAATCTCTAAGTTTGCAACCTTTTCATTCATGCAATTTAAGTCATGTAATAATTGCTTGCTTTCTAAATGAGATTTATCAAGTTTAATAAGCAAGTCATTAGTGTCAATTTCTAGCATATGACTATCAATTGCATGAGATGAGGTATTTTTAACATTTAAATTTTCTTCCTTCAAGCATGCATTCTCTAAAGTTAGAACTTCAATTTTAGCAAGCAAATCAACTTTATCATCTAAGATAGATGTATTTTGACATTTAAGATCATGGATTTGCTCATTTGCTACTTGATTAGTCTTGTGAAGTTCTTTATATTTTTCAAATAATTTTTGAAATGCATTTTGTAGTTCATTAAAATCATATGCATTATCTTTTGAACTACTACTTGAAGAATAACTAGCAGATACCTCATCTTCACTTTCTCCATCGGATGAGCTTGATGATGATGAAGATGTTGAGTTAATCTCCATTTTCTTTGCTCGAGCTACATCATTCGGAGTGGTTGCTCCTTTCTCCCCGGATGGTGAATCTTTTTCACCAAAATTCCTTTCTAATGTTTGCCATATAGAATGAGCATTATCACATGAGCAAACAAGATTAAAAAGTTCATCTCCTAATGCACAAAATATGACATTCATAGCTTTAGCATTTAGGGATGCATTTTTCTCATCTTCTAAACTCCATTTACTAATATGACATCTAGGTGATTCATATGGAGTTTGAATCATAACCCACATGTTAATGTTCATGGATTTAATAAATGATGACATTTTAGATTTCCATGAACTAAAGTTATTACCATCAAAGTAAGGTGGTTTACATGATTCTAAAGGTGTGGATGCATTAAGAGCCATGTTAATTTATCGGTTAAGAACAAAATTAACGAACAAGACTCTGATACCAAATGTAGGATCGTGTGGGTTATGGGTCCACTAATCACTATTAAGCTAATCCCTAACTAATCAAACAATAAACGCAGTGGAAACAAATTTAAAAACAAGTAGGGAAATTAACAGAAAATGCAAACCACAAAGAGACACGACGTTTTTATAGAGGTTCGGCACCCCACCCGGGTCCTAGTCCTCTCTTGTAAGCTCCCTCGACTCCGCGAGCTCCGCCTACGCCTTCACTATCCACTCCCCGTTCCGGGCCGGGAGAGAACGCCTTTACACCACAAGCAATGCGAACAACCCTCGCTTGCTTGAATTCTTCCTCTCACAATCCGAGAGGAACACTTCGGGCTTTCACCGAAGTCCTTGCTTCTTTTGACAACACTTGTAACTGAGTGGGATTCACTCTCTAATTGAGCACACTTTGAGTAGGATGAGTAATTGATCAAGTGTGTGAAGTTTAGGCTTATAGAGTGTAGAATTGGGAGCTTTGAGGATTGAGGTTTCTCTCTAATGAGTTGGGACAATTGGAGTTGGAGAGTTGTATTAACAACAAGTCTTGATCATCTATTTATAAGCTCCTAAAAATTTCTAGCCGTTTGGAGAAAATTTGATTGGGTTTTGTGCAAGATACACAAGGCAGAAAATCGGGCTGCAAATCTGTCCAGAACTGGTCGACCGAAACTACTAAACCGTCTCCTGGGCTACAGGGACCGCTGATTGGCGGTCCCCAACCGCCAATTGGCGGTCTAAAAGCGCGCCTCGTGTGCTGCCTTAGACCACCCTGATCACCATTCATTTTGCCTTCTTTTGATTCCACTAGATCCATTCTTGATCTATGTTACTGGGGGGGGGGGGGCACGAAGGAAAGAAGGTGGAAACCGATTTTGCAATGCACACTCTTCTTCTTCTTTCTACTCACATACTCACTCTTTTCTCACACAATTTCGTGGCTCAACTTCTAATGCTTGATATATGTTGTTGT
The DNA here is from genome assembly GCA_963682175.1 of Triglochin maritima. Classification (NCBI taxonomy): domain Eukaryota; kingdom Viridiplantae; phylum Streptophyta; class Magnoliopsida; order Alismatales; family Juncaginaceae; genus Triglochin; species Triglochin maritima. The sequence continues at coordinate 17,489,813 of OY821786.1, forward strand.
TGTGTTACAAATGGTGAATTCTAGTGCTTTATATAGGCACTTACATGACCCTACAACTTCCAAACATAAAGACTACATAAACATGATCATTGAAGATCATTACACCCTCTACTTAAATTGCATACATAATTAGGACGAAAATTACTCAAAAAATGAAAAGACTCTTGTCTCTTCCACTCCCTCAACCTTTTGTCTTCTCATGTGTTGACTCATCTCTTCCTTGATGTGTCATCAAGCACTGATGATGTGACGGGTGACTAGGACGCCACATGGGATTAAGTCGTCACATAGGATTAAGTTCAATTCTCAATAAACCTAAAGTGCCCGATCCTACACTGACAACCAACACTCATTCGCCAAAGTATGGTACAGTAAGATCGACCGGTTGGGACTGCGGAATAGATTTGAATATATGTGTAAATTCTACAACCGAAGTTCCAACATACCAGCAAATTCCATTTTTCCAATCGCAGAACTACCAGCAAACATACAATGAATGACCAGAAAATGTATGTGACATTTCGTCTAGGATTGCAAATCCTTATCCTGGTATCTTAGGAATGGAAATATGGACTTGTTGTCACAACAGGGGTCGACGTTTCGGATGTATGACAACAAACATGTCAGAAAACTTCAACAATGTCTTACGAGGGGCACGCGGTATGCCAATTACGACCATGATTTTGATGACATTGCTCTATTTGAACAAATTCTTTGTTAAAAGAAGGAATGTCGCTGAGTCATGGAATGAAACATATGTACCGACAGCCCACACCGTGGTAATGACAAACAACAATCTAGCCAGAACTCATACAGTAACTCGATACCACCAGTTGATGTACCAGGTTGAAGTCAATGACTAGAAAAAATAACTTGTGAAATTTGAAAGATGAGTTATTACTTGCACTTGTGACACTCAAGACATATAAATCATGTGCACTCAAGAGATAATTTTACTTTTCAACAACCTTAAAATGCAACATGTCACCATCTGAGCTCACATCTAGCCTATAAATTGCACTATTAATACCTCAAAAATCAAAAATAATATTAGATGTAAGCTTTTATGGTACTTTGTAAGGAGTTTTAAAGTTGTTTGAAGAACCAGGCACAGCTGACGGCACGGCACCATCGCTATATTCACACAATATCTCAAGAGCGATCTGAAGTTGTACATGAAACTTGCCTCCAAACCTATATAAGCATTCCTGCAACTGCTAGATGATGATCATTCATTATCTGGACATTCTTTCAACAACAATAATACCCTAGATGTTGTTTGGATAGTTATTCCTGTAAAATTATCCTAATACATGATAAAGAATTGACAGCATGCGATGTTGTGAAGGCAAGAAAAATTGAGAAGAATAGTGAAGTGCAAGAGCCAAGAAGAAACATATCGTAGTGGATCATGATACCAAAACTTGGCCGAAAAGAGGGGACCCATGAATAAGTTTTCAACTGAGTAAACAGGTCATGACATTTATTTCCCGGAAAAGCACTCACCCATAGAAATTGTCCAAATGTGTTTATTATTGTAGTGGATCTTATAGAATCTGTTAAGTTAATAGTATTAAGTGTAACCGTCCAAATGTGATGAGATGAAGAGAAAGTGTTATGTGAAGTAGGGACTATTGTTCTTTGTATTTCAGTTAGATTCTGCTAAAAAGTTACATTCAAGATTATGTTAATCAAATATAAAAATCTAACAATATTTATTGCTTATTATAATTTCTTTTTCTTCATTGACAAACGGTAGACCAGATAGATTTTGCATCTTAAGCTTCAACGGTTACTTTGAGTTATTTCACCTGATCTTTTTTGTCGTACCTTATTACCTTTAAAGTTGAACAAACATTGAAATTTATACATCCTTTTTTTTTATCTCAATTTGTACAGTGGACAGAACCAAACGTCAAAGGAACTTGACTTCCACCACAATGAAACAAGCACATTCTACACAGGGAAATCCCCCTATCAATCTTTGGATGCATTTGTGGAATCGATTGCCTCTGATGGGGGAACGTTCCTGGTCTGATGAGTATTCTTTCAACTTTGGTTTTTTTCCATTTATGTTATTTTTACTATTTCACAAAAGAATTTAGGGTAGCTTGCCTATTTTGTCAACATCTTGATTCAAACTTTATTTTCTTTTGACATCAAATTATCACACTTCTTAAAACTACTTTTTACCAAATGACACCGTGACTCTAGAATCTAGGCTTGGGAAATTCTCTTCTACCAAAAATGTCAGTATTTTGTCAAAACTTAGAGTTGCTTTAGATTTGTTCAAGCATGTTTCAAGGGTTGTGAGTTTAGTTCCGTTAGCCTCCTAAATTGTGGATTTAAGATTTTTACCAAAGTGTTACCCTAGTCCTAAGCTTTTACCTATAATATGTGAGGATGGCATCTTGCTCGTTTATGTAACAGGGACCAGAAACATTGAAAGCCTTAGCTTGTTTCATTGCCATCTTTGAATGGGCTTCGAGTTCGGGCCTTTTCACTAATATGCAGAACTCAAGCGATTGAGATTAATATAGTTGCACGTGAGATTGAGGGTAGAGTGCTTTACTTCGGTGTAAGAGAAGAAAAAAATCCCTTTTACTTTACCTTGGCCTTTATCTCCCTTGAGAGATGATTCTGATATTTTAGTGTACATAGACAAAAGAGGCTAAATGTCTTTGGGCTAGGATTTTAGGATAAATATTGTACCTGTTGAATACAAAGGATATTTTCTTGCACATGTACGATGATTGTGTTAAATGAAACGTTTTAATTTGGCAATTAGTTGATAATTTGAATTGCATGGATTGAGTTTAGATTATTAATTTATGCAAGATAGGCCTTTGCTTTCGTATTGCCTCTGGGTTGAGTGAATTGAACCATTGGGTTTTGTGGTATAGGTTTGTGTGATGATGATACTGTTGGAGGACGGGAGGATGACGGGGAGCTACTGATCAACCCACCACAGGAGATTACCCGTCTCCTGGGCTACAGGGACCGCTGATTGGCGGTCCCCAACCGCCAATTGGCGGTCTAAAAGGCGCGCCTCGTGTGCTGCCTTAGACCACCCTGATCACCATTCATTTTGCCTTCTTTTGATTCCACTAGATCCATTCTTGATCTATGTTACTGGGGGGGGGGGGGGGGGGGGGGGGGGCACGAAGGAAAGAAGGTGGCTCTCTACTCACAAAGCAAAAAACCAATTTTGCAATGCACACTCTTCTTCTTCTTTCTACTCACTCTTTTCTCACACAATTTCGTGGCTCAACTTCTAATGCTTGATATATGTTGTTGTTGTGTTACAAATGGTGAATTCTAGTGCTTTATATAGGCACTTACATGACCCTACAACTTTCAAACATAAAGACTACATAAACATGATCATTGAAGATCATTACACCCTCTACTTAAATTGCATACATAATTAGGACGAAAATTACTCAAAAAATGAAAAGACTCTTGTCTCTTCCACTCCCTCAACCTTTTGTCTTCTCATGTGTTGACTCATCTCCTCCTTGATGTGTCATCAAGCACTGATGATGTGGCGGGTGACTAGGACGCCACATAGGATTAAGTCGCCACATAGGATTAAGTTCAATTCTCAATACTCCTCCTTGAACTTAATCCTCTTCCGTCCACCATCCCAAGTTGATTTCTCAACTTCACATACAAGCGGATTGGCAGAGCTTTTGTGAATATGTCAGCCACATGATCTTCACTTCTCACGTGCACTAAGTCTACATCCTTTTCTTTCATATGTTCACGAATGAAATGAAACCTTGTGTCGATGTGTTTGCTCCTTTCGTGATGGACCGGATTTTTAGCCAGCTCGATAGCAGATTTGCTATCCATGTATACCTTCGTAGCACTTGTCTGGCTTGAACATAACTCTTTCAACAATTCTCTAAGCCATATTGCATGACACACACATGCACTTGCCGCCACATATTCCGCTTCGCAAGTTGATAATGCGACGATGGGTTGCTTCTTTGATGACCATGAGAAAGTCGTGTCACCAACATAGAAAACAAAACCCGAGGTACTCTTTCTATCATCCACATCCCCACTCCAATCACTATTAGTATATCCATATAGTATTTCTTTGTCAACACATTCTCCATAGAATAAACCAAGGGAAAGAGTACCTTTGATGTAGCGAAATATTTGCTTAACCGCCATCCAATGTTCCATGGTTGGACTCTCCATGTACCGGCTCACCAAGCCAACTCCATATACAAGATCTGGTCGGGTGCATGTTAGGTATCGTAGACACCCTACTTCACTTTTGTACATTGTTGCATCAACCAACTCACCTTCTTCATGTTTGGATAACTTTAATCCACATGCCACTGGTGTGTTCATGGGCTTGCAATCACCCATCTCGAAGCGCCCCAACACATCTTTAGCATAGCCTTCTTGTGATACAAAGATCCCGTCCCCTCCTTGTTTGAACTTCAAACCAAGAAAGTAGGACATGAGTCCAAGATCAGTCATCTCGAACTCCTTTTTCATGATGTGTTTGAAATCAGCAAGCATCCCATCGTTGCTACCTGCAAAAACAAGATCATCAACATACAAGGCTACTATCAATATGTCGTTGCCTTCTTTCTTCACATAGATTGCATGTTCATGTGGGCATTGCAAGAATCCATTTTGCTTGAAGTAGGCATCAATCCTTGCATTCCAAGCCCTCGGGGCTTGCTTCAAGCCATATGGTGCCTTCTTTAACTTCAGCACTTTCCCTTCTTCGCCTTTCTTTTCATAGCCCGGCGGTTGCTCCACATAAACTTCTTCTTCGAGAACTCCATTCAAGAAAGCAGACTTTACGTCCATTTGATACATGTGCCACTTTCTTTGAGCTGCAAGTGAGGTTAGGAGACGGATTGTCTCCATGCGTGCCACCGGGGCGAACACTTCTTCATAATCTATGCCTGCCCTTTGCTTGTAGCCTTTTGCCACCAATCGTGCCTTGTACCTTTCAACTTCTCCTTGTGCCGTCATCTTTCTTTTGTACACCCACTTGACACCAATCGCTTTGTGTCCTTTAGGCAATGAGACTAGTTCCCAAGTTTCATTTCTTTCGATGGATTGCATTTCTTCATCCATCGTGGCACACCATTTTGTATCCTCCACGCTTCTTCAAAAGGAATATTCTCTCCTTGTCCTAGAAGACATAATATCTTTTGCTCGCTTGTAATCTCCTTTGATCTCATCTCCTCCACATGGTTAGAAGTCACCACTTCTTCTCTTTCTACTTCTTCTTCTTCGCACCTCCCATCATGTTCATGTTAGACTTGAGCATGCATGACATGGTTTGTGACTCCGTCGTCACTTACAAACAAGGCCATTCCTCCTTCGCAAGCACTCTCCTCCACGGCCACAAGGTTTGAGTTTTCTTCCACCTTTTTCTTCGACCAACACTCGCTTGCGTAGTGTCCATGCTTCCCACAATTGAAGCACTCAATCACCATCTTCGATCCGCGATCACCACGGACACGGCTGAAGCTCTCCTCCACCTTCTTTTGCGACCAGCATTCTTTTGCAAAATGACCACGCTTCCCACACTTGAAGCATTCGACCTCCTTCTTTCTTGAATGGCCTCCATAATCACGACCGCTTCCACGATCTACGTTGCGAGGTTTCTCCTCCTTAAGCAACATCTTCGCTTGCAACGCCTCCTCTAAGACATCTTGTCTTTTCTTCTTCTTTCTTTGCTCGTGTGCCTCCAACGAGCTAGCTAGATCATCAATAGTCATTTTCTCGAGGTCCTTTGATTCCTCGATTGCGCACACCACATTCTCGAAGTCCTCGGTGAGAGAACGCAACACCTTCTCCACCAATCTTCCTTCGGTCAGCACCTCCCCATTTCTTTTTAATTTGTTCACCACCATGCGAACTCTCGCCATGAAATCGGCAACACCTTCCGATTCCTTCATTTTAACGCCTCGAACTCGCCTCGAAGCATTTGGAGGCGCACTTGCCTCACTCGATCAGCACCCTTGTAGCTCCTCTCAAGGGTGTCCCACGCCTCCTTCGACGTCTTCGCTTCAGCGATCTTTTCAAAGCCACTCTCATCCACCGTTTGGAAGAGAAGGAAGAGAGCACTCTTATCTTTGGCTCTTCTCTCCTTTTGTGCTTTGATTTGTGCGACGGTTTCTTCTCTCGTCTCGGCCTCCTCCTCGAAGCCGCTCTCCACAAGATCCCAAGCATCATGCGCACCCAGCAGCGCACGCATTTGGATACTCCAATTTTCGTAGTTGCCTTTCGACAATCGAGGCAACGACGCATGACCAAACAAGGTCATTCCCGAGCTTCCCATCGGACGAGGCTCTGATACCAGATGTTGGAGGACGGGAGGAGGACGGGGAGCTACTGATCAACCCACCACAGGAGATTACCCGTCTCCTGGGCTACAGGGACCGCTGATTGGCAGTCCCCAACCGCCAATTGGCGGTCTAAAAGGCGCACCTCGTGTGCTGCCTTAGACCACCCTGATCACCATTCATTTTGCCTTCTTTTGATTCCACTAGATCCATTCTTGATCTATGTTACTGGGGGGCACGAAGGAAAGAAGGTGGCTCTCTACTCACAAAGCAAAAAACCGATTTTGCAATGCACACTCTTCTTCTTCTTTCTACTCACATACTCACTTTTTTCTCACACAATTTCGTGGCTCAACTTCTAATGCTTGATATATGTTGTTGTTGTGTTACAAATGGTGAATTCTAGTGCTTTATATAGGCACTTACATGACCCTACAACTTTCAAACATAAAGACTACATAAACATGATCATTGAAGATCATTACACCCTCTACTTAAATTGCATACATAATTAGGACGAAAATTACTCAAAAAATGAAAAGACTCTTGTCTCTTCCACTCCCTCAACCTTTTGTCTTCTCATGTGTTGACTCATCTCCTCCTTGATGTGTCATCAAGCACTGATGATGTGGCGGGTGACTAGGACGCCACTTAGGATTAAGTCGCCACATAGGATTAAGTTCAATTCTCAGTAGATACACTAATTTTGATCTAAATACGTTAGTTTGAACTAAGAATCAAGTTGAGACCTCGTGAAATCCAGTTTGGAGCAATGACAATTTCCTGGGATGTCTACATTGCTAAACGAAGAATTGTACGTCCACATGATCCTTATCTATGAGGGATATCTAATCATATTGTTCTAGTAAATGTTCATATCAGAAACAATGCATTTTTTTAATCTTTTTGTACATTAGCAACTGACTGTAGTTTTCCTTACATGTCTACTTGTTGAAAAATATAATCACAGTTCACAAAACATCGTCAATATGCAACACTTGGATCATACTTTGATCTATTTAATTGTTTAGTTTCATATTAGAAAAAGAAAGCTAGTATGAGTTCTCAATGGACAATGGACATTTTATAATCTTTTTTGGGTTAATTACAGTTCCCCCTCCCTCCAAACTATGCATTGGTATCACTTTGCCCCCCTGAAGTTTCAAAGTTAACAATCACCTCCCCTGAACTTTAATTTTGTAACACTTTGTCCCCTTGAACTTCAAAAACTCATTATTTAATACACATTCGACGTTTTTTTCCTAATGTTTTTGTTGTATCCCTAATACACTCCTAAACTTATATTTACGTGAAAGTTTGGATTGAAACGGAGGTCGGATATGGTTGGAATTTGGGTCGGATTTAGTGTCAATCAGAATTTATGCTTAATTGTTTAGGATAAAATTTATAACTTGATGAGTTTTGCCAAAATGATTAGACAGCTCTCATGCTTGTTTAGGTTATGAAATAAACAACTTGTATATGTAAATGTTAATCAACTAGGTTGGTGAATGGATTGATAGGTTTTGCCATAACATTTAGACACTTCCTATGCATGATAACACCACCTTCATTTGTGCTTAAAGAATGTGTTCAACACCCACCTCTTTGCATGTGTCCACTCACTCCACCCCTTAGGGGTTTTCCATTTCTGAATTCCAGCACACTTATTTCGTTCTTAGTTAAGTTTTAGTTTATCGTTTGTTGTTTGTTTATGCATGCGTTACTTCGTAGTGTAGTATAGCGTAGATTAGGATAATCAAACTCTATTCCCTATTTTTGCCACTTGATTTCGTGCAAACGAGAGGCTGCTCACCTCCCTGTGGACGACCCGTATTTGCCACGTCTTCACCGACGTCATGCACTTGCGGTTTAATATAAAACGTTCAACAAGTTTTTGGCGCCATTGCCGGGGAGGTGCCAGTCCAGACTCTTGTTTGGACGATTCGAGTGGATTTCATTTGTTTTTTGTAGTTTTTCTTTGTTTCAGGAGACTGGGAATAGCAAGGGGAGGCTACTGGAGAAATTTCAAGACAAACTGGGCACTTCAGACCGCCAATCAGCAGTCTGAGACCGCCAATCATCGGTCTAGTGAGCTTTGTCCATCTTCTATTTTCTTTGTGTTGTTGCTCTAATTGATCTAGTAATCTGGAACTCAATTTTGCATGTTCTGACTCTTAGATTGCTCCCAGATTAATAATCAATTTCCCTTAAGCAACTTGGACCCTAAAACTCAAAGCAAAAGATTAGGCATTCTTTTTGTTTAGGTCATGCATCATGTATGTGACTTAGGCATATAGATTGTCTTTCATTTTAGCTTTATTTTCAGTTGCTGAGTGCTGGCGTGAGGTACGCACCTTCTACTCTCATTCATGCATTTCGTATGAACATGCATTAGTTAGTAGGAAGTGCATTGAAACAAGTGTGAGTTGAGCGTTTGTTTGGAGAGTTGATTGCTAGATTAGGAATCCAAAAAGCTACTAAGGAGGGGTTGTCCCATATAAAATAAGGTGGGGGATTTCATCACCCTTTCCTTCGCCCCACAAACCACACTAATCAAGAGCCTAATTTTAAAATCAAGTAGACATTGGCCCTAAGGACTTCGAGCGCATTAGGAGAGTGATCCGGTCCCGACCGTCATGACCTGATCGGCGTTGCCCACTTTGTCGATAGTAGGAGAAACAAGATCTCCAGATCTTGGCTCCCTTGTTGGCCGTTGTGCTCCTCGTCGTAGGGATGTGAGGCGTGTTGAGGCCGTGTGACCTCGCAGTTAGGCGTCGTCTAGCTGTAAGGACCTATAACGACCTTAGGATTGCTTGAGCCTTGTTTGCTTGTGTGCTTCTACCTGTACCCATCCGCCATAGCATAAGGACTTCTTCCATTCTCTCCTGAGTCATTCTTTCTCTCCTGTGTTCCCCCGTCTTCTCCTCTACACACATTCTTTGTTAAAAAAGAAAAAAAGTTTTGTTTTGTGTGTGTGCACCTTTGTGCATGCTTTCGTGGGCACGAGACGAGAGTGGTCGTTTGACGAGAAGCGTTGTCAACCCTGCTTCGGTAGTCGACTTCTCGACGCCTTCCTCCTCTCGTGTCACACACAGTCCGGGTTCAATGGCTGCTAATTTCCGTGAGGAGGAGCAGTTGCTGGACCCACCTGTTCGACCTGTGCTTCCAGTTGTCGCTCACATACCTCTACGTGATCGATGCTACCCGAGCCGTACTGCTCTACCATCATGCATCCTATTGCCAGAGGCTAATGGGAACTATTTTGAGGTTAAGCCTCAGTTTATCTCCATGCTCCCTCATTTCACTGGGAAAGGTGACCCCTATATCTTTCTAAGGGAATTTGAGGAGGTTTGTGCTATGTTCAAGCTGCAGCAACTTAGCACAGACTCCATCCATCTTAGGTTTGTCCCCTTTGCGCTGAAGGATGACGGCAAGAAGTGGTTTTACAGCAACCAGGCGAATGCCTTTAGGACTTGGGATGAGTTTCAATCTGCATTCCTCAAGAAATACTTTCCAAATCATCGGACTCAAAAATTGAGGAACGAAATCAATTCGTTCTATCAACTTGAGACTGAAGCATTTCATGCATATCTAGAGAGGTTCAAGGAGCTACTATCCTCATGCCCTCACCATGACATTGAGTTGTGGCATCTTTATCAGATTGTTTACGAGGGTCTTCACATCCCGTCCCGAACGCTCTTTGAGTCCATGTGTCAAGGAGAGTTCTTGGGAAAGGATGAAAGGGTGGCATGGGCTTTCCTAGAAGACCTTGCTGAGAAAACAATGCAATGGGAGAGTGTAAGGGAACCACCTGCATCATCTAGTATAGGAGCGAGGATCGCAAATGCAAACTCGACTAGATCGGGTACCGCATTTTCTATCGATACCACTACGACCACCGAGGCATGCATGACGGCCTTAATCGCCGTATGGATTCGATTGAGCTCCAAAACCATCAAAGTGCACCTCACATGTCCACATCTAGTCGAGTTCCCTGTCATTCATGTGGTAGAATAGGTCATGTAGAGAGCGAGTGTGCGCCATTCCTCCTGAGATGGAACATGTCAACGCCATCTATGACAGGACTAGGAATGACCCATACTCATTATCTTATAATCCTGGATGGAGGAACCACCCCAATTTTTCATGGAACCAAAATAATGCCCCGGGTGGTCCTTCAAACTCCTCTCCACCACCTAACCAATCATACCAACCTCCCATGCATGCACAATCTTATCAGCAACCGAAGCTCCAATCACCAATCAATCAGGTTTCCCAAATTCCAATAATATGGAAACCCGATTCAATTCGCTTGAGACCTTGACTCGTGGACTTGAAAACTCAATGAAATTTTTTATGTCAATCACAAGTCAAGTTCTCACTTCAAATCAGCAGACCATCAAATCTCTAGAGCTTCAGATGGGCCAATTGGCTCAGTCTGTACATGAAAGAGAGAGATAGTATTTTCCTAGCCATCCTGAGACTAACCCCCGCATGTACCAGCAACAACACATGCAAAATGAGAATGTGGTACCTCGGGGGAGGCAAGTGAACCATGTGGAGGAAACTATTCATCATGTCAATTCCATTGTGACCTTAAGGAATGGAAAGCAGGTTGACAATCACATTCCTTGCCACCACCACCACCACCACCATCTATGCAGCCCCTCAGTGGGAATGGTGGTGAAGAAGAGGTTGAGGGTGAGGGTAATACACCAACGCCTCCATCTCAGGCACCACAAAAAACTTACCTGCCAAAAGCTCCCTATCCAAGTAGGTTAACCAAAAAGCAGAGTGACACAATGGACAATATATTAGAGGTGTTTAAGCAAGTGAAGGTTAACATCCCCTTGTTGGATGTCATCCAACAAATACCTCAATATGCCAAAGTGTTGAAGGATCTCTGCACAACCAAGAGGAAGACCAATGTTCCTAAGAAAGCATTCTTGACTGCAAATATCAGCTCACTTTTGTCCAATCCCACAAACACAAAATACAAGGACCCTGGGTGTCCTACTATTCAGTGTACGATAGGGGACACTAGAATGAGCAATGTTTTGCTTGATTTAGGATCAGCGGTCAACCTCCTCCCATTCTCTGTTTATCAACAGTTGAACTTGGGAGAATTGAAACCAACTAAGATCACCCTCCAATTGGCGGATAGATCCATTCGTATTCCCATGGGGATTATCGAGGACGTGCTTATCAAAGTTGGAGATTTTATATTTCCAGTCGATTTTGTTGTCCTCGATACCAATCTTGTTGCGAACACCCACTCTCAAATACCTTTGATTTTGGGTAGACCATTTCTTGCAACTTCCAACGCCTTAATTAATTGTAGAAATGGTCTCATGAAGCTCTCATTCAGTAACATGAGTGTCGAGTTTCATGTGTTCAACTCTGGTAGCCAACAGGAGCCCATGGATCAACCTTTAAATCTAAATCTCATCTGCCAATTGGAGAAAGCACCACCAAATCAACGAACACCCCTAACACCAATGCAACCCATTGAGAATGTTTGTGGATCCAGCGAAAACTCATTGCCTGTCTTTGCAATGCAACAGAGTGAGCTGACATAAAACATAAATGTCCAAAAGGAGTTTTCGTTGCATGATTCAGTTGAGAGTACTAGTGAGAGTGAGACACCTCATCATATGCCTATACCAGAATGTGTCTCTGTCTCATGTCCCTTGGCCATTGAGCCATTTGAGCTTCATCTTGACTCCAACAAGGACCCACCTACGACCGAGCTTATGCTTGATGATATAAACGATGGTGGGAGGTCCTTGTTGGATGACTTGGGGGGAATCCCCATTCTTAGTTATGCAGGTCTGCTGCATCCATCGAATGAGCTTGAGGAACTCATTCCGATGCACCCACCGATTGGTTGGAGGGTTCTGTTCGATGAGCAACTAAACCCTAGTGAGGCAACACAACTTCATTCTTTGTTGCCCACACCCAACCAATATCATGAGGGGTTCGAGCCTTTCAGCTTTGACCTTTCACCCCTCATGACACCTCAGAGTACTGGTGAAATTTGCCCATCTCGGCAAGTCTCTGGTCCTCGTGACTTGATGTTCCTTGATCAAATGATTATGAGAATATTGTTGTTGCTATATATCATGTAAAAAATCGAAAAAAAGAACAAAAAAAGAAAAAGAAAAAATGTGTAATAAAAGACTCCATGAGCGAGCATTGATTGTTGTGGGCCCCAACCCTTGTGTACTTGGGCCCCATTTCTTCACGTATTTGTCTCCCTTCTTCAGTATCTCACAGGTTTTGAGGAAATTTGGGTTTGTATCCATCAACATGACCATGAACTTCCCTTTGTACTTCACGTTGGTGAGATCTATTCTTTTTCATGCATAAATCCATGTAGTATCTTGTTCACATTAATTGAGGACAATGCATGAAGTAGGTGTGGGGGGGGGTGCTTTACGTGTGTACATAGTCGAGTCTTTTCTTTTGATTTTTGTTTTCTTTTGTGTGCATTGTTAGGGTCATGTTAGTGTGCCGCATTTAACATTGATATACCTGCTTGTCATGATCCTTGGGTGACTTGTCTTCTTTTGCTTGCCTAGTGCTTTAAAATTTTCACATTTCTTTCAAAATCTTCATGTGTTTGCGAGAAAATGTTTTTGTAGGTTTTGCGTATGTTTAGCATTTGCAAAACCGTTGAGAGGCAAAGTAAAAAGAAAGCTCCCAAAATTGTCTTGAACTTGATGCATTAGGATATCTAGTTTACTGGCTTTAGGTCTTATCGAGTCGTTAGGATGCACCCCGGTTTCCCTCGGGGGGGGGGGGGGTGAAATCATAGGGTTTCAGCACTCAAATATTTAAAGAAGTCCACCCTGAACCTAGTGAGTCAAATAATTCGTATATGTTAGTATAAGGAAGTTTGTCGTAGTTTAGGGCCCTTAATCTCTTTTTGTGAAACTTAAGTGTAAGGGTTTTGGTTCCCATGTAGATAAATGAATAAGTGGTGTTCTCTCTTCTGGCACGACTCTTATCACTCGGGAAAGTAGGTCTGAGGGGACTTTGTGCCTGGTGCTTTCGAGTCATCTGACTTTGCTCCTGTTACACGGATGGTAGGGATCGCCATATGTGGAGATTTGGGGGAAGGTGTACGTGATAGTGTAAGTCCTCATAGGCAATGATGCACGAAACCTGACCCTGGGAGAATCAAACACCAACCAATAAAATGCTCTAAAGAAAGAAAAAAAAAATAAAAAAAATAAAAAAAGAGTCAAATAAGAACCAAAATGGACTTTACACATTGTATCACATTCAGAAGTTAAGGTTGCTCATGTCTTTCACTTAAGTCCTTGACTAACTTTCACGAATAACTCATTAAGCTAAGTGTGTGGACGGATTACATATATAGAGTCGACCCGTAGTATTACCGCGTCCCATGATCGACAAAATAAGTCCAACGAGTCGTGTAGCTAGATTGATTAATGCATCTTGTTCGGATTTTGTGGGTATATGCGCTGAAAACCCTCAGGAGACAACACTCCTCCTCCTTGGCAACAAGGAGGTTTAACGGCTTGTTGCACGTGCTAAGTGCAACCGTGATTCCTACGAAAGTGAGTTAGGATTTCTTGTTTTTTTGTATGATTTTTCCTTTCTTTGTTTTGCTCGGGACTAGCAAAAGTTAGGTGTGGGGGTATTTGATTGACATCATTTCATGCTTATATTTGTATCCTATATCCATTATCTTTCACCTAAACAATGCTATGTAACGAGTTTTATGTTTAGTTTTCAGGAATAAATAGGTTTGAAGAGATGAAGCATAAAAGGACACAAAAACAGGGAAAAATGACTGAATTGTGAGACCTGGGGACGTAAGACCAAAGGATCAAAGAGAAAAACAAAATACTTCACACCATCATGGGGAGTATTTTGGCAATTCTATTCGGGTCGGAGCTCCAGCAAGCAAAGTAGATGCATCAAAGATCACCAAAGACATCCAGAAAAGCCCAGAAGAAAACTTAGCGGGATCCGAACCATATTGTTGAACGTTTTATTTAAAACCGCAAGTGCATGGCCGCGATGAAGCGGTGGCAAGTACGGGTCATCCTCAGGGAGGTGAGTAGCCTCTTGCTTGTACGAAATCAAGTGGCAAAAATAGGGGGAAGAAAGTTGTTTATGCTAATCTAGACTACGCTACACTAAGAAGTATGAAATGCGAACGAAACAAACAAACGATGGAATAACAACTAAACTAAGAACAAAGGAAGAATGCTGGAATACAGAAATGGGAAAACCCCTAAGGGGTGGAGTGAGTGCACACATGCAAAGAGGTGGGTGTAGAATACATTCTTTAAGCACATGAAGGTGGTGTTTATCAAGCATAGGAAGTGTCTAAATGTTATGGCAAAACCTATCAATCTATTCACCAACTTGGTTGATTAACAATTACATATGCAAGTTGTTTATTTCAGAACCTAAACAAGCATGAGAGGTGTCTAATCATTTTGGCAAAACTCATCAAATTATAAATTCTATCCTAAACCAGCAAGCATACATTCATGTTTAATCAACACATTGAAATTAAAGCATTCATCCCATTCTCTAATGCATGTATGTACATCTACTCCACCCCCCAAAGGGGATGGAACTACTCACTAAACATTACACTAATTATTAAACTATGGAAAGAAAACATATTAAAACTAAGCTAGAATTAAAACATGATTAAACTAAAACATGCATAAACAATAAAAGAAGCATAAAACCAACAATGAAAGAAACACAAAACTTTATTGATAAAATGACTCACATTAAAAGTAGCATCCTCCTACTTTAGTGTGTGCTTCAAGGCCTCACTTCTAGTAGGAAGAATAACCACTTAAAATATGGAGTGATTACAATGGAAGGTGAAGAGTTCTATTTATAGCCATGGAAAAAGGCAAACCGGGACAATCCCCCGATGTGGGACTAAACAGATACCACAAAAGCCTAAACATCCTCTAATACATGTGCTGGAGAAATTTGAGCGGATTTGGGCCAAACTGGACCGCCAATTAGCGGTCTTGGACCGCCAATTAGCAGTCTATATAGTTCAGATCCTGCTCATTTTTGTTTTGGGCTTTTCTTTCTGGTATTGTTGGTCTTTGATGCGGTTACTTGACTTGTTGGAGCTCCGACCCGAATCGAATTGGTAAAATACTCCCCATGATGGTGTGGAGTATTCTGTTTAGCTCTTAGGTCCTTCTGTCTTGCAATCAGGTCCTTCTCCCTTGCATCTTGGTCCCCAGATCTCACAATCCAGTCCTTTTTCCCAACTTTTGGGTCCTTTTATGTTTCATCTCTTCAAACCTATTTATTCCTGAAAACTAAACATAAAACTCATGACATAGCATTGTTTAGGTGAAAGATAATGGATATAAGATACAAATATGAGCAGGAAATGATGTCAATCAAATACCCCCACACCTAACTTTTGCTAGTCCCGAGCAAAACAAAGAAAGGAAAAATCATACAAAAAAACAAGAAATCCTAACTCACTTTCGTAGGAATCACGGTTGCACTTAGCACGTGCAACAAGCCCTTAAACCTCCCTGTTGCCAAGGAGGAGGAGTGTTGTCTCCTGAGGGTTTTCAGCGGATATACCCACAAAATCCGAACAAGATGCATTAATCAATCTAGCTACACGACTCGTTGGACTTATTTTGTCGATCATGGGACGCGGTAATACTACGGGTCGACTCTATATATGTAATCCGTCCACACACTTAGCCTAATGAGTTATTCGTGAAAGTTAGTCAAGGACTTAAGTGAAAGACATGAGCAACCTTAACTTCTGAATGTGATACAATGTGTAAAGTCCATTTTGGTTCTTATTTGACTCTTTTTTTTTCTTTGGAGCATTTTATTGGTTGGTGTTTGATTCTCCTAGGGTCAGGTTTCGTGCATCATTGCCTATGAGGACTTACACTATCACGTACACCTTCCCCCAAATCTCCACATAGGGCGATCCCTACCACCCGTGTAACGGGAGTTCAGTCGGTGCATCCCAAGTCAGATGACTCGAAAGCACCAGGCACAAAGTCCCCTCAGACCTACTTTCCCGAGTGATAGGAGCCGTGCGAGAAGAGAGAACACCACTTATTTATTTATCTACGTGGGAACCAAAACCCCTACCCTTAAGTTTCACAAAAAGAGATTAAGGGCCCTTGACTACGACAAACTTCCTTATACTAAAAGTCACGAATTATTTGACTCACTAGGTTCAGGGTGGACTTCTTTAAATGTTTGAGTACTGAAACCCTATGATTACACGCCCCCCGAGGGAAAACCGGGGTGCATCCTAACGACTCGATAAGACCTAAAACCAGTAAACTAGAAATCCTAATGCATCAAGTTCAAGACAATTTTGGGAGCTTTCTTTTTACTTTGCCTCTCAACGGTTTTGCACATGCTAAACACACGCAAAACCTACAAAAACATTTTCTTTCACAAACACATGAAGATTTTGAAAGAAATGTGAAAATTTTAAAGCAGTCGGCAAGCAAAAGAAGACAAGTCACCCAAGGATCATGGCAAGCAGATATATCAATGTTAAATGCGGCACACTAACATGACCCTAGCAGTATAAACAAAAGAAAATAAAACCAAAGGAAAAAGACTCGACTATGTACACACGTAAACCACCCCCCACACCTACTTCATGCATTGTCCTCAATGAATGCGAGCAAGATACTACATGGAGATATGCATGAAAAGGGAAACATCTCACCAACATGAAGTACAAAAGGACATTCAGGGTCATGTTGATGGACACAAACCCAAATTCCCTCAAAACCTGTGAGAAGCTGAAGAA
This sequence comes from Triglochin maritima, assembly GCA_963682175.1. Classification (NCBI taxonomy): domain Eukaryota; kingdom Viridiplantae; phylum Streptophyta; class Magnoliopsida; order Alismatales; family Juncaginaceae; genus Triglochin; species Triglochin maritima. The sequence continues at coordinate 17,506,967 of OY821786.1, forward strand.
GGGAGATAAATACGTGAAGAGATTGGGCCCAAGTACACAAGGGTTGGGGCCCACAACAATCGATGCTCACTGAAGGAGTCTTTTATTACACACTCTTTTTTTTCTTTTTTTAAGATATATACATCAACCAAGATATTCTCATTATCATTTGGTCAAGGAACATCAAATGAGAACATCAAGTCAGGAGGACCAGAGACTTGCCGAGATGGGCAAACTCCACTGGCACTCTGAGGTGTCATGAGGGGTGACAGGTCAAAGCTGAAAGGCTCGAACCCCTCATGATATTGGTTGGGTGTGGGCAACAAAGAATGAAGTTGTGTTGCCTCACTAGGGTTTAATTGCTCATCGAAGAAAACCCTCCAACCACTAGGCGGGTGCATCGGAATGAGTTCCTCAAGCTCATTCGATGGATGCAGCAGACCTGCATCACTAAGAATGGGGCTTCTCCCCAAGTCATCCAACAAGGACCTCCCACCATCATTTAGATCATCAAGCATAAGCTCGGTCATAGGTGTGTCCTTGTTGGAGTCAATATGAAGCTCAAATGACTCAATGGCCATGGGACATGAGGTAGAGACACCTTTTGGTATAGGTATATGATGAGGTGTCTCACTCTCACTAGTACTCTCAATTGAATCATGCAACGAACACTCCCTTTAGACATTCATGTTCGAGGCCAGCTCACTCAGTTGCATTGCGAAGACAGGCAATGAGTTTTCGCTGGGCCCACGAACATTCTCAACGGGTTGCATTGGGGTTAGGGGTGTTCGGTTATTTTGTGGTGCTTTCTCCAGTTGGCGGATGAGATTTAGATTTAAAGGTTCATCCATGGGTTCATGTTGCTTACCAGAGTTGAACACATGAAACTCGGCACTCATGTTACCGAATGAGAGCTTCATGAGACCATTTCTACAATTAATCAAGGCATTGGAGGTTGCCAGAAATGGTCTACCCAAAATCAAAGGTATTTGAGAGTGGGTGTTCGCAAAAGGATTGGTATCGAGGACAACAAAATCGACTGGAAATATAAAATCTCCAACTTTGATAAGCACGTCCTCGATAATCCCCATGGGAATACGAATGGATTTATCCGCCAGTTGGAGGGTGATCTTAGTTGGTTTCAATTCTCCCAAGTTCAACTGTTGATAAACAGAGAATGGGAGGAGGTTGACCGCTGATCCTAAATCAAGCAAAACATTGCTCAATCTAGTGTCCCCTATCGTACACTGAATAGTAGGACACCTAGGGTCCTTGTATTTTGTGTAGGTAGGATTTGACAAAAGTGAGCTGATATTTGCAGCCAAGAATGCTTTCTTAGGAACATTGGTCTTCCTCTTGGTTGTGCAGAGATCCTTCAACACTTTAGCATATTGAGGTATTTGTTGGATGACATCCAACAAGGGGATGTTAACCTTTACTTGCTTAAATACCTCTAATATTTTATCCATGTTGTCACTCTGCTTTTTGGTTAACCTACTTGGATAGGGAGCTTTTGGCAGGTAGGTTTTCTGCGGTGCCTGAGAAGAAAGAAGCGTTGGTGTATTACCCTCACCCTCAGCCTCTTCTTCACCACCATTCCCACTGAGGGGCTGCATAGATGGTGGTGGGTGTGGCAAGGAAATGTGATTGTCAACCTGTTTTCCATTCCTTAAGGTCACAATGGAATTGAAATGGTGAACTGGTTCCTCCACATGGTTCACTTGCCTCCCCCTAGGTACCACATTCTCATTTTGCATTTGTTGTTGTTGGTACATGCGGGGGTTAGCCTCAGGTTGGCTCGGAAAAGTCCCTCTCTCTCTCATGTACAGACTGAGCCAATTGGCCCATCTGAAGCTCTGGAGATTTCATGGTCTGCTGATTTGAAGTGAGAACTTGACTTGTGGTAGACATAAAATTTTTCATTGAGTTTTCGAGTCCACGAGTCAAGGTCTCAAGCGAATTGAATCAGGTTTCCATATTATTGGAATTTAGGAAACCCGATTGATTGGTGATTTGTGCTTGGGATGGCTGATAGGAATGTGCATGCATGGGAGGTTGGTGTGATTGGTAAGGTGGTCTAGAGGAGTTTGAAGGACCACCCGGGTCATTATTTTGGTTCCATGAAAAATTGGGGTGATTCCTCCATCCAGAGTTATAAGATGATGAGTATGGGTCATTCCTAGCTCTGTCATAGATGGCGTTGACACGCTCCATCTCAGGAGGAATGGACTCACACTCGCTCTCTACATGACCTATCCTACCACATGAATGACAAGGAACTCGACTAGATGTGGACATGTGAGATGCACTTTGTTGGTTTTGGAGCTCAATCGAATCCATACGGCGCATTAAGGCCGCCATGCGTGCCTCGGTGGCCGTAGTGGTATCGATAGCAAATGCGGCACCCGATCTAGTCGAGTTTGCATTCGTGATCCTCGCTCCTATACTAGATGATGCAGGTGGTTCCCTCACACTCTCCCACTGCATGGTTTTCTCAGCAATGTCTTCTAGGAAGGCTCATGCCTCCATTTCATCCTTTCCCAAGAACTCTCCTTGATACATGGACTCAAGGAGCGTTCTGGACGGGATGTGAAGACCCTCATACACAATCTGACAAAGACGCCACAACTCAATGCCATGGTGAGGGCACGAGGATAGTAGCTCTTTGAACCTCTCAAGATATGCATGAAATGGTTCGGTCTCATGTTGATAGAACGAATTGATTTCGTTCCTCAACTTTTGAGTCCGATGATTAGGAAAGTACTTCTTGAGGAATGCAAATTGAAACTCATCCCAAGTCTTAAAAGAATTTGCCTGGTTGCTGTACAACCACTTCTTGGCGTTATCCTTTAGTGCAAAAAAGAATGAGCCTAAGATTGATGGAGTCTGTGCTAAGTTGTTGCAGCTTGAACATAGCACAGACCTCCTCAAATTCCCTGAGAAAGATATAGGGGTCACCTTTCCCAGTGAAATGAGGGAGCATGGAGATAAACTGAGGCTTAACCTCAAAATGATTCCCATTAGCCTCTGGCAATACGATGCATGAGGGTAGAGCTGTACGACTCGGGTAGCATCGATCACGTAGAGGTATGGGAACGACAACTGGAAGCACTGGTCGAACAGGTGGGTCCAGCAACTGCTCCTCCTCACGGAAATTAGCAGCCATTGAACCCGGACTGCGTGCGACACGAGACGAGGAAGGTGTCGAGAAATCGATGACCGAAGCCGGATTGACAACGCTCCTCGTCAAACGACCACTCTCGTCTCGTGTCCACGAAAGCATGCACAAAGGTGCACACACAAACCACAACTCTTTTTTTTCAAAGAATGTACGTAGGGGAGAAGACGGGGGAACACAGGAGAGAAAGAATGACTCAGGAAAGAAAGGAAGAAGTCATTTTGCTACGGCGGATGGGTACAGGTAGAAGCACACAAGCAACAAGGCTCACGCAATCCTAAGGTCGCTATAGGTCCTTACAGCTAGACGACGCCTAACTGTGAGGTCACACGGCCTCAACACGCCTCACCTCCCTACAACGAGGACCACAAAGCCTAGCAAGTGAGCCAAGATCCGGGGATCTCGTCTCTCCTACTATCGACAAAGTGGGCAACGCCGATCAAGTCATGACGGTCAGGACCGGATCACTCTCCTAATGCGCCCGAAATCCTTAGGGCCAATGTCTACTTGATTTTTAAAAATTAGGCTCTTGATTAGTGTGGTTTTTGGGGCGAAGGAAAGGGTGATGAAATCCCCCACCTTATCTTTTATGGGACAGCCCCTCCTTAGTAGCGTTTTGGAGTCCTAATCTAGCAATCAACTCTCCAAACAAAACGCTCAACTCACACTTGTTTCAATGCACTTCCTACTAACTAATGCATGTTCATACGAAATGCATGAATGAGAGTAGAAGGTGCGTACCTCACGCCAGCTCTCAGCAACAGAAAATAAAGCTAAGATAAAAGACAATCTAAATGCCTAAGTCACATACATGATGCATGGCCTAAACAAAAAGAATGCCTAATCTTTTGCTTTGAGTTTTAGGGTCCAAGTTGCTTAAGGGAGGTTTGATTATTGATCTGGGAACAAACTATAAGTCAAAACATGCCAAATTAAGTCCCAGACCACTATATCAGATAAAGTAAACAGACCAAAGAAATAAGAGAGCGAGCTGAGCTTACCAGACCGCCAATTGGCGGTCTCAGGCCGCTGATTGACGGTCTACAGTGCCCAGCTTGCTTCAAAACTTCTCCAGATGTTCCTCCTGCCAACTCCAAGTCTCCTGAAACAAAGAAAAACTACAAAACAAAAATTAAATCCACTCGAATCGTCCAAACAAGAGTCTGGACTGGCACCTCCCCGGCAACGGCGCCAAAAACTTGTTGAACGTTTTATTTAAACCGCAAGTGCACGGCCGCGATGAAGCAGTGGAAAGTACGGGTCATCCTCAGGGAGGTGAGTAGCCTCTTGCTTGTACGAAATCAAGTGGCAAAAATAGGGGGAAGAAAGTTGTTTATGCTAATCTAGACTACGCTACACTAAGAAGTATGAAATGCAAACGAAACAAACAAATGATGGAATAACAACTAAACTAAGAACAAAGGAAGAATGTTGGAATACAGAAATGGGAAAACCCCTAAGGGGTGGAGTGAGTGCACACATGCAAAGAGGTGGGTGTAGAATACATTCTTTAAGCACATGAAAGTGTTGTTTATCAAGCATAGGAAGTGTCTAAATGTTATGGCAAAACCTATCAATCTATTCACCAACTTGGTTGATTAACAATTACATATGCAAGTTGTTTATTTCAGAACCTAAACAAGCATGAGAGGTGTCTAATCATTTTGGCAAAACTCATCAAATTATAAATTCTATCCTAAACCAGCAAGCATACATTCATGTTTAATCAACACATTGAAATTAAAGCATTCATCCCATTCTCTAATGCATGTATGTACATCTACTCCACCCCCCAAAGGGCATGGAACTACTCACTAAACATTACATTAATTATTAAACTATGGAAAGAAAGCATATTAAAACTAAGCTAGAATTAAAACATGATTAAACTAAAACATGCATAAACAATAAAAGAAGCATAAAACCAACAATGAAAGAAACACATAACTTTATTGATAAAATGACTCACATTAAAAGTAGCATCCTCCTACTTTAGTGTGTGCTTCAAGACCTCACTTCTAGTAGGAAGAATAGCCACTTAAAATATGGAGTGATTACAATGGAAGGTGAAGAGTTCTATTTATAGCCATGGAAAAAGGCAAACCGGGACAATCTCCCGATGTGGGACTAAACAGATACCACAAAAAGCCTAAACATCCTCTAATACATGTTCTGGAGAAATTTGAGCGGATTTGCGCCAAAATGGACCGCCAATTAGCGGTCTATATAGTTCAGATCCTGCTCATTTTTGTTTTGGGCTTTTCTTTCTGGCATTGTTGGTCTTTGATGCGGTTACTTGACTTGTTGGAGCTCCGACCCGAATCGAATTGGTAAATACTCCCCATGATGGTGTGGAGTATTCTGTTTTGTTCTTAGGTCCTTCTGTCTTGCAATCAGGTCTTTCTCCCTTGCATCTTGGTCCCCAAATCTCACAATCCAGTCCTTTTTCCCAGCTTTTGGGTCCTTTATGTTTCATCTCTTCAAACCTATTTATTCCTGAAAACTAAACATAAAGCTCGTGACATAGCATTGTTTAGGTGAAAGATAATGGATATAAGATACAAATATGAGCAGGAAATGATGTCAATCAAATATAGACCGCCAATTGGCGGTCTGGTTTGGCCCAAATCCGCTAAGATTTTGGTGGGTCGCGTATTAGTGTGTATTGAGGTCATTTCTGGTATTTGTTTAGTCCCACATCGGGGGATTGTCCCGGATTACCTTTTTCTATGGCTATAAATAGAACTCTTCACCTTCTAATGTAATCACTCCATATTTTGGGTGACTATTCTTCCTACTAGAAGTGAGGCCTTAAAGCACACACTAAAGTAGGAGGATGCTACTTGAAATGTGAGTCATTTGTTAATAAAAGTTTCTTCATTATGTTGTTTGTTTCTTGTTGTTTGTTTTACTTTGTTTAATTTCATTTCATTAGTTTTAGTAGCTTAGTTAGTATGCTTTCTTTGCTTAGTTTAATAATTAGTAATGTGTAGTGAGTAGTTTCATCCCCTTTGGGGGGTGGAGTAGATGTTCATACATGCATTAGAGAATGGAATGAATGCTTTATTTACAATGTGTTGATAAAATATGAATGTATGCTTGCTTGTTTATGATAGAATTTATAACTTCATGAGTTTTGCCAAAATGATTAGACACCTCTCATGTTTGTTTAAGTTCTGAAATAAACAACTTGCATATGTAAATGTTAATCAACTAGGTTGGTGAATAGATTGATAGGTTTTGCCATAACATTTAGACACTTCTTATGCATGATAACACCACTTTCATTTGTGCTTAAAGAATGTGTTCAACACCCACCTCTTTGCATGTGTGCACTCACTCCACCTCTTAGGGGTTTTACACTTCTGTATTCCAGCACTCTTCTTTCATTCTTAGAAGTTTTAGTTAATCGTTTGTTGTTTTCTTTCACATTTCATATTTCGTAGTGTAGTATAGCGTAGATAAGGATAATCAAACTCTCTTCCCTATTTTTTCCACTTGATTTCGTGCAAATGAGACGTTGCTCACCTCCCTGTGGACGACCCGTATTTGCCACCGCTTCAACGCGGTCGTGCACTTGCGGTTTAATATAAAACGTTCAACAAAGGCCTCTAATGCAAGAACTTGGCATACCTTCTTTGCGAAGAACGATACACTTCACCGGCGCTCCAACGACGCCTCCGGACTGCAACCTCACACACCTCCTCCTTATTGAGAATTGAACTTAATCCTAGGTGGTGACTTACCCTATGTGGTGTCCTAGTCACCCGCCACATCATCATTGCTATATAAAGCACTAGAATTCACCATTTGTAAGAGAACAACAGTAAAACAACAATAGATTACAAGCATTACAAGTTGAGCCACGAAATTATATGAAAAAAGAGTGAGGATGTGAGTAGAAAGGGAGAGCCACCTTCTTTCTTTCGTCCCCCCCAGTTGCATAGATCAAGCATGGATTTAGTGGAGTCCATTGAAGGGAAAATGCATAAAGATCAGGGCGGTCTAAGGCAGCGCACGAGGTGCGCCTTTTAGACCGCCAATTGGCGGTTGGGGACCGCCAATCAGCGGTCCCTGTAGCCCAGGAGACGGGCATTCTCCTGTGGTGGGTTGATCAGTAGCTCCCCGTCCTCCAACATCTGCTATCAGAGCCTCGTCCGATGGGAAGCTCGGGAATGATCTCGTTTGGTCATGCGTCGTTGCCTCGATTGTCGAAAGGAAACTATGACAATTGGAGTATCCAAATGCATGCGTTGCTGGGTGCGCTGAATGCTTGGGATCTTGTGGAGAGCGGCTTCGAGGAGGAGGCCGAGACGGGAGAAGAAACCGTCGCACAAATCAAAGCACAAAAGGAGAGAAGAGCCAAAGATAAGAGTGCTCACTTCCTTCTCTTCCAAGCGGTGGATGAGAGTGGCTTTGAAAAGATCGCTGAAGCGAGGACGTTGAAGGAGGCGTGGGATACTCTTAAAAGAAGCTACAAGGGGGCTGATCGAGTGAGGCAAGTGCGCCTCCAAATGCTTCGAGGCGAGTTTGAGACATTAAAGATGAAAGAATCGGAAGGAGTTGCCAATTTCGTGACGAGAGTTCGCATGGTGGCGAACAAGTTAAAAAGAAATGGGGAGGCACTGACCGAAGGAAGAGTGGTGAAGAAGGTGTTACGTTCTCTCACCGAGGGCTTCGAGAATGTGGTGTGCACAATCGAGGAATCAAAGGACCTCGAGAAGATGACCGTCGACGACCTAGCAAGCTCGTTGGTGGCACACGAGCAAAGAAAGAAGAAGAAGAGACAAGATGTCTTAGAGGAAGCGTTGCAAGCGAGGATGTCGCTTAAGGAGGAGAAACCTCGCAACGTAGATCGTGGAAGCGGTCGTGATTATGGAGGACATCCAAGAAAGAAGGAGGTCGAATGCTTCAAGTGTGGGAAGCGTGGTCATTTTGCGAAAGAATGCTGGTCGCAAAAGAAGGTGGAGGAGAGCTCCAGCCGTGTCCGTGGTGATCGTGGATCGAAGAAGGTGATTGAGTGCTTCAATTGTGGGAAGCATGGACACTACGCAAGCGAGTGTTGGTTGAAGAAAAGGGTGGAAGAAAACTCCAACCTTGTGGCCGTGGAGGAGAATGCTTGCGAAGGAGGAATGGCCTTGTTCGTGAATAACGAGGGAATCACAAATCATGTCATGCATGCTCTAGTCGAATATGATGATGGGAGGTGCGAAGGAAGAGAAGAAGAAAAAGAAGAAGAAGAAGAAGAAAGAGAAGAAGTGGCGACTTCTAACCACGAGGAGGTGACAAATCATGCTCAAGTTGATGATGAGCATGAGGAGGAATACGAAGAAAACAATGAGAATGAGGAGCAAGAGGTGGAGGTGGTAGATTCCTCCAAGCATGAAGTTGTATTATCCGATGATGAAGAGATGAGACTGATGAAGAAAAGGAGTCTTGATGATCTATACGAGGAAACAAGTGAGCTAGACTTGGTTTGCCTCTTGGATCAAGGTGAGAGCATTCCGTTCGAAGAAGCGGCGGTGGCAAAAGAAAGAAGACAAGTCACGATGGAAGAGGAGATGGAGTCGACAGAAAAGAATGAGTCTTGGGAGCTAGCTTCGCTTCCAATACATCACAAAATGACTAGTTTCAGGAGGGTGTATAAGAAGAAGACAACACCCCAAGGAGTGGGTGAGCGATGCAAGACACTCTTGGTAGCAAAAGACTACAAGCAAAGGACCGGCATAGATTATGAAGAAGTTGTCGCGTCGGAGGCGTGCATGGAGACAATCCCTTTTTGTGTGCCGTATGAACATGTGAGGTTCATATGGTGTGTTTTTTAGCTTATGCAGAAGTGTTGCCAATAGGTTGCATGAGAGGATGTGCAACCTACTTGGGATGGAGGATGGAAGATGATTAAGTTCAAGGAGGAGTATTGAGAATTGAACTTAATCCTAGGTGGGGACTTAACCCTATGTGGTGTCCTAGTCACCCGCCACATCATTATTGCTTGATGACTCATCAAGGGGGTGAAGAGTCAACACATGAGAAGACAAAATGTTGAGGGAGTGGAAGAGACAAGAGTCTTTTCATTTTTTGTGTAATTTTCGTCCTAATTATGTATGCAATTTAAGTAGAGGGTGTAATGATCATGAATGATCATGTTTATGTAGTCTTTATATTTAGAAGTTGTAGGTCATGTAAGTACCTATATAAAGCACTAGAATTCACCATTTGTAAGAGAACAACAGTAAAACAACAATAGATTACAAGCATTACAAGTTGAGCCACGAAATTATATGAAAAAAGAGTGAGGATGTGAGTAGAAAGGGAGAGCCACCTTCTTTCTTTTGTCCACCCCAGTTGCATAGATCAAGCATGGATTTAGTGGAGTCCATTGAAGGGAAAATGCATGAAGATCAGGGCGGTCTAAGGCCAGGAGACGGGCATTCTCCTGTGGTGGGTTGATCAGTAGCTCCCCATCCTCCTGTTGTCCTCCAACACTCCTTGCGTCTTCTTCCCACCACGTCCTTGTCTCGCGCGCCTTGCTTTGCAACCCTCACCACCGGAGCTCAAGGATCATGAAGGAGAGGAAAAGATGGGTGGAGAGAAGAATAAAGAGAGAAAGAAGAAGAAATGAGAGAACATGAGAGAGAGGGGGGGGGAGCTTCTCCTTCTTCAAACCCAACACCAACAGCAACCACACCATCCCCCTACACTCCAGCCCACGCCTCCTTCACGTCAGCACCAAGCCTCCACTATTCCCTCTTCAACTCCCCATGCAAACCTCCCCAATTAGCACACCTAATCACCATTAGACACCAATTAGGTTAGGGTCATTATAGAACATAAAAGAGATCATGGTAACTTTTTTTCCTTCTCAAACATCAATATGGTGTATGTGTATTGATCGTATAAATTTGGGCATAACACATAGATATCCCAAATTGAACCTGTACACACCAATGGACGATATATAATTGGTTGCTGCTATTTTTGATGCATGTGGATTTTTCTATAATTGGTTTGGCAACAAAGTTCCTTTACTGGATGAATTTTGGGTGTATTGAATGTGTAACATTTAGATCATTTAAATTATAAGCTAATAATATAAATTTTTAGTATTCTTGTATATTTGAAGTAGTTAGAGTTTTGACATAACATCAGTTGCATACCATCTTCAATTGAGCTCCATAAATCTTCTTCTGGATCTTTGAGGATATTAGCAGTTAGGGGTTGACATCATGTCCATGGCTAGCCATAGCCTTCCAAGTCAAACGTCTGTATTCCACATAAGATCCTATTTGGAAGTTTCATTTCCCAAGAATTATGGTTGTAGTCATCCCTTAATTGATTTTTATGTTTCTCTGCGCTTTTCTGCTCCAACTATAATAC